>JASDFA010000002.1:11502500-16302500 GCA_035772735.1 Datura wrightii
ATCAAATTCATGGCTAATGAAAAGAAGGGATTAAGCTCGGTTTCTACCTCTTCAAAGAAAGAAAAAAAATAGGCTAAAGGTTCAATGGGGCAAAGTAGGATGTACATTCAAGGTAGGTATGATAAGGAAAAAAAACTTTCGGTTTAATCAAAGAAATACCTACATCCTTTCCTACAATACACATCCTTCATTTTGTTTTGCACACACACCAGGCAAGTTCTAGACACTTCACAATAGCATGGAATAATCGAAACCTCACCTCACACTCATTGTACATGCTCAACTCAAGACTTATCCACAGACTCTTCAATCAGCTAATTACAAGAATTCAATATTAAGCCTCAATCACACTGAATCAAACTCTATGGCCTAGGTATCTCAACATGTTTACACATTTTCATGCTTTCATACGAGTCATCTTTGCATCTCAATATCATGTACAACACGAAACAAAAATTCTGAACCATGAAGTAGCGACACATTTGGGAAACAAACAAAAGAAAGAAAATAAAAGAAAAAAAACTACTCCTATCGACTACATTTCCCTTAAGACGGTCGTCATCCATCCATTATAGGGAACGGTCACTATTTATGACTTCGGTTCAATGGGACTATTCTCAGTAAAAGCACCGAAAACAAAGGCCGAGAAACCCAATCATAAGAAAATTCAACAAAAAAAAAATTTAAAAATATTGATAATTTCGATAGAAAAAAAATATTTACACAACCAACCAACGGCAACAACTCACACAACCACAACAGCTTACATTCATTACAACACCACTTAATTACAAAGCACATCACAAAGAGTCACAGGGTCAATTTTTTTTCACAGGCACAACAACACAAACATAAACAAAAACAAAAACAACACTGAAGCATCCAGCACCTAACTACTCCCACCCCACACTTAAACCGAACACTGTCCCCAGTGTTCACAAAATTCAATATATCACAAAAGTAGGTGGTGAAACTCCCTGATCAATCGAAGTATTCAACTTCTTCATTAGGTGTCGTTGCCTCGTCTCCCATATCTGAATCGCCCCCGCTGTCCTCATTTGACTCAACATCTGAGTCCTCACGGCGTGTCTCCTCATCAGTGGGGACATCATCATCTACAGGCTCCACAAAAGCTGGCCCCACTTGGCATAGAGCCCGGGCATTCTCACCAAAGGGGTAATCTAGCTCGAGCTGCCATAGGTCATCTTTTGTTGCTGGCCTCCCGCCTATGTGCAACTGCAGCATCTGCATCTCGTACATGCAGACCATATATTAATCATCCCGAGCATGTCGCTCGGCTAGTGTGAGAATTGGCCCGTGAGTGGTGTCGGGTGCCTTGGTTTTTGTGACATCCAAGGCACGCCTATCCATTTGCGGGATGTAGTCCAGGGCCTCTTCCTCGATGTCATGGCCCCTCAGGAACGTGGTAAGCTGTTACACCCCGTAAATTTTAAATAAATAAATAGCCTAATGTCATGTTGGTTAAGGGATTTAGAAAGCAAAAAAAAAAAAATTTGAAATTGATAAATAAAGTCGACTTCTTCATCCCCATTTAGCATATTTCCACTAAGAAACAGGGGAAAACAATTACTAAGAAAACCCACGACATATATATATAATTTCCTTCCAATTACGCAATGAAACGCGGTCTAAACTCCGTTCCGGCTTAGGTACAGGTGTATAAAGCTGCAGAGAACAATCCTACGGAGTTGGTTTTGTGAAATTTGGCCGACGAAATGTCGTGCTACCGAGGTAAAGTAAATAGAATTACTTTAAATTAGTACCAATGTGTTCCTAGCGTTGTAGTGAGCATTTATCCCTTCTGGACTATCGAGAAATAACGAGTTTTCGACCGTTTTCCAAAAGGTTAAAGTTGGGATAAATATATATATCAAAAGTGATAATTTCTCCCAAATATTAATGTAATTAGTTCTAATTGACGTGTATATGAATGTAGTTGGGAGAAACAGCAGAAGTACCGACAGAAATCACATCGGTCAGTCGGGTACTCAGAAACCAGGTATGTAAAGTTATTCTTTCGGCAAGCCAGGAAGTACAACTTAGAAAGTAAATAGAATAAAGGATATTAACCGATACCCAGCATACAGGAACAATTCTAGTATAACTTCCAGCAAGCATGCTAGTACATTAATCATGTATCATGTGATAAATAGAATAATAGGTATTCAGGCAATACGTATTTCATCTGTTGAGATTGTATCCAATAGTAGATGATACATTTTATATCGTTGAGCTATATCCAGTTATAGATGGCATGTACTATTGAGTTATATTCAGATATAATTAAATAGACAGATAAAGGCCAGGTAGCAGTAAGTCCAGCAGCCAGAAACAGTGTAAGAAAGCATATAGCATCAGTTATTTAATACAGACTAGCCTCAAAATAAAAGAAGAGAATATGATTAGTATTTTTCTTTTGACCATGCTTGTTGTGTATGTGTTTGTATGTTGAGACTTGTTGTGGCATGTGGGCACCCTTTAGAGTCCCCACCGCCCTGGGTTATAGCTGTGTCGATAACAGATTCAGATACCACCACCAGCTGGGCGATGCCGTTCGACCACCATGATAATACGGTCCAGACCACCCTTCTTTCAGGGGTAGTTCAGTTTACTCTGCGCAGAGCTAGCACACCCTGTTTACAAGGGCAGACCACTCTGTGTGCACACCTGTGCCCAGAGGCAGGAGTCTTCGGACACAGACACAGTTTATTGTCAGAGGCCAAGGCCTGAGCTACGTACCCAAGGGGGCCGGTAGGAGGAGCTCACAGTTATCAGATGAGTGGAGTGACTTGTTTTTGGTTGGTTTAGACCCGGGTAGGGGTAAATAGATTGCTTGCTTGGTTGGCACCTTCCGGCTTATGGGGGTCGTTCAGGTATTGTGTGTATTATTATGTATATTGATATGTGCTAGTAGATACTGATAGACAGAAGGACGACACGTCTTCAGGTACGCTCAGTTAGTTACAGAATGTATAAACTCTCCCCAGTTAACCTCAGCTAGATAGACTCAGCTACTTCTTGCTTAAATGTCATGTTATTGTGCTATTCGTTTCAGTTGCATATTTCAGTTTGCTTTACATGCTCAGTACCTGTGGTACTGACGCCCAGCGGGGCGCTGTATTGCTGCCTACAGGTACTCACGGACGAGGAGCCGATCCCTCGTGATTCCAGCCAGCCAGTGAGTCATCAGCTCCTGTCATCTGGAGTCTGATTCCCAGAGGTGTAGCTCCTTTTCTTTTGTTGTGCAGTATGGGTAGGTCGGGGCCCTGTCCCGATCATTTCTATTAATTTCTTACAGTATTCGTAGAGGCTTGCAGTCTGTATATATTCCCTGTGGTTACTTGAGCCGGTCGTGTGGGGCCGTGCGGTCTGCTGTAGCTGTTTAGTATTTTAGTTTATGTTGGCCGTGTGGGGCCTTAGTTTGACAGTAGTGGTGACCTTGCTGGTCACGTAGTTTTACAGCAGTCTTGTGTTGAGTTACAGATAACTAGACAGCATGGTGGCCTTGTCGGCCCGCATAGGTTCCTTGTTACAAGTCTGTTTCTGGTTAGCTGTTGTTACAGGTACAGATGGCTATAGGCCAGTTGGCCGGAGGCTGTAGTTACAGCTGTTATATAGCCGATTTGTTTCTTGAAATAGAGCCAGAGCCATCCAAAGCACCAGATGTGCTCAGGCTGGACCAGTTAGCAGTTCAGAGTCTAGCAGGCACCAGGTGCCCGTCATACCCCCCAAGGTGGGGTGTGACAAACTTGGTATCAGAGCAGTTCGTGTCCCAGGGAGTCTGCAAGCCGTGGTAAGTAGAGTCTTGTCTATGGATGTGTTGTGCACCACATACTATAGGCAGGAAGCTGCGAGGCATGTTAGGATTGTCACTCTTCTTTCTTATTCAGTCGTGCTATAGAGCGGTACAGTATAGAGTTGACTTTTGAAACTCACCACCCTCTTTGCTTACAGATATTATGGCAGACCAATGGCACCTAGCTACAGGTAGGAGATTGGATACAGCAACGGGCGAAGGCACCAGTAGGATGCCTCAGTTACAGCCAGATTCCGCCCGGTTTGAGAGCAATACGGAGGCGTCATCTCGGCCATCCCCGCAGTCTCCACCTCGCCAGACACCATTTGAGGTAGCACCGCCTTCCACAGCTCCTGCACCCACTTCATCTTATCAGGAGTTACGTAGTGCGGTGGTTATGTTGACTCAGATGCTAGCTGTTCAGCGTCAGCCAGCACCACCTACAGCAGCAGAATCCCTAGGTGGGCCAGGTAGTTCCAGGGTCAGAGAATTCTTGGCGTTGGGACCCCCTCAGTTTACAGGGTCAGATTCAGCGGAAGACCCTCAGGATTTTCTGGACGAGATGCAGAGGATCTTTAGAGTCATGCACGTAACCCCAGCAGAATCAGTTGAGCTAGCAGTGTTCAGATTAAGGGATATTGCTGTTTTGTGGTACGAAAGTTGGACAGGTCTCGGGGAAGAGATGCAGCCCCTCCTACTTGGTCCAGCTTTTCATAGGCCTTCCTGGACCACTACTTACCCCGGGAGGTCAGACAGGCTCGGGTGGACCAGTTCTTACATTTAGAGCAGGGGGCTAGGAGCGTCCGTGAATATTCCTTGCAATTCGACTCCTTAGCCCGCTATGCTCCAGCATTCGTGGACACCATGTCGTCCAGAGTCCACCGCTTTATTATGGGCCTGAATCCAGAATACATAGAGACGTGCATGACAGCTACTTTGAGAGAGGACATGGACATAGCCAGGGTGCAGGCCTTCGCACAGACAATTGAGGGCCTGAGGCAGCGACAGCGGGGTGACAGACAGGCGACTTCAGAGCAGCGCCGTAGGAGCAGACCCGCTGAGATTTAGAGGGAAATTCCTAGGGGGCCGAGACCACGGTTTTCAGATAGGCCACCCAGATCTCTACCATCGGTACAGCAGCAGAGGGGCAGGTTCATTCGCCGGAGTCAGTCGGAGTCCGGTAGCAGTCCACGGACAGTAGCCTCACCTCAGCAGTGGAGTGTAGAACAGAGTAGATTTACATCCACCCCTTGTCCTATATGTCACCGACTACATTCTGGAGCCTGCAGGCAGGGCTTCCCAGGGTGTTATTACTGCGGACAGGAAGGGCATTTAATGAGAGATTGTCCAGCCAGGGGACAGGGTAGTCGGGATGATCTGGATAGAGCGTCAGTAGGGCCATGAGTTCTAGCAGCCTCAACAGGGCGCAGACCCTCAAGTTCAGGGAATAGGGGCCGAGGTAGACCAGGAGCCTCGGGCCCAAGTGCAGGCCCCAGCTGTACCTATGCATTACCGGGGAGGCAGGATTCAGAGGCATCTCCCGACGTGGTCACAGGTATACTGATTATTTGCTCATATCCTATTTATGTATTGATTGATCCAGGGTCTACCTTGTCATATATTACACCATTTGTGGCTCGGAAGTTGGGTATCGAACCAGAATTGCTTCAGCAGCCCTTTTCAATGCTTACACTTGTCAGTGACTCGATTACAGCTAAAAGAGTTTACCAAGGGTGTACGGTAGAGGTTGCTCATCGCCAGACCACAGTAGACTTAATAGAACTTGAAATGGTCGACTTCGATGCCATTATGGGTATGGACTGGTTAGTGCCACGCTATGCCAACTTAGAATGCTGGACCAAGACGGTCCGATTTCACTTTCCGGGGGAAGCAGTGCGAGAGTAGAAAGGGAGTACACCTACGCCGAAAGGTAGGTTTAATTCCTAGCTTAAGGCAAGAAAATTAATAGCAAAGGGATGTATTTGCCACCTAGTTAGAGTCCAGGACGTTCGGGTGGAACCTACGACTCTTCAGTCTGTTCCAGTGGTCAATGAATTCCCTGACGTATTTCCGGATGAGTTGCCTAGTATCCCTCCCAAAAGGGAGATAGATTTTGCGATTGACTTGTTGCTAGGGACTCAACCTATATCCATTCCCCCGTATCGCATGGCACCAGCTGAGCTTAGAGAGTTGAAAGAACAGTTAAAAGATTTGCTCGACAAAGGTTTTATCAGGCCTAGTACTTCCCTGTGGGGTGCGCCAGTTCTGTTTGTAAGAAAGAAAGATGGCTCACTCCATATGTGTGTGGACTACCGGCAGCTGAATAAGGTAACAGTTAAAAACAAATACCCGCCCCCGAGAATAGAT
Source organism: Datura wrightii (assembly GCA_035772735.1). Classification (NCBI taxonomy): domain Eukaryota; kingdom Viridiplantae; phylum Streptophyta; class Magnoliopsida; order Solanales; family Solanaceae; genus Datura; species Datura wrightii. Next base: position 11,508,685 of record JASDFA010000002.1, read on the forward strand.
GATTTGTTTGACCAGTTGCAGGGGGCCAAATGTTTCTCTAAGATAGATCTGAGGTTCGGATACCACCAGGTCCAGGTTCGAGAGAGGGATATTCCAAAGACTGCTTTCAGGACCAGGTATGGTAACTTTGAATTTCTAGTTATGTCTTTTGGACTGACGAATGCTCTCGCAGTGTTTATGGACCTGATGAACAACATATTCAGACCGTACTTGGATCTGTTCGTGATAGTATTTATCGATGATATTCTGGTATATTCTCGTTCAGAGACAGATCACCAGAACCATTTACGAACAGTACTCCAGATCCTTAGAGAACGTCAGCTGTACGCCAAGTTTTCTAAGTGTGAGTTCTGGCTGAACTCAGTTGCCTTTTTGGGGCACATCGTGTCGGATGCTGGTATACAGGTAGACACACAGAAAATAGAGGCGGTCAAGACATGGCCCAGACCTACCACTCCGACCGACGTCCGCAGTTTCTTGGGTTTAGCAGGATATTATCGAAGATTTGTTGAAGGATTCTCCACTATAGCAGCACCTCTGACAAAGCTGACACAGAAAGCAGCAAAATTTCAGTGGACGGAGGCATGTGAGCAGAGTTTTCAAGAGTTGAAAGACCGATTGACCTCCACCCCAGTACTAGCATTGCCAGAGGGAATAGATGGGTATGCGGTGTATTGCGATGCTTCAGGTTTGGGACTGGGTTGTGTGTTGATGCAGCATGGTAAGGTGATTGCTTATGCTTCCAGACAGCTGAGGAAACACGAAAAGAACTATCCGACCCATGACCTGGAACTGGCCGCAGTGATCCACGCTCTGAAAATTTGGAGGCATTATCTGTATGGCGTCCATGTAGACATTTTCACAGATCATAAAAGTTTGCAATACATTTTTACACAGAGGGAGTTAAATCTACGGCAACGTCGCTGGTTAGAATTGTTGAAAGACTATGATGTAACTATTCTCTATCACCCAGGAAAAGCTAATGTAGTAGCAGATGCCTTGAGCCGTACGTCAATGGGGAGTTTGGCGTATTTGCGGCCCGAGAAGCGGGAATTAGCCAAGGAAATTCATCAACTAGCTGGGTTAGCTGTTCGAGTAGTGGAGACAGAAAATAACAGAGCGGTGATTCAAAATTTTACCGAGTCATCACTAGTTACAGAGGTAAAAGAACGGTAGTACGAGGACCCTGATTTAGTCCAGCTTAGAGATAGAATTCAGGAGGGTAAAGAATCAGATTTCCAAGTGACTGAAAATGAAGTACTACGTTGTGGGGGCCATTTATGTGTCCCGAATGTTTCAGGGCTTCGCCAGCAGATCATGCATAAGGTACATTACGCTCGTTATACCCTCCACCCAGGAGCAACGAAAATGTACCACGATATCAGAGACATCTACTGGTGGCCAGGTATGAAATCTGAAATAGCTGAATTTGTATCTAGATGTCCTAACTGCCAGCAGGTGAAAGTGGAGCACCAGAAACCGGGCGGTCTGATGCAGGATATAGCTGTGCCTATGTGGAAATGGGAAGCGATAAATATGGATTTTGTAACAGGATTACCCCGTACCAGACGCAGAAATGATTCTATTTGGGTAATAGTTGACAGGCTGACAAAATCAGCTCATTTCCTGCCAGTGAAGGCTACCTTCTCAGCCAAGGATTATGCTGAGTTATACATCAGAGAAATAGTTAGACTAGATGGAGTGCCGGTATCTATTATTTCAGACAGGGGAGCACAATTCACAGCTAGATTTTGGCAGTCGTTCCAGAGGGGTTTGGGAACGCAGATCAATTTGAGCACAGCATTCCACCCTCAGACAGATTGGCAGGCTGAGCGGACTATCCAAACGCTCGAAGACATGCTACGAGCGTGTGTGCTAGATTTTGGGGGTAGCTGGGATGAGAATCTTTCGTTGATTGAATTTTCCTACAATAATAGCTATCATTCAGCCATCCAGATGGCGCCTTTCGAGGCATTATACGGGCGAAAATTCAGATCACCGATTGGTTGGTTTGAAGTGGGGGAATCAATGTTGATTGGGCCAGACATCATTCAACAGTCAGAGGAGAAGGTAAAGCTTATCAGAGAACGCCTGCTGACTGCTCAGAGCCGCCAGAAGTCGTATGCAGATATGCGGGGTAGAAATTTAAAATTTGCGGTAAATGACTGGGTATACCTGAAGGTGTCCCCGATGAAAGGGGTGATGAGATTTGGCTAGAAAGGCAAGCTTAGCCCGAGATTCATTGGGCCATATCAGATTCGGCGGAGAATAGGCCAAGTTGCATACGAATTGAACTTGCCTCCGGAGTTAGCATCTGTTCACCCAGTATTCCATGTATCTATGTTGAGAAAATTTGTAGAAGACCCTTCCACAGTTGTTCCAGTTCAGGATGTCCAGGTCACTGAAGAGTTAGCATATGAGGAGGTTCCAGTAGCTATCTTAGACAGACAGATCTGTAGATTGAGAACTAAAGATATTGCATCTGTCAAAGTATTGTGGCGTAACAGGAACCGAGAAGAAATGACTTGGGAAGCCGAGGAGGACATGAAAGCCAGATATCCCCACTTATTCCAAGCATAGGCAAACGGGAGGTATGTTAGAACTGTTTTTCCTTATTAATGCTTATACTTCATATATGAAAGCAGGTGATTGATTATAGATAGTTTTATACATGAATGTTATTATATCGTGTAGAGTACCTGTATTGGGCTTTTCTGCTTTTCAGGAATTATGAGATAGTCCATAATACAAGGAAAACTCTGCCAAATTTTTTTTTCTAGAAACAAGTTAAGTTGAGAAAGTCCTCTAGACATAATGTCATTCGAGGACGAATGTTCTTAAGGGGGGGAGGATGTTACACCCCGTAAATTTTAAATAAATAAATAGCCTAATGTCATGTTGGTTAAGGGATTTAGAAAGCAAAAAAAAAAAATTGAAATTGATAAATAAAGTCGACTTCTTCATCCCCATTTAGCATATTTCCAGTAAGAAATAGGGGAAAACAATTACTAAGAAAACCCACGACCTATATATATAATTTCCTTCCAATTACGCGACGAAACGCGGTCTAAACTCCGTTCCGGCTTAGGTACAGGTGTATAAAGCTGCAGAGAGCAATCCTACGGAGTTGGTTTCGTGAAATTTGGCCGACGAAACATCGTGCTACCGAGGTAAAGTAAATAGAATTACTTTAAATTAGTACCAATGTGTTCCTAGCATTGCAGTGAGCATTTATCCCTTCTGGACTATCGAGAAATAACGAGTTTTCGACCGTTTTCCGAAAGGTTAAAGTTGGGATAAATATATATATCAAAAGTGATAATTTCTCCCAAATATTAATGTAATTAGTTCTAATTGATGTGTATATGAATGTAGTTGGGAGAAACAGCAGAAGTACCGACGGAAATCACATCAGTCAGTCGGGTACTCAGAAACCAGGTATGTAAAGTTATTCTTTCGGCAAGCCAGGAAGTACAGCTTAGAAAGTAAATAGAATAAAGGATATTAACCGATACCCAGCGTAAAGGAACGATTCTAGTATAACTTCTAGCAAGCATGCTAGTACATTAATCACGTATCATGTGATAATTAGAATAATAGGTATTCAGGCAATACGTATTTCATCTGTTGAGATTGTATCCAATAGTAGATGATACATTTTATATCATTGAGCTATATCCAGTTATAGATGGCATGTACTATTGAGTTATATTCAGATATAATTAAATAGACAGATAAAGGCCAGTTAGCAGTAAGTCCAATAGCCAGAAACAGTGTAAGAAAGCATATAGCATCAGTTATTTAATACAGACTAGCCTCAAAATAAAAGAAGAGAATATGATTAGTATTTTTCATTTGAGTATGCTTGCTGTGTATGTGTTTGTATGTTGAGACTTGTTGTGGCATGTGGGCACCCTTTAGCGTCCCCACCGCCCTTGGGTTATAGCTATGTCGATACCAGATTCAGATACCGCCACCAGCTGGGCGATGTCGTCCGACTAAGGGACGATGATGGCCGACCACCATGATAATACGGTCCAGACCACCCTTCTTTCAGGGGTAGTTCAGTTTACTCTGCGCAGAGCTAGCACACCCTGTTTACAGGGGCAGACCACTCTGTGTGCACACCTGTGCCTAGAGGCAGGAGTCTTCGGACTCAGACACAGTTTATTGTCAGAGGCCAAGGCCTGAGCTACGTACCCAAGGGGGCCGGTAGGAGGAGCTCACAGTTATCAGATGAGTGGAGTGACTTGTTTTTGGTTGGTTTAGACCCGGGTAGGGGTAAATAGATTGCTTGCTTGGTTGGCACCTTCCGGCTTATGGGGGTCGGTCAGGTATTGTGTGTATTATTATGTATATTGATATGTGCTAGTAGATACTGATAGACAGAAGGACGACACGTCTTCAGGTACGCTCAGTTAGTTACAGAATGTATAAACTCTCCCCAGTTATCCTCAGCTAGATAGACTCAGCTACTTCTTGCTTAAATGTCATGTTATTGTGCTATTCGTTTCAGTTGAATATTTCAGTTTTCTTTACATGCTCAGTACCTGTGGTACTGACGCCCAGCGGGGCGCTGTATTGCTGCCTACAGGTACTCACGGACGAGGAGTCGATCCCTCGTGATTCCAGCCAGCCAGTGAGTCATCAGCTCCTCTCATCCGGAGTCTGATTCCCAGAGGTGTAGCTCCTTTCTTTTGTTGTGCAGTATGGGTAGGTCGGGGCCCTGTCCCAATCATTTCTATTAATTTCTTACAGTATTCGTAGAGGCTTGCAGTCTGTATATATTCCCTGTGGTTACTTGAGCCGGTCGTGTGGGGCCGTGCGGTCTGCTGTAGCTGTTTAGTATTTCAGTTTATGTTGGTCGTGTGGGGCCTTAGTTTGACAGTAGTGGTGACCTTGCTGGTCACATAGTTTTATAACAGTCTTGTGTTGAGTTACAGATAACTAGACAGCATGGTGGCCTTGTCGGCCCGCATAGGTTCCTTGTTACAAGTCTGTTTCTGGTTAGCTGTTGTTACAGGTACAGATGGCTACAGGCCAGTTGGCCGGAGGCTGTAGTTACAGCCGTTATATAGCCGATTTGTTTCTTGAAATAGAGCCAGAGCAGCCAAAGCACCAGATGTGCTCAGGCTGGACCAGTTAGCAGTTCAGAGTCTAGCAGGCACCAGGTGCCCGTCATACCCCCCAAGGTGGGGTGTGACATAAGCAAACCACCGAACCCGTACCTATGCCCTTGATGGAGTCGGGCTCTCTTCATGGCGGAGATGATCAGGGCCCCAACATTTATCTCAAGCCCTTTACTCAGGGCATATACCAAACACACACGATCTCTGGTGACATCTATCATGTGCACCCCCGGGATCAAGCAGGATCACACAATTTTGAGCCAAATCCTGGCTTCCCTGTTCATTTGAGAGTAAGGCAGTGTCTGATGGTTGCCCCTCTCCTTGTGCCTGCTCCACCGTTATGTCGAATGGGCTCCACACAGAGTGCATCTGATATCCGCATAAGGTGGAGTTATGTTCAGCTGCTGGAGTACATGGGCGTCTGTGTCCTGCACCCCCAATATAGCATTCAGCTGATGGGGCTCAAAGGTGACAACTTACCCTCTTATTTTGACGGTGTGACTGCGGATGGTCAGGTTCGAGTTGGCGTAGAACTCCCGAATCAGATGGAGATTGCACTCCTTGGGCTCTTCGAAGATGAAGTTCATCCCAGCATTTTCAATCCGGTGTACGATTCTGGGGAATTCTTGTGCCAGTGGCTCCGTTGCAATGTGCTTCTTTGGGAAGTATTTGGTCTCTTTGTGTTTTGCATACCATTTATTCCCTTCATCCGTCACCCATCGGGTTCCGTATTGTCGGCGTTGGCCTCACGGAATCGCTGGTGCTGCTGGAACTGTTGTTCCCAATCGAATCCTTTTTTTGCCGGCGCCCGATGTAGATGCGCCCTTTCCCTTGTCTTGCCTGCCTGACATTTTTCCTGTACCATCGAACAGACAATCCCAATATTATTCAAGTCAAAATTAGCTTCAACTAAGGTTGGGTTGAGTTAGGCCACCCACACTTAGTCTTTGGCCACAATTAAAATAATTCGGCAAGACAATCATGCTTTTCCAATTTTTACAATCAACATGCTTAGTGCATTCAGATAAGTCGATGGAATACTTACTATGTACTACTCAGACTTCGTACAACAAATCACAATATCACTATCGATTCCACTACATCACATAGCACTTAGCAAAAACAAAATTCTCAACAACAACCTATGCAATTCAACAATTTCATTTTCCCGAAAATTCCCTTGTTTACTTAGCATATTTGACATTAATCACAACATAATTCACATCACCCAACATGCACAACCCAAAATTTTTCACATTTCAACCAAATTTAGTTTCTTCCTATTCAACTTCCAACCCTAGCTACCAATTTCGCAAAAAATCAATTAACATGCATTCATCGAGTTCATATACTCACAACGATACTACGAACATCAATCAATCACAACTTAAATGAATTCAATCTTAATTTACACTTAGGGCAAAGTTTACTCACCTCACATGCTCAAAGATTGAAAATTTAAGCAAAAATTGAGGTTAAGTTCAAGAACATACCTTTAATCCGATGAACTCGAAGAAAAGTTGAAGAAACTTCGTGCCTAGGTTCGTGTCACGTTGGGGGAGGGGGGAATTTAGGGAGTTTGTCGTGGAGGGAATGGGAAATGGGAAAAAAATGAGGGGATTTGGGGTTAAAAGGGGTGTTTTTCTCGCGGGTTACTCGGCAACCCGGTGTGACCCGACGCGAATTACACCTCAACATGTCACGGAGGGTAACACGGAGCACCCCCTCCGTGACACAGAGCCATCGTGCCAGCCTTCTGAAATTTGTAAAAATTTCGAAATTGGCTTCAACGTGTCACGGAGGGTAACGTGGAGGCCCTCCTCCGTGACACGGAGCCAACGCATAGGCTCACTGTAATGGCACTTTTTTATTTTTCTCACCTTGATTTTTCTCCTTTGCATTTTTGCCCTCCGTTCCACCTGAAAATCATCTCACAACAAGAAATTAGTTAAAATTCATAGATTTCAATGCAACAATAATTTTTATTTTTTTATTTTTTTATTTTTTGTTTTTATCTTTTTTTTTCTTTTTATTCACTAATCTATTCATCTACTACAACATTTTCACGGGTTGCCTCCCGCGCAGCGCCTGGTTTACCATCGCGGCTTAACGTCATTAACACTCAATCATCCTCTAGAGTGATGGATGTCTTCTCTCGAATAACGTCCTCACCCCAGTAATGCTTACAACGTTGCCTATTAACCAAGAACGTGGCACTTTGATCTTCTTGCCACAACTCCAGCTTTGGTGCTTCCTTAATCGATGGTTTCGGCAATGGTACGAGGAACCTCATTAACGGCTGAAAGTCATGCGTCTCGAGATAACATTGTGGTTCATTCAACATTTTCACCCTCTCATAAGTATCTCTATCTCCGAAATGATTGGAGCTCACCAATGCTCTTCCCAATGGATCTCGAGATTCAACAATTGGAAAAATTTCTGCTTGATTTAGCACATTGATTGCTGAAAGCTCCTCATACATGACCGGAAGCTTTGTGGCCTTATATACATCAAATACCTCCACTTTGTCATGCGCCCGCATGGTTAGCTGCCCTGCAGCTACATCAATCAAAGCTCTCCCGGTTGCCAAGAAAGGACGTCCAAAAAGAAATAGGACTTCCGCATCCGGCTCAAAATCCAGAACAATATATTCTACCGGGAAGATAAGGGAGCCCACTTGCACCAACACGTCCTCTACAATGCCATCTGGTCTGGATAAAGAACGGTCCGCTAACTGCAAGATCACCGTAGTTGGTCTAGGACTGCCCAGCCCCAACTTCTTGAACACCGATGTCGGCATCAAGTTAATACTCGCTCCCAAATCGCATAATCCGCGAGCTCGGATACTTTTCCCAATTGTGATTTGAATTGTAAAGCTCCCAGGATCCTTGAGCTTTTTTGGCAACCTGTTCTGTATTCAGGAAGTGCACTCCTCAGTCAGAGCCACCATAGGGTACTCCGTCAATCTGCTTTTGTTCTCTACAATGTCCTTGATATACTTTGCATACTTCGGCACTCCCTGCAAAACATCAACCAGAGGTAAATTAATGTGTACCTGTTTAAGCACCTCCACGAACTTTTTGGAACAAGCTTCCTCCTTGTGTTTCTTTAATCTTTAAGGGAACGGGGGTGGTGGTCTTACTGCTTCAACTACCTTCTCCTTCCCCCTCTCATCATCCTGTTCCCTTTCTTTGTCTACTGCTCCTGACAGCTGAGGTGGTCTTTCTGGTTCCACCTCCTTGTGTTGTAAACCACTCCTTGTGGTCACTACATTTACTTGCTTGGGATTCGGGTCAGTGTCACTCGGTAGTCCTCCTCTTGGCCTGGTGTTTTGAGCTCCAGCTAGTTGTCCAAACTGTTACACCAACGCCTTTGTAGCTAACTGATTGTTCTTTACCTCTGCTGCCAATTTCTAATAATCAGCCTGCAATTGAGCTTGATTAGCTATCATTGGAAGAATGTGAACACGATGTGGTATTAAACTGTGATAACTGTTAAGTAAGGATATTATACTCTGTTAATGAGATGGTTGTTGGTTTGTAATTGTTACTTAGAGGAGTAGATTGTAATCTTCTGTTTGTTAAATAATTCACCTTGATGTGTTCATTCGATGTGGATGATGTAGGATAGTATTGATATCAAAGATGAGAGACTCGTTCCTGAGGGGAGCATCCAGGAGAGCAATGTTGTTGAGTGGCTCGTGTCCGAGATGAGCATCTGAATGAGCATATGAGTGGGTGCGGGTGCCACGCCGGCACAGTACATGAATTTCTAGAGTTCCTTGCAGATCATTACTGGAAGAGTAGAAATAAGACCCTCTAGCATGTGTATACACTGATTTTGAGGAAGGAGTGTTTGTGGTGATATGGTGGAGGTGTGTGCCCGACATGTCACCATTTGTTTTATTTTATATTGTGCATGTAACTTGTGAATATTTGGAGTGAGTATCTTCTAACTGGATGAATTTAATTGATGATCTGTAAGTGTGATGAAAAGAGAAAAGTGGGAAAAGATCCTAAATGCATTCTCAGTTAATGACTAAATATGTTGAGTTGGTTACTGTGAATAGATGCTTTTAAACTGTATGTTGAGATGAATTGTTACCATTTGATGTCAATACTTGCATTATATTTGAATGAGATATATAGTATGAATTGTTGTAAATTGTGAGCTGAAGAGGATGCAGCTAAGCGAGTTATTGCCTCGAGCAGTACCACTACAGCGAAGCTTTCTCTACTATGGCGAGACCGCTGTAGCGGTTTAGTGACCGCTGCAGTGAGAGGCCCAATCCAGTGAGCAGGCCACCTGTTATCTGTGTAGAGCTAGTGGCATGTAAAATGGTTTCTGTACTTTGGTATGATTTTGAGAACTTATCTTATATCATGGTCGTATTGATTATATGTTATTATGTAAGGTCGGTCGATGATGCCTACCAGGACCGTGTTTATACTGGCCCTACGCCTATACTTCTTTTCTGAGTGCAGAATTTGATCTAGGAAGCTCCTCCCATCCCACCTTTCGTCTGCAGCAATTTCCTTGAAAGGTGAGCGACGCAAGATGGGTTGATTCACTTCCCTCGAGAAGATGTCCCTCCTCCAGACATTGCAGTTTTCTTTCATTTTCTCTTTCGTTAAACATTCTAGAACTGTAGTTAGACGTCAAGGTGCAATTACAATCAGGTCTTATGATTATCGATTTGTTCGTTTTAAGAAGAATTTACTCGTTTGATGATTTTTTTTGTTTTATTATAAGTTTTATTCTTATTGAATGTTCGATGTCGAGTTAAGTTTTGGAAATCACTAGTTCGCCCATCGGGAGGGTTAGTGTGGTGCCAATCACATTCATTTTGGATCGTGACTAAGTTGGTATTATAGCTCTAGGTTCGTTGATCTCAATGCACTAAGACGGGTTTAGTAGAGTCTCGCAGATTGGTGTGGGTACTTCCGTAACTTATCTTCGAGAGGCTGTAGGACATTAGGAAAACTCCTTCTTCCTTCCTTTAGTGCGATTACTTGATTTTAATTAGTATCTGGTGATCCAAATTGATATCTAACAAATTTTCTTTCTTTCCTTCTCAGATGGTGAGAACACGTGCAAACTATAACAAAAATGCAGCACCCGAACCAGCAGAGGCAGCCGCAATTCGCGGAAGAGGAAGGTGTAGGGTTTGTGGATGGAGGCCTGCTACTGCTAGAGGAGGGGTTCATGCTCCTGCTCCTGTTAGGGAGAGGTCTGTATCTCCCGTACCACCAGCAGTACAGGAGCAGGTGGCTGTTGAGGTTGAAGTTTTGACCCAAGGAGAAGCTCCTGCTGCTCTAGAATCCTCTGAGCTTCTGGCTCAGGTACTCAATCTCCAAAGTGGTCTCATGGGTAATGGAGCAACACAAGAAAATCCTGCCGGGAAGCAACCAAGGATCTAGCATGCAGTTGTAGTGGCTTCTCGAATTGATGACTTATCTAAGGTTGTCATATTCTCGAGACTAGTAGTGGGGCTGATGATGATGGGGGAGGAGCACGGATGTGATGGAGGTTCACCAAGATGAAGCCTCCCACTTTCTATGGAACTGAGGTGGAGGACGCATGTGAGTTCATCATCGACTTTCATGAGAGGCTCAACAAGATGGGGGCAGTAGAGAAGTATGGTGTGGAACTTGTTACTTTTCAGTTAATGGAGGATGCTAAACTCTGGTGGAGAGATTTTGTGGAGTGCAAACCAGTGGGCTCACCACCGTTGACTTGGACCTAGTTATACTCCAAGTTCCTAGAGAAATATGCTCCTTGCACTCTGAGTGATAGGAGACGGGATGAGTTCACCACCATCGATAAGAGGAACTCATCTGTTGTAGCATACGAGGCCCAATTTCATTCATTGTCTAGGTGTGCTATACCTTTACTACCCATTGAGGAGGAAAGGACTAGGAGGTTTGTTAAAAGCCTTAATGTAGGTCTCTATGTATCAGCTCTTCAAATGGTCTCCTAAGATAAAACCTTTCAAGAGGTGGTGGAGTATGTGAAGTCCGTGGAAGGGGTGAGATAGGAGGGATATGCAAAGAACGCCGAGAAGAAGGCTTGAAGGGTGGGTTCCTTCAGTAGTTCTTTTGCTAGGGCTCCGGCACCACAAGGTTTGTCTGAGTGCCCTATTCAGTCCACTATGCAGGTGTTAGTTGGAGGTCCGTCAGGGACAGCTCCGCGACCATCAGGTGCAGTTGGGGGTACTCAGATTGTTTGTTCAGACTTCGGAGCTCTCCTTATTTCCTCTATTCCGGCTTAGAGGCCAGTGATTGAGAAGGTCTTTCATGACCGTTGTGAGTATAGCCACATTCGTAGATGGTGCCCTACGTTTGGACAGATGGACAAATTATTCCTCACCCAACTCCTCGGCTCCAGCCCCTGTCGAAGAAGAGGAAGTGTATTTAGTCAGGATCATCCACAGTTGCGACAAGGTAGTCAGCCAGTCGTTAGAGGTGGTGCTCAGTAGAGTAGATGAGATGCTCAGGTGGGAAGGGGTGGCACCCAGTTAGGTAAAAGGGTGCCACAACCCAGCTGGGGTGGTTCTCAGGTGGGTAATCAGGTCCATTTCTGTTATACCCCGTAGAATTCCCGGCACTTAGATGACCTATTCGCACGTTGGTTAAGCATATTTGAAGGCCATACGTGCTAGGGAAAGGCCCGGGAAAAAGATCGGACGAGAAACCCGTCGAACCATCGCGGGAGGAGCCGAGGCAGAGCCCCTCCGCGATGGCAGCGTGTCACAGAGGTGAGGCCTCCGCGATGGCTCCGTGTCACGTTGCCCAAGTCCAGGCCCAAGTATATAAAGCCCCCACTTCGGTTGGAAATCATTTAACACTTATAAAACTTCCAGAAAACGCAGTGAACAGAGGGAAAACGAAGGAAAATTATAAATTATCGTCCGATTACGCTGCCAAACGCTGCCCAAACTCAAATTTATCCTAGATACCAAGGTATTTAGCAGCAGAGAGCATTTCTACGGAATTAGTTTCGCGAAATACGGCCGACGAATCGGCGAGCCACCGAACTGAAGTAAGTAGAATTGCTCTAAATTAATGTCTATGTGTTCCTAGCTGAGAAGTGAATACTTCTCCCTTCTGGGCCGCGGGAAAATAGCGAGTTTTCGATCGTCTTTCGATAAGCCTAAGTTTAGGCTATAAACTATATCGAAAGTAACATCGCTCTTTACAATAAAGCTGTATTTAGTACTAATTGACGTATTTATGAATGCAGTTGGAAGAAAATAGTTGAAGTACCGGCCGAGCCTCGTCCGACGGACGAATAGTCGAAGATAAGGTATGTAAAGTTAAGTTTCCTCGACAAGTTAAGTAACATTGAAGCAGTATAGTAAATTACAGACCAGTAGAATGTTTAGAAATCGATTATTGTGTTATTTTGAATATTGGTGCAATATGAGAAGTTTTGGGTTGTAACGTGTACGATACCTATCCGTATGATATAGATTCGGATGTAAGTGGTTAAGATTGCCCAGTATATTCAGTATGTGATGTAATATGCCATGTTAAGATATTGTTGTGTTTAGCTGAAACCTCGCGAAGTAGTACAGTATTCGTGAAGCATTTCAGACATAGAATAGTAACTAAATATGGGTTAGGAAGCATGTTAGAAGTAGGAAATCATATTAATACAGAAACTCAGTAAACAGTATAGTTTTCAGCAGAAACACCTTCTTGTATAACCTTTGCCCCAGTACAGTCTGACAGGAGGCTATACTTATATTTTTACTTACCTGTCTCAGCATGTATCAGACACTTACATATTACTATTATTAGCTCAGTATGTGATTAATATGATACCTTACACCTGTTAGCCTTAGCTTATGAGATACACAGACAACATGACTTGTTGAGACCATTGTATTGATTGGGGTTGGATTACCTAGCATCCCTGACCGCCCAGGGTTAATAGCTGTATCGACTCGTCCGCCAGAGGATGAGGATACGTCACTCTACGGAGTGATATGCCGTCCCGCAAGGGGACGAAGATGGGATGCCAGTTTCCCCATATTGTGCCTTGGTCGGCCCTTATACACCCCCGTCGAGCGGGTACGCCCGGGGTGTTAATTTTAGAGTCCTTCGAACTCAGGTACAGTTATAGTCAGGGGCTCAGCGAGCCCAAGTGCATACCCAGGGACCGGCAGGATGCTTACAGCCACTATAGGAGATGGGATGACCGGGGTAGGGCATAGATTCTGTGTTGATTGTACCTCCCGGCTTATGGGGGCCGGGTAAGGTTTGTGTGTGCTATGTTATGTTATATTAGACATGAGTAGGTTAGTAGTAGAATGATACGTCTCCAGATACGACACCTACCCCTCCCAGCATAATTGAGAACAGGTACGATTTACATCATCAGACAGATAATCTAGTTCTTTCTATTTCAGTTTCGTCAGTTATGTTATTGATTTCAGATATCTTTTCAGCTATTGCTTTACATACTCAGTACCAGCGGTACTGACGCCCGGTGGGGCGCCGCATTACTTGCCTACAGGTACTCATAGACGAGCAGGCGATTCTACGTGACTCCCTGTCAGTGGTTGAGTATTCAGCTCCAGTCATCCGGAGGCTGAATTTCAGAGGTGTAGTTCAGTTCTTTTGTTGTATATTATGGGTAGGTCGGGGCCCTGTCCCGATCAGTTCTATCACTGTTCCTAGAGGCTTGCAGTCTGTATATATGCCCTGTGGTCAGATGAGCCAGTCGTGTGAGGCCGTGTAGTTGTATAGTTTCCTTTACTCTTTCTTTCTTTTGTAATGGCCGTGTGGGGTCATAGTTTGCCAGTAGTGGTGACCTTGCTGGTGACGTAGCTTTTCAGTAAGTTATGTTTGAGTTACAGATAACTAGACAGCATGGTGGCCTTGTCGGATGCATAGGTTCCCCTGAATTAACATGTTTCTGGTCAGCTATAATACAGGTACAGAAGGCTATAGGCCAATGGGCCGGGGGCTGTATTTACAGCCGTTATATAGCCCTTTGTTTCCAGAAATGTGAGTTAGAGCCAGCCAGGCACCAGATGTGCCCAGGCTTAACAGTCCAGCAAGTCAGGTCCTAGTAGGGCACCAGGTGCTAGTCGTACCCCCCAAGGTGGGGTGTGACAAACTTGGTATCAAAGCAGGTCGTATCTCAGGGAGTCTGCAAGCCGTGCTAAGTAGAGTCCTGTCCATGGATGTGTTGTGCACCACATACTATGGGTAGGAGGCTGCAAGGCATGATAGGATGGTTGTCTTTTATTCTGATTCAGTCGTGCTATAGAGCGGTATAGTATAGGGTTGAGTCCCTAAGAGCTTACCATATTCTTTGGTTACAGATAATGTCAGACCAGCAACATCCTACCATAGGTCGGAGTTTAGACATTGCGGCAGGGCAGGGCACCAGCAGGATGCCTCCCCCTCATTTGGAGACAGCCCGATCAGAGGTCCCTACAGAGGCTTCATCCCAGCCTCCTCAGCAGTCTCCACCACGTCAGGAGCCATTTGGAGCGACAGTACCTTCAGCAGTCCCTATACCGACACCTTCCCACCAGGAGGTTAGGAGTGCTGTAGTTATGATAGCACAGATGATGGCTGCTCAGCGTCAGCAAATGCCATCCACAACTGCAGAAGCATCAGGAGGGCCCGGTAGTTCGAGGGTCCGAGAGTTCTTAGCCCTGAATCCCCCACAGTTCACAGGCACGGACCGAACAGAGGACCCCCAGGATTTTCTGGATCAGATGTAGAGAATCTTCAGGGTTATGCATGCTACGCCTACTGAGTCGGTTGAATTGGCCGCATTCCGGTTACGGGATATTGCGGTATTATGGTATGAAACTGGGAGAGGTCCCGAGGGAGAGATGTTTCCCCTCCCACCTGGTCCAGCTTTTCAAGAGCCTTTCTAGATCACTATTTGCCGCGGGAGATCCGACAGGCCCGGGTAAACCAGTTCCTACATCTAGAACAGGGGGCCATGAGTGTTCGGGAATATTCCTTGCAGTTTGACTCTTTGGCTCGATATGCACCAGCCTTCGTGGACACCATGGCATCCAGAGTGCACCGTTTTATTATGGGGTTGAACCCAGAATATGTCGAGACTTGTGTCACGGCCACACTGTGAGAGGACATGGATATTTCCCGAATCCAGGCATTTGCCCAGAATATTGAGGGCATTAGACAGCGGCATCGGGAGATTAGAAGGGTCAACCAGGAGCAACGTCGCTGGGATAGGCCAGCTGAGTTACTGAGAGAAGCCCGGGGAGGACCCAGGCCACGATTGTCAGACAGGCCGCCCAGGCCCCCGCCTCCACCATAGTCACAGGGAGGTAGATTCAGCCGCAGGGGGCAGTCAGAGGCTGGTAGAGGTTCGCAGACGGCAGACTCACCATCACGGAGGAGGGCGGAGCAGAGTAGGTATACCCTACCACTTTGCCCTATATGCAATCGACGCCATTCTGGAGCATGCAGGTATGGTTCCACCGCATGCTATATTTGTGGCCAAGAAGGCCATTTGATGAGAGATTGCCCAGCCAGAGGTCGTGAGGACCAGGACAGACAGGATAGGTCATCAGCAGGATCGCGAGTTAAAGCATCCCCGACTGAGCGTAGGCCCTCAGTTTCAGCAGACAGGGGTCGGGGCAGATCAGGGGCCTCCAGTACAGGTGCGGGTCCGAGCCGCATATATGCCTTACCAGGGAGGCAAGATTCAGAGGCATCGCCTGATGTTGTGACAGGTATGCTAACTATCTACTCACACCCTGCTTATGTGCTAATTGATCCAGGGTCTACCTTGTCCTATATTACTCCATTTGTGTCACGGAAGTTTAGTATTGTACCAGAATCATTACAGCAGCCCTTCTTAGTATCTACGCCCGTCGGTGACTCTATCACAGCTAGCCGAATTTACCGCGGGTGTACAATAGAGGTTGCTGATCGTCAGACCACAGTAGATCTGGTCGAGTTAGAAATGGTAGACTTCGATGCCATAATGGGTATGGATTGGTTAGTACCATGTTTTGCTAATGTTGAATGTTGGACCAAAACGGTCCAATTCCACTTCCCGGGGGAGGCAAACGGGAGTGGAAGGGCAGCACCGCAACGCCAAAAGGTAGGTTTATTTCCTACCTTCAGGCGAGAAAGTTGATATCTAAGGGATATATTTATCATCTGGTCAGAGTTCAGGATGTCCAAGCAGAATCTCCGACACTCCAGTCTGTCCCAGTGGTAAATGAATTCACAGATGTATTTCCTGATGAGTTACCTGGTATTCCCCCAGAAAGGGAAATAGACTTTGCTATTGACTTGCTACCAGGCACTCAGCCAATATCAATACCTCCTTATCGTATGGCTCCTGCAGAACTTAGAGAATTAAAGGAGCAGTTGAAAGACTTGTTAGATAAAGGTTTTATCAGGCCGAGTACTTCCCCGTGGGGTGCGCCAGTCTTGTTTGTGAGAAAGAAAGATGGCTCGCTCCGAATGTGCATAGATTACCGGCAGCTAAACAAAGTTACAGTAAAGAACAAGTATCCGCTCCCCAGAATTGATGACTTATTTGATCAGCTACAGGGAGCCAGATACTTTTCTAAGATTGGCTTGCGGTCCGGATATTACCAGGTCTGAGTACATGAAAGGGATATTCCTAAGACAGCATTCAGGACCCGATACGGGCATTTTGAATTTCTGGTTATGTCCTTCGGGCTAACAAATGCCCAAGCAGTCTTTATGGACCTGATGAACAGTATTTTCAGACCTTTCCTGGACTTGTTCGTGATAGTATTTATTGATGATATTCTGGTGTATTCTCGCTTAGAGGCAGATCACCGAACTCATTTGCGGACAGTGTTCCAGATTCTCAGGGACCGCCAGTTGTATGCTAAATTTTCGAAGTGTGAATTCTGGCTTAACTCAATGGCCTTTTTAGGGCATATTGTCTCAGACGCTGGTATATAGGTAGACAAGCAGAAGATAGAAGCAGTTAAGTCATGGCCTAGGCCTACCACCCCGACTGAAGTTCGTAGCTTTCTGGGGTTGGCAGGATACTATCGGAGGGTCGTTGAAGGATTCTCAACCATTGCAGCACCTTTAACTAAATTGACACAGAAAGCAGCAAAGTTTCAGTGGAAGGAGGCATGCGAGCAGAGTTTCCAGGAACTGAAAGACAGATTAACCTCCGCCCCAGTACTAGCACTACCGGAAGGCACAGAAGGGTGATCAGTTTATTGTGATGCGTCAGGTATCGGGTTGGGTTGTGTGTTGATGCAGCATGGTAGAGTGATTGCATATGCTTCTAGACAGCTGAAGAAGCACGAAAAGAATTACCCCACCCATGATCTAGAATTGGCCGCAGTCATCCATGCCTTGAAGATGTGGAGGCATTACCTGTACGGCGTCCATGTTGATATTTACACAGATCATAAGAGCTTGCAGTACATTTTTACTCAGAGGGAGTTGAATCTGCGGCAACGTCGCTGGTTAGAATTGTTGAAGGATTATGATGTGAACATCCTGTACCATCCGGGAAAAGCCAATGTTGTGGCAGACGCCCTGAGCCGTAAGTCAATGGGGAGTTTGGCGTATTTGCGACCTGAGAAATAGAAATTAGTTAATGAAATTCATCAGTTAGCTGATCTAGCCGTTCGAGTAATGGAAACAGAAAATAATGGGGCAGTAATTCAGAATTCTGCGGTGTCATCGTTAGCTACCGAAGTAAAAGAACGACAGTATGAGGATCCCGATTTAGTCCAGCTCAGAGATAGAGTTCAGAAGGGTAAGGAGCCAGATTTTCAGATAACCGAGGATGGTGTGCTACGCTGTAAGGGCCGCCTTTGCGTCCCGAATGTCTCAGGACTTCATGGGCAGATTATGCACGAGGTACATTACGCTCGCTATTCCCTTCACCCAGGGGCGACGAAAATGTACCACGACATCAGAGACATCTACTGGTGGCCAGGTATGAAAACTGAGATAGCTGAATTTGTATCTAGGTGTGCTAATTGTCAACAGGTGAAAGCAGAGCACCAGAAACCAGGTGGTTTGACCCATGAGATAATGATACCTATGTGGAAATGGGAAGTGATAAACAAGGATTTTGTAACAGGGTTACCCCGTACTAGACGCAGATATGATTCCATTTGGGTAATAGTTGATAGGCTGACAAAATCAGCTCATTTCCTGCCAGTGAGGGCTACCTTCTCAGCCGAGGATTATGCCGAATTGTATATAAGAGAAATAGTTAGATTGCATGGGGTACCGGTATCTATCATTTCAGACAGGGGAGCACCGTTTACAGCTAGGTTTTGGCAGTCATTTCAGAAAGGTCTGGGGACGCAGATTAATTTTGAGCACAGCATTCCATCCTCAGACAGACGGGCAGGCTGAACGTATAATTCAGACGCTCGAAGATATGCTACGAGCGTGTGTGTTAGATTTTGGGGGTAGCTGGGATGAACATCTCCCGTTAATCGAATTTGCTTATAATAACAGCTACCATTCAGCTATTCAGATGGCGCCTTTCGAGGCATTGTACGGGCGAAAATGTAGATCGCCAGTGGGCTGGTTTGAAATAGGAAAATCAGCATTAGTTGGCCCAGACATTGTTCGGCAGTCCGAGGAAAAGATAAAGCTTATCCGAGAACATTTACTGACCGCTCAGAGCCGCCAAAAATCTTACGCAGATAGGCGGCGCAGAAATCTAGAATTTTCGGTAAACGACTGGGCATATCTAAAAGTGTCCCCGATGAAAGGGGTAATGAGGTTTGGCAAGAAAGGCAAGCTTAGCCCAAGATTCATTGGGCCGTATCAGATTCGGCGAAGAATAGGCCGCGTAGCATACGAGTTAAACTTACCTCCGGAGTTAGCGTCGGTTCACCCAGTATTCCATGTTTCTATGTTAAGAAAGTTCGTAGGGGACCCTTCTACAGTAGTTCCAGTCCAGGATGTTCAGGTCACAGAGGAGTTAGCCTATGAAAAGGTTCCCGTAGTCATCCTAGACAGACAGATTTGCAGGCTGAGAACTAAAGATGTTGCATCTGTCAAAGTATTGTGGCGTAACAGAAATCTGGAGGAAATGACGTGGGAGGTTGAAGAAGATATGAAAATCAGATACCCTCACCTATTTCAGGCCTAGTCAAATGACAGGTATGTCCGTATCATTATTTATACAGTACCTTATGGTTGTACGTTGTAAATGATAAAGAAAGAAGTGATATTTAGTTGTCCAGTGAATCTTAGAATATTGTGTGCAGTGCCTGTGTTGGACTTTTCTGCATTTCAGGTTTTTGCGGTAGTCCATATTACAGGGGAAACTCTGCCAAAATTTTTCTAGAAAAGTAAAGTAAGCAAGTCCTCCAGATAACAGTATACATTCGAGGATGAATGTTCCTAGGGGGGGAGTATGTTATACCCCGTAGAATTCCCGGCACTTAGATGACCTATTCGCACGTTGGTTAAGCATATTTGAAGGCTATACGTGCTAGGGAAAGGCCCGGGAAAAAGATCGGACGAGAAACCCGTCGAACCATCGCGGGAGGAGCCGAGGCAAAGCCCCTCCGCGATGGCAGCGTGTCACGGAGGTGAGGCCTCCGCGATGGCTCCGTGACACGTTGCCCAAGTCCAGGCCCAAGTATATAAAGCCCCCACTTCGGTTGGAAATCATTTAACACTTATAAAACTTCCAGAAAACGCAGTGAACAGAGGGAAAATGTAGGAAAATTATAAATTATCGTCCGATTACGCTGCCAAATGCTGCCCAAACTCAAATTAATCCTAGATACCAAGGTATTTAGCAGCAGAGAGAATTTCTATGGAATTAGTTTCGCGAAATACGGCCGACGAATCGGCGAGCCACCGAACTGAAGTAAGTAGAATTGCTCTAAATTAATGTCTATGTGTTCCTAGCTGAGAAGTGAATACTTCTCCCTTCTGGGCCGCGGGAAAATAGCGAGTTTTCGATCGTCTTTCGATAAGCCTAAGTTTAGGCTATAAACTATATCGAAAGTAACGTCGCTCTTTACAATAAAGTTGTATTTAGTACTAATTGACGTATTTATGAATGCAGTTGGAAGAAAATAGTTGAAGTACCGGCCGAGCCTCGTCCGACGGACGAATAGTCGAAGATAAGGTATGTAAAGTTAAGTTTCCTCGGCAAGTTAAGTAACATTGAAGCAGTATAGTAAATTACAGACCAGTAGAATGTTCAGAAATCGATTATTGTGTTATTTTGAATATTGGTGCAATATGAGAAGTTTTGGGTTGTAACGTGTACGATACCTATCCGTATGATATAGATTCGGATGTAAGTGGTTAAGATTGCCCAGTATATTCAGTATGTGATGTAATATGCCATGTTAAGATATTGTTGTGTTTAGCTGAAACCTCGCGAAGTAGTACAGTATTCGTGAAGCATTTCAGACATAGAATAGTAACTAAATATGGGTTAGGAAGCATGTTAGAAGTAGGAAATCATGTTAATACAGAAACTCAGTAAACAGTATAGTTTTCAGCAGAAACACCTTCTTGTATAACCTTTGCCCCAGTACAGTCTGACAGGAGGCTATACTTATATTTATACTTACCTGTCTCAGCATGTATCAGAAACTTACAGATTACTATTATTAACTCAGTATGTGATTAATATGATACCTTACACCTGTTAGCCTTAGCTTATGAGATACACAGACAGCATGACTAGTTGAGACCGTTGTATTGATTGGGGTTGGATTACCTAGCATCCCTGACCGCCCAGGGTTAATAGCTGTATCGACTCGTCCGCTAGAGGACGAGGATACGTCACTCTACGGAGTGATATGCCGTCCCGCAAGGGGACGAAGATGGGATGCCAGTTTCCCCATATTGTGCCTTGGTCGGCCCTTATACACCCCCGTCGAGCGGGTACGCCCGGGGTGTTGATTTTAGAGTCCTTCGGACTCAGGTACAGTTATAGTCAGGGGCTCAGCGAGCCCAAGTGCATACCTAGGGACCGGCAGGATGCTTACAGCCACTATAGGAGATGGGATGACCGGGGTAGGGGCATAGATTCTGTGTTGATTGTACCTCCCGGCTTATGGGGGCCGGGTAAGGTTTGTGTGTGCTAAGTTATGTTACATTAGACATGAGTAGGTTAGTAGTAGAATGATACGTCTCCAGATACGACACCTACCCCTCCCAGCATAATTGAGAACATGTACGATTTACATCATCAGACAGATAATCTAGTTCTTTCTATTTCAGTTTCGTCAGTTATGTTATTGATTTCAGATATCTTTTCAGCTATTGCTTTACATACTCAGTACCAGCGGTACTGATGCCCGGTGGGGCGCTGCATTACTTGCCTGCAGGTACTCATAGACGAGCAGGCGATTCTACGTGACTCCCTGTCAGCGGTTGAGTATTCAGCTCCAGTCATCCGGAGGCTGAATTTCAGAGGTGTAGTTCAGTTCTTTTGTTGTATATTATGGGTAGGTCGGGGCCCTGTCCCGATCAGTTCTATCATTGTTCCTAGAGGCTTGCAGTCTGTATATATGCCCTGTGGTTAGATGAGCCGGTCGTGTGAGGCCGTGCAATTGTATAGTTGCCTTTACTCTTTCTTTCTTTTGTAATGGCCGTGTGGGGCCATAGTTTGCCAGTAGTGGTGACCTTGCAGGTGACGTAGCTTTTCAGTATGTTATGTTTGAGTTACAGATAACTAGACAGCATGGTGGCCTTGTCGGCCGCATAGGTTCCCCTGAATTAACATGTTTCTGGTCAACTATAATACAGGTACAGAAGGCTATAGGCCAATGGGCCGGGGGCTGTATTTACAGCCGTTATATAGCCCTTTATTTCCAGAAATGTGAGTTAGAGCCAGCCAGGCACCAGATGTGCCCAGGCTTAACAGTCCAGCAAGTCAGGTCCTAGTAGGGCACCAGGTGCCAGTCGTACCCCCCAAGGTGGGGTGTGACAATTTCTATGATTTTCTTGGTAGGTTAGAGGCATAGGCTTCAGACGATGTTATTACAGGTACGGTATTCGTGTCCGACAAAATGGCTATTGCGTTGTTTGATTTGGGCTCTATATTTGCTTATGTATCTGCTTATTTTGCCTTTGGTTTGGATCTTTTTTATGATGTTCGTGATACTCCTATCAATGTGTCTACTCCTATTGGGGATTCTTTGGTGGTGGATAGGGTTGTTCGTGATTGCATTGTTGATTTTATGGGGTTTGACACTCTGGCAGATTTAGTGATCTGGGACATGGTTGATTTTGATATAATTTTGGAAATGAGTTGGTTGTATCCTTACCATGCCATTCTAGATTTCCATGCTCAGACCGTCATTATATTGAGGCCAAGGGCGTCTAGGTTGGAGTTGAAAGGGAATTGTAGCGTTTCTCTTAAGAAACTCATCTCTTATGTTCATGCCCGTAATTTGATAGAGCGGGGTTGTTCAGCGTATCTAGCGCATATTCAGGATACTAATTTCGAGGATCCTTCCACAGAGTCGTTACCGATTGTTCATGAGTTTTTATAGGTGTTCCCTGCAGATTTCCCCACCATTCTATCGAACTGTATCATTAATTTCTATATAGATTTAGAGCTAGGGACTCGACCCATTTCTATTCCTCTATACCGAATGGCACCTACTAAGTTGAGAGAGCTCAAGGAGCAATTGCTGGAGTTTCTTAGTAAAGGGTTTATTAGACCAAGTGTGTCGCCATGGGGTGCCCTAGTTTAGTTTATGAAGAAGAAGGATGGTAGTATGCCGATGTGCATCAACTACCGCAAGTTGAACTAGGTAACTATTCGGTACAAGTACCCTCATCCTCGAATAGATGATTTATTTGATTAGTTATAGGGGGTGGCCGTTTTCAAAAATTGACTTGAAGTTAGGTTATCATCAATTGAAAATTAGATTGAGGATATTCCTAAAACAGCCTTCCTGACCAGGTATGGGCATTATGAGTTTTTGGTCATGTCATTTTGACTCACTAATGCCCCAGTTGCGTTCATGAGCCTGATGAACGGTATTTTTAAATCTTACTTGAACTCCTTTGTTATTGGTTTATTGACGAGAAGCAGTTGTATGCCAAATTCTCTAAGTGTGAGTTTTGGTTAGAGTTAGTGTCTTTTCTAGGGAATGTGGTCTCCAAGGAGGGAATCCAAGTTAACCCACAGAAGATGGAGGCAGTCATAAATAGGGCAAGGCCAACTAACGTGACAGAAATTTGAAGTTTTGTGGGGCTGGCCAGTTACTACCATCGGTTTGTGAAGGGTTTTGCATCCATCGCTTCGGTGCTAACCAAGTTGACTCAAAAGGATGCACCCTTTCAGTGGTCAAAGGAATGTAAAGAAAGTTTTTAGAAACTCAAGACTTTGCTGACCACAACACCTTATGGTGTTACAAGTGGAAGATAATGACTTTGTTGTTTATTATGATGCCTCACGGTCTGGGTTGGGTGCTATATTAATGTAGGAAGGACAGGTCATTGCCTATGCCTTGAGGCAGTTGAAGGTGCATGAGAAGAATTATCCCAAGCATGACCTGGAGCTAGCAGCAGTGGTGTTCACTCTGAAAAATCTGGAGGCATTATTTATACGGAGCTATTTGCGAGGTGTTCATAGACCATCATAGCTTGCAGTATGTGTTCCCGTAGAAGGATCTCAACTTGAGGCAGAGGATATGGATGGAACCGGTTATGATTTATGATATCACCATTTTATACCATCCAGGGAAGGCCAATGTAGTGGCAGACGCATTGAGTCAAAAATCAGTGAGCATGGGCAGTCTAGCTTGCCTGAAGGCTATTGAGAGACTGATGTCCAGAGAGGTTCATACTTTGGAAAATATCTTGGGGATATTATCATTGACTGGAATAGGTGGTATATTAGCTAGCATGGAGGCTAAGTCATCCTTGTTAGAGGAAATCAAAGTAAGACAATTTGAGGATGAGAAATTGGGTAAGATTCGAGACAAGGTTTTGCGAGGAGAAGCCAAAGAAGCAGTGTTAGATGTTGAAGGGGTCCTAAGAATAAAGGGAAGGGTGTGTGTTCCCCCAGTTGGTGAGCTAATCCAGACTCTCCTGGCAGAAGCTCACAACTCGAGGTACTCCATTCACCTCGGAGTCACCAAGATGTACCATGATACTATTGGTGCAGGATGAAGAAAGACATTAGTGACTATGTCTATACATGTTTGAACTGCCAGTAGATGAAGTACGAGCACCAAAAGATAGGAGGCATACTTTGCGGATGCCCATTCCGTAGTGGAAATGGGAGAGGATATCAATGGACTTTGTGGTGGGCCTTCCAAGATATTGGGAAAATATGGCTCCATTTGAGTCATAGTTGACAGACTGACCAAGTCTACCCACTTCTTGCCGGTCTCAATGCCGAGAAGTTGGCCAAGCTATACGTGAAGGAAGTGATTCGGTTGCATGGGGTGCCAGTGTCGGTTGTGTCTGACAGTGGCTCTCATTTCACTTCACATTTCTAAAGAACCTTGTAGGTAGAGTTAGGCACGAGGTTGGACTTAAGCATAGCCTTCCACCCTTAGATAGATAGATAGTCAGAAAGGACTATTCAAGTACTGGAGGATATGCTGCGGGCATGTGTGATAGATTTTGGGGGACATTTTGATAAATTCTTACCCCTAGCAGAGTTCGCTAATAGTAACAACTATCACTCGAGCATTGACAAGGCGCCATTTGGAGCTCTCTACGGGACGAAATGCATTCCCTCATTTGTTGGTTTGATGCATTCAAGGTGAGACCCTAGGGAACTGATTTGCTGAGGGAGTCCTTGGAAAATATTTGGATAATTCCCATAACCCTAGCCCTAGTTTTCACAAACCTAGGATTCGTAGCTAGGAATTCACCATTAGAGACTATCTTTAATTCTATGTATTAGAGAATCACAAGATGGAAGGGTTAACATGGAAATCTTACCTTGGAATAAGAAATTGCTCTAGCTCTTGAAAATTTCCACTAGAGCTCTCAAACTTCGTGCCTTAGGATAATGGGGTGAAAAACCCCAAAATTCTAACTTAAACTGGCTTTTTGTCTCGCGTTATCCACTACAGCAATACATTTCTTCTGCAACGGTCCCACTACAACGAAGCCTCATTCATCACGGAGGTCCTGCTGCCTGCAAAATTTTGAATCATTACGCTAATGTCATCGAGGCTCTATAACGATCGGATGGGTTGTTACATCAGATACCAATTAAACAATCATTCATCTCCAAATGGCCTCACGAGATATATAGGGGTTTTCTATCGCATCGCAGTCCAAATCCTCGCGGGATCATAATTATGGTTATATCCTTTCTACTACGGTCTTACCGTTATCACTATCAGATTTAACAAGAACTTTACCCCACCCTATATTCTGAGGTCCTACAAGGCAATAGGATAACTACAGGGGGCCCACATATGAACTTAATTCTCCCATCCCCATATCCCCAACTGGGAAAGAGTCTCAGGTACGCCACTTCTACTAGTATTTATATTCTTAAGTAATCTAAATTGTCCTCCTATAAGCTATTTTCTGAGGTTTTTGCACTAGAAATGGTGGAGTCAGGGCGGGAAGGTGATTTGAACTCTTTCAAGCCCAGAGTGGGGCCAGTCTATTGTTTTCCTCCCTCACCATTATGCTCTATCGATAGGAAGGTATGCCTCATAAGGTGAGGTGTTGTATGTTGGGGTTTAATGCGCCCTTCAATCCCTTGAGGATGAAAGGTGTGCATGGAAGGGGCAGAAAGGAGAGGAAGACTGACTCAAAGGATGACAGTGATGGCCCTGGCGGTTATGGGGCTGGTTTGGCAGCTATGTAGGAGTTATTGGGTGGGTTTCCTAGACTACCCCACGGAGGTGCATCATTTAATGCAGCTATTGTGGACCCTGAGTCTTATGAAAAATAGTTTCCTCATTAGACCCGACCCATGATGAGCTCCGAGAGGATTTAGAGAAAGAGAAGATGAAAAGACGATTTCGAGACTAGCTTTTCATTCACATGTGAAAGGGGTGAAGAAGATATAGTACCGCACCCTCCTTCCAAGCCCTAGGGTTCCTCCATTGTCCCCAAGAAATGTTTTAGAGTAATCCTTCCTCACTGGCGACGAGGACGATGAGGCTAGTGACCCGGGTAATGATAGCTACAAGGTCTCCAGCTAGTCGGGGTTACAATGTATTTCTCCCCTGCGGTCTCCCTTTAGCTTAGATATTTCCTACCCTCAATGGACCTAATGCTAGACAATTTCTCTTTTTTCTCGTTTGTTGTATGGTTTTCTCTTTTTCTCTATGTTTGGGGTATAGGTGCCCATTGGGGCATTCAATTGACAATGGCCGTGTTTTGGCCCTATGTTTATATAAACCGCAGTTCTCACAAACATATACACTCGATTCACCACCTTTGGCATAACCAAAAATTTTCCAAAAAAGGAGGGGATTGCATTTATCTAGAAGCCATCCGCTGCAGCTGTCACTTTTCCGTTGCAACAGACCCACTATGCGGTTCACTTTTCATTGTAGCATGTCCGCTGCAGCAAAACACGGGGGTGTCGCTCACGGGGCTCTTACGGGGGTGTCGCTCTCACGGGGGTGTCGCTCATCATCAACTCACACGTCAGCATGGCTACGTTGTTAAATACCAATTGAAATCTTATAGATACCAATAGAGTCTATTGAGATACCAATTGGAATCTTCCAGATACTGATTGGACTCAACCAGGTAATCGACACGCTTGAATGGAACAAAGGGAAAGAAACAAGCGAAACTGCCTAGATGCCTTATAGCTTCCCGAAGATTTGATGTGGACATCTACACACCAATCCACAGGAGTCTACTCGACATTGCTCTTATACTTGTGAGATCGATAACCTAGATTTTCTAATACCAACTTGTCACGACATCAAATGGGTGGGCCATGCAGGTACCTACTCGATTTTATTTCGATAAAAGAACCCTTTTTTTCTAAAAACAACATACAGAATATTTTATTCAAATAATATCTTTATTTCACAAGTTTTCATAAAACAACGCGCAAAATTACACCATTAAAAATCCTTGAAAAACTTACTCTCCCTAAGATTTAGTCTAGATAGGTACAAGAGCTCTAAACAAAATACCAACAAATAAAAGACACAACTTCGCCTGCGGAAAAGTGCAGAAGCTGATGTTGAATATGCCACGTCCATTATGAAACTTCAAATCTTCCACAACCTACACCCAAAAAGGTGTAGAAATAGTAGTATCAGTACACCACACGTACTGATAGGCATCATTGGCCAACTACAATTAGTTTACGCAAAAGCATAAAATTAATATGCAATCAATAATTCAGTTTCAACAACCACTCAACAATTTACCAAGACAATTTCTTTATTCACAACAACTATTTAACCATTCAACCGTATTTCTCTATCCATCTTAGCAGCAAGGGCTGGCCTGCACACTGTTTAGGCCTTGGTGCAGTGGTAACTTGACCACTTCCACGGTCTCATCACAGCCGGAATTTTCTCGCTGCAACAGTACTACTCCAAGAAGTAACTCGACTTCACTGGCAACCTTATTTTTCCCACACACCTCATCTATTACACAAGGTATAACCTCTTACATAACTGTAGCAATCTACGGTCAATAAAATATACACTTCACCACTATTCATCTTATTGTAACCATTTAATTTATCCCCCTTTTTATGAAACATTCTCATGATCATGAGTAACCTAGCAATAAAAAATAAATCACATTTACCCAACTATTGTACACGCAAATATTAACTCATACAATATTAATTTCATCAAACAACAAGACTTATAAAACAAGTAAGACACAATTATGCGGAAGATCACATGCATACTGAACACACGGTAAATAAACTTGTCATCATTAATTTCACCTTATTAAATATTTATACCCATACCGACGTGATACCTGTCACTGAACTCTTTCATACAATCATATGTATATCAAACATACCTATACTGATCTCTTTCTGACAGCCATATGTATATTAAACATACTTGTATTGATCTCTGTCTCACAACCATATGTATGTCATGACATACCTGTACTGATCTCTATCACCGTCATACCACCAGTAATATGTCGGGTACATGCCTCCGTCACATTATTGTACACACATGCTAGAGGGTCTTATTTCTGCCCTTTCAGTCATGACCTGTAGGGGATTCTAGAAATCCATGCACTGTTACACCCTACCGTATGAATCATGCATGTCTGTGTACTCATATATGTACACCCATCCATATGAAAATTTAGTCATACCTGTCTATGTACCCATTCATACTACTCGCCCAGATGCTCACCTCAGGCACGAGCCACTCATATCCAAGTACTCATACACATATAACTCTTCTCATCTGGATGCTCACCTTGGACACGAGCCTCTCATCTCAGGATAGGGTATACAAGCAATCTCATTCATGCTCACCACAAGATAAGAATCTATTATTTCTCACTCATCAACATAAGCAACATGATATCAACCAGTCAACTTGAACTCGGCAAACCCATTTATCAACCACAGATCCTCAGCATAGTGTTTCATACATTATACTTCTTCAACTCATGTGACCATTTAGAAAGAAGTAATGAATCAACAAAGAGCAGCATATTTATCATGAAATTCCACTCAGTCAACTCAGATAACCACTCAAAAGGTATATAAATCAACAATCATCAGCACATTTCATCAAGTATTTCATTAGGTCAACACATATGACACCACATAGGTACACATCATTTATCTCAATTACCCTTAACTCTTCCCATGACAATTACTGCATTGAGCTTCTTAAACCTCATCTACAATCATATAAGATATCAACATTATTCCACATGATCAAGGAACGAAGACCCATTAGCTATACCCACGGCTCATCACATATATCAGTTATCTAATTTAAGAAGTGATTCTTCCTGTACGTTAATATTAATGTATTCGTTATCAATTATTAAATATGTATCCCGCTTCAATCAAAATTCCAAACCAAGCCATCGCAAAGATATCATTCACAATTCTCCAGGCTAAATTTGTCAGCCATAATATTACCTAGGGACCCATCATTCATTTAGGTTCTTTCAACCTTATTTAACACCTTAATTCTATGGCTTACCATCTTAAGGCAGTCTATTCGTGTTAACCTTCACCCCATTAGTATTTCTAATTTTTTAAGCCAATTCATCAACACATGAGAGTAATTAGATAAAAGTGAATCTAAATCACTCAACCTGGTTAACTATGAATTCTTACAATCACTTGTTCTTTCGTTATCTCAAGCTCTTTCTAAGCTGGTTAATTTACATCACCAATTCACCTTCTTATTCATGGCATATGAAAGAAAACCAACAAGTTCACATAACCCTATTGGCTTTATTCACCTTACTTCGTTCTTGTTCCTCTCCTTTTATACAACACATGCGCAAATATATATTCATAATTTATACTGTCAAATATACCATCGAGAATAATTACAATCACACGTCATCAACACCTGATATCAAGAATATCACCTCAAGACTCCAATGCCAAGATCATAACATCAAGGACACATTATCAAGAATATCAAATCAAGAGTACTTGCCAAGAACATCACATTAAGAGTGCATTCCCATTATTAATCATCAATTGGGTTTTACTTTCCCACATGTTCTCATACCTAGGATTAATCCTCTAATTCATAGTTACATCACTACAAGTATTTTATCAAGTCCTCATATTTTATGATCCCTCTACCCTCATCAATTGTACATCAATAGTACACACGTACGCGATTTAGTAATTATAGTCTAACACAAAGGTAAGCCATAACCTACCCGAAATACAGAACTGGAACATGCAGCTACACTGCGGAAGCTTTGCTTTTGTCAACGCCTCAGAATGTTCAAAGTCTAGAAATAAGATATTAAGGAATCAATCAATAAGATACTTCTTCAATTCAAGGGTTTGGGACTCAACCCACTCCATTCTACCCGTTGTTTACGACCTAACTCGATGATCATAGGCTAAATTATTATAACCCAAATCTACAATGACCATTCAACCCTAGTTTATGAAGTTTTTACTCCTTTAACCCTCTTAAAACAATTTTTAAGGTTAGGCGTTTCCGATTCACTGAATTTTAGATCTCAAACTATCATCCAAACAATGTTCTATGATCACATTCACCCTAAAAAGTATCAATTTACCACTTTTATGCCTAGAAATCAACACCCAATCATTCTTATAACTCTAGCCCTAGTTTTCACAAATCTTGGGTTCTTAAGCTAGGATTTCACCATTAGAGACTATCTTTAAATCTAGGTTCTAGAGAATCACAAGATGGAAGGATTAACACGGAAATATTATCTTGGAATAAGAACTTTCTCTACCCCTTGAAATTTCCACCAAAGCTCTCAAACTTCGGGCCTCAAGATAATGGGGTGAAAAGCCCCAAAATTCTAACTTAAATTGGCTTTCTGCCTCACGTTGTCTACTGCAGTGGTCCCGCTTCGGCGAAGGCTCTTTCTCCACGGCGGTCTTGCTGCCTGCAAAATTTTGAATCATTACGCTAGTTGTGCATATGCACCTCTGGTGCCTACCAGCAATACATAATCAAGAAAACAAACAGCTATATCTCGGTTGTAAATACAGCCTCAGACCGACAAGGCCGCACAATGAACCTGCATAAATAGCTAACCCAGCAATCAAAATAATAAAAGGATTCTATGCGGGCCGATAAGACCACCATACTGTCTAAGTCATAACAAAAGGAAGGCAGACAGTTATATATAAACTACAGCCAACAAGGCTGCTAACAGATATCTAAACTAGACCCCACATGGCCAACATATAAAATATAACGCATATAGGCCCCGCACAACCAACAACGAACACCTAGCTAGAAACTATAGTTTGCAAGCCTCTAAGAGTGAATAGTGGTGGGGATGGGACCCCGACCTACCCTAGGACTATACAACCAAAAACAAGCATACCTTCTCTAGCTGGAAACTCCAAAGGAAAGGAGCTGACCAATCTGCTAACCTTGAATAATTCCTAAGGAGGTCCTAAAACTCGTCGGTTCAAACCTTCAGGCAAGTATGCAGCACCCCATATGTGGGCGTCAGTACAATATGTACTGAATATATAGGGAAGTAATAAAATAGCTGAATGGAAGTTGCTAGAAGAACTGAAAATAAGTAGCCACAGGAGTCATAATCTAACCTGCATAATTTCATAATCATAAGCTACAACTAGCAGATAATATTCACATAAGAACCTAATCAGGACCTAATAATCCTAGAAGGTACAATCAACATAGAGAATACCTACTTGGTCACCCATAATACCCTGCAGGCACCAATCAGTCTATATACCCCTATTGGTACTCCTAAGGTCCCACAAGTGCCTGCAACTGTGTCTCGGGCACACCAAGCCCTAGTGAGGGTCAGCAATGCCATTCTGGTAGAGAAGGAGTTCATAGGGGACTCAAAGATGACCCCGAAGGCTTTACTTTAGTCCTTTTCCAGACAATTAATAGCTCCAAAAGTAGTCTGTAGCTCTCTAAGTGATAGCAGTTGTTCGGTGCTTTTGGGTATATAGCTACACGCAAGTGCACATGGTCGAACAAGTAGTAAAGTGGCTTAAGTAAGCAAAGTATCGATCCCACAGGGACTGGGCGAGGGTAACAATCTACTCAAGTGTCACTATACTTTAACTCTAAAAATGCAGACAACAGTGTAAAGAAGAGTTTGATATTTTGGTTTCTAATTTTATGCTAAGTCTAAAATGAATATATAATTTGAATCTGAACTATGAATATGAACATGCTGAGGTTAAATGAACATGTATAGAAACAAATTATCGATACACTTTGGTTAATCTTTCCTCCGGTTGATAGTCAAGAATTATTGCCAATGGATTAAAACTCTCGTATTTAACCCAACTTAAGAATCATGAACCGTCCACCTACATTTCTGTGATAAAACAAAATTCATGTTCTATCCATACAAAACCGATTCCTTAATTAACTAATACGACTTTCAGGTATACTTCTATCCTGAAGGAGAATCAATTCTCAATTTTCCCAAACTAAGAAAAGATCATATCCTATCAATTCACAACTTTCCAATTTCTTGCTCTCTCAAGTGAAACTGGACTTTTTAGATATACATTAACATTGGCCATACATTAATGCAGTAAGAACAAGAATCAATAAAACAACCATGGAAGAAAAGATGAAAAACCAATTGAT
The DNA here is from genome assembly GCA_035772735.1 of Datura wrightii. Lineage (NCBI taxonomy): Eukaryota > Viridiplantae > Streptophyta > Magnoliopsida > Solanales > Solanaceae > Datura > Datura wrightii. The sequence continues at coordinate 11,541,037 of JASDFA010000002.1, forward strand.
CAATAACTACATTTCAATACAATTGTTGTTAACCTGAGCAAGAAGAGGATTTAGCCAATCATTTGTGGATTAAACATCGTTAAATGAGTGTTAAACATACAAACAATTGAATTAAAGAAGAAAGAGTTAGAGAAGAACCCTAAGATTTTCGTCCCCTCAACTGCCTGTAACCCACATTCTTGCTCCACCAAGTCAGAATTATTAAAAATGAACCTAAGTGTTCTATTTATACTAGTGGGAATTTTTCCCGGAATAACAAGAAACGTGTCACGGAGTGCATTGCGGAGCACTGCCTCCGCGACACGCCACTGACGCGGACCCTTACTGGAATTTGGTTGTCCAGGTATTAAGGCCCAACATGGCACGGCGTGCAACGCGGGGCTAGGCCAACGTGCCACGACCCCAACACGCACCTTCACTGGAATTTGGCAAAAATTCCATATCCAGGAAGAAGGAATCCGCGATGGCAGCGTGACACGGCTCCATCACGGAGCCCCTTTAATTTGTGCCTTCAAGTGCTTTTTCCCTTGCTAGCGTTCGAGTCCAACCCCGATCTCTCCCAACATGCATTTTAGCTTCCCAAAATTATATTTCACCTGCAAAACAACGCTAATCATGTTGGTTAGTATAAATTCATATTTTATTACAAATCACATGAGAATGTATAAACATTGATAGATAAACAAGGCCAAAATGACACATTTGAGTATCACTTGGGCATATAAATTTGCCCAAGATCACTTACCCCACACTTAAATCCTTGTTCGTCCCCGAACAACAATCTTACACCTCATGCAATTGACACCCCAACCTGGCTACTTTGGTTCAACAATTCAAGTTACGGTTATACCGATTATTTAATACAGCAAATCATCAAGAAAACATGTATGGTCTTATCAATACAATGACCTTCAACACATTAAGACCTCCTAGACTCAAGAATCGACGCTCGATATTGGCAAACTCATGCAAATCAGCTGATCAAGATATCCGACACTAAATTTAATCTCTCGCCAAGCATGTGCCCTCACAACACAAGAGAATTTTCCCCTTTTTAATCACATGACTCAAAAGATTACATGCAGGGGCATATAAACACAATTTCGCTCTCTCTCCCGAAAGAATTCACATGCATCATGTTATGAACCATAGGCTTGCCTTTAGTGTATTACTCCACTAATATAAGGAAATGTGATGTAGGATCACGTAGGACTTAACGGGTTGTAATGTAAGCTACGGAACTAGTAAATATTGGGCTAACCAATAATAGCCACTAGCATCCTTAAGAGTTTTTTCAATACATCCCATCAACTTCATGGGCATTGTTTCTTCCTTCATCCTCCCATTCTTGAAGTCTGTCTTTATTTTGACCCACATCTTTAAGCACGCTTGACTCAATAACAAAGATTATTCATACATCTTCATTATATTTAATTTATAACGAGTGCACCTTCAACCTTTTCTTTCCTTTCATCACTCTGCTTTTCTTTTCTTTTCACCATTCTCACTCTTTGACACTTTGGGAAAATTATTTTCTTTTCTTAAGCGCTTAAGAGTTTTGGATCAAATTCACGGATAATGAAAAGAAGGGGTTAAGCTCGGTTTACACCTTTTTGACAAAAGAAAAATAATAGGCTAAAGGCTCAATGGGCTAACTAGGGTGTACATTCAAGGGGGGTACGATAATGAAAAAGAGAAACTTTCGGTTAGAATAAAGAAATGCCTACATCCTTTCCTACAATAAACGTCCTTCATTTCGTTTCGTACACACACCAGGAAAGTTCTAGACATTTCCCAATAGTACGGAATAAACAAAACCTCACCATACACTTATTGCACATGCTCAATTCAAGACGTATTCACAGACTCTTCAACCAGCTAATTACAAGAATTCAAACATTAAGCCTCAATCACACTGAATCGACTCTATGGCCTAGGGATCTCAACATATTTACACAGTTGCATGATTTCATACGAATCACCTTTGCATTTCAAATATCATGTAGAACACGCAACCATAATTTCGCAACCATAAAGTAACTGCAGGTTTTGGGATGCAACACACAAAAGAAAAAAAAACTGAAAAATAAATGAAAAAAAATCTACTCGTAACGACTACATTTCCCTTAAGATGGTCGTCATCCATCCATCCAAAAGTAGTCTGTAGCTCTCTAAGTGATAGCAGTTGTTCGGTGCTTTTGGGTATATAGCTACACGCAAGTGCACGTGGTCGAACAAGTAGTAAAGTGGATTAAGTAAGCCAAGTATCGATCCCACAGAGACTGGGCGAGGGTAACAATCTACTCAAGTGTCACCATACTTTAACTCTAAAAATGCAGACAACAGTGTAAAGAAGAGATTGATATTTTGGTTTCTAATTTTATGCTAAGTCAAAAATAAATATATATATTGAATCTGAACTATGAATATGAGAATGTTGAGGTTAAATAAACATGTATAGAAACAAATTATCGATACACTTTGGTTAATCTTTCCTCTGGTTGCTAGTCAAGAATTATTGCCAATGGATTAAAACTCTCGTATTTAACCCAACTTAAGAATCATGAACCGTCCACCTACATTTCTGTGATAAAATAAAATTCATGTTCTAGCCATACAAAACCAATTCCTTAATTGACTAATACGACTTTCAGGTATACTTCTATCCTGAAGGTAAATCAATTCTCAATTTTCCCAAACTAAGAAAAGATCATATCCTATCAATTCACAACTTTCCAATTTCTTGCTCTCTCGAGTGAAACCGGATTTTTTAGATATACATTAACATTGGCCACACATTAATGCAGTATGAACAAGAATCAATAGAACAACCATGGAAGAAAAGATGAAAAACCAATTGATCAATAACTACATTTCAATACAATTGTTCTTAACCTCAGCAAGAAGAGGATTTAGCCACTCATTTGTGGATTAAACATTGTTAAATAAGTGTTAAACATACAAACAATTGAATTAAAGAAGAAAGAGTCAGAGAAGAACCCTAAGATTTTTGTCCCCTCAACTGCCTGTAACCCACGTTCTTGCTCCACCAAGTCAAAATTATTTAAAATGAACCTAAGTGTTCTATTTATACTAGTGGGAATTTTTCCCGGAATAAAAAGCAACGTGTCACGGAGTGCATCGCGGAGCACTGCCTTCGCAACACGCCACTGACGCGGACCCTTACTGGAATTACGTGGATGTGGTTTACGGGGTTTATGCTCTTGATTAGGGACTTTCGTACCTCAAATCATTTAACTCAACTTATCTTCACAACTACTTCTTCGAGTGGTGATGTGATAATTCTAAGTTGGTGTCTAGCTCATCCCATTTTAATAACCAAGCAAGGCAAATTAGGTATAATTTCTTATCCTAACCGCGAATTATATCGTAAGATACAAACTTGTTCCCTACATTCTTTGTTCTTGCCTAGGTTTACTTTCTCAAGCTTTAATCTAGGTGTAACGTGTGTGTTTTCATGGTGATCAATCATAAAAACAACCATAATTAAGAATGTAAGAAAAAACAACAATCAAAACTTAAAACCAAAACAAATTTATGTAGTCACAATCATATCTTGTGGCTTCAACCCTAGAGGGAGGGTTCTAGCCACTCAAGTTCGTATAATTACAAGAAAACATAATTAAAGTAACATACTTACAAGAATTGGTAGAAGAGAAGATGAAATTTAAGAACCCTAAGTGTGAGTTCTCCCACTTCTCCCTCACTCCTTGGTAGTTTTTCAGAAATATTACGTGACAAAATGTTTTTAGGAGCTAAGGGACCTATTTATAGTAAATGAGAATGGTAAAAGATTATGCCTATCGTGGAATGGCTCTGTGGCACGGAGGTTATCGCGCCAATATGCCTCCGTGACACGGAGGAATCTCGGATGCACACTGGAATTCGCCTTAGAATGACAATAGGCTGAGGCTTGCCGTGATGGCTGGCGTGGCACACTGCCTGTGCAGTGTGATGGCCCGCGTGATAAGGCGCTGGCGCGCAGGTTGCCTGGCGTGGACGGCGCTGGCGCACAGGTAGCCTTCTTGCTGCCTTCTTCTCACGCCTGGACTTGGTGTGGCATGGCACTGGGCGTGGCACACGCATAGTGTGGCACGCTGCCTGGCGCAGCTAGCCTTGCCAAGGCATGGTTCCTTGCCGACTTTTGTAATTCGCTTCCGATTTCATTCCTCTACTTCACCAAATCATATATTAGTTCCTCAAATTCATTTTAAACCTACAAAAACAAGGACTAATCATGTTGGTTAGTATATATATTCACATTTACATAAAATCACATGAGAATGCACATAATTAAGTCGATAAACAAGGAAAAACTAAGTTATAAAGCATCACTTGGGCATGCTATTTTGCCAAAGATCACCTACCCCACACTTAAAGCCTTGTTCGTCCTCGAACAACCCTTTTACATCTCATGTAAGTGAAGACTCACACATAACTAATTTAGCAAGAGAATTCAAGTTACGACTATAATGATTATTTAAGATAACAAGTTAAAACTAGAGCATGCACGATTTAATCAATGAAATGATATACAACTCTGTTAAGACTTCCTAATCTCGAGAATCGACTCTCAATCTTACCAACTCATGCAAATCAACCGATCAAGAAATCCGACATGAATGTTATCTCTGATTAAACTTGTGCCCTCACAACAAGAGAGTTACCCATTTTTACTCACAAATTTTCAAATCACAACATGTATGGGATATATGAATAGAATTACGCTCGCTCTCTCAAAGAATTCACATGCATCATGTAGTGAACCATAAGCTTGCCCTTAGTGTTTTACTCCACTAATTTAAGGATGTATGAACGTAAGATCAAGTAGGACATAATGGGTTGTAATGTAAGCTAAGGGACGGGTAGGTACTATTCTGGCCAGTAATAGTGGCTATCTTCCCCAAGCGCTTTTAATAACTTCAACCTTTATTAAGGACATCTGTTTTCTTACTTCCTCCTCATTCTTTTCACTCTTGAATTTTCTCTTCTTGTTTCCATTTCTTTAAGCACACACAACTTAGTAGTAAGGAGTACTTAAGCAATTCTTTTTTCATTCATTTATTTCTTACTCCCTACCAATACTCAGGCATTTTCAAACAAGTGCACCCTTGACCTTTCTCAACATTTACAACTGCTACTTTTCCTTCTTTTTCATGCTTCTCACTCCTTCACTCTTTCGGATTATTTCCCTTACGCGTTTAGGAGTTTTGGATCAAATTCAAGGATAATGAAAGAAAAAGGATTAAGCTTATGTTGTAGCTATCAAAGAATAGGCTCAAGGCTCAATGGGGCTCACTAGGATTCAACATTCAAGGTAGGTAAAGTGAGGGATAAAAATTAGGTTCATGCAAAGAAATGCCTAAATCATCTCCTATAGTCCACATCCTTCATTTCGTTTTATATACACACAGGCAAGTTCTAGAAATTCCAAAATAGCACAAAATATTCGAAAAACTTACACTCACAGCACATGCTTAATTCAAGACATATTCAGCAGACTCTTACTCAGCTAATCACAAGAATTCAAAATTAAGCTTCAATCACATCCAGTCAAATTCAAGAGCCTAAGTGTCTTAAGAAAAGCTATACACTTATTACATGCTTCAACACTAAACATACTTGTATCTTATAACCATGTATAGCACATAACAAGAACATCAAGCCATAAATTAGCTACGGGTTCAAAAACCAAAACCTATTAACTAATTTTTACTCAAGACGGTCGTCATCCATCCATCTTTGGGAATAGTCTCTGCTATGACTAAAAAAATTATATATAGACAAAGAAACAATTTTTGTTTATTCTTCGGTACAAAGACCCCCCATCGGAAAAGAACCGACAAGAAAAACCAACGGGTGATGAAGTCATGCTTAATTCAAAAATTTTGTTTGAATATTTCACCCAAGCACTGATTCACCAAAAATCATTAAGCACAAAAACTTTTAAATTTTCATCACCCCACACTTGAATCATGTTATGTCCCCATAGCATCAAATTAAAATTAAACAGGATGAGAATTACTCCCTGAGGCCTCTAGGCCTAGCTAATAGCATGCTTTTCTTCCTTTGAACAAGTAGGTATTTGACCCCACACTTTTTATCGTCCATGCTTGTTAGCTTCCTCCTCCATGGGTACTCAGACTTCCCCTCCATCCGTGCCTAACTTTCCACCAAAAACAACACAAGTTGACAATAAACAAAATCAACATAAACAACTAGATTGCGGGTGGCCAACTACTGATTCTTCAAGTCTGATGCCATCCGCACCTGATTTTCTGCTAACTGAGTCTGGGTCTCCATGATTTTCTGCAATGTTTCCTCAATGTTGCTTCTCAACTGGCCATCATTCTGCCTATTCTACTTATACTACTGCCATTGAGGTTGCTGGTAACCTTGCTTTTGATTTCCACCCCAAGAAAAATTTGGGTGGCTCTGCCAATTCTTGTTGTAGTTGTTTCCAAAATTCTGATTGTTCCTTTGAACATTCCCAACAAAATTGACTGATTCTGGATTGGCTCCACAAGATTCTGCATTGTGCCCATTATTTCCACAAATTTCACACCAACTCGGAGCTTGCTGAACTGCATTAACCTGACCCTGTTGTTCGTTCATACTCAGTTTATTTAACTGAGTCATAATCTGATGCTGGAATGAAGCTAACTGTGCCGCCAAGGCATTCATACCATCTACCTCTATCAACCCTGCTCTCTTTCCTGCCCCTCTCGATGACTCGCTGTGCCATTCTGGATTTCCTTGAGCAATTCTATTCAACAAAGAGTACAGCTAAGGATAAGTCTTCTCTAAGGCTTGCCCACCCGATGTAGAGTCTAGCAAGATTTTTGTTTGTGGGTCTAGACTTTCTACAAAGGTATGAGCCAGTACTTCATTTGATTGCTAGTGATGGGGACAGTCTCTCAATAATGACTTGAATCTTTCCCAAGCCAAATATAAATTCTCATCAGGCCTCTGCTTGAAACTCAGTATTTCACTTCTCAATTTTCCAGTCTTGCCTGAAGGAAAGAATCTGATCAAGAACTTCTTCGCCAAATCATCCCCAGAAGTTCTGGAGTTTGGTGGTTCAGCTTTCAACCATAACTTTGCCTCTCCCAACAATGAAAATGGGAAGAGGGTAAGTCGGACATAATCTGTGGACACTCCGGTGGGGACGAAAGTGTCACTAATCTCAAGAATGTTCTGTAAGTGCTGTTGTGGGTCCTCATGTGCCATCCCAGTGAATTGACCACTAGAATGTAACAGCTGCACCATGTTCTATTTCAATTCAAAGTTCCCTCCAGGTTCCGGTTTATGGATACTAGATTTCACATTCGTCGCTAGTGGGATTGCCACTTCGCAAACTGGTTTGGCTGCCATTGCTTTCGGTGACAAATGTGCTTGTCCTGCGGGTGGTTGTTGTTGTACCTTTTCTTGAAGTATTTTTAGCTTTTGCTCAAGAGCTACTCTCCTTCGCAAATTAATTTCACGTTCTGGTTCAAGCAACGGTTCCACAAGCTCTCTATTCCTAGCCAGCTCGGCAAGACAACTTGTCACCTGCAATAAGTCAGACTAAGACCAAGTTTCTCAACACTTAAGGAAATTTAAAAATCACACAAAAACAGATAAATTTACTAAACTTCGTCGAGTCCCCAGCAACGGCGCCAAAAACTTGATGTGCCCGCAAGTGTACGGGTCGTACAAGTAATATAGTGGTCCTTTTTAAGAGCCGGATGTCGAACCCACAGAAACTGGACCAATTCAGCTAACAATCAAGCTCAAGTGTGACATTAACTTTTGCAAGTATTGATTATAGACTTTTTCGATAAAGTTTAATTAATTCTAGGGGTGGTCATCAAAATACTCTGAAATCATTCAAGGAGCAACTAGAGTTAAAGTCGGATAATCATGCGAAACTATGCTTTGTAATGGTTTAAGTATGGAATTATCAATTATCGTCTCACATAATTACAATTGCATGTTCATGGTCTTTCGAGCCTCTAAACACGACAAACTAGCCTCACAACTACATCCTTGAGCGGGGATGTGACATTCTAGTTCGTGGGCAATTCAATTACTTGGATGTGTTTTACGGGGTTTATGCTCTTGATTAGGGACTTTCGTACCTCAAATCATTTAACTCAACTTAGCTTCACAACTACTTCTTTGAGTGGTGATGTGATAATTCTAAGTTGGTGTCTAGCTCATCCCATTTTAATAACCTAGAAAGGCAAATTAGGTATAATTTCTTATCCTAACCACGAATTATATCATAAGATACAAACTTGATCCCTACATTCTTTGTTCTTGTCTAGGTTTACTTTCTCAAACTTTAATTTAGGTGTAATGTGTGTGTTTTCATGGTGATCAATCATAAAAACAACCATAATTAAGAATGTAAGTCAAAACAACAATCAAAACTTAAAACCAAAACAAATTCATGTAGTCACAATCATATCTTGTGGCTTCAACCCTAGAGGGAGGGTTCTAGCCACTCAAGTTCGTATAATTACAAGAAAACATAATTAAAGTAACATACTTACAAGAATTGGTAGAAGAGAAGATGAAATTTAAGAACCCTAAGTGTGAGTTCTCCCACTTCCCCTCACTCCTTGGTAGTTTTTCAAAAATATTACGTGACAAAATGTTTTTAGGAGCTAAGGGACCTATTTATAGTAAATGAGAATTGTACAAAATTATGCCTGTCGTGGAATGGCTCCATGGCACGGTGGTTATCGCGCCAATATGCCTCTGTGACACGGAGGAATCGCGGATGCACACTGGAATTCGCCTTAGAATGACAATAGGTCAAGGCTTGCCGTGATGGCTGGCATGGCACGCTGCCTGTGCAGTGCGATGGCCCGCGTGATAAGGCTCTGGCGCGCAGGTTGCCTGGCGTGGCACGGCGCTGGCGCGCAGGTGGCCTGCTTGCTGCCTTCTTCTCGCGCCTGGCACGGGCGTGGCACGGCGCTGGGCACGACACACGCACAACGTGCCGTGCTGCCAGGCGCTGCCAGCCTTGCCAAGGCATGGTTCCTTGCCGACTTTTGTGATTCGCATCTGATTCCATTCCTCTACTTCACCAAATCATATATTAGTTCCTCAAATTCATTTTAAACCTACAAAAACAAGGACTAATCATGTTGGTTAGTATATATATTCACATTTACATAAAATCACATGAGAATGCATATAATTAAGTCGATAAACAAGGAAAAACTAAGTTATAAAGCATCACTTGGGCGTGCTATTTTACCCAAGATCACTACGGAAGTGCATAGGGAATCCATCCCAAGCTGTGCCATTTGAGGACGTCCAGATTACCGAGGAGTTAGCTTATGAAGAAGTCCCAGTGGCCATATTAGACCGGCAGGTTCGTAGGTTGAGGACTAAGGATGTTGCCTCTGTTAAAGTAATGTGGAGAAACAAGAATAGAGAAGAAATGACTTGGGAAGATGAGGACGACATGAAATCAAGATACCCTCATTTGTTCCAGGCTTAGTCAAGACTATGCAGTTAAGATAAGTATTGATTCAGTTGTTATTTCATGATTTGTGCTATATATATTGCTCAGTTGAATCCAGCCTTGTTGTGAAATAGTTGTTAAAGTATTATGTGAAGTACTTGTGTTGGACTTTTCTGCATTTTAGGGTTTTTTAGATAGTCCATATTACAGGGGAAACTCTGCCAAAATTTCTCTAGAATAATAGTTAAGAGAGTTAAACTCCTATGAATTGTAGTTGACATTCAAGGACGAATTTTCCAAATGGGAGAGTATGTTACACCCCATAAAATTGACTATTAGTAAGCATACGCGTGGATTTGAGGTAAATAAATAGAGTACGATGCATGTAGATAAGCCTCGGCAGTCGGGCCGAGAGAGGCCAGGCCGCAAGGGCCAGCGTGACGCGCCAGCACACTGGCGCCTTGGGCAGCACGGCGCGCCAGCTGTATTGGCGCTATGGGAGGCATAACACGGGGGGCAGGCTGGCACTATGGACGACGCAGGGTTCCACCCCTGCAATCGACCTCACTATATAAAGCCCTCCTTTGTAGTTTTAAGTTCATTTCCATATGATATCCGGCCAATAAAGAGGAAAAATGAAGGAATCAAATAATTTTCATCCGTTTACACTGCGATACACCATCCAAATTCAAATTAACTTCGGGTATCAAAGTTTAAGGCCGCAGGGAGCATTACTACGGAGTTAGTTTCTCGAAATTCGCCCGGTAAATCGTAGCCCCGCCGAGTAAAAGTTGTCTGAATTGCTCCAAAATAATTTCTATATGATCACAGGCTTCAAGTAAGCATCTCTCCCTTCTGAACTCTCGAGAAATTATATGTTTTCGGTCGTGTTTCTTTCAGTTGAAGTATAGCTAATATTAGTATTAAAAGTTATCATTTTTGCCGAATTTAGTACTGAAACTAGTCATATTCCCCTAGTAATATGATTGCAGTTGAGAGAATCAGTTGAATACGAACTGAAACTCGTCAGTTAAACAGTAATCGACGAACGAGGTATGTTAAGGCAATTTCCTTTGGCAAGTAAGTTTCTTTAGCATGATAATTCAGTTTGAATCTTAGTAAGACTACTAGAAGCATGTCTATTGTGATTAGTTGTTGTTATTAGCTGAAACCCATATTCCATGTTTAGTTTGGGATGGATTATGCCTGTATAACCTTCATGACCGACCCTAGGGTTATTAGCAGTGTCGATGCCCGCCAGGGGTTAGATGACGTCGCTCTACGGAGCGGTATGTCGCCCGCGAGGGACGAAGATAGGGTACCAGGTCATCATACAGTCCATTCCATGGGTGAGATATTTTATGTCGCGGTTGGCTCTATACACCCTCGTCGAGCCTGGTGCCCGGGGTGCAGATATCAGGAGTCGACTGGACTCAGACACAGCTACAGTCAGGGGTCGAGCGGGCTTAGTTGCAGACTCGGGGGCACTGGTAGGATGACTATAGCAATTAGTTGACCCAGTGCGACCTTGGTAGGGGTATATAGAATGAAGTGTACTCACCAGGGCTTATGGGGGTCCCAGGTGGGTTATTCTGTGATGGTTGTACCTTCCAGCTTATGGGGGCCAGGTAAGGTTTTTGTTTTCTTTAGTACTAATAAATTAGATAGTAAGAAGTTCTATTACTCAGGTATGATCTCTATCCATTCATTTTAGTTATTCTCAGTTCTATTTCTTTTATTTAGTCATTTACAATTATTGTCTTACATATTCGGTACATACTAACGCCCTTTCTGGGGTGCTGCATTACTTGCCTGCAGGTGCGGATAGAAGAGGAGTTGGTCCCTCTTAGCGTTCAGCTAGGACTATTATAAAGGTCGACTCCTTTGCTCTGGAGCTTGTAGATAGAAGGTTTACTTCTTTTTCTTTACTGTTTTGGGTAGCCCGGGTCCCTGTCCCGACCATTATATTACTCCTAGAGGCTTGCGGATTGGTTCTATTTGCCTGTGGTTAGCTAATGGTGGACGTGTGGGGCCCATATGTGTTTTAGTTTATGTGTTGTCCACGTGGGGTCTTGTTTAGTTGTCAGTTAGCGGCCTTGTCGGCCATAGTTTAGCTTAGCAAAGGGTTTACTTCACAGTCATAAGTAGACATCATGGTAGTTTTGTCATCCCACATAGGATTTTCTGTTATTGCCTGTTTCTGGTTAGTTGTTTTTCTTTACAGGTGGCTATAAGGCCCTGTCGACCAGAGGTTGTATTTACAGCCAAGAAAAGCCCGTTGTTTTTTTTGATTTGGGGAGTAAGCCTGCACTGAGAGTGCACAGGTCTAGTTAAGTCAGTTCAGATCCTAGTGGGGCACTAGGTGCTAGTCATACCTCCCAAGATGGGGCGTGACAGTTAATCTGTCCTTTAACCACTAAAAACTCTACTTACAAGCCTCGTTCCACTGAAACTTTGCTTCCTCTTGAGTCAGCCATGTTAGTGGTGCTGATAGGGTGGAGAATCCCTCTACAAACCTCCTGTAATACCCAACTAACCCCAAAAAGTTATGTACCTCCATTGGAGTCATGGTTCTGGGCCAAGTCTTTATAGCTTCTATTTTCTGTGAGTTAACCTGAATACTCGCATCTGAACAGTATGGCCCAAGAAAGCTACAGAGTTTAACCAAAACTCACATTTAGAGAATTTTGCATACAACTTGCAATTTCTGAGGACCTGGAGTACTTTTCGCAGATGATCTCTATGTTCAGGTTCTGAGCGGGAATACACCAGGATATCATCAATAAACACTATTACAAACAAATCTAAATATGGCCTGAAGATGTTTTTCATCAAGTCCATGAACACTGCTGGAGTATTTGTCAACCTGAAGGACATGACTAGAAACTCAAAATAACCATATCTAGTTCTAAAAGTTGTCTTTGAAATATCTTTCTCCTGAACTCGCACCTGGTGGTATCCTGACCTCAAGTTGATCTTGGAGAAATATTTCACCCCTGCAGCTGATCAAACAAATCATGTATCCTTGGAAGGGGATATTTATTATTAATAGTAACTTTATTTAACTGCTGATAATCTATACACATTCACAGTGAACCATCCTTCTTCCTTACAAACAAAACCGGTGTGTTCTATGGCGAAGCACTAGGCCTGATAAAGCCCTTATCTAACAAGTATTTCAACTGTACTTTCAGTTACTTCAACTCAGCAGGAGCCATTCGGTATGAAGGGATAGATATGAGTTGTGTATTTGGTGGCATATTAATAGAGAAATCGATTTTCTACGCTGGGGAATACCTAGAAGCTCGTCTGGAAATACATCTGGAAATTCACTAACCATAGGAATAGATTGAAGAGTCGGGGATTCTACCTGCATATCCCAAACCCTAACAATATGGTAAATACATGTCACACCCCGCCTTGGGGGGTATGACTGGCACCTGGTGCCCTACTAGGACCTGACCTGCTGGACTGTTAAGCCTGGGCACATCTGGTGCCTGGCTGGCTCTAACTCATATTTCTGGAAACAAAGGGCTATATAACGGCTGTAAATACAGCCCCCGGCCTGTTGGCCTATAGCCTTCTATACCTGTACTAGCAGCTGACCAGAAACATATTATCTCAGGGAAACCTATGCGGGCCAACAAGGCCACCATGCTGTCTAGTTATCTGTAACTCAATCATAAAGCACAAAAGGAAACTACGTGACCGACACGGTCACCACTACGGGCAAGCTATGGCCCCACACGGCCAAAGTAAAAGAAAGCAAGAATACTTGACAACCAAACAACTGCACGGCCTCACACGACCGGCTCATCTGACCACAGGAATATATAGACTGCAAGCCTCTAAGAATAGCAATAGAACTGGTCGGTACAGGGCCCCGACCTACCCATACTATAAAACAAAAGAACTGAAGTACACCTCTGGAATTCAGTCTCCGGATGACAGGAGTTGAATACTCGATCGTTGATAGGAATCACGTGATGTCACCTGCTCGTCTATAAGTACCTGCAGGCAAGTAATGCAGCGCCCCACTGGGCGTCAGTACCGCTGGTACTGAGTATGTAAAGCAATAACTGAAAGCAAAAATCTGAATACAATAATATAACTGAAGAAACTGAAGTAGAGAGAATAGACTAACTGTCTGATAATGTAAATCATACCTTCTCTCAATCTTTACTGGGAAGGGTAAGAGTCATACCTGGAAACGTATCATGCTATTGCTAATCTACTTGTATCTAACATAACATGGCATAACATGAAATAACATAACATAGCACACACAAACCTTACCCGGCCCCCATAAGCCGGGAGGTACAGCCAGCACAGAATCTATACCCCTACCCTGGTCATCCCATCTCCTATAGTGGTTGTAAGCATCCTGCCGGTCCCAGGGTATGCACTTGGGCTCGATGAGCCCCTGACTATAACTGCATCTGAGTCCGAAGGACTCCTGAATCTGTACCCGGGCGTATCCGCTCGACTGGGGTGTGTAAGGGCCGATCAAGGCACAAATATGGGGAAAAACTGACATGCCATCTTCGTCCCCTGACGGGACAGCATGCCACTCCGTAGAGTGACGTATCCTCGTCCTCTGGCGGACGAGTCGACACAGCTATTAACCCTGGGCGGTCATGGATGCTAGGTAATCCAACCCCAAACAACACAACGGTCTCAACTGGTAATACTGTCTGGGTATCTCACATGCTGAGGCTAATAGGGGTGAAGTATCATATATATTACATGCTGAGCTAATGATAGTAATCTGTACATATTTAATACATGCTAAGGCAGGTAAAGATGTATAAATATGAGTATAGTCTCCTGCCGGTCTGTACTGGAGCAAATGCTATATAAGACAATGTTTCTGCTGAAAACTCTGCTGTTTACTAAGTTTCTGTATACACTATATGCTGGACTAGTAATAGAAATGTGTACATACTTAATACATGCTGAGGCTGGAAGTAATATATATGTATGTATAAATATAGTCTTCTGCCAGACTATACTGAGGCTAATGCTGAACATGATATAGACTTCCTGCTGAAACTATGCTGTATACTGATTTTTTATAGTAACATGAGTTACTATTCCTGACATACTTTCTAAACTTATTTTAGTCTACTATTCTATGTCGGAAATGCTTTACGGATACTATACTACGCCGCGGGGTTTCAGCTGAACACAACAATATCTTAACGTAGCATATTACATCACATACTGATAGGTCTCGTACACGTTACGGCCCAATGCTTCTCATGTTGTACTAATGTTCATAATAACGCAATACTGAACTATACTGTATCTGAGATATTATCTGACTGTCTGCCTATACTGTAACTGAGATATCATCTGACTATCTGATGTTGCTTTACTAACTTGATTCTGAGTATATGTATATCATAATATCATAAAAACATGCTTACTAAATTCAAACTGGACTTAGTGCTCGACTTATAAGTTCTTTCTTCTGTACATCACGCTATCTATCGTACTGGATTACTAACTTGCCGAAGGAATTAGCTTTACATACCTTATCCTTGAATTATTCGTCTGTCGGACGAGGCTCAGCCGGTACTTCAACTGTTTTCTCCCAACTGCATTCATAAACATATCAATTAACACTAAATACAACTTTATTTCAAAAGGCAACGTCACTTTCGATATAGTTTATAGCCTAAACTTAGGCTTATCGAAAGACGGCTAGAAACTCGCTATTTTTCAGCGGCCTAGAAGGGAGAAATCTTCACTTCACAGCTAGGAACACATAGACACTAATTTAGAGCAATTCCACTTACCTTGGCTCGGTGGCTCGACGATTCGTCGGCCGTATTTTATGAAACTGAATCCGTAGGAATGCTCTCTGCTGCTAAATACTTCGGTATCTGGGATTAATTTGAGTTTGGGCAGCGTTTGGCAGTGTAATCGGACGAAAATATATAATTTCCTTCGTTCCTTTCCTTTCCTCTACGTTGCCCTCTGTTTCTCTGGAAATTTTTAAGGATATAAACATTTAAAACCGAAGTGGGGCTTTATATACTTGGGCCTGGACAAGGCCAACGTGTCACGGAGCCAACGCGGAGGCTCCTCCTCCGTGACACGCTGCCATCGCGGAGGGGCTCTGCCTCGGCTCCTTCCGCGATGGTTCGACAGGCTTCTCGTCTGATCTCTTCCCGGGCCTTTCTCCAACACGTATGGCCTTCAAATATGCTTAACCAACGTGGGAATAGGTCATCTAAGTGCCGGGAATTCTACGGGGTGTAACATAGACATCGTCTGAAGTACTCCCCCAGGCTTCTGGTGTTCGTATTTCACCTACAGGAAATTCAAACACTAAGCAACATGCTTTACGTTATTTCTCTTCATTTTGCCCCACCAATAGTGTTGGCTCAAGTCATGGTACATTTTGGTAACTACAGGATGAATGGAGTACCTCGGGTTGTAAGCTTCTACCAGAAGAGTTTGAATTAGCTCACCCACTTTGAGAACACACACACTGATGTTGGGCATATTTTCATGCCCATTTGGCATGTTTTTACTCATATTTGATCATGTTTTGAGTTTATAATCCTTAGCTTAAATTCATATGTGTGTGTTTTTATGTGCTAACAAATGATCTGAGTTGATTTAAGCAGGAAACTAAGCAAAAGAGGCTCAAAATGATGCGAGGAATGAAGATTTGAGGAGCTGCAGAGTTTGGTGCTATAACTGGTGCCCCAAACCAAGTCCAAAACTTCAGAGAATTGCACTTCACAAAGTTTGTGAGATGAGTGGCGCCCTGTGCTAGAGGTGTCCAAGACTTAGAGAAATTTGAAAAACACCTTAGCGAGATGATGGGGGTGGCCTGCCAGACCCTATCTGGAGCTGAAATTGCTAGAAATTGACTAAGTTTGTGGCAAGATAGGAGGGGCACCGTGCCAGAGTCATTCTATGATGAAAAATGCTAATTTTAAAGCCAAGTCTTGAAGGGAAAAAAGGTTATTTGAAGGCTCATATATAAATATAAGCCTTAGATCATTTGTTACATAGTCTTGGACTTTTGGGAAGCAATCTTTACTCATTCTTTATTCTGTAGTTCATTCATGAAAGCTTCTAAGCCATTATGAAGGAAGACAAGGTTCTACAACTAGGTTTTCTCTTATTTACTTCGTATTTTCACATGATGATGACTAAGTATTTGTTTTTCCACTTGTCTATGAGTGGCTAAACTCATATTCTAGGATTGTGGCCATGGTGAATGGTTGATTGTTTGACAGACTAAATAAACTTAGTTTTGATTCTTCTCTTATGGTTGTTTGTATTCATTTGTGTTAATTTATTATTTATCAGATTAATCACCTTCTAAGTAATCTATTGGCTTTCGGTTGAACTTAGGAAAAGGAATAAAAAGGGTTAACAATAAATAAGAAAGGGAAATTCAAAGACTCTTGAACCCATTTGTGATAGCATAAAAGTTGTTGTTGAGGATAGGGATATACCCTTCAACCCCGTTTAGTTGAAATTCAAGTTATTATAATCGTCGTTTTATTGTTCTCCTACGACCATGGGGATATAACAGTTAGGGTTCATGAAATAGTTCTTGGATGCTAGGGATAGTGGCAAGATATGGGATAGTAACTTTCCTCTAACAACTGTAGGAAGAATCATGCTAGTTTAATTACGCCTAGAAAACTCAACTTGAAACCAACCAAGTGCCATTGCCCTAGTTTGTCATCATTATCGAATTACAATCAAGCTTGCATTCGTTTTAGTTAATTTTTACATTTGAAGTTTTAGTAGTTTAATTTTCCAAATCAATCTTCATTTTACTTGTTTCGTAGATTAGTGAAATTAAAGTGACAACCTTATAACGATTAAATTGACAAGTCCCTGTGGGTATGATATATGTACTTAACAATCCTGTATTACTTGACGACCACGTGTGATTGCGTACACTAGGGTGGCATCACACACGTCCCTTTATTCATAGAACCCCTTCACCATCTAGCACCGCTTCCTTAGATTCTCCGCGCTGAACTTTATCTCTAATGTTACCCAGCTTCTCATCCTTGAACTGCCTTGCTTTGATTTCTTCCAACAAGGATGATTTAGCTTCCATGCAAGCTAGTATCCCACCTGCATCTATCAAGGATAGCCTCACCAGACTGTTTGCCAGTGTCTGAACTTCACTTGCCATCGGTCGCTGAGTAGCTTCTAAGCAAGCTAGACTACTTATACTCACTATTATCTGACTCAATGCATCTACCACCACATTAGCCTTTCTAGGGTGGTACAAGATGGTGCTTTGAGCAGTTCCATCCACCTCCCCTACCTAGAGTTGAGATCTTTCTGGAAAAACACGTACTGTAGGTTGCGATGATCTGTGAACCCCTCGTAACGAGCCCCGTACAAATAGTGTCTCTAGATTTTTAGAGCGAACACCATCACTGCTAGCTCCAGGTCATGCATGGGGTAATTCTTCTCATGCACCTTTAATTGACTCGAAGCATAAGCAATGACTTGTCCATCCTTCATTAACACGACAGCTAACCCAGACTGTGAGGCATCACAATAAATAACAAAATCTTTACCTTCCACCGGTAATGCTAGGATAGGCGCCGTGGTCAACAAAGTCTTGAGCTTTTGGAAACTATCTTCACATTCCTCCGACCACTGGAAAGGTACATCCTTTTTAGTCAACTTGGTCAGCGCTAAGGCAATGGATGCAAAACCCTTCACGAACTGACGGTAGTAACTGGACAGACCCATAAAACTCTGAATTTCTATCACAGTAGTTGGTCTAGCCCAGTTTCTGACTGCCTCCACCTTTTATGGATGTACTATGATTCCCTCCTTGGAGACAACTTTCCCCAGAAAAGACACCAAATCCTACTAGAATTCACACTTAGAGAATTTAGCATATAGTTGTTTCTCCTTTAGCAAACCCACCATTATTCTCAAATGATTCTCACGCTCCTGTTTGGTCTTAGAAGACACCAAGATATCATCAATAAACATAATTAAAAAGGAGTCTAAGAAAGGTTTGAAGATACCATCCATCAGACACATGAACGCAGTTGGGGCAATAGTGAGTCCGAACAACATGACCAGAAACTCATAATGCCTATATAGTGACCTTGTTATTAGGAATCCGATATCGTAGGGTTCCTCTAGTTTTCCTATTTAGTTGTCTATGTAGGTGTCAGCTGAAGACCCATCAGGAAACACTCCCCGACCAGCAGGTTCATTCAGGGATACTAAACTTGTTCACTCAGACTTCGAGGTCTGCCCTATTTTTGTTGTTCTGTCCTAGAGCCCAATGATTGGGAAGGTAGGCCACGAGTATAGGGAGTATGTCCATATTTGCAAATAGTGTCCCAGGTTTGGCCAGGGTGGATAGATCATTCCGTATTCTACTCCTCGAGCTTCGGCCCTTACCAGGAGAGGAGGCAGTATGTTCAGCAGAGATCGTCTATAGCTTGGGCGAGGTAGTCAGCAAACTATTATAGGTGGTGCTCAGCAGAGTAGAGGAGGTGCTTAGGTGGGTAGGGATGGCCACCGGTTAGGTAGAGGGGTGTCACAGCCCAATCGAGGTGGTTCTCGGGTAGATAATCAGACCCATTTTTATGCTTTCCATGGTAGGCCAGAGGTAGAGGCTTCAGATGCCATCATTATAGGTATTATCCTTATCTGTGACCGAGTGTCTTCAATATTGTTTGATCTAGGTTCTATTTTGTCTTATGTGTCTACTTACTTTGCTTTGAGATTGAAACTTATTTGTGATGTGTTTGCTGTCCCTATTCATGTGTTTAGTTCTGTTGGGGACTCTGTGGTGGTTGGTAAAATCTATCATGTGTGTTCTGTGGATTTCATGGGTTGTAACACTCAAGCTAATTTGGTGATCTTAGACATGGTTGATTTTGATGTGATTTTGGGAATGAGCTAGTTATCCCCTTACCATGCCATTCTAGATTGCAATGCTAAGCCCATCACTATATTGGGGCCAGGGACGTCTAGGTTGGAGTTGAAAGGGAATTGTAGCCCTGCTCCTAAGAAGCTCATCTCATGTATTTGTGCCCGTAAGTTGATAGAGCGGGATTGTCTAATGTATCTAGCGCATATTCAGGATACTAATTCTTAAGGACCTTCCATACAGTCAGTCCCAATCATTTGTGAGTTTTTAAAGGTGTTCCCTACAGATCTGCTCGGCATACCGCCAGACCGTGATATCGATTTTTGTATAAATTTAGAGCTAGGGACTCGACCCATTTCTATTCCTTCATATCAAATGGCGCTTGCTGAGTTGAGAGAAATCAAGGAGCTGTTAAAGAATTTATTAGGTCGAGTGTCTCCCCATGGGGCGCTCCACTTTTTTTTGTGAAAAAGAAGGATGGTAGCATGCAAATGTGCATTGACTACCGTCAGTTGAATAAGGTAACTATTCAAAACAAATACCCTCTTACTCAAATAAATGATTTGTTTGATCAATTACAGGAGGCGGCTCTGTTTTTAAAGATCGACTTGAGTTCGGGTTATCATGAACTAAAGATTAAGGATGAGGATATTCCTAAAACAGCCTTCCAGAATAGGTATGGGCATTACGATTTTCTAGTCATGTCATTCGGACTCACTAATGCCCTAGCTACGTTCATGTGTTTGATGAATGATATATTCAAACCTTATCTAGAATCCTTTGTGATTGTGTTTATTGATGATATCTTGGTGTATTATAATACCAAATAGGAGCATGAGAATCATTTGAGAATAGTCTTGGGTTTGCTAAAGAAGAAACAATTATATGCCAAATTCTCTAAGTGTGAATTTTGGTTGAATTCGGTGTCTATTCTGGGGCATATGGTCTCTAAGGAGGGAATCAAATTAGATCCATAGAAGGTGGAGGTAATCCAAAATTGGGCTAGACCAGCTACTGTGATAGAAATTTTGAGTTTTGTGGGGCTGGCTAGTTACTACCGTCGGTTCGTGAAGGGTTTTGCATCCATTACCTTGATGCTGACTAAGTTGACTCAAAAGAATGTAGATTTCTAGTGGTCGGAGGAATGAGAAGCTAGTTTCTAGAAGCTCAAGAATTTGTTAACCACGACACCTTTAATTATTTGTATGGGGTTGGCCAAGACCCGAGCATCAAATAATGCCATTACCCCTTTCTTGGGTGTTATGGATTCTTATTCCTAACTCGAATGTCCTAGGTATTACCAACTTTTTGGATGGATCAGATCGTTCGTTTTCAAAATGGCAGGTACTGGTGGTGGAATTCCAACCGTCACTTTTTTAGCCATCCGCTGTAGCGAGTGGATGTTCCATTGCGAGGGAAATGTGGTCCACTATAGTTGATGACGGGGTTAGTAAAAGGCAGATTGGACGATTTTTGAGTTCATTATAACATTTTCCTTAAAATTGTGGCAAATCCTCTCAATCTCTCTCGCAAGTCTCTCTATTTCTCAAGCAATCCTCATCCATGACTCCATTACTTGGTTTCTTAGTGAATGATTACTGTGTATTATCTATTTCTTTTGTTTTCGGGTAGTTATATAGGTAGGTTCTCTTCTTTTGGATTCATGGCTAGATTGTTGTAGCATGCTGCTTGTATTTACGTTCTCAATTGATCTCTACTATTTTTTGCATGTTTCTGGTTGGTTTCATGTGATTGTGGGGTCGGAAATGAGGGTGTTTGGGTAGGGTGGTGGTTTGACTTCTTTGAACCTTTCGGGCTTGAATTTGTACCCTATCGGGGTAGGAGTTAGTTGCTAAAGCTTGGGCAAGTCTTCCCCTTGCCCGATCTGCAGTTAATTCAAAGAAATATGGAGGTTAGAATTTCAACCTCCATTGGTGGGGTTTCATAGGTCTGGGAAATATGATGTCCTCTATAATGGAACTATTATCGCTGTAGCAGTACCGTGATAGTAGACCTCCTTCGCTATAGTGAACTCGCTGTGGCGGACACACGTCCGCTGCAGCGGTCCACCTGGATAGTGGCCCTTCCTCAATTCTTGATCTTTTCCTTTTCTGTCATACTCGTTCTCCTAGTCATTCAATCCCTCTTCTAATACTTTTCATTAATGTAGGTTTATCAACATGGCCGCCTCTAGCAGTAGTATTTAGATTGAGGACTATATCTGCTTCATCAATGACCAGTGTCAGTTCTAACACAACAAACAAGCCACAAAAGACTTGTTGAATAAGAGGGGTTTTATTATGCAGGATGCAGAGGAGAAAGCATGGAAATTATATGCCCTTATTTAGGAGATCGGTTGGGGCCCGTTGGTGGAGTACCTGGGTAAGGCTAATGAGGCTTGGGTGATGGAGTTTTTTGCCAACCTTCCAACGGTAACTTGGAGCCGGGATGAGCCGATTGCTTATGTCAGGAGTATGCGGATTATCTTGACCCCTGCTGCCATAAATGATTCTTTAGGTCACCCAAACCCTCTCGAGGCTGAGCTGAAGACTCGTGATGTAGATAGGAACAGATCAATAGCTGGTGAATACGCTGGTGGTGGAGGAGCAGAGGGCCTCGACTAACTGGGGGATTACTCTGATGGGCATCCAGGAGGTGGCTCCACTTGGTGTCCTGGAGGATTCGTCCGTCCTCCAATGTCACGAACGTGACCTATCCTCGGGCCCTAGTGGTGGCTTGTATTTTGAGTGAGGTGAGGGTAAACATGAGGGTGCAGATTATTGAGGAGTGGAGGTATTTCTCTGTAAAGCCCATCACTGGCTTGCCATTTCCTTCTCTTATCACCTAACTTTGCAAGCGGGCGGGTCTCCATCTTGAGTCTTGGGATGTCATTGTGGACTGTGACAAGCCCTTCGATATCTTGAGGGTGAAGGGGGATCCGGGGAGAGGCAAAAAGAAGAGGAGGGCTGCATCGACTGAGAGAGATGGTGGGGCCAGCACCTCCAGACCCGTGGGGCCACTTGAGCAGATTGAGGCTGAGATGGCAGATATGAGGAAGCTCCTCAGAGGGTCGCCCGAAGCTCCTCATAGGGTTGCCCAGACCTCCTTCCCCCAGCAGGCCCTCCACTACCAGACCCTCTACTAGCCGACCCTCTAGTGCAGTAGCTGCCGACTCAGGGGAGGTGCAGGGGGCAATTGCTGCATTATACTAGGCCCACATGGAGCTCCGGGAGGATCTGGAGAAGGAGAAGAGGAAGCGGCGCTCCCAGGACAAGCTTCTCGTCCGCATGTAGAAGGGAATTAAAAAGATTTTGAAGACCCTCACTCCTAGTGCCATGACACCTCAGGAGACTAGGCACGGCCTTTCTAAGTTATCCTTCCTCAGTGGGTTCGAGGAGGGAGCGGATGGCATGGCTGGCAGTGGCAGTTACGAGGCCTCTAGGTAGATGGATCGCAATATCCCACCTGTTTCAGCTTTTATACTATTTTAGGTAGCCTTCATTTGAGGCTTGTAAGACAATCATAATTCCAATTTCTTTATCTGTTTTTAGATGTTAATACTCGTTCTGCTGTGGTATACGGATGTCCATTTGGCATCTCAGACATTTGCCGTGTTTTTAGCCCCTTTTCTTGTAATTATCGTGGTTGCTTTCCTATATTCACATTGTTTGTAGTTTCTATTCAAAACAGGGGAACTTGAAGAGTTCGAAGTCTAGCATTTTGCCTGGCCATGTCTGTTGCAACAGTGCCCAAACCAGTGAGCTGGACAAGTTGTAATTTCTTGTAATATATTAATATAACTGATACTTTTACTATTTGGAGATGAGATTGGGTTCAATATTTCTCATGTGATTGTACTCATTGATATGCATATGTAACTTTTGTCGTGTGTGAATTATTATTTGCTGTGCTATATTGTGTGTCTTAAGATTGAGGGGCGAGTTAGTATCGAACGAATGGGTGACTGAGATGATGGATGATACGGAAAGGAAATCATTGATATGATGAATGTTAGGCCTGGGGCCAAAGGTAAGGAATTCAGATGAACAGGTTAGTACGATCAGACTCTGAAGGATAACTAGATACTTAAGTGGCTCGTGCCCGAGGTGAGCATCTGCACGAGCGATATAAGAAGGTACATGGAAAGGTATGGCTAAAAGACCATATAGATTGGTGTACATATATGAGTACACAGATAGGTATGATAAAGTACTCATACGGCTGGGTGTACAATACATGGATTTCTAAAGTCCCCTGCAGGTCATGACTGGAAGAGCAAGCATAAGACCCTATGGCATGTAGGTATAGTAATGTGACAGAGGTGTGTGCCCGGCATATCACTGATAGTATGAATGTGAGACAGACATTATGCCGGTATAGTTCGATATACATACGCCTCTAGAGATCCCAAGTTCCGCTGCACCGTATGGGAACACATTCACCATTCTATATGGCCCTATCCACCTATATTTCAATTTTCTGGGATGCAAACGAAGCCTTGTATCGAACAACAGGACCAAATCACCAGTGTTGAACTCCATTTTTTCTATATTCTTATCATGATAGATCTTCATTCTTTCTTTATAAATGACCACACTCTCATAAGCTCAAAATCAGAATTCATCTAACACATTGAGCTGGTCAAGTCTCAACTTGGCTACTTTATTCCAATTTAGGTTCAACTTTTCTAGAGCCCATAATGCTTTATGCTCTAACTCAACCGGTAGATGACATGACATTCCATAGACCAGCTAATATGGAGATGACCCAATGGGGGTCTTATAAGTTGTTCAATAGGCCCACAACGCATCATCAAACTTCCTAGACCAATCTGTCCGGTTAGTTTTCACTGTTTTGGCCAGAATTGTCTTTATCTCCCTAGTTGAAACTTTTTCCTACCATTTGACTGAGGATGTAAGGTGTTTCCACCTTATGCTTGATGCCATATTTCTTCAGTAGGGTTCTAAATAGACAATTACAAAAGTGTGATCCACCATCACTGATGATTGCTCTAGAGAGTACCAAATCTAGCGAATATGTGCTTCCGTAGAAATGTTGTGACACTTTTGCCTTTATTGTTAGGTAGTGCAATAGCCTCCACTCATTTGGAGACATAATCCACTGCCACCAACATGTATTTCATCCCATATGAGCTGACAAACGGCCCTATGAAGTCGATACCTCATAAATCAAATAACTCAACTTCTAGAATAGGGCTCAATGGTAACTCATGCTTGTGAGTAATGCCACTGTCTTTGACACTAATCATATACCTTGGCATAATAATAGGCATCTTGGTGAATAGCAGGCCAATAATACCCACATTGAAAGATTTTCTGTGTAGTTCGAATACCGTTGTGATGACCCCCAACTGGGGATGAGTGATAAGCTTCCAAAATGCTCAACATTTCTACCTCTGGCACACACCTCTGAATGATCCTATCTACACTAATGTAGAATAAGTATGGTTTATCCTATAGTATCTTTGAGCATCAAATAAGAAATTCTTTGTTACACCCCGTAAAAGTTAACGGTTAGTAAGTGCACGTGTGGATTATTGATGAGGAAGAAGAGATTGAAGTGTGTGGAAAAAAGCCTCAGAAGTAGGGTTGGGTGAGAATAGGACATGAGGGCCCAGCGCGACGCTCCAACCAGCGGTGCACTGGCCAGCGCGGCGAGCCAGGCTTGCTGCCCCAATGGGAGGCGCGACGCGATAGGGAATGAAACGCGATGGGCGGCGCATGGCGCCACCCCTTCCACCACCCATGTGAGTATAAATAGATTCCTTGGTTCATTTTAAACCATTTCCAAAATTCTTCTTCGTCCAGAGAGAGTTGAAAATGAGGGATTCGATAGTCTTTTGCCTGAATACGCTATCAAACGCGGTCCCATTTGTTGCAGATATTCGCTACCAATAGATTATGGTTAGACATGTTGTAATTAGCTTTTGTTGGTATATAAATATTACATATGCTGTGATTAGCTGCTATTAGTAGATTACGATTATATAAAGTTATGGTTAGCTGCTAGAAAATGTATGTAGATTATACTGCAGTATCCCACGTCGAGAAGGAACATGTTAAGTGTGATACACGCTACAAGCGTCATAGAAACTCTTCTATTCTCCAGTTCATTTTATGTTTTATTGCCAGGCCTAGACCTTAGAAGCTTGTGAATAGTTATCGAACCTAAGCTAGTAAGTTGAACAACATAGGCGTAGCTAGGCGGTTTAAGTACCAGTTTGGCACCTGTATTGTAAGAAAAGCACGCTTAGAGGCCATTGGCGTATCCTCATGCCACAGGGGAAGAAATTAGATAGGAAGGAATGTTTAGAGTTAGTAGCCTAGGGTTGTCTAGTGAACTGGTGGCAGACACCCTATTAGCTATTACCAGTGATTGTCAGTTCTAGTTGACTTAGCATTTATCACATAGGTCACCCAGGAAGCCAGCCCAGTCATCCAGGTCAAATAGACCCGTGGGTACCCTAAGGAAGGGGACCCTACCAGCAGTTACAGGCCGGGCCAGATCCCCAGCTAGTTCTTATAAGGTAATCAAGTACAGATTTCCAGGAGTGGCTAAGTCTATATAAACTTGCCTATAAGTTTAAGAATCGCCCAGAAAAGTAATATAAGATCCGGGTAGACTGAGATGAGGTCTTAGGGACTAGTAGTACCATGTTAGTACAGTACTACCCATAGGATAAGGATGCCAGTAAGCTTCCTGTGGAGGACTAGGGGCCGATCACTCAAATGCATGTTCAACCAGTACCAACCCTACAATTGTTCTAAGCATAGGAACTGAGTAGTTAGTCATTCGCGACCTTGCAATTGTTTATGAGTTATAGTTGTTTGGGCATGGCATACAAAATTATGTTAGACCACTCCAGACCTCACCCTATTTAGTCTAGACCATTAGAGGTCATGATCACTACAGGATCCTCTGATCAGATACAAGTGCATGGTGTGCCTGCTAGCATCTTTACAGACTATCCTAAGGGGCGAACAATGGTGGCTTTAAGACCAGAAGGCTAGTTATACCCTTTGAGCGGCTAGATTGAGACGTCAGTACAACACCTTGGTTGGGGTTGCCCTCACTCAGGAGTCTTCCATGACCACCCCAGGGTTATTAGCTGTGTCAATGCCCGCCAGGGGCGAGATGACGTTGCTCTAGAGAGCAGCATGCCATCCGCGAGGGACGAAGATGGGGTCCTAGGTCCTCATATAGTCCATTCCATGGTTGTACTACTTTTATGCAGATCGACACTAGACCACACCCCCTGTCAAGCCTGGTGCCCAGGGTGCAGACAACAGGAGTCCACCGCACTCAGATAGAGCTATAGTTCAAGGGCCAAGCGGGCTCAGTCATAGACCCAGGGGACTGGTAGGTTGGCTATAGTACCAGTAGAGTTATAGAAACCTAGATAGGAGTATATAGATTGAGATGTGCTCGCTAGGGCTTATGGGGGCCCGAGCGAGTTATTCTATGTTGATTGTACCTTCCAGGCTTATGGGGGCCAGTCGAGGTTCTTGTTTGTATTCTTGTCTGCTAGCTATAGCTTATGAATATATGATTGTGCAGTCATAGCTCATGTATGTGTAGTGTTTTATATATGTAGATTACGAATAAGCCAGTTTACAGGTTAATCTTTCTGCCTCTCCTTTCTACTTACTTTCAGTATCTCACAGCCTTCATTCAACCTATTTACTACCTTACATATTTGGTACATATTATACTAACGCCCAGTTATGGGACACTGCATTACTTGCCTTCAGGTTTAGACAGACAGAGTTTAAGATCCTTAGTAGCAGTTGTTCAGAGTCAACAGTTTGGCTAGCTCCCTTCCTTCGGGGTTGCCAGGTTGTAAAAAGTGCAGTCTTCCATTGTATAGCATTTGGGTAGGCCGGGGCCTTGTCCTGACCACTATTTGTATTCTTAGAGGCTTGTAGACTACAATGATCAGTTAGCTGGGTGTCGTTGACCGTGTAGGGCCCATATATGTTTCTTTTTTATGTATTGGCTGTGTGGGGTCTAGTATAGAGCTTGATTTTCACTTCAGTTATAACTAGATATCTTGGTGGCCTTGTCTGCCCACATAGGATTCCCTGTTATGGACTGTTGCTGGTTAGCTGTTTTCTTTTACTGGTGGATATAAGGCCTTGTCGGCCGGAGGCAGTGTTTACAGCCGAGATATAGCCCGTTGTTTTCTTGAGTAGAGCTGCAGGCTTGCACCAGATGTGCATAGGCCTAGCCAGGTCAGACAGATTCCAGTGTGGCATTAGGTGCCAATCATGCCTCCCAAGGTGGGGCGTGACATTCTTTTTTTGCTGGGGAGTCATGTCTGATGGAATCATGTCGCTGACCAAATAATTTGCAAAGTCAATAGACCAGGGAATCAAATCTTGAGATACAACTTTTACCTACTCTTCTGGGAAAGCGTCATTGATATCAATCTCTTCTCTTGGTCTCACCTCAGACTCTAGTCTAGATAAGTGATCAGCTACCTGATTTTCAGTTCCTTTTCGGTCTTTAACCTCAAATTTTAATTCTTAAAGTAACAACACCCACCTGATCAACCGGGTTTACTATCCTTTTTAGACATCAGACAACTCAAAGCAGCATGGTCTGTATGGACGATCACCTTAGTTCCAAGAAAATATGCTCAAAACTTCTCGAATGCAAAGACCACTACTAGAAGCTCCTATTCCATGATAGTTTAGTTCTTTTTGGCCGCGTTGAGTGTTTTATTAGCATAATAGATAGGATGGAAAATCTTTGCTCTCTGTTGGCCCAAGATAGAACCGAGAGCAACCCCGCCAGAGTCACACATTACTTCAAACGAAAGAGACCAATCTGGAGCTATAATAATAAGAGCAGTGGCGAGTTTCTCTTTTAAGAACTTAATGGACTTTAGACATGCCTCATCAAATATGAACTTTACCTCCTACTCAAGCAATTTGCACAATGGTTGTGCAATCTTTCAAATGTCCTTTATGAACCTCCTACAGAATCTTGCATGCCCTAAAAAGCTTCTGGCCACTTCTATAGAAATAGGTGGTGGAAATCCTACTATGACTTCAATTTTTTACTTGTCCACCTCAATCCCTTTTCCATAGATTTGGTGACCCATCGCTATTCCTTCCTTGACCATAAAATGACATTTTTCCCAATTTATGATCAGATTAGTTTCTTCGCATCTGTTCAACACTTGGCCCAAGTGCTTGAGGCAAGATTTGAATGACTCACCCAAAATGTAACACCCCAAAACTTTCCTAGACCAGACTCAGACATTTCAAGAAAATTTGGGAGAAAAACCAGAAAAATGCCTCAGAACGACTGAGACAACGAGTCGTGGTTAGCTCCAATGACTCGTTGTGCCAGTTGTGGTTAACAAATTTTTTGATCTCTAGGGAACTAACAAGACAGGTAAGACCCGTGGTTAGGAACCACGAGTCATCCTATTAGTCGATGTTTCCCCAGTGCATAAATCCTTCTAGCACCCCATGGATCAACCAATGAGTCATTGTTAGAAACAATGACCCATTGGGTGAGAACCCTAGAAACCCATTCCAGAGATGATGAGTGGGAACAATGACTCCTTGGGTTAAACCAATTTTTAGAATTCGCCCAGTAAAGGTGACCACTGGATACAACGACCCGTTGGTTCAACTAATGAGATGTTGTGTCACCCGTTGTCAGGCTTATCAGGTTTCCTTGACCAATGGCCACGGGAGGAACCAATAACCTGCTGGTTAATCCAATGAGTCATGGTGTCCCCAGTTGCCAAATCCAATGGTCCTAGTCCCAGGCAGTGGGACCACTGAGAGGTCCTAATGAGTCGTGCTCACAACCAAACGACTCATTGAGTGACCCTTTGTGACCTTGTCGGCCAGTTTCTAGATTTAATTTCTAGGGTTATTTTTCTAAAATCCCACCTACTTAGTCCCTAAACCACATCAATTTAGGTTTTAATCAAGGGTTTTAGAGGGGGTAATCGATGGTTTCTCTTATTTCTCATCCCTCCCTTAGTTAGAACGTAAAGTTTATCTCAGAAAGGATTAGAGAAGAAGTTAGGGACATTGATCCTCCTCGTTCAAGGAATTCTCTCAGGGATTTTCATCACCAGGTATATGGGAATTCAACAAGGGAATAGTTCTTCCCTTGTATCCCCAAAATCTTCTCTATCTTCTCTATGAGTTCTAGCCCTAAAACTTTCAAATGTGAAGAATTTATATGTCAGATTTTGTTTAATTCATGTGGAATATTACTTATGTCAATTGTAGATATTTTTCCACTAGTTTGTGACTATATTGATGCTTATCCCTGTAAAGTGAAACCTAGCCCTAGCTCTTGAATGTGGAAAACTAGAGCCTTGGAAAGTTGATTCATCATCGAAATTGCTTGATTCTATCAATGTTGGGGATTACCATAGTGTTAGTATGTATTGAAATATCAGTAATATGAATCTCAGTTTAGTGTCAGTCAGAATGTTAGAATACTCAGTGTTACTCAGAAATGTCAGTTGATCAGTTTGACTATAGAAATTCTCGAGGTGTCAGTAGTGCCTCCCAGTTATTGGTATTAGAATCAGTATCATATGTTAGTGGTTCTTTAGGCGATCATGACACTTTCAGATAAGCAGCTCTAACCAGCGTTAGGACCCCAGCTTTAGATTATAGATGGTTATTAGACGATTACAATGCTTCCAAATAAGCAGCTCTAACTAGTCTTGGAACCCAGTTACAAAATGTAGTTCGATAAGGTTTTTAGGGTACTCTCAGACAGTATCCCTGACTCAGTTGAAGTCTTAGGCCCCAGTCTCGAGCTATCGACTTAGTAATTAGTCTAGGGCTATCCAGTGGGAGTAGGACTTAGCACCGAGCTGACCGGGGTTCTAGCACACCTAGGTACCCAGAACTACGTTGCCACCATAGGTTATATTTACTGGCCTCATGGCCCGAACCCATGATCACTCAGTTCATGCCTTTATACCCTGGCAAGGTATATTGGGTCCTACCAATGGGGTGTATACATCGTACTACACGTCTAGCTCACGTGGTTATATGTTCGTTATAGACTCTCCCACTAGTTAGCTCAGATAAGTTCGGTATAGTATTTCAGATTAGTATCTTAGATTTAGGGCATGCCCATGAACATCAGACAGGGTCATTTAGACCATCTCAGTTTATTACAGTTATTCAGTTTCAGCATTTTCAGTTGGTTATTACATGTCTTTTCAGTTTAGTATTTTTCCTTGTGTATGGTTTCTCTCACTTACTCAGTACATTCAGAGTACTGACGTATATCTTTTATGTTGTATCATTTCATGATTCACTACTGGATCACAGTCTCAGCCTCGTTAGCATATCATTTTCAGAAGATTCCAGCTGCATCATTGGTGAGTCCTAATTTTACGAGGATGACTTATTTCTTTCAGTTATCTTCCTTTTATTTAGATTTAGAGTTAGCTGGGGACCTATCCCAACAACTCTTCAGTTGTAGTTGGCTTTCAGACACAAACATAGTTTCAGACCATCAACTTTATTTCAGTTGTTTTTAAACTTTATGATTCAGCTTTATTTTCATAAATGTTTTGTAATCTTACTTTAAAGCTTCCGCTATATATATTTACTCAAAATGCCAGAGTTATGATAAACCATGGGTTGTCTTGGGTTACTTGTGACTCTAAGCACCATGTCTTTTCCAAGGTGTAGGCTTGGGGTGTGACAAACTTGGTATTAGAGCACTAGGTTTAGAGTATCCTCGAATGTCTGAAAGACACATTGAGTAGAGTCTTTTTCATGGGTGTGAAGCGCACAACACTTATGACGGGGAGGCTACGAGATGGTATAGGAAAACTCCCTTTTGTTCATAATCTTTATCGTGCATTGAAATTTAATTCCATAATCGTTCTCCTAACTCGTGCTCTTTTCGTTTTAGTGAATCATGCCTCCGCAATGTTGTAATGGAAGAAGGGCCGGTAAAACCCACCGACCTGTCCCACTAGCTCCAGCAGCCCCTCAGGATGATCTAGTGTCCTCCACAGAGTCCAGGGCAACTATCCAGCTACTTGCACAAACAGTTACCAATCAGGTGAACCAGAAGGTGGTTTTGATCAACAACAATGGGTCCGCAGCAGCATCCCGAGTTTGGGACTTCACTAGGATGCTCCAGTTTTCAACGGATCTATGGTGGGAGAGGACCCAAAGGAGTTCGTGGATGAGATTAGAAATACCAACTGAATCATGGGTATTAGTTCCTTGGAGGGTGCCGACTTGGCTGCCTACCAGCTGAAAGGGGTAGCCTTGATCTAGTACGAACAATGGAAGGAGGAGAGACCAGTGGGAGCGAGACTGGTAGAATGGGAGGAGTTCACTACAGCCTTCCTAGAAAGTTTCTTTCCCCAGGATCTTATGAAGGCTAAGGTGGTGAAATTCATGATCCTGAAGCATGGCAACAGGAAAGCAGAAGAATATGAATTGGAGTTCACCAGGTTATCTAAATATGCTCAAGAGATGGTAGCCGAGCTAAGGGCTCGTATGCTGAAATTTGTGAATGGAGTGTCGAACTTGGTCCTCAAGGAGTGCAGGACTGTGATGCTTATCAAAGACATTGATCTCTCTAGCCTCATAGTTCAAGCCCAACAAATTGACGCAGAAAAGTTAAAAGATTTGGAGCAGGAGAACAAACGGGCAAGAACCGGCCAGTCAGATTATGGCCATTAGAGATCTGGTGGTAGTAGCCACCCACAGTA
Source organism: Datura wrightii (assembly GCA_035772735.1). Taxonomy (NCBI): domain Eukaryota; kingdom Viridiplantae; phylum Streptophyta; class Magnoliopsida; order Solanales; family Solanaceae; genus Datura; species Datura wrightii. The sequence goes on from JASDFA010000002.1 coordinate 11,573,164, forward strand.
GCAGCAGAGGGCTCCAGCACCCACTTCAGCTAGTGCCACGACTTTTCGATCCCACAAGGATCGGAGGGGTGGAGCATATGGCTCACAATCCCAGAGTCATGACGCCAGTAATCACTACAGCTACCCAGCATGCCTTAAGTGTGGAAGAACCATCCAGGGGAGTGTCTTCAAGGTCAAAAGGTTGTTTTGGTTATGGACAGCTTGGTCATCGGCTTAGAGAATGCCCGTTAGTAGAATGGGGAAGATCACAATCCATTGCTTCAGCAGCTCCAGCAGGCCGACCAGCTCAGCAAGCCAACACCTCAAGTACGGATGGCGACCAACGTTAAAACCATTTTTATGCTTGAATATCAATGAACAATCTCAAGAAAAATTGATAAAATCAAGTGTTGATCCTAAGAATAGCACTCCAAAACTTGATAAAAATTCACAAATATTACTCTTCACACATCTCTACTACTTCCTTTCTCGCTTCTTCTACTAAAATAAAACATAAAAGTATTTATATAGACATTATAAACATTTTCCTAAGCTAACAGGGAATTTTACATATCTGGCACCGGCCTGTCTCATGACTGAACCTACGACCCATAACAGGATTATACAGGTCGTACCTGTCTCTCATACATCCTTGGGTGCTGCAAATTTGTCTAAGTGTTGGCAGCTGGTACGACTCGTACTATGGTCCTACGAGTCGTCCAATGCATCCATGGCTTGGCCCTGAGAACTTTGACATCTTCTGAAGTTTTCCATGAGTGTTGTGGTATGCCTAGTACCTTCCTTCTACGACTCACGTTGCATGTTGTATCTGAAGTTCTACCAAGTCTTGAATAATTACTGAAGCTCACCACGACTCATTGTATGGGTCATATGTGGTTGCTACGGTCCGTGGGATCCACCTGTACCAAGAGATTGCCTTGAGCAAATTTCTCTAAATTTTTCCACACCTCCCGTTACGGCTCGTACCATCTTGGTACGGCTCATACTGAGAACGTAATTTGCCTTCCTCTTATTCCATCCTTCTCCTTTTCACCATGAGTATCAGTACGACTCCTACAATCAAGCTACCGCTCATAATGAGACTTGTACTTGGCTGATTTTCAGCACTTTTATGCCTCTTTTGCACATTTTTTCTCTAACACTTAGAAAACAAAGTAAAAGTACCTCATATCCATATAAACATACCTAAGTCCATGCTATATCCTTAGTTTAAAGCGTAGAAAGTGTTGTAAACACAGAACACATAAACCCTCTTAAAACACTCCATTCATTGCTTAAAATGATGTCATTAAAGATTTAGGAGCTTAGGGATTACAAAAATGCCCATAAAGATTAGATAAAAAATATACACTGATAGTAGTTACTACTCGTACCACGACTCGTACAATCAATCTATGACTCATGGGTTCCTTCCATAACTAGCCATTCCATTTTCACCAACTCTCTGATTATTTCCCCGACTCCTTCCATGACTAGTAATTCCATACTACAAGTCGTACAATCACTCGTAAGACCTACACTTGATAACTCAAACACATACTATGACTCTGTGACTATGAGTCGTACAATCAAACCACGACTCATGGGGTAGACTCGTGGTTGGATAAAAGAAGCCTCTGAACTGAACCACATGTCTTCCTATGACCCATACCGCCGAACATAGGCTCGTATAGAGATGTGAGAAAAGGAAACCCGAGAGGCTCCAGGTCGACCCATAGTATGAACATAATAGCTAAGAGAATAAAACACACGGAAACTGAATTATTAAAATGTGCTTAAGGGAAAGACTGAAAATCCAAAAAAAAAAAAACATCTTAACAACAAAAAACGTAATGCTGATATGAAGCTGAATACATGCTATGTCTAATAAGCCTCTATAACCTGACGAGTTGATGGGACAAGACCCCAACTAACTCACTACTAAATTGAAACTAAAAATACTAATACAATCATATAAGAAGGCCCTCGAAGGATGAGGACTCACCAACAAGTTGGGTAATTCTAGCTTTGAGCATCTGACTAACAGCGGGACTGAACCTGAACGTCCGAGCCTGTATAATGAAATGATACTGCATAGAGTATGCGGTCAGTACTTGGAATATACTGAGATATGCATGGTAAGTAAAAATAGATAGTTAAAAATACATAAGAGTTCATAAGAATAGGACCACATGATCATGAAATAAATATCATAATATAAACATAAGGACTCAAGGTTTTCAAACCATCCATAATCCAGTCGTAATCATAGTCATAAGAGAACCTTTATAAAACATAACTTGATCCAAAGTAATATAAACATATCCATGCATAAATCATGAGGAATAATGGCAGGACTCGTCTTAACCGTTACCATCATGATAGAGCTTACATGATGCCCCACTATTTCATCCAAGTGGGTAGGACCGTCCCAGGCTTTCCAGGCAGGGACCTGCATGATGTAATATCACAGGGGATCCAAAAATATATGTATATACCTACAGTGACACATAGTTCTGAGACCACGGGGTTTACCTGAATGCCGAGTCTACTCGGTGCTAGACATTGCTCCCCAAAACATGCACATGAGGCTCATATCATAATCGTGAATCATTCTTGAATTTCATGGCCACTTAAAATATAACATACTTGATCATACTTGAAATACATGATTAGCCATGAGTAAGGGCCCATGAGTCGGCCAATAGTCATAAATTCATAAATCATGAAGAACATGCATACTTGTGAAAATCCATATACTTGATATTCATAAATCCATGAAGAGTACTTGAGAGAAATGATATCATAAGTCATAAATCATAATTTAGGGTTTAGGAAGATCAAGATCATAATGGAATCATAACTTGATTTTTCATAAAACTTACATTATTGGGTATAATTTAATTAAAAATGGAAATTATGAATTTAATAATCAAAATATATATAAATTCTTCCCAAAGATCTTAAAACAATATGTGATACATGAAGGGAATTGACCTATAGATAGATCATAGAGAATTTCACAAAATCTGGAATAAACCCCATAAGATCATGAACTTGAATCTAGAATTTAAATTCATGGAATTGAGAGGAATCTTGAGGATGAGAGTGAAAGGAACTATCATTCATAGCCCTACATACCTTATCCTGATTTACACTCCTCTTTGAAAGCCCAAAGGGAATTGGAGAAAATTGGAGAATTTCTCAAGCTTGATCTCTAACTCTAAACTTGCATGCATGGAATGGTAAGGCTTAGGATAGGTTTAGCACTCTTAAAACTCTTCTAACTTAGCTTAAAACAATGTAGTGTAGGACCTTAGAGCTTAGGAATTATGGAAATACCCTTAATGAAAAATCTGAAAATTTAACACTACTAGTGTCCACAACCAATGCCACGAGTCATCCTTTGATACCACGACTCGTGGTATCCCTCCGTTACTTCGTTTCCAGAATTTCTTTAGTTCTCTTGTCCTGTGACAAGACTCGAAAGAACGGGTCATTACATGACACACAGACTCATTGTGTCCTCTCGTCGTCACCAATGAATCCACATGTAATATTTCTGAAACTTCCATCACGAGTCGACCAACGATTGTACCTCCCAACCACAGGTCATTGGACCCATCCATTGCCTTTGGGATAATTTTCACTACACCTCCTCATGAGCACTTACCATGACTTGTGGATCCTCAAAACTAATCGTACCTCGACTAGTGCCATTGATAATATCCAAAATAAACTCCTCTTTTATGAAAGATCCTAAATGGTCATTGTATCAAAACAAATATTGCGACGAATGTCGGGGTCGAATCCCACAGAGAATTGAGTTGATAATTCAAGAGTTATGAACTAATTCAAACTAGAGAGCATAATTATTCAACATTTGAAGAGTAAAATTCGGGGGAAATTAAAAGAGAAAATAACTATCTAATTCTAAACTAAGACTAATTGGGGGGAGGATTCCAATTGAAGCAATAACAAGTGAGAGGCTAGGGGCATTCTATAGATGGGATCACAATTAAATCGGGAATTGACCAGCCTTAGATTCTCTCACAAGTTCAACAAGTGTAAATAATCTCGGGAAGTGGGTAATTTTAGTTTCACAGCCTATTGACTACCTCTTTCTAGAGTTTTTATCAAAACTTCAGCCATAACTTACCTCAACCCGACTTGATTTGGATTAGCAACTGCATTATTCCTAACTATTAGGTGCCAATAAGGAATTAGAAAGCAATTTCATCTATTTCTAGCCTAAATTCACGATCTCTTATCCATGCTCACTACTATATTCTCTTCCAATACTTAATTATTCTCTCTTAAGAAATAATCAAGCAAGAATAAATAGACCCATATCATAATCAATGGATCTTCATTAATAGATTGAAGAGAATCTAATAGATTTACACTTAATTGAACAATATGAAGATGGATCTAGCAATACCCATCTATGATTTAATAATAATCTAAGAGAAATTTATCAAAATCCCAATCAAATTAACAAACCCACCATGAATATACTTCTAACTAACAAATTAGTAAGGCATATTTAAAGATAGAGAGAAGATACCAAGAGGATTCCCCTCACATTCATCACATTAGCTTCACAAGCTCTTACAACAATAGTAGAAGTCCCCCAAAATAGGTTAAAGAAAAAGAAGAAAAAAAGTACTATCTAACTCTACAAATTTATGGAGAAAACATTCTACTAAAACTTCTATGAAGAAGATGAAGTCTAGATGATAAAATTGATGAATGAATTCCTCCCCCTTTTGGTTGGTTTACAATGGAGGTTATATATCTGTACATTCTTGTGTACAACTTTTTTCAAATGTCCTTGGAGCTTCTAGATGCTTTTGATACCTTTTTTTGGACCTTTTTACCCTTCGTTAGACGGCCTCTCCAGTGAAGAACCGGCGTTTCGCCAGTGGCAATTCGTGGAGAGCCAAACTATGGCTGATTGAAAACAATGGCCTAGTAGGGGGGAACCTGTGGTTCAGGGGCATTTAGCTAGTGCCATTCTGTGAAGGGCCAGTTGTTTAGCCGGTCTGGGTAGTAGCTTTGGCGTTTCTCCCGCGTTTTGCCCTTCCAGATTCCTGTTTAGCCGATTCAAAGCACGTCTTTGTACCTCTTTTTGAGCTTAAATCTTTCCTTATCTTTGGGTCCTCTCCCTCATATGTTAACCTTATCAAATTCCATGTCTTTTTCTTGATTTCATGATTTTCTTACTCACATGAGGTACCTACAAAGAATTAAAGAGAAAGGGCATAAAATTCACATAAATGACTCAAAAACTAAGCAAAAACTCATGGTTAGGAGCCCAATGAGTTGGTAAATTTCCAACTCATCAAACCCCCAAACTTGAACCATTGCTTGTCATCAAGTAATGTAATTCTTTACAGTTGAGAAAATGAACAACATGCTATATATGAGTTTTTGCATAAAGGACCAATCAAGACGTTCTTTCACTAGAGGACATAACTAAAGGTTGGAGCACTGCGGTAGTTGTACATATTATCATGAAGCCTCAAGATAACCCAAACATTATACACCAATTCAAGAAAAAGAAAAGACTCAAACAATGTCGCACAAGCTTCACTAGGTAACCACAATCATTAAACATATCTTGCATGCATTCATTTCATTCAAACAAGGGGAATAGTTCCTAAAAGAAAATTTGAAGAGCATCTCAAGTCATTGACAATTCACATTCAAAGCTTTCCTTAAAGTTCGCTACTCGCTTTCCTTAACCATACCTCTCTTTGAAAACAATTTTAAGCATGTACTCCAAGAAAATGATGCCCCTCACAAGAAGAGAGAATCCCACACACATTTTTCTTTTAGCATTTCATAAAATGAGATTATAAGATAAGACAAATGTGCTCACTCTCACAAAGAAATTCAAGTGCATCCAAATTGACCCATAGGATTTCCCTTCATGTATATCGCCACTAGTGTAGTGTTGCTACATTAAAAATCAATTAGGACTTGTGGGTCATAATGAAGGCTAGGGGAAAGGATTGGATAACTATTTAGATTTTGATGACTAAAGCCTCCCTAATGCCTTTACAAACATTTGTAACATCCCATAATTTTATTGAGATCACTCCACCTTATTTCTCCTCGTTCATAATCTTCATCATTTGTGTATCACAAGCCACCCTTATAACGCTGGTGAATTTCACATTTAGCCTTATATATGCAAGAGATAACACCTTTTAACTATTCTTTCTCTTTTGATAATCCAAGTCTTTCAACCCATCGGTTCATTCATTTCTTCACTATTTTGGTGCTACCTCACATTGACACTCTCATTTTTCCCCTTCTATTGCAAACCCCTAAACTTAGGATTTTGCCTCATCTCACATTCATTTCCTTATTGCCCCCTATTTCATGGGCTTCAAGCCCTATTTTTTCGTTATTTTATCACTAGAAATTAGGGAGGATGGGTTCCAATGAGAAGGATTAAAAAATGGTTATTAGGCTTGTAATGTGGTTTCCAAAGAAAGGGTCCAAGGATCAAACGTGTGCTATCAAAGATTAAAGTTCAAGGAGGTCATTTGGGTGAAGTAACTAACAAAAGAGGGCCTAAGATCATGTTCTCAGTGCAGCCACATCTATCATTTCTCCTTGAATTACACTTAGGGAAAGTTCTAGACAATCATGCATACACAAGAATTAAGACAAAAACCTCACCACACAAGGAATCATAATCCAAGGAGTTCACACATTTTCTTTGTCATATTAAGAGGATGACTTTTAATGAGCTAGTTACGAATCAACAAGCCAAGCAAAGAATATATAATTCATGATAAGAGTGTGATTATTTCCACATTTAGATACCACTATTTTCTTTTCAAAACTCATGCACAATTCCAAACAAGAAATTTTGGTGGTACCTCATCAAACACATGCACAATAGATTCTACAAGACTCTAGACTTGACACGTTCCATTAAGAAAGTCGCCTCTCAATCTATCATCGGGAAGTACCAATCCGGTTCAACAATAAAAAGAAAAGACAAATAAATCGCTCCTTGGGAAAGAATCATAGTATAAAGAAAACCCTTGGAGTTTATTCAAAGGATACTATCTAAAAAGGCGATGCTACTAACAAATAATGATGATTTGCCCTTAAGAAAGACGTCACCCAATCTATCATAGGGCCATATCGTACACCACTTAACAAATGGGCTATTCAGACTTCACCCCTAACAAAAAACAATGCATTATCCTCGATGCCTAAGGTATAACAAAATGAGGAATGAATGCGTGAGAGAACTCCCTGATATGGTGGAGGCATCCGTTTTATATGCATTTCTCATGCTCTCCTTTTTCTTTTTCTTCTCCTACTGTTTGCCATGTTCCACATCTATTCCAACCCTATAAAATCAAAGACAACATAAACGTAAAGTAAAACAAAAAAAAAGAAAAATAAAAACAAAAAGTAAAATCACTTAGTTTGCCTCCCAAGAAGCGCCTTAGTTAACGTCATGGATCGACGACTTCAACTTTCACCACTTTTCTCTCTACTTTGAGCATTTGAATCGCAACCCTAGTTTCTTATCCCTTCTTCTACTCCGCTTGAGGGGTGATGGTGTAAGCATTATGGGACTAAGCAATGGATATTGCATCTTTTGTTTCTTGGACCTTAAAGGGGGGAGGTGCTTTAGGCTTGTTGGAATGGCATACTCTAAGATGAAGCCACCTTGATCTTCCTCCTCAACTTCCTCCATTGACTTTTTCTCCTCAGTCTCCATTTTGTCAACCAAGTTAAACGTTGAAAAAAGATAAGAGGGCGGTCTAAGTCACTCCCCTTTCAAGCATGCTTCTTGCTTGACATCCTCCTCTTCAAGTGCACTAGATTTCATGAGCCTGATTTGTTGGATGACATTTGGAGACTCTAGTGTCACTTGTTCAGCCTTGGCATCTTGCATTCTGACAATGTTGGTTGATTGGCACACCTCTATGACTTCTTCAACACTCACCTTGACTCCTTCTTCATCATCACTTTGAGCTTCTTCCCATGAGACAAGTTGAACTATGCCCCATTGTTCACTTCTTCTTCTTATTCTCCTCAATGTCTCCTTTGCTTTTTCTTTTAGATATTTACCGCTCTCTTCTTGAGGAGTTGATGATTCCATGGGCATGGAGGGATTGACGTTCCTTTCTGCATTAGACTCCCTCTCCGAAAAGGCTTGGAGCATGACTTCTATGCGCCCACATGTATTTCTTTTGCCCTCTCTTGCCATGGTTTCATTCCCTTCAAATGTAGGACATAACTTCTTTCATAGCCACTATAACGAGAAGCGACCCCATTTGGGCATCCATTCCAATGTCTCCCAGGACTACCACATAATGTGCATCTATACCCAGCATAGGAAGGAGAAGGTGTAGTCATCTCCCTTCTAGGGGCATATTTGTAGTCTTGCCAATAGTGTGGTCCTCCACAATAGGGACATGGGTAATCATAATAAGAATTGCCACCAATAGACCTCCTTTCATTGCATGATGCCATCATTGGACTACAAACAAACAAAAACAGAAACAAAAATAAAAGCAGAACAAAATGTAAAACAAACTGCAAAACTAGTTCGAATCAATAAATAACTAATGGCTTATAACAACTCAATTCCACGGAAGTGATGCCATTTTTGATAACGTCCAAAATACACTCCTTTTTTTGAAAGAGCGTAAACGGTCGTTGTATAAAAACAAATATCCCAATGGATGTCGGGGTTGAATCCCATAGAGAATTGAGTCGATAATTCAAGAGTTATGAACTAATTCAAACTGGAGCGTATAATTATTCAACATTTGAAGAGTAAAATTGGGGGGAAATTAAAAGAGAAAATAACTAACTAATTCTAAACTAAGACTAATTGCGGGAGGGGGGGGGATTCCAATTGAAGCAATCACAAGTGAGAGGCTAGGGGCATTCTATAGATGGAATCATAATTAAATCGGAAATCGACTAGCCTTAGATTCTCTCACAAGTTCAACAAGTGTAAATAATCTCGGGATGTGGGTAATCTCAGCTTCTCAGCCTATTGACCACCTCTTGCTAGAGTTTTATCAAAACTCTAGCCACAACTTAGCTCAACCCTATTTGATTTGGATTAGCAACTGCACTATTCCTAGCTATTAGTTGCCAATAAGGATGAGAAAGCAATTTCATCTATTTCTAGCCTATTTTCACAATCTCTTATCCATGCCCACTACTATATTCTATTTCAATACTTAATTATTCTCTCTCAAGTAATAATCAAGCAAGAATAAATAGACCCATATCAAATCAATGGATCTTCATTAATAGATTGAAGAGAATCTGTAGATTTACACTTAATTGAACAATATGAAGGTGGATCTAGAAATACCCATCTATAATTCAGTAAAAATCCAAGAGCAATGTATCAGAACTCCAATCAAATTAACAAACCCACCATGAATATACTTCTAACTAGAATAGTAAAGCATATTTAAAGATAGAGAGAAGATACCAAGAGGATTCCCCTCACATTCATCATATTAGCTTCACAATTTGTTTCACAAGCTCTTACAACAATGGTGGAATTTCCCCAAAATGGGTTATATAAAAAGAAGAAGAAAAGTACTATCTAACTATACAAATTTATGGAGAAAAGATTCTACTAAAAATTCTATGAAGAAGATGAAGTATAGATGATTAAATTGATGAATGAATTCCTCCCCCTTTTTTGGTTGGTGTACAATGGAGGTTATATATTTGTGCTTTCTTGTGTAAAACTGTTATACTTCCGGAACCCAAGGATCAGACCCAGGAGTAAAAATGGAGGAAAACTGGAAATTCGCACCAAGTCACACAACGACCCGTGAGGCGGGTGATCTTGGGCAAATTTATATGCCCAAGTGATACTCAAATGTGTCATTTTAGCCTTGTTTATCTATTGATGTTTATACATTCTCATGTGATTGATAATAAAATGTGAATTTATACTAACCAACATGATTAGTGTTGTTTTGCAGGTGAAATACAATTTTGGGAAGTTAAAATGTGTGTTGGGAGAGATCGGGGTTGGACTCGGATGCGAGCAAGGGAAAAAGCACTTGAAGGCACAAATTAAAGGGGCTCTGCGATGGAGTCGTGTCACACTACCATTGCGGATGCCTTCTGCCTGGATATGGAATTTTTGCCTAATTCCAGTGAAGGTGCATTGGGGCCGTGGCATGTTGGCCTAGCCCCGCGTTGCACGCCGTGCCACGTTGGGACTTAATACCTGGACAACCAAATTCCGGTAAGGGTCCGCGTCAGTGGCGTGTCACGGTGGCAGTGCTCCGCGATACACTCCGTGACACGTTGCTTGTTATTCCGGGAAAAATTCCCACTAGTATAAATAGAACAGTTAGATTCATTTTTAATAATTGCTAACTTGGTGGAGCAAGAACGTGGGTTACAGGTAGTTGAGGGGACGAAAATCTCAGGGTTTTTCTCTATCTCTTTCTTCTTTAATTCAATTGCTTGTATGATTAACACTCATTTAACGATGTTTACTCCACAAATGAGTGGCTAAATCCTCTTCCTGTGGAGGTTAAGAACAATTGTATTGAAATGGGATTATTGATTATTTGGTTTTTCATCTTTTCTTCCATGGTTGTTCTATTCATTCTTGTTCTTACTGCATTAATGTGTGGCCAACATTAATTTATATCTAAAAAGTCCGGTTTCACTCGAGAGAGCAAGAAATTGGAAAGTTGTGAATTGATAGGATATGATCTTTTCTTAGTTTGGGAAAATAGAGAATTGATTTACCTTCAGGATAGAAATATACCTGAAAGTCGTATTAGTCAATTAAGGAATCGATTTTGTATGGCTAGAACATGAATTTATTTTTATGACAGAGATGTAGGTGGAAGGTTCATGATTCTTAAGTTGGGTTAAATACGAGAGTTTTAATCCATAGGCAATAATTCTTGACTAGCAACCGGAGGAAAGATTAATCAAATTGTATCGATAATTTATTTCTCTACATGTTCATTTTAGCCTCAGCATGCTCATATTCATAGTTCAGACTCAAATTGTATATTCGTTTTATAATTAGCATAAAATTAGAAACCAAAGTACCAAACTCTTCTTCACACTGTTGTCTGCATTTTTAGAGTTAAAGTATAGTGACACTTGAGTAGATTGTTACCCTAGCCCAGTCCCTGTGAGATCGATATTTGGATTACTTAAGCCACTTTACTACTTGTTCGACCACGTGCACTTGCGTGTAGCTATATACCCAAAAGCAACCGAACAAGATTTTGGCGCCGTTGCCGGGGACTGGCAATTGGTGAATTTTTCTTAAGTGTTAATTTACTATATTTTTTCTTAGTGTTGACAACTTGGTCTTAGCCTGTATTTTGCAGATACTAATTTTTGTTGAACACTGGCAAGAAACAAGGAGCTGGTGGACTCATATTTAGAGCCTGAAAGACAATTTCATCGTCAAAGGAGAGAAAAAGCTGCAGTTGCTCAGACAAACAATCATGGAGAAACAACAGAATCCACCAATTGTAAGGGCAATCTTAGTGCCCGAGGAAATGGCAGCTAGGCCGGTTCGCGAGGTGGCAATCCCACATGCTAACAATGTCACATCTAGCATCCGCAAACCTGAGCCAGGAGGGAGGTTCGAGCTCAAACAAAACATGGTACAATTGCTGCACACCAGCGGGCAGTTCACAGGTCTCCCTCATGAGGATCCATAACAGCATCTCCAAAATTTTTTGTAGATAAGTGACACTTACATCCCCGCTGGAGTGTCATTAGATTATGTCAGGCTTACATTGTTCCCATTTTCACTGTTGGGAGAAGCCAAAAGGTGGTTGAAAGCTGAGCCGCCCAATTCTATTACTACGTGGGATGATCTTGCAAGGAAATTCTTGATACGATTTTTTCCATCCGGTAAGACAGCAAGACTTAGAAGTCAAATTCTAAGTTTTAAACAGAGAGATGGAGAGAATCTGTATCAGGCTTGGGAGAGATTCAACTCTATGCTGCGGGATTGTCCTCAACATCATCAATCCAATGATGTGCTGGTGCACACTTTTATAGAGGGTTTGGAACCCCATACAAAGATCTTGCTAGACTCAGCAGTTGGGGGACAAGCATTGGAGAAAACTTATGAGGAGTTGTATACCTTGTTAAATCGTATTTCCCAGGGAAATCCGGAGTGGAATGCTGATTCGTCAAGAGGAGGAACAAGGAAAGCAGCAGAAGTCCTAGAAGTGGATGGTTTTATAACTATTGCTGCACAGATAACTGCTTTACAGAATCAACTCAACACCCACTTCAGTAACATGACAATGAACCAGATTCAAGCCCCAGTGAATGTAGTGCAACAGATTTGGTGTGAAGTGTGCGAGAGTAGTGAGCACTCAGCTGAGTGTTGTGGAGCAAATCCTGATTCGGTGAACTTTGTGGGAAATGTACAGAGGAACAACCACCAACAGTATGGCAACAACTACAATTCCAACTGGAGGAATCACCCGAATTTCTCTTGGGGTAGCAACAACCATCAAGGGAAAAGTTCGAGTCAGGGGGCGCAGAGGAATCAAGGAGGGAAGCAGAACTATCAAGCACAATATAGAAACAACAATGCACCTCCCCCGCAACCATCACCCAGCATTGAGGAGATGTTCAAGATAATGATAGCTAACCAAGCTCAGTTGCAGGCTAACTATGTGAAATTGGCAGCCGAGGTGAAGAACAACCAGTTAGCTACTAAGGCACTTGAATATCAATTTGGGCAATTTGCTGGATCCCAAAACACCAGGCCTAGAGGAGGACTCCCGAGTGACACAGATCCCAACCCCAAACAAGTGAATGCAGTGACCACAAGGAGTGGTTTGCAACTTAAAGAGGTGGAACCAGAAAGACCACCTCAACAATCGGGAGCAACAGAAGTTGAGAGGGAGCAATTTGATGAGAGTGGGAAGAAAAAGGAGGCTGAATCAGAAAGACCACCCCCCCCCCCCCCGTTCCCTCAAAGATTAAATAAACACAAGGAGGAGGCGTGTTTCAAGAAATTCATGGAGGTGCTGAAACAGGTACATATTAACTTACCTCTTGTTGATGTTTTGGAGGGAGTGCCAAAGTATGCAAAGTACATTAAGGACATCGTGGCGAACAAAAGTCGGTTGACTAAGTATGCTACGGTGGCTCTCACGGAGGAGTGCACTTCCCAGATACAAAATCGATTGCCCACAAAGCTCAAGGATCCTGGGAGCTTTACTATACAAATTACCATTGGGCAGAGTATCCGAGATCGCGGTTTATGTGATTTGGGAGCGAGCATTAATTTGATGCCGTCATCGGTATTCAAGAAGTTGGGTCTAGGGAGTCCTAGACCAACAACATTGATCTTGCAACTAGCGGATCAGTCCTTAGCCAGACCTGATGGCATTGTGGAGGATGTGCTGGTTCAAGTGGGCTCCCTTATCTTCCCGGTAGATTTCGTTGTGCTGGATTTTGAGCCAGACGCGGAAGTCCCATTTATTTTGAGACGTCCTTTCTTGGCGACTGGGAAAGCGCTGATTTATGTAGTTGCAGGGCAGCTAACCATGCGAGCACACAACAAGGTGGAAGTTTTTGATGTATACAAGGCCACCAAGCTCCCGACTATGTACGAGGAACTCTCGGTGATCAACGTGATTGATCGAGCTGATGATGCGCAGATAGTTGAATCACGAGAGTTATTGGGAAAACCACCGGAGCGATGTAAGCACTACTGGGGTGAGGACGGCGGTTGAGAGAAAACGTCTGTCACCCTAGAAGATGACTGAGCAGAATGACGTCGAGCCGCGACGGTAAACCAAGCGCTGCACGAGAGGCAACCCGTGAAACTTTTCTTTGTTAAATGTGAATAGATTTCATAGAAAAAAAAAGAAAATTTTTTTTACAACAAAATTTTTAGTTTTTATTTTTATTTTTAGTTTTTATTTTGGGTGAAACCTATAATTCTAACCAATTTCTTGTCGTAAGATGAAATGCAGGTTAAACGGAGGATAAATATGCAAAGGATCACAAAGGAAAATCCGAGGTATGAAAAATAACAAAACGTGGCAAAAATAGTGAGCCAGGGCGATGGCTCCGTGTCACGGAGGAGGGCGTCCGTGTTACCCTCCGTGACACGTTGAAGGTATTTTGGAATTTTTACAAATTCCAGAACACCTGCGCGATGGCTCCGTGTCACGGAGGGCATGCTCCGCGTTACCCTCCGTGACACGTTGAGGTGTATATCGCGACGGGTCACATCGGGTCGTCTCGCGCGAAATTTCCACTTTTTAACCCCGATTTCCCCTCATTTTTCCTCATTTTTCATATCCTCGCGACCAACATCCCAAAAACCCCTTCCCCCTCAACGTGACATGGACCTAGGCACATAATTTCATCAAGTTTCCGTTATTTCATCGAATTCAAGGTATGTTCTTCAACTCTATCTTAATTCTTGTCGAATGTTTGCGATGTTGAACATGTGATATGAGTAAAACTTGCCCTAAGTAGAAATTAAGATTAAATTCAATTGAATTATTGTTGATTGACGTTCGGAGTATCATTGTGATTGCTTGAACTCGATAATTATATAGCTTAATCGAATTTTTGATAAAATCATAGCTAGGGCTTGACTTTGAGTTTGAAATGGAAAAATTGAGTTGAACTACTGAAATTCTTGCTGGGTTGTGTATGTTGGGTGAGGTGAGTCGGTTGTGCTAACTGTTACTATGCTTAAAGATCGACGGATTTTCGGGTTAAGGAAATTGTGGAAATTGCAAGAAATGGGTGAATTGTATGGGATCATGTAGTTAAATTTCTCTTTTGTTTCTCCTTGCTAAGTGCTATGGGATAAAATGTTATCAATGGTAATGATTGTGGTTACCTGTACGAAGTCTGAGTAGTACATAGTATATATACCGTCGAATTCTCTGAATGCACTAAGCATATTTGTTACGTTTTGTTGTTTGTTTGTGGAAATAAGTATGCTCTTGCCTTAATGTTGTGATTTTGGCTAAAAACTAAGTGTGGGGTAGCCTAGCTTAACCCAACCTTAGTCGAAGCTAATTTTAATTGGAATGACATTGGGACTGTCTGTTTGGTTTGACAGGAACAATGGCAAGCAGGCAAGACAAGGGAAAAGGCGCATCAACATCCGGCGCCGGAAGAAAAAGAATCAGACTGGGCACAGCAGTCCCAGCAGCACCAGCGGTTCCACGCGGCCAACGCCGTCAATACGGAACCAGATGGGTGACAGAGGAGGGGAAGAAATGGTGCGCGAAGCACAAAGAAAGCAAATACTTCCCTGAGGAACACATAGCAAGGGAACCATTGACACAGGAGTTCCCTAGGATTGTCCAAAGGATCGAGGTAGCCGGGCTGAATTTCATCTTTGAAGAGCCTAAGGAATGCAAGTTGCACTTGATTCGGGAATTCTACGCCAACTGGAACCCAACTCTTAGAAGTCACACCATCAAAATAAGGGGGCAAATAGTCACTTTTGAGCCCCACCACCTTAATGCTATCCTAGGGGCGCGGGACACAGACGCCCATGTGCTTCGACAACTGAATATCACTCCACCATATGCAGACATCAGACACACTTTGTGTGGAACCCGATCGACAGCTCGGTGGAGTAGGCACAAGGGGAAGGGCTACCACCAGACCTTGCCCTACTCACAGATGAACAGGGAAGCTAGGATATGGCTTAAGATTGTGTGTTCCTTCCTAATCCCGGGGGTGCATATGACGGATGTAACCTGGGATCATGTATGCTTGGTATACGCCCTGATGAAAGGGCTGGAGATCAATGTGGGGGCGGCCGGTTGCATCAAGGGCACAGGTACGGGTTTGGTGGATTAATCACCACATTCCTGAGGGGCCTGGATATTGAGGAAGAGGCCCTTGACTACATCCCACAGATGGAGCGGCGGGCCTTAGATGTCACCAAAACTAAGGCACCCGACACCACCCACGGGCCAGTTCTTACAGTAGCCGAGCGACATGCTCGGGATGATCAGTACATGGCTAGTATGTACGGGATACAGATGCTCCAGCTGCGAATAGGCGGGAGGCCGGCAACAGAAGAGGAGTTGTGGCAGCTCGAGCTAGATTACCCTTTTGGCAAAAATGGCTGGGCTCTATACCGAGTGGGGCCAGCTTTTGTGTAGCCCACGGATGATGATGTCCCTACAGATGAGGAGACACGTCGTGAGGACTCCGATGTGGAGTCCGATGATGACGATGGGGGCGATTTAGACATGGGAGACGAGGCAGCAACACCTGATGAAGAAGTGGAGTATTTTGATTGATCAGGGAGTTTCACCACCTACTCTTGTGCTATGCTAATTTTTGTGAACACTGGGGACAGTGTTTGATTTAAGTGTGGGGTGGGAGTAGTTAGGTGTTGGTTGCTGTTGTTTTTGATGTATGTTTCTGTTCTGTTGTTTTGCTTGTGGAAAAATGGTGACCCTGTGATTGTGATGTTTATGTTGTGTATTGTAATTAATGTGAAGCTATTGTGTGCTGCTGAATGTTCTAGCTGGTTTTGTACATATTTTTGTTTTATCGAAATGATCGATATTTTTAAAAAAATTTCAATTTTTGGGTTTTCTCGACATTTGTTTTCGGTTCTTTTACCGAGAATGGTCCCATTTAACCGAAGTCTTAGTTAGTGACCATTCCATATGATGGATGGATGACGACCATCTTAAGGGAAATGTGGTCAGGAGTAGATTCTTTTTTCATTTATTTTGCAGTTTTTTTTCTTTTTTGTGGTTGCATCCCAAAACCTGTAGTTACTTTATGGTTGCGGAATTCTGGCTGCGTGTTGTACATGAGATGTGAAATGCAAAGGTGATTCGTATGAAAGCATGCAACTGTGTAAATATATTGAGATACCTAGGCCATAGCGTCGATTCAGTGTGATTGAGGCTTAATGTTTGAATTCTTGTAATTAGTTGATTGAAGAGTCTGTGAATGCGTCTTGAATTGAGCATGTGCAATGATTGTATGGTGAGGTTTTGTTTATTCCATGCTATTATGGAATGTCTAGAACTTGCCTGGTGTGTCCACGAAACGAAATGAAGGACGTGTATTGTAGGAAAGAATGTAGGCATTTCTTTGTTTTAACCAAAAGTTTCTCTTTTTCATTATCGTACCCCCCTTGAATGTACACCCTAGTTAGTCCGTTGAGCCTTTAGCCTATTATTTTTCTTTTGTCAAAAATGTGTAAACCGAGCTTAACCCTTTCTTTTCATTATCCGTGAATTTGATCCAAAACTCTTAAGCGCTTAAGAAGAGAAAATAATTTTCCCAAAGTGTCAAAGAGTGAGAATGGTGAAAAGAAAAGAAAAGCAGAGTGATGAAAGGAAAGAAAAGGTTGAAGGTGCACTCGCTATAAATTAAATATAATTAAGATGTATGAATAATCTTTGTTATTGAGTCAAGTGTGCTTAAAGATATGGGTCAAAATGAAGACAGACTTCAAGAATGGGAGGATGAAGGAAGAAACAATGCCCATGAGTTTGATGGGAAGTATTGAAAAAGCGCTTAAGGATGGTAGTGGCTATTATTGGCTAGCCCAATATTTACTAGTTCCGTAGCTTACATTACAACCCGTTAAGTCCTACGTGATCCTACATCACATTTCCTTATATTAGTGGAGTAATACACTAAGGGAAAGCCTATGGTTCATGACATGATGCATGTGAATTCTTTTGGGAGAGAGAGTGAAATTGTGTTTATATGCCCCTACATGTAATCTTTTGAGTTCATGTGATTACAAAAAGGGGAAAATTCTCTTGTGTTGTGAGGGCACATGCTTGATGAGAGATTAAATTTCATGTCGGATATCTTGATCATCTGATTTGCATGAGTTTGCCAATATCAAGAGTCGATTCTTGAGTCTAGGAGGTCTTAATGTGTTGAAGGGCATTGTATTGATAGGACCATGCGTGTTTTCTTGATGATAGGCTGTATTAAATAATCGGTATGACCGTAGCATGAATAGTCGAACCAAAGTAGCCAAGATGGGGTGTAAAGTACATGAGGTGTAAGATTGTTGTTTGGGGATGAACAAGGATTTAAGTGTGGGGTAAGTGATCTTGGGCAAATTTATATGCCCAAGTGATACTCAAATGTGTCATTTTAGCCTTGTTTATCTATTGATGTTTATACATTCTCATGTGATTGATAATAAAATGTGAATTTATACTAACCAACATGATTAGCATTGTTTTGCAGGTGAAATACAATTTTGGGAAGCTAAAATGTGTGTTGGGAGAGATTGGGGTTGGACTCGGATGCGAGCAAGGGAAAAAGCACTTGAAGGCACAAATTAAAGGGGCTCCGCGATGGAGCCGTGTCACGCTTCCAGCGCGGATGCCTTCTGCCTGGATATGGAATTTTTGCCTAATTCCAGTGAAGGTGCGTTGGGGCTGTGGCACGTTGGCCTAGCCCTGCGTTGCACGTCGTGCCACGTTGGGACTTAATACCTGGACAACCAAATTCAAGTAAGGGTCCACGTCAGTGGCGTGTCACGGAGACAGTGCTCCGCGATGCACTTCATGACACGTTGCTTGTTATTCCAGGAAAAATTCCCACTAGTATAAATAGAACACTTAGGTTCATTTTTAATAATTGCTGAATTGGTGGAGCAAGAACGTGGGTTACAGGCAGTTGAGGGGACGAAAATCTCAGGGTTTTTCTCTATCTCTTTCTTCTTTAATTCAATTTCTTGTATGATTAACACATTTAATGATGTTTACTCCACAAATGAGTGGCTAAATCCTCTTCCTGTTGAGGTTAAGAACAATTGTATTGAAATGGGATTATTGATTATTTGGTTTTTCATCGTTTCTTCCATGGTTGTTCTATTGATTCTTGTTCTTACTGCATTAATGTGTGGCCAACATTAATGTATATCTAAAAAGTCCGATTTCACTCGAGAGAGCAAGAAATTGGAAAGTTGTGAATTGATAGGATATGATCTTTTCTTAGTTTGGAAAAATTGAGAATTGATTTACCTTCAGGATAGAAATATACCTGAAAGTCGTATTAGTCAATTAAGGAATCGGTTTTGTATGGCTAGAACATGAATTTATTTTTATCACAGAGATATAGGTGGAAGGTTCATGATTCTTAAGTTGGGTTAAATACGAGAGTTTTAATCCATAGGCAATAATTCTTGACTAGCAATCGGAGGAAAGATTAATCAAATTGTATCGATAATTTATTTCTCTACATGTTCATTTTAGCCTCAGCATGCTCATATTCATAGTTCAGACTCAAATTGTATATTCGTTTTATAAATAGCATAAAATTAGAATCCAAAGTACCAAACTCTTCTTCACACTGTTGTCTGCATTTTTAGAGTTAAAGTATAGTGACATTTGAGTAGATTGTTACCCTTGCCCAGTCCCTGTGGGATCGATACTTGGCTTACTTAAGCCACTTTACTACTTGTTCGACCACGTGCACTTACGTGTAGCTATATATCCAAAAGCAACTAAACAGTGGGTCGTGAGGGGTGATGATGAGCCGTGGAGTGACTCGTGGTCAGGCCACACGACTTGTTAGGTCTCCCATGGCCTAGGTGGACCAGTTGGCAAAATAGGAAAGGGTAGTGAAGACCACTGGTGGTGACTACGAGTTGTGGTCAGTCACCATGATTCATGGGTTCCCTTGTGGGATCCCCTAGGGAGTTTGGGGTAGCGAGCATGATGGGTCCTCGCCATGAGTCGTGCCTCTGGGCAACAACTCGTGAGGTCCCTTGTAAGGAGGCCCTGGCAGTGTTTTTCCTGCATTTTAAATAAGGGTCTTTTCATAATTTCCTAAGTTCCTAAGGATTAAACTACATCGTTTTAGGTTCTAAATGGGGTCTTTTAAGGGGGGATTAGCTTATGTTAGGACTCATTCATGCATGCAAGAGTTTAGGGAGGAGGATAGAAGGTGATTCAAGGTGTTCTTCCCCAATTCCTCACAATTCCACCTTGGGCTTTCAAGGGAGATTAAGGATCAGCGTTTTTAGGTATGTAAGGTCTTCAATGGGTGGATTATTCCACACCCATGTTCCTACTCAACGATTTCACTTAAAATTTATTTAAAAACTCATGGGGTTTTATATTAAATTTGTATAAAATCTAATGATTTAATTATGGGTTTTGTGATTTTGAAATATTATTATAATTTGTGGATTTTGATCATCCTTTGAGATCTAAATTGATTATAACATTATCGATTTGATTTCTAAGCAATTAAGCTCAATTATGCATGCCCCATGATGAATCGATTCATGATCTATTATCCCATCGATGTTCTTTACAAGCCCATCATGAATTATGTTTTAAATTATGAATTCATTATGTTGTCCATTGTTATTTTATGAAATTCAAGCTATATGCATGATCTACGAGTATGTATGAATCTTATTAATCATGAATTATGTTTTTGGCTGACTCACGGGCCTCATGTCATGACTAGTTCACATATGTTCAAGCATGTTTGAGATTATCATGATTTAACTAGCCATAAACTCATGAATATATTATTATGAGCACTATATACGTTTTGTGAGTAGTATCAAACACCGAGTAGGTTCGGGGCTCAAGTCAAGCCCCAGATCTCATGAACTACGTGCCACTGTAGGTATGTTGGGACCCCTTTCATGTTTGTCCCCGGCCCAAATGACCCTTTTCATGGTGATATCACACTTTCATGGTTCCTACCCTTGGCAAGGTACAAACACCCTTCCGACTAGGGTTATAAGTCGGGCTACATGTGTACTCATGTGAGGTATGTCGGTTAAAAGAATATCCCACTGTTTCTCATAATTTAGGCATGTTATGATTATGAAGGTTGGCTCAAGTTATGTTAAGCAAGGTTCTTTTATTATGATTATGACTATGTTTATGTTATGAATGTTTTGAAACCTTGAGCCGGATGATATGTAAAAACAATTTATGATACGAGCATGCTGTTATACTCTTATGATCTTTTATGGACTTTAATTATGTTTTAAATGTTCATTTTACTTACATTGCATACTCAGTACATTCCACGTACTTACCGCATACTTCCTATGTTGTATCGTTTTATGATACAAGTCCCAGTTCTCAGGCTCATCCTCACCCGTAGCGAGTTTCAGCCTTGCTCTTGGCGCACTTGGTGAGTCCTCATGTTCCGAGGGCTACATGTTCACACTCTATGTTATTACTTAAGTTTCTTGATGTTAGATTAGTTGGGGATCTGTCCCATTAATCCGCCTTTCATGTTTAGAGGCTTATCAGACTAGAAGATGTATTACGCCATATTATATAAGTCTAGTATTGTTTTTCCCTTATGCTATATTATGATTACATTCTTTATGCTAAGTATTCCACTCATGTGATTGAATAAGATGTATGCTCATGCCATGGGTCGACTTGGGGCCTCTTGGGGCTCCATGTCCCGTGTGTACAATTCGGGTATATGTTTGGGGTGTGATAAACTTGGTATCAGAGTCATAGGTTTTGAAGTGTCCTAGGGAGTCCGAAAGCCGCATTAAGTAGAGTCTTTTTCATGGGTATGAAACGCGCCACACTTATGACGAAGAGGATACTAGACATTTAGGAAATGTTCCCTTCTTTCATGATCTATGTCGTGTTGTGAACGTCCTTGACTCTTCTAATTCATGCTATTCGCGTTTGCAGAATCATCTCCACGTCGGGTAAGTGCCAGGAGAAATGGTAATGGTAATATCATGAGGGTGCCCATGATGGTGAGCATTGATAACGTTCAAACCACACTTCCAACTGAAGTATGAAGTGGACGTTGTCAATAAAGAACCCAACTAGAGGTTGGGTCGAACCCATAGGGAATATGGAAGATCTAGATTACAGTCGGTAGATGAACTTGTATGGTAATTACTTCACAATGGGGTCAAGATTATATTTGTGAATCAATAATTGAAAGATAACTAGAGTTTATGTTCCCTATGGGTTCATAACAGCTTTGGGTATACACTCGTGATCTTTACCAATAATTACTTATAGAACTGATAACTTAGGTTCATTTAAACAATCGACCAATCCCTATTGAATGACTATCCTCAATTACTCGACCAAATCTCATGAATTTTGCAAACCAACTGTTATTACTAAGTTCCAGATATAACTGTCCTGCGACCACAACTCAAGTTAATACAATGATCATTAAGATCAAGGCTCCGTTGTAATTCTCTTTTCCTAATCTCTACCTCTTCGACCAAAGCAAGTAAAGAATTCAGGCACTTCCTAACGTTATAAACCGCTAAGAATCATTAAAGATGAAAAGAATACAATATAAGTACTTAATATTGGATTTAGAATCACTTTGTGCAACCCTATCTAGTTATACCATGGTTCCCACAACCCTAGCTATGGAGGTTTTAGCCTCTCATAGTTGCAAGGTTGTGATT
Source organism: Datura wrightii (assembly GCA_035772735.1). NCBI lineage: Eukaryota > Viridiplantae > Streptophyta > Magnoliopsida > Solanales > Solanaceae > Datura > Datura wrightii. Next base: position 11,595,587 of record JASDFA010000002.1, read on the forward strand.
TGTATTCATTGTTGAAAACATCTAACAATACATACAAGGATGATTGAGAAAAATAATTCCTTCAATTAAACCACAAAATCTTCAATAACAAGCAACAAGAACAAGATAAATTCAAGAAAAGGTTGATCACAAGGTTGAACCAACTCAATTCTCTCTCTCAATGATGTCAAATCTCTTAATACAATGTTTTCCTCCTAGAATTAAGTCTATTTGTCATCCTTCTATAAAAAAATAAACATAAAAAGTATTTATAGAGACATAAGAATCCTTTTCCTAAACTAACAGGACTGCTTTCCATAACTGGTGCCGACATCGTCATGGGTCCACCTATGACTCATAGGGGCTTCTCACGGATGACATCAACTCGTGGCTTGGAGTGTTGGCTGAACTTTGGCTAAGTGTTGGGCAAAGATACGATTCATACCAACATGCTACAACTCGTACATTGACACCCGTGGCTTGATCCTAATCTATTGAAAATTTTCTGAACTTCATTACAACTGGTATGGTACGACTCGTACCTTCATCTCACTGGTCTTAGGTGCTCCCGTATTGAGAATCATCCTTCTGTGCAATTCTTCTGGATTTCATCATGACTGGCTTACCACGACTCGTACCACCATGGTATGATCCATGACAAGTCTCATAAGTTCAGTCTTCCAGGTTATGTTTCAGCTTCTCATCAAGGCCCTCAGTACGACTCGTAGGTCCATCCTACGGATCGTACTGCGGTCTGCACTTTTTACCCCTTTCTGCACACTTTTAGCTTCCTTTTGCAATTTATTGTTCCAACACCCATTTATCCTAAAATCATAGGAAAACTACCTCATATCCACATAAATACACCTAATCCATGCTATTTTCTTAGCTTTGAGCGTCAATAGTGCTGTAAATTCGCAGCACATCAACACCCTCAACTTAAGACTTTTGCATGTCCTCAGGCAAAGAAAAAGAAAAGTTAAACACGACGCTCAACTAGAAAATAAACTTAAGATACTACAGCCAAAACAAAAAAAAATTTGTGCACTCTATATACAAACTCTACTGACCCATTCCTCTTGAAACATCATCAGCTAATGTATTGCAAGCAACATCAAAACATCATATTCAGGGATCAGGACATGTCATCTAGCTATTAACAAGAAATCAAGTCATCACCTATGTGTTTCACATAGACGAATGGTAAAAGCAAACATAATCCATGTACCCTCACAAAAAATGAAGTCCCCTCTCTAGTATGAAGTATCAACTGAAACCTGGGACTAGGCAAATGAAGTACTCACCCTCTCAAAGAACTGCAAGTATTATACATCAGATACCATAGTCTTGCCCTTATTTTCTCTGCTTCGGCTTGTTAGATGGTCAAATTAAGATCACTATAGGACTTTATATGGCTTGTAATATAGGCTTAGAGCTGGACATGATAAAGATTAAAGATTTTATTAGTGACTATCCCTTCCTTGGCACTACATTCATTAGCTACAAGCCATTCTCCTATTTCACCCTTCATTCTTTTTGTCTCCTTTTCTTCCCTTTTTCCCATTTTATGAACATTCGCATGGGTGAGGTGATTTTTCACATTTTTCAACACTTTCAAGCTATTTTGAATTTCTCTTTTTTTTTTCCAATATTCTCAAATTTTTAGATTTTTACTTTTTCACCTCACAACACCTTATTTTTCACCATTTTTTTCTTTTCTTTCCTTTCCTCCCGCTCCCACCATTTATGCACCCCTACTTTAGTCACCCTCAAATTAAGCATTTTGCTTATGTTTAGGTTCACAATATCCAAGGAAGGACCAGCGCCAAACAGGTTCATTATAAACAAATGGGTATGGTTAGCAGGTAAATCAAAGAAATATGGTCAATTAAGGCTCAAACTTGGGATCAAGGGATTCATGACACTTTGGTAGGGCAATACAGGCAAAAAGTGAGCTAACTCAAAAATGGCCTATGATCATCTCCTAACCAACCATCCTCAATCTATGCAGAGACCAACCGGGCAAGTTCTAGATCTTCAACAACATACCGCAACAAATACTAAGACCTCACTAACACATCGTACATGAACTATTTTCACTTTACCTGTCTGGTTCATACATGGCTTAACAGGACTAGCACTATCAATAACTAAATGACATAAATCGATCGACAGAAATCATGCATTGTTTTCACAAATACATAGCAAAAATTTTTAAACAGGGTCAAATTTTTCTAAAACAACAAAAGTAGTGCATATTCATTGGCTGGGTATTCCTAAGTTACTTTCTAATCAAACAAAAATCACAACTAAAACAAAATCGTAACACATGCCGGTTCTACTAGATCGCATGTCTGAGGAAAAAGAAACACGGCAAGAAAAACCCTCAGGCGAACAAAAATATCCCAAAAAATACAAGTACACCTCCCTATTTAAAGAATGAGCTTCTTCCCCGAAGCACAAACTATAAGCTTGAAAGGAGGAACATACATGTGGCTACTCAGACTTCGCCTCTGTCATCTCAAGAAGGAGGTACCTCCTTGGTAATCATGGCGCTAGCGGTGGCCGACATACTCAATGGTGGAAAAATGGGGGTAGTGGTACCCCCTAAGTGACTATAGCCGTTTGAATGACCTCTATGGAAATCGGGGCTGAATGTGGCTCACTCGAAGGGTCATGGCCACTAGCAAACTCTGTGGTGGAGTTTCCCGCTCTTCTAACTCTCTTAGGTAGTTCGGTCATATGCTCCTCATGAGCTCGCATGCTCTCCCCTCTAGCTCGCTTGCACTCTTTCTTCTCCTTCTTTCTCTTCTTTTTCACACTCTCCTCACCAACATCTTCAGCAGCTCTCTTTTTGCCTTTATCACCGGCTGTACTTGGCCCCCAGTATGCTTCCAAGTCAATATCCTCATCAAGCTCTACATCCAGGTCCGGAAGAGTGGGGGCTTCTATAACAGTTGGTTGTTGTAAAGACAACTCAACCACTTGGCTCCGAAGAGCCCCTAACTCCGCACGGAGATTGCCAGTGTCTGACTACTCCGCTATCCTCAAGTTAAATCTGCTCTCAAAATTATCTAGGCGGGCATGAAGGGCTTGAGCTGCTGTATCTATCTCGGATTTGACCCATGGCTTTACATTATCCGTCATTGCCTAAATTTTGTGTTGAGCCATGGTCATTCTCTTTGCCAGCTTCTGGAGGAAATCCTATGGTACCAAAATGTATCCTGCTAGAGTCAGCGTCTGTACACTAGGCTGTGGTGTAGCTGAGGTGCTGGGAGCTGACTTTGAATGACCGACCATTGTAGTCGGTGTCTTGCTCTACTCCTGAGTACTGGGGTTATTCACCTTTACGTCCCCTGCTGACTGAGCAGCTAGGATGGCTGTGGGCATTCTGGATCTGCTTACCGGGTTCATCTCATCCCGGATAAGGCCTATATCAACAATTCTTTGGCCTCTCGATCAATCTCTTATCACCCCGCTGTACTATACCTCCCTGCACAAACTATATACAAGGCTTGGGAATGGAATAGTAGTGCTTACTTCCATTGCCCTATCTCGTATCTCGGTAGCGATGATCCTTAGGATGTTAAGAGGGTAGCGGAAATGAGGCGTGCCACCAACGCCGCTCTATCAGCACTCAGCGTGTTATCATTGACTTTGGGCGCTAATCGATGTCTCACCAATGTCCAGTAGGACTTTGTGATGAAATTCAATGAATTCTTTGTCACCTGCTTGCCACCTGCCACCCACTCAGCTTCGTCCTTGTTCACAGCTATCACCTCTGCCAGCCATTGTAGTTGCCTCTATATATCACCCCTACTCAGACTCCTAATCTGCTTCATTGCCTCCACCCTGTAATCATACTAAGGTGTTAACCTTGTTGGTCTGAACTGAGGTCCATATAACATCCGTGCAATAGTCCGGTCAGATACATCAACTACTCGCCCTTGGACTAGAACACTCTCCAAGAAACGCTGCTCCTTTATCTTTTTCCCCTCCTTTTCTTTCTCCTCCATTGTGGACAGGTAGTTGGCGTAGACTCCCTAACGATCTCCTCTATGTATTGTGGAGGAGTCTTGGCCATCCAATCTAACCCATAGAAGCTAAAAATACACTTCATCTCCTCAACTTCATTCAATGAATTAATGAGGATCCGCGACTCTTCTTGGATACTTCTCTTTGGTTTATTCTTGGCGGTGAGAGCTAAATCTTATTCATATATCTCTTTAGCACCCGACACTCTCCACCGCATTATTCTGTTCTCTCTGGCAGGGGTCTCCTCCTCCACTGCTTCCTCACTGCTTTCTGCGTCATCATGGGTCTCTTCTGACCCTTTCTCAGTGTTTGAGTCTGTACTTGGCCTTTGTTGTTCCTCTCTAGCCCCCTCTTCAAACTGGCGAGCTTGACTGGATGTGGCCATGGTTACTTCGTCTTGGGCCTTTGCTCTTGCCCTAGTGGTTCTTGTCCCATCTGTGTCTGTAGTGTCCACTTGATAATCCTCAAGTGAACCACTAGGTGAATCTTCAGCTTGCTCAAACTCTGAGTCCATTTTTTCATCTATCAATTGCCTGCGGGCTTGTATTTTATCTTCCCTACATTTGTATGTCATTGTACCTGGTGATAAAGAGGTTAGCATTCCATTGTTGAAAAAGAAAAATCAGATTAGAAGAGATTCGGTATCTCATTACGGGTCCTCAGTACGAGTCGTACCTCGAAGGCACGACTCATGAGAAGTCCTGATAGTGCCCTACGACTCGCAAGTACGACTCATACCATGAAGGTACGATCAGTACCTTGAGTCGCCTAATGAAGTCCCATTTTATACAAGTTCTGTTTTTCACCATGACTCGTGGTACAACCCGTAGGTCAATTCCATGAGTCGTAGGGTGGGCTTCCCAAATCAATTTTCCGAGATAAGTGGTACGAGAACTCAGTACGATTCGTGTGTCAACCTACAACCCCTACTGTGCTACATACCCTATTTTAACCCATTTTTACAACTCTTTTGCTCAGTGTGTAAGTGTTTGTTTTGCACATTTTTGGGTACTCAGATTTCCCCCAGGTCTGGCATGTGATAAACTCCCTTTTATCACCACTTAATCCTCCCCTACCCATAACTCCCCTTAGGTCTTCTAGGGCCAGAATTTCTTCTATTTCTAGTGGGTTTTTGGTCGAGTTAGTGTATTTCGCACCTACTCATTACTTTTCAAGCACACCAGTGGTTCTTATGGTTTTTTTGATTCCCTTAAGTTCACTTTCAAGCATTAAGAACGTAGAATATAAATTACTTACTTGATTCAGGATTCATAGATTGGAAATCAAATGTGAGGGCTTTGCACACTCAGTTGAAGCAAGAATTTCTAGCTTATTCTCTTGATGTTGGGAGTCTACGGGTGTTGGGAAGAAGGTTCTCAAGTCATGGGTTTTGGGGTTTTGAGGTGTTAGCATGGGAAATTGGCTGGTTTTGAAGTTATAGTAGTTGAGGGCTAATTTAAAAATTTGGGCCGAATCGGGTCAATTTAACTAGTCATGGCTCATATTACGAGTCATAGGAACAACCTACAACTTGTCCCTAGACCATAATGACTTTACTATAGAGGACTTACCCGGTGACCCATGAGAGCATCCTACGACTCGTACCAACATAGTACAAATCGAAGGATGAATCGTACGTCAAACTTTTCTTAGAATTTTCTCTGCTTTTCACCACCATTCCTACCACGACTCATAGGACCTCACCACGAGTCGTAATGAGATCTTGTGGCAGCAGATTTTTCAGCCACGTGTTTTTATTTCCCTGCACACTGAGCACACATTAAATCAATAACTTGGGTTGCCTCCCAAGAAGCACCTGATTTAATGTCGCGGCACGATGCAAGTCTCTTGACTACTCAGAATTTGTCAAGTGACTCATACTCATCAAGTGTTGAGATCACACTAAATTCCTTTGGTTGCTTAATAGTCCGGCAGATGGTGAACGTGACCTCTTCTTTGTTTATCCTAAACTTTAACAGGCCAGCTTCTACATCTACTAGAGCTCTCCCACTGGCGAGGAATGGTCGCCCCAAAATGATGGGGACCTCATAATCGACCTTACAATCCAATATCATGAAGTCCGCTGGGAATATAAACTTATCAACCTTGATGAGCACATCAACTAGGATGCCTACTGGTCTCTTTACTATTTTGTCGGCCATCAGTAGCCGCATGTTGGTTGGTGTGGGGGCTCCCAATCCTAGCTTCTTGAAGACCGCCAAGGGCATTAGAATGCTAGCTCCCAGATCACAGAGTTCCCTTGCGAACTCGACATTACCAATGGTGCAAGGTATCGTGAAGGCACCTGGGTATTCCTTTTTCTAAGCTAAGACCCTTGTTGCTATGGAACTGCAGTGATGGACATTGTCAACCGACGATCTTTTCTTCATCACCAGGTCCTTCATGAATTTTGTATATCCTAGCATCTGCTCTAGTGCTTCGACCAACGGTATATTAAAAAACGTTGCTTGAGTAATGAAGGAAATTTTTGGAATTTATCGTTATCCGCCTTTTTCTTCATCCTTTGTGTGAATGGTGGTGGTGGTCGCGGGATAGCCTTTTGCACTAGAGTTTCCCATTGATCTGTTATACCCCGTAAGATTCCCGACACCTAGATGGCTTATTTGCACGTTGGTTAAGCATATTTGAAAGCCATACGTGCTAGAGAAAGGCCCGGTAAAAGACCGGGCGAGGAAACCTATTGAACCATCATGGAAGGAGCCGAGGCAGAGCCCCTCCGCGATGGCAATGTGTCACGGAGGTGGAGCCTCCGCGTTGGCTCAATGACACGTTGGCCCTGTCTAGGCTCAAGTATATAAAGCCCCACTTCGGTTTTATTTCATTTACACTTAATTTAATTTCCAGAAACCGTAGAAAAATAGAGTGGGATGAAGGAGGTTAACATATAATCGTTTGATTACGCTGCCAAACGTAGTCCAAACCCAAATTAACCTCTGGTACCGAGGTATTTAGCAGCAGAGAGCATTCCTACGGATTTAGTTTCGCGAAATACGGCCGATGAATCGTCGAGCTACCGGGCTAAGGTAAGTAGAATTGCTCCAAACTAGTGTCTATGTGCTCCCAACCATAAAGTGAATACTTCTCCCTTCTGGACTTCTTAAAAATAACAAGTTTTCGACCGTCTTTCAATAAGCCTAAGTTTAGGCTATAATTTTATCGAAAGTGATGTTGTTCTTCAGAATAAAGTTATATTTAGTATTAATTGACGTATATGTGAATGCAGTTGGGAGAAATAGTGGGAGTACTGACCGAGCCTCGTCCGACAGTCGGATAACTCGAGATTAAGGTATGTGAAGCTGTTCTTCGGCAAGTTAGTAAGCCTTAGCTTGGTAAATCATAGTAAACTCCGTATTTGTAGCTCTCAGAGTTGAATATTGGGAATTAAGTAAGTTTAGTACATTCTGAGTTGTGTTGCCATATCGTATTCAGTCCGAAAGTTAGAAAAGCATACGCCGAAGGGCGAGATAGCATCCCAGATTCAGTATAGCTTATTATGTGATTAGCAAGCATGTTGTAGAATAAAAAGAGACAGATTTTCAGAATAAAAGTTAGTAAAGAAAAATCAGATGGACAGACAGTTATGGCTACAGATTAGCCATTTAGACAGATAGTATCCTGGCTAAAGATTAGCCACACAGTTAACTAAAGATTCCAGAATCAGTATAACCAGTAAAGAATCAGTATAACACAGAAAGAGATCAGAATAAGAAATCAGATTTGAGATAGTCTTTTCAGTTATACATGCTTGCTATTTATATGTGCTATTGTTTGTTGAGACTTGATATGGCGTGAGGGCACCTTATTGAGCGTCCTCGCCGCCCCTGGGTTGGTAATCGTGTCACCCACTAAGCAGGTGGGTTTACGTCGCTCCAAGGAGTGGCATGCCGTCCCCAGCTTCGATGAAGATGGGATGAAGCTTTCCCCATTACAGTCTGATCAGTATTACAGGTGCAGCTCCGGTTTCAGATCGCCCTGTTGAGTTTTGTATCCAGGGAATCAGACCCTATCTGTTACTGTCTGTACATTCAGTTATTATAGGTGTAGCTCCGGTTTCAGGTAGCCCCGTTGAGTTGTGTCCGGGGATCCAGACCCTATCTGTTACTATCTACACAGGAGTCCTCCGGACCCAAACACGGTTGCTTATATCGGAGGCTATGGCCCGAGCCGGAGACCTAGGGGGCCGGTAGAGGAGCTCCGAAGTGTGTAGATGAGTGGAGTGACTTATTTTTGGTTGGTTTTGACCCAGGTAGGGGTATATAGATTGTTTTCTTGCTTGGTGTCGTCCGGCTTATGGGTGTTGGTATCGGCTCTTGTTTGCCATATATTTATATATGTATTTATGTGCTACATGTTAGTTAATAGGTAGCAGGCCACCGCGTCTACAGGTACGCCCCTGCCCTATCACAGTACAGGAAGTTTGATTTAAGTTCATATCAGTTCTTACAGATTCAGTATTCCCCTGCTATTCAGAATTGCTAGTTATGTTATTGTATTCAGTTATGTTATTTCAGTTGCTTTGCATACTCAGTACCAACGGTACTGACGCCCGGTGGGGCGCTGCATTACTTGCCTGCAGGTACTCGTAGACGAGGAGGCGATCCCTCGTGATCCTAGCCAGCGTAGAGTCATCAGCTCCTGTCATCCGGAGCTTGATATTTCAGAGGTTTATATCATTTCCTTTTGTTGTACAGTACGGGTAGGTCGGGCCCTGTCCCGACCATCTTATCAATATTCCTAGAGGCTTGCAATCTGTATATATTTCCCTGTGGTCAGATGAGCCGGTCGTGTGAGGCTGTGCAGTTTGTTGTAGCTGTTTAGTATTTCAGTTCATGTTGGCCATGTGTGGCCATAATCAATCAGTAGTGGCTTTGTCGGCCCGCATAGGTTTCTTGTTACGAGTATGTTTCTGGTGTGCTGTTATTACAGATACAGGTGGCTATAGGCCAGTTGGCCGGAGGCTGTGTTTACAGCCGTTATATAGCCCGTTGCTTCCAGAAATCTAAGTTAGAACCAGCCAGGCACCAGATGTGCTTAGGCTCACCAGATAGCAGTCTAGGTCCTACTAGGGCACCAGGTGCCAGTCATACCGCCCAAGGCGGCGCGTGACAAACTTGGTATTAGAGCAGGTCGTGTCCCAGGGAGTCTGCAAGCTGTGCTAAGTAGAGTCTTGTCTATGGATGTGTTGTGCACCACATGCTATAGGCAGGAGGCTGCGAGGCATGATAGGATGGTTACTCTTCTTTCTCAGTTAGTCGTGCTATAGAGTGGTACAACATAGGGTTGAGTCCCTAAAACTTATCGTATGCTTTGTCTACAGATAAGAATGGCAGATCAGTGACACCCTGTCACAGGCAGGAGATTAGACACAGCAGCAGGAGAAGGCACCAGCAGGATGCCTCAGCTTCAGTTAGAGTCAGCCCGTCTGAGGGCGATATAGAGGCTTCATCACAGCCCTCTCAGCAGTCCCCCTCATATCAGGAGCCGTTGGGCACTACACCTCCCCTGATAACTCTTGTGCCTTCGCCATCAGATCAGGAGGTTCATAGCACTATGGTTATGTTGGCACAAATGATGGCCACACAGCGCCAGTCAGTGCCACCCGTAGCAGCAGAGTCTTCAGGTTGGTCAGGTAGTTCCAGGGTTAGGGAATTTTTGGCACTAGGTCCTCCACAGTTCATTGGGTCAAATCAGGCAGAGGATCCCCAGGACTTCCTAGATCAGATGCAGAGGATATTCCGAGTTATGCATGTGACCCCTTCAGAGTCTGTTGAGTTGGCAGTGTTCCGGTTAAGGGATATAGCTATATTGCTATACGAGAGTTGGGAAAGGTCCCGAGGGAGAGATGTTACCCCTCCGACCTGGCCCAGCTTCTCGGAGGCCTTTCTTGATCATTATTTGCCATGAGAGATCCGACAGGCCTGGATGGACCAGTTTCTGCATCTAGAGCAGGGGGTGAGGAGTGTACGTGAGTACGCTTTACAGTTTGACTCCTTAGCCTGTTATGCTCCAGCATTTGTTGATACTATGCCAGCGAGAGTTCACAGATTTATCATGGGTCTGAATACGGAGTATACTGAGGCATGTATGACGGCGACGTTGCGAGAGGACATGGACATTGCCCGAGTACAGGCTTTTGCTCAGACCATAGAGGGTCTTAGACAACGGCAGCAGGATAGTAGATAGACTAGTCAGGAACAGCGCCGCAGAGACAGACCAGATGACATACCAAGGGAAGTTCAGAGAGGACCCGGGTCTCGATTATCAAATAGACCCCCTAGACCCCCACCTCTACCACAGCAGCAACAGCGAGGTAGATATGTTCGTAGAGGGCAGTCAGGGCCCAATGGCAGTTCCAGAACAGTGGGTTCCCCGCAACAGAGGAAGGGGGAACAGAGCAGATTTACACCCCCACCTTGCCCTACTTGGGGCCGACCTCACACCGGGGCTTGTAGATATGGCTCCTTGAGGTGCTACATTTGTGGGCAGGAGGGGCACTACATGAGGGATTGCCCGACCAGAGGTCAGGGGAGTAGAGACAGTCAGGATAGAGGATCCGCAGGGCCACGAGCCCCAGCAGCTTCAGTGGGGCGTGGGCCTTCAGGTTCAGTAGGCAGAGGCCGAGGTAGATCAGGAGCTTCCAGTTCAGGTACAGGCTCAAGCCGTACTTATGCATTGCCAGGGAGACAGGATTCAGAAGCGTCTCCAGATGTAGTGACAGGTATGATGACTATCTGTTCATGCCCTGCTTACGTATTGATTGATCCAGGATCCACTCTGTCATATATTACCCCATTTGTAGCATGAAAGTTCAATATTGCACCAGAATTATTATAGCAGCCCTTTGCAGTATCCACGCCCGTCAGTGACTCTATTATGGCTAGCAGAATTTACCGAGGGTGTACAGTAGAGGTTGCTGACCGTCGGACTATAGTAGATCTGGTAGAGCTAGAAATGATAGACTTCGATGCCATAATGGGTATGGATTGGCTAGTGCCGTGCTACGCCAATGTTGAATGTTGGACCAAGACAGTCCGATTCCACTTCCCAGGAGAAGCAGTGCGGGAGTGGAAGGGCAGCACCGCTACGCCAAAAGGTAGGTTTATTTCCTACCTTCAGGCGAGGAAATTGATAACTAAGGGATGTATTTACCATCTTGTCAGAGTTCAGGATGTCCGGGCAGAATCTCCGACACTCCAGTCTGTTCCGGTGGTGAACGAGTTCCCTAATGTGTTTCCAGATGAGTTACCTGGTATTCCCCTAGAAAGGGAAATAGATTTCGCTATTGATTTATTACCAGGCACTCATCCTATATCAATTCCTCCTTATCATATGGCTTTTGCAGAACTCAGAGAGTTGAAGGAGCAGCTAAAAGATTTGCTAGATAAAGGTTTTATTAGGCCGAGTACTTCGCCATGGGGTGCGCCAGTTGTGTTTGTGAGAAAGAAATATGGCTCACTCTGTATGTGCATAGATTATCGACAGTTGAAAAAAGTCACAGTAAAGAATAAGTATCCGCTTCCCAGAATAGATGATTTGTTTGATCAGCTACAAGGGGCCAGATACTTTTCCAAGATTGACTTGCGGTTCGGATATAACCAGGTTTGAGTTCGTGGAAGAGATATTCCCAAAATGGCGTTCAAGACCCGATATGGACACTTTGAATTTCTAGTTATGTCCTTTGGGTTAACGAATGCCCCAGCAGTATTCGTGGACCTGATGAATAGCATTTTCAGACCATACTTGGACCTGTTCGTGATCGTGTTCATTGATGATATTCTGGTGTATTCTCGCTCTAAAGTGGATCACCGGACTCATTTACAGACAGTGCTCCAGATTCTCAGGGACCGCCAACTATACGCTAAGTTTTCCAAGTGTGAATTCTGGCTGAACTCAGTAGCCTTTTTGGGGCATATTGTGTCGGATGTTGGTATACAGGTTGACACGCAGAAGATAGAAGCAGTCAAATCATGGCCTAGGCCTACCACTCCGACTGAAGTCCGTAGTTTTCTGGGATTAGCGGGATATTACAGGCGGTTTGTTGAGGGATTCTCTACCATAGCGGCACCTCTGACCAAACTGACGTAGAAAGCAGCGAAGTTTCAGTGGACAGAGGCATGCGAGCAGAGCTTCCAGGAACTAAAAGATAAATTGACCTCCACCCCAGTGTTAACATTGTTGGAAGGTACAGAAGGGTATTCAGTGTATTGCGACGCGTCAGGCGTTGGGTTGGGTTGTGTGTTGATGCAGCATGGTAAGGTGATTGCGTATGCTTCCAGACAGCTGAAGAAACACGAAAAGAACTACCCTACCCACGACCTGGAGTTAGCCGCAGTGATCCACGCCTTGAAAATGTGGAGACATTACTTGTATGGCATCCATGTTGATATTTTTACAGATCACAAGAGCCTACAGTATATCTTCACTCAGAGGGAGTTGAACCTGCGACAGCGTCGCTGGTTAGAATTGCTAAAAGATTATGACGTGAATATTCTGTACCACCCGGGAAAAGCTAATGTTGTAGCAGATGCTCTCAGTCGTAAGTCCATGGGGAGTTTGACGTATTTGCAGCCCGAGCAGCGGGAATTGGCCAGGGAGATACATCAGTTAGCTAGCCTAGCCGTTCGTGTAGCAGAAATAGAGAACAATAGGGCGGTAATTCAGAACACCGCCGTGTCATCGTTAGTTGTGGAAGTGAAAGAACGTCAATATGAGGATCCTGACCTGATCCGGCTTAAAGATCATATTCCGCAGGGGAAAGCGCCAGATTTCCAGGTAACAGAGGATGTAGTGCTACGTTGTAAAGGTCGTCTCTATGTTCCAGATGTTTCAGGACTTCGCCAGCAAATTATAAATGAGGTACATTACGCCCATTATTCTCTTCACCCCGGTGCGACAAAAATGTACCATGATATCAAGGAAAACTACTGGTGTCCAGGTATGAAAAGGGAAATTGTTGAATTTGTAGCCCAGTGTCCTAACTGCCAACAGGTGAAAGCAGAACATCAGAAACCAGGCGGGTTAAGTCAGGACATAGCTGTGCCTCTCTGGAAATGGGAAGCCATGAATATGGATTTTCTGGCAGGATTACCCCGTACCAGACACAAACATGACTCTATATGGGTGATAGTTGACAGATTGACAAAATCAGCTCATTTCCTGCCAGTAAGAACTACTTTCTCGGCCGAAGATTATGCAGAGTTGTATATCCGAGAAATAGTCAGGTTGCACTGAGAACCAGTATCCATTATTTCAGACAGAGGAGCACAGTTTACGGCTAGATTTTGGCAATCATTCCAGAAGGGTCTGGGAACGCAGATTAATTTGAGCATAGCATTCCACCCTCAGACAGATGGATAGGCTGAGCGCACTATTTAGACGCTCGAGGATATGCTGCGAGCGTGTGTGCTAGACTTTAGAGGTAGCTGGGACGAGCATTTTCCGTTAATAGAATTTGCTTATAATAATAGTTATCACTCGGCTATTCAGATGGCGCCTTTTGAGGCTTTATACGGGCGGAAATGCAGATCGCCAGTTGGCTGGTTTGAAATAGGGGAATCAGCGTTGATTGGGCTAGACATCATTCAACAGTCAGAGGAGAAGGTAAAGCTTATCAGAGAACGCCTACTGACTGCACAGAGCCTCCAGAAATTGCATGCTGATGTGCGGCACAGAGACCTGGAATTTAATGTGAATGACTGGGTATTTCTGAAAGTATCCCCGATGAAAGGGGTGATGAGATTCGGCAAGAAGGGTAAGCTCAGTCCGAGATTTGTTGGGCCTTATCAGATTCGTCGAAGGATAGGCCGAGTAGCGTATGAGTTGAACTTGTCGCCAGAATTAGAATCTGTTCATCCAGTCTTTCATGTATCTATGCTGAGGAAATGCTTAGGAGACCCGTCCAGAGTAGTCCCCATCCAGGATATTTAGGTTACGGAAGAGCTGGCCTATGAAGAGGTTCCAGTAGCCATCTTAGACAGACAGATTCGTACATTGAGAACTAAGGATATTGCGTCTGTCAAAGTATTATGGCGTAAGCAGAATCGAGAGGAGATGACATGGGAGGCTGAGGAAGATATGAAAGCTAGGTACCCTCACCTATTCCAGGCCTAGTCAGGCGACAGGTATGTCCGTATTATTACTTATACAGTACCTTATTGTTGTATATCTATAAATGAGACAGATTGATGTAAGTGAATCTTAAAGTCTTGTGTGCAGTACCTGTATTGGACTTTTTTGCATTTCAAGTTTTTTCTATAGTCCATATTACAGGGGAAACTCTGCCGAAATTTTCCTAGGTAGTAAGTTGAGAAGTCCTCTAGATAGAAGTTTACATTCGAGGACGAATGTGCTTAAGGGGGGAGAATGTTATACCCCGTAAGATTCATGACACCTAGATGGCTTATTTGCACGTTGGTTAAGCATATTTGAAAGCTATACGTGCTAGAGAAAGGCCTGGGAAAAGACTGGGCGAGGAAACCTGTCGAACCATCGCGGAAGGAGCCGAGGCAGAGCCCCTCTGCGATGGCAACGTGTCACGGAGGTGGAGCCTCCACGTTGGCTCTGTGACACATTGGCTCTTGTTTGTATTCTTGTCTGCTAGCTATAGCTTATGAATATATGATTGTGCAGTCATAGCTCATGTATGTGTAGTGTTTTATATATGTAGATTACGAATAAGCCAGTTTACAGGTTAATCTTTCTGCCTCTCCTTTCTACTTACTTTCAGTATCTCACAGCCTTCATTCAACCTATTTACTACCTTACATATTTGGTACATATTATACTAACGCCCAGTTATGGGACACTGCATTACTTGCCTTCAGGTTTAGACAGACAGAGTTTAAGATCCTTAGTAGCAGTTGTTCAGAGTCAACAGTTTGGCTAGCTCCCTTCCTTCGGGGTTGCCAGGTTGTAAAAAGTGCAGTCTTCCATTTGTATAGCATTTGGGTAGGCCGGGGCCTTGTCCTGACCACTATTTGTATTCTTAGAGGCTTGTAGACTACAATGATCAGTTAGTTGGGTGTCGTTGACCGTGTAGGGCCCATATATGTTTCTTTTTTATGTATTGGCTGTGTGGGGTCTAGTATAGAGCTTGATTTTCACTTCAGTTATAACTAGATATCTTGGTGGCCTTGTCTGCCCACATAGGATTCCCTGTTATGGACTGTTGCTGGTTAGCTGTTTTCTTTTACTGGTGGATATAAGGCCTTGTCGGCCGGAGGCAGTGTTTACAGCCGAGATATAGCCCGTTGTTTTCTTGAGTAGAGCTGCAGGCTTGCACCAGATGTGCATAGGCCTAGCCAGGTCAGACAGATTCCAGTGTGGCATTAGGTGCCAATCATGCCTCCCAAGGTGGGGCGTGACATTCTTTTTTTGCTGGGGAGTCATGTCTGATGGAATCATGTCGCTGACCAAATAATTTGCAAAGTCAATAGACCAGGGAATCAAATCTTGAGATACAACTTTTACCTACTCTTCTGGGAAAGCGTCATTGATATCAATCTCTTCTCTTGGTCTCACCTCAGACTCTAGTCTAGATAAGTGATCATCTACCTGATTTTCAGTTCCTTTTCGGTCTTTAACCTCAAATTTTAATTCTTAAAGTAACAACACCCACCTGATCAACCGGGTTTACTATCCTTTTTAGACATCAGACAACTCAAAGCAGCATGGTCTGTATGGACGATCACCTTAGTTCCAAGAAAATATGCTCAAAACTTCTCGAATGCAAAGACCACTACTAGAAGCTCCTATTCCATGATAGTTTAGTTCTTTTTGGCCGCGTTGAGTGTTTTATTAGCATAATAGATAGGATGGAAAATCTTTGCTCTCCGTTGGCCCAAGATAGAACCGAGAGCAACCCCGCCAGAGTCACACATTACTTCAAACGGAAGAGACCAATCTGGAGCTATAATAATAAGAGCAGTGGCGAGTTTCTCTTTTAAGAACTTAATGGACTTTAGACATGCCTCATCAAATATGAACTTTACCTCCTACTCAAGCAATTTGCACAATGGTTGTGCAATCTTTCAAATGTCCTTTATGAACCTCCTACAGAATCTTGCATGCCCTAAAAAGCTTCTGGCCACTTCTATAGAAATAGGTGGTGGAAATCCTACTATGACTTCAATTTTTTACTTGTCCACCTCAATCCCTTTTCCATAGATTTGGTGACCCATCGCTATTCCTTCCTTGACCATAAAATGACATTTTTCCCAATTTATGATCAGATTAGTTTCTTCGCATCTGTTCAACACTTGGCCCAAGTGCTTGAGGCAAGATTTGAATGACTCACCCAAAATGTAACACCCCAAAACTTTCCTAGACCAGACTCAGACATTTCAAGAAAATTTAGGAGAAAAACCAGAAAAATGCCTCAGAACGACTGAGACAACGAGTCGTGGTTAGCTCCAATGACTCGTTGTGCCAGTTGTGGTTAACAAATTTTTTGATCTCTAGGGAACTAACAAGACAGGTAAGACCCGTGGTTAGGAACCACGAGTCATCCTATTAGTCGATGTTTCCCCAGTGCATAAATCCTTCTAGCACCCCATGGATCAACCAATGAGTCATTGTTAGAAACAATGACCCATTGGGTGAGAACCCTAGAAACCCATTCCAGAGATGATGAGTGGGAACAATGACTCCTTGGGTTGAACCAATTTTTAGAATTCGCCCAGTAAAGGTGACCACTGGATACAACGACCCGTTGGTTCAACTAATGAGATGTTGTGTCACCCGTTGTCAGGCTTACCAGGTTTCCTTGACCAATGGCCACGGGAGGAACCAATAACCTGCTGGTTAATCCAATGAGTCATGGTGTCCCCAGTTGCCAAATCCAATGGTCCTAGTCCCAGGCAGTGGGACCACTGAGAGGTCCTAATGAGTCGTGGTCACAACCAAACGACTCATTGAGTGACCCTTTGTGACCTTGTCGGCCAGTTTCTAGATTTAATTTCTAGGGTTATTTTTCTAAAATCCCACCTACTTAGTCCCTAAACCACATCAATTTAGGTTTTAATCAAGGGTTTTAGAGGGGGTAATCGATGGTTTCTCTTATTTCTCATCCCTCCCTTAGTTAGAACGTAAAGTTTATCTCAGAAAGGATTAGAGAAGAAGTTAGGGACATTGATCCTCCTCGTTCAAGGAATTCTCTCAGGGATTTTCATCACCAGGTATATGGGAATTCAACAAGGGAATAGTTCTTCCCTTGTATCCCCAAAATCTTCTCTATCTTCTCTATGAGTTCTAGCCCTAAAACTTTCAAATGTGAAGAATTTATATGTCAGATTTTGTTTAATTCATGTGGAATATTACTTATGTCAATTGTAGATATTTTTCCACTAGTTTGTGACTATAGTGATGCTTATCCCTGTAAAGTGAAACCTAGCCCTAGCTCTTGAATGTGGAAAACTAGAGCCTTGGAAAGTTGATTCATCATCGAAATTGCTTGATTCTATCAATGTTGGGGATTACCATAGTGTTAGTATGTATTGAAATATCAGTAATATGAATCTCAGTTTAGTGTCAGTCAGAATGTTAGAATACTCAGTGTTACTCAGAAATGTCAGTTGATCAGTTTGACTATAGAAATTCTCGAGGTGTCAGTAGTGCCTCCCAGTTATTGGTATTAGAATCAGTATCATATGTTAGTGGTTCTTTAGGCGATCATGACACTTTCAGATAAGCAGCTCTAACCAGCCTTAGGACCCCAGCTTTAGATTATAGATGGTTATTAGACGATTACAATGCTTCCAAATAAGCAGCTCTAACTAGTCTTGGAACCCAGTTACAAAATCTAGTTCGATAAGGTTTTTAGGGTACTCTCAGACAGTATCCCTGACTCAGTTGAAGTCTTAGGCCCCAGTCTCGAGCTATCGACTTAGTAATTAGTCTAGGGCTATCCAGTGGGAGTAGGACTTAGCACCGAGCTGACCGGGGTTCTAGCACACCTAGGTACCCAGAACTACGTTGCCACCATAGGTTATATTTACTGGCCTCATGGCCCGAACCCATGATCACTCAGTTCATGCCTTTATACCCTGGCAAGGTATATTGGGTCCTACCAATGGGGTGTATACATCGTACTACACGTCTAGCTCACGTGGTTATATGTTCGTTATAGACTCTCCCACTAGTTAGCTCAGATAAGTTCGGTATAGTATTTCAGATTAGTATCTTAGATTTAGGGCATGCCCATGAACATCAGACAGGGTCATTTAGACCATCTCAGTTTATTACAGTTATTCAGTTTCAGCATTTTCAGTTGGTTATTACATGTCTTTTCAGTTTAGTATTTTTCCTTGTGTATGGTTTCTCTCACTTACTCAGTACATTCAGAGTACTGACGTATATCTTTTATGTTGTATCATTTCATGATTCACTACTGGATCACAGTCTCAGCCTCGTTAGCATATCATTTTCAGAAGATTCCAGCTGCATCATTGGTGAGTCCTAATTTTACGAGGATGACTTATTTCTTTCAGTTATCTTCCTTTTATTTAGATTTAGAGTTAGCTGGGGACCTATCCCAACAACTCTTCAGTTGTAGTTGGCTTTCAGACACAAACATAGTTTCAGACCATCAACTTTATTTCAGTTGTTTTTAAACTTTATGATTCAGCTTTATTTTCATAAATGTTTTGTAATCTTACTTTAAAGCTTCCGCTATATATATTTACTCAAAATGCCAGAGTTATGATAAACCATGGGTTGTCTTGGGTTACTTGTGACTCTAAGCACCATGTCTTTTCCAAGGTGTAGGCTTGGGGTGTGACAAACTTGTTATTAGAGCACTAGGTTTAGAGTATCCTCGAATGTCTGAAAGACACATTGAGTAGAGTCTTTTTCATGGGTGTGAAGCGCACAACACTTATGACGGGGAGGCTACGAGATGGTATAGGAAAACTCCCTTTTGTTCATAATCTTTATCGTGCATTGAAATTTAATTCCATAATCGTTCTCCTAACTCGTGCTCTTTTCGTTTTAGTGAATCATGCCTCCGCAATGTTGTAATGGAAGAAGGGCCGGTAAAACCCACCGACCTGTCCCACTAGCTCCAGCAGCCCCTCAGGATGATCTAGTGTCCTCCACAGAGTCCAGGGCAACTATCCAGCTGCTTGCACAAACAGTTACCAATCAGGTGAACCAGAAGGTGGTTTTGATCAACAACAATGGGTCCGCAGCAGCATCCCGAGTTTGGGACTTCACTAGGATGCTCCAGTTTTCAACGGATCTATGGTGGGAGAGGACCCAAAGGAGTTCGTGGATGAGATTAGAAATACCAACTGAATCATGGGTATTAGTTCCTTGGAGGGTGCCGACTTGGCTGCCTACCAGCTGAAAGGGGTAGCCTTGATCTAGTACGAACAATGGAAGGAGGAGAGACCAGTGGGAGCGAGACTGGTAGAATGGGAGGAGTTCACTACAGCCTTCCTAGAAAGTTTCTTTCCCCAGGATCTTATGAAGGCTAAGGTGGTGAAATTCATGATCCTGAAGCATGGCAACAGGAAAGCAGAAGAATATGAATTGGAGTTCACCAGGTTATCTAAATATGCTCAAGAGATGGTAGCCGAGCTAAGGGCTCGTATGCTGAAATTTGTGAATGGAGTGTCGAACTTGGTCCTCAAGGAGTGCAGGACTGTGATGCTTATCAAAGACATTGATCTCTCTAGCCTCATAGTTCAAGCCCAACAAATTGACGCAGAAAAGTTAAAAGATTTGGAGCAGGAGAACAAACGGGCAAGAACCGGCCAGTCAGATTATGGCCATTAGAGATCTGGTGGTAGTAGCCACCCACAGTAGCAGCAGAGGGCTCCAGCACCCACTTCAGCTAGTGCCACGACTTTTCGATCCCACAAGGATCGGAGGGGTGGAGCATATGGCTCACAATCCCAGAGTCATGACGCCAGTAATCACTACAGCTACCCAGCATGCCTTAAGTGTGGAAGAACCATCCAGGGGAGTGTCTTCAAGGTCAAAAGGTTGTTTTGGTTATGGACAGCTTGGTCATCGGCTTAGAGAATGCCCGTTAGTAGAATGGGGAAGATCACAATCCATTGCTTCAGCAGCTCCAGCAGGCCGACCAGCTCAGCAAGCCAACACCTCAAGTACGGATGGCGACCAACGTTAAAACCATTTTTATGCTTGAATATCAATGAACAATCTCAAGAAAAATTGATAAAATCAAGTGTTGATCCTAAGAATAGCACTCCAAAACTTGATAAAAATTCACAAATATTACTCTTCACACATCTCTACTACTTCCTTTCTCGCTTCTTCTACTAAAATAAAACATAAAAGTATTTATATAGACATTATAAACATTTTCCTAAGCTAACAGGGAATTTTACATATCTGGCACCGGCCTGTCTCATGACTGAACCTACGACCCATAACAGGATTATACAGGTCGTACCTGTCTCTCATACATCCTTGGGTGCTGCAAATTTGTCTAAGTGTTGGCAGCTGGTACGACTCGTACTATGGTCCTACGAGTCGTCCAATGCATCCATGGCTTGGCCCTGAGAACTTTGACATCTTCTGAAGTTTTCCATGAGTGTTGTGGTATGCCTAGTACCTTCCTTCTACGACTCACGTTGCATGTTGTATCTGAAGTTCTACCAAGTCTTGAATAATTACTGAAGCTCACCACGACTCATTGTATGGGTCATAAGTGGTTGCTACGGTCCGTGGGATCCACCTGTACCAAGAGATTGCCTTGAGCAAATTTCTCTAAATTTTTCCACACCTCCCGTTACGGCTCGTACCATCTTGGTACGGCTCATACTGAGAACGTAATTTGCCTTCCTCTTATTCCATCCTTCTCCTTTTCACCATGAGTATCAGTACGACTCCTACAATCAAGCTACCGCTCATAATGAGACTTGTACTTGGCTGATTTTCAGCACTTTTATGCCTCTTTTGCACATTTTTTCTCTAACACTTAGAAAACAAAGTAAAAGTACCTCATATCCATATAAACATACCTAAGTCCATGCTATATCCTTAGTTTAAAGCGTAGAAAGTGTTGTAAACACAGAACACATAAACCCTCTTAAAACACTCCATTCATTGCTTAAAATGATGTCATTAAAGATTTAGGAGCTTAGGGATTACAAAAATGCCCATAAAGATTAGATAAAAAATATACACTGATAGTAGTTACTACTCGTACCACGACTCGTACAATCAATCTATGACTCATGGGTTCCTTCCATAACTAGCCATTCCATTTTCACCAACTCTCTGATTATTTCCCCGACTCCTTCCATGACTAGTAATTCCATACTACAAGTCGTACAATCACTCGTAAGACCTACACTTGATAACTCAAACACATACTATGACTCTGTGACTATGAGTCGTACAATCAAACCACGACTCATGGGGTAGACTCGTGGTTGGAGAAAAGAAGCCTCTGAACTGAACCACATGTCTTCCTATGACCCATACCGCCGAACATAGGCTCGTATAGAGATGTGAGAAAAGGAAACCCGAGAGGCTCCAGGTCGACCCATAGTATGAACATAATAGCTAAGAGAATACAACACACGGAAACTGAAATATTAAAATGTGCTTAAGGGAAAGACTGAAAATCCAAAAAAAAAAAAACATCTTAACAACAAAAAACGTAATGCTGATATGAAGCTGAATACATGCTATGTCTAATAAGCCTCTATAACCTGACGAGTTGATGGGACAAGACCCCAACTAACTCACTACTAAATTGAAACTAAAAATACTAATACAATCATATAAGAAGGCCCTCGAAGGATGAGGACTCACCAACAAGTTGGGTAATTCTAGCTTTGAGCATCTGACTAACAGCGGGACTGAACCTGAACGTCCGAGCCTGTATAATGAAATGATACTGCATAGAGTATGCGGTCAGTACTTGGAATGTACTGAGATATGCATGGTAAGTAAAAATAGATAGTTAAAAATACATAAGAGTTCATAAGAATAGGACCACATGATCATGAAATAAATATCATAATATAAACATAAGGACTCAAGGTTTTCAAACCATCCATAATCCAGTCGTAATCATAGTCATAAGAGAACCTTTATAAAACATAACTTGATCCAAAGTAATATAAACATATCCATGCATAAATCATGAGGAATAATGGCAGGACTCGTCTTAACCGTTACCATCATGATAGAGCTTACATGATGCCCCACTATTTCATCCAAGTGGGTAGGATCGTCCCAGGCTTTCCAGGCAGGGACCTGCATGATGTAATATCACAGGGGATCCAAAAATATATGTATATACCTACAGTGACACATAGTTCTGAGACCACGGGGTTTACCTGAATGCCGAGTCTACTCGGTGCTAGACATTGCTCCCCAAAACATGCACATGAGGCTCATATCATAATCGTGAATCATTCTTGAATTTCATGGCCAATTAAAATATAACATACTTGATCATACTTGAAATACATGATTAGCCATGAGTAAGGGCCCATGAGTCGGCCAATAGTCATAAATTCATAAATCATGAAGAACATGCATACTTGTGAAAATCCATATACTTGATATTCATAAATCCATGAAGAGTACTTGAGAGAAATGATATCATAAGTCATAAATCATAATTTAGGGTTTAGGAAGATCAAGATCATAATGGAATCATAACTTGATTTTTCATAAAACTTACATTATTGGGTATAATTTAATTAAAAATGGAAATTATGAATTTAATAATCAAAATATATATAAATTCTTCCCAAAGATCTTAAAACAATATGTGATACATGAAGGGAATTGACCTATAGATAGATCATAGAGAATTTCACAAAATCTGGAATAAACCCCATAAGATCATGAACTTGAATCTAGAATTTAAATTCATGGAATTGAGAGGAATCTTGAGGATGAGAGTGAAAGGAACTATCATTCATAGCCCTACATACCTTATCCTGATTTACACTCCTCTTTGAAAGCCCAAAGGGAATTGGAGAAAATTGGAGAATTTCTCAAGCTTGATCTCTAACTCTAAACTTGCATGCATGGAATGGTAAGGCTTAGGATAGGTTTAGCACTCTTAAAACTCTTCTAACTTAGCTTAAAACAATGTAGTGTAGGACCTTAGAGCTTAGGAATTATGGAAATACCCTTAATGAAAAATCTGAAAATTTAACACTACTAGTGTCCACAACCAATGCCACGAGTCATCCTTTGCTACCACGACTCGTGGTATCCCTCCGTTACTTCGTTTCCAGAATTTCTTTAGTTCTCTTGTCCTGTGACAAGACTCGAAAGAACGGGTCATTACATGACACACAGACTCATTGTGTCCTCTCGTCGTCACCAATGAATCCACATGTAATATTTCTGAAACTTCCATCACGAGTCGACCAACGATTGTACCTCCCAACCACAGGTCATTGGACCCATCCATTGCCTTTGGGATAATTTTCACTACACCTCCTCATGAGCACTTACCATGACTTGTGGATCCTCAAAACTAATCGTACCTCGACTAGTGCCATTGATAATATCCAAAATAAACTCCTCTTTTATGAAAGATCCTAAATGGTCATTGTATCAAAACAAATATTGCGACGAATGTCGGGGTCGAATCCCACAGAGAATTGAGTTGATAATTCAAGAGTTATGAACTAATTCAAACTAGAGAGCATAATTATTCAACATTTGAAGAGTAAAATTCGGGGGAAATTAAAAGAGAAAATAACTATCTAATTCTAAACTAAGACTAATTGGGGGGAGGATTCCAATTGAAGCAATAACAAGTGAGAGGCTAGGGGCATTCTATAGATGGGATCACAATTAAATCGGGAATTGACCAGCCTTAGATTCTCTCACAAGTTCAACAAGTGTAAATAATCTCGGGAAGTGGGTAATTTTAGTTTCACAGCCTATTGACTACCTCTTTCTAGAGTTTTTATCAAAACTTCAGCCATAACTTACCTCAACCCGACTTGATTTGGATTAGCAACTGCATTATTCCTAACTATTAGGTGCCAATAAGGAATTAGAAAGCAATTTCATCTATTTCTAGCCTAAATTCACGATCTCTTATCCATGCTCACTACTATATTCTCTTCCAATACTTAATTATTCTCTCTTAAGAAATAATCAAGCAAGAATAAATAGACCCATATCATAATCAATGGATCTTCATTAATAGATTGAAGAGAATCTAATAGATTTACACTTAATTGAACAATATGAAGATGGATCTAGCAATACCCATCTATGATTTAATAATAATCTAAGAGAAATTTATCAAAATCCCAATCAAATTAACAAACCCACCATGAATATACTTCTAACTAACAAATTAGTAAGGCATATTTAAAGATAGAGAGAAGATACCAAGAGGATTCCCCTCACATTCATCACATTAGCTTCACAAGCTCTTACAACAATAGTAGAAGTCCCCCAAAATAGGTTAAAGAAAAAGAAGAAAAAAAGTACTATCTAACTCTACAAATTTATGGAGAAAACATTCTACTAAAACTTCTATGAAGAAGATGAAGTCTAGATGATAAAATTGATGAATGAATTCCTCCCCCTTTTGGTTGGTTTACAATGGAGGTTATATATCTGTACATTCTTGTGTACAACTTTTTTCAAATGTCCTTGGAGCTTCTAGATGCTTTTGATACCTTTTTTTGGACCTTTTTACCCTTCGTTAGACGGCCTCTCCAGTGAAGAACCGGCGTTTCGCCAGTGGCAATTCGTGGAGAGCCAAACTATGGCTGATTGAAAACAATGGCCTAGTAGGGGGGAACCTGTGGTTCAGGGGCATTTAGCTAGTGCCATTCTGTGAAGGGCCAGTTGTTTAGCCGGTCTGGGTAGTAGCTTTGGCGTTTCTCCCGCGTTTTGCCCTTCCAGATTCCTGTTTAGCCGATTCAAAGCACGTCTTTGTACCTCTTTTTGAGCTTAAATCTTTCCTTATCTTTGGGTCCTCTCCCTCATATGTTAACCTTATCAAATTCCATGTCTTTTTCTTGATTTCATGATTTTCTTACTCACATGAGGTACCTACAAAGAATTAAAGAGAAAGGGCATAAAATTCACATAAATGACTCAAAAACTAAGCAAAAACTCATGGTTAGGAGCCCAATGAGTTGGTAAATTTCCAACTCATCAAACCCCCAAACTTGAACCATTGCTTGTCATCAAGTAATGTAATTCTTTACAGTTGAGAAAATGAACAACATGCTATATATGAGTTTTTGCATAAAGGACCAATCAAGACGTTCTTTCACTAGAGGACATAACTAAAGGTTGGAGCACTGCGGTAGTTGTACATATTATCATGAAGCCTCAAGATAACCCAAACATTATACACCAATTCAAGAAAAAGAAAAGACTCAAACAATGTCGCACAAGCTTCACTAGGTAACCACAATCATTAAACATATCTTGCATGCATTCATTTCATTCAAACAAGGGGAATAGTTCCTAAAAGAAAATTTGAAGAGCATCTCAAGTCATTGACAATTCACATTCAAAGCTTTCCTTAAAGTTCGCTACTCGCTTTCCTTAACCATACCACTCTTTGAAAACAATTTTAAGCATGTACTCCAAGAAAATGATGCCCCTCACAAGAAGAGAGAATCCCACACACATTTTTCTTTTAGCATTTCATAAAATGAGATTATAAGATAAGACAAATGTGCTCACTCTCACAAAGAAATTCAAGTGCATCCAAATTGACCCATAGGATTTCCCTTCATGTATATCGCCACTAGTGTAGTGTTGCTACATTAAAAATCAATTAGGACTTGTGGGTCATAATGAAGGCTAGGGGAAAGGATTGGATAACTATTTAGATTTTGATGACTAAAGCCTCCCTAATGCCTTTACAAACATTTGTAACATCCCATAATTTTATTGAGATCACTCCACCTTATTTCTCCTCGTTCATAATCTTCATCATTTGTGTATCACAAGCCACCCTTATAACGCTGGTGAATTTCACATTTAGCCTTATATATGCAAGAGATAACACCTTTTAACTATTCTTTCTCTTTTGATAATCCAAGTCTTTCAACCCATCGGTTCATTCATTTCTTCACTATTTTGGTGCTACCTCACATTGACACTCTCATTTTTCCCCTTCTATTGCAAACCCCTAAACTTAGGATTTTGCCTCATCTCACATTCATTTCCTTATTGCCCCCTATTTCATGGGCTTCAAGCCCTATTTTTTCGTTATTTTATCACTAGATATTAGGGAGGATGGGTTCCAATGAGAAGGATTAAAAAATGGTTATTAGGCTTGTAATGTGGTTTCCAAAGAAAGGGTCCAAGGATCAAACGTGTGCTATCAAAGATTAAAGTTCAAGGAGGTCATTTGGGTGAAGTAACTAACAAAAGAGGGCCTAAGATCATGTTCTCAGTGCAGCCACATCTATCATTTCTCCTTGAATTACACTTAGGGAAAGTTCTAGACAATCATGCATACACAAGAATTAAGACAAAAACCTCACCACACAAGGAATCATAATCCAAGGAGTTCACACATTTTCTTTGTCATATTAAGAGGATGACTTTTAATGAGCTAGTTACGAATCAACAAGCCAAGCAAAGAATATATAATTCATGATAAGAGTGTGATTATTTCCACATTTAGATACCCCTATTTTCTTTTCAAAACTCATGCACAATTCCAAACAAGAAATTTTGGTGGTACCTCATCAAACACATGCACAATAGATTCTACAAGACTCTAGACTTGACACGTTCCATTAAGAAAGTCGCCTCTCAATCTATCATCGGGAAGTACCAATCCGGTTCAACAATAAAAAGAAAAGACAAATAAATCGCTCCTTGGGAAAGAATCATAGTATAAAGAAAACCCTTGGAGTTTATTCAAAGGATACTATCTAAAAAGGCGATGCTACTAACAAATAATGATGATTTTCCCTTAAGAAAGACGTCACCCAATCTATCATAGGGCCATATCGTACACCACTTAACAAATGGGCTATTCAGACTTCACCCCTAACAAAAAACAATGCATTATCCTCGATGCCTAAGGTATAACAAAATGAGGAATGAATGCGTGAGAGAACTCCCTGATATGGTGGAGGCATCCGTTTTATATGCATTTCTCATGCTCTCCTTTTTCTTTTTCTTCTCTTACTGTTTGCCATGTTCCACATCTATTCCAACCCTATAAAATCAAAGACAACATAAACGTAAAGTAAAACAAAAAAAAAGAAAAATAAAAACAAAAAGTAAAATCACTTAGTTTGCCTCCCAAGAAGCGCCTTAGTTAACGTCATGGATCGACGACTTCAACTTTCACCACTTTTCTCTCTACTTTGAGCATTTGAATCGCAACCCTAGTTTCTTATCCCTTCTTCTACTCCGCTTGAGGGGTGATGGTGTAAGCATTATGGGACTAAGCAATGGATATTG
Organism: Datura wrightii; assembly: GCA_035772735.1. Classification (NCBI taxonomy): domain Eukaryota; kingdom Viridiplantae; phylum Streptophyta; class Magnoliopsida; order Solanales; family Solanaceae; genus Datura; species Datura wrightii. The sequence continues at coordinate 11,623,031 of JASDFA010000002.1, forward strand.
CATCTTTTGTTTCTTGGACCTTAAAGGGGGGAGGTGCTTTAGGCTTGTTGGCATGGCATACTCTAAGATGAAGCCACCTTGATCTTCCTCCTCAACTTCCTCCATTGACTTTTTCTCCTCAGTCTCCATTTTGTCAACCAAGTTAAACGTTGAAAAAAGATAAGAGGGCGGTCTAAGTCACTCCCCTTTCAAGCATGCTTCTTGCTTGACATCCTCCTCTTCAAGTGCACTAGATTTCATGAGCCTGATTTGTTGGATGACATTTGGAGACTCTAGTGTCACTTGTTCAGCCTTGGCATCTTGCATTCTGACAATGTTGGTTGATTGGCACACCTCTATGACTTCTTCAACACTCACCTTGACTCCTTCTTCATCATCACTTTGAGCTTCTTCCCATGAGACAAGTTGAACTATGCCCCATTGTTCACTTCTTATTCTTATTCTCCTCAATGTCTCCTTTGCTTTTTCTTTTAGATATTTACCGCTCTCTTCTTGAGGAGCTGATGATTCCATGGGCATGGAGGGATTGACGTTCCTTTCTGCATTAGACTCCCTCTCCGAAAAGGCTTGGAGCATGACTTCTATGCGCCCACATGTATTTCTTTTGCCCTCTCTTGCCATGGTTTCATTCCCTTCAAATGTAGGACATAACTTCTTTCATAGCCACTATAACGAGAAGCGACCCCATTTGGGCATCCATTCCAATGTCTCCCAGGACTACCACATAATGTGCATCTATACCCAGCATAGGAAGGAGAAGGTGTAGTCATCTCCCTTCTAGGGGCATATTTGCAGTCTTGCCAATAGTGTGGTCCTCCACAATCGGGACATGGGTAATCATAATAAGAATTGCCACCAATAGACCTCCTTTCATTGCATGATGCCATCATTGGACTACAAACAAACAAAAACAGAAACAAAAATAAAAGCAGAACAAAATGTAAAACAAACTGCAAAACTAGTTCGAATCAATAAATAACTAATGGCTTATAACAACTCAATTCCACGGAAGTGATGCCATTTTTGATAACGTCCAAAATACACTCCTTTTTTTGAAAGAGTGTAAACGGTCGTTGTATAAAAACAAATATCCCAATGGATGTCGGGGTTGAATCCCATAGAGAATTGAGTCGATAATTCAAGAGTTATGAACTAATTCAAACTGGAGCGTATAATTATTCAACATTTGAAGAGTAAAATTGGGGGGAAATTAAAAGAGAAAATAACTAACTAATTCTAAACTAAGACTAATTGCGGGAGGGGGGGGGGATTCCAATTGAAGCAATCACAAGTGAGAGGCTAGGGGCATTCTATAGATGGAATCATAATTAAATCGGAAATCGACTAGCCTTAGATTCTCTCACAAGTTCAACAAGTGTAAATAATCTCGGGATGTGGGTAATCTCAGCTTCTCAGCCTATTGACCACCTCTTGCTAGAGTTTTATCAAAACTCTAGCCACAACTTAGCTCAACCCTATTTGATTTGGATTAGCAACTGCACTATTCCTAGCTATTAGTTGCCAATAAGGATGAGAAAGCAATTTCATCTATTTCTAGCCTATTTTCACAATCTCTTATCCATGCCCACTACTATATTCTATTTCAATACTTAATTATTCTCTCTCAAGTAATAATCAAGCAAGAATAAATAGACCCATATCAAATCAATGGATCTTCATTAATAGATTGAAGAGAATCTGTAGATTTACACTTAATTGAACAATATGAAGGTGGATCTAGAAATACCCATCTATAATTCAGTAAAAATCCAAGAGCAATGTATCAGAACTCCAATCAAATTAACAAACCCACCATGAATATACTTCTAACTAGAATAGTAAAGCATATTTAAAGATAGAGAGAAGATACCAAGAGGATTCCCCTCACATTCATCATATTAGCTTCACAATTTGTTTCACAAGCTCTTACAACAATGGTGGAATTTCCCCAAAATGGGTTATATAAAAAGAAGAAGAAAAGTACTATCTAACTATACAAATTTATGGAGAAAAGATTCTACTAAAAATTCTATGAAGAAGATGAAGTATAGATGATTAAATTGATGAATGAATTCCTCCCCCTTTTTTGGTTGGTGTACAATGGAGGTTATATATTTGTGCTTTCTTGTGTAAAACTGTTATACTTCAGGAACCCAAGGATCAGACCCAGGAGTAAAAATGGAGGAAAACTGGAAATTCGCACCAAGTCACACAACGACCCGTGAGGCGGGTGATCTTGGGCAAATTTATATGCCCAAGTGATACTCAAATGTGTCATTTTAGCCTTGTTTATCTATTGATGTTTATACATTCTCATGTGATTGATAATAAAATGTGAATTTATACTAACCAACATGATTAGTGTTGTTTTGCAGGTGAAATACAATTTTGGGAAGTTAAAATGTGTGTTGGGAGAGATCGGGGTTGGACTCGGATGCGAGCAAGGGAAAAAGCACTTGAAGGCACAAATTAAAGGGGCTCTGCGATGGAGTCGTGTCACACTACCATTGCGGATGCCTTCTGCCTGGATATGGAATTTTTGCCTAATTCCAGTGAAGGTGCATTGGGGCCGTGGCATGTTGGCCTAGCCCCGCGTTGCACGCCGTGCCACGTTGGGACTTAATACCTGGACAACCAAATTCCGGTAAGGGTCCGCGTCAGTGGCGTGTCACGGTGGCAGTGCTCCGCGATACACTCCGTAACACGTTGCTTGTTATTCCGGGAAAAATTCCCACTAGTATAAATAGAACAGTTAGATTCATTTTTAATAATTGCTAACTTGGTGGAGCAAGAACGTGGGTTACAGGTTGTTGAGGGGACGAAAATCTCAGGGTTTTTCTCTATCTCTTTCTTCTTTAATTCAATTGCTTGTATGATTAACACTCATTTAACGATGTTTACTCCACAAATGAGTGGCTAAATCCTCTTCCTGTGGAGGTTAAGAACAATTGTATTGAAATGGGATTATTGATTATTTGGTTTTTCATCTTTTCTTCCATGGTTGTTCTATTCATTCTTGTTCTTACTGCATTAATGTGTGGCCAACATTAATTTATATCTAAAAAGTCCGGTTTCACTCGAGAGAGCAAGAAATTGGAAAGTTGTGAATTGATAGGATATGATCTTTTCTTAGTTTGGGAAAATTGAGAATTGATTTACCTTCAGGATAGAAATATACCTGAAAGTCGTATTAGTCAATTAAGGAATCGATTTTGTATGGCTAGAACATGAATTTATTTTTATGACAGAGATGTAGGTGGAAGGTTCATGATTCTTAAGTTGGGTTAAATACGAGAGTTTTAATCCATAGGCAATAATTCTTGACTAGCAACCGGAGGAAAGATTAATCAAATTGTATCGATAATTTATTTCTCTACATGTTCATTTTAGCCTCAGCATGCTCATATTCATAGTTCAGACTCAAATTGTATATTCGTTTTATAATTAGCATAAAATTAGAAACCAAAGTACCAAACTCTTCTTCACACTATTGTCTGCATTTTTAGAGTTAAAGTATAGTGACACTTGAGTAGATTGTTACCCTAGCCCAGTCCCTGTGAGATCGATACTTGGATTACTTAAGCCACTTTACTACTTGTTCGACCACGTGCACTTGCGTGTAGCTATATACCCAAAAGCAACCGAACAAGATTTTGGCGCCGTTGCCGGGGACTGGCAATTGGTGAATTTTTCTTAAGTGTTAATTTACTATATTTTTTCTTAGTGTTGACAACTTGGTCTTAGCCTGTATTTTGCAGATACTAATTTTTGTTGAACACTGGCAAGAAACAAGGAGCTGGTGGACTCATATTTAGAGCCTGAAAGACAATTTCATCGTCAAAGGAGAGAAAAAGCTGCAGTTGCTCAGACAAACATTCATGGAGAAACAACAGAATCCACCAATTGTAAGGGCAATCTTAGTGCCCGAGGAAATGGCAGCTAGGCCGGTTCGCGAGGTGGCAATCCCACATGCTAACAATGTCACATCTAGCATCCGCAAACCTGAGCCAGGAGGGAGGTTCGAGCTCAAACAAAACATGGTACAATTGCTGCACACCAGCGGGCAGTTCACAGGTCTCCCTCATGAGGATCCATAACAGCATCTCCAAAATTTTTTGTAGATAAGTGACACTTACATCCCCGCTGGAGTGTCATTAGATTATGTCAGGCTTACATTGTTCCCATTTTCACTGTTGGGAGAAGCCAAAAGGTGGTTGAAAGCTGAGCCGCCCAATTCTATTACTACGTGGGATGATCTTGCAAGGAAATTCTTGATACGATTTTTTCCATCCGGTAAGACAGCAAGACTTAGAAGTCAAATTCTAAGTTTTAAACAGAGAGATGGAGAGAATCTGTATCAGGCTTGGGAGAGATTCAACTCTATGCTGCGGGATTGTCCTCAACATCATCAATCCAATGATGTGCTGGTGCACACTTTTATAGAGGGTTTGGAACCCCATACAAAGATCTTGCTAGACTCAGCAGCTGGGGGACAAGCATTGGAGAAAACTTATGAGGAGCTGTATACCTTGTTAAATCGTATTTCCCAGGGAAATCCGGAGTGGAATGCTGATTCGTCAAGAGGAGGAACAAGGAAAGCAGCAGAAGTCCTAGAAGTGGATGGTTTTATAACTATTGCTGCACAGATAACTGCTTTACAGAATCAACTCAACACCCACTTCAGTAACATGACAATGAACCAGATTCAAGCCCCAGTGAATGTAGTGCAACAGATTTGGTGTGAAGTGTGCGAGAGTAGTGAGCACTCAGCTGAGTGTTGTGGAGCAAATCCTGATTCGGTGAACTTTGTGGGAAATGTACAGAGGAACAACCACCAACAGTATGGCAACAACTACAATTCCAACTGGAGGAATCACCCGAATTTCTCAAGGGCAAAGTTCGAGTCAGGGGGCGCAGAGGAATCAAGGAGGGAAGCAGAACTATCAAGCACAATATAGAAACAACAATGCACCTCCCCCGCAACCATCACCCAGCATTGAGGAGATGTTCAAGATAATGATAGCTAACCAAGCTCAGTTGCAGGCTAACTATGTGAAATTGGCAGCCGAGGTGAAGAACAACCAGTTAGCTACTAAGGCACTTGAATATCAATTTGGGCAATTTGCTGGATCCCAAAACACCAGGCCTAGAGGAGGACTCCCGAGTGACACAGATCCCAACCCCAAACAAGTGAATGCAGTGACCACAAGGAGTGGTTTGCAACTTAAAGAGGTGGAACCAGAAAGACCACCTCAACAATCGGGAGCAACAGAAGTTGAGAGGGAGCAATTTGATGAGAGTGGGAAGAAAAAGGAGGCTGAATCAGAAAGACCACCCCCCCCCCCGTTCCCTCAAAGATTAAATAAACACAAGGAGGAGGCGTGTTTCAAGAAATTCATGGAGGTGCTGAAACAGGTACATATTAACTTACCTCTTGTTGATGTTTTGGAGGGAGTGCCAAAGTATGCAAAGTACATTAAGGACATCGTGGCGAACAAAAGTCGGTTGACTAAGTATGCTACGGTGGCTCTCACGGAGGAGTGCACTTCCCAGATACAAAATCGATTGCCCACAAAGCTCAAGGATCCTGGGAGCTTTACTATACAAATTACCATTGGGCAGAGTATCCGAGATCGCGGTTTATGTGATTTGGGAGCGAGCATTAATTTGATGCCGTCATCGGTATTCAAGAAGTTGGGTCTAGGGAGTCCTAGACCAACAACATTGATCTTGCAACTAGCGGATCAGTCCTTAGCCAGACCTGATGGCATTGTGGAGGATGTGCTGGTGCAAGTGGGCTCCCTTATCTTCCCGGTAGATTTCGTTGTGCTGGATTTTGAGCCCGACGCGGAAGTCCCATTTATTTTGAGACGTCCTTTCTTGGCGACCGGGAAAGCGCTGATTTATGTAGTTGCAGGGCAGCTAACCATGCGAGCACACAACAAGGTGGAAGTTTTTGATGTATACAAGGCCACCAAGCTCCCGACTATGTACGAGGAACTCTCGGTGATCAACGTGATTGATCGAGCTGATGATGCGCAGATAGTTGAATCACGAGAGTTATTGGGAAAACCACCGGAGCGATGTAAGCACTACTGGGGTGAGGACGGCGGTTGAGAGAAAACGTCTGTCACCCTAGAAGATGACTGAGCAGAATGACGTCGAGCCGCGACGGTAAACCAAGCGCTGCACGAGAGGCAACCCGTGAAACTTTTCTTTGTTAAATGTGAATAGATTTCATAGAAAAAAAAAGAAAATTTTTTTTACAACAAAATTTTTAGTTTTTATTTTTATTTTTAGTTTTTATTTTGGGTGAAACCTATAATTCTAACCAATTTCTTGTCGTAAGATGAAATGCAGGTTAAACGGAGGATAAATATGCAAAGGATCACAAAGGAAAATCCGAGGTATGAAAAATAACAAAACGTGGCAAAAATAGTGAGCTAGGGCGATGGCTCCGTGTCACGGAGGAGGGCGTCCGTGTTACCCTCCGTGACACGTTGAAGGTATTTTGGAATTTTTACAAATTCCAGAACACCTGCGCGATGGCTCCGTGTCACGGAGGGCATGCTCCGCGTTACCCTCCGTGACACGTTGAGGTGTATATCGCGACGGGTCACATCGGGTCGCCTCGCGCGAAATTTCCACTTTTTAACCCCGATTTCCCCTCATTTTTCCTCATTTTTCATATCCTCGCGACCAACATCCCAAAAACCCCTTCCCCCTCAATGTGACACGGACCTAGGCACATAATTTCATCAAGTTTCCGTTATTTCATCGAATTCAAGGTATGTTCTTCAACTCTATCTTAATTCTTGTCGAATTTTTGCGATGTTGAACATGTGATATGAGTAAAACTTGCCCTAAGTAGAAATTAAGATTAAATTCAATTGAATTATTGTTGATTGACGTTCGGAGTATCATTGTGATTGCTTGAACTCGATAATTATATAGCTTAATCGAATTTTTGATAAAATCATAGCTAGGGCTTGACTTTGAGTTTGAAATGGAAAAATTGAGTTGAACTACTGAAATTCTTGCTGGGTTGTGTATGTTGGGTGAGGTGAGTCGGTTGTGCTAACTGTTACTATGCTTAAAGATCGACGGATTTTCGGGTTAAGGAAATTGTGGAAATTGCAAGAAATGGGTGAATTGTATGGGATCATGTAGTTAAATTTTTCTTTTGTTTCTCCTTGCTAAGTGCTATGGGATAAAATGTTATCAATGGTAATGATTGTGGTTACCTGTACGAAGTCTGAGTAGTACATAGAATATATACCGTCGAATTCTCTGAATGCACTAAGCATATTTGTTACGTTTTGTTGTTTGTTTGTGGAAATAAGTATGATCTTGCCTTAATGTTGTGATTTTGGCTAAAAACTAAGTGTGGGGTAGCCTAGCTTAACCCAACCTTAGTCGAAGCTAATTTTAATTGGAATGACATTGGGACTGTCTGTTTGGTTTGACAGGAACAATGGCAAGCAGGCAAGACAAGGGAAAAGGCGCATCAACATCCGGCGCCGGAAGAAAAAGAATCAGACTGGGCACAGCAGTCCCAGCAGCACCAGCGGTTCCACGCGGCCAACGCCGTCAATACGGAACCAGATGGGTGACAGAGGAGGGGAAGAAATGGTGCGCGAAGCACAAAGAAAGCAAATACTTCCCTGAGGAACACATAGCAAGGGAACCATTGACACAGGAGTTCCCTAGGATTGTCCAAAGGATCGAGGTAGCCGGGCTGAATTTCATCTTTGAAGAGCCTAAGGAATGCAAGTTGCACTTGATTCGGGAATTCTACACCAACTGGAACCCAACTCTTAGAAGTCACACCATCAAAATAAGGGGGCAAATAGTCACTTTTGAGCCCCACCACCTTAATGCTATCCTAGGGGCGCGGGACACAGACGCCCATGTGCTTCGACAGCTGAATATCACTCCACCATATGCAGACATCAGACACACTTTGTGTGGAACCCGATCGACAGCTCGGTGGAGTAGGCACAAGGGGAAGGGCTACCACCAGACCTTGCCCTACTCACAGATGAACAGGGAAGCTAGGATATGGCTTAAGATTGTGTGTTCCTTCCTAATCCCGGGGGTGCATATAACGGATGTAACCTGGGATCATGTATGCTTGGTATACGCCCTGATGAAAGGGCTGGAGATCAATGTGGGGGCGGCCGGTTGCATCAAGGGCACAGGTACGGGTTTGGTGGATTAATCACCACATTCCTGAGGGGCCTGGATATTGAGGAAGAGGCCCTTGACTACATCCCACAGATGGAGCGGCGGGCCTTACATGTCACCAAAACTAAGGCACCCGACACCACCCACGGGCCAGTTCTTACAGTAGCCGAGCGACATGCTCGGGATGATCAGTACATGGCTAGTATGTACGGGATACAGATGCTCCAGCTGCGAATAGGCGGGAGGCCGGCAACAGAAGAGGAGCTGTGGCAGCTCGAGCTAGATTACCCTTTTGGCAAAAATGGCTGGGCTCTATACCGAGTGGGGCCAGCTTTTGTGGATCCCACGGATGATGATGTCCCTACAGATGAGGAGACACGTCGTGAGGACTCCGATGTGGAGTCCGATGATGACGATGGGGGCGATTTAGACATGGGAGACGAGGCAGCAACACCTGATGAAGAAGTGGAGTATTTTGATTGATCAGGGAGTTTCACCACCTACTCTTGTGCTATGCTAATTTTTGTGAACACTGGGGACAGTGTTTGACTTAAGTGTGGGGTGGGAGTAGTTAGGTGTTGGTTGCTGTTGTTTTTGATGTATGTTTCTGTTCTGTTGTTTTGCTTGTGGAAAAATTGTGACCCTGTGATTGTGATGTTTATGTTGTGTATTGTAATTAATGTGAAGCTATTGTGTGCTGCTGAATGTTCTAGCTGGTTTTGTACATATTTTTGTTTTATCGAAATGATCGATATTTTTAAAAAAATTTCAATTTTTGGGTTTTCTCGACATTTGTTTTCGGTTCTTTTACCGAGAATGGTCCCATTTAACCGAAGTCTTAGTTAGTGACCGTTCCATATGATGGATGGATGACGACCATCTTAAGGGAAATGTGGTCAGGAGTAGATTCTTTTTTCATTTATTTTGCAGTTTTTTTTCTTTTTTATGGTTGCATCCCAAAACCTGTAGTTACTTTATGGTTGCGGAATTCTGGCTGCGTGTTGTACATGAGATGTGAAATGCAAAGGTGATTCGTATGAAAGCATGCAACTGTGTAAATATATTGAGATACCTAGGCCATAGCGTCGATTCAGTGTGATTGAGGCTTAATGTTTGAATTCTTGTAATTAGTTGATTGAAGAGTCTGTGAATGCGTCTTGAATTGAGCATGTGCAATGAGTGTATGGTGAGGTTTTGTTTATTCCATGCTATTATGGAATGTCTAGAACTTGCCTGGTGTGTCCACGAAACGAAATGAAGGACGTGTATTGTAGGAAAGAATGTAGGCATTTCTTTGTTTTAACCAAAAGTTTCTCTTTTTCATTATCGTACCCCCCTTGAATGTACACCCTAGTTAGCCCGTTGAGCCTTTAGCCTATTATTTTTCTTTTGTCAAAAATGTGTAAACCGAGCTTAACCCTTTCTTTTCATTATCCGTGAATTTGATCCAAAACTCTTAAGCGCTTAAGAAGAGAAAATAATTTTCCCAAAGTGTCAAAGAGTGAGAATGGTGAAAAGAAAAGAAAAGCAGAGTGATGAAAGGAAAGAAAAGGTTGAAGGTGCACTCGCTATAAATTAAATATAATTAAGATGTATGAATAATCTTTGTTATTGAGTCAAGTGTGCTTAAAGATATGGGTCAAAATGAAGACAGACTTCAAGAATGGGAGGATGAAGGAAGAAACAATGCCCATGAGTTTGATGGGAAGTATTGAAAAAGCGCTTAAGGATGGTAGTGGCTATTATTGGCTAGCCCAATATTTACTAGTTCCGTAGCTTACATTACAACCCGTTAAGTCCTACGTGATCCTACATCACATTTCCTTATATTAGTGGAGTAATACACTAAGGGAAAGCCTATGGTTCATGACATGATGCATGTGAATTCTTTTGGGAGAGAGAGTGAAATTGTGTTTATATGCCCCTACATGTAATCTTTTGAGTTCATGTGATTACAAAAAGGGGAAAATTCTCTTGTGTTGTGAGGGCACATGCTTGATGAGAGATTAAATTTCATGTCGGATATCTTGATCATCTGATTTGCATGAGTTTGCCAATATCAAGAGTCGATTCTTGAGTCTAGGAGGTCTTAATGTGTTGAAGGGCATTGTATTGATAGGACCATGCGTGTTTTCTTGATGATAGGCTGTATTAAATAATCGGTATGACCGTAGCATGAATAGTCGAACCAAAGTAGCCAAGATGGGGTGTAAAGTACATGAGGTGTAAGATTGTTGTTTGGGGATGAACAAGGATTTAAGTGTGGGGTAAGTGATCTTGGGCAAATTTATATGCCCAAGTGATACTCAAATGTGTCATTTTAGCCTTGTTTATCTATTGATGTTTATACATTCTCATGTGATTGATAATAAAATGTGAATTTATACTAACCAACATGATTAGCATTGTTTTGCAGGTGAAATACAATTTTGGGAAGCTAAAATGTGTGTTGGGAGAGATTGGGGTTGGACTCGGATGCGAGCAAGGGAAAAAGCACTTGAAGGCACAAATTAAAGGGGCTCCGCGATGGAGCCGTGTCACGCTGCCATCGCGGATGCCTTCTGCCTGGATATGGAATTTTTGCCTAATTCCAGTGAAGGTGCGTTGGGGCTGTGGCACGTTGGCCTAGCCCTGCGTTGCACGTCGTGCCACGTTGGGACTTAATACCTGGACAACCAAATTCAAGTAAGGGTCCACGTCAGTGGCGTGTCACGGAGACAGTGCTCCGCGATGCACTTCGTGACACGTTGCTTGTTATTCCGGGAAAAATTCCCACTAGTATAAATAGAACACTTAGGTTCATTTTTAATAATTGCTGAATTGGTGGAGCAAGAACGTGGGTTACAGGCAGTTGAGGGGACGAAAATCTCAGGGTTTTTCTCTATCTCTTTCTTCTTTAATTCAATTGCTTGTATGATTAACACATTTAATGATGTTTACTCCACAAATGAGTGGCTAAATCCTCTTCCTGTTGAGGTTAAGAACAATTGTATTGAAATGGGATTATTGATTATTTGGTTTTTCATCGTTTCTTCCATGGTTGTTCTATTGATTCTTGTTCTTACTGCATTAATGTGTGGCCAACATTAATGTATATCTAAAAAGTCCGATTTCACTCGAGAGAGCAAGAAATTGGAAAGTTGTGAATTGATAGGATATGATCTTTTCTTAGTTTGGAAAAATTGAGAATTGATTTACCTTCTGGATAGAAATATACCTGAAAGTCGTATTAGTCAATTAAGGAATCGGTTTTGTATGGCTAGAACATGAATTTATTTTTATCACAGAGATATAGGTGGAAGGTTCATGATTCTTAAGTTGGGTTAAATACGAGAGTTTTAATCCATAGGCAATAATTCTTGACTAGCAATCGGAGGAAAGATTAATCAAATTGTATCGATAATTTATTTCTCTACATGTTCATTTTAGCCTCAGCATGCTCATATTCATAGTTCAGACTCAAATTGTATATTCGTTTTATAAATAGCATAAAATTAGAAACCAAAATACCAAACTCTTCTTCACACTGTTGTCTGCATTTTTAGAGTTAAAGTATAGTGACATTTGAGTAGATTGTTACCCTTGCCCAGTCCCTGTGGGATCGATACTTGGCTTACTTAAGCCACTTTACTACTTGTTCGACCACGTGCACTTACGTGTAGCTATATATCCAAAAGCAACTAAACAGTGGGTCGTGAGGGGTGATGATGAGCCGTGGAGTGACTCGTGGTCAGGCCACACGACTTGTTAGGTCTCCCATGGCCTAGGTGGACCAGTTGGCAAAATAGGAAAGGGTAGTGAAGACCACTGGTGGTGACTACGAGTTGTGGTCAGTCACCATGATTCATGGGTTCCCTTGTGGGATCCCCTAGGGAGTTTGGGGTAGCGAGCATGATGGGTCCTCGCCATGAGTCGTGCCTCTGGGCAACAACTCGTGAGGTCCCTTGTAAGGAGGCCCTGGCAGTGTTTTTCCTGCATTTTAAATAAGGGTCTTTTCATAATTTCCTAAGTTCCTAAGGATTAAACTACATCGTTTTAGGTTCTAAATGGGGTCTTTTAAGGGGGGATTAGCTTATGTTAGGACTCATTCATGCATGCAAGAGTTTACGGAGGAGGATAGAAGGTGATTCAAGGTGTTCTTCCCCAATTCCTCACAATTCCACCTTGGGCTTTCAAGGGAGATTAAGGATCAGCGTTTTTAGGTATGTAAGGTCTTCAATGGGTGGATTATTCCACACCCATGTTCCTACTCAACGATTTCACTTAAAATTTATTTAAAAACTCATGGGGTTTTATATTAAATTTGTATAAAATCTAATGATTTAATTATGGGTTTTGTGATTTTGAAATATTATTATAATTTGTGGATTTTGATCATCCTTTGAGATCTAAATTGATTATAACATTATCGATTTGATTTCTAAGCAATTAAGCTCAATTATGCATGCCCCATGATGAATCGATTCATGATCTATTATCCCATCGATGTTCTTTACAAGCCCATCATGAATTATGTTTTAAATTATGAATTCATTATGTTGTCCATTGTTATTTTATGAAATTCAAGCTATATGCATGATCTACGAGTATGTATGAATCTTATTAATCATGAATTATGTTTTTGGCCGACTCACGGGCCTCATGTCATGACTAGTTCACATATGTTCAAGCATGTTTGAGATTATCATGATTTAACTAGCCATAAACTCATGAATATATTATTATGAGCACTATATACGTTTTGTGAGTAGTATCAAACACCGAGTAGGTTCGGGGCTCAAGTCAAGCCCCAGATCTCATGAACTACGTGCCACTGTAGGTATGTTGGGACCCCTTTCATGTTTGTCCCCGGCCCAAATGACCCTTTTCATGGTGATATCACACTTTCATGGTTCCTACCCTTGGCAAGGTACAAACACCCTTCCGACTAGGGTTATAAGTCGGGCTACATGTGTACTCATGTGAGGTATGTCGGTTAAAAGAATATCCCACTGTTTCTCATAATTTAGGCATGTTATGATTATGAAGGTTGGCTCAAGTTATGTTAAGCAAGGTTCTTTTATTATGATTATGACTATGTTTATGTTATGAATGTTTTGAAACCTTGAGCCGGATGATATGTAAAAACAATTTATGATACGAGCATGCTGTTATACTCTTATGATCTTTTATGGACTTTAATTATGTTTTAAATGTTCGTTTTACTTACATTGCATACTCAGTACATTCCACGTACTTACCGCATACTTCCTATGTTGTATCGTTCTATGATACAAGTCCCAGTTCTCAGGCTCATCCTCACCCGTAGCGAGTTTCAGCCTTGCTCTTGGCGCACTTGGTGAGTCCTCATGTTCCGAGGGCTACATGTTCACACTCTATGTTATTACTTAAGTTTCTTGATGTTAGATTAGTTGGGGATCTGTCCCATTAATCCGCCTTTCATGTTTAGAGGCTTATCAGACTAGAAGATGTATTACGCCATATTATATAAGTCTAGTATTGTTTTTCCCTTATGCTATATTATGATTACATTCTTTATGCTAAGTATTCCGCTCATGTGATTGAATAAGATGTATGCTCATGCCATGGGTCGACTTGGGGCCTCTTGGGGCTCCATGTCCCGTGTGTACGATTCGGGTATATGTTTGGGGTGTGATAAACTTGGTATCAGAGTCATAGGTTTTGAAGTGTCCTAGGGAGTCCGAAAGCCGCATTAAGTAGAGTCTTTTTCATGGGTATGAAACGCGCCACACTTATGACGAAGAGGATACTAGACATTTAGGAAATGTTCCCTTCTTTCATGATCTATGTCGTGTTGTGAACGTCCTTGACTCTTCTAATTCATGCTATTCGCGTTTGCAGAATCATCTCCACGTCGGGTAAGTGCCAGGAGAAATGGTAATGGTAATATCATGAGGGTGCCCATGATGGTGAGCATTGATAACGTTCAAACCACACTTCCAACTGAAGTATGAAGTGGACGTTGTCAATAAAGAACCCAACTAGAGGTTGGGTCGAACCCATAGGGAATATGGAAGATCTAGATTACAGTCGGTAGATGAACTTGTATGGTAATTACTTCACAATGGGGTAATTCTAATAAAAAGAAATAATAAAAATGAGCAGTAGTCAAGATTATATTTGTGAATCAATAATTGAAAGATAACTAGAGTTTATGTTCCCTATGGGTTCATAACAGCTTTGGGTATACACTCGTGATCTTTACCAATAATTACTTATAGAACTGATAACTTAGGTTCATTTAAACAATCGACCAATCCCTATTGAATGACTATCCTCAATTACTCGACCAAATCTCATGAATTTTGCAAACCAACTGTTATTACTAAGTTCCAGATATAACTGTCCTGCGACCACAACTCAAGTTAATACAATGATCATTAAGATCAAGGCTCCGTTGTAATTCTCTTTTCCTAATCTCTACCTCTTCGACCAAAGCAAGTAAAGAATTCAGGCACTTCCTAACGTTATAAACCGCTAAGAATCATTAAAGATGAAAAGAATACAATATAAGTACTTAATATTGGATTTAGAATCACTTTGTGCAACCCTATCTAGTTAATTTACCATGGTTCCCACAACCCTAGCTATGGAGGTTTTAGCCTCTCATAGTTGCAAGGTTGTGATTTGTGTTCATTGTTGAAAACATCTAACAATACATACAAAGATGATTGAGAAAAATAATTCCTTCAATTAAACCACGAAATCTTCAATAACAAGCAACAAGAACAAGATAAATTCAAGAAAAGGTTGATCACAAGGTTGAACCAACTCAATTCTCTCTCTCAATGATGTCAAATCTCTTAATACAATGTTTTCCTCCTAGAATTAAGTCTATTTGTCATCCTTCTATAAAAAAATAAACATAAAAAGTATTTATAGAGACATAAGAATCCTTTTCCTAAACTAACAGGACTGCTTTCCATAACTGGTGCCGACATCGTCATGGGTCCACCTATGACTCATAGGGGCTTCTCACGGATGACATCAACTCGTGGCTTGGAGTGTTGGCTGAACTTTGGCTAAGTGTTGGGCAAAGATACGATTCATACCAACATGCTACAACTCGTACATTGACACCCGTGGCTTGATCCTAATGTATTGAAAATTTTCTGAACTTCATTACAACTGGTATGGTATGACTCGTACCTTCATCTCACTGGTCTTAGGTGCTCTCGTACTGAGAATCATCCTTCTGTGCAATTCTTCTGGATTTCATCATGACTGGCTTACCACGACTCGTACCACCATGGTATGATCCATGACAAGTCTCATAAGTTCAGTCTTCCAGGTTATGTTTCAGCTTCTCATCAAGGCCCTCAGTACGACTCGTAGGTCCATCCTACGGATCGTACTGCGGTCTGCACTTTTTACCCCTTTCTGCACACTTTTAGCTTCCTTTTGCAATTTATTGTTCCAACACCCATTTATCCTAAAATCATAGGAAAACTACCTCATATCCACATAAATACACCTAATCCATGCTATTTTCTTAGCTTTGAGCGTCAATAGTGCTGTAAATTCGCAGCACATCAACACCCTCAACTTAAGACTTTTGCATGTCCTCAGGCAAAGAAAAAGAAAAGTTAAACACGACGCTCAACTAGAAAATAAACTTAAGATACTACAGCCAAAACTAAAAAAAATTTGTGCACTCTATATACAAACTCTACTGACCCATTCCTCTTGAAACATCATCAGCTAATGTATTGCAAGCAACATCAAAACATCATATTCAGGGATCAGGACATGTCATCTAGCTATTAACAAGAAATCAAGTCATCACCTATGTGTTTCACACAGACGAATGGTAAAAGCAAACATAATCCATGTACCCTCACAAAAAATGAAGTCCCCTCTCTAGTATGAAGTATCAACTGAAACCTGGGACTAGGCAAATGAAGTACTCACCCTCTCAAAGAACTGCAAGTATTATACATCAGATACCATAGTCTTGCCCTTATTTTCTCTGCTTCGGCTTGTTAGATAGTCAAATTAAGATCACTATAGGACTTTATATGGCTTGTAATATAGGCTTAGAGCTGGACATGATAAAGATTAAAGATTTTATTAGTGACTATCCCTTCCTTGGCACTACATTCATTAGCTACAAGCCATTCTCCTATTTCACCCTTCATTCTTTTTGTCTCCTTTTCTTCCCTTTTTCCCATTTTATGAACATTCGCATGGGTGAGGTGATTTTTCACATTTTTCAACACTTTCAAGCTATTTTGAATTTCTCTTTTTTTTTTCCAATATTCTCAAATTTTTAGATTTTTACTTTTTCACCTCACAACACCTTATTTTTCACCATTTTTTTCTTTTCTTTCCTTTCCTCCCGCTCCCACCATTTATGCACCCCTACTTTAGTCACCCTCAAATTAAGCATTTTGCTTATGTTTAGGTTCACAATATCCAAGGAAGGACCAGCGCCAAACAGGTTCATTATAAACAAATGGGTATGGTTAGCAGGTAAATCAAAGAAATATGGTCAATTAAGGCTCAAACTTGGGATCAAGGGATTCATGACACTTTGGTAGGGCAATACAGGCAAAAAGTGAGCTAACTCAAAAATGGCCTATGATCATCTCCTAACCAACCATCCTCAATCTATGCAGAGACCGACCGGGCAAGTTCTAGATCTTCAACAACATACCGCAACAAATACTAAGACCTCACTAACACATCGTACATGAACTATTTTCACTTTACCTGTCTGGTTCATACATGGCTTAACAGGACTAGCACTATCAATAACTAAATGACATAAATCGATCGACAGAAATCA
This sequence comes from Datura wrightii, assembly GCA_035772735.1. NCBI lineage: Eukaryota > Viridiplantae > Streptophyta > Magnoliopsida > Solanales > Solanaceae > Datura > Datura wrightii. The sequence continues at coordinate 11,640,027 of JASDFA010000002.1, forward strand.
TGCATTGTTGTCACAAATACATAGCAAAAATTTTTAAACAGGGTCAAATTTTTCTAAAACAACAAAAGTAGTGCATATTCATTGGCTGAGTATTCCTAAGTTACTTTCTAATCAAACAAAAATCACAACTAAAACAAAATCGTAACACATGCCGGTTCTACTAGATCGCATGTCTGAGGAAAAAGAAACACGACAAGAAAAACCCTCAGGCGAACAAAAATATCCCAAAAAATACAAGTACACCTCCCTATTTAAAGAATGAGCTTCTTCCCCGAAGCACAAACTATAAGCTTGAAAGGAGGAACATACCTGTGGCTACTCAGACTTCGCCTCTGTCATCTCAAGAAGGAGGTACCTCCTTGGTAATCATGGCGCTAGCGGTGGCCGGCATACTCAATGGTGGAAAAATGGGGGTAGTGGTACCCCCTAAGTGACTATAGCCGTTTGAATGACCTCTATGGAAATCGGGGCTGAATGTGGCTCACTCGAAGGGTCATGGCCACTAGCAAACTCTGTGGTGGAGTTTCCCGCTCTTCTAACTCTCTTAGGTAGTTCGGTCATATGCTCCTCATGAGCTCGCATGCTCTCCCCTCTAGCTCGCTTGCACTCTTTCTTCTCCTTCTTTCTCTTCTTTTTCACACTCTCCTCACCAACATCTTCAGCAGCTCTCTTTTTGCCTTTATCACCGGCTGTACTTGGCCCCCAGTATGCTTCCAAGTCAATATCCTCATCAAGCTCTACATCCAGGTCCGGAAGAGTGGGGGCTTCTATAACAGTTGGTTGTTGTAAAGACAACTCAACCACTTGGCTCCGAAGAGCCCCTAACTCCGTACGGAGATTGCCAGTGTCTGACTACTCCGCTATCCTCAAGTTAAATCTGCTCTCAAAATTATCTATGCGGGCATGAAGGGCTTGAGCTGCTGTATCTATCTCGGATTTGACCCATGGCTTTACATTCTCCGTCATTGCCTAAATTTTATGTTGAGCCATGGTCATTCTCTTTGCCAGCTTCTGGAGGAAATCCTATGGTACCAAAATGTATCCTGCTAGAGTCTGCGTCTGTACACTAGGCTGTGGTGTAGCTGAGGTGCTGGGAGCTGACTTTGAATGACTGACCATTGTAGTCGGTGTCTTGCTCTACTCCTGAGTACTGGGGTTATTCACCTTTACGTCCCCTGCTGACTGAGCAGCTAGGATGGCTGTGGGCATTCTGGATCTGCTTACCGGGTTCATCTCATCCCGGATAAGGCCTATATCAACAATTCTTTGGCCTCTCGATCAATCTCTTATCACCCCGCTGTACTCTACCTCCCTGCACAAACTATATACAAGGCTTGGGAATGGAATAGTAGTGCTTACTTCCATTGCCCTATCTCGTATCTCGGTAGCGATGATCCTTAGGATGTTAAGAGGGTAGCGGAAATGAGGCGTGCCACCAACGCCGCTCTATCAGCACTCAGCGTGTTATCATTGACTTTGGGCGCTAATCGATGTCTCACCAATGTCCATCAGGACTTTGTGATGAAATTCAATGAATTCTTTGTCACCTGCTTGCCACCTGCCACCCACTCAGCTTCGTCCTTGTTCACAGCTATCACCTCTGCCAGCCATTGCAGTTGCCTCTATATATCACCCCTACTCAGACTCCTAATCTGCTTCATTGCCTCCACCCTGTAATCATACTCAGGTGTTAACCTTGTTGGTCTGAACTGAGGTCCATATAACATCCGTGCAATAGTCCGGTCAGATACATCAACTACTCGCCCTTGGACTAGAACACTCTCCAAGAAACGCTGCTCCTTTATCTTTTTCCCCTCCTTTTCTTTCTCCTCCATTGTGGACAGGTAGTTGGCGTAGACTCCCTAACGATCTCCTCTATGTATTGTGGAGGAGTCTTGGCCATCCAATCTAACCCATAGAAGCTAAAAATACACTTCATCTCCTCAACTTCATTCAATGAATTAATGAGGATCCGCGACTCTTCTTGGATACTTCTCTTTGGTTTATTCTTGGCGGTGAGAGCTAAATCTTATTCATATATCTCTTTAGCACCCGACACTATCCACCGCATTATTCTGTTCTCTCTGGCAGGGGTCTCCTCCTCCACTGCTTCCTCACTGCTTTCTGCGTCATCATGGGTCTCTTCTGACCCTTTCTCAGTGTTTGAGTCTGTACTTGGCCTTTGTTGTTCCTCTCTAGCCCCCTCTTCAAACTGGCGAGCTTGACTGGATGTGGCCATGGTTACTTCGTCTTGGGCCTTTGCTCTTGCCCTAGTGGTTCTTGTCCCATCTGTGTCTGTAGTGTCCACTTGATAATCCTCAAGTGAACCACTAGGTGAATCTTCAGCTTGCTCAAACTCTGAGTCCATTTTTTCATCTATCAATTGCCTGCGGGCTTGTATTTTATCTTCCCTACATTTGTATGTCATTGTACCTGGTGATAAAGAGGTTAGAATTCCATTGTTGAAAAAGAAAAATCAGATTAGAAGAGATTCGGTATCTCATTACGGGTCCTCAGTACGAGTCGTACCTCGAAGGCACGACTCATGAGAAGTCCTGATAGTGCCCTACGACTCGCAAGTACGACTCATACCATGAAGGTACGATCAGTACCTTGAGTCGCCTAATGAAGTCCCATTTTATACAAGTTCTGTTTTTCACCATGACTCGTGGTACAACCCGTAGGTCAATTCCATGAGTCGTAGGGTGGGCTTCCCAAATCAATTTTCCGAGATAAGTGGTACGAGAACTCAGTACGATTCGTGTGTCAACCTACAACCCCTACTGTGCTACATACCCTATTTTAACCCATTTTTACAACTCTTTTGCTCAGTGTGTAAGTGTTTGTTTTGCACATTTTTGGGTACTCAGATTTCCCCCAGGTCTGGCATGTGATAAACTCCCTTTTATCACCACTTAATCCTCCCCTACCCATAACTCCCCTTAGGTCTTCTAGGGCCAGAATTTCTTCTATTTCTAGTGGGTTTTTGGTCGAGTTAGTGTATTTCGCACCTACTCATTACTTTTCAAGCACACCAGTGGTTCTTATGGTTTTTTTGATTCCCTTAAGTTCACTTTCAAGCATTAAGAACGTAGAATATAAATTACTTACTTGATTCAGGATTCATAGATTGGAAATCAAATGTGAGGGCTTTGCACACTCAGTTGAAGCAAGAATTTCTAGCTTATTCTCTTGATGTTGGGAGTCTACGGGTGTTGGGAAGAAGGTTCTCAAGTCATGGGTTTTGGGGTTTTGAGGTGTTAGCATGGGAAATTGGCTGGTTTTGAAGTTATAGTAGTTGAGGGCTAATTTAAAAATTTGGGCCGAATCGGGTCAATTTAACTAGTCATGGCTCATATTACGAGTCATAGGAACAACCTACAACTTGTCCCTAGACCATAATGACTTTACTATAGAGGACTTACCCGGTGACCCATGAGAGCATCCTACGACTCGTACCAACATAGTACAAATCGTAGGATGAATCGTACGTCAAACTTTTCTTAGAATTTTCTCTGCTTTTCACCACCATTCCTACCACGACTCATAGGACCTCACCACGAGTCGTAATGAGATCTTGTGGCAGCAGATTTTTCAGCCACCTGTTTTTATTTCCCTGCACACTGAGCACACATTAAATCAATAACTTGGGTTGCCTCCCAAGAAGCACCTGATTTAATGTCGCGGCACGATGCAAGTCTCTTGACTACTCAGAATTTGTCAAGTGACTCATACTCATCAAGTGTTGAGATCACACTAAATTCCTTTGGTTGCTTAATAGTCCGGCAGATGGTGAACGTGACCTCTTCTTTGTTTATCCTAAACTTTAACAGGCCAGCTTCTACATCTACTAGAGCTCTCCCACTGGCGAGGAATGGTCGCCCCAAAATGATGGGGACCTCATAATCGACCTTACAATCCAATATCATGAAGTCCGCTGGGAATATAAACTTATCAACCTTGATGAGCACATCAACTAGGATGCCTACTGGTCTCTTTACTATTTTGTCGGCCATCAGTAGACGCATGTTGGTTGGTGTGGGGGCTCCCAATCCTAGCTTCTTGAAGACCGCCAAGGGCATTAGAATGCTAGCTCCCAGATCACAGAGTTCCCTTGCGAACTCGACATTACCAATGGTGCAAGGTATCGTGAAGGCACCTGGGTATTCCTTTTTCTAAGCTAAGACCCTTGTTGCTATGGAACTGCAGTGATGGACTTTGTCAACCGACGATCTTTTCTTCATCACCAGGTCCTTCATGAATTTTGTATATCCTAGCATCTGCTCTAGTGCTTCGACCAACGGTATATTAAAAAACGTTGCTTGAGTAATGAAGGAAATTTTTGGAATTTATCGTTATCCGCCTTTTTCTTCATCCTTTGTGTGAATGGTGGTGGTGGTCGCGGGATAGCCTTTTGCACTAGAGTTTCCCATTGATCTGTTATACCCCGTAAGATTCCCGACACCTAGATGGCTTATTTGCACGTTGGTTAAGCATATTTGAAAGCCATACGTGCTAGAGAAAGGCCCGGTAAAAGACCGGGCGAGGAAACCTATTGAACCATCATGGAAGGAGCCTAGGCAGAGCCCCTCCGCGATGGCAATGTGTCACGGAGGTGGAGCCTCCGTGTTGGCTCAATGACACGTTGGCCCTGTCTAGGCTCAAGTATATAAAGCCCCACTTCGGTTTTATTTCATTTACACTTAATTTAATTTCCAGAAACCGTAGAAAAATAGAGTGGGATGAAGGAGGTTAACATATAATCGTTTGATTACGCTGCCAAACGTAGTCCAAACCCAAATTAACCTCTGGTACCGAGGTATTTAGCAGCAGAGAGCATTCCTACGGATTTAGTTTCGCGAAATACGGCCGATGAATCGTCGAGCTACCGGGCTAAGGTAAGTAGAATTGCTCCAAACTAGTGTCTATGTGCTCCCAACCATAAAGTGAATACTTCTCCCTTCTGGACTTCTTAAAAATAACAAGTTTTCGACCGTCTTTCAATAAGCCTAAGTTTAGGCTATAATTTTATCGAAAGTGATGTTGTTCTTCAGAATAAAGTTATATTTAGTATTAATTGACGTATATGTGAATGCAGTTGGGAGAAATAGTTGGAGTACTGACCGAACCTCGTCCGACAGTCGGATAACTCGAGATTAAGGTATGTGAAGCTGTTCTTCGGCAAGTTAGTAAGCCTTAGCTTGGTAAATCATAGTAAACTCCGTATTTGTAGCTCTCAGAGTTGAATATTGGGAATTAAGTAAGTTTAGTAGATTCTGAGTTGTGTTGCCATATCGTATTCAGTCCGAAAGTTAGAAAAGCATACGCCGAAGGGCGAGATAGCATCCCAGATTCAGTATAGCTTATTATGTGATTAGCAAGCATGTTGTAGAATAAAAAGAGACAGATTTTCAGAATAAAAGTTAGTAAAGAAAAATTAGATAGACAGACAGTTATGGCTACAGATTAGCCATTTAGACAGATAGTATCCTGGCTAAAGATTAGCCACACAGTTAACTAAAGATTCCAGAATCAGTATAACCAGTAAAGAATCAGTATAACACAGAAAGAGATCAGAATAAGAAATCAGATTTGAGATAGTCTTTTCAGTTATACATGCTTGCTATTTATATGTGCTATTGTTTGTTGAGACTTGATATGGCGTGAGGGCACCTTATTGAGCGTCCTCGCCGCCCCTGGGTTGGTAATCGTGTCACCCACTAAGCGGGTGGGTTTACGTCGCTCCAAGGAGTGGCATGCCGTCCCCAGCTTCGATGAAGATGGGATGAAGCTTTCCCCATAACAGTCTGATCAGCATTACAAGTGCAGCTCCGGTTTCAGATCGCCCTGTTGAGTTTTGTATCCAGGGAATCAGACCCTATCTGTTACTGTCTGTACATTCAGTTATTATAGGTGTAGCTCCGGTTTCAGGTAGCCCCGTTGAGTTGTGTCCGGGGATCCAGACCCTATCTGTTACTATCTACACAGGAGTCCTCCGGACCCAGACACGGTTGCTTATATCGGAGGCTATGGCCCGAGCCGGAGACCTAGGGGGCCGGTAGAGGAGCTCCGAAGTGTGTAGATGAGTGGAGTGACTTATTTTTGGTTGATTTTGACCCAGGTAGGGGTATATAGATTGTTTTCTTGCTTGGTGTCGTCCGGCTTATGGGTGTTGGTATCGGCTCTTGTTTGCCATATATTTATATATGTATTTATGTGCTACATGTTAGTTAATAGGTAGCAGGCCACCGCGTCTACAGGTACGCCCCTGCCCTATCACAGTACAGGAAGTTTGATTCAAGTTCATATCAGTTCTTACAGATTCAGTATTCCCCTGCTATTCAGAATTGCTAGTTATGTTATTGTATTCAGTTATGTTATTTCAGTTGCTTTGCATACTCAGTACCAGCGGTACTGACGCCCGGTGGGGCGCTGCATTACTTGCCTGCAGGTACTCCTAGACGAGGAGGCGATCCCTCGTGATCCTAGCCAGCGTAGAGTCATCAGCTCCTGTCATCCGGAGCTTGATATTTCAGAGGTTTATATCATTTCCTTTTGTTGTACAGTACGGGTAGGTCGGGCCCTGTCCCGACCATCTTATCAATATTCCTAGAGGCTTGCAATCTGTATATATTTCCCTGTGGTCAGATGAGCCGGTCGTGTGAGGCTGTGCAGTTTGTTGTAGCTGTTTAGTATTTCAGTTCATGTTGGCCATGTGTGGCCATAATCAATCAGTAGTGGCTTTGTCGGCCCGCATAGGTTTCTTGTTACGAGTATGTTTCTGGTGTGCTGTTATTACAGATACAGGTGGCTATAGGCCAGTTGGCCGGAGGCTGTGTTTACAGCCGTTATATAGCCCGTTGCTTCCAGAAATCTAAGTTAGAACCAGCCAGGCACCAGATGTGCTTAGGCTCACCAGATAGCAGTCTAGGTCCTACTAGGGCACCAGGTGCCAGTCATACCGCCCAAGGCGGCGCGTGACAAACTTGGTATTAGAGCAGGTCGTGTCCCAGGGAGTCTGCAAGCTGTGCTAAGTAGAGTCTTGTCTATGGATGTGTTGTGCACCACATGCTATAGGCAGGAGGCTGCGAGGCATGATAGGATGGTTACTGTTCTTTCTCAGTTAGTCGTGCTATAGAGTGGTACAACATAGGGTTGAGTCCCTAAAACTTATCGTATGCTTTGTCTACAGATAAGAATGGCAGATCAGTGACACCCTGTCACAGGCAGGAGATTAGACACAGCAGCAGGAGAAGGCACCAGCAGGATGCCTCAGCTTCAGTTAGAGTCAGCCCGTCTGAGGGCGATATAGAGGCTTCATCACAGCCCTCTCAGCAGTCCCCCTCATATCAGGAGCCGTTGGGCACTACACCTCCCCTGATAACTCTTTAGCCTTCGCCATCAGATCAGGAGGTTCATAGCACTATGGTTATGTTGGCACAAATGATGGCCACACAGCGCCAGTCAGTGCCACCCGTAGCAGCAGAGTCTTCAGGTTGGTCAGGTAGTTCCAGGGTTAGGGAATTTTTGGCACTAGGTCCTCCACAGTTCATTGGGTCAAATCAGGCAGAGGATCCCCAGGACTTCCTAGATCAGATGCAGAGGATATTCCGAGTTATGCATGTGACCCCTTCAGAGTCTGTTGAGTTGGCAGTGTTCCGGTTAAGGGATATAGCTATATTGCTATACGAGAGTTGGGAAAGGTCCCGAGGGAGAGATGTTACCCCTCCGACCTGGCCCAGCTTCTCGGAGGCCTTTCTTGATCATTATTTGCCATGAGAGATCCGACAGGCCTGGATGGACCAGTTTCTGCATCTAGAGCAGGGGGTGAGGAGTGTACGTGAGTACGCTTTACAGTTTGACTCCTTAGCCTGTTATGCTCCAGCATTTGTTGATACTATGCCAGCGAGAGTTCACAGATTTATCATGGGTCTGAATACGGAGTATACTGAGGCATGTATGACGGCGACGTTGCGAGAGGACATGGACATTGCCCGAGTACAGGCTTTTGCTCAGACCATAGAGGGTCTTAGACAACGGCAGCAGGATAGTAGATAGACTAGTCAGGAACAGCACAGCAGAGACAGACCAGATGACATACCAAGGGAAGTTCAGAGAGGACCCGGGTCTCGATTATCAAATAGACCCCCTAGACCCCCACCTCTACCACAGCAGCAACAGCGAGGTAGATATGTTCGTAGAGGGCAGTCAGGGCCCAATGGCAGTTCCAGAACAGTGGGTTCCCCGCAACAGAGGAAGGGGGAACAGAGCAGATTTACACCCCCACCTTGCCCTACTTGCGGCCGACCTCACACCGGGGCTTGTAGATATGGCTCCTTGAGGTGCTACATTTGTGGGCAGGAGGGGCACTACATGAGGGATTGCCCGACCAGAGGTCAGGGGAGTAGAGACAGTCAGGATAGAGGATCCGCAAGGCCACGAGCCCCAGCAGCTTCAGTGGGGCGTGGGCCTTCAGGTTCAGTAGGCAGAGGCCGAGGTAGATCAGGAGCTTCCAGTTCAGGTACAGGCTCAAGCCGTACTTATGCATTGCCAGGGAGACAGGATTCAGAAGCGTCTCCAGATGTAGTGACAGGTATGATGACTATCTGTTCATGCCCTGCTTACGTATTGATTGATCCAGGATCCACTCTGTCATATATTACCCCATTTGTAGCATGAAAGTTCAATATTGCACCAGAATTATTATAGCAGCCCTTTGCAGTATCCACGCCCGTCAGTGACTCTATTATGGCTAGCAGAATTTACCGAGGGTGTACAGTAGAGGTTGCTGACCGTCAGACTATAGTAGATCTGGTAGAGCTAGAAATGATAGACTTCGATGCCATAATGGGTATGGATTGGCTAGTGCCGTGCTACGCCAATGTTGAATGTTGGACCAAGACAGTCCGATTCCACTTCCCAGGAGAAGCAGTGCGGGAGTGGAAGGGCAGCACCGCTACGCCAAAAGGTAGGTTTATTTCCTACCTTCAGGCGAGGAAATTGATAACTAAGGGATGTATTTACCATCTTGTCAGAGTTCAGGATGTCCGGGCAGAATCTCCGACACTCCAGTCTGTTCCGGTGGTGAACGAGTTCCCTAATGTGTTTCCAGATGAGTTACCTGGTATTCCCCTAGAAAGGGAAATAGATTTCGCTATTGATTTATTACCAGGCACTCATCCTATATCAATTACTCCTTATCATATGGCTTTTGCAGAACTCAGAGAGTTGAAGGAGCAGCTAAAAGATTTGCTAGATAAAGGTTTTATTAGGCCGAGTACTTCGCCATGGGGTGCGCCAGTTGTGTTTGTGAGAAAGAAAGATGGCTCACTCTGTATGTGCATAGATTATCGGCAGTTGAACAAAGTCACAGTAAAGAATAAGTATCCACTTCCCAGAATAGATGATTTGTTTGATCAGCTACAAGGGGCCAGATACTTTTCCAATATTGACTTGCGGTTCGGATATCACCAGGTTTGAGTTCGTGGAAGAGATATTCCCAAAATGGCGTTCAAGACCCGATATGGACACTTTGAATTTCTAGTTATGTCCTTTGGGTTAACGAATGCCCCAGCAGTATTCGTGGACCTGATGAATAGCATTTTCAGACCATACTTGGACCTGTTCGTGATCGTGTTTATTGATGATATTCTGGTGTATTCTCGCTCTAAAGTGGATCACCGGACTCATTTACGGACAGTGCTCCAGATTCTCAGGGACCGCCAACTATACGCTAAGTTTTCCAAGTGTGAATTCTGGCTGAACTTAGTAGCCTTTTTGGGGCATATTGTGTCGGATGCTGGTATACAGGTTGACACGCAGAAGATAGAAGCAGTCAAATCATGGCCTAGGCCTACCACTCCGACTGAAGTCCGTAGTTTTCTGGGATTAGCGGGATATTACAGGAGGTTTGTTGAGGGATTCTCTACCATAGCGGCACCTCTGACCAAACTGACGTAGAAAGCAGCGAAGTTTCAGTGGACAGAGGCATGCGAGCAGAGCTTCCAGGAACTAAAAGATAAATTGACCTCCGCCCCAGTGTTAACATTGTTGGAAGGTACAGAAGGGTATTCAGTGTATTGCGACGCGTCAGGCGTTGGGTTGGGTTGTGTGTTGATGCAGCATGGTAAGGTGATTGCGTATGCTTCCAGACAGCTGAAGAAACACGAAAAGAACTACCCTACCCACGACCTGGAGTTAGCCGCAGTGATCCACGCCTTGAAAATGTGGAGACATTACTTGTATGGCGTCCATGTTGATATTTTTACAGATCACAAGAGCCTACAGTATATCTTCACTCAGAGGGAGTTGAACCTGCGACAGCGTCGCTGGTTAGAATTGCTAAAAGATTATGACGTGAATATTCTGTACCACCCGGGAAAAGCTAATGTTGTAGCAGATTCTCTCAGTCGTAAGTCCATGGGGAGTTTGACGTATTTGCAGCCCGAGCAGCGGGAATTGGCCAGGGAGATACATCAGTTAGCTAGCCTAGCCGTTCGTGTAGCAGAAATAGAGAACAATAGGGCGGTAATTCAGAACACCGCCGTGTCATCGTTAGTTGTGGAAGTGAAAGAACGTCAATATGAGGATCCTGACCTGATCCGGCTTAAAGATCATATTCCGCAGGGGAAAGCGCCAGATTTCCAGGTAACAGAGGATGTAGTGCTACGTTGTAAAGGTCGTCTCTATGTTCCAGATGTTTCAGGACTTCGCCAGCAAATTATAAATGAGGTACATTACGCCCATTATTCTCTTCACCCCGGTGCGACAAAAATGTACCATGATATCAAGGAAAACTACTGGTGTCCAGGTATGAAAAGGGAAATTGTTGAATTTGTAGCCCAGTGTCCTAACTGCCAACAGGTGAAAGCAGAACATCAGAAACCAGGCGGGTTAAGTCAGGACATAGCTGTGCCTCTCTGGAAATGGGAAGCCATGAATATGGATTTTCTGGCAGGATTACCCCGTACCAGACACAAACATGACTCTATATGGGTGATAGTTGACAGATTGACAAAATCAGCTCATTTCCTGCCAGTAAGAACTACTTTCTCAGCCGAAGATTATGCAGAGTTGTATATCCGAGAAATAGTCAGGTTGCACTGAGAACCAGTATCCATTATTTCAGACAGAGGAGCACAGTTTACGGCTAGATTTTGGCAATCATTCCAGAAGGGTCTGGGAACGCAGATTAATTTGAGCATAGCATTCCACCCTCAGACAGATGGATAGGCTGAGCGCACTATTTAGACGCTCGAGGATATGCTGCGAGCGTGTGTGCTAGACTTTAGAGGTAGTTGGGACGAGCATTTTCCGTTAATAGAATTTGCTTATAATAATAGTTATCACTCGGCTATTCAGATGGCACCTTTTGAGGCTTTATACGGGCGGAAATGCAGATCGCCAGTTGGATGGTTTGAAATAGGGGAATCAGCGTTGATTGGGCTAGACATCATTCAACAGTCAGAGGAGAAGGTAAAGCTTATCAGAGAACGCCTACTGACTGCACAGAGCCTCCAGAAATTGCATGCTGATGTGCGGCGCAGAGACCTGGAATTTAATGTGAATGACTGGGTATTTCTGAAAGTATCCCCGATGAAAGGGGTGATGAGATTCGGCAAGAAGGGTAAGCTCAGTCCGAGATTTGTTGGGCCTTATCAGATTCGTCGAAGGATAGGCCGAGTAGCGTATGAGTTGAACTTGTCGCCAGAATTAGAATCTGTTCATCCAGTCTTTCATGTATCTATGCTGAGGAAATGCTTAGGAGACCCGTCCAGAGTAGTCCCCATCCAGGATATTTAGGTTACGGAAGAGCTGGCCTATGAAGAGGTTCCAGTAGCCATCTTAGACAGACAGATTCGTACATTGAGAACTACGGATATTGCGTCTGTCAAAGTATTATGGCGTAAGCAGAATCGAGAGGAGATGACATGGGAGGCTGAGGAAGATATGAAAGCTAGGTACCCTCACCTATTCCAGGCCTAGTCAGGCGACAGGTATGTCCGTATTATTACTTATACAGTACCTTATTGTTGTATATCTATAAATGAGACAGATTGATGTAAGTGAATCTTAAAGTCTTGTGTGCAGTACCTGTATTGGACTTTTCTGCATTTCAAGTTTTTTCTATAGTCCATATTACAGGGGAAACTCTGCCGAAATTTTCCTAGGTAGTAAGTTGAGAAGTCCTCTAGATAGAAGTTTACATTCGAGGACGAATGTGCTTAAGGGGGGAGAATGTTATACCCCGTAAGATTCATGACACCTAGATGGCTTATTTGCACGTTGGTTAAGCATATTTGAAAGCTATACGTGCTAGAGAAAGGCCCGGGAAAAGACTGGGCGAGGAAACCTGTCGAACCATCGCGGAAGGAGCCGAGGCAGAGCCCCTCTGCGATGGCAACGTGTCACGGAGGTGGAGCCTCCACGTTGGCTCTGTGACATATTGGCCCTTTCCAGGCTCAAGTATATAAAGCCCCACTTCAGTTTTATTTCATTTACACTTCATTTAATTTCCAGAAACCGTAGAAAAACAGAGTGGGACGAATGAGGTTAACATATAATCGTTCGATTATGCTGCCAAACGTAGTCCAAACCCAAATTAACCTCAGGTACCGAGGTATTTAGCGGTAAAGAGCATTCCTACAGATTTAGTTTCGCGAAATACATCCGACAAATTGTCGAGCTACCGAGCTAAGGTAAGTAGAATTGCTCCAAACTAGTGTCTATGTGCTCCCAGCCGTAAAGTGAATACTTCTCCCTTCTGGACTTCTGAAAAATAGCAAGTTTTCGACCGTCTTTCGATAAGCCTAAGTTTAGGCTATAATTTTATCGAAAGTGACGTTGTTCTTCAGAATAGAGTTATATTTAGTATTAATTGACATATATGTGAATGCAGTTGGGAGAAATAGTTGGAGTACTGACCGAGCCTCGTCCGATAGTTGGATAACTCGAGATTAAGGTATGTGAAGCTGTTCTTCGGCAAGTTAGTAAGCCTTAACTTGGTAAATCATAGTAAACTCCGTATTTGTAGCTCTCAGAGTTGAATATTGGGAATTAAGTAAGTTTAGTAGATTCTGAGTTGTGTTGCCATATCGTATTCAGTCCGAAAGTTAGAAAAGCATGTGCCGAAGGGTGAGATAGCATCCTAGATTCATTATAGCTTATTATGTGATTAGCAAGCATGTTGTAGAATAAAAAGAGACAGATTTTCAGAATAAAAGTTAGTAAAGAAAGATTAGATAGACAGACAGTTATGGCTATAGATTAGCCATTCAGACAGATAGTATCCTGGCTACAGATTAGCCACACAGTTAACTAAAGAATCCAGAATCAGTATAACCAGTAAAGAATCAGTATAACACAGAAAGAGATCAAAATAAGAAATCAGATTTCAGATAGTCTTTTCAGCTATACATGCTTGCTATTTATATGTGCTATTGTTTGTTGAGACTTGATATGGCGTGAGGGCACCTTATTGAGCGTCCTCGCCGTCCCTAGGTTGGTAATAGTGTCACCCACTGAGCGGGTGGGTTTACGCCGCTCCAAGGAGTGGCATGCCATCCCCAGCTTGGATGAAGATGGGATGAAGCTTTCCCCATAGCAGTCTGATCAGCATTATAGGTGCAGCTCCGGTTTCAGATAGCCTTGTTGAGTTTTGTGTCCAGGGAATCAGACCCTATATGTTACTGTCTGTACATTCAGTTATTATAGGTGTAGCTCTGGTTTCAGGTAGCCCCGTTGAGTTGTGTCCGGGGATGCAGACCCTATCTGTTACTGTCTACACAGGAGTCTTCCGGACCCAGACACGGTTGCTTATATCGGAGGCTATGGCCTGAGCCGGAGACCCAGGGGCCGGTAGAGGAGCTCCGAAGTGAGTAGATGAGTGGAGTGACTTATTTTTGGTTGGTTTTGACCCGGGTATGGCTATATAGATTGTTTGCTTGCTTGGCGCCGTTCGGCTTATGGGTGTTGGTATCGACTCTTGTTTGCCATATATTTATATATGTATTTATGTGCTACATATTAATTAATAGGCAGCAGGCCGCCGCATCTACAGGTACGCCCCTGCCCTATCACAGTACAGGAAGTCTGATTCAAGTTCATATCAGTTCTTACAGATTCAGTATTCCCTTGCTATTCAGAATTGCTAGTTATGTTATTGTATTCAGTTATGTTATTTCAGTTGCTTTGCATACTCAGTACCAGCGGTACTGATGCCCGGTGGGGTGCGGCATTACTTGCCTGCAGGTACTCCTAGACCAGGAGGCGATCCCTCGTGATCCTAGCCAGTATAGAGTCATCAGCTCCTGTCATTAGGAGCTTGATATTTCAGAGGTTTATATCATTTCCTTTTATTGTACAGTACGGGTAGGTCGGGGCCCTGTCCCGACCATCTTATCAGTATTCCTAGAGGCTTGCAGTCTGTATATATTTCCCTGTGGTCAGATGAGCCGGTCGTGTGAGGCCGTACAGTTTGTTGTAGCTGTTTAGTATTTCAGTTTATGTTGGCCGTGTGTGGCCATAATCAGTCAGTAGTGGTGACCTTGCCGGTCATGTAGTATCTAGTATTCTATTGTTGAGTTACAGATAACTAGACAGCATGGTGGCCTTTTCGGCCCGCATAGGTTCCTTGTTACGAGTATGTTTCTGGTGAGCTGTTATTATAGGTACAAGTGGCTATAGGCTAGTTGGCCGGAGGCTGTGTTTACAGTCGTTATATAGCCCGTTGATTCCAGAAATCTGAGTTAGAACCAGCCAGGCACCAGATGTGCTTAGGCTCACCAGATAGCAGTCTAGGTCCTACTAGGGCACCAGGTGCCAATCATACCCCCCAAGGCGGGGCATGACATGATCAATGTCACATTCCTTCTCACCCTTAGGGGCCTCTTTCAACCCATCATTTCATGTCTCATCACCGATGTCTTCTTCCTCAATCACGCTATCTTTATTCTTTTCAACTTCAACAGGGAACGAGGGGTCAACTGTGGTTTTACCACTCCTACTCATCACTGCCATGCAATGAGCATCATTCTTCAGATTTTGGAAAGTGTTGCTAGGAAGTGTACCCTTTTTCCTAGGGTTCATTGATGCCGACAGTTGCCTAAGTTGGTGTTCTATCTGCTTGATGGCGGTGGCGTGAGATTCCACTTTCTGACCCATGCTAAATAAATCACTTCAAATTTCTTTTAACTGATCATCTATGGATCTCACCTTTTCCAGCATTTCGGTCATCATACTCTCCAGCTTTGATTGTATGGCCTCCCCTTCTCGTGTGTTAGGAGGAACATAGACTCCAGCCTATTCGTTGCATATACGTCATTGCTTCTCCATTCTCCCTCTTGCTCACGACCACGACTCCTATCTCTGAACCCGTTCCTGTTGTAGTTGTCCCTATATTGGTTCCGACCTTGATTTCCAGAACCTTGGTGCCAATTGTCTTGTCCATACGCTTGGGCATTGGCTCGGAAACCCGCCACTTGGCTATCTATGAAGTTTGCCTCTTTCTCAGAATCAAAGTGTTCTAATACCTGCTCCCTTCCTTGTGTTCCCACTGCATTTACCTTTTTGGCTCCTGCTCCCATGATATGCTTTGTCAGCATATCCAATGATGTGCGCATGTGAGCCAACTCCTGATCGCGTTCTTCCTCCTTCCTTCATTGGTCTGCAGTCAAACCAATAGTATATGTACCTACCACTGCATCAGCCTCCCTCGCATGCCAGGCCTTGTTCGTCTTTGTCACCTTGTCAAGGATAATGGCTGCTTCCTCCCAGGTGTGACTCATCAATGCTCCACCCGCCACCGTGTATGCTACTGTCTTGGTGCTATTATTAAGAGACCTGTAAAAGATTTCCAACAAGCTGTCATCTAGGATTTTATGGTTCGGGAACTTAATCAACTTCTTCTTAAACCTCAACCAGGTCTTGTGAAGTGCCTACGTCTTAATCTGCCGGAAATTATAAATCTCATCTTTTAACTATAACATCCTTGATAGGGGAAAGAATCTTTCCAAGAAGTCTTTTCTCAGCTCCCTCCAGTTGGTTATGGAGTCGTTGGGCAACTTCGATAACCACAAAGTAGTTTCCCCTGATAGAGAGAAAGGGAAGAGTCGGAGTCTTATCGCATCCTGGCTTACTCAGGGCAACATGTATGCCTTGCATATTCCTATAAAATTCATCAAGTGCAGGTTGACGTCATCCACTGTATGGCTGCTGAACACCCCTTTCATGTTTAGCAATTGAATCATGGTGCTCATAATGTCGAATTTGGCCCCAGCGGGCAGTGGTGGTGGCACAATTGCTCCAGTTTACCCAACCTCATCAATATTTGGGTCATCATCATCGAAGAACTGAGGGGCAAATCTCTGAGCTCAGTTGCCCCATGTCGACCAGCGTTTACCACTTCATCTATATCATCACCGGCTTGCTAAAGTGTAGCTAACTGAGATAGCTCGGCTTGCCTAGCTTCTGCAGCTAAGCGGGCTTTTCTCTGCTCAAGATTTTCCATTCTATGCAGGGTTCGCTCGATTTCGGGATTGAGTGGAACAAGGGGGTCGCCTCTACTCTGAGTGCTTTGCATCCACCGGAGGACAGCTTGTGGGTATCAAAGAAAAATACAAAAAAAATATACATAATTAAGGAAATAATTACCAAAAAGTCAAATACAAGCAAATAACCTAGTCTTAACCGTATTCCCCAGAAATGGCGCCACTTTTTAGTAACGCTCAAACCACACTTCCAACTGAAGTATGAAGCGGATGTTGTCGATAAAGAACCCAACTAAATGTTGGGGTCGAACCCACAGGAAATATGGAAGATCTAGATTACAGCCGGTAGATGAACTTGTATGGTAATTAATTCACAATGGGGGAATTCTAATAAAAAGAAATAATAAAAATAAGCAGCAGTCAAAATTATATTTGTGAATCAATAATTGAAAGATAGCTAGGGTTTACGTTCCCCATGGGTTCATAACAACTTTGGGTATACACTTATGATCTTTACCAATAATTACTTACAGAACTGATAACTTAGGTTCATTCAAACGATCGACCAATCCCTATTGAATGACTATCCTCAATTAATCGCCAAGTCTCATGAGTTTTGCAAACTAACCGTTATCACTAAGTTCCATATATAACTATCCTGCGACCACAGCTCAAGTTAATACAATGATCATCAAGATCAAGGCTCCGTTGTAATTCTCTTTTCCTAATCTCTACCTCTTCGACCAAAGCAAGTAAAGAATTCAGGCACTTCCTAACGTTGTACACCATTAAGAATCATTAAAGATGAAGAGAATACAATATAAGTACTTAATATTGGTCTTAGAATCACTTTGTGCAACCCTAGCTAGTTAATCCACCATGGTTCCCACAACCCTTGCTATGGAGGTTTTAGCCTTTCATAGTTGCAAGGTTGTGATTTGTGTTCATTATTGAAAACATCTAACAATACTTACAAATATGATAAAACAATTCCTTCAATTAAACCATGAAATCTTGAATAACAAGTAACAAGAACAAGATAAATTCAAGAAAAGGTTGATCACAAGGTTGAACCAACTCAATTCTCTCTCTCAATGATGTCAAATCGCTTACTACAATGTTTTCCTCCTAGAATTAAGTCTATTCGTCATCCCTTTATAAAAAATAAACATAAAAAGTATTTATAGAGACACAAGAATTCTTTTCCTAAACTAATAGGACTGCTTTCCATAACTGGTGCCGACCTCATAACGGGTCCACCTACGACTCGTACGGGCTTCTCACGGATCGTGAAATCAACTCATGGCTTGGAGTGTTGGATGAATTTTGGCTAAGTGTTGGGCAAAGATACGATTCATACCAACATGTTACGACTCGTACATTGACACCCGTGGCTTGATCCTGATCTGTTGAACTTTTTCTGAACTTCACTACAACCGGTATGGTACGATTCATACCTTCATCTCATGGGTCGTAGGTGCTATCATACTGAGAATCATCCTTCTGTGCAATTCTTCTGGATTTCGTCACGACTAGCTTACCACGACTCATACCACCATGGCACGATCCGTGACAAGTATCATAAGTTCAGTCTTCCAGGTTATCTTTCAGCTTCTCATCAAGTCCCTCAATACGACTCGTAGGTCCATCCTAAGGATCGTATTGTAGTATGCACTATTTACCCCTTTTTGCACACTTTTAGCTTCCTTTTGCAATTTATTGTTCCAACACCCATTTATCCTGTAAAAGTGCCTCATATCCACATAAATACACCTATGTCCATGCTATTTTCTTAGCTTTGAGCGTCAATAGTGCTGTAAATTTAATGCACATCAAGCATAAGCCAGCCCCACCTGTTTATGAGGAACATGTACCAGAGCTAGCCGCCTACACCATGCATAGGTAGCGATTCAAATGCTGGCACATGCTATGAATGCACAGGTCCAGAGTCAGAAAGTGGTGCATTTCCCTTAGAATGGGAATGTAGCGGTAGCTAAGGTGAGGAATTTCTTGAGGATGAGCCCTTCGGAGTTCATGGGGTCGAAGATAGACGAGGACCCACATGACTTTATTGTGGAAATTTTGAAGATCACCCAGGTTATGGGGGTGAATAATAGGGAATGCATTGAATTGACCTCCTATCAACTAAAGGGGGTAGCACATATATGGTTTAAGCAATGGAGAGATACCAGAGCGACGGGTGCAGGCCCGATAGGCTGGGATGAGTTTCACACTGCATTCATGGATTGATTCTTCCCTTGAGAGATGAGGGATCTCAAGGCGGCTGAGTTTATGAATTTGAAGTAGGGAAACATGTTAGTCCAAGAGTATGCATTGGATTTTACTCGGCTATCTGAATATGCTCCGGAGCTAGTGGCGGATCAGCGGGCTCTGGTGAGCTGCTTTGTGCATGGAGTAGCATATTACTTGGAAAAGGATTGCCGGATTGCCATGCTTCACCGGGACATTGAAATTCCACGCATTGTATTGCATGTGCAGTAGATGGAGTCGGTCTATAGGAGGCAAAGTGAGGCAAAGAGGGACAAGACCGATAGCTACGGGGTTTCTCAGGCCAGGTCAGGATGTGGACCACGCCAGCAGTCCTAACATAGGTCTATTGCTCTAGCTCCATCATCAGCTAGCACGCTGTCCAGGTTCATAGGTGACCAAAGGAGTAGGGCTATAGGTCCGAGGGATCATGGTAGCATTTAGGTGGAGCACACCTTTCTAGTTTGTGCAAAGTACGACAAGAACCACCCCGGAAGTTGCCTGATCGGTGCGGATACCTGTTTCGGGTTTGGCCTGCAGCCAGTTCTACTACTCCAGCAGCACGACCCCCTCAGCAGGGTGCCTCCACTAGTTCAGCAGGCAATCTGTGCCAAAACCGATTTTTTGTCCTAGTATCCCGCCAGGAGCAGGAGGCATTGATAGATGTGGTCACGGGTATGTTGCAAGTATTTCATGTTGGTGCATATGCCTTGCTAGATATAGGAAGCTACTTTATCTTTTGTGGCCCTTTATATTGATAGTAGTTTTGGAGTTAGCCTTGAAATTTTGTCAGAACCTTTCTTCGTATGTACTCCAGTCGGTGACTCAGTGGTAGCTAGGTGGGTGTATAGGGGTTGCTCCATTACGGTGTTGCATAAGGTTACCTCCGCGGACTTAGTAGAATTGGCCATGACTGACTTTGACATTATTTTGGGTATGGATTGGTTGTTTTCATGTTAGCTTCGATTAATTATAGGACCCGTGCAGTGGAATTCTGGTTTTTGGTTTAGTCAGTTTTGGAGTGGAAGGGTAGTTTGGCCGTACCAATCGGTCAGTTTATTTCATACCTTAAGGCCCAAAAAATGATCTCTAAGGGTTGCATGTACCACTTAGTTAGGGTTAAGGATGTAGAGACCGAGACCCCAACTATTCAGTCAGTTCTAGTGGTGTGTGAGTATCCAAAAGTTTTTCTCGATGATTTGTCAAGTGTTCCTCCGGAGAGGGAAATCAATTTCGATATTGATTTACTGCCCGATACGCAGCTTATCTTTATTCCTCCTTATAGGATGGCTCTAGCTGAGCTAAAAGAGTTAAAAGAATAGTTGAAACTTGTTGAATAAGGGTTTCATTAGACCGAGCAAGTCTCTAGAGGGTGCACCGATTCTCTTTGTTCTAAAGAAGGATGGGTCCCTTCGAATGTGTATTAATTATCGGCAGCTTAATAAGATCACCGTCAAGAACAGGTACCCCTTGCCCAGGATTGATTATTTATTTGACCAGCTCCAGGGTGCCATGTGCTTCTCAAAGATAGATCTCAGGTCTGGATATCAACAACTCAGGTTTCGGGAGTGTGACATTCAAAAGACAGCCTTCAGAACTCGGTATGGCCATTATGAGTTTGCAGTTATATCATTCGGACTAACCAATGCTCTTGCAACCTTTATGGACCTGATGAACAGGGTGTTCAAGCAGTATCTGGACATGTTCATAATAGTGTTCATCGATGATATCCTTATATACTCTCGTAGCGAAGAGGCACATGCTACTCACTTGGGTATAGTGCTTCAGATCCTCAAGGATCGTTAATTATAGGCAAAGTTCAGCAAATGTGAGTTTTGGTTGGACTCGGTGGCATTTCTAGGCCATGTGGTTTTAGGTGAGGGCATTAGGGTAGATGCCTAAAAATCGAAGCGGTGAAGAATTAGCCCAGATCGGTGAATCCTTCAGAAATTTAGAGTTTCTTGGACCTAATCGGTTACTACCAAAGATTTTTTGAGGGTTTCTCATCTATTTTGGAACCTTTGACCGGGTTGACTTAGAAAAAGGTGAAGTTCCAATGGTTAGAGGATTGTGTGAAAAACTACAAGGAATTGAAGACCGACTCACTTCAGCACCAGTGTTGACTTTGCCCGAGGTTACTGATGGCTTTGTTGTATATTGTGATTCTTTGAGAGTCGAACTGGGATGTATGTTGATGCAGCGGGAAGGTGACAGCATATGCCTCTCGACAGTTAAGGGTTCACGAAAAGAATTACCCGACCCATGATCTTTAGTTAGCCGTGGTGGTGTTTGCATTGAATATATGGTGGCATTACTTGTAGGGGGTTCACGTGGACATATTCACGGATCACAAGAGCTTGAAATATGTGTTCACACAGAAAGATCTCAATCTTCGACAAAGGAGGTTTTTGGAGTTGTTCAAGGACTATGATATGAGTGTTCTTTACCACCCAGGCAAGGCTAATGTGGTGGCGGATGCACTTAGTAGGCTCTCTATGGATAGCGTGTCCCACTTTGAGGAGGGAAAGAAGGAGTTGGTGAAGGATGTCCACCGGCTCGCCAGATTGGGAGTTAGATTGGTTGACTCGATCGATGGCGGTGTCGTTGTGTAGAATGGGTCAAAATGATCCTTGGTGGATGATGTCAAATCTAAGAAAGATGAAGATCCGGTTTAAAGGAAGCTAAAGGAAGCAGTGCAAAGTCAAAAGGTGAAGGTTTTCACCCAAGGGGGAGATGGGGTGCTACAATACCAGGGTCAACTATGTCTTCCGGACGTTGATAATTTGAGGGTTCGGATATTGCATGAAGCACATGGTACCAGATATTCTATCCATCTGGGATCCATAAAAATATACCTGGACTTGCGAGAAATCTATTGGTGGGAAGGTATAAAGAAGGATATTGTAGAGTTTGTAACCAACTGTCCTAACTGTCAGCAAGTGAAGGTCAAGCATCAAAGGCTGGGAGGTGTACTTCAGGATATTAGCATCCCCACTTTGAAGTGGGAATAGATTAATATGTACTTCATTATAGGCCTACCTCGTACTCGACGACACTATGATTCCATTTGGGTGGTGGTAGATAGGTTAACTAAGGATCCCTATTTTCTACTGGTCAAGACCATGAATTCAACAAATAACTATGCCAAGCTGTATATTTAGGAGTTGGTTTGACTTCATGGAGTGCCTTTGTTTATTATTTAAGACTGAGGTACTCAGTTTATCTCCCAGTTCTGGCGATCCTTTCAGAAGGGACTTGGGACTCAGATTAAGCTCAGCACAACATTTCATCCGCAGACGGATGGTCAGGCGGAATGAACAATTCAGACTCTTGAGGATATGTTGAGGGCATGTGTAATAGATTTCAAAGGTAGTTGGGATGATCATTTGCCCTTGATCGAATTTTCCTATAATAACAACTATTACTCCAGTATCTAGATGGCACCATTTGAGGCTCTTTACGGACGAAGGTGTATATTGCCCATCGAATGGTTTGAGGTTGGTGAGGCAGCCATGATAGGACCTGATTCGATTCATAAAGCCATGGAAAAGGTCTAGTTGATAAGGGACCAGTTAAAATCTGCTGAGAGTCATCAAAAATTGTATGCTGATGTGAGGAGAAGAGATTTGGAGTTTGATGTGGACGACTAGGTATTTCTCAAGGTATCTCCCATGAAGGGAGTCATGCAGTTCGGAAAGAAAGGGAAACTCAGTCCCCTCTATGTTGGTCCCTACCGGGTTGTGAGGAGAGTTGGTAAGGTAGTGTATGAGTTGGACTTTCCCTCGGAGTTATCTTCAGTTCATCCTGTGTTTCATGTGTCACATTTGAAAAAGTGCTTGGGCAATCCAACTTTAGTAGTCCCGGTGGATAGCATTGGTGTAAAGGATAACCTCAACTATGAAGAAACTCCGGTGGAAATCTTGGATCTTCAGGTTAGGAGGCTGAGGAACAAAGAAGTAGCTTCAGTTAAAGTATTATGGAGAAATCAACATGTTGAAGAAGCTATGTGGGAAGCCGAAGCGGATATGATGGCTAGATACCCACACCTATTCTCTACCGTCTCAGTCTTTGCTTGAGGTATTAGTTTTTTCCCTAAACCTCTAATCAGCTTTCATGTTCCTTTCATGCGTACAAATTTGTTTTATGATGTCGTAAATGTATGTGATATCTGATTCAGTTCAGTTATGTAGTTCTTTTCGGAGGCAGTCAATCCGTCAGTTTTCAACTTAAATGATCAGTAATTGCATATGATGATTGCTTGTTTATCAGTTTTCTGCATGTTCCTAACATTCAAGGATAAATGTTCCTAAAGGGGAGATATTGTTATACCCTGGGAACCCAAGGGTCAGACCTCGGATTCAAAACAAAGGAAAACTGGAAAGTTGCACCAGGTCACAGAATGACCCATGAGGTGGGTCGTGAGGGGTGACCACAAGTCGTGGAGTGATTTGTGGTCAACCACGGCATGACGAAGTTTTGGGGTAAGACCATGGGTATGACCACGAGTCATGGTCAAGCCACACGATTCGTTAGGTCTCCCATGGCCTAAGTAGACCAGTTCACAAAATGGGAAAGGGCAGTGAAGACCACGGGTGGTGACCACGAGTCGTGGTCAGTCACCTCGATTCATGGGGTACCCTTGGGAGTTTGGGGAAGTGAGCATGATTGGTCCTAGCCACAAGTCGTGCGCCTTTGCATCGACTCTTGAGGTCCCTCATTAGGATGCCTTGGTAGTGTTTTTCCCGCATTTTAATAAGGGTTTTTTCGTAATTCCCTAAGTTCCTAAGGCCTAAATTAAGTCGTTTTAGGCTCTAAATGGGGTCTTTTAGGGGGGATAAGCTTATGTTAGGACTCATTCATGCATGCAAGAGTTTAGGGAGGAGGATAGAAGGTGATTCAAGGCGTTCTTCCCTAATTCCTCACAATTCCACCTTGGGCTTTCAAGGTAGATTAAGAATTATAGTTTTCAAGTATGTAAGGTCTTCAATGGGTGGATTCTTCCAAACCCATGTTCCTACTCAAAGATTTCATTTTAAATTTATTTAAAAACTCATGGGGTTTTATATGCAATTTGTAAAAAATCTAATGATTTAATTATGGGTTTTGTGTTTCTGAAATATTATCATAATCTGTGGATTTTGATCATCCTTTGAGATTTAAATTGATTATAGCATTATTGATTTGATTTCTAAGCAATTAAGCTCAATTATGCATGCCCCATGATGAATCAATTTATGATCTATTATCCCATTGATGTTCTTTACAAGCCCATCATGAATATGTTTTAAATTATGAATTCATTATGTTGTCCATTATGATTTTATGAAATTCAAGCTATATGCATGATCTACGAGTATGTATGAATCTTGGTAATTATGAATTATGTTTTTGGCCAACTCACGGGGCTCATGTCATGGCTAGTTCACAGGTGTTCAAGCATGTTTGAGATTATAATGATTTAACTAGCCATAAAATCATGAATATATTATTATGAGCACTATATACATTTTGGGAGTAGTATCGAACACCGAGTAGGTTCGGGGCTCAAGTCAAGTCCCAGATGTCATGAACTACGTGCCACCGTAGGTATGTTGGGACCCCTTTCATGTTTTTCCCCGGCCCAAATGGCCCTTTTCATAGTGATATCAGACTTTCATGGTTCCCACCCTTGGCAAGGTACGAACACCCTTCCGACTAGGGTTATAAGTCGGTCTTCATGTGTGCTCATGTGAGGTATATCGGTTAAGAGAATCTCCCACTGTTTCTCATAGTTTATGCATGTTATGATTATGTAGGTTGGCTCAAGTTATGTTAAGCAAGGTTCTCTTATTATGATTATGACTATGTTTATGTTACGAATGTTTTGAAACCTTGAGTCGTATGATATGTTATAACGATTTGTGATACGAGTATGTTGTTCTACTCTTATGATCTTTTATGGACTTTAACTATGTTTTAAATGTCCGTTTTTCTTACCTTGCATACTCAGTACATTCCATGTACTGACTGCATACTTTCTATGTTGTATCCTTTCATGATACAGGTCCCAATTCTCAAGGTCATCCTCACCCATAGCTAGTTTCAGCCTTGCTCTCAGTGCACTTGGTGAATCCTCATGTTCCGAGGGCTACATGTTCACACTCTATGTTATTTCATCAATTTCTTTACGTTAGTTTAGTTGGGGAGCTGTCCCATCAATCTGCCTTTCATGTTTAGAGGCTTATCAGACTACAAGATGTATTCTGCCGTATTGTATAGGTCTAGTACTATTTTTCCCTTATGCTATATTATGATTACGTTCTTTATGCTAAGTCTTCCGTTCATGTGATTGAATTAGATGTATGCTCATGCCATGGGTCGCCTTGGGGCCTCTCGGGGCTCCATGTCCCGTGTCTACGATCCAGGTGTACGTTTGGGTCATGAAAAAAACTTTCCCCAAATGTCCTTGGAGCTTCTATATGCTTTTGAGACCTTTTTTGGACCCTTTTACCCTTCATTAGACGGCCTCTCCAGCGAGGAACCGGCGTTTCGCCGGTGGCAATTCGTGGAGAGCCAAACTGTGGCCGGTTGAAAACAGTGTCCTGGCAGGGAGGAACTAGCAGTTCAAGGGCATTTAGCTCGTTCCATTCCGTGAAGGGCCGATTGTTTAGCCGGTCTGGGCAGTAGCTTCGGCATTTCGCCCTTCCAGATCCGCATTTAGCCGATTCAAAGCACATCCTTGCACCTTTTTTAGAGTACAAATCTTTCCTTATCTTTGCCTCTTCTCCCTCATAAGTTAACTCATCTAATTTCTTCTCAAATTTCATATGTTTTACTTGATTTCATGGTTTCTTTACTCACAGAGGTACCTACGAAGAATTCAAAAGAAAGGGCATAAAATCTACATAAATAACTCAAAAACTATGCAAAAACTCATTATTAGGAGCCTAATGAGTTGGTAAATTTCCAAATCATCAGCCATCCAACCCTGGCATCATAGAAACCAACAATGACCTTCACCCATGACCCATTACATCAACCAACGGGTCATCCCTAGACTTGTTATTACCAAATCTCTTGTTGTATAATTTGACAACGGGTGGTTCCCATGGGTCGTTACACCTTCCAACGACTCATACCACGAGTCATTCTGAGTCAAATCTCAATTTTTCTACTGCTTCTCTTTTCAAATCCCGAGTTTAGTCTTAGGAACTTCCAGGGTATTACAATATCTCCTCCTTGGAACATTCTTCCTTGAATGTGAATGAACATACTAAAAGCCGGGGAAATAGAACTGACATCACAAATACTTAACATCTGAAGCTGAAAATTGATGGAGTGACTGACTCCGAACTAAAATACATGAGTGAACTGAATTCTTGAATCACACATACATACATTAAGATGAAAGAAACAGGGATGCATGAAATAAACATGAAACTAGATAGAGTACTAACAAGGAAACTGGTACCTCAAGCTGGAATAGAATCGGAAGGGAAAAGTTGCAGGTATTTGGCCATCATATCTGGTTTGGCCTTCCATGTAGCTCTGTCAACATGTTGATTCCTCCACAAAACCTTTACTGAAGCTATTTCTTTATTCCTTAGCTTCCGCATTTGATGATCAAGGATCTCAACTGGCACCTCCTCATAACTAAGACTGTCCTTCACACTCACGCTCTCCACCGGAACAACATAAGCCGGGTGACCCATGCATTTCTTCAAAAAGGGATACATGGAAAATTGGATGCACTGAAGCTAATTCTGAGGGAAACTTCAACTCATAATCCACCTTACCAACACGTCTCACAATTCTGTACGAGTCAACATAATGGAGACTGAGTTTCCCTTTCTTCCCGAATCTCATAACTCCCTTCATGGGAGATATCTTAAGAAACACCTAATTATCAATCTCAAACTTAAGTTCTCTCCTCCTCACATCCACATAGATTTATGATGTTGGCCGATGAAAAGTGCCTTTGATTCTTGGCTAAGCATGTTTTAAAGGAGTTCAATGATGATAAATATTATATTCTAGCCAATGAATCTTAATGCATGATGTTAATTATTTATGTATGAGCCTATATGCATGTTTTTGGGAGTCATGTCTAGCACCGAGCAGCCCGACGTTCAAAGGTCTACGCCGGTGTCTCATAACCACGTGCCACCGTGGGTTTCTAATGATTTATTGTATTTATGATGATTCCCTCAAAATGTGATATCATGCCTAATGCATGACCCTCTCCTGGCATGCCAGTGTCGGTTCTGCCACTTGAGTGAGATAGTTGGAGTATCATGAAAGGCTCAATCATGATGTTGTCGATTATGTCGAGTCCTCCCATTAATCCGCAATTCTTATGCATTGTTATGTTTATTTTATTGGCTCAAGTTATGTTTTGATAAAGTTTCTTTACAATTATGATAATGAATGATTATGAATTATTTGAAAGTCTTGAGCCTTATGTTTTATTATGAAGATTATGATGCAAGCACGATGTCCTTCTCCTATTTTTATTTATGAGTTTTTCTTAACTTTAAAATTTCTGTTTTACTTACCTTTTATACTCGGTACATTGCACGTACTGACCACATACTTTCTATGTTGTATCGTTTCATGATATAGGGTTCGGATCTCCAGTTCATCCTCACCCTTAGTCTATCTCAACCTACGCTTTCAGCTTATTGGTGAGTCCTCATGTTCCAAGGGTTGTTTGACAGACTTTTATGTTGCTTAGGTTTCAGTATTTCTCGGGTTATTTAGGGATGTTGTACCATCAACCCATCTTATGTATTAGAGGCTTTCAGACAAGTGTGCGGTACTCAACTTATGTAAATGTTCAGTATTTCCTGATGTTATAGTTACGTTTCCGCTATGTTTTATATTTAATATTCTACTTATTTAAATGAGATTAGTTGTATTCATGTGTCATGGGTTGACTTGGGGTCTCTCGGGGTCCCTTTTCCCGTGTTTACAATCCGGGTGTACGTTCGGGTCCTGACATATGGACTAAAAGTGAGCTAAACAAAAATGGCCTATGATCATAACCACCATCCATCCTCAACCTATGCAAAGACGAACCAGGCAAGTTCTAGATCTTTTACACAAAACTGAACTAAGTACTTCACCTTACTCTCTCATGGCACATGAACTATATTTGCTTCACTTGTTTGGTTACAAATGGCTTAACGACCGAAATGTATCAAATAGCAATGGAAAAAATGATTCCAACAGTTAGACCTTAACAATACTACTCATGCTAGTAAACTGAATGACATCAAAAGATCCACAGAAATTATGCATGCAGTCACAAATACATAGCTAATGCATCAAAAAATTTTAAATAGGATCAATTTTTTTTTTTCAAAAATCAAAACTTAGGCATTTTTATTGGCTCAGTACTCATAAGTTATTTCCTAATTAAACAAAAATCACAAACTAAAAATTAAAATCCTAGACATGCCAGTTCTACTAGATATCATGCCTGAGGAAAAACAAACACGACAAGAAAAAACCCTCGGACGTATCAAAAATCCCAAACATAACAAGTACACCCCCTCCCCATTTTAAAAATTTATGTTTGTCCCTGAAGCATGAGATAGAAGAACATGAGGAAGAGAACATACCTGAGGCTACTCAGACTTCGCCCTTCATGCAGCACCTGATTTAACGTCGCGGCACGATGTGGCTTTTGTGACTCTTCAAGCATCATCAAGGTATAGTACCTCTATTCCTCTTAACTCCTCGACATCTCCCAGATATAGCTTTATTCTTTGTCCGTTCACTTTGAACCTTTTTCCTTCTTTATTCTCAAGTTCAACTGCGCCATATGGGGACACATGTACTACTGTATAGGGTCCTATCCATCTAGATTTCAACTTCCCAGGGTGCAACCGGAGTCTTGAGTTGAATAGTAAGACCAAATCACTTGGGCTAAACTCCCTTTTTGAAATCTTCTTATCATGGTAGATCTTCATCCTTTCTTTATATATGGACGCACTCTCATAAGTGTTCGGCTGTTTGGAATAACTACATGCAAGTGCACGTGGTCGAACAAGTAGTAAAGTGGCTCAAGTAAGCCAAGTATCGATCCCACAGGGACTGGACTAAGGTATCAATCTAATCAAGTGTCAATAAACTTTAACTCTAAACTGCAGACAACAGTGTGAAGAAGATTTTGATATTTTGTTTCTTAATTTTATACTGAATCTAAAATGAATATACAATTTGAGTCTGAACTATAAGTATGAGCATGTTGAGGTTAAAATGAACATGTAGAGAAATAAATTATCGATACAATTTGATTAATCTTTCCTTCGGTTGCTAGTCAAGAATTATAGCCTATGGAGTATAACTCTCATATTTAACCCAACTTAAGAATCATGAACCTTCCACCTACATCTCTGTGATAAAAAAAAATTCATGTTCTAGCCATACAAAACCGATTCCTTAATTGACTAATACGACTTTCAAGTATATCTCTATCCTAAAGGTAAATCAATTCTCAATTTTCCCAAACTAAGAAAAGATCATATCCTATCAATTCACAACTTTCCAATTTCTTGCTCTCTCGAGTGAAACCGGACTTTTTAGATATACATTAACATTGGCCACACATTAATGCAGTAAGAACAAGAATCGATAGAACAACCATGGAAGAAAAGATCAAAAACCAATTGATCAATAATTACATTTCAATACAATTGTTCTTAACCTCAACAAGAAGTGAATTTAGCCAATCATTTGTGGATTAAACATCATCAAATGAGTGTAAATCATACAAATAATTGAAATAAGGAAGAAAGAGATAGAGAAGAACCTTAAGATTTTTGTCCCCTCAACTGCCTGTTGACTTGGGCAGATTTATATGCCCAAGTGATACTCAAACGTATCACTTTCGCCTTGTTTATTGTGCAATGTGTATACATTTTCATGTAATTGGTAATAAAATGTGAATTTACACTAACCAACATGATTAGCATTGTTTTGTAGGTAAAACATGATTTTGAGGAGCTAAAATGCATGTTGGAACAATATCGGAGTTGGACTTGGATGCGAGCACGAAAAAGACATTGGACTGCACAATGTAAAGGGGCTCCGCGATGGAGCCGTGCCACGCTACCATCACGGAGGCACACTGCCTGGAGGGTGATTTAATTGTCAATTTCCAGTGGAGCCTCGCGATAGCTCCGCGGCACGGAGGCAAGCCACCGCGTTGCATGCCGTGCAACGTTGAGGCTTTATTCCCAGACCACAGATTTCCAGTGAGGGTCCGCGTCCACGCCGTGTCACGGAGGCAGTGCTCTGCGTTGGCCTCCGTGACACGTTGCTTGTTATTCCGAGAAAAATTCCCAATAGTATAAATAGAACACTTAGGCTTATTTTTAATTAATTCAGACTTGGTGGAGCAAGGACGTGGGTTACAGGCAGTTGAGGGACGAAAAAGCTAAGGGTTTTTCTCTCTTTCTTTGTTCTTTCAATCAATTGTTTGTATGATTAACACTTGTTTTAGAATGATTAATCCACAAATGAGTGGCTAATTCTCTTCCTTGCTAAGGTTATGAACAATGGTGATGAATTTTGATTATTGAATTGTATGGTTTTTCATCTTCTTCTTCTATGTTGTTCTATTAATTCTTGTTTCTACTGCATTAGTGTGTGGCCAACATTAATGTTCATCTAAAAAGTCCGATTTCACTCGAGAGAGCACGAAATTGGAGAGTTGTGAATTAATAGGGTATTGTTCTTAACTTGATTTGGGAAAATAGGGTTTTGATGTGCTTTCCTGATAGAAATATACTTGAAAGCCGTATTAGTCAATTTAGGAACCGGAATTGTATTGCGAGGTCATAAATTGCATTTGATCATAGAAATGTAGACGGATGGTTTATGATTCTTAAGTGAGATTAAATACGAGAGTTTTAATCTCTTGGCTAATGTTCTTGGCTAGCAACTAGAAGAGAAGAATAACCGAATTATGATTATAATCAAGTTCATTACTTGTTCTTAACCTTGGCATGCTCATATCCATAGTTTAAATTCAAAGTATATATTTGTTAATAGTTTTAGCATATAATTTATAAACAAAATTATTTAACTTTTGGTTACGTTGTTGTCAGCATATATTGAAGTAAGATAGAATATAGTATACTTGAACAATTTTTACATATCCAGAGTCTCCTTGGTTCGATACTTGGCTTACTTAGCCACTTTATTACTTGTTTGACCACGTGCACTTGCGTGTCAGTTTTTAACCCCTACCAAAGCACCGAACAAGTTTTTGGCGCCGTTGCCGGGGAGACTAGGCAATTTGGTGAAATTGTGTTAAGTGTAAATTTACTGTATTTTTTTATTTTATTTTCTTAAGTGTTGACAACTTGGTCTTAGCCTGTATTTTGCAGACTTGATTTCTGTGAACACTGGCAAAGGACAAAGAGCTGGTGGAATCTTATATAGAGCCTGAACGTGAATTTCATAGTAAACACAGAGAAGCTCTACAAAAGAAGCTGCAGTTGCTCAGAAAGACTATGATGGAGCAACAAAATCCACCGGTTGTGAGGGCAGTGTTAGTGCCCGACGAAGCAGCAGCAAGGCCGGTTCGCGAGGTGGCAATCCCACATGCCAACAATGTACATTCAAGTATCCGCAAACCAGAGCCTGGAGGGAGATTACTAAAGCAGAACATGGTGCAACTATTGCACACAAGCGGGCAATTTACCGGTCTCCCTCATGAAGACCCACAACAACATCTCCAAAACTTTTTGGAGATAAGTGACACTTATATACCCGCTGGAGTGTCACCTGATTATGTTCGACTCACACTATTTCCGTTTTCCTTACTTGGTGAAGCCAAGAGGTGGTTAAAAGCTGAGCCACCAAATTCTATATCAACGTGGGATGATCTTGCACGAAAGTTCTTGATAAGATTTTTTCCCTCTGGTAAAACAGCCAGACTTAGAAGTCAAATTCTAAGTTTCAAACAGAGGGAGGGAGAAAATTTATATCAAGCCTGGGAAAGATTTAAATCCATGTTGCGGGACTGTCCTCATCATCAATAGTCCAATGAGGTGTTGGTACACACATTTATTGAGGGTTTGGAACCCCATACTA
The DNA here is from genome assembly GCA_035772735.1 of Datura wrightii. NCBI lineage: Eukaryota > Viridiplantae > Streptophyta > Magnoliopsida > Solanales > Solanaceae > Datura > Datura wrightii. The sequence goes on from JASDFA010000002.1 coordinate 11,671,868, forward strand.
AGATTTTGCTAGACTCAGCAGCTGGAGGGAAAGCACGGGAAAAGACTTATGAGGAGCTGTACACTTTGCTCAACTGGATTTCACAGGGCAATCCAGAATGGAATGCTGATTCATCTCGAGGTGGAGTAAGGAAAGCAGCAGGAGTGCTTGAAGTGGATGGATTTACAGCTATCGCTGCACAGATAGCTGCCTTGCAGAATCAGTTGAACAACCACTTCAGCAACATGAACTTGAACCAGCCTTCAGCTTCAGTCAATGCGGTCCAGCAAATGTGGTGTGAAGTGTGTGGAAGCAGTGAGCACTCAACTGAGTGTTGTGGAGCAAACCTAGATTCGGTTAACTTTGTGGGCAACACACAGAGAAATCAGCAGCATTTTGGTAGCGGCTACAACTCAAATTGGAGGAACCATCCAAATTTTTCGTGGGGTAGCAACAACCAACAAGGCCAAAGTTCGGGTCAGGGTATGCACAGGAATCAAGGAGGGCAACAGAACTACCAATCTCAATTCAGAAATCACAATGCCCCTCCTCCACCACCATCACCTACCATTGAGGAAATGTTCAAGATCATGATCGCTAATCAGGCGCAATTGCAGGCTGACTATGTTAAATTGGCAGCCGAAGTGTAGAACAATCAATTAGCGACCAAGGCTCTTGAGTATCAATTTGGGCAATTTGCTAGTGCCCAAAACACAAGGCCTAGAGGAGGACTGCCTAGCGACACGGATCCTAATCCGAAGCAGGTAAATGCAGTGACCACAAGGAGTGGTTTGCAGCTGAAGGAGGTGGAACCGGAAAGACCACCTCAAAAGTCAGGAGCAGCAGATGTTGAGGAAGAACAAACTTCGGATAGGGGGAAGACCAAAGAAGCTGAATCAGAAAGGCCTCCACCCCCGTTCCCTCAACGACTCAAGAAACACAAGGAGGAGGCGTGTTTCAAGAAATTTATGGAGGTGGTTAAACAGGTACATGTTAATTTACCTCTTGTTGATGTCTTGCAGGGAGTGCCAAAATATGCCAAATATATTAAATACATCGTGGCCAACAAAAGTCGTTTGACTGAGTATGCCACGGTAGCTTTGACGGAGGAATGCACTTCCCGGATCCAAAATAGACTGCCTATGAAGCTAAAAGACCCTGGAAGTTTTACTATCCAGCTTACTATTGGGCAGAGTATCCGAGCTCGTGGATTGTGTGACTTGGGGGCGAGCATAAACCTGATGCCATCTTCAGTATTCAGAAAGTTGGGTCTAGGGAGTCCTAGACCTACAACCATAATCTTGTAGTTAGCAGACAGATCCTTAGCTAGGCCGGATGGCATTCTTGAGGATGTGCTTGTGCAAGTGGGATCCCTCATTTTTCCGGTTGATTTTATTGTTCTGGATTTTGAACCAGACGCTGAAGTCCCATTTATTTTCGGACGACCCTTCTTGGCAACTGGGAAAGCATTAATCGACGTGGCTGCGGGTCAACTTACAATGCGAGCACATGACAAGGTAGAGGTGTTCGATGTATACAAAGCACCCAAGCTCCCGATGGTGAATGAAGAACTCTCGGTGATCAATGTAATTGATCATGGGAATGCTAAACAAATGAATGATTCCCAAGACTTGATGGGAAGACCACCATATAAGGGTGAGCACTACTGGGGGGAGGACAAGGATCATGAGAAATCGTCCATCACCCTAGTGGATAAGTGAGCATAAAGGACGTCGAGCCGCAACGGTAAACCAGGCGCTGCACGGGAGGCAACCCGTGAAATATATATTTTTTCTTTTATTTTGTAAAGTGTGAATAGATTTTATTTTATTTTTCTTATTCTTGATTTAGTACAAAATTTTTGTTTTAGTTAGTATTTTTCATCTTAATTAGGGAAATCTATTAATCTAACCATTTTTGTTTAGTAAGGTGATTTTCAGGTCAAACGGAGAAAAATGTGCACGGAATCGTGAAGGAAAAGGCAAGGTATGAAAAATGAATAAAATGAAGAGACAGTGAGCTGGGGCGATGGCTCCGTGTCACGGAGGAGGACCTCCGCGTTACCCTCCGTGACACGTTGAGGTTAAATCTGAAATTTTTAAAAAAATTCCAGTGAGCCATCGTGATGTCTCCGTGTCACGGAGGAGGGGCTCCGCGTTACCCTCCGTGACACGTTGCCCTATATTTTGTGACGGGTCACACCGGGTTGCTGGGTGACCCGCGTAATTTTCTTAATTTAAACCCCAAAAAAAAACCCTTTTTCCCTCATTTTCTTACTTCTCCGCGACCAAACACCCGAATTTCCCTCCCCCATCAACGTGCCACGGTATTAAGCAACCAAGTTGTCGAGTTTCTTCGATTATTCAACTTAAAGGTATGTTTTCCTCGTCTCTCTCAAGTTTTTGTTGATTTTAGTCGAATTTGAACATGGGAGGTGAGATAAATCACCCTAAGTCGAAATTTAACATGAAATTGAGTTATTCTTTGATTGATAAATGTTCGGAATGTTGTAATGAGCATTTGAACTTGTCGATTGCGTGAATGATTCGAATTTTATTGTGAAATTCAATTCTAGGGCTTTGGTTGTTGAATTCGAAATGGGTAACTTGGTAAATTGGTGAATTATATGCCGGGGTGTGCTTGTGAATTGAGATAAGTCCTTGTAAATATTGTTTGAATGTAATAGACGATGAATGCTCGGGATTTTGGGAAAATGTGAAAATTGTTCGAATTGGTTGGGTATATAGGTTCATATGTATCTAGAATTTTTGTTGTTGTTTTTGTTTGTTGTTTTCGTTGCTAAGTGCGATGGTTGAATTGCTAGCGATGGTAGGATTGGGATTAGCTGTATGAAGTCTGAGTAGTATGCTAAAGTTATACTGTCGAAATTTTCTTTGCGAACGCACTAAGCATAAATTGTATAGTTGTTTGTTTTTTGGTGTAAATAAAGTGATCCTTGCCGTAGTATCGTAACCGCAGCTAAGGACTAAGTGTGGGGTAAACTTAGCTTAACCCGACCTTAACCGAAGCTAACATGCATTTAGCTTGACATGGTGCTTTTTTATTTGTGTTGACAGGTACAATGGCAAGTAGGCAGGATAAGGGTAAAGGTGCATCTACTTCAGGCACCGGGAGAAAATGACTTAGACTGGGCACAGCAGTCCCAGCTGCACCAGCTGTTCCACGCGGCCAACGCCGCCAATACAGAACGAGATGGGTAACCGAAGGGAAGAAGTGGTACGCTAAACACAAGAAAAACAAATACTTCCCTGAGGAGCATATTGCGCGGGAACCACTAGCACAGGAGTTCCCCCGTATAGTGCAGAGGATCGAGGCAGCTGGGCTCAGCTTCATATTTCAGGAGCCCAAGGAGTGCAACTTACATCTAGTCCGGGAGTTCTATGCAAATTGGAACCCGGCAATCAGAAGCCACACAATAAAGATCAGAGGGCAGATTGTCACTCTGGAACCCCAGCAATTAAATGCCATCATTGGAGCGTGGGACACAGACGCCCACGTTCTCCGCCAGCTGAACATCACCCCACCATATGCCGATATCAGACGCACATTGTGTGGGGCTCGATCCACAGCCAGATGGAGCAGACATAAGGAGAGGGGTTACCACCAGACTCTGCCGTATTCTCAAATGAACAGGGAGGCCAGAATATGGCTGAAGATAATCTGTTCGTGCTTAATCCCGGGGGTGCACATGACTGATGTGACCCAGGACCGTGTCTGCCTGGTGTATGCCCTGATGAAAGGGCTAGAGATTAATGTTGGGGCGGTCATCATATCCACCATGAAGAGAGCCCGACTACACCAGGGCCACAGGTATGGGTTCGGAGGACTTATCACCACCTTCCTCCGGGGCCACGACGTCGAGGAAGAGGCTTTGGACTACATCCTGCAGTTGGAGCGGAGGGCCCTTGATGTGACCAAAACTAAGGCCCCCGACACCACACACGGGCCAGTGCTGACACTTGGCGAGCGACATGCTCGCGAAGACCAGTACATGGCACGGATGTTTGGTATGCAAATGCTTCAGCTTCAGATTGGTGGGAGACCAGCCACGGAGGAGGAGCTATGGCAGCTGGGGCTGGATTACCCATTTGGCAAAAACGCCAGGGCTTTATGCCGAATGGGGCCAGCATTTGTAGAGCCCACTGAAGATGATGTCCCCACGGACGAGGAGACACATCGGGAGGACTCCGATGTGGAGTCCGATGACGACGATGGAGGTGACTCGGACATGGGCGATGAAGCAGCAGCACCGGATGAAGAAGTCGAATATTTTGACTGATCAGGGAGTTCCACCACCCAAAATTTTGTGATTTGAATTTTTGTGAACACTGGGGACAGTGTTCGATTTAAGTGTGGGGTGGGGAGTAATTAGGTGCTGGGGCTAGGCTGGTTTGCTTGTATGTTCTTTCCTCTATTTGTTTTGTATGTTTAAGTTTCCCTGTGTTTGTGAAGTGCAAACCGGTTTGTATCTGTATATATTTATGGTAATTGATGATGTGTGTTGTGAAATGTTGTGGTTTGCCAGCTAAGACTGTAAAAATTTTTTGTAAATATTTTCTTATGTATTTTTTCTCTATCGAAATGATCCATATTTTAAAAATTTTGCGAAAATATTTTGTACATATTAAAAATTTTATAAATATTTGTCCATCGAAATGATCAATGTTTGAAATTTTATTTTTCAATTTTTATTTTTGGGTTTCTCGGAGTTTGTTTTCGGTTCTTTTACCGAGAATAGTCCCATTGAACCGAAGTCATAGTTAGTGACCGTTCCCTATGATGGATGGATGACGACTGTCTTAAGGGAAATGTAGTCGGTAGGAGTAGTGATTTTAATTTGTTTTCAGTTTTTTTCTTTGGTGGATTACATTACGGAACCTGTAGTTACTATATGGTTGTGAAATTATGGTTGCGTGTTGTAACTGATATTCAAAATGTAAAAGTGATTCGGTTGAAAGCATGCAATTTTGTAAATATGTTGAGTTACCTGGGCTGTAGAATTCGATTCGGTGTGATTGAGGCTTAATTTGGAATTCATGTAATTGGCTAATTAAAGAGTCTGTGAATGCATCTTGAATCGAGCATGTGCATGAAGTGAGAAGTGAGGTGTTGTTATTGCATGCTATTGTGAAGTGTCTAGAACTTGCCTGGTGTGTGTACAAAACGAAATGAAGGAGGTGTAGTGTTGGAAAGGATGTAGGCATTTCTTTGTTTTAACCGAGAGTTTCTATTTTTTTCTTGTCATACACTACCTTTTTATGTGATTGTATACCCTAGTCAGCCCGTTGAGCCTTTAGCTGATTATTTCTTTCTTTTGTCCAAAATTGTATAAACTAAGCTTAATTCTTTCTTTTCATTAGCCGTAAAGTCTATACAAAACTCTTAAGCGCTTAAGAAGAACAGAAAAATTTTTCCCAAAGTGTCAAAGAGTGAGAATAGTGGAAAGAAAAAGAAAAGCAGAGTGAGGAAAGAAAAGAAAAGGTTGAAGAGGCACTTGTTATAATGAAATAATAATGAAGGTGCATGAAAAACCTTTGCGTCATGTCAAGTGTGTTTGATGAAATGGGCCATACGAAAGTAAACCAGCATGAATGGGATGATGAAAAAAGAAAAGAGAGAAACAATGTTCATGAGTTGATGGGAATGTGTTGAAAAGGCGCTTAATGATGCTAGTGGCTATTATTGGCTAATCCAATATGTACTGGTTCCATAGCTTCCATTACAACCCATTAAAGTCCTACGTGATCTTACATTGTATTTCTTTATATTAGTGGAGTAATACACTAAGGGCAAGCCTACGGGTCATGACATGAGGCATGTGAATTCTTTTGGGAGAGAGAGTGAAATTAATTTCTACATGCCCCTACTTGAATATTTGCGTGTCACATGAACAAAAAGGGGAAGATTCTCTTGAGTTGTGAGGGCACATGCTTGATGAAAGATTGATGTTCGTGTCGGATATCTTGATTAGCTGATTTGCATGAGTTTGCCGATATCGAGGCTCGATTCTTAAAGTATAGGAAGTCTTGATGTATTAAAGGTCGTGGAATTGTAAGACCATGCATGTTTTCTTGATGATTTACAATATTGAATGATCGGTATGACCATAGCTCAAATTGTCGCACCATAGTGGCGAAGGTTGGGATGTAATTTGCATGAGTTGTGTATGTGTTGTTCGAGGACGAACAAGGATTTAAGTGTGGGGTAAGTGATCTTGGGCAGATTTATATGCCCAAGTGATACTCAAATGTATCACTTTCGCCTTGTTTATTGTGCAATGTGTATACATTTTCATGTAATTGGTAATAAAATGTGAATTTATACTAACCAACATGATTAGCATTGTTTTGTAGGTAAAACATGATTTTGAGGAGCTAAAATGCATGTTGGAACAATATCGGAGTTGGACTTGGATGCGAGCACGAAAAAGACATTGGACTGCACAATGTAAAGGGGCTCCGCGATGGAGCCGTGCCACGCTACCATCGCGGAGGCACACTGCCTGGAGGGTGATTTAATTGTCAATTTCCAGTGAAGCCTCGCGACAGCTCCGTGGCACGGAGGCAAGCCACCGCGTTGCATGCCGTGCCACGTTGAGGCTTTATTCCCAGACCCCAGATTTCCAGTGAGGGTCCGCGTCCACGCCGTGTCACGGAGGCAGTGCTCCGCGTTGGCCTCCGTGACACGTTGCTTGTTATTCTGGGAAAAATTCCCAATAGTATAAATAGAACACTTAGGCTTATTTTTAATTAATTCAGACTTGGTGGAGCAAGGACGTGGGTTACAGGCAGTTGAGGGACAAAAAATCTAAGGGTTTTTCTCTCTTTCTTTCTTCTTTCAATCAATTGTTTGTATGATTAACACTTGTTTTAGGATGATTAATCCACAAATGAGTGGCTAATTCTCTTCCTTGCTGAGGTTATGAACAATGGTGATGAATTTTGATTATTGAATTGTATGGTTTTTCATCTTCTTCTTCTATGTTGTTCTATTAATTCTTGTTTCTACTGCATTAGTGTGTGGCCGACATTAATGTTCATCTAAAAAGTCCGATTTCACTCGAGAGAGCACGAAATTGGAAAGTTGTGAATTAATAGGGTATTGTTCTTAACTTGATTTGGGAAAATTGGGTTTTGATGTGCTTTCCTAATAGAAATATACTTGAAAGCCGTATTAGTCAATTTAGGAACCGAAATTGTATTGCGAGGTCATAAATTGCATTTGATCACAGAAATGTAGACGGATGGTTTATGATTTTTAAATGAGATTAAATACGAGAGTTTTAATCTCTTGGCTAATGTTCTTGGCTAGCAACTAGAAGAGAAGAATAACCGAATTATGATTATAATCAAGTTCATTACTTGTTCTTAACCTTGGCATGCTCATATCCATAGTTTAAATTCAAAGTATATATTTGTTAATAGTTTTAGTATATAATTTATAAACAAAATTATTTAACTTTTGGTTACGTTGTTGTCTGCATATATAGAAGTAAGATAGAATATAGTATACTTGAACAATTTTTACTTATCCAGAGTCTCCTTGGTTCGATACTTGGCTTACTTAGCCACTTTATTACTTGTTTGACCACGTCCACTTGCGTGTCGGTTTTTAACCCCTACCAAAGCACCGAACACCTGTAACCCACGTTCTTGCTCAACCAAGTCAGAATTTATTAAAAATAAACCAAAGTGTGCTATTTATACTAGTGGGAATTTTTCCCGGAATAACAAGCAACGTGTCACGGAGTGTATCGCGGAGCACTGCCTCTGTGACACGCCACCAACGCGGACCCTTACTAGAATCTGGTCGTCCAGGTATTTAAGCCCAATGTGGCACAGTGTTCAACGCGGGGCTAGGCCAACGTGCCACGGCCCCAACGCGCACCTTCACTGGAATTTGGCTCATCTTCAGCATCCGAGCAGAATGCATCTGCGATGGCAGCGTGACACGGCTCCATAACGGAGCCCCTTTAATTCATGCTTTCCGTGGCCTTTTCCCTGCCTGCTTCCGAGTCCAATCCCGATTTCTCCCAACATGCATCTTAGCTTCATAAAATTATATTTTTCCTACAAAACAACGCTAATCATGTTGGTTAGTATAAATTCACATTTGACTACAATTCACATGAGAATGTACAAACATCGATATATAAACAAGACAAAATGACACATTTGAGTATCACTTGGGCATATAAATCTGCCCAAGATCACTTACCCCACACTTAAAGCCTTGTTCGTCCCCGAACAATAATCTTACACCTCATGCAATTGACACCCAATCATGGCTACTTTGGCTCGACAATCTGAGCTACGGTTATACCGATTATTTAATATAGCAAATCATCAAGAAAACATGCATAGTCTTATCAATACAATGACCTTCAACACATTAAGACCTCCTAGACTCAAGAATCGACTCTCGATATCGGCAAACTAATGCAAATCAGCTGATCAAGATATCCGCCACGAAATTCAATCTCTCGTCGAGCATGTGCTCTCACAACACAAGAGAATTTTCCCCTTTTTAATCACATGAACTCAAAGACATTACATGCAGGGGCATATAAACATGATTTCGCTCTCTCTCCCAAAAGAATTCACATGCATTATGTCATGAACCATAGGCTTGCCTTTAGTGTATTACTCCAGTAATGTAAGGACGCGTGATGTAAGATCACGTAGGACTTAACGGGTTGTAATGTAAGCTACGGAACTAGTAAATACTGGGCTAACCAATAATAGCAACTAGCATCCTTAAGCGCTTTTTCAATACATCCCACAACCGTATGGGCATTGTTTCTTCCTTCATCCTCCCATTCTTGAAGTCTGTCTTTATTTTTGTTCCCATATCTTTAAGCACACTCGACTTAATAACAAAGATTAGTTATACATCTTCATTATATTTAATTTATAGCAAGTGCACCTTTGACCCTTTTCTTTCCTTTCATCACTTTGCTTTTTCTTTTGTTTTGTCAATTCTCACTCCTTGACACTGTGGGAAAATTATTTCTCTTGAGCGGTTAAGAGTTTTGGATCAAATTCACGGATAATGAAAAGAAGGGTTTAATCTCGGTTTACACCTTTTCGACAAAAGAAAAAAAATAGGCTAAAGGCTCAATGGGCTAACTAGGATGTACATTCAATGTAGGTAGGATAATAAGAAAGAAAAACTTTCGGTTAAAACAAAGAAATGCCTACATCCTTTCCTACAATACACATCCTTCATTTCGTTTCGTACACACACCAGGCAAGTTCTAGACAATTCACAATAGCATGGAATAACCGAAACATCTCCATACACTCTTTGCACATGCTCAACTCAAGTCATATTCACAGACTCTTCAATCAGCTAATTACAGGAATTTAACTTAAGCCTCAATCACACCGAGTCGAACTCTATGGCCTAGGTATCTTAACATATTTACAAAGTTGCATGCTTTCATACGAATCACCTTTGCATTTTAAATATCATGTACAACACGCAACCAGAATTCCGAACCATAAAGTAACGACACGTTTGGGATACAAACAAACAAAAGAAAAAAATTAAAAAGAACAAAAGAAATCTACTCCTATTGACTACATTTCCCTTAAGACGGTCGTCATCCATCCATCATAGGGAACGTTCGCTAATTACGACTTCGGTTCAATGGGACTATTCTCGGTAAAAGAACCAAAAACAAATGCCAAGAAACCCAAAAATAAAAAAATTCACGAAATTTTTTAAAAATATCGATAATTTCGATAAAACAAAAATATTTACACAACCAGCTAACAACATTCAACAGCACACAACAACTTCACATTAATTACAATAAAGACATACACACAAAAATCACAGGGTCACACATTTTTTCAAGCACAACAACTGAACAGAGACATTAATAACAACAACAACCAGCACCTAACTACTCCCACCCCACACTTAAATCGGACACTGTCCCCAGTGTTCACAAAATTCAGCATAGCACAAAAGTGGGTGGTGAAACTCCCTGATCAATAGAAGTATTCCACTTCTTCGTCAGGTGCCGCTGCCTCGTCTCCCATATCTAAAAATTCCCCCGTGATCATCATCTGACTCAACATCTAAGTCCTCACGACGTGTCTCTCTTCGGTCGGGACATCATCATCAGTGGGCTCCACCAAAGCTGGCCCCACTCGGCATAGAGCCCTAGCATTTTCACCAAAAGGGTAGTCTAGCTCGAGCTGCCACAGCACATCTTCTGTTGCTGGCCTCCCGCCTATGCGCAGCTGGAGCATCTACATCCCGAACATACGGGCCATGTACTGATCATCCCGAGCATGTCGCTCGGCTAGTGTAAGAACTGGCCCATGAGTGGTGTCGGGTGCCTTGGTTTTGGTGACGTCCACGGCACGCCTATCCATCTGCGGGATGTAATCCAGGGCCTCTTCCTCAATATCTAGGCCCCTCAGGAATGTGGTCAATAAGCCACCAAACCCGTACCTGTGCCCTTGATGCAAACCGGCTCTCTTCATGGCGGAGATAATCATTGCCCCAACATTGATCTCCAGCCCTTTCATCGAGGCATAGACCAAGCACACGCGATCCCCGGTGACATCTGTCATATGCACCCCCGGGATCAGGCAGGAACAAACAATTTTAAGCCATATCCTGGCTTCCCTGATCATCTGTGAGTAGGGCAATGTCTGATGGTAGCCCCTCTCCTTATGTCTGCTCCACCGTGCTGTAGACCGGGCTCCACACAGAGTGCGTCTGATGTTCTCATATGGTGGAGTGATGTTCAGCTGCCGGAGAACATGGGCGTCTATGTCCCGCGCCCCCAAGATGGCATTAAGGTGATGGGGCTCAAAACTGACTACCTGCCCCCTTATCTTTATGGTGTGACTTCTGAGTGTCGTGTTCCAGTGGCGTAGAACTCTCGAATCAGGTGGAGATTGCACTCCTTGGGCTCTTCAAAGATGAAGTTCAGCCCGGCTGTATCAATCCTGTGGACAATTCTGGGGAATTCTTATGCCAACGGTTCCCTAGCATTGTGCTCCTCGGGGAAGTATTTGCTTTCCTTATGCTTTGTGTACCATTTCTTCCCTTCTTCTGTCACCCATCGGGTTCTATATTGACGGCGTTGGCCGCGTGGAACCGCTGGTGCTGCTGGGACTGCTGTTCCCAGTCTGATTCTTTTCCTTCTAGCGCCCGATGTAGATGCGCCCTTCCCTTTATCTTGCCTGCTTGCCATTGTTTCTATCAAATCAAACAGACAGTCCCAATGTTATTCAAATTAAAATTAGCTTCGACTAAGGTTGGGTTAAGCTAGGCCACCCAACACTTAGTCTTTAGCCACAATCACAACATTACAACAAGACATTCCTCTTTTTCTAACTTTCAAAATAAAAAAAGACAATAACAAAAACGCCTCGTGCATTCATAGGGTTCGACGGTATAAATTCTATGTACTACTCAGACTTCGTACAGCTAATCCACTATTACCATCGATAACATTTCATCACATAGCACTTAGCGAAAATTTCTATCAACAAAACCAATGTAATTCCACCAATTTCTATGCAATTTCAACAATTTCATTATCCCGAAAATCCATCGCGCCTTTAGCATATTAACGTTAAGCACAACATAATTTACCTTACTCAACATGCACAAACCAACAAGAATTTCACATTTCAACTCAATTTTAACTTCTTCATATTCAAATTCTAACCCTAGCTACAATTTCACAAGAATTTCAATCACCCATGTATTTATCGAGTTCATATAATCACAACGATACTACGAACATCAATTAACAATAGCTTACATGAATTCAAGTTCAATTTACAATTAGGGCAAGTTTTCCTCACCTCCCATGCTCAAAATCGGAAAAATTAGTCAAGAAATGAGATGAAGTTAACGAACATACCTTTAATTCGACGATATCGAAGAAAAGTTGAAGAATTTTAGCTCCTAGGTCCGTGTCACGTTGGGGAAGGGGGGGATTCTTGGGTGTTTGACACGGAGGAGATGAGAAATGGGAAAAAATGAGGGAAAAAGGGGTATTTTGGCACTTGCGAAATTGCCTTTAACGTGTCACGGAGGGTAACGCAAGCATGCCCTCCGTGACACGGAGCCATCACGCCAGTAATCTGGAATTTTTCCAAAATTCCAGGTTACACTTAAACGTGTCATAGAGGGTAACGTGGAGCATGCCCTCTGTGACACGGAGCCATCGCGCAGGCTCACTGTTTTGCCACTTTTTATTATTTTTCTCACCTCGGTTTTTCCTTTGCGATCTTTTACATTTTTGCCCTCCGTTCAACCTGAAATTCATCTCACCACAAGAAATTTGTTAGAATTCAAAGGTTTCAAACACAACACAATAAAATTTATATATATATATATATATAAATATATATATATATATTTTCTTTTTATTTTTTTCTTTTCATTTAGCTAACTACTTCTACTTATCTCTTACAACAAATTCACGGGTTGCCTCCCGTGCAGCGCCTGGTTTACCGTCGCGGTATGACGTATCAAGTTTCACCGCTTTTTCCTCCACCTTGAGGATATGAATCTCACCCCTAATTTCTTCTCTAATTTCCTCTTATGCTTCAGGGGTGGTGGTGAAAAATTGTAAGGACCAAGCATTAGATGTTGCCTTTTGAACTTATTGGCCCTTAAGTAAACGAAGTCATTTTGTCTGTCCGAGTTAGCAAATTTCAAAATATACGGGGCTTGGTCCTCCTCTAGACATTTCTCTATAAGCTTGGAAGACTCTATTTCTATGTTGTCAACCAAACTTAATGTCGAAAAATGCTTCGAATGTGGTCCAATAAACCTCAACTCTGAAACTGCATTATGGTTGACCTTCTTACTTGTATACACATTCTCAGTATCGACATCTAACTCTCCATTAATGTCAACTGGGGGATACTCTATCTCTTCTTCCATGAATGGATTTTCCATAAGTGTGAGCCCATCACGGGGACACTCAAGAGATTCTAATTGTTGGGCTTCATCCAAAAATTCACCCTTGTCTTCCTCTTGAATATCGGTTAAAACTGTTACCTGCAATTTATCACAAGCTTCAGCCTCAGCAATCATCTCCGTGACTTTGACACTCATCCTTTCTAGAGCCTCTGCATTCTCTTCTTGTTGAATTCTCCATACTGCTATCGCCTCCTTCATTGCTTCTGATTGCTCCAGGAGTTGTTTCAGCATGTCTTCTATTTGAGCTTGGCATCCCAAGTCCTCATTTCAGCATGCCTATATTCAACAAAAACAATAGAAGGATCATAGTAGGGACTTGGGAGAGGGGAATATGCATTCGGACAGCCATCCCAATGGCCATCTTGACCACCACATATATTGCACGTGTTACAGTGTTGCCACGTGTGGTGTCCTCCGCAATTCAGACAAGATTCACCAAAATATGAGTATCCACTATTTAAACCATTTGTATTCCACGATGTCATGTCAAGAAGGGTATCCGAAAAACAAAAAAAATAAAATAAAAAAGAATTAAAACAAACACTAAGACCAAGTTGTCAGCACTTATATAGAATTTGTAAACTAACACTAAGAAAACAATTTTACCAATTGCCAGTCCCCGGCAACGGCGCCAAAAACATGTTCGGCTGTTTGGAATAACTACACGCAAGTGCACGTGGTCGAACAAGTAGTAAAGTGGCTCAAGTAAGCCAAGTATCGATCCCACAGGGACTGGACTAAGGTGTCAATTTAATCAAGTGTTAATAAACTTTAACTCTAAACTGCAGACAACAGTGTGAAGAAGATTTTGATATTTTGTTTCTTAATTTTATACTAAGTCTAAAACGAATATACAATTTGAGTCTGAACTATAAGTATGAGCATGCTGAGGTTAAAATGAACATGTAGAGAAATAAATTATCAATACAATTTGGTTAATCTTTCCTCCGGTTGCTAGTCAAGAATTATTGCCTATGGAGTAAAACTCTCGTATTTAACCCAACTTAAGAATCATGAACCTTCCACCTACATCTCTGTGATACAAAGAAATTCATGTGCTAGCCATACAAAACCGATTCCTTAATTGACTAATACGACTTTCAGGTATATCTCTATCCTGAAGGTAAATCAATTCTCAATTTTCCCATACTAAGAAAAGATCATATCCTATCAATTCACAGCTTTCCAATTTCTTGCTCTCTCGAGTGAAGCCGGACTTTTTAGATATACATTAACATTGGCCACACATCAATGCAGTAAGAACAAGAATCAATAGAACAACCATGGAAGAAAAGATGAAAAACCAATTGATCAATAATTACATTTCAATACAAATGTTCTTAACCTCAGCAAGAAGTGAATTTAGCCAATCATTTGTGGATTAAACGTCATCAAATGAGTGTAAATCATACAAATAATTGAAATAAGGAAGAAAGAGATAGAGAAGAACCCTAAGATTTTCGTCCCCTCAACTGCCTGTAACCCACGTTCTTGCTCAACCAAGTCAGAGTTTATTAAAAATAAAGCTAAGTGTGCTATTTATACTAGTGGGAATATTTTCCGGAATAACAAGCAACGTGTCATGGAGTGCATCACGGAGCACTGCCTCCGTGACACGCCACCAACGCGGACTGGTCGGTGCTTTGGGGAACGGGTAAAAACCGACACGCAAGTGCATGTGGTCAAACAAGTAATAAAGTGGCTAAGTAGCCAAGTATCGATCCAAGGAGGCTCAAGATATGTAAAATTGCCTAATTTACTATATTTCTATTTAACTTCTAATTATGCTAACAACAACGTACCCAAGAGTAATTGAATTTTTGTTTCTAAACTATATACTACAATTAATACAAACTATTTACTTTTGAATTCAGACAATGGATATGAACATGCCAAGGTTAAGAACAAGTAATGAACTTGATAATCATGATAATTTTGGTTAATTCTCTTCTTCATGTTGCTAGCCAAGAACATTTGCCTAGAAATTAAAACTCTCGTATTTAATTTCACTTTAGAATCATAAACCATCCGTCTACATTTCTGTGATCAAATGCAATTTATGACCTAGCACTACAATTCCGGTTCCTAATTTGACTAATACGGCTTCCAAGTATATTTCTATCAGGAAAGCACATCAAAACCCAATTTTCCCAAATCAAGTTAAGAACAATACCCTATTAATTCACAACTTTCCAATTTCTTGCTCTCTCGAGTGAAATTGGACTTTTTAGATATACATTAATGTTGGCCAATCACTAATGCAGTAAAGAACAAGAATTAATAGAACAACATTAAAGAACAAGAATAAACCATATCAATGAAAATCAGAATTCATTACACATGTTCAAAACCTCAGCAAGAAAAAGAATTAGCCACTCATTCTTGGATTGATCATCCTAAAATGAGTGTAAATTATACTTACAATTGATAGAAAGAAGAAAGGAAGAGAAGAAATCCCTTAGCTTTTTCAATCTTCAACTACTACTAACCCACGTTCCTGCTCTCCACTCTTGAACTCAGTCTAAAAACTGAAAAAAACTTAAAATAAACCTAAGTGTGCTATTTATACTAGTGGAAAATTTTTCCCGGAATAACAAGCAACGTGTCACGGAGGCCAACGCGGAGCAATGCCTCCGTGACACGGCGTGGACGCGGACCCTCACTGGAATTTCCAGGGTCCAGTAATTTAACCTCAACGTGGCACGGAGGCCATCGCAGAGGCCTATCTCTGTGCCACGGAGCTGACGCGCAGGCACACTGGAAATTGCAAATTTAATTCCTGCTCAGGCAGTGTGCTACCGCGATGGTAGCGTGGCACGGAGCCATCGCGGAGCCCCTATAAATCCTGCATTCCCAGGTCTTTTCCACGCTCGCATCCAAGTCCAACTCCGACATAGTTCCAACATGCATTTTAGCTCCTAAAAATCACATTTTCCTGCAAAACAAATGCTAATCATGTTGGTTAGTATAAATCTGCCCAAGATCACTTACCCCACACTTAAATCCTTGTTCGTCCTCGAACAACACATACATAACTCATGCAAATTACATCCCAACTTTCGTCACTATGGTGCAACAATTTACGCTACGGTCATACCGATTATTCAATTTTTGCAAATCATCAAGAAAACATGCTTGGTCGTACAAGACAATGACCTTAATACATCAAGGCTTCCTAGACTTTTAAGAATTGATTCTTGATATCGGTAAACTCATGCAAATCAACTAATCAAGAAATCCGACACGAAAATCAATCTTTCATCAAGCATGTGCCCTCACAACTCGAGAGAAACTTCCCCTTTATGTTCATGCAACACACAAACATGCAAGTAGGGGCATATAAAAATTAATTTCACTCTCTCTCCCAAAAGAATTCACATGCATCATGTCATGACCCATAGGCTTGCCCTTAGTGTATTACTCCACTAATATAAAGAAATGCAATGTAGGATCAAATAGGACTTTTAATGGGTTGTAACGGGGCTATGGATCTAGTATGCATATATTGGATTAGCCAATAATAATCGCTAGCATCCTTAAGCGCCTTTTCAACTCATTCCCATCGACTCATGGACATTGTTCCTCTCTTTTCTCTTTTTCTCCCATTCATGCTGGTTTACTTTCATACAGCCCATTTCATGAACCACACTTGACACAAAACAGAGGGTTTTCCATGTACCCTCAATATCAATTAATTACAACAAGTGCCTCTTCAACGTCATCTTTTCTTTCCTCACTTTGCTTTTCTTTTTCTTTTCACTCTTTTCACTCTTTAACACTTTGGGAAACATTTTCTGTTCTTTGTAAGCGCTTAAGAGCTTCTTTTAGACTTTAAGGCCAATGAAAAAAAGAGGAATAAAGCTTAGTTCATACAATTTTGGTCAAAAGAAAGAAATCGGCTAAAGGCTCAACGGGCTGACTAGGGTATACAACATATAAAAAGGTAGAATTTGACAAGAAAAAAAAATATGGAAACTATCGGTTAAAACAAAGAAATGCCTACATCCTTTCCAACACTACACCTCCTTCATTTCGCTTCGTATACACACCAGGCAAGTTCTAGACAATTCACAATGACATGGAATAGCAAATCCTCACTTCACACTTCATGCACATGCTCGAATCAAGATGCATTCACAGACTCTTTAATTTGTCAATTACATAAATTCAAGATTAAGCCTCAATCATAATGAACCAAATTCTATAGCCTAGGTAACTCAACATATTTACAGAATTGCATGCTTTCAAATGAATCACTTTCACATTTTGAACATCAATTACAACACGCAACGAAATTTTAGCAATCATAAGCAACTATAGTTCATTGATGCAATCCACCAAAGAAAACTAAAAAAAACAACTAAAAATCCTACTCCTACCGACTACATTTCCCTTAAGACGGTCGTCATCCATCCATCAAAGGGAACGGTCACTAACTATGACATCGGTTCAATGGGACTATTCTCGGTAAAAGAACCGAAAACAAACTCCGAGAAACCCAAAAAAATGAAAATCGAAAAAAAATTTTGCAACACATCGATCATTTCGATAGAAAGAAAATATTTACAAGTGCAATATATTTTCGCAAAAAGTTTGAAAAATATCGATCATGTCGATAGAGAAAAAAAATTATTTACAAAATTTACAAAATATTTACCATTGCAACCATAACTTTCAAAAACACACATCATTAGCCACAAAACAAATATATACGTACATCACAAATCAGTTCACAACAGGTAAGGCACAACATACATAAACAACAAGGAAAAATTATACAGCAATTTAGAGCCTTGACCTAGCACCTAACTACTCCCCACCCCACACTTAAATCAAACACTGTCCCCAGTGTTCACAAAAATACAAAGCACAAAATTTGGGTGGTGGAACTCCCTGCTTAGTCGAAATATTCGACTTCTTCATCCGGTACTGCGGCCTCATCGCCCATGTCTAAATCAGCTCCATCGTCATCATCGGACTCCACATCAGAATCCTCATGACGTGTCTCCTCATCAGTAGGGACATCATCATCTGTCGGCTCCACAAAGGTTGGCCCCACCTTACATAAGGCTCTGGCGTTCTCGCCAAAAGGGTAGTCCAGCTCCAGCTGCCATAACTCCTCCTCGGTGGCTGGTCTCCCACCTATCCGTAGCTGCAGCATCTGCATGCCGAACATACGGGCCATGTACTGATCGTCACGAGCATGTCGCTCGCCCAAAGTCAGCACGGGTCCGTGTGTAGTGTCGGGGGCCTTAGTCTTTGTCACATCAAGGGCCCTCCGCTCCAGCTGCGGAATGTAATCCAAGGCTTCTTCCTCAATGTCGAGGCCTCGGAGGAAGGTGGTGATGAGTCCGCCAAACCCGTATCTGTGACCCTGGTGCAGTCTGGCTCTCTTCATGGTGGATATTATGACCGCCCCAACATTAATCTCAAGCCCTTTCATAAGGGCATACACCAAGCAGACACGGTCCCGGGTCACGTCTGTCATATGAACTCCCGGAATCAAGCACGAACACATAATTTTTAGCCAGATTCTGGCCTCCCTATTCATCTGCGAATAGGGCAGAGTCTGGTGGTAACCCCTCTCCTTGTGTCTACTCCATTGGGCTATGGATCGAGCCCCACACAACGTACGTCTGATGTCGGCGTACGGTGGGGTGATGTTTAGCTGGCGGAGAACGTGGGCGTCTGTGTCCCGAGCTCCAACGATGGCATTCAGCTGCTGGGGTTCCAGAGTGACAATCTGCCCTCTGATTTTAATAGTGTGGCTTCTGATGGCCGGGTTCCAGTTGGCATAAAATTCCCGGACCAAATGAAGGTTGCACTCCTTGGGCTCCTGAAAAATAAAGCTGAGCCCAGCTGCCTCAATCCTCTGTACAATGCGAGGGAACTCCTGGGCAAGTGGTTCCCTAGAAATATGTTCCTCAGGGAAGTACTTGTTCTCCTTATGCTTTGCGTACCATTTCTTCCCTTCATCGGTGACCCATCATGTTCCGTATCGGCGGTGTTGGCCGCGCGGAACAGTGGGTGCAGCTGGGACTGCAGTGCCCAGTCTCATCCATTTCCTTCCAGTGCCTGAGGTAGAAGCACCCTTGCCTTTGTCTTGCCTGCTAGCCATTGTACCTATCAATTTACACAAACAAGCACAACGTTAAGCTAAATAGTTGTTAGCTTCGGCTAAGGTTGGGTTACACAAAATTTACCCCACACTTAGTCCTTAACAATATTTACAAAATATCAGCAAGGATAGCTCTATTTACAACCCCAAACACAAACAACTATACACATATTGCTTAGTGCGTTCGTAACAAAATTTCGACAGCATAACGGTTAGCGTACTACTCAGACTTCATACAGCGAATTCCCAATCCTACTATCGCTAGCAATTCAACCATCGCACAAGCAACAAAACAACCACAAACTAAAAACAACTAGAAAAATATTTTATATACAAGCTAATCTAACAATCTAACCAATTCACACATTATGCATTTTCCCACAAAAATTCGAGAATTAGTCGTCTTTTAACAGTTATACAAGATTTACCACGACTTATCTCAAATAATAAACACACCCCGACATCAATTTCACCAAACTATCAAGTTGCCCAAGTTAAATTCAATAACCCAAGCCCTAGAATAGAATTCGACAATCAATTTCGAATTATTTACATAATCGACAAGTTCAAACGCCAAATACAACAATCCGAACAAAAATCAATCACAAAATAATTCAATATCATGTTCAATTTCTACCTAGGGTGATATTTCTCACCTTATATGCCCAAATTTGACAAAAATCGCCAAAGAATTGAGTTAGACGATGAAAACATACCATAGAATTGAAGAATCGAAGAAACTTGACGTTTTTCTTTGCCTATCAACGTGGCACGTTGCTTGGGGAGGGGGAAATGGGTGTTTGGTCGTGGAGGGAAGAGGGAATGGGGGAATTTGGGGCGAAATCGGGGTTATTATTTAAAGGAAACACGCGGGTCACCCGGAAACCCGGTGTGACCCGGCACTGGATAAAGGGCAACGTGTCACGGAGGGTAACGCGGAGCCCCTCCTCCGTGACACGGAGCCAACGCGTTGGCTTACTGGAATTTTGAAAAATCCAGATTTGCCTTCAACGTGTCACGGAGGCCAACGGGGAGCATTGCCTTCGTGACACGGCGCCAACGCGCCAGTGCTCTGTTTCACCAATAAATTTAATTTTCATACCTTGCCTCATTTTCTCGATTCCATGTATATTTCCTCCGTTATACCTGAAAATCACCTCACTAAACAAAAATTGGTTAAATTAATAGATTTCCCTAACTAAAAATAAAAGATACTAACTAAAATGCAAATCTAAACCTAGTCAAGAAAAAGAAAAGAAAAGTAAAAATTATTTACACTAAAAAGAAAGAAAGAAAATATTTTTCACGGGTTGCCTCCCGTGCAGCGCCTGGTTTACCGTCGCGGGTCGATGTCCTGTAAGCTCATTTATCTACTAGGGAGATGGACGATTTGTCCCGATCATGATCATCCCCCCAGTAGTGCTCTACCTTATCCGGTGGCCTACCTAGTAACTCTCGGGAATCACTCAATCTGTTAGCCTTCCCATGATCAATTACGTTGATCACCGAGAGATCCTTATAAACAGTCGGGAGCTTAGGTACCTTGTACACGTCGAACACTTCGACTTTGTCATGTGCTCGCATCATGAGTTGACCCGCAGCTACATCGATTAATGCTTTTCCGGTTGCCAAAAAGGGTCGTCCCAAAATAAATGGGACTTCAGCATCTGGTTCAAAGTCCAGAACAATAAAATCGACCGGAAAAATGAGGGAGCCTACTTGCACCAACACATCCTCAACAATGCCATCCGGCTTAGCCAAAGACCTGTCTGCTAGCTGCAAGATTACCGTTGTAGGTCTAGGACTCCCTAGACCTAACTTTCTGAATACCGAAGAAGGCATCAGATTTATACTTGCCCCCAAGTCGCATAATCCACGCGCTCGGATACTTTGCCCAATAGTCAGCTGGATAGTGAAACTTCCAGGGTCTTTCAGTTTTGTGGGCAACCTATTCTGAATACGGGAAGTGCATTCCTCCATTAAAGCTACCGTGGCATACTCAGTCAAACGACTTTTGTTAGCCACGATGTCTTTAATATACTTCGCATATTTTAGCACTCCCTGCAAGACATCAACAAGAGGTAAGTTAACATGTAGCTGTTTAAGTACCTCCATGAATTTCTGGAAACACGCCTCCTCCTTGTGTTTCTTAAGTCGTTGAGGGAACGGGGGTGGAGGCCTTTCTGGTTCAGCTTCTTTAGTCTTCCCCTTATCAGAACTTTGCTCTCCCTCAACATCTGTTGCTCCTGACTTTTGAGGCGGTCTTTCCGGTTCCACCTCCTTCAATTGTAAACCACTCCTCGTGGTCACTGCATTAACCTGCTTCGGATTTGGATCCGTGTCAGTAGGTAGTCCTCCTCTGGGTGTAGTATTTTGGGCACTATCAAACTGCCCAAACTGATATTCAAGAGCCTTGGTCACCAATTGATTGTTCTTCACTTCGGCTGCCAATTTGACATAGTCAGCCTGCAATTGTGCCTGATTAGCGATCATGGTTTTGAACATCTCCTCAATAGTCGGTGATGGTGGTGGAGGAGGGGCATTGTGATTTCTGAATTGAGCTTGATAATTTTGTTGCCCTCCTTGGTTTCTGTGCATACCCTGCCCTGAACTCTGACCTTGTTGATTGTTGCTACCCCATGAAAAATTCGGATGGTTCCTCCAATTTGAGTTGTAGCCACCACCAAACTGCTGTTGATTTCTCTATGCATTGCCCACAAAGTTAACAGAATCAGGATTTGCACCACAACATTCAGCTGAATGCTCACTACTACCACACACTTCACACCACATCTGTTGAACTGCATTGACTGAAGCTGAAGGCTGGTTCAAATTGATATTGCTGAAGTGAGTGTTTAACTAATTTTGTAAAGCAGCTATCTGTGCAGCGATAGCTGTGAATCCATCCACTTCAAGCACTCCCGCTGCTTTCCTTGCTCCACCTCTTGAAGAATCTGCATTCCATTCTGGATTGCCTTGTGAAATTCGGTTGAGCAAAGTGTACAGCTCCTCATAAGTCTTCTCCAGTGCTTGCCCTCCAGCTGCTGAATCTAACAAAATTTTAGTGTGGGGTTCCAAACCCTCAATAAAAGTGTGTACCAACACCTCATTGGACTGATGATGGTGAGGACAGTCCCGCAACATGGATTTGAATCTATCCCGGGCTTGATATAGATTTTCTCCCTCCCTCTGTTTAAACTTAGGATTTGACTCCTAAGTCTGGCTGTTTTACCAGAAGGGAAAAATCTAATAAGAAACTTCCGTGCAAGATCATCCCACGTTGATATAGAGTTGGGTGGTTCAGCTTTTAACCACCTCTTGGCTTCACCAAGTAAGGAAAATGGAAATAAGGTGAGCCGAACATAATCAGGTGACACTCCAGCGGGTATATAAGTGTCACTTATCTCCAAAAAGTTTTGGAGATGTTGTTGTGGATCTTCCTGAGGGAGACCGGTAAATTGCCCGCTTGTGTGCAAAAGTTGCACCATATTCTGCTTTAATTCAAACCTCCCTCCAGGCTGTAGTTTGCGGATGCTAGAATGGACATTATTAGCGTGTGGGATTGCCACCTCGCGAACCGGCCTTGCTGCTGCTTCATCGGGCACTAAAACTGCCCTAACAACTGGTGGATTTGGTTGTTCCATCATAGTCTATTGAAGCAACTGCAGCTTCTTCCGAAGAGCTTCTCTACGTTGGCTATGAAATTCACGCTCGGGCTCTAAGTAAGATTCCACCAGATCTTTGTCCCTTGCCAGTGTTCACAGAAACAAAATCTGCAAAATACAGGCTAAGACCAAGTTGTTAACACTTAAGAAAATAAAAATACAAATACAGTAAATTTACACTAAACACAATTTTACAAATCGCCTAGCCTCCCCGGCAACGGCGCCAAAAACTTGGTCGGTGCTTTGGGGTATGGGTAAAAACCGACACGCAAGTGCACGTGGTCAAACAAGTAATAAAGTGGCTAAGTAGCCAAGTATCGATCCAAGGAGGCTCAAGATATGTAAAATTGCCTAATTTACTATATTTCTATTTAACTTCTAATTATGCTAACAACAACGTACCCAAGAGTAATTGAATTTTTGTTTCTAAACTATATACTACAATTAATACAAACTATTTACTTTTGAATTCAGACAATGGATATGAACATGCCAAGGTTAAGAACAAGTAATGAACTTGATAATCATGATAATTTTGGTTAATTCTCTTCTTCATGTTGCTAGCCAAGAACATTTGCCTAGAAATTAAAACTCTCGTATTTAATTTCACTTTAGAATCATAAACCATCCGTCTACATTTCTGTGATCAAATGCAATTTATGACCTAGCACTACAATTCCGGTTCCTAATTTGACTAATACGGCTTCCAAGTATATTTCTATCAGGAAAGCACATCAAAACCCAATTTTCCCAAATCAAGTTAAGAACAATACCCTATTAATTCACAACTTTCCAATTTCTTGCTCTATCGAGTGAAATTGGACTTTTTAGATATACATTAATGTTGGCCAATCACTAATGCAGTAAAGAACAAGAATTAATAGAACAACATTAAAGAAGAAGAATAAACCATATCAATGAAAATCATAATTCATTACACATGTTCAAAACCTCAGCAAGAAAAAGAATTAGCCACTCATTCTTGGATTGATCATCCTAAAATGAGTGTAAATTATACTTACAATTGATAGAAAGAAGAAAGGAAGAGAAGAAATCCCTTAGCTTTTTCAATCTTCAACTGCTACTAACCCACGTTCCTGCTCTCCACTCCTGAACTCAGTCTAAAAACTGAAAAAAACTTAAAATAAACCTAAGTGTGCTATTTATACTAGTGGGAAATTTTTCCCAGAATAACAAGCAACGTGTCACGGAGGCCAACGCGGAGCAATGCCTCCGTGACACGGCGTGGACGTGGACCCTCACTGGAATTTCCAGGGTCCAGTAATTTAACCTCAATGTGGCACGGAGGCCATCGCGGAGGCCTATCTCCATGCCACGGAGCTGACGCGCAGGCACACTGGAAATTGCAAATTTAATTCCTGCTCAGGCAGTGTGCTACCGCGATGGTAGCATGGCACGGAGCCATCACGGAGCCCCTATAAATCCTGCATTCCCGGGTCTTTTCCACGCTCGCATCCAAGTCCAACTCCGGCATAGTTCCAACATGCATTTTAGCTCCTAAAAATCACATTTTCCTGCAAAACAAATGCTAATCATGTTGGTTAGTATAAATTCGCATTTTATTACCAATTACATGATATTATATACACATTGCACAACAAACAAGGTAAAAATGATACGTTTGAGTATCACTTGGGCATATAAATCTGCCCAAGATCACGGACCCTTACTGGAATCCGGTTGTCCAGGTATTTAAGCCCAACATGGCACGGCATGCAACCGGGGGCTAGGCTAACGTGCCATGACCCCAATGCCCACCTTCACTGGAATTTGGCTCATCTTCAGCATCCGGGCAGAATGCATCCGCGATGGTAGCGTGACACGGCTCCATCGCGGAGACCCTTTAATTTATGCTTTCCTTGGCCTTTTCCCTGCTCTCTTCCGAGTCCAATCTCGATTTCTCCCAACATGTATCTTAGCTTCCTAAAATTATATTTTTCCTATAAAACAACACTAATCATGTTGGGTTAGTATAAATTCACATTTGACTACAATTCACATGAGAATGTACAAACATCGCTAGATAAACAAGACAAATTAACGCATTTGAGTATCACTTGGGCATATAAATCTGCCCAAGATCAATAAGCTCTAAGTTGAATTTCGTCCAACTCGTTAATCTAGTTAAGTCTCAACTTGGCTACCTCGTTCCAGTTCATATTCAACTTTTCTAGAGCCCGTAATGCCTTATGCTCTAATTCGACTGGTAGACGGCATGCTTTTCCATAAAACAGTTGGTATGGAGACGAACCAATAGGGGTCTTATTAGTTATTCGATAAGACCATAGTGCATCATCAAGCTTCCTAGACAAATCTGTCCGGCTAGTATTCACTGTCTTGGCTAGGATGGTCTTGATTTCCCTGTTTGAGACTTCCACTTGTCCACTTAACTGCGGGTGGTAAATTGTGGCTACCTTATGCTTGACACCATATTTCTCCAACAGGGACCTGAAGAGGCGGTTACAGAAGTGAGATCCACCATTACTAATAATAGCTCTGGGAGTGCTAAACCTGGCGAAGATATGCTTCCGAAGGAATGCTGTAACACTCTTTCCTTCATTGTTTGGTAGTGCAATTGCCTCCACCCGTTTGGAGACATAATTCACTGCCACCAAGATGTATTTCATCCCATATGAGCTAACAAATGGACCCATGAAATCAATGCCCCACACATCAAACAACTCCACTTCTAAGATGGAAGTTAGTGGCAACTCATGTTTATGTGTAATATCGCCCTTCCTTTGGCATTAATCAAACGTCTTGGAAAAGTCATATGCATCATGGTGAATAGAAGGACAATAATATCCGCATTGTAGAATCTTATGCGTAGTTCTGATACCACTCTGATCACCCCTAACAGGGGATGAATGACAAGCCTCCAGAACGCTCAGCATTTCTATTTCAGGCATGCACCTATGAATGATCCCATCTGCACTAATGCGAAATAAGTATAGTTCATCCCAGTAATATCTTCGAGCATCGAATAAGAACTTTTTCTGCTGAGGAGCTAGGTTTGCCGGCATCATATTGCTAACCAAATAATTTGCAAAGTTGGCAAACCAGGGAATCAAGTCTTGTGATGCAGCTAATACCTGTTCGTTTGGGAAGGCATCATCAATATCTATCTCCCCCTTGCTCTTTCTTCATATTCAAGTCTTGATAAATGATCTGCTACCTGATTTTCCAAGCCCTTTCGATCTTTAACCTCAAACTCAAACTCTTGGAGCAGAAGTACCAACTGAATCAATCTGGGTTTAGAATCCTTTCTAGACATCAAGTACCTCAAGGCGGCATGGTCCGTATGAATGATCACCTTGGTACAAAGCAAGTATGCTTAGAATTTTTCAAAAGCGAAGACTACTACCAGTAGCTCCTACTCTGTTACTGTGTAATTTTTCTGGGCCTTATAGAGTATTTTACTAGCATAATAGATTGGATTAAAGATTTTTTCTCTTCTCTGGCCCAAAACAGCAGCAAGAGCAACTCCGCTAGCATCACACATTACCTCAAATGGAAGAGACCAATCTAGAGCCACGATGATAGGATCAGTGGTGAGTTTCTCTTTTAAGGACTCAAAAGCCCTTAGACATGCCTCATCAAATACGAACTTTACCTCCTTCTCAAGCAATTTGTACAATGGCTATGCAATTTTTGAAAAATACTTCATAAATCGTCTGTAGAATCCTGCATTCCCTAGGAAGCTCCTGACCCCTTTTATGGAAATACGGGGTGGAAACCCTGCTATAACTTCTATTTATGCTTTGTCCACTTCAATCCCCTTTCCCGAGATTTTATGACCCAACACTATTCCCTCTTTAACCATGAAATGACATTTTTCCCAGTTTAGGACCAAATTAGTTTCTTCGCATCTTTTCAATACTTTTCCCAGATGGTCGAGGAAAGATTCAAATGAGTCACCTACAATAGAAAAATCATCCATAAATACTTCAATTGTATTCTCCACCATGTCTGAGAATATGGACATCATGCAGCGGTGGAATGTGGCTGGTGCATTGCATAATCCGAATGACATTCTTCTAAAAGCAAAAGTTCCATATAGGAAGGTAAAGGTCGTCTTCTCCTGGTCTTCTGGAGCGATGGTAATCTGATTATATCCTGAATATCCATCAAGAAAGCAGTACCAACCTCTACCTACCAGTCTGTCAAGCATCTGATCCAAGAATGATATTGGAAAGTGGTCCTTCTAGGTCCAATTGTTGAGTTTCTTGTAATCCATACATACACGCCATTCTGTGACTGGTCATGTCGGTATCAACTCGTTCTTCTCAATGGGCACCACAGTAATACCACCTTTCTTTGGTACGCACTAAAATGGGCTCACCCACTTGCTATCTGTGATGGGATATATGAAACACGCATCCATCCACTTGATAATTTTCTTTTTTACAACTTCTAGAATTGGAGGGTTCAGGCGGCGCTGATGTTCTAGACTTGGTTTACAGTCTGGCTCTAGATGGATGTTGTGAGTACATATGCCTGGTGGAATTCCGATAATATCAGTTATGGTCCAGCCAATTGCTTTTTTGTACCATTTTAGTATGTTGACCAAAGCTTCCACCTAAATGTCTAATAGGTCTGCTGCAATTATGACTTGATATGGGGAGGTAGTTCTTTTAGCTCAAGGACTGGTGGCACCTCCACAGATGGCTTGGCCGACGGCGTTGAACGATTCTTTAGATCCAGGTCTAACTTCTTCGGGCTGAAGTTATATGACCCAATTCCATTTAAAGCGTTCACCATCTCCGTGTATTCTGGGCTCCCATCTCCCTCATAATTCATCATCACAGCTGCTAATGTATCATCAGTCTTCATCTCTTCCACGAGCATTGGAAGCTTATCATATCCCATTTGAGTGTTTGAGTGAGAGGTCATTCCCTTGATGTAACCTAAGATAGTCATACAAGAAACACAAAGAAAAGCGTAAAAAGGAACGTAACAACCAACAAGTGAAATACAAGCAAGTAATCTAGTCTTAGCCGCATTCCCCGACAATGGCGCCACTTTTTGATAATGCTCAAACCATACCTCCTACAGAAGTATGAAGCGAACATTGTCAATAAAGAACCCAACTAGAGGTTGGGGTCGAACCCACAGGGAATATGGAAGAACTAGACTACTGCCGGTAGTGAACTTTGTTAGGTAGTTACTCCAAAGTGGGGATTTTAAAAGAAAGCAATAATTAAAAGCACAATTAAACTTATGGGTGAAATCAAGATTTAAAGATAACTAGGGTTTTTAGTTCCCCATGGGTTCATAACTGATTTGGGTATATATACGTGGTCATCACCAATTCTTACTTGTAGAACTGATAACTAGGGTTCATTCAAATGACCGACCAGTCCCTATTGAATGACTATACTTAATCACCCGACCAGGTCTCATGAGCGATTGCAATTTAACTGTTATCAATATGTCCTAAATTTAACTTTCCTACGATCACAACTCAAGTTAATACAATGATCATCAAGATTAAGGCTTTGTTGTAGTTCTTTTTCCTAATCTCTACTTATTAGACTTAAGCAAGTAAAGAATCCGGGCATGTCCTAACATTGTACACCATTAAGAAACTTTTAAGCATGAAGAGAATAAAATACAAGTGTTTTGCATTGGTTTTGAATCACTTTTATGTAAACCTAGCTTGTTAATCTACCATGGCTCCCACAACCCTAACTATGGAGGTTTTGGCCTCTCACAGTTGCGAGATTGTGATTGGTTTGCATAATTAAAGACATTAATCAATACTTACAATCATAGATGACAGAAAAAATTTGTTGATTAAATCTGAAATTTGTCAAGAACAATTCACAAAGTCAAGAAGAAAATCAAGAAAAGGTTGAACACAAGTTAATCAACTCAATTCTATGTTCTCTCGTGAAAAACTAACTATATCTAATGTATTCTGATCTCCTCCTATGAAAATAAAACATAAAACGTATTTATGCAGACATAAAAATTCTTTTCCTAAGCTAACAGGGTAACTTCTATGTCTGCTGCACCTCGAGCCACGACTAGACCTACAACCTGTAGCAGGCTTGTTTGGGTCATACCTGCTATCTGTAGGTCTTTAGCTTGCCGAAATCTGGCTAAGTATTAGGCCTTGGTACGACTCGTACCAACTTCCTACGAGTCATAATGAGATTCAGTAGTTTGAATCTTAAGACTATGAATTTTTCTGAAGTTTGTCACGAGTATCTTAGTACAATCCGTACCTTGCCTTCACGAATCATATTGTAGTCTTCCGTACCCAGAGTCAGCCTTTTTGAAATTTCTCTGAATCTTTCCATGACTTGAAATTACGGATCGTACCATGATCATACGGCTCGTATTGTGAGTCATGGAATGCATCTTTCTCAACTTATCTTTATGAATATTTTCACGAGTCTTAGTGTGATTCGTATCATTAATGTACGAATCGTAGCGAGACTATCATCTTGGCTCATTTTCTGCTCTTTTAAGCTTCTTTTGCACAATCTTATTCCAACACGTATGTTTACCTGAAAACACAAGAAAAGTACCTCATATCCATATAAACGTACCTAATCTATGCTATTTTCTTTAGTTTGGAGTGTCGAAAGTGTTGTAAATCCATATCACATCAGATACCATGACTCATGGAATCCATCTGTTACTTCCTTTCTAGCATTTCTTCAATTCTCTGGTCCTGTGACAACGACTTGATAAAACGGGTCTTTACCCGACACAATGACCCATTGTGTCCTCTTTTCGTCACCACTGACTCCACATGAAAAATTTCTGAAACTCCCACCACGAGTCGACCAACGGATCATACCTCCCAACCACAGATGGTTGGACCCATCCATTGCGTCTAGGCTAATTTTCACTATACCTTCTCACGAGCACTTACCATGACTCATGGCTCCTCATGATGAGTCCTAACACGACTCGTTCCATCCAAGCCTGGCATCACAGAAAGCAACAACAACCTTCACCCATGACACATTACATCAACCAACGGATCATCCCTAGACCCGTTTCCACGGAAACTCTTATTGTAGAATCTGACAACAGGTGGTTCCCACGGGTCATTACACCTTCCAACGACTCATAGCACGAGTCATTCTGAGTCAAATCTAAGATTTTCTGCTTCTTCTCATTTCAAATTTCTCAGTCTAGTCATAGGCACTTTCAAGGTATTACATGACCACGACTCGTACCTTTGATCGTACTAAGAGTAAATTGCAGACTCCACTACTGAATGTATTCAACTTCACGAATCTAGTCTTAGGAAACTTTTGACGTATTACAAGTAATGACTCATGAGAACTTGTTACAGGTCGTGGTTTGGAGTCGTAGGATGGAGAATTAGAGTAAGTGCAAGGACTGTCCCCTCACCACAAGTCATAGGATTACTCGTGATATGCAGTGAAGAGCTATAATGGGCACCTATGGTTTGAGAATTATAGAACTAAAAAATCAGCTGGCATATGACACGAGTTGTGTAGGTTGGTACGACTCCCATGGTATGAGTCGTGACGACTGGCCGACAGGACTTTAGATACAAGTTATTATAACTTCTTAAGATTCTAACCCCTAAGGAATGTCATTTTGGGTTTCTTAAAGGGTTTATTAAGGGATTTAATCTTGCCTAAGTATCATTCTTTGAAGACAACCATTGATCGAAGGTCCTCCCTCAAGTTAAGCAAGGGTTTCATCATCTCTTTCATTGCAATTCTCTTAGAGTATTCAATCAAGTTAAAGATTCCTCAAGCCCAGGTATGTAGGTCTATGAATGGGGAAAATCCTTCCATCCTCATGTTTTGCACTTTTTAAGTTCAATTCCATGATCTTTACCTCTCAAGTTCTAAATTGTGAAATTCTAGGGTTTAACCCAATTTAATGCAATTATCCATGATCTCTCTATGGGTTTAATTATCTCATGTTCTAATTGATGAATTATTTTTCTTTAGGAATATTTGACTCTCATATTTCTTTTTAATTCATGATATCAAGTTTCTTGAGATTTTGCCCTATTATGCATAATTTATGAATTTTATGTTTTTGAGCCCATGCTTTCTAGAATGAGGAATTATGAAAGTATGCATGAATTTTTATGAATTCTTAAACTTATGATTACGTGAATTCAAGTTATGAAGCCTTATTCAAGTATGTCTGATTTCATGATTTGGGCAAGCCCTTGGAAAGTCAAGTATGTTTCACCATGATTTTTAGCCAAGCCTTAAAGGATAAGTTTTAAAGAGTTGTTTTGGAGTAAAGACTCATAAGAAACAAACTTAAGCTATGTTTTGAGATTATGATTATGAGCAATATGCATGTTTTGGGAGAAGTGTCTAGCACCGAGTAGGCCAGACATTCCGAGGACACAGGTCTTATAACTATGCGCCGATATAGATATATATTCATATTTAGGGACCTCTAAAGAGAGTGTTTCCCTCGCTCGAGGGCACACCAGTGAAATCATACCTTAATCATTCTTTGCCTTGGCAAGGCTTAGGACGCTCTGCCCGTTTGAGCGAAACAGTTGGGGCATCATGTAAGTTCCATCATGATGGTGTCGGTTATGATGAAGCTTCCCATTGGTCATCATGCTTTAAGTTACTCATATTCATTTCTTATGGTATTAGTTTTATATCATATTTGACCCATTGATCAGTTTATGACTTTTCACTTATGATTTCAAGTATGGCATGCTATATGATTTGTATTTCCAAACCTTGGGTCATTATGTTTAGCTTAGGATGACTATCTCGTGATTAAGATTACTTCAAGAATATGAATTTTTAGCTTGTTTCCCTTACTCTCACATTTAATCTTATTTTATATTCCTGATTACGGTCAATTGTTTTACTACAATGTTTTACTTTCTCTACATACTTAGTACATTCTAAGTACCGATTGCATACTCTTTGCTATATCGTCTCATGATGTAGGATCGGCTAACTAGTCTCAATCCTGACATTAGCTTGCTCCCATTCCATTCTAGTACGCTCCCAGGGTTGGTGAGTCCTCATGATCTGAGGACAACAATTTTGACTATGTCTCTTTTGCTTATGTCTTTTAGTTTTAGACATAGCGAGCTAGTTGGGGGTGTTGTCCTATAAGCTCAACGTATGGTTAGGTTCTTTTTGAACAGCTATGTATAGATGTTTTAGTGTTGTTAACTCGTGATTATGCTTATGGTTTATGTTACATTATGCAGAGTTCTAGTTTTATGGTGTTCATGTTTTATTTCCACCTTAGTTATGCTCTTGTTCATCCCATGTATGTACCATGGGTTAGCTTGGAACTATTCATGGTTCTAGGTTCCATGTCTCGATTTGGGGTCTATGCGCAGGTCATGACAAACTTTGTATTGGAACAAAGGTTTAGGTGTGTCCTAGGTATCTGAAATCCATGTTAAGTAGAGTTTTTACATGAGTGTGAAGCGTTCCACACTTATGGGGAAGAGGCTACGAAATGTTTTAGGAGATTTTCCTTCTTTCATGATCTATGTCATGCGATGAAGTACATCTCTCTATTCCTCTAACTCGTACTATATGCGTTTGCATAAATATGCCTCCCTACTAAGTCAATGAAGGAAGAATGGCAATGGCAATGGTTATGGCAATGGCAGTGGTGATGGGCATCAGCCAGCCCCACCAACTCCAGTCGATCCCTTATCAAGAAGTTGTCTCATATGGAGTTTAGGGATTCATTTCAGATATTAACATAGGCCATGATTGCCCAAGTCAACCAATAGGCAGTGACTCACATGAACCAAAAGGGGAATACGACGACGGCTAGGATACAAGACTTCATCAGGATGAACCCACCTGAGTTTCATGGGTCAAAAGTGGATAAGGACCCACAAGAGTTTATTGAGGAGGTCTAGAAGATTACCTAGGTTATGGGTGTTTCAGGAGAGGAAAGTGCACATTTGGCCTCCGATCAGCTAAAAGGGGTTGCTCACATATGGTTTTGATAGTGGAAGGAGAGTAGGGAGTCGGTGCATTCCTTGTTGGTTAGGATGAGTTTGCTACAACCTTTTTGGGTAGATTCATCCCCCGAGAGTTGAGGGAAGAAAAGGCAGTCGCGTTCATCAAGTTCATCAATCTAAAGTAGAATGATATTATTGTTTAGGAGTATGCCCTAAAGTTTACCCAATTGTCCATCTATACTCCGAAGATGGTTGCAGATCTAAAGACTCATATGATCACGTTTGTGAACAGGGTTGCAGATACATTAACCAAGGAGTGTAGGACTGCAATATAGATTAGTGATATAGACATATTCTGAATGATGATATACGCCCAGCTGATTGAGGCAGAACAGATGAACGAAAAGGAGAGAGAGGCTAAGAGGGCTAATATGGGGAGCTATGGGTACTCTTAGTAGAGGTCTAGTGGTGGACATCACCCTCATTCCCACCAATGGTCATCAGCCCAGCTCCATCATCAGCCAGCATTCCATCTAGACCTCGAGAAGATTAGAGGGGCAGAGCGTCTGGCTCCAGGGGTCAGAGGAGCATGATAGGGGAGAATACTTCCCTAACTTATAGAGGTATGGTATGAAGAACAAAGGAGAGTGGTTGGTTGTCTCCAATTTTTTCTTCGGCTGTGGGAAGCCTTGACATATGCTCAAAGATAGTCCTTCAGCTAAGTAGGGTGATGGTAGAGGCTGTGCCTAAACCACTACTTCAGAGGCTCCAGCAGCACATCCATCTCAACAGGGTGCCTCTTCTAGTGTAGGCGGCGGACAATGCCAGAAAAAGTTCTATGCACTTTTATCTCGTCAAGAGAAGGAGTGCTCACATTATGTGGTCACTGGTATGTTACGAGTATTCCATCTTGATGTTTATGCATTGTTAGATCCATGAGCTACATTATCCTTTGTGACTCCTTATGTTGCTTTTAGTTTCGGTGTTAGTCTCGAAATCTTGTCAAAACCCTTCTCAATTTCTACTCCTGTCGGTGAGTCAGTTTTAGCTCGACGAGTATACAGAAATTTCCATATCACAATTCTTCAGAAAGTCAGCTCAACCAACTTAGTGGAGTTAGATATGATCGATTTATCTTTGGTTTGGATTGGTACATGTTTGTTATATTGCAGACAATTATAGAACCCATATGTTAGAGTTTCATTTTCTGGGTGAGCCAATCCTAGAGTGGAAGGGTAGTTCAGCTGTGCTTGTAGGTTTCTTTGTTTCTATCTCAAGGCTAGAAAGATGATCTCCAAAAGTTGTATGTACCATCTAGCTCGGGTCATGAACTCTACATCCTAGACCCCGACACTTCTGTCAGTTCCTGTAGTATATGAGTATCTAGAGGTGTTCCCGAATGATCTATCCGAAGACCGTCCCGAGTGAGAGATTGACTTTTGTATCTCCTTGATATATAGCCCATATCCATTTCTACTTACAAAGTGGTTCTAGTGAGCTAAAGGAGTTGAAAGAACAGTGGAAAGATCTCTTAGATAAGGGTTTCATCTGGCCTAGTAAGTTCCCATGGGGTGCTCTAGTTCTTTTTGTTTGAAAGAAGGATGGTTCCTTTAGGATGTGCATTGGCTATCGTCAGTTGAGCAAGGTTACAATCAAGAATAAGTATCCCCTCCCCAGGATTGATGATTTGTTTGACTAGATTTAGAGTTCTTAGTGCTTTTCAAAGATGGATCTCAGATCTGGCTATCATCAGCTTTGAGCTAGGGAGAGTAACATACTGAAGACTACTTTCAGGACTCGGTATGGTTACTACGAGTTTGTAGTTATGTCTTTTGGACTAAAAAATGCTCCTGCATCTTTTATGGGTTTGATGAGTAGGGTGTTCAAGCAGTATTTAGATATGTTCATGATTGTCTTCATAGATTATATCCTCATAACTCTCAGAGCGAGGAGGATCATGTCACTAATTTGAGGATTGTGTTGCAGACTCTAAAGGATCATCAGTTGTTTGCTAAATTCAGCATGTGTGAGTTTTCTCTAAACTTAGTAGCATTCTTGGGTCATGTAGAGTCTAGTGAGCATGTACAGGTAGAAGCTGAAAATATAGAAACAGTGACGAATTGGCTTAGACCTATCAGTCCCACTGATATTAGGAGCTTCTTGGTTTTAGCTGGATACTATAGGAGGTTTGTAGAGGGATTTTTATCCATTGCAACACTGTTGACTAAGTTGACCCAGAAGAAGGTCAAGTTTAAGTTTTTGAATGCTTGGGAGGAGTTTTTAGGAGTTAACGATTCGACTCCATTCAACCCCACTATTGACCCTATCAGAGGGCACAAATGGCTTTGTTGTGTATTGTGATGCCTCTAGGATTGTTCTTGGTTATGTTTTATGCAACATGGTAAGGTCATTGCGTATGCCTCAAGACAACTTAAGATTCATGAAAAGAATTACTCGATGCATGATCTACAGGTAGTGGCGGTATTTGCCTTAATGATTTGGAGGCATTATTTATATTGGGTGCATGTGGATGTGTTCACAAATCACAAAAGCCTACAGTATGTGTTTACCTAGAAGGATCTAAATTTGGGTAAAACAGATGGCTAGAGCTTCTCAAGTATTATAACATGAGTGTCCTTTGTTATCTGGGCAAGGCCAATGTTGTGGCGGATGCTCTCAGTAGCCTATCCACAGGGAGTGTGTCCCATGACGAGAATGGGAGAAAGGAGTTGGTTAAGGATGTCAGTAGGCTTGCGCGTCTAGGAGTTTGCCTTATAGATTTGACAGATGGTGGTGTTATTGTTCATAATGGGTTGGAATCATCATTGGTGATGGAGGTTAAAGAAAGGAAAGATAAGGACCTATCTCAGTGAAGTTGAAGGAAGTAGTTCGAAATCAGAAAGTGAAGGTTTTCTCCCAATGGTGAGATGGTGCACTTTGATATCAAGTCCAATTGTGTGTTCCATCTATAGATGACATGAGAGTGCGGATGTTGAGTGAGGCTCATGCCTCTTGGTACTCTATCCATCTAGGTACCACAAAGATGTTCCGTGACCTACGGGAAATCTATTGGTGGAATGGCATGAAGAAAGACATAACGGAATTTACGGCTAAGTGTCCGAATTGCCAAAAGGTGAAGGATGAGCATCAGAGATGCTGAGTTGGTAATTTACCAACTCTTTAAGCTCTTAGACATGAGTTTTTGTTTGGTTTTCAAGTCATTTAAGTGGATTTTATGCTCTTTCTCCTTGATCATTGCAGGTACTTAACCTGAGTAGAGAAGGCATGAGATTGAGAAAATAGCATAAAAATTGAGATGAGGACCGACACTCCACCGAAGGACACCAACGGAACGCTGGCTAGTTGTAGACGCCTACTATGCCGAAGAAGAATGTCTACTGGTGGACCATGGATCAAAACCAGATAACCGCCAATGCCAATGCCAAATTGATCCAGAATCCACTAGCCACCAGATACAACAAACTGGCGCACTGCTGTCACGACCCAAACATACACCTGAATCGTAGACACAAGACAAGGAGCCCAGAGAGACCCCAAGTCGACCCATGGAATGAACATAAATCTTATTCAACCACATGAGTGGAATAATTAACATAAAGAATGTAATTTTAACATAGCATAATGGAAAAACAATACAAGACTTGTATAATACGGCAGAATACAAGTCGCATTCTGATAAGCCTCTTAACATGAAAGGCGGATTGATGGAACAACTCCCCAACTAATCCAATATCTAGAAACTGAAAGAAATAACATGGAGTGTGAACATGTAGCCCTCGGAACATGAGGACTCACCAAGTACGCTGAGAGCAAGGATGAAACTAGCTACGAGTGAGAATGAGCCTGAGAATTGGGACCTGTATCATGAAATGATAAAACATAGAAAATATGCAGTCAGTACGTGGAGTGTACTGAGTATGCAAGGTAAGTAAAATGGACATTTAAAACACATATAAAGTTCATAAAATATCATGAGTAGGACAGTCGTGACGACTGGCCGACAGGACTTTAGATACAAGTTATTATAACTTCTTAAGATTCTAACCCCTAAGGAATGTCATTTTGGGTTTCTTAAAGGGTTTATTAAGGGATATAATCTTGCCTAAGTATCATTCTTTGAAGACAACCATTGATCGAAGGTCCTCCCTCAAGTTAAGCAAGGGTTTCATCATCTCTTTCATTGCAATTCTCTTAGAGTATTCAATCAAGTTAAAGATTCCTCAAGCCCAGGTATGTAGGTCTATGAATGGGGAAAATCCTTCCATCCTCATGTTTTGCACTTTTTAAGTTCAATTCCATGATCTTTACCTCTCAAGTTCTAAATTGTGAAATTCTAGGGTTTAACCCAATTTAATGCAATTATCCATGATCTCTCTATGGGTTTAATTATCTCATGTTCTAATTGATGAATTATTTTTCTTTAGGAATATTTGACTCTCATATTTCTTTTTAATTCATGATATCAAGTTTCTTGAGATTTTGCCCTATTATGCATAATTTATGAATTTTATGTTTTTGAGCCCATGCTTTCTAGAATGAGGAATTATGAAAGTATGCATGAATTTTTATGAATTCTTAAACTTATGATTACGTGAATTCAAGTTATGAAGCCTTATTCAAGTATGTCTGATTTCATGATTTGGGCAAGCCCTTGGAAAGTCAAGTATGTTTCACCATGATTTTTAGCCAAGCCTTAAAGGATAAGTTTTAAAGAGTTGTTTTGGAGTAAAGACTCATAAGAAACAAACTTAAGCTATGTTTTGAGATTATGATTATGAGCAATATGCATGTTTTGGGAGAAGTGTCTAGCACCGAGTAGGCCAGACATTCCGAGGACACAGGTCTTATAACTATGCGCCGATATAGATATATATTCATATTTAGGGACCTCTAAAGAGAGTGTTTCCCTCGCTCGAGGGCACACCAGTGAAATCATACCTTAATCATTCTTTGCCTTGGCAAGGCTTAGGACGCTCTGCCCGTTTGAGCGAAACAGTTGGGGCATCATGTAAGTTCCATCATGATGGTGTCGGTTATGATGAAGCTTCCCATTGGTCATCATGCTTTAAGTTACTCATATTCATTTCTTATGGTATTAGTTTTATATCATATTTGACCCATTGATCAGTTTATGACTTTTCACTTATGATTTCAAGTATGGCATGCTATATGATTTGTATTTCCAAACCTTGGGTCATTATGTTTAGCTTAGGATGACTATCTCGTGATTAAGATTACTTCAAGAATATGAATTTTTAGCTTGTTTCCCTTACTCTCACATTTAATCTTATTTTATATTCCTGATTACGGTCAATTGTTTTACTACAATGTTTTACTTTCTCTACATACTTAGTACATTCTAAGTACCGATTGCATACTCTTTGCTATATCGTCTCATGATGTAGGATCGGCTAACTAGTCTCAATCCTGACATTAGCTTGCTCCCATTCCATTCTAGTACGCTCCCAGGGTTGGTGAGTCCTCATGATCTGAGGACAACAATTTTGACTATGTCTCTTTTGCTTATGTCTTTTAGTTTTAGACATAGCGAGCTAGTTGGGGGTGTTGTCCTATAAGCTCAACGTATGGTTAGGTTCTTTTTGAACAGCTATGTATAGATGTTTTAGTGTTGTTAACTCGTGATTATGCTTATGGTTTATGTTACATTATGCAGAGTTCTAGTTTTATGGTGTTCATGTTTTATTTCCACCTTAGTTATGCTCTTGTTCATCCCATGTATGTACCATGGGTTAGCTTGGAACTATTCATGGTTCTAGGTTCCAT
Source organism: Datura wrightii (assembly GCA_035772735.1). Lineage (NCBI taxonomy): Eukaryota > Viridiplantae > Streptophyta > Magnoliopsida > Solanales > Solanaceae > Datura > Datura wrightii. The sequence goes on from JASDFA010000002.1 coordinate 11,710,359, forward strand.
GTCTCGATTTGGGGTCTATGCGCAGGTCATGACAAACTTTGTATTGGAACAAAGGTTTAGGTGTGTCCTAGGTATCTGAAATCCATGTTAAGTAGAGTTTTTACATGAGTGTGAAGCGTTCCACACTTATGGGGAAGAGGCTACGAAATGTTTTAGGAGATTTTCCTTCTTTCATGATCTATGTCATGCGATGAAGTACATCTCTCTATTCCTCTAACTCGTACTATATGCGTTTGCATAAATATGCCTCCCTACTAAGTCAATGAAGGAAGAATGGCAATGGCAATGGTTATGGCAATGGCAGTGGTGATGGGCATCAGCCAGCCCCACCAACTCCAGTCGATCCCTTATCGAGAAGTTGTCTCATATGGAGTTCAGGGATTCATTTCAGATATTAACATAGGCCATGATTGCCCAAGTCAACCAATAGGCAGTGACTCACATGAACCAAAAGGGGAATACGACGACGGCTAGGATACAAGACTTCATCAGGATGAACCCACCTGAGTTTCATGGGTCAAAAGTGGATAAGGACCCACAAGAGTTTATTGAGGAGGTCTAGAAGATTACCTAGGTTATGGGTGTTTCAGGAGAGGAAAGTGCACATTTGGCCTCCGATCAGCTAAAAGGGGTTGCTCACATATGGTTTTGATAGTGGAAGGAGAGTAGGGAGTCGGTGCATTCCTTGTTGGTTAGGATGAGTTTGCTACAACCTTTTTGGGTAGATTCATCCCCCGAGAGTTGAGGGAAGAAAAGGCAGTCGCGTTCATCAAGTTCATCAATCTAAAGTAGAATGATATTATTGTTTAGGAGTATGCCCTAAAGTTTACCCAATTGTCCATCTATACTCCGAAGATGGTTGCAGATCTAAAGACTCATATGATCACGTTTGTGAACAGGCTTGCAGATACATTAACCAAGGAGTGTAGGACTGCAATATAGATTAGTGATATAGACATATTCTGAATGATGATATACGCCCAGCTGATTGAGGCAGAACAGATGAACGAAAAGGAGAGAGAGGCTAAGAGGGCTAATATGGGGAGCTATGGGTACTCTTAGTAGAGGTCTAGTGGTGGACATCACCCTCATTCCCACCAATGGTCATCAGCCCAGCTCCATCATCAGCCAGCATTCCATCTAGACCTCGAGAAGATTAGAGGGGCAGAGCGTCTGGCTCCAGGGGTCAGAGGAGCATGATAGGGGAGAATACTTCCCTAACTTATAGAGGTGTGGTATAAAGAACAAAGGAGAGTGGTTGGTTGTCTCCAATTTTTTCTTCGGCTGTGGGAAGCCTTGACATATGCTCAAAGATAGTCCTTCAGCTAAGTAGGGTGATGGTAGAGGCTGTGCCTAAACCACTACTTCAGAGGCTCCAGCAGCACATCCATCTCAACAGGGTGCCTCTTCTAGTGTAGGCGGCGGACAATGCCAGAAAAAGTTCTATGCACTTTTATCTCGTCAAGAGAAGGAGTGCTCACATTATGTGGTCACTGGTATGTTACGAGTATTCCATCTTGATGTTTATGCATTGTTAGATCCATGAGCTACATTATCCTTTGTGACTCCTTATGTTGCTTTTAGTTTCGGTGTTAGTCTCGAAATCTTGTCAAAACCCTTCTCAATTTCTACTCCTGTCGGTGAGTCAGTTTTAGCTCGACGAGTATACAGAAATTTCCATATCACAATTCTTCAGAAAGTCAGCTCAACCAACTTAGTGGAGTTAGATATGATCGATTTATCTTTGGTTTGGATTGGTACATGTTTGTTATATTGCAGACAATTATAGAACCCATATGTTAGAGTTTCATTTTCTGGGTGAGCCAATCCTAGAGTGGAAGGGTAGTTCAGCTGTGCTTGTAGGTTTCTTTGTTTCTATCTCAAGGCTAGAAAGATGATCTCCAAAAGTTGTATGTACCATCTAGCTCGGGTCATGAACTCTACATCCTAGACCCCGACACTTCTGTCAGTTCCTGTAGTATATGAGTATCTAGAGGTGTTCCCGAATGATCTATCCGAAGACCGTCCCGAGTGAGAGATTGACTTTTGTATCTCCTTGATATATAGCCCATATCCATTTCTACTTACAAAGTGGTTCTAGTGAGCTAAAGGAGTTGAAAGAACAGTGGAAAGATCTCTTAGATAAGGGTTTCATCTGGCCTAGTAAGTTCCCATGGGGTGCTCTAGTTCTTTTTGTTTGAAAGAAGGATGGTTCCTTTAGGATGTGCATTGGCTATCGTCAGTTGAGCAAGGTTACAATCAAGAATAAGTATCCCCTCCCCAGGATTGATGATTTGTTTGACTAGATTTAGAGTTCTTAGTGCTTTTCAAAGATGGATCTCAGATCTGGCTATCATCAGCTTTGAGCTAGGGAGAGTAACATACTGAAGACTACTTTCAGGACTCGGTATGGTTACTACGAGTTTGTAGTTATGTCTTTTGGACTAAAAAATGCTCCTGCATCTTTTATGGGTTTGATGAGTAGGGTGTTCAAGCAGTATTTAGATATGTTCATGATTGTCTTCATAGATTATATCCTCATAACTCTCAGAGCGAGGAGGATCATGTCACTAATTTGAGGATTGTGTTGCAGACTCTAAAGGATCATCAGTTGTTTGCTAAATTCAGCATGTGTGAGTTTTCTCTAAACTTAGTAGCATTCTTGGGTCATGTAGAGTCTAGTGAGCATGTACAGGTAGAAGCTGAAAATATAGAAACAGTGACGAATTGGCTTAGACCTATCAGTCCCACTGATATTAGGAGCTTCTTGGTTTTAGCTGGATACTATAGGAGGTTTGTAGAGGGATTTTTATCCATTGCAACACTGTTGACTAAGTTGACCCAGAAGAAGGTCAAGTTTAAGTTTTTGAATGCTTGGGAGGAGTTTTTAGGAGTTAACGATTCGACTCCATTCAACCCCACTATTGACCCTATCAGAGGGCACAAATGGCTTTGTTGTGTATTGTGATGCCTCTAGGATTGTTCTTGGTTGTGTGTTTATGCAACATGGTAAGGTCATTGCGTATGCCTCAAGACAACTTAAGATTCATGAAAAGAATTACTCGATGCATGATCTAGAGGCAGTGGCGGTATTTGCCTTAATGATTTGGAGGCATTATTTATATTGGGTGCATGTGGATGTGTTCACAAATCACAAAAGCCTACAGTATGTGTTTACCTAGAAGGATCTAAATTTGGGTAAAACAGATGGCTAGAGCTTCTCAAGTATTATAACATGAGTGTCCTTTGTTATCTGGGCAAGGCCAATGTTGTGGCGGATGCTCTCAGTAGCCTATCCACAGGGAGTGTGTCCCATGACGAGAATGGGAGAAAGGAGTTGGTTAAGGATGTCAGTAGGCTTGCGCGTCTAGGAGTTTGCCTTATAGATTTGACAGATGGTGGTGTTATTGTTCATAATGGGTTGGAATCATCATTGGTGATGGAGGTTAAAGAAAGGAAAGATAAGGACCTATCTCAGTGAAGTTGAAGGAAGTAGTTCGAAATCAGAAAGTGAAGGTTTTCTCCCAATGGTGAGATGGTGCACTTTGATATCAAGTCCAATTGTGTGTTCCATCTATAGATGACATGAGAGTGCGGATGTTGAGTGAGGCTCATGCCTCTTGGTACTCTATCCATCTAGGTACCACAAAGATGTTCCGTGACCTACGGGAAATCTATTGGTGGAATGGCATGAAGAAAGACATAACGGAATTTACGGCTAAGTGTCCGAATTGCCAAAAGGTGAAGGATGAGCATCAGAGATGCTGAGTTGGTAATTTACCAACTCATTAAGCTCTTAGACATGAGTTTTTGTTTGGTTTTCAAGTCATTTAAGTGGATTTTATGCTCTTTCTCCTTGATCATTGCAGGTACTTAACCTGAGTAGAGAAGGCATGAGATTGAGAAAATAGCATAAAAATTGAGATGAGGACCGACACTCCACCGAAGGACACCAACGGAACGCTGGCTAGTTGTAGACGCCTACTATGCCGAAGAAGAATGTCTACTGGTGGACCATGGATCAAAACCAGATAACCGCCAATGCCAATGCCAAATTGATCCAGAATCCACTAGCCACCAGATACAACAAACTGGCGCACTGCTGTCACGACCCAAACATACACCTGAATCGTAGACACAAGACAAGGAGCCCAGAGAGACCCCAAGTCGACCCATGGAATGAACATAAATCTTATTCAACCACATGAGTGGAATAATTAACATAAAGAATGTAATTTTAACATAGCATAATGGAAAAACAATACAAGACTTGTATAATACGGCAGAATACAAGTCGCATTCTGATAAGCCTCTTAACATGAAAGGCGGATTGATGGAACAACTCCCCAACTAATCCAATATCTAGAAACTGAAAGAAATAACATGGAGTGTGAACATGTAGCCCTCGGAACATGAGGACTCACCAAGTACGCTGAGAGCAAGGATGAAACTAGCTACGAGTGAGAATGAGCCTGAGAATTGGGACCTGTATCATGAAATGATAAAACATAGAAAATATGCAGTCAGTACGTGGAGTGTACTGAGTATGCAAGGTAAGTAAAATGGACATTTAAAACACATATAAAGTTCATAAAATATCATGAGTAGGACAGCATGCTCGTACCATAAATTGTTATAACATATCATACGTCTCAAAGTTTTCAGAACATTCGTAACACAAACATGGTCATAATCATAATAGAAGAGCTTTACTTAACATAACTTGAGACAACATACATAATCATAACATGAATAAATAATGAGGAATAGTGGGAGGTTCTCTTAACCAACATACCCTATATGAGCACACATGAAGCCCGACTTGTAGCCCTAGTCGGGAGGGTGTTCGTACCTTGCCAAGAGTAGGAACCATGAAGGGAGTGATCACACATGAAAAGGGCTATTTGGGCCAGGGACAAACATAAAAGGGGTCCCAACATACCTACGCTGGATCGTATTTTATGAGAACCGGGGTTTAACCTGATCCCCGAACCAACTCGGTGTTCGATACTACTCCTAAAACATATATAGTACTCATAATAATACATGCATAAGTTTCTGGGCTAGTTAAATTATAATAATCGTAAATATTCTTGAACATATGTGAACTAGCCATGACTTGAAGCCCGTGAGTCGGCCAAAAACATAAATTCATGAGTTATAAAATTCATTCATACTTGTAGATCATGTATATAGCTTAAATTCCATAAGATCATAATAGAGAACACAATAAATTCATAAATAAATTAATAATCAATGGTGGGCTTATCAAAAACATCAATTGATCAATGGATCATAAATCGAATCCTCATGGGGCATGCATAATCAAGATTGATTGTTTAGAAATTCAAAGTCAACAATATTATAATCAATTTAAATCTCAAAAGATGATCAAAATCAGCAGATTATGATTAGATTTCAAAATCACAAGACACATAATTAAATCATTAAATTTTATACAAATCAAATACAAAACCCCATGAGTTTTTAATAAATTTTGAGTGAAATCATGGAGTAGGAGCATTGGTGTGGATGAATCCACCCATTCAAGACCTTACATACCTTAAATTATCAAATTCTAACCCTTCTTAAAAGCCCAAGAATGAGATTGAAAGAATTGAGGTGAAAAGCTTGAAATCTCCCTCAGATCACCTATCAAAATCCTTGCATGCATGAATGAGAGTTTAGGAAGGATTATTCTCTTAAAACCCAGCTTTTCAAAGCCAAAACAACGTAGTTTAGGGCCTTATATCGTGAAAAGGTTGAAAATACCCTTAATGAACCTGCCTTGAAAACTGGCCGGATGGGACCCACGGGTGGTACCAATGGGTCGTGGGAACCACCAATGACCTATCATGTCTCTCGTGGAATGGACTTCTGAAAGTCTTCTCTTGGAACCAACCAACGGATAGTCAGGACGACCCGTCCTTTCAACCCATGACTCATTTCATTGTCCGTGGTTCCCCCCCCCAACCTTTGCATCCTATCTTCTAAGGGGTCGCACCACGACTCATCACTACAAACAATGAGTCATTTTTTCCCTACATCAATCCCACTGGAAAACTCAACCTCCGACAAAGACCATAAACTATGACTCGTGGTTCCTCCAAACGGGTCGTTGGGACGCCCGTTGTATGTCTCCTGAAGAACCTAACTCCTTCCTACAACTGCTAATGACGACTCGCTGTTTCCCACAACGAGTCATCATGTCTCCCATGGTTTACATTGTCACCGAGCCTGATGCTAACCACAACTACATACAACAACTCGTTGTTTCATACCGCGAGTCGTTCCATGGCCCGTCCTGCAACTTTTTCCCAATTTCTGCAGTTTTCAACTTTCAACCTCCCGGGTCTATTCTTACGCATTTCGGGGGTATTACAATATATCCCCCTTGGGAACATTCCTCCTCAAATGTAGGAAACAAGCAAAAAATAGAAACATGCAATTATCATATGCAAATACTGATCATTTAAATCAACACCTTACGGAATGACTATCTCCGATTCATAACACATAGCTGAACTGATCTCATGCTTCACATACACACTCATATACATGTAAGAAACCTGAACACTTGAATTGAACATGAAAACTAAATGGAATCATAGAGTAGAACTGATACCTCAAGTTGGAACTGAGCTGGTAGAGAATAAATATGGGTATTTAGCCATCATATCTACTTCGGCTTCCCACGTGGCTCCCTTAACTTGCTGATTTCTCCATAAAACCTTAACTGAGGCAACTTCCTTGTTCCTTAGCTTACAGATTAGATGATATAGTATTTCCAAGGGTACTTCTTCATAACTGATGTTGTCTCTTACACCAACACTGTCCACCGGGACGACTAAGCTGGATCACCCAAACACTTTTTCAAAAGGAACACATGAAACACCGGATGTATTGACGATAACTCAAAGGGAAAATCAAACTCATACGCCACCTTACCAACTCTTTTCACCACTCGGTAGGGGCCAACATATCGGGGATTGAGTTTCCCTTTCATTCCAAACCATATGACTTCCTTCATGGGAGATACCTTGACAAATACCCAATCGCCCACATCAAATTCCAGATCTCTTCTCCTCACATCAGCATATGATTTCTGACGACTCTAAGTGGTTTTCAATCGGTCCCTTATCAACTGGACCTTTACCATGGCCTCATGAACCGAAACAGGTCCTATCTTGGCTGCCTCACCAACCTCAAACCATCCAATGGGTGATCTACACCTTCTCCTATAGAGAGCCTCGAATGGTGCCATTTGGATACTGGAGTGATAAATATTATTATAAGCAAACTCGATTAAGGGCAAATGATCATCCCAACTACTTTAAAGTCCAAGACACTTTACCTCAACATATCCTCTAGAGTCTGAATTGTTCGTTCGGCTTGGCCATCCGTTTATGGGTGAAAGGCTGTGTTGAGCTTGACTTGAGTCCCAAGTCCCTTCTAAAAAGACCACCAGAACTGGGAGGTAAAATGAGTACCTCGGTCTGAAATAATAGACAAGGGCACTCCATGAAGTCGAACCAACCCCGAATATACGACTTGGCATAATCATCCGCTAAATCCGTGGTCTTGACCGGTAGAAAGTATGAAGCCTTGGTTAACCTATCTACCACCACCCAAATGGAATCATAGTGTCTCTGAGTGCGGGGAAAACCTATTATAAAGTCCATTCTGATCTCTTCACACTTCCAAGTATGAATGTTAATACCTTGAAGTAAGCCTCCCGCCCTTTGACGCTCCACTATTACTACCTGACAGGTTGGACATTTGGCTATGAACTTTGCAATATCCTTCTTAATACCATCCGACCAATAGATTTCTCGCAAGTCCTGATACATCCTCATGGATCCCGAATGGATAGAGTATCTGGTACTGTGCGACTCATGCAATATCCGAACTTTCAATTCATCAACATCTAGGACACATAGCGGACCCTGGTATCGTAACACACCATCTCCCACTTGGGAGAAAACCTCCACCTTTTGACTCCGCACTGCTTCCTTCAGTTTCCTCAAAATCAGATCCTCATATTGCTTAGATTTGACATCAACCACCAAGGACTATTCTGACCCATTCTACACAACAATGCCGCCATCGGTCGAGTCGATCAATCTAACAACCAATCTTGATAGCTGGTGGACATCCTTCACCAACTCCTTCTTTCCCTCATACACGTGGGACACACTCTCCATAGAGAGCCTACTAAGTGCATCTGCCACTACTTTAGCCTTGCCCGGGTGATAAAGAACACTCATATCGTAGTCCTTTAATAACTCCAACCACCTTTTTTGCCGAAGATTGAGATCCTTCTGCATGAACACATATTGTAAGCTCTTGTGATCCATGAATACATCCACGTGGACCCCATACAATAAATGCCGCCGTATCTTCAATGCGAACACCACCGTGGCCAACTCGGGATCATGGGTCGGGTAATTCTTTTTGTGAACTTTTAGCTGTTGAGAGGCATATGCTATTACTTTCCCATGCTTCTTCAACACACATCCAAGTCCGACTCTCAAAGCATCATGTTCGGGATTCTGTGGTGACTACACGCAAGTGCACATGGTCGAACAAGTAGTAAAGTGGCTTAAGTAAAGCCAAGTATCGATCCCACAGGGACTGAGCTACAATAATAATTAACTTAAGTGTTAATGAACTATATCTTTAAGAATGTAGACAACCAAATAAATAATATTTTGAGAGTTTGAGTTTACTAATTAATAAGAATCTAAGGCAAAATTATAAAGTGAGTCTGAAAAATAGTAATGAGCAAGCTGAGGTTAAAACGAACATGCAGGGAATTAATTAATCAATACAATCTAGTTAATCTTTCCTTCGGTTGCTAGTCAAGAATAATTGCCTATGGATTGGAACTTTCGACTCCTATCCAACTTAAGAATCATGAGTCTTAATCAACATTTCTGTGATAAAAGAATTTCATGTTCTAGCCATACATTCCTGATTCCTTAATTGACTAATAAGACTTTCAGATATATTTCTATTCTGAATGTAAATCGATTCTCACTTTTCTAAACTAAGAAGAGATCATATCCTACCAATTCACATCTTCCCAATTTCTTTCCTTTTCAAAATCAAAATTGGATTTTTTAGATATACATTAACATTGGCCAAACATTAATGCAGTAAGAACAAGAATTCATAGAACAACCATTGAAGAAAAGATGAAGATTGAAATGATTAACAATTACATTCCACTACAATTGTTCTTAACCTCAGCAAGAAGTGAATTTAGCCACTCATTTTTGTATTTAACCTCATTAAATAAGTAGAATTTATAGAAACAATTGAGATAAAAGAGAAATAGAAAGAGAAGAACCCTAGAATTTTTGTCCCCTCAACTGCCTGTAACCCACGTTCTTGCTCAACCAAGTCAGAATGTTTAAAATAAAACCTAAGTGTGCTATTTATACTATTGAGAATTTTTCCCGGAATAACAAGCAACGTGGCACGGAGTGTTCGCGGAGCACTCCCTCCGTGCCATGGAGGTATCGCGGACCTTCACTAGAAGTCGGCCCCCAGGCTATTTAACCTCAACGTGCCATGGCCTACATCGCGAAGCCTGGCCAACATGACACAGTGCTATCACGCACCTTCACTGGAAACTTCAAAATTTATTTCCTCTGAGGCAGACTGCCTCCGCGATGGCAACGTTACACGGCTCCATCACGGAGCCCTTGTTTTTGCTGATCTTCCATGTCCTTTTTCACTCATTGTTTCCAAGTCCATTCCCGATTTTACCAACATGTATCTTGGCTTCCCAAAATTCCATTTTACCTGCAAAACAACACTAATCATGTTGGTTAGTATAAATTCACATTTAACTACAAATCACATGAAAATGTACACAATAATGATACACAAACAAGTCGAAATGAAGCATTTGAGTATCACTTGGGCATGAAATTCTGCCCAAGAGCACTTACCCCACACTTAAACTCTTGTTCGTCCTCGAAAAATATTCTCACATCTCATCCAATTGACACTCACACATAGGTACTTTGGCTCAACAATTCAAGCTACGACTATACCAATTATTTAATATAGAAAATCATCAAGAAAGCATGCATAGTCTCATCAATAAAATGAAGTAAATCACATAAAGACCTCCTAAGCTCAAGAATCAATTCTCGATCTTGGCAAACTCGTGCAAATCAACTCATGAAGACATTTGACACGAAATTAATCTCTCGTCAAACATGTTTCCTCACAAAACCAGAAAACTACCCCCTTTTGCTATCATATGATTTCCAAAGCACTACATGTCGGGGTATATGAATACAATTTCGCTCTCTCTCCCAAGGAATTCACATGCATCATGTCATGAACCATAGGCTTGCCTCTAGTGTATTACTCCACCAATATAAGGACGAGTGATGTATGATCACGTAGGACTTAACGGGTTGTAATGTAAGCTAAGGAACTAGCAAATACTGGGCTAACCAATAATAGCAACTAGCTTTCTTCAGCGCATTTCAATACATCCCACCATCATTACGGTCATTTTTTTCTTCCTTCATCCTCCCATTCTTGAAGAATTTTTTTCTTTGTTCTTGTTCCCATTTCTTTAAGCACACTCCACTTACTAGCAAAGATTAGTTATACATCTTTAGTTTATTTAATTTCAGCAAGTGCACCTTTGACCTTTTCTTTAACTTTCACCTCTTCCGCTTTTCTTTCCTTTTCACAATTCTCACTCCTTTACTCTATGGGAAAATTATTTTTCTTGAGCTCTTAAGAGTTTTGGATCAAATTCATGGCTAATGGAAAGAAGGGATTAAGCTCGGTTTGTACCTCTTCAAAGAAAGAAAAAAATAGGCTAAAGGCTCAATGGGGCTAACTAGGACGTACATTCAAGGTAGGTACGATAATGGAGAAACTTTTGGTTTAATCAAAGAAACGCCTACATCCTTTCCTACAATACACATCCTTCATTTCGTTTCATACACACCAGGCAAGTTATAGAAACTTCACAATAGCATGGAATAATCGAACCCTCACCTAACACTCAATGCACATGCTCAACTCAAGACATATTCACAGACTCTTCAATCAGCTAATTACAAGAATTCACTATTAAGCCTCGATCACACTGAATCGAACTCTATGGCCTAGGTATCTCAACATGTTTACGCATTTGCATGCTTTCATACGAATCACCTTTGCAACTTAAAATCATGTACAACACGTAACAAGAATTTCGAACAATGAAATAGTAACACGTTTAGGACACAAATAAAAGAAAGAACGAAAGAAAAAACTACTCCTATCGACTACATTTCCCTTCAGACGGTCGTCATCCAACCATCATAGGGAACAGTCACTATCTATGATTTCGGTTCAATGGGACTATTCTCGGTAAAAGCACCAAAAAAAGGCCAAGAAACCCAACATAAAAGAAATTTAACAAAAAATTTTAAAATTTTCCATAATTTCGATAGAAAACAAAAATATTTACACAACAACCAACAACTCAACACAACACACAACAGCTTAACATTCATTACAACACTACTTAATTACAGAACACATAACACAAAGACACAGGGTCACATTTTTCACAGGCACAACAACAAAACATAAACATAAACAAAAACTAAGCAGCTGGCACCTAACTACTCCCATGCCATACTTAAACTGAACGCTCTCCCCAGTGTTCATAGAATTCTACATATCACAAAGGTGGATGGTGAAACTCCCTGATCAATAGAAGTATTCAACTTCTTCATCTGGTGCCATTACCTCGTCTCCCATATAAGAATCGCCCCCGCTGTCCTCATCTGACTCAACATCTGAGTCCTCCCGTCGTGTGTCCTCATCGGTGGGGAAGTCATCATCTACAATCTCCACAAATGCGGGCCCCACTCTACATAGAGCTCGGGCATTTTCGCCGAATGGGTAATCCAACTCAAGCTACCATAGCTCATCCTCCGTTGCAGGCCTCTCGCCAATGCGCAGCTGCAACATCTGCATCCCGTACATGCCGGCCATATACTGATCATCCCGAGCATGTCGCTCGGCTAGTGTGAGCACCGGCCCATGAGTAGTGTCAGGTGCCTTGGTTTTGGTGACATCCAAGGCACGCCTATCAATCTGTGGGATGTAATCCAGGGCCTCCTCCTCGATATCATGGCCCCTTAGGAACGTGGTAAGCAAACCACTGAACCCGTATCTGTGCCCCTGATGCAGTCGAGCTCTATTAATAGCGGAGATGATCACCGCCCCAACATTTATTTCAAGCCCCTTCATTAGGGCATACACCAAACAGACTCGGTCCCGGGTGACATCTGTCATGTGCACCCCCGAGATCAAGCATGAGCACACAATTTTAAGCCAGATCCTGGCTTCCCTGTTCATCTGCGAGTAGGGCAGTGTCTGATGGTAGCCCCTCTCCTTGTGCCTTCTCCACCTTACTGTCGACGCGCTCCACATAGAGTCCGTCTGATGTATGCATAAGGTGGAGTGATGTTCAGCTGTCGAAGGACATGGCCTTCTGTGTCCCACGCCCCCAAGATTGCATTCAGGTGATGGGGCTCAAAAGTGACAACCTTCCCCCTGATCTTGACAGTGTGACTGCGGAGGGTCGGGTTCCAGTTGGCATAGAACTCTCGAATGAGATGGAGATTGCACTCCCTGGGCTCTTCGAAAATGATGTTCAGACCAGTGGTGTCAATCGGTGTACGATCCGCGGGAATTCCTGTGCCAGCGGCTCCCTTGATATATGCTCTTCCGGGAAGTATTTGGTTTCTTTGTGTTTTTTTCATACCATTTCTTCCCTTCGTCAGTCACCCATCGGGTTTCGTATTGTCGACGTTGGCCTCTCGGAACCGCTGGTGCTGCTGGAACTGTCGTTCCCAATCTTATTCTTTTTCTGCCGGCACCCGATGTGGATGCGCCCTTTCCCTTGTCTTTCCTGCCTAACATTGTTCCTGTACAATCGAACATACAATCCCAATGTTATTCAAGTCGCAATTAGCTTCAACTAAGGTTGGGTTTAATTAGGTCACCCCACACTTAGACTTTAGCCACAATCAAAACAATTTCGATGAGACATTCATGATTTTTCTCATTCTTAACATTCAACCGGCTTAGTGCATTCATATAAATCGATGGAAAAATTACTATGTACTACTCATACTTCGTACAATGAATAAAATTATCGCCAACGATTCACTTCCACCATCATAGCACTTAGCTAAATTTTTGTTCTCACACCCTATGCAATTCACCAATTTCATTCTCCTGAAAACCCCTTGTCTATGTAGCATATTGAACATTAATCACAACATAATTCAATTCACCCAACATGCACAACCCAATTTTGTTCAACATTTCAAACAATTTTAGTCTTCTTCATATTCAAATTCCAACCCTAGCTAACAATTTCACAAAAATTCAATAACACGTGCATTCATCGAGTTCATATGCTCACAACAATACTATGAACATCAATCAATCATAACTTAAATGAATTCAAGCTTAATTTTCACTTAGGGAAAGTTTCAATCACTACACATGTTCAAGAATCGAAAATTCAAGCAAAAATGAGTTAAAGTTCAAGAACATACCTTTAATCTGATGAAATCGAAGAAAACTCGAAGAAAACTTGTGCCTAGGTCCGTGTCACATTGGGGGAGAAGGGAATTTGGGGTTTTGGTCGCGGAGGGAATGGAAAATAAGGAAGAAATGGGGGAAATTGGGGTTTTAAAAGTGTTTTTCGCGTGGGTTACCCGGCGACCCGGTGTGACCCGACGCGAAAAGACACTCAACGTGTCACGAAGGGTAACGCGGAGCACCCCCTCCGTGACATGGAGCCATCGCTCCCATGTTCTGGAATTTTTTTAAAAATCCGGAATAGGTTGCAACGTGTCAAGGAGGGTAACGCGGAGCACCTCATCCGTGACACAGAGCCATCGCGTAGGCTCACTGTAATGCCAATTTTTATTTATCTCACCTCGATTTTTTTCTTTGATTCTTTGCATTTTTGCCCTCCGTTCCACCTAAAAATCATTTCACCATAATAAATTGGTTAGAATTCATAGGTTTCAATGCAACAATAATTTTTTTCTATTATTTTTTTCTTTTTCTCTTTTTTTGTTGTTTTTATTTTTTTCAAATATTTCTACTCATCTATTACAACAATTTCACGAGTTGCCTCCCGTGCAGCGCCTGGTTTACCATCACGGCTCGACGTCATTCATGTTCAATCATCCTCTAGAGTGATGGACGTCTTCTCTCGAATAACGTCCTCATCCCAATAATGCTTACCCCGCTGCCCATTTACCAAGAATGTGGCACTTCAATCTTCTTGCCACAACTCCACCGCCCCATGCGGGGTCATTCTTACCACCTCAAACGGCCCTAACCATTTGGACCGCAATTTTCCTGGAAAAAGCCTCAATCTTGAATTGAATAGCAATACTTTTTGCCTCAACTGAAAGATCCGATGCACCATATGATTATCATGCCACCTCTTTGTTTTCTCTTTGTAGCACTTGGCACTTTCATAAGAATGCCAGCGAAACTCATCGAGTTTGCTTAGTTGCATCAACCTCTTCTTACTAGATAGCTCTAGATCCATGTTCAATTTCCTCACGGCCTAGAAAGCTCGGTGTTCTAGCTCCACAGCCAGATGACACGCCTTTCCATACACCAATCTGTATGGAGAAGTCCCAATTGGTGTCTTGTACGTAGTTCTATAAGCCCACAATGCATCGTCGAGTTTGCTTGACCAATCACTACGTTGTGCATTCGCTGTCTTCTGTAGAATCTGCTTTACTTCTTTGTTCGACAGGTCCACTTGACCACTAGTTTGGGGATGATATGTTGTTGCTACCTTGTGGCGCACCCCATACTTAGCTAGAAAATTCTTGAAACTTGCATTTACGAAATAAGCCCTTCCATCACTGATAATGGCTCAGGGTATCCCGAACCTGGTGAAAATGTGCATTTTCACAAATTTTGTTACCACCTTGTTGTCATTCCTGGGGCAAGTTGTTGCTTCAACCCACTTTGATACATAATCAACGGCCACCAATATGTAACGATTACCAAATGACGGTGGTAATGGGCCCATGAAATCTATACCCCATACATCAAAGATCTCTACTTCTAATATCTGCTGCAGCGGCATTTCTTGCCTTCTACCAATTGTGCCTGTTCTTTGACATCTATCACACATTTTTACGTATGCCATAGAGTCTCTGAACAGTGTAGGCCAAAAGAAACCTAACTGTAGCACCTTGTGCGCTATCCGCTCGCCTCCGTGGTGCCCTCCACACAATGAAGAGTGACAACTCCTCAACACTTCTACAATCTGGCTCTACAGAATGCATCTTCTCATCACCTAATCCGATCCTTGCTTAAACAGGTATGGCTCATCCAAAATATAATACCTGCAATCATGTCTCAACTTCTTTCTCTACTGAGTCGTAGCCTCCGGTGGATAGACTCCACAAACTAGCAAATTCACAATGTCTACATACCATGGGATTTCAGCTTCCCTTATTGCAAAGAGTTGCTCATCTGGGAACTCTTCTTTGATGCTGTCACCTTCCTTCACATGTGACCGGCCTTCCGATCGTGATAGGTGATCTGCCACTTGATTCTCGCTCCCTTTTCTGTCCCGAATCTCTACGTCAAACTCTTGTAACAACAAGATCCATATGATCAACCTGCACTTTGCATCCTTCTTGTTAAATAGATACCGAATAGCTGCATGATCGGTATACACCACTACTCTAGAACCCACCAAATAGGACCTGAATTTATCAAACGCGAACACCAATGCTAGCATCTCCTTTTCTGTGACTGTATATTGACTTGGGCTGCGTCTAGTGTTTTTCTTGCATAATGAATCGAATGAAAAATTCTATTTCTCCGCTGCCCCAATACAGCTCCTACCGCCACATCGCTTGCATCACACATTAATTCAAACAGTTGGCCCCAATCCGGAGAAATGAGGATAGGTGCTTCTATCAACTTCTGTTTCAACTCCTCGAATGCTTTGACACAATACTCATCAAAACGAACTTCACCTCTTTTTCTAGCAACCTGCATATTGGTCTAGAAATTTTAGAGAAGTTCTTGATGAACAGTCTGTAGAACCCTGCATGTCCGAGAAAAGTGTAAACACCCTTCACTGACACAGGTGGTGGTAGCTTTTCAATAACCTCGATCTTTGCACGATCGACTTCCAATCCATTTCAAGACACTTTATGGCCAAGGACGATACCCTCCTTGACTAAGAAATGACATTTCTCCCAGTTGAGTATAAGGTTGGATTCTTCACAACGAGCTAGCACCCTGTCAAGATTCTGCAAACAAGTAGCGAACGAATTACCCAAAATAGAAAAATCATCCATATATACCTCGACGAAATCTTCCACCATATCGTGG
This sequence comes from Datura wrightii, assembly GCA_035772735.1. Classification (NCBI taxonomy): domain Eukaryota; kingdom Viridiplantae; phylum Streptophyta; class Magnoliopsida; order Solanales; family Solanaceae; genus Datura; species Datura wrightii. The sequence continues at coordinate 11,726,790 of JASDFA010000002.1, forward strand.
AAGATCGCTATCATGCATCTCTGGAATGTGGCGGGTGCATTGCATTAACCAAATGGCATTCGCCGGAAAGCATATGTCCCATAAGGACATGTGAAAGTAGTCTTCTCCTGGTCCTCCGGTGCTATGACTATCTGGTTATATCCAGAACAACCATCAAAGAAACAATAATATTCTTGACCAGCCAATCTGTCCAATATTTGATCAATAAACGGGATAGGATAGTGATCTTTCCTTGTAGCCTCATTGAGCTTTCTATAGTCCATGCAAATCTGCCAGCCTGTGACTGTGCGTGTAGGGATCTCATTGGTGACCACGGTCATCCCTCCTTTCTTTGGAACACACTGAACGGGAATAAACCCATTCGCTGTCTGAAATAGGATAGACCACACCTGCATCAAGCCATTTAATTACTTCCTTCCTAACCACATCCTTCATCATTGGATTCAACCTCCGCTAATGTTGTACAGTTGGCTTTGCTCCTTCCTCCATGAAAATTATGTGTGTGCAAAAAGTTGGATTGATACACCGAATGTCTGACATTTGCCAGCCCATTACTTTCTTTCTCCTCTTGAGAACCACCAATGCATCCTTTACCTGTGCCTCCGTCAATTCTGCGGAGATGATGACTGGCAAGGTGTCATCTTCCCCCAAAAAGACATATTTCAGATGTGGAGGCAATGTCTTCAACTGCAGTTTTGGTGCTTCCTCAATATATGGTTTTGGCAATGGTTCCAGGGACCTCATCAATGGCTAAAAGTCTTGCTTCCTCAGATACCATTTTGATTCATTCAACATTTGCACCATCTCATAGGTATCTCTATCTCCGAAATGATCGGAGCTCATCAATGCTCTCTCCAATGGATCTAGAGAATCAACAATCTGAAGAATTTCTTCTTGGTTTAGCTCATTGATTACTGAAAGCTCCTCATAGATGGTCGGAAGCTTTATGGCCTTGTACACATCAAATACCTCCACTTTGTCATGCGCTCGCATGGTTAGCTGGCCTGCAACTACATCAATCAAAGCTCTCCCGGTTTCGAAGAAAGGACGTCCCAAAATAAATGGGACTTCTGCATCCATCTCAAAATCTTAGATAATAAAATCTACCAGGAAGATGAGGGAGCCCACTTGCACCAGCACGTCCTTCATAATGCCATCTAGCAATGATTTGAACCTTTCCCAAGCTTGATACAGTTCTCCCCCTCCCTTTGTTTGAAACTTAGAATCTGACTTCTAAGTCTTGTTGTTTTCCCGGATGGAAAGAATCTTATCAAAAACTTTCTTGCAAGATCATCCCAAGTGGTGACAGAGTTCGGTGGTTCAGTGTTCAACCACCTCTTTGCTTCCCCCAATAATGAAAATGGGAATAATGTAAGCCTCACGTAGTCGGATTATACTCCAGCAGGAATGTAAGTGTCACTTATCTCCAAAGAGTTTTGGGGATGTTGTTGTGGATGTTCATAAGGGAGACCTATGAATTGTCCGCTGGTGTGCAACAATTGCACCATGTTCTGTTTAATCTCAAACCTCCCTCCTGGCTCTGGTCTCGGGCACTAACACTGTCCTCACAAGCGGTGCATTCTGTTGTTGCTCTAGAATTTCCTGTCTGAGCAACTGTAGCGTTTTCTCTAGAGCTTCCCTTCTTTGACGATGAAATTATCTTTCCGGCTCTATGTATGAATCCACCAACTCCTTGTCTCTTGCCACTGTTCAGAAGAATTCAATATCTGCAAGAGAAAGGCTAAGATCAAGTTGTTAGCACTTAAATAGAATTTGTAAACTAACACTTCGAAAATAATTTTACCAATTTTTAGTCCCCAGCAACGGCGCCAAAAACTTGTTCGGGCTTCTGTGGTGACTAACGCAAGTGCACGTGGTCGAACAAGTAGTAAAGTGTTTTAAGTAAAGCCAAGTATCGATCCCACAGGGACTGAGCTACGGTAATAATTAACTTAAGTGTTAATGAACTATATCTTTAAGAATGCAGACAACCAAATAAATAATATTTTGAAAGTTTGAGTTTACTAATTAATAAGAATCTAAGGCAAAATTATAAAGTGAGTCTGAACAATAGTAATGAGCAAGCTGAGGTTAAAACGAACATGCAGGGAACTAATTTATCAATACAATCCAGTTAATCTTTCCTTCGGTTGCTAGTCAAGAATAATTGCCTATGGATTGGAACTTTCGACTCCTATCCAACTTAAGAATCATGAGTCTTAATCTACATTTTTGTGATAAATGAATTTCATGTTCTAGCCATACATTCCCAATTCCTTAATTGACTAATAAGACTTTCAGATATATTTCTATTCTGAATGTAAATCAATTCTCAATTTTCTAAACTAAGAAGAGATCATTTCCTACCAATTCACATCTTCCCAATTTCTTTCCTTTTCAAAATCAAAATTGGATTTTTTAGATATACATTAACATTGGCCAAACATTAATGTAGTAAGAACAAGAATTGATAGAACAACCATTGAAGAAAAGATGAAAACTGAAATGATTAACAATTACATTCCACTACAAGTGTACTTGACCTCAGCAAGAAGTGAATTTAGCCACTTATTTTTGGATTTAACCTCATCAAATAAGTAAAATTTACACAAACAATTGAGATAAAAGAGAAATAGATAGAGAAGAACCCTAGAATTTTCATCCCCTCAACTGCCTGTAACCCACGTTCTTGCTCAACCAAGTAAGAATGTTTAAAATAAAACCTAAGTGTGCTCTTTATACTATTGAGAATTTTTCCCAGAATAACAAGCAATGTGGCACGGAGTGTATCACGGAGCACTCCCTCCGTGCCACGGAGGTATCGCGGACCTTCACTGGAAGTCGGCCCCCCAGGTAATTTAACCTCAACGTGCCACGACCTGCATCGCGGAGCCTAGCCAACGTGACACGGTGCTATCGCGCACCTTCACTGGAAACTTCCAAATTTATTTCCTCTGAGGCAGAGTGCCTCCGCGATGGCAACGTGACACGGCTCCATCGCGGAGCCCTTGTTTTTTCTGATCTTCCATGTCCTTTTTCACTTCTTGTTTCCAAGTCCATTCCTGATTTTACCGACATGTATCTTGGCTTCCCAAAATTCCATTTTACCTGAAAAACAACACTAATCATGTTGGTTAGTATAAATTCACATTTAACTACAATTCACATGAGAATGTACCCAATAATGATATACAAACAAGTCGAAATGAAGCATTTGAGTATCACTTGGGCATGAAATTCTGCCTAACATCACATCACAATATACAACAAAGCCATCCATACCCTTGGGTAAAGTCAACACTGGTGCTGAAGTGAGTCGGGTCTTCAATACCTAAAAGCTTTTCTCACAAGCCTCCAACCACTAGAATTTTATCTTTTTCTGAGTCAACCAAGTCAATGGGGCTGCAGTTGATGAAAATCCCTCAACAAATCTCTGTTAGTATCCTGCTAAGCCCAAGAAACTCCGAATTCCTGAAGGATTCACCAGTCTGGCAAATTCCTCACCACCTCAATTTCTTGGAATCTACCCTTATGCCCTCACTTGATACCACATGACCCTGAAATGCCATCGAGTCTAGCCAAAGTTCACTCTTGATAAACTTTGTATACAACTGACTATCCTTGAGGCTTTGCAGTACTATCCTCAAATGAGTGGTATGCTCCTTCACGCTCTGGGAGTATATAAGAATATCATCAATGAACACGATCACGAACATGTTCAGATATTTCTTGAACACCCTATTCGTTAGATCCATAAAAGCTGCAGGAGCATTGGTTAGTCCAAATTACATAACTACAAACTCATAATGGCCATACCGGGTCCTTTAGTCTGTCTTTGGAATATCACTTTCCTGGACTCTGAGCTGGTGATACCCAGACCTGAGATCTATCTTCGAGCAACACCTGGCACCCTGGAGCTAGTCAAATAAATCATCAATCCTGGACAAGGGGTACTTGTTCTTGATGGTGACCTTATTAAGCTATTGATAATCAATACACATTCGAAGGGATCCATCCTTCTTTTGAATAAAGAGAACCGGTGCACCCCAGGGAGACTTGCTCGATCTAATGAAACCTTTATCCAACAAGTCTTCTAATTTCTCCTTTAATTCTTTTAGCTCAGCTGGAGCCATCCTGTAAGGAGGAATGGAGATAGGTTTCCTGTTGGGCAATACATTAATTCTGAAATCAATTTCCCTCTACGGAGGAACACCTATCAAATCATCGGGGAAAACCTTCAGATATTCACACACCACCGGAACTGAATAAATAGTCGGGGTCTCGGATTCCACATCCTTAACCCTAATTAGATGGTACATGCAACCCTTAGAGATCATTTTCCTGGCTTCAAGGTATGAAATAAACCGACCAGCTGGTACAGCAGAGTTACCCTTCCACCCCCAAACTGACTCACTTGGGAATCAAAATTCCACAGCACGGGTCCTACAATTAATCGAAGCATAACATGCAAACAAACAATCCATACCCAAGATGATATCAAAGCCAGTCATGGCCAGCACTACTAAATCTACGGAGGTAACCTTATGCAACATTGTGATGGGGCAACCTCTATATACCCTCCTAGCTACCACTGATTCACCGATTGGATTAGATACAAACAACGGTTCTGACAAAATTTCAAGACTAACTCCAAAACTACTAGCAATTTAAGAGGGTCACAAAAGAGAAAATAGCTCCTGGATCTAATAAGGCATAAGCATCAACTTGGAAGACTTGCAACATCCCCGTGACCACCTCTGGCGAAGCCTCTTGCTCCTGGCGAGGCACTAGGGTATATAATCGGTTTTGGCGTTGACGGCCTACTGAACTAGCGGAAGCACCCTGATGTGGGGTTTGTGCTGCTGGAGTGGTAGAACTGGATGCAGGGCAATCTCTGATCTTGTGTTCAGGTTTGCCACCCTTGAAACAAGCATCCGCACCAACCAGGCACCTCCAGAGATGATTTATGCCGCATCTCGCACAAGCTAGGAAAGTGCCCTCCACCTACATGCTACCATGACCCCTCGAGCCTGTAGCCCTGATCCGCTGGTCTCCCCTGAACCTAGATTGCATGCTGGCCAGTGATGGAGCTGGAGCAATTGATCTATGATGGGACTGCTGACGTGGTCCACCTCTTGACCTGGCCTGAGAAATCCCGTAGTTGTCGGTTCTGGCCCTCTTGGCCTCTATCTACCTCATATATACCGACTCCATCTACTAAGCATGAAATACAATGCGGGGAAAGTCAATGACCTGGTGAAGCATGGCGATTTGGCAATCCTTGTCTAAGTAATCTGCTACTCCATGCACAAAGCGGCTCACCCGAGCACACTGATCCGCCACCAACTCCAGAGCATATTTAGATAACCGAGTGAACTCCAGTGCATGTTCCTGGACCGACATGTTACCATGATTTAGATTAACAAAATCAGCTGCCTTAAGCTCCCTCATCTTCCGAGGGAAGAACCGATCCATGAATGCGGTGTGAAACTCATCCCAACCAACTGGGCTTGCATCTTTCCATTGCTTATCCCATATATGTTCTACCCCTTTTAGCTGGTAAGAGGTCAAGTCAACGCTTTCCCCATTGTTCACCCCTATAATCTGGGTGATATTCAGAATCTCCTCTATAAAATTGTGTGGATCCTTGACCACCTTTGACCCCGTGAACTCCGGAGGGCTCATCCTCAAGAAATCCGTCATCCTAGCCGCTGCGGCATTCCCATTTTTTGGATAATGTGCCATAGTCTAATTTTGAACCTGAGCTGTCATGGACTTTGCCAGCATCTAAATCGCCGCCCTAAACTCCTCGTGGGCGGATTGCTCCGGTACGTACTCCTCATGAAGGGGTAGAGCTGGCTGATGCTCACCATAATGTGCACCCTCATGATCATTACCATTTCCGTTTCTCCGGGCATTTACTCGATGTGGAGGCATGATTTTGCAAACACGAATAGCATGAATTAGGAGAGTAAAGGACGTTCATCGCACGATATAGATCATGAAAGAAGGGAACATTTCCAAAACGTCTAGTAGCCTCTTCATCATAGGTGTGGCGCGCTTCACACCTATGAAAAAGACTCTACTTAACGCGACTTTCAGACTCCCTAGGACCCATAAATCTATTTCTCTGACACCATGTTTGTCACGACCCAAACGTACACTCAGATCGTAGACACGGGACAAGGAGCCCCAAGAGACCCCAAGTCGACCCATGGCATGAGCATACATCTTATTCAATCACATGAGCAAAAGACTTAACATAAAGAACGTAATTTTCACATATCATAAGAGAAAACTAGTACAAGACTTTTAAAATACGGCGGAATACGACTCATAGTCTGATAAGCCTCTAAATATGAAAGGTGGATTGATGGGACGACTCCCCAACTAATCCAATATCCAGAAACTGAAAGAAAAAACATAGAGTGTGAACATGTAGCCCTTGGAACATGAGGACTCACCAAGTACGCTGAGAGCAAGGCTAAAACTAGCTACGGACAAGGATGAGCTTGAGAATTGGGACTTATATAATGAAATGATACAACATAGAAAGTGTGCAGTTAGTACTTGGAATGTACTGAGTATGCAAGGTAAAAATATATAAGGTTCATAAAAGATCATAAGATTAGGACAACATGCTCGTATCATAAATTGTTATAACATATCATACGACTCAAGGTTTTCAAAACATTTGTAACATAAACATGGTCATAATCATAATAGAAGAGCTTTACTTAACATAACTTGAGCCAACATACAAAATCATAACATGCATAAATCATGAGGAAAAGTGGGATATTCTCTTAACCGAATAACCCATAAGAGCACACATGAAGCCCGACTTCTAGCCCTGGTCCGGAAGGTGTTCGTACCTTGCCAAGGGCAGGAACCATCAAGGGCGTGATCACACATGAAAAGGGCCATTTGGGACAGGGACTAACATGAAAGGGGTCCCAACATACCTACAGTGGCACATAGTTCATTATATCCGGGGTCTTAACCTGAGCCCCGAACCTACTCGATGTTCGATACTACTCCCAAAACATATGTAGTGCTTATAATAGTACATACATGAGTTCATGGGCTAGTTAAATCATAATAATCATAAACATGCTTGAACATACATGAACTAGACATGACTTGAGGCCCGTGAGTCGGCCAAAAACATAATTCATGAGTTATAAAATTCATTCATACTTGTAGATCATGTATATGGCTTAAATTCAATAAGATCATAATAGAGAACATAATAAATTCATAAATAAATTAATAATTCATGTTGTGCTTATCAAAAACATAAATGGATCAATGGATCAATGGATCATAAATTGATTCCTCATGGGGCATCCATAATCAACCTTGATTGTTTAGAAATTCGAAGTCATAATATTATAATAAATTTAAATCTCAAAAGATGATCAAAATCAGTAGATTATGATTAGATTTCAAAATCACAAGACACATAATTAAATCATTAAATTTTATAAAAATCAAATGCAAAACCCCATGAGTTTTTAATAAATTTTGAGTAAAATCATGAAGTAGGAGCATGGGTGTTGATGAATCCACCCATTGAAGACCTTACATACCTGCGATTATCAAATTCTAACCCTTCTTAAAATCCCAAGAATGAGATTGAAAAAATTGAGGTGAAAAGCTTGAAATCACCTTTAGATCACTTATCAAAATCCTTGCATGCATGAATGAGAGTTTAGGAAGGATTATTCTCTTAAAACCCAACTTTTCCAAGCCAAAATGATGTAGTTTAGGGACTTATATCATGAAAAGGTCGAAAATACCCTTAAGGAACTTGCCTTGAAAACTGGCCAGATGGAACCCACGGTTGGTACCAACGGGTCGTGGGAACCACCAATGACCAGACAGGTCTCTCGTGGAATGAACTGCTGAAAGTCTTCTCTCGGAACCAACCAACGGATGGTAAGGATGACCCTTCCTTTCAACCCACGACTCGTTACATCATCCGTGGTTTGCCCCCTTTAACATTGGCATTCGATCTTCTAACGGGTCACACCACGACTCATCACTACAAATGAGTCATTGTTTCCCTCCGTCAAGCCCACTAGAAAACTCAACCTCCAACAACGACCATAAACCATGACTCATAGTTCCTCCTAACAAGTTGTTGGGATGCCCGTCGTATGTCTCCTAAAGAACCTAACTCCTTCCTACGACTGCTAACGACAACTCGTTGTTTCCCACAATGAGTCTTCATGTCTCCCATTGTTTACATTGTTACCCAGCCTGATCCTAACAACGACTGCATACAACAACTCGTGGTTTGATACCACGAGTCATTCCATGGCCCATCCTGCAACTTTTTCCCAATTTCTATAGTTTTCAACTTTCAACCTCCCGGGTCTATTCTTACGCATTTCTGGGGTATTACAACTGCCGATTAGCATCGACGAACAGCTAGTGACTCACAAGTGAGGTCTATCAGAAAAGGACAAAAGTGTCTGGTTTAGAAAAGGAGGAGCTTTTTATACCTGGTTTAGAAAAGGAGGAGCTTTTTATACCCAATTTTTGTACATTTTTCAAAGGAGAATTGAACCTTCTATTCGACATCATTATTCCATTTAATGGAATATTGAATAGAAAGTAGAGAGAAGTTGGAGAATTGAATTATAGAGAGAGAAATCTTCATCTTCTTCTTAGAAAAGGTAGAAAAACTCCATTGAAGACCAAAACCTTGTGCTTCAATTTTCTTAATCATTTTATTGAATGGATGTTGAATTATTACTTAATGCAATGTCTCCTTCTACTTACATGAGTAGCTAAATTCCTTGCTAGGGCTGCGTGAATTTTTGGGGTCGAGTTGTACTGGGTATTGTTTAATTAATCTTAGATTTACTCAATTGGTATAATTCTAGTGTTTAATCTGAGTTTTAATCTAAGTACTCATAGTTGCAAATGTGGGTTGTATTTTCTTACCTAATTTAGCTTGAAAAAGGGATTTAGATTATGGGTGATGAAACACTAGTGGATAATTGGATGTTGATCATGTGGGGTTGGGCTAAAGATAGCCAAAATCCATTGTCACACACCCATTGAGAATCAAAACTAGAAATAGTTGATTCTTACCCAAATTGTTGTGGTTGTATGTAAAGGACTTTGGGGTTTGAGAAAACCCAAGGTATGAGGCACCTAATTGGTTGAAAAACGTCGGTTTCCACCTTGTCCACAACTAATTATACTATTGAGTAATGCTAGGATTTGTTAGTAATCCCAATCTGACGAAGCCTCGTTAGTATCAAACCCCTAGTATTCTCTCCTTTGGTATTTTCTATGCTTTGTCCCTATTTTAGTGTGTGAATTTGTAGTTCAATTAACAAGTTGTGATTTCTCCATTTTTTACTTTATTGTTTCTAAGACATTGATGCAAGTTACTTCAATTTGATAGACAACTCTTGTGTGATCAACTACTATTCTCTGTGGGATTCGACCTTCACACTGATTGGGTATATTTATTTTGCCAACGACCGTTTATACTCTTTCATTAAGAGGAGTGAATTTGGGTGTTATCAAAAACGACGTCGTTGCTGGGGAATATAGTTTGATAGCCTTTAGTTGTTTGTTATTTTGAATTGATTTGTTGCATCTTGGTTGGTTTGACTTTACTTTTGTGATTGGTGCCACCTAGGTTGAGCTTAATATGAGTCAACATTCACAAGAAGGAGAAGGTTCGGTGGATGGGTATAAGGATCACGATGATGATGATCCCGTGATACCAAATGTAGCGGGTGCCTTTCACCTACCTTCTATAGCAGGGAATGCAATATTTCATGTGACGAGTACAATGCTGCACTTACCTCAAATGAAGGGGATTTTTGGTGGAATGGCAAGTGAGGACTCAAATAGGCATCTCTGCAATTTTCTTGAGATTTTCCAACCCTTCAATATCGCAAATAAAAGCCAAGATTCGCTCAAATTGAGGCTCTTCCCATTTTCACTAATAGGGGAATCCACTGCTTGGTTGGAGGAGTTGCCTTTGAGTCTATTACCTCTTGGAATGAGCTCACAGAAGCATTTTCAGATAGGTTCTTCCCTCCCTTGAGAATGCTACAGTTGAGGGATGACATTACCAACTTCCAACAACTTGTTGAGGAACAACTCCATAAAGCATTGTTGAGGTTTAAGAAAAACATTGCCATTTGCCTAAACCACGCGTTGCCGGATGGGGTTCTACTTCAAAGATTATATCATTCAGTAGATTCTATCACTAAGTCTATGGAAAAAAATATGGCTGGGGGATCTATCATGGAGTAGCCAAAGCGCTGCTTGATAAAATGACTAAGACCAATCGAGAATGGAATACTAGAGAAGCGCAGGTATCCTCTAGTGGTGTTGCTCCCAACCTTATGAGTGCTTAGATGAGAAAAAGGGATGAGGCTAGAGATGAAACTCTTGCTAAGAGATGACCCAACTAGAGTTGATGATGAAACATGTGACAGGAGTTAGTTCAAAGAGTGTAAATGTTGTATGTGCCCAAGGCCATAGTCAATTGGATGATGACACTTCACCACCAAGATATGAGGAGTGTCAATATATGGAAGGTCAAGTGAGGGGTTCTCGCCCTGGGTATCAAGGTGCTAATCAAGGTGCTTGGTGCCCAAGGGATGATAATCAAAGTTGGAGAAATTATGATAATCAAGGATGGGGGGAGATAAATGATCGATGGAGGAATAAAGATCAAAATGACAACGGAGAGCGATCTCACCGAAGTGCTAACCCATATGTGCCTCCTCCAAAAGCAGAAGCATCTCAAGGGCAACCCAGAGTGAGTGATGCGGGAAACATGAATATTGAAGACATGTTTTCTTGGGTGTTGAAGAAGGTAGAATCCACCAACAGTGGGGTTAAAGAATTAAAAGGAGAACTGTCTAACCTCGCCCAATAAGTAAGTTCCCACTCGGCATCGATCAAGCACCTTGAATCCCAAAAGAACCATTTGTCTTCATAAATGAATCCCAACATGAAAGGTGTGCTCCTTAGTGACATTGTTCCCTATCTAAAGAAAGATGGCCATTGTATGGAAAACGTGACTAGGAGTGGCAAGATATTGAATGATGTGGGTGTGAATCCCAAAGATGTTGTTTCCCCAAGGGAAAATGATGATGATGAGTTTGAAGAGGAGCCGAAAACACCAAGTGTTGGTGATGGTGAAGAAGGGAAGGATGTCAAGATGTCGATTTGATTCCTCCGAATGATGTGAATGTGAATGAGGGCAGGAAGGTCCCCAATGAAAAAGTTCATGGAGCAAGAGTTCCACCTCCATATCCGTAGCGACTGACCAAGGAATAGGAGGATAATCAATTTTGCAAGTTCATAGAGATGTTCATCAAATTATCCATCAATATACCGCTTGTGGATGCCTTTATTCAAGTGTCGGGATATGGGAAATTTATGAAGGAAGTTTTGAAGAAAAAAAGGTGGTGGATATGGGCACTGAGGAGGTTACCCATCATTTTAGTGTGGTAATGTACAACAACCTTGCTCTGAAACATGAAGATCCTGGGGTATTTACTATTTCTTGCACAATTGTCTTATGCATGTTTAATAAAGCTCTTTGTGACATCGGTGCTAGTATTAATTTAATGCCTCTAGTGATTTTCAAGAAACTAGGGTTAGGAAATCCCAAACCTATATCCATGAGGCTTTTGATGGTGGATAGGTCGATTCAATGACCTATTTGAGTGTTAGTTGATGTCCTTGTGAGGGTGGACAAATTCATACTCCTAGCTGATTTTGTTGTGTGGTATTGTGAGATGGTAATCAAGGTGCCAATTATCTTGGGGCGCCCACTACTAGCAATGGGAAGAGCTTTGATTGATATGGAGCTTAAGTTCCAAGTAGGTGGTGATGAGGTCACCTTAAATGTGTGTCATCCTACCAAGCCCCTGAATGAGTGTGAGGTCATAAAATTGTTTGATGGTGAAGTAGAGCATGATGAACCAGTTGATGATGAGAGAGAATCGAAGGATGATCCTCCAGATTATTGAAGATTGAGAAGGTACCTTTCGTACCACGACGTTAACTAAGGCTCTTTTTGGGAGGCAACCCAATCAATTTTACTTTGAGCACTTTGATATTTTTCTTGTTTTTGATTTTGTAGGTAGATTGGATGGAAAATAAAAGAGAAGAGGAATAGGGAAGGCACTGCACTTGACTGGTAAACCGCTGGTATATATGTGTGAAGCACCACTAGAACATGAGTCAAGGGCAGAAAGTTGGGGAAGAAGAGAGAAAATCGGCGATTCGCAGAATCAGAACACCCTAGAGTTGAAGCATGACCTTGGACTAGACAAGAGAAATGTTGGTTCTAAACCACAAACCGCCGGTCACCCGCCGCATATAAAGGAGTAAACTGACGAGGGAGATGGTCACCTACGTTAAAGAGGTAAAACACTGGTCTTGGCCGGTGACCGCCGGTTAAACGCAGGTGAAGGTAGGCAGTGCATTTAAAATATTGTCCAACCCGACTCATGGATTTAAAAATCTGGTCAAATCTTTCCAACTTCCAAAAAAAACCTTCTCTCCATCTTTTTCCTCTTCCTCATTACACTTTTTAACTTCCTAATAAATCACCTTACTACCTTCCCACCATTAAACCTACCTCCTCATGTACCACTCATCTACACTCTTTCTCTCCTATAAATTCCCCCTTCTACACCCCTCATTTCATCACTTCGAACTCATCTTTTGACTAAACTAAAGCAACTGTCTTGTGGAAACTCCATTGTTGGGCAACATCAAGCTTCTATCTCTTTTTTCTCTTTATTCTAAAAATCTGTCAGTTGTATATCATACTTTTATTTTTTTATCATTTGAGGATGTGAATACGTTTGAGCATGCAAATTTAGAAGTTACCCCACTTATGTTTCCCATTACCCCGTTCTTACGTTTTTCATTGATTGTATATTTTTGATATTGTGGGTATGGAGGGGTGTTGTTAAAATGTTGAATGTTAATATTGGTATCCTCTATGGTAAAATTCTTTTTTGTTGATGTGCTTGATTTTAATTAGGGGTGAAGTCTGAGTAGCCCCAAGTGCAAAGAATGTATGATTTTCCCGATGATAGATAGAGTGACATCTTTCTTAAGGTCAAATTGTCATTTTTCTTGTGCTTTTGTTGTATTGGGTGAGTAAGCCATGAATGTGAATGATTTTTTCTGAACTACATTTGGGGGTGAGATGCACTGAATGGAGTTCACTAGTGAACTGTCGGTCATGCCCGGCGGAATGCTGAATGAAGCATCGATCGAGGTACAAGGCTTTAGGACACTGCCTCGGACTCATGTTTCACCGGCTCTATGCGAGTCAAGACCGGTGAAATGCCGGTATGGTGCTAGATGAGCATTGTTTCCCTAGTGCACTGTAAAAGACCGACAGCTAACCGGTGCCTCGTAGGTCTTCACCTGCATTCTGGCGGTGATGCCAGCAATTAACTTTTGAATCCTTCAATTTGTTTGTCATCCAATTTTTCTAATTTCTTGTCTTAGTTTAGAACAGTTGTTCATTTTTACTTTTCATTAAAAATACAAAAAGAGATATTATTCTGTGGCACTAACGTGGCTTTGCAGGTTATGAATTCATCTAGAAAACCAAGCAATGGGAAAGGCCCCGGCCACATCTAAAAGCAAGAGAAAAGGGAAAGCAAGGGCAAAGCAGCCCCCACCAACACTAGAGAAGCTATTATCTTTTGCATGCCTGACTTGGAGGGGCACTATGCTATTTGTAAGGGGTGCTCTATTAGGGCAGAGAAGCTCTTTGACTTGGTGGGGCTGTGCGGTGACTTCGCCATCATTACAATGCAATTCATTGACCTCCAATGGCACATCTTTGCAAATCCTCAGCCAGACTTCTACACTAGCCTAGTACTTGACTTCTATCTATTATACCAGGCCAGGCAGCAGAGCATGCATCATAGAGGTAAGGTTGACGAGTTTCCCTGCCTTCACTTAGTTATGGTGAGAGGTGTAGAAGTTGAAATCACATCGATAGCCATCATATCTTTATTTTGGGAGGACGAGATTGGCCCCGAGACTGAATATGAATCCAAAATTGCCAACAAAGAGCATCAGTTCAAATGGATTGTGCCTACTATTTCCACCAACACACCTTTTTGGGCTTCTATGGGTGGCAAGATCTTCCGGCAAGATTTGAAGTTTGAAGGCATGTTGTGGCTTGTTTTTGTTTGCGGCTGAATCATGCCCTCAAAGATTGAGCAGAGGATAATTTTAAAGGCGTCCATCCTCACCACTTGCATCATGACAGGGGTCCCCGTAAACTTTAGGGAAATAGTGGCGATTTAGATGAAAAGAAAGGTGAGGCAAGCTGGAACCTGAATGCCCTATGTTGTGCTCATATCCCAACATTGCCTCCGTATAGGAGTATCTCTTTTCCCAAATAAGGCCCCCAGCTTCGCTACTGGTGTGATCACTATGGATAGAAAGAGGGAAGCGGATGCTCCCAAGAGCAAGAGGAAGTGGATGCAAGGCTTTAAGGCCGCTGAGGAGTCCACTTCCCATGGTATCGAGTAGGCCCCGATGGCCCTCAATCTCAATATGCCACATCCTGAGGCTTCGGCCTAGGCTTCTAGAGAAACACCTATTAGGGGAGCCTCACCTCCTCCCACATCTTCTTACCCACCTCCAAAATCTCGTGGAGATGACATAATCCCACGAGAAAAAACTCCAGAAATTGGCTAAAAGTCTCCCCGCTCTAATTGCGATGAAGGTGAAAAAGGAGATGAAGTTGATATATGATAGCTTGAGCAAGTTGTGCTCTCACGCGGATGTTATGGAGGGGGCTGTCAAATCTCTCCAGGATGAAGTGAGGGAATAGAAAGGTTGGAAATCAATGGAGTTTCCTGACATGAGCGCGTTTGACGCAACTATTGCTGCCTTTTCTACAGCCCGAGGCCCCATAGACGACTTGTTCGAGGGATTAAGGGATGAGGAGGAAGCTATAGGTGATGATGTCCATGATGGGGATGCTGAGGCCAGGGATGATGATGATCCTGAGTGACCACTTCAGGGAGTTTTTACCCTCACTTGTTTTGTATGCATGCATTGGGGACAATCTGCTGTTCTAGTTGGGGGTGGATGAGTATATCTCTTTGTTGGTCATTGTTGTTGAATTTGTGCCCTTGTCGGGCTTTTATTGATTATGTTGATGTTTCCCTTGTCAAGCTTTTTTTTTGGAAGTTCTGATGGTTGTTGAGCCTTTGTCGAGCTCGGGATGCCCTTGTCGGGCTGTTATTTTGAAAATTGTTGTTTGTTGTTGAGCCTTTGTTGGGCTCGGGGTGAATGAAATGAAAAAAAAATTCTTCAATTGTTAGTTAAAATGAGCGGGTCCTTGTTTAAAATTCCAAATGGTTCATGACCAAATTTTGATTTCGCCTTTGTACATATTAGTTAGTGAATAAACTCCGAGGGTTTTCTTTATACCACGGTTTTTTCCTGAGGAGCAATTTTTTTTTCTTTTTCTATTGTCGAACCAGGTGACATTTCCCCATGATAAATTGTGAGGCAACTTTCTTAAGGAAAAATTCCATGTTTTTGTGTCTTGTTGAAATTATTTTTTAGAGGTACCACCAAAATTTTTTATGTGGCATGGAAAAGTGAATCTTTATGAAATGGGGCATTTGAAATGGAAAAATGTAGCATCCTCTTGTCATATATTGAACATTCCTTGTTTGGCTTGTTGATTCACATGCTCAATTGTCTTAAGTCACAATCTGGTTGCGGTGATCTATGGTGTGAACTCCTTTAAGTGTGATGCCTTGTGTGGTGAGGCTGATTGAATGATTCTTATGCATATATGTTTTCCAATAACTTGCCCTAAGTGTTACTCAAGGCGAAATTCTAGATGTAGCTGCACTTAAAATATTATTTTGGGCTTTCTATTGCTAGTCACTTCACCCAAAATGACCTCCTTAAACATCTTCCTTTGCTAGCCAATGTTGAGCCTTTGACCCTTCTTCTTGGAAACCATGCTACAAGCCTAAAAACCCTTTTTAATCCTCGTCATTGGAACCCATCCACCCTAGTTGGTAGTCGTAAAAAATGAAAAAAAGAGGCTTCAATCCCAAGACATAGGAAGAGATAAGGAAATGCATGGAAATGAGGCGAAAGCCTAGGTTTGGGGGTTCACAAGAAAAAGGAGAAATGTGAAAGCTTCAATGTGAGGTAGCACTAAATTATGATTAAAATGAATAGAATTAGTTGGTTGAAGAACTATGAATCATTAAAAAGAGATAGAATAGTGAAAGGTGTTACCTCTTGCTTAAAATGGCGCAAAATGTGGAATCCAAAGGTTTTATAAGGGTAGCTCTAAAAAAATGATGAAGATAATGAGCAAGGAGAGATAAGGTGGAGTGATCTCAATAGTATGATGGGATGTTAAATATGTTCACAAAAAGTCCCTAGGGAGGTTGTAACCACTAGAATTCATTGTTTATCATACCTTAAACCCTAGACTTCATTTGACCCTCAAGTTCTACTTGATTTGGAGTGTAGGAGCTCTACATTAGTGGCGAGTTATATGAAGGGAAAGCCTATGGGTCAGGTTGTGTGCATGGTGAATTTCTTTGTGAGTGTGAGCGTTAGAATCTTATTTTATATCCCTTGTGTGAGCATTGCTTGATGATAAAAAGGGATTCTCTATTCTTGTGAGTGTCATCACCCCTTTGGAGAACATGCTTGCATTGCTGTGAAGAACTGATTGGGACATGAATGTTGGGAGCTTCAAGGCAAGCTTTGAATGTGAATTTGTAATGATATTGAGATGCTATGTGTGCTTGTTTTGATAAAGCATGCCCTTATTTTGATGAATGAAAACATTTGTGAATCATGCCTATTCATTGTGGTTACCTTTTGAAACTTTTGCAAAATGTGTTGGGGAGTCACTTCTCTTTTTTGTGAGTCGATGAGCATTTTTGGGTTGTCATAGGTTCAGTGGTCCTTGGTGCATAGACTCATTTGGTAGAACAGGTTGTTCCATATGCTTAGCTGTAAAGAATTGGATTACTTGAGGACAAGCAATGGTTAAAGTTTGGGGGTTTGATGAGATGGTAATTGTCACGACCCGAGCGTAGACCCGGATCGTAGACACGGGACAAGGGACCCTGAGAGACCCCAACTCAACCCATGACATAAGAATTCAACTAACTCATTTAATAAACATGAATAAATCATAATTATAAACTCCGCGGAAATCTCATACAACGGCAAATAAGAATAATAACCGAAGCTATACATATATATATCTGAAAAGCCTCTAGTTTGGACGAGTGGATGGGACAAAACCCCCAACTGACTCAATAATACGGAAACTTAAATATGCAAAAGAAACTGAAAGTCTAGTCCTTGAAAGATGATGACTCACCAATCACGCAGGTGCTAACTCTGATAAGCGACTACGAGCAGGGCTGAACCTGAGAACTAGATCCTACATCATGAAACGATACAACATAGAAAGTATGCGGTCAGTACGTGGAATGTACCGAGTATGCAAAGTAAGTAAAACTGCTTAAGCAATGTAAAACTTTTAAAACATTCATGCCATATCATAAGCTTTCATGTATAAGTACAACGGCTACATGCATTCATTCTGAAATCGAAATCTTATCATGACATGACCATGCTTATCATTACAGCTTCTTAACTGACTCAAATGACTCAAAGATGAACATAACATTTATATCAAAAACTGAACAATGAGTCAAACCTTAATTTTAGGACATGCATACATAAGGTAATCATCATGATAAAATGCAAATCTTAAAGATATAGACAGTGGGAGACTCATCACTTAAATGACATACCACGATAGAGATTACGTGGTCCCAACTATCACACTCAAGTGGGTAGAGTCGTCCATAACCTTGCCAGGGCGATGGCCGATACCATGATATCGGGTCGGGGATAGCTCACAAGGGAGGTCCCAATAATATAATAGTATCAATCTATATTGGCGCGTAGTTCTGGGGCATAAGGTAATCCACCCATAACTCGCTCAGTGCTAGACTCTTCTCCCAAAACATGCAATGCTCTACATCGTATATAACGAAGCTCAACATCATCTATTGACGAAGCTCAATATGAAATCATGCATATTCAACATCATATGAAATGAAGCTCAACATTGTCTATTGACAAAGCTCAGAATGAAATCATGCATAGACTAGACATCATAGGGATATGAAGCTCAACATTGTCTATTAACAAAGCTCAATAATGACCTACATCTCAATTATGAATCATGCATATAAGAAGCTTTATTTCGAAACATACCAAAAGCTCAATTGTAGGTGGGAGAATCTACTCCAAATTATGTGGTAAGCTATGTATAGGAATATTTACTCAACATACCACAAGCTAGAATTTATAATAAAAATTGGGAAAATTTCACATCAACAATATGGTAAGCTTATGTCGGGAAAATCATCACTTTAAATCGACATGTGGGCATCACCCAAAGCTTTATCATACTTGGATCTAATCAATTCATTTTTAAAAAAACAACATAGATCATGGGTAGTTTTAGAAACATGCTTTTCATCATTAAATCTCATCATCATCACACACTTGTCATAAATAACTTCTTTTATGAACTCATCATCCATTGGCGTTTTAGATTCAAATTTTAGAAAAATAATTTTTATAAGGGAAACAATTTAGAATCCTCCCAAACTTCATAAATCAACAGTATAAACAAAATTTAATCATACCCATGTATAGATATTGAAGAATCATGCAATTGGGTAAAACCCCATACTTGATCATATATGATTTATCACATTTTGTTAGGGATTGGGCATGGGTGTGGAAGAAAACACCCACTCATAGCCTTACATACTTGGGGAATGGTGAATTCTAATAGCTCTAATTTCCCAGCTGAGAATCCAATTGGAAACCTTTAGATTTCACCTTGAACTTCCTCTTCAAACCAACAAATTTCATGCATGAGAATAATGGCTTAGGATAGGTTTTCCCCTGCTAAAACCCCCCTAAAACGAGCCTTAAACGACGTAGTATAGGTCTTAGGAACTTAGAAATTATGAAAAGACCCTTACTGAATTCGCAAGAAAACACTGCCAGGTGACCCTAACGGGTGACCTGACGACTCGTCAGGACGGGTAATGACTCATTAGGTTGCTCATCAAGTGCACTGGATGACATGTCTTCTAGGACTCGTAACAGATGACTTAATGACTCGTCCCCCATGGCCATGACTCGTGATCACCTCCCGTTAAGTACACTGCTTTATCATTCATGAAAATCCACTTTTCTTGCTCACGACTTACCTCACGAGTCATTGGGACAGACTACGACTCATTGGATCCCATCCGTTAGATACACTGGACATCCTCATGTAAAAAGTCCGACTCCACCCCACTATTGACATGACGACTCGTGGTGTCTGACCATAAGTCATTCCTCACTCGTGGGGATCTCAATCCTTCATATTCCAAGGCCTCCCCATGAGGCACCTCATGACTCGTGGGATCTCCTCACGAGTTATCCAATGACTCGTCCTGTGTCTCCAACATCAATTTTACAATTTTCCCCGTTTCAACTCCCGTGTCCGATCTTTGAGCTTTCGGGGTATAACAATATCTCCCCTTTGGGAACATTCGTCCTCGAATGTTAGAAACACACAGAAAAGGCAGAAACATGCAATCATCATATGCAGATACTGATTATAAAAATTGAAAACTGGTGGAATGACTACCTACGAAAAGAACTACATAGCTGAACTGAATTCAGACATCTCATACATTTATCATAACATAATTCCAACTTGCGCACATGAACTGAACATGGAAACTAATTAGATAATTAGAGCAAAAACTGATACCTCAAACTGAAATTGAGTTGGTAGGGAATAGGTGGGGTATTTAGCCATCATTGCCGCTTCAGTTTCCCACGTAGCTCCCTCAACATGCTGGTTTCTCCACAAGACCTTCACCGAATCTACTTCTTTGTTCCTCAGCTTTCGAACTTGACGATCTAAGATTGCAACTAGAATTTCCTCATAACTGAGGCTATCACTCACACCAACACTTTCCAACGGGACTACTAAAGCTGGATCACCCAAGCACTTTTTCAAGAGAGACAAATGAAAGACGAGATGAACTGAAGATAACTCTGATGGCAAGTCCAACTCATACGCTACCTTACAAACTCTTCTTAGAACCCGGTAAGGACCAATATAGCGGAGACTTAGTTTTCCTTTCTTTCCGAACCGCAGGACTCCCTTCATGGAACTTACCTTTAGAAATACCCAATCATCAACCTCAAACTCCAAATCTCTTCTTCTCACATCCGCATATGACTTTTGATGACTCTAAGCAGTTTTTACCTTGTCCCTTATCAACTGAATCTCTACCATGGCCTCATAAACCGAATCAGGCCCTATCATAGCAGCCTCCCCAACCTTAAACCATCCAATGGGCAATCTACACCTCTTCCCATAAAGAGCCTCGAACGGTGCCATTTGGATGCTAGAGTGATAGCTGTTGTTATAAGAAAACTCGATCAAGGATAAGTGGTCATCCCAACTACCTTTGAAATCCATCACACATGCCCTAAACATATCCTCGAATTGAATTGTTCATTCCGCCTAGCTATTTGTTTGCGGATGAAAGGCTGTTCTGAGCTTAACTTGAGTCCCAAGTCCCTTTCGAAAAGAACGCCAGAATTGGGAGGTAAACTAAGTACCTCAGACTGAAATAATGGACAAGGGCACTCCATGAAGTCAAACCAACTCCCAAACATACAATCTTGCATAATCATCTGCTGAATCTGTGGTTTTGACCGGTAGAAAGCGTGCCACCTTAGTCGACCTGTCGACCACCACCCAAATGGAATTGTAGTGTCGACGAGTACGAGTAGGCCTGTAATGAAATCCATATTAATCTCTTCCCACTTCCACATAGGAATGTTAATATCCTGCAATATGCCTCCCGACCTTTGATGCTCAACTTTCACTTGTTGATAGTTCAGGCACTTGACCACAAATTCTGCAATATCCTTCTTCATGTCTTTCCACCAATATATTTCCCGCAAATCACGATACATCATGGTGGAATCCAGATGGATGGAATACCTGGACCCATCTGCCTCATTCAATATCCGGTCCCTCAAATTATCAACATTTGGAACACACAAATGACCCTGGTACTGTAGCACCCCATCTCCCCCTTAGGAGAAAACCTCCACCTTCTGACTTCCAACGGCTTCCTTTAGCTTTACTAGAATCGGGTCCTCAACTTGTCTAGATTTGACATCAACCACCAAGGACGATTCTGATCCATTTTGCACAACAACGTCGCCATCGGTTGAGTCGACAAATATGACTGCCTACCTCGCAAGTTGATGGACATCTTTTCACCAACTCTTGCTTTCCCTCATCCACGTGGGACACACTCTCCATAGAGAGTCCACTAAGTGCGTCCTCTACCACATTAGCCTTACCCAGGTGGTAAAGGACACTCATATCATAGTCCTTAATTAGCTCCAACCACCTCCTTTTGCCGAAGATTGAGGTCTTTCTGTGTGAAAACATATTGCAAGCTCTTGTGATCCATGAATACATCCACGTGGACCCCATACAAGTAATGCCGCCATATCTTCAATGCAAACACCACCGCAGCCAATTCAAGATTATGGGTCAGGTAATTCTTTTCATGAACCTTTAATTGTCTCGAGGCATATGCTATCATTTTCCCATGATGCATCAACACACACCTGAGTCTGACTCGTGAAGCATCACAATACACCACAAAACCATCGGTACCCTCAGGTAGGGTCAACACTGGTGCTAAAGTAAGTCGAGTCTTCAACACTTGGAAGCTTTTCTCACAAGCATCCAACCATAGAAATTTCACCTTCTTCTTACTCAACTTGGTCAATGGTGTGGCAATATATGAAAAAACCTCCATGAATCTCCAATAGGAACCCATTAAGCCCAAAAAGTTTTTGATATCTAATGGGTTCACCGGTCTGGGCCAATTCTTTACCGCCTCGATCCTTTAGGAGTTTACTTTTATACCCTCACTTGATACCACATGGCCTAGAAATGCCATTGAGTCCAACCAAAACTCACATTTGCTGAATTTTGCATACAACAGGTGATCCTTGAGGGTATAAAGCATTATTCTCAAGTTAGCAACATGCTCCTTCTCGCTCCGAGAGTATATAAGGATGTCATCAATGAACACAATCACGAACATGTCCAAGTATGCCTTAAACACATTGTTCATTAGATCCATAAAATATGTAGGGGCATTGGTTAGTCCAAAATACATAACAACAAATTCATAGTGACCATACTGAGTCCTGAAAGCAACTTCAGGATGTCATTCTCCCGAACCCTGAGCTGGTGATACCCAGATCTGAAATCAATCTTAGAGAAACACTTGGCACCCTAAAGCTAGTCAAACAAATCATCGATCCTAGGTTAAGGAAACCTGTTCTTGACGATGACCTTGTTCAACTGCCGATAGACAATGCCCATCCGAAATGATCTAACCTTCTTCCGAACAAATAACATTGGTGCACCCCATAGAGACTTACTCGACCTAATAAAGCTTTTATCTAACAGGTCCTTCAACTCCTTTAGCTTGGCTGGAGCCATTTTGTATGGAAGAATAGATATAGGCTGCATGTCGGGAAAAAGATCTATACCGAAATCAATCTCCCACTCGAGAGGGACACCTAAAAAATCATTGGGGAAGACCTCTGGATACTCATGTACTACTGGTATGGACTAGATAGTCGGGGTTTTGGACTGGACGTCCTTAACCCTAACTAGATAGTACAAACAAACCCTAGAAATCATCTTTCTGGCCTTAAGGTAGGAAATAAATCGGGCTACAGGCACTGCTAAACCACCCTCCCATTCTAAGACAGGCTCACCCAGAAATTTGAACTTTACTAACTGGGTCATACAATTAACTAAAGCATAGCATGCAAATAGCCAATCCACGTCGAGAATAACATCAAAATCGGTCATGGATAACTCTATCAAGTCTACTGAGGTGACCTTATGAAGAACTGAGACTAGGCAATCACTATACACTTGTCTAGCAACAACTGAGTCACCTATTGGAGTAGAAGCTGAGAAGGGCTTGGAAAATACATCGGGACTGACTTCGAAGCTACTGGCTATATATGGTGTCACAGAAGATAGGGTAGCCCCCGGATCTAACAAAGCATACACATCAACATGAAAAACTCTCAACATACCGGTGACTACATCTGGTGAGGCCTCCTGCTCCTGGTGAGTGGCTAAGGCATAGAATCTATTTTGGTGCTGCCCGCCAGTTGTGCTAGTAGATGCCCCCTGATGTGCTGTGCGTGGGTGAGGGGCTGCTGAACTAGAAGCTGGGCCTCGGTCCCCAACCTAATCTTGTCTCGCAGCAGGACAATCTCTAAGAATATGTCTAGGCTTCACACATCCAAAACAAGCTCCTGACCTCACCAAACACTATCCTGTGTGTCCTAGGCCGCACCAGCGATAAGTTGGAATGCTAGAGTCTGCGGTCCTACTACTATGACTCCTCGAGCCTGACGCTCACCCTCTCCGATCATCTCTAGGCCTAGATAGAACACTCAGCTCTGAAGATGCTAGGGTTGATGATCTCTGGTGTGTCTACTGTCGGTGCCCACCACTAGATCTCTATTGAGAGAATCTATGGTCCTCAGTCCTGGCCCTCTTGGCCTCCCTTTCCCTCGAGTGTGCCGCCTCCATCAGATGGGCGTGCAACACAATGTGAGGGAACTCCATGTCTTGATGGAGCATAGCTATCCTAAGTCCTTGTCCAAATATCCTGCTATACCATGCACAAATTTGCTCACCCGCGCCCGATGGTTGGCCACTAACTCTGGGGAATACTTTGATAGGCAGGTGAACTCAAGGGTGTACTCCTGAACAGTCATCCTTCCTAGATTCAAATTCATAAATTTTGTTGCTTTCAACTCTCTCATCTCTCGAGGGAAGAACTGATTGAGGAATGCAACCTGAAACTCCTCCCATATGACTGGACCTGCTCTAGTGACCCTGTTGTCCTTCCACTGGTGGAACCAAATATGCGCAACCCCCTTCATCTGGTAGGAAGCCAACTATGCACACTCAACACTACTCACCCCCATAACCTTTGTGATATTGACAATCTCATCAATGAAATCATACAGGTCCTCATCTAGCTTGGACCCCAAAAACTCTGGTGGGTTCATACTAAAGAAGTCTCAGACTCTGGCCACCACTACATTACCGTTTTGAGGATCATGTGCAACGACCTGGTGATTGACCTGAGTGGTCAAGGCCTGCACAAGCATCTGAATGGCAGCTCAGAAAATAGTATGAGCAGTTGGCTCCAGTGCTTGAGGCTCCTGAGATGGTGGGGCTAGCTAATGCTCATGACCGTTTCCATCCTCATGGCCCTTACCACCTCCATTCCTCCTTCGGTTCAACCTTCGAGGATCCATGATTCTGCAATCACGAATAACACAAATTAGAAGGATAGAAAGGCTTTTCAACGCACAACATAGATCATGAAAGAAGGGAACATTTTAAAAAACGTCTAGTAGCCTCTTCATCATAAGCGTGGAGCGCTTTACACCCATGAAAAAGACTTTACTTAACGCGGCTTTCAAACTCCCTATGACACTTCAAACCTATGGCTTTGATACCAAGTTTGTCACAACCCGAGTGTAGACCCGGATCGTAGACATGGTACAAGGGACCCCGAGAGACCCCAAGTCGACCCATGGCAAAAGCATTCAACTAATTCATTTATTAAACATGAATAAAGCATAATAATAAACTCAGCGGAAGACTCATACAATGGCACATCAGAATAATATCCGAAGCTATACATACATAAGTCTGAAAAGCCTCTTGTCTACACGAGTTCATGGGAAAAACCCCCCAACTAACTCAACAATACGAAAACTGAAAAACACAAAAGAAACTGAAAGTCTAGTCCTCAAAAGATGAGGACTCACCAATCACACATGTGCTAACTCTGATAAGCGACTATGTGCGGGGCTGAACCTGAGAACCGAATCCTGCATCATGAAATGATGCAGCATAGAAAGTATGCGGTTAGTATGTGGAATGTACCGAGAATGCAAGGTAAGTAAAATCACTTAAGAAAAGTAAAACTTTAAAATATTCATGTGATATCATAAGCTTTCAAGTATAAGTAGAAGGGCTACATGCATTCATTCTAAAATCGAAATCGAAATCTTATCATGACATAACCATGCTTAGCTTTACAACATCACGACTAACTCGAATGATTCAAAAATGAACATAACATTTATATCATAAGCTTAACAATGAGTTAAACCTTAATTTTAGAACATGCATGCATAAGGTAATCATCATGATAAATGAATAAGAAAATTACGACTAACTCGAATGACTCAAAATTGAACATAACATTTACAAAAGCTGAACAATGAGTCAAACCTTAATTTTACAACATGCGTGCATAAGGTAATCATCATGATAAATGAATATGAAAATTTGAAAGATATAGACAGTGGGAGACTCGTCACTAAACCGACATACCACAATAGAGCTTACGTGGTCCAAACTATCAGACTCAAGTGGGTAGAGCATCCATAACCTTGCTAGGGCGATGGACGATACCATGATATTGATATCAAGCTTAAGGACCCATCAGGCCGGGGATAACTCACAAGGGAGGTCCCAATAATATAATAGTATCAACCTACATTGGTGCATAGTTCTGGGGCATAGGGTGATTGACCCTTAACCCACTCGGTGATAGACTCTTCTCCAAAAACATGCAATGCTCTACATCACATATAATGAATCTCAACTTAATCTATTGACAAAGCTCAATATGAAATCATGCATACATAACATCGTATGAAACGAAGCTCAACATTGTCTATTGACAAAGCTCATAATGAAATCAGGCATAGACTAGACATCATATGTATATGAAGCTCAATATTGTCTATTGACAAAGCTCAATAATGACCTACATCTCAATTATGAAATCATGCATCTGAGAATCTTTATTCTGAAACATACCACAAGCTCAATTATAGGTGCGAGCATCTACTCCAAATCATATGGTAAGCTACGTATAGGAATATTTACTCAATATACCACAAGATAGAAAATAAAAATTGGGAAAATTTCACTTCAACAATGTGGTAAGCTTATGTCGGGAAAATCATCACTTTAAATCGACATGTGGGCATCACCCAAAGCTTTATCATACTTGGATCTAATCAATTCATTTTGAAAACAACAACATAGATTATGGGTAGTTTTAGAAACATGTTTTTCATCATTAAATCTCAACATCATCACACACTTTACATAAATCACTTCTTTTATGAATTCATCATCCTTGGGCGTTTTAGATCCAAATTTTAGAAAAATAATTTTTATAAGGGAAACAATTTAGAATCCAGCCAAGCTTCATAAATCACCATTGTAAACACAATCTAATCATACCAATGTATAGAGATCGAAGAATCATGCAATTAGGTAAAACCCCATACTTGATCATAGATGATTTATCACATTTGATAGGGATTGGGCATGGGTGTGGAAAAACACACCCACTCATAGCCTTACATACCTGGGGAATGGTGAATTCTAACACCCTCTAATTGCCCAGCTAAGAATCCAATTGGAAACCTTGAGATTTCACCTTGAAGCCCCTCTTCAAATCTTTAAACTTGCATGCATAAGAATAATGTCTTAGGATAGGTTTTCCCCTGCTAAAAACCTGCTAAATCGAGCCTTAAATGACGTAAGGAATTTAGGAATTATGAAAAGACCCTTACTGAATTCGCAGGAAAACACTGCTAGGTGACCCTAACGGGTGACCTGACGACTCGTTAGGTTGCTCATCAAGTGCACTAGATGACATGTCTACTGGGTCTCATAACGTATGACTTAACAACTCGTCCTCTGTGGCCACGACTCCTGGTCACCTCCCCTCAAGTACACTGCTTTATCATTCATGAAAATCCACTTTTCTTGCTCACGACTTACCTCAGGAGTCGTTGGGACGGACCACGACTTGTGGGGTCCCATCCATTAGATACACTATACATCCTCCTGTAAAAAGTCCAACTCCACCACACGATTGACATGACAACTCGTGATGTCTGACCACGAGTCGTTCCCTCACTCATGGGGACCTCAATCCTTCATTTTCCTAGGCCTCCTCACAAGCTACCTCACGACTCATGGGGTCTCCTCACGAGTCATCCCACGACTAATCCTGTGCCTGCAACATCAATTTTATAATTTTCCCCATTTCAACTCCCGGGTCCGATCTTTGAGCTTTTGGGGTATAACAACAATTTACCAACTCATTAGGCTCTTAGACATGAGCTTTTGTTTAGTTGTCAGGTCATTTAGGTATACGCTCTTTCTCCTTGATATTTGTGGTACTTAACTTGAGTAGAGAAAGCATGAAATTGGGAAAAAAGCATAAAAATTGAGATGAGGACTGGCGCTTCACGGAGGACACTGAACGAAACAACAGCTAATTACATATGCCTACTGTACTGAAGAAGAATGACTATTGGTGGATCTCGGATTAGAACTAGCTAACCACTGGTGCCAATACTGAATTGATCTAGAATATGCTGGCCACCGTTGTGACAACCCCACAGACTGTGGATCAACATTGATGAATTGCCAGTGACTCCCAAATGAGATCTGTTAGAAAAGGGCAAAAGCGTTTGATTCAAAAAAGGAGGTACATTTTGTACCGTACTTTAAAACATTTTTAAAAGGAGAACTGAACCTTCTATTCCATATCATTGTTCCATTACATTGAATATTGAATAGAAAGTAGAGAGAAGTGGGAGAATTGAATTGTAGATAGAGAAATCTCCATGTTCTTCTTTTAAAAGGTAGAAAAACTCCATTGGAGACTAGAGCCTTGTTCTTGAATTTTATTACTCATTTTATTGAATGGATATTGAATTGTTACTTAATGCATTTTCTCCTTCCACTTACATGATTAGGTAAATTCCTTTCTAGGGATGTGTGTGAATGATTGAGGTTGATTTGTATTGAGTATTATTTAATTAATCTTAGATTTACTCAATTGGTATAATTATAGCATTTCATCTGAGTTTTAATCTAAATACTCATAGTTGAAAATGTGGGTTGTATTCTCTTACTCTAGTTTTGCTTGAAAAAGGGACTTAGTGTATGGGTGATGAAACACTGGTGAGTAATTGGGTGTTGATCATGTAGGTTGGGCTAGAGATAGCGAAAACCCATTGTCACATACCCATTGAGAATCAAATCTAGAAATAGGTAATTCTTACCCAAGTTGATGTGGTTGTTGTAAAAAGGACTTTGGGGTTTGAGAGAACCCGAGGTATAAGGCACCTAATTGGTTGAAAAACATCGGGGTGCCACCTCGTCCACAACTAATTATACTATTGAGTAATTTTAGGAGCTGTTAGTAATCCCAATCCGATGTATCCATATCAATATCACACCCCTAGTATTCTCTCCTTTGTTATTTTCTACGCTTTGTCCCTATTTTCATGTGAATTTGTAGTTCAATTAGCAAGTTGTGATTTCCCCAATTTTAGTTTATTTTTTTTGAGACACTGGTGCAAGTTGCTTCAATTTAATAGACAACTCTTGCGTTATCAACTACTATTTCTTGTGGGATTCAACGCTGATACTCATCCGGTATATTTGTTTTGCCAACGACCATTTTCACTCTTACATTAAGAGTAGTGAATTTTTATGTTATCAAGAGACCTAGAGGTATGCTTCAGGACGTCATCATTTCTACGTGGATGTGGGAAGAGATCAATAAGGATGTCATCATAGGGTTGCCTCATACGTGCTGACAGTGTGACTCTATATGGGTGATTATGGACAGGTTGACAAAATCAGCGCACTTCTTACCTGTTAAAAGTATAGATAGTCGAGGATTATTCTAGACTCTATGTTTAGAAGTTGGTTCGGTTACATGGAGTTACTTTATCCATTATCTCAGATAGGGGTACACAGTTCATCTCTTAGTTCTGGAGATCGTTTCAAAAAGAACCTTGTATTTAGATGAATCTTAGTATCGCTTTTCATATGCATACAGATGGTCAAGTTAAAAGGGATATTCAGACTAGAGGACATGATGAGAGCGTGTTTTATTGATTTCAAGGGTAGTTGAGATGAGCTCTTGCCTCTCATCGAGTTTTCCTACAACAACAGTTATCACTCCAGCATTCAAATGGCTCAATTTGAAACTCTTTATGGTCAGAGGTATAGATCACCCATTGGGTAGTTTGTGGTAGGTGAGCCTATGTTGATAGGGCTATATTCAGTACATGAGGTGATTGAAAAGGTTTATCTTAATAGAGAAACGTTGAAAACAACTCGGAGCTGTCAGAATCTTATGCGAATGTTAGGGAGAGAGTGTGAGTTTGAACTTGACGATTGGGCGTTTTATGAAGGTGTATCCAATGAAGGAAGTTATGAGGTTCGGTAGCAAAGGTAAGAATAGTCCCTGATATGTTGGTCCTTATAGGAATCTGAGACAAGTTGGTAAGGTGGAATATGAGTTGGAGCTACCAGCGGAGTTAGCTTCAGTCGCTTCCAGTCTTCCATGTGTCTTTGTTGAAAAAGATCATTGGTGATCCAGCTTTAGTTTTCCGATAGAGTTCATTAGGGTGAAGGATAGCATTACCTATGAAGAGGTTCCAGTTAAGATCCCTGATTGTTAGGTTTTTGAGTTGACGAACAAGGAAGTAGCTTTAGTAAATGTTTTGTGGAGAAATTAGCTTGTTGAGGGAGCTAAATGAGAAGCCGAACCAGATATGATGGGTAAATACCCGCATCTTTTTCCTTTCGGCTTAGTCGCAACATGAGGTACCAGTTTCCTCCTTAGTACAATATTCTATTTCATGTCAAGATAATATATCTCAGTTCCTTTCATGTCATAGTGGGCATGTAAGTTTCATGAATTCAATTTAGTCATATATCTCAGTCTGAAGTCAATCACTTTCAGTTTTCAATTTATAGCTTTTAGTTTTGGGATTGCAGATTTTTCCCTATCTTTCTAGCTTAGTTAGTCTCTGTTCAAGGATAAATTTTCCCAAGGGGGAGATAATATAACACCCCAAAGTTTTGTACGACTAGACTTTGGATTTGGAATTTGATCAGCAGAAAAATCTGCAATTTTTCCTCACAAAATGACTCATCATATGAGTCGTGATTTCATGTTACGGGTCGTCAGAAGAGTCGTGGTAAGCCTCAGAATGTGTTCCCCTAGACCATGAGTCCATACCACGAGTCATGGTGAGTGGGTATGACCCGTTGTCATGAGTCATAGTCAGCATCTGCAGAGACAACCCTGAAGTAACGAGTCAAGTAATGACTCAGGATATCTTGTCACGGGTCGTGGTTTGGAGTCATTCAATGGAGAATCAGAGGAAGTGCAAGGACTTCCCACTGACCATGAGTCACATGACAACTCGTAGCATGCAATGATGAGTCGTAATGGGTACCCATTATTTGAGAATCAGAGAGTTGGAAAATAGACTGGCATGTGACAGGTGGATACAACAAGTCATGGTAAAGTAGTACAACTCATGGTACGAGTCGTGACGACTAGTAAGTAGGATTTTAAATTAAATTTTCCTGGGGTATTTTCATAACTTCTTTCTAACCCCTAAGGGACATCTTTTTGGGTTCCTTAAAGGGTGTATTAAGGGGTTTAACCTAGCCTATTTCATCATTCTTTCAAAACAACCGTAGATTCAAGGTTCTCCCTCAAGTCAAGAAAGGGTTTCATTATCCCTTTAATTTCAATTATAATTGGGTCTTCAATCAAGGTAAAGATTCCTCATGCCCAGGTATTTAGGGTGATGAATAGGGGAAATCCTTCCACCCTCATTCCCTTTTTAAGTTCAATTCCATGATATCTGCTTCTTAAGTTTTAAATTGTGAAATTCTATGGTTTAACCCAATTCAATGGAATTATCCATGATATATCTATGGGTTAGATTATCTCATATTCTAATTGATGAATTATTGTTCTTAGGGCAGATTTTACTCTCAAATTTGTTACTAATTCCTTATTTCAAGTATATGGAGATTATGCCCTATTATGCATGATTTTTGAATTTCAAGTTTATGAGCCCATGATTTCTAGTATTATGAATTATCAATATATGCACGAGTGTTTATGAATTCTTAAACTTACAATTCCGTGATTTTGAGTAATTAAGCCTTATTCAAATACATATGATTTCATGATTTGGGCAAGCCCATGTAAAATCAAGTATGTTTCACCATGATTTTTAGGCAAGGCTTACAAGATAAGTTTTAAAGCGTTGTTTTGGAGTCAAGACTCCCGAGAAACAGATTTAAGCTATGTTTTGAGATTACGATTATGAGTGATATGCATCTGTTGGGAGTAGTATCTAGCAACGGGTAGGCAAGGGACTCTAAGGACCCAGGTCTCATAGCTATGTGCCACCGTAGGTATATATTAATATTCAAGACCTCCCAAGAGAGTGTTTTTGTTAAACCCTGGAAAAAATTTTTTGGTGTTTATTTGGTGTTTATATGATATGTTAAGGGAAATACGGGTTGTATATTGGTCATAGATGACAAGGCAAATGTGTTCGAATGGAAAAGCAAAAAGTATGTAAATCTTATAAGTAAGGGTCAATTTTAAATGAACATATCTCCCAATATATAATGAATTAAAAGACTCACAACCTATCAAATTAAAGCTCATTGAGTCTAGTTCTTAGAACATTAACCCACTCGTCAATTGAAGTTTGGATTAAAACGTTATAGACATTTTACGGTTGTACTATCGGGCAGTGATGTGTCCACCGCCCTAAAAACGGCCACTGTCCAAATACCTTTATATTGAAAGTCTTGTGCTATGATATTATTTTCAACTTTACTAGATTAGTGGTGCTTTAATATCCTCTGAAATCCTCTCAAATTTCCAGCAAAAAACTAAGGAAAACACCAAGCTAAACTCCATTAAAACTAAAGCTAAGTGAAGGGGATGAATCACAAGGTGAAGGTGGTGTGTTGGTGGCTGTTTTTGCTGCATTTGGGCAGTGTTTCTGTGGTGAATTTTCTGTATTTTTGAAGCTTTTATAAGCTACATATATTCTTCCTTTTAGTAGGGATTAGGAACAATTATAAAAGGTAAGAATTCTACTACTACCCTTGCTTGAATTCTTGATTAAAAGACTAGAAGTTGGAGGTATGTTTGGTGAACTGTTTTTGCTGCGTTTTGGACAGCAAGGTTGCTGCATTTTTAGACAAATAGTTGAATTCCGATACTCCTATTTTAACCAAGAATAACTTCCAGCAAAAGGTAAGTTTTTTTTATTATTCATACATGCTAGAATCCTAGGTTGAAACTAGTGGTTGGGCGCCAAGTTTGGCTGCCATTTTTGGTGCAATTTTGCTGAAGGTTACTGCTAATTTTTGAAGGTTTTTGTAGCTGTGTGTTACTAGAAATGAACTCCATGTTTATGGGAGTTGGTTACAAAAGAATTTAGTTAATTTCCTACTTCCATTCTTTCTTTAATAGTGTATTGACCAAGTTGTAGCATTATGGTAAAATATTTCCTTGTGTGTTGTTGTTGTGGCTGCTGTTGGTGTGATGTTTTTGCTGAATATATTGGATTGAAATGGCCTTGTAACTTGGTTATAAACTCAAGTAATTTAAGGGGATAAGTTATTATTGCTGAAACAAAGAAACAACATAAGAAAACTCGCTGAAAAAAAGATATGTAAAACGCCCCGTCCTTCGTTCTTTTAAGCACGATTCATGCGTTATGAACTGAATGAGGCAGCAACCTCTTTACAAGTATTGAGGTAGTATGTTAACCTTCATTTAATCATTTAAAGTATCATATTTTATTGAAGTTAAATGTTGAGACTATGTCTAGCCCTAGTGAGGTATTTAAAGTAGGGTATTGTGTTGATTGTTGTCATAGTTGTACATCTAGTTAGAGACCCCTCGGTGTGAGCATTGTTAGATGGTCCTTATTGTATGTTATATGTATATGTGTGAATGTATATGTATATGTAAAGTCTGGTTGGTAACTGAAATCGGTGAAAGAGCCAAGATGATGACAGGTAATGTCACGACTCAAACATAGGCCCCGAGCGAGACACGGGACAAGAAACCCCAAGAAGCTCCAAGCGAATCCATGGCATGAACATACATCTAACTCAATCATATTAAAGTGGAAGATCATCATAAATAGTATAGCGGAAGTATAAACAAACATAATGTCTGAGTACATGCACAAGTCTAAAGCTGAATACAACTATGTCCGATAAAGCCTCTTACACTGACAAGTTGATGGGACAAGACCCCAACCAACTCACTAGAATCTGAAACTATAAAGACATAATACAACTGGTAAGAAGGGACTTCATAAGATGATGACTCACCAACTGAGACTAAGAGGTGCTAACTCTGGAAGGATGATAGCGGTGGAACTGAGCCTGGATATCGGAGCCTGTATCATGAAATGATACAGCATAGAGTATGCGTCAGTACATGAAATGTACCGAGTATGCAAGGTAAGTAAAAACGGATAGTTCAAATACATAAGAGTTCAAAAGAGTAGGACGACATGCCCATTTCATAGATATCATAATGTAAACATAAGGCTCAAGGTTTTCAAAATATTCATAAATCATTCATAATCATAATCATAAGTGAAAAACTTTTAAACATGACTTGAGACAAAGTGCATAAGCATAACCATGCATAAATCATGAGGAACAATGGGAGGACTCGTTATAACCGACACCATCATGGTAGAGCCTTACATGATACCCCAACTATCTCACTCAAGTGGGTAGAGTTGTTCCAGGCTTGTCAGGCAAGGGATGTGAAGTATGTGATATCACAAAGATGGGACCCATTAATATTGGAATATATATATATATATATATATATATATATATATATATAAACCTACGGTGGCACGTAGTTCTGAGACACCAGCGTAGTCCTTTAAATGCTGGTCTACTCGGTGCTAGACACTGCTCCCAAAAACATGTATGTTAGCCTTATATAGTAACCGTAACATCATTCATGAAGTTCATGGCCAAATAAATAATAGCATCATTCATCCCCATTTAAAATACATGTTTACCCATGAACAAGGGCCCTTGAATTGGACAAGAGTCATAAATCCATAGATCATGAAATCCATGCATACTTGTAAACATGTATAAACTTGATATTTCATAAATTCATGATAAGTACTTGAGAGAAATTGAATCATAAAGCATAAATCATAATTGGGCTAATTAAGATCAAGATCATAATGAAATCATAGCTTGAATTTTCATAAACATTTATAATTGGGCATAATTGGATTTAAAAATCAAATCTATAAACTTATGTTTAAAATAGACACTAAAATCTGCCCATAGATCATAAAAAACTTTAGAAACATGCTTGGATCATACTCATGATCGATACATAGAAAATTCACACATTGGGTAAATACCCTGTTCGCGCTATTTGTTTGGGTATATAGCTACACGCAAGTGCACGTGGTCGAACAAGTAGTAAAGTGGCTCCAGAAAGCCAAGTATCGATCCCACAGGGACTGGACTAAAGTAACAATCTACTCAAGTGTCAATGAACTTTAACCTAAAATGCAGACAACAGTGTGAAGAAGAGATGTTGATAGTTTGTTTCCTAATTTTATACTAAGTCTAAAACGAATATAAAAATTGAGTCTAAACTATAAGTATGAGCATGCTGAGGTTGAATGAACATGTAGAGAAAGAAATTATCGCTACAATTTTATTTATCTTTCCTCCGGTTGCTAGTCAAGAATTAGTGCCTATGGATTAAAACTCTCGTATTTAACCCAACTTAAGAAGCATGAACCTTCCACCTACATTTCTGTGATAAAAAGAAATTCATGTTCTAGCCATACAAACCCGATTCTTTAATTGACTAATACGACTTTAAGGTATATCTCTATCCTAAAGGTAAATCAATTCTCAATTTTCCCAAACTAAGAAAAGATCATATCCTATTAATTCACAACTTTCCAATTTCTTGCTCTCTCGAGTGAAACCGGACTTTTTAGATATACATTAACGTTGGCCACACATTAATGCAGTAAGAACAAGAATCAATATAACAACCATGGAAGAAAAGATGAAAAACCAATTTATCAATAATTACATTTCAATACAATTGTTCTTAACCTCAGCAAGAAGAGGATTTATCCACTCATTTTTGGATTAAACATCATTAAATGAGTGTTAATCATACAAGCAATTGAAATAAAGAAGAAGGAGATAGAGAAAAACCCTGAGATTTTCGTCCCCTCAACTGCCTGTAACCCACGTTCTTGCTCCACAAAGTCAGAATCATTAAAAATGAACCTAAGTGTTCTATTTATACTTGTGGGAATTTTCCCGGGATAACAAGCAACGTGTCACGGTGTGCATCGCGGAGTACTGCCTCCGTGACACGCCACCGACGCGGACCCTTACTGGAATTCAGATGTCCAGGTATTAAGGCCCAACGTGGAACAACATGCAACGCGGGGCTAGGCCAACGTGCCAGGCCCCAACGCGCACCTTCACTGGAATTTGGCGAAAATTCCATATCCAGGCAGAAGGCATCCGCGATGGCAGCGTGACATGGCTCCATCGCGGAGACCCTTTAATTCATGCTGTCCTTGGCCTTTTCCTTGCTTGCTTCCGAGTCCACTCCCGATTTCTCCCAACATGCATTTTAGCTTCCCAAAATTATATTTCTCCTGCAAAACAACGCTAATCATGCTGGTCAGTATAAATTCACATTTTATTACAAATCACATGAGAATGTATAAACATCGATAGATAAACAAGGCAAAATGACACATTTGAGTATCACTTGGGCATATAAATTTGCCCAAGATCACTTACCCCACACTTAAATCCTTGTTCGTCCCCAAACAATAATCTTACACCTCATGCAATTGACACCCCAACCTGGCTACTTTGGCTCGACAATTCAAGTTACGGTTATACCGATTATTTAACACAGCAAATCCTCAAGAAAACATGCATAGTCTTATCAATACAATGACCGTCAACACATTAAGACCTCCTAGACTCAAGAATCGACTTTCGATATCGGCAAACTCATGCAAATCAGCTGATCAAGATATCTGACACGAAATTGAATCTCTCGTCAAACATGTTCCCTCACAACACAAGAGAATTTTCCCCTTTTTAATCACATGAACTCAAAACATTACATGCAGGGGCATATAAACACAATTTCGCTCTCTCTCCCAAAAGACTTCACATACATCATGTCATGAACCATAGGCTTGCCTTTAGTGTATTACTCCACTAATATAAGAAAGTGTGATGTAAGATCACGTAGGACTTAACGGGTTGTAATGTAGCTCCGGAACTAGTAAATACTGGGCTAACCAATAATAACAACTAGCATCCTTAAGCGCTTTTTCAATACATCCCATCAACCTTATGGCATTGTTTTTTCCTTCATCCTCCCATTCTTGAAGTCTGTCTTTATTTTTGACCCCATATCTTTAAGCACACTTGACTCAATAACAAAGATTATTTATACATCTTCATTATATTTAAGTAATAACTAGTGCATCTTCGACCTTTTCTTCCTTTCATCACTCTGCTTTTTCTTTTCTTTTCACCATTCTCACTCCTTGACACTGTAGGAAAATTATTTTCTTTTCTTGAGCGCTTAAGAGTTTTGGATCAAATTCACGGATAATGAAAAGAAGGGGTTAAGCTCGGTTTACACCTTTTTGACAAAAAGAAAAATAATAGGCTAAAGGCTCAATGGGCTAACTAGGGTGTACATTCAAGGTGGGTACGACAATGAAACAAAACTTTCGGTTAAAGCAAAGAAATGCCTACATCCTTTCCTACAATACACATCCTTCATTTTGCTTCGTGCACACACCAGGCAAGTTCTAGACACTTCACAATAGCATGGAAGAAACGAAACCTCACTATATGCTCATTTCACATGCTCAACTTAAGACATATTCATAGACTCTTCAATCAGCTAATTACAAGAATTCAAACATTAAGCCTCAATCACACTGAATCGAACTCTATGGCCTAGGTACCTCAATATATTTACAAAGTTGCATGCTTTCATATGAATCATCTTTGCATTTCAAATATCATGTACAACACGCAACCAGAATGTCACAACCATAAAGTAACGACAAGTTTTGGGATGCAAACCAACAAAAGAAAAACTAAAAATAAATGAACAAAAAAATCTACTCCTAACGACTACATTTCCCTTAAGACGTCGTCATCCATCCATCATAAGGAACGATCACTAATTAAGACTTCAGTTCAATGGGACTATTCTCGGTAAAAGAACCAAAAACAAACGTCGAGAAACCCAGAAATAAAAATAATTCACAAAACAAGTTTGTAAAAAATAAAAAATTTGTAAAAAATATCGATAATTTCGATAAAACAAAAATATTTACGAAAACCAGCTAACAATATTCAACAGCACACAACAGCTTCACCTTAATTACAATACAGGCATACACAAAAATCACAGGGTCACAAGTTTATCTAAGCACAACAACAGACAGAGGCATTAATAATAACAACAGCAACCGACACCTAACTACTCCCACCCCACACTTAAATCAAACACTGTCCCTAGTGTTCACAAAATTCAGCATAGTACGAAAGTAGGTGGTGAAACTCCCTGATCAATCAAAGTATTCCACTTCTTCGTCAGGTGCCGCTACCTCATCACCCATGTCTGAATCGCCCCCGTCGTCATCATCTGACTCTACATCGGAGTCATCACGACGTGTCTCCTCATCTGTGGGGACATCATCATCAGCGGGCTCCGCAAAAGCTGGCCCTACTCGGCATAGAGCCCTGGCATTTTCCCTAAACGGGTAGTCTAGCTCGAGCTACCACAGCTCCTCTTCTGTTGCCGGCCTCCCGCCTATGCGCAGCTGGAGCATCTGCATCCCAAACATGCGAGCCATGTACTGATCATCCTGAGCATGTCGCTCGGCTAGTGTAAGAACTGGCCTGTGAGTGGTGTCGGGTGCCTTAGTTTTGGTGACATCTAAGCCCTGTCTCTCCATCTGCGGGATGTAGTCAAGGGTCTCCTTCTCAACATCTAGGCCCCTCAGGAACGTGGTCAGTAAGCCACCAAACCCGTACCTGTGCCCTTGATGCAAACGGGCTCTCTTCATGGCGGAGATAATCACCGCCCCAACATTGATCTCCAGCCCTTTCATCAGGGCGTATACCAAGCATACACGATCCCGGGTGACATCTGTCATATGCACCCCCGGGATCAGGTAGGAACAAACAATCTTCAGCCATATCCTGGCTTCCCCGTTCATCTATGAGTAGGGCAAGGTCTGATGGTAGCCCCTTTCCTTATGCCTGCTCCAATGTGCTGTAGACCGGGTTCCACACAAAGTGCGTCTAATATCCGCATATGGTGGAGTGATATTCAGCTGCCGAAGCACATGGGCGTCTGTGTCCCGCGCCCCCAAGATGGCATTAAGGTGATGGAGCTCAAAAGTGACTATCCGCCCCATTATCTTGATGGTGTGACTTCTAAGAGTTGGGTTCCAATTGGTGTAGAATTCCCGAATCAGGTGCAGGTTGCACTCCTTGGGATCTTCAAAGATGAAGTTCAACCCGGCTGCCTCGATCCTGTGGACAATCCTGGGGAACTCCTATGCCAATGGTTCCCTAGCAATGTGTTCCTCGGGGAAGTACTTGCTTTCCTTATGCTTCGCGTACCATTTCTTCCCCTCCTCTGTCACCCATCTGGTTCCATATTAACGGCGTTGGCCACGTGGAACCGCTGGTGCTGCTGGGACTGTTGTTCCCAGCCTAATTCTTTTCCTTCCGGCGCCCGATGTAGATGCGCCCTTCCCTTTATCTTGCCTTCTTGCCATTGTTCCTGTCAAACCAAACAGACAGGTTCAATGTTAAGCCAAATCAAATTAGCTTCGCCTAAGGTTGGGTTAAGATAGGCCACCCCACACTTAGTTTTTAGCCACAATCACAGCATTACGGAAAGATCCTACTTATTTGAAATTTACAAAAAGAAAACAAAAACAAAAACACAACAAATATGCCTCGTGCATTCAGAGAATTCGACGGTCTAAATTCTTCTGTACTACTCAGACTTCGTACAGCTACCCACAACATTACCATCATTCATATTTCATCACATAGCACTTAGCAAGGAGAAACAAAGAAAAGAATTTATCTACATGAACCTATACAATTCACCCATTTCTTGCAATTTCAACAATTTCAATCCCCCGAAAATCTGTCGGTCTTTTACCATATTAACAGTTAGCAAAACCAACACATCTCACCCAACATACACAACCCAGCAAGAATTTCAAAGTTCAACTAATTCTCCCTTTTTAAACTCAAATTCAATCCCTAGCTATCATTTCGCAAGAATTTCAATCAAACATGTATTTATCGAGTCCATACCATCTCAACGATACTAGGAACTTCAATCAATAATTATTTACATGCATTCATGCTCAATTTACACTTAGGGAAAGTTTTCATCACTTCCTCTGCTAATAAATTGGAAAAATAAGGTAAGAAATGAGATGAAGTTAACAAACATACCTTAAATTCGATTATATCGAAGAAAAGTTGATAAAATTGAGCTCCTAGACCGTGTCACGTTGGGGAAGGGGGGAAGTTCGGGTTGTTTGTCGCGGAGGAGTTGAAGAATGGGAAAAAATGAGGGAAAACGGGGTTAAAAAGGGGGGGGGGGGTTTCGCACGGGTCACCCGGCGACCCAGTGTGACCCGTCGCGAAATACACGTCAACATCTCATGGAGGGTAACGTGGAGCATGCCCTCCGTGACACGGAGCCAACGAGCAGGTGTTCTGGAATTTGTAAAACTTCCAGAATTACCTTCAACGTGTCAAGGAGGGTAACACGGAGGCCCTCCTCCGTGACACGGAGCCATAGCGTGGGCTCACTGTTTTGCCACTTTTTATTATTTTTCATACCTCGATTTTTCCTTTGCGATCCTTTGCATATTTATCCTCCGTTCAACCTGAAATTAATCTCACCACAAGAAATTGGTTAGAATTTATAGGTTTCACATAAAATACAAATTTTGTTTTTATTTTTATTTTTCTCATTTTTTTTCTTTTTCTACGAAATCTAATAAAATATTATAACAAAAATTTCACGGGTTGCCTCCCGTGCAACGCCTGGTTTACCGTCGTGGCTCGACGTCATTAAGCTCAGTCATCCTCTAGGGTGACGGACGTTTTCTCTCTACCACCGTCCTCACCCCAGTAATGCTTACATCTTTCCGGTGGTTTCCCTACTAACTCCTGTGACTCAATGCTCTGGGAAACATCAGCTTGATTAATCACATTGATCACCAAGAGTTCCTCGTACACAGTCGGGAGCTTGGTGGCCTTGTATACATCAAACACCTCCACCTTGTCGTGTGCTCGCATAGTTAGCTGCCCTGCAGCTACATCAATAAGTGCTTTCCCGGTAGACAAGAAGGGACGTCCCAAAATAAATGGGACTTCCGCGTCTGGCTCAAAATCTAGCACAACGAAATCTACTGGGAAGATAAGGGAGCCCACTTGCACCAGCACGTCCTCCACAATGCCATTAGGTCTGGCTAAGGAACGATCCGCTTGTTGCAAGATCACTGTTGTTGGTCTAGGACTCCCTAGCCCCAACTTCTGGAATACCGATGACGGCATCAAGTTAATGCTATCTCCCAAATCACATAATCCGTGAGCTCAGATACTCTGCCCAATTGTAATTTGTATTGTAAAGCTCCCAGGGTCCTTGAGCTTTGTGGGAAACCTGTTTTGTATCCGAGAAGTGCACTTCTCCGTAAGAGCCACCGTAGCATACTCAGTTAACCTGCTTTTGTTCTCCACGATGACCTTAATATACTTTGCGTACTTCGGCACTCTCTGCAAAACATCAACAAGAGGTAAGTTATATGTACCTGTTTAAGCACCTCCATGTACTTTTTGAAACACGCCTCCTCCTTGTGTTTCTTTAATCGTTGAGGGAACGGGGGTGGTGGTCTTTTTGGTTCAACCTCCTTTTTCTTCCCCCTCTCATCACTTTGCTCCCTCTCAGTTTCTGCTGCTCCTGATTGTTGAGGTGGTCTTTATGGTTACACCTCTTTAAGCTGCAAACCACTCCTTGTGGTCACTGCACACTTGCTGGGGGTTGGGATCCGTTTCGCTCAGAAGTCCTCCTCTAGGCCTGGTGTTTTGGGCTCCAGCAAATTGCCCAAACTGGTACTCCAGCGCCTTCGTAGCTAACTGATTGTTCTTTACCTCGGCTGCCAATTTCACGTAGTCAGCCTGCAATTGAGCTTGGTTAGCTATCATTGTGTTGAACATTTCCTCAATGCTGGGTGATGGTGGTGGAGGAGGTGCATTGTTGCTTCTATATTGTGCCTGATAGTTCTGCTGCCCTCCTTGAGTTCTTTGCGCCCCCTGATTCGAACCTTGCCCTTGATGGTTATTGCTACCCCAAGAGAAATTTGGGTGATTCCTCCAGTTGGAATTGTAGTTGTTGCCATACTGTAGGTGGTTGTTTCTATGTACATTCCCCACAAAGTTCACCGAATCAGGATTTGCTCCACAACACTCAGCTGAGTGTTCACTACTCCCGCATACTTCACACCAAATCTGCTGCACTACATTCACTGGGGCTTGAGACTGGTTCATGCTCATGTTACTGAAGTGGGTGTTGAGTTGATTCTGTAACGCAGCTATCTGTGCAGCAATAGCTGTAAAACCATCCACTTCTAATACTCCTGTTGCTTTCCTTGTTCCTCCTCTTGACGAGTCCGCATTCCACTCTGGATTTCCCTGCGAAATACGATTCAACAAGATATACAGCTCCTCATAAGTTTTCTCCAATGCTTGTCCCTCAGCTATTGAGTCTAGCAAGATTTTTGTGTGGGGTTCCAAACCCTCTATGAAAGTATGCACCATCACATCATTGGATTGGTGATGATGAGGACAATCCCGCAACATAGATTTAAATCTCTCCCATGCTTGATACAGATTCTCTCCCTCTCTCTGTTTAAAACTTAGAATTTGACTTCTAAGTCTTGCTGTTTTACCGGATGGAAAAACCCGTATCAAGAATTTCCTTGCAAGATCATCCCACGTGGTGATGGAATTAGGTGGCTCAGCTTTCAACCACCTCTCCCAAAAGTGAAAATGGAAACAATGTAAGCCTGACATAATCTGATGACACTCCAGCGGGGATGTAAGTGTCACTTATCTCCAAGAAATTTTGGAGATGTTGTTGTGGATCCTCATGAGGGAGACCTGTGAACTGCCCGCTGGTGTGCAGCAATTGCACCATGTTTTGTTTAAGCTCGAACCTCCCTCCTGGCTCAGGTAGATGTGACATTATTAGCATGTGGGATTGCCACCTCGCGAACCGGCCTGGCTGCCATGTCCTCGGGCACTAACATTGCCCGTACAACTGGTGGATTCGGTTGTTGCTCCAGGATTGTTTGTCTGAGCAACTGCAGCTTTTTCTCTAGAGCTTCTCTCCTTTGATGATGGAATTGTCTTTCCGGCTCTAAAGATGAGTCCACCAGCTCCTTGTCTCTTGCCAGTGTTCAACAGAAATTAATGTCTGCAAAATACAGGCTAAGACCAAGTTGTCAACACTAAGAAGAAATAGTAAACCAACACTTAAGAAAAATTTACCGATTGCTAGTCCCCGGAAATGGCGCCAAAAACTTGTTCGCGCTATTTGTTTGGGTATATAGCTACACGCAAGTGCACGTGGTCGAACAAGTAGTAAAGTGGCTCAAGCAAGCCAAGTATCGATCCCACAGGGACTGGACCAAAGTAATAATCTACTCAAGTGTCATTGAACTTTAACTCTAAAATGCAGACAACAGTGTGAAGAAGAGATGTTGATAGTTTGTTTCCTAATTTTATACTAAGTCTAAAACGAATATACAAATTGAGTCTAAACTATAAGTATGAGCATGCTGAGGTTGAATGAACATGTAGAGAAAGAAATTATTGATACAATTTGATTTATCTTTCCTCCGGTTGCTAGTCAAGAATTATTGCCTATGGATTAAAACTCTCGTATTTAACCCAACTTAAGAAGCATGAACCTTCCACCTACATTTCTGTGATAAAAAGAAATTCATGTTCTAGCCATACAAACCCGATTCCTTAATTGACTAATACGACTTTCAGGTATATCTCTATCCTGAACGTAAATCAATTCTCAATTTTCCCAAACTAAGAAAAGATCATATCCTATTAATTCACAACTTTCCAATTTCTTGCTCTCTCGAGTGAAACCGGACTTTTTAGATATACATTAACGTTGGCCACACATTAATGCAGTAAGAACAAGAATCAATAGAACAACCATGGAAGAAAAGATGAAAAACAATTTATCAATAATTACATTTCAATACAATTGTTCTTAACCTCAGCAAGAAGAGGATTTAGCCACTCATTTGTGGATTAAACATCATTAAATGAGTGTTAATCATACAAGCAATTGAAATAAAGAAGAAGGAGATAGAGAAAAACCCTGAGATTTTCATCCCCTCAACTGCATGTAACCCACGTTCTTGCTCCACCAAGTCAGAATCATTAAAAATGAACCTAAGTGTTCTATTTATACTAGTGGGAATTTTTCCCGGGATAACAAGCAACATGTCACGACATGCATCGCGGAGCACTGCCTCCGTGACACGCCACCGACGCGGACCCTTACTGGAATTTAGATGTCCAGGTATTAAGGCCCAACGTGGCACAACATGCAACGCGGGACTAGGCCAACGTGCCACAGCTCCAACGCGCACCTTCACTGGAATTTGGCAAAAATTCCATATCCAGGAAGAAGGCATCCGCGATGGCAACGTGACACGGCTCCATCGCGGAGCCCCTTTAATTCATGTTGTCGTTGGCCTTTTCCTTGCTTGCTTCCGAGTCCACTCCCGATTTCTCCCAACATGCATTTTAGCTTCCCAAAATTATATTTCTCCTGCAAAACAACGCTAAGCATGTTGGTCAGTATAAATTCACATTTTATTACAAATCACATGAGAAAGTATAAACATCGAAAGATAAACAAGGCAAAATGACATATTTGAGTATCACTTAGGCATATAAATTTGCCCAAGATCATACCCCATAGATTTAACAATTAGAATTTTCATGAATTGAGAGTTAATTGGGCATAGGTGTGGAGTATTGCACCCTTTCATAACCTTACATACCTGAATAGACTTGATTTAACCAATTCTTTGATTGCCCA
Organism: Datura wrightii; assembly: GCA_035772735.1. Taxonomy (NCBI): domain Eukaryota; kingdom Viridiplantae; phylum Streptophyta; class Magnoliopsida; order Solanales; family Solanaceae; genus Datura; species Datura wrightii. Next base: position 11,771,201 of record JASDFA010000002.1, read on the forward strand.
AGGAATAATTGAGGAAGAACTTTGAAGAACTAGCCTTGACAACCTCTCGAACTTATAAACTTGCATGCATGAATTAGGATAGGCTTAGAATGACTTAAACCTTCTTAAAACACTCCATTCTAACCTTAAAATGATGTAGTTTAGGCCTTAAGAACATAGGAATTACAGAAAAGCCCTTAATAAACTCGCAGGGAAAAACAGACTGCTAGTCCCAACGAGGGACTGGACGAGTCCTCCCCTTGACCATGAATCGTGGTCTTTCATCCATTAAGTACACTTCCAAAACTCACCTGGGAGTCATCACGGGGGACACCATGACTCATGGTGCATCCAACAAGTCGTGGTGATGACCCGTTGCCAACACTGCCAGCTTCTTTTCTTCCTTCGACCATCCTTGACCATGGGTGACCTAACGGATTATGGGGTTGACCTTGACTCGTGGTCACCCCAAACTTGAAAATTTTCAACTAAGTCAAACTCCTCACCATAAGTCACTTAACGATTGTGGTCATCCTAACAGGTCCTGTGACTTGGTGCAGAAAATCATGTTTTCTCTATTTTAACTCCCGGGTCTGATCTTAGGGTTTTGGGGCCATTATAGGTAAACGATTTTAATCCAAGTAAAGACGTTGCAATATATAAAGGGTAAATGAGACTATTGCATTAGGATTTCCTCGTTATGGTTGTCCTTTATCTTATGTGTATGTTATCAAATATGCCAGGCCGACGGAAGATTTTATAATCCCTTTCCCTTAAGCCGAAGGACAACCTAGTGAGTCTACGAGCTCTAATGTCCTTTTGAACATGATTTATAAATCTTTTTCAAACTCTTAGGTCATCCACAATTCCTTGTGATCTATATAAGTCTTGAATAAATGCATTTAAGTATTATTTTTTAGCTTTACATGTTATACATGCTCACTTGCAGTTATACATTACGAAGGGGGCCTATGCAGGCCACAAATTTAGTATTCGTTATTTCTATGCTATACGTGTTAAATTAACCCAATATAATCCATATCAACTCTGTTTATGATTATGATTAAGATTTATTGATTTACCCCGGTATGGTACATCGGATGGAGGTATTTTTATTTTACCCCGGGGTGGTACATCGGCTGGACGGATTTTACCCCGATGTGATACACAGGTGGGAGGCATTTTTATTTTTACCTCGGGGTGGTACACTAGTTGGATGGATTTTATATGGATTTTATGGTCGGCTGACAACTGGCATTTAAGTTATAGTTTTATGGTGCATAGGTGGTTGTATTTACACTTCAATATTGAGTTATTATCAAGTTTTGATTTTGAGGATTCTGAGTTGTAACTATTCCTCATTTCTAGATTAGTTATCATTGTTATGTTATATCTTTATAGTTTTTATCCTTACATTCTAGTACATTTTATTTGTACTGACGTCCCTTCATATGGGGACCCCTCATGCAATCGTGCTGTAGGTACAGGCCGAGGCTCTAATCATCAGATTCAATAGGAGCCAAATTTCAGCGGAATAGTGGTAAGCTCCTCTCTTCGAGGAGCCATGTCTTCGATTTGTCTATTCTGAGTCGTGTACAACAGGGGTAGATCGGGGCCCTTTCCCGTGCATTTCATTTTTTACACTGTAGAGGCTGATGTAGACTAGTTTGTATAGTAGTTTGGATTGTGTAGTCGTGTTTGTTTTCCATTGCTATGATTAGCTTTATTGCAGCCTTGTCAGCTTTACAGGTTGCTTATTCATCATTATCGAGACATTATGGGTCCAGTATTTATCTTGGTTAGTTATGACAGGTGGCTTGGTCGGCCATTTTGTTATTTTTTTAGATGCTATATAGTTGGCTTCTCGATCAATCATGAATAGAGTGCCAGTTGCGCCCTACCCCAATTATGGGGCATGACAAACTTGATATCAGAGTGAAGTCGAGTCCTAGGGAGTCCACAAAGACATGTCTAGTAGAGTTTTGCTTATGGATATGTTGCCACCATACTTATAATTAGGCGGCTACAGGACATCTAGGAATTATTTCACTTCTTTACTAATAGCTCATGCTAAAGAGTGAGGTCATAAGTACTGCGATATCTAAATCGTGTTATTATTTCATAATATGCCTATGATAAGGATGATGACTATGAGGTTGATTGGGACAACCATGGGAGTGGGTACTAGTCACCCTCCAAAGGATCAGGGAGAAAGGTTAGAGGCTCAGAGTGAGTGTCCTGCCCTAGGTATTATAGTTCCTCTAGCACCGGTCTGAGCAGTGACAGATATACGTCCAACTCCTCCTGCACCAACAGTACTTGAGGGTAGTAGGGTGGCAGATCCTTCCGTGCCTGTGGTACCCCCGATTGTTCCAGAAGGACAAGGTCTTGAGGGAGCTATTCAGCTGAAGGATCATATAATCGCAGGTTAGGACCGGCGATTGGAGGCAATAGAGAGACATAGAGGCTAGGCAACTAAGAGTTCCAGGGCCAACGAGTTCTCATGTTTGAGACTTCCTATATTCACCGGATTAAACCCTAACGAGGATCCTCAGGACATTATTGATTAGACATATAAGGTTTTGAAGGTGATGCGAGCTATAGTGACTAAGGGAGTAGAGGCAATAGAGAGACATAGAGGCTAGGAAACTAAGAGTTCTAGGGCCGGCTAGTTCTCGAGTTTGAGCCCTCCAATATTCACCGGATAAGACCCTAACGAGGATCCTCAGGACATTATTGATTAGACATATAAGGTGTTAAAGGTGATGCAAGCTACTGTGACTGACGAAGTAGAGTTGGTCGCCTTCAAACTACGTGATGTGGCTATATTGTCGTATAAGGCTTGGGCTCGATCCTGAGGAGTTGATGCATTGCCAGTTGAGCGGGAAGAGTTCTCTGAGGACTTTATGCACCACTGTCTACCCCGAGAGCTTCAACAGGCTTGAGCATAGCAGTTTTTGCACCTAGAGCAGGGTAGTATGAGTGTGCATGAGTATTGTCTTTGATTTGATTCTCTTGATAGGTATGTTTCGCACATGGTTACAATGATAAAGGATAGAGTTCATCAGTTCGTGTTGGGGTTGGGGCTTCATATAGCTCGATATGTTTTGGGGGTATCTACTCAGGAACACATAGACATTGCACGAATTAAGGATTTCGCCTAGAGGGCGGAGGATTTGATTCATGAACTATGCGATACTCGGAGACACAGGACCAAAGGAAGAGAGGTAGGACCATGGGTCCTTATAGAGGGCCACATAGTGACCCAAGTGCTCAGTCATCTAGGCAATCAGTTAGGCCTATAGGGAGTTCCCCACCTCAAATTCAGGGACATAAAAGAGACCAGGGCCCCGCCCTGTCTATCTTTCAACAACGAGAACGGGCAAGGCAGAGGAGACCACAATTGTTGCCTTGTCCTTAGTGTAGGAGATCTCATTATGGTAACTGTCGTCAAGGACATAATGTATGCTATCATTGCGGGCAACCAAAGCATTTTATGAGGGATTGTTCAGATAGGTTGAGGCGGATCAGGTGCGATTAGCGATTGCTTCATTATCCTTCGATTACCTCTTAGAGCTGATCGTCAGTTGGTAGTAGGCTGTGGAAGAGGCAAAGGGAGAGAGGCTTCTAGTTCCGGGGCAACCCAGAATTGATTTTATGCTTTAGGCGATCGGCAAGACCAGGAGGCCTCACTTGGTGTTGTTATAGGTACTTTGATTAATAATTCTCATGCAGTATATGTCTTGCTTGATCCTAGTTCTACACTCTCTTATGTTACATTGATGGTGGAGAATCAGTTTGAGATAGTCCCTGAGCTTTTATCTATACCATTTGTTGTTTCTACACGAATTGGCGAATTTGTGTTAGCTAGACGAGTTTATCGGAACTGTGCGGTATTGGTATGTGATAGATCAAACTTAGATGATTTAGATGAGGTTGAAATGGTTGATTTTGATGTCATTATTGGTAAGGATTGGTTGGTGTCATGTTATGCTAATGTTGATTGCAGAGCCAAGGTTGTTAGATTCCATTTTCCAGGCGAGCCAGTCCGAGAATGGAAAGGTAATGGCGCTACGCCTAAAGGTAAGTCTATTTAAAACCTTAAAGGTCAGAATTTTTGAAAATTGTACTTTATTATTACTTGTAGTATTATAACTTGTAGTATTATAACATGTAGTATTAGAGCCATGTTGGCCGGGAGCAGTATGAGTTTGAGTAGATAAATCTTTATACTATCCTAGAGCCAGTCGAAATTATGTTACTCTTGTGAGGTTATTTCTGTGTTTAGTTTTGCTGATACTCTTAATCTATTTTCTTAGTTTTATTTCTTAAGTTGGGTAATCGTTTAATCATGGTCTATACATTGGCAAGCCTGCATTTTCCGTTGGATTAGCTCTAAAATTGAGATACTAGAGCCGGACCCGAATGGTGCTCCAGTCACCAGACCTAAAGGAATAAGATAAAAGAAATTAAATAAGATAACCAGTAAATACATCACAAAGAAATAACTATTAAGGAGTAACATCTAAAGTAGATATTGGCCCCAGGATAGTACTACCATTCCCCTGAGTACTTCGTATTATATTAAAATTTATGCTTACACATTCATTTACAAAACAAATAAAATACTATAATAGGAGAAAATGGGTATGTTTGAAATACCAGAGTAACTATAAAAAGAAAAGAACATAAATATTAAAGAATTAGACTATTATAAAAAAAACTAATACCTTTAGAAATTCTAGATTTATTCTACAAAGATAACAAGAAAATTAATTCTTGACAATCTAATCAGGTTATATAATGAATTATGTTATGTTAGTCATAATTTTTCTATACAAAGAAGACAATTAAATGATATATTAATTATTCAGTTAAAACTATCTGCACAATTTTAATTAATACCTCTGAAAATCAGAACATAATAAATAGTATTAATATTTCTGCCAAAACTACTAAAATTGCTAAGATAGAGAGCGATTTACAAAATTGGAATACCCAAAAGGAACGTTTTGAAAAGGTACATAAGACTGGACACTTTAATTTTATTAAATATTATAATATTAAAATCTCTGAATCTACGGTCGCTATTAATAAGTCTATTGAGACTATTAAATTATTAGCAGTTGAAGACATTAACAGATATAGGAAAATCTATAAGTTTCTTCATATAGGACTTGCCCATGTCGCAGTTAAACCGTTGTATCGATTAGTCTTAGACATACCTATATTTCTTCTATTAAGGTACAATAGACTACTAAACTTTGATGATTTTTTATTAGCATTATTACAAAGTAACCTAGCTAATGGCCCGATATATTTTAACTATTATCCCAATTTTTCTATTAATGATCAAAATGTTATGGATACCCTAACATTAAATGTTAAAACAAAAAACATGAATAGAAAACAAAATACAAGAGAAATAGCGATAATATACAGAGTATATTATAGGCTAATGAAAACTACCCTAGCTCCAAAAGCAAAAACAGTAAGTAACAAAGGGGTTACCATGCTTATGGAAGCCAATCACAATCACAACAATATTTTCGTCCCAAAAATGATAAAATGGGATGATGTGTTAGGAAAGGATGATTGGCATTTTGACTCCATAACGGAGCTAGAAATTGAGGAAGAAATTCAACCATTGAGCAGGTAATATAATTTCTGGATGGATCTATAGATTTCAAATTTCTAAAATCTCAATCCTTTAGTCATGCTTCTTCAAGCAAAAGAATGTCTTTTTCGAGACCTTCATTTTCAAAAATGCAAGAAGAAAATGAGGCAACACTTGAAGACATAGAGAAAAAATTAAAGGGAGTAGATTTCTCTGAAATAATTTCTAAGGTTGAATATGAACCTAGAATAACCAAAAGAACAAGTCCCACTGCTAGTGAGATGCTAGGAGTGAGACTCTTTATGCATGATTAGATTTGACGAGGAGTTAGAACCAGACTTTGAATATTTAGATAAACTCTGGTTAGATCCAGAAAATAGCATAAAAAGGCAATGATATGCAGAAAAATATACAATAAAGGAAAGATTATCCTTTAGAAAAAAATGGTGTGCCGATATGAAAGGTATGAGATGCAATATAGAGTTCTTTAAATGGTTTGAGTACACAGGAAAATTGGATGACCAAAAGGAATCATTGATCATGATCGTTAATAAATGGCATACCAAAACTAAGGTGGTTGAATCTATAATTCCCCCACCAAAGGAAATTAGTTTACCAATAGATGGTAGAATTGTTACAACTACACCTATTAAAATTGATATAATAGACACCCAAGGTAATCCTAAGAATAAAGATATAAATAGATTAATTCAACAAAATAATTTTACTAATCAATTATTTAGTCTCTAATCAGATCCTTAAGACTGATAATAAATCAATTTTCAATGATAAACCTATCCCTTCCTATAATAAAAAGAAATTATAAACCCATCCAATATTTAATTTACCAGAATTTTCCAAAGATAAATTCTCCAAATTTCAAGAAAAGTTTGAAATCACAGATGATCTTGTAGAGAAGATTAATGAAAAATTAAAAGATGAATTAAAATTAAAGAATGAATTAAAATTAAAGGATGAAATAAAATTAAAAGATGATAACGTCATAAGAACATTATCCGAAAAGTCTGATAATGACATTAATAAGTTAAGCTCTAAATATTCCATCAAAAAGAATTATTATAATAAACCCTCATTCTCGGATACGCAGTATGAAAAAAATGAATTTTTATCTCATACTTCACACTCTGGAAATGAAATTTCTTAATGGAATATTGATGGACTTGCAGAACATCAGATGTACAACAAGTTAAATGAAATGGGGATGGCCATTACGACCTATAAAATGAAAAACTGCATAGATAAATAATCCCTACTAAGTACCTTGAAAAAAGTAAAACGCAATTTTTCTCCGCGACAGGAGAAAGACTCAAAATAAATTATAAACTCTATAAGCACACATATGCAATAATGGAATCTACTTTATTAATGACTTTGTAATAACTAAAGATATAAAAGAAGAAATAACATTAGGCACCCCCTTTATAACCCAAATAAAACCCTATGTCGCTGATTTAGATGGCATCCCCTCCACTGCTCTGGGAAAAGAGAGCATTTTTCCCTACCTAAATAATATGTCAAAAGAAGAAAGTGAATTTATAAAAGAAAAAACTATCTTTAGAATAAATCTTGCTTTCCCAACAAATAAACTATTTAAAGAACGAGATGAAATTTAATTGATTGAATCCTCTTTAAAACATCCGAAGTGTTACACCCCGTAAATTTTAAATGAATAAATAGCCTAATGGCATGTTGGTTAAGGGATTTAGAAGGCAAGCAAAAAAAAAAAATATATATATAAAAGGGGCAAAAGTCGGTTTTGCCATATTCATCAATAAAAACCAAAAAACAGAGGGTATAGCCAAGTTAAGGCAAAACCCACGACTATTTACTCATATTTCTTGCCGATTACGCTACGAAACGCGGTCTAAACTCCGTTTCGTCTTAGATACCGAGGTATAAGCTGTAGAGAGCAATCCAAGGGAGTTGGTTTCGTGAAATTTGGCCGGCGAAACGTCGTGAGACCGAGGTAAAGTAAATAGATTTGCTTTAAATTAGTACAAATGTGTTCCTAGCCTTGCAATGAGCATTTATCCCTTCTGGACTATCGAGAAATAACGAGTTTTCGACTGTTTTTTGATAAGTCAAAGTTTGGGACAAATATATTTCAAAAGTGATAATTTCTCCCGGATATTAATGTATTTAGTTCTAATTGACATATATGTAAATGCAGTTGGGAGAAATAGCTGGAGTACTGACCGAGCTTCGTCCGTAGTCGGATAAACCGAGGTTAAGGTATGTAAAGCCAGTTTCTTCGGCAAGTTAGTAGTCTTAGCCTTGTATAGCACAGTAAACTCCGTAGTAGAATTCCCGGAGTTGAATGTTGAGTATTGTGCAAGTTCAGTAAATATGGTTTGCGTTGTTATATCGTATTCAGTCCGAAAGTTAGTAAAGCATGCGCCAAAAGGGCAAGTTAGCATTCCAGACTCAGTATAGCCCAGTATGTGAATAGCAAGCATGTTTCTGGAATAATATGACAGATATTCAGAATAAGAGTTAGTAATGTAAAATCAAACAGTCAGATAGTATCTTGGCTACAGGTTAGCCATGTAGTTAGATAAAGATCACAGATTTAGTATAAAGCAGTATGAGAATCAGTATAATACAGAAAGAGATCAGAATAAGAAATCAAAATTCAGCTAGTATTTTTCAGTTTAAACATGCTTGCTATATATATATATATATATATATATGTGTGTGTGTGTGCTTATTGTTTGTTGGGACTTGGTTGTGTCGTGAGGGCAAACTTTTGAGCGTCCTCGCCGCCCTTGGGTTGGTAACTATGTCGCCCACTGAGCGGGTGGGTTTACGTCACTCCAAGTAGTGGCATGCCGTCCCTAGTTTGGACGAAGATGGGATGAAGCTTTCCCCATATCAGGATGATCAGCATTACAGTACAGATAGCCCTGTTGTGCGCAAGCGCCCAGGGAACAGATTCATATACAGTTACAGTTACAGATACAGTATAGGAGTCCTCCGGACTCAGACACAGTTATTTATATCAGAGGCCATAGCCCGAGCTGGAGACCCAGGGGGTTGGCAGAGGTGCTCGTAGTTAGAAGATGAGTGGAGTGACTCATTTTTGGCTGGTTTTGACCCGGGTATGGGTATATAGATTGTTTGCTTGCTTGCGCCATCCGACTTATGGGGGTTGGTATTGGCTCTTGTTTGCTATATATATATATATGTATGTATTTATGTGCTATATATTAGTTAATAGACAGTAGGCCGTCGCGTCTACAGGTACGCTCCTGCCCTATCACAGCGCAGAAAGTCTGATTCAGTTCATATCATTTCTTACAGATTCAGTTATCTCCTGCTATTCAGAATTGCTAGTTATGTTATTTGTATTCAGTTGTATCCAGTTTTCTTTGCATAGTTGGTACCAGTGGTACTAACGCCCGTAGGGGCGCTGCATTGCTTACCTGCAGGTACACATAGACGAGGAGTCGATCCCTCGTGATTCGGTCAGCAGAGTTATTAGCTCCTATCCTCCGGAGCTAGACAGTCGGAGGTTGTTCCTATTTCCTTTTTGATTACAGTTTGGGTAGGTCGGGGCCCTGTCTCGACCATTTTATTATTACTTCCTAGAGGCTTGCAGGCTGATGTTTCCCTGTGGTGGTGGAGCCGGTCGTGTGGGGCCATGCATATATATATGTGTTTAGTTGTTGATGTTGGCTGCGTGGGGCCTTCTTCTGGTTATAGTTAGTGACCTTGTCAGTCACAAATGTGAATAGTAGTTGCTTCATATTATAGTGTAATCGTTCTGGTTAGCTGTTGTGCATTGCAGGTGGCTATAGGCCTAATCGGCCGGAGGCTGTATTTATAGCCGCTATATAGCCGGTTTGTTTCTTGAAATAGAGCCAGAGTCTAGCAGGCACCAGGTTCCCATCATACCCCCCAAGGTGGGGTGTGACAAACATGGTATCAGAGCTGTTTGTGTCCCAGGGAGTCTGCAAGCTGTGCTAAGTAGAGTCTTGTCTATGGATGTGTTGTGCACCACATACTATAGGCAGGAGGCTGCGAGGCATAATAGGATTGTTACCCTTCTTTCATACTCAGTCGTGCCATAGCACAGTACAGTATAGGGTTGGTTCTTTTGAAACTTACCACCCTCTTTGTCTACAGATACTATGGCAGATCAGTGGCACCCTGCTACAGGCAGGAGATTAGATACAGTGGCAGGCGAGGGCACCAGCAGGATGCCTCACTTACAGCCAGACTCAGCCCGGTCTGAGGGCGATCTAGAGGTGTCATCTTGACCCTCCCAGTATTCTCCGCCTCGTCAGGCACCATTTGAGGCAGCACCGGCTCCCACAGCTCCTGCACCCACTTCATCTTATCAGGAGCTACATAGTGCGGTGGTTATGTTAACCTAGATGCTAGCTACTCAGCGTCAGCCAGTACCACCTGCAGCAGCAGAATCTCTAGGTGGGCCAGGTAGTTCCAGGGTTAGAGAATTCTTGGCATTGGGACCCCCGCAGTTCACTAGGTCAGATCAAGCAGTGGACCCCCAGGATTTTCTAGACAAGATATAGAGAATTTTCCGGGTTATGCATATGACCCCTATAGAATCAGTTGAGCTGGAAGTGTTTCGGTTGCGGGATATAGCTGTATTATGGTACGAGAGTTGGGAAAGGTCTCGAGGGAGAGATGTTGCCCCTCCGACTTGGTCCGACTTCTCGGAGGCCTTCCTGGACCGTTACTTGCCACGGGAGACCCGGCAGGCCCGGATGGATCAGTTTTTACATTTGGAACAGGGGGCGAGGAGCGTACGAGAATATGCTTTACAGTTTGACTCCTTAGCCCACTATGCTCCAGCCTTTGTGGACACTATGCCATCCAGAGTTCACAGGTTTATTATGGGTCTTAACCCAGAATACATTGAAGCATGCATAACGGCTACGTTACGAGAAGATATGGATATTGCCCGAGTACAGGCCTTTGCCCAAACCATCGAGGGCCTTAGACAGCGGCAACAGGGCAGTAGACAGACAAATCAGGAACAGCGCCGCAGAGACAGATCAGATGATATGCAGAGGGAGGTTCAGAGAGGACCCAGGCCCCGGTTGTCAGACAGACCCCCTAGACCCCCACCTCCACCACAGCAGCAGTGAGGTAGATTTGTTCGTCGAGGGCAGTCAGAGTTTGATGGCAATTCTCGAATAGTAGATTCCCCGCAGCAAAGAAGGGGAGAGCAGAGCAGATTCACACCTTCACCCTGCCCTACTTGCAGCCGTCCTCACGCTGGAGCTTGTAGATACGGCTCCTCAAGATGTTATATTTGCGGGCAGGAGGGGCACCGGATGAGAGATTGTCCGGCCAGGGGGCAAGAGAGCAGAGATAGTTAGGACAGTGGATCCGCAGGGCCACGAGCTCTAGCAGCCTCAGCAGGGCGTAGGCCCTCAGGTTCAGCAGGTAGAGGCCGAGGTAGATCAGGAGCCTCCAGTTCAAGTACGGGCTCAAGCTGTACCTATGCACTACTAGGGAGACGGGACTTAGAGGCATCTCCAGATGTGGTAAAAGGTATGATTACTATCTGTTCATGCCCTACTTATGTACTGATTGATCCAGGGTCCACTTTATCCTATATTACCCCATTTGTGGTTCGAAAGTTTAATGTCGCACCAGAGTTATTAGAGCAGCCCTTTTCAGTATCCACACCCGTTGGTGACTCTATTATAGCTAACAGAATTTATTGAGGGTGTATAGTAGAGGTTATTGATTGTCAGACTACCGTAGATCTGGTAGAGCTAGAAATGATTGACTTCGATGCCATTATGGGTATAGATTGGTTAGTGTCGTGCTATGCCAATGTAGAATGTTGGACCAAGACGGTCTGATTCCACTTTCCAGGAGAGGCAGTGCGAGAGTAGAAAGGCAACACAGCTACTCCAAAGGTAGGTTTATTTCCTACCTTTAGGCGAGGAAATTGATAACTAAGGGATGTATCTACCACCTAGTCAGGGTTCAGGATGTTCGGTAGAATCTCCGACACTTCAGTCTGTTCCGGTGGTGAATGAATTCCCTGATGTATTTCCAGACGAGTTACCTGGTATTCCCCTAGAAAGGGAGATAGATTTTGTATTTGACTTGCTACCAGACACTCAGCCTATATCAATTCCTCCGTATTGCATGGCTCCTGCTGAACTCAGAGAATTAAAGGAGGAGCTGAAGGACCTGCTAGATAAGGGTTTTATCAGGCCGAGTACTTCACCGTGGGGTGCGCCAGTTCTATTTGTGAGGAAGAAGGATGGCTCGCTCCACATGTGTATAGATTACCGGCAGCTGAATAAAGTTACAGTAAAGAATAAGTATCCGCTTCCCAGAATAGATGATTTGTTTGATCAGTTACAGGGGGCCAGATATTTCTCCAAGATTGACTTGCGGTCCGGATATCATTAGGTTCGAGTTCGTGAAAGAGACATTCCCAAAATAGTTTTCAGGACACAATATGGACACTTTGAATTCCTAGTTATGTCCTTTGGGTTGACGAATGCCCCAGCAATATTCATGGACCTGATGAATAGCATTTTTAGACCATAGCTGGACCTGTTCGTGATAGTGTTTATTGATGATATTCTTGTGTATTCTCGCTTTGAAGCGGGTCACCAAGCTCATTTACTGACAGTGCTCCAGATTCTCAGGGACCGTTAATTATATGCTAAGTTCTCCAAATGTGAATTCTGGCTGAAGTTAGTAGCCTTCTTGGGGCATATTATGTCGGATGCTGGTATACAGGTTGACACGCAGAAGATAGTAGCAGTTAAAACCTAGCCTAGGCCTACCACTCCGACCGAAGTCCACAGTTTTCTGGGGTTAGCGGGATATTACAGGAGATTTGTTGAGGGATTCTCTACTATAGCGGCACCTCTGACCAAACTGAGGCAGAAAGCAGCAAAGTTTCAGTGCACAGAGGCATGTGAGCAGAGCTTCCAGTAGTTAAAAGATAGATTAACCTCTGCCCCAGTGTTAGCATTACCGAAAGGTGCAAAAGGTTATTCAGTGTATTGCGACGCATCAGGCGTTGGGTTGGGTTGTGTGTTGATGCAGCATGGTAAGGTGATTGCGTATGCTTCCAAATAGCTGAGGAAACACGAAAAGAATTACCCTACCCACGACCTGGAGTTAGCCGCAATGATCCAGGCTCTGAAAATCTGGAGGCATTATCTGTATGGCGTTCATGTAGACATTTTTACAGATCATAAAAGCCTGCAGTACATTTTCACACAGAGGGAGTTAAATCTGCGGCAGTGTCACTGGTTTGAATTACTGAAAGATTATGACATAAATATTCTCTAACACCCAGGGATAGCTAATGTAGTAGCAGATGCCCTCAGCCGTAAGTCAATGGGGAGTTTAGCGTATTTGCGACCCGAGAAGCGGGAGTTAGCCAAGGAAATTCATCATCTAGCTGGTTTAGCCATTTGAGTAGTAGAAACAGAAAATAACAGAGCGGTGATTCAGAACTCTGCTGTGTCATCGTTAGTTACAGAGGTAAAAGAACGGCAGTACGAGGACCCTGACTTAGTCCAGCTCAGAGATAGAGTTCAGAAAGGTAAGGAGCCAGATTTCCAAGTGACTGAAGATAAAGTGCTGCGTTGTAAGGGCCGCCTATGTGTCCCGAATGTTTCAGGGCTTCATCAGCAGATCATGCAAGAGGTACATCACGCTCGCTATTCCCTCCTTCCTGGAGAAATGAAAATGTACCACAACATTAGAGACATCTACTGGTGGCCAGGTATGAAAGCTGAAATAGCTGAATTTGTATCTAGATGTCCTAACTGCCAGCAGGTGAAAGCAGAACACCAGAAACCAAGTGGTCTGACGCAGGATATAGCTATGCCCTTGGGGAAATGGGAAGCGATAAATATGGATTTTGTAACAGGGTTACCCCATACCAGACATAGAAACGATTCTATTTGGGTAATCGTTGATAGAATAACAAAATCAGCCCATTTCCTGCTAGTACGAACTACATTTTCTGCTGAGGATTATGCTGAACTGTATATCGGAGAGATAGTCAGATTGCACGGTGTTCCGGTTTCTATTATCTCAGATAGAGGAGCACAATTTACAGTGAGATTCTGGCAGCCGTTCCAGAGAGGCCTGGGGACACAGAATAACTTAAGTACAACCTTTCATCCTCAGATTGACGGGCAAGTAGAACGAACTATCCAGACGCTCGAAGATATGCTATGAGTGTGTGTACTAGATTTTGGGGGTAGCTGGGATGAGCATCTGCCGTTGATTGAATTTGCCTATAATAACAGTTATCATTCAGCTATCCAGATGGCGCCCTTTGCAGCGTTATACGGGCGGAAATGTAGATCACCCATTGGCTGGTTTGAAGCGAGGGAGACAGTGCTGATTGGGCCGGATATTATTCGTCAGTCAGAAGAGGCGGTGAAGCTTATCAGAGAACGCCTACTGACAGCTCAGAGCTGCCAGAAGTCTTGTGCAGATATGCGGCACAGAAATTTATAATTTGCAGTGGATGACTGGGTATATTTGAAAGTGTCTCCGATGAAAGGGGTGATGAGATTTGGAAAGAAAGGCAAGCTTATCCTGAGGTTCATTGGGCCATATCAGATTCGGCAAAGAATAGGCTGAGTAGCATACGAATTGAACTTGCCCCCAAAATTAGAGTTTGTTCACCCAGTATTCCATGTATCTATGTTGAGGAAGTTTGTAGGAGACCCTTCCACAGTTGTTCCAGTTCAGGATGTCCAGGTCACAGAAGAGTTAGCATATGAAGAGGCTCCAGTAGCTATCTTAGACAGATAGATTCGTAGATTGAGAACTAAAGATATTGTGTCTATCAAGGTATTGTGGCGTAACAGGAACCGAGAAGAGATGACCTGGGAAGCCGAGGAGGACATGAAAGCCAGATATCCCCACTTTTTCCAGGCATAGGCAAACAAGAGATATGTTAGAACTGTTTTTCCTTATGAATGCTTATATTTCATATATGAAAGCAGGCGATTGATTATAGACAGTTATATATGAATATTATTATATCGTGTGGAGTACTTGTATTGGGCTTTTCTGTTTTTTAGGAATTTTGAGATAGTCCATAATACAGGGGAAACTCTGCTGAAATTTTTTTAGGGATAAGTCAGCCAGTTAAGATTTTTTTATAAGTCAGAATGTCATTCAAGGACGAATGTTCGTAAGGGGGCGAGGATGTTACACCCCGTAATTTTAAATGAATAAATAGCCTAATGGCATGTTGGTTAAGGGATTTAGAAGGCAACCAAAAAAAAAAAGGGGCAAAAGTCGGTTTTTCCATATTCATCAATAAAAACCAGAAAACAGAGGGTATAGCCAAGTAAAGGAAAAACCCACGACTATTTACTCATATTTCTTGCCGATTACACTACGAAACACGGTCTAAACTCCATTTCGGCTTAGATACCGAGGTATAAAGGTGTATAGAGCAATCCTACGGAGTTGGTTTCGTGAAATTTGGCCGGCGAAATGTCGTGTTACCGAGGTAAAGTAAATAGAATTGCTTTAAATTAGTACCAATGTGTTCCTAGCCTTGCATTGAGCATTTATCCCTTCTGGACTATCGATAAATAACGAGTTTTCGACTGTTTTTCGATAAGTCAAAGTTTGGGATAAATATATATCAAAAGTGATAATTTCTCCCGGATATTAATGTATTTAGTTCTGATTGACATATATGTAAATGCAGTTGGGAGAAATAGTTGGAGTACTGACAGAGCTTCGTCCGTAATTGGATAAACAGAGGTTAAGGTATGTAAAGCCAATTTCTTTGACAAGTTAGTAGTCTTAGCCTTGTATAGCACAGTAAACTCCGTAGTACAATTCCCGGAGTTGAATGTTGAGTATTGTGCAAGTTCAGTAAATCTGGTTTGCGTTGTTATATCGTATTCAGTCCGAAAGTTAGTAAAGCATGCGCCAAAATAGCAAGTTAGCATTCCAGACTCAGTATAGCCCAGTATGTGAATAGCAAGCATGTTTCTGGAATAATATGACAGATATTCAGAATAAGAGTTAGTAAAGTAAAATCAGACAGTCAAATAGTATCTTGGCTATAGGTTAGCCATGTAGTTAGATAAAGATCACAGATTCAGTATAAAGCAGTATGAGAATCAGTATAATACAGAAAGAGATCAGAATAACAAATCAGAATTCAGCTAGTATTTTTCAATTTAAACATGCTTGCTATATATATATATATATGTGCTTATTGTTTGTTGAGACTTGATTGTGTCGTGAGGGCACCCTTTTGAGCGTCCTCGCCGCCCCTGGGTTGGTAACTGTGTCGCCCACTGAGCGGGTGGGTTTACGTCACTCCAAGGAGTGGCATGCCATCCCCAGTTTGGACGAAGATGGGATGAAGCTTTCCCCATATAAGGTTGATCAGCATTACAGTACAGATAGCCCTGTTGTGCGCAAGCGCCCAGGGAACAAATTCAGATATAGTTACAATTACAGATACAGTATAGGAGTCCTCCGGACTCAGACACAGTTATTTATATCGGAGGCCATAGCCCGAGCTGGAGACCCAGGGGGCCGGCATAGGTGCTCGTAGTTAGCAGATGAGTGGAGTGACTCATTTTTGGCTGGTTTTGACCCGGGTAGGGGTATATAGATTGTTTGCTTGCTTAGTGCCATCCAGCTTATGGGGGTTGGTATTGGCTCTTGTTTGCTATATATATATATATATATATATATATATATATATATATATATATGTGTGTGTGTGTATTTATGTGCTATATATTAGTTAATAGACAGCAGACCATCGCGTCTACAGGTATGCTCCTGCCCTATCACGCGCAGAAAGTCTGATTCAGTTCATATCAGTTCTTACAGATTCAGTTATCTCCTGCTATTCAGAATTGCTAGTTATGTTACTTGTATTCAATTGTATTCAGTTTGCTTTGCATACTCGGTACCAGTGGTACTGACGCCCGTGGGGGCGCTGCATTGCTTACCTGCAGGTACACATAGACGAGGAGTCGATCCCTCGTGATCCGGTCAGTAGAGTTATCCGCTCCTATCCTCCGGAGCTTGACAGTCGGAGGTTGTTCCTATTTCCTTTTTTATTACAGTTTGGGTAGGTCGGGGCCTTGTCCCGACCATTTTATTATTACTTCCTAGAGGCTTGCAGTCTGATGTTTTCCTGTGGTGGTGGAGCCGGTCGTGTGGGGCCGTGCATATATATATGTGTTTAGTTGTTGATGTTGGCCGCATGGGGCCTTCTTCTGGTTATAGTTAGTGACCTTGTCGGTCACAAATGTGAATAGCAGTTGCTTCATATTATAGTGTAATCATTCTGGTTAGCTGTTGTGCATTGTAGGTGGCTATAGGCCTAATTGGCCGGGGGCTATATTTATAGCCGCTATATAGCCGGTTCGTTTCTTGAAATAGAGCCAGAGTCTAGCAGGCACCAGGTGCCCATCATACCTCCCAAGGTGGGGTGTGACACGAAGGTAGAAGACAAAATTTATAGCCTAAAAGAATTCATAGAACGAGAAGTCTGTTCAGAATTTCCTAATGCCTTTTGGGATAGGAAACGCCATATTTGAGTTACCATATATTGAGGGATTCAACGAAAAAAATTATCCTTACTAGGGCAAGACCTATTCAAATGAATCAAGAGTTAATGGAATATTATAAAAAGGAAATCAATGATTTACTTGATAAGTAGATTATTAGACCATCCAAGTCACCATGGAGTTGTTAGGCATTCTATGTCAATAATAGTGCGGAAAAAGAAAGAGGGGCCCCAAGGCTAGTCAGTAATTATAAGCCACTTAACAAAGTTTTAAAATGGATCAGGTACCCAATACCCAATAAAAGGGATGTTCTTAAAAGGACTTATAAAGATAACATTTATAGTAAGTTTGATATGAAATTGAAATTTTGGCAAATACAAATAGCAGAAAAAGAAAAACATAAAACAACTTTTAATGTACCTTTTGGACAATATGAATGTAATGTAATGCCATTCAAATAAAAAATGGACCGTCTGAATTTCAGAATATAATGAACAACATATTTAATCCACACAGTCATATTTCTATAGTTTACATAGATTATATTTTAATATACTCAGAAGATATTGACCAACACTTCAAACATATCCAAACCTTTTTAAAAGTTGTTAAATAAAACGGATTAGTAGTGAGCGCTAAAAAGATAAAGTTATTCCAGACTGCTATTAGATTCCTTCTCATGACTTATATCAAGGAACCTATAAACCCATTTATAGAGCCATAGAGTTCTCACCCAAATTTTCAGATGAATTAATCGATAAAACTCAGCTTCAAAGATTCTTAGGAAGTCTCAATTACGTTGCAGATTTTATTCGAAATATTAGACAGGTTTGTAAGACTCTTTGTCAGCGTCTTAGGAAGCATCCAATCCCACGGGGATTAGAGCAAACAGAGACTCTCAAAAAAAATAAAATCAATAGTTCAAAAACTTCCATGTCTAGGAATACCACATCCAGACGCATTTATGATAGTGGAAACTGACGCCTCAGACATAGGATGTAGAGGCATCCTTAAATAAAGAATCTCCCTAGGAAACCCCCAAAAATAAGTAAGATTCACTTCAGGAATTTGGAATAATACTGTCACGACCCAAACATACACTAGAATCATAGACATGGGACAAGGAGCCCCGAGAGACCCCAAGTCGACCCATGGCACGAGCATGCATTCAATTCAATCACATAAGCGGAACACATAACATATGGAACATAATCATAGCATAGAATAAGGGAGAAACAGTACTAGACTCATACAATATGACGGAATACAACTTATATTCTGAATAGCCTCTAAATATGAAAGACAAATTGATAGGACAACTCCCAAACTAGTCCAACATCCAGAAACTTAAAGGTATGACATAGAGTGTGAACATACGACTCTTGAAACATGAGGACTCACTAATATGCTGATAACGATCTCGGAAGCACTACAGAGGAGGATGAGCCTGAGAACTGGGACCTGTATCATAAAATGATACAGCATAGGAAGTATGCGGTAAGTACGTGGAATGTACTGAGTATGCAAGGTAAGCAAAACGGACATTTAAAACCTATATGAAATTCATAAATGATGATAGGAGTAGGATGTCATGCTCGTATCGTAAATCATAATAACATATCATACGACTCATGATTTTGAAAACATTCGTAACATAACATAATCCTAATCATAATAGAAGCGATTTACTTAATATGACTTGAGCCAACATACATAATCATAACATGCATAAATCATGAGGAACAGTGGGAGATTATGTTAACCGGCATACTCCATATGAGCACACATAAAGCCCGACTTGTAAGCCTAGTCAGGAGGGTGCTCGTACCTTGCCAAGGTTAGGAACCATGAAGGGCGTGATCACACATGAAAAGGGCCATTTGGGCTAGCGACAAAAATGAAAGGGTCCCAGCATACCTATGGTGGAATATAGTTCATGATATCTGGGGCTTAACCTGAGCCCCGAACATACGCGGTGTTCGATACCACTCCCAAAACATATAAGTGCTCATAAAAATACATACATGAGTTCATGGTCTAGTCGAATCATGATAATCGTAAACATGCTTGAACATGCGTTTAGATCATGCATGTAGCTTGATATTCATAAGTTCATAGTAGATAACATAATAAATTCATAAATAAATTCACAATTCATGCTGGGCTTATCAAAGCACCAATGGATCAATGGTTCATAAATCAATTCATCATGTGGCATGCATAATCAAGCTTAATTGTTTTCAAATTCAAAATCAACAATATTATAATCAATTTAAATCCCAAAAGATGATCAAAACCAGTAGATTATGATAAAATTTAAAAATCACAAGACCCATAATTAATCATTTAAATTTATACAAATCAATTACAAAACCCCATGAGTTTTTGATAAATTATAAGTAAAATGATAGAGTAGGAGCATGGGTATGGAAGGAACCACCCATTGATGACCTTACATATCTGGAACCACTGATTCTTAATCTCCCTTGAAAGCCCAAGGTGGAATTTAGAGAAATTGGGGAAGAACACCTTGAATCACTTTCTAGACTCCTCTCTATACTCTTGTATGCATGAATGAGGCTTAACATGGTCTAATCCCCCTTAAAAGACCCTATTCAGAACTTAAAAGATATAGTTTAGGTCTTAGGAGATTAGGAATTACGAGAACACCCTTACTAAAAACGTAGGAATTTTCTGGTTGTCCCCACGAGGGACCTCACGAGTCGTTGCAAGGGGGCACGACTCGTGGGCTGAAACCATCACGCTCATTGCCCAAACTCCTCAGGGGACACCACGAATCGTGGTGGCTGACCATGACTCATAGTCACCACCCGTGATCCCCACTGCCTTAAAACCTTAACCAACCCTCCAATGCAGACCACCGGTGACCTCACGAGTCGTGAGGTCTGACTCAACTCGTGGCCTAACCAACCTGAGCTTGCCCATATTTCTGACCACGAGTCACATCACAACTCGTGGTCACTCCTCACGACCCAAATCACGAGACATCCTGCAACCTGATGCAAATTTCCAATTTTTCTCCGTTTTGACTCTCAAGTCTGATCCTTGGGTTCTCGGGGTATAACAATATCTCCCCCTTAGGAACGTTCGTCCTCAAATGTTAGAAACATGTACAAAACTTAGAAACGAACAATCACCATATATAAATACTGATCATTAAGCAGAAAACTGACGGATTGACTACCTCCGAAAAGAACTACATAACTGAACTGAGTTTAGACATCACATACATTTACCACATCATAAGACGAACTTGCACGCATGAACGGAACATGAAAACTTATTAGAGGTTTAGGCCAAAACTAATACCTCAAGTGGAAACTGAGTCGGTAGAGAACAAGTGTAGGTATCTAGCCATCATATCCGCTTCGGCTTCCCACATAGCTCCTTGAACATGATGATTTCTCCAGAATACTTTAGCTGAAGCTCCTTCTTTGTTCCTTAGCTTAAGGACTTGACGATCTAAGATTTCCACTTGAATTTCTTCATAGCTGAGGCTATCCTTTACACCAACGCTGTCCATTGGACTACTAAAGCTGGATCACCCAAGCACTTTTTCAAAAGTGACACATGAAACACAGGATGAACTGAAGATAACTCTAAGGGCAAGTCCAACTCATATGCCACCTTACTAACTCTCCTCATAACTCGGTAGGGGCAAACATAGCGAGGACTGAGTTTCCCCTTTTTCCCGAACCGCATGACTCCCTTCATGGGAGATGCCTTTAGAAATACCCATTGGTCCTCATCAAAATCCAAGTCTCTTCTCCTCACATCGGCATATGATTTATGATGACTCTGAGCGATTTTCAACCGGTCCCTTATCAGCTGAACCTTCATCATTGCCTCATGAATCAAACCTGGCCCTATCATAGCTGCCTCACCAACCTCAAACCATCCAATGGGAGATCTACACCTCCGCCTATAGAGGGCCTCGAACAGTGCCATTTGGATACTAGGGTGATAACTATTATTATAAGAAAACTCGATCAAAGGCAAATGATCATCCCAACTACCTTTAAAATCCATAACACATGACCTCAACATATCCTCAAGAGTATGGATTGTTCGTTCTGCCTGGCCGTCTGTTTGTGGATGGAAGGTTGTACTAAGCTTAACTTGAGTCCCAAGTCCCTTGTGAAAAGATCGCCAGAACTGGTTGGTAAAGAACACTCATATCGTAGTCCTTTAGAAACTTCAACCACCTTATTTGCCAAAGATTGAGATCTTTCTGCATAAATATATATTGCAAGCTCGTTTGATCCGTGAACACGTCCCCGTGGACCCCATATAAGTATATCCGCCATATCTTTAATGCAAACACCATCGTGGCCAACTCAAGATCATCGGTCGGGTAATTCTTTTCATGAACTTTCAGTTGTCGAGAGGCATATGCTATTACTTTCCCATGCTGCATCAATACACATCCTAGTCCGACTCTCGAAGCATCATAATATACAACAAAGCCATCCATACACTCGGGTAAAGTCAACACTGGTGCTGAAGTGAGTCGAGTCTTCAATTCCTGGAAGCTTTCCTCACAAGTCTCTGACCATTGGAACTTTACCTTCTTTTGAGTCAACTTAGTCAAAGGTGCCGCAATAGATGAGAAACCCTCAACAAATATCCGATAGTAACCTTTTAGGTCCAAGAAACTTTGAATTTCTGAAGGATTAACCGATCTTGGCCAATTCTTCATCGCTTCGATTTTATAGGCATCTACCCTAATGCCCTCACCTGAAACCACATGGCCTAGAAATGCCACCGAGTCTAACCAAAAATCATATTTCCTGAACTTTGCATATAACTGACGATCCTTGAGGGCCTGAAGCACTATACGCAAGTGTGTAGCATGCTCCTCCTTGCTCCGGGATTATATAAGGATATCATCAATGAACAAAATTATGAACATGTCCAGATACTACTTGAACGCCCTGTTCATCTGGTCCATAAAAGTTGTAGGACAATTAGTTAGTCCAAATGGCATAACTACAAACTCATAATGTCCATATCGAGTTCTAAAGGCTATCTTCGGGATATCACACTCTTGAACTCTGAGTTGATTATATCAAGATCGGAGATCTATCTTCAAGAAACACCTGGCACCTTGGAGCTGCTCAAATAAATCATCGATCCTGGGCAAGGGGTACCTGTTCTTGACAATGACCTTATTCAGCTGCCGATAGTCAATACACATTTGAAGGGACCCATCCTTCTTTCGAACAACGAGAACCGGTGCACCCCATGGAGACTTGCTCGGTCTAATGAAGCCCTTATCGAACAAGTCCTTCAACTGTTCTTTTATCTCCTTTAGCTCAGATGGAGCCATCCTGATAGGAGGAATAGATATAGGTTGTGTGTCAGGAAGATGGTCTATACTGAAATCAATCTCTCGCTAGGGAGGGACACCAGGCAAATCATCGGGAATACCTTCGGATACTCACACACTACTGGAACTAACTGAATAGTCAGGGTCTCGGACTCTACATCCTTAACCCTAATTAGGTTGTACATACAACCCTTAGAGATCATTTTCCTAGCCTTAAGGTATGAAATAAACTGACCGGCTGGTACAACTGATTTACCTTTCCATTCCAAAACTGGCTCACCCGGAAACCAGAATTCTACTGCACGGGTCCTATAATTAATCGAAGCATAGCAGGCAAACAACCAATCCATACCCAAGATGATATCAAAGTCCTTCATGGCCAACTCTACTAGGTCTGTGGAGGTAACCTTATGCAACACTGTAATGGGGCAACCTCTATATACCCTCTTGCTACAACTAATTCACCGACTTGAGTAGATAAGCGATTCTGACTAAATTTCGGGACTAACTCCAAAACTACTAGCAATGTAAGGGGTCACAAAAGACAAAGTAGCTCCTGGATCTAACAAAGCTTAAGCATCAATATGGAAGACTTGCAACATACCCGTGACTACATCTGGCAAAGCCTCCTACTCTTGGCGAGGCACTGGGGCATAAAACCTGTTTTGGCATTGATCGCCTACTGAACTAGTGGAAGAACCCTACTATAGGGGTTGTGCTGCTGCAGTGGTAGAACTGGTTGCCAGGCAATCTCTGATCCTGTTTCTGGGTTTGCCACAATGAAACAAGCATCTGCACCGACTAGGCACCTCCCGGGATAATTTTTTATCGCATCTCGCACAAGCTAGGAAAGTGCGCTCCACCTTCATGCTACCATGATCCCTCGAGCCTATAGCCCTGCTCCTCTAGTCTCCCCTGAACCTAGATGGCGTGCTGGATGATGATCGAGCTGGAGCAATGGACCTGTGTTAGGTCTACTGACATGGCCCACCTCTTGACCTGACCTAACAAACCCCGTATTTGTCAGTCCTGGCCCTCTTGGCCTCTCTCTACTTCCTATAGACCGACTCCATCTGCTGCGCATGCAATACAATATGGGGAAAGTCAAAGTCCTAGTGAAGCATGGAAATTCAGCAATCCTTGTCCAAGTAATCTGCCACTCCATGCACAAAATGGCTCACCCGAGCCCATTAATCCACCACCAACTCCGGAGCATATTTTGATAACCGGGTAAATTCCAATGCATACTCCTAGACAGAAATGTTATCCTACTTTAGATTCACAAACTCAGCTTCCTTGAGCTCCCTCATCTCTCGAGGGAAGAATCGATCCATGAATGCGGTCTTAAACTCATACCAGCCTATCGGGCCTGCACTCGCTGCCTTAGCATCTCTCCATTGCTTAAACCATATATGTGCTACCCTCTCCTTTCGGCTCGTTACCGCAGCGCTCGTTCACCCCTTCGGCTTCTTCCTTTCAAAAGTAGCTGGTAGGAGGTCAAATCAACACATTCCCCATTGTTCACCCCCATAACCGGGTGATTTTCAAAATCTCCTCAATAAAGTCATGTGGGTCCTCATCTACCTTCGACCCCATGAACTCAATAGGGCTCATCCTAAAAAATTTACTCACCCTAGCTACCGCTGCATTCCCATTCTTAGGGAGATGCGCCACTGTCTGATTCTGGACCTAGGCAGTCATGGCCTGCGCCAGCATCTGAATTGCCATCTTGAACTCGGCGTGGGTAGTTGGCTCTGGTACATGCTCCTCATGAACGGGTGGAGCTGGCTGATGCTTACCATCATGGGAACCCTCATGATCATTACCATTATGGTTTCTCCTGGTGTTAACTCGGCGTGGAGGCATGATTCTGCAAATGCGAATAGCATGAATTAGAAGAGTAAAAGATGTTCATCGCATGACATAGATCATGAAAGAAGGGAACATTTCCTAAATGTCTAGTAGTTCTTCCTCATAAGTTTGGTGCGCTTCACACCCATGAAAAAGACTCTACTTAATGCAGCTTTCAGACTCCCTAGGACATTTCAAAACCTATGGCTCTGATACCAAATTTTTCACGATCCAAACGTACACCTGCATCATAGACACAGGACAAGGAGCCTTGAGAGACCCCAAGTCGAGCCATGCCATGAGCATACATTCAATTCAATCACATAAGCGGAAGACTTAACATATAAAACGTAATCATAGCATAGCATAAGGGATAAATAGTACTAGACTTATACAATACGGCGAAGTACAACTTATAGTCTGAATAGCATCTAAACATGAAAGACAGCTTGATGGGACAGCTCCCCAACTAAGCCAACATCAAGAAATTGAAAGGTATGACGAAGAGTGTGAACCTACAGCTCTCGAAACATGAGGACTCACCAATATGCTGATAACGATCTCAAAAGCACTACTGATGAGGATGAGCCTTAGAACCAGGACCTGTATCATAAAATGATACAACATAGAAAGTATACATTCAGTACATGGAATGTACAGAGTATGCAAGGTAAGCAAAACATACATTTAAAACCTATATGAAATTCATAAATGATCATAAGAGTAGGACGTCATGCTCGTATCATAAATCATAATAATATATCATATGGATCAAGTTTTTCAAAACATTCGTAACATAACATAATCATAATCATAACATAAGCGATTTACTTAACATGACTTGAGCTAACATACATAATCATAACATGCGCAAGTCATGACGAAAAGTGGGAGATTCTCTTAACGGACATACCCAATATGAGCACACACGAAGCTCGACTTGTAACCCTAGTCGGGAGGGTGTTCGTACCTTGCCAATGATAGGAATCATGAAGGGTGTGATCACACATGAAAAGGGCCATTTGGGCCAGGGACAAACATGAAAGGGTCCAAACATACCTATGGTGGCATTTCGTTCATGAGATCCGGGGCTTAACCTGAGCCCCGAACCTACTCAGTGTTCGATACAACTCCCAAAACAAATATAGTGCTCATAATAATACAAACATGAGTTCATAGGCTAGTTAAATCATGATAATCGTAAACATGCTTGAACATATGTGAACTAGCCATGACTTGAGGCCCGTGGGTTAGCCAAAAACATAATTCATGATTGATAAAATTCATATATACTTGTAGATCATGCATATAGCTTGAAATTCATATGTTCAAAGTAGATAACATAACAAATTCATAAATAAATTCATAATTCATGCTGGGCATATCAAAACACCAATAGATCAATGGATCATAAATTGATTCATCATGGGGCATTCATAATCAAACTTATTTGTTTAGAAATTCAAAAGCAAAAATATTATAATCAATTTAAATTCCAAAAGATGATCAAAAGCAGTAGATTATGATAAGATTTCAGAATCACAAGACCCATAATTAATCATTAAAAATTTTATACAAATCAATTACAAAACCCCCTGAGTTTTTGATAAATTATAAGTAAAATCACAGAGTAGAATAATGGTTGTGGAAGGAACCACCCATTGTTAACCTTACATACCTGGAAACACTGATTCTTAATCTCCCTTGAAAATCCAAGGTGGAATTTAGAGAAATTGGGGAAGAACACCTTGAATCTCTTTCTAGACTCCTCTCTACACCCTTGCATGAATGAGTGAGGCTTGACATGGGCTAATCCCCCTTAAAGGACCCTATTCAGAACTTAAAACGACATAGTTTAGGTCTTAGGAGGTTAGGATTACGAGAATACCCTTACTAAAAATGCAGGAATTTTTTTCTTGCCAGTCCCTACGAGGGAACTCACGAGTCGTGCCCCCTCGAATTTTGGTGGCTGACCACGACTCGTGGTCACCACCCGTGATCTCCACTACCCCAAAACCTTGACCAACCCTCCAATGCAGACCATGGGTGACCTCACGAGTCGTGAGGTCTGACCACGACTCGTGGTCAAGCCTATGGCCTCCTCAACCTGAGCTTGCCAGCCTTTTGACCCCGAGCCACATCATGACTCGTGGTCACTCCTCATAACCCACCTCACGAGTCATCCTGCAACCTGATGCAAATTTCCAATTATCCTATATTTTGACTCTCGGGTTTGATCCTTCGGTTCCCAGGGTATAACAAATACTCAGAAAAATTACAACACCATTAAAAAGGAAATTCTGGCTATAGTTCTATGTATCACAAAATTTCAAGATGATTCAATAAATCACGAATTCTTACTACGAGTAGACTGCAAAGCAGCCTAAGATGTTTTACAAAAAGATGTAAAAAATTTGGTTTCTAAGCAAACATTTTCCAGATGGAAGGCTTTGTTATCCAGCTTTGATTTTCAAATCGAATTTATACAAGAAGAAATAATTCTTTCCCGGATTTTTTTACTAGGGAATTTCTACAGGGAACTAAATGAGACCCGGAACACCAGGTATAAGGCCTTTGAGGCCTCCATTTTATCCCTTCAAACCATAAGAAATAATGAAAAGACCCTTCAAAGAAAAGGAAAAACCAAAACAAGAAAGTAGATATTCAGTTCTGGCAGAATTCCCATCTTTGTCAAAAGCTACTATTCCGTCCCCATTAAAGGAACCCATAACCAGTCAGACTAGATTACAACCATTAAAATAAGTTTTTATAAGAGACTCTTCATCATGAGACAAAACTATCTCTATCCAAACAAAGGATAGCTATGAAATGAAGCCAAAAAAGACATACTCTCAGGAGGTTCTGCTAGCAACTCCTGAAAAGAAAATGGAGAAAAATATTCCAAATAAACAGCAATTTGAGCTAATAGTTTTACAGGTACTGCCAATCATGTCCCTCGATAAAAAATATGAAGGTTTTAGAGTACCTGAGTTACTAAAACCCTGCTACACAAATTGGAATTATGTGGAGACAGATGATCCCCTTAAAACTCGAAGGTATTATGAGTTCACTTTAACAAATACCAATTTGGTAAAAATTGAGCATAAATTAAAATGTCCAAATAGTCATGACAGTATTCAATACTCGAAGTTCACAATTAAAGGAATTTTAAGTCCGTTTGAACGTTTTATAGATCATCTACATACACCCATTCCCCTATCAAGAACCTATAGACCCCAGACATACAACTGGTATGATTATAAGGAAGCCTGGTATAACTTTATGTATCTAAGGCCCAACACTGATTCTTTGTTTGTAAAGTATTTAGAAGATATGAAAATCGCGATCATCCCCGTTGGTCTTTCCAGTGAAGTTTTCTTCAAGAACCAGAACCAACGACATCTTTCAACGGGACGTTGTTTGAACCAACAACCCATCCTGAGATCCGTTGTTCAGGGTCGGGTAGTTTTTAGTTCTTTCTGCCAGGGGTATTTTCATATTTTCGCAGTCTTTTAACTTGAAATCATGTCGTTTTGGGTTCATATAGGAGGAAATTAAAGGATTAGAATGACCCTTTACATTCATTTATCTCAACTCCCTCAAGAACAAAGCGTAAAGTTTCTCTGGAAAAACAGAGCAGGAGCTAGGGTTGATTTTTCTTCTCAGTTTTCTCAGGGATTTTCACCAAGGTTTTCTTCTTCAGGTATGTTGGAATTCATCAAGGAGATTTTTCTTCCCTTGCGTCCCCAAAAACTCTCTCTCGGTTCAGTTTTATTCCTAGCCCTGAGTTTGAGAATTTGAAATTATTACTATTGTTCTTGGATTATTTCATGTGGAATCCTATCCTATGATAATTGAAGCTATTCTCCACCATTTTGTAACTAAAATGATGCTTTTTCCATAAAATTAGAAGTTTATCCCTAACTTTTGAAATGTCAAAATTAGAATCCTATTTAAACTTTGAATTCTTGAGAATTGTTTGCATCTTTCATAGTTAGGAGCTTCTATAGTGATTGTATGTGTTAATAACTCAGTTACATGTATGTTGTTCAGATTCAGTCAAAAAGTCTATATACTTTGTATTTCTCAGAATTGACTGTTCAGTTTTAGTCAAAGTACCAGTATATTCAGTGTTAGTCAAAAATGTCAACTGATAAGTTTGACTCCAGTCTTTTCCCGAGGTGTCAGTGGTGCCTCTCAGTTATCAGAATCAGACTCACAATATAATTTATTTGGTCCATTAGGCGGTCATGACATTCTAGTTAAATAGCTCTGACCAGCCCAAGAACCCAGTTTAGTTATTAGTTTTTTCTTTATATGGTTACGACACTTCCAAATAAGCAGCTTTGACCAGTCTTACGACATAGTTTAAAAATCTAGTCCTATAAGATGCTCAAGGAACTCTCAGTCGGTATCCCTAGGTCAGTTATGGTCTTGGGCCCCAGTATCAACCTATCCGCTTTAAGGTAGTAGTCATGATAGAATTATCCAGAGGGAGTAGGACATAAGCACCGAAAGGGCCGGGGTTCCAGCGCACCCAGGTTCCAAATCTACGTTGCCACCGTTGGTTATATTTACTTGGCCTCTTGGATCCCCTCTTACATTGATTCTCATAGTCCATTCCTTTATACCCTGGAAAGGTATATTGGGTCCTACCTGTGGGATGTATACATCGGACTCCATGTCTAGCTCATGCAGTTATATGTCAGTTATAGCCTCTTCCACTAGTCAATTTGGTTTACTATCAGATTTCTCAATTCAGAGGAGTTTAGTACAATATCTCAGATTCAGTATTTCAAACTTAGGACATTCTTATAACTATTATCTAGGGTCACATTTGACCATATTAGTTTTACACTAGTTGTATCAATTTTCAATCTTCAATTGGTCATTTCATGTCGTATCAGTTCGTTACTAGTTCTATAATATTATTCATGTTTCTCTCACTTACTCAGTGCATTCAAAGTACTGACGCATACTTTTATGTTATATCGTTTCATGATACAGCTGCAGGTTCTAAGACCCAACACTATTACCAGATTACATTCGGGTCTCTATATCAGCAGCAACAGTGTGAGTCCTCATATTCTGAGGGCACATTTTATTCATTTTAATTTTTTTATTGTTTTCATCTAGAGTAAGAGTTTGCTGGGGGCTTGTCCAATCAACTCCTCAGTTAGATGGCTTTCAGACTAGAATCTATTTCAGATTTTTCAAAAATTTTAAATCTCTATATTCAGTCTTTAATTTTTCATAAATGTTGTTATGTATTATTTTAAATTTCCGATGTACATGTTTACTTAGAATACCAGTGTATGATAGACCAGGGGTTTACTTGGGGTCACTCATGACTTCAAGTACCGTGTTACTTCCAGGGTGTAGGCTCGAGGTATGACAAACCTGGTACTAGAGCCCTAAGTTTAGAGTATCCTCAGAATGTCTGAAAGTCGCATCGAGTAGAGTACTTTTCCATGAGTGTGAAGCGCGCCACACTTATGACAAGGAGGCTACAAGATGTTATTAGGAAAACTCTCTTTTGTTCACATTCCTTATCGTGCGTGAAAGTTCAATTTCAGAAATGCCCTTCTAACTCGTGCTCTATTTCATTTATGTGAACCATGCCTCCTAAATGCAGTAATGGAAGAAGGGCCAACAATGCCAACAGACCCTCCCCACCAACTCTAGCAACCCCTTAGGACGACATAGTGTCCATTGCAGAGTTTAGAGTGGCTATCCAGCTGCTCGCACAAACAGTCACCAACCAGGTGAACTAGCAGGTGGTACCGATGAACACTAATGGGTCTACATCCGCTACGAGGGTGAGGGAATTCAACCGGATGAACCCTCAATCATTCCATGGGTCCAAAGTAGGAGAGGACCCCCAAGAGTTCGTGGACGATATCAGCAATATCACCTGAATTATGGGTGTCAGTTCCTCTGAAAGTGCCAATTTGGCAACCTACCAACTTAAGGGAGTAGCCCAAGTCTAGCATGACTAGTGGAAGGAAGGACAACCAGTAGGAGCAGGACCAGTGGAGTGGGAAGAATTCCACACAGCTTTCCTAGATAGGTTTTTCCCTCGGGAGATGAGGGAGGCTAAGATGGCGGAGTATATGAACTTGCGATAGGGCAATAGAATTGTGGAGGAGTATGCTCTAGAGTGTACTCAGCTATGTAAGTATGCTCCAGAGATGGTAGCCGAGCCAAGGGCTTGCATGCTGAAGTTTTTTAACGGAGTGACAAACCTGGTCCTCAAGGAGTGTAGGACGGCAATGCTAATCAATGATATGGACCTCTCTAGATTAATTGTGTATGCCCAGCAAATTGAGGCCGAAAAGCTAAATGATATGGAGAATAAGAACAAACGGGCAAGGACTGGCCAATCAAATTTCATCCATCAGAGATCTGGGGGTAGTAGTCGCCCACAACAACAACAACAGCAACAATAGCAAAAGTGAGACCCAACACCTAGTTCAACCAGCGTCCCAACCTTTCGGACCCGCCAGGATCGGAGGGGTGGATCATTTGGCACTCAATATAAGGCTCACAGTACCAAGAATGGGTATCCAGCTTGCCCCAAGTGTGGTAGGAATCACCCAGGGAAATGCCTTCAGGGACGAGAGGGTTGTTTTGGATGTGGACAGCTTGGACACAGGCTCAAGGAGTGCCCATCAGCAGGGCGAGGGAGATCACAATCTACCACTTGTCAGCTCTAATAGGCCAACCGTCTTAGCAGGCCAGCACATCAAGTACAGATGGCGGTCAGCGCCAAAATCGCTTCTATGCTCTATCTTCTCGTAAGGATAAGGAAAGCTCACCTGACGTAGTTACTGGTATGTAACGTCATTTCCATCTAGACGTATATACCCTCCTAGATCCAGGAGCTACTCTTTCATTCGTGACTCCATATATAGTAGTTCAGTTAAAGATCAGTCCATAGGTCCTACTAGAACCCTTCTCGGTCTCCACCCCAGTTGGTGAGTCAGTTAGAGCCAGCCGAGTGTATAGAACTTCCCAGTCTCAGTCCTGAATAAAGTTATTCTAGCTGATCTTGTAGAGTTAGATATGGTCGACATTGACCTTATTCTCGGCATGGATTGGTTACACTCCTACTATGCCTCAGTTGACTACAGAACTAGAGTTCTAAAGTTTTATTTTTCGAATGAACTAGTGTTAGAATGGACGAGCAGCAGTTCAACGCCTAAGGGTAGGTTTATTTCCTACTTTAAGGCCCAGAAATTTATTTCCAAAGGATTTCTATATCATCTGATGTGGTCAAGCATTCCAACTCGGAGACCCCAACCATTCAGTCAGTTCCAATTGTCAGCGAGTTCCCAGATGTTTTTCTTGAAGATATTCCCGGAGTTCCCCCTGAATGGGAAATAGACTTCAGATTAGATCTCCTCCCAGACACTCAGCCCATCTCCATCCCCCCTTACAGAATGGCTCCAGCTGAGCTTAAGGAGCTGAAAAAGCAGTTAAAGGATCTTCTTAATAAGGGTTTTATCAGACCCAGATCTCTCCCTAAGGTGCTCCAGTGCTATTTATGCATAAGAAAGACAGTACCCTCAGAATGTTCACAGATTACCGTCAACTGAACCAGGTCGCAGTAAAAAACAAGTATGCCCTACCCAGAATTGACGATCTGTTTGACCAACTTCAAGGAGCCAGTTGTTTCTCCAAGATCGATCTTAGGTCAGGGTACCACCAGCTAAGGGTTAGGGAGTGTGACATACCGAAAACAACATTTAGAACTCGGTATAGTCACTACGAGTTTTTGTTGATGTACTTTGGGTTAACAAACGCCCCAGCGACTTTCATGGATTTAATGAACATTGTATTGAAGATGTATTTGGATATGCTCGCCATTGTATTTATCGACGACCTTCTAGTATACCCAAGAAATGAGAAAAAGCATGCAAATTACCTAAGATTAGCATTACAGACACTCATTGGCCGCCAGTTATTCGCCAAGTTTAGCAAGTGCGAATTTTTGTTAAAGTCCGTAACTTTCATACGTCTTGTGGTCTCCGGTGAAGGGATACAAGTAGACCCTCATATGATAGCAACAGTGAAGGATTGGCCTAGACCTACCTCACCTACTGAAATCAGAAGTTTTCTAGGCCTAACGAGGTATTACCGACGGTTTATGGATGGTTTATCCTCCATAAAATCTCCTCTAACTAAGTTAACACAAAAGAAAGTAAAATTTCAATGGTCGGACGAATGTGGAAAGAGTTTCCAAGAGTTGAAAACTCGACTCACTATTGCTCCAGTTCGGACCTTGCCAGAAGGAACAAATGTATTGATGGTTTATTGTGATGCTTCCACAGTTGCACTCGGTTGCATTCTAATGTAGCGGGGAAAAGTGATAGCCTACGTCTCAATACAGCTCAACGTTCATGAGAAGAATTATCAACCTCATGACTTGGAGTTGGCAGCATTGGTGTTTGCGCTAAAAATATGGTGGCATTACTTATATAGAGCTCATGTATATGTATTTATAGATCATAAGATTCTTCAGTACGTGCTAATTCAGAAGGATCTAAATCTGCGTCAGAGAAGGTGGTTGGAGTTGCTAAAAGACTATGACATGAGTATACTGTATCACCTAGGCAAAGCCAATGTGGTGGTTGACGCCCTAAGCATACGGTCGATGGTGAGTGTATCTCACATTGAGGAAGGCATGAAGGAGTTAGCGAAGGGAGCTCACAGATTTACCCGGTGAGGGGTGCAACTAGTGGGTTCAACCGAAGGTGGGGTGGTAGTGCAAAGTGGGTCAGATTCATCCTTGGTAGTTGAAGTTAAGTCCATAAAAGATGAAGATCTAGTTCTCCTTAAACTTAAAAAAGCAATTCTCAAAGAGGAGGTTGAGGCTTTCCCCAAAGGGGGAGATGGTGTGCTCCGTTACCAGGGAAGTGTCACGCCCCGCCTTGAGGGGGGGTACGACTGGCACCTGGTGCCCTACTAAGATCTGACCTACTAGACTGTTAAGCCTGGGCGCGTCTGGCGCCTGGCTGGCTCTAACTCAGGTTTCTGGGAACAAAGGGCTATATAACGGCTGTAAATATAGCCCCCGGCCCATTGGCCTATCGCCTGCTGTACCTGTCTTGGCAGCTAACCAGAAATATAGTAACTCAGGGAAGCCTATACGGGCCGACAAGGCCACCATGCTGTCTAGTTATCTGCTGCTTAATCAAAAAGCACAAAAAGAAGCTACGTGACCGGCGAGGTCACCACTACTGACAACTATGGCCTCACACGACCATCACAGAAGTAAGAAAGAGTAAAGACAACTATACAACTGCACGGCCCCACACGACCGGCTCATCTGACCACAGGGATCTCATACAGAATGCAAGCCTCTAGGAATAGTAATAGAACTGATCGGGACAGGGCCCCGACCTACCCATGCTATATACAACAAAAGGAACTGAACTACACCTCAGAAATTCAGCCTCCGGATGACTGGAGCTGAATACTCAACCGCTGACAGGGAGTTACGTGGAATCACCTGCTCGTATAGGAGTACCTGCAGGCAAGTAATGCAGCGCCCCACTGGGCGTCAGTACCACTGGTACTGAGTATGTAAAGCAACTGAAATAATATAACTGAAAATAACATCTGAAAGCAATAATATGACTGATG
The DNA here is from genome assembly GCA_035772735.1 of Datura wrightii. Classification (NCBI taxonomy): domain Eukaryota; kingdom Viridiplantae; phylum Streptophyta; class Magnoliopsida; order Solanales; family Solanaceae; genus Datura; species Datura wrightii. The sequence continues at coordinate 11,805,198 of JASDFA010000002.1, forward strand.
AAGCTGAAGTAGGAGGAATAACTTAACTGTCTGATGATGTAGATCGCACCTGTTCTTACTGATACCGAAGGAAGTAGGAATCATACCTGGAAGCGTATCATTCTACTACCAACCCACTCGCGTCTAATATAACATGGCATAGTATACATAACATAACACAGCACATACAAACCTTACCTGGCCCCCTTAAGCCGGGAGGTACAATCAACACAGAATTTATGCCCCTACCCCGGTCATCCCATCTCCTATAGTGGCTGTAAGCATCCTGCCGGTCCCTGGGTATGCACTTGGGCTCGCTGAGCCCCTGACTATAACTGTACCTGAGTCCGAAGGACTCTAAATCAACACCCCGGGCGTACCCGCTCGACAGGGGTGTATAAGGGCCGACCAAGGCACAATATGGGGAAACTGGCATCCCATCTTCGTCCCCTTGTGGGATGGCATATAACTCCGTAGAGTGACGTATCCTCGTCCTCTAGCGGACGAGTCGATACAGCTATTAACCCTGGGCGGTCAGGAATGCTAGGTAATCCAACCCCAATCAATACAATGGTCTCGACTAATCATGCTGTCTGTGTATCTCATAAGCCAAAACTAATAGGCGTAAGGTATTATATAAATCATGTACTGGGCTAATAATAGCAATCTGTAAGTGTCTGATGCATGCTGAGACAGGTAAGTATAAATATGAATATAGTTCCCTGTCTAACTGTACTGGGGCAAAGGCTATACAAGCGGGTGTTTCTGCTGAAGGCTATGCTGTTCACTAGGTTTCTGTATTAACATGATTTCCTATTTCTAACATGCTTTCTAAACTATATACAGTTACTATTCTATATCTGGAATGCTTTACTGATGCTGTACTACCTTGCGAGGTTTCAGCTAAACACAACAATATCTTGGCAGGGCATTTTATATCACATACTGAATATACTGAGCAATCTTACTCATTTATATTCGAATCTATATCATACGGATAGGTATCGTACACGTTACGGCCCAAAACTGCTCATATTGCACCAATGTTCAAGATAATACAATAATCAATTTCTGAACCTTCTACTGGTCTGTAAATTACTACACTGCTTCAATGTTACTCAACTTGCCGAGGAAACTTAACTTTACATACCTTATCTTTGAATATTCGTCCGTCGGACGAGGCTCGGCCGGTACTTCTACTGTTTTCTCCCAACTACATTCATAAATACGTCAATCAATACTAAATACAACGTTATTGTCAAGAGCAACGTTACTTTTAATTTAATTTGTAGCCTAAACTTAGGCTTATCGAAAGACGGTCAAAAACTCGCTATTTTTCAGCGGCCCAGAAGGGAGAATTATTTACTTCTCAGAACGCATAGACATAAGTTTGGAGCAATTCTACTTACTTTAGTTCGGCGGCTCGCCGATTCGTCGGCCGTATTTCGCAAAACTAACTCCATAGAAATGCTCTCTACTGCTAAATACCTTGGTATCTAGAATTAATTTGGGTTTGGGCAGCGTTTGGCAGCGTAATCGGACGAAAATATTAAATTTTCTTCGTCTTCCCTCTGTTTACTGCGCTTTTCTGGAAATTTTCAAATGATATTTGATTTTGGACCGAAGTGGGGGCTTATATACTTGGGCCTGAACCTGGGCAACGTGTCACGGCGCCATCGCGGAGGCCTCACCTCCGTGACACGCTGCCATCGCGGAGGGGCTCCGCCTCGGCTCCTCCCGCGATGGTTCGACGGGTTTCTCGTCCGATCTTTTCCCGAGCCTTTCCCTAGCACGTATGGCCTTCAAATATGCTTAACCAACGTGGGAATAGGTCATCTAAGTGCCGGGAATTCTACGGGGTATAACATTCTCCCCCCCTTAGGAACATTCGTCCTCGAATGTATACTGTTATCTAGAGGACTGCTTACCTTATTTTCTGGAAAAATTTTAGCAGAGTTTCCCCTGTAACATGGACTATCGCAAAAACCTGAAATGCAGAAAAGTCCAACACAGGCACTGCACACAATGTTCTACAATCCACTGGACAACTAAGTATTACTTCTCTCTTTATCATTTACAACATACATATCATAAAGTACTGTATAAGCAATGATACGGACATACCTGTCGTCTGACTAGGCCTGAAATAAGTGAGGGTATCTGATTTTCATATCTTCTTCAGCCTCCCACGTCATTTCTTCCCAATTTCTGTTACTCCACAATACCTTGACAGATGCAACATCTTTAGTTCTCAGCCTGCGAATCTGTCTGTCTAGGATAGCTATGGGAACCTCTTCGTAGGCTAACCCCTCTGTGATCTGAACATCCTGGACTGGAACTACTGTAGAAGGGTCCCCTACGAACTTTCTTAACATGGAAACGTGGAATACTGGATGAACAGATGCTAATTCTGGAGGCAAGTTTAACTCATATGCCACGCGGCCTATTCTTCGCCGAATTTGGTACGGCCCAATAAATCTGGGGCTAAGCTTGCCTTTCTTGCCAAACCTCATTACCCCTTTCATCGGGGACACTTTCAGATATACCCAGTCGTTTACCGAAAATTCTAAATTTCTGCGCCATCTATCTGCATATGACTTCTGACGACTTTGAGCGGTCAGTAAACGTTCCCGGATAAGCTTTATTTTTTCTTCGGACTACCAAACGATATCTGGGCCAACTAATGCTGATTCTCCTATCTCAAACCAGCCCACCGGTGATCTACATTTTCGCCCGTACAATGCCTCGAAAGGCGCCATCTGAATAGCTGAATGGTAGCTGTTATTATAAGCAAATTCGATTAACGAAAGATGTTCATCCCAGCTACCTCCAAAATCTAACACACACGCTCGTAGCATATCTTCGAGCGTCTGAATTGTACGTTCAGCTTGCCCGTCTGTCTGAGGATGGAATGCTGTGCTCAGATTAACCTGCGTCCCCTGACCTTTCTGAAATGACTGCCAGAACCTAGCTGTAAACTGTGCCCCTCTGTCTGAAATGATGGACACCGGCACTCCATGTAATCTAACTATTTCTCTGATATACAATTCGACATAATCCTCAACTGAGAAGGTAGGCCTTACTGGCAAGAAATGAGCTGATTTTGTCAGCCTATCCACTATTACCCAAATGGAATCATTTCTGCGTCTGGTATGGGGTAACCCTGTTACAAAATCCATATTTATTGTTTCCCATTTCCACATAGGTATTGATATCTCTTGAGTTAAACCACCCGGTTTCTGGTGCTCTGCTTTCACCTGCTGACAATTAGCACATCTAGATACGAATTCGGCTATTTCAGTTTTCATACCTGGCCACCAGTAGATATCTCTGATGTCGTGGTACATTTTCGTCGCCCCTGGGCGAAGGGAATAGCTAGCGTAATGTACCTCGTGCATAATCTGCCCACGAAGGCCTGAGATATTCGGGACACAAAGGCGGCCCTTACAGCGTAGCACATCATCCCTGGCTATCTGAGAATCTGGTTCCTTACCTTTCTGAATTCTATCTCTGAGCTGGACTAAATCAGGATCCTCATACTGTCGTTCTTTTACCTCTGCAACTAACGATGATCATGCAGAATTCTGAATTACGGCCCCATTATCTCCTGTTTCCATTACCCGAACGGCTAGCCCAGCTAACTGATGAATTTCTTTGGCTAACTTCTGCTTCTCAGGACGCAAATACGCTAAACTCCCCATTGACTTACGACTCAGGGCATCTGCTACCACATTAGCTTTTCCGGGATGGTACAAAATATTCACATCATAGTCTTTCAACAACTCTAACCATCAGCGTTGCCGCAGATTCAACGCCCTCTGGGTGAAAATGTACTGTAAACTTTTATGATCTGTATAAATATCAACATGGACGCCGTACAGATAATGCCTCCACATCTTCAAGGCATGGATTACTGCGGCCAACTCTAGATCATGGGTGGGGTAATTCTTCTCGTGTTTCCTCAGCTGCCTGGAAGCATATGCAATTACTCTACCATGCTGCATCAACACACAACCCAATCCGACACCTGACGCGTCGCAATAGACTGAATAACCTTCTGTGCCTTCCGGCAGTGCTAGTACTGGGGCGGAGGTTAACCTGTCTTTCAGTTCCTGGAAACTCTGCTCACATGCCTCCGTCCACTGAAACTTGGCTGCTTTCTGTGTCAATTTAGTTAAAGGTGCTGCAATGGTTGAGAATCCCTCAATGAACCTCCGATAGTATCCTGCCAACCCTAGAAAGCTACGAACTTCAGTCGGGGTGGTAGGCCTGGGCCATGACTTAACTGCTTCTATCTTCTGCTTGTCTACCTGTATACCAGAATCTGAAACAATATGCCCTAAAAAGGCTACTGAGTTAAGCCAGAATTCACACTTAGAAAATTTTGCGTACAACTGGCGGTCCCTGAGAATCTGGAGCACTGTCCGCAAATGAGTCCGGTGATCTGCTTCGGAGCGAGAATACACCAGAATATCATCAATGAATACTATCACGAACAAGTCCAGGAAGGGTCTGAAAATACTGTTCATCAGGTCCATAAAAACTGCTGGGGCATTTGTTAGCCCGAAGGACATAACCAGAAATTCAAAATGTCCATATTGGGTCCTGAATGCTGTGTTAGGGATATCCCTTTCACGTACTCGGACCTGGTGATATCCGGACCGCAAGTCAATCTTAGAAAAGTATCTGGCTCCCTGTAACTGATCAAATAGGTCATCAATCCTAGGAAGCGGATACTTATTCTTTACTGTAACTTTATTGAGCTACCGATAGTCTATGCACATTCGGAGCGAGCCAACTTTCTTTCTCACGAACAAGACTGGCGCACCCCACGGGGAAGTACTCAGCCTGATAAAACCTTTATCTAACAAGTCTTTCAACTGCTCCTTTAATTCTATGAGTTCTGCAGGAGCCATACGATAAGGAGGTATTGATATTGGCTGGGTGCCTGGTAGCAAGTCAATAGCGAAGTCTATTTCCCTTTCTGGGGGAATACCAGGTAACTCATCAAGAAATACATCTGGGAATTCATTTACCACTGGGACAGACTGGAGTGTCGGAAATTCTGCTTGGACATCCTGAACTCTGACAAGATGGTAAATGCACCCCTTAGATATCAACTTTCTCGCCTGAAGGTAGGAAATAAACCTACCTTTTGGCGTCATGGTGCTGCCCTTCCACTCCCGTACTGCCTCCCCCGGGAAGTGGAATCGGACCGTTTTGGTCCAACATTCAACATTAGCAAAACATGGTACTAACCAATCCATACCCATTATGGCATCGAATTCTATCATTTCCAACTCGACCAGATCTACTGTGGTCTGACGGTCAACAATCTCTACTGTACACCCGCGGTAGATCCGACTAGCTGTGATAGAGTCACCGACGGGCGTAGATACTAAAAAGGGCTGCTGTAATGATTCTGGTACAATACTAAACTTCCGTGCCACAAATGGAGTAATATAGGACAAAGTAGACCCTGGATCAATTAGCACATAAGCAGGGTGTGAGCAGATAGTTAGCATACCTGTCACAACATCAGGCGATGCCTCTGAATCTTGCCTCCCTGGTAAGGCATATGTGCGGCTTGGACCCGCACCTGTACTGGAGGCCCCTGATCTGCCTCGACCCCTGCCTGCTGAAACTGGGGGCCTGCGCCCAGTCGAGGATGTTGTAGCTCGTGATCCTGTTGATGCCCTATCCTGTCTGTCCCGGTCCTCACGACCTCTGGCTGGGCAATCTCTCATCAAATGGCCTTCTTGGCCACAAATATAGCATGCGGTGGAACCATACCTGCATGCTCCAGAATGACGTCGACTGCATATAGGGCAAAGTGGTAGGGTATACCTACTCTGCTCCGCCCTCCTCTGTGACGGTGAGTCTGCCGTCTGCGAACCTCTACCAGCCTCTGACTGCCCCCTGCGGTTGGATCTACCTCCCTGTGACTGTGGCGGAGGCGGGGGCCTGGGCGGCCTGTCTGACAATCGTAGCCTGGGTCCTCCCCGGGCCTCTCTTTGTAACTCAGCTGGCCTATCCCGGCGACGCTGCTCCTGATTAACCCTTCTGATTTCCCGATGTCGCTGTCTGATGCCCTCAATATTCTGGGCAAATGCCTGGATTCGGGAAATATCCATATCTTCTCGCAGTGTGGCCGTGATACAAGTCTCGACATACTCTGGGTTCAACCCCATAATAAAATGGTGCACTCTGGATGCCATGGTATCAACAAAAGCTGGTGCATATCGAGCCAAAGAATCAAACCGCAAGGAATATTCCCGAACACTCATGGCCCCCTTTTCCAAATGTAGGAACTGGTCTACCCGGGCCTGTCGAATCTCCCGCGGCAAATAGTGATCCAGAAAGGCTCCTGAAAAGCTGGACCAGGTGGGAGGGGGAACATCTCTCCCTCGGGACCTCTCCCAGCTTTCATACCATAACACCGTAATATCTCGCAACCGAAATGCGGCCAATTCAACTGACTCAGTAGGTGTAGCATGCATAACCCTGAAGATTCTCTACTTCTGATCCAGAAAATCCTGGGGGTCCTCGGTGCGATCCGTGCCCGTGAACTGTGGAGGATTCAGGGCTAAGAACTCTCGGACCCTCGAACTACCGGGCCCTCCTGATGCTTTTGCAACTGTGGATGGCATTTGCTGCCACTGAGCAGCCATCACCTGTGCTATCATAACTACAGCACTCCTAACTTCCTGATCGGAAGGCATCAGTATAGGGACTGCTGAAGATACTGTCGCTCCAAACGGCTCCTGACGTGGTGGAGACTGCTGAGGAGGCTGGGATAAAGCCTCTGTAGGGCCCTCTGATCGGGTTGCCTCCAAATGAGGGGGAGGCATCCTGCTGGTGCCTTCCCCTGCTGCAATGTCTAGGCTCCGACCTGTGGTAGGATGTTGCTGGTCTAACATTATCTGTAACCAAAGAATATGGTAAGCTGTTAGGAATTCAACCCTATACTGTACTGCTCTATGGCACGACTGAATCAGAATAAAAGACAACCATCCTATCATGCCTTGCAGCCTCCTACCCATAGTATGTGGTGCACAACACATCCATGGACAGGACTCTACTTAGCACGGCTTGCAGACTCCCTGGGATACGACCTGCTCTGATACCAAGTTTGTCACGCCCCGCCTTGAGGGGGGGTACGACTGGCACCTGGTGCCCTACTAAGATCTGACCTGCTAGACTGTTAAGCCTGGATGCGTCTGGCGCCTGGGTGGCTCTAACTCAGGTTTCTGGGAACAAAGGGCTATATAACGGCTGTAAATATAGCCCCCGGCCCATTGGCCTATCGCCTGTTGTACCTGTCTTGGCAGCCAACCAGAAATATAGTAACTCAGGGAAGCCTATACGGGCCGACAAGGCCACCATGTTGTCTAGTTATCTGCTGCTTAATCAAAAAGCACAAAAAGAAGCTACGTGACCGGCGAGGTCACCACTACTGACAACTATGGCCTCACACGACCATCACAGAAGTAAGAAAGAGTAAAGACAACTATACAACTACACGGCCCCACACGACCGGCTCATCTGACCACAGGGATCTCATACAGAATGCAAGCCTCTAGGAATAGTAATACAACTGATCGGGACAGGGCCCCGACCTACCCATGCTATATACAACAAAAGGAACTGAACTACACCTCAGAAATTCAGCCTCCGGATGACTGGAGCTGAATACTCAACCGCTGACAGGGAGTTACATAGAATCACCTGCTCGTCTAGGAGTACCTACAGGCAAGTAATGCAGCGCCCCACTGGGCGTCAGTAGCACTGGTACTGAGTATGTAAAGCAACTGAAATAATATAACTGAAAATAACATCTGAAAGCAATAATATGACTGATGAAGCTGAAGTAGGAGGAATAACTTAATTGTCTGATGATGTAGATCGCACCTGTTCTTACTGATACCGAAGGAAGTAGGAATCATACCTGGAAGCGTATCATTCTACTACCAACCCACTCGCGTCTAATATAACATGGCATAGTATACATAACATAACACAACACATACAAACCTTACCCGGCCCCCATAAGCCGGGAGGTACAATCAACACAGAATCTATGCCTCTACCCTGGTCATCCCATCTCCTATAATGGCTGTAAGCATCCTGCCGGTCCCTGGGTATGCACTTGGGCTCGCTGAGCCCCTGACTATAACTGTACCTGAGTCCGAAGGACTCTAAATCAACACCCCGGGCGTACCCGCTCGACCGGGGTGTATAAGGGCCGACCAAGGCACAATATGGGGAAACTGGCATCCCATCTTCGTCCCCTTGCGAGACGGCATATCACTCCGTAGAGCGACGTATCCTCGTCCTCTGGCGGACGATTCGATACAGCTATTAACCCTGGGCGGTCAGGAATGCTAGGTAATCCAACCCCAATCAATACAATGGTCTCGACTAATCATGCTGTCTGTGTATCTCATAAGCCAAAACTAATAGGCGTAAGGTATTATATAAATCATGTACTGGGCTAATAATAGCAATCTGTAAGTGTCTGATGCATGCTGAGACAGGTAAGTATAAATATGAATATAGTTCCCTGTCTAACTGTACTGGGGCAAAGGCTATACAAGCGGGTGTTTTTGCTGAAGGCTATGCTGTTCACTAGGTTTCTGTATTAACATGATTTCCTATTTCTAACATGCTTTCTAAACTATATACGGTTACTATTCTATATCTGGAATGCTTTACTGATGCTGTACTACCTTGCGAGGTTTCAGCTAAACACAACAATATCTTGGCAGGGCATTTTATATCACATACTGAATATACTGAGCAATATTACTCATTTATATTCGAATCTATATCATACGGATAGGTATCGTACACGTTACGGCCCAAAACTGCTCATATTGCACCAATGTTCAAGATAATACAATAATCAATTTCTGAACCTTCTACTGGTCTGTAAATTACTACACTGCTTCAATGTTACTCAACTTGCCGAGGAAACTTAACTTTACATACCTTATCTTTGAATATTCGTCCGTCGGACGAGGCTCGGCCGGTACTTCTACTATTTTCTCCCAACTGCATTCATAAATACGTCAATCAATACTAAATACAACGTTATTGTAAAGAGCAACGTTACTTTCGATTTAATTTGTGGCCTAAACTTAGGCTTATCGAAAGACGGTCAAAAACTCGCTATTTTTCAGCGGCCCAGAAGGGAGAATTATTTACTTCTCAGCTAGGAACGCATAGACATAAGTTTGGAGCAATTCTACTTACTTTAGTTCGGCGGCTCGCCGATTCGTCGGCCGTATTTAGCAAATCTAACTCCATAGAAATGCTCTCTGCTGCTAAATACCTTGGTATCTAGGATTAATTTGGGTTTGGGCAGCGTTTGGCAGCGTAATCGGACGAAAATATTAAATTTTCTTCGTCTTCCCTCTGTTTACGGCGCTTTTCTGGAAATTTTCAAGTGATATTTGATTTTGGACCGAAGTGGGGGCTTATATACTTGGGCCTGAACCTGGGCAACGTGTCACGGAGCCATCGCGGAGGCCTCACCTCCGTGACACGCTGCCATCGCGGAGGGGCTCTGCCTCGGCTCCTCCCGCGATGGTTCGACGGGTTTCTCGTCCGATCTTTTCCCGAGCCTTTCCCTAGCACGTATGGCCTTCAAATATGCTTAACCAACGTGGGAATAGGTCATCTAAGTGCCCGGAATTCTATGGGGTATAACATTCTCCCCCCTTAGGAACATTCGTCCTCGAATGTATACTGTTATCTAGAGGACTGCTTACCTTATTTTCTGGAAAAATTTTGGCAGAGTTTCCCCTGTAACATGGACTATCGCAAAAAGCTGAAATGCAGAAAAGTCCAACACAGGCACTGCACACAATGTTCTACAATCCACTGGACAACTAAGTATTACTTCTCTCTTTATCATTTACAACATACATATCATAAAGTACTGTATAAGCAATGATACGGACATACCTGTCGTCTGACTAGGCCTGAAATAAGTGAGGGTATCTGATTTTCATATCTTCTTCAGCCTCCCACGTCATTTCTTCCCGATTTCTATTACGCCACAATACCTTGACAGATGCAACATCTTTAGTTCTCAGCCTGCGAATCTGTCTGTCTAGGATAGCTATGGGAACCTCTTCGTAGGCTAACCCCTCTGTGATCTGAACATCCTGGACTGGAACTACTGTAGAAGGGTCCCCTACGAACTTTCTTAACATGGAAACGTGGAATACTGGATGAACAGATGCTAATTCTGGAGGCAAGTTTAACTCATATGCCACGCGGCCTATTCTTCGCTGAATTTGGTACGGCCTAATAAATCTGGGGCTAAGCTTGCCTTTCTTGCCAAACCTCATTACCCCTTTCATCGGGGACACTTTCAGATATACCCAGTCGTTTACCGAAAATTCTAAATTTCTGCGCCGTCTATCTGCATATGACTTCTGACGACTCTGAGCGGTCAGTAAACGTTCCCGGATAAGCTTTATTTTTTCTTCGGACTGCCGAACGATATCTGGGCCAACTAATGCTGATTCTCCTATCTCAAACCAGCCCACCGGTGATCTACATTTTCGCCCGTACTATGCCTCGAAAGGCGCCATCTGAATAGCTGAATGGTAGCTGTTATTATAAGCAAATTCGATTAACGAAAGATGTTCATCCCAGCTACCCCCAAAATCTAACACACACGCTCGTAGCATATCTTCGAGCGTCTGAATTGTACGTTCAGCTTGCCCGTCTGTCTGAGGATGGAATGCTGTGCTCAGATTAACCTGCGTCCCCAGACCTTTCTGAAATGACTGCCAGAACCTAGCTGTAAACTGTGCCCCTCTGTCTGAAATGATGGACACCGGCACTCCATGTAATCTAACTATTTCTCTGATATACAATTCGGCATAATCCTCAACTAAGAAGGTAGGCCTTACTGGCAAGAAATGAGTTGATTTTGTCAGCCTATCCACTATTACCCAAATGGAATCATTTCTGCGTCTGGTATGGGGTAACCCTGTTACAAAATCCATATTTATTGTTTCCCATTTCCACATAGGTATTGATATCTCTTGAGTCAAACCACCTGGTTTCTGGTGCTCTGCTTTCACCAGCTGACAATTAGCACATCTATATACGAATTCAGCTATTTCAGTTTTCATACCTGGCCACCAGTAGATATCTCTAATGTCGTGGTACATTTTCGTCGCCCCTGGGCGAAGGGAATAGCGAGCGTAATGTACCTCGTGCATAATCTGCCCACGAAGGCCTGAGATATTCGGGACACAAAGGCGGCCCTTACAGCGTAGAACATCATCCCCGGCTATCTGAAAATCTGGTTCCTTACCTTTCTGAATTCTATCTCTGAGCTGGACTAAATCGGGATCCTAATACTGTCGTTCTTTTACCTCTGCAACTAACGATGATAATGCAGAATTCTGAATTACGGCCCCATTATCTCCTGTTTCCATTACCCGAACGGCTAGCCCAGCTAACTGATGAATTTCTTTGGCTAACTTCTGCTTCTCAGGTCGCAAATACGCTAAACTCCCCATTGACTTACGACTCAGGGCATCTGCTACCACATTAGCTTTTCCGGGATGGTACAAAATATTCACATCATAGTCTTTCAACAACTCTAACCATCAGCGTTGCCGCAGATTCAACTCCCTCTGGGTGAAAATGTACTGTAAACTTTTATGATCTGTATAAATATCAACATGGACGCCGTACAAATAATGCCTCCACATCTTCAAGGCATGGATTACTGCGGCCAACTCTAGATCATGGGTGGGGTAATTCTTCTCGTGTTTCCTCAGCTGCCTGGAAGCATATGCAATTACTCTACCATGCTGCATCAACACACAACCCAATCCGACACCTGACGCATCGCAATAGACTGAATAACCTTTTGTGCCTTCCGGCAGTGCTAGTACTGGGGCGGAGGTTAACCTGTCTTTCAGTTCCTGGAAACTCTGCTCACATGCCTCCGTCCACTGAAACTTGGCTGCTTTCTGTGTCAAATAGTTAAAGGTACTGCAATGGTTGAGAATCCCTCAACGAACCTCCGATAGTATCCTGCCAACCCCAGAAAGCTACGAACTTCAGTCGGGGTGGTAGGCCTGGGCCATGACTTAACTGCTTCTATCTTCTGCTTGTCTACCTGTATACCAGCATCTGAAACAATATGCCCTAAAAAGGCTACTGAGTTAAGCCAGAATTCACACTTAGAAAATTTTCCGTACAACTGGAGGTCCCTGAGAATCTGGAGCACTATCCGCAAATGAGTCCGGTGATCTGCTTCGCAGCGAGAATACACCAGAATATCATCAATGAATACTATCACGAACAAGTCCAGGAAGGGTCTGAAAATACTGTTCATCAGGTCCATAAAAACTGCTGGGGCATTTGTTAGCCCGAAGGACATAACCAGAAATTCAAAATGTCCATATCGGGTCCTGAATGCTGTCTTAGGGATATCCCTTTCACGTACTCGGACCTGGTGATATCCGGACCGCAAGTCAATCTTAGAAAAGTATCTGGCTCCCTGTAACTGATCAAATAGGTCATCAATCCTAGGAAGCGGATACTTATTCTTTACTGTAACTTTATTGAGCTGCCGATAGTCTATGCACATTCGGAGCGAGCCATCTTTCTTACTCACGAACAAGACTGGCGCACCCCACGGGGAAGTACTCGGCCTGATAAAACCTTTATCTAACAAGTCTTTCAACTGCTCCTTTAATTCTCTGAGTTCTGCAGGAGCCATACGATAAGGAGGTATTGATATTGGCTGGGTGCCTGGTAGCAAGTCAATAGCGAAGTCTATTTCCCTTTCTGGGGGAATACCAGGTAACTCATCAGGAAATACATCTGGGAATTCATTTACCACTGGGACAGACTGGAGTGTCGGAAATTCTGCTTGGACATCCTGAACTCTGACAAGATGGTAAATGCACCCCTTAGATATCAACTTTCTCGCCTAAAGGTAGGAAATAAACCTACCTTTTGGCGTCATGGTGCTGCCCTTCCACTCCCGTACTGCCTCCCCCGGGAAGTGGAATCGGACCGTTTTGGTCCAACATTCAACATTAGAAAAACATGGTACTAACCAATCCATACCCATTATGGCATCGAATTCTATCATTTACAACTCGACCAGATCTACTGTGGTCTGACGGTCAACAATCTCTACTGTACACCCGCGGTAGATCCGACTAGCTGTGATAGAGTCACCGACGGGCGTAGATACTAAAAAGGGCTGCTGTAATGATTCTGGTACAATACTAAACTTCCGTGCCACAAATGGAGTAATATAGGACAAAGTAGACCCTGGATCAATTAGCACATAAGCAGGGTGTGAGCAGATAGTTAGCATACCTGTCACAACATCAGGCGATGCCTCTGAATCTTGCCTCCCTGGTAAGGCATATGTGCGGCTTGGACCCGCACCTGTACTGGAGGCCCCTGATCTGCCTCGACCCCTGCCTGCTGAAACTGGGGGCCTGCGCCAAGTCGAGGATGTTGTAGCTCGTGATCCTGTTGATGCCCTATCCTGTCTGTCCCGGTCCTCACGACCTCTAGCTGGGCAATCTCTCATCAAATGGCCTTCTTGGACACAAATATAGCATGCGGTGGAACCATACCTGCATGCTCCAGAATGACGTCAACTGCATATAGGGCAAAGTGGTAGGATATACCTACTCTGCTCCGCCCTCCTCTGTGACGGTGAGTCTGCCGTCTGCGAACCTCTACCAGCCTCTGACTGCCCCCTGCGGTTGGATCTATCTCCCTGTGACTGTGGCGGAGGCGGGGGCCTGGGCGGCCTGTCTGACAATCGTGGCCTGGGTCCTCCCCGGGCCTCTCTTTGTAACTCAGCTGGCCTATCCCGACGACGCTGCTCCTGATTAACCCTTCTGATTTCCCGATGTCGCTGTCTGATGCCCTCAATATTCTGGGCAAATGCCTTGATTCGGGAAATATCCATATCTTCTCGCAGTGTGGCCGTGATACAAGTCTCGACATACTCTGGGTTCAACCCCATAATAAAATGGTGCACTCTGGATGCCATGGTATCAACAAAAGCTGATGCATATCGAGCCAAAGAATCAAACCGCAAGGAATATTCCCGAACACTCATGGCCCCCTTTTCCAAATGTAGGAACTGGTCTACCCGGGCCTGTCGAATCTCCCGCGGCAAATGGTGATCCAGAAAGGCTCCTGAAAAGCTGGACCAGGTGGGAGGGGGAACATCTCTCCCTCGGGACCTCTCCCAGCTTTCATACCATAACACCGTAATATCTCGCAACCGAAATGCGGCCAATTCAACTGACTCAGTAGGTGTAGCATGCATAACCCTGAAGATTCTCTACTTCTGATCCAGAAAATCCTGGGGGTCCTCGGTGCGATCCGTGCCCGTGAACTGTGGAGGATTCAGGGCTAAGAACTCTCGGACCCTCGAACTACCGGGCCCTCCTGATGCTTCTGCAACTGTGGATGGCATTTGCTTCCACTGAGCAGCCATCACCTGTGCTATCATAACTACAGCACTCCTAACTTCCTGATCGGAAGGCATCGGTATAGGGACTGCTGAAGATACTGTCGCTCCAAACGGCTCCTGACGTGGTGGAGACTGCTGAGGAGGCTGGGATAAAGCCTCTGTAGGGCCCTCTGATCGGGTTGCCTCCAAATGAGGGGGAGGCATCCTGCTGGTGCCTTCCCCTGCTGCAATGTCTAGGCTCCGACCTGTGGTAGGATGTTGCTGGTCTGACATTATCTGTAACCAAAGAATATGGTAAGCTCTTAGGAATTCAACCCTATACTGTACCGCTCTATGGCCCAACTGAATCAGAATAAAAGACAACCATCCTATCATGCCTTGCAGCCTCCTACCCATAGTATGTGGTGCACAACACATCCATGGACAGGACTCTACTTAGCACGGCTTGCAGACTCCCTGGGATACGACCTGCTCTGATACCAAGTTTGTCACGCCCTTCCTTGAGGGGGGGTACGACTGGCACCTGGTGCCCTACTAAGATCTGACCTGCTAGACTGTTAAGCCTGGGCGCGTCTGGCGCCTTTCTGGGAACAAAGGGCTATATAACGGCTGTAAATATAGCCCCCGGCCCATTGGCCTATCGCCTGCTGTACCTGTCTTGGCAGCTAACCAGAAATATAGTAACTCAGGGAAGCCTATACGGGCCGACAAGGCCACCATGCTGTCTAGTTATCTGCTGCTTAATCAAAAAGCACAAAAAGAAGCTACGTGACCGGCGAGGTCACCACTACTGACAACTATGGCCTCACACGACCATCACAGAAGTAAGAAAGAGTAAAGACAACTATACAACTGCACGGCCCCACACGACCGGCTCATCTGACCACAGGGATCTCATACAGAATGCAATCCTCTAGGAATAGTAATAGAACTGATCGGGACAGGGCCCCGACCTACCCATGCTATATACAACAAAAGGAACTGAACTACACCTCAGAAATTCAGCCTCCGGATGACTGGAGCTGAATACTCAACCGCTGACAGGGAGTTACATAGAATCACCTGCTCGTCTAGGAGTACCTACAGGCAAGTAATGCAGCGCCCCACTGGGCGTCAGTACCACTGGTACTGAGTATGTAAAGCAACTGAAATAATATAACTGAAAATAACATCTGAAAGCAATAATATGACTGATGAAGCTGAAGTAGGAGGAATAACTTAATTGTCTGATGATGTAGATCGCACCTGTTCTTACTGATACCGAAGGAAGTAGGAATCATACCTGGAAGCGTATCATTCTACTACCAACCCACTCGCGTCTAATATAACATGGCATAGTATACATAACATAACACAACACATATAAACCTTACCCGACCCCCATAAGCCGGGAGGTACAATCAACACAGAATCTATGCCCCTACCCCGGTCATCCCATCTCCTATAGTGGCTGTAAGCATCCTGCCGGTCCCTGGGTATGCACTTGGGCTCGCTGAACCCCTGACTATAACTGTACCTGAGTCCGAAGGACTCTAAATCAACACCCCGGGCGTACCCGCTCGACCGGGGTGTATAAGGGCCGACCAAGGCACAATATGGGGAAACTGGCATCCCATCTTTGTCCCCTTGCGGGACGGCATATCACTCCATAGAGCGACGTATCCTCGTCCTCTGGCGGACGAGTCGATACAGCTATTAACCCTGGGCGGTCAGGAATGCTAGGTAATCCAACCCCAATCAATACAATGGTCTCGACTAATCATGCTGTCTGTGTATCTCATAAGCCAAAACTAATAGGCGTAAGGTATTATATAAATCATGTACTGGGCTAATAATAGTAATCTGTAAGTGTCTGATGCATGCAAAGACAGGTAAGTATAAATATGAATATAGTTCCCTGTCTAACTGTACTGGGGCAAAGGCTATACAAGCGGGTGTTTCTGCTGAAGGCTATGCTGTTCACTAGGTTTCTGTATTAACATGATTTCCTATTTCTAACATGCTTTCTAAAATATATACGGTTACTATTCTATATCTGGAATGCTTTACTGATGCTGTACTACCTTGCGAGGTTTCAGCTAAACACAACAATATCTTGGCAGGGCATTTTATATCACATACTGAATATACTGAGCAATATTACTCATTTATATTCGAATCTATATCATACGGATAGGTATCGTACACGTTACGGCCCAAAACTGCTCATATTGCACCAATGTTCAAGATAATACAATAATCCATTTCTGAACCTTCTACTGGTCTGTAAATTACTACACTGCTTCAATGTTACTCAACTTGCCGAGGAAACTTAACTTTACATACCTTATCTTTGAATATTCGTCCGTCGGACGAGGCTCGACCGGTACTTCTACTGTTTTCTCCCAACTGCATTCATAAATACGTCAATCAATACTAAATACAACGTTATTGTAAAGATCAACGTTACTTTCGATTTAATTTGTAGCCTAAACTTAGGCTTATCAAAAGACGGTCAAAAACTCGCTATTTTTCAGCGGCCCAGAAGGGAGAATTATTTACTTCTCAGCTAGGAACGCATAGACATAAGTTTGGAGCAATTCTACTTACTTTAGTTTGGCAGCTCGCTGATTCGTCGGCCGTATTTCGCAAAACTAACTCCGTAGAAATGCTCTCTGCTGCTAAATACCTTGGTATCTAGGATTAATTTGGGTTTGGGCAGCGTTTGGCAGCGTAATCGGATGAAAATATTAAATTTTCTTCGTCTTCCCTCTGTTTACTGTGCTTTTCTGGAAATTTTCAAGTGATATTTGATTTTGGACCGAAGTGGGGGCTTATATACTTGGGCCTGAACCTGGGCAACGTGTCACGGAGCCATCGCGGAGGCCTCACCTCCGTGACACGCTGCCATCGCGGAGGGGCTCTGCCTCGGCTCCTCCCGCGATGGTTCGACGGGTTTCTCGTCCGATCTTTTCCCGGGCCTTTCCCTAGCACGTATGGCCTTCAAATATGCTTAACCAACGTGGGATTAGGTCATCTAAGTGCCGGGAATTCTACGGGGTATAACAGGAAGGTTGTGTGTACCGGATGTTGATGAGTTGAGACAGTAGATACTGGCAGAGGCACATAGCTCGATATACTCCATTCACCTCGGTGCTACAAAGATGTACCGTGATCTGCGAGATATTTACTGGTGGAACGACATGAAAAGAGACATTGTTGAATTTGTAGCCAAGTGCCCGAACTGCCAGCAAGTTAAGGCGGAACATTAGAGACTAGGAGGTATGACTTAGGATATCAGTATACCCATATGGAAGTGGTAAAAAGTAAATATGGGCTTCATTATGGGTCTACCTCGGACTCGTCGATAACACGATCAATTTGGGTGATAGTAGACCGGATGACTAAGTCAGCACATTTCCTCCCAGTCAAGAACGTAGATTTAGTTGAGGACTATGCTAGGCTTTATACCTGGGAACTGTTTAGACTTCATGGGGTGCCATTATCCATTATCATAGAAAGAGGTACCCAATTCACCTCTCACTTATGGAGTACCCATGCCAAGCTCAGCACAGCCTTTCACCCGCAGATTGATGGAAAAGCTGACAAGACCATTCAGACCCTAGAAGATATGTTGAGGGCTTGCGTGATTGATTTCAAGGGCAGTTGGGGTGACCACTTGCCTCTCATTGAGTTCACATACAACAACAACTATCACTTCAGCATTCAGATGGCCCCATTTAAGGCATTATATGGTAGGAGGTGCAGATCTCCCATAGGTTGGTTTGATGTTGGTCAACCTACTTTAGTAGGGCCAGGATCAGTTCAAGAGGCAATGCAAAAAGTTCAGCTCATCCGAGAGAGGTTGAAAATAGATTAGAGCCATCAAAAATCTTATGCCGAATAGCGGAGAAGAGAGTTGGAGTTTGTAATTGTTGACTGGGTATACCTGAAAATTTCGACCATGAAAAGGGTGATGAGATTTTGGAAAAAGGGAAATCTTAGCACAAGATATGTAGGACCCTATAGAATTCTAAGGAAGATTTGTAAGGTAGCCTACGAGTTGGAGTTACCTTAAAACTTAGCAGCCGTTCACCTAGTCTTCCCATGTGTCACTACAGAAAAAGTGCATTGGTGATCCAACTTCAGTGGTGCCATTGGAAAGTGTGGAGATAAAGGATAGTCTCTCTAACGAAGAAGCTCCAGTTCAGATCCTTGACTGTCAGGTTCATAACTTGAGAAATAAAGAAATCGCTTCGGTGAAAGTTCTGTGGAGAAATCAGCTAGTTGAGGGAGCCACATGGGAAGCAGAAGTAGACATGATGGTCATATGCCCTTGCTTGTTCTCTCTAGTTTAGTTCCAGAATCAGGTACTAAATCCCTTCTAAGTACTCTAGTCGGTTATGTACTCATCATCTCTATTTAGATTTCCTATGAGCATCCTAGTTGCATCAGTTTTGTTAGTACGGTTAAGTCAGTTTGGAATCAGTTACTCCATCAGAAAATAGTTCATAGTCTCAATTTTTGAAATCGTAGCTCTTTTCCTAGTTTTGGTCTTCATTCGAGGATGAATGATCCCAAGGGGGAGATATTGTAACACCCCAAAACTTTCTTAAACTAAATTTAGACGTTGCATGAAAAACCATAGAAAAAACCAAAAAAATTTTCTATCCCAAAGGACCCACACAACGGACCGTTGGTGGAACCAATGTACTGTTATATAGGGTCATGGGTTGCATCAGGCTTCTTCAAGTGGGAAACAACGGAATGTAAGATGACCCGTTGAACCTAACAATGAGCCATCCTTTCGTCCGTTGAAACCCGAGTTCATAAGATTACCGGACCTTTCCCTGAGACAACGAGAGGGCACAATAGCCCGTGGTTACTACCAACGAGCCGTTGTTTCCAACCCTCCTCTAGTTCTAGACCTCAATAGTGTTGACCACGAGTGGATACAATGACCCGTTGGTTCTTCCAACGGTCCTTGTGAGGACTCGTTGTCCCCATGCCAGTTTTCCTATATGTTCTAATGAAAGGTGTCAATGGCCTGTCCTTTGTTTCAATGGACTGTTGTATCCTCCCATGGGTCTTTCCAATGAATTCTTCTTCAGGAACCAGAACCAACGACAACTTTCAATGGGCCGTTAATTGAACCAACGACCTATCCTGTGATCCATTATTCAGGGTCGGGCAATTTTTTCAGTACTTTCTGCCTGAGGTATTTTAGTACTTTCCTAGACTTTTAACTTGAAATCATGTCGTTATGGGTTCGTATAGGAAGGAATTAAAGGGTTAGAATGACCCTTTCCAATAATTTTTCTCAACTACCTTAAGAACAGAGCATAAAACTTCTCTGGAAGCACAAAGCAAGAGCTAGGGTTGATTTTTCTTCTCAGTTTTCTCAGGGATTTTCAACAGGGTTTTCTACTTTAGATATGTGGGAATTCAAAAAGGAGATTTTTCTTCCCTTGCGTCCCCCAAAACTCTCTATCTCTGTTCACTTTCAGTCTTAGCCCTGAGTTTGCGAATTTGAAATTATTACAATCGTTGTTGGATTATTTCATATGGAATCATATCCTATGTTAGTTGTAGCTTTTTTCCACCAGTTTGTAACTAAAAATGATTCTTGTTCTATCAAATTATAAGTTCAGCCCTAACTTTTGAAAAGTCAGAAATTAGAATCCTGTTCAAGCTTTGAATTCTTAAGAATTGTTTGCATCTTTCACAGTTATGGGCTTCTATAGTGATTATATGTCTTAAAAACTCAGTTACATGTATGTTGTTCAGATTCAGTCAGAAAGTCTGTATACTTTGTATTTCTCAGAATTGACTGTTCAGTTTTAGTCAAAGTACCAGAATATTCAGTGTTAGTCAGAAATATCAGCTGATAAGTTTGACTCCAATCTTTTCCTGAGGTGTAAGTGGTGCCTCTCAGTTATCAGAATCAGACTCAGAATATAATTTATTTGGTCCATTAGGCGGTCATGAAATTCTAGTTAAATAGCTCTGACCAGCCCAGGACCCCAGTTCAGTTATTAGTTTGTTCTTTAGATGGTTACGACGCTTCCAAATAAGCAGCTCTTACCAGTCTTAGAACTTATTTTCCAAATCTGGTCCTATAAGACACATAGGGAATTCTCAAATAGTATCCCTAGGTCAGTTATAGTCTTTGGCCACAGTATCGAGCTATTTGCTTTTCAGTAGTAGTCATGATAGAATTATCCAGTGGGAGTAGGACATAGCACCGAAAGGGTTGGGGTTCCAGCACACCCAGGTTCCAGAACTACATTGCCACCGTAGGTTATATTTACTTGGCCTCTTGGATCCTCTCTGAAATTGATCCTCACAGTCCATTCCTTTTTACCCTAGCAAGGTATATTGGATCTTACCGGTGGGATGTATACATCGGACTCCATGTCTAGCTCATGTGGTTATATGTCGGTTATAGCCTCTCCCATTAGTCAGTTTAGTTTACTAGAAGATTTCTTAGATCAGAGCAATTTAGTATAGTATCTCAGATTCAACATTTCAGACTTAGGACATGTTTATGACTATCAACCAGGGTCACTTTTGATCATATTAGTTTTACACTAGTTGTATCAGTTTTCAGTATTTCATTTGGTCATTTTATGTCGTATCAATTTAGTTACTAGTTCTATCATATTATTCATGTTTCTCTCACATACTCAGTATATTTCAAGTACTGACGCATACTTTTATGTTGTATCATTTCATGATACAGCCGCAGGTTCTCAGACCCAGCACCATTACCAGATTACGTTCGGGTCTCTCTATCAGCAGCAGCAATGAGAGTCCTCATATTCTTAGGGCACATTTTATTCATTTAAATTTCTTTATTGTTTTCATCTAGACTTAGAGTTAGCTGGGGTCTTGTCCCAGCAACTCCTCAGTTAGATGGCTTTCAGACTAGAATTTAATTTAGATTTTTCAAAAATTTTAAATCTCTATGTTTAGTCTTTAATTTTTCATAAATGTTGTTATGTATTATTTTATATTTCTGCTGTACATGTTTACTTAGAATACCAGTGTATGATAGACTAGCGGTTGACTTGGGGTCACTCAAGACTTAGAGTACAGTATTACGTCCAGGGTGTAGGCTCGGGGTGTGACAAACTTGGAATTAGAGCCCTAAGTTTACAGTATCCTTGGAAAGTATGAAAGCCGCATCGAGTAGAGTACTTTTCCATGAGTGTGAAGCGCGCCACACTTATGACAAGGAGGCTACAAGATGTTATTAGGAAAACTCTCTTTTGTTCACATTCCTTATCGTGCGTGAAAGTTCAATTTCAGAAACGCCCTTCTAACTCGTGCTCTATTTCATTTATTTAAACCATGCCTCCTAAATGCGGTAATGGAAGAAGGGCCGACAATGCCAACAGACCCTCCCCACCAGCTCCAGCAGCCTCTCAGGACGACATAGTGTCCACTGCAGAGTTCAGAGCGGCTATCCAGCTGCTCGCACAAACAGTCACCAACCAGGTGAACTAGCAGGTTGTACCGATGAACACTAATGGGTCTACAGCCGCTGCGAGGGTGAGGGAATTCACTTGGATGAACCCTCCATCAGTCCAGGGGTCCAAAGTAGGAGAGTACCCCCAAGAGTTCGTGGATGAAATCAGCAAGATCACCCAAATTATGGGTGCCAGCTCCTCTGAAAGTGCCAATTTGGCTGCCTACCAGCTGAAAGGAGTAGCCCAAGTAAGCATGACTAGTGGAAGGAAGGACGACCAGTAGGAGCGGACCAGTGGAGTGGGAAGAATTCCACACAGCTTTCCTGGATAGGTTTTTCCCTCGGGAGCTGAGGGAGGCTAAGATGGCGGAGTTTATGAACTTGTGATAGGGCAACAAAATTATGGAGGAGTATGCTCTAGAGTGTACTCAGCTGTCTAAGTATGCCCCAGAGATGGTAGCCGAGCCAAGGGCTCGCATGCTGAAGTTTGTTAATGGAGTGACAAACCTGGTCCTCAAGGAGTGTAGGACGGCGACGCTAATCAATGATATGGACCTCTCTAGCTTCATTGTGTATGCCCAGCAAATTGAGGCCAAAAAGCTGAAAGATATGGAGAATAAGAACAAACGGGCAAGGACTGGCCAATCAAATTTCATCCATCAAAGATCTGCGGGTAGTATCCTCCCACAGCAACAACAGCAGCAACAATAGCATAAGAGAGACCCAACACATAGTTCAGTCTGCTCGCCAACCTTTCGGACCCACTAGGATCGGAGGGGTGGATCATCTGAAACGCAATCTCAGGCTCACAGTACTAGGAATGGGTATCTAGCTTGCCCCAAGTGTCGTAGGAATCACCCAGGGAATGCCTTCATGGATGAGAGGGTTGTTTTGGATGTGGACATCTTGGACACAGGCTCATAGAGTGCCTGTCAGCAGGTCGAGGGAGATAACAATCTACCACATCATCAGCTCTAATAGGCTGACCAGCTTAGCAGGCTAGCACATCAATTACAGATGGCGGTCAGTGCCAAAATCGCTTCTATGCTCTATCTTCCCATCAGGATAAGGAAAGCTCACCTAACGTAGTTACTGGTATGTTACAACATTTCCATCTAGACGTATATACCCTCCTAGATCTAGGAGCTACACTTTAGTTCGTGACTCCATATATAGTAGTTCAGTTCAACATCAGTCTAGAGGTCCTATCAGAAACCTTCTCAGTCTCCACCCCAGTTGGCGAGTTAGTTAGAACCAGCCGAGTGTATAGAAACTTCCCAGTCTCAATCCTGAATAAAGTTATTCTAGCTGATCTTGTAGAGTTAGACATGGTCGACATTGACCTTATTCTCGGCATGGATTGGTTACACTCCTACTATGCCTCAGTTGACTATAGAACTAGAGTTGTCAAGTTTTATTTTTCAAATGAACTAGTGTTAGAATGGACGAGCAGCAGTTCAACGCCTAAGGGTAGGTTTATTTCCTACTTTAAGGCCCAGAAACTTATTTCCAAAGGATTTCTATATCATCTGATGTGGTCAAGCATTCCAACTCTGAGACCCCAACCATTCAGTCAGTTCCAATTGTCAGCGAGTTCCCAAATGTTTTTCTTGAAGATATTCCCTAAGTTCCCCCTGAATGGGAAATAGACTTCGGATTAGATCTCCTCCCAGACACTCGGCCCATCTTCATCCCTCCTTACAGAATGGCTCCAACTGAGCTTAAGGAGCTGAAAGAGTAGATAAACGATCTTCTTGATAAGGGTTTTATCAGACCCAGATCTCTCCCTAGGGTTCTCCAGTGCTATTTGTGCGTAAGAAAGAAGGTACCCTCAGAATGTGCATATATTACCGTCAGCTGAACCAGGTCACAGTCAAAAACAAGTTTCCCCTACGACGATCTATTTGACCAACTTCAAGGAGCCAGTTGTTTCTCCAAGATTGATCTTAGTTCAAGGTACGACCAGCTAAGGGTTACGGAGTGTGACATACCGAAAACAACATTCAGAACTCGGTATAGTCACTACGAGTTTGTGGTGATGTACTTTGGGTTAACAAACGCCCCAGCAGCTTTCATGGATTTAATGAACAGATTCTTCAAGACGTATCTGGATGTGCTCGCCATTGAATTTATAGACGACATTCTAGTATACTCAAGAAATGAGAAAAAGCATGTGAATCACCTAAGATTAGCATTACAGACACTCAGAGGCCGCCAGTTATTTGCCAAGTTTACCAAGTGCGAATTTTGGTTAAAGTCCGTAACGTTCATAGGTCTTGTGGTCTCCGATGAAGGGATACAAGTAGACCCTCATAAGATAGCAGCAGTGAAGGATTGGCCTAGACCTACTTCACCTACTGAAATCAAAAGTTTTCTGGGCCTAGCGAGGTATTACCGATGGTTTATGGATGGTTTATCCTCCATAAAATCTCCTCTAACTAAGTTAACACAAAAGAAAGTAAAACTTTAGTGGTCCGACGAGTGTGGGAAGAGTTTCCAGGAGTTGAAGACTCGATTCACTATTGCTCCGGTTCGGACCTTGCCAGAAGGAACATATGGATTAATGGTTTAATGTGATGCTAACATAGTTGGACTCGATTGCATCCTAATGCAGTGGGGCAAAGTGATAGCCTACGCCTCCAGACAGCTCAAAGGTCATGAGAAGAATTATCAAACTCATGACTTGGAGTTGGCATCATTGGTGTTTGCGCTAAAAATATGGCGGCATTACTTATATGGAGCTCATGTAGATGTATTTATAGATCATAAGATTCTTTAGTATGTGTTGATTCAGAAGGATCCAAATCTGCGTCAGAGAAGGTGATTGGAGTTGCTAAAAGACTATGACATGAGTATACTGTATCACCTAGGCAAAGCCAATGTGGTGGTTGACGCCCTAAGCATATGGCCGATGGGGAGTGTATCTCACATTAAGGAAGGCAAGAAGGAATTAGCAAAGGAAGCTCACAGACTCATCCAGTGAGGGGTGCAACGGGTAGGTTAAACTAAAGGTGGAGTGGTAGTGCTAATTGGCTTGAATTCATCCTTGGTAGTTGAAGTTAAGTCCAGACAAGATGAAGATCTAGTTCTACTTAAACATAAAAAAGCAGTTTTAAGAAAGGAGGTTGAGGCTTTCCTTAAAGGGGGAGATGGTGTGCTGCATTACAAGAGAAGGTTGTATGTACCGCATGTTGATGAGTTGAGACAGTAGATACTGGCTGAGGAACATAGCTCGATATACTCCATTCACCACGGTGCTACAAAGATGTACCGTGATCTACGAGATATTTACTAGTGGAACGACATGAAAAGAGACATTGTTGAATTTGTAACCAAGTGCTCGAACTGCCAGCAAGTTAAGGTGGAACATTAGAGACAAGGAGGTATGACTTAGGATATCAGTATACCCACATGGAAGTGGTAAAAAGTAAACATGGACTTCATTACAAGTCTACCTCGGACTCATCGATAACACGATCAATCTGGGTGATAGTAGACCGGATGACTAAGTCAACACATTTCCTCCCAGTCAAGACCACAGATTCATCTAAGGACTATGCTAGTATTTATATCCGGGAACTGGATAGACTTCATGGGGTGCCATTATCCATTATAATTGAAAGAGGTACCCAAGTCACCTCTCACTTCTGGAGTACCCACGTCAATCTCAACATAGCCTTTCACCCGTAGACCGATGGACAAGCTAACCAGACCATTCACACCCTCGAAGATATGTTGAGGGCTTGCATGATCGATTTCAAGGGCAGTTGGGATGACCACTTGCCTCTCATTGAGTTCACATACAACAACAACTACCACTCTAGCATTCAGATGGCCCCATTTGAGGCAATATATGGTAGGAGGTGCAGATCTCCCATAGGTTGGTTTGATGTTGGTCAAGCTACTTTAGTAGGGCTAGGCTCAGTTCAAGAGGTAATGCAGAAAGTTCAGCTCATCCGAAAGAGGTTGAAAACAGCTCAGAGCCGTCAAAAATCTTATGCCGATATGCGGAGAAGAGAGGTTGAGTTTGTAATTGCTGACTGGGTATACCTAAAAATTTCGCCCATGAAAAGGGTGATGAGATTTGTGAAAAAGGGAAAGCTCAGTACAAAATATGTAGGACCCTATAGAATTCTAAGGCAGATTGGTAAGGTAGCCTACGAGTTGGAGTTACCTTCAAACTTAGCAGCCGTGCACCTAATCTTCCATGTGTCACAACAGAAAAAGTGCATTGGTGATCCAACATTAGTGGTGCCATTGGACAGTGTGGAGATAAAGGATAGTATCTCTTACGAAGAAGCTCCAGTTCAGATCCTTGATCGTAAGGTTCGTAAGTTGAGAAACAAAGAAATCGCTTCGGTGAAAGTTTTGTGGAGAAATCAGCTAGTTGAGGGAGCCACATGGGAAGCAGAAGCAGACATGATAGTCATATACCCTTGCTTGTTCTCTCTAGTGCAGTTCCATAATCAGGTACTAAAACCCTTCTAAGTACTCTACTCAGTTCCATACTCATCAGTTCTATTTAGATTTCCTATGAGCATCCTAGTTGCATCAGTTTTGTTAGTACGGTTAAGTCAGTTTGGAATCAGTTACTCCATCAGAAAATAGTTCATAGTCTCAATTTTTGAAATCGCAGCTCTTTTCCTAGTTTTGGTCTTAATTCGAGGACGAATGATCCCAAGGGGGAAGATATTGTAACACCCCGAAACTTTCTAAGACTAAATTTAGACGTTGCATGAAAAACTATAGAAAAAAAACCAAAAAATTTTTCTATCCCAGAGGACCCACACAACGGACCTTTGGTGGAACCAACGGACTATTGTATAGGGTCGTGGGTTGCATTAGGTTCTTCAAGTGCGAAACAACGCGACGTAAGATGACCCTTTGAACCTTACAATGAGCCATCCTGTCGTCCGTTGAAACTTGAGTTCATAAGATTACCGGACCTTTCCCTGAGACAACGAGAGGGAAAAATAGCCCGTGATTACTACCAACGAGCCAATTACCAACCGTCGTCCAGTTCTAGTCCTCAACAGTGTGGACCACGAGTGGATACAATGACCCGTTGGTTCTTCCAATGAGTCTTTGTGAGGACTCGTTTTCTCCGTGCCAGTATTCCTATGTGTTTTAACGAAAGGTGTCAACGGCCCGTCCTTTGTTTTAATGGACTGTTGTATTCTCCCAGGGTCTTTCCAATGAAGTCTTCTTCAGGAATCAGAACGAACGACAACTTTCAATGGGCCATTGATTGAACCAACGACCCATCCTGAGATCCATTATTCAGGGTCGAGCAATTTTCAATACTTTCTGCCTGAGGTATTTTAGTATTTTCCTAGCCTTTTAACTTGAAATCATGTCGTTTTGGGTTCATATAGGAGGGAACTAAATGGTTAGAATGACCCTTTCCAATAATTTTTCTCAAATCCTTCAAGAACAGAGCGTAAAACTTCTCTGGAAGCACAGAGCAAGAGCTAGGGTTGATTTTTCTTCTTAGTTTTCTTAGGGATTTTCAACAGGGTTTTCTTCTTTAGGTATGTGGGAATTCAGCAAGGAGATTTTTCTTCCCTTGCGTCCCCCAAAACACTCTCTCTCTGTTCACTTTCAGTCCTAGCCCTGAGTTTGCGAATTTGAAATTATTACTATCATTCTTGGATTATTTCATATGGAATCCTATCCTATGTTAATTGTAGCTATTTTCCACCAATTTGTAATTAAAATGATTCTTGTTCCATCAAATTATAATTTCAGCCCTAACTTTTGAAAAGTCAGAAATTAGAATCCTGTTTAAGCATTGAATTCTTGAGAATTGTTTGCATCTTTCAGAGTTATGGGATTCTATAGTGATTGTATGTCTTAAAAACTCAGTTACATGTATGTTGTTCAAATTCAGTTAGAAAGTCTGTATACTTTGTATTTCTCAGAATTTACTGTTCTGTTTTAGTCAAAGTACCAGAATATTCAGGTGTTAGTCAGAAATGTCAGCTGATATGTTTGACTCCAGTCTTTTCCCGAGGTGTCAGTGGTGTCTCTCAGTTATCAGAATCAGACTCAGAATATAATTTATTTGGTTCATTAGGTGGTCATGACATTCTAGTTAAATAGCTCTTACCAGCCCATGATCCCAGTTTAGTTATTAGTTTGTTCTTTAGATGGTTATGACGCTTCCAAATAAGCAGCTCTGACCAGTCTTAGAACATAGTTTCCAAATCTGGTCCTATAAAATGCTCAGGGAACTCTCAGACAGTATCCCTGGGTCAGTTATAGTCTTGGGCCCCAGTATTGAGTTATCCGCTTTTCAGTAGTAGTCATGATAGAATTATCCAGTGGGAGTAGGACATAGCACCGAAAGGGTCGGGGTTCCAGCGCACCCAGGTTCCAAAACTACGTTGTCCACCGTAGGTTATATTTACTTGGACTCTTGGCTCCTCTATGACATTGATTCTCACAGTCCATTCCATTATACGCTGGAAAGGTGTATGGGGTCCTACCAGTGGGATGTATACATCGGACTCCATGTCTAGGTCACGTGGTTATATGTCAGTTATAGCCTCTCCCACTAGTCAGTTTAGTTTACTATCAACAGCAGTAGTGTGAGTCCTCATATTCTGAGGGCACATTTTATTCATTTTAGTTTCTCTATTGTTTTCAGCTAGACATAGAGTTAGCTGGGGGCTTGTCCCAACAACTCCTCAGTTATATGGCTTTCAGACAGGACTTGATTTCAGATTTTTCAGATATTTTAAATCTCTATGTTTAGTCTTTAATTTTTCATATATTTTGTTATTTATTATTTTAAATTTCTGTTGTGCATGTTTACTCAGAATACCAGTGTATGATAGACCAGGGGTTAACTTGTGGTCACTCGTGATTTCAAGTACCGTGTTATGTCCAGGGTGTAGGCTTGGGGCGTGACATTCAAGTTCTTCATTACGACAGGATTCCCAACTGTCTAAGGAAGAATTAAAAAGAAGGCTCCAGCAGGTCTTGTCAAAGATGGAAAAAGATACCCAACAAAAACATAAAATGGAATTATTAGATACTGCATCCTCTCATACAAGTGAACCGAGAAATGGAGACATGCTAGATCCGCAAGGGATAGCTCAAGCTTATCTTCTCAACTAAAGAAGACGACCAGACTTCCCTTTCAGAAAAATAAAAAGCTACTACAATCAAAAGCAGTGGACCCCTCAGGAATCCACCCAAAAACAATGCAACAAAAAGACAAGCCATATAAGGACAAAATGGAATCTCTACAAACTCCCATGCAGATGAAGACGAATCTTCATCAAATTCCAAGGTCACATCAGGAAAAATATCAAATTTCAAGAAGACCAAGTTTCAAGAAGATGAAGACAATTTTTAAATAGATCCATGTAAAAGTAAATCTGCCACGTACAGACACATGTAAATAGATAGTAGGTAGCAATTAGTTGACTCATCATTGAGGTCTATTTAAGACCTTCACCTTGTATTAAGAAGGGAATTCGGAAAAATCTACACTCACTTCCAAATTTCCCAAATCTCTCTTTACCACTATGTTCTCTGTATTTCCTCCTTATCAATAAACAACTCTTTGTAAGTATCTTTTTCTTCTATTTTATTATTACTTATAGTATTTTCGTTCATTTTGCTCCTGCCTTTGTAATTTATTTTCTAGTTATTTTCTATGGAGGCATCTCCTATGTCTGAGGCGTCAGTTTCTACTATCATGAATACCTCTGGATGTGGTATTCCTAGAGATGGAAGTTTTCGAACTATTGATTTTATTTTTTGGAGTCTCTTTTTGCTCTAATCCCCATGGGACTTGATCCTTCCTAAGATGCTAATAATGAGGCTTACAAACCTGTCTAATATTTGGAATAAAATTTGCAACATAATTGAGACTTCCTAAGAATCTCTGAAGCTGAGTTTTATCGACTAATTAATCTGGAAATTTGGATGAGAACTCTATGGATCTACAAATGGGTTTATAGGTTCCTTGATAAAATTCATGATGAAGGAATACTAATAGTAGTCTGGAATAACTTAATCTTTTTAGCGCTCACTACTAATCCATTTTGTTTAACAACCTTTAAAAAGTTTGGATATGTTTGAAGTGTTGGTCAATATCTTCTGAGTATATTAAAACATTATCTATGTAAACTATATGACTATGTGGATTAAATATGTTGTTCATTATATTCTGAAATTCAGATGGTGCATTTTTTAATCCTAATGGCATTACATTCCATTCATTGTCCAAAAGGTACATTAAAAGTTATTTTATATTTATCTTTTTCTGCTATTTATATTTGCCAAAATTTCGATTTCATATCGAACTTAATATAAATATTAGCTTTATAAGTCCTTTTATGAAGATCTCTTTTACTGGGTATTGGGTACCTGATCCATTTTAAATCTTTGTTAAGGGGCTTATAATTAATGATTAACCTTGGGGCCCCTCTTTCTTTTCCGCACTATTATTGACATAGAATGCCGAACAACTCTTTGGTGACTTGGAAAGTCTAATAATCTTTTTATCAAGTAAATCATTGATTTACTTTTTACAATATTTCATTAACTCGTGATTCATTTGAATAGGTCCTGCCCTAGTAGGGATATTCTTTTCGTTGAATCCCTCAATATATGGTAACTCAATAATATGACGTTTCCTATCCCAAAAGGCATTAGGAAATTCTAAACAGACTTCTCATTCTATGAATTCTTGTAGGCTTTTAATTTTGGCTTCTACCTTTGGATGTTTTAAAGAGGATTCAATCCGTTTAAATTTTATCTCGTTCTTTAAATAGTTTATTTAGTACATTTTTCATATTAAAAGGTTCAATTGTTTCTTTGTCATGTTGTTGCTTAAGAACTATATTTTTTAATTCTATTAAACTTTTTCTTTTAAGATCTTTATCCTCAATATGGTCAATCATATCAAAGAAGATTTCCTTGTAATTATTGGTAGTGAAATTTATTTAGTGGCTATAATAGGTACAGATTGCTCCCATGCATCCACAATGATCAGTTGAGTCACTATTGTCAGAACTATATGCTACATTAAGCTGGTATTCATCACTGAAACTTTCTTTAGGGGAAGAATTATTCTCATGTTCATCAAGAATAGAATATAATCTATCTTTTATTTCTGGCTCAAGTTCTAACATATTGATCTTATCTTTCTTTTTATTAGGGACCTTACAATCCTTAGCCCTGTCGCCAAATTTTCCACAACTCTAAAACTTACCAGTATTTCCTTGAAATACACCTTTGTTGGCATCTCGTTTATGCCTTTTATATCTTTTTCTGTGATGATGGGGTTTTTCAGATTTATTCTTATAGTACTTTTGTCTTCTTTTAATTTTCTTGGATGTTTCTTTTGAAGGGGCAGACAACTTGATGTATCCAAAATCTTTACAAAAGCTTCCCATTTCTTTTTTGGATATTTTATTATCCATTTTAAGTTGATTTTTAAGCTTCATATAAGTACATAATTCAAGTCCTGTGACATTTATAAAACTTATAAGGTCACCATATGTCAACTGGCAATAAGGAATTTTTCCATCAAATCTATCTTTTAGTTTTATCCTAACCTTTTCGGCAAATATTGTTGGTAAACAACATATGAACTTTTCTTTCCAATAATCATGACTATAGTCCATAACCTTGTTGAGGAATACATCCTTATACCATCTAAAATCATCTAACTTTGGGAAAGATAGGTTAGATAATATTTCTAAACTCCTATCTTGAAAAAGTTAAGGTTCTCGTATAAAATGTTTTGCTATACTATAAATTAAGGTAGCGGTGGCGTCTTGTACGCATGGATTTTCAAAAGTTTGTCCTGTAGATTTGCCCAATACTATTTTGTACCCATGTTTTACCCATGTTGTACCTTAATTTAAGAATAATCTCATGTATTTTGTGTAATTTGTGGCCATGGACTTACAAATATGATTAGCTCTCTTTATAGGTTGAAATTGCCAATGTACGGAGCTCAATGTGAATATAATGGTCCTAATATTGAAGATAAATGTTAAGGGATGGATTATTGACAATGAGACAAGCTAAAAGGGAAATTTGGAGTCAACTCCATGCCACAGAGAAGCATTGGGGCGTTCAACAACGTTCCACGGAGCAAAGAATTAATTTATATAAGTAGGGGCTACCAAACAGTGAACCTCCGCATTTGCTCTGTGGCACGAAGGAAAATCTCCGTGATAGCCTCCGTGCCATGGAGCTATTCCACCACAGGCCAAATTTTGTATTTTTTCAGCTTAGTATAAATTGAACCCTTAGCTTCTAAAATCATTTTTGTCACGAAATATTTTCTGAAAATCGTAGAGGAGTGAAGGGAGAAGTAAAGAACTCACCTAGGGTTCATCGATTTTACATTCTCTTTCACATATTCTTGTAAGTACACTACTTTAACGATGTTTTTGAGTATTGGTACGAATATGAGTGGTTAAAACCCTTCCTCTAGGGTTGAGGCCACGTGATATGATTGTAATTGCATGAATTCATTTTGGTTTGAGTCATTAATTATTGTTTTGTCTTACATTCTTCATTATTGTTGTTTTTATGCTTCATCACCATGAAAACAAATGAGTTAAGCTTAGGTAAAATCTTGAAAGAGTAACCCTAGGAAAGAACATAGGAATGTAGGGAGCAAGTTCTTATCTTTAGATATGATTCGCGGTTAGGACAGAAAATATACCTAATTTGCCTTGCTTGGTTGCTAAAACGGGATGAGAGCAAGACAACGACTTAGAATTATCACTCCACCACTCGTAGAAGTAGTTGTGAAGCTAAGTTGGATCAAATGATTAGAGGTATGACAATCCCTAATCAAGAGCATAAACCCCGTAAACCACATCCATGTAGTTGAATTGCCCACGAACTATGTTATTACATCCTCGCTCAACGATGTAGTTTTGAGGCTAGTTTGTCATGTTTAGAGGCTCGAGAGACCATGAACATCGCATTTTAAACTATGTGAGACAACAATTGATAATATCATACTTGAACCATTATAAAATGTAGCATTGCATGATTATTCGGCCTTAGCTCTAGTTTCTTCATATATTGTTTTCAGATTATTTTGTGACCGCCCTGAAATTTAATTATAATTTACCGAAAACTTCTATAATCAACACTTGTGAAGGTTAATATAACACTTGAACTTCATAATTTGCTGAATTGGTCCAGTTCCTGTGGGTTCGACATCCGGCTCTTGAATAGGGCCACCGTATTACTTGTACGACCACGTACACTTACGAGTGCGCTGGAGCGCAACAAGTGTTTGGCCCCCTTGCCGTTGACCTGGCGAAGTTTAGCAAATTTTTCTATTTTTTTTGTGATTTTTAATTTCCTTAAGTGTTGAGAAACTTGGACTTAGTCTGATATATTGCAGGTGACAGGTTATCCTTGCAGAGCTGGCAAGGAATAAAGAGCTAGTGGAACCGTTGCTTGAACTTGAACGTCAAATTTATTTACGCAGGAGGGAAGCTCTAGAGCAAAAGATAAAGAGACTTTAGGAGAGGTTACAACAACACCCACCAGCAGGTCAAGCAAAGTTGTTACCTAAAATCATCGTAGCCCGACCAGTTCGCAAAGTGTTGTCCCACTAGCGACAAATGTGACCTCTAGTATCTGCAAACCGGATCCTGGAGGGAAGTTTGAATTGAAACAGAATATGGTGTAGCTGTTACATTCTAGTGGCCAGTTCACTGGGATGACTCATGAGGACCTACAACAGCACTTACAGAACTTTCTTGAGATTAGTGACACGTTCGTCCCCACCAGAGTGTCCACAGATTATGTCCGAGTTACCCTCTTCCCATTCTCATTGTTGGGGGAGGCAAAGAGGTTGTTGAAATCTGAGCCACCAAATTCCGTAACTTCTTGGGATGATTTGGCAAAGAAGTTCCTCATCAGATTCTTCCCTTCAGGCAAGACTGCCAAACTCAGGAGTGAAATATTAAGCTTCAAGCAGAGGCCGGAGGAGAACTTGTATTTGTCTTGGGAGAGATTCAAGTCATTATTGAGAGACAATCCCCATCATCAATAGTTCAATGAAGTGCTAGCCCATACCTTTGTAGAAAGTATAGACCCACACACAAATATTTTACTAGACGCTGCATTAGGTGGGCAAGCCTTAGAGAAGACTTATGATGAGCTGTACACTTTGTTGAACAGGATTGCTCAGGGAAATCCAGAGTGGCACAAGTAGTCATTGAGAGGGGCAGGAAAGAGAACAATAGGGATGATAGAGATAGATGGTGTAAATGCCTTGGCGGCATAGCTAGCATCATTTCAGCATCAGATGATGACTTAGTCCGATAAACTGAGTATGAACCAACAACGAGGACAAGTAAATGCAGTTCAGCAAGCTCTGAGTTGGTGTGAAATCTGCGGCAATAATGGGCACAATGCAGAATCATGCGGGGAAATCCTAAATTTGTAAATTTTGTTGGGAATGTTCAGAAGAACAATCAGAATTTTGGGAACAATTACAACATGAATTGGCAGAGCCACCCGAATTTTTCTTGGGGTGGAAATCAAAGTCAAAGCTACCAGCAACCTCAGCAATAGCAGTATCAGTAGCAGAACAGGTAGAATGATAGCCAATTGAGCAGCAACATTGAGGAGATGTTGCATAAGATTATTGAGACACAGACCCAATTAGTAGAGAATCAAGCGAGGATGGCATCAGACTTGAAAAATCAGCAGTTGGCCACCCGCAATCTAGAGAAGCAGATGGGTCAAATAGCAGCTGCTTACCACACTAGACCGTAGGGAGGATTATCCAGTGACATAGACACAAACCCCCGACAGGTCAATGCCATCAGTCTGAGGAGTGGCAAGCAATTGGATGATGCAACACCGAAAGATAGGAGAAATGAGGTGCAGCTAGAGTTGGTTAGAATGGGACCATCCACTGAAGAAGGAGAGAATCAGAGTGTTGTGCAACAAAATGCAAAATCATCATTGCAGCCAGCATAAAGACTACCACCACCATTTCCGCAAAGATTCAAAAAGAGAAAGGAGGAGGAATGCTTTAGAAAGTTCTTTGATATTTTCAAAGAACTTCACATAAATTTGCCTTTGCTTGATGTTTTGCAGGGAATGCCCAAGTATGCTAAATACGTGAAAGATGTGGTGGCCAACAAAGTCAGATTGGTGGATATTCAAATAGTAGCACTGACTGAGGTGTGCAGCCACAGGGTAATGAGCAAGATACCTAAAAAGCTCAACGACTTAGGGAGTTTTACCCTCCCCATACAAATTGGTAAATCTGAGTGATAAGAGATTTGTGTGATTTAGGGGAAGCAGTTAATCTAATGCCCCTATCCTTGTTTAACACCTTAGAGTTGGCTCAACCAAGACCAATACTATTGATGCTGCAGCTGGCAGACAAGTCGCGAGTGGCACTAGATGGAATAATCGAGGACCGTCTCATCAAAGTGGGTAAGTTCATTATACCCGCTGATTTCATTATATTGGATTTTGAAGTTGATGACAAGGTACCCCTGATCTTGGGACGACTATTTTTGGCCACTGGAGGAGTGATTATTAATGTAAGAGCAGGGACCCTGAAAATGACGGTCGATGAAGAAGAAGAACTCTTCAGGTTCTACCAAGAGATTAATGCACCCACACATTACAAAGACCTTTGTATGGTCAGCGTGTTATCAGAGGCTAAGTGTGGGGTGGCAAATTCCATAGGTTCAAGGCCACAAGAGATGATTAGTTTTCAACCTGAATCTGATGGAGGGCTTCTACTAGAGAATGAGTTAGAGGAAGAGAGGGACAGAGTGGTGGACGTTCCCTCAAAAAATAAAAAGAGAAGAAGATGGTTCTCATAGGGAACATGGGTATGAGGATGTCCTGAAAAGGATAGTCCACGTCGTGTCGCGACGTAAAATTAGGTGCTGCTTGGGAGGCAACCCAAGGGTACCACAGGTACAATTTTAATAGTTTTTTTTATTTGTTTTGATTTTGTTTATTTTCATCTTGTTGTTGTTTTTGGTAGAGAATTAAGTACAGATGGAGGGGAAGTCTAAGTACCCTTGGAGGAGGAAGCTAAGAAGCATGAAAGAGGGAAAGTGTGGGGTCGAATACCAACTTGCTCAAAAATGAAGAAAAACATGTTGTTAGTTAGGCCTAGAGGCCCCAGGGAGTAATTTCTCACCATTTTTGAATTATAATTGGATGCTTTGGGGACATAGCATGATTCAAGTGTGTGGTGAGGGAAATTTCAAAATTTTTTGCTTAATGATTTCGAGTGAATTTAGTGCTTGATAGGTATTGGACGAGGGATAATTTTTGAGTTGAGCATGATTCCCCACCCGTTGGTTTTTCTTTTCGGTTCTTTTCCGATGGGGGGCACTTTGAACCGAAGAATAAAATTTTTTTCTTTGTCCGTACATAGTTGTTTTTAGTCATAGTTAGGCACTATTCTCGATGATTGATGGATGACGACCGTCTTGAGGGAAAATTAATCAATAGGTTTTGATTTTTGAACCTGTAGCTAATTGATGGCTTGATGTTCTTGTTATGTGTTATACATGATTGTGAGATGCATGTGTGGTTAGTGTTGAAGCATGTGAGAAGTTGTATAACTCTGTTTGAGACACCTAGGCTCTTGAATATGACTCTACGTGCTTAAAGCTTAATTTTGAATTCTTATGATTAGCTGAGTTAAGAGTCTGCTGAATTTGTCTTGAATTGAGCATGTGTTGTGAGTGTAAGGTTTTTGAATATTCCATGCTATTGTGTAGTGTCTAGAACTTGCCTAGTGTGTATACAAAACGAAATAAGGGATGTCGGTTGTAGGAGATGATTTAGGCATTTCTTTGAATGAGCATAATTTTTATCCATCGCTTTACCTACCTTGAATGTTTGATCCTAGTTAGCCCCATTGAGCCTTAAGCCTATTCTTTGATAGCTGCAACATAAGCTTAATCCTTTTCTTTCATTAGAATTGAATTTGATCCAAAATTCCCAAGAACTTATGTGAAATTGCAAGGAAGTTAAGGAGGGAGAAGTTGGAATGAGAAGAAAAATAGTGGTGTGGGAGTTAAAGAAAAGACTAGAGGTGCACCTTTAAAAAAAAATTGAACAATCGTTAGTAAGGAGTAAAAGAAGAAAAGAGCAAAAAACAAGATTAAAGATAATAATTGCTTAAATACTCCTTACTAGCAGGTTGAGTGTGCTTAATGAAATGGGTAAACAAAAGCGGAAAATAGGAAAAAAAAGGTGAAGTAAGAAGATGAAAATTCCTAAGGAAAGTGTGATGTATTAAAAGCGCTTCGGGAAGATAGCCACTATTACTGGCCAGAACAGTACCTACCCGTCCCTTATCTTACATTACAACCCGATAAGTCCTACTTGATCTTATGTTCAAACATTCCTAAATTAGTGGAGTAATACACTAAAGGCAAGCTTATGGGTCAATACATGATGCATGTGAATTCTTTGTGAGAGTGAGTTGAATTCTTATTCATATACCAATACATGTTATAATTGGAAAACTTGCAAGTGAAAATGGGTATCTCTCTTATTGTGAGGGAACATGTTTGAGAAAAGATAGAATTCATGTTAGAATTCTTGATTGGCTAATGTGCATGAGTTTTCTGTGGTCGTAGAGTCGATTCTTGAGGCTAGGAGGTCTTAACTTGGTTGTATTGGATTTGAATTATGTTATATTTTATATATATAACATGCTTTATTTGAACTTGTCATCTAAATCAGTCATTATAGCCTTAATTTGAGTCGTCATGCGTCAATTGGTAATTTGTGAGTCTTCCTTATGCATGAGATGTAAAGGATTTGTTCGAGGACAAACAAGGCTTTAAGTGTGGGGTAGTGATCTTGGGCATATTTACATGCCCAAATACTGTTTTATAACCATGTTGTACCTTAATTTAAGAATAATCTCATGTATTTTGTGTAATTTGTGGCCATGGACTAACAAATATGATTAGCTCTCTTTGTAGGTTGAAATTGCCAATGTATGGACTTCAATGTGAATATAATGGTCCTAATATTGAAGATAAATGTTAAGGGATGGATTATGGATGATGAGACAAGCTAAAAGGGATATTTGGAGTCAACTCTGTGCCATGGAGAAGCATTGGGGTGTTCAACAACGTGCCACGGAGCAAAGAATTAATTTATATAAGTAGGGGCTACCAAACAGTGAACCTCCGCGTTTGCTCCATGGAACGGAGAAAAATCTCCGTGATACTCTCCATGCCATGGAGTTGTTCCACCACAGGCCAAATTTTGCATTTTTTCAGCTTAGTATAAATTGAACCCTTAGCTTCTAAAATTATTTTTGTCACGAAATATTTTCTGAAAACCGTAGAGGAGCAAAGGGACAAGTAAAGAACTCACCTAGGGTTCACCAATTTTACAATCTCTTTCACATATTCTTGTAAGTACACTACTTTAACGATGTTTTTGAGTATTTTTACGAATATGAGTGGTTAAAACCCTTCTTCTAGGGTTGAGGCCACGTGATATGATTGTAATTGCATGAATTCGTTTTGGTTTGAGTTGTTAATTGTTGTTTTGTCTTACATTCTTCATTATTGTTGTTTTTATGCTTGATTACCATGAAAACAAATGCGTTAAGCTTAGGTAAAAGCTTGAAAGAGTAACCCTAGTCAAGAACATAGGAATGTAGGGAGCAAGTTCTTATCTTTAGATATGATTCGCAGTTAGGACAGAAAAAATACCTTATTTGCCTTGCTTGATTGCTAAAACGGGATGAGAGCAAGACACCGGCTTAGAATTATCACTACAGCACTCGTAGAAGTAGTTGTGAAACTAAGTTGGATCAAATGATTAGAGGTATGGAAGTCCCTAATCAAGAGCATACACCCCGTAAACCACATCCATGTAGTTGAATTGCCCACGAACTAGGTTATCACATCCCTGCTCAACGATGTAGTTGTGAGGCTAGTTTGTTGTGTTTAGAGGCTCGAGAGATCATGAACATCACATTTTCAACTATGTGAGACAACAATTGATAATATCATACTTGAACCATTACAAAATGTAGCATTGCATGATCATTCAGCCTTAGCTCTAGTTGCTTCATTATTGTTTTCAGATTATTTTGTGACCACCCAGAAATTTAATTATAATTTACCGAAAACATCTATAATCAACACTTGTGAAGGTTAATATCACACTTGAACTTCATAATTTGCTGAATTAGTCCAGTCCCTGTGGGTTCGACATCCGGCTCTTGAAAAGGGCCACTGTATTATTTGTACGACCGCGTACGCTTGCGAGTGCGCTGGAGCGCAACAAGTTTCATTCTTAATAATTTGAGTAATGGTTGTAGCATTTGTTACACTATGTCTATTACCTTCAGTGAGATAATTATCCAACCAATATTTTAATATCCATGTAAATCTAGATATAATTAGAGTGACAGTTTGTTTATCCGTGCAGTTTTTTATTTTATAGGCCGTAATGGCCATCCCATTTCATGTAACTTGTTGTATATTTGATGTTCTGCAAGTCCATCAATATTTCATTCAACAATTTCATTTTCAGAGTGTGAAGTATGAGATAAAAATTCATTTTCTTCATACTGCATATCTGGGAATGAGGGTTTATTAGAATAATTCTTTTTGATGGAATATTTAGAGCTTAACTTATTAATGTCATTATCAGACTTTTCGGATATTGTTCTTATGACCTTATCATATTTTAATTTTAATTCATCCTTTAATTTTAATTCATTCTTTAATTTTAATTCATTTTTTAATTTTTCATTAATCTTTTCTATAAGATCATCTGTGATTTCAAACTTTTCTTGAAATTTGGGGAATTTATCTTTGGAAAATTCTGG
This sequence comes from Datura wrightii, assembly GCA_035772735.1. Classification (NCBI taxonomy): domain Eukaryota; kingdom Viridiplantae; phylum Streptophyta; class Magnoliopsida; order Solanales; family Solanaceae; genus Datura; species Datura wrightii. The sequence goes on from JASDFA010000002.1 coordinate 11,844,972, forward strand.
TAATTTAAATATTGGATGGGTTTCTAATTTCTCATTATTATAGGAAGTTCTAGGTTTATCATTGACAATTGATTTATTATCAGTCTTAAGGATTTGATTAGAGACTACGTATAATAATTGAATACTATAATTATTTTGTTGAATTAATCTATTTATATCTTTATTGTTAGGATCACCTTGGGTGTATACTATCTCAATTTTAAAAGGTGTAGCTGTAACAATTCTATCATCTATTGGTAATCTATTTTCCTCTAATGGGGAAATTATAGATTCAACCACCTTAGCTCTGGTATGCCATTTATTAACGATCATTCTCAATGATCCCTTTTGATCATCTAATTTTCCTATGTATTCAAACCATTTAAAGAACTCTATATTGCATCTCATCCTTTTCATATCGGCGCACTATTTTTTCCTAAAGGATAATCTTTCCTTTAATGAATATGTTTCTACATACCATTGCATTTTTATGCTATTTTCTGGATCTAATCAGAGTTTATCTAAATATTCAAAGTCTGGTTCAAACTTTCTCATCAGATCTAATCATGCATAAAGAGTCTCTCACTCCTAGCATCTCACTAGCCATTGGACTTGTTCTTTTGGTAATTCTAGGTTCATATTCAACCTTAGGAATTGTTTCAGAGAAATCTACTCCCTTTAATTTTTTCTCTATGTCTTCAACTGTTACCTCCTTTTCTTCTTGCGTTTTTGAAAGTGAAGGTCTCAAAAAAGACATTCTTTTATTTGAAGAAGCATGACTAAAGGATTGGGATCTTAGAAATTTTAAATCTATAGATCCATCAAAATTGTATTACCTGCTCAATGATTGAATTTTATTCCTCAATTTCTGGCTCCGTTATGGAGTAAAAATGCCAATTATCCTTTACTAACACATCATCCCATTTTATCATTTTTAGGATGAAAATATAGTTGTGATTGTGATTGGCTTGCATAAGCATGGTAACCCCTTTGTTACTTAGTATTTTTGCTTTTGGAGCTAGGGTAGTTTTTATTTTCCTGTAATATACTCTGCATATTATCATTATTTCTCTTGTATTTTCTTTTCTATTCATGTTTTTTATTTTAAAATTTAATGATAGGGTATCCATAACATTTTTATCATTAATATCTATAGAAAAATTAGGATAACAGTTAAAATATACCGGGCCATTAGTTAGGTTACTTTGGAATGCTTCTAATGATGAATCATCAAAGTTTAATAGCCTATTGTCTCTTAATAGAAGACATATAGGTATGTCTAAGCCTAATCGATACAACGGTTTAACTGCGACTTGGGCAAGTTCTATGTGAAGAAACTTATAGTTTTTCCTATATTTGTTAATGTCTTCAGCTGCTAATAATTTAATAGTCTCAATAGACTTATTAATAGAGACTGTAGATTCGGAGGTTTTAATATTATAATTTTTAATAAAATTAAAGTGTCCAGTCTTATATATCTTTTCAAAACATTTCTTTGGGATATTCCAATTTTGTAAATCACTCTCTATCTTAGCTATTTTAGTAGTTGTGGTAGAAATATTAATACTATTTATTATGTTCTGATTTTCAAAGGTATCCATTAAAATTGTATAGTTTTAACTGAATAATTAATATATCTAATTGTCTTCTTTGTATAGACAAATTATGACTAACATAACATAATTCATTATATAACCTAATTAGGTTGTCAAAAATTAATTTTCTAGTTATCTTTCTAGAATAATTATCTACAGTTTCTTAAGGTATTAGTTTTTTATAATAGTCTAAGTTCTTTAATATTTCTGTTCTTTTCTTTTTATAGTTACTCTGGTATTTAAAACATACCCATTTTCTCCTATTGTAGTATTTTATTTGTTCTGTAAATGGATGTCTAAGAATAAATTTTAATATAATATGAAGTATTCAGGGGAATGGCAGTACTATCGTGGGGCCAATATCTACTTTTGATGTTACTCCTTAATAGTTGTTTCTTTGTGAAGTATTTACTTGTTATCTTATCTAATTTCTTTTATCTTATTCATTTAGGTATGGTGAAAGGAACACCATCCGGGTCTGGCTCCAGTATCTAAACTTTAGCGCTAATCCAACAAAAGATACAGGCTTGCCAACGCCTAGACCGTGATTAATCGGTTACCCAACGTAATAAATAAAACTAAGAAAATAGAGTAAGAGTATCAGCAAAACTAAACATAGAAATAACCGCTCAAGAGTAGCATAATTTCGACTGGCTCTAGGATAGTATAAAGATTTAGCTACTCAAACTAATACTCCTCACAGCCAACATGGCTCTAATACCATTTAACGGATCGTAGAAAATGACTTGAAAATAAATTACAAAGGCAGGAGCAAAATGAGAGAAAATACTACTAGTAATAATAAAGTAGAAGAAAAAGATACTTACAAAGAGCTCTTTATTGATAAGAAGGAAATACAGAGAACATAGAGGAAAAGAGAGATTTGGGCAATTTGTCGTATTGTGGTTTTCATGAGCTTTAATTTCTTAAATTCCTCCATGATAATTTGATATCTTTGTTGGGTAACTTATTTCATGGTTGAATATAGAGAATGAAGATTGTGTAGATGAATAGGGATGGTGAATTGAATTCTTGAATTTGGTGGGTCCGTGTATGAATGATTTGAATTAAGAATTGAAGGAGGAAAGTAAGAGGAAAGCTAAAAGTTAGAGGAGAGTTGAAAAATTCATGAACTTGGTTGTAGTTATTGGTGAATCAATTAGTATTGTTAAGATTGGATGATGATTGGGGAAGTCGTAAGTACCCTGTTTGGCAAGTCCTAAAAGAATGCTAGCAAATTAAGTGTGGGGTCAATTTTGCACCTTTGACACTTAATTCGTTAGCTTCACTGTTCACAGACTAATTTTGTAAAATTCTTAATTTTTTTTTCAGGAGTCATGGCATCGAAGGGAAAAGAAGTAGTGATCGCTAGCCTAAGCCTCAAGATGCTCAAAAGAGTCCCAAAGAGAGCTAGTTCATCAGCAGCAAAGGCTGGCCCTGCTATAAGATTTTGAGAAAAGGCTATAGAGCCTCATGACTTACTTGGTTGAACTCACAGAAGGAGGACAATTATGCTTCTGAGAACTGGATAGATGAGGGTCTTCTTGCTCCATGAGTTGAGAGTTGGATACATCTTTGTTGAGCCGGAGGTGTGCAACCTCACATTGGTGATGGAGTTTAATGAAAACTGGGACACATCATTTGGAGAGAGAACCAAAGTAAAGATAAGGTGTCAGGTGGTGCGGTTCACTTACAAGAGTTTAATGCTTTCCTTGGCACACTTGAGGTAGAGCCTTCACAGTACTTTATCTTGATTGAGAAGCCTCCTTACCTCGATATCCATCACACTCTATGTGATGAGCACTTATCCGACAATTGGTCAAGTAACGACACTCACTCCATACTTGCATTCTCCTACTTGAACAAGGAGGCGAAAGTTTGGGTGAAGATAGTTGCCATGTTTGTCTCTAGGACACACATGATCGATATCACCAGAGAGTGGATTGTGCTAGTGTACAAGCTTATGAAAGGGATAAAAGTCAACTTTGGTGCGATGCTTCGGGACAATATGAGGAGATCTAGGGACAAGTTCAGGTGGAAATATTGTTGTTGCAGTCTCTTGACCCAGTTTTTGCGAGGGGGAGACATTGAGGAAGAAGAGGCGGACCTTCATCTACCTCTAGAAGGGCACCTGACAATCAAGATGATTGATGTTACTAAGGTGAAGGAGACCATCACTTCCATAACTGCACTCCTCACTATAGATGATCATCAGGCTCATAATAAAAGCTGACAGGGTCGAATATTTGGGATGATAGATTTACAACTGAGGCTAGGAGATTGACCTGCAACTGATGAGGAGATGGCAACCTTGAGGTGAGGTATCGACTCACTCCTTTGAGGAGCCTATGGATGATGATAAGGACACAGTTCTGACTAATAGAGTTGATAATTTAGAGATGGATGAGGCGGATAATGCTACTACAGGCTCCATGAAAGTTGATGGCAATGATGATGAGGATGAGGATCAAGATTACAATTCTAATTATGGCGACGATTGTGTTTCCCAGCCCAGGAAGTCCTTCCTCTTTACCTACTTGTTATATTTGCTTGTGCATTGGGACAGTGCATAATTTAAGTGTGGGATAGAGGAAAGAGTTCTTGTTTGTTCTATCTTTGGTAAATTCGTAGCATAGCATGAGCTGTTAGTCCCCGTGGTAGTAGCTCTATGATTTGATAGGCCTGGTTTGTAATAGTTAGTATAGATGATGTTGTTGACTTGGATGGCTTGTAATGTTGGATGTTTTTTTTGTCTCTAGTAGTTAAAATTGTTACAGTTTGTTAGTTTTTATTAGTTAAATTTTAGAGTTTAAATATTTTTGGTCAAGGGTAAGTATGTAATTAACTTTTGTTTCAAAATTTCTAAAAATTGTCATATCTCACCCACCCTTCGATTTTTCTTATGTCCTTGGTTCTTTTTCGATATGGATTCCTTTGAACCGGGTAATTTTTTTTCATTTTAGGAGTCGTTGTCATCTTAGAGTAGTGACCCTTTCCTATAATAGATGGATGCCGACCATCTTAAGGGAAATTCTTCACATTTTTTATTTTTATTTTTTAGGATTGAATCATCATTACCTTGTGTACTTGTTGATATTTTGCTTAGCTGCTATGCTAGAGTCAATAAAGTGGTTATCTTGAATGTATTAGTGAGGAATCCATGAGAGACATATATCTCTTTAATTTGACTCAAAATTATCTTATGGGCTTAATAATGAAAAATGTCATTCAATATGATTGTATAAATGTGTAACTATAGTAAACTGACGAGATTCTTGATTGCCGTGAGAGGTGAGCTAAATTGTCTTTTTTGTACATATTGTAGAATGTAAAACTTTCCTTAGTATACTTAAGATAGCTAGTTTGTAGGGAGTAGAAAATGCTCAACGAATTTCTTTGAAAAACAATATTTTTCCCCATGTTTGTTTTACCTTCCTGAACATTGTCTTTAGTTAACCCCCTTTAAGCCTTATTATTTCATAGCAACAAAATTAGCTTAATCCCTCTTTTTGTGAGACCTCAAACTTATTTATCTAAAGTTATATTAGGCATTTTGAGACTTGAAAGTAAAGGTCCACCAAAGTATAATGTTAAAGGAAAAAGAAAAATTGTGGTAAGAGGAGAAAAATAAGAAACAAAAGGGTACCCACAGAATTGTGTTGTTTACTTGGTGCTAGGACAATGAAAGATACAACTTTAATTGAAAAATCCTTATTGATTATATAAGCAAAGACTAGCAGTCAGTACTGAAAAAAAAGGCATAAGAAGAAAAGAAAAAAGATGAGTAAAGTAAAGGGTGAACAACAATGAAAAGCTGGTGGACAAGAAAAATGAAAATTTTCTTAAATTTGCTTAGGGTGGCAGTCACTAAAAATGAAATATAATTCCTACTCGTCCCTTAGAGAACATTACAACCTAGAAAAGTCCTTGTAATACGAATCTCTTGAAACAATCAAGTAGTCTAAATGTATATGAAGGGCAAGCTTATGGTATGTGACATATGTGTATGACATCATTTATGAATGTGAGGGTGCCTTTCTTTCTATGTTTCTTGTATTTGCATTGAAAATATGAGAGAGGAACATCACAAAAAGTGAGGGGCATAAGATGTCTAAGTCGATGTACTATTTGTTGCATGTGTTGCACTTAATCATCTTGGCCCTTTTTTTTAAAGAATGATTCGATTATAGAGGTTGTATGGTCCTGATTATGAAACCTTTACATGTACTTGATGAGAATTGTTGTATATTGACAAACCATTTGATCTATGCCCTATGCTAGTTGGTTGAGTATGAATTGATAGAGATATCAAGTGTGATGGTAAAAGATGAGTTTATGTGTGTATAAAGTATTGTTCGAGGATGAACAATGGTTTAACTGTGGGGTGGTGACATTAGGCATATTTCGATGCCTATTTGCCTTGTTTTTACCCATCTTTTACCTTGTTTTGAGTTCATAATTCTTATTAAATGCATAAATTCACGTGTTTGCGTATTTTGTTAGCTAACAAATGATTTGAGATGTTTTGAGCTCGAAATCAAGGAAAAAGGAACCAAATTAGCCCAAGGTGTGAAGATTAGAGAAGCTGAGAAGAAGGATTTGGGCTATGACTGGTGCCTAATACCAGGTCCCAAACATCAGAGAAATATGCATTAAATATTGGGCTATTTAGTGCCCAGCACTAGGTCCCAAACTTTAGAGATATTTCATTCAACACTTTGGCGAGATGAGAGGCGCAGATCCCCAGAGAATTCCATAATTAGAGAAATTTTCCAAAATTCTATTGCTATAGATGGGGCTGGGTGCCAGGCAGGTTGTAGAGACAAGAAATTTGACTAACACTCACCCAAGCTTAGGTGGTGCGGCGCACCCGAATGATCTAGAGGTATTGAAATTTTGTTAACTCCTTGGTGCTATGGACGGGGCTGGGCGCTTGGAGTTAAACATTAGATGAAACTTGAGCCAAACTTAGGGCTATAAGTGGGGAAGCATGCAAGGCCTATTCCAGAGTTGAAATTGCTTATTTTAAAGCTAAGTATTGGAGGGAAGAAGCGTCACTTGAAGGCTCAACTATATATATAGCTTCTAGGTCATTTATTGATCATCTTTTGATCAATTTTACATTCCGTATATCATTTTGTAGGGGTTGTAAGCCGCTTGGAAGAGGAGATAAGTACAACACTAGGTTTCTTATTTTCTTTATCATTTTAGTTTGAATGATGATGATTTAAGTCTTTATTTATCCACTTTTCTATGAGTGGCTAAACTCATACTCTAGGGTTTTGGCCATAGTGGATGGTTGATGTTTGATAGACTAATTTTATGCTAGTTTCGACTCTTCATTAATAGTTGTTTATATTTACTTGTTTTAATAACTTATTCATTAGCCTGATCAACTTGTGAGTAAATCTGTTGGATTTTGTTGAACTTGGGAAAGTGAACCGAAAAGGTTAAAGGTAAATATAGAACACGAATTCAAAGACCTTTAAACCCATTGGTGAGAGGATAGAAGTTGTTGTTGAGGATAGAGATATATCCTTCAACCTTGTTTAGTTGAAATGCAAGTAGGAATAACCGTCATTTCAGATTACTCATGCGACAATAGAGATATAGGCATTAGGTTTCATGAGATAGTTCTTGGATGCTCCAGAGAGTGGTAAGGAATAGGATAGTAACTTGCTACTAGAAATCATAGGAAGAATAGTTCTAGTGTAATCACGTCTTGAAAACTCAACTTGAAACTAAAAGTGCCATTTCCCTAGATTTTCATCATTATTTGAAGTAAGACCAACTTTGCAACTGTCTTTAGTTAATTTTATATTTAAATTTTTTAGTATTTAATTTTTCAAACCATTCCCCATTTCAACTGTTTTATGAAATAGCGAAACAAGAAACAACCTTAAATGATTAAACTGACAAGTCTCTGATGGATCAATAATAAGGACGTCAAATCCTATATTACTTGATGACCATGTGAGCATGCCGTACACTTGGGTCATATCATAAAACAAGATAGAATGTGAGAGTAAGGGCAACATGCTAAAATCTATATTCTTGAAGTAATTAATCTTGAGGTATGGGATGAATGTTCCTAAGGGGTGGGAGAATGTTACACCCTAGAAAAAAATTTATTATTTGGTGTTTGTATGCAATTTAAGGGAATTACGAGTTGTATATTAGTCGTAGATGACAAGAGAATTGCGTACGAATGAAAAGCAAAGAGTTTGTGAAGTTCATATGTAAGGGAAAATTTTAAACGATAATATCTCAACATATATAATGAATTAGAAGCCCCACGACTATTTGATTTTAGGTCTTTGAGTGTAGTTTTTAGAAAATCGAACTGCTCATCAATCAGAGTTTAGAATAAAAAGTTATGGGAATTTTACGGTGGCACTATTGACAGTGATGTGCCCACAGCCATAAAAACTGTCACCGCCCAAATACCTTTATATTTTATGTCTTTTCCTATGAGATCATTTTCAACTTTTTAGATTTTAGGTGGTTACTTATCCTCTAAAATCCTCACAAATTTCCAGCAAACAACTAAATAAAACACCAAGTTAAACTCCATTAAAACAAAAGCTAAGTGAAGGGGATCAATCACAAGGTGAAGGTGGTCTGTTGGTGGCTTGGATGCATTTGGGCAGTGTTGCTGTGGCGAATTTTCTGCATTTTTGAAGCGTTTCTAAGCTACATATATGCTCCCATTTGGTAGGAACTAGACACAAATATAAAAGGTAAGAATTCTACTACTAACCTTTCTTGAATTCTTGATTAAAACAGTAGAAGTTAGAGGTGTGTTTGGTGTGTTGGTGAACTATTTTTGTTTCGTTTTGGACAAGAAGTTGAATTCAAATACTCTTATTTTAACTAAGGATAATCCCCAGCAAAAGGTATATTTTTTTAGTATTCAACCATGCAAGAATCCTACTTTGAAACTAGAGGTTTGACGCCAAGTTTGGCTGCCATTTTTGGTGCAATTTTGCTGAAGGTTACTGCTCATTTTGAAGGTTTTTGTAGTTGTGTGTTACTGGAATTAAACTCCATGTTGTATGTTCCATTTACTTGAATTGATAATATGAGAGAGGAACATCACTAAAAGTGAGGGGCATAAGATGTCTAAGTCGATGTACTATTTGTTGCATGTGTTACACTTAATCATGTTGGCCCTTTTTTTTAAAAGAATGATTCAATTATAGAGGTTGTATGGTCCTGATTATGAAACCTTTACATGTACTTGATGAAAATTGTTGTATATTGACAAACCATTTGATCTATGCTCTATGCTAGTTGGTTGAGTATGAATTGATAGAGATATCAAGTGTGATGGTAAATGATGAGTTTATGTGTGTATAAAGTATTGTTCGAGGATGAACAATGGTTTAAGTGTGGGGTGGTGACATTAGGCATATTTCAATGCCTATTTGCCTTGTTTTTACCCATATTTTACCTTGTTTTGAGTTCATAATTCTTATGAAATGCATAAATTCATGTGTTTGCATATTTTGTTAGCTAACAAATGATTTGAGAAGTTTTAAGCTCGAAATCAAGGAAAAAGGAACCAAATTAGCCTAAGGTGTGAAGATTTGAGAAGTTGAGAAGAAGGATCTAGGCTATGGCTGGTGCCCAGCACCAGGTCCCAAACATCAGAGAAATGTGCATTAAATATTGGGCTATTTAGTGCCCAGCACTAGGTCCTAAAATTTAGAGATATTTCATCCAACACTTTGGCGAGATAAGAGGCGCGGACCCCCAGAGCATTCCAGACTTAGAGAAATTTCCCAAAATTCCGGTGCTATAGATGGGGCTGGGTGCCTGGCAGGTTGTAGAGACAAGAAATTTTACTAACACTCATGCAAGCTTAGGTGGCGCGGCGCACCCGGATGATCTAGAGGTATTGAAATTTTGTTAACTCCTTGGTGCTATGGATGGGGCTAGGCGCTCGGAGCTAAACTTTAGATAAACTTGAGCAAAACTTAGGGCTATAAGTGGGGCAGCGTGCCAGGCCTATTCCAGAGCAGAAATTGTTGATTTTAAAGCTAAGTATTGGAGGGAAGAAGCGTCACTTGAAGGCTCAACTATATATATAGCTTTTAGGTCATTTATTTAGAATCTTTTGATCAATTTTACATTTCGTATATCATTTTGTAAGGGTTGTAAGCCGCTTGGAAGAGGAGATAAGTACTAAATTAGGTTTATTATTTTTTTATCATTTTACTTTGAATGATGATGATTTAATTCCTTATTTTTCCACTTGTCTATGAGTGGCTAAACTCATACTCTAGGGTTTTGGCCATGGTGGATGATTAATATTTGATAGACTGATTTTATGCTAGTTTTGATTATTCATTAACGGTTTTTTATATTTACTTGTTTTAATTACTTATTCATTAGCCCGATCAACTTGTGAGTAAATCTGTTGGATTTCTTTGAACTTGGGAAATGAAACCGAAAGGGTTCAAGGTAAATATAGAACTGGAATTCAGAGACCTTTAAACCCATTGGTGAGAGGATAGAAGTTTTTGTTGATGATAGAGATATACCCTTCAACCCTGTTTAGTTGAAATATAAATAGGAATAACCGTCATTTCAGATTACTCCTGCGATCATAGGGATATAGGCATTAGGTTTCATGAGATAGTTCTTGGATGCTCCAGAGAGTGGTAAGGAATAGGATAGTAACTTGCTACTAGAAATCATAGGAAGAATAGTTCTAGTGTAATCACGTCTTGAAAACTCAACTTGAAACTAAAAGTGCCATTTCCCTAGATTTTCATCATTATTTGAATTAAGACCAACTTTGCAACTGTCTTTAGTTAATTTTATATTTAAATTTTTTAGTAGTTAATTTTTCAAACCATTCCCCATTTCAACTGTTTTAGGAAATAGCGAAATAAGAAACAACCTTAAATGATTAAACTTACAAGTCTCTGATGGATCAATAATCAGGACTTCCAATCCTATATTACTTGATGACCATGTGAGCATGCATACACTTGGGTCATATCATAAAACAAGATAGAATGTGAGAGTAAGGGCAACATGCTAAATTCTATATTCTTGAAGTAATTAATCTTGAGATATGGGATGAATGTTCCTAAGGGGTGGGAGAATGTTACACCCTAGAAAAAAATTTATTATTTGGTGTTTGTATGCAATTTAAGGGAATTACGAGTTGTATATTAGTCGTAGATGACAAGAGAATTGCGTACGAATGGAAAAGCAAAGAGTTTGTGAAGTTCATATGTAAGGGAAAATTTTAAACAATAATATCTCAACATATATAATGAATTAGAATCCCCACGACTATCTAATTTTAGGTCTTTGAGTCTAGTTTTTAGAAAATCAAATTTCTCATCAATAAGAGTTCAGAATAAAAAGTTATAGAAATTTTACGGTGGCACTATCGACAGTGATGTGCCCACAGCCATAAAAACTGTCACCGCCCAAATACCTTTATATTTTATGTCTTTTCCTATGAGATCATTTTCAACTTTTTAGATTTTAGGTGGTTACTTATCCTCTAAAATCCTCACAAATTTCCAGCAAACAACTAAATAAAACACCAAGTTAAACTCCATTAAAACAAAAGCTAAGTGAAGGGGATCAATCACAAGGTGAAGGTGGTCTGTTGGTGGCTTGGATGCATTTGGGCAGTGTTGCTGTGGTGAATTTTCTGCATTTTTGAAGCGTTTCTAAGCTACATATATGCTCCCATTTGGTAGGAACTAGACACAAATATAAAAGGTAAGAATTCTACTACTAACCTTTCTTGAATTCTTGATTAAAACAGTAGAAGTTAGAGGTGTGTTTGGTGTGTTGGTGAACTATTTTTGTTTCGTTTTGGACAAGAAGTTGAATTCAAATACTCTTATTTTAACTAAGGATAATCCCCAGCAAAAGGTATATTTTTTTAGTATTCAACCATGCAAGAATCCTACTTTGAAACTAGAGGTTTGACGCCAAGTTTGGCTGCCATTTTTGGTGCAATTTTGCTGAAGGTTACTGCTCATTTTGAAGGTTTTTGTAGTTGTGTGTTACTGGAATTAAACTCCATGTTGTATGTTCCATTTACTTGAATTGATAATATGAGAGAGGAACATCACTAAAAGTGAGGGGCATAAGATGTCTAAGTCGATGTACTATTTGTTGCATGTGTTACACTTAATCATGTTGGCCCTTTTTTTTAAAAGAATGATTCAATTATAGAGGTTGTATGGTCCTGATTATGAAACCTTTACATGTACTTGATGAGAATTGTTGTATATTGACAAACCATTTGATCTATGCTCTATGCTAGTTGGTTGAGTATGAATTGATAGAGATATCAAGTGTGATGGTAAAAGATGAGTTTATGTGTGTATAAAGTATTGTTCGAGGATGAACAATGGTTTAAGTGTGGGGTGGTGACATTAGGCATATTTCAATGCCAATTTGCCTTGTTTTTACCCATATTTTACCTTGTTTTGAGTTCATAATTCTTATGAAATGCATAAATTCATGTGTTTGCATATTTTGTTAGCTAACAAATGATTTGAGATGTTTTAAGCTCGAAATCAAGGAAAAAGGAACCAAATTAGCCTAAGGTGTGAAGATTTGAGAAGTTGAGAAGAAGAATCTGGGCTATGACTGGTGCCCAGCACCAGGTCCCAAACATCAGAGAAATGTGCATTAAATATTGGGCTATTTAGTGCCCAGCACTAGGTCCCAAAATTTAGAGATATTTCATTCAACACTTTGGCGAGATGAGAGGCGCGGACCCCCAGAGCATTCCAGACTTAGTGAAATTTCCCAAAATTCTGGTGCTATAGATGGGGCTGGGTGCCAGGAAGGTTGTAGATACAAGAAATTTTACTAACACTCACGCAAGTTTAGGTGGCGCGGCGCACCCGGATGATCTAGAGGTATTGAAATTTTGTTAACTCCTTGGTGCTATGGACGGGGCTAGGCGCTCGGAGCTAAACTTTAGATAAACTTGAGCCAAACATAGGGCTATAAGTGGGGCAGCGTGCCAGGCCTATTCCAGAGCAGAAATTGTTGATTTTAAAGCTAAGTATTGAAGGGAAGAAGCGTCACTTGAAGGCTCAACTATATATATAGCTTTTAGGTCATTTATTGAGCATCTTTTGATCAATTTTACACTTCGTGTATCATTTTGTAAGGGTTGTAAGCCGCTTGGAAGAGGAGATAAGTACTAAATTAGGTTTATTCTTTTTTTATCATTTTACTTTGAATGATGATGATTTAATTCCTTATTTTTCCACTTGTCTATGAGTGGATAAACTCATATTATAGGATTTTGGCCATGGAGGATGGTTAATATTTGATAGACTGATTTTATGCTAGTTTTGATTCTTCATTAACAGTTGTTTATATTTACTTGTTTTAATTACTTATTCATTAGCCCGATCAACTTGTGAGTAAATCTGTTGGGTTTCTTTGAACTTGGGAAATCGAACCGAAAGGGTTCAAGGTAAATATAGAACAGGAAGTCAAAGACCTTTAAACCCATTGGTGAGAGGATAGATGTTTTTGTTGAGGATAGAGATATACCCTTCAACCCTGTTTAGTTGAAATATAAATAGGAATAATCGTCATTTTAGATTACTCCTGCGACCATAGGGATATAGGCATTAGGGTTCATGAGATAGTTCTTGGATGCTCCAGAGAGTGGTAAGGAATAGGATAGTAACTTGCTACTAGAAATCATAGGAAGAATAGTTCTAGTGTAATCACGTCTTGAAAACTCAACTTGAAACTAAAAGTGCCATTTCCCTAGATTTTCATCATTATTTGAAGTAAGACCAACTTTGCAACTGTCTTTAGTTAATTTTATATTTATATTTTTTAGTAGTTAATTTTTCAAACCATTCCCCATTTCAACTGTTTTAGGAAATAGCGAAATAAGAAACAACCTTAAACGATTAAACTGAAACTTCTCTGATGGATCAATAATCGGGACTTCCAATCCTATATTACTTGATGACCACATGCGCATGCGTACACTTGGGTGATATCATAAAACAAGATAGAATGTTAGAGTAAGGGCAACATGCTAAAATCCATATTCTTGAAGCAATTAATCATGAGATAGTCATCATAAGCTGACATAACGACCCACGATTTAAAAATAGAAATCATATAGTGTGCCATACTTGAAATCATAAGGGAAAACTCATAAACTAATCAATGGGACAAATATGCAATAAAGCATAATATCATATACATGAACATAAGTAACTTATAACATGAGTAACAATGGGATTTTTTGTCATAACTGACACCATCATGATAGAGGTTACGTGATGCCCTAACTGTCTCGCTCAAGTGGCTAGAGCCGTTATACGCCTCGCTAGGGAGAAGAACGATTAAGTTGTGATATCACTGGTGTGCTCTCAGACTGTCAAGCCCCAAAACTAGGGTAGGGTGCAACTGGCACTCGATTCATGATTGATCAAGAAGTCGGCTATATAGAGTCTGAAAATGTAACATTAAGGCTGACCAAGCCAGCTATCAAACCCAACAAAGATAAATACTAGACCCATAAAGTCTCCATAACAATGAATAAACAATCTGGAAAGACAACAAGGTTAATAAAGATAATCATAGAAATGGAAAACCAATAGGACTACATAAGAAAAAATACAATACAAACTAGTCCACATCAGCCTCTACAGAGTAAACGAACGACAGGGTCAATTTTTTTTCAAAAACATTAAACTAGTGCATTTGTTAGCTTCCAGGTAATTCTAAGTAGCTTCTAATTAAACAAAACAACCTAGACATGCTAGTTCTACTAGATAGCATGCCCGAGGAAAAAGAAACATAGCAAGAAAAGCCCTTGGACGAATCAAAAATCCCAAAAATTCCAAGTATGCCCCCTTTGAAAAACATGCTTCATTCCTAAAGCATAAACTATATTTGCACAAGGGAAAGAAACACACCTGTAGTACACTACGCACTCTTGTCATCCTGTGAAGGTGGTACCTCCGCTGCATCTGTTGCGCTAGTGGTGGCTGGCGCACTCAATTATTCATCACTTGGGGGATTGGTTACCCCAGCATCATGCTCGGTTGCTTTCACAACCTAAAGATCAAATCTGGCTGAATGTGGCTCCCCCAAAGGATCCTTGCCACCCACTATCACATTTTGGGCAGTCTTAAAGCTCCTCACTCCTCTTGCTTGCTCCTGTAGCTCCGACATGTGTGCATCGTGAGCTTGCAGGCTCTCTACTCTTGCCCTCTTTCTTTCTTTATTCTCTTTCTTTTTCTTCTTCTTTGAGGGCTCGTTTTCATCTTCCTTGAAGAGCCTCTTCTTTCCTTCTCCTCTACTTATACCCGACGGGACCCAATATGACTCCAAATCAGGCTCCTCATTGAGCTCAACATCCACGTCCGAAAGCGTGGGAGATGTTATGATCGTCGGCTATTTGGACAACGACTCAATCACTTGGCTCCGAACAATCCCCAACTCCTCCCGGAAGCTACAAGTGTCTGGCTTCTTTGCCAAATGCTTATTGAACTGGCACTCGAATCCATCTATCCTATCATGCAACCCTCTCAAAGCTTCCTCAATTTCTGCCTTTACCAAGGGCTTCACGTTCTCCATGATTTTATTTTTCTTTCAGCTACCATCAGCCTCTTTTCTAACTTCTGGAGGAAATCATGAGGGACCAAACATATCTTGCTGGTGTCTAGCTCGAGAGACACCTCGGTGGTGCAGCAGAAGTTTTGGGAGCTACCTCTGAATTACCGACCTCTATAGCCAGTGTCTTGACCTGCTCCAATGAGGTGGGGACATTAACTTGTTTTCCCCCAACTTCGCATGGTATCGGGATTGTGGTTGAAAGTCTAGCCCGGCTCATGGGGTTCATTTCATCCTAGATCAACCCTATATCTATTGTCCACTGGCCTCCGATCTCTAGATCAACATCTTTCAATAATTGTTCACCGACTTCTCTGCGTAACCGGTAGATAAGGCTACAAAATGGCATGATGGTTCTCTACCCAAGAGAAAGATTGATCTTGGGCATAATTACGTGCCCAAGTGCTATTTTATAGCTTCATTTAGTCTGTTTGTCTAATTATACACTTACATTGTTGTGCGATTTTGTGTAAATTTGGGTATGGACTAACAAACGTTATTAGTCTTTGTTTGTAGGTGAAAAATGCATATGAAGAACTAAATAATGATGGACTAAGTGAAGGAATGAAGTTCAGAGTGAATGGCAATGGATGGAAAGCAAACATGCCATGGCAAGGCTGGCCGCGCTAGGCAGCGTGCCACGCTCTGTGTGTGTCGCGCCCAGCGTTGTGCCACTCTACAACCATGCGCGCGAGATCATTCCTCTAAGGCGCCTGTGCGCCAGCGTCCGTGCCACGCTAGGCACTGTTGTGCGCCGTAGGCCATGTCACGCATGCCATCGCGCAGGATCAGCACCGTGCCACGCCGGATGTCGCGCCATGCCTCGGCCAAGCAACATTCAAATGATATTTCCAGTGGGCTTCCGCGTTACCTCCATGGAACGGAGGCAAATTGGCGCGTTCACCTCCGTGATGCGGAGCCATTTGATGAAAGGAAAAAAATTGCAAAATCTCATTTACTAAAAATTCAACCCTTAGTTCCTAAAATCATTGTCATGAAATATTTTCTGAAAACCATAGAGGAGCGAAGGGAGAAGTGAAGAACTCACCTAGGGTTCACTCATTTTACGTTCTCTTTTACCTATTCTCGTAAGTACTCTACTTTGACGATGTTTTTAAGTTATTGTATGAATATGAGTGGCTAAAACCCTTCCCCTAGTGTTGAGGCCACGTGATATGATTGTAATGCATGAATTCATTTTTGTTTGAGTTGTTAATTGTTGTTTTGTCTTACATTATTTATTATGGTTGATTTTATTCTTGATCACCACGAAACAATACATATTAAGCTAGGTAAAAGCTAGAAAGACTAACCCTAGGCAATAACATAGGAATGTAGTAAGCAAGTTCTTATCTTTATATATGATTCGCAATTAGGATAAATAATATACCTAAATTGCCTTACTTGGCTGATAAAACAAGATGATAGTAAGACACCGAAATAGAATTGTCACTCCACCACTCATAGAAGTAGTTGTGAAGCTAAGTTAGGTTAAATGATTAGAGGTACGAAAGTCCTTAATTAAGAGCACAAACCCTGTAAACCACATCCATGTTGTTGAATTATTACGAACTAGGATGTCACATCCCCGCTCAATGATGTAGTTGTGAGGCTAGTTTGTCGTGTTTCAAGGCTCGAGAGACCATGAACATCGCATTTCCAACTATGTGAGACAACAATTGATAATTTCATAAGTGAACCATTAAAAAGTGTAACATTGCATGATTATCCGGCCTTAGCTCTGGTTGGTTATTATATCGTTTCTAGATTGTTTTGTGACCACCCCCAAAACATAATTATAATTTACCGAAAACTTCTATAATCAACACTTGTGAAGGTCAATCTTACACTTGAACTTCATAATTTGTTGAATTGGTCCAGTCCCTGTGGGTTTGACGTCCGGCTCTTAGAAAGGGCCACTATATTACTTGTACAACCGCGTATGCTTGCGAGTGCGCTGGAGCGCAACATGTTTTTGGCACCGTTACTGGGGAGTTGGTGAAGTTTAGTAAGTTTTTCTATTTTTGTGTGATTTTTAATTTCCTTAAGTGTTGAGAAACTTGGTCTTAGTCTGCTATATTGCAAGTGACAGGTTGTTATTGTAGAGCTGGCAAGGAATACAGAGCTAGTGGAACCGTTGCTTGAACCTGAACATCAACTTCATTTACACAGGAGGGAAGCTCTTGAGCGAAAGCTAAAGAGACTTCAGGAGAGGTTACAATAACACCCACCAGTAGGGCAAGAGAAGTTGTTACCTGAAACCATGGCAGCTCGACCAGTTCGCGAAGTGGCAATCCCACTAGCGACAAATGTGACCTCTAGTATCCGTAAACCGGAACATGGAGGGAACTTTGAATTGAAATAGAATATGGTGTAGCTGTTACATTCTAGTGGCCAATTCACTGGGATGACTCATGAGGACCCACAGCAGCACTTACAAAGCTTCCTTGAGATTAGTGACACGTTCGTCCCAACCGGAGTGTCCACAGATTATGTCCGACTTACCCTCTTCCCATTCTCATTGTTGGGAGAGGCAAAGAGGTGGTTGAAATCTGAGCCACCGAATTCCATAACTTCTTGGGACGATTTGGCAAAGAAGTTCCTCATCAGATTCTTCCCTTCAGGCAAGACTGCCAAACTCAGGAGTGAAATATTAAGCTTCAAGCAGAGGCTGGAGGAGAAGATGTATTTGGCTTGGGAGAGATTCAAGTCATTATTACGAGACTGCCCCCATCATCAGCAGTCCAATGAAGTGCTAGCCCATACCTTTTTGGAAAGTCTAGACCCACACACAAAAATTTTACTAGACTCTACATCAGGTGGGCAAGCACTAGAGAAGACTTATGATGAGTGTTACAGTTTGTTGAATAGGATTGCTCAGGGAAATCCAGAGTGGCACAATGAGTCATCGAGAGGGGCAAGAAAGAGAACAGCAGGGCTGATAGAGGTGGATGGTGTAAATTCCTTGGCTGCACAACTAGCATCATTTCAGCATCAGATGATGACTTAGTTCAATAGACTGAGTATGAACCAACAACAGGGATAGGTAAATACAGTTCAGCAAGCTCCTAGTTGGTGTGAAATCTGCAGCAATAATGGGCACAATGCAGAATCCTGTGGGGCCAATCCTGAATTGGTCAATTTTTTTGGGAATGTTCAGAGGAACAATCAGAATTTTGGGAAGAATTACAACAAGAATCGGCAGAGCCACCCAAATTTTTCTTGGGGTGAAAATCAATGTCAAAGCTACCAGCAACCTCAGCAGCAACAGTATCAGCAACAGAACAGGTAGAATGGTGGCCAGTTGAGCAGCAACGTTGAGGAGACGTTGCAGAAGATTATGAAGACACATGCCCAATTAGCAGAGAATCAGGCGAGGATGTCATCAGATTTGAAAAATCAACAGTTGGCCACCCGCAATCTAGAGAAGCAGATGGGCCAAATAGCAGCTGCTCACCACACTAGACCGTAGGGAGGATTACCCAGTGACATAGACATAAACCCCAGATAGGTCAACGCCATCAATCTAAGGAGTTGCAGGCAATTGGCTGATGCACCACCGAAAGAGAGGAGAAATGAGGTGCAACCGGAGTTGGTTAGAAAGGGACCATCCACTGACAAGGGAGAGAATCAGAGTGTTGTGCAATAAAATGCACAATCATCATTGTAGCCAGCTCAGAGACCACCACCACCATTTCCACAAAGACTCAAAAAAAAGCAAGGAGGAGGAATGCTTTAGAAAGTTCTTTGATATTTTCAAAGAACTTCACATAAATTTGCCTTTGATTGATGTTTTGTAGGGAATGACCAAGTATGCTAAGTACTTCAAAGATGTGGTGACCAACAAAGATTGGTGGTTGTTCAGACAGTAGCACTGACTGAGGAGTGTAGCCACAGGGTAATGAGCAAGATGCCTAAAAAGCTCAAAGACCCAGGGAGTTTTACCCTCCCCATACAAATTGGTAAGCTGAGGTGATAATAGCTCTGTGTGATTTAGGGGAAGCAGTTAATCTAATGTCCCTATCTTTGTTTAACACCTTGGGGTTTGGTCAAGCGAGACCAACATGATTGATGTTGCAGCGGCAGACAAGTCGCGAATGGAAAAATCGAGGACCTTCTCATCAAAGTGGGTAAGCTCATTATACCCGCTGATTTCATTATATTGGATTTTAAAGTTGATGACAAGGTACCCTTGATCTTGGGACGGCCATTGTTGGCCACTGGAGGAGCAATTATTAATGTATGAGCAGGGACCCTGAAAATGAGGGTCAATGATGAAGAAAAACTCTTCCGCGTCTACCAAGAGATTAACCCACCCACACATTACAGAGACCTTTGTAAGGTCAGTGCGTTATCATAGGCTAAGGGTAGGGTGGCAGATTCCATAGGTCCACAGCCACAAGAGATGATTATTTTTCAGCCCGAGTATGATGAATGGCTTCCGTTAGAGAAGGAGTTGGAGGAAGAGAGGGACAGAGTGGCATCTTTTCCCTCAAAAAACACAACGAGAAGAAGATGGTTCTAGAAAGGGAACACGGGTATGAGGATGTCCTGAAAAGGATAGTCCACGTCGTGTCGCGACGTAAAATTAGGCTCTTTGTGGGAGGCAACCCAAGGGTACCACAAGTACAATTTTAATTTTTTCATTTGTGTTGATTTTTTTTATTTTCATCTTGTTGTTGTTTTTACTGGAGAATTAAGCACAGATGGAGGGAAAGTCTTAGTACCCTTGGAGGAGGAAGCTAAGAAGCATAAAAGAGGGAAAGTGTGGGGTCGAATACCCACTTGTTCAAAAATGAAGAAAAATATGCTGTTAGCTAAGCCTAGAGGCCCCAGGGAGCATTTCTCACCCTTTTTGAATTTTAATTGGATTCTTTGGGGACATAGCATAAATTAAGTGTGGGGTGAGGGAAATTTCAAAATTTTGTGCTTAATGATTTCGGGTGAATTTAGTGCTTTATAAGTATTGGTTGAGGGAAAATTTTTGAGTTGAGCATGATTCCCCACCCGTTGGTTTTTCTTTTTGGTTCTTTTCCAATGTTGGGCACTTTGAACCGAATAATAAAAAATTTCTTTGTCTGTACATAGTTGTTTTTAGTCATAGTTAGGGACTATTCCTGACGATGGATGGTTGACGACCGTCTTGAGGAAAAATTAGTCAATAGGTTTTGGTTTTTTGAACCCGTAGTTAATTGATGGCTTGATGTTCTTGTTATGTGCTATACATGATTGTGAGATGCAAGAGTGGTTAGTGCTGAAGCATGTAAGAAGTTGTATAGCTCTATTTGAGACACTAGGCTCTTGAATGTGACTCTTCATGCTTAAAGCTTAATTTTGAATTCTTGTGATTAGCTGAGTTAAGAGTCTATTGATTTTTTCTTGAATTGAGCATGTGCTGTGAGTCTAAGGTTTTTGAATATTCCATGCTATTATGTAGTGTCTAGAACATTCCTAGTGTATACAAAACGAAATGAGGGATGTCGATTGTAGGAGATGATTTAGGCGTTTCTTTGAATGAGCCTAATTTTCATCCCTTGCTTTACCTACCTTGAATGTCTGATCCTAGTTAGCCCCATTGAGCCTTAAGCTTATTCTTTGATAGCTGCAACATAAGCTTAATCCTTCTCTTTCAATATGCTTGAAGTTTCTCCAAAACTCCTAAGCGTTTAAGTGAAAACTCCAAAAGAGTAAAGGAGTGAGAATCGTGAACAAGAAGGAAAAATAACGGTTGTGGGATTTGAGGAAAAGATTAGAGGTGCTTTGAAAATGCTTGAGTATTGGTAGCGAGTAAGAGAACAAATGAATGAAAAAGTTTCTTAAGTACTCCTTACTAATAAGCTTAGTGTGCTTAAAGAAATGGGAAACAAAAGAGGAAATTTAAGAGTGAAAAGAATGAAGGTGAAGTAAGAGAAGAGATGTCGTAATGAACGTGTGATGTATTAAATGCTCTTGGGGAAGATAGCCACTATTACTGGCTAGAATAGTACCTACCTGCCCTTAGCTTACATTACGACTCGATAAGTCCTACTTGATCTAACGTTTCAAACATTCTTAAATTAGTGGAGTAAAACACTAAGGGTAAGCTTATGGGTCAATACACGTGGCATGTGAATTCTTTGTGAGAGTGAGCTTAATTCTTATCCATATACACATACACGTTATAATTTCAAAATTTGTGAGTAAAAATGAGTAACTCTCTTGTTGTGAGGACACATGGTTAATGAATGACAAAATTCATGTCGGATTTCTTAATCGGTTGATTTGCATGAGTTTGTTGAGATTGAGAGTCGATTCTTGAGGTCAGGAAGTCTTAACATATTCATATTTGCTTTTGATGGTTACACCGTGCATGCAATATTTTTAACTTGCTATCTAAAAACAATCGTTCTAGCCGTAGCTTGAATTGTCTTGCTTCAATTAACTATGTTTGAGTCTTCATGTGTATGAGATGTAATAGAGTTGTTCGAGGACGAAAAAGGCTTTAAGTGTGGGGTAGTGATCTTGGGCATAATTATGTGCCCAAGTGCTATTTTATAGCTTAATTTAGTCATGTTTGTCTAATTATAACAAACATTCTTATTTGATTTTGTGTAAATTTTGGTATGCACTAACCAACGTGATTAATCCTTGTTTTTTAGGTGAAAAATGCATATGAAGGACTAAATAATGATGGGTGAAGTGAAGGAATGAAGTTGAGAGTGAATGGCAATGGATGGCAAGAAAACATGCCATGGCAAGGCTGGCCGCCCTAGGAAGCGTGCCACGCTATGCGAGTGCTGTGCCTAGAGCCGTGACACGCTAAGGCCATGCGCGCGATATCATCCTTCCAAGGCGCCTGTGCGCCAGCATCTGTGCCATGCTAGGAACTGTTGCAGGCCGCAGGCCGTGTCACGCTTGCCATCGCACAGGATCAGCGTCGTGCCACGCCGGCTGTAGCGCCATGCCTCGGCGAAGAAACATTCAAATGCAATTTCCAGTGGGCTTCCGCGTTGCCTCCATGGCATGGAGGTAAATTGGCGCGTTCACCTCCGTGCCATGGAGCCATTCCATGACAGGAAAAAAATTGCAAAATCCCATTTACTATAAATTCAACCCTTAGTTCCTAAAATCATTTGTCACAAAATATTTTCTTAAAACCATAGAGGAGCGAAGGGAGAAGTGAAGAAATAACCTAGGGTTCACTCATTTTACATTCTCTTTTACCGATTCTTTTAAGTACTCTACTTTAACGATGTTTTAAAGTTATTGTTCGAACATGAGTGGCTAAAACCCTTCCCCTAGGGTTGAGGCCACGTGATATGATTGTAATGCATGAATTCATTTTGGTTTGAGTTGTTAATTGTTGTTTTGTATTACAGTCGTTATTATGGTTGTTTTTATGCTTGATCACCATGAAAACATACATGTTAAGCTAGGTAAAAGCTTGAAAGAGTAACCCTAGGCAATAACATAGGAATGTAGTGAGCAAGTACTTATCTTTCGATATGATTCGCAATTAGGATAAATAATATACCTAAATTACCTTGCTTGGTTGATAAAATGTGACGATAGTAAGACACCGACTTAGAATTTTCACTCCACCACTCGTAGAAGTAGTTGTGAAGCTAAGTTAGGTTAAATGACTAGAGGTACGAAAGTCCTTAATTAAGAGCACAAACCCCGTAAACCACATCCACGTAGTTGAATTGCCCACAAACTAGGATGTCACATTCCCACTAAATGATGTAGTTGTGAGGCTAGTTTGTTGTGTTTAGAGGCTCAAGAGACCATGAACATCGCATTTCCAACTATGTGAGACAACAATTGATAATTTCATACGTGCACCATTACAAAGTGTAGCATTGCATGATTATCCGGCCTTAGCTTAGTTGCTTATTATATCGTTTCTAGATTGTTTTGTGACCACCCCAAAACTTAATTATTATTTATCGAAAACATCTATAATAAACACTCGTGAAGGTTACTCTTACACTTGAACTTCATAATTTGCTGAATTGGTCTAGTCCATGTGGGTTCGACATCCGTCTCCTAAAAAGGTCCACTGTATTACTTGTACGACCACGTACGCTTGCGAGTGCGCTGGAGCGCAACAACAATCTCGAATCACATTGGCTATCACCCTCAGGATATTGATCACATACCGAGACATGATGCATGCTACTAGGGCTGCCCTATCCATACTTAGTGTATTGTCATTCAAAGTTGGCGTTAGTCAATGACGGACTAGTGTCCAGTAGGCCTTTGCTATGATGTTCAGCAAAGATTTTGTGACCTGCTTTGCACCAAACCCCTAGTTAGCTCTCTCCTTGACCTCTTCTATGACCGTAGATAACCACAAATATTGTATTTCTCACTTTGTTCGGGTAAGAAACTTTAATTGTCGGCCTGCGACTCTGCAGTCAATTTCTGTTGTAAGTGAGTTCCCCAAGGTCTTTTTAGAGGATTTTCCTGGAATTTCTCCTGAAAGGGAGATAAAATTTTCTATTGATCTACTTTTAGGTACTCAGCCTATATTGATCCCTCCTTACAGAATGGTTCCAGTAGAGCTAAGGGAATTGAAGGAGCAGTTAAGAGATCTGCTCGAGAAAGGATTCATTCAACCTAGTGTATCATCTTGGGGTGCACCGGTGCTCGTTTTTCAAAAGAAAGATAGGTCATTAAGAATATGTATTGACTACAAGCAGCTGAATAAGGTTACGACTAAGAACAAGTACTCACTTCCCAAGATTAATGTCTTGTTTGATCAGTTATAGGGTGCCATATGCTTCTCAAAGATTGATTTGAGATCCGAGTACCATCAGTTACGGGTTAGGGAAGTTGATATCCCTAAGACTGCCTTCAAAACCAGATATGGCCATTATGAGTGCTTAGTGATGTCATTTGGGCTTACTAATTCCTCAAAAACTTTTATGGATTTGATGAATAGGGTGTTTAGGCCCTTCCTTGATGTATTCGTGATTTTCTTTATCGATGACATCCTGATTTATTCACGATAAGATGCTGAGCATGCAGATCACCTAAGAGTTGTGTTACAGACTCTCTAGGAGCACAAGTTGTATGCTAAATTTTCTATGTGTGATTTTTGGCTAACATCTGTGGCTTTCCTTGGTCATGTAATTACAGCTGAAGGTATAAGAGTGTATAGTCAGAAGATAGAGGCAGTAAAGAGTTGGCCTAGACCCTTGTATCCTATAGAGGTTCATAGTTTTCTGGAATTGGCAGGTTACAATCATAGATCTGTCGAAGGTTTCTCTACTATCTCCACACCATTGATAAAGTTGACTTAAACAACTAAGTTTCAGTGGTTAAAGGTCTGTGAGCGCAGTTTTAGGAATTGAAGGATAGGTTAACCTAAGCACCTGTTTTGACTCTTCTAGAAGGTACAAATGGTTATGTGGTTTATTGTGATGCCTACAGGGTCGGCTTAGATTGTGTATTGATGCAACACAACAAAGTCATTGCCTATGCTTCGAGGCAGATAGGGAAGCATGAGCAGAGTTACCCTACCTTTGATCTAGAATTAGTAGTGGTGGTCTTCACACTAAAGATCTGGCGTCACTACTTGTATGGAGTACATGTTGATAATTTGAAGGATCATAAGAGCCTTCAATATTAATTCCAGCAGAAGGAGTTGAATTCACGCCAGAGAAGATGGTTAGAGTTGCTAAAAGATTATGTTGTTAGCATCCTGAATCATTCAACAAGGAAAATATTGTAGCTGATGCGCTATGCAACAAGTCTATGGGTAGTTTGAGTCATATTCAAGTTGACAGAATTGAAATGATGAAGACTCTACAACAGTTGGCTGATTTACAGATTCGGCTACTAGATGACAAAGAAGGGGTTTTATTATCCAAAACGAAGAAGAATCATCCTTGTTGGCTAAAGTTAAGCAACAACAATATGATGATCCAGAGTTAGTATTATTGCGAGACAGTAAAACGCAGCAGAAGAAAATCCTTTTTGATTGTGGACACGATGGAGTTCTAGATACTAGGTTCAAATATATGTACCTAATATGGGTGAGCTACGAGAACAGATTATGAATGAAGCTCATTAATCTCGATATTCAGTATACCCAGGTGACATGAAGATGTATTGTGACCTGAGGTAGCTATATTGGTGGAATGGACTGAAAAAGGACATCATAGGTCTTGTGACTCAGTGTCCCAATTGCCAGCTGGTGAAGGTCGAGCACCAGGGCCTAGAGGTCTAGTGCAGGATATAGAAATTCCTACCCAAAAATATTAGGTGATTAATATGGATTTTATTTCACGATTGCCTCGAACGAGCAGAAAACATGATTCTATCTAGGTAATAGTAGATAGATTGACTAAATCAGTTCACTTTTTTCCAGTTAAGACTACTTATGCCGCAGAGGATTCTTCTAGGCTATATATACTGGAGATTTCGCCTACATGGCGTACCCTTATCCATTATTTCTAACAGAGGTGCTCAGATCACAACAAACTTCTAGAAGTCTTTCCAAAAAGGCCTGGGCCCTTAAGTTAGCCTTAATACCATATGTCATCCTCAGATAGACGGACAAGATGAATGAACCATTTAGACGCATGAAGATATGTTGCATGCCTGTGTTTTAGATTTTTACCGAAGATGGGATGATCATGTTTCCTTGATTGAGTTCGCCTATAGTAAGACCTATCAGGTGAGTATTCAGATGGCCCTATATGAAGCTTTATATGGGCGACTATGTAGGTCGCTGGTGGGCTAGTTCAAACATAGTGAGGTAGAGTTATTGCTGCCAGACTTAGTGTAGTAGGCTATTGACAAGGTGAAACTTATTAGACATCGACTTCAAATGGCCCAAAGCAGGCATAAGTCTTATGTGGATATACACCGTCGAGCACTAGAGTTTTCTGTTGATGAATGGATCTTCCTGAAAGTGTCGCCTATGAAAAGCATCATGCAGGATGAAAGGGCAAGCTGAACCTTCGACATATTGGACCTTACAGAGTTATCCGCAGGATAGGAAAAGTAGCTATGAGTTGGAGTTTCCACCAGAGATAGTGGCAGTCTAGCCAGTATTTCATGTATCAATATTGTGGAAGTGTATAGGAGACCCAACCCATGTTATGCCTATCGATGATGTCCGAATTCCTAAGGAGATGACCTACCCCGAGGTTGCAGTTGCTATTCTTGACCGACAAGTCAGGAATCTTCAGACAAAAGAAGTCGTTTCGGTTAAAGTACTATGGTGAAGTCATAACATTGAGGAAGTAACGTTGGAGGCTGAGGAGGAAATGAAGAAGAAATATCCTTATCTATTCACGATGTTGACATGATATTAAGGTATGCGTTTGACACCTATGTTACTGAGTATCTATTATGAAGCATGTTAAGCGAAATTAATTTCCATTTGGGGACGAATGTTCCTAAGGAGTGGGAGAATGTTACACCCTAGAATAAAAATTTATAATTTGGTATCTTTATGCTATTTTAAGAGAATTACGGGCTTTATATTGGTCGTAGATGACAAGGGAAATGTGTACGAACGGAAAAGCAAAGAGTATGTGAAGTTCATATGTAAGAGCCAATTTTAAATGATAATATCTCCACATATATAATGAATTAGAAGCCCCGCGACTATCCAATTTTAGGTATTTGAGTATAGTTTTTAGAACATCAAACTACTCGTTAATCGGAGTTCGGCATAAAAAGTTATAGCAATTTTACGGTGGCACTATGGGACAGTGATGTGCCCACTGCCATAAAAACTGCCACCGCCCAAATACCTTTGCTATGAGATCATTTTAAACTTTTTCAAATTTGAGGTGGTTGCTTATCCTCTAAAATCCTCACAAATTTCCAGAAAATAACTAAGGAAAACACCAAGCTAAACTCCATTAAAACTAAAGCTAAGTGAAGGGTTTCAATCACAAGATGAAGGTGGTGTGTTGGTGGCTTGGATGCATTTGGGCAGTGCTGCTGTGGTGAATTTTATGCATTTCTGAATCTTTTCTAAGCTACATATATGCTCCCATTTGGTAGGAACTAGAAAAAAATATAAAAGGTAAGAATTCTAGTACTAACCTTTTTTTAATTCTTGATTAAAACACTAGAAGTTGGGTATGTTGGTGAACTATTTTTGCTACGTTTTGGACAGCAAGATTGCTGTGTTTTTTGGATAAGAAGTTGAATTCAAAATACTCCTATTTTAACCAAGAATAATCCCCAGAAAAAGGTATGTTTTTTTAGTATTCAAACATGCAAGAATCATAGTTTGAAACTAGAGGTTTGACGCTAAGTTTGGCTGCCATTTTGGGTGCAATTTCGCTGAAGGTTACTGCTCATTTTTGAAGGTTTTTGTAGCTGTGTGTTACTAGAAATAAACTCCCTATTTATGGGAGTTGATTACAAAGGAAGTTAAGTAATTTTCCTACTTCTATTCTTTTCTTAAAAGTGTGTAGAACAGGTTGTAGCATTATGTTAGAATGTTGCCTTGTGTGTTGTTGTTGTTGTTGCTACTGTTGGTGTGATGTTTTTGCTAGATATATTTAGCTGAAATAGCCTTAGCAATTGGTTATAAAATCAAGTAATTAAGTGGGATAAGTGCTGATTGTTGAAAGAAAGAAACGACATAAGAAAGCTCGCCGTAAAAGAGGTATGTAAGGCACCCCGTCCTTCGTTCTTTTAAGCACGATTCGTGCGTTGTGAATTCAATGAGCCAGAAACCTCTTTACAAGTCTTGAGGTAGTATGTTAAGATTCATTTAATAATTTCATGTTTCATGTTTGATTGAGGTTAAATTTTGAGATTATGTCTAGCCCAAGTGAGGCATTTAAAGTGGGGCATAGTGTTGAATGTTTTCGTAATTGTACATCGAGTTAGAAACCCCTCAGTGTGGTCACTCTACCCTTACTGTATGTTATATATATATGTGTGTGTGATGTTAAATGTTTTTAAAGGTCTGGTTGCTGACAAAAATTGTGAAAGAGCCAAGATGATAACGTGTAAATGATTTTAAGCAAAGTAAAGACGTCGCATGCTATTAAGGGTAAATGAGCCTATTGCATTACAATTGCCTCTTTATGGTTATCCTTTATCTTATGTTTATGTTATGAAATATTCCAAGACAAGGGAAGATTTCTTAATCCCTTTCCCTTAAGCCAAACGACAAACTAGGTCATCTGCAGTTCCTTATGATTTATATAAGTATTGATTACATGCATTTAAGTGCTATTTTCTATATTTTCATGTTATACATGCTCATTTGCAGTTATGCATTATGAACGAGGCCTATGCAGGCCACAAATTTAGTATTCATCATTTCTATGCTATACGTGTTAAATTGACCTAGTATAAGCCATATCAGCTTTGTTTATGAATATGATTATTATTTATTAATTTTACCCCGGTGTGCTACACCAACTAAAGGTATTTTGACCTTACCCCTGGGTGGTACACCGGCTAGATAGATTTTACCCCAGTGTGGTACCACACTGGCTGGAGGCATTTTTATTTTTAACCCGGTGTGGTACACTGACTGGATGAATTTTATATGGATTTTATGGTCGGCTGGTGACTGGCATTTCAGTTATAGTTTTCATGATTAGATGGTTGTATTTACCCTTCAATATTGATTTATCATAAGGTTTCAATTTTCAGGATTCTGAGTTGTTACTATTCCTTATTTCTGACTCAGTTATCATTATTATCTTATATATTCAAAGTTTTTAGCCTTACATACTAATACATTTTATTCATACTGACATTCCTTCATCTGGGGACCCCTCTTGCAACTGTGTTGTAGGTACAAGTCGAGAATCAGATCATCGGGCACAATAGGAGCCAAATTTTAGAGGAATAGTGGTATGCAGGACTCTTCCATGTGCCATTTCTTATTTTTGACTATTTTGAGTTTTGTGTACAACAGGGGTAGGTTGGGCCCTTGTCCCGTGCATTTCATTTCGTTTACTCTGTAGAGGCTGATGTGGACTAGTTTGAACAGTAGTTCTTCTTGTCTAGTCGTGTTGGTTTTCCATTTCTATGATTAGCTTTATTGCAGCCTTGTTGGCTTTCCAGGTTGTTTATTCATCATTGTCAAGACTTTATGGGTTCGGTATTTATCTTGGTTGGTTTTGATAGGTGGCTTGGTCAGCCTTAGTGTTAATTTTTAGACTCTGTATAGCCAACTTCTCGATAAATCGTGAATCGAGTGCAAGTTGAGCCCTACCCTAGTTTTGGGGAATGAAAGTTTCCCCCTCCCGAGAGCACACCAGTGATATCACACCTTAATCATTCTTCACCCTAGCAAGGCTTAAAACAGCTCTGCCCATACCAGTGAGACAGTTAGGGCATCATGTAACCTCTATCATGGTGGTGTCGGTTATGAAAAGACTCCCATTGTTCCTCATGTTATAAGTTACTCATGTTCATGTATATGATATTTTGCTTTATAGGTTATTTTTCCCATAGATCAGTTTATGAGTTTTCATTTATGATTTCAAGTATGGCACACTATTTGATTTCTATTTCTAAACCTTGGGTCATCAGGTTCAACTTATGATGACTATCTCATGATTAATTACTTCAAGAATATAGATGTTAGCATGTTTCCCTTACTCTCACGTTCTATCTTTTTTTATGATATCACCCAAGTGTATGTATACGCACGTGGTCGTCAAGTAATATAGGACTAAAAGTCCGGATTATTGATCCATCAGAGACTTGTTAGTTTAATCTTTTAAGGTTGTTTCTTGTTTCGCTATTTCATAAAACAGTTGAAATGGGGAATGGTTTGGAAAATTAACTACTAAAAGATTTAAATATAAAAAATTAACTAAAGACAGTTGCAAACTTGGTCTTACTTCAAATAATGATGAATATCTAGGGAAATGGCACTTTCAGTTTCAAGTTGAGTTTTCAAGACGTGATTACACTAGAACAATTCTTCCTATTGTTTCTAGTTGCAAGTTACTATCCTATTTCTTACCACTCTATCGAGTACCCAAGAACTATCTCGTGAACCCTATGCCTATATCCCTATGGTCATAGGAGTAATCTAAATGGTTATTCCCACTTGTATTTCAACTAAACAGGGTTGAAGGGTATATCTCTATCCTCAACAACAATTTCTATCCTCTCACCAATGGTTTTAAAGGTCTTTGAATTCCTGTTCTATATTTACCTTTAACACTTTCGGTTCCCTTTCCAAAGTTCAACGCAACCCAACCAATTTACTCACAAGTTGATCAGGCTAATGAATAAGTAATTAAAATAAGTAAATATGAACAACTATTAATGAAGAATCGAAACTAGCATAAAATCAGTCTATCAAACATCAGCCATCCACTATGGCCAAAACCCTAGAGTATGAGTTTAGAAACTCATAGACAAGTGGAAAATAAAGACTTAAATCGTCATCATTCAAAGTAAAATGATAAAGAAAAGAAGAAACCTAGTGTTGTACTTATCTCCTCTTCCAAGCGGCTTACAACCCTTACAAAATGATATACGAAATGTAAAATTGATCAAAAGATGCTCAACAAATGACCTAGAAGCTATATATATAGTTGAGCCTTCAAGTAACGCTTCTGCCCTCCAATACTTAGCTTTAAAATCAGAAATTTCTGCTCTGCAATAGGCCTGGCATGCCGCCGCACTTATAGCCCTAAGTTGGGCTCAAGTTTCCTCTAAAGTTTAGCTCCAGCGTCCAGCCCCATCCATAGCACCAAGGAGTTAACCAAATTTCAATACCTCTAGATCATCCGGGTGTTAGTCAAATTTGTTGGCTCTACAACCTTTCTGGCACCCAGCCCCATCTATAGCACCAGAACTTTGGGAAATTTCTCTAAGTCTAGAATACTCTGGGGCTCCACGCCTATCATCTCGCCAAAGTGTTGAATGAAATATCTTTGAAGTTTGGGACCTAGTGCTGGGCACTAACCATAGCCCAATATTTAATGCACATTTCTTTGATGTTTGGGACCTGGTGCAGGGCACCAGCCATAGCCCAGATCCTTCTTCTCAGCTTCTCAAATCTTCACACCTTGGGCTAATTTGGTTCCTTTTTCCTTGGTTTAGAGATCAAAACATCTCAAATCATTTTTTAGCTAACAAAATATGCAAACACATGAATTTATGTATTTAATAAGAATTATGAACTCCAAAACAAGGTAAAAGATGGGAAAGATTAGAGGCTTTTCAGGCTTATGTATGTGTTAGCTTCGGATGCTTATTATGATTCTATGTTGAATTAGACT
This sequence comes from Datura wrightii, assembly GCA_035772735.1. Taxonomy (NCBI): domain Eukaryota; kingdom Viridiplantae; phylum Streptophyta; class Magnoliopsida; order Solanales; family Solanaceae; genus Datura; species Datura wrightii. The sequence continues at coordinate 11,876,416 of JASDFA010000002.1, forward strand.
TTCACTGAGTTATATTGATGATTTCTTCAATTTATCAAATGAGTTATATGTATCCTTATGCCATGGGTCTACTTGGGGCCTCTCAGGGTCCCTTATCCCATGTCTACGATCCGGGCCTCCATTAGAGTCGTGAAAAACTTTGTATCAGAGCCTTAGGTTTGAAGTTTCCTAGGGTGTCTGAAAGCCGCGTTAAATAGGGTCTTTTTCATGGGTGTGAAGCACGCCAAACTTATGATGAAGAGGCTACAAGACATTTAGGAAATGTTCCTTTCTTTCATGATCTATGTCGTGCGACGAAAAGTCTTTCTATCCTTCTAATTCGTGCTATTAGAGATTGCAGAATCATGGCTCCTCGAAGAACAAACAGAAGGAGGAATGGAGGTGGTGAAGGCATGAGGATGGAAATGATTATGGGCATCAGCCAGCCACACTAGTTCAGGAGCCTCAGGTACCAGAGGCAGCTGCTCATGCTAAGTTTCGGGGCCGCTATTCAGATGCTTGCACAGACCTTGACCGCTCAGGCTAATCAGCAGGCCGTTGCGCATGTTTCGTAAAATGGTAAGCAGTGGTGGCTCGAGTCAAGTACTTCTTAAGGATGAACCCTCCTGAGCTCAAGGGGTAAAAGCTAGATGAGGACCCACATGAGTTCGTGGATGAGATTGTCAAGATCACCCAAGTCATGGGGGTGAGTAGTGTTGAGTGCTCAGAGTTGGCCTCCTACCAGTTGAAACTACGACCTTGGTGTAGGTCATCTCCTCAGAAATTTGGACATCATCGATAGGAATAACATGGGTTGGGTCTGCTATACACTTTCGCAACATAGATACATGAAATACTGGTTGGACTGCCACTTGCTCTGGTGGCAACTCCAACTCATAGCTACTTTGCCTATCCTGCGGATAACTCTGTAAGGCCTAGCATATCTAGGATTCATCTTTCCCTTTCAGCCCGCATGAAGCCTTTCATAGATGACACTTTCAGGAAGATCCATTCATCAACAACAAACTCTAGTGCTTGATGGTGTATATCCACATAATACTTATGCCTGCTCTGGGCCATTTGAAGTCGATCTCTAATAAGTTTCACCTTGTCACTAGCCTTCTGCACTAAGTTTGCCCTAATAACTCTGGCTCACTATGTTTGAACCAGCCCACTGGGGACCTGCACATTCGCCCATATAAAGCTTCATATAGGGCCATCAGAATACTCACCCGATAGCTGTTACTATAGGCGAACTCAATCGAGGAAACATGATCATCCCAGCTTCCATCAAAATCTAAAACACCGGCATGCAACATATCTTCAAGCGTCTAAATGGTCATTCATCTTCTCCGTCTATCTGAGGATGAAATGCGGTACTAAGGCTTACCTGAGAACCCAGGCCGTTTTGGAAAGACTTCCAGAAGTTTGTCGTGAACTGAGCAACTCTGTCAGAAATAATGGATAAGGGTACGCCATATAGGCAAAATCCCCCATATATACAACCTGGCAGAATCCTCTGCAGCATAAGTAGTCTTGACTTGCAAAGATGTCAGGACCCGAACATGCACCTGTATCGTAGATACGGGATAAGGGACCCTGAGGGACCCCAAGTCGACCCATGGCTCATTCATATAACGAACCTCAATTCAGATAAGCGGAATGATAATCATAAAGATATAGCAGAAACGTAATCATAACATAGCATCAAGAAATACAAATGCTTACAAAGCTGAGTACTACATACTTGTCCAAAAGCCTCTAAAACATAAGATGGGTTGATGGGAAAATGTCCCCAACTAACCCGACCAATACAGAAACATAAACAACATCAAAGTCTATCAAACGGTCCTTGGAACATGAGGACTCACCAATAAGTTGATATCGTAGGCATGGATGGACAAGGGATGAGGATGGGCCTGAGATCTGGACCCTATATCATGAAATGATATAGCATAGAAAGTATGCGGTCAGTACATGGAATGTACTGAGTATGCAAGGTAAGTAAAATGAAAATTTTAAAAGTAAAGTAAAACTCATAAATAGACATAGGAGAAGGACATCATGCTTACATCAAAATCTTCATAATAATCATAAGGTACAAGGCTTTCAAATCATTCATAATAGTTCACTATCATAATCGTAAGGAAAATTTATCAAAACATAACTTGAGCCAATAACATAGGCATAAAAATGCATAAAACATGTGGAACAATGGGATAAATCGTCATAACCGACACCATCATGGTAGAGCCTTTTATGATGCCCCACTGTCTCGCTCAAGTGGGCAGAGCCAACCTTGGCTTGCCAGGAGAGGGTCGTGCATAAGGCGTGATATCACATTTGAGAGGATCATTATCATAACATCATAACATTTACAACCCACAGTGGCACGTGGTTATGAGACACCGGCGTAGTCCTTTGAATGCTGGGCTACTCGGTGCTAGACACTGCTCAAAAAAACATGCACATAGGCTAATGCATATAGGCTCATATATCACGCATAAAAAATCATAGGCTAAGATATAACATTTATCATCATTGACCCCCTTTAAAACATGCTTATCTAAGAATCAAGGCCCCTTTTTATCGGCCAACTTCATGAATCGATAAATCATGAAATTCGTTTTGTAAATCATAAACCATTCTTCATCATATGGGCATTGCCCAATTCTTCTTCATACTCAATTCTTTCAAAATATGCTCATAAACATGGGTAACTTGGATTCATGCATTTCCATAATCAATAAACTTAAAATAATGAATATTCATCATAAATCATATTTTCCATGAACTTCCATAAATGGGCAATGTAGATTTAAAAAGATTGAAACATGATTTTGAAGAAAATAATACTAAACCTGCCCAACATGCATATTTCTATAAATAAAACTCAGTTATAACATACCCATAAGCAGAAATCATATTGACATGCTTGGGGTTAAAACCCCCTGGAATTTGAGTAGGAGAATCATGACTTTAATCGAAATTGGGAAAAGGTGAGGAAGAATTCTGCCCATTTTTAAAACCCTACATACCTGGGAATGGATGAACTTTAAGCTCCTTGAACACCCACAATGAAATTGAAAAAAAATTTGGGGAAGAAGGCCTTGAATCTCCCAAAAACATTTCAAAAATTCTTGCATAAGAATGTGCGTGCCTAAAGGACTTAACTCATATTATCATGCTCAGAAAATATCCAAAATGACGTAGTTTAGAGGCTAAAAGGAGGAAAGGTTGAGAATACCCTTAAAATAATTTCCCTGAAAACTGTCCCGGACGGACCAATGACCGACCCAACGTGTCGTGGCAACATACCACGGCTTGTTGTATTGAGTCGTTGGGTCCACTGCCTCATGAAACGTCTCAGATCCTTCCCACAACTTGATAGGACGAGTCGTTACAACAACCCACGGGTCGTCAAATTGACCGTTGTCAGCCCCTTGACTAAATCTGTCTCCTCTTTCCACAAGCCTCACAACGACTCATGGTGGCTTCCAACGATTCGTGGTTTCCATCCATTGAATGCACTGGAAACCTCAACCAACCAATAATTACTTGAAAAAACGGGTCATTATCTCTCACCGCGGATCGTGGGATGGCCCATTGCTTCCTCCTAAGCCTAAGTTCAGTCCTTCTAACGACTAGTAACAACGGCTCGTTGTTCCTGACAATGGGTCATTGTACCGTCCACTATTTCCTCTGATTCCTTGACCTCCCAAACCATGAATGCATATGACGACTCATGGTATCCTGCCATGAGTCGTAGGGTCATCCGTCCTGTGATATTTTCTGCCAGTTTTCTGAACTTTTCAATTCTAACTCCCCGGTCTATTTTTAGGCCTTTCCGAGATATTACAATATCTCCCCCTTGGGAACATTCATCCTCGAATGTAGGAAACAAGAAGCGAATAGAACATACAATTTATCATAGCTATATACTAATCATTTTAACCAAAATTTTCACAGAATGACTACCTTCGAATCAAACCACATATGCATTCATACACGTAAAAGAAACTTGCACACATAAAGTGAATATGAAAACTAATAGAGTCATAGGGAAAAATTGATACCTCAAGTCAGAACTGAGCCAGTAGAGAACAAATGTGGGTATTTAGCCATCATATCCGCTTAGGCTTCCCAGGTAGCTTCCTCAACATGCTGATTCCTCCATAATACTTTAACTGAAGCTACTTCTTTGTTCCTTAGCTTATGGGCTTGACGATCTAAGATTTCTACCAGAATTTCTTCATAGTTAAGGCTGTCTTTCACCCCAATGTTATCTAACAGAACTACCAAGGCTGGATCACCCAAGCACTTCTTCAAAAGTGACACATAAAAGATGGGATGAACCGAAGATAGCTCTGAGGCTAAGTCCAACTCATACGCCACCTTACCAACTCTTCTCACAACCCAGTAGGGGCCAACATAGCGGGGACCACGTTTACCTTTCTTTCCAAACCGCATGATTCCCTTCATTGGAGATACCTTTAGAAATACCCACTCGTCCATACCAAACTCCTAATCTCTTCTCCTCACATCAGCATACGATTTCTAATGACTCTGAGCGATTTTCAACTGGCCCTGTAACAACTGAACCTTTAACATCACCTCATGAACTAAATCTGGGACTATAATAGCTCTCTCACCAACCTCGAACCATCCAATGGGAGATCTACAACTCCGCCAATAAAGAACCTCGAATGGTGCCATCCGGATACTGGAGTGGTAACTGTTATTATAAGCAAACTCGATCAAGGACAAATGATCATCCCAACAACCTTTAAAATACATAACGCATGCCCTCAACATATCCTCAAGGGTCTGAGTGGTTCGTTCTGCCTGGCCATCTGTTTGCGCATGGAAGGTTGTACTGAGCTTAACTTGCGCCCCAATTCCCTTTTGAAATGAACACCAGAATTGTCAAGTAAACTGAGTACCTTGGTCTGAAATAATAGACAAGGGAACTCCATGAAGTCGAAATAACTCCCGAATATACAACTTAGCATAATCCTCCACTGAATCCGTGGTCTTGACTGGTAGGAAGTGTGCCGCCTTAGTTAGTCTATCCACCACCACCCAAATGGAGTCATAGTGTCGGCGAGTACAAGGTAGGCCTGTAACAAAGTCCATATTAATCTCCTCCCACTTCCAAGTGGGGATGCTGATATCCTGAAGTACGCCTCCCGACCTTTGATGTTCGACGTTCACTTGCTGGCAGTTTGGGAATTTTGCCAAGAACTCTTCAATGTCTCACTTCATACCATCCCACTAATAGATTTCTCACAAATTCCTATATATTTTTGTGGATCCTAGATGAATAGAATATCTGGTACCATGTGCCTCATGCAATATCTGAACTCTCAAATTATCGATGTTCAGAACACATAAATGACCCTAGAATCATAGCACACCATGTCCCCCTTGGGAGAAGACCTCCACCTTCTGACTCCTCACCGCCTCCTTCAGCTTCCTCAATATTGGATCCTCGTTTTGCATGGATTTAGCATCAACTACCAAGGATAATTTCTGACCCATTAAGTAAAACAACACCGTCATCGGTCGTATCGATCAATCTAACTCCCAATCTTGCAAGTCGGTGGACATCCTTCACCAACTCCTTCTTTCCCTCATCCACGTAGGACACACTTTCCATGGTGAGCCTACTAAGCCCATCCGCAACCACATTACTCTTGCCCGGGTCGTAAAGGACACTCATATCATAGTCCTTAAGTAAATCCAACCACCTCCTTTCCCGAAGATTTAGATATTTCTGTGTGAACACATATTTTAAACTCTTACGATCTATGAATACATCCACGTGGACCCCATACATGTAATGCAGCCATATCTTTAATGCAAACACACCGCGGCCAACTCAAGATCATGGGTCGGGTACTTTTTTTCATGGACCTTCAGCTGTCTCAACGCATATGCTATTACCTTCCTACGCTGCATCAACAAACATCCCGGTCTGACTCTTGAAGAATCACAATAGACAACAAAGCTATTGGTACCCTCGGGTAATGTCAACACAGGTGTTGAAGTGAATCGGGTCTTCAAATCATGGAAGCTTTTCTCACAAACATCCTACCATTGGAATTTCACCTTTTTCTTAGTCAACTTAGTCAAAGGTGCTGCATTGGATAAGAAACCCTCAAAAAATCTCTGGTAGTAGCCAGCTAGGCCCAAGAAACTATGAATTTCTGAAGGATTCACCGATCTAGGTAAATTCTTCACCGCCTCTATCTTCTGGAAATCTACCCTTATGCCTTCGCTTGATACCACATGACCCAGAAATGCTACCGAGTTTAGCCAGAACTCACATTTGCTAAACTTTTCATACAACTGACAATCCTTGAGGGTTTGCAGCACTATTCTCAAATGTGTGACATGCTCCTCCATGCTTCGGGAGTATATAAGAATGTCTTCGATGAACACGATCACGAACATGTCTAGATATTGCTTGAACACCCTATTCATCAGGTCCATAAAAGCTGTAGGAGCATTGGTTAGCCCAAAAGACATAACAAAAAATTCGTAGTGACCATACTGATTCCTGAAAGTGGTCTTCGAGATGTCACTCTCCCAAACTCTGAGCTGGTGATACCCAGACCTGAGGTCAATCTTGGAGAAGCACTTGGAACCTTGAAGTTGGTCAAACAAATCATCTATCCTGGGTAAGGGGTACCTGTTCTTGACGATAACCTTATTCAACTGCCCATAGTCAACACATGCGAAGGTAACCACCCTAATTTCTAACAAATAGAACCTATGCACCCCATGGGGACTGGCTCCACCTAATGAAGCATTATCCAACAGATCTTTTAGCTGATCCTTCAATTCCTTCAGCTCGGCTGGAGCCATCGTGTAAGGAGGGATAGAAATAGGTTTCGTATCTGGCAATAGATCAATACCAAAATCAATTTCCATTTCCAAAATAACACCTAGCAAATCCTCGGGAGACACTTCCGGGTATTCGCACACCACTGGAACTGATTGAATAGTTGGGGTCTCGGACTCCACATCCTTAACCCTAACTAGATGGTATGCGCACCCCTTAGAGATCATCTTCCTAGCCTTAAGATAGGAAATAAACCGACCTGCTGGCACCGCCGAACTACCTTCCACTCCATAACTGGCACACTCAAAAAATGAAACTCCACGGTACGGGTCCTACAATTAATCAAGGCATAACACGCAAACAACCAATCCATACCAAGAATAACGTCAAAGTTAGTCATAGCCAATTCTACTAAGTCTGCAGTGATAACCTTATGCAACACAGTGACCGAGCACCCTTTATATACCTATCTAGCTACAACCGAATCACCGACAGGGGTAGAAACTAAAAACGGTTCTGACAAGGTCTCGGGTCTAACTCTAAAGCTACTAGCAATGTAAGGAGTCATGAAAGACAACGTAGCTCCCGGATCTAGCAAGGCATAAACATCAATATGAAAGACTGACAATATACCAATGACCATGTCTGGAGAAGTCTCCTGCTCCTGGCGTGAGGCAAGTGCATACAATTAGTTCTGGCACTGTCCGACACCTCCATTAGTCGATGCTCCCTGCGAGGCGGAATGGGCTGGAGCTACTGCTGTCCTGGTGGCCTGTGCTCGACCCCTATCATCACCCTGTCTGACATATGGACATGCTCAGCGCATGTGCCCAGATCTACCACACCCGAAGCAGATATCCGAACCGAGCAGGCACTCCCCGGTATGACTCTTGCCCCACTTCTCGCAAGCTGGAGAGGTATACTCTAACTGGGTGCCCCTCTGGTCCCTCGTGTTATACCCCGTAGAATTCCCGGCACCTAGACGACCTATTCGCATGTTGGTTAAGCACATCTGAAGGACATACGTGCTGTAGAAAGGCCCGGGAAAAAGATCGGACGAGAAACCCATCAAACCATCGCGGGAGGAGCCGAGGCAGAGCCCCTCCGCGATGGCAGCGTGTCACAGAGGTGAGGCCTCCGCGATGGCTCCGTGACATGTTGCCCAGGTTCAGGCTCAAGTATATAAGCCCCACTTCGGTTTAATTTCATTTTAAATCAAAGGAAATTCCAAAAAATAGAGGGCAAACGCAGAGAGAAAGGAGAAACGAAGAAATTATATAATTTTCGTCCGATTACGCTGCTAAACGCTACCCAAACTCAAATTAATCCCAGATACCGAGGTATTTAGCAGCAGAGAGCATTCCTACGGATTCAGTTTCGTAAAATATGGCTGACGAATCGTCGAGCCACCGAGCTAAGGTAAGTGGAATTGCTCTAAATTAGTGTCTATGCGTTCCTAGCTGTGAAGTGAATATTTCTCCCTTCTGGACCTCTGAAAAATAGCGAGTTTCTGGCCGTCCTTTGATAAGCCTAAGTTTAGGCTATAAACTATATCGAATGTGACGTTGCCTTTTGAAATAAAGTTGTATTTAGTATTGATTGATATGTTTATGAATGCAGTTGGGAGAAAACAGTTAAAGTACCGGCCGATCTTCGTCCGACAGACGAATAGTTCAAGGATAAGGTATGTAAAGTTAGTTTCCTCGGCAAGTTAAGAAATCTTGATACAGTACAGTAATTTAAAGGCCAGTAGATTGTCCAGAAGTCATGTGTTATGTTTGTTGCGACTGTTGGTACGATATTGAAAGTATCGAGTTACAACTTGCGTGAAATTTGATAGTATGATAGAGATTCTAATATAAGCATTAGAAACTGCACAGTATGCTCAGTATGCGATGTTACACAGGATGTTAGTATATCATTGTGCTCAATCGAAACTTAGTAGAGCAAGTAGTACCTGTAAGACAGCTCAGAAATAGAATGATAAGTTGAAACGAAGTTAGAAAGCATGTTAGGAATAGTAAATCATGTTACTATAGAAAATCAGTATACAACATAGTTTCAGCAGAAGGACTATATCATGTTCAGCATTAGCCTTAGTACATTCTGGCAGAAGACCATATTCGTACATACATATATATTATTTCCAGCCTCAGCATGTATTAAGTATGTACATATTTCTATCACTAGTCCAGCATATAGTGTATACAGAAACTGAGTAAACAGCAGAGTTTTCAGCAAAAACATTATCTTATATAGCATTTGCCCCAGTACAGCCCGACAGGAGACTATATTCATATTTATACATCTTTACCTGCCTCAACACGTATTAAACACGTACAGATTACTATCATTAGTTCAGCATGTAATATATGTGATACTTTCCCCCCTATTAGCCTCAGCATGTGAGATACGCAGACAGCATTACTAGTTGAGACTGTTGTATTGTTTGGGGTTGGATTACCCAGCATCCCTGACTGCCCCAGGGTTAATAGCTGTATCGACTCGTCCGCCAGAGGATGAGGATACGTCACTCTACGGAGTGGTATGCCGTCCCGCAAGGGGACGAAGATGGGATGCCAGTTTCCCTATATTGTGCCTTGGTCGGCCCTTATACACCCCCGTCGAGCGGGTACGCCCGGGGTGTTGATTTAGGAGTCCTTCGGACTCAGGTACAGTTATAGTCAGGGGCTCAGCGAGCCCAAGTGCATACCTAGGGGATCAACAGGATGCTTACAGCCATTATAGGAGTTGGGATGACCGGGGTAGGGGTATAGATTCTGTGTTGGTTGTACCTCCCGGCTTATGGGGGCCGGGTAAGGTTTGTGTATGCTATGTATGTTATGATATGTTATACTGTGATCTAGTAGATACGAGTAGATCGACAGTAGAATGATCAATCCTCAGGTATGACTCCTACTCCTTCCAGTATGATTAAGAGAAGGTATGACTTACATTATCAGACAGGTAAGCTACTCCTTCTACTTCAGTTTCATCAGTTATATTATTGTTTTCAGATGTTTCTTTCAGTTATTGCTTTACATACTTAGTACCAGCGGTACTGACGCCTGGTGGGGCGCTGCATTACTTGCCTGCAGGTACTCATAGACGAGCAGGTGACACTATGTGATTCCTATCAGCGATCGGGTATTCATCTCCTGTCATTCGGAGACTGAATTCCAGAGGTGTATTTTAGTTCTTTTGTTGTACAGTACGGGTAGGTCGGGGCCCTGTCCCGATCATTTCTATTGCTATTCCTAGAGGCTTGCAGTCTGTATATATCTCCCTGTGGTCAGATGAGCCGGTCGTGTGAGGCCGTGTAGTTGTTGGCTATTAGTACTTTTGCTTCTTTTATGTTGGCCGTGTGGGGCCATAAGTTTGACAGTAGTGGTGACCTTGCCGGTCACGTAGCCTTCTAGTATGTTATTGCTGAGTTACAGATAACTAGACAGCATGGTGGCCTTGTTGGCCCGCATAGGTTTCCCTGAATGGATATGTTTCTGGTCAGCTGTTAGTACAGGTACAGGGGGCTATAGGCCAATGGGTCGGGGCTGTGTTTACAGCCGTTATATAGCCCTTTGTTTCCAGAAATATGTGTTAGAGCCAGCCAGGCACCAGATGTGCCCAGGCTTAGCAGTCCAGCAGTTTAGGTCCCAGTAGGGCACCAGGTGCCAGTCATACCCCCCCGAGGCGGGGTGTGACAAACTTGGTATCAGAGCCAGGTCGTATCCAGGGAGTCTGCAAGCCGTGCTAAGTAGAGTCTTGTCTATGGATGTGTTGTGCACCACATACTATAGGCAGGAAGCTGCGAGGCATGATATGATGGTTATCCTTCTTTCTCAGTCAGTCGTGCTTTAGAGCGGTACAGTATAGGGTTGAGTCCCTAAAAACTTACCGTATTCTTTGATTACAGATACAAAGGCAGATCAGCATTTCCCTATCACAGGCAGAAGATCATAGATAGCAACAGAAGATAACATCAGTCAGTTACATGATAACTACAGCAGCAGGAGGGGGTATCAGAGACCTCCCAGCGTGATACCTTTATTGGCATTATTCCCAGTATACGTTGATAACGTCAGAATAGGAAGTCAGAAGTATAGTGTACATATGAGTTAATTTACTTATTAGCTATATAAGATCTGATTATGATTACAGATAAGGTCCGACCACCAGGTAAGTATAAGAAAGAGAGAAAAATGCAGGAATCCCAAATACATCTTTTTGGATATGGTACAGTTAAATGCTTTTATTTGTTGCAATAAGAAAAGGGCTATTCCCACCACTTGGTTTGGATGCCAGTATAGTAAAGGGGCATAAGACTTGAGATGGGGTTGCCGAATCCAGCGGTAAGTAAAGATGGGCTGATTGATCCTAGTAAGTATTAGAAAGTGTAAAGAGCCCCTAAGATTACGTAAGTTGTGCAGACCCTTATGATAATAAGCCAGTAGAGAAAGTAAGACCGTTAGCTTACCCGAAGCAGGGGTAAAAGACCTGTTAGTAATAAATGCCGGGTAATAGTCAAGTTCGGGTTAGAAAAAAGCCAAGTCCGTTACATATGTTAACAAATAGTAAGACAAAGACATACCTGTAAGATTATAGTTATGATCTAGTTGTGACATCGAAAGATATAGAGGTCATGTGAATCAGATGGGCTTGAATATAAGCCAGAAGAAGTATAGGTCGAGGCTTGATCAGTGATCTCATTAGCAACGAAAGGCAGGTAGCTTGAACCCCAGAGTTCAGTTTAAGTAAGATGAGGGGAAGAAGCAGGAATGCCAGATTTGATGGGGAAATCAGGGTTACCCCCCCCCCCAGATTAATATAGTATCGTTTTAAGGATTAAGCTTCGGGCTGACAGTAGGATTGCGGTTCAGAATACCGCAGTATGTCCGCTATGGAAAAGTTAAAGAGTTACCGATACTACAATTCTAATCTAGTGTGGCATAGAGATAAGGCCCAACAAACAGTCATGGGCTCTCAATATATGCCTAGTAAGGCCACAAGATTAGAACGTTAACCCCACATCGCAAGAGTGGCGGAATTTCAAACAGCAGACAATAACTAAGGTGTTTATGTTCGTTACTCTCAAAATGGGGTGACAATACAACGAAATGATAAGTCAGGGCAAGAGATAGTATTAGGCCGTAGAAGTGGTGTATCATGTACGATATGAGACTCAGCAGAACATGTCAGAGATTATGAATTACCGCAGAATTCAGTACATATTGTACGTAGCTAGCGATATATATGTATACAGATAATAGATATGTTGTAAGTGGCTGCCTATAAGGGCTACAATCACAGATGCTGATTAGTAATAGAAAGCATATACAAATTGCATTGCAGGACACCCCCTTGCCAAAAAAAATATAAGAAAGAGGGAGAAGAAAGAAAGAAAATGAGAAGGGAAAGGGCTGAATTATGTATGAAATCATAGAAACTATCTCAGTTCTCAGTTATTAAGTTAATAGACTTATGTGTTGTTACCAGATCTAGGCTCTAGGAGCTTACCAGAGTTAATGGCCTAAAACAGATAGATAGAGGATAAGGGCGCAGTTAGACAGTCTACCGACCAGCTGGCGCCTGCATTAGCAGGGAGGCATCCCTGAAGATCGGTAACAGTAGTGCATGTGCCAGAACCAGGATTAGAGACCGAGTAGGCAAATTTCAGAGGTTAGCAATACCAGAATTGTTCTAGCATGTTAAGTGGTTGTACGTCATTTTCCCAGCCTTGTAGGTGAGAGTCGGCCTTAGCTAACCTAGCAGTCATTATGTGGAATACCCCATAAGTTAGCCGGCCGACCCAGTCAGAATACTCGTGGGTACCCCAAGGAAGGGTCCACATCAGTAGTCAGTGACAGACTAGTACTTCAGCTGGGTTTCGTAAGATATTCAGATACAGAGCCCTAGCAGAAGGCCAGTATTTACAGAATAGCCCATAAGACCGAGAATTCCCTAGAACAGCAGTATAGATCCAAGTGGATACACACAAGGCATAAGGGATTGATAGTACCCTGCTAGAACAGTGTTTATTAAGATCAGGTGATCAGTAGACTCCCCGTGGAGATCCAGAGATTGATCGCCTGGGAGTAAGTTTGATTAAGCCCAGCCTTACAGTGGTTCAAGCAAATAACAAAGCAATTAGATGCCCACGAGTTTGCAGTTATGCATGAATTACAAGTACTCAAATAGAACAGTTAGAGCATTGCTAGACTACTGCCACATTCGGGTCATTCAACCCGACTATTCAGTCATTTAAGGTTATGCAGCCAGATCATTAGAGGTCATGGTCAATATAAGGACCCCCTGATCAGATACGGGCACATGGTGTGCAGATAGTCATTCAAGGTTACCTTAGCAACAAGCAGCTTTAGCATGCGGCCAGAAGCCCAGATAAGCTCTAGTTATACCGGTAGACTACTTGTCGGATTCTCCGGTATAATAAACCAGTATGACCGTCAGTTATATGTTGAATTTCGTAAATGTGAATTTTGGTTGATTTTAGTAGCCTTTTTGGTCACATTGTGTCGGAGGCTGGCGTACAGATAGATATACGGAAAATCGAAGTAATGAAGATCTAGCCTGGACCTACCACTCCGATCGAAGTACGCAGTCCCTGCGATTAGCCGAGTACTGCAGAGGGTTTGTAGAAGGATTTTCCACCTTAGCAGCACCTCTGACTAAATTGACATAGAAGGCAACAAAGTTCCAGTAGACTGAGGCATGTGAGCAGAACTTCCAAGAGTTAAAAGCCAGGTTAACATCAGCTCCAGTGTTAGTATCGCCAGGAGGTACAGAGGGTTGATGCAGTGTGGTAAAGTAATAGCTTATGCTTTCAGGCAGTTGAAGAAACGCGAAAAGAATTATCTTACCCATGACCTGGAGTTAGTTGCAGTAGTTTATGCTTGAAAAAGCGAGAATTTTGTGTCACCCGGGAAGGGCTAATACGGTAGTAGATGCCCTTAGCCGTAGATCTATGGGGAGTTGGCATACTTGCCGCCTGAACAGCGGGAATAGACCCGAGAATTTCACTAGTTAGCCGGTTTAGCCGTTCACATAGTAGAAATAAAGGATAATAGAACGATAATACAGAATGTCGCAGCGTTGTCGTTAACGGTGGAAGTAAAGGAACGGCAGTATAGAAACCCTAGCCGGGTTTAATTTGAACATAAGATTCAGCAAGGAGAGGTGACATATTTCCAGATAGCCGGAATGTTGCAATATAAAGGCCGCATTTGCGCTCCAGATGTTTTGGGGCATTGCCAGCAGCTTACGAGCGAGACGCATTACGCCCGCTATTCTCTCCACCCAGGCGCGACGAAAATGTGCCATGATATCAAAGAAAACTACGGGTGGCCAGGTATGAAAAGAGAAATTGCTAAATTTGTAGCCCAGTCTCCTAACTGCCAACAGATGAAAGCAGAACATCAGAAACCAGGCGATTTGGCCCAGGACATAACTGTGCCTCTCCATAAAGGGGAAGCGGTAAATATGAATTTTGTAACAAGATTACCCCGTACTAAAACACAGACACGACTCCACAGGAGTAATAAGTGACAGATCGACAAAATCAACTCATCTCTTATCGGTAAGAACTACCTTCTCGGCCGAAGATTATGCTGAGTTGTATATCAAAAAGATAGTCAGATTACATAGAATACCAGTATCTATTATTTCAGACAGAGGAGCACAATTCACAGCTAGATTCTGGCAGTCCTTTCAGAAAGGTCTGGAAACACAGATTAATTTAATCACAACATTTTATCCTCAGACAGATGAGCAGGCTGAGCGCACAATTCAGACGCTCGAAAACATGTTGCCAGCGTGTGTGCTAGATTTCAGTAATAGCCAAAATGAGCATTTACCATTAATTGAATTTGCCTATTCATCCGGTCTTCTATGTAACTATGCTGAGGAAATGCATAGGAGACCCGTCCAGAGCAGTCCCAGTTCAGAATATCCAGGTTACAAAAAGCTGGCCTATGAAGAGGCTCCAATAACTATCTTAAACAGACAGATTCGCAGATTGAGGACTAAAGATATTGCGTCTATCAAGGTATTGAAACGTAACAGGAACCAAGAGGAGATGACTTGAGAAGCAGAGGAAGATATAAGGACCAGATATCCTCACCTATTTCAGGCCTAGTCAGGCGACAGGTATGTCCGTATTATTACTTATGCAGTATCTTATGGTTGTATGTCTGTAAATGATAAAGAAAGATTGATATCTAGTTATCCAGTGAATCCTAGAATATTATGCGCAGTGCCTGTGTTGGACTTTTCTGTATTTTAGGTTTTTACTATAGTCCATGTTACAGGGGAAACTCTGCCGAAATTTTTCCAGAAAGTAAACAAGTAGTCCTCTAGATAACAGTGTACATTCGAGGACGAATGTTCTTAAGGGCGGGAGAATGTTATACCCCGTAGAATTCCCGGCACCTAGACGACCTATTCGCACGTTGGTTAAGCACATCTGAAGGCCATACGTGCTGTAGAAAGGCTCGGGAAAAAGATCGGACGAGAAACACGTCGAACCATCGCGGGAGGAGCCGAGGCAGAGCCCCTCCGCGATGGCAGCGTGTCACGGAGGTGAGGCCTCCGCGATGGCTCCGTGACACGTTGCCCAGGTTCAGGCTCAAGTATATAAGCCCCACTTCGATTTAATTTCATTTTAAATCAAAGTAAATTCCAGAAAACAGAGGGCAAACGCAGAGAGAAAGGAGAAATGAAGAAATTATATAATTTTCGTCCGATTACGCTGCTAAACGCTGCCCAAACTCAAATTAATCCCAGATACCGAGGTATTTAGCAGCAGAGAGCATTCCCACGGATTCATTTTCGTAAAATACGGCCGATGAATCGTCGAGCCACCGAGCTAAGGTAAGTGGAATTGCTCTAAATTAGTGTCTATGCGTTCCTAGCTGTGAAGTGAATATTTCTCCCTTCTGGACCTCTGAAAAATAGCGAGTTTCTGGCCGTCCTTCGATAAGCCTAAGTTTAGGCTATAAACTATATCGAAAGTGACGTTGCCTTTTGAAATAAAGTTGTATTTAGTATTGATTGATATGTTTATGAATGCAGTTGGGAGAAAACAGTTAAAGTACCGGCCGAGCTTCGTCCGACAGACGAATAGTTCAAGGATAAGGTATGTAAAGTTAGTTTCCTCGGCAAGTTAAGAAATCTTGATACAGTATAGTAATTTAAAGGCCAGTAGATTGTCCAGAAGTCATGTGTTACGTTTGTTACGACTGTTGGTACGATATTGAAAGTATCGAGTTACAACTTGCATGAAATTTTCTAGTATGATAGAGATTCTAATATAAGCATTAGAAAGCGCACAGTATGCTCAGTATGCGATGTTACACAGGATGTTAGTATATCATTGTGCTCAATCGAAACTCAGTAGAGCAAGTAGTACCTGTAAGACAGCTCAGAAATAGAATGATAAGTTGAAACGAAGTTAGAAAGCATGTTAGGAATAGTAAATCATGTTACTATAGAAAATCAGTATACAACATAGTTTCAACAGAAGGACTATATCATGTTCAGCATTAGCCTTAGTACAGTCTGGCAGAAGACCATATTCGTACATACATATATATTATTTCCAGCCTCAGCATGTATTAAGTATGTACATATTTCTATCACTAGTCCAGCATATAGTGTATACAGAAACTGAGTAAACAGTAGAGTTTTCTGCAGAAACATTATCTTATATAGCATTTGCCCAAGTACAGCCCGGCAGGAGAATATATTCATATTTATACATCTTTACCTACCTCAGCACGTATTAAACACGTACAGATTACTATCATTAGTTCAGCATGTAATATATGTGATACTTTTCCCCTATTAGCCTCAGCATGTGAGATACGCAGACAGCATTACTAGTTGAGACTGTTGTATTGTTTGGGGTGGATTACCCAGCATCCCTGACCGCCCCAGGGTTAATAGCTGTATCGACTCGTCCGCCAGAGGATGAGGATACGTCACTCTATGGAGTGGTATGCCGTCCCGCAAGGGGACGAAGATGGGATGTCAGTTTCCCCATATTGTGCCTTGGTCGGCCCTTATACACCCCCGTCGAGCGGGTACGCCCGGGGTGTTGATTCAGGAGTCCTTCAGACTCAGGTACAGTTATAGTCAGGGGCTCAGCGAGCCCAAGTGCATACCCAGGGGACCGGCAGGATGCTTACAGCCATTATAGGAGATGGGATGACCGGGGTAGGGGTATAGATTCTGTGTTGGTTGTACCTCCCGGCTTATGGGGGCCGGGTAAGGTTTGTGTATGCTATGTATGTTATGATATGTTATACTGTGATCCAGTAGATACGAGTAGATCGACAGTAGAATGATCAATCCTCAAGTATGACCCCTACTCCTTCCAGTATGATTAAGAGAAGGTATGACTTACATTATCAGACAGGTAAGCTACTCCTTCTACTTCAGTTTCATCAGTTATATTATTGTTTTCAGATGTTTCTTTCAGTTATTGCTTTATATACTCAGTACCAGCGGTACTGACACCTGGTGGGGCGCTGCATTACTTGCCTACAGGTACTCATAGACGAGCAGGTGACACTACGTGATTCCTGTCAGCGATCGGGTATTCAGCTCCTGTCATTCGGAGACTGAATTCCAGAGGTGTATTTCAGTTCTTTTGTTGTACAGTACGGGTAGGTCGGGGCCCTGTCCCGATCATTTCTATTGCTATTCCTAGAGGCTTGCAGTCTGTATATATCTCCCTGTGGTCAGATGAGCCGGTCGTGTGAGGCCGTGCAGTTGTTGGCTATTAGTACTTTTGTTTCTTTTATGTTGGCCGTGTGGGGCCATAAGTTTGACAGTAGTGGTGACCTTGCCGGTCACGTAGCCTTCTAGTATGTTATTGCTGAGTTACAGATAACTAGACAGCATGGTGGCCTTGTCAGCCCGCATAGGTTTCCCTGAATGGATATGTTTCTGGTCAGCTGTTAGTATAGGTATAGGGGGCTATTGGCCAATGGGCCGGGGGCTGTGTTTACAGCCGTTATATAGCCCTTTGTTTCCAGAAATATGAGTTAGAGCCAGCCAGGCACCAGATGTGCCCAGGCTTAGCAGTCCAGCAGTTCAGGTCCCAGTAGGGCACCAGGTGCCAGTCATACCCCCCCGAGGCGGGGTGTGACACCTCGACCCTAAACCCCGGTTCCTCTAATCACCCTTGGGTCTGGAGGGAACACTATCTGAGGATGGTACTGGTCTAATGACCTCTGCTAAAACTGTGGACAGTAGCCACCACTGGACCTCTGATGTGAAAACCCACGACTATCTGTCCGAGCCCTCTTTGCCTCCCTCTCCCTCGCATGAGCTACCTCCATTTGTTGGGCGTACAACACTATGCAAGGAAAGTCCATATCCTGGTGAAGCATGGAAGTCCTGCAATCCTTGTCTAAATAACTAGCCACACCATGAACAAATCGGCTCACCTGCCCCCTATGATCCATCACTAATTCTGGGGCGTACTTCGATAAACGAGTGAACTCAAGCTAATACTCCAGCACTGTTATCTTTCCATGCTTGAGGTTAACAAACTCAGCAGCTTTCAACTCCCTCATTTCCCGAGGGAAGAATCTATCAAGAAAAGCCATGTGGAATTCATCCCAACTGATAAGGCCCGCTCCCGCTGCCCTACTGTCCTTCCATTGCTTGTACAAAATATAAGAGACTTCCTTTAGCTGATAAGAGGCCAAGTCCACACACTCCCAATTTGTCACTCCCATAACCTGAGTGACCTTCAAGATCCCTTCAATGAACTCGTGGGGATCATCATCCACCCTTGATCCTATGAACTCAGGAGGGTTCATCCTCAAGAAGTCTCTAATCCGAGCCACCGCCGCATTGCCATTCTGTGGAACCTGTACAACAACATGCTGGTTGACCTGAGCGGTCAAGTCCTGTGCCAACATTTGAATCGCCACCCGAAACTCGACGTGGGCAGTCGGCTCTGGTGCCTGGGGCTCCAGAATAGGTGGGGCTTGCTGATGCCCATGATCATTGCCATCTTCTTGGCCTTTATCATTTCCATTCCTCCTTTTGTTCATTCTTCTAGGAGACATAATTCTGCAATCGCGAATCGCATGAATTTGAAGGATGGAAAAGCTTTTTATCGCACTACATAGAACATGAACAAAGGGAACATTTCCTAAAACAATTAGTAGCCTCTTCGTCACAGGTGTGGCGCGCTTCACACCCATGAAAAAGACTCTACCTAACACATCTTTCGGACTCCCTAGAACACTTCAAACCTATTGCTCTGATCCAAGTTTTTCACGACCCGAACATACACCCGTATCGTAGACACGGGACCAGGGACCTTGAGGGACCCCAAGTCGACCCATGGCTCATGCATACAACAACCTCATTCAAATAAGCGGAACGATAATCACAAAGATATAGAGAAAACTTAATCATAACATGGCATCAGGAAATACCAACGCTTACAAAGCTGAGTACTACATACTTGTCCGAAAGCCTCTAAAACATAAGATGGGTTGATGGGACAACATCCCCAACTAACTTGACCAATACTAACATAAACAACATGAAAGTCTATCAAACAACCCTTGGAAAAGGAGGACTCACCAATAAGCTGATATCATAGGGTGGGATGGATTAGGGATGAGGATGAGCCTGAGATCTGGACCCTGTATCATGATACGATACAGCATAGAAAGTATGCGGTCAGTACGTGGAATGTACTGAGTATTCAAGGTAAGTAAAACGAACATTTTAAAAGTAAAGTAAAACTCATAAATATACATAGGACAAGGACATCATGCTTACATCAAAATCTTCATAATAATCTTAAGGCTCAAGGCTTTCAAATTATTCATAATCGTTCATTATCATAATGGTAAGTAAACTTTATAAAATTATAACCTGAGCTAATAACATAGACATAACAATGCCTAAAACATGTGGAACAATGGAGAACTCGTCATAACCGACACCATCATGGTTGAGCCTTTCAGGATGCCCCACTGTCTCGCTCGAGTTGGCAGAGTTGACCCTGGCTTGCCAGGCGAGGGTCATGCATAAGGCGTGATATCACATTTGAGGGGATCATTATCATAACATCATAACATTTACAACCCATGGTGGCACGTGGTTATGAGATACCAACATAGTCCTTTGAATGCTGGGTTGTGCAGTGCTAGACACGGCTCCCAAAACATGCATATAGGCTCATACATAAATCAGTAACATCATGCATAAAAATTCATTGGCTAAGATATATCATTCATCATCATTGACCCCCTTTAAAACATGCTTAGCCATGAATCAAGGCCCTTTTTTATCGGCCAACATCATGAATGGATAAATCATGAAATTCGTTTCGTAAATGATAAATCATTCGTCATCATATGGGCATTTCCCAATGCTTCCTCACACTCAATTCTTTCAAAATATGCTCATAAATATGGGTAACTTGGATTCATGCATTTCCATAATCAATAAACATAAAATAATGAATATTCATCATAAATCATATTTTCCATGAACTTCCATAAATGGACAATTTTGATTTAAAAAGATTGAAACATGATTTTGAAGAAAATAATACTAAACCTGCGCAACATGTGTATTTCTATAAATAAAACTCAATTAAAATATACCCATAAGGAGAATTCACATTGCCATGCTTTGGGTAAAAACCCCCTGGAATTTGAGTAGGAGAATTCATGACTTTAATCAAAATTGGGCATGGGTGACGAAGAATTCCGCCCATTTTTTTAAACCCTACATACCTGGGAATGGATGAACTTTAAGCTCCTTGAACACCCACAAAGAAATTGAAAAAAAATTTGGAGAAGAAGTCCTTGACTCTCCCAAAAACCTTTCAAAAATCCTTGCATAAGAATGGGCATTCCTAAATGACTTAACTCATATTATCATGCTCAGAAAATATCCAAAACGATGTAGTTTGGGGGATAAAATGAGGAAAGGTCGAGAATACCCTTAAAATAATTTCCCTGAAAACTTTCCCGGATGAACCAAACCGACCCAATGGGTCGTGGCAACATACCACAGCTCGTTGTATTGAGTCGTCGGGTCTACTACCTCATGAAACGTCTCAGATCCTTCCCACGACTCGACAAGATGAGTCATTACAACAACCCACGGGTCATCAAATGGACCGTTGTCAGCCCCTTGACCAAATCTGACTCCCCTTTCCACGAGCCTCACCACGACTCGTGGTAGCTTCCAACGAGACGTGGTTTCCATCCGTTGAATGCACTGGAAACTTGCGCACATGAATTGAACATGGAAACTGATTAGAGTATTAGGGAAAAACCTGATACCTCAAACTGAAATTGAGCCGATAGGGAACAAGTGGATGTATTTAGCCATCATAGCCGCTTTATCTTTCCACGTAGCTCCTTCAACATGTTGATTTCTCCATAACACTTTTACCGAAGCTACTTCTTTGTTCCTTAGATTCTGAACTTGACGATCCAAGATTGCAACTGGAATTTCCTCATACACCAACACTCTCCACCATAACAACTAAAGACGATCCAAGATTCCAAGAACTTTTACAAGAGAGATACATGAAAGACGGGATGAAATGGAGATTTATTTAGTACGTTTTTCATATTAAAAGACTCAATTATTTTTTTGACATGTTGTCGATTAAGAACTATAATTTTTTAATTCTATAAAATATTTTCTTTTAAGACTTTATCCTTAATATGATCAATTATATCAAATAAGATTTGCTTTTTATTATTGGGAATGACATTTATTGGGTGGCTATCACAAGTGCAGATTACTCCCGTGCATCCACAATGATCAGTTTAGTCACTATTGTCAGAACTATATGCTATATTAAGTTGGTTTTCATCACTCAAACTTTCTTTGGGAGAAGAATTATTCTCATGTTAATCAAGAATAGAATATAATCTATCTTTTATTTCTGGCTCAAATTCTAACATATTGATGTTATCTTTCTTTTTATTAGGGACCTTACAAACCTTAGCTTTGTGGCCAAATTTTCCACAATTCCAACACTTATCAGTATTTCCTGGAAAGCCACCTTTGTTGGCTTCTCTTTTATGTCTTTTAAATCTTTTTTTGTAATGATGGGGTTTTTCAGATTTATTCTTATAGTTCTTGTGTCTTCTTTTAATTTTCTTGGATGCTTCTTTTGAAGGGGCAGACAACTTGATGTATACAAAATCTTGACAAAAGCTTCCCATTTCTTTTTTAGATATTTTATT
This sequence comes from Datura wrightii, assembly GCA_035772735.1. Lineage (NCBI taxonomy): Eukaryota > Viridiplantae > Streptophyta > Magnoliopsida > Solanales > Solanaceae > Datura > Datura wrightii. The sequence continues at coordinate 11,898,502 of JASDFA010000002.1, forward strand.
ATCCTTTTTAAGTTGATTTTTAAGCTTCATATCTATACATAATTCATGTCCTGTGATATTTTTAAAACTTATAAGGTCACCATACGTTAACTTGTTATAAAGAATTTTTCCATCAAATCCATCTTTTAATTTTATCCTAAAAATAATGTTGGTAAAGCACTTATGAATTTTTCTTTCCAATAATCATGACTACAGTCTTCTCTGACCATAACCTTGTTGAGAAATATATCCTTATACCATCTAAAATCATCTAACTTTGGGCATGATAGGTTAGATAATATTTCTAAACTCCTATCTTGAAAAATTAGAGGTTCTCCTATAAAATATTTTGCTATATTGTAAATTAAGTTAGCGATGGCATCTTATACGCATAGATTTTCAAATGTTTGTCCTATAGATTAAGTCTTAATAACTTGAGTGATGGTTGTAACATTTGTTACACTATATCTATTATCTTCGGTGAGATAATTATCCCACAAATATTTTAATGTCCCTGTAAATCCAGATATAATTAGAGTGACAGTTTGTTTATCCGTGCAGTTTTTCATTTTATAGGCCGTAATGGCCATCCCCATTTCATGCACCTTGATGTATATCTGATGTTCTGCAGGTCCATCAATATTCCATTCAGCAATTTCATTTCCATAGCGCGAAGTATGAGATAAAAATTCATTTTCTTCATACTGCATATACAGAATAGAGGTGTTTATTATAATAATTCTTTTTGATGGAGTATGTAGAGCTTAACTTATTAATGTCGTTATCAGACTTTTCAGATATTGTTCTTATGACCTTATCATCTTTTAATTTTAATTCATACTTTAATTTCAATTCATTCTTTAATTTTAACTCAGCTTTTAATTTTTCATTAATTTTTTCTATAAGATCATCTGTGATTTCAAACTTTTCCTAAAGTTTGGGGATTTATCTTTGGAAAATTCTAGTAATTTAAATATTGGATGGGTTTATAATTTCTTATTATTATAGGAATGGCCAGGTTTATCATTGAAAATTGATTTATTATAAGTATTAAGGATATGATTAGAGACTACATATAATAATTGATTAGTATAATTATTTTTTTAAATTAATCTATTTATATCTTTATTCTTAGGATCACTTTAGGTGTCTACTGTATCAATTTTAAAAGATGTAGCTATAACAATTCTACCATCTATTGGTAAATTAATTTCCTCTAGTGGGGGAGTTAATGATTCAACCACCTTAGTTTTGGGATGCCATTTATTAATGATCATGCTTAATGATTACATTTGATCATCCAATTTTCCTGTGTACTCAAACCATTTAAAGAACTCTATATTGCATCTCATCCTTTTCATATCGGCACACCATTTTTTCCTAAAGGATAATCTTTCCTTTAATGAATATTTTTCAACATATCAATTCCTTTTTATGCTATTTTCTAGATCTAACCAGAGTTTATCTAAATATTCCAAGTCTGCTTCGAACCCCTCATCAGATCTAATCATGTATAAAGAGTCTCTCACTCCTAGCATCTCACTAGCAGTGGGACTTATTTTTTTTTGTAATTCTAGGTTCATATTCAACCTTAGGAATTGTTTCAGAGAAATCTACTCCATTTAATTTTTTTTGTCTGTCTTCAAGTGTTACCTCCTTTTCTTCTTACGTTTTTGAAAATGATGGTCTCGAAAAAGACATTCTTTTACTTGAAGAAGCATGACTAAATGATTGGGATCCTTGAAATTTTAAATCTATAGATCCATCTGAAAATTGTATTACCTGCTTAATGTTTGAATTTTCTTCCTCAATTTTTTATTCCTTTATGGAGTCAAAATGCCAATTATCCTTTACTAACACATCATCCCATTTTATCATTTTTGGAACGAAAATATTATTGTGATTGTCATTGGCTTCCATAAGCATGGTAACCCCTTTGTTACTTACTATTTTTGCTTTTGGCACTAGGGTAGTTTTCATTAGCCTGTAATATGCTATATATATTATGGCTATTTCTCTTGTATCTTTTTTGCTATTCATGCTTTTTGTTTTAACATTAATTTTAGGGTATTCATAACATTTTGATCATTAATATCTATATTAAAATTTGGATAACAGTTAAAATATTAGCTAAGTTACTTTGTAATACTGCTAACAATGATTCTACCTCAAGACTTGTAAAGAGGTTGCTGGCTCATTCAATTCATAATGCACGAATCTTGCTTAAAAGAATGAAGGATGGGGCGCCTTATATACCTTTTTTACGGCGAGTTTTCTTATGTTGTTTCTTTCTTTCAACAATCAGCACTTATCCCCTTAAATTACTTGAGTTTATAACTAAGTGCTAAGGCCATTTCAAGATAATATATCCAGCCAAAACATCACACCAACAACAGCGACAACAACAACACACAAGGCAATATTTTAGCATAATGCTACAACTTGTTCTACACACTTTTAAAGAAAGAATAGAAGTAGGAAAATTACTTGACTTCCTTTGTAACCAACTCCCATCAACATGGAGTTTATTTCCAGTAACAGACAACTACAAAAATGAGCAGTAACCCTCACTAAAGTTGCACCAAAAATGGCAGCCAAGCTTGGCGTGAAACCTCTAGTGTCAAACAAGGATTCTTGCATGTTTGAATACTAAAAAAACATACCTTTTGCTGAGGATTATTCTTATTTAAAATAGGACTATTTGAATTCAACTTTTTTACCAAAAAACAGAATAACCTTTCTGACCAAAATGCAGCAAATATAGTTCACCGACACACCTCCAACTTCTTGTGTTTTAATTAAGAATTCAAGCAAGGTTAGTAGAAGAATTATTACCTTCTATATTTGAGTCTAGTTCATACCAAATGGGAGCATATATGTATCTTATAAAAGCTTCAAAACTGCAGTAAAGTCACCACAACAGCACTGCCTAAATGCATCCAAGCCACCAACACACTACCCTCACCTTGTGATTGATCCCCTTCTCTTAGCTTTAGTTTTAATGGGGTTTAGCTTGATGTTTTCCTTAGTTATTTGATTGAAATTTGTGAGGATTTTAGAGGATAAGAAACCACCTCAAATATAAAAAATTTGGAAATAATCTCATAGCACAATACTTAAAATATAACGGTATTTGGACGGTGGCAGTTTTTATGGCAGTGGGCACATCACTGTCCGATAGTGCCACCATAAAATTCCTATAACTTTTTATTCCGAACTCCGATTGATGAGCAGTTTGATGTTATAAAAACTAGACTCAAAGACCTAAAATTGGATAGTTTTGGGGCTTCTAATTCATTATATATGTGGAGATATTATCGTTTAAAATTGTCCCTTATATATGAACTTCACATACTCTTTTCTTTTCCACTCGTACACATTTCCTATGTCATCTATGACCAATATACAACCCGTACTTCCCTTAAAAAAGCATACAAACACCAAATAATAATTTTTTTTCTACGGTGTAACATTCTCCCACCCCTTAGGAAAAATCGTCCTCGAATGGAAATTAATTCTCTTAATATGCTTCAAAATAGATACTCAGTAACTTAGGTATCAAACACATACCTTAATATCATGTCGACATCATGAATAGATGAGGATATTTCTTCTTCATTTCCTCCTTAGCCTCCAAGGTTACTTCCTCGATGTTATTACTTCGCCATAATACTTTAACCAAGGAGACTTCTTTTGTCTGAATATTCCTGACTTGCCATTCACGAATAGCAACTGCAACCTCGGTGTAGGTCATCTCCTCAGAAATTCGGACATCATCGATAGGCATAACACGGGTTGGGTCTCTGATACACTTCTGCAACATAGATACATGAAATACTGGCTGGACTACCACTAGCTTTGGTGGAAACTCCAAATCATAGCTACTTTGCCTATCCTACGGATAGCACTGTAAGGCCCAATATATCTAGGGTTCATCTTGCCCTTTTAGCCCGCATGACGCCTTTCATATGCGACAGTTTCAGAAATATCCCTTAGTTGCAAACTCTAGTGCTCGACGGTGTATATCCACATAAGACTTATGCCTGCTCTGTGCCATTTGAAGTAGATCTCTAATAAGTTTCACCTTGTCAATAGACTGCTGCACTAAGTCTGGCCCCAATAACTCTGCCTCACTATGTTCAAATCATCCCACTAGTGACCTGCACATTCACTCATATAAAGCTTCATATAGTGCCATCTGAATACTCACCTGAGAGCTGTTACTATAGGCAAACTCAATTGAGGAAACATGATCATCCCAGCTTTAGTCAAAATCTAAAACATAGGCATGCATCATATCTTCAAATGTCTAAATGGTTCATTTATCTTCTCCGTCTATCTAAGGAAGAAATGTTGTACTAAGGCTTACCTAAGGTCCCAGGCCTTTCTATAAAGACTTCCATAAGTTTGTTGTGAACAAAGCACCTCTATCAGAAATAATGGATAAGGTTACGCCATGTAGGCAAAATCTCCCATATATACAGCCTGGCAGAATCCTCTGTGGCATAAGTAGTCTTGACTGGCAAAAAGTGAATTGATTTAGTCAATCTATCTACTATTACATAGATAGAATCATGCTTTCCGCTTGTTCGAGGAAATCCTGGAATAAAATCCATATTAATCACCTCTTATTTCTAGGTAGGAATTTCTATATCCTGTACCAGACCTCTAGGCCCTAGTGGTTGACCTTCACCAGCTGGCAATTGGGAAACTGAGTCACAAGACCTGTGAAGTCCTTTTTCATACCATTCAACCAATATAGTTGCCTCAGTTCATGATACATCTTCGTGGAACCTAAGTGTACTGAATATCGAGAGTAATGAGCTTCATTCATAATATGTTCTCATAGCTCACCCACATTAGGTACACATAGATGACCCTAGTATCTAGAACTCCATCAGGTCCACAATAAAAAAGGCTGTGCTTCTGCAGCGTTATACTGTCTCTTAATAATACTGACTCTGAATCATCATATTGTTGTTGCTTAACATCATCCAACAAGGATGATTCTTCTATGTTTTGGATAATAACACCCCTTCTTCGACATTTAGTAACCGAATTTGTAAGTCAGCCAACTGTTGTAGAGTCTTCATCATTTTAATTCTGTTAACTTAAATATGACTCAAACTACCCATAGATTTGTGGCATAGCGCATCAGCTCCATGGGGTGCACCAGTGTTATTTGTCCGGAAGAAGGATGGTTCGCTTCAGATGTGCATTGTACTATCGGAAGTTGAACAAGGTCACCGTTATGAACAGGTATCTCTTACCCAGGATCGATGATTTATTTGACCAGCGTCAGGGTGCCAAGTGTGTCTCTAAGATTGATCTCAGATCCAAGTATCACCAGCTCAGGGTTCGGGAGAGAGACATCCCGAAAACCGCTTTTAGGACTCGGTATGGTCACTACAAATATGTTGTTACGTCTTCTGGACTAACCAATACCCCTGCAACATTTATGGATCTAATGAACAAAGTGTTCAAGGCATATTTGGACATTTTCGTTGTTGTCTTCATTGATGACATCCTCATATACTCTCAGAGCGAGGAGGAGCATGTCTCTCATTTGACAGTAGTGCTTCAGACCCTCAAGGATCATCAGTTGTATGCAAAGTTCAACAAATGTGAGTTTTGGTTGGACTCTGTGGCATTTTTTGGCCATGTGGTATTGAGTGAGGCGCATGGATCCAGGTATTCTATCCATCTGTGTGCCACCAAGATGTATCATGATTGCGAGAAATATATTGGTGGAATGACATGAAAAAGGTCATTACGGGAGTTCATAGCTAGATGCCCGAACTGTCAGCAAGTGAAAGTAAAGCATCAAAGGCTAGGAGGCGTACTTCAGGATATTAGCATTCCCACTTGGAAGTGGGAAGATATTAACATAGATTTCATTACAGGCTTACCTCGTATACTCCGCCACTACGATTCTACTTGGGTGGTGGTAGATAAAGCGGAAGCTCATTCCTGGCCTCTTTGGCAGTAGCAAATCTGAATTCGTAACCCGCCATCTTTGGGCAGGAGTAGTCAGATCTACTTGTTTGATTTTAAACATCTGGTCTGGGGTTTTTTCTAAAAAATTGTAAATATCCTTGCATTGCATATTTAGGGGACAGGTTGACCAAGGCTGCACATTTTCTACCAGTCAAAACTACATATTCATTGGATGATTATGCCAAACTGTATATCCAGCAGTTGGTGCAATTACATGGAGTTCCCTTGTCTATTATCTTAGACCAAGGTACTAAGTTTACCTCTCACTTTTTGCGGTCTTTCCCAAAAGGGCTTGGGACTCAGGTTAAACTTAGCACATCATCTCATCCGCAAACAGATGGTCAGGGGGAGCGAACACTTCAAAATCTCGAGGATATGTTGAGAGCCTTTGTGATGGACTTTAAGGGTAGTTGGGATGATCACTTTCCCTTGATTGAGTTTTCTTAAAATAATAGCTATCACTCAAGTATCCAAATGGCATCGTTCGAGGCTCTTTATAGGTGGAGATGTAAATCACCCATCGAATGGTTTGAGGTTGGTGAGGAAGCTAATATAGGATCTGATTCAGTTCATGAGGCTTTGGTGAACGTTCAGTTTATAAAGTACAGGCTGAAAACCGCTCAGGGTCGTCAGAAGTCATATGCTAATGTGAAGAGGAGAGATTTGGAGTTCGAGGTGGACGATTGTGTATTTATGAAGGTATCCCCAATGAAGGGAGTCATGCGGTTTGGAAGAAAAGGGAAACTCAGTCCCTTCTATGTTGGTTCCTACAAGGTTATGAGAAGAGTTGGTAAAGTAGCGTATGAGTTTGACATGCCATCAGAGTTATCTCCAGTTCATCCCGTCTTTCATGTGTCACTCTTGTAAAAGTGCTTGGGTGATCCAGCTTTAGTTGTTTTGGTGGAAAGTGTTGCTGTATGAGGAAATTCCAGTTGCAATCTTAGATCGTCAGGTTCAGAAGCTGAGGAACAAAGAAGTAGCTTTAGTAAAAGTGCTATGGAGAAATCAACATGTTGAGGGAGCTACATGGGAAGTCGAAGCGGCTATGATGGCTAAATACCCCCACCTGTTCCCTACCGGCTCAGTTTTAGTTTAAGGTATCAGTTTTTTCCCTAATCCTCTAATCAGTTTCCATGTTCAGTTCATGTGCGCAAGTTTGATTTATGTTATGATAGATGTATGTGATGTTTGAAATCAGTTCAGCTATGTAGTTCTTTTCAAAGGTAGTTATTCCTTCAGTTTTCGATTTAAATTATTAGTATTTTCATATGATGATTGCATGTTTATGAGTTTCCGTGTGTTTCTACTATTCGAGGATGAATGTTCCCAAGGGGGAGATATTGTTATACCCCGGGAACCAAAAGGATCAGACCCGGGAATCAAAATGGTGAAAAACTAAAATTTCTCACCAGGTCATAGGACGAATCATAAGGAGTGATCACGAGTCGTGAGGTGACTCGTGGTCAAGAAGGTTTGGCATGGTTTGTTGAGAAGAGAACAACCATGATCACAAGTCGTGGTCAGGCCTCACGACTCGTGAGGCCTCCCGTGGCCTAGATTGGTTGTTGGCAAGGATGCATTAGGCAGTAGAAGCCAAGGATTGTGACTATGAGTCATGGTCACCCACCACGAGTTGTGATGTCTTCCGTGAGGTCCCCTAGAGGTTTTGAGTAGTGAACAAGATGACTCATAGCCACGAGTCGTGACTTGTGAGCATGAGTCATCCAGTCCCTCGTGGGGACTGGTAGTTAACCAAATTTTGCGATTTTAGTAGGGGATTTTCCATAATTCCTAAGTCCTAGGGGCCTATACTAAGTTGTTTAAGGCTCATTTTAGTGGGTTTTAAGAGGGCAAAACCTATTCTAAGTCATTCATTCCATGCATTCAAGCTTGAGAGGTTGGAGAGGTGATTCAAAGCTAGTATTCAAGGTTTCCATCAAATTTCCTCTTGGGCAATCAAAGATTTGGTGGAATCAATACCATCCGGTTTGTAGGTTTATGAGTGGGTGTTTCCTTCCTCACCCATGCCCAAATCTCTAGTTAAGTATGAGAAATTCCTATGATCAAGTTATTGGGTTTTTACCCAATTGCATAATTCTTCAATTTCTATACATGGGTACGATTAGATTATGTTTATATTGATGAATTGTGAAGTTTGGGCCGATTTTAAATTATTTTCTATCAAAATTGTGTTTTGCTAAACTATGAAATTTAAATTTTCATGGATGAGAAGTTCATGAAAGAAGAGAATGATGATGAATGTATGATGATGATGAGAGTTGATGATAAAAAGCATTTTTCTAAAGCTAACCATGATTATGATATTATTTTGAAAATAAATTGAGTAGATCCAAGCATGATAATGTTTTGGGCAAGGCCCATAAAGTAGTATCTCTAAAGTAAGCTGACCACATGGTTTTGGTGTAGATGCTCCCACTTATATTTGAGCTTGTAGTATGTTTCGAAATAAGCTTTTCATATTCATAAATTCATAATTGAGATGTATGTTATCATTGAACTTCATTTTCATACGATGTAGGTTCTATGCATGATTTCATTATTGAGCTTTGTCAAATTACAATGTTGAGCTTCGTTTCATATGATGTTGAGTTTATGCATGATATTATTGTTGACCTTCGTCAATAGATGATGTTGAGCTTCGTTATATACCATGTAGAACATTGCATGTTTTGGGAGAAGGGTCTAGCACCGAGCGGGCTAAGGGTCAACCACCCTACGCCTCAGAACTATGTGCCAACGTAGGTTGATACTATTATACGACTTGGGACCTCCCTAGTGAGCTTCCCCTTCAACTTGATATCGATATCATGGTAGCGTCCTTAGCCCTGGTAAGGTTTTAGGCAGCTCTGCCCACTTGAGTGTGATAGTCGAGACCACGTAAGCTCTATTGTGGTATGTCTGTTAAGTGACGAGTCTCCCTTTGTATAAATGATTCAGATTTTCATATTCATTACTCCTGATTATTATTTTAAACATGCATTTATTAAAAGAAAGGTTGGACTCATTTTAAAATTTTCTATAAATGTCATATTTCAACTTTGAGTCATTCGAGTCAGTTATGATGTTATGAAGCTATGCATGGTCATGTTATGAAAAGATTATGATTTCAGAATGAATGCATGTAGTCCTTTCTCTCAAAGTTGAAAGCTTATGATATGTCATGAAATGTTTTAAATGATTAACTTTAGTTAAGCGGTTTACTTACCTTGCATACTCGGTACATTCCATGTACTGACCGCATACTTTCTATGTTGTATTGTTTCATGATACAGGACCCAGCTCCCAAGCTCAGCCCCACTCGTAGTCGGTTGTATGGGTTAGCTCCTACTTAGGTTGCTGAGTCCTCATCCTTTGAGGGCTGGAATCTCAATTTGCTTATGTAGTTTCAGCTTCGGTATTGTTGAGTTAGTTAGGGTCTTATCCCATCAACTCGTCCAGATTTGAGGCTTTTCATACTTATGTATGTGTTGGCTTCGGATTCTTATTCTGATGTTATGTTGAGTTAGACTTCCGCTGAGTTATATTGATGATTTCTTCAGTTTATTGAATGAGTTAGATGTATGCTTATTCCATGGGTCGACTTGGGATTTCTTAGGGTCCCTTGTCCCATGTCTACGATCTGAGCCTCCGTTCGGGTCATGACCACAATGGTGGTGTTTGCATTGAATATATGGAGAAACTACTTGTATGGGGTGCATGTGGATGTGTGCACGAACCACAAGAGCCTTTTGTATGTGTTCATTCAAAAGTACTTAAACTTGCGGCAAAGAAGGTGGTTAGAACTTCTCAAGGACTATAACATGAGTATCCTTTATCATCCGAGCAAGGACAATGTAGTGGCAGATGTCCTTAGTAGGTTACCCATAGAAAGAGTGTCTCATGTGGAGGATGGAAGGAAGGGGTTGGTGAAGGATGTGCATCGATTTGCTCATTTAGGTGTTCGCCTTGTTGACTCGTCAGATGGTGGATTCATTGTTCTGAATGGGTAAGAATCTTCATTCATGACCCAGGTCAATGCTAGGCTAGACGAGGATCCTATCTTTCTAAAACTGAAAGAAGCATTTAAAAATCAAAAGGTGTAGGTCTTCTCCTAAGGGGGAGATGGTATGCTTCATTATCAGGGTCATTTATATGTTCTTGGTGTTGATGACTTAAGGGAGAGGATGTTGCATGAGGCTCATGGTTCCCGATATTCTATCCTCCCAGGTTCCACCAAGATGTACCGAGACCTATGATAAATTTATTAGTGGAATCAAAAGGACATAGAAGAGTTTGTGAGTAGGTGTTTGAACTGTCAACAAGTGAAAGTTGAACATTAGAGACTGGAGGTATGCTACAAGACTTTTGTATCCCCACTTGAAAGTGGGAGGAAATAAATATGGACTTCATCACAAGTTTGCCTCATACATGTCAATAGTATCACTCTATTGAGGTTATTATAGACAAGTCGACCAAAGCAGTGCATTTTTTATATAAGTCAAAACGATTGATTCAGTTGAGGATTATACTAGATTATATATTCGTAAGTTAGTTAAGTTGGATGGAGTCCCCCTTTCCATCATTTCAGATAGAGGTACTCAGTTCACCTGAGAGTTTTGGAGATCACTATATAAGGGACTTAGTACTTAAGTGAAGCTTACTACAGCTTTTCATCCACAAATAGATGGTCAGGTTAAGCAGACCATTCAAACTCTAGAGGATATATTGAGAGCGTGTGTGATTGACTTCAAAGGTAGTTGGGATGATCATTTACCTCTGATCGAGTTTGCTTATAATAACATTTATTACTTCAGCATTCAGATGGCTCCACTTCAAGTTCTCTATGGGAGGAGGTATAGATCTCATGTTGCTTGGTTCGAGGTAGGTGAGGCTACATTGATAGGGCCAGATTCAATTAATGAGGCCATGGAGAATTCAACTTATTAGAGATACGATAAAAATAGCCCATAGTCGACAGAAATCGTATTTTTATGTGAGGAGGAGAGAACTTGAGTTTGAAGTTGATGATTGGGTATTCTTGAAGGTGTCTCCCATGAAGGAAGTGATGAGGTTCGGAAAGAAATGGAAGTTTAGTCCCTGATATGTTGGTCCATACAGGATTGTGAGATGTGTTGTCAACGTTTCCTATGAGTTAGAGTTGCCAGTGGAGTTAGCTTCGGTGCATCTAGTTTTCTATGTATCATTGTTGAAGAAGTGCATTGATGACTAGGCCTTGGTTATTCTAGTGGAGGGCATAGGTGTTAAGGATAGCCTCACCTATGAGGAGGTACCCATTGAAATCATTGATTGTTAGGTTCATAAGTTGAAGAACAAAGAAGTAGCTTCAGTGAAGGTGCTACGGAGAAATCAATTTGACAAGGGAGCTACATCGGATGTCGAAGCAAATATGATGTCTAGATACCCATATTTATTCCCTTCCAATTCTGTTCTAGCTTGAGGTATTAGTTTTCTTCCCTAATACTCTATTTAGTTTCATTTCCAGTTGATGTATCCCAGTTCCTTCCATGTTTTAGTATGTATATGTGGATCATGCATTCAGTTCAGTCATGTGTATCAGTCTGGAGTCAATCACTCCGTCAGTTTTCAACTTAAGATGATTAGTATTTGGAATTTCAATTCTTTCCCCAGCTTTTCAGTATTTAACCCACATTCCAGGATGAATTCTCCCAAGGGGAGATATATAATACTCTGCCAGTTCCTAAGACTAGGTTTGAGACTTGAAATATGATCAACTAGAATTGTTGGAAATTGACTCAGTATGACTCGACCTATGAGTCATAGGTCAGTGGTATGGGTCGTTGGAAGACCCGTTGTTCATATTAGAGATTTTTTTCCCCATACCATGAGTCCCCACTATGTGTCGTAGTATGTGGGTATGACCAGTGGTTAGGAGTCATAGTATGTATTTGGGATTATCATGTGTTAATTGTATAGGTGATGGTACGACTCGTAGTATGGAGTTATAGGTCATGGAACGAGTTTGTTTTAGAGAGTTGGTGAAATTTGAATGGCTAGTTACAGGAGCTAACCATGAGTCTTAGGAGGATTGCACAACTCATGGTACGGGTTGTAGCAGCTGGTAGTGTAGTTTTTCTAGTGAATTAATTAAGGGTATTTTTGTAAATCCTAAGCTCCTAACTTCCTAATGATGTCATTTCTTACTTTGAAAGGAGGGTTTTTAAGAGGTTTAACATATCCTAAAGCCTTAGACTCCCATGCATGCAAGTTTCGAAGTTCCCCTTAAAGATCAAGCTTGAAATTCCTCAATTCTTTCCCAAATCTCTTGTACATTCAAAGTCAAGTTCAGATTCAGCTTACCCGGGTATGTAGGGCTTCAAATGAGTCTCATGCCCAAATATCTTCTCAAGTTCATGAATTAAAGTCATAATTCAAGTTTATGATCCTATGACGTTTTAGACCAATTTTATGAAATTCTCTATGATTTGTTTATGGGTTGATTCCCTTCATGTTTCAAAGTATGTTTTAAGATTCATGGGAAGATTTTATACCTATTTTGATTCTAAATTCAGGATTTCAAGTTATAGAAACTTATGTCTGATTATGCAAGTTTCATGAAAAGTCGTGTTTATAATTTATGATTTCAAGTGTAATGAGATATCTAGCATGAATTAATGTTTACAAATTACCCATGTATGAATTTATGATTTTGACTGAGGAATTCTGTTTCAAGTATGCATGATCTTAAGATTTTAGGTATGCCCACGTAGGTTAAGCATGTTTTCATGAGGCTCAGTTCTATAGAATCAACTTACCATATGGTTTTGGAGTCTATACTCCCACTATCAGGTTATGGTATGTTTTCAACTTTTTTTAAAAATGATGGTGAGCATCTCACATTTTTTTGGGTGTAGTATCCAGCACCAAGCAGGCCAGGGGTTCAGGTAAACCATGAGCCTAAGAACTACGCACCAATGTAGGTTTATATATTTACATTGAGGCCTCTCTTGTGAGTTTTCCCCTTCCTCTATAGAGGCCTTTAGCTTGATACCGATATTATGGTAGCATCTTTAACCCTGGCAAGGTTTTGGATGGCTCTGCCCACTTGAGTGTAATAGTTGGGGCATCACATAAGCTCTATCGTGATGGGGTCGGTTGTGATGAATCTCCTTTTGTTTCTCATGATTTCAGTTACTCATGCTCATGACTTATGATATTATGTTTTACAGCAGGTTTGAGCCAATGATCAGTTTATAAGCTTTTACTTATGATTTCAGCTATGGTAAGCCATATGATTCTATTTTCATCTTTTAGGTCATTCTATTCAGATATGATGTCCAGTTTATGATTATACATGATTCAAAGTCAGATTTCAACATGCATTCCCTACTCTCATCATCTTATGATTTACGTTTATATGCATGATTTCAGTTTATACTTAGCTTGTTGACGTACCTTGCATACTCAGTATATTCTAAATATTGACCGCATACTCTATGTTGTATTGTTTCATGATACAGGTTTAGACGATCAGACTCAGTTCCGCCATTAGCCCAGTTTTCCATAATTTAATTCAGCTTCCATCATTGGTTAGTCCTTATCTTTTGAGGACCTTCAGTTTGATGTCAAGTTATGTTATTTCAATTATTAGACTTTAGTGAGCTAGTTGGGGATATTTCTCTATCAGCTCTTCAGACATGTTAGAGGCTTATGAGACAATATATAGAATTTTAGCTTTGTCAGTGTTGACTCTGTTATGGTTGATATGTATTTAGACATCAGCTTATTCATGATTAGTTTATCAGTTTCCGCGTGATGTATGCTCTTTAGCAGCTATGCTCATGCCACGGGTCGACTTAGATCCATTCATGGTTCTAGATCCCGTGTCCCAATCTGCGGTCTCTACTCAAGTAATGAAAAATTATCTCTTTAGGCTGCATGTGGTGTGGACAATCTCTCATATATCCCTTGTAACATTCTCATTCTTGAGCTAAGGTTTCCCAATTTTTTGCACAAACCCGGAGATCTTTCCTCCTAACTCCTTGGTTATTTTTGAAAAGAAAAACGTGTTGATGAATTTATTGGAAAGAGCCTCATATATGGTGATAGAACCTGCTAGCTCATTTTGAAGCCATTCCTTGGCTTCACCAATCAGCGAGAACAGAAACAATGTCAGTTTAACATATTCATCTGACATGTTCTGGTAATGGAAATTCTCACTTAGCTCTGCAAACATCATCAGATGCCTGTGGGTATCCTCGTGCAACTTTCCCTGATATTGGAAAGTGTTTTGGACGAACCGCATATTCCCTTCCTTTCACTCAAAGTCCCCGGATGGCCGGCTTGACGATCACTTTAGAAGCGTTCTCCATGTTCAACCTAGCAAAGTTCAACACTGGAAACCACTCCTGATTGTTGCCTTGTGCCTGCTCATTTTTCTACATGATTAACCTATGGAAGGTTCTCTCAATTTCAGGATCAAGCGAATCCAAAAGAGATTCTTGACTTCCTGTACTTGGCATACACAAAGCACACAACCCTGTAAATTTCACAAAAAAAAAAGAAACAAATGTAAAATACAGAATAGCAGAATAAAATCCTAACCTACAAATGATGAAACAATATTCAAGACCCAGGCAACAGCGCCAAAAACTTTATATCGCCCAAGCGCGTGCAAGTGCACGTGGTCGTCCAGTAATTTAGGACGGGAAGTCCCGATTATCAATCCCATAGAGAGTTTTCAGTTGAATCGTTTAATGTTTTTTCTTATTTTGCTATTCTATCAAATAGTTGAAATGAGGAATGGCTTGGAAAATTAACTACTGAAAACTTTAAATATAAAATTAACTAAAGATTGTTGCAAACTTGGTCTTACTTCATATGATGATGATAATCTAGAGAAACGGAACTTTTAGTTTTAGGTTGAGTTTTAAAGACGTGAATACACTAGAACAATTCTTCGTATGGTTGATAGTTGCAAGTTACTATCCCATTCCTTGCCACTCTCCCAAGCATCCATGAACTATCTCATGAACCCTAACACCTATATCCCTATGGTCGCAGCAGAAACATGAACGACTGTTATATGTAATTGTATTTTAACTAAACAAGAGTGAAGGGTATATCCCTATCATCAAGAACAACTTTTATCCTCTCACTAATGGGTTCAAGGGTATTTGAATTCCTATTCTATATGTACCTTTAACCCTTTCAGTTTCCTTTCCGAAGTTCAGCCAAAACCCAACAGATTTATTCACAAGTTGATCAGGATAATGAATAAACAATTAAAAAAGTAAATATAAACAACCATTAATGAAGAGTTGAAACTAGTCTAAAATCAATCTACAAAACATTGATGACGTCCAAATCCATTCCTCACAAGGAGAAAGTGTAAGCGGTCGTCACAATATAATTACCCAACTTGTGAATCGGGGTTGAATGCACAGGTAATAGAGATTTGATAGCACAAAAGTTGTCTATTGAATTGACTAAATTGCATCATTGTATTAGAAATAGCAAAATAAATGTTGGGGGAAAGTAAGATCACAATTTGAATTTAAATAAACTACCAATCAAAAGCAAGGCAACCAAATTGAATGAATAAATATGAGCAAGGGCCAGGGGTGTGCTATTGATGGGGTGTCAATTGAATTGAAATTAACTAAAGAATCAAATTATTACTCATAAGCATAAATAACCACGGAGAAGGTGACACTCGATGTTTTCCAACTACTTGGGTGCTTTTCTCCTCGGGTTTTCTCAAACCCCAAGGTCCCAACTAATTCATCCACTATTTCTTAAGTAGGAATTAAACTATCTCTAGCCTCAACTCTTTGATGTGTGTATTAAAATAGGTTTTGGATTTCTCTAGCTCAATCCCACATAATCAAGACCCAAATATCCACCATTATTTTTCACCCATATTCTCTCCATCTTTTTCAAGTGAAAATAGAATAACTAAACATAACCCAAAGTTACAAAATAATCCAGTTATAATTTGGAGAAAACAACATATTTATAGTAAATGAGTAATCATAAGATTAATCTAAAAATACCTAATCATATTTATCCCTAATCATGCATACAACCCTAGAAAAATATTTAGCCACTCATAGATGAATAATACAAATCCATACTGATAAATAAAGTCACAGAATTCATCATTAAGAGTAATATAAAGCTCAAATCTGTCTTCAATAGAGTTTTTTACCTTGAGGAAGAAGAAGATGATGATGAAGAAAAGCTAACTCTATTCTTTTTCTCTCTAGAAAATTAAAAACTATTCAATACTGTATTATTCAATATTCTGATGGGAAGCACTAGAATGTTTAGTACTTTTTTAAACAATGTACAAGAATAGGTTAGAGATACTCCTCTTTTCTTTTGATGGATGATTTTGCCCTTCTTGTGATGGTCTCACTTGGGATACCGATGTTTCGCTAGTGCACATTCGTGGGGTGCTGCTCCAATGCAACTGAGGGCCAGTGACTTTTGCCATAGTTCGGCATTATCACCAGCAGTTTGCAGGTGTTGATTCTCCTTCCGCTAGTGTGCCTTTCATCCCTTCACAGTGTCCTTCTGGGTTTTGCCGGTGTCATTTCTACGAAATGCCGGTCCTCCTCTTTCAGCGCAAATCATTCTTTTTGTTCCAATACTTTTCTTTGTCTATTTAAATTGAAAACCTGCAAACATTAAAAAAAAGAGCATAAAATATTTATTATTCACTGGAAAACTGAGCAAAAGTTCATATAAAAGCCTAATGAGTTGGTAAATTGCCAACTCATCACACCCCTAAACTTAAACTATTTCTTCTCCTCAAGCAAGGAATTCCTTTATAGCTGAATAATAGAAGTAAGCATACCATACTACATGAGGTTTTACATAAGGGACCACTAAGACTAGACAACCCTAACATCGTTCACCAACTCAATGAAAAGAAGACATCTTTTAAGATCTTTATCCTCAATATGATCAATCTTATCAAAGAAGATTTCCTTGTTATTATTGGTAATGACATTTATTGAGTGGCTATCATAGGTGCAGATTGCTCCCATACATCCACAATGATCAGTTGAGTCGCTATTATTAGCTATATGTTATATTAAGTTGGTCTTAATTAGTGAAACTTTCTTCAGGGAAAGAATTATTCTCATGTTCATCAAGAATAGAATATAATCTATCTTTTATTTCTGGCTCAAGTTCTAATATATTGATCTTATCTTTCTTTTTATTAGGGACCTTACAATCCTTATCCTTGTGGCCAAATTTTTCACAATTCCAACACTTATCAGTATTTCCTTGAAAGCCACCTTTGTTGGCTTCTCATTTATGCCTTTTAAATCTTTTCCTATAATGATAGGGTTTTTCAGATTTATTCTTATAGTGCTTGTGTCTTCTTTTAATTTTCTTGGATGCTTCTTTTGAAGGGGTAGATAACTTGATGTATCAAAAATTTTGACAAAAGCTTCCTATTTCTTTTTTGGATATTTTATTATCCTTTTTAAGTTGATTTTTAAGCTTCGTATCTGTATAAAATTCAAGTCCTGTGACATTTATAAAACTTATAACGTCACCATAGGTTAACTGGATATAAGGAATTTTTCCATCAAATCTATCTTTTAATTTTATCCTAAACTTTTCAGCAAATATTGTTGGTAAACCACTTATGAATTTTTCTTTCCAATAATCATGACTACAGTCTTCTCTGACCATAACCTTGTTGAGGAATACATCCTTATACCATCTAAAATCATTTAACTTTGGGCAAGATAGGTTAGATAATATTTCTAAACTCCTATCTTGAAATAGTTGAGGCTCTCCTATAAAATGTTTTGCTATACTATAAATTAAGATAGCGGTGGCGTCTTCTACGCATAGATTTTCAAAAGTTTGTCTTGTAGATTCATTCTTAATAACTTGAGTGATAGTTGTAGCATTTTTTACACTATGTCTATTATCTTCAGTGAGATAATTATCCCACCTATATATTAACGTCCCTGTAAATCCAGATATAATTAGAGCGGCAACTTTTTTATCTGTGCAGTTTTTCATTTTATTGGTCATAATGGCCATCCCCATTCCATGTAACTTGTTGTATATTTGATGTTCTACAAGTCCATCAATATTCCATTAAGAAATTTCATTTTCAGAGTGTGAAGTATGAGATAAAAATTCATTTTCTTCATACTGCATATCCGGGAACAAGGGTTTGACGCCAAGTTTGGCTTCCATTTTTGGTGCAATTATGCTGAAGGTTACTGCTCATTTTTGAAGGTTTTTGTAGCTGTATGTTACTAGAAATAAACTCCATGTTGACGAGATTTGGTTACAAAGGAAGTTAAGTAACTTTCCTACTTCTATTCTTTCCTTAAAAGTGTGTAGAACAAGTTGTAGCATTATGCTAAAATGTTGCCTTGTGTATTGTTGCTGTCGCTGCTATTGGTGTGATGTTTTGGCTGGATATATTTGCCTGAAATGGACTTAGCACTTGGTTATAAACTCAAGTAATTTAAGGGGAAAAGTGATGATTTTTGAAAGAAAGAATCAACATAAGAAAGCTCGCCGTAAAAAAGGTATGTACGATGCCCCATCCTTCGTTCTTTTAAGCATGATTCGTGCATTTTGAATTGAATGAGCCAGCAACCTCTTTACTAGTATTGAGGTAGTATGTTAAGCTTTATTTAAGCATTTCATGTTTCATGTTTGATTGAGGTTAATGTTGAGATTATGTCTAGCCCAAGTGAGGCATTTAAAGTGGGGTATCGTGGTGATTGTTGTTGTAATTGTACATTGAGTTAGAAACCCCTCAGTGTGGTCACTGATGGCTGATCCTTACTGTATGTTAAATATATGTGTGTGTGATAGTAAATGTGTTTAAAGGTCTGGTTGCTAACAAAAATTGGTGAAAGAGCCAAGATGAGAACATGTAAATGATTTTAAGCAAAGACGATGCATGCTATTAAGGGTAAATGAGCCTATTGCATTACAGTTGCCTTTTTATGGTTATCCTTTATCGTATGTGTATGTCATGAAATATTCCATGTAATGCCCCGAAAACTCAAAAATCAATATCCGGGACATAAATCAAAAAATCTGGAAAATGCAGAGATGTTGCAGGACGACCCATCTAACGAGTCATTAGGTAACCTCACAACTCGTTAAGTGAGCCGTTAGGAGGAGGCAGGATAATGTAAAGGAGGGAGGCAGTGTACCTAATGAGGGACTTCACGAGTCGTGGTCCCTGACCTCGACCCGTTAGGTCACTCGTGGTCACACCTAAGTTGAGAAAATATTGTGTTATCCAATGTACTTGACGAATGGGGGAAACGAGTGTACCTGACGAGCATGACCACGAGCCAGTGTACCTGACGAGCATGACCACGAGTCGTGGTCAGTCACCACAACTCGTTAGGTCACCCATTAGGGGCACCTGACAGTTTTTTCCAGCGAATTTCTAAGGACTATTTAGTAATTTCCTACTCTCTCAAGCTTTAACCTACATCATTTTAACATCAGTTTCAGATGTTTTAGTGGGGATAACGAGCTCTTTTCCTCATTCCCACTCAAACTTTCATGAAGCAGAATGTAGAGTTCCCCTTAGAGCAGTTCAGAGCATCAACTAGGGTAGATATTTCTTCTTCGATTCTCTAGCAATTTCTCCAAGCTTCTTTGTCAGGTATGTGGGAATTCAACAAGGGAATTATTCTTTCCGTGTGTCCCCCAAAACCCTCCAATAGTTTCCCTATCAGTCTTTAGCCATGAGTTTTCAAATACAAAGAAATTACATGTGTTTGTTTTAAATATTCGCTGTGCACGATTACTCAGAATACTAGTGGATGATAGACCAGGGGTTGACTTGAGATTACTTGTGGCTTAAAGTACCATGGTTCATCCATGGTGTAGGCTCGAGGAATGACAAAATTAGTATCAGAGCCCTAGGTTTAGAGTATCCTCGAAAAGTCTAAAAGTCGCATCGAGTAGAATCCTTCTTATGAGTGTGAAGTGCGCCACACTTATGACGAGGAGTCTACGAGATGTTATTAGGAAAATTCCCTTATGATCATATTATTTATCGTACATTAAAGTTCAATTCCAAAAGTGTCCCTCTAATTTGTGCTCTATTTCATTTCAGTGAACCATGCTTCCGAGACGTGGTAACAGAAGGAGGGTCAGAAATGCCAACAGACCTGCCCACCAGCCCTGAGAGACCCTCAAGATGATTTGATTTCTACCATAGAGTTTAGAGCATCCATTCAGTTACTAGCTCAAACCATGACCAATCAACTGAATCAGCAAGTGGTACCGGTGAACATGAAAGGGTCTGCAGCAGCGACAAGGGTACGGGACTTCACCCGTATAAACCCTCCATCGTTCCAACGATCTATAGTAGGGGAGGACCCCCAATAGTTTATAGATGAAGTCAGGAAGATTACCCGTATTATGGGTGTAAGCTCCTCCGAGAGTGCTGACCTGGCTTCCTATCAGCTTAAAGGGGTAGCCCAGGTTTGGTATGAGCAGTGGAAGGAGGGGCGGCCACTGGAAGCAGGACCAGTAGAGTGGTAAGTATTCCACACAGCTTTCCTGGATAGGTTTTTCCCCCTGGAGCTGAGGGAGGCTATGATGGCAGAGTTTATGATCCTGCGACAAGGCAACCGTACAATAAAGGAGTATTCTTTGGAGTTTACCAGGTTATCAAAGTATTCTCCAAAGATAGTAGCCAAGCCAAGGGCTCGCATGCTGAAGTTTGTTCATGGAGTATCTAATCTGGTCCTTAAGGAGTGTAGGACCGCAATGTTGATCAAGGACATGGACCTCTCTAGCATAATTGTTTATGCCCAGTATATTTAGGCTGAGAAGTTTAAAGATATGGAGCTTAAGAACAAGCGGGAAAGAACTGGTCATTCAGATTTGGCCACTAGAGATCTGGCGGTGGTAGCCGCCCATAGCAGCAGCAGCAGCAGCAGCAGCAGCAACGACAGAGGGCCCCAGCACCTAGCTCAGCCATCCCCCCAACCTTTTGGTCCCGCCAAGATTGGAGGGGTGGGTCATCTAGCTCTCAGTCTCAGGCCCACAGTACATGGAACAGGTATCCAGTTTTCCCCAAGTGCGGCAAGAATCATCATGGAGAGTGTCTAAAGGAAAGGGAGGGCTTTTTCGATTGTGGACAGCTGGGGCATCGAATTAAAGAATGTCTGACAGCAGGACGGGGAAGATCACAATCCACTACCTCAACAGCTCCAGCAGGCAAACTCATCAGGTACCGATGGCGGTCAGCGCCGGAATCATTTCTATGCTCTATCTTCTCGTCAGGATCAGGAAAGCTCACATGACGTAGTTACTGGTATATTACGTCTCTTCCATCTAGATGTATATTCCCTCCTAAATCCAGGAGCCACTCTTTTGTTTATGACACCCTATATAGAAATGCAGTACAACATAAGTCCAGAGGTCTTCTCAGAACCATTTTCAGTCTCCATCCCAGTTGGTGAGTCAGTTAGAGCCAGTCGGGTGTATAGAAACTACCCAGTCTCAGTTATGAGTAAAGTTATTTTAGCTGATCTTGTAGAGTTAGACATGGTCTACTTTGACCTTATCCTCGGCATGGATTGGTTACACTCCTGCTATGCCTCAATCGATTGTAGAACTAGAATTGTCAAGTTTCAGTTTCCCAATGAACCAGTGTTAGAATGGACGGGAAGTAGCTCACCGCCTAAGGGTAAGTTTATTTCCTACCTTAAGGCCCAGAAACTCATCTCCAAAGGATGTTTATATCATCTGGTTCTGGTTAAGGATTCCACCTCCGAGACCGCAACCATCCAGTCAGTTCCAGTAGTCAGTGAGTTCCCAAATATTTTTCCTGGGGATCTTCCTGAAGTTCCCCCTGGACGAGAAATAGACTTCAGAATAGATCTCCTCTCAGATACTCAGCCAATCTCCATCCCTCCTTACAGAATGGCTCTAGGTGATCTTAAGGAGTTGAAGGAGTAGCTAAAAGATCTTCTTGACAAAGGTTTTATCAGAGCCATCATCTCTCGTTGTGGTGCTCCAATGCTATTCGTGCATAAGAAAGACGGTACCCACAGAATTTGCATTGATTACCGTCAGCTGACCAAGGTCACAGTTAAGAACAAGTACCCTCTACCTAGAATTGATGATCTGTTCGACCAACTTCAGGGAGCCAGTTATTTCTCCAAGATCAGTCGCAGGTCAGGATACCATTAGTTAAGGGTCAGAGAGTGTGACATACCGAAGACAACATTCAAAACTCAGTATGGTCACTACGAGTTTGTGGTGATGTCCTTTGGGTTAATGACGCCCCAACAACCTTTATGGATTTGATGAACATGGTTTTCAAGCAGTACTTGGATATGTTCGTCATTGTATTTATCGATGATATTTTGGTGTACTCCAGAAATGAAAAAGAGCATGCCCATCACCTAAGGTTAGCATTACAGACCCTTAGAAATTGCAAGTTATTCGCCAAGTTCAGCAAGCGTGAATTCTGGTTGAAGTCTGTGACTTTCTTAGGTCATGTTGTCTCAAGTGAGGGGATACAAGTAGACCCTTATAAAATAGCAGCGGTGAAGGATTGGCCAGACCTACCTCTCCTACTGAAATCAGGAGTTTCCTGGGCTTAGTAGGCTATTACCGATGGTTTGTGAAAGGTTTCTCCTCCATATCATCAGTGGTCGGATGAGTGTGAGAAGAGTTTTCAGGAGTTAAAGACTCGACTCACTACCACTCAAGTTTTGACCCTGCCAGAAGGAACAGATGGGTTTGTTGTATATTGTGACGCCTCCACAGTTGGACTTAGTCGCATTCTGATGCAGCGGGACAAAGTGATAGCCTATGCCTCAAGACAGCTCAAAGTCCGTGAGAAGAACTATATGACTCATGACATGGATTTGCCAGCGGTGGTATTCCCATTAAAAATATGGATACACTACTTGTACAGAGCTCATGTGGACGTGTTCACAGATCACAAGAGTCTTCACTACATGTTTAACCAGAAGGACCTAAACCTCTGACAGAGAAGGTGGTTAGAGCTCCTGAAAGATTATGACATGAGTGTGTTGTATCACCCGAGAAAGGCCAATGTGGTGGCTGACACCCTAAGCAGGCGATCTATAGGAAGTGTAGCTCACTTTGAGGGAGGAAAAAGGGAGTTAGCAAAGGATGTTCACAGACTAGCTCGGTTAGGGGTGCAACTAGTAGAATCAGCCGAAGGTGGAGCAGTAGTACAAAGCGGGTCAGATTCATCTTTGGTAGTTGAAGTTAAGTTTAGACAAGAAGAAGATCCAGTTCTACGTAAACTCAAGGAGGCAGTTCTCAAAAAAGAAGTTAAGGCTTTCTCCCAAGGGGGAGATGGAGTGCTTCGTTATCAGGGAAGGTTGTGTGTGCCAGATGTCGGCGAGTGAAGACAGCAGCTTTTGGTTGAAGCGTACAGTTCTAGATATTCCATTCACCCTGGTGCTACTAAGATTTACCGTGATTTACGGAATATTTACTGGTGGAACGGAATGAAAAGAGATATTGCTGAATTTGTAGCTAAGTGCCCGAACTGCTAAACAAGTAAAGGTAGAACACTAGAGACCGAGAGATATGATTCAGGATATTAGTATACCCACATGGAAGTGGGAAGAAATAAACATGGACTTCATTACGGGTCTACCTCGGACTCGTCGGCAACATGACTCTATTTGGGTGGTAGTAGAAGGGATGACTAAGTCAGCACATTTCCTCCCAGTAAAAACCACAGATTTAGCTGAGGACTATGCTAAACTTTATATTCTGGAGCTGGTTAGACTTCATGGGGTTCCATTGGCTATTATTTCAAATAGGGGTACCCAGTTCACCTCCCATTTCTGGAAGTCTTTTCAAAAGGGACTTGGCACTCAAGTCAAGCTCAATACAACTTTTCACCCATAGATAGATGGGCAAGCTGAGTGGACTATTCAAACTCTAGAGGATATGCTAAGAGCATGTGCAATCGATTCTAAGGGTAATTGGGATGACCATCTGCCTCTTATCGAATTTGCGTACAACAACACCTACCATTCCAGCATTCAGAGGGCCCCATTTAAGACATTGTATGGTAGGAGGTGTAGATCTTCTATAGGATGGTTTGAAGTCGGTGAAGCTACCTTGATAGGACCAGACTCGGTTCATGAGGTGATGCAAAAAGTTCATCTTATCCGAGAAAGGCTAAAAACAACCTAGAGCCGCCAGAAATATTATGCCGATGTGAGGAGAAGAGAGTTGGAGTTCATAGTTGATGATTGGGTGTACCTGAAAATTTCACCCATGAAAGGGGTGATGTGGTTTGGAAAAAAGGGAAGCTCAGTCTAAGGTATGTGGGACCTTATAGAATTTTGAGGGTTATCGACAAGGTAGGCTATGAGCTAGAGTTACCTTCGGAACTAGCAGTTGCTCATCTAGTTTTCCATGTATCACTTTTGAAGAAGTGTATCAGAGACACAACCTCTGTGGTGCCATTGGATAATGTGGCAGTCAAGGATAGCCTCACCTATGAGGAGGTACCAGTCCAAATCCTAGACCGACGGGTTCATAGATTGAGGAATAAGGAAATAGCTTCAGTCAAGGTTTTATGGAGGAATCAACAAGTTTAAGGAGCTATGTGGGAGGCCGAAGAAGATATAAGGGCCAAATACCCATACTTGTTCTCTACCGACACTGCTGCAGTTTGATATGTGAATTTTGTTTTAAGACCTGAACTAGTTGTTGAATTCATTTTATGTATCTAGATTTTCTTTCTAACTGTGGTTGTGTTTAAGAAAAGCAAAATTCAGTTCAGTTATATACTCCAAAATGGAGGTAGTCACTTCGGTCATTTTGAAGTTGAATGAGAAGTATTTGAATGCTTTGATTCTTATTTTTCTGGCTGCTATGAGTTTTCTAACATTCGAGGACAAATGTTTCCAAGGGGGAGATGTTGTAATGCCCCGAAAGCTTAAAATCAATATATGGGACTTAATTCAGAAAATCTGCAAAATTGCAAAAACGTTATAGAACGACCAACCTGATGGGTCGTTAAGGGACCCAACGACTCGTCAGGTCAACCGTAAGAAGGATGCTAAGAGGATGAGTTAGTGTTTCCCAACGGACAACCCCACGAGTCATTATCAGGCTAGATGACTCGTTAAGTCGCCCGTTGCCAAGCCGGAGCTTCATAATTTGAGAAGTAGACAGTGTACTTGATGGAAGGTCACCACGAGTCGTCATCAGTAGTAACGACTCGTCAGGTCCTCCATTTCCAGTCCTTTCCAGCCTTCTTACGAGTTTACCTGATGGATGACATGATGAGTCGTTCCCATTCATGACGACTCATCATGTGCCCGTCAGGAGTGAGTAGAAATTTTTCCAGTGAACTTAATGGGAGGACCCAATGACTCGTTCGATCTTGTAACGAGTTGTTAAGTCACCCATTCAGAACACCTGCCAGTTTTTCCCTGCGAATTTCTTAGGGATATCGAGTAATGTCCTATTATCCAAAGACTTAAACCATGTCGTTTTGGCTTCGGTTTTAGACATTTTAGTGGGGGGTAATGGGTCTCTTTCCTCATTCCCCACTCAAGCACTCAGAAAAAGAGACCGTAAGTTCTCTCAAGAACTCTCAAAGCAAGAACTAGGGTAGTTTTCTTCTCCTCAATTTCTCAAGATTTTCGTGGGTTCTTATCAGGTATGTGGGATTTTAGCAACGGGATTATCCTTCCCTTACGTCCCCAAATTCCTCCGCAATTTCTTCTATTAATTTTAAGCCCTAAGCTTTCGCGTATGAGAAGCATTCATGTTATTTTCGTTGAATTCACTCAAAATGTTGTTTATATTTATTGTTTTTATGATCTTCATCAGTTCCTTACCAAATTGCCAGTGTTATCACAATGGTGAATTTAAGCCTTAATTTTTGAATAATGATTTTATTTGTTCGGTTCTCTCTAGTGAATGAAGGATGATTTAGGCTGAATTTTCTAGAATTTCCTGTATTTATATGTTGAGAAAATATTTCTCTAACAAGAATGACTTTTGCTCTGTTGAATGAAATTCCTAAAAATTCTTGAAATTTTCCCCATATTATGTAATTGTCCATGTTGTTTGCATTAATGAGATCTCTATTAGCTGCTTAGTAATTTAGTCAGTTAGAACTCTAAACACTATCAGTCTAGTCTCAGCCAGAATCATATCAGTCTAGCATTAGTCAGATTTTTAGCAACCTCAGCGTTTTCCAGAAAATGTCAACTAATCAGTTTGACTCCAACTTATTTTCGAGGTGTCAGTGGTGCCTCCCAGTTTTCCAGAATCAGATTCAGATATCAGATATTTGGTCCATTAGGTGGTTATGATATTCGGTCATAACTTTGACCAATCCCAGGACCCCAGTTCAGTTATCAGTTGGTTCTCTAGACGGTTACGACGCTTCCAGCTAAGCAGCTCTGACCAATCTTAGAACTCAGTTTCCAAATTTGGTCCTATAAGACGCTCAAGGAAATATCTGACAGTATCCTTGGTTCAATATAGTCTTGGACCCTGTATCGAGCTATCCATTTGACAGTAGTAATAGTAATAGGATTATCCATTGGGAGTAGAGCTTAGCACCGAAAGGGTCGGGGTTCCAGCGCACCCAGCTTCTAGAACTATGTTGCCACCGTAGGTTTTATTTACTTAGCCTAACGGCCCCCTTTTGATAGTGATTTCCACAGTCCATGCCTTTATACCCTGGAAAGGTATATTGGGTCCTACGGGTGGGGTGTATACAATAGACTCCATGTCTAGCTCACGTTGTTAAATGTCGGTTATAGACTCTCCCACTAGTCAGTCCAATCCAGTAACAGAATAAGAAGGGCAGTTCAGTACAGTATCTCAGATTCAGTGTTTCAGACTTAGGGCATGTCCTTAACCATTAGAAAGGGTCGTCTTGAGCACTTCAGATTCAGAATTTCAGTTTAGTTTACTTGTTGGTCATGGCGTGTCATTTTCAGTTCAGACTTTATATTCAGTATGTCTCTCCCACTTACTCAGTACATTCAAAGTACTGATGCATGCTTTTCATGTTGTATCGTTTCATGATGCAACTGCAGGTTCTCAGGTTCAGCATAGATAGTTACTTCACTCTCAGAGCATTCTACTTCAGCAGATCAGAGTGTGAGTCCTCATCATTAGAGGCCCTTGTTTATTTATTTCATTTAGTTATGGTTTTGTTTAGACTTAGAGTTAGCTGGGGACCTATCCCAGCAACTCCTCAGTAAATGGCTTTCAGATCAGACTTGTCTTTAAGAATTGTATTTTAGATATATTATTTCTTCTCTAATTTTCAGTCTTTACATTTTTTCTAAACTGATAAAGCTGTTATTTATAAGTTCCGTTGTGCATGTTTACTCAGAATATTAGTGTATGATAGACCTGGAGTTGACTTGGGGTCACTTGTGGCTTCAACTACTGTGTTACGTCCAGGGCGTAGGCTTGGGGTGTAACAATGACTTATATCAAGGAACTTATAAACCTATTTGTAGAGCCATAGAGTTCTCATCCAAATTTCCAAATGAATTAATTGATAAAACTCAGCTTTAGAGATTCTTAGGAAGTCTCAATTATGTTGCAGATTTTGTTCCAAATATTAGACAGGTTTGTAAGCCTCTTTATCAGCATCTTAGGAAGGATCCATCCCCATGGTGATTAGAGCAAACAGAGACAGTCCAAAAAATAAAATCAATAGTTCAAAAACTTCCATGTCTTGGGATACCACATCCAGTGGCATTCGTGATAGTAGAAACTGATGCCTAAGACATAGGATATGGAGGCATCCTTAAACAAAGAATCTCCCTAGAAAATCCCAAACAATTAGTAAGATTCACTTCAGGAATCTGGAATAATAGTTAGAAAATTACAGCACCGTTAAAAAGGAAATTCTGGCTATAGTGTTATGTATCATAAATATTCAAGATGATTTAATAAATAAAGAATATTTACTACGAGTAAACTGCAAAATAGCCAAAGATGTTTTACAAAAAGATGTAAAAAATCTGGTTTGTAAATAAAGATTTTCCAGATGGTAGGTTTTGTTATCCAGCTTTGATTTTCAAATCAAATTTATACAAGTAGAAAATAATTCTCTCCCAGATTTTTTGACTAGGGAATTTCTATAGGGAACTAAATGAGACCCGAGAAACCAGGGATAAGTCCCTTGAGCCCTCCATTTCATCCCTTCAAACCAGAAGAAATAACAAAAAGACCCTTCAAAGAAGAGGAAAAACCAAAACCAGAAAATAATATTCAGTTTTGGCAGAATTCCCATCTTTGCCAAAAGCTACTATTACTTCCCCATTAAAGGAACCCATAACCAGTCAGACCATATTACAACCATTACAATCAGTTTTTAAAGGAGACTCTTCATTAGGCGACAAGACTATAACTATCCAAACAAAGGATAACTATGAAGTGAAGCCACGAGAGACATCCTCTCAGGCGGTTCTGCCAGCGACTCCTGAAAAGAAAATGGAGAAAAATATTCCAAATAAATAGCACTTTGAGCTAATAGTTTTACAGGTATCGTCGATCATGGCATTTGATAAAAAATATGAAGGTTTTCGAGTACCTTGTTACTAAAACCCTGCTACACAAATTGGAATTATGTGGAGACAAATGATCCACTTAAAACCCGGAGGTACTATGAGTTCATTTTAACAGACACTGATTCAGTAAAAATTGATCGTAAATTAAAATGTCGGGATAATCCTGACATTATTCAATACTCGAAGTGCACAATTAAAAGAATTTTAAGTGCATTAAATGATTTGTAGATAATCTACATACACCCATTCCCCCTATCCAGAACCCATAGACCCCGGACATACAACTGGTATGATTATAAGGCAGCGTGGTATAACTTTATGTATCTAAGGTCCAACACTCACTCTAGGTTTGTCAAGAATTCAGAAGATATGAAAAGTGCGATCAGTCACGCCCCACCTTGGGGGGTATGACTGGCACCTTGTGCCCTATTAGGAACTGAACAGCTAGATTACTGAGCCTAAGCACATCTGGTGCCTGGCTGGCTCTAACTCAGATTCATGGAATCAACGGGCTATATAACGGCTGTAAATACAACCTCCGGCTGACTAGGCCTATAGCCACCTGTACTATAACAACAGCTAACCAGAATCATGTCAATATAACGGAGCCTATGCGGGCCGACAAGGACACCATGCTGTCTAGTTATCTCTAACTCAATATAATAAATGCTGAACAACTACGTAACCGACAAGGTCACCACTTCTAGATGGATAAGGCCTCACACGGCCAACATAAACAACTAAACATACGTAAGGCCTCACACGACCGGCACAACTAACTAGAGGAAAATATATACAGACTACAAGCCTCTACGAATACCGATAAGATGGTCGGGACTGGGCCCCGACCTACCCGTACTATACAACAAAAGAAAATGAAATACACCTCTGAATATCAGGCTCCGGATGACAGGAGCTGATGACTCTGCGCTGGCTAGGATCACGAGGGATCGGCTCCTCGTCTACGAGTACCTGCAAGCAAGTAATGCAGCGCCCCAAACGGGCGTCAGTACCACTGGTACCGAGTATGCAAAGTAAATTACGCATAACGGAATATAAACAACGATGCTTGTAAATTCTGAATGGCAGGAAGAATCTAAAACTGTCTGAACTAGCAGGATCTGAAATAAGCTTACTTGTACGGAAGGTAAGGTGGAATCATACCTGTCGTCATGGCGACCTACTATCTATCAACTAATAGATATCATGTATATACATATATATATAACACACAAGAACCTATACTAGCCCCCATAAGCCGGAAGGTTCCAATCAACACACAATCTATATACCTCTACCCGAGTCAAAACCATCCACAAATAAATCACTTCACTCGCCTACTAACTACGAGCACCTCTACCAGCCCCCTGAGTCTCCAGCTCGGGCTATGTCCTTTCATATAAATAACTGTGTCTGAGCCCGGAGGACTCCTGTACTGTAAACTGTAATCTGTATTTGTATCTGTATCTGTATCGGTAATTTGCCCCCTGGGTGCAACCGCACAACAGGGTAAGCTATACTGCTATGCTGATCAGCCTGATATGGGGAATGTTTCATCCCATCTTCGTCCTACTGCGGACGGCATACCACTCCTTGGAGTTGCGTATCCCCACCCTCACGGTGGGTCGACACAGTTACCAACCCAGGGGCGGCAAGGACGCTCAAAGGGTGCCCTCATAACACAAACAGGTCTCAACAAACAATAATCACATGTAGCAAGCATGTTTAAACTGAAAATACTAACTATACTCTGATTTTTGATTCTAAACTCTTTTCTGTGTTATACAGATTCTCATACTAAACTATACTATATCTGAGATATTATATGACTGTCTGATTATACTATAACTGAAATATCATCTGACTGTTTGGCTATACTGTATCTGGGATATTATCTGGCTACCTGATATTGCTTTACTAACCTTTATTCTGAATATATGTCATAATATCATAAAACATGCTCGCTAAATTCAAAATGGACTCAATTCTCGACTTCTGAGTTCTTTCTTCTATACATCACACTATTTACTGTACTGGATTACTAACTTGCTGAAGGAATTAGCTTTACGTACCTTCGCTTCGGATTTCCCGACTAACTGGCGTAGCTCGATCAGTACTTCTGTTATTTCTCCCAACTGCATTCATATACATATCAATTAGAGCTAAATAAGCTAATATTCTGGAAGAAAACATCACTTTCAATATATATATATAGCCCAAACTTTGGCTTATCGAAAAATGGTCAAAAACTCGCTATTTCTTGAAAGTCGAGAAGGGAGAAATACTCACTTTAGGGATAGGAGTATATTGACACTAATTTAGAGCAATTCCACTTACCTTAGTTCGGTAGCATGACAATTCACCGGCTGAATTTCACGAAACTAAATCCGTAGGAACGCTCCTTCCTGCTTAATACCTCGGTATCTGAAGTTAATTTGAGTTTGGACCGCGTTTGACAGCGTAATCGGACGAATATTATAAGAGATTCTCGTTCCTCCCTGTTTTCCCTCAGTTTCTCTGGAAATTATATGAGTTATATCATTAAAAACCGAAGTGAGGGGTTTATATTCTTGGGCCTGGACAGGGCCTCCGTGACACGGAGCCAACGCAGAGGCCCTCCCTCCGTGGCACGTTGCCATCGCAGAGGGGCTCTGCCCCGGCTCCTTCCGTGATGGTTCGACAGATCTCTTATCCGGTCATTCCCCGGGACTTTTCCTAGCATGTATGGCATTCAAAAACTCTTAACCAACATGCGAATAGGCCATCCACATGTTGAGAATTTACGGGGTGTAACATTCTCCCCCCCTTAATAACATTCGTCCTCGAATGTAAACCTCTAGTTATAATAATTCTCGACTTACTCAAGTTATTTCTAGAAAAATTTTGGCAGAGTCTCCCCTGTAATGTGGACTATCTCAACAACCTGAAATGCAGAAAAGTCCAATACAGGTACTCCATACAATACTATAATATCCATTTCATAAAAGACTAGAGCCGACTATCTCATTTATACATATACTACAAGGCACTATATAAAATAACAATACTAACTTACCTGTTATCTGACTAGGCTTGGAACAAATGAGGATATCTGGTTTTCATATCTTCCTCTGCCTCCCAAGTCATCTCCTCTCGGTTCCTATTACACCACAGTACCTTGACAGACGCAATATCTTTAGTTCTCAATCTACGAATTTGTATGTCTAAGATAGCTACTGGAACCTCTTCATAGGCCAGCTCCTTCGTAACCTGAACATCCTGGACTGGAAATACTCTGGATGGGTCCCCTATGTACTTTCTTAGCGTAGATACGTGGAAAATTGGATGAACGGATTCTAATTCTGGAAGCAAGTTCAATTCATATGCCACTCGGCCTACTCTCCGCCGAATCTGATAAGGCCCAACAAATCTCAGACTGAGCATACCTTTCTTGCCGAATCTCATCACCCCTTTCATTGTAGATACTTTCAAAAATACCCAGTCATTCACATCAAATTCCAGGTCTCTGCGCCGCACATCAGCATATGATTTCTAGCGGCTCTGTGCAGTCAGTAGGCATTCTCTGATAAGCTTTACCTTCTCCTCTGACTATTGAATAATATCTGGCCCAATCAGCACTGACTCTCCCACTTCAAACCAGCAAACTGGCGACCTGCATTTTCGCACATACAGTGCCTCAAAGGGCACCATCTGGATAGCTAAGTGATAACTATTATTATAAGCAAACTCAATCAGTGGCAAATGCTCGTCCCAGCTACCCCCAAAGTCTAGCACACACGCCTGTAGCATATCCTCGAGCGTTTGAATAGTGCGTTCAGCCTGTCCATCTGTCTGAGGGTGGAATGTTGTGCTCAAATTAATCTGCGTTCCCAGACCTCTCTGAAATGACTGCCAAAATCTAGCTGTAAATTGTGCTCCTCTGTCAGAGATAATAGATACTGGAACACCATGTAATCTAACTATTTCTCTAATATACAATTCGGCATAATCCTCGGCAGAGAAAGTAGCTTTCACTAGAAGGAAGTGGGCTGATTTCGTCAGTCTGTCAATTATTAACCAAATGGAGTCATGTATATGTTTGGTACGGGGTAATCCTGCTACAAAGTCTATGTTCACTGCTTCCCATTTCCAGAGAGGCACAGCTATGTCCTGAGTCAATCCGCCTGGTTTCTGGTGTTCCTCTTTTACCTGTTGGCAGTTAGGACATTGGGCTACAAATTCTGCTATTTCCCTCTTCATACTTGTCCACCAGTAGATTTCCTTGATATCGTGGTACATTTTCGTCGCGCCTGGGTGGAGAGAATAGTGGGTGTAATGTACCTCATTCATAATCTGCTGGCAGAGCCCTGAAATATCTGGAACACAGAGGCGTCCCTTACATCGCAGCACTTCATTCTCAGTTATCTGAAAATCTGGCACTTTCCCTTGCTGAATTCTGTCCTTAAGCTGGACCCGGTTAGGATCTTCATATTGCCATTCTTTTACCTCCACAACTAATGATGACACAACGGTGTTTTGAATTACTGCTCTGTTGTCCTCTGTTTCTGCTACACGAACAGCTAGGCTGGCTAATTGATGTATTTCTCTGACCAACTCCCGTTGCTCGGGCTACAAATGCCCCAAACTTCCCATTGATTTACGGCTGAGAGCATCTGCTACTACATTGGCTTTTCGCGAATGATACAGAATGTCCATGTCATAATCTTTCAATAACTCCAACCAGCGACGCTGTCGCAAATTCAACTCCCTCTGAGTGAAGATATACTGTAGGCTCTTATGATCTGTGAAAATATCCACATGGACGCCATACAAGTAATGTCTCCATATCTTTAAGGCGCGGATCACTGCGGCTAATTCCAGGTCGTGGGTAGGATAATTCTTTTCGTGTTTCCTCAGCTGTCTGGAAGCATACACAACCACTTTACCGTGCTGCATCAACACACAACCCAACCCAATACCTGATGCGTCACAATACACTGAATAACCCTTTGTACCTTCCGATAATGCTAACACTGGAGCGGAGGTTAATCTATCTTTTAATTCTTGGAAACTCTGCTCACATGCCTCTGTCCACTGAAACTTTACTGCTTTCTGCGTAAGCTTAGTCAGAGGTGCCGCTATAGTGGAGAATCCCTCAACAAATCTTCTGTAATATTCTGCTAATCCCAGAAAACTACGGACTTCGATCGGAGTGGTAGGTCTAGGCCATGTTTTGACTGCTTCTATTTTCTGCGTGTCAACCTATATACCAACATCCAACACAACATGCCCCAAGTAAGCTACTGAGTTCAGCCAAAATTCACATTTGGAGAACTCAGCATACAACTGACGGTCCCTGAGAATCTAGAGCACTGTCCATAAATGGGCCTGGTGGTCTACCTCTGAGCGAGAATACACATTGAATATCATCGATAAATACTATCACGAATAGGTCCAGGTATGGTATGAAGGTACTATTCATCAGGTCCATAAATACTGTTGGGGCATTCGTCAACCCAAAGGACATAACTAGGAATTCAAAGTGTCCATATCGGGTCCTGAAGGCCGTTTTAGGAATGTCTCTTTCACGAACTCGAACCTGATGATTTCCGGACTGTAAGTCAATCTTGGATAAATATTTGGCCCCTTATAGCTGATCAAACAAATCATCTATTCTGGGAAGCGGATACTTATTCTTTACTGTAACTTTATTCGGCTGTCGGTAATCTATACACATGCAGAGCGAGCCATCCTTCTTTCTCACAAATAGAACTGACGCACCCCACGGTGAAGTACTCGGCCTGATAAAGCCCTCATCCAACATATCCTTCAACTGCTCCTTTAATTCTCTAAGTTCTGCAGGAGCCATACGATACAAAGGGATTGATATGTGCAGCGTGCCTGGTAGCAAGTCAATTGCAAAATCTATTTCCCTTTTTGGGGGAATACCAGGTAGCTCATCTGGAAATACATCAGGGAATTCATTCACCACTGGAACAGACTGGAGTGTCGAAGACTCTACCCGAACATCCTGAACCATGACTAGGTGGTAAATACATCCCTTAGCTATCAACTTCCTCGCCTGAAGGAAGTAAATAAACCTCCCTTTTGGCGTAGCCGTGCTGCCCTTCCACTCTCTCACTGCCTCCCCTGGAAAGTGGAATCGGACCGTCTTGGTCCAATATTCTACATTGGCATATCATGGCACCAACCAATCCATACCCATAATGGCATCGAAATCGATCATTTCTAGTTATACCAGATCTATTGTAGTTTGAAGATCAGCAACCTCTACTGTATACCCTCGATAAATTCTACTAGCTATAATGGAGTCACCGACAGGTGTAGATACTTAGAAGGGCTGCTGTAACAATTCTCGTGCAACACAAAACTTTTGAGCCACAAATGGGGTAACATAGGATAAAGTAGACCCTAGATCAATCAGTACATAAGTAGGGTATGAGCAAATAGCCATCATACCTGTTACCACATCTGGAGATGCTTCTGAGTCCTGTCTCCCTGGTAATGCGTAGGTACGGCATGAGCCCGTACCTGAACTAGGGCCTCCTGATCTACCTCGGCCTCTACCTGTTGAACCTAAGGGCCTATGCCCTACCGAGGCTGCTGGACCTCGTGGCCTTACGGATTCCCTGTCTTGGCTATCTCGGCTACCTTGCCACCTGGCCGGACAATCTCTCATTTGTTGCCCCTCCTACCCGCATATATAACATCCTGAGGAGCCATATCTACAAGCTCCAATGTGAGGTCGACTGCAAATAGGGCAGGGTGGGGGTGTGTATCTACTCTTCTCTACCCTCCCCTGCTGAGGTGAATCCATCGTTCGAGAACTGCCACCAGACTCTGACTGCCCTCGACAAATAAATCTACCCCTCTGCTGTTGTGGTGGAGGTGGGAGTCTAGGGGGTCTGTCTGATAACCGAGGCCTGTGTCCTCTTTGAATCTCCCTCTGTATATCTTCTGATCTATCCCTGTGGCGCTGCTCCTACTTTGTCTGTCTACTGTCTTGTTGTCGCTGTCTAAGGCCCTCAATAGTCTGGGCAAAGGCCTGCACCCGGGCAATGTCCATATCTTCCCGTACTGTAGCTGTCATGCATGCCTCTATGTATTCTGGGTTCAGACCCATAATGAACCGATGGACTCTGGATGGCATAATGTCCACAAAAGCTGGAGCATAGCGGGCTAAGGAGTCAAACTGTTAGGCATATTCTCGTACGCTCCTCGCCCCCTGCTCCAAGTGCAAAAACTGATCCATCCGGGCCTGCTTGATCTCCCGTGGTAAATAACGATCCAGGAAGGCCTCCGAGAAGTTGGACCAGGTCAGAGGGGCAACATCTCTCCCTCGAGACCTTTCCCAGATCTCGTACCATAATACAGCTACATCTTGTAATCGAAATACTGCTAACTCAACTAATTCTGTAGGTGTCACATGCATGACCCAGACGATTCTCTACATCTGATCTAGGAAATCCTGGGGGTCCTCTGCCTGATCTGACCCTGTGAACTGTGGGGGACCCAATGCCAAAAATTCCCTGACCCTCAAACTGCCAGATCCACCTGATGGCTCCGCTGTTACAGGTGGCACTGACTGGCGCTGAGTGGCCATCATTTGGGCCAACATAACAACTGCACTGTGAACCTCCTGATCAGATGGTGTAGGTGCAGGAGCTATCGGAGGCGGTGTCGTTCTGAATGGCTCCTGGTGAGATGGGGACTACTGAGAAGGCTGTGTTGATTCCTCTATATAGCCCTCAGATCGGCCTGATTCTAAATGAAGCTGAGGCATCCTGCTGGTGCCTTCTCCTACTGCGGTATCCAACCTTCTGCCTATGGCAGGGTGTCGCTGGTCTGCCATTTTTATCTGTAGATAAAGAATATGATAAGTTTTAAGAACTTGACCCTATACTGTAATTTTCTATGGCACGACGGAATATGAAGAAAGAGTAACCATCCTATTATGCCTTGCAGCCTCCTGCCTATAGTATGTGGTGCACAATACATCCATAGACAAGACTCTACTTAGCACGACTTACAGACTCCCTAGGACACGACCTGCTCTGATACCAAGTTTGTCACGCCCCGCCTTGGGGGGTATGACTAGCACCTGGTGCCCTATTAGGACCTGAACTGCTAGACTACAGAGCCTAAGCACATCTGGTGCCTGGCTGGCTCTAACTCAGATTCATGGAATCAACGGGCTATATAATGGCTGTAAATACAACCTCCGACCGACTAGGTCTATAGCCACCTGTACTATAACAACAGCTAACCAGAATCATGTCAATATAAGGGAGCCTATGCGGGCCGACAAGGCCACCATGCTGTCTAGTTATCTCTAACTCAATATAACAAATGCTGAACAACTACGCGACCGACAAGGTCACCACTACTAGTTGGATAAGGCCTCACACGGCCAACATAAACAACTAAACATACGCACGGCCCCACACGATCGGTACAACTAACCACAGGAAAATATATACATACTGCAAGCCTCTAGGAATACCGATAAGAAGGACGGGACAGGGCCCCGACCTACCCGTACTATACAACAAAAGAAAATGAAATACACCTCTGAATATTAGGCTCCGGATGACAGGAGCTGATGACTCTGCGCTGGCTAGGATCACGAGGGATCGGCTCCTCGTCTACGAGTACCTGCAAGCAAGTAATGCAGCGCCCCAAATGGGCGTCAGTACCACTGGTACCGAGTATGCAAAGCAAACTGCGCATAACTGAATATAAACAACGATGCTAGTATATTCTGAATGGCAGGAAGAATCTAAAACTGTCTGAACTAGCAGGATCTGAAATTAGCTTACATGTACGGAAGGTAAGGAGGAATCATACCTGTCGTCATGGAGACCTGCTATCTATCAACTAATAGATATCATGTATATACATATATATATATAACACACAAGAACCTATACCAGCCCCCATAAGCGGGAAGGTGCCAATCAACACACAATCTATATACCCCTACCCGGGTTAAAACCATCAAAAAATAAATCACTCCACTCACCTACTAACTACGAGCACCTCTACCGGCCCCCTAGGTCTCCAACTCGGGCTATGGCCTCTGATATAAATAACTGTGTCTGAGCCCGGAGGACTCCTGTACTGTAAACTGTAATCTGTATCTGTATCGGTAATCTGCACCCTAGGCGCAAGCGCACAACAGGGTAAGCTATACTGCTATGCTGATCAGCTTGATCTGGAGAATGTTTCATCCCATCTTCGTCCTACTACGGACGGTATACCACTCCTTGGAGTAGCGTATCCCCACCCTCATGGTGGGGCGACACAGTTACCAACCCAGGGGCGGCGAGGACGCTCAAAGGGTGCCCTCATAACACAAACAGGTCTCAACAAACAATAATCACATATAGCAAGCACGTTTAAACTGAAAATACTAACTGTACTCTGATTTCTAATTCTGAACTCTTTTCTGTGTTATACTGATTCTCATACTAAACTATACTATATCTGAGATATTATCTGACTGTCTGATTATACTATAACTGAGATATCATCTGACTGTCTGGCTATACTGTATCTGGGATATTATTTGGCTACCTAATATTACTTTACTAACCTTTATTCTGGATATATGTGATAATATCATAAAACATGCTCGCTAAATTCAAACTGGACTCAATTCTCGACTTCTGAGTTCTTTCTTCTATACATCACGCTATTTACTGTACTGGATTACTAACTTGCCAAAGGAATTAGCTTTACAAACCTTCCCTTCGGATTTCCCGACGAATTGGCATAGCTCGATTAGTACTTCTGCTATTTTTCTCAACTGCATTCATATACATATCAATTAGAGCTAAATACGCTAATATTCTAGAAGAAAATATCACTTTCAATATATATATAGCCCAAACTTTGGCTTATCAAAAAAGGGTCCAAAACTCGCTATATCTCGAAAGTCCAAAAGGGAGAAATGCTCACTTTAGGGATAAGAGTATATTGACACTAATTTGGAGCAATTCCACTTACCTTAGTTTGGTAGCACGACGATTCGCCAGCCGAATTTCACGAAACTAAATCTGTAGGAATGCTCCTTACTGCTTAATACCTCGGTATCTGGAGTTAATTTGAGTTTGGACCGCGTTTGACGGCGTAATCGGACGAATATTATAAGAGATTCTCGTTCCTCCCTGTTTTCCCTCGGTTTCTCTGGAAATTATATGAGTTATATCATTAAAAATCGAAGTGAGGGGTTTATATACTTGGGCCTGGACAGGGCCTCCGTGACACGGAGCCAACACGGAGGCCCTCCCTCCGTGGCACGTTGTCATCGCTGAGGGTCTCTGCCCCGGCTCCTTCCGCGATGGTTCGACGGATCCCTTATCCGGTCTTTCCCCAAGCCTTTTTCTAGCATGTATGGCATTCAAAAACTCTTAACCAACATGCGAATAGGCCATCTACATGTCGAGAATTTACGGGGTGTAACACGATAATCCCCGGATAGTTTTACGAATGGTGGAACCAATTCGGAGGAAATAAATAGGTATCATCAAAATATTTTCAGACATAGTTTGAAAAATTTCAGGTAGTGCAGAATAGTTCTACCCTACCAGAAAATATTAAATTGTGTAAGTCTTTTGTTGCAAAAAGAATTTCATATATTATCAGCTGGTCCTTTGATATTCATGAATTTGAAAAGATTAAATATCTGAGTAAGACCATCAAAATCAAAGGCTGGGCACCAACACCTCAGGAAGATAAGGAAAATTCAAGTTCTTCATTATGACAGGATTCCCAACTTTCCAAGGATGAATTAAAAAGAAGGCTCCAGTAGGCCTTGTCAAATTTGAAAAAAGATACCCAAACAAAAATTGATAATGGAATTATAGATACAGCATCCTCTCATACAAGTGAACCGAGCAATGGAGACATTCTAGATCCACAAGGGATAGCACAAGCTTATCTTCTCAACTAAAGAAGACGAACAGACTACCCTTTCAGAAAAATGAAAAGCTGCTACAATCAAAAGCAGTGGACCCCTCACGAATCTACTCAAAAAATAATTCAGCAAAAAGACAAGCCACATAAGGACAAAATGGAATCTCTACAAACTCACATGCAGATAAAGATGAATCTTCATCAAATTTCAAGGTCACATCAGGACAAATATCAAATTTCAAGAAAACGAAGTTTCAAGAAGATGAAGACATCTTTTAAATAGAGCCGTGTAAAATTAAATCTACCACGTGTGCACACATGTAAATAGATAGCAGGTAGTAATTAGTTGACTCATCATATTGAGGTCTATTTAATATCTTCACCTTGTATTAGGAAGGGCATTCGGAAAACATTATACTCACTTCAAAATTGCGCAAATCTCTTTTCCCTCTCTCTGTATTTCCTTCTTATCAATAAATAGTCTTTTGTAAGTATCTTTTTCTTCTACTTTATTATTACTTGTAGTATTTTCTTTCATTTTCTCCTGCCTTTGTATTATATTTTCTAGTCATTTTCTATGATCCGTTAAATGGTATCAGAGCCATGTTGTCCAGGAGGAGTATGAGTTTGAGTAGCTAAATCTTTATACTATCCTAGAGCCAGTTGAAATTATTCTACTCTTGAGCGGGTATTTTTATATTTAGTTTTGCTGATACTCTTACTCTATTTTCTTAGTTTTATTCCTTAAGTTGGTTAAACTTTTAATCACAGTCTAGATGTTGGCAAGCCTGTATTTTCCGTTGGATTAGCTCTAAAATTTAGATACTAGAGCCGGACTCAGATGGTGTTCCCATCACAAGACCTAAAGGAATAAGATAAAAGAAATTAGATAAGATAACCAGTAAATACTTTACAAAGAAATAACTATTGAGGAGTAACATCTAAAATAG
This sequence comes from Datura wrightii, assembly GCA_035772735.1. Taxonomy (NCBI): domain Eukaryota; kingdom Viridiplantae; phylum Streptophyta; class Magnoliopsida; order Solanales; family Solanaceae; genus Datura; species Datura wrightii. Next base: position 11,938,910 of record JASDFA010000002.1, read on the forward strand.
ATATTGGCCCCAGGATAGTACTACCATTCCCTTAAATACTTCATATTATATTAAAATTTATTCTTACACTTCCAGTTACAGAACAAATAAAATACTACAATAGGAGAAAATGGGTATGTTTGAAATACTAGAGTAACTATAAAAAGAAAAGAACAGAAATATTAAAGAACTTAGACTATTTTTAAAAACTAATACCTTCAGAAACTCTGGATAATTATTCTAGATAGATAACTAGAAAATTAATATTTGACAATCAAATCAGGTTATATAATGAATTATGTTATGCTAGTCATAATCTGTCTATACAAAGAAGAAAATTAGATAATATTTTAATTATTCAGTTAAAACTATCTTTTAATGGATACCTCTGAAAATCAAAACATATTAAATAGTATTAATAATTCTTTCACAACTACTAAAATGGCCAAGATAGAGAGCAATTTACAAAATTGAAATATTCCAAAGGAATGTTTTGAAAAGGTATATAAGACTGGACACTTTAATTTTATTAAAAATTATAATAATAAAACCTCTGAATCTACGGTCGCTATTAATAAGTCTATTGAGACTATTAAATTATTAGATGGTGAAGACATTAACAGATATAGGAAAAACTATAAGTTTCTTCAGATAGGACATGTCCAAATAACGGTTAAACTATTGTATCGATTAGGCTTAGACATACCCATATGTCTTTTATTAAGAGACAGCAGGCTACTAAACATTGATGATTCATTATTAGCGGTATTACAAAGTAACCTAGCTAATGGCCCAGCATATTTTAACTGTTATCCCAATTTTTCTATAGATATTAATTATCAAAATGTTATGGATACCCTAACATTAAATGTTAAAACAAAAAACATGAATAGCAAAGAAAATACAAGAAAAATATCCATAATATATAGAGTATATTACAGGCTAATGAAAACTACCCTAGCTCCAAAAGTAAAAATAGTAAGTAACAAAGGGGTTACAATGCTTATGGAAGCCAATCATAATTACAACAATATTTTCATCCCAAAAATGATAAAATGGGATGATGTGTTAGTGAAGGATAATTGGCATTTTGACTCCATAACAGAGCCAAAAATTGAGGAAGAAAATTCAACCATTGAGCAAGTAATACAATTTTCCGGATGGATCTATAGATTTAAAATTTTTAAGATCCCAATCCTTTAGTCATGCTTCTTCAAGTAAAAGAATGTCTTTTTCAAGACCTTCATTTTCAAGAACGCAAGAAGAAAAGGAGGTAACACTTGAAGACATAGAAAAAAATTAAAGGGAGTAGATTTCTCTAAAACAATTCCTAACGTTGAATATGAACCTAGAATTACCAAAATAACAAGTTTCACTACTAGTGAGATGGTAGGAGTGAGAGACTCTTTATGCATGATTAGATCTGATAAGGAGTTCGAACCAGACTTTGAATATTTTAGATAAACTCTGGTTCGATCCAGAAAATAGCATTCAAAAGCAATGGTATGTAGAAAAATATTCATTAAAGAAAAGATTATCCTTTACGAAAAAATGGTGTGCCAATATGAAAAGGATAAGATGCAATATAGAGTTCTTTAAATGGTTTGAGTACACAGGAAAATTAGATTATCAAAAGGAATCATTGAGCATGATCGTTAATAAATGGCATACCAAAATGTGGTTGAACCTATAATTCCCCAACTAGAGGCAAATAGTTTACCAATAGATGGTAGAATTGTTACAGCTACACCTTTTCAAATTGATATAGTAGACACCCAAGGTGATCCTAAGAATAAATATATAAATAGATTAATTCAACAAAATAATTATACTAATCAATTAATATACATAGTCTCTAATCAGATCCTTAAGACTGATAATAAATCAATTTTCAATAATAAACCCAACCCTTCCTATAATAATAAGAATCTAGAAACCCATCCAATATTTAAATTAAAAAACTTTTCCAAAGATAAATTCCCCAAATTTCAAGAAAAGTTTGAAATCAACGATGATCTTATAGAAAAGATTAATGAAAAATTAAAAGCTGAATTAAAATTAAAGAATGAACTAAAATTAAAGGATGATTTAAAATTAAAAGATGATAAGGTCATAAGAACAATATTCGAAAAGTCTGATAACTACATTAATAAGGTAAGCTCTAAATATTCCATCAAAAAGAATTATTATCATTAACCCTCGTTCCTGGATACGAAGTATGAAGAAAATGAATTTTTATCTCATACTTCACACTCTGGAAATGAAATTGCTGAATGGAATGTTGATGGACTTGCAGAACATCAGATATTACATGAAATGGGGATGGCCATTACGGCCTATAAAATGAAAAACTGCACGGATAAATAAGTTGCCACTCTAATTATATCTGGATTTATAGGGACATTAAAATATTGGTGGGATAGTTATCTCATTGAAGATAATAGATATAGTGTAACAAATGCTACAACCATCACTCAAATTATTAAGACTAAATCTATGGAAAAACTTTTGAAAATCTATGCGTAGAAGACGCCACTACTACCATAATTTATAGTATAGCAAAATATTTTATAGGAGAACCTCAACTTTTTTCAAGATAGGAGTTTAGAAATATTATCTAACCTATCTTTCCCAAAGTTAGATGATTTTAGATGGTATAAGGATGTATTCCTCAACAAGGTTATGGTCAGAGAATACTGTAGTCATGATCATGGGAAAGAAAAATTCATAAGTGGTTTACCGACATTATTTGCCGAAAAAGTTAGGATAAAATTAAAGTATAGATTTGATATAAAAATTATGTATATCCAGTTAACCTATGATGACCTTATAAGTTTTATAAATGTCACGGGACTTAAATTATGTACAAATATGAAGCTTAAAAATCAACTTAAAAAGGATAATAAAATATCTAAAAAAGAAATAGGAAGCTTTTGCCAAGATTTTGGATACATCAAGTTGTCTACCCCTTCAAAAGAAGCATCCAAGAAAATTAAAAGAAGACACAAGCACTAGACGAATAAATCTGAAAAACTCCATCATTATAGAAAAAGATTTAAAAGGCATAAACGAGAAGCCAACAAAGGTGGCTTTCAAGGAAATACTGATAAGTGTTGGAATTGTGGAAATTTTTGCCACAGGGCTAAGGATTGTAAGATCTTTAATAAAAAGAAAGATAAGATCAATATGTTAGAACTTGAGCCAGAAATAAAATATAGATTATATTTTATTCTTGATGAATATGAGAATAATTCTTTCCCTGAAGAAAGTTTCAGTGATTAATACTAGCTTAATATAGCATATAGTTCTGAAAATAGTGACTCAACTGATCATTGTGGATGCACAGGAGCAATCTGCACCAGTGATAGCCACTCAATAAATGTCATTACCAATAATAACAAGGAAATCTTCTTTGATATTATTGATCACAATGAGGATAAAGATCTTAAAATAAAATATTTAATAGAATTGAAAAATATAGTTCTTAACCAACAACATGACGAAGAAACAATTGAGCCTTTTAATATGGAAAACGTACTAAATAAATTTAAAGAACAAAAGTGTAGTATAACAGTACAAAATCTTCAAACCAAATTATTACCTAATAAAAATGAAGTTAAAGAAGTTAAGCAAAGACTTAACAAGCTAGAAACAGATGACCTTGCTAATAAACTATTAAATGAACTAGAACCGATGACAGGATTTGAATTATATCAATCCGATCCAGGAGAAACATCAAAATTAGAAAAAGGTGAAGAAGAAATTGAGTCTCTAGAAAGCCCTCTAGAAGGTAAATCAAGAGTAAAAGCTATTGCAATAGTTAAAGCCCAGAGCTGGCATACACCTATCACATTGGTTATAAATAAAAATTATACTATTCACAAAATTGCATTATTAGATACAGGTGCAGACCAAAACTGCATTATTGAAGGAATAATCCCTACTAAGTACCTTGAAAAAAGTATAACGTAGTTATTCTCCACGATAGGAGACAGGCTAAATATAAATTATAAACTCCATAAGGCACGCATATGCAATAATGGAATCTTCTTTATTAATGATTTTGTAATAACTAAAGATATAAATGAAGATATAATATTAGGCACCCCCTTTATAACCCAAACAAAGCCCTATGTCGCTGATTTAGATGGCATCCACACCACTTCTCTAGGAAAAGAGATCATTTTTCCCTACCTAAATAATATGTCAAAAGAAGAAAGTGAATTTATAAAAGAAAAAAACTATCTTTAGAATAAATCTACTTTCCCAACAAATAAACTATTTAAAGAACGAGATAAAATTTAAACAGATTGAATCTTCTTTAAAAGATCTGAAGGTAGAAGCTAAAATTAAAAGCCTACAAGAATTCATAGAACGAAAAGTCTGTTCAGAATTTCCTAACGCCTTTTGGAATAGGAAATGCCATATTATTGAGTTGCCATATATTGAGGGATTCAACAAAAAAAATATCCCTACTAGGGAAAGACCTATTGAAATTAATTAAGAGTTAATGAAATCTTGTAAAAAGAAAATCAATGATTTACTTGATAAAAAGATTATTAAACCTTCCAAGTCACCATAGAGTTGTTCGTCATTCTATGTCAGTAATAATGTGAAAAAAGAAAGAGGGGCCCAAGGCTAGTCATTAATTATAAGACCCTTAACAAAGTTTTAAAATTAATCAGGTACCCAATACCCAATAAAAGAGATCTTCTTAAAAGGACTTATAAAGCTAACATTTATAGTAAATTCGATATGAAATCGAGATTTTGGCAAATACAAATAGCAGAAAAAGATAAATATAAAACATCTTTTAATGCACCTTTTGGACAATATGAATGAAATATAATGTCATTCGGATTAAGAAATGCACCGTCTGAATTTAAGAATATAATGAACAGCATATTTAATCCACACAGTCATATTTCTATAGTTTACATAGATGATGTTTTAATATACTCAAAAGATATTTACCAACACTTCAAACATATCCAAACCTTTATAAATATTGTTTAACAAAATGGATTAGTAGTGAGAACTTAAAAGATTAAGTTATTCAAGACTGCTATTAGATTCCTTCATCGTGACTTATATCAAGGAACCTATAAACCCATTTGTAAAGCCATAGAGTTCTCATCAAAATTTCCAAATGAATTAATCGATAAAACTCAGCCTTAGAGATTCTTAGGAAGTCGCAATTATGTTGCTGATTTTATTCCAAATATTAGACAGGTTTGTAAGCCTCTTTATCAGTGTCTTAGGAAAGATCCAGTCCCATGGGGATTAGAGCAAACAGAGACAGCCCAAAAAGTAAAATCAATAGTTCAAAAACATCCATGTCTAGGAATACCACATCCAGAGGGATTCATGATAGTAGAAAATGACACCTCAAACATAGGATATGGAGGCATCCTTGAACAAAGAATCTCCATAGAAAACCCCGAACAATTAGTAAGATTCACATTAAGAATCTGGAATAATACTCAGAAAAATTATAGCACCATTAAAAAGAAAATTCTGGCTATAATGCTATGTATCATGAAATTTCAAGACAATTTGATAAATAAAGAATTTTTACTACGAGTAGACTGCAAAGCAACCAAAGATGTTTTACAAAAAGATGTAAAAAATCTTGTTTGTAAATAAATATTTGCCAGATGGCAGGCTTTGTTATCCAACTTTGATTTTCAAATCAAATTTATACAAGTAGAAAATAATTCTCGCCCAGATTTTTTGACTAGGGAATTTCTATAGGTAACTAAATGAGACCCGGAAAACCAGGTATAAGTCCCTTGATCCCTCCATTTCATCCCTTCAGACCAGAAGAAATAATGAAAAGACCCTTCAAAGAAGAGGAAAAACCAAAACTAGAAAATAGATATTCAGTTCTGGCAAAATTCTCATCATTGCCAAAAGCTACTATTCCGTCCCCATTAAAGGAACCCATAACCAGTCAGACCAGATTTAAACCATTAAATTCAGTTTTTAAAGGAGACTCTTCATCAAGCGACAAAACTATCTCTATCCAAACAAAGGATAGCTGAAATGAAGCCACCAGAGACATACTCTCAAGCGGTTCTGCCAGCGACTCCTGAAAAGAAAATGGAGAAAAATATTTCAAATAAATAGCAGTTTGAGCTAACCGTTTTACAGGTACTGCTGATCATTGCCCTTGATAAAAAATATGATGGTTTTGGAGTACCCGAGTTACTAAAACCCTGCTACACAATTTGGAATTATGTGGAGACAGATGATCCCCTTAAAATCCTAAGGTATTATGAGTTCATTTTAACATACACCGATTCAGTAAACATTGAGCATATATTAAAATGTCTGGATAATCCTAACAATATTCAATACTCGAATTTCACAATTATAAGAATTTTAAATCGTTTGAATAGTTTGTAGATCACCACATACACCCATTTTGCTATCAAGAACCCAAAGACCCCAGACATACAACTGCTATGATTATAAGGCAGACTGGTATTACTTTATGTATCTAAGGCCCAACACTCACTCTTGGTTTGTCAAGTATTCAGAAGATATGAAAAGCGCGATCATCCCCAGATGGTTTTACAAATGGTGGAACCAATTCGGAGGAAATAAACAGGTATTGTCAAAACATTTTCAGACAAAGTTTGAAAAATTTTAGGTAGAGCAGAATATTTCTACCCTACCAGAAATATTAAATTGTGTTAGTTTTTTATTGCAAAAATAATTTCATACATTATCAACTGGTCCTTTGATATTCATGAATTTGAAAGGATTAAATATATGAGTAAGACCATGATTTCAAAATATAATGAACAACATATTTAATCCACATAGTCATATTTCTATAGTTTAAATAGATGATGTTTTAATATACTCAGAAGATATTGACCAACACTTCAAACATATTCAAACCTTTCTAAAGGTTGTTAAACAAAATGGATTAGTAGTGAGTGATAAAAAGATTAAGTTATTCCATAGCGCTAAAAGGTGTAGTTGTAATAATTCTACCATCTATTGGTAAACTAATTTCCTCTAGTGGAGGAATTATAGATTCAACCACCTTAGTTTTGGTATGCCATTTATTAGCAATCATGCTTAATGATTCCTTTTGATCATCCAATTTTCCTGTGTACTCAAACCATTTAAAGAACTCTATATTGCTTCTCATCCTTTTCATATTGGCGCACCATTTTTTTTCTAAAGGATAATCTTTCCTTTAATGAATATTTTTCTGCATACCATCACCTTTTTATGATATTTTCTAGATCTACGCAGAGTTTATCTAAATATTCAATGTCTGGTTCAAACTCCCCATCAGATCTAATCATGCAGAATGAGTCTCTCACTCCTCGAATCTCACTAGCAGTGGGACTTGTTCTTTTGGTAATTCAAGGTTCATAATCAACCTTAGAAATTGTTTCAGAGAAATCTACTCCCTTTAATTTTTTCTCTATTTATTCAAGTGTTACCTCGTTTTCTTCTTGCGTTTTTGAGAATGAATTTCTCAAAAAAGAAAATCTTTTACTTGAAGAAGCCTGACTAAAGGATTGGGATCTTAGAAATTTTAAATTTATAGATCCATCCGAAAATTGTATATCTGCTCAATGGTTGAATTTTCTTCCTCAATTTCTGGGTCCTTTATGGAGTAAAAATGATTACTAACACATTATCCCATTTTATCATTTTTAGGATGAAAATATTGTTGTCATTATGATTGGCTTCCATAAGCATGGTAACCCCTTTCTTACTTACTATTTCTGCTTTTGGAGCTAGGGTAGTTTTTCATTAGCATGTAATATACTCTGTATATTATGGCTATTTCTCTTGTATTTTCATTGCTATTCATGTTTTTTGTTTTAACATTTCGTGTTAGGTTATCCATAACATTTTGATCATTAATATCTATAGAAAAATTGGGATAACGGTTAAAATATACCAGCCCATTAGCTAGGTTACTTTGTAATACTGTAAATAATGAATCATCAAAGTTTAGTAGCCTATTATCTCTTATCAGAAGACATATAGGTACGTCTAAGCCTAATCGATACAACGGTTTAACCGCGACTTGGACAAATACTATGTGAAGAAACTTATAGTTTTTCCTACATCTTTTAATGTCTTCAGCTGCTAATAATTTAATAGTCTCAATAGTCTTATTAATAGCGACCATATATTCAGAGGTTTTAATATTATAATTTTTAATAAAATTAAAGTGTCCAGTCTTATATACCTTTTCAAAACATTCCTTTGGGATATTCAAATTTTGTAAATCGCTCTCTATCTTAGCTATTTTAGTAGTTGTGGCAGAAATATTAATACTATTTATTATGTTCTAATTTTCAGAGGTATCCATTAAAATTGTGCAGATAGTTTTAACTGAATAATTAATATAACATCTAATTGTGTCATGCCCCGAGCCTACACTCTGGACGTAAGACAGTACCTGAAGTCACAAGTGACCCCAAGTCAACTCCTAGTCTATCATACACTGGTATTCTGAGTAAAACATGCACAGCGGAACTTTGAAATAATAACATAAAGGCATTTTATCAAAATTAAAAAATGAACATAGAGATTTAAAATATCTGAGGATCTGAAATCAAGTCTTTGTCTGAAAGCCATCTAACCGAGAAGTTGTTGGGGCAATCCCCCAGCTAACTCTAAGTCTAACTGAAAATGGTAAAGAAAACTGAAATGAATAAAATAACGCCCTTGGGAATATGATGACTCACACTGCTGCTGATGATAGAAAGATCCGAACGAATTGGCTAACGGCGTTGGGTTTGAGAACCTGCGGCTGTTTTATGAAATGATACAACATAAAAGTATGCGCCAGTACTTTGAATGTACTTAGTAAGTGAGAGAAGCACAAGGATAAATATATAGATGACTGAACTGAATAGACATGCAATGACTAACTGATAACTGAACTGAACAATCTGTAGTAAGCTGAAATGGTCATGATGACCCTGTCCGGTGGTCAAAGACATGCCTTCAGTCTTAAAGTTCTGTGTTTGAGATACTGTACAAAATTGAGCTGAGCCACTACGGCTGAAGCTGAACGGAGCTGCTTATTGTAAGATTGGACTAGATTTACTAGTGGGAGAGTCTATAACCGACATATAACCATGTGAGCTAGATATGTAGTCAGATATATACACCCCACCGGTAGGATCCAATATACCTTGCCAAGGTATAATGGCATGAACTGGGTAATCACAAAACTCCGGGGCCAATTAGGCCAATAATCTGAAATTGTAACCTATGTTGGCAATGTAGTTATGGGAACCTAGGTGCGCTGCAACCCCCATCCGCTCGGTGCTAAGTCCTACTCCCACTGTAAACTTATACTGAACTGCTAGGCGGATATCTCAAAACTGGGGTCCAAGACTAGTCAGGGATATATAGCTCAAAATACCTTAAAAGTCTTATCGGACCAGAATCTGAAGCTGAATCCTAGACTGGTCAGAGCTTCTTATTTGGAAGCGTCATAACCTTCTAAGAACAAACTGTAAACTGAACTGTGGTCCTGGGGCTAGTCAGAGCTATAAATGTACATAACTGAAATGTCATGACCGCCTAATGGACCAATAAACTATAATTTGAGTCTGATTTTGCTAACTAAGAGGAACCACTGACACCTCGAGAGTTTCTATAGTCAAACTGATCAGCTGACATTAATATGGTAAATTCGGAGGTTTTCTAAGATTTGGTTGAGGCTAGACCTACAATTCTGAGTAATACATTGTATATAGATTTTCTGACTGAATCTGACAAACATACATGTAACTGAATCTCTAACACCTATAATTATTATAGGAGCCCCTAAATCTGAAAGATGCTAGTAATTCTCAAGAATTCAATGCTTAAACAGGATTCTAATTTCTAACTTTCCAAGAGCTAGGGCTAAATTTCTAATTCACCGAAACAAGCATCATTTTAGATACAAACTGGTGGAAAATATCCACAATTAACATAGGATAGGATTCCACATGAATTAATCAAAGGAAGATAACAATATCTTCAAATTCACAAATTCGGGGCTAGGACAGAAAGTGAACAAAGAGAGTTTTTGGGGGACGCAAGGGGAGAAAAATCTCCTTGTTGAATTCCCACATACCTGTAGAAGAAACCCTGGTGAAAATTCCTAAGAAAAACTAAGAAGAATATCAAACCCTTGCTCCTTCTCTGTGCTTTCAGAGAAGTTCTTACGTTCTGTTCTTGAGGGAGTTGATAGGAATGAATGAAAAAAGTCATTTCTACCCCTTTAATTTCCTCCTAAATGAACCCACAATGATGTGGATTCAACTTTAAAAAGATATGAAAATACTAAAATACCCCTAGTAGAAAGAATTGAAAACTGCCCGACCGTGAACAACGGATCTCAAGATGGGTCGTTGGTTCAAACAACAGCCCGTTGAAGCTGTTGTTGGTCTGGTTTCTGAAGCTAGACCTACTGGACTGAAACCAAAAGAGAATCCAATGGTCTGGTAGAAGCACTAATGAGTCGTTGGTTCCTATCATGGTTACGGAGAGGGAAACTCGGGCCCTAAGAAAACAAGAGATATAACAACTCATTGTTAGGTACAACGGGTCATTGGACCCACTCGTTGTCAACAGTGTTGGGGCCTGGGTCCTAATGATGGGTTGAAAGGACGGCCCATTGGTGATAAAAATGAGCTGTTGGTTCCACTCGTTGCTTCCTAGCACAAACCAAACCCCTTCTGGAAAAACTAACAACGGCTGCCTATAACGGGTCATTGGAACTACCAACGACTTGCTGGTTGACTCGTTGTTTCTGGGAGGAAATATGCTGAGCAAACCATGACTCCTTACAATGTCCCATTTGTTCCACCAACGATCCATTGTTTGGGTCATCTGAGACATAAATTTTTTCTCTGGTTTTCTATGGTTTTTCATGCAACATCTGAATTTGGTCTAAGAAAGTTTCGAGGTGTTACAATATCTCCCCCTTGGGATCATTCATACTTGAATGAAGACCAAAACTAGGAAAAAGCTGTGATTTCAAAAGTTTGGACTATGAACTGATTTTCTGAAAGAGTAACTAACTCCGAACTGATTTAATTGTACTAGCAAAGCTAATGCAACTAGGATGCACATAGGAGATCTAAATAGAGATGATGAGCACGGAATTGGGTAGAGTTCTGAGAAGGAATTTAGTACCTGATTCTAGAAAAAAATTGGGAGGAAACAAGTGAGGGTATCTGGCCATCATATCTGCTTCTGCTTTCCATGTGGCTCTCTCAACTAGTTGATTCCTCCACAAAACTTTCACCGAAGCAATTTCATTGTTTCTCAGCATACGAACCTAACGGTCAAGGATCTAAACTGGAACTTCTTTGTAAGAGAGGCTATCCTTTATCTCCACACTTTCCAATTGCACCACTGAAGTTGGATCACCAATTTACTTATTTAGTAGTGACACATGGAAGACTGGGTGCACGGCTACTAATTCTAAAGGTAGTTCTAACTCGTAGGCCACATTGCCGATTTGCCTTAGAATCTTATAGGGTCCCACATACCTGGGACCGAACTTTCCCTTTTTGCCAAATCTCATCACTCCTTTCATGGGCAAAATATTCAGGTATACCCAGTCATCAACTACAAACTCCAACTCTCTTCTCCGCACATCAGCATAAGTTTTCTGATGGCTCTGAGCTGTTTTCAACCTTTCTCGGATGAGCTGAACTTTCTGCATTGCCTCTTGACCTGTGTCTGGTCCTATTAGGGTAGATTCACCAACCTCAAGCCACCCTATGGGAGATATGCACCTCCTACCATATAATTTCTCAAATGGGTCCATCTGAATGCTAGAGTGGTAGTTGTTGTTGTATGCAAACTCGATGAGAGGAAAGTGGTCATCCCAACTACGCTTGAAATTGATCACGCAATCCCTTAACATATATTCTAGGGTCTGAATGGTCTGCTCAGCTTGCCCACCGGTCTGCATGTGAAATGTTGTGCTGAGCTTGACCTGGGTACCTAGTCCTTTCTGAAAAGACTTCCAGAAGTGAGAGGTGAATTGGGTACCTCTGTCTGAGATAATGGATAATGGCACCCCATGAAGTCAAACCAATTCTTGAATATAAAGCCTAGCATAGTCCTCAGGTAAATCTATGGTTTGACTAGGAGGAGATGTGCTGGCTTAGTCATCTAGTCTACTATCACCCAGATTGAATCATGTTGTCGGAGAGTTCGAGGTAGACCTGCAATGAAGTCCATGTTTACTACTTCCCACTTTTATGTGGTTATAATGATATCCTGAGTCATACCTCCTGGTCTCTAGAGTTCCACCTTAACTTTCTAGCAGTTTGGGCACTTGGCTACAAATTCAGCAATGTCTCTTTTCATGCCGTTCCACCAGAAAATATCTTGCAGATCGCGGTACATTTTCATAGCACTGGGGTTAATGGAGTATCTCAAGCTGTGTGTCTCAGCCAGTATCTGCTATCTCAACTCACCAACATTCGGTACACACAACCTTCCCTGGTAACGGAGCACACCATCTCCCCCTTTAAAGAAAGCCTCAACCTCCTTTCTGAGAACTGCTTTTTGAAATTTAAGTAGAACTGGATCTTCATCTTGTTTGGACTTAACCTCAACTACCAAGAATTAATCCAACCCACTTTGCATTACCAACCCACCTTCAGTTGAATCCACCAACTGCACCCCTAACCGGGCTAGCTTGTGAATATCCTTTGCCAGCTCCTTTTAGCCTTCTTCAACATGAGCCATGCTACCCGTAGACACTCTTCTTAGGGCATCATCCACCATATTGGCTTTTCCCAGGTGATATAACATCTCATGTCATAGTCTTTCAGTAGTTCCAACCACCTTCTCTGACGAAGATTTAGGTTCTTCTGACTTAACACACACTGAAGACTCTTGTGATCTGTGAATACATCCACATTATCCCCTTATAGGTAATGTCTCCATATTTTTAGTGTGAACACCACCGCTGCCAACTCCAAGTCATGAGTTGAATAATTATTTTCATGAACTTTGAGCTATCTGGAGGCGTAGGCTATCACTTTGCCCTGCTGCATCGGAATGCAATTGAGTCCAACCTTGGAAGCATCACAATAAACAACAAATCCATATGTTCCTTTTTGAAAGGTCAAAACGGGAGCAGTAGCGAGTCGAGTCTTCAACTCCAGGAAACTCTTCTCACATTCGTTCGACCATTGAAATTTCACCTTTTTCTGTGTTAACTTAGTCAGAGGAGATGCTATAGAGGAGAAGCCTTCCAAAAACCATTGGTAATAACCCACTAAGCCCAGGAAACTCCTGATTTAAGTGGGAGAGTTGGGTCTTGGCCAATCCTTCACTGCTTCTATCTTATGAGGGTCTACTTGTATTCCTTCACCTGAAACCACATGACCTAAGAAAATCATGGACTTTAACCAGGATTCGCACTTGCTGAACTTGGCGAATAATTGGAGGTCCTTGAGTATCTGTAATGCTAATCTCAGGTGGTTGGCATGCTCTTCCTCATTTTTAGAGTATACTAGAATGTCGTTAATAAATACAATGACGAACATATCCAGATACTACTTGAAGACTATGTTCATTAAATCCATGAAGGCTGCTGGGCTGTTTGTGAGTCCAAAGGACATCACCACAAACTTGTAGTGACCATATCGAGTTTTGAAAGTTGTTTTCAGTATGTCACACTGTCTAACTCTTAGTTGATGGTACCCTGACCTAAGATCGATCTTGGAGAAACAACTAGCTCCCTTAAGTTGGTCAAATAGATTGTCAATTCAGGGTAGGGGATACTTGTTCTTGACTGTGACCTTGTTCAGCTGATTGTAATCTATGCACATTCTGAGGGTACCATCTTTCTTAAGCACGAATAGCGCTGGAGTACCCCTGGGAGAGATGCTGGGTCTGATAAAACCCTGTCAAGAAGATCCTTTAACTTCTCCTTCAACTCCTTAAGCTCAGTTGGAGCCATTCTATACGGAGGGGTGGAGATGGGCTGAGTATCTGGGAGGAGATCTATTCCAAAGTATATTTCTCGTTCAGGGGGAACTCCAGGAAGATCCTCTGGAAAAACATCTAGGAACTCGCTGACCACAAGGACTGACTGGATAGTCAGGGTCTTAGAGTTGGAATCCTTGACCTGAATTAGGTGATATATAAATCTCTTGGAGATGAGTTTTTGGGCCTTAAGTAGGAAATAAACCTACCCTTGGCACTGAACTGTTGCCGTCCATTCTAACACTGGTTCTTTTGGAAACTGGAACTTGACAACTCTAGTTCTGCATTCAACTAAGGCATAGAAGGAGTGTAGCCAATCCTTGCTGAGAATAAGGTCAAAGTCGACCATGTCTAACTCTACAAGATCAGCTGGAATAACATTATTCAGGACTGAGACTGGGCAGTTTCTATACACCCAGCTAGCTCTAACTGAATCGCCAACTGGGGTGGAGACTGAGAATGGTTCTGAGAAGACCTCTGGACTGATATTAAACTGGACTGCTATGCAGGGAGTCACAAATGAAAGAGTGGCTCCTGGATATAGAAGGGCATATAGTCTAGATGAAAAAGACGTAACATACCCATGACTATGTCAGGTGAGCTCTCCTGATCCTGATGGGAAGAAAGAGCATAGAAACGAATTTGGCACTGACCACCATCTATACCTAAAGTGTTGTCCTGTTGAGCTGGTTGGCCTGCTGGGGCTGATGATGTGGTGGATTTTGATCTCCCCCGCCCTCCTGATGGGCACTTCCTAAGCCCGTGTCAAAGTTTTCCACACCCAAAATAGCCCTCTTTTCCCTGAAGGCACTCCCTCTGGTGATTCTTGCCGCACTTGGGGAAAGATGGATACCTGTTCTCGGCATTGAAACTCTGAGACTAAGAGCCAGATGCTTCACCCCTCTGGTCTGATGGGACTGAAAGGTAGGGGCGCTGGCTGAACTGGGTGTTGGGGCCCTCTGTACTGTTGTGGGCGGCTACCACCACCAGACCTCTTATGGTCGTAATCTAATTGGCTAGTCCTTGCCCATTTGTTCTTTTTCTCCATATCCTTCATCTTTTTAGCCTCAATCTGCTGGGCATTGACAATCGAACTAGAGAGATCCATGTCTCTAATCAGCATTGTTGTTCTGCACTCCTTAAGAACCAGGTTCGACACTCTGTTCAAGAATTCTAGCATGCGAGCCCTTGGCTCGGCTACCATCTCTGGAGCGTTCTTTGATAACCCGGTAAACTCCAAAGCATACTCCTCCACTGTTATATTTTCTTGTCTCAAGTTCATAAACTCCGCTATCTTGGCCTCCTTGAGCTCTCGAGGGAAAGATTTGTCCAGAAAGGCTGTGTTGAACTCCTCCTACTCCAGTGGTCCTACTCCCGCTGGTCACCCCTCCTTCCACTGCTGATACCATACCTTGGCTACGCCTTTAAGCTGGTAGGCAGCCAAGTCGACACTCTTGGAGTAGCCGACACCCATACTATGGGTAATCTTCCTGATTTAATCCATGAAGTCTTGGAGGTCCTCCCCTATTTTGGTTCCTTGAAATGATGGAGGGATCATTCGAGTAAAATCCCGCACCCTCGCAGCTGCTGCAGAACCGTTGGTGTTCATCGGCACCACCTACTGGTTTACCTGGTTGGTGACTATTTGAGCTAGCAATTGGATCGCCACCCTGAATTCAGCGGTAGATATGGAATCATCTTGAGGAGCTGCCAAGGCTGGTGGGGCAGGTTTGTTGGCATTATTGGATCTTCTTCCATTGCCGCGTCTGAGAGGCATGGTTCACTGAAACGAAACAAAGCACGAGTTAGAAGAGCGTTTCTGGAATTGAACTTTAACGCATGATAAGGAGTATGAAGAAAAGAGAGTTTTCCTAATAACATCTTGTAGCCTCCTCTTCATAAGGGTGGCGTGCTTTACACCCATGAAAAGGACTCTACTCGATGCGGCGTTTAGACTTTCCAAGGATACTCTAAACCTAGTGCTCTAATACCATGTTTTTCATGCCCAGAGCCTACACCTTGGATGTAACACGGTAGTTGAAGTCACAAGTGACCCAAGTCAACCTCTGGTCTATCATATACTGGTATTCTGAGTAAAACATGCACAACAGAAATTTTGAATAATAACATAAAGGCATTTTATAAAAATTTAAAACTGAACATAGAGATTTAAAATATCTAAGGATCTGAAATCAAGTATGTTTTTGAAAGACATCAAACTAAGAAGTTGCTGGGACAAGCCCCCAGCTAATCCTATGTCTAACTGAAAATGGTAAAGAAAATTGAAATGAATAAAATAATGCCCTCAAAATACGAGGACTCACACTGCAGCTGCTGATAGAGAGATACGAACGAGTCGACTAATGGCGTTGGGTTTGAGAACCTCCGGCTGTATCATAAAATGATACAGCATAAAAGTATGCATGTCAGTACTTTGAATGTACTGAGTAAGTGAGAGAAGCATAAGGACAAATATATAGATGACTGAACTGAATAGACATACAATGACCAATTGATAACTGAACTAAACAATCTGTAGTAAAATGAGATGGTCAAGATGACCCTGTCCGGTGGTCAAAGACATGCCCTAAGTCTGAAAGTTCCAAATCTGAGATACTGCACTAAACTGAGCTGAGCTGCTAGGGCTGAAACTTAACTGAGCTGTTTATTTTGAGATTGGACTGGACTGACTAGTGGGAGAGTCTATAACCGACATATAACCACTTAGCTAGACTTGGAGTCCAATGTATACACCCCACCGGTAGGACCCAATATACCTTGACAGGGTATAAAGACATGAACTGGGTGATCACAAAAGTCTGAGGAATATTAGGCCAATAATATGAAACTATAACCTACGCTGGAAACATAGTTGTGGGAACCTTGGTGCGCTGCAACCTCGGTCCCCTCGGTGCTAGTCCTACTCCCATTTGAAACTTATACTGAACTGCTAGGCTGATAGCTTGAAACTGGGGTCCAAGACTAGTCAGGGATATATAACTGAAAGTACCCTAAGAGTCTTATCGGACCAGGTTCTGAAACTAGATCCTAGACTGGTCAGAACTGCTTATCTTGAAGCGTCATAATTGTCTAAGAACAAATCGTAAACTGAACTGGGGTCCTGGGGCTGGTCAGATCTATAAATGTATATAATTGAAATGTCATGACAGCCTAATGGACCAATAAACTATAATTTGAGTTTGATTCTGCTTACTAAGAGGCACCACTGACACCTCGAGAATTTCTATAGTTAAACTGATCAGATGACATTATTCTTGTTAACCCGTAGGTTTGCTAAGATCTGGCTGAGGATAGACCAACAATTCTGAGTAACACAGTGTATATAGACTTTCTAACTGAATCTGACAAACATACATGTAACTGAATTTCTAACACCTACAATTATTACAAGAGCCCCTAACTCTGAAAGATGCAAGTAATTCTCAAGAATTCAATGCTTATACAGGATTCTAATTTCTAACTTTCCAAGAGCTAGGGCTAAATTTATAATTCACCGAAACAAGCATCATTGTAGCTACAAACTGGTGGAAAATATCCACAATTAACATAGGATAGGTTTCCGCATAAAGTAATCAAATGACAATAACAATATCTTTAAATTCGCAAACATAGGGCTAGGACTGAAAGTTAACAGAGAGAGTTTTTGGGGGACGCAAGGGGAGAACAATCTCCTTGATGAATTCCCACATACCTGTAGAAGAAACCCTACTGAAAATCCCTGAGAAAAACTGAGAAGAATATCAAACCCTTGCGCCTGCTCTGTGCTTTCAGAGAAGTTCTTACGTTATATTCTTGAGGGAGTTGAGAGGAATGAATTAAAAGGGTAGTTCTACCCCTTTAATTTCCTCCTATACAAACCCAAAACAATGTTTTTCAAGTTTAAAAAGCTAGGAAAATACTAAAATACCCCTAGCAAAAAGAACTGAAAACTGCCTGACCCTAAATAACGGATCTCAGGATGGGTCGTTGGTTTAAACAATGGCCCGTTGAAAGCCGTCGTTGGTTATGGTTTCTTAAGCCAGACCTACTAGACTAAAACAACAAGAGGATCCAATGGTCCATTAGAAGCACTAACGAGCCATTGGTTCCTGTCGTGGTTACATAAAGGGAAACTCAGGCCCTAAGATAACGAGACACACAACAACTCATTATTAGGTACAATGGGTCATTGCACCCACTCGTTGTTAACACTGTTCGGGCCTGCGACCTGACGATGGGTGGAAAGGACAGCACGTTGATGATAAAAATGAGTCGTTGATTTCACTCATTGCTTCCTAGAACAAACCCAACCCCTTATTGGAAGATCTAACAACAACTTCCAACAATGGGTCATTGGAACTACCAATGACTAGTTGGTCAGCTCATTGTATCTAGGAGGAAATATGCTGAGCAAACCGCTACTCGTTGCAATGGCCCGTTTGTTCCACCAATGGTCCATTGTCTGGGTCATCTGAGACAAAAATCTTTTCTCTGGTTTTTCTTTAGTTTTTCATGCAACGTTTGAATTTGGTCTAGGAAAGTTTTAGAGTGTTACAATATCTCCCCTTGGGATCATTTGTCCTCGAAGGAAGACCAAAACTAGGAAAAAAGCCACGATTTTAAAAATTAAGACTATGAGTTGATTTTCTGAAATAGTAACTGACTCCGAACTGATTTAACCGTACTAACAGAGCTGATGCAACTAGGATGCACATAGGAAATCTAAATATCGCTAATGAGTACGGAACTGAGTAGAGTACTGAGAAGGGATTTAGTACCTGATTTTGGAACTGAACTGGGAGGAAACAAGTAAGGGTTCTAACATATCATCCCATTTTATCATTTTTGGGACAAAAATATTATTGTGATTGTGATTGGCTTCCATAATCATGGTAAACGCTTTGTTACTTACTATTTTTTCTTTTTGAGCTAGGGTAGTTTTCATTAGCATGTAATATACCCTATATATTATGGCTATTTCTCTTGTAGTTTCTATTCATGTTTTTTGTTTTAACATTTAATGTTACGGTATCCATATCATTTTGATCATTAATATCTATAGAAAATTGGGATAACAATTAAAATATACTGGGTCATTAGCTAGGTTACTTTGTAATACTCGTAATAATAAATCATCAAAGTTTAGTAGCCTATTGTCTCTTAATAGAAGACATATAGGTACGTCTAAGCCTAATTGATACAATGGTTTAACTACGACTTGGATAAGTCCTATCTGGAGAAACTTATAGTTTTTCCTATATCTGTTAATGTCTTTAGTTGCTAATAATGTAATAGTCTCAATATATTTATTAATAGCGACCGTAGATTCGGAGGTTTTAATATTATAATTTTTAATAAAATTAAAGTGTCAGTCTTATATACCTTTTCAAAACATTCCTTTGGGATATTTCAATTTTGTAAATCGCTCTCTCTCTTAGCTATTTTAGTAGTTGTGGCAGAAATAATAATACTATTCATTATGTTCTGATTTTCAGAGGTATCCATTAAAATTGTGCAGATAGTTTTAACTGAATAATTAATATATAATCTAATTGTCTTCTTTGTATAGACAAATTATGACTAACATAACATAATTATATATAACCTGATTAGATTGTTAAGAATTAATTTTCTAGTTATCTTTCTAAAATAATTATCTAGAGTTTCTTAAGATATTAGTTTTTTATAATAGTCTAAGATCTTTAATATTTTTGTTCTTGTCTTTTTATAGGTACTCTGATATTTCAAACATACCCATTTTCTCCTATTGTAGTATTTTATTTATTCTATAAATGGATGTGTAAGCCTAAATTTTAATAAAATACGAAGTATTCAGGGGAATGGTAGTACTATCCTGGGGCCAATATCTACTTTGGATGTTACTCCTTAATAGTTATTTCTTTGTGAAGTATTTACTGGTTATCTTACCTAATTTCTTTTATCTTATTCCTTTAGGTATGGTGATGGGAACAACATCCGGGTCCGGCTCTAGTATCTAAACTTTAGAGCTAATCAAACGAAAAATACAGGCTTGCCAAAGTCTAGACCGTGGTTAAACGGTTACCCAACTTAAGGAATAAAACTAAGAGAATAGAGTAAGAGTATCAGCAAAACTAAACACAAAAATAACCGCTCAAGAGTAACATAATTTCGACTGGATCTATGATAGTATAAAGATTTAGCTACTCAAACTCAAACTCCTCCCAACCAACATGGCTCTAATACAATTTAACGATTCGTAGAAAATGACTTGAAAATAAATTACAAAGGCATGAGCAAAATGAAAGAATATACAAAAATTAATAATAAAGTAAAAGAAAAATATACTTACAAAGTGTTTTTTATTGATAAGAAGGAAATACAGAGAACATAGACAAAAAGAGAGATTTGGGCAATTTGAAAGTATGTGTAGTGTTTTCCGAATGCCCTTCCTAATACAAGGTGAAGGTCTTAAATAGACCTTAATATGATGAGTCAACTAATTACTACCTGCTATCTATTTACATGTGTCCGCACGTGGAAGATTTAATTATACACGGATCTATTTAAAAGATGTCTTCATCTTCTTGAAACTTGGTTTCCTTGAAATTTGATATTTGTCCTAATGTGACCTTGGAATTTGATGGATATTCATCTTCATCTGCATGGGAGTTTGTAGATATTCCATTTTTTCCTTATGTGGCTTGTATTTTTGCTGCATTATTTTTTGGGTGGATACTTGAGTGGTCCACTTCTTTTGATTGTAGTAGCTTTCCATTTTTCTGAAAGGGTAGTCTAGCCATCTTCTTTAGTTGAGAAGATAAGCTTGAGCTATCCCTTGCGAGTGTAGCATATCTCCATTGTTTGGTTCACTTTTATGACAGGATGTTGTATCTAATTTCATTATCTGTTTCTGTTGGGTATCTTTTTCAAAATTTGACAAGGTCTTCTGAAGTCTTCATTTTAATTCTTCCTTGGACAGTTGGGAATTTTGTCATGATGAAGAACTTGAAGTTTTCTTATCTTCCTGGGGTGTTGGTGACCAGCCTTTGATTTTGATGGTCTTACTCAGATATTTAATCCTTTCAAATTCATGAATATCAAAGGACCAGCTGATATGTATGAAATTCTTTTTTCAATAAAAACATACACAATTTAATATTTTCTGGTAGGGTAGAAATATTCTACTCTACTTGGAATTTTTCAAACTGTGTCTGAAAATGTTTGACAATACCTATTTATTTCCTCCGAATTGGTTCCACCATTCATAAAACCATCTGAGGATGATTGCGCTTTTCATATCTTCTTAATTCTTGACAAACCTAGCGTGAGTGTTGGGCCTTAGATACATAAAGTTATACCAGGATGCCTTATAATCATAATAGTTGTATGTCTGGGGTCTATGAGTTCTTGATAGGGGAATGGGTGTATGTCGATGATCTAAAAACCATTCAAATAGACTTAACATTCTTTTAATTGTGAACTTCGAGTATTAAATATTGTTAGGATTATCTGTATATTTTAATTTATGCTCAATTTTTATTGAATCGGTATCTGTTAAAATGAACTCATAATATCTTCGGGTTTTAAGGGGATCATTTGTCTCCACATAATTCCAATTTGTGTAGCAGGGTTTTAGTAACTCTGGTACTCCAAAACCTTCATAATTTTTATCGAGGTCCATGATCGGCTGTACCTGTAAAACTGTTAGCTCAAACTGTTGTTTACTTCGAATATTTTCTCCATTTTATTTTCAGGAGTCGCTGGCAGAACCGCTTGAGAGTATGTCTCTGGTGGCTTCATTTCATAGCAATCCTTTGTTTGGATAGAGATAGTTTTGTCTCCTAATGAAGAGTCTCCTTTAAAAACTGATTTTAGTAGTTGTAATTTGGTCTAACTAGTTATGGGTTCCTTTAATGGGGACGGAATAGTAGCTTTTGGCAAAAATGGGAATTCTTCCATAACTGAATATCTATTTTTTGGTTTTGATTTTTCCTCTTCTTTGAAGGATCTTTTCATTATTTCTTCTGGTTTGAAGGGCTGAAATGGAGGCCTCAAGGGCCTTATACTTGGTGTTCCGGATCTCATTTAGTTCCATGTAGAAATTCCCTAGTCAAAAAATTTGGGAGAGAATTATTTTCTCCTTGTATAAATTAAATTTTAAAATCAAAGCTGGATAACAAAGCCTGCCATCTGGAAAATATACTTTTAGCAACAAATTTTATACATCTTTTTGTAAAACATCTTTGGCTGCATTGCAGTCTACTCGTAGCAAAAAAAATTTATTTATTAAATCGTCTTGAAACTTTTTGATACATAACACTATAGCCAGAATTTCCTTTTTAATGTGTTGTAATTTTTCTGTACATCATTCCAGATTCCTGAAGTGAATCTTACTAATTTTTTGGAGTTTTCTAGGGAGATTTTTTGTTTAAGGATGCCTCCATATCCTATGTGTGAGGCGTCAGTTTCTACTATCATGAATGCCTCTGGATGTGGTATTCCTAGACATGGAAGTTTTTGAACTATTGATTTAATTTTTTGAACTATCTCTGTTTGCTCTAATAGGGAGTGGATCCTTCCTAAGACGTTGATAAAGAGGCTTACAAACCTGTCTAATATTTTGAATAAAATCTGCAACATAATTGAGACTTCATAAGAATCTCTGAAGCTGAGTTTTATCAATTAATTCATCTAAAAATTTGGATGACAACTCTATGGCTCTACAAATGGGTTTATAGGTTCCTTGATATAGTCATGACCAAGGAATCTAATAGCAGTCTGGAATAATATAATCTTTTTAGCGCTCACTACTAATCCATTTTGTTTAACAACCTTTAGAAAGGTTTGGATATGTTTGAAGTGTTGGTCAATATCTTCTGAGTATATTAAAACATCATCTATGTAAACTATAGAAATATGACTATGTGGATTAAATATTCTGTTTATTATATTTTGAAATTCAGACGGTGCATTTTTTAATCCGAATGGGATTATATTCCATTCATATTGTCCAAAAGGTACATTAAAATCTATTTTATATTTATTTTTTTCTACTATTTGTATTTTCCAAAATCCCAGTTTCATATCGAACTTACTATAAATGTTATCTTTATAAGTACTTTTAAGAAGATCTCTTTTATTGCATATTGGGTACCTGATCCATTTTAAAACTTTGTTAAGGGGCTTATAATTAATGACTAGCCTTGGGGCCCCTCTTTCTTTTTCCGCACTATTATTGATATAGAATGCCGAACAACTCCATGGTGACTTGGAATGTCTAATAATCTTTCCATCAAGTAAATCGTTGATTTCCTTTTTACAATATTTCATTAACTCTTGATTCATTTGAATAGGTCTTTCCATAGTAGGGATATTCTTTTCGTTGAATCTCTTAATATATGGTAACTCAATAATATGGCGTTTCCTATCCCAAAAGGCATTAGGAAATTCTGAACAGAATTCTCGTTCTATGAATTCTTGTACGCTTTTAATTTTATCTTCTACCTTTAGATGTTTTATAGAGAATTCAATCCATTTAAATTTTATCTCATTCTTTAAATAGTTTATTTGTTAGGAAAGTAGATTCATTCTAAAGATAGTTTTTTCTTTTATAAATTCACTTTCTTCTTTTGACATATTATTTAGGTAGGGAAAATGATCTCTTTTCCTAGAGCAGTGGTGTGGATCCCATCTAAATCAGTGACATAGGATTTTATTTGGGTTATAAAGGGGGTGCCTAATATTATTTCTTTGTTTGTATCTTTAGTTATTACAAAGTCATTAATAAAGAAGATCCGATTATTGCATATGTGTGCCTTATGAAGTTTATAATTTATTTTGAGTCTTTCTTCTGTCGCGGAAAATAACCGCGTTGTACTTTTTTCAAGGTACTTAGTAGGGATTATTCCTTCAATAATGTAGTTTTGGTCTGCACCTGTATCTAATAATGTAATTTTATGAATAGTATAATTTTTATTTATAACCAACGTGATAGGTACATTCCAGCTCTGGCTTTAACTATTGCAATAGTTTTTACTGCTGATTTACCTTCTAGAGGGCCTTCTGAAGATTCAATTTCTTCTACACCTTTTTCTAATTTTGATGTTTCTCATGGTTTGGATTGATATAATTCAGATCCTTGCATCGATTCTAGTTCATTTAATAGTTTATTAGCAAGGGCATCTGTTTCTAGCTTGTTAAGTCTTTGCTTATCTTATTTAACTTCATTTTTAATATATAATAATTTGGTTTGAAGATCTTGTACTGTTGTACTAGACTTTTGTTCTTTAAATTATTTAGTACGTTTTTCATATTAAAAGGCTCAATTGTTTCTTTGTCATGTTGCTGGTTAAGAACTATATTTTGTAATTATATTAAATATTTTCTTTTAAGATATTTATCCTCAATATAATCAATCATATCGAAGAAGATTTTCTTGTTATAATTGGTAATGACATTTAATGAATGGCTATCACAGGTGCAGATTGCTCCCGTCCATCCACAATGATTAGTTGAGTCACTATTGTCCAAACTATATGCTATATTAAGCTAGTCTTCATCACTGAAACTTTCTTCAAGGAAAGAATATTCTCATGTTCATCAAGAATAAAATATAATCTATCTTTTATTTCTGGCTCAAGTTCTAACATATTGGTCTTATCTTTCTTTTTATTAGGGACCTTACAATTGTTGACCCTGTGGCCAAAGTTTTCACAATTCCAACACTTATCAGTATTTCCTTGAAAGCCAGCTTTGTTGGCTTCTCGTTTATGCGTTTTAAATCTTTTTCTGTAGTGATGGGGTTTTTCAGATTTATTCTTATAGTGCTTGTGTCTTCTCTTAATTTTCTTGGATGCTTCTTTTTGAAGGGGCAGACAACTTGATGTATCCAAAATCTTGAGAAAAGCTTCCTATTTCTCTTTTTGATATTTTATTATCCTTTTTAAGTTGATTTTTAAGCTTCATATCTGTACATATTCAAGTCTTGTGACATTTATAAAACTTATAAGGTCACTATAGGTTAACTGGCTATAAGAAATTTGTTACACCTCAGAATTTTTTTTGTTGATTATTTGATGGTTATATGTCATATTAGGGGAATTATGGGTCATATGTTGTCCGTAGGTGAGGAGGGAAACATGTGCAAAGGGAAAAGCGAAGAGTATGTGATGTTTCTCAATAATGGTCAACTTTAAATGGACATATCTCCAAATATATAATGATTTAGAGGTCCTATAGCCTATCAAATGAAATATATTTGAGTCTAGTTTACAGTGAAAAAAACCGCTCTTCAATCGGAGTTCGGAGTAAATAGTTCTGCTTGTTTGAAGACAACACCGTTGGCTAGAAAAGCACCCATGCGCGCGGGCACTGAGACAGGCAGGCAGCAGGCGCTCGCGCGCGTGAGGGCACGTCGCACAGGCACCGCCCAGCCTGCTGATATGAAGTAATTTTGAGCTAAAAAGCTCATTTCTACTCCGTTTCACCTCATTTTTTTTTCAAAATTCACAGAATTAAGAGCTCTATCCAACGGTAAAAAGATATCCCAGGTTAGAAACTTCACTCTTGTCTCTTTTGGGATTTCAAAAGAGAACCTTGGAAGAAAGTCATGACTTGTTGCTGTCTTGTGGTTGGTTGTGGTATTGCTGCATTTATAGATGATTCTAGGAAGAGGAAACAGTAGGAGTTTACTTCTACTTTAGCTGATAATATCTCTAAGAAAGGGTATGTAATTCTATTTTTGATTTCTCTAAGTTTCTGAGGTTATAACTTGGAGAATGTTGTAGTATTGTGTTGTTGTTCCTTTGTGTGTTTTTCTGGCATGTTGCTGCCCAATTTTTCCAGAACTTTGATGAAGTGAAGTTTCTGCTTGTTGGGTTTGTAAATTGGACTAGGAAGGATCCTTAAGGAGTAAGCTTGAAAGGAAGATTTTCGGCAAAATTAGAGTCGACGTTCCAAGGTATGTAAAGGCGTCCCTATTCTTATTTTCCAAGCACGAAATCTTGTTGTTGATCAGGCCAATGTTCCAATGTTTTGTGTTCCTATTGAGGCATACATGATTCTGCCCAAAGTATTAGAAATAATTCATAGAAGGTTTGAAGAGTTAAATAAGCTTGCAATGAACAAATGTGAAGTGGAAGGCGTATTGTTTACGATTATTGTTGTACTTGTAAATCGAGTCTAAAGTCCCCTCAGCGCGGGCAACGTGAGCTGGTCCTTTATATTATTTCATGCATGTGATATCAAATGTGTTCAAAATTCTAGTTGCTATGTGAAATTTGTAAAAAGGAAAGAAGACGACACGCAAACGAACTTAACGCTAGAAAACAAATTTTAAGCTAAATAAGGGTAAATGAGAACAACGAAATGAAAATTCCTTACAATAGTTATCCACCCTCTTATGAACATGTTCTAAGGTATATAAGGCCAATGGGAGATTCCTTGATTTCTCTCCCTTTGTCTAACTGACTAGTTAACGAGTTTTCGACCAAACCGATACATTGAACTTGTAAGATAGAACTCGAATGTGTAAATTATTGATATTTCTATGAAACCATCTTTTTGGGTAGGTTATAAATAGTTTATTATTGTTATAAGGTTATACAAAAATAAGTATATATTTACTCTTATTCCTACGTTCAAGTTACATGCTACGGCAACAAGAATTGTCTTTAGAGTGCCGCCGTAAATTTACTGAAACTCATGTGCTATCTGAACCTCCTGAGAGTCGACAAGGCATGAAGTTAAATAAGTGATATAAATACGTTTTGTGGTAATGATATAATGAGTATTAGGTGACGACCTTGTATAAATTAGCTAGAGTTAAACATTTGTAAAATAGTAACTTAAGTTAAAGAGAAGCTCTCTGCTATACCCCTAAATGTTTATGTTAAGTTATTGATTCTAAGTGTTGAAATTGTCTTCCATGATTGAAAAGGGTGATCCGAGGAGCTTCTAATCTATTTATAATGATGTAAGCTTTCTTGAGCTCCTCGGTTAATTACAAAGTTGTGAAAGTCAATCCAGCGGCATCCGAATTATGGTTATAAGTCTTTATTTGCTTATAAGGCAACACTTGGAGAGTTGCTTATGAATTCTCAAGTTTAACAAATCCAAATCTTATATTGTTAAGTAATGTCTTCCAGTCCCTAAGTTATGTTGAAGTGTATTATTCTAAGAAGTTTTCAAGAGATCATATTTCGAGAATCATGCTAATGTCTCGATCAAGTATTTGAAGTTGCGTACCAGCCTAAGAACTTAAGTATTTATTTGTATTTCCAGTAAGAAGTATTAATGTACATTAATTTCATATTATAACATACAGTTGAATTTTTTTTCCAGTTATATTCAAGTGACGCGTCAATATATTTAGCTCTTGTCGAGTTATCATTTGAATTCCCTAAATTCAGAATATCTAAGTAAGTATAAGCACAAACTATGGAAATGATCAGTTAAGCTTAGAACTTCTAATCCCAGGAAGTCACTTGGAGGTCACTCATCTAACTAAATACGAGTTTATACATTAGACAGAAGTCTCATACGTTGTATGTCTGTAATTCAACTCTCAGCTCTACGTATATGTTAAGCGTTATGACAATAACTCCAAGCTTCAAGTTATAAGTCCCATGTTTTCCTGCAAATAAGTTAAATGAATTGAGAAATGCATGTGCTTATCGACGTGATATATTTGGCAATGAAATTCCAGGCATAGTTGTCGATACATGTAAAGGAACCACCATGTGGGAAGTATATATATGTAGTTCCCAGATGTCAAAGGATTGTATAGAAATGGGAATCTATGTGCTTCTACTCAAGCGATACGTTAAATTGGTAAGACTATCTATAGGACATTGCTTGTAAGTCTTCTAAAATTCTTATGTTGGCTGAACCTCCTGAAGGTCCGTCGAGTCACTGAGTTGACATGTTTGTATATAATTTGACAGCTTTATGTGATATATGTGCACATTTTCTAATTTTACATAGTATATGTGCTCACTTGTATTTATATGTTATGAAAGAGACCGATTACGACCACAGATTAAGCATTTGTCATTTCAATGCTACACGTGTTAAATTGACTCAGAATAAGCTTTATCGGCTCCATTAATGATTATGATTGAGAATGTTTTTATTTTACCCCAGTATTGCAAACTGGCTGTTAGATGTTTTTATTTTACCCCGGTATTGCACACCGGCTAGAGATGTTTTTATTTTACCCTGGTAGTGCACACCGGCTGGAGATGTTTTTATTTTACCCCGGTACTGCACACCGGTTGGAGATATTTTTATTTTACCCAGGTGTAGTACCTCGCTGGAAATATTTTTATTTTACCCGATGTGGTACACCGGCTGGAGATCTTTTTATTTTACCGATGTGGTACATCGGCTAGAGATATTTTTATTTTACCCCGGTGTGGTACACTGGCTGGAAGAATTTTATATATGGATTTACGGTTAGCTGGTCGCTGGCATTACAGTTATAGTTTCTTTCTTGTGCATTTCTTAATTGCATTTTCATCTTATTATAGAGTTATTATTAGGTTTCGGTTTCCAGGATTCCAGGTTGTTACCATTCCTTATTCCTGGTTCAGTTATCTTGAGTTCAGTTATGTTATTGTAAGTTGATATCAATTACAGGTTGCAGAGTTCCAGGTTATATTAATCTTTTACATGTTTATGTGCTAAGTTAGTTATTACAGGATTGTTATCTCATGGTTACAGTTTCAGCCTTATATACCAGTACATTTCATTCGTACTGACGTCCCCTTGCTGGGGGACCTGCGTTCGTGCTGCAGGTGCAGGTAGAGGTCAGGATGGCCATTTGAGTAGCAGTTCATGAGATCAATAGATGGTTGGTATGCTCCTTTCTTCCTGGAGCTAGGGACTAGTTATTTATGCTTGAGTTTTGAGATACGGTGATGGGTAGGTCGGAGCCTTGTTCCGACCATCAGCCAGTTTACTCTTTAGAGTTTTTGTGGACTTAGTGTGTACAACGGTATTCAGTTTGTGGCCTTGTCGGCTTTTTGTTGTTTAGTTTAGCATACTCATAGCCTTGTTTGCATTTCAGTTGTTTACATGTATTATTGAGACATTATGGGTCCAGTTTGTGCTCCAGTTGATTGTGACAGGTGGCCTGGACGGCCTAAGTGTTACAGTTACAGATGTCATATAGCCGGCTTTCCAGTCAGTCAGGTATGGGGAGCCAGTTGCACCCTCCCCCCAGTTATGGGGCGTGACAGACTTGGTATCAGAGGGAAGTCGTATCTTAGGGAGTCCACAAGTCGTGTCTAGTAGAGTCTTGCTTATAGGTATGTTGTTCACCATACTTATAATCAGGAAGCTACAGGGCATTTAGGAGTTGTTTCACTTTGTTCATTAATAGATCGTGCTATAGAGCAAAGATGTAAGAGGTGTTTTAAATCTATATTGTGCTTATGTTTTGAAATTCGCATGGAGTAAGGCAAATTGCTACGAGATTTATTAGCCCTGATGTTTGAAAGGGTCCTAGTCTCCCTCCTGCCGATCCGAGAAATAGATTAGAGGCTCAAAGCGAGTTTCCTATTCCTCGTACCATAGTTCCTCCAAGTTCCAGTAAGAATTTTTGTGAGAGGGGATTTAGCCCCTCCTTTTTTTTAGATTCGCTAGCGCTAAGAGAATATAGAGTTATTGATCCTTTAGCACCTATTGTACTTTCAGGTATATCAAAGGGACGAGATTTTTAGAAAGCATTTCAAATGTTAGCCCTAGCAGTGATGTTTCAAAATAAATAGTTAAAATTAATGGTAGGGTCCAAGGGAACTTTTGAGAACTCTAGTGCCCATAGGTTTTGAGCCTATATCCCCTAGCCTTCATGAATCAGTAATTACCACGGGAACTACGACGGGTTCGAGCTAATAAGGTTTCATATCGAGAGCAGGGAAGCATGAGTATTTGCGAATATAGTCTCGGATTTAATCCTTTGGCCCAATATGTTTCAGATAGGGTGCGGAATAGGGATAGAGTATATCGATTATATTAGGTTTGGGACCTCATTTGGTCCGAGAGTGTTTGGGAATGTCTACCTTGACAAAATTATCTACTGCTTGGATGCTAGTATTTGCTCAAAAGACTGACGATCTTATTCACCGTCTCCCAAGTAATGACAAGGTATTGGGACAGAGTAAGGTAACAAGGTCGATAAGACTATTTGAGGACCCTCGTAGTGCTTGGAGACCCCAGCCAGCCAGACATTCAGTTTCTCCTTCAGATTCAGTCTCTACTTTGTCCCAAGATTAGTCTACAATTTCTTTTAGCCCCCATCTCCAAGATAGGCAGTGACATGTTGTGGTAAAAGAAAAGGTAAAAGAGCAACTTCAGGTTTGACACTGATTCTATATGTTAGGTGGTTAAGTTGTGATTTTCACTTTTTTTTTCTGTGATATTTCCTAATGGTATGAATGGAAAGGCGGTATTGGAGTAAATTATAACTCCCAAGGTAGTTTGTTCATTTGCTTAGGGTTAGAAAAGTTACTGATTTTATGGTACTAAAGCATGTCTATCATACGTAAGACAAATAGATGGAGTTGAGTTAGTACGGTTTGATAAGAAGTGGCAATAGAAAGAAGATGTGCTTACGAAAAATGGAATGTATGTTTATGACACAAGGCAAGGAAAAGTTAAAGATGTTATGGCTAATGTTACGGCTACCAAGTTATAACCCTCATTCGAGGACGAATGATTTTAAGGGGGGAGGATGTTACGCCCCAGAATTTTTTTTGATGATTATTTGATGTTTATATGTCATATTAAGGGAATTATGGGTCGTATTTTGTCCGTAGGTGAGGAGGGAAACATGTGCAAAGGGAAAAGCGAAGAGTATGTGAAGTTTGCCAATAAGGGTAAAGTTTAAATGGATATATCTCCAAATATATTATGATTCAGAGGTCCTACAGCCTATCAAATGAAATATATTTGAGTCTAGTTTACAGTGAAAAAAACCGCTCGTCAATCGAAGTTCGGAGTAAAAAGTTATGCTCGTTTGAAGACAACACCGTCGGCTAGAAAAGCACCCATGCGCGCGGGCGCCCAGATAGGCAGGCAGCAGGCGCGTGTGCGCGCGTGAGGGCACGTCACACGGGCGCCGCATGCGGGCACCACCCAGCCTGCCTATATGAAGTAATTTTGAGCTACAAAGCTCATTTCTACTCCGTTTCACCTCATTTTTTATTCAAAATTCACATAATTAAGATCTCTATCCAATGGTGAAAAGATATCCCAGGTTAGAAACTTCACTCTTGTCTCTTTTGGGATTTGAAAAGAGAACCTTGGAAGGAAGTCATGACTTGTTGTGGTCTTGTGGTTGATTGTGGTATTGCTGCATTTATAGATGATTCTAGGTAGAGGAAATAGCAGGAGTTTACTCCTACTTTAGCTGATAACATCTCTAAGAAAGGGTATGTAATTCCATTTTTGATTTCTCTAAGTTTCTGAGGTTATAACTTGGAGAATGTTGTAGTATTGTGTTGTTGTTTCTTTGTGTGTTTTTGTGGCATGTTGCTGCCCAATTTTTCCATAATTTTGATGAAGTGAAGTTGCTGCTTGTTGGGTTTGTAAATTGGACTTGGAAGGATCCTTAAGGAGTAATCTTGAAAGGAAAATTTTTGGCAAAATTAGAGTCGACGTTCCAAGGTATGTAAAGGCGTCCCTATTCTTATTTTTCAAGCACGAAATCTTGTTGTTGATCAGGCCAATGTTCCTATGTTTTGTGTTCCTAATGAGGAATACATGATTCTGCCCAAAGTATTAGAAATACTTCATAGAAGGCTTGAAGAGTTAAATATGCTTGCAGTGAACAAATGTGAAGTGAAAGGCGTATTGTTTACGATTATTGTTGTAGTTGTAAATCGAGTCTGAAGTCCCCTTAGCATGGGCAACATGAGCTTGTCCTTTATATTATTTCATGCATGTGATATCAAATGTGTTCAAAATTCTAGTTTCTTTGTGATATTTGTAAAAAGGAAGAAGACGACACGCAAACGATCTTAACTCTAGAAAACAATTTCTAAGCTAAATAAGGGTAAATGAGAACAATGAAATGAAAATTCCTTACAATTGTTATCCACCCTCTTATGAACATGTTCTAAGGTATATAAGGCCAATGGGAGATTCCTTGATTTCTCTCTCTTTGTCTAACTGACTAGTTAACGAGTTTTCGATCAAACCGATACATTGAACTTGTAAGATAGAACTCGAATGTGTAAATTATTGATATTTCTATGAAACCATATTTTTGGGCAGCTTATAAATAGTTTATTAATGATATAAGGTTATACAAAAATAAGTATATATTTACGCTTATTCCTACGTTCAAGTTACACGCTAGGGCAACAAGAATTGTCTTTAGAGTGCCGCCGTAAATTTACTGTAACTCATGTGCTATCTGAACCTCCTGAGAGTCGACAAGGCATGAAGTTAAATAAGTGATATAAATACATTTTGTGATAATGATATAATGAGTATTAGGTGACGACCTTGTATAAATTAGCTAGAGTTAAACGTTTGTAAAATAGTAACTTAAGTTAAAGAGAAGCTCTCTGCTATACCCCTAAATGTTTATATTACGTTATTGATTCTAAGTGTTGAAATTGTCTACCATGATTGAAAAGCATGATCCGAGGAGCTTCTAATCCATTTATAATGATGTAAGCTTTCTTGAGCTCCTCGGTTAATTACAAAGTTGTGAAAGTCAATCCAGCGGCATCCGAATTATGGTTATAAGTCTTTATTTGCTTATAAGGCATCACTTGGAGAGTTGCTTATGAATTCTCAAGTTTAACAAATCCAAATCTTATATTCTTAAGTAATGTCTTCCAGTCCCTAAGTTATGTTGAAGTGTATTATGCTAAGAAATTTTCAAGAGATCATATTCCGAGAATCATGCTAATGTCTTGATCAAGTATTTGAAGTTGCGTACCAGCCTAAGAACTTAAGTCTTTATATGTATTTCCAGTAAGAAGTCTTAATGTACATTATTTTCATATTATAACATACAGTTGAATTTTTTTCAGTTATATTCAAGTGACGCGTCTATATATTTAGCTCTTGTTGAGTTATCATTTGAATTCCCTAAATTCAGAAGAGTGATTCTCCCATGTACTAGTGTTCCTAATATCTAAGTATAAGCACAAACTATGGAAATGATCAGTTAAGCTTAGAACTTCTAATCCCAGGAAGTCATTTGGAGGTAACTCAGCTAACTAAATACGAGTTTATATGTTAGACAGAAGTCTCATACGTTGTATGTCTATAATTCATCTCTCAGCTCTACGTATATGTTAAGCATTATGACAATAACTCCAAGCTTCAAGTTATAAGTCCCATGTTTTCCTGCAAATAAGGTAAATTAATTGAGAACTGCATGTGCTCATCGACGTGATAAGTTTTGCAATGAAATTCAAGGCATAGTTGTCGATATGTGTAAAGGAACCACCCTGTGAGCAGTATATATATGTAGTTCCCAGATGTCAAAGGATTGTATAGAAATGGGAATATATGTGCTTATACTCAAGCGATACGTTAAATTGGTAAGACTATCTATAGGACATTGTTTGTAAGTCTTCTAAAATTCTTATGTTGGCTAAACCTCCTGAAGGTTCGTCGAGTCACAGAGTTGACATGTTTGTATATAATTTGACAGCTTTACGTGATATATGTGCACATTTTCTAATTTTACATGGTGTATGTGCTCACTTGTATTTATATGTTACAAAAGAGACCGATTACGACCACAGATTAAGCATTTGTCATTTCAATGCTACACGTGTTAAATTGACTCAGAATAAGCTTTATCGGCTCCATTAATGATTATGATTGAAAATGTTTTTATTTTACCCCAGTATTGCACACCGGCTGGAGATGCTTTTATTTTACCCCGGTATTGCACACCGGCTAGAGATGTTTTTATTTTACCCTGGTAGTGCACACCGGCTGGAGATGTTTTTATTTTACCCCGGTATTGCACACCGGCTGTAGATATTTTTATTTTACCCCGATATGGTACCTCGCTGGAGATATTTTTATTTTACCCCGATGTGGTACACCGGATGGAGATCTTTTTATTTTACTTCGAGGTGCTATATCGGCTGGAGATATTTTTCTTTTACCTAGTGTGGTACACTTTCTGGACGAATTTTATATATGGACTTACGGTTGGCTGGTCGCTGGCATTACAGTTATAGTTTCTTTCTTGTGCATTTCTTAATTGCATTTTCATCTTATTATAGAGTGATTATCAGGTTTCAATTTCCAGGATTCCAGGTTGTTACCATTCCTTATTCCTGGTTCAGTTATCTTGAGTTCAGTTATGTTATAGTAAGTTGATATCAATTACAGGTTGCAGAGTTCCAGGTTATATTTATCCTTTACATGTTTATGTGCTAAGTTATTTATTACAGGATTGTTATCTCATGGTTACAGTTTTAGCCTTACATACCAATACATTTCATTCGTACTGATGTTACCTTGCTTGGGGACCTGCATTCGTGCCGCAAGTGCAGGTAGAGGTCAGGATGGCCATTTGAGTAGAAGTTCGTGAGATCAACAAATGGTTGGTATGCTCCTTTCTTCCTAGAGTTAGGCCCTAGTTGTTTATGCTTGAGTTTTGAGATACAGTTATGGGTAAGTCGGAGCCTTCTTCCGACCATCAGTCAATTTACTCTTTAGAGGCTTTGTGGACATAGTGTGTACAATGATATTCAGTTTTTGGCCTTGTCGGCTTTTTGTTGTTTAGTTTAGAATACTAATAGCCTTGTTTGCAGTTCAGTTGTTTAACCTGTATTGTTGAGACATTTTGGGTCCAGTTTGTGTTCGAGTTGATTGTGACAGGTGGCCTGGACGGCCTAAGTGTTACAGTTACAAATGTCATATAGCCAGCTCTCTAGTCAGTCAGGTATGGGGAGCCAATCGCACCCCCCCTAGTTATGGGGCGTGACAAAATATTTCCATCAAATGTATCATTTAATTTTATCATAGCTTTTTCGGAAAATAATGTTGGTAAACCACTTTTGAATTTTTCTTTTCAATAATCATGACTACAATCTTCTCTAATCATAACCTTGTTGAGGAATACATCCTTATACCACCTAAAATCATCTAACTTTGGGAAAGATAGGTTAGATAATATTTCTAAACTCTTATCTTGAACATGTTGAGGTTCTCCTATAAAATATTTTGCTATACTATAAAATTAAGGTAGTGGTGGTGTCTTCTACGGATAGATTTTCAAAAGTTTTTCCTGTAGATTTAGTCTTAATAACTTGAGTGATGGTTGTAGCATTTGTTAAACTATGTCTATTATCTTCAGTGAGATAATTATCCCACCATTACTTTAATGTCCCTGTAAATATAGATATAATTAGAGTTGCAGCTTGATTATCCGTGCAGTTTTTCATTTTATAGGCCGTAATGGCCATCCCCATTTCATGTAACTTGTTTATATCTGATGTTCTACAAGTCCTTCAATATTCCATTCAGCAATTTCATTTCCAGAGTGTGAAGTATTTGATAAAATTCATTTTCTTCATATTGCATATCTGGGAATGAGAGTGATAAAATTCATTTTCTTCATACTGCATATCCGGGAATGTGAGTTTATTATAATAATTTTTTTTGATGGAATATTTAGAGATTAACTTATTAATGTTGTTATCAGACTTTTCAGATATTGTTCTTAAGAACTTATCATCTTTTAATTTTAATTCATCCTTTAATTTTAATTCATTCTTTCATTTTGTTCCTGCCTTTGTAATTTATTTTCAAGTCATTTTATACGACCCGTTAAATGGTTTCAGAG
Source organism: Datura wrightii (assembly GCA_035772735.1). Taxonomy (NCBI): domain Eukaryota; kingdom Viridiplantae; phylum Streptophyta; class Magnoliopsida; order Solanales; family Solanaceae; genus Datura; species Datura wrightii. The sequence goes on from JASDFA010000002.1 coordinate 11,974,701, forward strand.
CCATGTTGGCCGGGAGGAGTATGAGTTTGAGTAGCTAAATCTTTATACTATCCTAGAGCTAGTCGAATTTATGTTACACTTGAGTGGTTATTTCTGCGTTTAGTTTTGTTGATACTCTTACTCTATTTTTTTAGTTTTATTCCTTAAGTTGGGTAACCGTTTAATCACAGTCTAGACATTGGCAAGCATGTATTTTCCTTTGGATTAGCTCTAAAGATTAGATACTAGAGTCGGAATCGGATGGTGTTCCCGCCACCAGACCTAAAGGAATAAAATAAAAGAAATTAGATAAGATAACCAGTAAATACTTCACAATGAAATAACTATTATAGAGTAACATCTAAAGTAGATATTGGCCCCAGGATAGTACTACCATTCCCCTGAATACTTCGTATTATATTAAAATTTGTGCTTACACATCCATTTACAGAACAAATAAAGTACTACAAAAGGAGAAAATTAGTATGTTTGAAATACCAAAGTAACTATAAAAAGAAAAGAACAGAAATACTAAAGAACTTAGACTATTATAAAAAAAATTAATACCTTCAAAAACTCAAGATAATTATTCTAGAAAGATAACTAGAAAATTAATTCTTGATAATCTAATCATGTTATATAATTAATTATGTTATATTAGTCATAATTTGTCTATACAAAGAAGACAATTAGATGATATATTAATTATTCAGTTAAAACTATCTACACAATTTTAATGGATACCTCTAAAAATCAGAACATAATAAATAGTATTATTATTTCTGCCACAACTACTAAAATAGCTAAGATAGAGAGCGATTTAAAAAATTGGAATATCCCAAAGGAATGCTTTGAAAAGGTATATAAGACTAACACTTTAATTTTATTAAAAATTATAATATTAAAACCTCCAAATCTACGGTCGCTATTAATAAATCTATTGAGACTATTACATTATTAGCAGCTAAAGACATTAACAGATATAGGAAAAACTATATGTTTCTCCACATAGGACTTGTCCAAGTCACGGTTGAACCATTGTATCAAATAGGCTTAAACGTACCTATATGTCTTCTATTAAGAGAAAATACGCTACTAAACTTTGATGATTTATTATTACGAGTATTACAAAGTAACCTAGCTAATGACCCGGTATATTTTAAATGTTATCCCAATTTTTCTATATATATTAATGATCAAAATGGTATGGATACCATAACATTAAATGTTAAAACAAAAACCATGAATAGCAACTACAAAAGAAATAGCCATAATATACAGGGTATATTACAGGCTAATGAAAACTACTCTGGCACCAAAAGAAAAAATAGTAAGTAGCAAAGGGTTTACCATGCTTATGGAAGCCAATCACAATCACAATAATATTTTTGTCCCAAAAATGATAAAAGGGGATGATGTATTAGTAAAGGATAAGGAATTTTGACTCCATACCGGAGCTAGAAACTGTGGAAAAAAATTCAACCATTGAGCAGCTAATACAATTTCCGGATGGATCTATAGATTTAAAATTTCTAAGATCCCAATCCTTTAGTCATGCTTCTTCAAGTAAAAGAATGTCTTTTTCGAGACCTTCATTTTCAAAAATGAAAGAAGAAAAGGTACATTAAAAGTTGTTTTATATTTATCTTTTTCTGCTATTTGTATTTGCTAAAATCCTGATTCCAAATCGAACTTACTATAAATATTAGCTTTATAAGTCCTTTTAAGAAGATCTCTTTTATTGGGTATTGGGTACCTGATCCATTTCAAAACATTGTTAATAGACTTATAATTAATGACTAGCCTTGGGGTCCCTCTTTCTTTGTCCGCACTATTATTGACATAGCATGCCGAACAACTCCATGGTGATTTGGAAGGTCTAATAATCTTTTTTATCAAGTAAATCATTGATTTCCTTTTTACAATATTCCATTAACTCTTGATTCGTTTGAATAGGTCGTGCCCTAGTAGGGATATTCTTTTTGTTGAATCCCTCAAGTTGACATAATTGAAATGATGAAGACTCTACAGCAGTTGGATGACTTATAGATTCGATTACTAGATGCCAAAGAAGGGGTGTTACTATCCAAAACATAGAAGAATCATCCTTGTTGGCTTAAGTTAAGCAACAACAATATGATGATTCAGAGTTAGTATTATTGAGAGACAGTATAACGTAGCAGAAGTAGAGCCTTTTTTATTGTGGACCCAATGGAGTTCTAGTTACTAGGGTCATCTATGTGTACCTAATGTGGGTGAGATACGAGAACAGATTATGAATGAAGCTCATTACTCTCGATATTCAGTACACCCAGGTGCCACGAAGATGTATCGTGACTTGAGGCAGCTATATTGGGGGAATGGCATGAAAAAGGACATCACAGGTCTTGTGACTCAGTGTCCCAATTGCCAACTTGTGAAGGTCAAGCACCAGGTCCTAGAGGTCTAGTAAGGGATATAGAAATTCCTACATAGAAATAGGAGGTGATTAATATGGATTTTATTGCAGGATTTCCTTGAACAAGTGGAAAGCATTATTCTATCTATGTAATAGTAGATAGATTGACTAAATCAATTCACTTTTTGCCAGTCAAGACTACTTATGCCGCAGAGGATTCTGCCAGGCTGTACATATATGGGAGATTTCGCCTACATGGCGTAACCTTATCCATTATTTCTGATAGAGGTGCTTTGTTCACAACAAACTTCTGGAAGTCTTTCTAGAAAGGCCTGGGCCCTTAGGTAAGCCTTAGTACCACATTTCATCCTCAGATAGACGGAGAAGATGAATGAACCATTTAGACGTTTGAAGATATGATGCATGCCTATGTTTTAGCTTTTGACCGAAGCTGGGATGATCATGTTTCCTCAATTGAGTTTGCCTATAGTAACAGCTCTCAGGTGAGTATTCAGATGGCACTATATGAAGCTTTATATGAGCGAATGTGCAGGTCACTAGTGGGATGATTTGAACATAGTGAGGCAGAGTTATTGGGGCCAGACTTAGTGCAGCAGTCTATTGACAAGGTGAAACTTATTAGAGATCTACTTCAAATGGCACAGAGCAGGCATAATTCTTATGTGGATATACACCGCCGAGCACTAGAGTTTGTTGTTGATGAATGGATCTTCCTGAAACTATCGCCTATGAAAGACGTCATGCGAGCTAAAAGGGCAAGCTGAACCCTAGATATATTGGGCCTTACAGAGCTATCCGTAGGATAGGCAAAGTAGCTAAGATTTGGAGTTGCCACCAAAGCTAGTGGTAGTCCATCCAGTATTTCATGTATCTATGTTGCGGAAGTGTATAGGAGACCCAACCTGTGTTATGCCTATCGATGATGTCCGAATTTCTGAGGAGATGACCTACACCGAGGTCGCAGTTGCTATTCATGACTGGCAAGTTAGGAATATTTGGATAAAAGAAGTCGCGTTGGTTAAAGTATTATGGTGAAGTAATAATATTGAAGAAGTAACCTTGGAGGCTGAGGAGGAAATCAAGAAGAAATATCCTCATCTATTCACGATGTCGACATGATATTAAGGTATGTGTTTGATACCTAAGTTACTGAGTATCTATTTTGAAGCATATTAAGAGAAATTAATTTCCATTTGGGGACGATTGTTCCTAAGCGGTGGGAGAATGTTACACCATAGAAAAAAAATTATTATTTGGTGTTTGTATGCTTTTTTAAGGGATGTACGAATTGTATATTGGTCATAGATGACATAGAAAATGTGTACGAGCGGAAAAGAAAAGAGTTTGTGAAGTTCATATATAAAGGACAATTTTAAATGACAATATCTCCACATATATAATGAATTAGAAGCCCCACAACTATCCAATTTTAGGTCTTTGAGTATAGTTTTTAGAACATCAAACTGCTCGTTAATCGGAGTTCGGAATAAAAAGTTATAGGAAGTTTATGGTGGCACTATCGGACTGTGATGTGCCCACTGCCATAAAAATTGCCACCGTCCAAATACCGTTATATTTTAAGTCTTGTGCTATGAGATTATTTCCAACTTTTTAAGATTTGAGGTGGTTTCTTATCCTCTAAAATGCTTACAAATTTCCATCAAACAACTAAGGAAAACATCAAGCTAAACTCCATTAAAACTAAAGCTAAGAGAAGGGGATCAATCACAAGATGAGGGTGTTGTGTTGGTGGCTTGGATGCATTTGGGCAGTGTTGTTGTGGTGAATTTGCTGCATTTTTTAAGATTTTATAAGATACATATATGCTCCCATTTGGTATGAACTAGACTCAAATATACAAGGTAATAATTCTACTACTAGTCTTACTTGATTCTTGATTAAAACACAAGAAGTTGGAGGTGTGTCGATGAACTATTTTTTCTGCATTTTGGATAGACAGGTTGCTGTGTTTTTTGGGAAAAAAAGTTGAATTCAAATACTCCTATTTTAAACAAGAATAATCCTCAGCAAAAGGTATGTTTTTTAGTATTCAAACATGCAAGAATCCTAGTTTGACACTAAAGGTTTTGACGCCAAGCTTGGCTGCCATTTTTGGTGCAATTTTAGTGAGGGTTACTGCTCATTTTTTTAGTTGTATGTTACTGGAAATAAACTCCATGTTGATGGAAGTTTGTTACAAAGGAAGTTAAGTAATTTTCCTACTTCTATTCTTTCTTTAAAAGTGTGTAGAACATGTTGTAGCATTATGCTAAAATGTTGCTTTGTGTGTTGTTGTCGCTGCTGTTGGGGTGATGTTTTGGCTGGATATATTTGCCTGAAATGGCCTTAGCGCTTAGTTATAAACTCAAGTAATTTAAGGGGATAAGTGCTGATTGTTGAAAGAAAGAAACGACATAAGAAAGCTCGCCGTAAAAAAGGTATGTATGGCGCCCCATCCTTCATTCTTTTAAGCACGATTCGTGCATTGTGAATTGAATGAGCCAGCAACCTCTTTAGAAGTCTTGAGGTAGAATCATTATTAGCAGTATTACAAAGTAACTTAGCTAATGGCCCGGTATATTTTAACTGTTATCCAAATTTTTCTATAGATATTAATGATCAAAATGTTATGGATACCCTAACATTAAATGTTAAAACAAAAAGCATGAATAGCAAAAAAGATACAAGAGAAATAGCCATAATATATAGAGCATATTACAGGCTATTGAAAACTACCGTAGTGCCAAAAGCAAAAATAGTAAGTAACAAAGGGGTTACCATGCTTATGGAGGACAATCAAAATCACAACAATATTTTCGTCCCAAAAATGATAAAATGGGATGATGTGTTAGTAAAGGATAATTGGAATTTTGACTCCATAAAGGAACAAAAAATTGAGGAAGAAAATTCAAACATTGAGCAGGTAATAAAATTTTCAGATGGATCTATAGATTTAAAATTTCAAAGATCCCAATCCTTTAGTCATGCTTCTTCAAGTAAAAGAATTTCTTTTTCAAGACCATCATTTTAAAAAACGTAAGAAGAAAAGGAGGTAACACTTGAAGACATAGAGAAAAAATTAAATGGAGTAGATTTCTCTGAAACAATTCCTAAGGTTTAATATGAACCTAGAATTACAAAAAAAATAAGTCCCACTGCTAGTGAGATGCTAGGAGTGAGAGACTCTTTATACATGATTAGATTTTATGAGGAGTTCGAAGAAGACATGGAATATTTAGATAAACTCTGGTTAGATCGAGAAAATAGCATAAAAAGGCATCGATATGTAGAAAAATTTTCATTAAAGGAAAGATTATCCTTTAGGAAAAAATGGTGTGTCGATATGAAGAGGATGAGATGCAATATATAGTTCTTTAAATGGTTTGAGTACACAGGAAAATTGGATGATCAAATGGAATCATTAAGCATGATCATTAATAAATGGCATCCCAAAACTAAGGTGGTTGAATTTTTAACTCCCCCACTAGAGGAAATTAATTTACCAATAGATTGTAGAATTGTTATAGCTACACCTTTTAAAATTGATATAGTAGACACCTAAAGTGATCCTAAGAATAAAGATATAAATAGATTAATTTTAAAAAATAATTATACTAATCAATTATTATATGTAGTCTCTAATAAGATCCTTAATACTTATAATAAATCAATTTTCAATGATAAACCTGGCCCTTCCTATAATTATAAGAAATTATAAACCCATCCAATATTTAAATTACCAGAATTTTCCAAAGATAAATCCCCAAACTTCAAGAAAAGATTGAAATCACAGATGATCTTATAGAAAAAATTAATGAAAAATTAAAAGCTGAGTTAAAATTAAAGAATGAATTCAAATTAAAGTTTGAACTAAAATTAAAAGATGATAAGGTCGTAAGAACAATATCTGAAAAGTCTGATAACGACATTAATAAGTTAAGCTCTACATACTCCATCAAAAAGAATTATTATAACAAACCCGTTTTCCGGATATGCAGTATGAAGAAAATGAATTTTTATCTCATACTTTGCACTCTGGAAATGAAATTGCTGAATGGAATATTGATGGACCTGCAGAACATCAGATATACAACAAGGTGCATGAAATGGGGAAGGCCATTACGACCTATAAAATGAAAAACTGCACGGATAAATAAACCGCCACTCTAATTATATTTGGATTTACAAGGACATTAAAATATTTGTGGGATAATTATCTCACTGAAGATAATAGATATAGTGTAACAAATGCTACAACCATCACTCGAGTTATTAAGACTGAATCCATAGGACAAACATTTGAAAATCTATGCGTAGAAGATGCCACCACTAACTTAATTTACAATATAGCAAAACATTTTATAGGAGAACCTCAACTTTTTCAAGATAGGAGTTTAGAAATATTATCTAACAAATCTTGCCCAAAGTGAGATGATTTTAGATGGTATAAGGATATATTCCTCAACAAGGTTATGGTCAGAGAAGACCGTAGTCATGATTATTGGAAAGAAAAATTCATAAGTGGTTTATCAATATTATTTTCAGAAAAGGTTAGGATAAAATTAAAAGATAGATTTGATGAAAAAATTCCTTATAACAAGTAAACCTATGGTGACCTTATAAGTTTTAAAAATATCACAGTACTTGAATTATGTATAGATATGAAGCTTAAAAATTAACTTAAAAAGGATAATAAAATATCCAAAAAAGAAATAGGAAGCTTTTGTCAAGATTTTGTATATATCAAGTTGTCTGCCCCTTCAAAAGAAGCATCCAAGAAAATTAAAAGAAGACACAAGAACTATAAGAATAAATCTGAAAAACCCCATCATTACAGAAAAAGATTTAAAAGACATAAAAGAGAAGCCAACAAAGGTGGCTTTCAAGGAAATACTGATAAGTGTTGGAATTGTGGAAAATTTGGCCACAGAGCTAAGGATTATAAGGTCCCAAATAAAAAGAAAGATAAGATCAATATGTTAGAATTTGAGCCAGAAATAAAAGATAGATTATATTCTATTCTTGATGAACATTAGAATAATTCTTCTCCTAAAGAAAGTGTCAGTGATGGAAACCAACTTAATATAGCATATAGTTCTGACAATAGTGACTCAACTAATCATTGTGGATGCACGAGAGCAATCTGCACCTGTGATAGCAACTCAATAAATGTCATTACCAATAATAAAAAGGAAATCTTCTTTGATATGATTGATCATATTAAGGATAAAGCTCTTAAAAGAAAATATTTAATAGAATTAAAAAATATAGTTCTTAATCGACAACATGACAAAAAAACAATTGACCCTTTTAATATGAAAAACGTACTAAATAAATCTCCATTTGATTCCGTCTTTCATGTATGTCTCTTGTAAAAGTGCTTGGGTGATCCATCTTTAGTTGTTTTGGTGGAAAGTGTTGGTGTACGAGGAAATTCCAGTTGCAATCTTGGATCGTCAAGTTCGGAATCTAAGGAACAAATAAGTAGCTTCGGTAAAAGTGTTATGGAGAAATCAACATGTTGAGGGAGCTACGTGGGAAGACAAAGTGGCTATGATGGCTAAATACCTCCACTTGTTCCCTACCGGCTTAGTTTCAGTTTGAGGTATCAGTTTTTTCCCTAATCCTATAATAAGTTCCCATGTTCAGTTCATGTGCGCAAGTTTGATTTATGTTATGATAGATGTATGTGGTGTTTGAATTCAGTTCAACTATGTAGTTATTTTCAAAGGTGGTCATTCCAGCAGTTTTCGATTTAAATGATTAGTGTTTGCATTTGATGATTGCATGTTTATGAGAAATCATTACATAATAAAGGAGAAAAGTCAATACAAGATTCATACATGACGGTTGAATATAACTTATAGTCTGAAAGGCCTCTAATAATGAAAGATGGGTTGATGGGATAATATCCCAACTAACCCTACAATAATGAAACTGAAATAGAACAATGGAGTCTGCACATATGGACCTCGTAACATGAGGACTCACCAAATAAGCTAATAGCGAACTCTGAGGAGTTCCTAAGGAGGGTGAGCCTAAGAGCTGGGTCCTATATCATGAAACGATACAACATAGAAAGTATGCGGTCAGTACGTAGAATGTACCGAGTATGCAAGGTAAGTAAAATAGACATTTAAAACATATGAAACTCATAAATGATCATAAGAGTAGGACATCATGCTCATACCGTAATCATCATAATATAACATAAGGCTCAAGGTTTTCAAACAATCATAATACCAATGTAATCATAATCATAGGAGAAAAAAGCCTTACTTAACATGACTTGAGCAAAAATACATAATCATAAACATGCTTAAATCATGAGGAATAGTGGGAGATTCTCTTAACCGACATACCCCATATGAGCACACATGAAGTCCGACTTGTAAACCTAGTCAAGAGGCTGTTCATACCTTGCCAAGGGTAATACCATGAAGAGAGTGATATCACCATGAAAAGGGCCAATTGTTCCAGGGACAGTCACAAAAGAGGTCCCAACATACCTACGGTGGCACATAGTTTATGTGATCTGGGGCTTAATCTGAGCCCCGAACCTACTTGGTGTTCAATACTACTCCCAAAATATATATAGTGCTCATAGTATAACATGCATGAATTCATCGGCTAGTTAAATCATGATAATCATAAAAATACTTGTACATATGTGAACTATCCATTAAACAAGGCCCTTGAGTCAGCCGAAACATAATTCATAAATCATAAGGTTCATACATACTTGTACATCATGCATATAGCTTGACATTCATGAAATCAAGATGGGTAAATAATTAAATCCATAATTTAAATTATAATACATGTTGGGCTTTTAAATATCATTAATGGAAAAGTAGACCGTAAATCGATTCATCATAAATTATGCATAATTAGTCTTAATTCCATAGAATCAAAATTGTCATGACCTACAGAGGCCCGAATCGTAAACATAGGACAAGGAACTCTTAGAGACCCCAAGTCGACCCATGACGTAAGCGTACAATTAACTCATTCGATAAACTGAAGAAAATCATCAATATAACTCAATGGAAGTTGAATTGAACATAACATTAAAATAACATCTGAAGCTAATGCCTACATAAGTCTGAAAAGCCTCTAGTCTAGACGAGTTGATGGGACAAAACCCCCAACTAACTCAACAATACAAAAACTGAAATATGACATGAAGATGAAAGTATAGTCCTCGAAAGATGAGGACTCACCAATCATGCAGGTGCTAACTCTGATAAGAGACTACGAGTAGGGCTGCACCTGAGTACCAGATCCTACATCATGAAACGAAGCAGCATAGAAAGTATGCGGTCAGTAAGTGGAATGTACCGAGTATACAAGGAAAGTAAAACCGCTCTAGAAAAGTAAATCTTTTAAAACATTCCAACCATATCATATGCTTTAAAGTATAAATAGAAGGGCTGCATGCATTAATTCTAAAATCGAAATCATATCATGACATGACTATGCTTAGCTTTACAACATCATGACTGACTCGAATGACTAAAATCTGAACGTAACATTTATATCAAAAGCTGAACATTAAGTCAAACCTTATTTTTAGAACATGCATGCATAAGGTAATTGTCATAAGTAATGAGTATGCAAATCTGAATGATATAGATAGTGGGAGACTCGTCATTTAATTGACATACCACGATAGAGCTTACGTGGTCCCAACTATCACACTCAAGTGGGTAGAGCCGTCCATAACCTTGCCAGGGCGATGGATGATACCATGATATCGATATCAAGCTTAAGGGCCAATTAGGACGGGGATAGCTCACAAGAGAGGTCCCAATAATATAATAGTATCAACCTACATTGGCGCGTAGTTCTGGGACATAGGGTGATCAAACCTTAACCCGCTTGGTGCTAGAATCTTCTCTCAAAAACATGCAATGCTCTTCATCGTATATAACGAAGCTCAACATCGTCTAAGGATGAAGCTCAACATCGTCTAATGATGAAGCTCAATATGAAATCATGCATAAATCAACATCGTATGAAACAAAGCTCAACATTATCTATTGACAGAGCTCAATAACGAAATCATGCATAGACTCGATATCATGTGAAAATGAAGCTCAATATTGTCCATTGACAAAGCTCAATAATGAAATCATGCATAGATTCAACATCATATGAAAATGAATCTCAACATTGTCCTTTGACAAATCTCAATAATGACATACATCTCAATTATGAATTCATTCATATGGGAAGCTTTATTTCAAAACATACCACAAGCTCAATCATAGGTGGGAGCATCTACTCCAAATCACGTGGTAAGCTACATATAGAAACATCTAACTCAACATACCAGAAGCTAGAATTTATCAAAACTTGGGAAACTTCACTTCAACAATGTGGTAAGCTTATGTGGAAAAATGATCACTTTAAATCAACATGTGGGCATTGCCCAAACCTTTATCATACTAGGATCTACTAATTTTATTTTGAAAACAACATCATAATCATGGGTAGCTTTAGAAACATGCTTTTCATCATTAGATCTCATCATCATCATACATTCAACATCATTCACTTCATTCATGAATTTCTTATTCATGGTTATTAAATTTCGTAATTTAGAAATCACAATTTGGATGGAAAACAATTTAAAATCTGCCCAAGCTTCACAATTCATCAATGTAAATATAATCTAATCGTACCATGTATAGAGATTGAAGAATTATGCTATTGGGTAGATACCCCATACTTGATCATAGATAATTTATCATGATTTCATAGAAATTGGGCATGGGTGTGGAAGGAAGCGCCCACTCATAGCCTTACATACCTGGGAGGGATGATTTTAACACTTCTCTAATTTCCCAAGATGAGATTCCAATGGAAACCTTCAAAACATGTTCTAAATCCTCCCTTCAATCTCTCAAGTTTGCATGCATGGAATGAACTAGCTTAGAATAGGTTTTGCCCTCTTAAAACCCTATAAAACGAGCCTTAACAACGTAGCATAGGTCTTAGGAACATAGGAATTATGAAAAGACCCTTACTGAATTCGCAAGAAAACACTTTCAGGTGGTCCTAATGGACGACCTGATAGATCATCAGTGGCCCAAACGACTCGTTATGTCGCTTGTCGGGTGCACTGGTTAACTGATCCTTTAGGGCTCGAAACAGGTGACTTAATGACCCATTGCCACTAGTCACGACTCGTTGCCACCTCCCGTCGTGTACACTGCCTTTGCATCAAATGGAACTCACCTTGCTTGATCACGACTCACCTCACGAATCATTGGGAAAGACCACGACTCGTGGGTCCCTTCAGTTAGGTACACTTGTTCCTTGTTTTTCTCTTCCTCCTCCTTACCCTACGGATGACCTAATGACTCATGGGGTTTGACAACGAGTCGTTGCCATGCCTGCGGGGACCATACCTCTAGGCTTCCCAGCTCTACACTGGCCTTCCCCACAAGTCATTTGACGACTCGTGGGCTGTCCTCACAAGTCGTTCAATGACTCGTCCTGTGCCTGCAACATCGATTTCACAATTTTCCCACTTCAACTCACGGGTCCAATCTTTGAGCTCCCGAGGTATAACAATATCTCCCCTTGGGGACATTCGTCCTCGAATGTTAGAAGCACACAAAAAACGCAGAAACATGCAATCATCATATGCAAATACTTATTATTTAAATCAAAAACTAAAGAAATGACTACATCTGAAAAGAATGACACAGCTGAACTGAATTCAGACGTCACATACATTAATCATAACATAATTCAAACTTGTGCACATGAACTGGACATGGAAACTGAATAGATAATTAGGGCAAAACTAATACCTCAAACTGAAGCTGGGCTAGTAGGGAACAGGTGAGGGTAATTATCCATCATAGCTGCTTCGGCTTCCAATGTAGCTCCCTCAACATCTGGTTTCTCCACAAAACATTCACTGAAGCTACTTCTTCGTTCCTCAGCATCTGAACCTGACGATCCAAGATTGCAACTGGAATTTCCTCATAACTGAGGCTATCTCACAAACCATACTCTCCACCGGGAAAACTAAAGATGGATCACCCAAGCACTTTTTCAAGAGCGATACATGAAAGACAGGATGAACTGAAGATAACTCTGATGGCAAGTCCAACTCATACACTGCCTTACCACCTCTTCTCATAACCCGATAGGGTCCAATATAGCAGGGACTGAGTTTTCCTTTCTTTTTGAACCGCATGACTCCCTTCATGGGAGATACCTTTAGAAATACCAAATCGTCCACCTCACGCTTCAAATCCCTTCTTCTCACATCCGCATATGACTTTTGACGACTCTGAGTAGTTTTCAGCCTGTCCCTTATCAACTGAACCTTCACCATAGCCTTGTGAACCAAGTCTGGCCCTATCATAGCTGCCTCTCCAACCTCAAACCATCTGATGGACGATCTACACCTCCTCCCGTAAAGAGCCTTAAACGGTGCCATTTGGATACTGGAGTGATAGTTGTTATTATAAGCAAAATCGATTACAGGCAAGTGATCATCCCAACCACCTTTAAAGTCCATCACACAAGCTCTCAACATGTCCTCAAGAGTTTGGATTGTCCGTTCTGCCTGGCCATCCGTTTGCAGATGAAATACGGTGTTGAGCTTAACTTGAGTCCCAAGCCTTTTTTTGGAAAGACCGCCCAAATTGAGAGGTAAACTGAGTACCTCGGTCTGAAATGATAGACAAGGGCACTCCATGAAGTCGAACCATCTCCCGAATATACAATTTGGCATAATCCTCCGCTGAATCTGTGGTTTTAACTGGTAGGAAGTGTGCAGCCTTGGTCAATCTGTCTACCACTACCCAAATAGAGTCATATTGTCGGTGAGTACGAGGTAGACCTGTAATGAAATCCATATTAATATCTTCCCACTTCCAAGTGGAAATGCTGGTATCCTGAAGTACGCCTCCCCACCTTTGATGCTCAACATTCATTTGCTTACAGTTCGGGCACTTAGCTATGAATTCTACAATATCCTTCTTCATGCCTTTCCACCAAGTCATGATACATCTTGGTGGTACCTGGATGGATAGAATACCTGGATCCATGTTCCTCATGCAATATCCGATTCCTCAAATCATCAACATCTGGAACACATAGACGGCCCTGGTACCAAAACACCCCATCTCCCCCTTGGGAGAAGACGTCCACCTTCTGACTTCCAACGGCTTCCTTCGATTTTACTTCCATTGGATCTTCATCTTGCCTGGCCTTCACATTCGTCACCAAGGACGATTTTGATACTTTTTGCACAACAACACTGCCATTGGTCGAGTTGACCAATATAACTCCTAACCTTGCGAGTCGATGGACCTCCTTCACCAACTCCTTCTTTCCCTTATCCACGTGGGACATACTCTCCATAAAGACCCTACTAAGTGCATTCGCAACCACATTTACCTTGCCCCGGTGGTAAAGGACACGCATGTCGTAGTCCTTTAGTAACTCCAACCACCTCCTTTGCCGAAGATTGAGATCTTTCTGCGTGAACACATATTGCAAGCTTTTGTGATCCGTGAATACATCCACGTGGACCTCATACAAGTAATGCTTCCATATCTTCAATGCAAACACCATCATGACCAATTCAAGATCATGGGTCAGGTAGTTCTTTTCGTGGATTTTAAACTATCTTGAGGCATAAGTTATCACTTTCTCATGCTGCATCAACACACACCTGAGTCGGACTCGCGAACCATCACAATACACCACAAAACCATCAGTACCCTCAGGTAGGGTCAACACTGGTGCTGAAGTGAGTTGGGTCTTCAACACTTGGAAGCTTTTCACACAAGCCTCCAACCATTGAAACTTCACCTTCTTCTGAGTCAACTTAGTCAATGGTGCGGCAATAGATGAAAAATCCTCCATAAATCTCCAATAGTAACCCACTAAGCCCAAAAAGCTCCTGATATCTGATGGGCACCCGTTTTGGGCCAATTCTTTACTGCCTCGATCTTCTGAGAGTCTACTTTTACGCCCTCACCTAATACCACATGGCCTAGAAATGCCACCGAGTCCAACCAAAACTCACATTTGCTGAACTTTGTATACAACCTATGATCCTTGAGGGTCTGAAGCACTATTCTCAAGTGAGCGGCATACTCCTCCTCGCTCCAAGAGTATATAAGGATGTCATTAATGAACAAAATTACGAACATGTCTGAATATGCCTTGAACACCCTGTTCATTAGATCCATAAAAGCTTTAGGGGCATTGGTTAGTCCAAAAGACATAACAACAAATTTGTAGTGGCCTACCATGTACTGAAAGCGGTTTTCGGGATGTCACTCTCCCGAACCCTGAGCTGGTGTTACCTGGATTTGAGATCAATCTTGGAGAAACACTTGGAACCCTGAAGCTAGTCAAACAAATCATCGATACTGGCTAAAGGATACCTGTTCTTGATGGTGACCTTGTTCAACTGCCCATAGTCAATGCACATCCGAAGCGAACCATCCTTCTTCCGGACAAATAACATTGGCGCACCCCATGGAGACTTACTCAGCCTAATAAAACCCTTATCTAATAGGTCCTTCAACTAATTAAACTCTTTTAGCTCTGCTGGAGCCATTCTGTAAGGTGGAATAGATTTAAGCTGCGTGTCGGGAAGAAGATCTATACCAAAATCAATCTCCCGCTCGGGAGGGACACCTGGAAAATCATCAGGAAAGACCTCTAAATACTCACGTACTACTGGAATAGACTGGATAGTCGGGGTCTCAGACTCCACGTCCTTAACCCTAACTAGATGGTACATACAACCCTTAGAAATCATCTTTCCGGCCTTAAGGTAGGAAATAAATCGACCTGCAGGCACAACTAAACTACCCTCCCTTTCTAAGATAGGCTCACCCGTAAATTTGAACTCTACTGACCGGGTCCTACAATTAACTGAAGCATAGCATGGAAATAGCCAATCCATGCCGAGAATAATATCGAAATCGGTCATGGCTAACTCTATCAAGTCTGCTGAGGTAACCTTATGAAGAACTGAGATCGGGAAATCTCTATACACCCGTCTAGATATGACTGAGTCACCTATTGGAGTAGAAACTGAGAAGGGCTCTGACAAGACATCGGGACTAACTCTTAAGCGATTAGCTATGTATGGTGTCACAAAAGATAGGGTAGCCCCCGGATCTAGCAATGCATACATCAACATGAAAGAATCTCAATATGCCGGTGACTACATCTGGTTAGGCCTCCTACTCCTGACGCGTGGCTAAGGCATAGAATCTGTTCTAGTGCTGCTCGCCAGCTGTGCTAGTAGATGCCCCTTGATGTGTTGTGCGTGGGGGTGGGGCCGCTGAACAAGAATCTGGGCCTCAGCTCCTAACCTGACCCTATCTCACAGCAGGACAATCTCTGAGCATATGTGCAGGCTTCCCACATCCAAAACATGCTCCTGACCCTACAAAACACTGTCTTGTATGCCCTCGGCAGCACATGCGACAAGCTAGAATGATGGAGTCTGCAGGCCTACTGCTATGACCCCTAGAGCCTGATGCTCTCCCTCTCTGATCATGTATGGGCCTAGATGGCACACTCAACACTGAAGATGCTGGGGCTGATGTTCTTTGGTGGGTCTGTTGTCGATGTTCACCACCGAACCTCTATTGAGAGAATCTATGGTCCTCAGTCCTAGCCCTCTTTGCCTCCCTCTCCCTCGAATGTGTCGCCTCCATTTGCTAAGCGTAAAACACAATGCGAGGTAGGTCCATGTCCTGATGGAACATAGCTGTCCTGCAGTCCTTGTCAAAATATCCTGCTATACCATGCACAAAACTGCTCACCCGCGCTGGCTGGTCGGCCACTAACTTCGGGGCATACTTAGATAGGGGGGTGAATCCAAGGGCGTACTCCTGAATAGTCATCCTTCCTTGCATTAAATTCATGAACTCCGCTGCCTTCAACTCCCTCATCTCTCAAGGGAAGAACCGATCTAGGAATGCAACCTGAAACTCCTCCCATGTGATCAGACCTACTCTTGCAGCCTTGTTATCCTTCCACTGGCGGAACAAAATATGCGCAATCCCCTTCAATTGGTAGGAGGCAAACTCTGCGCACTCAACTCTACTCACTCCAATAACCTGGGTGATCTTGACAATCTCATCAATGAAATCATGCGGGTCCTCATCTACCTTGGACCCTAGAAACTTCGGTAGGTTCATCCTCAAGAATTCCCTAACTCGAGCCACAGCCACATTGCCATTTTGTGGAACATGCGCAATGGCCTGCTGATTAACCTGAGCAGTCAAGGCTTGTGCAAGCATCTGAATGGCAGCTCGGAACTCTGCATGAACGATTGGCTCCAATACCTGATTCTCCTGAACTGGTGGGGCTAGCTGATGCTCATGATCGTTTCCATCCTCGTGGCCTTCACCACCTCCATTCCTCCTTCCATTCTCTTTTCGATGTTCCATGATTCTGCAATCATGAATAGCATGAATTGGAAGGATAGAAAGGATTTTCATCGCACGACATAGATCATGAAAGAAGGGAATATTTCCTAAAACATCTAGTAGCCTCTTTGTTAAAAGTGTGGCAGGCTTCACACCAATGAAAAAGACTCTATCTAATGCGGCTTTCAAACACCCTAGGACAATCAAACCTATGGCTTTGATACCAAGTTCTTCACGACCCGAACGGAGGCCCAGATTGTAGACATGGGACAAGGGACCCTGAGAGACCCTAAGTCGATCCATGCATAAGCGTACAACTAACTCATTTGATAGACTGAAGAAAATCATCAATATAACTCAGGGGAAGTCTAATTCAATATAACATCAGAATAACATCCAAAGCTAATGCATATATAAGTTTGAAAAGCCTCTAGTGAAGATGAGTTGATAGGACAAAACCCCCAACTAACTCAACAATACGAAAACTGAAATATGACATGAAGCTGAAAGTCTAGTCCTCAATAGATGAGGACTCACTAATCACGTAGGTGCTAACTCTTATAAGCGAATATGAGAAGGGCTGAACTTGAGAACTGAATCCTGCATCATGAAACGATGCAACATAGAAAGTAGGCGGCCAGTATGTGGACTGTACCGAGTATGTAAGGTAAGTAAAACCATTCTAGCAAAGTAAATCATGTAAAACATTCCATACCATATCATAAGCTTTCAAGTATAAATAGAAGGGCTACATGCATTCATTCTGAAATGGAAATCTTATCATGACATGACCATGCTTTGCTTTACAACATCATGACTGACTCGAATTACTAAAAGCTGAACATAAAATTTATATCAAAAGCTGAGCATTGAGTCAAACCTTACTTTTAGAACATGCATTCCCAAGGTAATGATCATGAGTAATGAATATGCAAATCTGAATGATATAGACAGTGGGAGACTCATCACTTAACCGACATACCACGATAGAGCTTACGCGGTCCCAACTATCACACTCAAGTGGGTAGAGCTATCCATAACCTTGACAGGGGTTGGACGACACCATGAAATCAATATCAAGCTTAAGGGCCAATCGGGTCGGGGATAGCTCACAAGGGAGGTCCCAATAATATAATAGTATAAATCTACATTGAGGGGGGGTAGTTCTGGGGAATAGGGTGATCGACCCTTAACCCGCTCGGTGCTAGACTCTTCTCCCAAAAACATGAAATGCTATATCATATCTAACAAAGCTCAACATCGTCTAAGGACGAAGCTCAATATAAAATCATGAATAACTCAACATTATATGAAATGAAGCTCAACATTTTCTGTTGACAAAGCTCAATAACGAAATCATGCATAGACTCGACATCATATGAAAATGAAGCTCAACATTGTCCATTGACAAAGCTCAATAATGAAATCATGCATAGATTCAACATCATATGAAAATGAAGCTCAACATTGTCCTTTGACAAAGCTCAATAATGGAATACATCTCAATTATGAATTCATGCATATGAGAAGCTTTATTTCGAAACATACACAAAATAAATCATAGGTGGGAGCATATACTCCAAATCATGTGGTAAGCTACATATAAAAACATCTAACTCAGCATACCAGAAGCTAGACTTTATGAAAAATTGGGAAAATTCACTTCAACAATGTGGTAAGCTTATGTCGGAAAATCATCACTTTAAATTAACATGTGGGCATTGCCCAAAGCTTTATTATCCCAGGATCTACTCATTTCATTTTGAAAATAACATCATAATCATTGGTAGCTTTAGAAACATGCTTTTCATCATTAGATCTTATCATCATCATACATTCAACATCATTCTCTTCTTTCATGAATTTCTCATCCATGGGCATTAAATTTCGTAATTTAGAAATCAAAATTTGGATGGAAAACAATTTAAAATCTGCCCAAGCTTCACAATTCATCAATGACCCCAAGAATGGATTGGATCGAAACGACTTTCCCGTTGAAGCCCTTTGTGTCTGTATTAATTTCTGACCGCACGGAATCTCCATAGCCAATTTTCTTAATATAATCTAATCATACCCATCTATACAGATTGAAGAATTATCTAATTGGGTAGAAACCCCATACTTGATCATAGACAATTTATCATGATTTGATAGAAATTGGGTACGGGTGTAGAAGGAAGCACCCACTCATCGCCTTACATACCTAGGAGGGATGATTTTAACACTTATCTAATTTCCCAAGATGAGATTCCAATGGAAACCTTTAAAACTTTCTCTTAATCCTCCCTTCAAGCTCTTAAGTTTGCATGCATGGAATGAAGTAGCTTAGAATAGGTTTTCCCCTCTTAAAACCCTAGAAAATGAGACTTAAATGACGTAGTATAGGTCTTAGGAACATAGGATGTACGACAAGACCCTTACTGAATTCGTAAGAAAACACTACCAGGTGGTCCTAACAGACGACCTGACGGATCATCACTAGCCCAAATGACTCGTTATGTCGCTCGTTGGATGCACTGGTTAATTGATCCTTTAGGGCTCACAACAGGTGACTTAATTACCCATTGCCACTGGTCACGACTCGTTGCCACCTCCTGTCGTGTACACTTCCTTATCATCAAACTCACCTTACTTCATCACGACTCACCTCACGAGTCATTTGGAACTACCACGACTTGTGGGGTCCCTTCTATTAGGTACACTTTTTCTCTTCCTCCTCCCTCACCCCACGACGGACCTAACAATTCGTGGGGTTTGACCATGAGTCATTGCCATGCCCATGGTGACCCTATCCTCTAGGCTTCCCAACTCTACACTGGCCTTCCCCACGAGTCACCTGACGACTCGTGGGCCGTCCTCACGAGTTGTCCCACAACTCATCCCGTGCCTGCAACATCAATTTCACAATTTTCCCGTTTCAACTCCCGGGTCTGATCTTTGAGCTCCCGGGGTATAACAAAAATTGATTGCATTATAAATAATTTAAATCATAAAAGTTGGTGAAGAAACCCATAGAATATGAAAAGATTCAAAAATCACAAAGCCTATTAACAAATCATTAGATTTTTATATAATTCGACTTCAAAACCCAATAAACTTTTGTTAGAATTTTCAAGAAATCGTTGAGAATGGGAATGGGCGTGGAATGAAACACCCATTGATAGCCTTACATACCTGGAATCAACTGATTCTTAGTCTCCCTTGAATGCCCAAGAAGGAATTGGAAGAATTTGAAGAGAGAAGCCTTAAATCACCCTTTGATCACCTCTCTAAACTCTTGCATGCTTGAATGAAGACTTAGAATAAATTATCCCTCTAAAAATCCACATTTCATTAGCTAAAATGATGTAGTTTAGGATTTTATAGCATTAAAAAGTCGAAAATGCCCTTAATAAATCTTTCCTAAAAACTGTCCAGATCAGTCCAACGAGTCGCACCAACGGGTCATTGGAGGAGATGACGACCCGTCAAATGGCCCGTCTTTTGCACTACTGAGACTAGCCTCCGAAACTGAACAATGGAAGGACAGGACTCGTCCTTTGAACCAATGGGTCGTCAAGTCGATCATTGTTTCCTCCTGAACTTTAACACCTCATCCTCAAAAGGGACTCACCACGACTCGTTACACCAATCAACGAGTCATTGTTTCCTTCCATCAAATCCACTGAAATTTCACTCCTCAATCAACAACTACAATCGACGGTTCGTGGTAACTCATGACGGGTCATGGGGTTACCCGTTGTTTCCCAGATGCCATGAAAGATATCCCACCACGCCTGCAAAGGACAGCTCATTGTGTCCCACAACGGGTCATCATATCGATTGTTGTTTCCACTGCCACCAAGAATTCTCATCACCACGACTGCATACAACGACCCAGGGTTTGATACCACGAGTCGTTACATGGCCCGTTCTGTGCTATTTTTCCCAATTTCATTGGTTTCCAACTTTTAACTTTCGGGTTTACTCTTAAGCACTTTCAGGGTATTACAATATCTCCCCATTAGGAACATTCGTCCTCGAATGTAAGAAACAAGCAGAAAATAGAAACATGAAATTATCACATTCAATTACTGATCATTTAAATCGAAACTTAACGGAATGGCTACCTTCGATTCATATCACATAGCTGAACTAATCTCACGCTTCACATACACATCCATACACATAAAATAAACTTGAACACACGAACTGAACATGAAAACTAAATAGAGTCTAATACCTCATGTCGGAACTAAGACGGTAGAGACTAAGTGTGGGTATTTAGCCATCATATCCGCTTTGGATTCCCACATAGCTCCTTCGACATGCTGATTTCTCCATAAGAGTTTAACTGAAGCTACTTTTTTGTTCCTTAGCATCGAACTTGACGGTCCAATATTTCCATAGGAATTTCTTCATAGATGAGGCTGTCTTTTACACCGATGCTGTCTACCGGGACTACTAAAGCTGGATCTCCCAAACATTTCTTCAAAAGCGACACATGAAATACAGGATGCACAGAAGATAACTCTGAGGGCATGTCCAACTTATACGCGACTTTACCAACTTTTCTTATAATCCGATAGGGACCAACATAGATGGGACTGAGTTTTCCTTTCTTCCAAAACCGCATGACTCCCTTCATGAGAGATACCTTCAGAAATACCCAATCATATATTTCAAACTCCAAATCTCATCACCTCACATCAGCATATGACTTTTGACGACTCTGAGTGGTTATCAGCCTATCCGTTATCAACTAAACCTTTACCATAGCCTCGTGAACCGAATTAGGCCCTATCATAGCTGCCTCACCAACCTCAAACCATCCGATGGGTGATCTACACCTCCCACCATAAAGAGCCTCGAATGATGCCATCTGGACGCTAGAGTGATACTGTTATTATAAGAAAACTCGATCAAGGGAAAATGATCATCCTAGCTACCTTTGAAGTCCATCACACATGCTCTCAACATGTCCTCAAGAGTCTGGATTGTTCGCTCGGCTTGGCCATCCGTTTGCGGATGAAAGGCTGTGCCGAGCTTAACTTGACTCCCAAGCCCTTTCTAAAAAGACCGCACAACTAGGAGGTAAATTGAGTACCTAGGTCTGAAATAATGTACAAGGATACTCCTTGAAGTCTAACCAACTTCCGAATATACAACTTGGCATAATCATCCGCATAATCTGTAGTTTTCACCGGTAGGAAATGTGCAGCCTTAGTCAACCTGTCTACCACCACCCAAATGGAATCATGTTGTCCGCGGATACGAGGTAATCCTATTATGAAGTCGATGTTGATCTCTTCCAACTTCCAAGTAGGAATGCTAATATCCTGAAGTAATCCTCCTGACCTTTACTTGTTGACAATTTGGACATCTGGCTACGAACTTTGCAATATCCTTCTTCATTCCATCCTACCAATAGATTTCTCATAAATCACAATACATCCTCGTGGATCCCAAATAGATGGAATATCTTGTACCATGTGCCTCATGCAACATTCGACCCCTTAAATCATCAGTCTGAAATACGTAGACGGCCCTGGTACAAAATCACACCATCTCCCCCTTCATAGAAAACCTCCACTTTTTGACTTCGCACAACTTCCATGCAATTTCCTCAAAATCAGGTCCTCATCCTGCCTAGATTTCACATCAACCACCAAGGACGATTATGATCCATTCTGCACAACAACATCACCCTTGGTTGAGCCAATCAACCTCACTCTCAACCTTGCAAGTTGATCGATATCTTTTGCCAGCTCTTTCTTTCCTTCCTCCCATGGGTCACGCTCTCCATAGAGAGCCTACTAAGTACGTCCGCTACCATATTTTCCTTTCCTGGATGGTAAAGAACACTCATATCATAGTCTTGAGTAGTTCTAACCACCTCCTTTGTTGTAGATTAAGATCCTTCTGCATGAATGGATATTGTAGACTCTTGTGATCTATAAATACATCCACGTGGACCCCATATAAGTAATGTGGCTATATTTTCAATGCAAACACCACCGCTGTAGACTCTAGATCATGGGTCGTGTAATTCTTCTCATGGACCGTTAGCTTTCTGGAGGCGTATGCTATTACCTTTCCCCGCTGCATCAATACACACCTAAGCCCTATTCTCAAAGTGTCACGACCCAAACATACACCCAAATTGTAGACACGGGACAAGGAGCGCGGAGAGATGCCAAGTCGACCCATGGCATGAGCATACATCTTGTTCAATCACATGAGTGGAAGATTTAACATAAAGAATGTAATTATAACATAGCATAAGGGAAAAGAAGTACATGACTTGACCAATATGGCGCAACACAACTCGTAGTCTGATAAGCCTCTAATCATGAAAGGCGGATTGATAGGACAACTCCCCAAGTAATCCAACATCCAGATATTGAAAGAAATAACAATAGAGTATAAAACATGCAGTCCTCAGAATATGAGGACTCACAAAGTGCGTTGAGAGCAAGGCTAAACTAGCTATGGGTGAGGATGAGCCTGAGAACTGGGACCTGTATCATGAAACGATACAGAATAGAACGTATGCGGTCAGTACTAAAATTTACTGAATAATAAGGTAAGTAAAACGAACATTTAAAACAAATATAAATTTAATAAAAGATCATAAGTGTAGGCCAGCATGCTCGTATCATAAATCGTTATAACATATCATATGGCTCAAGGTTTTCAAAACATTCATAACATAAACATGGTCATAATAATAATAGAAGAGATTTACTTAAGATAACTTGAGCCAACATATATAATAAAGACATGCATAGATCATGAGGAATAGTGGGAGATTCTCTTAACCGACATACCCCATATGAGCACACATGAAGCCTAACTTGTAACCCTAGTCGGGAGGGTGTTCATATATTGCCAAGGGTAGAACCATGAAAGTGTGATATCACCATGAAAAGGGGCCATTTGGGCTAGGGACTAATATGAAAAGATCCCAACATACCTACGGTGGCATGTAGTTTATGAGATCCGGGGCTTAACCTGAGCCCCGAACCTACTCGGTATTTGATACTACTCCCATAACATTTATAGTGCTCATAATAATACATACATGAGTTCATGGGCTAGTTAGGTCATGATAATCGTAAACATGCTTGAACATATGTGAACTAGTCATGACATGAGGACCGTGAGTTGACCAAAAACATCATACATTATTAAAAAGATTCATACATACTTATAGATCATGCATATAGCTTGAATTTTATAAGATCATAAAAGATAACATACTAAATTCATAAATAAATTCATAATTCATGCTGGGCTTATAAAAAACAACAATGAATCACTGGATCATAAATCGATTCCTCATGGGGAATGCATAATAAAGTTTAATTGCTTAGAAATTCAAAATAAACAATATTATAATCAATCTAAAACTCAGAATATGATCAAAATTAGTAGATTATGATAAGATTTCAAAATCACAAGACCCATAATTAAATCATTTAATTTTATACAAATCAATTACAAAACCCCATGAGTTTTTGTTTATAATTTATAAGTAAAATCATTGAGTAGAAGCATGGGTGTGGGAGGATCCACCTATTGATGAATTTACATACTTGGGATTATCAAATTCTAACCCTCCTTAAAATCCCGCGAATGAGATTGAAAGAATTGAGGTGAAAAGTTTTAAATCTCCGTTAGATCACCTATCAAGATCCTTGCTTGCATGAGTGAGAGTATAGAATAGGTCCTCCCCTTAAAATACCAGCTTTCCCAAGCCAAAAAGACGTTGTTTAGGGCCTTATATTGTGAAAAAGTACAAAATACCCTTAATGAATCTGGCACAAAAACTGACCAGATAGAACCAGCAGATGGACCTAACGGGTCATTTTGACCAATGATGACCCGTCCTGTCACTCATCAAATGAACTGCTAAAATCCTTCATTCGTACCCAACCAATGGATGGTCAGCACGACCCGTTCTTTCAACCCATGACTCGTTACATCATCTGTGGTTTCTCCCATGACCTTGGCATTTCATCTCCTAACGGATCACACCACGGCCCTTCACTACACACAAAGAGTTACTGTTTCTCTCTATAAAACCCACTGGAAAACATAACCTCCAACAATGACCACAACTCGTGGTTTCTCCTAACAGGTCATTAGTATGCCCGTTGTATGCCACCTGAAGAACCCAATTCCTCCCCACAATTTCTAATAACGAGTCATCATATCTCCCGTAGTTTACACTGCCACCCGGCTGAACTTAACCATGACTCCATACAACAACTCGTGGTTTGATAGCATGAGTCATTCCATGGACCGTCCTATGCAATTTTCCCAAATTTCTGTAGTTTCAACTTTCAACCTCCCGAGTCTATTCTTATGCACTTCTGGAGTATTACAATATCTCCCCCTAGGTAACATTCGTTCTCGAATGTTGGAAACAAGAAGAAAAAAGAAACATGCAATTATCATACACAAATATTGATCATTTTAATCGAAACCTTATAGAATGACTACATCTGATTCATAACACAAAGCTGAATTGGTCTCATGCTTCACATACACACTCATACACATAAAAGAAACCTGAACACATGAACTGAACATGAAAACTAGATAAAATAATAGAGTAGAACTGATACCTCAAGTCGGAACTGAGCCTGTAGAGAATAAATGTGGGTATTTAGCCTTCATATCTGCTTCGGCTTCCCATATAGCTCCCTTAACATGCTGGTTTTTCCATAAGACCTTAACTAAGGCTACTTCCTTTTTCCTTAGCTTACGGGCTTGACGATCTAATATTTCCACGGGTAATTCTTCATAACTGAGGCTGTCTCTTACACCAACGCTATCCACCGGGACTACTAAAGCTGGATCACCCAACACTTTTTCAAAAGTGACACATGAAACACAGGATGAACTGAAGATAACTCCGACGGCAAGTCCAACTCATACGCTACCTTACCAACTCTTCTTAGAAACTGGTTGGGACCAACATAGAGGGTACTGAGTTTTCCTTTATCTCCGAACCGCGTTACTCCCTTCATGGGAGATACCTTTAGAAATACCCAATCGTCCACCTCAAACTCCAAATCTCTCCTTCTCACATCAGTATATGATTTCTGACGACTCTACGCTGTTTTCAACCGGTCCCTTATCAATCGAACCTTCACCATCGCCTCGTGAAACGAATTTGGCCCTATCATAGCTACCTCATCAACCTCAAACCATCCGATGGAGATCTACACCTCCGCCTGTAAAGAGCCTCGAACGGTGCCATTTGGATACTAGAGTGATCACTGTTATTATAAGAAAACTCATATAATAAGGGCAAATGATCATCGCAACTACCTTTAAAATCCATAACACATACCCTTAACATGTCCTAAAGATCTGGGTTGTTCGCTCGGCTTGGCCATCCATTTGCAGATGAAATGTTGTGCTGAGCTTAACCTGGGTCCCAAGCCATTTCTAAAAAGACCACTAGAACTGGGAGGTAAACTAAGTACCTCGGTCCAAAATAATAGACAAGGGCACTCTATGAAGTTGAACCAACTCCCGAATATACAACTTGGCATAATCATCCACTAAATCCGTGGTCTTTAGAGTGTGCAACTTTGGTTAAAACTGTCTACCACCACCAAAATGGAATCATAGTGTCTCTGAGAGCTAGGCAAACCTGTTATAAAGTCCATGTTGATCTCTTCTCACTTCCAAGTAGGAATACTAATACCTTGAAGTACGCCTCCCAGCCTTTGATGCTCGACATTCACTTGCTGACAGTTTGGACTTTTAGCTACGAACTCTACAATATCCTTCTTCATACCATCCCACCAATAGATTTCTCGCAAGTCCCGATACATCTTCATGGCTCCCGAATGGATAGAGCATCTAGTACTGTGTGCCTCATGCAATATCCGAACTCTCAATTCATTAACGTTTGGGACAATAGGCAACCCTGGTATCATAGTTGACAATCTCCCCCTTGCGAGAAAACCTCCACTTTTTGACTCCGCACTGCTTCCTTCAACTTTCCCAACCTTGCAAGTTGATGGACATCCTTCTCCAACTTCATCTTTCCCTCATCCACGTGGGACACACTCTCTATAGAGAGCCTACTAAGAGCATCTGCCACCACATTAGACTTTCCCAGGTGGTAAAGAACACTTATATCGTAGTCCTTTAACAACTCCAACTACCTCCTTTGCCGAAGATTGAGACCCTTCTGCGTGAACACATATTGCAAGCTCTTGTGATCTATGAACATGTTCACATGAACCCCATATAAGTAATGTCACCATATGTTCAATGCAAAACCACCGCTGCCAAGTCTAGATCATGGGTCGTGTAATTCTTCTCATGGACATTTAGCTCTCTGGAGGCGTATGCTCTCACCTTTCCCCGTTGCATATATACACACCCAAGCCCTATTCTCGAAGTTTCAC
This sequence comes from Datura wrightii, assembly GCA_035772735.1. Lineage (NCBI taxonomy): Eukaryota > Viridiplantae > Streptophyta > Magnoliopsida > Solanales > Solanaceae > Datura > Datura wrightii. The sequence goes on from JASDFA010000002.1 coordinate 12,001,946, forward strand.
GACCCAAACGTACACCCAGATAGTAGACACGGGACAAGGAGCCCCGAGAGACCCCAAGTTGACCCATGGCATGAGCATACATCTTATTCAATCACATGAGCCGAAGACTTAATATAAAGAATGTAATTATAACATAGCATAAGGGAAAATAAGTACAAGACTTGAACAATTCGGCAGAATAAAACTCATAGTCTGATAAGCCTCTAAACATGAATGGCGGATTGATTGGACAACTCATCAACTAATCCGACATCTAGAAAAAGAAAGAAATAACATAGAGTATGAACATGCAGTCCTCGAAATATGAGGATTCACCAAGTACGCTGATAGCAAGGCTGAAACTAGCTACGGGCTTGAGAACTGGGACAAGTATCATGAAACGACACTACATAGAAGGTATATGGTCCTGCTCTTATGATCTTTTATGAACTTTATATATGTTTTAAATTTCCGCTTTACTTACCTTGCATACTCAGTACATTCCACGTACTGACAGCATGCTCGTATCAAAAATCGTTATTACATATCATACGGCTCAAGGTTTTTAAAACATTCATAATATAAACATGGTCATAATACTAATAGCAGATCTTTACTTAACATAACTTGAGCCAGCATATATAACCACAACATGCATAGATCATGAGGAATAGTGGGAGATTCTCTTAATCAACATACCCCATGTGAGCTCACATGAAGCCCGACTTCTAACCCTAGTCGGGAGGGTTTTCATACCTTGCCAAGGGTAGAACCATGAAAGTGTGATATCACAATGAAAAGGGGCCATTTGGGCTAGGGACTAACATGAAAGGGTCCCAACATACCTACGGTGGCACGTATTTCATGAGATCCGAGGCATCATCTGAGCCTCGAACCTACTCGGTGTTTGATACTACTCCAAAAACCAATATAATACATACATGAGTTTATGGGCTAGTTAAATAATGATAATCATAAATATGCTTGAACATATGTGAACTAGCCATGACATGAGGACGGTGAGTCAGCTAAAAACATCATTTATGATTAATAAGATTCATACATACTTACAGATCATGCATATAGCTTGAATTTCATATGATCATAATAGATAGCATACTTAATTCATAAATAAATTCATAATTCATGTTGGGCTTATCAAAAAAATCAATGAATCAATGGATCATAAATCGATTCCTCATGGGACATGCATAATCAAGCTTAATTGCTTAGAAATTCAATATCAACAATATTATAATCAATTTAAAACTCAAAAGATGATCAAAATCAGTAGATTATGATAATATTTCAAATTCACAAGACCCATAATTAAATCATTTAATTTTATATAAATAAAATACAAAACCCCATGAGGTTTTGTTTATAATTTATAAGTAAAATCATTGAGTAGAAGCATGGGTGTGGGAGGATCCACCTATTGATGACTTTACATACCTGGGATTATCAAATTCTAACCCTCCTTAAAAGCCCAAGAATGAGATAGAAATAATTGAGGTGAAAAGCTGGAAATCTCCCTTAGATCACCTATCAAAATCCTTGCATACATGAATGAGAGTTTAGAATAGGTCATCGTCTTAAAAACCCAGCTTTCCCAAGACAAAAAGACATAGTTTAGGGCCTTATATCGTGAAAAGCTCAAAAATACCCTTAATGAATCTGGCTTGAAAACTGGCTGGATGGAACTAACAGATGGACCTAACGGGTCGTTGTGACCAGTGACGACCCGTCCTGTCACTCGTCAAATGAACTGCTGAAAGCCTTCATTCGTACCCAACCAACAGATGGTCAGGACGACCCGTTCTTCCAACCCACGACTCGTTACATAGTCTGTGGTTTGTCCTTGGACCTTGGCATTTAATCTCCTAATAGTTCACACCACAGCTCGTCACTACACACAATGAGTCGTTTCTTTTTCTCTGTCAAACCCACTGGAAAACTTAACCTCCAACAATGACCACAACTAACAACTCGTGGTTTCTCTTAAAGGGTCATTGGGACGCCCGTTCCATGACACCGGAAGAACCCAGTTCCTTCCCACGGTTGCTAAGAACGAGTCTTCATGTCTCCCGTGGTTTACACTATCACTCGGCTAGAACTTAAACCTGACTTACTATAATGACTCGTGGTTTGATACCACGATTCGATCCATGGATCGTCCTGTGCAATTTTCCCAAATTTCTGCAGTTTTGAACTTTCAACCACCTTGGTCTATTCTTATGCACTTTTTGGGTATTACAATATCTCCCTGTTGGGAACATTCGTCCTCAAATATAGGAAACAAGAAGAAAACAGAAACGCGGAATTATTATACACAAATACTGATCATTTGAACCGAAACCTTATGGAAAGACTACCTTCGATTCATAACACAAAGTTCAAATAGTCTCATGCTTCACATACACACTCACACACATAAAAGAAACCTGAACACATGAACTGAACATAAAACTAGAAGGAATCATAGAGTAGAACTGATACCTCAAGTCGGAACTGAGCTAGTAGAGAATCAATGTGGGTATTTAGTCTTCATATCTACTTCGGCTTCCCACGTAGCTCCCTCAAGAAGTTGGTTTTTCCATAAAACCTTAATTGAGGCTACTTCCTTGTTCCTTAGCTTACAGACTTGAGGATTTAATAATTCCATGGGTAATTCTTCATAACTTAGGATGTCTCTTACACCTACGCTTTCCACCAGGACTACTAAAGCTGGATCACCCAAACACTTTTTCAAAAGTGACACATGAAACAAAGGATGAAGTGAAGATAACTGCGAGGGAAAGTCCAACTCATACGCTACCTTACCAACTCTTATCAGAAACCGATAGGGACCAACATAGCGGGGACTGATTTTTCCTTTCTTTCCGAACTGCATGACTCATTTCATGGGAGATACCTTTAGAAATTCCCAATCATCCACCTCAAACTCCAAATCTCTCCTCCTCACCTCGGCATATGATTTCTGACGACTCTGCGTAGTTTTCTACCGGTCCCTTATCAACTGAACCTTCACCATCGCCTCGTGAATCGAATCTGGCGCTATCATAGCTACCTCACCAATCTCAACCCATCTGATGGGAGATCCACACCTCCGCCCGTAAAGAGCTTCAAATGGTGCAATCTGGATACTAGAGTGATAACTTTTATTATAAGCAAACTCCATTAAGGGCAAATGATCATCCCAACTACCTTAAAAATCCATAACACATGCACTCAACATGTCATAAAGAGTCTAGATTGTTCGCTCGGCTTGGCCATCTATTTTAAGATGAAATGTTATGCTGAGCTTAACATGGTTACAAGCCCTTTCTGAAAAGACTACCAGAACTGGGAGGACTGAGTAGCTCAGTCCAAAATAATAGATAAGGGCACTCCATGAAGTCGAACCAACTCCTGAATATACGACTTGGCATAATCATTCGCTGAATCTGTGGTCTTGACCGGTAGAAAGTGTGCAACTTTGGTTAACCTGTCTACCACCCACCCAAATGGAATCATAGTGTCTCCGAGTGTGGGGCAAACCTGTTATAAAGTCCATGTTGATCTCTTCCCACTTCCAAGATGGAATGCTAATACCTTGAAGTATGCCTCCTGGCCTTTGATGCTTGTCTTTTATTTGCTGACAGTTTGGACATTTGGCTACGAACTCTACAATATCCTTCTTCATACAATCCCACCAATTGATTTCTCGCAAGTCCCGATACATCTTCGTGGCTCTGAGATGGATAGAGTATCTGGTACCGTGTGCCTCATGCAATATCTAAACTCTCAAGTCATCAACGTTTGGGACACATAAGTGACCCTAGAATCATAGAAGACCATCTCCCTATTGTGAGAAAACCTCCACTTTTTGACTCCACACCGCTTCCTTCAGCTTCCTCAAAATCAGATCCTTATCTTCCTTAGATTATACATCAACCACAAGGGATGATTCTGACCCATTCTGCACCACCATGCCGCCATCGGTTGACGATCAATCTAACCCCCAACCTTGCAAGTCGATAGAAATCCTTCACCAACTCCTTCTTTCCCTCATCCACGTGGGACACATTCTCCATAAAGAGCCTACAAAGTGCATCCGCCACTACATTAGCCTTGCCCCGGTGGTAAAGAACACTCATATTGTAGTCCTTTAATAACTCCAACCACCTCCTTTGCTGAAGATTGAGATCCTTCTGCGTGAACACATATTGAAAGCTCTTGTGATTTGTGAACATGTCCACATGGACCCCATATAAGTAATGTCATCATATCTTCAATGCGAACACCACCGCGGCCAACACGTGACCATGGGTCAGGAAATTATTTTCGTGAACTTTCAGCTGTCTTGAGGCATATGCTTTACGTTCCCATGCTGCATCAACAAACATCCTAGTCCGACTCTTGAAGCATCACAATATACAGCAAAGCCATCGGTACCCTCTAGTAATGACAACACGGGCGCTGAACTGAGTCGGGCCTTCAATTCCTGGAAGCTTTTCTCACAAGCCTCCGACCACTGGAATTTTATCATTTTTCTTTGTCAACCTTGTTAGTGGGGCTGGAATTGATGAAAAACCCTCAAAAAATCTCTGGTAGTAGCCTGCTAAGCCCAAGAAACTCTGAATTTCTAAAGGATTCACCGATCTAGGCCAATTCTTCACTACTTTGATTTTCTGAGAATCCACCCTTATGCCCTCACTCGACACCACATGGCCGAGAAATACCACCTAGTCTAGCCAAAATTAACACCTCCTAAACTTTGAATACAACTGAAGATCCTTGAGGGTCCGAAGCACTACCCTCAAATGAGCAGCATGCTCCTCCCCGCTCGGGGAGTATATAAGGTTGTCATCAATGAACACGATCACGAACATGTCCAAATATGCCTTGAAAACCCTGTTTATTAGATCCATAAAAGTTGTAGGAGCATTGGTTAGTCAAAATGACATAACTACAAACTCATAATGGCCATACCGGTCCTAAAGGCTATCTTTGAAATATCACACTCCCCAACTCTGAGCTGATGGTATCCAGACCTGAGATCTATCTTCGAGAAACTTTTGGCACCCTAGAGCTGGTAAAATAAACATCAACCCTGGGCAAGAGGTAACTGTTCTTAACAGTGACCTTATTCAACTGCCGATAATCAATACACATCCGATGTGATCCATCCTTCTTTCGAACAAAGAAACTGGTGAACCCCATGGAGACTTGCTCGGCCTAATTAAGACCTATCCAACAAGTCCTTCAACTACTCTTTCAACTCATTTAGCTCGGCTAGACCATCCTGTAAGGAGGAATAGATATAGACTGTGTGTCAGAAAGAAGATCTATACTGAAATTAATCTCCTGCTCAGGAGGGACACTTGGCAAATCATCGGGGAATACCTCTGGATACTCACACACCACTGGAAATGACTGAATAGTTGGGGTCTCGGACTCCACCTCCTTAACCCTAAATTGGTGGTACATGCAACCCTTAGAGAACATTTTCGTAGCCTTAAGGTATGAAATAAACTGACAGGCTGGTACGGCTGAACTACCCATCCATTCCAAAACATACTCACCAGGAAATCGAAACTCCACTGCACGATCCTACAATTAATCAAAGTGTAACATGCGAACAACCAATCCACATCTAAGATGATATCAAAGTCAGTCATGGCCAATTGTACTAAGTCCGCAGAGGTAACCTTATGCACCACCGTAATGGGACAACCCCTATACACCCGCCTAGCTACCACTAATTCACCGACCGGAGTAGATACGGAGAAAGGTTTTGACAAAATTTCAGGACTAACTCCAAAACTACTAGAAATATAAGGGGTCACAAAAGAAAAAGTAGCTCCTAGATCTAACAAAGCATAAGCATCAATATGGAAGACTTGCAACATACTCGTGACCACATCTGGCAAAGCCTCCAACTCTTGGTGAGGCACTAGGCCATAAAACCTGTTTCGGCACTGACCACCTACTGAACTAGTAGAGGCACCCTGCAGAGGGGGTCGTGCTGTTGGAGTAGTAAAACTGTCTGCAGGGCAATCTCTGATTCTGCACCCAAGTTCTCCATACCTGAAACAAGCCTCCGCGCCGACCAAGCACTTCTCAGGATGATTCTTGCCGCACTTCGGGCAAACTGGAAAAGTTCACTCCACCGGCATGCTACCATGATCCCTCGAGCCTGTATCCCTACTCCTCTGGTCTCCCCTGAACCCGGATGCCGTGCTTTCTAATGATGGAGCTGGAGCAATGGACCTTTGCTGGGACTACTAACGTGGTCCACCTCCTAGCCTAGCCTGAGAAACCCCATAGTTGTTGGTCCTTGCCCTCTTGGTCTCTCTCTGCCTCTTATAGACCGACTCCATCTGCTACACATGCAATACAATATAGGGAAAGTCAATTTCCCGATGAAGCATGGCGATCCGACAATCCTTGTCAATGTAATCTGCTACGCCATGCACAAAACGGCTTACCCGATCCTGTTGATCCATTACTAACTCCAGTGCATATTTCAATAACTGGGTGAACTCCAATGCATATTCCTAGACCAAGATATTACCATACTTCAGATTAACAAATTCTTCCGCCATAATCTCCCTCATCTCCCGAGGGAAGAACCAATCCATGAATGTGGTGTGAAACTCATCCCAACTTATTAGGCCTGCACCCGCTGCCCTGGCATCCCTCCTTTGAGTAAACCATATATGTGCTACCCCCTTTATCTGGTAGGAGGTCAAGTCAACGCATTCCCCATTGTTCACACCCATATCCTGGGTGATTTTTAGAATCTCCTCTATAAAATCATATGGATCCTCATCGATCTTTGACCCAGTGAACTCTGGAGGGATCAACCTCAAAAAATCCCTCACCCTAGTTGCCGGTGCATTCCGTTATGAGGGAAATGTGCCACCGTCTGATTCTAGACTTAGGCGGTCATGGAATATACCAACATCTGAATCGCTGCCCTAAACTCGGCAAGGGGAGCTGGCTCTGGTAAGTGCTCCTCATGAAAAGGTGGAGCTAGCTAATGCTCACCATCATGGGCACCCTCATGATCATTTCCACTTCTATTTATCCTTGCATTTACTCGATGTGGAGGCATGATTCTACAAACGTGAATAGTACGAATTAGAGGAGTAAAGGACGTTCAGCTAGGACATAGATCATGAATGAAGGGAACAATTCCTAGATGTCTAGTAGCCTCTTCTCCATAAGTGTGGCGTGATTCACACCCATGAAAAAGACTCTACATAATTCGGCTTTCAGACTCCCTAGGACCCATAAACCTCTAATACAAAGTTTGTCACGATCCAAATGTACACTCGGATCATAGACACTGGACAAAGAGCCCCGAGAGACCCCAAGTCGACCCATGGCGTGAACATTCATCTTATTCAATCACATTAGCGAAAGACTTAACATAAAGAATGTAATTATAACATAGCATAAGGGAAAAGTAGTACAATACATGAATAATAACGCGGAATACAGCTCGTAGTCTGATAAGCCTCTAATCATGAAAGAAGGATTGATGGGACAACTCCCCAACTAATCCAACATCTAGAAACTGAAAGAAATAACATAGAGTATTAACATGCAGTCCTCGTAATATGAGGACTCACCAAGTGCGTTGAGAGCAAGGCTGAAACTAGCTACGGGTGAGGATGAGCCTGAGAACTGGGACATGTATCACAAAACGGTACAACATAGAAGGTATGCAGTCACTACGTGGAATGTATTTAGTATGCAAGGTAAGTAAAACGGAAATTTAAAACATATATAATGTTCATATAAGATAATAAAAGTAGGATAACACACTCATATAAATCGTTATAACATATCATATGGCTAAAGGTTTTCAAAACATTCGTAACAAAAACATGTTCCTAATCATAATAGAAGAGTTTTACTTAACGTAACTTGAGCCAACATATATAATCATAACATACATAGATCATGAGGAACAGTGGGAGATTCTCTTAACCGACATACCCCATATGAGAACACATGAAGCTCGACTTATATCCCTAGTCGGGAGGGTGTTAGTACCTTGCCAAGGGTAGAACCATGAAAGTGTGATATCACCTTGAAAAGGGGCCATTTGTGCGAAGGAATAACATGAAAATGTCCCAACATATCTGCTGTGGCACGTAGTTCATGAGATCCGGGGCTTAACTTGAGCCCCGAACCTACTCGGTGTTCGACAGTATTCCCAAAACATATATAGTGCTCATAATAATACATACATGAGTTTATGGGCTAGTTAAATCATGATAATCGTAAATATGCTTGAACATATGTGAACTAGCCATGACATGAGGACCCTGAGACGGCCCAAAACATCATTCATGATTAATAAGATTCATACATTCTTGTAGATCATGCATATAGCTTAAATTTCTTAAGGTCATAATAGATAAAATACTAAGTTCGTAAATAAATTCATAATTCATGCTGGGCTTATCGAAAACATCAATGAATCAATGGATCATAAATCGATTCCTCATAGGGCATGCATAATCAAGCTTAATTTCTTAGAAATTCAAAATCAACAATATTATAATCATTTTAAAACTCAAAAGATTATCAAAATCAGTACATTATTCTAAGATTTCAAAATCACAAGACCCATAATTAAATCTTTTAATTTTATCCAAATCAAATACAAACCCCACGAGTTTTTTAATAATTTATAAGTAAAGATCAATGAGTAGGAGAATGGGTGTGGGAGGATCCACCGATTGATGACCTTACATACTTGGGATTATCAAATTCTAACCCTCCTTAAAAGCAAAAGAATAAGATTGAAAGAATTGAGGTGAAAAGCCTGAAATCTCCCTTAGATCACCTATCAAAATCCTTGCATGCATGAAAGAGAGTTTAGAATAGGTACTCCTCTTAAAAACCCAGCTTTCCCAAGACAAAAAGACGTAGTTTAGGGCCTTATATCATGAAAAAGTCAAAAACACCCTTAATGAATCTTGCCCGAAAACTGGCCGGATGGACGGGCGGACCTAACGGGGGTTGTGACCAATGACGACCCGTCTTGTCACTTGTCAAATGAACTGCTGAAAGTCTTCATTCGGACCCAACCAATAGATGGTCAGGACGTCCCGTTCTTTCAACCCACGACTTGTTACATCATACGTGGTTTGTCCATGGACCTTGGCATTTCATGTCCTGACGGGTCACACCACATCTTGTCACTACACACAATGAGTCATTGTTTCTCTCCATCAAACCCACTGGAAAACATAACCTCCAACAACGACCACTACCAATGACTCATGGTTTCTCCTAACGGGTTGTTGACGCCCGTTATATGCCACCTGAAGAACCTATTTCCTTCCCACGGTTGCTAACAATGACTCGTTGTTTCCCACAACGAGTCATCGTGTCTCCTGTGGTTTACACTGCCACCCGTCTAGAACTTAACCACGACTGCATACAATGACTCGGGGTTTGATACCACGAGTCGTTCCATGGCCCGTCCTGTGCAATTTTCCCTAATTTATGAAGTTTTCAACTTTCAACCTCCCAGATCTATTCTTACGCACTTTTGAGGTATTACATGAAGCATCACAATACACAACAAAACCATCTGTACCCTTAGGTAGTATCAACACCGGCGCGGTAGTGAGTTGGGTCTTCAATTCCTGGAAGCTCTTCTCACAAGCCTCTAACCATTGAAACTTCACCTTTTTCTATGTCAACCTGGTCAATGGTGCTGCAATTGATGGAAAGCCCTCAACAAATCTCCAGTTGTAACCTGCTAGGCCGAAGAAACTCCGAATATCAAAAGGGTTCACCAGTCTAGGCCAATTCTTCACTGCTTCAATTTAATAAGAATCCACCCTTATGCCCTCACTTGATACCACATGGCCCAAAAATACAACCTAGTCCAACCAAAATTCGCAGTTATTGAACTTTACATACAATTTGCGATCCTTGAGGGTCTGCAACACTACTCTCAAATGAGCGGCATGCTCCTCCTCGCTCCGAGAGTATATAAGAATATCATTGATGAACACGATCATGAACATGTCTAGATATTTCTTTAACACCCTATTCATCAGGTCCACAAAAGCTGCAGGAGCATTTGTTAGTTCAAAAGATATAACTACAAACTAATAATGGCCATATCATTTTCTGAAGGCTGTCTTCGGGATATCGCACTCCCGAACCCTGAGCTGGTGATACCCAAACCTGAGGTTTATCTTCAAGAAACATCTGGCACCCTGGAACTACTCAAACAAATCATCAATCCTGGGTAAGGGGTACCTGTTCTTGATGGTGACCTTGTTCAATTGACGATAGTCAATGCACATCCGAAGTAATCCATCCTTCTTTCGGACAAATAAAACTGGTACACCCCATGGAGACATTCTCGGTCCAATGAAACCCTTATCTAACAAGTCTTTAAACTACTATTTTTACTATTTTAGATCGACTGGAGCAATTATGTAGGGAGGAATAGATATAGACTGCGTATCGGGTATGAGGTCAATACCAAAATCAATTTCCTCTCAAGAGGAACACCTGGCACATCATCGGGGAAAACCTCTGGATACTCACTGACAATCAGAACTGACTGGATAGTTGGGGCCTCGGACTCAACATCCTTAAACCTAACTAAGTGATACATGGAGCCCTTAGGAATCATTTTCCTATCCTTAAGATATGAAATAAACCGATCAGCTGGAATAACTAAATTACCCTTCCACTCCAAAACTGACTCACCCGGAAATTGAAATTCCACCGCACATGTCCTACAATTAATCGAAGCATAACATGCAAACAACTAATCCATGCCCAAAATGATATCAAAGTCAATCATAGCTAACTCTATTAAGTCTGCAGAGGTGATCTTATGCAATACTATAGTGGGGCAACCTCTATACACCCGCCTAGCTACAACTGAATCACCGACTGGAGTAGAGACTGAGAAAGGTTCTGACAGGATTTCAGGGCTAACTCAAAAACTAATAGCAATATAAGGGGTATCAAAAGAAAAAGTAGCTTCTGGTCTAACAAGGCATAAGAATGAATATGGAAGACTTGCAACATACCAGTGACCACATCTGGTGAAGCCTCCTGCTCCTGGCGGGGCACTAAAGCATAAAACCTGTTATGGAGCTGACCACCTGCTGAACTAGTAGAGGCACCCTGCTGAGGGGGACGTGCTGCTAGAGCATTAGAACTGGCTACTTTCACACGAGCTCCACCGACCCCTAAGCTAGCTGAGGGGAAATCCTTAAGATTGGGTCCAGGTTTTCCACACCTGAAGCAAGCATCTAAGCCAACTAAGAACCTCCCGTGTTGATTCTTGCCATAGCCCGCAAATATTGGAAAAGTGCGCTCCACCTGCATGCTACCCTGGCCTCTCGACTCTACAACATTGCTCCTCTGATCTCCTCTGAATCTAGATGGCGTGTTGTCCGATGATGGAGATGGAGCAATAGACCTGTGTTGGGACTGTTGATGCTATCCACCCCTAACCTGACTTGAGAAGTCACATAGTTGTCGGTCCTGGCCCTCTTAGCCTCCCTCTACCTTTGGTAGACCGACTACATCTACTGTGCATGCAACACAATATGGGGAAAGTCGATATCCTGATGTAGCATGGAGATCCTACAATCCCTGTCCAAATAATCCGCTACCTCATGCACAAAACGACTCACCTGAGCCCTCTGGTCTACCACCAACTCTTGAGCATACTTGGATGATTGGGTGAACTCCAATGCGTACTCTTAAACGGACATGTTACCCTTTTTCAAATTAATAAACTTGGCCACCTTGAGCTCCCTCATCTCCCGAGGGAAGAACCGATCCAAAAATGACATGTGGAACTCTTCCCAACCTATCGAGCCTACACCCACTACCCTCGTATCTCTCCACTGCTTGAACCATATGTAAGCCACCCCCTTTAGCTTATAAGAGGTCAAGTCAACACACTCCCCATTGTTGACCCCAATAACCTGGGTGATCTTCAGAATCTCCTCAATGAAATCGCGTGGATCCTCGTCCACCTATGACCTGATGAACTCAGGATGGTTGATTCTCAAGAAATCCCTCACCCTAGCTGCCGCTGCATTCCCATTATGAGGGTAATGCACCACTGTTTGATTATGAACCTGGGCAGCCATGGCCTGTGCGGGCATCTGAATCACTGCCCTAAACTCAACATGGGCAACTAGCTCTTGTGCGTGCTACTCGTGAATGGGTGGGGCTGGCCGATGCTTGTCACCATTGGCACCCTCATGATCATTATCGTTACCATTTCTTCTAGCGCTCACTCACTGTAGAGGCATGATTCTACAAATGCGAATAGCATGAATTAGAAGGGTAAAGGACTTTCATCGCATGAAATAGATCATGAAAGAAGGGAACATTTCCTAAACGTCTAGTAGCCTCCTCATCATAAGTGTGGCGTGCTTTACACCCATGAAAAAGACTCTACTTAATGTGGCTTTCATACACCCTAGTATACTTCAAACCTATGGCTCTGATATGTGTTTTTCACGACACGAAGGTACATCGGGATCGTAAACATCAGACAAGGAGCCCCGAGAGACCCCAAGTTGACCCATGAAATGAGCATACATCTAATTCATTCACATAAGTGAAAGACTTAACATAAGGAAAATGAAATCATGACATAATAAAGGATAAAAGTCAATACAAGATTCATACATGATGGTTGAATACAACTTATAGTCTGAAAAGCCTCTAATCATGAAAGACAGGTTGATGGGACAATACCCCAACTAACCCTACAATACCGAAACTAAAAGACAATAATGGAGTATGAACATATGGCCCTTGGAACATGAGGATTCACCAAATAAGCTGATAGTGAACTCTGAGGAGCTACTTAGGAGGGTGAGCTTGAGAGCCAGGTCCTATATCTTGAAATGATAGAGCATAGGAAGTATGCAATCAGTACATGTAATGTACCGAATTTTAAAGGTAAGTAAAATGGACATTTAAAACATATGAAACTCATAAATGATCATAAGAGTAGGACATCATGCTCATATCTTAATCATCATAACATAACATAAGGCTCAAGGATTTCAAACAATCATAATACAAATGTAATCATAATCATACGAGAAAAAGACTTACTTAACATGACTTGAGCCAAAATACATAATTATAAACATGCTTAAATCATGAGAAAAAGTTGGAGATTCTCTTAACTGACATACCCCATATAATCACACATGAAGTCCGACTTGTAAACCTAGTCAGGAGGCCATTCATACCTTGCCAAGGGTAGAAACATGAATATCATGATATCACCATGAAAAGGGCCAATTAGGCCGGGGACAATCATAAAGGAGGTCCTAACATACCTACGGTGGCACGTAGTTTATGAGATCCGGGGCTTAACCTGAGCCCCGAACCAGCTCGGTGTTCGATGCTACTCCCAAAACATATATAGTGCTCATAGTATAATATGCATGAATTCATGGGCTAGTTAAATCATGATAATCATAAACATACTTTTACATACGTGAACTAGCCATTAAACAAGGCCCGTGAGTCGGCCAAAACATAATTCATAAATCATAAGGTTCATACATACTTTTAGATCATGCATAAAGCTTGAAATTCATGAAATCATTATGGGTAATTGATTAAATACATAATTTAAAACATAATTCATGTTGGGCTTGTAAATATCATTAATGGATAAGTAGATCGTAAATCGATTCATCATGAGTTATGCATAATTAGGCTTAATTCCATAGAATCAAAATAGATAGCATTATAAATTATTTAAATCATAAAATCTCGTCCAAAAACCCATAGAATATGATAAGATTCAAAAATCACAAAGCCCATTAGCAAATCATTAGATTTTTATACAATTCTACTTCAAAACACAATAAACTTTTGATAGAATTTTCATGAAATCGTAGAGAATGGGAATGGGTGTGGAAGGAAACACCCATTGATGGCCTTACATACCTGGAAACAACTGATTGTTAATCTCCCTTGAATGCACAAGAAGGAATTATAAGAATTTGAAAAGAGGAGCCTTAAATCACCGTTTGATCACCTCTCTAAACTCCTGCATGCATGAATGAAGACTTAGAATAAATTATCCCTCTAAGAACTCACCTTTCATAAGCTAAAAGCGTAGTTTAGGGTCTTATAGCATGAAAAAGTCGAAAATTCCCTTAATGAATCTTCCCTGAAAACTGTCTCGATTGGTCCAACGGGTCGTTGGAAGAAATGACAACCCGTCGTATGGCCCGTTGTTTGCACTGATGAGACTAGCCTCCGGAACTAAACAACGGATGGACAGGACAACTCGTCCTTTGAACCAATGGGTCATGAAGTCGATCTTGTTTCTCATGAACGTTAACACCTCATACTCTAACAGGACTCACCACGACTCGTTACACCAATCAAAGAGTCATTGTTTCCTTCCGTCAAAGCCACTAGAAATTTCACTCCTCAATCAACGACTACAAACGATGGTTCGTGGTAACTTATGATGGGTCGTGGGGTTACCCGTTGTTTCCCAGATGCTAAGGTCCATATCCCACCACGACTGCAAAGGACGACTCGTTCTGTCCCACAACGGGTCATCACATCGATCATTGTTTCCACTGCCACCAAGACTTCTCATCACCACGACTGCATACAACGACTCGTGGTTTGATACCACGAGTCGTTACATGGCCCGTTCTATGCTATTTTTCCCAATTTCAGCAGTTTCAAACTTTTAACTTCCAGGTCTACTCTTAAGTACTTTTGGGGTATTACAAAAATCAATTAGGATTTGGAGGTCATAATGAAGTCTAGGGGTAAAGGTAGGATGACTTTTTAGTTCTACTAACTAGAACCTCCCTAATGCTATTTTTGTGAACAATATTGCTTACTCCATTTTCTCTTGAGATCAAACCCCACCTTGTCTCTCCATGATCAACATTTTTATATTTGGAAAGATATCCATCCTTATATCTCCTTAGCTACCACTTTTAATCTCATTTAAGCAAACGACAACAACTTTCCACAATTCAGTTCTTTTCGCCTAACAAATTCACTCACTTTCTCATAATGTGGTGCTACCTTACATTTGAGCTCACATAATTTTTCCCATTTTTCTTTTTACAACCCCCAAACTTAGGCTTTTTACTCATCTTTCCCTTTTTTATTCCCACACTTTTGGTACTCAAACATCATTTTTGCATTTGTTCTTACAACTAGACCTAGGGAGGATGGGTTCCAAAGAGGGATTATAAAAGGGTAATAGGCTTGTATTGTGTCTCTCAAGGAAAAGGTTTAAAAGATCAACATTGGCTAGCAAGGATTCATGTTCAAAGAGGTCATATAGATGAAGTAGATATCAAAAGAAAGTCAAAAATTATCTTTTAACTGTAGCTAAATCTAGGATTTCACCTTGACTCACACTTGGGGAAAGTTCTAAACAACCATTTATGCATGAAAATTTTGCTAAAACCTCACCTTACAATGCATCACCCACCAAGGGTTCACACAATTTTCATAACCACAACAAGAGTATAACTTAAACCACGATAGCATGTGAATCAAAATCCAAACAAGGAATGTGCAACTTATGATGAAAGAGTACTCAATTTTTAAATTCTAGTGCTCCTTTTTCCTCAGAATACATTTTTCTTTTCAATGCCATTTCAGAAATTTTTTGTGGTACCTCTCAAAATTCATCACAATAAATGACAAAAAATGGACTCTAAACTCGGCATTTTCTCTTAAGAAGTAGCCTCCCCATATTCCACCTTGTTCGACAGTAAAATAAAAGAAAAGATAAGAAAATTGCTCCTTGGGAAAGAACCGTGACATGAAGAAAACTCTTGGAGATAATTTACTAACTACTACGAACAAAGGTGATGATCAAAACATGAGTCAACAACATTTTGCAATTTAAAAAAACCCATCATTGGCACTAAAAATTCTTTTAAAAAAAAGCCGGACAAAGGAATTCAGTCACAATTAAAAACTAACAATCAACTAGAGCATAAGAAATTTAGCCCGACAAGGGCAACAAGAAGACCAACACAAGACCACATAACCCCCCAACTATGAATGTACATTATCCCCAATGTAAACATGAAGAAAAAATGATGTGGGAACTCCCTGAAGTAGCTACACATCCTCCTCATCATTAGCCTTTTTACCCTCATCAAGGCCGCCTACGCCCCAGTTAGGCTCATCATCACCACCTAAGGCGTTGAATAAATCATCGATGGGCCCTGGGCTATAGATGGGGCAACCATTGCTACATACATGATACTCATGTTCGGGTCTACCATTGGTGCTCGGTCCTGCAACTGTCGTACCTCTGCTCAGAGAGAAGAGACAGCTTCCTAAATCGCATAAACTCGGGAGCAGAGCTTGGTCAAGCTGTCAAACACATTCTTAATCTCCCTCTTCATTGTTCTGGTGAAAAGAGCTGGGAGATTTTTGGCAAGCTTTTGAAGTTGGCTTTCATGAAATTGTGTCATCGCAGCTAGCCTCTGTATTCCTCTTGGGCGAGAGGATGTGGGAGGAGGTGAAGACCCCCTAAATTGTACTTCTCCAGATGCATGCTCCGATGCCTCAGGGTGTGACATATTGAGGTCCGGAGCAATAGGGTTCTCTTCTATGTGATGGGAGGCGGAGCCCTCGAGAGTTTCAAACACCTGTAACCTCTTCCTTTTAACCTTGGGTGCTTTAGCATCCCACTTTGTTTCCATATTGATAACACCAGTGATAAAGTTGGGGGACTTCCAAGGGAATAATAACACCCTTGCGTAGAGGCATAACTAAGAAATGAGCACAATCTACGGCATGGACGTTCCCTACAGCCTAGCCTTAAGTTTCATTTGAATGGCCACTATTTCCCCAAAATTGATGGGCACCCCTATCATAATGCAGGTGATGAGTATGATAACCTCCAAGTTCACTCTTTAGTCATTCTTTGAGGACTAATTTGGCATTTATACGCTTTCGTTAAAAGGAGTGAATTTGAACATTATCAAAAATGGCACCATTGTAGGGGAATATAGTTTGATAACCTTTAGTTTTTTGTTATTTTGAATTGATTTGTTGTATCTTGGTTGGTTTGCTTTACTCTTGTGATTGGTTCCATTGAGGTTGACCTTGATATGAGTCAACACTGACAAAAAAGAGAAGGTTTGGTGGATGGGCATATGGAAAATGAGGATGATGATCCCGTGATGCCTAATGTAGCAGGTGTCATACCTCCTACGGTAAGGGAAGCAATATTTCATGTGACGAGTACAATGCTGCACTTACTCCAAATGAAGGGGCTCTTCAGAGGAATGCCAAGTGAGGACTCAAATAGGCATTGTTCGGCTGTTTGTTATATGGTTATCTAAACCGACACGCAAGTGCACGTGGTCGAACAAGTAGTAAGTGGCTTTAGTAAGCCAAGTATCGATCCACGGAGACTCTGGATAAGTGAAATTTGCTCAAGTATACTATATTTTTACTTCTAAGTATGCTGACAACTAAACAACCAAAAAGTGAATAATTTGTTTTATGAACTTTATGCTAAAACTACTAACAATTATCTACTTTGAATTTAAACTATGGATATGAGCATGCCAAGGTTAAAGAACATGTAATGAACTGATTATCATCATAAATTGGTAAATCTCGTTTCTTCCAGTTGCTAGCCAAGAACATTAGCCAAGAGATTAAAACTCTCGTATTTAATCTCACTTAAGAATCATAAACCACCCGTCTACATTTCTGTGATCAAATGCAATTCATGACCTAGCAATACAATTCCGGTTCCTAAATTGACTAATACGACTTTCCAGTATATTACTATCAGGAAAGCACATCAAAACTCAATTTTCCCAAATCAAGTAAAGAACAATATTCTATTAATTCACAACTTTCCAATTTCGTGCTCTCTCGAGTGAAATCGGACTTTTTAGATATACATTAATGTAGGCCACACAACAATGCAGTAGGAACAAGAATTAATAGAACAACATGGAAGAAAAAGATGAAAAACCATATAATTCAATAATCAAAATTCATCACAAGTTTTCATAACCTCAGCAAGGAAGAGAATTAGCCACTCATTTGTGGATTAATCATCCTAAAACAAGTGTTAATCATACAAACAATTGAATTAGAGAAGAAAGAAAGAGAGAAAAAACCCTGAACTTTTTGTCCCTCAACTGCCTGTAACCCACGTCCTTGCTCCACCAAGTCTGTCTTCTGAAAAATACACTTAAGTGTTCTATTTATACTAGTGGGAATTTTTTCCCGGAATAACAAGCAACGTGTCACGGAGTGCATCGCGGAGCACTGCCTCCGTGACACGCCTTGGACACGGACCCTCACTGGAAATTAGGGGTCCAGGAATAAAGCACCAACATGGCACGGCGTGCAACGCAGAGGCTAGCCACCGTGCCACGGAGCTGTCGCGAGCCTCCACTGGAATTGATGAATTTTTCACCCTCCAGGTAGAATGCCTCTGCGATGGCAGCGTGACACGGCTCCATTGCATAGCCCCTTTAATTTGTGCAGTCCAATGCTTTTTCCCTTGCTCGCATCCAAGTCCAACTCCGATATCATCCAACATGCATTTTAGCTTCCCAAAATCACATTTTACCTACAAAACAATGCTAATCATGTTGGTTAGTATAAATTCACATTTTATTACCAATTACATGAAAATGTATACACATTGCTAGATAAACAAGGCGAAAATGATACGTTTGAGTATCACTTGGGCATATAAATCTGCCCAAGATCACTTACCCCACACTTAAATCCTTGTTCGTCCTCGAACAACAAACATACAATTCATGCAATTTACATCCCAACCTTCGCCACTATGGTGCGACAATTTGAGCTACGGTCATACTGATCATTCAATATTGTGAATCATCAAGAAAACATGCATGGTCTTAACAATGCAATGACCTTTAATACATTAAGACTTCCCAGACTTTAAGAATCGACTCTCGATATCATCAAACTCATGCAAATCAGCTAATCAAGATATCCGACGCAAAAATCAATCTTTCATCAAACATGTGCCCTCACAACTCAAGAGAATATTCCCCTTTTTTTGCTCATGTGACACACAAACATTCAAGTAGGGGCATGTAAAAATAATTTCACTCTCTCTCCCAAAAGAATTCACATGCATCATGTCATGACCCATAAGCTTGCCCTTAGTGTATTACTCCACTAATATAAAGAAATGCAATGTAAGATCACATAGGACTTTAATGGGTTGTAATGGAAGCTATGGAACTAGTATATATTGGATTAGCCAATAACAGCCACTAGCATCCTTAAGCACCTTTGCAACACATTCCCATCAACTCATGGACATTGTTTCTTTCTTTTCTTTTTTTTTCATCATCCCATTCTTGATGATTTACTTTAGTATGGCCCATTTCATTAAGCACTCTTGACACAATAACAAAGGTTATTCATGCACCTTCATTAGCATTTATTTATAGCAAGTGCATCTTCAACCTTTTCTTTTCTTTCGTCACTCTGCTTTTCTTTTTCTTTTCACCATTCTCACTCTTTGACACTTTGGGAAAATTATTTTCTCTTCTTAAGCGCTTAAGAGTTTTGTATAGACTTTACGGCTAATGAAAAGAAGGAACTAAGCTCAGTTTAAGCTTTTTGGACAAAAGAAAGAAATAATAGGCTAAAGGCTCAACGGGCTGACTAGGGTATACAATCACATAAAAGGGGAGTATGACAAGAAAAAAATAGAAACTCGCGGTTAAAACAAAGAAATGCCAACATCCTTTCCAACAATACACCTCCTTCATTTCGTTTTGTACACACACCAGGCAAGTTCTAGACACTTCACAATAGCATGGAATAACAATACCTCACTTCACACTTTATGCACATGCTCGATTCAAGATGCATTCACAGACTCTTCAATCAGCTAATTACATGAATTCAAAATTAAGCCTTAATCACACCGAATTGAACTCTACAGCCTAGGTATCTCAACATATTTACAAAATTGCATGCTTTCATACGAATCACTTTTGCATTTTGAATATAAGGTACAACACGCAACCAAAATTTCACAACCATATAGTAACTACAGGTTCCGTGATGCAATCCACCAAAGAAAAAAAACTGAAAATAACTTAAAAATACTACTCCTACCGACTACATTTCCCTTAAGACGGTCGTCATCCATCCATCATAGGGAACAGTCACTAAGTATGATGTCGGTTCAATGGGACCATTCTCGGTAAAAGAACCGAAAACAAACGCCGATGTTATACCCCGTAGAATTTCCGACACCTAAATGACCTATTCGCACGATGGTTAAGCATATTTGAAAGCCATACGTGCTAAAGAAAGGCCCGGGAAAAGATCGGACGAGAAACCTGTCGAACCATCGCGGAAGGAGCCGAGGCAGAACCCCTCCGCGATGGCAGTGTGTCATGGAGGTGAAGCCTCTGCATTGGCTCCGTGACGCGTTGGCCTTGTCCAGGCCCAAGTATATAAAGCCCCACTTCGGTTCTAAATCATTAATCACCCATGTAATATCCAAAAAACAGAGCAAACCAGTAGAAAAGGAAAAAGGAACGAAGAGATAATATAATTTTCGTCCGATTACGCTGCTAAACGTTGTCCAAACTCAAATTAACCTCAGATACCGAGGTATTTAGCAGCAGAGAGCATTCCTACGGATTTAGTTTCGTGAAATACGGCCGACGAATCATCGAGCTACCGAGCTAAGGTAAGTGGAATTGCTCTAAATTAGTGTCTATGTGTTCCTAGCTGAGAAGTGAATAGTTCTCCCTTCTGGACCTCTGAAAAATAGCGTGTTTTCGACCGTCTTTCGATAAGCCTAAGTTTAGGCTATAAACTATATCGAAAGTGACATTGCTCTTTAAAATAAAGCTGTATTTAGTATTAATTGTCATATTTATGAATGCAGTTGGGAGAAAATAGTTGAAGTACCGGCCGAGCCTCGTCCGACAGATGGATAGTTCGAGGATAAGGTATGTAAAGCTAGTTCCCTCGGCAAGTTAGTAATCTTGGTACAGTACAGTAATTTAAAGGCCAGTAGAATATTCAGAAGCCATGTATGATGTTTACTATGAATGATGGTACGATATTAGAAATGTCATGTTATGATCAGGGCGAGACTTGCTAGCACGATATAGATTCTGATACAAGTGTTAGAAACTGCACAGCATGCTTAGTACGTGATGTGACACAGGATGTTAGGATAATATCGTATTCAGTTGAAACCCAGTAAAGCAATGTAATATCTGTAAGACATCTCAGAAGCAGAATGATAAGTTAAAATGAGGTTAGAAAGCATATTAGGAATAGTAAATCCTGTTACTATAGAAACTGAGAATACAACATAGTTTTCAGCAGAAATACTATATCATGTTCAGCATTAGACTCGGTACAGTATGGCAGAAGATTATATTTATGTGCATATGCTATGTTCAGTCTCAGCATGTATTAAATATGTACATATCACTATCGCTAGTTCAGCATGCAGTATGTACAAACACTTTATTATCGTTAGCTTCAGTATGTGGGACATGCAGATAGTATTACTAGTTGAGACTGTTGTATTGTTTGGGGTTGGACTACCGAGCATCCATGACCGCCCAGGGTTGATAGCTGTATCGACTCGTCCACCAGAGGATGAGGATACATCGCTCCACGGAGTGGCATGCCATCCCACAGGGGACGAAGATGGGATGCCATTTTTCCCCATATTGTGCCTTGGTCGGCCCTTATACACCCCCATCGAGCGGATACGCCCGGGGTGTTGATTCAGGAGTCCTCCGGACTCAGATGCAGTTATAGTCAGGGGCTCAGCGAGCCCAAGTGCATACCCAGGGGACCGGCAGGATGTTTACAGGGTTTATAGGAGATGGGATGACCGGGGTAGGGGTATAGATTCTGTGCTGGTTCTACCTCCCGGCTTATGGGGGCCGGGTAAGGTTTGTGTGTGCTATGTTATGCTATGTTATGTTATGCCATGTTATGATAGATACGAGTAGATCAGCAGTAGAACGATACGTCTCCAGGTATGACTCCTACTCCTTCCAGTATAATTGAGAGAAGGTATGACTTATGTTATCAGACAATTAATCTATTTCTCTCTACTTCAGTTTCATCAGTTATATTATTGTTTTCAGATATTTCTTTCAGTTATTGCTTTACATACTCAGTACCAGCGGTACTGACGCCCGGTGGGGCGCTGCATTACTTGCCTGCAGGTACTCATAGACGAGCAGGCGATACCACGTGATTTCTGTCAGCGATCGAGTATTCAGCTCCTATAATCCGGAGACTGAATTCCAGAGGTGTATTTCATTTTCTTTTATTGTATAGTACGGGTAGGTCGGGGCCCTGTCCCGATCATTTCTATTGTTATTCTTAGAGGCTTGCAGTCTGTATATATTTCCCTGTGTTCAGATGAGCCGGTCGTGTGAGGCCGTGCATTTTGTTAGCTATTTAGCATTGTTGATTATATTGGCCGTGTGGGGCCATAGTCTGATAGTAGTGGTGACCTTGTCGGTCACGTAGTTATTCAGTATTTTATTGTTGAGATACAGATAACTAGACAGCATGGTGGCCTTGTCGGCCCGCATAAGTTTCCTTATTGTTGCTCGTTTCTGGTTAGCTGTTATTACAGGTACAGGAGGCTATAGGCCAATGGGCCGGGGGCTGTGTTTACAACCGTTATATAGCCCTTTGTTTCCAGAAGTGTGAGTTAGAGCCAGCCATGCACCAGATGTGCCCAGGCTCAACAGTCTAGTAGTTCAGGTCCTAGTAGGGCACCAGGTGCCATTCATACCCCCCAAGGCGGGGTGTGACAAACTTGGTATCAGAGCAGGTCATGTCCCAGGGAGTCTGCAAGCCGTGCTAAGTAGAGTCTTGTCTATGGATGTGTTGTACACCACATACTATAGGCAGGAGGCTGCGAGGAATGATAGGATGGTTACCCTTCCTTCTCAGTTAGTCGTGCTTTAGAGCGGTACAGTATAGGGTGGAGTCTCTAAAAACTTACCGTATTCTTTGATTACAGATACAAAGGCAGATCAGCATTACCCTATTACAGGCAGAAGATCAGATATAGCAACAGAAAAAGGCATCAGCCAGTTACATGATAACTACAGCAGTAGGAGGAAGGTACCCGAGACCTCCCAGCATGATACCTTTATCGGTACTATCCCCAGTATACGTTGATAACATCAAAATAGGAAGTCAGGAGTGTAATCTACATACGAGTTGATTTATTTATTAGCCATATAAGATCTGATTAAGATTACAGACAAGGTCAGACCACCAGGTAAGTATAAGAAAGAGAGGGAAATGCAGGAATCCCAAATACATCTTTTTGGATATGGTACAGTTAAATGCTTTTATTTGTTGCAATAAGAAAAGGGCTATTCCTACCTCTTGATTTTGATGCCAGTATAGTAAAGGGGCATAAGGCTTGAGATGGGGTTGCCAAATCCAGCGGTAAGTAAAGATGGGCTGATTGATCCTAGTAAGTATTAGAAAGTATAAAGAGCCCCAATGATTTCGTAAGTTGTGCAGACCCTTATGATAATAAGCTAGTAGAGAAAATAAGACCGATAGCTTACCCGAAGCATGGGTAAAAGACCTGTTAGTGATGAATGTCGGGTAATAGTCAAGTTCGAATCAGAAAAAGGCCAAGTCCGCCACGTATGTTAACAGATAGCAAGACATACCTGTAAGATTGTACTTATGATCCGGTTGTGATATCGAAAAGGTGAGGGGTCATGTGAATCAGGTAGGTCTGACTGCAAGTCAGGGGAAGTGTGAACTGATATTGGACCAGCAATCTTGTTAACAATGAAGAGCAGGTACCTTGAACCCCAGAGTTCAGCTTAAGCAAGATGAGGGGAAGAAGCAGGAATGCCGGAGTTTGTGGGGAAGTTAGGGTTACCCCCCCCCCATATTGGTAGAATATCTTGTTAAGGATTAAGCCTCGGACTGACAGTAAGATTGCAGTTCAGAATACCGCAGTATGTCCGCTATGGAAAAGTTAAGAAGTTACTGATACAGCAATTCTAATCTAGTGTAGCCTAGAGATAAGGCCCAGCAGACAGTCATGGGCTCTCAATATATGCCTAGTAAGGCTACAAGATTCGAACGTCGACCCCACATCGCAAGAGTGGCGGAATTTCAAACAGCAGACAATAACTAAAGTGTTTATGTTTGTTACTTTCAGAATGGGGTGACAATGCAATGAAATGATAAGTCAGGACAGGAGATATTATTAGGCCGTAGAAGCGGTGTATCATGTACGGTGTGAGATTCAGCAGAGCATGTCAGAGATTATGTGTTACCGCAGAATTCAGTACATATTGTACGTAGCTAGCGATATATATATATATACAGATAATAGGTATGCTGTGAGTAGCTACCTAAGGGGTATAATCACCGATGCTGATTAGTAATAGAAAGCATGTACAAATTGCATTGCAGGACCCCCCCCCCCTTGCCAAAAAAAAAGGGGAGAAGAAAGAAAGAAAAGGAGAGAAGAAAGGAGAAAGGGAAAGGAGAAGAGAAAGGACAGATTAAGTGTGAATTACGTATGAAGTCATAGAAACTATCTCAGTTCTCAGTTATTAAGTTAATGGACTTATGTGTTGTTGCCAGATCTACGCTCTAGGAGCTTATCAGAGTTAATGGCCTAAACTAGATGACTAGATGATAAGGGCGCAGTTAGACGGTCTACCGACCAGCTGGCGCCTGCATTAGCAGGGAAGCATCCCTGGAGATCGGTAACAGTAGTGTATGTGCTAGAACCAGGATTAGAGGCCGAATAGGCAAATTTTAGAAATTAGCAATACCAGAATTGTTCTAGTATGTTAAGTGGTCGTACGTCATTTTTCCAGCCTTGTAGGTGAGAGTCAGCCTTAACCAACCTAGCAGTTATTATGTGAAACACCCCATAAGTCAGCCGGCCGCCCCAGTCAGAATACCCGTGGGTACCCCAAAGAAGGGTCCACATCAGTAGTCAGCGACAGACTAGTACTTCAGCTGGTTCTCGTAAGATATTTAGATATAGAGCCCTAGCAAAAGGCCAGTATTTACAGAATAGCTCATAAGACCGGGAATTCCCCAGAATAGCAGTATAAATCCAAGTGGATACACACAAGGCGTAAGAAATTGATAGTACCCTGCTAGCATAGTGTTTATTAAGACCAGGGGATCAGTAGACTCCCCGTGAAGATCCAGAGATTGATCGCCTGGGAGTAAGTTTAATTAAGTCCAGCCTTACAGTGGTTTAAGCAAAATAACAGAGCAATTAGATGCCCACAAGTCTGCGGTTATGCATGAACTATAAGCACTCAAGTAGAACAGTTAGAGCATTGTTAGACTACTGCCACATTCGGGTCATTCAACCCGGCTATTCAGTTATTTAAGGTTATGCAGCCAGATCGTTAGAGGTCATGATCAATATCAGGACCCCCTGATCAGATACGGGCACACGGTGTGCAGATAGCTGTTCAAGGTTACCTTAGCAACAAGTAGCCTTAGCATGCGGCCAGAAGGCCAGATAAGCTCTAGTTATACCGGTGGATTACTTGTCAGATTCTCCGGTATAATAAACCAGTATGACCGTCAGTTATATGTCAATTTTTGTAAATGTGAATTTTTGTTGAGTTTAGCAGTTTTTTTGGACACATTGTGTCAGAGGCTGGTGTATAGATAGATACACAGAAACTAAAGTAGTGAAGACATATCCTAGACCTACCACTCCGATCGAAGTACGCAGTCCCTGCGGTTAGCCGGGTACTGCAGAGGGTTTTTGGAAGGATTTTCCACCTTAGTAGCACCTCTGACTAAATTGACATAGAAGGCAGCAAGGTTCCAGTAGACCGAGGCGTGTGAGCAGAACTTCCAAGAGTTAAAAGCCAGGTTAACATCAGCTCCAGTGTTAGTATCGCCAGGGGATACAGAGGGTTGATGCAGCATGATAAAGTAATAGCTTATGCTTTCAGGAAGTTGAAGAAACGTGAAAAGAATTATCTTACCCATGACCTGGAGTTAGCTGCAGTAGTTTATGCCTTAAAGAGCGATAATACAGAATGTCGCAGTATTGTCGTTAGTGATGGAAGTAAAGGAATGGCAGTATGGAGACCCTAGCCAGGTTCAACTTGAACACAAGGTTCAGTAAGGAGAGGTGACATATTTTCAGATAATCGGGGATGAAGTGTTACGATATAAAGGCCGCATTTTTGTTCCAGATATTTTGGGGTATCGCCAGCAGCTTATGAGCGAGGCGCATTACGCCCGCTATTCTCTTCACCCAGGCGCGATGAAAATGTGCCATGATATCAAAGAAAACTATTGTTGGTCAGGTATGAAAAGAGAAATTGCTGAATTTGTAGCCCAGTGTCCTAACTGCCAACAGGTGAAAGCAGAACATCAGAAACTAGGTGGGTTAACGCAGGACATAGCTGTGCCTCTCTGAAAATGGGAAGCAGTGAATATGGATTTTGTGGCAGGATCACCCCGTACCAGACACAGACATGACTCTATATGGGTAATAGTTGACAGATTGACTAAATCAGCTCATTTCCTGCCAGTTAGAACTACTTTCTCAGCTGGAGATTATGCGGAGTTGTATCTTTGAAAGATAGTCAGATTGCATGGAGTGCCAGTATCCGTTATTTCAGACAGAAGAGCACAGTTCACAGCTAGATTCTGGCAGTCGTTTCAGAAAGGTTTGGGAACGCAGATTAACTTGAGCATAGCATTCCATCCTCAGACAGCTGGGCAGGCTGAACGTACAATTCAGACGCTCGAAGACATGCTACGAGCGTGTGTGCTAGATTTTGGGGATAGTTGGGATGAGCATCTTTTGTTAATTGAATTTTCTTATAATAATAGCTATCATTCAGCTATCCAGATGGCGCCTTTCGAGGCATTATACGGGTGAAAATATAGATTGCCGATTGGTTGGTTTGAGATAGGAGAATCAGCATTGGTTGGCCCAGACATTGTTCGGCAGTCAGAGGAAAAGATAATGCTTATCCGAGAACATTTACTGACTGCTCAGAGCCGCCAGAAGTCTTATGCAGATATGCGGCGCAGAAATCTAGAATTTACGGTAAATGACTGGGTATATTTGAAAGTGTCTCTGATGAAAGGGGTGATGAGATTTGGCAAGAAAGGCAAGCTTAGCCCGAGATTCATTGGGCCATATCAGATTCGGCGAAGAATAGGCCGAGTTGCATACGAATTGAACTTGCCTCCAGAGTTAGCATCTGTTCACCCAGTATTCCATGTCTCAATGTTGAGAAAGTTTGTAGGGGACCCTTCTAAAGTAGTTCCAGTTCAGGATGTCCAAGTCACAGAAGAGTTAGCATATGAAGAGGTTCTCGTAGCTATCTTAGACAGACAGATTCGCAGGTTGAGGACTAAAGATGTTGCGTCTGTCAAAGTATTGTGGCGTAACAGAAACTGTGAGGAAATGACGTGGGAAGCTGAAGAGAATATGAAAGCCAGATACCCTCACTTATTTCAGGTCTAGTCAGGCGACAGGTATGTATGTATTATTACTTATACAGTACCTTATAGTTGTATGTGTGTGAATGAGAAGGATTGATACCTAGTTATTCAGTGGATCTTAAAATATTGCGTGCAGTACCTGTATTGGACTTTTCTGCATTTCAGGTTTTTGCTATAGTCCATATTACAGGGGAAACTCTGCCGAAAGTTTTTCTAGAAAGTAAGTTAAGTAGTCCTCTAGATAGCAGTGTACATTCGAGGACGAATGTTCTCAAGGGGGGGAGAATGTTATACCCCGTAGAATTTCCGGCACCTAAATGACCTATTCGCACGATGGTTAAGCATATTTGAAAGCCATACGTGCTAAAGAAAGGCCCGGGAAAAGATCGGACGAGAAACCTGTCGAACCATCGCGGAAGGAGCCGAGGCAGAACCCCTTTGCGATGGCAGCGTGTCACGGAGGTGAAGCCTCCGCGTTGGCTCCGTGACACGTTGGCCTTGTCCAGGCCCAAGTATATAAAGCCCCACTCTGGTTTTAAATCATTAATCACCCATGTAATTTCCAGAAAACAGAGCAAACCAGCAGAAAAGGAAAAAGGAACGAAGAGATAATATAATTTTCGTCCGATTACGCTGCTAAACGTTGTCCAAACTCAAATTAACCTCAGATACCGAGGTATTTAGCAGTAGAGAGCATTCCTACGGATTTAGTTTCATGAAATACGACCGACGAATCATCGAGCTACCGAGCTAAGGTAAGTGGAATTGCTCTAAATTAGTGTCTATGTGTTCCTAGCTGAGAAGTGAATAGTTCTCCCTTCTGGACCTCTGAAAAATAGCGAGTTTTCGACCATCTTTCGATAAGCCTAAGTTTAGGCTATAAACTATATCGAAAGTGACGTTGCTCTTTAAAATAAAGCTGTATTTAGTATTAATTGGCATATTTATGAATGCAGTTGGGAGAAAATAGTTGAAGTACCGGCCGAGCCTCGTCCGACAGACGGATAGTTCGAGGATAAGGTATGTAAAGCTAGTTCCCTCGGCAAGTTAGTAATCTTGGTACAGTACAGTAATTTAAAGGCTAGTAGAATATTCAGAAGCCATGTATGATGTTTACTATGAATGATGGTACGATATTAGAAACGTCATGTTATGATCAGCGCGAGACTTGCTAGCACGATATAGATTCTGATACAAGTGTTAGAAACTGCACAGCATGCTTAGTACGTGATGTGACACAGGATGTTAGGATAATATCGTATTCAGTTGAAACCCAGTAAAGCAATGTAATATCTGTAAGACATCTCAAAAGCAGAATGATAAGTTAAAATGAGGTTAAAAAGCATATTAGGAATAGTAAATCCTGTTACTATAGAAACTCAGTATACAACATAGTTTTCAGCAGAAATACTATATCATGTTCAGCACTAAACTCAGTACAATATGGCAGAAGATTATATTTATGTACATATGCTATGTTCAGTCTCAGCATGTATT
Source organism: Datura wrightii (assembly GCA_035772735.1). Taxonomy (NCBI): domain Eukaryota; kingdom Viridiplantae; phylum Streptophyta; class Magnoliopsida; order Solanales; family Solanaceae; genus Datura; species Datura wrightii. Next base: position 12,030,962 of record JASDFA010000002.1, read on the forward strand.
AAATATGTACATATCACTATCGCTAGTTCAGCATGCAGTATGTACAAACACTTTATTATCGTTAGCTTCAGTATGTGGGACATGCAGATAGTATTAGTAGTTAAGACTGTTGTATTGTTTGGGGTTGGACTACCGAGCATCCATGACCGCCCAGGGTTGATAGCTGTATCGACTCGTCCGCCAGAGGACGAGGATACGTCGCTCTACAGAGTGGCATGCCGTCCCACAGGGGACGAAGATGGGATGCCCGTTTTCCCCATATTGTGCCTTGGTCGGCCCTCATACACCCCGGTCGAGCGGATACGCCCAGGGTGTTGATTCAGGAGTCCTCCGGACTCAGATGCAGTTATAGTCAGGGGCTCAGCGAGCCCAAGTGCATACCGAGGGGACCGACAGGATGCTTACATGGTTTATAGGAGATGGGATGACCGGGGTAGGGGTATAGATTCTGTGCTGGTTGTACCTCCCTGCTTATGGGGGCTAGGTAAGGTTTGTGTGTTCTATGTTATGCTATGTTATGTTATGCCATGTTATGATAGATACGAGTAGATCAGCAGTAGAACGATACGTCTCCAGGTATGACTCCTACTCCTTCCAGTATAATTGAGAGAAGGTATGACTTACGTTATCAGACAGTTAATCTATTTCTCTCTACTTCAGTTTCATCAGTTATATTATTGTTTTCAGATATTTCTTTCAGTTATTGCTTTACATACTTAGTACCAGCGGTACTGACGCCTGGTGGGGCGCTGCATTACTTGCCTGCAGGTACTCATAGACGAGCAGGCGATACCACGTGATTTCTGTCAGCGATCGAGTATTCAGCTCCTGTAATCCGAAGACTGAATTCCAGAGGTGTATTTCATTTTCTTTTGTTGTATAGTATGGGTAGGTCGGGGCCCTGTCCTGATCATTTCTATTGTTATTCTTAGAGGCTTGCAGTCTGTATATATTTCCCTGTGGTCAGATGAGCCGGTCGTGTGAGGCCGTGCGTTTTGTTAGCTGTTGATCATTGTTGATTATGTTGGCCGTGTGGGGCCATAGTCTGATAGTAGTGGTGACCTTGTCGGTCACGTAGTTATTTAGTATTTTATTATTGAGATACAGATAACTAGACAGCATGGTGGCCTTGTAGGCCCACATAAGTTTCCTTATAGTTGCTCGTTTCTGGTTAGATATTATTACAGATACAGGAGGCTATAGGCCAATGGGCCGGGGGCTGTGTTTACAGCTGTTATATAGCCCTTTGTTTCCAGAAATGTGAGTTAGAGCCAGCCAGGCACCAGATGTGCCCAGGCTCAGCAGTCTAGTACTTCAGGTCCTAGTAGGGCACCAGGTGCCATTCATACCCCCCAAGGCGGGGTGTGACAGTCGAGAAACCCAAACTAAAAAAATTGAAAAATTTTGCAAAACATCGATCATTTCGATAGAAAAATTATTTACACAATATTTTGAATATGAACAAAATATTTTCACAAAATTTTAAAAATATCGATCATTTCGATAAGCAAAAAATATTTACAAAAATTTTACAGACTCAGCTGGCAACATCAATCATTCCGCAACACACATCAATTTCACAAATATGTACAAATACAGAACAATTTGCAAATTCACAACCACAGGGAAACATACATACAAAAATACCGAGGAAAGCATACAAGCAAACCAGCCCAGCCCAGCACCTAACTACTCCCCACCCCACACTTAAACCGAACACTGTCCCCAGTGTTCACAAAAATTAAAAATCATAAAATTTGGTGGTGGAACTCCCTGATCAGTCAAAGTATTCCACTTCTTCATCAGGTGCTGCTGCCTCATCTCCCATGTCCGAGTCGCCTCCGTCGTCGTCATCGGACTCCACATCGGAGTCCTCCCGACGTGTCTCCTCGTCCGTGGGGACATCATCATCTGTGGGCTCTACAAAGGCTGGCCCCACTCGGCATAGAGCCCTGGTGTTTTCGCCAAATGGGTAATCTATCTCGAGCTGCCATAGCTCCTCCTCCGTGACTGGTCTCCCACCGATCCTCAGCTGGAGCATTTGCATCCCAAACATCCGCGCCATGTACTGGTCATCACGAGCATGTCGCTCGCCAAGCGTCAGCACTGGCCTGTGGGTGGTGTCGGGAGCCTTAGTTTTGGTCACGTCCAAGGCCCGCCGCTCCAACTGCGGGATGTAATCCAAAGCCTACTCCTCGACGTCGAGGCCTCTGAGAAAGGTGGTGAGTAGTCCACCGAAACCATACCTGTGGCCCTAGTGTAATCGGGCTCTCTTCATGGAGGATATGATGACCGCCCCAACATTAATCTCCAGCCCTTTCATCAGGGCATACACCAGGCAAACACGGTCCCGGGTCACATCAGTCATGTGTACCCCCGGGATTAGGCACGAGCAGACTATCTTCAGCCAGATTCGGGCTTCCCTGTTCATCTGAGAATATGACAGAGTCTGGTGGTAGCCCCTTTCTTTGTGTCTGCTCCATCTAGCTGTGGATCGAGCCCCACACAGTGTGCGTTTAATGTCAGCATACGGTGGGGTAATGTTCAGCTGGCGGAGAACGTGGGTGTCTGTGTCCCGCGCTCCAATGATGGCATTTAGCTGTTGGGGTTCCAGAGTGACTATCTGCCCTCTGATCTTGATGGTGTGGCTTCTGATTGCCGGGTTCCAATTAGCATAGAACTCCCGGACCAGGTGCAGGTTGCATTCCTTGGGCTCCTGAAATATGAAACTTAGCCCAGCAGCCTCGATCCGTTGAACTATTTGGGGGAACTCCTGTGCTAATGGCTCCCGTGCTATATGCTCCTCGGGGAAGTATTTATTCTCTTTGTGCTTAGCATACCACTTATTCCCCTCATCAGTCACCCATCTCGTTCCGTATTGGCGGCGCTGGCCGCGTGGAACTGCTGGTGCATCTGGGACTGCTGTGCCCAGTCTGAGTCTTTTCCTTCCGGTGCCTGAGGTTGATGCACCCTTACCTTTATCTTGCCTGCTTGCCATTTTGTCTGTCAACACAAGTCAACAATCGCAATGTTAAGCTAAATAAATATTAACTTCGGCTAAGGTCGGGTTACGCTAAGTTTACCCCACACTTAGTCCTTAGCTACAGTGATAACAATACGGCAAGAATAACTTTATTTACACCAAAATACCAGCCATACACTCATGCTTAAGTACGTTCAAACGAAAAATTCGACGGTATAACTTTTGCGTACTACTCAGACTTCGTACAGCTAATACCAATCACTACCATCGCTAGCATTTCAACCATCGCACTTAGCAAGGAAAAACAACGAAACAAAAACAACAACTAAAATTCTATACACATGAACCTATATAACCAACCCAATTTGAACAAATTTCAACATTTTCCCAACACCCGAGAATTCGTCGTCTATTACATTCAAACAATTTTTTCAACGACTTAACTCATTTCACAAGTACACCCCGACATATATTTTATGAATTCAACACATTACCAAGTTCAAATTCAACCACAAAGCCCTAGAATTGATTTCTTCCATCAAATTCGAATAATTCATGCAATCGACTAGTTCAAACGCTCATTACAACATTCCGAACATTTATCAATTCAAAAAATAACTCGAATTAATGCTTAATTTCGACTTAGGGTGATTTAGTTCACCTCCCATGCTTAATTTCGAATAAAATCGACAAAAATTTGAGAGATAATCGGAAAACATACCTCGAAGTTGAAGAATCGAAGAAAACTTGGTAATTTGTTGCCTTAAGCCGTGGCACGTTGATGGGAGAGGGATTTTGGGATGTTTGGTCGCAGAGGAAAGTGAGAATGAGGGAAAAAAGGGAGAAATCGGGGTTTCAAAAGTAGAAAAACACGCGGGTCACTCGGCAACCCGGTGTGACCCGTCACAATTTACACGGTAACGTGTCACGGAGTGCATCGCGGTGCACTGCCTCCGTGACACGGAGCCATCGCGATAGCCTTCTGGAAATTTTGAAATTTCCAGATTACACCTCAACGTGTCACGGAGGGTAACGTGGAGGTCATCCTCCGTGACACGGAGCTATCGCCCCAGCTCACTGTCTTCTACATTTTATTCATTTTTTCATACCTCGCCTTTTCCTTCATGATTCCGTGCACATTTTCTTCCATTGACCTGAAAATCATCTCACTAAATAAAATTGGTTAGAATAATAGGTTTCCCCTAACTAAAAATAATAAAATTCTAACTAAAAACGAAAAAAAAAATTTTTTGACTAATTCAAGAAAAAGAAGAAGAAAAATCTATTTACACTTTACAAAATGAAAGAAAAACAAATTTTCATGGGTTGCCTCCCGTGCAGCGCCTGGTTTACCATCGCGGCTCGACGTCATTTACGCTCAATTGTCCGCTAGGGTGATAGACGACTTCTCACGATCATTGTACTCCCCCCAGTAGTGCTTACACCGTTGGCCATTTACTAAGAACGTGGCACTCCGATCTTCTTGCCACAATTCTACAGCCCCGTGAGGGGTCATTCTTACCACTTCAAATGGTCCCGACAATTTAGACCTCAGCTTTCCAGGAAACAACTTCAATCTCGAATTGAAGAGCAAAACTTTCTGTCCCGCCTCGAAAATGCGATGCACCACATGCTTATCATGCCATCTTTTGGTTCTTTCCTTGTAGTACTTGTCACTCTCATAGGCATGCCAGCGGAACTCATCAAGTTCACTGAGCTGCATTAGTCTCTTTTTGCCCGCCAGCTCTAAGTCCATATTTAGCTTTCTGACAGCCCAGAAGGCTCGGTGCTCTAACTCCACCGGAAGATGACATGCTTTTCCATAGACCAATCGGTATGGTGAGGTTCCAATCGGTGTCTTGTAAGCAGTTCTGTAAGCCCACAACGCCTCATCAAGTATGCTGGACCAATCATTTCATTGTGTATTCACCGTTTTTTGAAGAATCTGCTTCACTTCTCTATTTGACACCTCTACTTGCCCACTAGTTTGGGGGTGGTATGCTGTTGCCACTTTATGGCGCACCCCATACTTGGCTAGTAATTTCTTGAAACTTGCATTGACAAAATGAGCCCCTCCATCACTGATAATGGCTCGGGGTGTCCCGAACCTTGTGAGGATGTGTTTTTTCACAAACTTCGTTACTACCTTGTTGTCATTCCTGGGGCAAGCTATTGCTTCCACCCATTTTGATACATAATCTACGGCCACCAAGATGTAACGATTACCAAATGACGGTGGGAATGGACCCATGAAGTCAATTCCCCATACATCAAAAGTCTCAACTTCCAGTATATTCTGCAGTGGCATCTCTTGTCTTCTGCCAATCGATCCTGTACGCTGACATCTATCACACATTTTGACATACGCCATAGAGTCTCTGAATAGTGTTGGCCAAAAGAAACTTGACTATAGAACCTTGTGTGTTGTTCTCTCGCCTCCGTGATGCCCTCCATACAATGAATAATGGCAGCCCCTCAACACCTCTGCAATCTGACTCTCTGGGATGCATCTTCTCATTACCTGATCTGGTCCCTGTTTGAATAAATATGGTTCATCCCAAACATAGTGCCGGCTATCATGCCTCAATTTCCTTCTTTGCGGGTCTGTTGCCTCAGGTGGGTATACTCCGCTCACTAGTAAGTTGACTATGTCTGCATACCAAGGAACTTCAGCTTCTCCAACTGCCAAGAGTTTCTCATCTGGGAACTCTTCATTTATGTTATCACTTTCCATCACATGCGACCGACTTTCCAGTCGTGATAGGTGATCTGCTACTTGGTTCTCGCTCCCCTTTCTGTCTCTGATCTCAAGGTCAAACTCCTGGAACAATAAGATCCATCTGATCAACCTGGGCTTAGTATCCTTCTTGTTGAATAGGTACCGAATAGCTGCATGATCGGTGTACACCACAACTTTCGAACCCACCAAATAGGACCTGAATTTGTCAAATGCAAACACCAAGGCTAGCATTTCTTTCTCTGCGACTGTGTAATTGCTTTGGTCCGTATTCAGTGTTTTTCTTGCATAATAAATAGAATGGAAAATTCTATTTTTTCTTTGCCCCAATACGGCTCCCACAGCCACATCACTGGCATCACACATCAGCTCAAATGGTTGTTCCCAGTCAGGAGAAGTAAGTATAGGTGCTTCTATTAGTTTCTGCTTCAACTTTTCGAATGCTGTAACACACTCATCATTCTACTTGAAATTTACCTCTTTTTCTAGCAATCTGCATAGCGGTCTAGAAATGTTGGAAAAGTTTTTGATGAATCGTCTGTAGAATCCTGCATGCCCAAGAAAACTGCGCACACCTTTCACTGACACTGGTGGTGGCAACTTTTCAATAACCTCGATCTTAGCACGATCGACTTCCAACCCCTTTTTAGATACTTTGTGGCCAAGGACAATACCCTCCTTCACTAAGAAGTGGCACTTCTCCCAGTTTAATACAAGGTTGGATTCCTCACAGCGAGCCAGCACCCTGTCAAGATTCTGCAAACAAGTAGCAAACGAATTACCGAAAACAGAAAAATCATCCATAAATACCTCAACAAAATCCTCCACCATATCATGGAAAATAGTCATCATGCATCTCTGGAATGTGGCGGGTGCATTACATAACCCAAACGGCATTCGCCTGAAAGCATATGTCCCATAAGGACAGGTGAAAGTAGTCTTCTCTTGATCCTCCGGAGCTCTGGCTATTTGGTTATAACCAGAGTACCCATCAAGGAAGCAATAATATTCCTGTCCTGCCAACCTATCCAGTATTTGATCAATAAAAGGGATGGGGTAATGATCTTTCCTAGTGGCTTCATTTAGCTTTCTGTAGTCCATGCAAATCCGCCAGCCTGTGACGGTTCGAGTAGGGATCAACTCATCTTTCTCGTTGGTGACTACAGTCATCCCCCTTTTCTTTGGAACACATTGAACGGGGTTGACCCATTCACTGTCTGAAATTGGGTAGACCACACCTGTATCAAGCCACTTGATTATTTCTTTCCTTACCACATCCTTCATTGCTGGATTAAGTCTCCGTTGCGGCTGAACGGTTGGTTTGGCTCCTATCTCCATGAATATCCTGTGTGTGCAGAAAGCTGGATTAATACCCTGAATGTCTGACATCTGCCAACCCATTGCTTTCTTCCTCTTTCTGAGAACACCTAATGCTGCCTTTTCCTGTGCCTCCGTCAAGTCTGCAGAGATGATAACTGGTAATGTCTCCCCCTCCCCCAAAAAGATATATTTTAAATAGGGAGGTAATTCTTTCAGCTCTAGCTTCAGTGCCTCCTTAACGGATGGTTTCGGCAAAGGCTCTAGAGATCTCATCAATGATTTAAATTCCTGTCTCCTTGGATGATTCTGTGCTCCATTCAACAATTGGACCATTCCACACGCCTCTCTATCTCCAAAATGATCGGAGTGCGTCAACGCTCTTTCCAATGGGTCTTGAGATTCAACAATCTGCATAATTTCTTCATGTTCAACCACATTGATTGCTGAAAGCTCCTCATTTATAGCTGGCAGCTTCATGGCTTTTAACACATCAAATACCTCTACCTTGTCATGTGCTCGCATTGTAAGTTGACCCACAACTACGTCAATTAATGCTTTCCCAGTTGCCAAGAAGGGTCGTCCCAAAATAAATGGGACTTCCACGTCTGGTTCAAAATCTAGAACAATAAAATCTACCGGGAAAATTAGAGAGCCCACTTGCACTAGAACATCCTCAACAATGCCATCCGGCCTAGCTAAGGATCGATCTGCCAACTGCAAGATAACGGTTGTAGGTCTAGGACTCCCTAGACCCAACTTTCTTAATACCGAAGATGGCATCAGATTTATGCTCGCTCCCAGGTCACACAATCCACGAGCTCAGATGCTCTGCCCAATAGTAAGCTGGATAGTAAAAGTTCCAGGGTCTTTTAGCTTCGTGGGCAGTCTATTTTGGATCCGGGAAGTGCACTCCTCCGTCAAAGCCATCGTGGCATACTCAGTCAAACGACTTTTGTTTTCCACAATGTCTTTTATGTATTTGGCATATTTAGGCACTCCCTGCAAGACATCAACAAGAGGTAAGTTAACATGTACCTGTTTAAGAACCTCCATGAATTTCTTGAAACTCGCCTCCTCCTTGTGTTTCTTAAGTCGTTGAGGGAACGGGGGTGGAGGTCTTTCTGATTCAGCTTTTCTGGTTTTCCCCCTTTCCGATTTTTGCTCCCCCTCAACTTCTGCTGCTCCCGAGTTTTGAGGTGGTCTTTCTGGGTCCACCTCCTCCAACTACAAACCACTCCTTGTGGTCACTGCATTTACCTGCTTTGGATTCGGATCCGTGTCGCTCGGCAGTCCTCCTCTGGGCCTTGTATTTTGGGCACTAGCAAATTGCCCAAATTGATACTCAAGAGCCTTGGTCGCTAAGTGGTTATTTTTCACTTCGGCTGCCAATTTAACATAGTCAGCCTGCAATTGAGCTTGATTAGCGATCATGGTCTTGAACATTTCCTCAATGCTGGGTGATGGTGGTGGAGGAGGGGCATTATTATTTCTGAATTGAGATTGGTACTTCTGTTGCCCTCCTTGATTCCTTTGCATACCCTGACCCGCAACTTGGCCTTGATGGTTGTTGCTACCCCATGAAAAATTTGGATGGTTCCTCCAATTTGAATTGTAGCTACTCCCATACTGCTGATGATTTCTTTGTGCATTGCCCACAAAGTTAACCGAATCAGGGTTGGCTCCACAGCACTCAGCTGAGTGCTCACTGCTTCCACATACTTCACACCACATTTGCTAGACTGCATTAATTGGGGCTGAAGGCTGGTTCAAAGTCATGTTGCTGAAGTGGTTGTTCAATTGATTCTGCAAGGCAGCTATCTGTGCAGCGATAGCTGTGAACCCATCCACTTCAAACACTCCTGCTGCTTTCCTTGCCCCACCTCGTGATGAATCAGCATTCCATTCTAGATTGCCCTGTTAAATCTGGTTTAGCAAGGTATACAACTCCTCATACGTCTTTTCCAGCGCTTGTCCTCCAGCTGTTGAATCTAGCAAAATTTTGGTATGGGGTTCCAAACCCTCAATAAATGTGTGCACCAACACGTCATTGGACTGATGATGATGAGGACAGTCCCGCAACATGGATTTAAATCTTTCCCAAGCTTGATACAAATTTTCTCCCTCCCTCTGTTTGAAACTTAGAATTTGACTTCTAAGCCTTGCTGTCTTGTTAGAGGAAAAAAACCTTATCAAGAACTTTCGTGCAAGATCATCCCACATTGAAATAGAATTTGGTGTCTCAGCTTTCAACCACCTCTTGGCTTCTCCGAGTAATGAGAACGGAAATAACGTAAGCCGAACATAATCAGGTGACACTCCAGCGGGTATATAAGTGTCACTTATCTCCAAAAGGTTTTGGAGATGCTGTTGTGGGTCTTCATGAGGGAGACCGGTAAATTGCCCGCTTGTGTGCAACAGTTGCACCATATTTTTCTTGAGTTCAAATCTCCCTCCAGGCTCTGGTTTGCGGATACTGGATGTAACATTATTGGCATGTGGGATTTCCACCTCGCGAACCGGCCTTGCTGCTGCTTCTTCGGGCACTAACACTGCCCTCACAACCGGTGGATTTTGTTGCTCCATAATAGTCTGTCTGAGCAACTGCAGCTTCCTTTGTAGAGCTTCTCTCCATTTACTATGAAATATACGTTCAGGCTCTATATAAGATTCCACCAGCTCTTTGTCTCTTGCCAGTGTTCACAGCACTTAAGTCTGCAAAATACAGGCTAAGACCAAGTTTTCAACACTTAAGAAAAGAAAATAAAAATACAGTAAAATTACACTTAACACAATTTCACCAATTGCCAAGCCTCCCCGGCAACGGCGCCAAAAACTTGTTCGGCTGTTTGTTATATGGGTATCTAAACCAACACGCAAGTGCACGTGGTCGAACAAGTAGTAACTGGCTTTAGTAAGCCAAGTATCAATCCACGGAGACTCTGGATAAGTGAAATTTGCTCAAGTATACTATATTTTTACTTCTAAGTATGCTGACAACTAAACAACCAAAAAGTGAATAATTTGTTTTATAAACTTTATACTAAAACTACTAACAATTATCTACTTTGAATATAAACTATGGATATGAGCATGCCAAGGTTAAAGAACATGTAATGAACTGATTATCATCATTAATTGGTAAATCTCTTTTCTTCTAGTTGCTAGCCAAGAACATTAGCCAAGAGATTAAAACTCTCGTATTTAATCTCACTTAAGAATCATAAACCATCCGTCTACATTTCTGTGATCAAATGCAATTCATGACCTAGCAATACAATTCCGGTTCCTAAATTGACTAATACGGCTTTCAAGTATATTTCTATCAGGAAAGCACATCAAAACTCAATTTTCCCAAATCAAGTAAAGAACAATATCCTATTAATTCACAACTTTCCAATTTCGTGCTCTCTCGAGTGAAATCGGACTTTTTAGATATACATTAATGTAGGCCACACACCAATGCAGTAGGAACAAGAATTAATAGAACAACATGGAAGAAAAAGATGAAAAACCATATAATTCAATAATCAAAATTCATCACAAGTGTTCATAACCTCAGCAAGGAAGAGAATTAGCCACTCATTTGTGGATTAATCATCCTAAAACAAGTGTTAATCATACAAACAATTGAATTAGAGAAGAAAGAAAGAGAGAAAAAACCCTGAACTTTTCATCCCTCAATTGCCTGTAACCCACGTCCTTGCTCCACCAAGTCTGCCTTCTGAAAAATACACTTAAGTGTTCTATTTATACTAGTGGGAATTTTTTCCCGGAATAACAAGCAACGTGTCACGGAGTGCATCGCGGAGCACTGCCTCCGTGACACGCCGTGGACACGGACCCTCACTGGAAATTAGGGGTCCAGGAATAAAGCACCAACATGGCACAGCGTGCAACGCAGAGGCTAGCCACCGTGCCACGGAGCTGTCGCGAGCCTCCACTGGAATTGATGAATTTTTCACCCTCCAGGCAGAATGCCTCCGCGATGGCAGCGTGACACGGCTCCATCGCGGAGCCCCTTTAATTTGTGCAGTCCAATGCTTTTTCCCTTGCTCGCATCCAAGTCCAACTCCGATATCATCCAACATGCATTTTAGCTTCCCAAAATCACATTTTACCTACAAAACAATGGTAATCATGTTGGTTAGTATAAATTCACATTTTATTACTAATTACATGAAAATGTATACACATTGCTAGATAAACAAGGCGAAAATGATATATTTGAGTATCACTTGGGCATATAAATCTGCCCAAGATCAGGCATATCCATAATTTTCTTGATATTTCCCAACCCTTCAACATCACAAATAGAAGCCAAGAGTCGATCAGATTGAGGTTCTTCCAATTTTCACTAATAGGGGAAGCCACCACTTGTTTGGAGGAGTTTCCTCCTTAATCTATTACCTCTTGGAATGAGCACATGGAAGCATTTTTAGACAGGTTTTTCCCTCCCTTGAGAACACTACAGTTGAGGGATGACATTACCAACTTCTAACAACTTGCTGAGGAACAACTCCATAAAGCATTGTTGAGGTTTAAGAAAACAATTGCCATTTTCCCAAACCATGGGTTTCCCGATGGGTTCTATTTCAAAGCTTCTATTGTTCATTAAATTCTATCAATAAGTCTATGGCAAATAATTTGGCTGGGGGATCTATCATGGAGTAGCAAAAGCGTTGCTTGATAGAATGACTAAGACCAATCGAGCATGGCATACTAGAGAAGCAGTGGTATCCTCTAGTGGTGCTCCTCCCAACCTTTTGAATGCTGAGATGAGGAAAAGGGATGAGGATAGAGATGAATCTTGCTAATATGATGACCTAGCTAGAGTTAATGGAACAACATGTGACGGGAGTTGGTGCAAAGAGTGTGAATATTGTAGGTACCCAAGGTCATACTCAATTTGCTGATGACACTTCACCACCAAGATATGAGGAGGAGTGTCAATACATGGAAGGTCAAGGGGGCTTCTCGCCCTGGGTATCATGGTGTTAATCAAGGACCTTGGCACCCAAGTGATGAGAATCAAGGTTGGAGAAATTTTGATAATCAAGGATGCGGGGACAGAAACAATAGATGGAGGAATAGAAGTCAAAATCGTGAAGCAGAGTGATATCACCAAAGTGCTAATCCCTATGAACCTCCTCCAAAAGTAAAGCATCTCAAGGTAATCCTAAAGTGAGTGATATGGGAAACTCGAATATTGAAGACATGTTGTCTCGGGAGTTGAAGAAGGTAGAATCCACTGACAGTGGAGTTAAAGAATTAAAAGGAGAGGTATCTAACATCACCCAAAAAGTAAGTTCCCACTTGGCGTCGGCCAGGCACCTTGAAGCCTAAAAACCATTTGTATTACCAAATGAACCCCTGCATGAAAGGTGCACTCCCTAGTGACATTGTTCCTAATACAAAGAAAGATGGCCATTGTATGGCAATCGTGACTAGGAGTGGCAAGATATTGAATGATGTAGGCATGAAACCCGAAGATGTTGTTTCCCCAAGGGTAAATGATGATGAGTTTGAAGTGGAGCCAAAAACACCAAGTGTTGGTGATGATGAAGAATGGAAGGATGACACTACATTGATTTGATTCCCTCGAATGATCTGAATGTAAATGAGGGAAAGAAGGTTTCCAATGACAAAGATCAAGGAGCAAGAGTTCCACCTACATATCCATAGCGACTGATAAAGGAAAGCAGGATAATCAATTTCACAAGTTCATAGAGATGTTCAGCAAATTATCCATTAATATACTGCTTGTAAATTCCTTGCTTCAAATGTCGGGATATGGGAAGTTTATGAAGGAACTTTTGAAGAAAAAAAAGGTGGTGGATACGGGCACTGAGGAGGTGACCCATAATTTTAGTGTGATAATGTCCAGCAACCTTGCTCCAAAACGTGAAGATCCTGGAGCATTTACTATTTCCTGCACAATTGTCTTATGCATGTTTAATAAAGCTATTTGTGACCTTGGTTTGTATTAATTTAATGCCTCTGGTGATTTTGAAGAAATTAGGTTTAGGGTATCCCAAACCTACATCCATGAGGATTTTGATGGCGGATAGGTGGATTAAACAACCTGTTGTAGTGTTAGTTGATGTCCTTGTGAGGGTGGACAAATTCATGCTCTTAGGTGATTTCGTTGCGATGCATTGTTAGTTGGACATCGAGGTGCCAATTCCCTTGAGGCACCCACTACTAGCAACGGGAAGATCTTTGATTGATGTGGAGCTTGGGTAGCTTAAGTTCTAAGTAGGTGGTGATGAGGTCACCTTCAATGTGTGTCAGCCTACCAAGCCCTTGGATGAGTTTAAGGTCATAGTAGTGCTTGATGGTGATGTGGAGCATGATGAACCAGTTGATGATGAGAGAGAATCGAAGGATGATCCAATGGATTGTTAAAGATTGAGAAGGTATCCATCGTGCCACGACATTAACCAAAACACTTCTTGGGAGGCAACCAAAGCATTTTTACTGTGAGCACTTTGATATTTTTGTTTTTTTTGATTTTGTAGGTAGATTAGATGGAAAAAAAGGAGAATAAGAATAGGGTAGGCACTGCGCTTGACTGGCGAACCGCCGATCCACATGCATGAAGCGCTGCTTGAACATGAGTCAAGGGCAGAGATATGGGGAAGAAGAGGGAAAACCGGTAATTCACCGGTGGAATACCGATGACAAACCATGAATCGCCAGATGAAATGTCGTTACAAATAAGAAAACCTGGGAGTTGAAGCATGACCTACGACCGGACTGGTGAAATGCAGGTGCTAACCCACAAACTGTTTGTCGCCCATCGCATACAAACGAGAAAACTGAAGAGGGAGATGGTCACCTGCGTTAAAGCAGCGAAATGCTGGTCATGACCGACGATCGCCGGTTAAACGCAGTCAAGGTATGCAGTGCATTTAAAATATTTACAAATTCATTGATCAACATCACTCATGGATTTAAAAATCTGGTCAAACCTTTCGAACTCCCAAAAAAAACCTTCTTTCTACCTTTTTACTCTTCCCCATTATACTTTTTAACATCCAAATAACCCACCTTTCCAGCTTTCCACCATTAAACCCATCTCCACACCCACCACTCATCTCCACGCTTCTCCCCTATAAATTCCGCCTTTCTACACCTCTCATTTCATCACTTCTCCCTCATCTTTTCACTAAACTAAAGCAAGTGTCTTGTGGAAAATCTATTGTTGGTCAACACCAAGCTTCTATCTCTTTTTGCTCTTTATTCTCCAACTCATTCAGTATGTGTGTCATACTTTATTTTTTTTATTGTTTGAGGATGTGAATACATTTGAGCATTCTACGTTAACAGTTACCCCACTCATGTTCCCCATTACCCTGTTCCTACGTTTTTCATTGATTGTATATGTTTTTATATTGTGGGTATGTGGGGGTGTTGATAAAATGTTGAATGTTATTATGGGTGTCCTCTATGGTAAAATGATTTATTCTTGATGTTCTTGATTTTAGTTGGTGATGAAGTCTGAGTAGCCCCAAGTACATAGAATGTACAATTTTCCCGATGATAGATAGAGTGACGTCTTGCTTAAGGGAAAATTGTCATTTTTCTTGTGTTTTTGTTGTATTAGGTGAGTAAGACCTGAACGTGAAATATTTTAGCTTAAATACATTTTGGGGTGAAATGCACTGAACGGAGTTCACCAGTGAACCGTTGGTCGGGCTTGGCAGAATGCCGAAAGAAGTGCCGGTCGAGGTACAAGGCTTCAAGCCACTTCCTCAAACCCGCGTTTCACCGGTGCTACACGATTCAAGCTCAGCAAAATGCTAAAGTGGCACTAGATGAGCAATGTTCCCCAATCCACTATAAAGGACTGATGGCGAATCGACGCCTCGCAGGTTTTCAACTGCGTTCTGCTGGTGATTCCAACCCTTAATTTTTGAACTCTTCAATTTGTTTGTCATCCAATTTTTATAATTTCTTACTTTAGTTTAGAACAAATGCTCGTTTTTACATGTCATTAAAAATACAAAAAGAGATATTATTCTGTGGCAGTAACATGGATTTGCAGATTACGACTTCATCCAGACAACCAAGCAAAGGGAATCCCTCGGCCACACTAAAAGCAAGGGAAAGGAGAAAGAAAGGGCAAACCTAGCCCCACCAAAACTAGAGAAGCTATTATCTTTTGTGTGCCTGACATGGAGGGGCACTATGCTATTTGCAAGGGATTCTCTATCACGATGGAGAAGTGCTTCAACTTGGTGGGGATGTGAGGTGACTTCCCCAACATTATAGTGAAATTCACTAACCGCCAATGGCACATCTTTGCCAATCCTCACCCAGATTTCTATACTAGCTTATTGCCCGAGTTCAATGCATTATACAAGGCCAGGCAGGAAAGCATGCATCATAGAGGTAAGGTTGATAAATTTCCCTACTTTCCCTTAGTTATGGTGAGTGGTGTAGCAGTTGACAACATGGCTATCAATTCTTTATTTTGGGAGGACGAGATTGACCCCGAGATTGATTATGTAGCAATAATTTCTAACAAAGAGGACCAGTTCAGTTGGGTTGCGCCTACCATTGCTGTCGACACACCTTTTTGGGCTTCTATGGGTGTGAGATCTTCCAACAAGATTTGAAGTTTGAAGCCATGTTGTGGCTTGTTTTTATTTGCAGCTGCATCATGCCCTCAATGAATAAGCAGAAGGTACTTTTGGAGGCATCCATCCTCATCACTTGGATCATGATAGGGGTCCTGTAAACTTTAGGGAAATAGTGGAGATTCATATGAAAATAAAGGAGAGGCAAGTTGGCACCTCAATGCCCCATGTTGTGCTCATATCCCAGCTTTACCTCTACGCCACTTTTCCCAAATGAGGCACCTAGCTTCGCTACTGATGTGATTACTGTGTAGAGAAAGAGGGATGCGGATGCTCCCAAGAGAAAGAGGGAATCCGATGCAAGCCTTTAATGTCCCAGAGGAGTCCATCTCCCATGATCTAGAGTAGGACCCCATGGCCCGCGATCTCAACATGTCACATCCTGAGGCTTCGGGCTAGGGTTTTGGAGAAGCACCTTTTAGGGGAGCCCCACAACCTCCATACCTTCTCACCTAAGCAGCCTCCACAAGCTCGTAGAGATGACACATTCCCACGAGAACCAACTCCAGAAATTGGCTAAAAGTCTCCCTGCTCTGATTACCAAGACGGTGAAAAAGGAGATGAAGTCGATGTATTATAGCTTGAGCAAGTTGTTCTCTCACGTGGATATTATGGAGGGCGCTGCCACATCTCTCCGGGCTAAAGTGAGGAAATGAAAAGTTCGAATGTCAATGGAGTTTTCCGATATGAGCGCGTTTGACGCAGCTATGGCTTCCCCTTCTACAACCTGAGACCTCATAGCTGACTTGTTCGAGGGCTTATTAGATGAGGAGGAGGATCTGGGTGATGATGGCCATGATGGAAATGCTGAGGCCAAGGATGATGATGATCATGAGTGACCACTTCAGGGAGCTTTTACCCTCGCTTGTTTTGTATGCATACTTTGGAAATAATGTGTTGTTTTAGTTTGGGGTACGATGAGTGTATCTCTTTTGTGATCATTGTTGTTGATTTTGTGCCTTTGTCGGGCTTTTATTGATAATTTTTATGTTGCCCTTGATGGGATTTTGTTTTAAAGTTGTGATGGTTGTTGAGCTAGCCTTTGTCGAGCTCGGGATGCCTTTGTCGAGCTGTTTGTAATGATGATTTATGTTGCCCTTGTCTGGCTGTTAGTTGAAAATTGTTGCTGGTTGTTGAGCCTTTATCGGTGCAGAGTGAATGAAATGAAAAATTTATTCTTTAATTGTTAGTACAGATGAGTGGGTCCTTGTTTAAAATGCCAAATAGTTCATGAATCAAGTTTGATTTCTCCTTTGTGTTTAGTAGTTAGTGAATTAACTTCGAGGGTCTTCTTTATACCATGGTTCTTTTTCGAGGAGAAATTTCTTTTTCTCTTCTTTTTCTATTGTCGAACTGGGTGACATTTCCCAATGATAGATTGTGAGGCGACTTTCTTAAGGGAAGATGCCATATTTTTGAGTGTTGTAGAAATTATTTTTTAGAGGTACCACCAAAATTTTTTATGTGGCATGGAAAAATGAAATTTTAAGAAATAGGGCATTTGAAATGGAAAATGTAGCACCCTCTTGTCATATATTTCACATTCCTTGTTTGGATTGTTGATTCACGTGCTCAATTGTCTTAAGTCATAATTTGGCTGTGGTGATGTATTTTGTAAACTCCTTTGAGTGTGATGCCTTATGGGGTGAGGCTGGTTAATGATTCTCATGCATATACATTTGTCTAGAACTTTCTCTAAGTGTGACTCAAGGTGAAATCTTCGATGTAGCTGCACTTAAAACATGATTTTAGGCTTTCTATTGCTAGTTACTTCACCAAAAATGACCTCCTTCAAAATCTTCCTTTATTAGCCAATGTTGAGCCTTTGACCCTTCTTCTTGGAAACCACGTTACAAGCCTAATGACCCTCTTTAATCCTCGTCTTTGGCATCCATGCACCCTAGTTGTTGGTGGTTAGAAAATGAAAAGGAGGGGATTCAAGCCCAAGACATAGGGTGAGATAAGGAAATGTGCAGAAATGAGGCAAAAGCCAAAGTTTAGGGGTTCACAAGAAAAGGGAGAAATGTGAAAGCTTCAATGTGAGGTAGCCCCAAATTGTGATTAAAATGAATGAATTAGCGGGTTGAAGATCCGTGAATCCTTGAAAGGAGAAAGAATAGTGAAAGGTGTTACCTCTTGCTTAAATGAGGCGAAATGTGGAATTCAAAGGTTTAATAAGGGCTACTCTTGTTAAACAAAAGAAAAATATAATGATCAAGGAGAGATCGGAGCGATCTCAATAGTGTGATGGGATGTTACAAATGTTCACAAAAAGGCAATAGAGAGGTTCTAACCACTAAAACTCATTGTTCATCATACCTTAACACCTAGACTTCATTTTGACCCTCAAGTTCTAATTGATGTTTGGTGTAGCAACTCTACATTAGTAGAGAGTTACACGAAGGGCAAGCCTACGGGTCAAGTTGTGTGCATGGAGAATTTATTTGTGAGTTTGAGCATTATTGTCTTATTCTATAATCAATTCTGTGTACATTGCTTGATGATAGGAAGGGATTCTCTCTTCTTGTGAGTGGCATCAAGCCCTTGGAGAACATGCTTGCATTGCTGTGAAGAACTGATTAGGACATGAGTGTTGTGAGCTTCAAGTCAATCTTTGAATGTGAATTCGTAATGATTTGAGATGTTATGTGTGCTTGTTTTGATAAACGATTCCCTTGTTTCGAAGAATGAAAGGTTTTGGGAATCATTCCTATTAATTGTGGTTACCTCTTGAAACTTTTGCAACATGTTTTTGGGAGTATCTTCTCTTTTTCGCAAGTCAGTGAGCATTTTTAGGTTATCATCGGTTCAACGGTTCTTGGTGCATAGAATCATATTGTATAATATGTTGTTCCATATGCTGAGCTGTAAAGAATTGCATTACTTGAGGACAAGCAATAGTTCAAGCTTGGGGGTTTGATGAGTTGGTAAATTACCAACTCATTAGGCTCTTAGACATGAATATTTTTTTGGTTGTCAAGTCATTTAGGTGGATTTTCTGCTCTTTCTATTTGATCTTTATAGGTACATAACTTGAGTAGAGAAAGCATGAAATTGAGAAAAAAACATAAAAATTGAGATGAGGACTGGCGCTCCACCAGGGGACACCGGCGAAACACCGACTGATTGTAGATGCCTACTGTGCTGAAGAAGAATGGATATCGGTGCATCGCGGATCAGAACTGGTGAACCACCGGTGCCAATACTAGATTGATCCAGAATCTACTGACCCCTAGATGCGACAACCCGGCGAACCGCCGGTAACTCACAGGTAAGGTCAATCAAAAAGGGAAAAAGCGTCTAGTTTAGAAAAAGAGGTGCATTTTATACCATACTTTTGTACATTTTTAAAAGGAGAACCGAACCTTCTATTCCACATCATTGTTCCATTGTATTGAATATTGAATATAAAGTAGACAGAAGTTGGAGAATTTAATTGTAGATAGAGAAATCTTCATCTTCTTCTTTAAAATGGTAGAAAAGCTCCATTGGAGACTAGAGCCTTGTGCTTGAATTTTGTTACTCATTTTGTTGAATGAATATTGAATTATTACATAATGCAATGTCTTTTTCCACTTACATGAGTAGGTAAATTCCTTTCTAGGGGTGTGCGAATGATTGTGGTTGATTTGGATTAGGTATTGTTTAATTAATCTTATATATAATTAATTGGTATAATTCAAGTGTTTCATCTAAGTTTTAATCTTATATATGATCAATTGGTATAATTCTAGTTTTTCATCTAAGTTTTAATCTAAATACTAATAGTTGCAAAAGTGGGTTGTATTCACTTACTCTAATTTTTCTTGAAAAAGGGATTTAGTGCATGGGTGATGAAACACCAGTGGATAATTGGGTGTTGATCATGTGGGGTTGGTCTAGAGATAGCCAAAATCCGTTGTCACACACCCATAAAGAAGCAAAGATAGAAATAGTTGATTCTTACCCAAGTTGATATGGTTGTTGTGAGAAGGACTTGGGGGTTTGAGAAAACCCTAGGTATAAGGCATCTAATTGGTTGAAAAATATCGCGTCCCACCTTGTCCACAAGTAATTCTAATATTTTGTAATGCTAGGAGATATTAGTAATATCAATCCGATGAATCCCCGTTAATATCACACCCCTAGTATTCTCTCCTTCGGTATTTTCTACGCTTTGTCCCTATTTTCATGTGAATTTGCAGTTCAATTAACAAGTTGTGATTTCCCTAATTTTTACCTTATTATTTTTGAGACATTGATGCAAGTTACTTCAATTTGATAGACAACTCTTACGTTATCAACTACTATTCCCTTGGATTCGACCCTGACACTCATCGGGTATATTTGTTTTACAAACGACCGTTTTACACTTTTACATTAAGAGGAGTGAATTTGGACGTTATCAATATATCTGGAGGTAGGCTTCAAGATATCAGCATTCCTACATGGAAGTTAGAAGAGATCAATTTGAACGTCATTGTAGGTTGCCTCGTACCAGCTGACAGTGTTACTCAGTATGGGTGATTATGGACAGGTTGACAAAATCAGCACACTTCTTACTGGTCAAAAGTACATATTAAGTCAAAGATTATGCTAGAGTCTATGTTCGGGAGTTGATTTGGTTACATGAAGTTCCTTTATCCATTATCTAAGATAGGGGTACACAGTTTATCTCTCAATTCTGAAGATTGTTATAAAAAGGACTTGGTACTTAGGTGAAGCATTGTACCAGTTTTCATCCGTAGACAGATGGTCAGGTTGAAAGGACCATTCAAACTCTATAGGACATGATGAGAGTGTTTGATTAATTTGAAGGGTAGTTGAGATGATCACTTGCCTCTCATCGAGTTTGCCTAAAATAATAGTTATCACTCTAGCACTCAAATGGCTCAATTTGAAGCTCTTTATTGGCAGAGGTGTACATCACCAATTGGATGGTTCAAGGTAGGTGAGACTATGTTGATAGGGAAAAATTCAGTACATAAGGCTGTGGAAAAGGTTTAGCTAAATAATGAAACACTAAAAATAGCTTAGAGCCATCAGAATCTTATGCAAATGTTAGAAGGAGAGAGCTTGAGTTTTAAGTTGACGATTGGGTGTTTCTAAGGATGTGTCCCATAAAAGGAGTTATAAGTTTCGGAAAGAAAAGGAAGCATAGTCCCTGATATGTTGGTCCTTATAGGAATCTGAGACGAGTTGGCAAGGTGGCATATGAGTTGGAGCTACCAGCGGAGTTAGCTTCGGTGCATCCAATCTTCCATGTGTCTTTATTGAAAAGGTGTATTCATGACCTAACTTTAGTTTTTCTGATAGAGTGCCTTAGGGTGAAGAATAGCATTACCTATGAAGAGGTTCTGATTAAGAATCCTTGATTGTCATGTTTTTGAGTTGAAGAACAAGGAAGTAGCTTCAGTAAAGGTTTTGTGAAAAAATCACCTTGTTAAGGGAGCTACGTGAGAAGCCAAAGCAGATATGATGGCTAAATACCCGCATCTTTTTCCTCTCGGCTTAGTCCCAACATGAGGTACCAGTTTCCTCATTAGTAGTCTATTTAGTTTTGTGTCAATATCATATCTCTCAATTCCTTTCATGTAATAATAGGCATGTATGTTTTAGGAATTTAGTTTAGCCATATATCTCAGTGCGGAGTCAATCACTTTCAGTTTTCCGTTTATAGCTTTTAGTTATGAGATTGTAGCTTTTTCCTTATCTTTCCACCTCAGTTAGTCTCCATTCAAGGATGAATATTCCCAAGGGAGAGATAATATATCACTTATATGTTTCCTAACTAGACTTGGTATTTGGAATTTGATCAGCAGAAAAATCCGCAATTTTTCCTTAAAATGACTCGTCCTATGAGTCGTGATTCCATGTTACAGGTCGTAAGAAGGGTGGTCGTGGTAAGCCTCAGAATGTGTTCCCCTAGACCATGATTCCATACCATGAGTAATGGTGAGTGGGTACATGTCACGACCCGAGAGTAGACCCGGATCGTAAACACGGAACAAGGAACCCGAGATGCCCCAAGTCGACCTATGGAATAAACATATCTAACTTCATTCACATTAAGCGGAAGAAATAAAATAAAACATAGCGTAAACGTAAATGTGACATAGCATATCATGACATACGAAATCACTAGACATACACAAGCTGAGTACTACACACTGTCTGAAGGCCTCCACTACATATGATGGGTTGATGGGACAACACTCCAACTAACCCGGACAAGTACTGAAACATAAAATGAGCATGAATGTCTGTCAAACGGCCCTCGGAACATGAGGAATCCCCTATAAGCTGAAAGCACACTCTGAAGGGGTCTAGATATGAGGATGAGCCTAAGATCCGGAACCTGTATCATAAGACGATACAACATACAAAGTATGCGGTCAGTACATGGAATGTACCTAGTATGCAAGGTCAGCGAAACAGACATTTAAAATATATAAAAGCTCATAAAACATCATAGGAGTAGGACAACATGCTTATGACATATATATCGTAATATAACATATTGTAAGGCTCAAGGTTTTTAAAACATTCATAATACGATCGTAATCATAATCATAAGAACAAAGCTTTATTAAACATGACTTGAGCCAATGTAAATGATCATAATGATGCATAAATCGTGAGGAATAGTAAGAGACTTCTCTTAACCGACATACCCCATATGAGCACACATGGAGCCCAACTTGTAAACCTAGTCGGGAGGTTGTTTGTACCCTTCCAAGGGTAGAACCATGAAAGTGTTATATCACAATGAAAATGGACATTTGGGCTGGGGACAATCACGAAGGAGGTCCCATCATACGATGACACATAGTTTATGAGATCTGGGGCAGAACCTGGGCCCCGAACCTACTCGGTGTTCCATATTACTCCAAAACATATATAGTACTCATAGTATATCATGCATGAGTTCATGGGCTAGTTATGGTAATCATAATCATGCTTGTAAATACGTGAACTAGCCATGAATCAAGGCCCGTGAGTCGGCCAAAATATAAATTCAGAAATCCTAGGATCCATGAATAATTGTAGATCATGCATATAACCTGTAAATCCTCAAATCATGATGGGTAATTGAATAAATTCATATTTCAAATAATAAATCATCATGAGTTTGTAAATATCAAAAATTAGAGAGTAGATCATAAATCATGCGTAATTAGGCGATCATAAATCATGCGTAATTAGGCTTGATTTGGTAGAATTCGAAATCAATGAATTTAAAATCGAAGTTAATAGTATAATCTGATCTAAATCCATAAAATATGATATATACATCATAAGAACCCATTAGTAATTCATTAGTTTTCTTCAAAATTGAACTTGAAACCCCGTAAGGTTTTTGATAGATTTTTATGAATTCAAAGAGAATGGGCATGGGTGTGAACGAAAACACTCATTTGGAAACTTACATACTCGGGGTGAGATTGGATTCTAAAGTTCTTGAATGCCCAAAGATGAATTTATAGGGAGAAGCTTGAAGAATAACTTGATCTCTCTAAAATTGTTCTAACTTGCATGCATGGGTGAGAAGAATGAGTAATCTGAACTTATCCCCATAAAAGGTCATCATTCATAAACTTAGGAATTATGAAAAGGCCCTTGCTAAATTCGCAAAAAATGACTGCCAGGTGGTCCTAACGGACGACCTGACGACTCGTCCCCAGAGGCCACGACTCATTACTTGGCTCGTCATATACACTGCCTCGTCTGCTCTCCTGGTCTCATAATGGTTAACACAACGACTCGTTAGGGGTGACCACGACTCTTGGTCACTAGTCGTTGAGTACACTGCCCACCCAACATCCTTTACTTACTCCCCTTAACCACGGTTGACCCCTACAAGTCGTGAGGACTGACCACGACTCGTGGTCAGGATCGTTGTAAGTAACTCTCCAGTATCCTTCACTAAACACCTGAGCTTTCCCCAAAAGTCACCTCATGACACGTGGGCTGACCTGACGAGTCTTTCCACGACTCGTCCTATGTCTTGTGCCAAATTTCCAACTTTTCTCCGCTTAAACTCCCAAGTCTGATCTTTTGGTTCCTGGGGCATAACAGTACAACCCATGGTCATGAGTCATAGTCAACATCTGCAAAGACAGCTTTGAAGTAATGATTGACGTAACAACTCGGGATAACTTGTCACGGGTCATGGTTTGGAGTCATACAATAGAGAATCAGAAGAAGTGCAAGGACTGTCCACTGACCACGAGTCACACGAAAAATCATGGTATGCAGTGATGAGCCATAATGGGTGCCCATGTTTTGAGAATCAGAGAACTAGAAAATAGGCTGGAATGTGATAGGTGGACACTACGAGTCATGTTAGGGTAGTATAACTCATGGTACGAGTTGTGGCAACTAGAGGCATGATTTTAAATTAAATTTTTCAGGGGTATTATCATAACTTCTTAAGCTTCAAAACCCAAAGGGATGTATTTTTGTATTTCTTAAAGGGTATTAAGGAGTTTAACCTAGCATAAGTCATCATTCATTCAAAACAACCATAGATTGAAGGTTCTCCCTCAAGTCAAGCAAGGGTTTCATCATCTCTTTCATTTCAATTCTATTTGGGTCTTAAATCAAGTAAAAGATTCCTCATGCTAGGTATTTAGGGTAATGAATGGGAGAAATCCTTCCACCCTCATGCCCTTTTTATGTTCAATTTCATGATCTCTACTTCTCAAGTTTTAAATTGTGAAATTTTATAGTTTAACCCAATTTAATGCATTAATCCATGATCTCTCTATAGGTTCAATTGTCTCATGTTCTAATTGATGAATTATGGTTCTTAGGGAACATTTTAATCTCAAATATCTTACTAATTCATGATTTCAAGTTTATGGTGATTATGCCCTATTATGCATAATTTACGAATTTCAAGTTTATGAAATCATGATTTCTTGCATTATGAATTATCAATATATGCATGAATGTTTGTGAATTCTTAAACTTATGACTCCATGTAATTAAGCCTTATTCAAGTACGTATGATTTCATGATTTGGGCAAGCCTATGTAAAATCATGTTGTTTTCACCATAAATTTAGGCAAAGCTTACAAGATAAGTTTTAAAGCATTGTTTTGGAGTCATGACTCCCGAGTAACATATTTAAGCTATGTTTTGAGATTATGATTATGAGTGCTACGCATGTTTTGGGAGTAGTGTCTAGCACCAAGTAGGCAAGGGACTCTAAAGACCCAGGTCTCATAACTATGCGCCACCGAAGGTATATATTCATATTCGAGACCTCTCAAGAGAGTGTTTCTGTTACACCCAATAAAAATATTTTTTGTCATTATTTTGTGTATATGGTATGTTAAGGGAAGTATGGGTTGTATATTGGCCGTAGATGACAAGGGAAATGTGTTCAAACGGAAAAGCAAAGAGTATGTGAAGGTTATAAATAAGGGTCAAATTTAAACGATTATATCTCCCAATATATAATGAATTAGAAGCCCTACAACCACTCAAATTAAATATCTTTGAGTCAAGTTTTCAGAACATCAAACTGCTTATGAATGAGATTTTGGAGTAAAACGTTATAGGCATTTTCGATTGGAACTATCGAGAAGTGATTGGCCACCACCCTAAAAATGGCCACCGCCCAAATACCTTTATATTTTAAGTCTTGTGCTATGAGATCATTTTCAACTTTTTCATAATTGAAGTGCTTGCTTATCCTCTGAAATCCTCTCAAATTAAAAGCAAACAACTAAGGAAAACACCAAGCTAAACTCCATTAAATCGAAAGCTAAGTGAAGGGGATCAATCACAAGGTGAAGGTGGTGTCTTGGTGGCTGTTTTGGTTTAATTTTGGCAGTGTTGCTATGGTGAATTCGCTGCATTTCTGAAGCTGTTCTAATCTACATATATTCTCCCTGTTTTTAGGTATTAGAAACAAGTATAAAAAGCAAGAATTCTACTACTAACCTTGCTTGAATTCTTTATTAGAAGACTAGAAGTTGGAGGTGTGTTTGGTGTGTTGGTGAACTATTTTTTCTGCATTTTGGAAAGAAAGGTTGCTGCATTTTTGGACAAGAAGTTGAAGTCAAATAGTACTATTTTAACCAAGAATAACTTATAGAAAAAGGAAAGTTTTTTTAGTATTCACACTTGTAAGAATCCTAGCTTGAAACTAGTGGTTAGGCGCCAAGTTTGGCTTCCATATTTTGTGCAATTTTGCTGAAGGTTACTGCTCATTTTTGAAGGTTGTTGTAGCTGTGCGTTACTGGAAATAAACTCCATATTTATGGGAGTTGATTAAAAAGGAAGTTAGGTATTTCCTACTTCCATTCTTTCCTTAAAAGTGTGTAGAACAAGTTGTAGCATTATGCTAAAATGTTGCCTTGTGTGTTGTTGTTGTGGCTGATGCTGGTGTGATGTTTTTGCTTAATATATTGGCTTGAAATGACCTTGTCACTTGGTTATAAGCTTATGTAATTTAAGGGGGTAAGTGCTGATTGATGAAGGAAAGAAATGACATAAGAAAGCTCGCCAAAAAAAGAGATATGTAAGGCACCCCGTCCTTTATTCTTTTAAACACGATTCGTGCGTTGTGAGCTGAATGAGCCAGCAACCTATTTACAAGTCTTGAGGTACTATGTTAATATTCATTTAATAATTTAAAGTTTCATGTTTGACTGAGGTTAAATGTTGTGATTTTGTCTAGCCCAAGTGAGGCATGTAAAATGGGGTATCGTGTTGATTATTGTCCTAGTTATACATCGAATTAGAGACCCCTCAGCATAGGCACTCTTAGCTGGTCCTTACTTTATTTTATATATATATGTGGGGTGGGGGGTAGGGGGGGTGAGTGGGATCTTAAATGTTCTTAAAGGTGTGGTTGCTAACTGATATTGGTGAAAGAGCCAAGATAATGACGTATAAATGATTTTAAGCCAAGTAAAGGAGTCGCAAGCTATTAACGGTAAATGATCCTATTGCATTAGGATTGCCTTGTTATGATTTTACTTTATCTTATGTGTATCTTATGAAATATCATGTCGAGGGAAGATTTCATAATCCCTTTCCCTTAAGCTGAACGACAAGCTAGAAAGTCTCCGAGCACTAATGTCCCTTTGAACATGATCTATAATTCTTGTTGAAAGTCTTTGGTCATCTACAGTTCCTTATGATCTATAAAAGTTTTGAATACATGCATTTAAGTTCTATTTTCTAGCTTTACATCTTATACATGCTCACTTGCAGTTATGCATTACGAAGGAGGCCTATGCAGGCCACATATTTAGTATTCAGTATTTATGTGCTATACATATTAAATTGACCTAGTATAAGCCATATCGACTCCATTTATGATTATGATTAGGATTTATTGATTTTTTCCCAATGTGGTACACCAGCTGGAGGTACTTTTATTTTACGCTGATGTGGTACACCTGTTTGATAGATTTTACCCCGATGTGGTGCATCGGCTTGAGGCATTTTTATTTTTACCCTAGTGTGATACACTGGTTGGATGAATGTTAAATTGATTTTAAGGTTGGATAGATACTGGAATTTCAATTTTAGGTTTTATGGTGCATTAGATAGTTGTATTTACACTTAAATATTGAGTTATTGTCAATTTTCAATTTTCAGCATTCTAAGTTGTTACTGTTCCTCGTTTTTGGCTCAGTTATCATTGTTATTTTATATTTTTATAATTTTTATATTTACATACTAGTACATTTTATTCATACTAACGTCCTTTCATTTGGGGACCTCTCCTGCAATCGTGCTTCAGGTACAGGCCGAGGCTCAAATTATCAAATGTAATTGTAGGCAAATATCAGTGAGATAGTGGTATGCTCCTCTCTTCCATGATCCATGTCTTAATTTTGACTATTTTTGAGTTTTGTTCATAGAAAGTGTAGGTCGAGGCCTATCTCATGTATTTCAATTTGTTTACTCTGTAGCGGCTGATGTGGACTAGTTTGTATACTAGTTTGGGTTGTGTAGTCGTGTTGGTTTTCCATTGCTATGTTTAGCTTTATTACAACCTTATCAGCTTTCTAGATTGCTTATTCATCATTATCGAGACCTTATGGGTCCAATATTTATCTTGGTTGGTTGTAACAGGAGGCTTGGTCGTCCTTAGTGTTACACTTTCAGATGCTATATAGCCGGCTTCTCGATCAATCATGAATCAAGTGCCAGTTGTTCCCTACCCTAGTTTTTGGGCGTGACAAACTTGGTATCAGAGCTAATTCATATGCTAGTGAGTCCATAAAGTTGTATCTAGTAGAGTCTTGCTTATTGGTATGTTGCGCACCATACTTATAATTAAGAGACTACATGACATCTAGGAATTGTTCCACTTCTTTTACTAATAGTTTGTGCTATAGAGCGAGGTCATAAGTACTGCAATATATAAATCGTGGTATTGTTTAAGATTATGCCTGTGACAAGGAAGATGACTATGAGGTTGATTGGCACAGCCGTAGGAGATGGTACTAGTCACCCTTCAATGGATCAAGGAGACAACTCAGAGCCTCCGGTGAGTCTCCCACCACAAGAATTATAGTTCCTCTGTACTTGAGGGTAGTAGGGTGAAGACCCTTCCACGCCTGTGGTACCCCCGGTTGTTCTAGAAGGACAGGTTCTTAAGGGAGTTGTTCAGCTAATGGCTTGTATAGCCGCAGGTCAGGATCGGTGATTGGAGGCAATAGAGAGACATAGAGGCTAGGCAACTAAGAGTTCAAGGGCCCGTGAGTTGTTGAGTTTGATCCCTCCCATATTCAACAGATTAGACTGAGCGAGGATCCTTAGGACATTATTGATCAAACATATAGGGTGATGAAGGTGATGCGAGCTATAGTGACTGAGGAATTAGAGTTGGCGGCCTTTAGACTACATGATGTGGCTATATTATCGTATGAGTCTTGGGCTCGATCCAGAGGAGCTGATGCACCACCAGTTGAGTGGGAAGAGTTCTCCGAGGCCTTTATTCACCACTATCTACCAGGATACCTTCGACAGGCTCAAACGGAGCAGTTTTTGCACCTAGAGTAGGGCAGTATGAGTGTGCGTGAGTATTTTTTTTGGTTTAATTCTCTTGTCAAGTACGTTTGGCACATGGTTAAGATGATAGAGGATAGAGTTCATCGGTTCGTGTTGGGGTTGGGCTTCATACAACTCAAGATTGTTTGGGGTTATCTACTTAGGAGCATATGGACATTTCACGAATTAAGGCTTTCGCCCAAAGGGCGGAGGATTTGGTTCATCAATTATGGGATACTCGAAGACAGCAGGAGCAAAGAAAGAGAGCTAGGACCATGGGTCCTTATAGTGGGCCCTAGCGTGACCTAGGGGCTCAGTCATCCAAGTAGTCAGTTAGGCCTATAGGGTGTGCCCAATATCAGCTTCAGGGATAATGAAGAGACCAGGGCCTAGCTTCGTCTAGCTCTTAACGATAGGGGAGGGCAGGGCAGAGGAGACCACCATTGCTGACTTGTCCTTAGTGTGGGAGATCTTATTCAATTTAGAGCCATCAGGGGTAGAATATATGCTATCATTATGGGCAACTTGGCAATTTTATGAGGGATTGTTCAGATAGGGTTGAGGTAGATTAGGCATGATCAACGGTTGCTTCGTCATCCTCTAATCAACCTCTCAGACCTGATCCTTAGTTGGCAGTGAGCTGTGGAAGAGGCAAAGGGAGAGAGGCTTCTGGTTCGTGGGCAACCCAGAATCGATTTTATGCTTTGGGCGGTCGACAAGACCTGGAGGTCTCACTTGATGTTCTTATAGGTACTTCAATTATTTATTCTCGTGCAGTATATGTCTTGCTTGATCATTCTTATACACTTTCTTATGCTACATCATTTGTTGAGGGTTAGTTTGATACAGTCCTTGAGCTATTATATGTATCATTTGTTGTTTCTACGCAAATTGGCAAATCTATGTTAGCTAGACGAGTTTATCGGAACAGTGTAATATTGGTATATGATAGATCAACCTCAGCTGATATAGTTGATCTTGAAATGGTTGATATTGATGTACTTATAGGTATTGATTGGTTGGCGGCATGTTATGCTAATCTTTATTACAAAGCCAAGGTTGTAAGGTTCCATTTTCCCGGCGAGCTAGTCTAGGAATGTCAATGTAATCCTGCTATGGCTAATGGTAAGTTTATTTCATACCTTAATGCTCAGAAGTTGATATCGAAAGGTTGTACATCTCACTTGGTTCAGGTAAGAAATTGGAATGTAGGCCTGTGACTCTCCTGTCAATTTCTATTGCGAATAAGTTACCCGAGGTCTTTCTAGAGGATTTTCCTGGAATTCCTCCTAAAAGGGAGATAGATTTTTCTATTGCTCTACTTCTAGGTACTCAGCCTATATCGGTCCCTCCTTAAAGAATGGCTCCATTAGAGCTAAGGGAATCGAAGGAGAAGTTGAGAGATCTGCTTGAGAAAGGATTTATTTAACCTCGTGTCTCGCCTTGGGGTAGACCAAGAAAAATGGGTCGTTAAGATTCTGTATTGATAATGTCGAAATTACACTCCTCTATTACGAAAGAGCATAAATGGTCACTGCTCAAAACAAATATTCCCGACGGATGTCGGGGTCGAATCCCATAGAGAATTTAATTGATAAAACAAAAGTTATAAATTAATTCAAACTAGAGCGCATAATTGTTCAATATTTGAAAATTGGGGGAGAAATAAAAAGGGACAATTAACTAACTAATTCTAAACTAAAACTAATTTGGGGGAATTCCAATTAAAGTAAACCCAAGGGAAAGGCTAGGGACATTCTATGGGTGAGATCACAATTAAATCGGAAATTCAATGCCTTAGAATCAAGTGTAGATAATCTCGGAAAGTAGGTAGCCTCAGCTTCCCAGCCTATTGACTACCCCTAGCTAGAGTTTTCTCAAACTCTAGCTGTGATTTAGCTCAACCCGAATTGATTTGGATTAGCAACTTCACTATTCCTAGCTATTAGCTGCCAATTAGGGAGGAGGAAGTAATTTATGCTATTTATAGCTTAATTTTACGATCTCCTACCCATACCCACGACTAGATTCCCTTCTAATACTTAATCATTCTCTCCTGAGAAACAATCAAGCAAGTATAGATAGACACATATCACAATCAATGGATCTTCATTAATAGATTGAGGAGAATCTAATAGATTTACACTTAATTGAATAATAGGAGGATGAATCTAGCAACACCACCTACAACTCAACAAGAATCCGAAAGAAGTTTATAAAAACCAAATAAAATAAACAAACCCACCATGAATATACTTTTAACTAGAAAATTAGTAAATCATATTTAAAGGTAGAGAGAAGTTACCAAGAGGATTACCCTCACATTCATTGCATTAGCTCCAAAAATTTGCTTCACCAGCTTTTACAACAATGGTGGAATTCCCCAAAAATGGGTTAAAGAAAAAGAAGAAGAAATGTCCTATCTAACTATACAAATCTATGGAGAAAAGATTCTCCTAAAAATTCTATAAAGAAGATGAAAATTAGTTGAATAAATTGTTGGTTAAATGGTTCTCCCTTTAGTTGGTGTACAATGGAGGTTATATATCTGTACTTTCTTGTGTACAACTTTCCCCAAAAGTCCTTGGGGCTTCTAGATGCTTTTGAGACCTTTTTGGACTCCTTTTACCCTTCATTACAGAGCCTATTCGGTGAGGAACCGACGTTTCACCTGTTACAATTCGTGGAGCACCAAACTTTAGCCAGCTGAAATCGTTATCCTGGAAGGGGGGAACCGATGGTTCAGTGGCTTTTAGCCAGTGCCATTTCGTGAAGGGCCAGTTGTTTAGCCGGTCTGGGTAGTAGCTTCGGCGTTTCTCCTGCGTTTCCCCTACCAAATCCACGCTTAGCCAATTCAAAGCACGTCTTTGCACCTCTTTTTAAGATCAAATCGTCCCTTTATCTTTGGCTCATCTCCCTCATATGCGTACTCATCAAATTTCTTCTCAAATTCTATGTGTTTTGCTCGATGTCATTCGTTATTTACGCACAAAAGGTACCTACAAAGAATTCTAGAGAAAAGGCATAAAATCCACATAAATGACTTGAAAACTAGGCAAACATTCATGATTATGAGCCTAATGAGTTGTTAAGTTTCCAACTCATCAAACCCCCAAAATTGAACCATTGCTTGTCCTCAAGTAGTGCAATTCTTTACAGTTGAGAAAATGAACAACATGCTACATATGAGTTTTTGCATCCGGGGCCAATCAAGAAATTCTTGCACAAGGGAACATTGCTAAGGCTTAGGGAACTGTGGTAGTTGTACACAAAATCATCAATCCTCACGACAACCCAAACATTATACACCAATTCAGGAAAAAGAAAAGACACAAACCATGTTGCACAAACTTCAATAGGTAACCACAATCATTAAGCATATCTTGTATGCATTCATTCATTCAAACAAGGGTCATAGTTCCTCAAAACAAGTTCAAATAGCATCTCAAGTCATTGATAATTCACATTCAAAGCTTGCCATAAAGTTTGCTACCCACTTGCCTTAATCATACCTCTCTTTGAAAACAATTTTAAGCATGTACTTCAAGGAAATGATGCCCCTCACAAGAAAAGAGAATCCCATACACATTTTCGTAGCATTTCACACAATGGGATTTAAAGATAAGACAAATGCGCTCAATCTCACAAAGAAATTCAAGTGCACACCAAATTGACCCATAGGCTTTCCCTTCATGTATATCTCCACTAATGTAGCGTTGCTACACCTAGAATCAATTAGCACTTGTGGGTCATAATGAAGGCTAGGGGTGAGGGTAGAATAATTGTTTAGCTTTAGTGACTAAAGCCTCCCCAATGCCTTTGCAATAGATTCTAACACCCCCTCATCTTATTGAAATTACTCCACCTTATTTATCCTTGTTCATCATCTTTATATTTTGTATAACACATGCCACCCTTATAACACCCATGAATTTCACATTTAGCCTCATCTATGAAGAGATAGCACTTTTCTTTTATTCTTTCTCTTTTGATTATTCGAGGTCTTTCAACCCATCAATTCATTCATTTCATCATGATTTTGGTGCTACCTCACATTGATGCTCTCATTTTTTCCTCTTCTCTTGCTAACCCCCAAACTTAGGCTTTTGCCTCATCTCACATTCATTTCCTTATCGCTCCCCATCTCATTGGCTTCAAGCCCCATTTTTCATTTTTTTTCTCTAGCAATTAGGGAGGGTGGGTGCAAAAGAGAAGGATTAAAAATGGTCATTAGGCTTGTAATGTGGTTTCCAAAGAAAGAGTCCAAGGCACAAACTTTGGCTATTGTTCGGTGTTTTTCACAACTACACGCAAGTGCACGTGGTCGAACAAGTAATAAAGTGGCTCAAGTAAGCCAAGTATCGCTCCCACAGGAACTTGGCTAGGGTAACAATCTACTCAAGTGTCAATAACATTAACTCTAAAAATGCTGACAACAGTGTGAAGAAGAGTTTGATATTTTGGTTTTTAATTTTATACTAAGTCTAAAATGAATATACAATTTGAGTCTGAACTATAAGTAAGAGCATGCTGAGGCTGAATGAACATGTAAAGAAATAAATTATCGATACAATTGGGATAATCTTTCCTCCGGTTTCTAGTCAAGAATTATTGCCTATGGATTAAAACTCTTGTATTTAACCCAACTTAAGAATCATGAACCTTCTACCTACATCTCTGTGATAGAAATAAATTCATGTTCTAGCCATACAAAACCGATTCCTTAATTGACTAATATGACTTTCAGGTATATCTCTATCCTGAAGGTAAACCAATTCTCAATTTTCCCAAACTAACAAAAGATCATATCCTATTAATTCACAACTTTCCAATTTCTTGCTCTCTCGAGTGAAATCGGACTTTTTAGATATACATTAACGTTGGCCACACATTAATGCAGTAAGAACAAGAATCAATAGAACAACCATGGAAGAAAAGATGAAAAACCAATTTATCAATAATAACATTTCAATACAATTGTTCTTAACCTCAGCAAGAAGAGGAATTAGCCATTCATTTGTGGATTAAACATCGTTAAATGAGTGTTAATCATACAAGCAATTGAAATAACGAAGAAGGAGATAGAGAAAAACCCTGATATTTTCGTCCCCTCAACTGCCTGTAACCCACGTTCTTGCTCAACCAAGTCAGAATAATTAAAAATGAATCTAAGTGTTCTATTTATACTAGTGGGAATTTTTCCCGGGATAACAAGCAACGTGTCACGGAGTGCATCGCGGAGCACTGCCTCTGTGACACGCCACCGACGTGGACCCTTACTGGAATTCAGATGTCTAGGTATTAAGGCCCAACATGGCACGGCATGCAACGCGGGGCTAGGCCAACGTGCCACGGCCCCAACGCACACCTTCACTGGAATTTGGCAAAAATTCCATATCCAGGCAGAAGGCATCCGCGATGGCAGCTTGACACGGCTCCATCGCGGAGCCCCTTTAATTCATGCTGTCCTTGGCCTTTTCCTTGCTTGCTTCCGAGTCCACTCCCGATTTCTCCCAATATGCATTTTAGCTTCCCAAAATTATATTTCTCCTGCAAAACAACGCTAATCATGTTGGTTAGTATAAATTCACATTTTATTACAAATCACGTGAGAATGTATAAACATCGATAGATAAACAAGGCAAAATGACACATTTGAGTATCACTTGGGCATATAAATTTGCCCAAGATCACTTACCCCACACTTAAATCCTTGTTCATCCCGAACAATAATCTTACACCTCATGCAATTGATACCCCAACCTGGCTACTTTGGCTCGACAATTCAAGCTACGGTTAAACCGATTATTTAACACAGCAAATCCTCAAGGAAACATGCATAGTCTTATCAATATAATGACCTTCAACACATTAAGACCTCCTAGACTCACGAATCGACTCTCGATATCGGCAAACTCATGCAAATCAGCTGATCAAGATATCTGACACGAAATTGAATCTGTCGTCAAGCATGTGCCCTCACAACACAAGAGAATTTTCCCCTTTTTAATCACATGAACTCAAAACATTACATGCAGGGGCATATAAACACAATTTCGCTCTCTCTCCCAAAAGAATTCACATGCATCAAGTCATGAACCATAGGCTTGCCTTTAGTGTATTAGTCCACTAATATAAGGAAGTGTGATGTAAGATCACGTAGGACTTAATGGGTTGTAATGTAGCTCCCGAACTAGTAAATACTGGGCTAACCAATAATAACAACTAGCATCCTTAAGCGCTTTTTCAATACATCCCATCAACCTTATGGTTATTGTTTCTTGCTTCATCCTCCCATTCTTGAAGTCTGTCTTTATTTTTGACCCCATATCTTTAAGCACTGTTGACTCAATAACAAAGATTATTTATACATCTTCATTATATTTAAGTTATAACGAGTGCACCTTCAACCTTTTCTTTCCTTTCATCACTCTGCTTTTTTCTTTTCTTTTCACCATTCTCACTCCTTGACACTGTGGGAAAATTATTTTCTTTTCTTGAGCGCTTAAGAGTTTTGGATCAAATTCACAGATAATGAAAAGAAGGGGTTAAGATCGGTTTACACCTTTTTAACAAAAAGAAAAATAATAGGCTAAAGGCTCAATGGGCTAACTAGGGTGTACATTCAAGGTGGGTAAGATAATGAACAAAACTTTCGGTTAAAACAAAGAAATGCCTACATCCTTTCCTACAATACACATCCTTCATTTCGCTTCGTGCACACACCAGGCAAGTTCTAGACAATTCACAATAGCATGGAAGAAACGAAACCTCACTATACGCTCATTTCACATGCTCAACTCAAGACATATACACAGAATCTTCAATCCGCTAATTACAAGAATTCAAACATTAATCCTCAATCACACTAAATCGAACTCTATGGCCTAGGTATCTCAACATATTTACAAAGTTGCATGCTTTCATACGAATCATCTTTGCATTTCAAATATCATGTACAACACGCAACCAGAATGTCGCAACCATAAAGTAATGACAAGTTTTGGGATGCAAACCAACAAAAGAAAAACAGAAAAATAAATGAACAAAAAAATCTACTCCTAACGACTACATTTCCTTTAAGACGGTCGTCATCCATCCATCATAGGGAATGGTCACTAACTAAGACTTCGGTTCAATGGGACTATTCTCGGTAAAACAAAAGAAAACAAACGCCGAGAAACCCAAAAATAAAAATAATTCACAAAAAAATTTTGTAAAAAATAAAAATTTTGTAAAAAAATATTGATAATTTCGATAAAACGAAAATATTTACGAAAATCAGCTAACAACATTCAACAGTACACAACAACTTCACCTTAATTACAATACAGGCATACACAAAAATCACAGGGTCACACGTTTATCCAAGCAAAACAACAGATAGAGGCATTAATAATAACAACAGAAACCAACACCTAACTACTCCCACCCCACACTTAAATCGAACACTGTCCCCAGTGTTCACAAAATTGAAAGTAGGTGGTGAAACTCCCTAATCCATCAAAGTATTCCACTTCTTTGTCAGGTGTCGCTGCCTCATCTCCCATGTCTGAATCGCCCCCGTCGTCATCATCTGACTCTACATCGGAGTCATCACGACGTGTCTCCTCATCTGTGGGGACATCATCATCAGTGGGCTCCACAAAAGCTGGCCCTACTCGGCATAGAGCCCTGGCATTTTCGCCAAATGGGTAGTCTAGCTCGAGCCGCCACAGCTCCTCTTCTGTTGTCGGCCTCTTGCCTATGCGCAGCTGGAGCGTCTGCATCCCAAACATGCGAGCCATGTACAGATCATCCCGAGCAGGTCGCTCGGCTAGTATTAGAACTGGCCCGTGAGTGGTGTCGGGTGCCTTAGTTTTGGTGACATCTAAGGCCCGCCTCTCCATCTGCGGGATGTAGTCATGGGCCTCCTCCTCAACATCTAGGCCCCTCAGGAATGTGGTCAGTAAGCCACCAAACCCGTACCTATGCCCTTGATGCAAACTGTCTCTCTTCATGGCGGAGATAATCACCACCCCGACATTGATCTCCAACCCTTTCATCAGGGCGTATACCAAGCATACACGATCCCGAGTGACATCTGTCATATGCACCCCCGAGATCAAGCAGGAACAAACAATCTTCAGCCATATCTTGGATTCCCTGTTCATCTGTGAGTAGCGCAAGGTCTGATGGTAGCCCCTTTCCTTATGCCTGCTCCAACGTGCTGTAGACCGGGTTCCACAAAAAGTGCGTCTGATATCCGCATATGGTGGAGTGATATTCAGCTGCCGAAGCACATGGACGTCTGTGTCCCGTACCCCCAAGATGGCATTAAGGTGGTGTGACTTCTGAGAGTCGGGTTCCAATTGGCGAAGAATTCCCGAATCAGGTGCAGGTTCCACTCGTTGGGCTCTTCAAAGATGAAGTTCAGCTCGGCTGCCTCGATCCTGTGGACAATCCTGGGGAACTCCTGTGCCAATGGTTCCCTAGCAATGTGTTCCTCGGGGAAGTACTTGCTTTCCTTATGCTTCACGTACCATTTCTTCCCCTCCTCTGTCACCCATCTGGTTCCATATTGACGGCGTTGGCCGCGTGGAACCGCTGGTGCTGCTGGGACTGCTGTTCCCAGCCTAATTCTTTTCCTTCCGGCGCTCGATGTAGATGCGCCCTTCCCTTTATCTTGCCTGCTTGCCATTGTTCCCGTCAAACCAAACAGACAGGTTCAATGTTAAGCCAAATCAAATTAGCTTCGCCAAAGGTTGGGTTAAGCTAGGCCACCCCACACTTAGTCTTTAGCCACAATCACAGCAATACGGCAAGATCCTATTTATTTCCAATTTACAAAAAGAAAACAAAAACAAAAACACAACAAATATGCCTCGTGCATTCAGAGAATTCGACGGTCTAAATTCTTTTGTACTGCTCAGACTTCGTACAGCTACCCACAACATTACCATCGTTCATATTTCATCACATAGCACTTAGCAAGGAGAAACAAAAAAAAGAATTTATCTACATGAACCTATATAACTCACCCATTTGTTGCAATTTTAACAATTTCAATACCCCAAAAATCTGTCGGTCTTTTACCATATTAACAGTTAGCACAACCAACTCATCTCACCCAACATACACAACCCAGCAAGAATTTCAAAGTTCAACTAATTCTTCCTTTTTAAACTCAAATTCAAGCCCTAGCTATCATTTCGCAAGAATTTCAATCAAACATGTATTTATCGAGTCCATACCATCTCAACGATACTAGGAACTTCAATCAATAATTATTTACATGCATTCATGCTCAATTTACAGTTAGGGCAAGTTTTCATCACTTCCTATGCTAAAAAATCGGAAAAATAAGGTAAGAAATGAGATGAAGTTAACAAACATACCTTAAATTTGATGATATTGAAGAAAAGTTGATAAAATTGAACTCCTAAGACGTGTCACGTTGGGGAAGGGGAGAATTTCGGGTTGTTTGTCGCGGAGGAGTTGAAGAATGGGAAAAAATGAGGGAAAACGGGGTTAAAAAGGGGGGTTTTTCGTGCAGGTCACCCGGCGACCCAGTGGGACCCGTCGCGAAATACACTTCAACGTGTCACGGAGGGTAACGTGGAGCATGCCCTCCGTGACACGGAGCCAACGCGCAACTGTTCTAGAATTTCTAAAAATTCCAGAATTACCTTCAACGTGTCATGGAGGGTAACGCGGAGGCCCTCCTCCGTGACACGGAGCCATCGCGTGGGCTCACTGTTTTGCCACTTTTTATTATTTTTCATACCTCGATTTTTCTTTTGCGATCCTTTGCTTATTTATCCTCCGTTCAACTTGAAATTAATCTCACCACAAGAAATTAGTTAGAATTTATAGGTTTCACATAAAATACAAATTTTGTTTTTATTTTTATTTTTCTCATTTTTTTGTTTTTTTTTTCTTTTTCTACGAAATCTAATTAAATATTGTAACAAAAATTTCACGGGTTGCCTCCCGTGCAGCGCCTGGTTTACCGTCGCGGCTCGACGTCATTAAGCTCAGTCATCCTCTAGGGTGACAGATGTTTTCTCTCGACCACCGTCCTCACCCCAGTAATGCTTACATCTTTCCGGTGGTTTCCCCACTAACTCCTGTGACTCAATGCTCTGGGCAACATCAACTTGATTAATCACGTTGATCACCGAGAGTTCCTCGTACACAGTCGGGAGCTTGGTGGCCTTGTATACATCAAACACTTCCACCTTGTCGTGTGCTCGCATAGTTAGCTGGCCTGCAGCTACATCAATAAGTGCTTTCCCGGTATCCAAGAAGAGACGTCCCAAAATAAATGGGACTTCCGCGTCTAGCTCAAAATCCAGCACGATGAAATCTACTGGGAAGATAAGGGAGCCCACTTGCACCAGCACGTCCTCCACAATGCCATCAGGTCTGGCTAAGGAACGATCCGCTAGTTGTAAGATCACTATTGTTGGTCTAGGACTCCCTAGCCCCAACTTCTTGAATACCGATGACGGCATCAAGTTAATGCTTGCTCCCAAATCACATAATCCGCGAGCTCGGATACTCTGCCCAATTGTAATTTTTATTGTAAAGCTCCCAGGGTCCTTTAACTTTGTGGGCAACCTTTTTTGTATCCGGGAAGTGCACTCCTCCGTAAGAGCCACCGTAGCGTACTCAGTTAACCTGCTTTTGTTCGCCACGATGTCCTTAATATACTTTGCGTACTTCGGCACTCCCTGCAAAACATCAACAAGAGGTAAGTTAATATGTACCTGTTTAAGCACCTCCATGAAATTTTTGAAACACGCCCCCTCCTTGTGTTTCTTTAATCGTTGAGGGAACGGGGGTGGTGGTATTTCAGGTTCAGCCTCCTTTTTCGTCCCCCTCTCATCACTTTGCTCCCTCTCAGTTTCTGTTGCTCGCGATTGGTGAGTTGGTCTTTCTGGTTCCACCTCTTTAAGCTGCAAACCACTCCTTGTTGTCACTGCATTCACTTGCTTAGGGTTGGGATCCGTGTCGCTCAGAAGTCCTCCTCTAGGCCTGGTGTTTTGGGCTCCAACAAATTGCCCAAACTGGTACTCCAGCACCTTTGTAGCTAACTGATTGTTCTTTACCTCGGCTGACAATTTCACGTAGTGAGCCTGCAATTGAGCTTGGTTAGCTATCATTGTCTTGAACATTTCCTCAATGCTGGGTGATGGTGGTGGAGGAGGTGCATTGTTGCTTCTATATTGTGCCTGATAGTTCTGCTGCCCTGCTTGAGTTCTTTGCGCCCCCTGATTCGAACCTTGCCCTTGATGGTTATTGCTACCCCAAGAGAAATTTCGGTGATTCCTCCAGTTGGAATTGTAGCTGTTGCCATACTGTAGGTGGTTGTTTCTCTGTACATTCCCCACGAAGTTCACTGAATCAGGATTTTCTCCATAACACTCAGCTGAGTGTTCACTACTCCCGCATACTTCACACCAAAATTTGCTGCACTACATTCACTGGGGCTTGAGACTGGTTCATGCTCATGTTACTGAAGTAGGTGTTGAGTTGATTCTGTAAAGCAGCTATCTGTGCAGCAATAGCTGTGAAACCATCCACTTCTAATACTCCAGCTGCTTTCCTTGTTCTGCCTCTTGACAAGTCCGCATTCCACTCCAGATTTCCCTGCGAAATACGATTCAACAAGGTATACAGCTCCTCATAAGTTTTCTCCAATGCTTGTCCCCCAGCTGCTGAGTCTAGCAAGATTTTTGTGTGGGGTTCCAAACCCTCTATGAAAGTATGCACCAGCACATCATTGGATTGGTGATGATGAGGACAATCCCGCAACATAGATTTGAATCTCTCCCAGGCTTGATACAGATTCTCTCTCTCTCTCTGTTTAAAACTTAGAATTTGACTTCTAAGTCTTGCTGTTTTACCGGATGGAAAAAACCGTATCAAGAATTTCCTTGCA
Organism: Datura wrightii; assembly: GCA_035772735.1. Lineage (NCBI taxonomy): Eukaryota > Viridiplantae > Streptophyta > Magnoliopsida > Solanales > Solanaceae > Datura > Datura wrightii. Next base: position 12,071,572 of record JASDFA010000002.1, read on the forward strand.
ACATCATCCCACATAGTGATAGAATTAGGTGGCTCAGCTTTCAACCACCTCTTGGCTTCTCCCAAAAGTGAAAATGGGAACAATGTAAGCCTGACATAATCTGATGACACTCCAGCGGGGATGTAAGTGTCACTTATCTCCAAGAAATTTTGGAGATGTTGCTATGGATCCTCATGAGGGAGACCTGTGAACTGCCCGCTGGTGTGCAGCAATTGCACCATGTTCTGCTTAAGCTCGAACCTCCCTCCTGGCTCAGGTTTGTGGATGCTAGATGTGACATTATTAGCATGTGGGATTGCCACCTCGCGAACCGGCCTGGCTGCCATGTCATCGGGCACTAACATTGCCCGTACAACTGGTGGATTCTATTGTTGTTCCAGGATTGTTTGTCTGAGCAACTGCAGCTTCTTCTCTAGAGCTTCTCTCCTTTGACGATGAATTGTCTTTCCGGCTCTAAATATGAGTCCACCAGCTCCTTGTCTCTTGCCAGTGTTCACAGAAATAAGTTATCTGCAAAATACAGGCTAAGACCAAGTTGTCAACACTAAGAAGAATTAGTAAACTAACACTTAAGAAAAATTTACCGATTGCCAGTCCCCGGCAACGGCGCCAAAAACTTGTTCGGTGTTTTTCACAACTACATGCAAGTGCACGTGGTCGAACAAGTAATAAAGTGGCTCAAGTAAGCCAAGTATCGATCCCACAAGGACTGGGCTAGGGTAACAATCTACTCAAGTGTCAATAACTTTAACTCTACAAATGCAGACAAGAGTGTGGAGAAGAGTTTGATATTTTGGTTTCTAATTTTATACTACGTCTAAAATGAATATACAATTTGAGTCTGAACTATAAGTAAGAGCATGCTGAGGCTGAATGAACATGTAAAGAAAGAAATTATCGATACAATTGGGTTAATCTTCCCTTCGGTTGCTAGTCAGGAATTATTGCCTATGGATTAAAACTCTCGTATTTAACCCAACTTAAGAATCATGAACCTTATACCTACATCTCTATGATAGAAAGAAATTCATGTTCTAGCCATACAAAACCGATTCCTTAATTGACTAATACGACTTTCAGGTATATCTCTATCCTGAAGGTAAATCAATTCTCAATTTTCCCAAACTAAGAAAATATCATATCCTATTAATTTACAACATTCCAATTTCTTGCTCTCTCGAGTAAAACTGGACTTTTTAGATATACATTAACATTGGCCACACATTAATGCAGTAAGAACAAGAATCAATAGAACAACCATGGAAGAAAAGATGAAAAACCAATTTATCAATAATCACATTTCAATACAATTGTTCTTAACTTCAGCAAGAAGAGGAATTAGCCACTCATTTGTGGATTAAACATCGTTAAATGAGTGTTAATCATACAAGAAATTGAAATAAAGAAGAAGGAGATAGAGAAAAACCCTGATATTTTCGTCCCCTCAACTGCCTGTAACCCACGTTCTTGCTCAACCAAGTCAGAATAATTAAAAATGAACCTAAGTGTTCTATTTATACTAGTGGGAATTTTTCCCGGGATAACAAGAAATGTGTGACGGAGTGCATCGCTGAGCACTGCCTCCGTGACATGCCACCGACGCGGACCCTTACTGGAATTCAGATGTCCAGGTATTAAGGCCCAATGTGGCACGACATGCAATGCGGGGCTAGTCCAACATTCCACGGCCCCAACGCGCACCTTCACTGGAATTTGGCAAAAAATCCATATCCAGGTAGAAGGCATCCGCGATGGCAGCTTGACACGGCTCCATCACGGAGCCCCTTTAATTCATGTTGGCCTTGGCCTTTTCCTTGCTTGCTTCTAAGTCCACTCCCGATTTCTCCCAACATGCATTTTAGCTTCCCAAAATTATATTTCCCCTACAAAACAACGCTAATCATGTTGGTTGGTATAAATTCACATTTTATTATAAATCACATGAGAATGTATAAACATGGATAGATAAACAAGGCAAAATGACACATTTGAGTATCACTTGGGCTTATAAATTTGCCCAAGATCAGCTATCAAATAGTAATGTTCAAGGAGGTCATTTGGGTGAACTGACTAACAAAAGAGAGCCTAAGATCATATTGTAAGTGCAGCCACATCTATCATTTCGCCTTTAATCATACTTAGGGAAAGTTCTAGACAATCATCCATACACAAGAATTAAGCTTAAAACCTCACCACACAAGGAATCACGATCCAAGGAGTTCACACACTTCCTTTGTCACATTATGAGGATAACTTTTAACAAGCTAGTTACGAATAAACAAACCAAGCAAGGAATATATAATTCATGATAAGAGCATGCTCATTTTCATATTTAGATACTCCCCTTTTCTTCTCAACTCTCATGCACAATGCCAAGCAATAAATATTGATGGTACCTCCTCAAGCAAGCACACAAACAACTCAACAAGACTCTTCACTTGGCATTTTCCCTTAAGACAGTCACCTCTCAATTTATCATCGGGAAGTTCCACCCCGGTTCGACAATAAAAAGAAAAGACAAAGATATCACTCCTTGGGAAAGAACGGTAGTATAAAGAAAAACCTTGGAGTTTATTCAAAGACTACTATCTAACAAGGCGATATAAACTCGCAAGTAATGATGATTTGACCTTAAGAATGACATCACCCAATCTATCATAGCGACATATCGTGAATCACATAACAAGTGGGCTACTCAACACTTCACCCCTAACACAAATAAAGCATTTCCTCGATGTACAAGGTAAAACAAAATGAGGAATGAATGGGTGAGAGAACTCCCTGATATGGTGGAGGCATCCGTTTTATATGCATTTTCCATGGTTCTCCTTTTTCTCTTTCTTCTCTCACTATTTTCCATGTTCCACACATATTCCAACCCTATAAAATCAAAGATAACACAAACATAAAGTAAAACAAAATAAAAGTAAAAAGTAAAAGAACTTGGGTTGCCTCCCAAGAAGCGCCTTAGTTACGTCGCGGCTCGACGACTTCAACTTCCCCACTTCTCTCTCCACTTTTAGCATTTGAATCGTACCCTAGTTTCTTGTCCATTCTTTCAATCCACTTTAGGGGTGGTTGTGTAAGAATCAAAGTACCAAGAAACAAATGTTGCATCTTGTGTTTCTTGGCCCTTGAGAAGGGATGTGCTTTTGCCTTGTTGGCATGGCATACTCTAAGATGAAGCCACCTTGATGTTCCTCCTCAATTCCCTTCATCGACTTGGTCTCCTCAGTTTCAATTTTGTCAACCAAGGTCAATGTTGAAAAGCATGTCTCTTGCTTGCCATACTCCTCTTCAAGTGCAGTAGAGTCCTTGAGCATGAATTGTTGGATATCATTTGGAGACTCTAGTGTCACTTCTTCAACCTTGGCATCTTTCATTTTTTCAATGTTGGTTAGTTGATGCACCTCTATGACTTCATCAAAGTTCCCCTTGACTCCTACTTCATCATCATTTTGAGCTTCCTCCCATGAGTCAAGTTGAGCTATGCCCCATTGTTCACTTCTTCTTTCTATGCTCATCAATGTATCCTCCGCTTCTTCTTTTAGAGATTTACATCTTTCTTCTAGTGGATTTGATAATTCCATGGGCATAGAGGGGTTGGTATTCTTTCCGCATTAGACTCCTGCTCTACAAAGGCTTGGAGCATGGCTTTTATGCGTCCACATATACTTCTCCTTCCCTCACTTTCCATGGCTTCATTTCTTTCAAGCTTGGGAGCACAACTCCTATCATAACCATTATGGTGGGAAGTTCCATCCCAATGTCTCCCATGACTACCACATATGTGCATCTATACCCATCATAAGAAGGAGAAGGTGCACTCATCTCCATGGCCATATTTGCAATCTTATCAATAGTGTGGTCCTCCACAGTAGAGACATGGGTCATCATAATAAGGGTTTCCACAAACAAACCTTCTTTCATTCCATGATTCCATCATTCAACTTCAACAAACGAAAACGAAAACAAAAACAAAAATAAAAGCAAAACAAAATGTAAAAAAAATGCAAAACTAGTTCGAATCAATAAATAACTAATGGCTTATCACAACTCAATTCCCCAGCAACAACACCATTTTTGATAATGTCCAAAATACACTCCCCTTTTATGAAAGAGCATAAATGGTCATCGCTCAAAACAAATATTGCCGACGGATATTGGGGTCGAATCCCACAGAGAATTGAGTCGGTAAATCAAAAGTTATAAACTAATTCAAACTAGAGTGCATAATTGTTCAACTTTTGAAAAGTAAAATTTGGGGAGAAATAAAAAGGGACAATTAAATAACTAATTCTAAATTAAAACTAATTGGTGGAATTCCAATTGATGTAATCACAAGTGAGAGGCCAGGGACATTCAAGGGGTAAGATCACAATTAAATCGGGAATTTCTTTAATGCGTTAGACTCAAGTGTAAATAACCTCGGGAAGTAGGTAGCCTTAGCTTCCTAGCCTATTGACTACCCCTAGCTAGAGTTTTATCAAACTCTAGTGGCGATTTAGCTCAACTTGAATTAATTTTGATTAGCAACCTCACTATTCCAAGCTATTAGCTACAAATTAGGAAGGAGGAAGTAATTTCAGCTATTTATAACTTAATTTTACAATCTCCTATCCATACCCGTGACTAGATTCCCTTCCAATACTTAATCATTCTCTCCCGAGAAACAATCAAGAAAGTATAGATAGACCCATATTACAATCAATGGATCTTCATTAACATATTGAGGAGAATCTAATAGATTTACACTTAATTGAACAATAGGAAGATGAAACTAGCAACACCACCTACAATTCAATAAGAATCCAAAAATAGTTTATCAAACCCAATCAAATAAACAAAGCCACCATGAATATACTTTTAACTAGAAAATTAGTAAAGCATATTTAAAGATAGAGAGAAGATACCAAGATGATTCCCCTTACATTCATTGCATTAGCTCCACAAATTTGCTTCACTAGCTCTTACAACAATGGTGGAATTCCCATAAAATGGGTTAAAGAAAAAGAAGAAGAAATATCTATCTAACTATACAAATCTATAGAGAAAAGATTCTCCTAAAAGTTCTACGAAGAATATGAAAATTAGATGAATAAATTGTTGGTTGAATGGTCCTCCCTTTAGTTGGTGTGCAATGGAGGTTATATATCTGTACTTTCTTGTGTACAACTTCCCCCAAATGTCCTTGGAGCTTCTAGATTTTTTTCAGTACTTTTTGGACCCCTTTTACCCTTCATTAGACAACCTTTCCGGTGAGGAACCGACATCTCACGCCCCACCTTGGGAGGCATGACTTGCACCTGGTGCTCTACTAGGATCTGACTGAGCTGACATAGCCTAAGCACTTCTGGTGCAGGGCTAATACTAACTCTAAAATTAAGAAAATAACGGGCTATATCTCGGGTTTAAAACAGCCCCCGGCCGACAAGGCCTTATAGCCACCTGTCATAAGAAAACAGCTAACTAGAAACACATAGCAATAGGGAGTCCTATATGGGCCGACGAGGCCACCGTGACGTCTAGTTGTTACTGAAACTTAAATCCGATGCTAAACTAAGCTATAGCCGACAAGGCCGCTATCTATCAGCTAAACAGGGCCCTACGTGGCCAACATACAAGATAAAACACATACAGGCCCCACACGACAAACAACAGCTAACCATAGGGAAATCGAAATAATCTGCAAGCCTCTAGGAGTAATATGATGGTCGGGACAGGGCCCCAACCTACCCATGAACTATACAATCAAAAGGAGTAAACCTTCTATTTATTATCTTCGGAGGAAAGGAGCCGACTCTTTTGCTAATCTTGGCTTGAAGCTAAGAGGGATCTGCTCCTCGTCTATTCATAGCTGCAGGTAAGTAGTGCAGCACCCTAAAAGGGCTTCATTACAACATGTACCGAGACGTAAGGAAATAACTATAAATAACTGAATATAAAAGATAAAACTGAAAATGACTGAAATAAAAGCGATAGGAGTCATACCTGAGTAGCTTGATTCTCTATTATCTAGTCTATCCATAACTAAAGCAAATAAGAACCTTACCTGGCCCCCATAAGCCGGAAGGTATAACCAACACAAAACAACCCACCTTGGGTTCCCATAAGCCCTGGTGAGTACACATCAACCTATATACCCCTATTAGGGTCACAATGGGTCAACTAGTAACTATAACCGTCCTACCAGTCCCCTGAATCTGCAACTGAGCCCACTCGACCCCTGACTATAGCTGTTTCTGAGTCCAGTGGACTCCTAATATCTGCACCCCGGGTACCAGGCTCGTCGGTGGTGTGGTGCCGATACAGGGTATGTACAATAGTCCAGTCATGGAATGGAATCTATGAGGATCTGGGACCCCATCTTTGTCCCTCGCGGATGGCATGCCGCTCTTTCTGAAGCGATGTCTTCTCGCCCATGGCGGGCATCGACATAGCTAATAACCCTAGGGTTGGCCATGGAGGGGTATATAGGCAAATCCAATCCCAAACAAAGCATAGGATAGTAGTCTCAGCCAATAACAACAACTATTCATGATTAACATACTTTTGATGGTCTTATTGGGATTTAAACTGAATTATAATGCTATAGGAACTAACTTGCCGAAGGAAACTACCCTAACATACCTCGATCGTCAATTACTGATTAACTGGCAAGTTTCAGCTCGTATTCAACTACTTTTCTCAACTGCAATCATATTATTGGGAGAATGAGGCTAATTTCAATACTAAATCCGAAGAAAATGATAACTTTATATATAAATATTAACTATATCTCAACTTAATGGAACACGGCTGGAAACTCGTAATTTCTTAGAAGTCACAGAAGGGAGAAATGCTTACTTTAAGCCTATGATCATATTAACACTAGTTTGAAGCAATTCCAACAACTTTAGCTCGGCGGAGTTACAATTTGTCGGGCGAATTTCGTGAAAATAAATCTGCAGCCTTAAACTTCAGTACCCTAAGTTAATTTGAATTTGGACGGTGTTTTGCAGCGTAAACGGATGAGTTTTACTTGTCTTCCTCGTGGTTCCTCTCTTTTGCCCGCATATATATTGAAATATAACTTAAAATCAAAGCGAGAGACTTATATATACTTGAGGTGGTGGACAGGGGTCCGTGGCACGAACCCTGTCGCGCCAATTCAGGGCTGTGCCATGGAGGCCAACGCACCAGAGAGGGTCCTTGCCACGTTGCCCATTTGCGCAACTGATCCGGCCCTCTCCCACGCTGTCCCGACTCCGCGCTCGTTTGACCTTCACCTGGGCCCCTTCCTCGTACGTATTATACTTTAAAACTCTTAACCAACATACGAATAGGCCATCTAAATGTTAGAATTTTATGAGATGTAACACGACATTTTCGTCGGTTACAATCCATGGAGCACCAATTTTTATGCCGGTTGAAAACAACGGCCTTGTAGGGGGGAACCAGCGATTCAGTGGCTTTTAGTTGGTGCCATTTTGTAAAGGGCTGGTTTTTTATCCGGCCTGGCAGTAGCTTCGGCGTATCACCCTTCCATATCGCGTTTAGCCGATTCAAAGCATGTCCTTGCACCTCTTTTGGAGCTCAAATCTTCCCTTATCTTTTGCTTATCTCCCTCATATGCTAACTCATCAAATTTTTCTCCAATTTAATGTGTTTTCCTTTATTTTATGATTTCTTTACTCACATGAGGTACCTACAAAGAATTCAAGAGAAAGGGAATAAAATCCATATAAATGACTTGAAAACTAGGCAAAAATTCACGATTAGGAGCCTAATGAGTTGGTAAATTTCCAACTCATCTGTATTGACTACAGGCAGTTGAATAAGGTTGCGATTAAGAACAAGTACCCACTTCCCAGGATTGATCACCTATTTGATCAGTTACTGGGTGCCAGATTCTTCTCTAAGAGTGATTTGAGATTCTAGTACCATCAGTTATGGGTTAGGAAAATTGATATCCCAAAGACTGCCTTCAAAACCTGATATAGCCATTATGAGTTCTTTTTCTGATGTCATTTGGGCTTACTAATTCCCAAACAGCTTTTATGAATTTTATGAATAAGGTGTTTAGGCCCTTCCTTGATGTATTCGCGATTGTCTTTATCGATGCCATCCTAATTTATTCACGATCAGAGGTTGAGCATGCATATAACCTTAGTGCTGTGTTGTAGACTCTCCAGGAGCACAAGTTGTATGCTAAATTTTCTATGTGTAAATTTTGGCTAACATTTGTGGCTTTCCTTGGTCATGTAATTACAACTGAAAGTATAAGAGTGGATAGTTTTAGAAGATAGAGGCAGTAAAGAGTTGGCCTAGTCCTTTGAATCCTATAGAGGTTCATAGTTTTTTGCGATTGGCAGGTTACTATCACAGATTTTTCGAAGGCTTCTCTACTATCTCTACACCATTGATAAAGTTGACTCATAAAGAAACTATGTTTCAGTGGTCAGAGGTATGCGAGAGAAGTTTCAGGAGTTGAAAGATAGGTTGACCTCAGCAACTGTCTTGACTTTTCCAAAAGGTATAGAGCATTATGTGCTTTATTGTGATGCCTCCAGGGTCGACTTTGGCTGTGTTTTGGTATAACATGGCAAAGTCATTACCTATTTTTCGAGCAGCAGAGGAAGCACGAGCAGAATTACCCTACCTATGATTTAGAATTGGCAGTGGTCGTGGTCATGCTGAAGATCTGGTGTCACTACTTGTATGGGGTACATGTTGATATTTTTACAGATAATAAGAGCCTTCAATACTAATTCCAATAGAAGGAGTTAAATTTACACTAGAGAATGTGGTTAGAATTTCTAAAATATTATGTTGTTGGCATCCTGTATCATCCAGGCAAGGAAAATATTGTAGCTGATGCGCTAAGTCAAAATTCTATGGGTAGCTTGAGTCATATTTAGGTTGACGGGATTGAAATGACAGACTATATAGCAGCTGGCTAACATACAAATTCGGTTATTAGATGCCGAAGATGGGGGTGTTATTATCCAAAACATAGCAGAATCTTCATTGTTAGCATATGTTAAGCAACGACAATATGATGATTCAGAGTTAGTATTACTAAGAGACAGTATCGCTTTAGAAGCAGAGCCTATTGATTTTGGACCTGATGGAGTTAATAGATGCCAGGGCCTTCTATGTGTACCTAATATAGGTGAGCTACGAGAATAGATTATGAATGAAGCTAATTACTCTCGATATTCAGTACACCACAAGGATGCATCGTGACCCAAAGTAGCTATATTGGTGGAAAAGCATGAAAAAGGACATCATAGGACTTGTGACTTAGTGTCCCAATTGCCATCTGGTAAAGGTCGAGCACCAGAGGCCTGGAGGTCTAGTGCAGGATATAGAAATTCCTACCTGGAAATGGGAGGTGATTTATATGGATTTTATTGGAGGATTACCTCAAATGAGCGAGAAGCATGATTCTATCTGGGTAATAGTAGACAGATTTACTAAATTAGCTCACTTTTACCCATTAAAACTACTTATGTAGCAGAGGATTATCCCAGGCTGTATATACGGGAGATTTCACCTACATGGCGTACCCTTATCCATTATTACTGACAGAGGTGCTCAGTTCACAACAAACTTCTAGAAGTATTTCAAGAAAGGCCTGGGCACTCTGGTAAGCCTCAGTACGCATTTCATCCTCAAATAGACGGATAAGATAAATGCACCATTCAGGCGCTTGAAGATATGTTGCGTGCCTGTGTTTTAGATTTTTGCGGTAGTTTGGATGATCATGTTTCCTAGATTGAGTTCGCCTATAATAACAACTACTAGGAGAGTATTCAAATGGCCCCATATGAACTTTATATAGGCGAAAGTGCAGGTCACCAGTGAACTGGTTTGAACTCAGTGAGGTAGAGTTATTGGGGCCAGACTTAGTGCAGCAAGCAATTGACAAGGTGAAACTATCACGGATCAACTTCAGACAGCGTGGAGTAGGAAGAAATCTTATGCGGATGTATGCCGTCGAGCGCTGGAGTTTGTTGTTGATAAATTGGTCTTCCTGAAAGTATCGCCTATCAAAGGCGTCATGCGAATTGGCAGAAAGGGAAAGATGAGTCCTAGATATGTTAGGCCTTATAGAGTTATCCGCAGAATAGGCAAAGTAGCCTATGAGTTGGAGTTTCCACCAGAACTAGCGAGTCCACCTAGTATTTAGTGTATCGATGTTGCAAAAGTGTATAGGAGAACCAATCTGTATTATGCCTGCTGATGATTACCGGATTTCTAATGAGATGACCTACACTGAGGTCCCAGTTGCTATTCTTGACCGGCAAACTTCGGACCAAAGAAGTCTCCTCGGTTATAGTATTGTGGTGAAGTAATAACATCGAGGAAGTAACATAGGAGGCTGAGGAGGAAATGAAGAAGAAATATCCTCACCTATTCACGATGTCGACATGATATTAAGGTATGTGTTTGATGCCTAAGTTACTGAGTATCTAGGTCATCTCATGAGTTCAAATTGTGTAAATAACCTCAGGCAAGTGGGTATTTGATATTTTTCAACCCCATAAATATCTCTTGCCAGAGTTCATTCAAACCACTAGACACAATTAAATCAAACCCGATCAGATTTCGGTTAATAGTCGCACTAATTTGTAGCTATTAGCTATTAATTAAGAGTGATAATTTGATTTTCGCTATTTGTAGCCCAATTTCACAACCTCACATTCGTGTCCCCCATTAAATTCTCTCCTAATACGCAATTCTTCTTTTTCAAGAAAAAATCAAGTAAGAACAATTCGACACATATCAACAACCATGGATGTTCAATTATATATTGTAGAGAATTTAACTAATTTACACTAATTAAATAATATTGAGATCACTCTAGCAATACCTAATCTAATTAAGCTTTCATCACCATACACCTTTAGTTAATGATTTAGCTACTCATCATTAAGGAATCCAAAAGCACATTTATCAATAAACTCATTGAATTCAAATATAGGAGTAGCAAAATCAAATTCAACAATGGTAGTACCTTTATATGGAGGAAGAAGAAGAAAAATAAAAACAATCCTGTTACAGCCCATAAGTTTCTGTCGTTTAACCGATACATTCGTATGTATGTTGAGAGCTTTAGGGTACGACGTATAGAGAAAAAGGCTTGGGAAATGAACGGACAAGTATGGAGTCAAGCGAGCGGGAGGTCAGGGCCGAAGGCCAAGCGCCTTGGGCACCGCGCAGCACTGCTAGGCCGGCGCATCGCACCCCTAGCCTGGCATTGTGGCCGACGTGCCAGACCCCCCTCCACCGACTCAATTATATATAAAGCCCTTCAAGGTTTAATTAAATGTCTCCGAAACATTTGCTTCATTAGAAAACTAATGAAAAGAGACGATTTCATTGGATTTTCATCAAATTACACTATCAAACTCTGTCCAAACGCAAATTAATTTCAAGTAACTAGTTATAGGCCTACGCGAAGCATCTCTGCAGACTTATTTCTTGAAAATTCACTCGGTATACCGGAACCTCGAAGAGTAAAGGTTATTGGAATTACTTTAAATTGTGTCCTGAACGGCCAAAAGCAATAGGTAAGTATTTCTTCCTTCTAAACATTCAAAAAATTGTGAGTTTTCGACTAAGTTAAACAAAGTTGAATCATAGTTAAATTAATATTTAAAGATATTGTTGGTTTCCAACTCCTACTATTGAAATAGCCTTATTCAATTAGTGTAAAGGCTATATGTGAGTGGAATTGCTGTCTCCAGGTTGGAAACTGTTCGAGTGAATGAAAGTCAACATTTGAGGTATGTTAAGGCTTATTCCTTGGGCAAGTTATTCTCGTTGTATAGTGATACGGCCTATACTTTATAACATAGATAATGATCCCATGTGTTGTATTAGCTGTTGCGTGTAGATAATTCTGATATATGTTATGATTAGCTTAAATAGAGTTTAACACCAAGTTCGAGATCGATTGGTGTGGTTCCTCTATGCATAGGACACCAGAATAACCATGAACGAAGAAAGGCATGAGAGAAAAGCATATTGGCTAGTGATTGTGAGGCCCTAATTCTTTACCAAATCTTACTTCTATACTCCGCACAAACTAGACGAAGCTCATGGAAAGGTCAAAGAAATAACTTGTTCTTCCGACGTTAAGAATTCTTCCAATAATTCTAAGCCCGATCTTTTCAAGAGAGTGCGTAGAGTAATTTAGTATTTCCGAGCTAAGGTTCTAGAACAAGAAAGTCCACATATATTATTTACTCGATATAAAGTTTTTTTTGGAGGATCCACTATAATAATGAAAAAGATTTCTGTATATACGCCCAAATCGGTCAATAATATCAGAATCTGATAAATCACACCAAATAGGTTTACTAATGGATGCCCTAATATGATAAAAAAGTTTTCTTTAGCAAGTGATCCAATCAAACGAATAATTGGGATAAGGTAATTGAACTTCTTAATTGCATTATTGATTAGAAATGAATTTTCGAACATTTGACTACGTACCATTGAATGACTTAGTCGCACACTTGAAAGATAGACCATAACATCACGGGAATGGTTGGATAATTGGTTTATATAGATCCTTCCTGTGTGAAAGCACAGAGATGAATCATAGTAAGCCCTTTGGTCTTCTGTTTATCGTATTAGTAGGATTCTTACATGTTGCTACCATGCTAAGGTCTTAAAAGCTTAGGGTTAGCTATTGGGCCTGATTCGGTAAGTTGGACAACATAGGGCGTATACGGGCGATATAACTTTCAGTTTATCGCCCATATAGATAGTAAAGCTTGCCTAGAGGCCGTTGGTGTACCTTAATGCCTCCAGGTCCAGAAATTTGGATATTATGCTCATACCTTAGAGTCAGCGGCACCAAGGTTGCCCTGTGAACTGAGTGATAGTCGGCCACCTAGTTAGTTACTACCAATGACTGTTACTTTCAGTCGACTTAGTGCTTGTCATACAGGTCACCTAGGAAGTCAGACTAGTTGCACAAGTTAGATAGACTTGTAAGTACCCTAAGGAGGGAACCTTGCCAATAGTTGGATAAGGGCTAACGGCCCAGCCTGGTGTTATAAAGTACTCAGATCCAGGTCTCCACGAATGGATAAGTCTAGATAAACTAACCAACGAGGAATTGCTAGAGAAGACATATAAAATCTGAATAGACCATGTTAAGGTCTAAGGGACTAGAACCATAGTAGTACAACATTACCTTTAGGCTAAGAATTACGGTAAGATGCCTGTGGAATGTTAGGAATGAATGCTCAGGAGAATATCCAATTAGTAGTAGCCCTACAGTTGTTCTAAGTGAAGAAACTAAATAGTTGGTCGTTCGCGACCTTACAATTCACTTATGAGCTACCGTTGTACTAGCATGGTATTCAGAGTATCATTTAGGCCATTATACATCTCACCCTATCCTGTCTAGACCATTAGAAATTATGATCATTTCTAGGATCCTCTAATAAGATGTAGGCACACGAGGTGTGCCCGTTGACAGCTATACAGACTATTCTAGGGGCAAGTAGTGGTCGCATAAGGCCTTAAGAGCCAGATACGCCTTTTGAGTGGCTAGATTAAGACTAAAATGTTGTGTATCCATTGGGATTGACCTACCCTATATAGCCTTCCGTTGACCAACCTCAGGGTTACTAGTTGTGTCATTGCCTTCGAGGCTATATGGATCGCTCTAAGGAGCTATATGTTGTCCTAAGGGACTATATTTAGGCCCAAGGGAGATATTACAGTCCATCCATGGCTGGACTTCTCTGTTTATGCCGTATTGGCATCATTGACACTCGTCGAGCTTTGTGTGCCCAGGGTGCAGTTACAGGAGCCCTCTAGGCTCAAACAGAGCTGCAGGAGCCCAGCGGGCTCAGTTGCAGACCCAAGGGCCAGGTAGGTTGGCTATAGTTACCAATGGACACATATTAACCATATTAGGGGTATATAGATTGGAGTATGCTCGCCAGGGCTTATGGGGCCCCGGGCGGGTTATTTTGTGTTGTTTGCACCTTCCGAGCTTATGAGGGCCAGGTTAGGTTCTTGTTTGTATTCTTTCCTGGTTGTTATAGCTTATAAATGTATAGTTGTACAGTCTTAGTGCATATACATGTAGTGTTTTACTAGATGCAGGTTATGGAGAAGAAAGCTTATAGGTTAATTTTCGCCCCTTCTTGTTATTCACTTTTAGTTCTTTATTAGCGTTTATTCAGCTTTTCATTACAGCCTTACATATTCGGTACATATTGTACTGAAGCCCAATTACGAGGTACTACATACTTGCCTGCAGGTTTAGATAGACAGATTGTGAGACCTCCTAGCAGTTGTACAATGTCAGCAGTTTGGCCAACTCCTTTCATTCGGAGTTGCAAGGTTGTAGAGATTTATCTATCTTTTATTTATATAGCATTTGGGTAGGTCGGGGCTTGTCCCAACCGATATTTTCACTGTTAGAGGGTTGCAGACGACGGTAGTTAGTTAGTTAGATATTGTTGGCCGTGTGGGGTGATCTTGGGAAAATTTATATGCCCAAGTGATACTCAAATGTGTCATTTTAGCCTTGTTTATCTATCAAATGTTTATACATTCTCATGTGATTATTAATAAAATGTGAATTTATACTAACCAACATGATTAGCATTGTTTTGCAGGTAAAATGTAATTTTGGGAAGCTAAAATGCGTGTTGGAAGAGATCAGGGTTGGACTCGGATGTGACCAAAGGACAAGGAATTGGAAGGCACAAAATAAAGAGGCTCCGCGATGGAGCTGTGTCACGCTGCCATCACGGAGGCCTTCTGCCTTGATAGGGGATTTTCAGCCTATTTCCAGTGAAGGTTCGAGTTGGGTCCGTGGCACGGTGGCCTGGCTCCGTGTTGCATGTCGTCCCACGTTGGGCCTGATTACCTGGACCCCCAACTTCCAGTGAGGGTCCGCGTCGGTGGCGTGTCACGGAGGCAGTGCTCCGCGATGCACTCCGTGACACGTTGCTTGTTATTCCGGGAAAAATTCCCACTAGTATAAATAGAACACTTAGGTTCATTTTTCAATATTCTGACCGGGTGGAGCAAGAACGTGGGTTACAGGCAGTTGAGGGGACGAAATTATTAGGGTTTTCCTCTCTTTCCTTCTCCTTGAATTCAATTGCTTGTATGTTTAACACTCATTTGAAGATGTTTAATCCACAAATGAGTGGCCAATTCCTCTTCTTGATGAGGTTAAGAACAATTGTAATGAAATGTGATTATTGGTTCTTTGGTTTTTCATCTTTTCTTCCATCGTTGTTCTATTGATTCTTGTTCTTACTGCATTAATGTGTGGCCTACGTTAATTTATATCTAAAAAGTCCGGTGTCACCTGAGAGAGCAAGAAATTGGAAAGTGTGAATTAATAGGATATGATCCTTTCTTAGTTTGCGAAAATTGAGAATTGATTTACCTTTAGGATAGAAATATACCTGAAAGTCGTATTAGTCAGTTTAGGAACCGGGTTTGTATGGCTAGAACATGAATTTTCATTTAATCACAGAAATGTAGGTGGACGGTTCATGATTCTTAAGTTGGGTTAAATACGAGAGTTTTAATCCATTGGAATTAGTTCTTGACTAGCAACCGGAGGAAAGGTTAACCAAATTATATCGATAATTAATTTCTTTACATGTTCAATTAACCTCAGTATGCTCACATACATAGTTCAGACTCACATTAGATACTTGTTTTAGACTTAGCATAAAAAATTAGAATCCAAAAATATCAAACTCTTGGTTACACTGTTGTCTTCATTGTTAAACTGAAAATATAGTAACACTTGATTAATTGTTACCTTATCCCAGTCCCTGTGGGATCGATACATGGCTTACTTGAGCCACTTTACTACTTGTTCGACCACATGCACTTGCGTGTAGTTATATACCCATATAACAAACGAGCGAACAAGTTTTTGGCGCCGTTGCCGGGGACTGGCAATTGTTGAAATTTTCTTAAGTGTTAATTTACTATATTTTTATTTTCTTAGTGTTGACAACTTGGTCTTAGCCTGTATTTTGCAGAAATACTACTGAACACTGGCAAGAGACAAGGAGCTGGTGGACTCATATTTAGAGCCTGAAAGACTATTCATCGTCAGCGGAGAGAAGCTCTAGAGAGAAAGCTGCAGTTGCTTAGACAAACACTTATGGAGCAACAACAGAATCCACCAGTAGTACGGGCAATGTTAGTGCCCGAAGAAGTAGCAGCTCGGCCGGTTCGCGAGGTGGCAATCCCACATGTTAATAATGTCACATCTAGCATCCGCAAACCTGAGCTGGGAGGGAGGTTCGAGCTTAAACAAAACATGGTGAAATTGCTGCACACTAGCAGGCAGTTTATAGGTCTCCCTCATGAAGATTCACAGCAGCATCTCCAAAATTTCTTGGAGATAAGTGACACTTACATCCCCACTGGAGTGTCATCAGATTATGTCCTGCTTACATTGTTCCCATTTTCACTATTGGGAGAAGCCAAGAGGTGGTTGAAAGCTGAGCCACCTAATTCTATTTCTACGTGGGATGATCTTGCAAGGAAATTCTTGATACAATTTTTTCCCTCCGGTAAAACAGCAAGACTTAGAAGTCAAATTCTAAGTTTCAAACAGAGAGAGGGAGAGAATCTATATCAGGCTTGGGAGAGATTCAAGTCCATGTTGCGGGATTGTCCTCATCATCATCAATCCAATGATGTGCTGGTGCACACTTTTATAGAGGCTTTGGAACCCCATAAAAAAATATTGCTAGACTCAGCAGCTGGGGGACAAGCGCTGGAGAAAACTTATGAGGAGCTGTACAGCTTGTTGAACCGTATTTCGCAGGGCAATCCGGAGTGGAATGCTGATTCATCAAGAGGAGGGATAAGGAAAGCAGCAGGAGTTCTAGAAGTGGATGGTTTTACAGCTATTGTTGCATAGATAGCTGCCTTACAGAATCAACTCAACACCCACTTCAGTAACATGACAATGAACCAGCCTCAAGCCCCGGTGAATGCAGTGCAGCAGATTTGGTGTGAAGTGTGCGGGAGCAGTGAGCACTCAGCTGACTGTTGTGGAGCAAATCCGGACTCGGTGAACTTTGTGGGAAATATAAAAAGGAACAACCACCAACAGTATGGCAACAGCTACAATTCTAATTGGAGGAATCATCCTAATTTCTCCTGGGGTACCAACAACCATCAGGGGAAAAGTTTGAGTCAGGGGGTGCAAAGGAACCAAGGAGGGCAGCAGAATTATCAAGCACAATTTAGAAACAACAATGCACCTCCTCCACCACCATCACCCAGCATTGAGGAGATGCTCAAGACGATGATAGCTAACCAAGCTCAATTGCAGGCTGACTATGTGAAATTGGCAGCCGAGGTGAAAAACAACCAATTAGCTACCAAGGCACTTGAATATCAATTTGGGCAATTTACTGGAGCCCAATATACCAGGCCTAGAGGAGGACTTCCGAGTGACACAGATCCCAACCCTAAGCAGGTGAATGCGGTGACTACAAGGAGTGGCTTACAGCTGAAAGAGGTGGAACCAGAAAGACCACCTCAACAATCGGGAGCAGCAGAAGTCGAGAGGGAGCAAAGTGATGAGAGGGGGAAGACTAAGGAAGTTGAACCAGAAAGACCACCTCAACAATCGGGAGAAACATAAGTCAAGAGGGAGCAAAGTGATAAGAGGGGGAAGACTAAGGAAGCTGAATCAGAAAGACCACCACCCCGTTCCCTCAACGATTAAAGAAACACAAGGAGGAGGCGTGTTTCAAGAAATTCATAGAGGTGCTGAAACAGGTACATATTAACTTACCTCTTGTTGATGTTTTGCAGGGAGTGCCGAAGTATGCCAAGTATACAAAGGACATCGTGTCAAACAAAAGTCGATTGGCTGAGTATGCTACGGTGGCTCTTACGGAGGAGTGCACTTCCCGGATACAAAATCGAGTGCCCACAAAGCTCAAAGATCTTGGGATCTTTACTATATAGATTACTATTGGGCAGAGTATCCGAGCTCGTGGATTATGTGATTTGGGAGCGAGCATTAATTTGATACCGTCATCGGTATTCAAAAAGTTGGGTCTAGGAAGTCCTAGACCCACAACAGTGATCTTGCAATTGGCAGATCGGTCCTTAGCCAGACCTAATGGCATTGTGGAGGACGTTCTGGTGCAAGTTGGCTCCCTGATCTTCCCGGTAGATTTCGTCGTGCTGGATTTTGAACCAGATGCGGAAGTCCCATTTATTTTGGGATGTCATTTCTTGGCGACCGAGAAAGCGCTGATTGATGTAGCTGCGGGGCAGCTAACCATGCGAGCACATGACAAGATTGAAGTATTTGATGTGTTTAAAGCCATGAAGCTGCCAGCAATACATGAGGAACTTTCAGAAATCAGTATGGTTGAACATGAAGAAATTCGTCAGATTGATCTCAAGACCCACTGGAAAGAGTGTTGATGCACTCTGATCATTTTGGAGATAGAGACGCCTATGAGGTGGTCCAAATGTTGAATGAGGCACAAAGGCAACCGAGGAAACAGGAATTTCAATCATTGATGAGGTCCTTAGAACCGTTGCCGAAACCATCCGTTGAGGAGGCACCAAAGCTGGAATTGAAAGAATTACCTCCCCATTTAAAATATGTCTTTTTTGGGGAAAA
Organism: Datura wrightii; assembly: GCA_035772735.1. Classification (NCBI taxonomy): domain Eukaryota; kingdom Viridiplantae; phylum Streptophyta; class Magnoliopsida; order Solanales; family Solanaceae; genus Datura; species Datura wrightii. Next base: position 12,090,227 of record JASDFA010000002.1, read on the forward strand.
TGAGACGTTACCAGTCATCATCTCCGCAGAATTGATAGAGGCACAGGAGAAAGAAGCATTGAGTGTCCTCAGAAAAAGGAAGAAGGCAATGGGTTGGCAAATGTTAGATATTCAGGGTATCAATTCAGCTTTTTGCACAGACAGGATTTTCATGGAGACAGGAGCAAAACCAACCGTGCAGCCATAGAGAAGGTTAAATCCAGCAATGAAGGATGTGGTGAGGAAACAAATAATCAAGTGGCTTGATGCAGGTGTGGTCTACCTGATTTCAGACAGTGAATGGGTCATCCACTTTCAATGCGTTCCAAAGAAAGGAGGGATGACCGTGGTCACCAATGAGAAAAATGAGTTGATTCCTACACGAACCATCCTAGGCTGGCGGATTTGCATAGATTACAGAAAGCTTAATGAAGCCACAAGGAAAGATCATTACCCTATCCCGTTCATTGATCAAATATTAGATAGGTTGGCTAGACAGGAATATTATTGTTTCCTTGATGGGTACTCTGGTTATAACCAAATAGCCATAGCTCCGGAGGACCAAGAGAAGACTACTTTTACCTGTCCTTATGGGACATATGCTTTCAGGCGAATGCCATTTGGGTTATGCAATGTACCCGCCACATTCTAGAGATCCATGATGGCTATTTTCCACGACATGGTGGAGGATTTTGTTGAGGTATTTATGGATGATTTTTCTATTTTCAGTAATTCATTTGCTACTTGTTTGAAGAATCTTGACAGGGTGCTGGCTTGCTGCGAGGAATCCAACCTTGTACTAAACTGGGAGAAATGCCACTTCTTAGTGAAGGAGGGTATTGTCCTTGGCCACAAAGTGTCTCGAAAGGGGTTGGAAGTCGATCATGCTAAGATCGAGGTTATTGAAAAGTTGCCACCACCAGTGTTAGTGAAAGGTGTTCACAGTTTTCTTGGGCATGCAAGATTCTACAGACGGTTCATCAGAAACTTTTCCAAAATTTCTAGACCACTATGCAGATTGCTAGAAAAAGAGGTAAAGTTTGAGTTAAATGATGAGTGTGTGAAAGCATTCGAGGAGTTGAAGCAGAAATGATAGAAGCACCTATCCTTACTTCTCCGGATTGGGGACAACCATTTGAGTTGATGTGTGATGCCAGTGATGTGGCTGTGGGAGCTGTATTGGGGCAAAGGAAAAATAAAATCTTTCATTCTATTTATTATGCAAGCAAAACGCTGAATACGACCCAAAGCAATTACACAGTCACAGAGAAAGAAATGCTAGCGTTGGTGTTTGCATTTGACAAATTCAGGTCCTATTTGGTGGGTTCAAAAGTAGTGGTGTACAACGATCATGCAGCGATTCGGTACCTATTTAACAAGAAGGATGCTAAGCCCAGACTAATCAGATGGATCCTGTTGTTGCAAGAGTTCGATCTTGAGATCAAGGACAGAAAGGGGAGCGAGAATCAGGTGGCAGATCACTTATCGCGATTGGAGAGCCAGTCGCATGTGATGGAAAGTGACACCATCAATGAGGAGTTCCCGGATGAGCAGCTCTTGGCAGTAGGGGAAGCTAAAGTTCCTTGGTACGCAGATATAGTCAATTTACTAGTGAGTGGAGTCTACCCACCTGAGGCAACAGACCAACAGAGAAGGAAATAGAGGCATGATTGTCGGCATTTTGTTTGGGATGAACCATACTTATTTAAACAGGGACCGGATCAGGTGATGAGAAGATGCATCCCAGAGAGTCAGATTGCAGAGGTATTGAGGAGCTATCACTCTTCGTTGATGGGGTCACCATGGAGGCGAGCGAACAACACACAAGGTTCTACAGTCAGGATTCTTTTGGCCTACACTGTTCAGAGACTCTATGGCATACGTCAAAATGTGTGACAGATGTCAGCATACAGGAACAATTGGTAGAAGACAAGAGATGCCGCTGCAGAATATACTGGAAGTAGAGACCTTTAATGTATGGGGCATTGATTTTATGGGCCCGTTCCCACTGTCATTTGGTAATCGTTACATCTTGGTGGCTGTAGACTATGTATCAAAATGGGTGGAAGCAATAGCTTGCCCCAGGAATGACAACAAGGCGGTAACAAAATTTGTGAAAAAACATATTCTTACTAGATTCGGGACACCCCGAGCCATTATCAGTGATGGAGGGGCTCATTTTGTCAACGCAAGTTTCAAGAAACTACTAGCCAAGTATGGGGTGTGCCACAAGGTGGCAACAACATACCACCCCCAAACTAGTGGGCAAGTAGAGGTGTCAAATAGAAAAGTGAAGCAGAGTCTCCAGAAAACAGTAAATACACAACGGAACGATTGGTCAAGCAAACTTGATGATGCATTGTGGGCATACAGAACTGCTTACAAGACACCGATAGGAACCTCACCATACCAATTGGTCTATGGGAATGCGTGTCATCTACCGGTGGAGCTAGAGCACCGAGCCTTCTGGGCCGTGAGGAAATTAAATATGGACTTGGAGCTAGCGGGCAAGAAGAGATTAATGTATCTCAGTGAACTTGAAGAGTTCCGCTGGCATGCTTATGAGAGTGCTAAGTACTATAAGGAAAGGACAAAATGGTGGCATGACAAGCATGTGGTGCACCGCATTTTTGAACTAGGGAAGAAGGTATTGCTCTTCAATTGAAGATTGAAGTTGTTTCCTGGAAAGCTGAGGTCCAAATGGTCGGGGCCATTTGAAGGGGTGAGAATGACCCCGCATGGGGCAGTAGAGTTGTGGCAAGAATATCGGAGTGCCACGTTCTTAGTCAATGGGCAGAGATGTAAGCACTAATGGGGGGAGGACGGTGGTCGAGAGAAAACGTCCATCACCCTAGAGGACAACTGAGCTGAATGACGTCGAGCCGCGATGGTAAACCAGGCGCTGCATGGGAGGCAACCCGTGAAATTTTTCTTTGTAAATTGTGAATAGATTTTTTTAATTTATTTTTATTCATTTTCTTTTATTTTCTTGATTAACAACAAAATTTTTAGTTTTTATTTTTATTTTTATTTTTATTTTGAGTGAAACCTATAATTCTAACCAAATTCTTGTAGTAAGGTGAATTTCAGGTCGAACGGAGGGAAAATATACAAGGAATCGCAACGGAAAATTCGAGGTATGAAAATCAATGAAAAGTGGCAAAACAGTTAGCTAGGGCGATAGCTCCGTGTCACGAAGGACGGCCTCCGCGTTACCCTCCGTGACACATTGAGGTATAAATCCGAAATTTTAAAAGAATTCCAGAACACCCTCGTGACAGCTCCGTGTCATGGAGGCAGTGCTCCGCGATGCACTCCGTGACACGTTGCTGTGTATATCGCGATGGGTCACACCGTGTCGCCGGGTGACCCGCGCGATTTTTCTACTTTTAAACCCCGAATCCCCCTCAATTTTCCTTATTTCACACACACTCCACGACCAATCTCCCTAAAACCCCTACCCCTTCAACGTGACACGGAATAGGCCAAGGATTTCATTGAGTTTTCTTCAATTCTTCAAATTTAAGGTATGTTCCTCAATTTCATCTCATTTCTTATCGATTTTCTTCGATATTGAGCATGTGATGTGAGCTAAACTTGCCCTAAGTAGAAATTAAGCGTAAATTCAATTGAATTGTTGTTGATGGATGTTCGGAGTATCATTGTGATCGCTTGAAGTCGTGAATTGCATAAGTTAATCGAATTTTTGTTGATACAATCATAGCTAGGGCTTGTTTTTGAATTTGAAGTGGAAAAATGTAGTGAACTAGTGAAATTCATGATGGGTTGTACATGTTGAGTGAGATGAGTCGATGTTCTAGTTGTTATTATGCTAAAAGACCGATGGATTCTCGGGTTAGGGGAACATTGAAATTTGCAAGAATTGGGTGAGTTGTATAGGTTCATGTAGATAAATTCTTGTTGTTCTCATTTCTTTGTTTCTCCTTGCTAAGTGCGATAAGATAAAATGTTATCGATGGTAATGATTGTGGTAAGCTGTACGAAGTCTGAGTAGTACATAGAATACATACCATCGAATTCTTCGAATGCGCTAAGCATGGTTGTATATTTGGTTGTTTGTTCGTGTAAATAGGTATGATCTTGTCGTAACGTTGTAATTTTAGCTAAGGACTAAGTGTGGGGTGGCCTAGCTTAACCCGACCTTAGTCGAAGCTAATATTCATTGGCTAAACATTAATGTTGTCTATTTGGGTTGACAGGAAAAATGGCAAGCAGGCAAGAAAAGGGGAAAGGCGCATCGACATCTGGCGCCAGAAGAAAGAGAATCAGACTGGGTACAGCAGTCCCAGCAGCACCAGCGGTTCCACGTGGCCAACGCCGCCAATACGGAACCAGGTGGGTGACAGAAGAGGGGAAGAAGTGGTATGCCAAGCACAAGGAGAGCAAGTACTTCCCCAAAGAACATATAGCTCGGGAACCGTTGGCACAGGAGTTCCCTAGGATTGTCCACAGGATCGAGGAAGCTGGGCTCAATTTCATCTTTGAAGAGCACAAGGAATGCAACTTGCACCTAATTTGGGAATTCTACGCCAATTGGAACCCGACTCTCAGAAGTCACACCATCAGAATCAGAGGGCAAATAGCCACCTTTGAGCCCCACCACCTCAATGCTATCCTAGGGGCGCGGGACATAGACGCCCACGTGCTTCGACAACGGAACATCACTCCACCATATGCAGACATCAGACGCACTTTGTGTGGAACCCGATCGACAGCTAGATGGAGCAGACACAAGGAGAGGGGCTACCATCAGACTTTGCCCTATTCACAAATGAACAGGGAAGCCAGGATATGGCTTAAGAGCGTCTTTTCCTGCCTAATCCTGGGGGTACATATGACAGATGTAACCCGGGATCGTGTATGCCTGGTGTACGCCCTGATGAAAGGGCTAGAGATCAACGTGTGGGCGGTGATTATCTCCGCCATGAAGAGAGCCCGGTTGCATCAGGGGCACAGATATGGATTTGGTGGACTACTCACCACATTCCTGAGGGGCCTAGATGTTGAGGAAGAGGCCCTTGACTACATTCCGTAGATGGAGCGGCGGGCCTTAGATGTCACCAAAACTAAGGCTCCCGACACCACCCACGGGCCAGTGCTTACACTAGGCGAGCGACATGCTCGTCATGATCAGTATATGGCTAGAATGTATGGGATGCAGATGCTCCAGCTGAGGATAGGCGGGAGGCCGGCAACAGAGGAGGAGCTATGGCAGCTCGAGCTAGACTACCTTTTTGGCGAAAACGCCAGGGCTCTATGCTAGTGGGGCCAGCATTTGTAGAGCCCACGGATGATGGTGTCCCCAAAGATGAGGAGACACGTTGGGAGGACTCCGATGTGGAGTCCGATGATGACGATGGGTGTGATTCAGACATGGGAGATGAAGCAGCAGCACCTGATAAAGAAGTGGAGTATTTTGATTGATCAGGGAGCTCCACCACCCAATTTTTTGTGCTATTTTAATTTCTGTGAACACTGGGGACAGTGTTTGAGATAAGTGTGGGGTGGGAGTAGTTAGGTACTGGTTGTGCTGTTATGTATGTCCTAATCTGTTGTTGTGCCTGTGAACAAAATTTTCAGACCCTGTGATTTGTGATTGTTAAGTTGTTGTCTGTATTGTAATTATATGTGAAACTGTTGTGTGTTGCTGAATGTTGCTAGCTGATTTGGTACATATTTTTGTTTATCGAAATGATCCATATTTTTAATTTTTTTTTTCAATTCTTGGGTTTCTCGGCGTTTGTTTTCGGTTCTTTTACTGAGAATGCTCCCATTGAACCGAAGTCCTAGTTAGTGACCGTTCCTTATGATGGATGGATGACGACCGTTTTAAGGGAAATGTAGTCGTTAGGAGTAGATTCTTCATTTATTTTTCAGTTGTTTTTCTTTTGTCGGTTGCATCCCAAAATTGGTAGTTACTTTATGGTTGAGGAATTCTGATTGCGTGTTGTACATGATATTTAAAATGCAAATGTGATTCGTATGAAAGCATGCAACTTTGTAAATATGTTGAGATACCTAGGCCATAAAGTCGATTCAGTGTGATTGAGGCTTAATGTTTGAATTCCTGTAATTAGCTGATTGGAGAGTCTGTGAATACATCTTGAATTGAGCATGTGCAATAAGTGTGAAGTGAGTTTTTGTTATTCCATGCTATTGTGAAGTGTCTAGAACTTTCCTGGTGTGTGTACAAAACGAAATGAAGGAGGTGTATTGTAGGAAAGGATGTAGGCATTTCTTTGGTTTAACCGAAAGTTTCTATTTTTCATTATTATACCCACCTTGATTGTGTACCCTAGTCAGCCCGTTGAGCCTTTAGCCTATTAATTTTTTCTTTTGTCAAAAAGTGTAAACTGAGCTTAATCCCTTCTTTACATTAGCCGCAAATTTGATCCAAAACTCTTAAGCGCTTAAGAACAAAAAATCATTTTCCCAAAGTGTCAAAGAGTGAGAATGGTGAAAAGAAAAGAAAAGCAGAGTGATGGAAGAAAAGAAAAGGTTGAAGGTGCACTTGTTATAAATAAACTATAATGAAGGTGTATGAATAATCTTTGTTGTTGTGTCAAGTGTGCTTAATAAGATGGGACAAACTAAAGAAATACTTTAAGAATGGGAGGATAAAGAAAGAAACAATGCCCATGAATTTGATGGGATGTATTGAAAAGGCGCTTAAGGATACTAGTGGCTATTATTCGCTAGCCCAATATTTACTAGTTTCGTAGCTTACATTACAACCCGTTAAATTCCTACGTGATCCTACATCACACTTCTTTATATTAGTGGAGTAATACACTAAAGGCAAGCTTTTGGGTCATGACATGATGCATGTTAATTCTTTTGGGAGAGAGAGCGAAATTGTGTTTTTATGCCCCTGCGTGAAATTTTGTGAGTTCATATGACCAAAAAGGGGAAAATTCTCTTGTGTTGTGAGGGCACATGCTTGATGAAAGATTAATTTTCGTGTCGGCTATCTTGATCAGCTGATTTGCATGAGTTTGCCAATATCGAGAGTCGATTCTTAAGTCTAGGAGGTCTTGATGTATTGAAGGTCATTGCATTGATAGGACCATGCATGTTTTCTTGATGATTTGCTGTATTGAATAATCGGTATGACCGCAACCTAAATTGTCGAACCAAAGTAGCGAGGTTTGGGTGTAAATTGCACGAGGTGTAAGATTGTTGTTCGAGGACGAACAAGGATTTAAGTGTGGGGTAAGTGATCTTGGGAAAATTTATATGCCCAAGTGATACTCAAATGTGTCATTTTAGCCTTGTTTATCTATCAAATGTTTATACATTCTCGTGTGATTGGTAATAAAATGTCAATTTGTACTAACCAACATGATTAGCATTGTTTTGCAGGTAAAATGTAATTTTGGGAAGCTAAAATACATGTTGGAAGAGATCGGGGTTGGACTCGGATGTGAGCAAAGGACAAGGCATTGGAAGGCACAAAATAAAGAGGCTCCGCGATGGAGCCGTGTCACACTGCCATCGCGGAGGCCTTCTGCCTGAATAGGGGATTTTCGGCCTATTTCCAGTGAGGGTTCGCGTTGGGTCCATGGCACGGTGGCCTGGCTCCACGTTGCACGTCGTGCCACTTTGGGCCTGAATACCTGGACCCCCAACTTCTAGAGAGGGGCCGCGTCGGTGGCGTGTCATGGAGGCAGTGCTCCGCGATGCACTCCGTGACACGTTGCTTGTTATTCCGAAAAATATTCCCACTAGTATAAATAGAACGCTTAGGTTCATTTTTCAATATTCTGACCGGGTGGAGCAAGGACGTGGATTACAGGCAGTTGAGGAGACGAAATTATCAGGGTTTTTCTCTCTTTCCTTCTCCTTGAATTCAATTGCTTGTATGTTTAACACTCATTTAATGATGTTTAATCCACAAATGAGTGGCTAATTCCTCTTCTTGCTGAGGTTAAGAACAATTGAAATGAAATGTGATTATTGATTCTTTGGTTTTTCATCTTTTCTCCTATGGTTGTTCTATTGATTCTTGTTCTTACTGCATTAATGTGTGGTCTACGTTAATGTATATCTAAAAAGTCTGGTTTCACTCGAGAGAGCAAGAAATTGGAAAGTTGTGAATTAATTGGATATGATCCTTTCTTAGTTTGGGAAAATTGAGAATTGATTTACCTTCAGGATAGAAATATACCTGAAAGTCGTATTAGTCAATTTAGGAACCGGGTTTGTATGGCTAGAATATGAATTTTCGTTTAATCACAGAAATGTAGGTGGACGGTTCATGATTCTTAAGTTGGGTTAAATACGAGAGTTTTAATCCATTGGCATTAGTTCTTGACTAGCAACCGGAGGAAAGGTTAACCAAATTATATTGATAATTAATTTCTTTACATGTTCAATTAACCTCAGTATGCTCACATTCATAGTTCAGACTCATATTAGATACTTGTTTTAGACTTAGCATAAAAATTAGAATCCAAAAATATCAAACTCTTGGTTACACTGTTGTCTTCATTGTTAAACTGAAAATATAGTAACATTTGATTAATTGCTACCTTATCCCAGTCCCTGTGGGATCGATACTTGGCTTACTTGAGCCACTTTACTACTTGTTCGACCACGTGCACTTGCGTGTAGTTATAAACCCATATAACAAACGAGCGAACATGGGGCCCATGTATTTATTATTTTATGCGTTGGCTGTGTGGGGCCTAGTATAGTAGTTTGTTTTCATTTCCATTATAACTAGACAACATGGTGGTCTTGTCGGCCTCCATAGGATCCCGTTTACTGTAATGTTGGCTGGGTTAGCTGTTTTCTTTTACAGGTGCTGCGTGGCCTTATCTGCGCGAGGCTGTGTTAACAGATGAGATATCGCAGTTTGTTTTCTTGATTTTGAGCTGCTGGTAGGCACCAGAGCTTCCTATCCCAAAACAGGTCAGCCCAGATCCTAGTGTTGCATTAGGTGCTAGTGTCATGCCTCCCAAGGTAGGGCGTGACAAACTTTATGTCAGAGCAGGTCGTATCCTAGGGAGTTTGCAAGCCGTGTCTAGTAGAGTCTTGTATATGGGTGTGTTGTACACCACATTCTATAGGCAGGAGGCTACGAAGCATAATAGCATGGTTACCCCTCCTTCTTAGATCGTGCTATAGAGCTGAGTCGTAAAGGGATGAGTCCCTAAGCTTTCATTGTTATGTCAGTCTAGAACCGTGCTTGATAGGGGATAGACTACAGTCAGCCACAGGTCAACTATAGTAGAAGGAGAGGGTACATGTGAGGTGCCACAATTTGGGTACAATCCGCCTGAAGGAAAAAGTAGATGTCCTTTTAATCTTCTAGGTATCCTCTCGGGGCACCAGGAACCTCATAAGGTAATAGATATGCTAGCATCGTCCCCAGTTCCTTCTTCAGCCTTGGAATAGGAGGTCAGGAGTATAGTATATATATGAGTTGGCTAACTTAATAGGCATCTAGAATTAAACAGGGACAACAGTTAATGTTGGATTACCTGAAATATGCGAAGGATTATGCGAGGTTTCTACCTCCAGCCTTCATAGTTTGTTGAATTTCGTGCCTTAGCCTTGTTATAGAATGAGAGGGTCCTTTTCTACCTCCCAGTTTATTTTTTCAGTATAACAGAAAACATAAATATCAATTCCATGTTACCCAGAATAAACAGTAAAGGAGGGCTAGAACTGTTGATTCCGAGAAGGAATAGAAAGTTGTTAAGACCCTTAGTGTTTATAAAGTTACCTAGACCCTCATGATAGAAAATAAGGAGGGAAGATAAGATTTCCGGTGGCACTCAAGTACGTGTGAGAGTCCATAAGCAATAAACCCCCAGCAATAGTAAAGCTCAGGTCACAAATAGGCTGATTCTGCGATAGTGTGCTAATGAAGGTAGTGTATACAGACAAAATAATGGCTAGGGCCCTTGTTTGTTATGTAGAAGGACAGAGAGATTATATGAAAGAAATTGGCCCCGGTACGGGTTAGAACAATATAGGTTGGTAGACTTGGTCAGGAATATCCTTGTCAGTATGATGCAAAGGGCACGAACCCCAGATCTCAGCCTATAAAAGTAAGGGGAAGGCACAAAAATCTAACTTTAGAGGAAAACAGAATAACCTCCAGACTGTAGTAGGTTGATAGAGATTGGAATCGTCGTTGAATGTTAAGGAATAAGCATCAGGCTGACATTTGAAGGGTAGTGAGATTGTGACCTAGAATTTTGTGGTACTGCCTTTAATTGTGGAGGTAAAGGAGTGAGGGTATAGAGACCGTAGTCTGGTGCAGCCTAGAGACAAGGCCCAATAGGGAGTTATTAGAATTTGTGGTAATAAGGGGCGGAGTCTTGAGACCTAGCGGTTGACTCTGCGTTCCAAATATGGCAGGACTTCGTCAGTAGACTGTAATATGGTATATCATGTTAGTTATCCCCCTCCATCCATGTTTGATGAGAACTCATTAGGTTATAAAGAGACGTACGGATGGCATGGGAAGAAGGAAGGTATTGTCGAGTTGTAGATAAGAGCTCTAATGGTCAGCAAGGAAGGCAAGACCCCAAAAATCAGGCAAGCTTATTCAAGAGATAGTCGTACATGTGTGGGAGTGGAAAATAGACAGTATGAATATTTCTATAGGGTTATCCTGTACTAGGTGTAAATTCGATCCTATTCGAGTCAGTTTTGAAAGACCAATGAGATTAATTCATTTATTGTCGGTCAGGATTTTGTTTTAGCTAAAGAATATCCTGAATTAACTACTAAAGAGATAGTCTGACTATATGATATCACTGTATCTATTGCATTTTGACAGAGGGGCGCAACTCACAATTAGGTTTTCGAAAAGGTGTCAGAACAGATTAGGACGCAAGATAATGTGAGTACAACTTCTTGTCCCTCACAGACGACGAAGAAGACCCTATAGTTTAGATTTTCTATGATCTGTTTGGGTGGAAATGTAGATCCCCTAAATGATGGCCTGAAGCAGGTAAATCAGGGACAACTGAACCAGGCATACTACATCAGTCAAGGGAAAGAGTTAAACTTATTAGAAGATATGTATCAATAGCCGGGGGTCGTCGGATGTCCTAATCTAAAGGTATGACACAGTGAGTTAAGGGTTGAAGCAGTGGTTGGGTATTCCTGAAAATTTCACCAACAAAGGGCATTATGAGATCAGATAAGAAAGGCAAGCCCAGCCCTAGATTTACTAACTTATACCAGATCCTCCTGAATATCGGCCAAGTGGCCTATGAGATAGAGTTGCCTTTGGGATAGGATCCATTCATCAATACTACGCAAGTGCATAGGAGACCTTTTTTTAGATGGACCGGTCGAGGACTCTTAGGTTACAGAAGAGTTGTCATACACGAAGGCTCCAATAGTTATATTAGATCACTAGGTCCGTAAGGGCTACCTTGAGAATCAAAGATGTGATCCGTTAAAAATCTTAGAGAGGAACAGGAGTTTAGCCAAGATAAATTAAGAAGCAAAGAATGACTTTGAATTTAGATATCCTCAGTTGTTCTGGGATCTACGCCGATATTGTTTAAACTTAGAGAATTGCAGTCAAGACAAGGTAGCTCAGGTGTTGTCTGGTTATTTTTATTGCTGTTATTCCAAGTTATTTATTTATATCTGGTGGAGCTATGTTTCAGTTGCAAGTACCATCCTTTAAGACACCCATGTTGGACTTTTCTATGTTTTAGGTTTCTAGATAGTCCATATTACAGAGGGGACTCTACAAAACTTTTCTTGCAACAGTTCAAGAAGTTGAGTCTCTTAAGCCTAAGCTTACATTCGAGGAGGAATGTTCCTAATGGGGGGATGATGTTACCCCTCGTAAGTTTCCATCGTTTAATCAATGTGTTCGTACATATGTTGAGAGTTTTTAGAGTACGACGCATGCAGAAAAAGGCTCGGGGATTGTATGGACAAGTATGGAGTAGAGCGAGCAAGAAGTTGGGGCCATAGCGCGGTGCGTCGCACTCCTGTCCTGGTGCTGTGGCTAGTGCATCCCCCCCCCTCCCACTCGCCACCACCTCATTTATATATAAATAAATCCCTTCAAGGTTTTATTGAATGACTCCAAAACATTTCCTTCAATAGAGAAGTAAGGGCAAGCGACAATTTCATCGGATATTTGTCAAATTACGCTATCAAACATCGTCCAAATGCAAATTAACTCGGGTAACATGTTGAAGGCCTATGGGAAGCATCTATACGGAGTTATTTCTTGAAAATTCACTCGGTATACCAGAACCCCACCGAGTAATGTTGTTAAATTGAGTCCTGAACGGCCACAGGAAATAGCTAAGTATTTCTTCCTTCTGAACTCTAAAAAAATTTGTGAGTTTTCGGCTAAGTTTAACAGAGTTGAATCATAGTTAATATTAATATTGAAAGATATCATTGGTTGCCAACTCCTACTATTGAAATAGCTTTATTCTCACAGCTAAAGGCTGCAAGTGAGTGGAAGTTCTAGCTCCAGGTTGGAAACTGTTCGGGTGAATGAAAGTCGGCATTCGAGGTATGTTAAGGCTTATTCCTTCTGCAAGTTATTCTCTTTGTATAATGAAACAACCTATACTTTTGAACATAGAAAACGATCCCATATGTTGTATTAGTTGTTGCTTGTAGATAATGCTTATATATGTTGTTATTAGTTGTTATCAAACATATTGAGAATAGATTATTGTATCCATCATCGAGAAAGGGTATGATAGGTGTGACCCAAACTAGCAGCATCATAGTAAGCCCTCTGATCTTCTGTTCACTACATTAGTTGGATTCTAATGTGTTGCTTCCATACCACGTCCTTAGAAGCATAGGGTTCACTATTGGGCCTGATTTAGTACGTTGGACAACATAGGGTGCAGACAAGCGATATAACTTTCAGTTTGACGCCTGTATAGACAATAAAGCTCGTTCAGAGGGCGTTGGTGTACCTTAACACCTCTAGGGCTAGAAATTTGTATAGGATGGCCATAACTTAGAGTCAGCGGCACCAGGGTTACCTAGTGAAGTGAGTGACAGTAGGCCACCTAGTTAGTTACTGCCAATGTTTGTTAATTTTAGTCGACTTAGAGCTTGTCATATAGGTCTCCCAGGAAGTCAGCCTAGTTGAACAAGTCAGATAGACCCGTGAGTACCCTAAGGAGGGAACCTTTTCAGTAGACGGATGCGGGGCTAATGCCCCAGCCTGCTGTTATAAAATACTCAGGTCCAGGTCATCATGAAAGGTTAAGTCCAAATAAACTTACCTATGAGGAATCGCCAGAGAAGACATATGAAATCTAAACAGACTAATTTAAGGTCTAAGGGACTAGAATATTAGTAGTACAGTATTACGTTAAGACTAAGAATAATGGTAAGCTGCCTGTGGACGGTTAGGGCTGACTGCTCAGGAGCATATCTGATTAGTAGCAGCCCTACAGTTGTTCCAAGCGAAGGAACTAAATAGCTGGTCGTCCGTGACCTTACAGTTTTTTTATGAGCTACCATTGTTCTAGAATGATAGTCAGAGTATCGTTTAGGCCACTCTAAATCTCACCCTATCCTTTCTAGACCATTAGAGATTATGATCATTACCAGGATACTCTATTCAGATGTAGGCACACGAGTTGTGCCCATTGGCAGCAATACAGGCTATTCTAAGGGCAAGTAGTGGTCGCATTAGGCCTTAAGAGCTAGATACACATTTTTAGTGGCTAGATTGACACTAAAATGCAGTGTATCAATTAGGATTGACCTACCCTATATAGCCTTCCATTGACCAACCTCAGGGTTACTAGCTGTGTCGTCACCTTCGAGGCTATATGGATCATTCCAAGGAGCAATATGTTATCCCAAGGGACTATATTTAGGCCCAAGGGCCATAATATAATACATCCATTTCTAGACTTCTATCTTTATTTCGTATAGGCATCACTGACTCTCGTCGAGCCTTGTGTGCCCAAGGGGCAGTTACAGGAACCCTCCGGGCTCAAACACAGCTACAGAAGCCCAACAGGCTCAGTTGTAGACCCAAGGCTAGGTAGGTTGGATATAGTTACCTTTGGACTCATATTGTCCATGTTAGGGGTATATAGATTGGAGTGTGCTCGCCAGGGCTTATGGGGGCCCGGGGCGGGTTATTCTGTGTTGGTTGTACCTTCTAGGCTTATGGTGGCCAGGTTAGGTTCTTGTTTGTATTCTTTCCTGCTAGTTATAGCTTAAGAATGTATAGTTGTACAGTCTTAGCTCATATATGTTTAGTGTTTTACTAGATGTGTGTTATGGATAAGAAAACTTATAGGTTTATTTCTGCCCCATCTTATTATTCACTTTTAGTTTTTCATCAGCGTTTATTCACCTCTTCATTACCGCCTTACATAATCACTAAATATTGTACTTACCGCCAACTATGGGCATTACGTACTTCACTATAGCTTTAGACTAACAGATTTTGAGACCTCCTAGTAGTTGTACAACATTAGGAGTTTGTCCAGCTCCTTTCATTCGAAGTTGCCAGGTTGTAGAGATTTATCTATCTTTTATTTGTATAGCATTTGGGTAGGTTGGGGCCTTGCCCCGACCAATATTTTAACTTTTAGAGGCTTGCAGATGATGGTAGTCAGTTAGTTGGTTGTTGTTGGTGGTGTGGGGCCCATGTATGTCTTATTTTATGCATTGGCCGTGTAGGGCCTGGTATAGCTATTTGTTTTCATTTCCATTATAACTAGACAACATGGTAGTCTTGTCAGCCAGCATAGGATCCCTTTTACTATTATGTTGGCTGGGTTAGATGTTTTCTTTTGCAAGTGTTGCGCGGCCTTGTCGTCCCGCGGCTATGTTTACTGTCAATATATAGCAGATTGTTTTCTTGATTTTGGGTCGTTGGTAGGCACCAGAGGTGCCTATGCCCATCCAGGTTAGCCCAGATTCTAGTGTGGCATTAGGTGCCAGTCATTCCTTACAAGGTGGAACATGACAAATCCTTTACTATATTCACCAATAGAATTCTTACTTTCTTCTTCTACAAAGAGAATGTTCTCAAAAAATAAAAAGTTAAGATCTAATGGGTACAAAGTACTTCTCTCTAGAATATATCCAAAAGTAGGGTACTTAAACTCTTTTTTTCAGTGTTGGACACATTTTCCCCTATTTAAGCATTCTGGTACTTGCGAGAGTACCAGCGGTTCGCCGATTGCATTCCGCAAACCGCCGGTTGTCATTGGTTGCTCATGCTGTGAGCTCTGATCTTGGGCAAATTTATATCCCCAAGTGATACTCAAATGTGTCATTTTGCCTTGTTTATCTTTGATGATTGTACATTCTCATGTGAATTGTAATAAAATGTGAATTTATACTAACCAACATGATTAGCGTTGTTTTGCAGAAAAAATAAAAAGTTATGGAGCTAAGATGCATGTTGGGAGAGATCGGGATTGGACTCAGAAGCTAGCAAGGGAAAAAGCACAAGGAAAGCACGAATTAAAAGGGCTCCGCGATGGAGCCGTGTCACGCTGCCATCGCGGATGCATTCTGCCTGGAAGCTGAAATTATGCCCAATTTCAATGAAGGTGCGCATTGGGGCCGCGACACGTTAGCCTAGCACCGCGTTGCACGCCGTGCCACGTTGGGCCTTAATACCTGGACGACCGGATTCCAGTGAGGGTCCGTGTTGGTGGCGTGTCACGGAGGCAGTGCTCCGCGATGCATTCCGTGACACGTTGCTTGTTATTCCGGGAAAAATTCCCACTAGTATAAATAGAACACTTAGGTTCATTTTTAATTATTCTGACTTGGTGGAGCAAGAACGTGGGTTACAGGCAGTTGAGGGGACGAAAATCTTAGGGTTTTTCTCTATCTCCTTCTTCTTTATTTCAATTGCTTGTATGATTAACACTCATTTAACGATGTTTAATCCACAAATGAGTGGCTAAATTCCCTTCTTGCTGAGGTTAGGAACATTTGTATTGAAATGTAATTTTTGATAAATTGGTTTTTCATCTTTTCTTCCATGGTTGTTCTATTGATTCTTGTTCTTACAGCATTAATGTGTGGCCAACGTTAATGAATATCTAAAAAGTCCGGTTTCACTCGAGAGAGCAAGAAATTGGAAAGTTGTGAATTGATAGGATATGATCTTTTCTTAGTTTGGGAAAATTGAGAACTGATTTACCTTCAGGATAGAGATATACCTGAAAGTTGTATTAGTCAATTAAGAAATCGGTTTTGTATGGCTAGAACATGAATTTCTTTTTATCACAGAGATGTAGGTGGAAGGTTCATGATTCTTAAGTTGGGTTAAATACGAGGGTTTTAATCCATAGGCAATAATTCTTGACTAGCAATCGGAGGAAAGATTAACCAAATTGTATCGATAATATATTTCTCTACATGTTCATTTTAGCCTTAGCATGCTCATACTTATAGTTCAGACTCAAATTGTATATTCGTTTTAGACTTAGTACAAAATTAGGAAACAAAATATCAAACTCTTCTTCACACTGTTGTCTGCAATTTAGAGTTAAAGTTTATTGACACTTGAGTAGATTGTTACCTTAGTCCAGTCTCTGTGGGATCGATACTTGGCTTACTTGAGCCACTTTACTACTTGTTCGACCACGTGCACTTGCGTGTAGTTTTACCGAAACACCCGAACAAGTTTTTGGCGCCGTTACCGGGGACTGACAATTGGTAAATTTTTCTTAAGTGTTAGTTTACTATTTCTTCGTAGTGTTGACAACTTGTTCTTAGCCTGTATTTTGCAGATACTAATTTTTGTTGAACACTGGCAAGAGACAAGGAGCTGGTGGACTCATATTTAGAGCTGGAAAGACAATTTCATCGTCAAAGGAGAGAAGCTCTAGAGAAAAAGCTGCAGTTGCTCAGACAAACAATCCTGGAGCAACAACAGAATCCACCAGTTGTAAGGGCAATGTTAGTGCTCGAGGAAATGGCAGCTAGGCCGGTTCACGAAGTGGCAATCCCACATGCTAACAATGTCACATCTAGCATCTGCAAACCTGAGCCAGGAGGGAGGTTCGAGCTTAAACAAAACATGGTGCAATTGCTGCACACCAGTAGGCAATTCATAAGTCTCCCTCATGAGGATCCACAGCAACATCTCAAAAATATTTTGGAATGTGACACTTACATCTCCGCTGGAGTGTTAACAGATTATGTCAGGCTTACATTGTTCCCATTCTCACTTTTGGGAGAAGCTAAGAGGTGGTTGAAAGCTGAGCCACCTAATTCCATCACCACGTGGGATGATCTTGCAAAGAAATTGTTGATACGGTTCTTTCCATCAGGTAAAACAGTAAGACTTAGAAGTCAAATTCTAAGTTTTAAACAGACAGAGGGAGAGAATCTGTATCAGGCATGGGAGATATTCAACTCTATGTTGCGGGATTGTCGTCATCATCACCAATCCAATGATGTGATGGTGCATACTTTCATAGAGGGTTTGGAACCCCACACAAAAATCTTTCTAGACTCAGCAGCTCGGGGAAAAGCATTGGAGAAAACTTATGAGGAGCTGTATACCTTGTTAAATCATATTTCGCAGGGAAATACGGAGTGGAATGCGGATTAATCAAGAGGAGGAACAAGGAAAGCAGCAGGAGTCTTAAAAGTGGATGGTTTTACAGCTATTGCTGCACAGATAGCTGCGTTACAGAATCAACTCAACACCCACTTCAGTAACATGAGCATGAACCAGTCTCAAGCCCCAGTGAATGTAGTGCAGCATATTTGGTGTGAAGTGTGCGGGAGTAGTGAACACTCAGCTGAGTGTTATGGAGCAAATCCTTATTCGGCGAACTTTGTTGGTAATGTACAGAGAAATAACCACCTACAGTATGGCAACAGCTACAATTCCAACTGGAGGAATCGCCCGAATTTCTCTTGGGGTAGCAATAACCATCAAGGGCAAAGTTCAAGTCAGGGGGCGTAGAGAAATCAAGGAGGGTAGCAGAACTATGAATCGCAATACAGAAGCAACAATGCACCTCCTCCACCACCATCACCCAGCATCGAGAAAATGTTCAAGACAATGATAGCTAACCAAGCTCAATTGCAGGCTGACTACGTGAAATTGGCAGCCGAGGTAAAGAACAGTCAGTTAGCTACAAAGGCGCTGAAGTACCAGTTTGGGCAATTTTCTGGAGCTCAAAACACCAGGCCGAGAGGAGGACTTCCGAGTGACACGGATCCCAACCCCAAGCAAGTGAATGCAGTGACCACAAGGAGTGGTTTACAGCTTAAAGAGGTGGAACCAGAAAGACCACCTCAACAGTCGAGAGCAGTAGAAACTGAGAGGGAGCAAAGTGATGAGAGGGGGAAGAAAGAGGATGCTGAACCAAAAAGACCACCACCCCCGTTCCCTCAAATATTAAAGAAACACAAGGAGGAGGCGTGTTTCAAAAAGTTCATGGAGGTACTTAAACAGGTACACATTAACTTACCTCTTGTTGATGTTTTGCAGGGAGTGCCGAAGTACACAAAGTATATTAAGGATATCGTGGTAAACAAAAGCAGGTTGACTGAGTATGCTACGGTAGCTCTTACGGAGGAGTGCACTTCCCGGATACAAAATAGGTTGCCCACAAAGCTCAATGACCCTGGGAGCTTTACAATAAAAATTACAATTGGGAAGAGTATCCGAGCTCGCGGATTTTGTGATTTGGGAAAGAGCATTAACTTGATGCCGACGTCGGTATTCAAGAAGTTGGGGTTAGGGAGTCCTAGATTAACAACAGTGATCTTGCAATTAGCAGATTGTTCCTTGGCAAGACCTGATGCCATTGTGGAGGACGTGCTGGTGCAAGTGGGCTACCTCATCTTCCTGGTAGACTTCATTGTGCTGGAGTTCGAGCCAGACGCGGAAGTCCCACTTATTTTGGGACATCCTTTCGTGGCGACCGGGAAAGCGCTGATTGATGTAGCTGCAGGGCAGCTAACCATGCAAGCACATGATAAGGTAGAGGTGTTTGATGTGTACAAGGCCACCAAGCTCCCGGCCGTGTACGAGGAACTCTCGGTGATCAACGTGATTAATCCAGCTGATGTTTTCCAGCGCGTTAAGTCACGAGAGTTATTGGGGAAACCACCGGAGAGGTGTAAGCATTACTGGGGTGAGGATGGTGGTCGAGAGAAAACTTCCATCACCCTAGAGGATGACTGAGCTTATTGACGTCGAGCCACGACGGTAAACCAGACGCTGAATGGGAGGCAACCCGTGAAAATTTTTGTAATATTTTAATAGATTTCGTAGAAAGAAAAAAAAGAAAAAAAATATGATGAGAAAAATAAAAAAAAATAAAAACAAAATGTGTATTTTATGTGAAACCTATAAATTCTAACCAATTTCTTGTTGTGAGATGAATTTCCGGTTGAACGGAGGATAAATATGCAAAGGATCGCAAAGGAAAAATCGAGGTAAGAAAAATAATAAAAAGTGGCAAAACAGTGAGACTACGCGATGGCTCCGTGTCACGGAGGGCATGCTCCGCGTTACCCTCCTTGACACGTTGAAGTGTAATCTAGAATTTTTGAAAAATTCGAGAGTACTGGCACGATGGCTCCATGTCACAGAGGGCATGCTCCGCGTTACCCTCCGTGACACGTTGAAGGCAATTTCGTGACGGGTCACACCGGGTCGCCGGGTGACCCGCGCGAAAAACCTCCTTTTAAACCCCGAAAACACCCATTTTTCCCATTTTTTTTCACCCCCCTCCGCGACAAACAACCCAAAACCCCCCTTCTCCAACGTGACATGGACTAGGAGCTAAAATTTGTCAAATTTTCTTCGATATCATTGAATTGAAGGTATGTTTGTTAACTTCATCTCATTTCTTGTCTTATTTTTCCGATTTTGAGCATAGGAAGTGAGGAAAACTTTTCCTAAGTGTAAATTGAGCATAAATTCATGTAAATTATAGTTGATTGATGTTCATAGTACCGTTGTGATGGTATGAACTCGATAAATACATGTTTGATTGAAATTTTTGCGAAATTGTAGCTCAAATATGAAGAAGTTAAAATTGAGTTGAAATGTGAAATTCTTCTTGGTTTGTGCATGTTGGGTGAGGAACAGTATGTTGTGCTTAACGTTAGACGATTAAGGGCGATGGATTATCGGGTTAATGAAATTGTTGAAATTGCATAGAAATTGGGGGAATTGTATCGGTTTTGTTGATAGAAATGTTTGCTAAGTGCTATGTGATGAAATGTGAGGGATGGTAATGTTGTGGTTAGCTGTACGAAGTCTGAGTAGTACAAAAGAATTTATACCTTCGAATACTCTGAATACACGAGGCATATTTGTTATGTTTTGTTTTTTTTTTTGCAAATTGGAAATAAGTATGATCTTGTCGTAATGTTGTGATTTTGGCTAAAGACTAAGTGTGGGGTGGCCTAGCTTAACCCAACCTTAGTTGAAGCTAATTTTAATTGAATAACATTGGACCTGTCTGTTTGGTTTGACAGAAAAAATGGCAAGCAGGCAAGATAAAGGGAAGGGCGCATCAACATCAGGCGCCGAAAGGAAAAGAATTAGACTAGGAACAGCAGTCCCAGCAGCACCAGTGGTTCCGCGCGGCCAACGCTGTCAATACGGAACCCGATGGGTGACAGAGGAGGGGAAGAAATGGTACGCAAAGCATAAGGAAAGCAAATACTTCCCCGAGGAACACATTGCTAAGGAACCATTGGCACAAGAAATCCCCAGGATTGTCCACAGGATTGAGGCAGCCGGGCTGAATTTTATCTTTAACGAGCCTAAAGAGTGCAATCTGCACCTAATTCGGGAATTCTACGCCAACTAGAACCCGACACTCAGAAGTCACACCATAAAGATAAGGGGCAGATAGTCACTTTTGAGCCCCATCACCTTAATGCCATCTTGGGGGCGCGGGACACAGACGCCCATGTGCTTCGGCAGCTGAATATCTCTACACCATACACGAACATCAGACGCACTTTGTGTGGAGCCCGGTCTACAGCACGGTGGAGCAGGCATAAAGAGAGGGGCTACCATCAGACATTGCCCTACTCACAGATGAACAGGGAAGCCAGGATATGGCTTTAGATTGTTTGTTCCTGCCTGATCCCGGGGGTGCATATGATAGATGTCACCCGGGATCGCGTGTGCTTTGTATACGCCCTGATGAAAGGGCTGGAGATCAATGTTGGGGCGGTGATTATCTCCGCCATGAAGAGAGCCCGTTTGCATCAAGGGCATAGGTACGGGTTTGGTGGCTTACTGACCACGTTCCTGAGGGGCCTAGATATTGAGGAGGAGGCCCTTGACTATATCCCGCAGATGGAGAGGCGGGCCTCAGATGTCACCAAAACTAAGGCATCCGACACCACTCACGGGCCAGTTCTTACACTAGCCGAGCGACATGCTCAGGATGATTCGTACATGGCTCGCATGTTCGGGATGCAGATGCTCCAGCTGTGCATAGGCGGGAGGCCGACAACAGAATATGAGTTGTGGCAGCTCGAGCTAGACTACTCTTTTGGCAAAAATGCCAGGGCTCTATGCCAAGTGGGGCCAGCTTTTGTGGAGCCCACTGATGATGATGTCCCGATATAGGAGGAGACACGTCGTGATGACTTCGATGTAGAGTCAGATGATGACGACGGGGGCGGTTCAGACATGGGAGACGAGGCAGCGACACCTGATGAAGAAGTGGAATGCATTGATTGATCAGGGAGTTTCACCACCAAGTTTCATACTATGCTGAATTTTTTGAACACTGGGGACAGTGTTCGATTTAAGTGTGGGGTGGGAGTAGTTAGGTGTTGGTTGTTGTTGTTATTAATGTTTCTGTTCTGTTGTTGTGCTTGGAAAAACTTGTGACCCTATGATTTTTTTGTGTGTATGTCTGTATTGTAATTAATGTGAAGTTTTTGTGTGCTGTTGAATGTTGTTAGCTAGTTGTGTAAATATGTTTTATCGAAATTATTGATATTTTTAAAATTTTCGTGAAATTTTTATTTGTGGGTTTCTCGGCGTTTGTTTTTGGTTCTTTTACCGAGGATAGTCCCATTGAACCAAAGTCGTAGTTAGTGACCGTTCCCTATGATGGATGGATGACGACCGTCTTAAGGGAAATGTAGTCGATAGGAGTAGTTCTTTTTAATTTTGTTCTTTTGTTTGTTTGTATCCCAAACATGTTGTTACTTTATGGTTGCGACATTCTTGTGGTGCGTTGTACATGATATTTAAAATGCAAAGGTGATTCGTCTGAAAGCATGCAATTTTGTAAATATGTTGAGATACCTAGGCCATAGAGTTCGATTCGGTGTGATTGAGGCTTAATGTTTGAATTCTTGCAATTAGCTGATTGAAGAGTCTGTGAATACGTTTTGAGTTGAGCATGTGCAATGAGTGTATGGTGAGGTTTCATTTCTTCCATGCTATTGTGAAGTGTCTAGAACTTGCCTGATGTGTGTACAAAACGAAATGAAGGATGTGTATTGTAGGAAAGGATGTAGGCATTTCTTTGATTTAACCGAAAGTTTTTTTTTCATACCCACCTTGAATGTACATCCTAGTTAGCCGATTGACCCTTTAGCCTATTTCTTTCTTTTGTCAAAAAGGTGTAAACCGAGCTTAACCCCTTCTTTTCATTTTACGTGAATTTGATCCAAACCTCTTAAGCGCTCAAGAAAAAAATAATTTTCCCAGAGTGTCAAGGAGTGAGAATGGTGAAAAGAAAAGAAAAAACAGAGTGATGAAAGGAAAGAAAAGGTCGAAGGTGCACTCGTTATAAATTAAATATAATGGAGATGTATAAATAATCTTTGTTATTAAGTCAAGTGTGCTTAAAGATATGGGGTCAAAAATAAAGACAAACTTCAAGAATGGGAGGATGAAGGAAGAAACAATGCCCATAAGGTTGATGGGATGTATTGAAAAAGCGCTTAAGGAGGCTAGTTGGTATTATTGGTTAGCCCAGTATTTGCTAGTTCCGTAGCTTACGGTATAACCCGTTAAGTCCTATGTGATCTTACATCATGTGTCCTTATATTAGTGGAGTAATATACTAAAGGCAAGCCTATGGTTCATGACATGATGCACGTGAATTCTTTTGGGAGAGAGAGCGAATCTTGTTTATATGCCCCTGCATGTGACGTTTGGAGGTCATGTGATTAAAAAGGGGAAAAATTCTCTTGTGTGATGAGTGCACATACTCAACGAGAGATTGAAGTTCGTGTCGGATATCTTGATCGGCTGATTTGCATGAGTTTGCCGATATCGAGAGTCGATTCTTGAGTCTAGGAGGTCTTAATGTGTTTGAGGTCATCGTATTGATAAGACTATGCATGTTTTCTTGATAATTTGCTATATTAAATAATCGGTACAACCGTAGCTTGAATTGTCTAACCAAAGTAGCCAGGATGGGGTGTCAATTGCATGAGGTGTAAGATTATTTTTCGGGGACGAACAAGGATTTAAGTGTGGGGTAAGTGATCTTGGGAAAATTTATATGCCCAAGGGATACTCAAATGTGTCATTTGCCTTGTTTATCTATCGATGTTTGTACATTCTCATGTGAATTGTAATAAAATGTGAATTTATACTAACCAACATGATTAGCGTTGTTTTGCAGGAAAAATATAAAGTTATGGAGCTAAGATGCATGTTGGGAGAGATCGGGATTGGACTCGAAAGCTAGCAAGGGAAAAAGCACAAGGAAAGCACGAATTAAAGGGGCTCCGCGATGGAGTCGTGTCACGCTGCCATCGCGGATGCATTCTGCCTGGATGCTGAAATTATGCCCAATTCCAGTGAAGGTGCGTGTTGAGGCCGTGGCACGTTGGCCTAGCCCCGCGTTGCACGCCGTGCCACGTTGGGCCTTAATACCTGGACGACTGGATTCCAGTGAGGGTCCATGTTGGTGGCATGTCATGGAGGCAGTGCTCCGCGATGCACTCCGTGACACATTGCTTGTTATTCCGGGAAAAATTCCCACTAGTATAAATAGAACACTTAGGTTCATTTTTAATTATTCTGACTTGGTGGAGCAAGAACGTGGGTTGCAGGCAGTTGAGGGGACGAAAATCTTAGGGTTTTTCTCTATCTCCTTCTTCTTTATTTCAATTGCTTGTATGATTAACACTCATTTAACGATGTTTAATCCACAAATGAGTTGCTAAATTCCCTTCTTGCTGAGGTTAGGAACATTTGTATTGAAATGTAATTCTTGATAAATTGGTTTTTCATCTTTTCTTCCATGGTTGTTCTATTGATTCTTGTTCTTACTGCATTAATGTGTGGCCAACGTTAATGAATATCTAAAAAGTCCGGTTTCACTCGAGAGAGCAAGAAATTCGAAAGTTGTGAATTGATAGGATATGATCTTTTCTTAGTTTGGGAAAATTGAGAACTGATTTACCTTCAGGATAGAGATATACCTGAAAGTCGTATTAGTCAATTAAGGAATCGGTTTTGTATGGCTAGAACATGAATTTCTTTTTATCACAGAGATGTAGGTGGAAGGTTCATGATTCTTAAGTTGGGTTAAATACGAGGGTTTTAATCCATAGGCAATAATTCTTGACTAGCAACCGGAGGAAAGATTAACCAAATTGTATCGATAATTTATTTATCTACATGTTCATTTTAGCCTTAGCATGCTCATACTTATAGTTCAGACTAAAATTGTATATTCGTTTTAGACTTAGTACAAAATTCGTTTTAATCTCTTGGCAAATGTTCTTGGCTAGCAACTGGAGGAAAAGATTAACCAAAGTATGATGATAATTAATTTCATTACATGTTCGTTTAACCTCAGCATGCTCTCATTCATAGTTCAGACTCAAAGTAGATAATTGTTTTACCTTTAGTATAAAAATTATAAAACAAACTGTCAAACTCTTGGTTACGCTATTGTCTGCATCTTTAGAAGGAAAATATAATACACTTGATTAGATTGCACTTCATCCAAGTCTCTGTGGGATCGATACTTGGCTTACTAAAGCGACTTACTACTTGTTCGACCACGTGCACTTGCGTGTAGTTATATACCCGTATAACAAACGAACGAACAAGTTTTTGGCGCCGTTTCCGGGGACTTGGCAATTGGTGAATTTGTTTTAAGTGTTAATTTACTGTATTCTTATTTTCTTAGTGTTGACAACTTGGTCTTAGCCCGTATTTTGCCGACTTAATTTCTGTTGAACACTGGCAAGAGACAAGGAGCTAGTGGAATCGTATATAGAGACAGAAAGAATATTTCACAGTAAACAGAGAGAAGCTCTACAAAGAAAGCTGCAGTTGCTCAGACAGACGATCATGGAGCAACAACAGAATCCACCGGTAGTACGGGCAGTGTTAGTGCCCGAAGAAGTAGCAGCTCGGCCGGTTCGCGAGGTGGCAATCCCACATGATAATAATGTCACATCTAGCATCCGCAAACCTGAGCCAGGAGGGAGGTTTGAACTTAAACAGAATATGGTGCAGTTGTTGCACACTAGCGGGCAGTTTACCGGTCTCCCTCATGAAGATCCACAGCAGCATCTCCAAAATTTTTTGGAGATAAGTGACACTTACATCCCCGCGGGAGTGTCATCAGATTATGTCCGGCTTACATTGTTCCCATTCTCACTATTGGGAGAAGCCAAGAGGTGGTTGAAAGCTGAGCCACCAAATTCTATTTCTACGTGGGATGATCTTGCAAGGAAATTCTTGATAAGGTTTTTTCCCTCCGGTAAAACAGCAAGACTTAGAAGTCAGATTCTAAGTTTCAAACAGAGAGAGGGAGAAAATTTATATTAGGCCTGGGAGAGATTCAAATCCATGCTGCAGGATTGTCCTCATCATCATCAGTCCAATGATGTGCTGGTGCACACTTTTATAGAGGGTTTGGAACCCTACACCAAAATATTGCTAGACTCAGCAGCTGGAGGGCAAGCACTGGACAAAACGTATGAGGAGCTGTATACCTTGTTGAACCGTATTTCGCAGGGCAATCCAGAATGGAATGCTGATTCATCAAGAGGTGGGACAAGGAAAGCAGCAGGAGTGCTAGAAGTGGATGGGTTTACAGCTATCGCTGCACAGATAGCTGCATTGCAAAATCTACTTAACACCCACTTCAGCAACATGATATTGAACCAGCCTCAAGCCCCAGTTAATGCAGTACAACAAATGTGGTGTGAAGTGTGTGGAAGCAGTGAGCACTCAGTTGAGTGTTGTGGAGCCAATCCTGACTCGGTAAACTTTGTGGGTAATGCACAAAGGAACCACCAACAGTATTGTAGTAGCTACAATTCAAATTGGTGGAATCACCTTGATTTCTCATGGGGTAGCAACAACAATCAGGGGCAAAGTTCGGGTCAGGGTGTGCAAAGGAACCAAGGAGGGCAGCAGAATTATCAAGCCCAATTCAGAAACAACAATGCACCTCCTCCACCACCATCACCCAGCATTGAGGAGATGTTCAAGACCATGATAGCTAACCAAGCTCAATTGCAGTCTGACAATGTGAAATTGGCAGCCGAAGTGAAAAACAACCAGTTAGCTACCAAGGCACTTGAATATCTATTTGGCCAATTTGCTAGTGCCCAAAACACAAGGCCTAGAGGAGGACTGCCGAGCGACACGGATCCCAATCCCAAGCAGGTAAATGTAGTGACCACAAGGAGTGGTTCGCAGCTGAAAGAGGTGGAACCAGAAAGACCACCTCAACAGTCGGGAGTAGTAGAAGTTGAGAGGGAGCACAGTAATGAAAGGGGGAAGACTAAGGAAGCTAGATCAGAAATACCTCCACCCCCATTCCCTCAACGACTAAAGAAACACAAGGAGGAGGCGTGTTTCAAGAAATTCATGGAGGTGCTGAAACAGGTACATATTAACTTACCTCTTGTTGATGTCTTGCAGGGAGTGCCGAAATATGCTAAGTATATAAAGGACATCGTGGCAAATAAAGTCGGTTGACTGAGTATGCTACGGTGGCTCTAACGGAGGAGTGCACTTCCCGGATTCAAAATAGACTGCCCACAAAGCTAAAAGACCCTGGGAGTTTTACTATCCAGATTACTATTGGGCAGAGCATCCGAGCTCGTGGATTGTGTGATTTGGGAGCGAGCATAAATTTGATGCCTTCATCGGTATTCAGAAAGTTGGGTCTAGGGAGTGCTAGACCCACAACAGTAATCTTGTAGTTGGCA
Source organism: Datura wrightii (assembly GCA_035772735.1). Taxonomy (NCBI): domain Eukaryota; kingdom Viridiplantae; phylum Streptophyta; class Magnoliopsida; order Solanales; family Solanaceae; genus Datura; species Datura wrightii. The sequence continues at coordinate 12,117,383 of JASDFA010000002.1, forward strand.
GATCGGTCCTTAGCCAGACCTGATGGTATTGTAGAGGACGTTCTGGTGCAAGTTGGCTCCCTAATTTTCCCGGTAGATTTTGTCGTGCTGGATTTTGAACCAGATGCGGAAGTCCCATTTATTTTGGGACGTCCTTTCTTGGCAACCGGGAAAGCACTAATTGACGTAGTTGTGGGGCAACTAACAATGCGAGCACATGACAAGGTGGAGGTGTTCGATGTGTACAAGGCACCCAAGCTCCTGATGGTGCATGAAGAACTCTCGGTGATCAATGTGATTGATCAAGGCGATGATAAGCAGATTAAGGATTCACGGGAGTTATTGGGAAAACCACCGGAAAGGTGTAAGCACTACTGGGGGGAGGACAGTGATCGAGAGAAATCATCCATCACCCTAGAGGACAACTGAGCTTAATGACGTCGAGCCGCGACGGTAAACCAGGCGCTGCACGGGAGGCAACCTGTGAAAATTTTTTCTTTGTTTTTGTAAAGTGTAAATAGATTTTCTTTTTCTTTTTCTTGATTGACTACAAAAATTTTCGTTTTAGTTTTTGTTTTATTTGTATTTAGAGTGAAACCTATAATTCTAACCAATTTTGTATAGTGAGATGAATTTCAGGTCAAATGGAGAAACATATGCACGGAATCGCGAAGGAAAAGTCGAGGTATGAAAATTAATAAAAAGTGGCAAATAGTGAACTGGGGCGACAGCTCCGTGTCACGGAGGTGGACCTCCGCGTTACCTCCGTGACATGTTGAGGTATAATCCCGAAATTTTAAAAATTTCTAGAACAGTCTCGCGATGGCTCCGTGTCACGGAGGCAGTGCACCGCGATGCACTCCGTGACACGTTCCCGTGTATATCGCGATGGGTCACACCGGGTCGCTGGGTGACCCGCGCGATTTCCCTACTTTTTAACCCCGAAAACCCTCCCTTTTCCCTTATTTTGCAATATCTCCGCGGCCAAACCCCCCAAAACCCATCCCCCATCAATGTGAAACGGAGTAGGCCAAGATATTCAACAAGTTTTCTTCGATTCTTCAAAGTCAAGGTATGTTTTCCAATTTCCTCTCAAATTCTTGTCGATTTTCTTCGATATTGCGTATGTGAGGTGTGCTAAATTGCCCTAAGTAGAAATTAATCATGAATTCAATTTAAATTATTGTTGATGAATGTTCGGAATGTCGTTATGATTGCTTGAACTTGTCAATTGCATAAATTAATCGAATTTGCTTGATAATATCAATTCTAGGGCTTGTATTTTGAATTTGAAGTTGAAAATGTATTGAACTTGTGAATTTCATGCCGGGATGTACATGTTGCATGAGATGAGTCGATATACAAATTGTTAGGATGATAATAGAACGACGAATTCTCGGGTTAAGGGAATGTTGAAATTTGTAAGAATTTGGTTGGTTGTATAGGTTCGTGTAGATAAATTTTTGTTGTTTATTTCATTTCTTTGTTTTACTTTGCTAAGTGCGATGGTTAAGATGTTAGTGATGGTAGTGATTGAGAGTAGCTGTACGAAGTCTGAGTAGTACGCAGAAGATATACCGTCGAAGTTTTCGAACGCACTAAGCATGATTGTATAGTTGGTTATTGTGTGTAAATAAAGATAATCTTGTCGTATTGTTGTAACTGTAGCTAAGGCCTAAGTGTGGGGTAACCTAGCTTAAACCGACCTTAGCTGATTTTAATATCCCTTAACTTAACATTGATCTTGTCTACTTGGGTTGACAGGTAAAATGGCAAGCAGGAAAGAGAAAGGGAAAGGCGCATCAACTTCAGGCGCCGGAAGGAAGTGAATCAGACTGGGCACAGCAGTCCCAGCAGCACCAGCAGTTCCACGCGGCCAACGCCGCCAATATGGAACGAGATGGGTGACTGATGAGGGGAAAAAGTGGTACGCGAAGCACAAAGAAAACAAATATTTCCCCGAGGAGCATATAGCATGGGAACCATTGGCACAGTAGTTCCCTAGGATGGTCCACCGGATCGAGGCAACTGGGCTCAATTTCATATTTGAGGAGCCCAAGGAATATAATTTGCACCTGGTTCGAGAGTTCTATGCCAATTGGAACCCGACTATCAGAAGTCACACCATCAAGATCAGACGGCAGATAGTCACTTTGGAGCCCCACCACCTCAATGCCATCATCGGAGCGTGGGACACAGACGCCCACATACTCTGACAGCTAAACATTACCCCACCGTATGCGGACATCAGACGCACATTGTGTGGGACCCGATCGACTGCTAGATGGAGCAGACACAAAGAGAGGGGCTACCACCAGACTTTGCCATATTCACAGATTAACAGGGAAGCCCGAATCTGGCTGAAGATAGTCTGCTCATGCCTAATCCCGGGGGTACGTATGACAGATGTAACCCGGGATTGTGTATGCCTGGTGTACGCCCTTATGAAAGGGCTGGAGATCAACGTGGGGGCGGTAATTATCTCCGCCATGAAGAGAGCCCAGTTGCACCAGGGGCACAGGTATGGCTTTGGTGGACTAATCACCACCTTCCTCAGGGGCCTAGATGTCGAGGAGGAGGCCCTTGATTATATCCCGCAGATGGAGCGGCGGGCCTTAGATGTTACTAAAACTAAGGCTCCCAACACCACCCACGGGCCAATGCTTACACTTGGCGAGCGACATGCTCGTGATGATCAGTATATGGCTCGAATGTATGGGATGCAGATGCTCCAGCTGAGGATAGGCGGGAGGCGGGCATCAGAGGAGGAGCTATGGCAGCTCGAGCTAGACTACCCCTTCGGCGAAAACGCCAGGGCTCTATGCCGAGTGGGGCCAGCATTTGTAGAGCCCACAGATGATGATGTCCCCACAGACGAGGAGACACGTCGGAAGGACTCCGATGTGGATTCCGATTATAACGACGGGGGCGACTCAGACATGGGAGATGAAGCAGCAACACCCGAAAAAGAAGTGGAATACTTTGACTGATCAGGGAATTCCACCACCCGATTTTGTGCTATTTTAATTTTTGTGAACACTGGGGACAGTGTTCGAGCTAAGTGTGGGGTGGGAGTAGTTAGGTGCTGGACTGGGCTGTTTTGTATGTATGCTCTCATTTGTTGTCGTGCATGTGAAATTTTGTGTTCCCTGTGAGTTGTGAATTGTTAAAGTGTTGTTTTGTATTTGTAAATTTATGTGAAATTAATGTTTGTTGCTGAATGTTGCTAGCTGATTCTGCTTCTGTACATATTTTTATTATCGAAATGATCGATATTTTTTTTTAACAAGTTAAAATCTTTTGTACATAATTTTTTCTATCGAAATGATCGATATTTTCAACATTTTTTTACTTCTTGGGTTTCTCGGCGTTTGTTTTCGGTTCTTTTACCGAGAATGGTCCCATTGAACTGCATTCATCATACTGACCGTTCCCTATGATGGATGGATGAAGACCGTCTTAAGGGAAATGTAGTCGTTAGGAGTAGATTTCTTTCAATTATTTTTCAGTTTTTTTCTTTGGTGGGTTGCATCCCAGAACCTGTAGTTACCATATGGTTGCGAAATTCTGGTTGCATGTTGTACATGATATTTAAAATGCAAAGGTGATTCGTATGAAAGCATGCAACTTTGTAAATATGTTGAGATACCTAGGCCATAGAGTTCGATTCAGTGTGATTGAGGCTTAATGTTTGAATTCCTGTAATTAGCTGATTGAAGAGTCTGTGAATACATTTGAATTGAGCATGTGCAAAAAAGTGTGAAGTGAGGTGTTGTTATTCCATGCTATTGTGCAGTGTCTAGAACTTGCCTGGTGTGTGTACAAAACGAAATGAAGGAGGTGTATTGTAGGAAAGGATGTAGGCATTTCTTTGTTTTAACCAAGAGTTTCTATTTATCCTTGTCGTACACACCTTGATTGTATACCCTAGTCAGCCCGTTGAGCCTTTAGCCTATTATTTTTTCTTTCCTTTGTCATAAAGTGTAAACCAAGCTTAATTCCTTCCTTTCATTAGCCGTAAAGTCTATACAAAACTCTTAAGTGCTTAAGAAGAGAAAATCATTTTCCCGAAGTGTCAAAGAGTGAGAATGGTGAAAAGAAAAAGAAAAGCAGAGTGAGAGATGAAAAGAAAAGGTTGAAGGTGCACTTGCTATAAATAAACTATAATGAAGGTGCATGAATAAGCTTTGTTGTTGTGTCAAGTGTGCTTAATACGATGGGCCATACTAAAGAAAATCATCAAGAATGGGATGATGAAAAAAAGAAACAATGTCCATGAGTTGATGGGATTTGTTGAAAAGGCGCTTAAGGATGCTAGTGGCTATTATTGGCTAACCCAATATTTACTAGTACCGTAGCTTCCATTACAACCCGTTAAAGTCCTACGTGATCTTACATTGCATTTCTTTATGTTAGTGGAGTAATACACTAAGGGCAAGCTTATGGGTTATGACATGATGCATGTGAATTCTTTTGAGAGAGAGAGCGAAATTCTGTTTACATGCCCCTGCTTAAAATTTTGTGAGTCATATGAGCAAAAAGGGGAAGATTCTTTTGTGTTGTGAGGGCACATGCTTGATGAAAGATTAATTTTCATGTCGGATATCTTGATTAGCTGATTTGCATGAGTTTGCCAATATCGAGAGTCGATTCTTAAAGTCTAGGGGGTCTTGATGTATTGAAGGTAATTGCATTGATAAGACCATGCATGTTTTCTTGATGATTTGCTGTATTGAATAATCAGTATGACCGTAGCCTAAATTGTCGAACCAATGTAGCGAGGTTGGGATGTAAATTGCATGAAGTGTAGGATTGTTGTTCGAGGACGAACAAGGATTTAAGTGTGGGGTAAGTGATCTTGGGAAAATTTATATGCCGAAGTGATACTCAAAAGTACCATTTTAGCCTTGTTTATCTACCAATGTGTATACATTCTCATGTAATTGGTAATAAAATGTGAATTTATACTAACCAACATGATTAGCATTGTTTTGCAGGTAAAATGTGATTTTAGGAAGATTAAAATGCATGTTGGATGATATCGGGGTTGGACTTGGATGCAAGCAAGGGATAAAGCATTGGACAGCATGAATTAAAGGGGCTCCGCGATGGAGCCGTGTCACGCTTCCATCGCGGAGGCCTTCTGCCTGGATAGGGAAAATTCACCCAAATTCCAGAGAGGGTCCGCGTCTGGTCCGTGGCACGGTGGCTTGGCTTCGCGTTGCACGTTGTGCCACGTTGGGCTTTAATTTCTGGACCCCCAGTTCCAGTGAGGGTCCGCGTCCGTAGCGTGTCACGGAGGCAGTGCTCCGCGATGCACTCCGTGACACGTTGCTCGTTATTTCGGGAAAAATTCCCAGCAGTATAAATAGAACACTTAGGTTCATTTTTCAATATTCTGACTTGGTGGAGCAAGAACGTGGGTTACAGGCAGTTGAGGGACGAAAATATCAGGGTTTTTTCTCTCTTTCTTTCTTCTTTAACTCAATTGCTTGTATGATTAACACTCATTTAAAGATGTTTAATCCACAAATGAGTGGCTAATTCCTCTTCTTGCTGAGGTTATGAACAATTGTGATGAAATGTGATCATTGATTCTTTGGTTTTTCATCTTTTCTTCCATAGTTGTTCTATTGATTCTTGTTCTTACTGCATTAATGTGTGGCCTACGTTAATGTATATCTAAAAAGTCCGGTTTCACTCGAGAGAGCAAGAAATTGGAAAGTTGTGAATTAATAGGATATGTTCCTTACTTGGTTTGGGAAAATTGAGTCTTGATTTACTTTCAGGATAGAAATATACCTGAAAGTCATATTAGTCAATTTAGGAACCGGGTTTGGATGGCTAGAACATGTATTGCATTTAATCACAGAAATGTAGGTGGATGGTTCATGATTCTTAAGTGAGGTTAAATACGAGAGTTTTAATCTCTTGGCAAATGTTCTTGGCTAGCAACTGGAGGAAAAGATTAACCAAAGTATGATAATAATTAATTTCATTACATGTTCGTTTAACCTCAGCATGCTCTCATTCATAGTGTTAGACTCAAAGTAGATAATTGTTTTACCTTTAGTATAAAAATTATAAAACAAACTATCAAACTCTTGGTTACACTGTTGTCTGCATCTTTAGAAGGAAAATATAGTACACTTGATCAGATTGCACTTCATCCAAGTCTCTGTGGGATCGATACTTGGCTTACTAAAGCCACTTACTACTTGTTTGACCACGTGCACTTGCGTGTAGTTATATACCCGTATAACAAACGAACGAACATGTGGCTCCTAGATCTAGTAGGGCATACACATCTAGATGGAAGAAACGTAACATAACCATGACAACATTAGGTGAGCTCTCCTAATCCCGATTAGAGGACAAAGAATAAAAGCGATTTTAGCACTGAATGCAATCCATACCTGAACTATTAACCTATGGAGTTGGATGCCCTGCTTGGGCTTCTGAAGTGGTAGACTGTGATTTCCCTCGTCCTGTTGTCGAACACTCCTTTAGCCTGTGCCCTAGATGTCCACAGCCAAAGAAAACTTCTTTTCCCTAGTGGCATTCACCTGGATGGTTCCTTCCACACATAGGACAAGCTGGGTAACGATTACTAGCACTATAACTCTGGGTCTGAGAACCAGATGCTCCACCCTTCCGATCCTTGCGGGACCGGTAAGAAGGGGCGCTGGCTGAGGTGGGTGCTGTAGTCCTCCATTGATTCTGTTGTGGGTGGATATTACCGTTGGACCTTTGGTGTCCATAATCAGATTGATCTATTCTTGCCCGCTTGTTCTCTCGCTCCATATCTTTCAACATTTCTACCTTAATTTGCTAGGCATGAATGACGAGGCTGGAGAGGTAAATATCCATTATGAGCATCGTGGTCCTGTGCTCCTTAAGTACCAGGTTTGATACTCCATTGATGAATTTGAGCATGCAAGCCTTTAGCTCGACTACCATCTCTGTAGCATACCTCGACAACTAAGTGAACTCGAACACATATTCCTCCATGGTCCTATTAACCTGCTTTTTGTTCATGAACTATGCGACCTCAACCTTCCTCAACTCCCAAGGGAAGAATCTGTCTAGAAATGTTGTGGTGAACTCTCCCCACTCTACTGGTTCTTATTTTACTAGTCTCCCTTCCTTTATCTAATCGTACCAAATCTGAGCCACCCCTTTTAACTAATAGGTGGCTAGATCAACACTCTTTGCGGAGCTAGCACCCATAATCCAGTTGATCTTCCGCATCTCATCTATAAATCCTATGGGTCCTCTCCCACCTTGGATCTATGAAAAATCGGAGGCTTCATTCGGGAAAGTCCCAAGCCTTAGCAGCGGCCGCCAACCCATTTGTATTCAGTGGAACCACCTGTTGGTTGACTTGGTTAGTCACTGTCTGAGCCAGCTGCTGGATTGCCACTCCGAATTTTGCTGAGGACACTTGGTCATCCTAAGGGACTATTGGGGCTAGTGGGCCAGGTCGATTGGCTTTGCCATCCCTCCTTCCGTTTCCTCGTTTTGGAGGCATAGTTTTACTGAAATGAAATAGAGCACGAGTTAGGAGAACGCTTCTGGGATTGCACTTCATCGCACGATAACGAGTATGAAAAAAAAAGGAAGTTTTCCTAACGACGACTTTTAGCCTCCCCTCCATAAGTGTGGTGCGCTTCACACCCATGAAAAGGACTCTATTCGAAGAGGCTTTCAAACATCCTAGGATACTCTAAACATAGTTCTCTAATACCATGTTTTTCATAACCCGAGTCTATACCTTGGATAAGACACGGTACATTGAGCCAAAAGTTACCCGAAGTGAACCAATGATCTATCATTACATTGGGAAATTGAGTAAACATAAGGAGACGCTCTTATAATAATACAATCATTTAAGAAATAATGATTTGGAAAAACTCAAGAGTCAACATATCAAAACAACTAATATTGCATAACTATGTTTGAAATCCAACTACTAACTAATGAGTTGTTGGGACAAGCCCACAGCTAACTCTAAAGTCTGTCTAAATAAGAACTAACTGAGAACAAATACCGTCCTCAGAAGATGAGGACTTACCAAACACTACTGCTGATATCATCTGAAGAAACTATGGATGATGCTGGGACTGAGAACCCTCGTTTCTATCATAATATGATACAGGATGGAAATTATGCATTAGTACATTGAATGTACTAAGTAAGCGAGAGATAAAATAAGCATGAAAGAATAGGTAACTAAACTGAAATAACAGGCTCTGATACCAAAAGGAATACGCAGAGGGCTCTAATACAAAATGTGGGGTAAGACAGGGTGAGGAAACGGTGGGCAAGGCGGCGAGATTGCAAGAACAATAGTTTTCTTATGAAGGGGGACTGGGCTTCAACATCCCGAAGGACAGCTTGCCACGAAACCCGACTTCAACATCCCAGAGGACGACTTACCAAGTCAGTCGAATAGTAAATTTTATCATAGACATAAAAGAATTTCCCTACTAAAAGCGGCTGGCTTCTACATCCACATGGACGATTTGCCATGCTATACAATTCGGGAAATCTTTTACTCTACTTATAAATTTAGTTGCTTATAAACTTTAGAAAACTATTGTACTTGTAACAAGCTTGCTTACCCAACATGTCGAGGCCCTATACTACTTCAAAAGGATCAGCCATACTATGCCTTTAGAAAGGAAGAACAAGAGAGAATTTAGCAAACACTCATATTATTGAACATAGGAAAGTTTTTACAAGACTCAACTAGCTGCGTTCTACTCTGATTTACAATGGACAGCCTAGCTTCCTTTATATAGAGGTTAGGAGAAGGAGACTACAAGATAAGACTTGGCACACCTTTCTAGAAAGCCTAACAAAACAAAAACGACACACTTTTTTACATGGCCTGAAAAAGACAAATCTGGCACACTTATTTAAACAAACTCATCTACAAAGAATAATAACAACAGACGCCGAATAAACCAAACGGCCTAATAAAACGGCTAGCCTAATATGCACAAGGAACCCATGTGAAAAGCATGTGAAGTGGGGCCCACTTTCCTCTTCATATAGGTAGTAAATTTCGGCAGGTGATCTGAGGCGGTCAGCTTCTAGAGTCTCGCACACGTCTTGTAGACATCATCATCCATTATCTGGTGGGACAACGTGTGGAGGTGCCATTGGTGGGTTTGAGCATTCTCCACCTAGATCCCATCGGACTCCATCTTTGCCGACGAAGAAGCTAGTATCATGCAAACTCCGTTTTAACAATCTCGTAAAGTAGCATTTCCTGCTCGATGTTTCTGCAATGGCTTGCTTCATTTTTGGAGAGTCCTGTGATGAAGTATTTGATGGGACGTTTAGCCTGATCCATGTAATTGCTTGAGTGATTTCATCCCTAATGATCTCGTAGGGTGCCCGATATTCCTTTTTAGCTTTTCAGACTTCTTCCCAGTGAAAATGTGTATCAGTGTGGTTCCATGGTTCCCGTTCTTCTACCAAAATCTCTTTTGGAATGAACTTATTTTGCTGGAAGATAAACCTTTGTGCTTCATAGTATTCTTCTTCCAAGGACAAAATAGAGACTAGAAATTACCAATAGAAAGAGAGTTCTGGCTCAGCATGGACTTTCCCGTCGATTAACTTTACTGGTCAATGCAGCATGAATATCGTTTCATCGTATGAATTCTTGAAGCATTGAACCTAGTACTGTCGCGGTTTGAACCATTGTAGAAATACCTTCAAAGCTGGTTCAATCTTGTCAAAATGCCTTAATATGTTACATTTGATTTCCATCAGGATGTAATACTGGTGACCTAAGTACCAGAAGAACCATAAGAGTTCCTGTGGGAAATCATTAGCAAATGGAATAAACACGTGACAAAAGGGGTATTCCGGGTTTACTCCATAAGGTTTCAGGATGGATCCTCCATATTTCCTAAAAACTTATAGCTCATAGATGGTTCGAATGGGTCCACATATTGGCTAAACAAGTCTGGCAGATGCCTTGCCAGCCTTGATGACCTGGGACCTGGTGGGTTAGTAATCATGAACATATGGATGGCTGGTTCCTTCATCTTCTTGGGCTTCCCTGGCAAAAACCTTTTTGCGAATTCATCCGGTTGCGATAGGAAGTCTGCTAGGAAATTATCTTTCCCTTTCAGGTGCTTCACTTGGAATTTGTAGGATGAGAAGCATTGTGCCCATCTGAGAATTTGTGGGTGTGGAAGTATCTTTGGATTTAACTGGATCATCTTCGGGAATGCCTTCATATCCATCTCGATGAGAAATTCAATGTGAATTAGGAAGAAGTTGAATTTCTTGATTCCATTTTTCACAACTAGAATTTCCTTGAAGGTGGAATGGTGCTGCTGCTCTGAATCCTTGAATTTTCCGCTAGAATATCCGCATATCCCTCTGTGGCCATCTTTTTCTTCCATAAGAACTGCACTTTAGTATTCATTGCTGGCATCAGTCTGTAGTATCTTCTTTCCATCTGAAGGAATATGGACAGTCTTCACCTTTTGGGAGGGTTCCTTGATCGTTTGGACAGCTTCATCCTGGTCTTTACCCCATGCTTGGGCATTCTTTTTAAGCATTTTTGTAAGTGGATAAATATATATAGAGATTTTAGGAATAAAATCTCTAACATAATTTATAATCCCTAAAACTTGTTGAAGCTTCTTTCTGGAGAAGTTGGTGTCTGGAAATCTGAGTAATTCCTGGCATATGTGCGGACCTGGACTCTATGCTCCATTGCTAAAATGCATCCATAAGAAACCAATGTCTTTTTGTACGAGGACCATTTTCTTAGCAGAGAGCATAACTCCATTTTCTCTTACTATATAATGAAAATGATAGAGTAAGGCAAAGTGCTCCTATGAAGTATCACTGAACAATAGGATATCGTCCATGTATACTAGTGAGGTGTGGAGGATAGGCTGAAAGATTTTGATCATGGCTTTTTGGAATAGAAAGGGTGCAGGCTTCAGCCCAAATGGCATAACCTTCCATTAGAAGTGTTGATCAGGAATGCAAAATCCTATTTTTGGTCTTACCTAAAGATGTATCCCTCTTGTATGATCATCTCTCTTGTTGACATAGAAAGCTTCACATGCCCATTGAGAATCAGATGGCTCGATCAGTCCAAACTCCATGAGTTCAGCACACTCTTTCTTTGTCAAGTTGAAGGTTCTCCGGATTCATGCCAGAATGGCTTGCCTTGGTTGGGTTGATGTTTTCATTCTTCTTAAATGGGAGTTTGATGAAGAATTCTTCATTCAGCCAGAGTGGGTTGCGAAATTTCTTCATGAACTCCTTATGAGATTAAGCACATGAATGTTCCATCAACTGTTGCTTGATTTCTCTGATTTGTTCATCTTCAGTGATCTATAATAAGCGTGAGACTTCTGAGTATGGCTTAAACTGCTTTTTGAACGCTATTCCATAGGCTCCAATGTAGAGTCTATCCTTAAATTTTCTGAAGATATCAAATATGGTTATGAGATCCTTTCCTGGGACATCTGATCCGAATAGCTTTTTTGGGAATTTTTTGTCCGGGGAAGAACTCGATCGTTATCGGATGTTTTGTGATGATCGTGGTTTTCAGGATTCCATTTGATGCAATGTTGAAGTTCTTTAAATGAGTGATTCACTAATCATCGGGAAGCACTACTGGATTTATCAATGATGAGGCCACACCAGTATCCATGAATGCAATGACCTAAACTGGTTTATCCCATTTGAACAGATAAACATTTACCTGGACCTGAGGAATATTGATAATGTTGTTGATTTCCTCAGCCTCTGAGATCTGGTAATGGTCATGCCCATGTTCTTCATATATTTCCATGGAGAAAAGGGTGTCTTCTGATGGCTCATCTTTTGCAGAAAGCACTGATTTGAGTTCATTGTTCCTGACATCAGTGTATTCTTCCATTTCTATGAAAAGCCGGATAAACTCTTTAGCTTGAGGAAAGTTCTTTGTGAAGTGTCCGATCTAGTGGCAGATGAAGCATCTTTCATTCTTTTAAAGCCTGCCTGGACGCTTTCTCCTTAAGTATTTTGTTCTCCTGGTGTATTTGGATCTTCCTCCAGTAGGCTTTGGCCATTTGATCTTCTTATATTTCTTTTATTTGCTTTGCCTTCGCACATGGCAAGAGCAACTGGACCTGGTGATTAGGTTAATCTTGCTGCAAGCTTTATCAAGGGTTGGATTGTTGTGCATGATCTGCTTCAAAACAGATCTTTTTGTGCAGATGTCTTCTAGCTCTATGAAAATTGCTTGCCTTATGTAGCCAACATGAGGGATTGTGATTGACAGGAACTTTTCCTCAATAATCATCATGGTTCGTCCTGCTAATATCTTTGGCAAGGATGAAATGAAGGCTTGCATCAAACTAGCGTCTCCACCTAGTTCAAAGTATATTTTTGCCATTTTCTGGAAATGAATATCAATGACATCTCTGTCGAATGATACGCATTTAAATGTCGAAGATTTGTCTTCATTGCTTTTCTTGCCTTTGGCCTATATCTCCACGAAAGACTTCATGCAGGATTCTAATGTTGAAAGCAAAGTCTTGGGACGTGAGGAAAGTATTCTTGTCATACATTCCCAGTGCGATCCACCAATCTCTAAGGATGCCAGAGAACCTTGATGTGAACTCTCATAGGATTAGATATTTCTCCCGCTCTACCAAGTGTTTCGTACCATCCTGGTAAGGAAATCTTGGATCATTTGTGGCCATTTCGAAACCTTGACATCATCGAGAGTGAAAGTATGGAATCCAGTTCATACCGATTTTGGCATTTTCTAGTCTCCTTTCCGAAATTGGATCTTCTTTTATCCCGTCTTGATCATCATTGACTTCAGAAGCTTCTGGTTCCCTTGGTCGGTTCATGTATATCTGTGGATTATATCCCACAGAGGTGTCTAGTAAGAGATCCTCACTAGAATCGATCTCCGTTTCTTCAGTTTTATCAGTTGGATCATTGTCTGTTGTCTCTTCAGTGTTGGATCCTGTGCTATCATTCTCGTTAAAGCCATAGAGTTCCGGAACTACTTGATCTGAGATCATCAAGTTTTCTTAATCTGGCTCCATTGAACTTTCTCCAATCTCTTTCCTTCTTTTGGCCTGTTTTTCTGCTGCAAGGGCATCATTCCTTTCCCAAACTCATTTTGCAATATCAAACTCATTTTCCTCTTTGGATTTTTGAGGATAAGGTGTGGGTTCATATGGAGTGAAAGGAGAGGTAGTACCTAGACGGGCCAATTTAGGTGGTGAGTGTGTCTGTGACGACATAGGGAAAAAGGAGGATTTTGGAGAATAGCAAGGATAGGATGCTGGTCAAGTTTCGAAGAAGCAAGATATTCCTTTACTCCTTTAGGTTTATGTTGGACCAAATAACGAATTTGTAACCATGGATTGGTTGTCTTTTTAGAAAAGGCGTACCCCTTTTAGTATCAGATCCCTCTGAATAATTAAAAACTGTAAAGTGATAACACTGAACTATAACTGATATGGTCAATAATGACCGTAGCTAATGGTCATAAACATGTCTTGGAATTGATATATTGAACTGAGCTAAATGGAACTTTACTGAACTGGACTAAACTAAAAGTGGGAGAGTATAACCGTCCTATAAGCACGTGACCTAAATGTGGAGTTCGATGCATACGCTCCATCAATAGGACCTAATATACCTTGCCAGGGTATAAAGGCATGACATAGGTGATCACAAATCCAGGGCCCGATGGGCCAATGACCTATGGTAGGAATGTAGTTTCGAGAACCAGGGTTTGCTGGAACCCCGGTCTGCTTGGTGCTAAGTACTACCCCACTGGATAATCCTAAATTGTCTACTATGCTAATAGCTCAAAGCTGGAGCCCAAGACTAAGTCATGGATACTTATCTAGAATTACTCTGAGAGTCTTATCAGACTGCTACTGTAACTGGTATACTAAGACTGGTCAGAGCTGCTTATTTGGAAGCGTCGTAATAGTCTGTAGAACTAATTAATAACTGATAACTGATATTGATGACTGATAACTGGGAGGTATTAATGACAACTCAAGAACTGACTATAGTCAAACCGATCAGTTGACATTACTAAAAGAGGAAAATATTAACATCATGAGTGAAACTGAGATAGCACGCAACCAACTGAGAATTCATCTAATAATAATAACATGGAATTTCCAACAATGATATAGTCCATCAATATTATGTCTATACAATTATGCAAGACTCTAGTTCCTACACTTATCGAATTAGGGCTAAAGTCATTTTGCAGGAAACAAGTATCAACATGATCACTAGATAGCGAAAATATAGCAATAAACAATATGAACAACATGTCACATTATTCAATCGGAACATGACCGAAAATTTCTTCAAATTCGAAAGACTCATGGCTTTGAAATGATAAGAAAATTTAGATGGATTTTAGGACAAGGAAAGGAAAATTCCCTTGCTAAATTCTCACATACCTAGTGTAGAAATCCAAGAGAAAACCTTTGGCAAATTAAGAAGAAAAGTCGAATGCTCTAGCTTTGCCCTGAGGAGTCTGTCTGAGAGTTCTTCGTACTGAGTTTGAGTGTTAAGAGAAGGAATGAGAGGAACACGTCGATACACCTTTAGTTCTCTCCTTAACGTGCCCAAAATGACGTAGTATAGAGTCTAGGAGTTTAGGAAATTATGAAAAAGTCCTTAAAATTTTCACACAAAATCACACTGCCGGTCACAATGAGGGACTGGACGATTCATTGTTACTGACCATGAATCATGGTTTATCTCGTCGCCAGCACAGGAAATTTCTCATCACGGGTCACCACAAGGGACACCATGACCCATAGTGTACCCGATGACTCGTCGTGACTAGTCATTGGGAACACTGCCAACTTTTCAACATCCAAGGCAAGACCTTGACCACAGCCAACCTAATGACTAGTGTGGTTGACCACGACTCGTGGCTTCACCAGTGGTCAACCCTAAAACAAAAACTCCTACAAATCTTATTCTATTCCCCACGAGTCACCTAACAACTCATCGTGCACCTCATGGGTCAGTCGACAAGTGGTGCTATGACCTGGTGCAGAAAATCCTATTTTCTCTATTTCAAACCTCAGGTCTGATCTTAGGGCTTTCGAGGTATTACACGAGTGGCTCAAATTTATTCATACCATGAGGCCAGGACCTTTCCCTGCCAAATAAACCGATTGTGCTTCGACCAAATCCCTTGATTCCTTCTGTTGAGGACATAGCTTCACAACATTTTTCATGAGGGACCCGTGCTACCCTTTGTCACAACCCGAGCTAGGACCCTGGATCGAGACACGAGACTTACAACAATGAAATGAATCAAGTCAACCCATGGCATATACTAGCAACTCAAGAGCATAAATTAAAAGGGAAACTGATAACTTAAACCTAAATAAGTGGAGATTAGAATAACATAACGTACTACAAACAATAACATCACAACGCTAAATCTCAAAGCGGAACATACTTTTCTATGTCTAAAAAGCCTCTACTATCTATTGAGATGATAGGACAAGCCCTTAACTATCTCCAAGTCTGAAACTAAACTGACATGATAAACATAACTAAAAGAATGTCCCTGGAAGATGAAGAGTCGCCCAATAAGGGCTAGCTTAACAGATAGGGAAGTGAGATATCAGCAAGACTGGGCTGGATCATCTGCACCTATATCATGAAATGATATAGTATAGAGTATGTATTCAGTACTTTGAATGTACTGAATATGTAAGGTACACAAAACATTCTTCGTAAATGTTAACTTAAATCATGCATATAAATATAAATCAATTAGATCATGAGAGGAAGAACTGCATGCTGAAAACTATATCTGAGACATACATAGTCATAAGCTGGTTATCATAACTGAAGGTAGTGACCCAAGATTTAGAAATAGAAATCATATGACTTGTCATAGCTAAAATAATAAGTAAAAGCTCATAAACTGATCATTGGATCAAATCTGTTGTAAAACATAATATCAAAAGTTGTGAACATGAGTAACTGAAAAATGAGGAGCAATGGGAGATTTGTCATAACAAACACTATCACAATAGAGTTTATATGATCCCCCAACTATCACACTCAAGTGGGTAGAGTCGTCTAAAACCATGCCAGGTCTAAGGATGCTACTCATGATATCAAAATCAAGTTGAGGCCCCTCGGGGCAGGGAAAAAGTCTCTTGAGAGGTCCGAAAAATAAATATACCTATGTTGGCGCATAGTCTATGAGACTGGGGAACCTTGGAATCCAAGCCTATTAGGTGCTAGACACTATTCCCAAAAACATGCATAGTGCTCATATCATTTTTCAACGATGCTGAAATAATGATTTATACATAGCTTGAAATAAAAAAATTTGGAGTCTTGACCCCAAACCATATGATAAACTGATCTTATTAGCCTTGGATAAATCATAAAAACGTATTTAACTTTTATAGGCTTGCCAAAATCATGAAATCATGCATACTTGAAATAGACTTCATAAATAATAATCATGACATCATAAATGGATAGTTCATAAACATTCATTCATGCTAAATATCTCATTATACTTAAAATCATGAATTATAAGCATGACTTTTCATAAAACTTGCATAATAGGGTGTAATTTCCAATAACCTAAAATCATGAAATTAAAGTAAAATTATAAGAAAATCTGTCCATTAGACTTTAAAACATACTTTATATCATGAGGGGGTTAGACCCATAAATATATTATAGAGAATTTCATAAAATTGGGTTAAAACCCTAGAAATCAATACACTTGTTTAAGAACTTGAATTCATGAACTTGAGGGAAAATTTGGGCATAAGGGTGGAAGGAAATCCTCATTTATAGCCCTACATACATGTGTAAACTGATTTCCAAACTAGCTTTGAAAACCCAAGAGAATTGGGAAAGACATTTGGGAGAATTTCTAGCACGATCTTGGAAGGGAATCTCAATACCATACATGTATGGGAGTCTAATGACTTTGAATAGGCCAAACCCTCTTAAAACACTCCTTTCATGGTTAAAATTACATCATTAAGGAGTAAGGAGCTTAGGAATTTCGAAAATGCCCTTAATAATTCATTTGGAAAAATACCCACTGCCTGTCATACGGCCCATACCACGAGTCATATCACAAACCTATGACTCGTGGGTTCCTCTCGTAGCTAGCTAGTCTAATTTCTCCAACTCTCTGATTATTTTAATGATGCCTACCACGACTCATAGTTCCCTACTACGAGTCATACAATCACTCGTATGACTAAAACCTAGCAACTCAGCAACATGTTATGACTCTATGACCAAAAGTCGTACCACCAAACCCCAACTCATGGTGTGGTCTCATGGTATAGGGAATGAGCCTCTGAACTTTACCATGAGTCTTCCTACAACCTATACTAGCTTACCACGAGTTGCACCAGCAATCCTACTGAGAGAGAATTACAGACTCCTTTGCTGAACATACTCAACTTCTCGAATCTATTCTTAGAAACTTTGGGGTGTTACATTATCTCGTCCTTGGGGACATTCATCCTCGATTGTAGATTAAGAATACTAAAGCGCTAGGGAAAGATCTGCAATCCCAAAACGAAATAGTTGAAGCTGAAAACTGATAGAGTGACTGACTCTGGACTGAAATACATGACTAAACTTAATTCATGAAAAATACAAAAATTCTATGACATGAAAGGAACTTAGAGCGGTGAACTTGACATGAAACAAAATAAATTTCTAAGGGGGAAACATATATCTCATGCTGAAATTGAGCCGAAAGGGAAAAGATGTGGGTATCTAGCCACTATATCTACTTCGTCTTCCCACATAGCCCTATAAACAAGCTAATTCCTCCACAAAACATTCACTGAACCTACTTCATTATTCCTCAATTTACAAACTTGACTATCAAGGAACTTAATCAGAAACTCCTTATAGGTAAGCTATCCTTCACACCTATCCTCTCCACTGGAACAGCTAAGATTAGGTCACCAATGCACTTCTTCAATAGAGATACATGAAAAATTTGATATACTG
This sequence comes from Datura wrightii, assembly GCA_035772735.1. Classification (NCBI taxonomy): domain Eukaryota; kingdom Viridiplantae; phylum Streptophyta; class Magnoliopsida; order Solanales; family Solanaceae; genus Datura; species Datura wrightii. The sequence goes on from JASDFA010000002.1 coordinate 12,135,413, forward strand.
AAGCTAAGTTCGCTAGTAGCTCTAACTCATATTCCACTTTGCTGACTCAACTCAGAATCCTATAAGGACCAACATATTTTGGATTAAGCTTCCCTTTTTTCTCAAACCTCATCACCCCCTTGATGGGTGACACCTTCAAAGGTACCCAATAATTAACCTCAAACTCAAACTCTTTCCATCTAACATCCACATAAGATTTTTGTTGACTCTGAGCTTTTTTAGCTTTTCCGTACTAAGATGAACTTTATCCATGGCCTCATGAATTGAATCTGTCCCTACCAAGACAACCTCACCTACCACAAACCAACAACTAGGCGATCTATGATGAGTTGGTAATTTACCGACTCAATAGACTCAAAATATTTAGTTTTTGCTTAGTTCTGGAGTTGATTAGTTGGATTTTATGCCCTTTCTGGTCTTATTGTGTGCAGGTGGCAATGTTTGAAGAAAAGAGCTAAAATGGGGGTAAAATGGAGGAATTCAGCAGAAGTGGCAAGACGCAGGTGTTAACCGATGAAACGCCGGTTGAGAAGATGAAGGTCATTTCCTTGGCAGAGGAATGCCATCAGCGGTTCACGAATCACTTATGGTGAAATGCCAGTTCGGTGGCCCAATGATGCTCAGAAAAATCTGGAATTTGCATTTAAGGTCCGGTGGTTCACGGATTTGCTTCGGCAAAATGCCAGGTGAACCGCCGAAGTTCATTGATAATGACTGAAGTAAAAAGAGCAAGCAGCCGGCGGTTCACGGAATTCATCGACGAAACCACCGATGCTTTCGCCAATTCCAGAGCGATGCTATTAAGGTAAAATTGTCCATTGCTGAAAAAGGAAGGAAAAGTACCCTAATTTTCAGGGTATAAATAGAAAAAGAAGTACATCGTAGAAAGAAGAGGGAAAAGAGGGAGAAGATAGAGATATTGAGAGATAATCCAAGTACACATCACATCACCTTTCCTTTTTAGCTGAAGACGATTTTTAGCTAAGAAAAGGAGATTTTGATTGAAAGTTGTAAAAGATACTCTACTCTCTTTTCTTCTTTGGTATTATTTAGTTTCAGCTGTAGTTGAAGGATAATTGTGCTTTTGATTTATCTACGCTTCTTATTAAATTCAATGATGCTTTTGATGATTGTATTTTTTAATTTCCTAACTATGAGTAGCTAAAATCATTAACTAGAGGTTTGTGATGATGAATACTTAATTGGTTTTGTTATTGCTAGAGTTAACTTCATAATGTTCAATTAAGTGTAAATCTATTAGATTCCTTTCAATCTATTAATGAAGATCCATTGATGATGATACGGCTCTATCTATACTTGCTTAATTTTTGCTCGAGAGAGAATAATTAAGTATTGGAAGGGAATTTAGTAGTGGCTATGGATGTGAGGTGGTAAAATTAGGCTAGTAGTGGCTAAAATTACTTCCTTCTTCCTATTAGCAACTAATAGCTAGGAATAGTGAAGTTGATGATCCAAATCAATTCGGGTGTGTTAAACTATAGCTAGAGTTTGAAAATTTTTTAGTTAAGGGTAGTCAATAGGCTGGGAAGCTCAGGCTACCTATTTCCCGAGATTATTTACATTTATTAAACTTATGAAGTTAACCTGGTTCATCCCAATCTAATTCGTATTTCATCTACACTACACCTCTTGTAATCTACAAATATTGTCTACAAATTAGCTGATCCTTCTAGTTTGAATTCACTAAAGAAATTTGAGTAATTCTCTGCGAAGTTTATTCCCCCAATTCCCATGTTTTATGTTAAATTTATATGGTGCAAGCTAAAATCAACTTCTCAATCAACACTTGAATTCATCACTCTCTAGTCCTCGTGGGATTTGACCCCGACACTCATCGGGTTACTTGTTTTGATACAACGACCATGCATATTCTTTGATTTAAGAAGATATTTTTGACGTTATCAAAAATGGCGTCGTTACCGGGGGCTGGTGTTTGATGATCTTGTGATTGGTTATTAAATTGAATTAGTGAGCATCATAGCTACTTCATTTGATTTTGTTCCTTGTTGTTAGGAGCTAACCACCTCATGAGCCATCACACCCAAGCAGGAGATAGTTCAGTGGACGGGAACATGGAACTTGACAAAGATAATTCGGTGATGCCGGAAGTTGCAGGTGCTATTTTCCTACCACCAACAGTAGGGAATGCGGTATTCCATGTTTCACTTATTACAGATGAAAGGGCTTTTTGGCAGCAAGCCTAGCGAAGATACAAATTCTCACTTGACGAATTTCTTAGAAATTTTCCAACCCTTAAACATCAAAAACATTAGTCAAGAGTCAATCAGGTTAAGACACTTCCCTTTCTCATTAACAGGAGAAGCAACAATTTTGTTGGAGGAACTTCCTCTGGGGTGCATTACTTCGTGGCAAGAGTTAACCGAGGGTTTCCTAGATTAGTTTTTCCCTCCCTCGAAGGTGTTACAACTAAGGGATGATATCACAAACTTCCGATAAGAACAAGGAGAGCCTTTGCATGAGGCTTTATTGAGGTTTAAGAAGAAGGTTGCCCTTTGCCCAAATCATTGACTACCGGATGGGGTGCTTCTCTAAGGTTTCTATCGGTCCCTTGATTCAATGACCAATCCGTTGCTAATAACTTAGTTGGGGGATCAATTATGGATCAAACTTATGGGTTAGACAAAGCTCTCCTTGACCGAATGACAAAAACCAATAGGGCTTCGCACACAAGGAAGATGAGTGTGTACACTCCTGAGATTAGCTCAAGTGCATTGGCAACGGAGTTGCAGCAAAGGGATGATGAGCGAGATGAGACTCTAGACAGGATGATGAGACAATTAGAATTGATGACCAAGCATGTGATAGGAGTAGTTCCGAAGGTAGTAAATGTTGTGGGAATGCAAGGTCCCTTGCAATATGAAAGAGAGCCTTCGCCACCAAGATATGATGAAGAATTCCAATATATGGGTAACCAAATGGGAGGGCCTCGACTTGGCATTCAAGGAGCAAACCAAGGCCCGTGGCGCCCAAGGGATGATGACCAAGGGTGGAGAAATTGTGACCAAAAAGGATTGCCAGAAAGGAATGAGAGGTGGAACAATAGAGAGACAAACCAAGAAGGTGATCGTTACCATCGAAGTGCAAATACATACATTCCACCTCCTATGGTTGGAAATCCTCAAAAATAGCTAGGAGTAAGTGATGCAGGCAGCTCCAAAATTGAAGACATGCTCTCAAGAGTTTTGAAGAAGGTGGAGTAAACCGAAAGTGGAGTGAAAGAGTTAAGAGGGGAGGTGTCCAACCTCGCTCAAACAGTGAGTTCACACTCGTCATCAATCAAGCATTTGGAAGCTCAAATGAATCAGCTACAGCCCAAATCAACCCGAGAATGAAAGGCACATTACGTAGTGACACAATGCCTAATCCAAAAAAAGATGGTCAATGTATGGCTATTGTCACTAGATGTGGTAAGAGAATTGGAGATGTACTAGGAAATCCTTGTGAGGTGGAGAAACTGAAAGTAGTTGACGAATATGAGGGTGATGAAATGCCAATGATTCCGGAAAATGAAGAGAAGGATGAAGAAGAAACAGAGGAAAAGGATGATGAGACCCACATTCAAGTGGATGATGAAGAAGCAGGCATGAAAGCACCAGTTGATGATAGAGCTGAAGCAAGACTGCCACCACCATATCCACAACGAATTACCATGAAAAAGAAGAAAGATCAATTTAAGAAGTTTGTTGACATGTTTAGTAAGTTGTCCATCAACATACCATTAGTGGACGCTTTGATCCAAATGCCTGGTTATGTCAGGTTTATGAAAGACTTGTTGAAAAAGAAGAAGGTGGTTGATGTAGGAAATGAAAAGAAAACACACCTTTGTAGTGATGTAATGATGAGCAACCTTGCCCCAAAAAGGGAAGACCCCAGAGCTTTATGCATGATTGGGACTTGTGTGTTTAAGATGGCTCTATATGATCTCGATGCAAGTATAAATCTTATGCCCTTGCTCATTTTCAAGAAATTAGGCCTCGAAAGTATGAAACCAATATCGATGTGGCTATTAATGGTAGATAGGTCAATCAAAAGACCTATGGTGGTGCTAGAAGATGTGTTGGTGTGAGTTGACAAGTTCATTCTCCCAGCTTATTTTGTTATTCTGGATTGTGACATGGATGTGGAAGTTCCCATAATTTTGGGAAGACCTTTGTTGGCTATTAGGAGAGCAGTGGTAGATGTAGAGCTTGGAGAGTTAAAATTTTGAGTTGGTGGTGAGGAAGTCACCTTCAAGGTATGCTCATCAGCTAAAACTCCACCTGAATGCAAGGTAATTGGAGTATTGCAAAATGCTGCTGAGGATAAGGGAGTGAAGCTGAGCGAGACGAAAGCAAATGATGACCCGTCAGAAATGATGAATTGAAAGAAAAAGGATTTCGTCATGCCAGTACGTTAAATAAGGCGCTTCGTAGGAGGAAACCTAAGTTTTTATGGAATTATATGATGTTTTAGTTGTTTTTGTTTGTGTAGGACTTGAGAAATTAGTAAAGTGAGATGCAAATCATGATGGGAGCATCGGCGAGAGACCGGCGAGCCGCTGGTCCTTAAATATGGATCGCCGAAGATAAGAGAGCCTAAAGCATAAAGTTGAGTGCTGACCTGAAGCATTGGCGGGACACCGGAGAACCGCCAAATCCAATTCATGGGTCACCTGTGTATCGTCGATCTGAAGCAAAACACCTGGAGGGAAGGTTAGATTCAGTGGATGACCGGCATGCCGCAGTCTTAATTCATGGATTGCCGGTGCATCGCCGGATGAAACCAGATCACTGGGTACAAGTTAAGTTCAAATGCAAGGCAGCGGCGAACCACCGAATTGGATCGGCGAGTCATCGGTTCATTGTCGGTCGGGCTCGTCCTGAATTAAAATGAGGAATTTAAAAGGACTGGCCCACAAAATCCCAAATACTTTCCCAGCTGCCCCAATTCTGCAAATATTCCCATAGCCTACCCGTTCCCCAAATCTTTTATTTCCATTTAGGTCTCTCCACTACCTAACATTCTCTATTCCCAAGCATTTCTCATTTTCACCTCTCTATTTTCCCAGCTTTTCACCTTCCAACTCACCCACATTAAACTCCCCACCTTCCCCTTAACCTATAGCATTCCCACTTTTTACCTATAAATACCCATCCATATTTCACCATCAAAATCACTCTACTCTCACTATCTACTCTATACTCACTTAAAGGTGCTCCTGTAAATCTTGAGCTTGTTCTTTTTGTTGAAGCTAGAAGAGTGTGCAAATAGTCTTCCAATTCAGTAACATTTCTTTGGCCCCGGTTTTAATTTGAATGTGCTTCCATGATTCTATGGGTGTACTATTTCTCGTGCCTTCTTTTTTGAAATTTTGAATGTGTTATGCTTGTGATTGAAGTGGTTATGTTCTTTTATGATGAGATTATAAAGAGGGTGAGGTCTGAGTAACCCATTTTCATTAGACATCACGTTTTGTCCAATGAAAGATCGGGTGACACCAATCTTAAGGGCTTAAACGTCATGAATAGGTGTAAGAATGGAGTATAATTGATGGTCTTTAGATTGTGGTGAAAATGTATTAATGGGTGGTTGTATGAAAGAGGGTCAGAATAGGGGACAGGCAAGCCGGCCATTCGGTGGTCTTTTTCGGTGAAACACCGCTTGAGGCGCTGGTTCACTCTGAAGTTGGTCTTGGCTACTATGTGAATCCAATGCTACGTGGTGGTTCATGAAATGTGACTGGAAAAATACCACTTGAACAGCTGATTATGCCCAGATATTCTCTAGTGCTCTATTCAACACCGGCATCTAGTAGGCGATTCGTGAATTGCCTTCGGCTAACCGTCGATTGTTCCCAGGTACCATTTTACCAGAATTGTTTGATTATCAGTTGCTTATCAAATTCTTCTTTAGATTAGTGTATTTTACACTGATTTTTATTTCAATATCTTGTCACTAACATACTTTTTGCAGAAACACAAATCATGTCATCCTCTAGGTCATCCGGCAAAGGAAATCCCCCTGCTTCATCTGCTAGCAAGGGTAAAGGAAAAGCAAAGGCTCCTCCCTCACATTAAAACACTAAGGAGGCTATTATTATATGTGTTCCTAACATGAAAGAGCACTACGTCATCTGCCAATGACGCTCTATTGCGGTAGAGAAGAGATTCAACTTGGCTGGGTTGAAGGGGGACTTCCCGAATATAATGGAGCAGTTCACCCACCAGCAATGGCATGCCTCCTACTAGGTCCGTGAAGATAGCATGCAACATCGGGGCAAGGTGGATGAATTTTCGTGCCTTGCTTCAGTGATTATTCGTCGGGTAGAAGTGGATATCACCTAGCTGCCATCAATTATCTATTTTGGGAAGATGAGATAGACTCTTCCATAGAATACATAGCATTGGTGGACAATATGAAATACTAATATAGGTGGGTGGCTGGCATTATTGTTGCAGATACTCTCGTATGGGCCTCCATGGGTGGCAGAATCTTTCACCACGATTTGAAGCGTGAGGCCAAGCTATGGTCAGATTTCATTTTCTTTTGCATCATCCCATCGAAGAATGAGCAGTGGGTGACCATGGAAGCAGCTATCTTGATAACTTGCATTATGTCAGGGGTCTCCATCAACTTTGGCGAAATTATTGCGCAAAAAATGAAGAAGAAGGTGTGGCAATCCAGCACTTCCATGCCATATGCTATGCTGATCTCGCAGCTTTGCGTTGTAGCTGAAGTGCCTCTATTTTCGGAAGAGACTAATTACTCTGCTTTAGGCGTAAGCACTATTGATAGGAAGAGAGATGCAGAGACACCGATAGTGAAACGGAAGTTCCTGCAAGCTTTCAGTGTACAAGAGGAAGCCCTCTCCCATGGGTCAGCCCAATCTCCCACTGCCCTAGAAGTCCATATGCCCCAGCCTAACTTGTCGGGCCAAGCATCCGGTGACATGCCCCAGCCCAGAGCGTCTCCACCTTCTCAATCTTTTTAATCCAGTGGTCTCCTTCGTCCCTTGGAGATGACAAACATGCATGAGAGCCAGCTTCAATGCTTGGCCAAGAGTTTTATAGCCCTAATTGCTAAAACTATCAAGAAAGAGCTCAAGTCTCTCTGCAAGAATGTTGCCACTTTGTGAAAGCGGGTGGATGCTATAGAAGGAGCAGTCACGTCCCTCTGAACTAAGGTGCAGGAATGTCAAACTCGGACTTCGGTCGAAGTGCCCGACATGAGTTCTTTGGATGCTGCTATGGCTACTCCATCTTCAGCTTGGGGACCGATTGATGACTTGTTTGAGGGGTTGGGCGACGATTTTGTTGGGCTTGGTGATGCCAGCGGAGGTGATGGTGGTGATGAGGCTAATGATGATGACGAGTGACCCGTTCAAGGAGTTTCTTGTCTCTTCTCCTGTTGATTCTTTTTGCATAATACATTGGGAACGATGTATGATCTTAAGTGGGGGGAGGGATGAACTCTGTTGATGGTGGGTATTTGTATTTTAGGTTTTCTTATTTCTTATGCTTGAGTAAGTCCAGCCTTTGTCGGGCTGTTGTGATTAATGATTTCCCTTGTCGGGTGTGTATTGTTTTGAATGAATGATAATTGATTTGTGTTTTTGTTAGTGGTAATTAGTGACTCATTGGGGTCTCTAGTTTTAAACATTGTATTGTATTCTAAAAGTTTCAAATGAGATGATCCTAAATTTATTTTTCTCCATTGTAGATAGAGTAGTGTAGAAATTAAAACTCTGAGGGTTTTCTTTATACCACGGTTCTTTCCCAAGGAGCATTCTTTTATTTCAGCTAATTTTGTCGTCGAATCGGTTTTGCTTTTCCGGATGATGGATTGAGTGGAGACATCCTTAAGAGAAACACCTTGTCACTTTGAGTTTTTTGTGAAGTTGTTTTAAGAGGCATCAACTAATATTTGTTTCTTGTGACTGGAAGGAAAATTTGAAAACAAGGGCATGAAAATGAAGAGAATGAGCAAGTATTTGCCCCATAGCATAGTAATCTTGGTCGTACGTTATAAAATTCCCTGCTTGACTTATGATGTTTGCATACTTGATGTTCTAATGTGATGTTTTGCTTTGGAAAATGACTCCTGTAGACCTTTTAAGGGTGATGCTTTGTGTGGCAAGGATATTTTTGTTAATCTTCTGCATTATATCTTGTTTAGAACTTGCCCTAAATGTGATTCAAGGTGAAATCCTAGATGTAGTTGCACCAAGGTAATGAGTTTAGGCCCTTAGTTGTCTAGCCATTTCAACAATACGGCCTTTATGATCATAAATCCTTGTTAGCCAAATTTGAGCCTTAAAACCTTTCCTTGGCAACCACGTTACAAGCCTCAGGACCATTCTTAATACCGCTTTTGGCCCCATTCTCCTTAAATGTTGAATACAAAACAAGTGTTGAAGCAAGGCTTTAGGCCTTAGAAAAAGGTAATGAGAAAAACAAATGTGAAAAATTAGGCGAGAGCCTATGTTTGGGGGTGTGCAAAACAAAAGGGGAAGAAAAGAATCATAGTGAAAAGGGAACATCACCTTTAGTAAAATGCAGAAAGATGAATTCAAAAAGAAAAAGACTATTTGTGTGAAGTGGTGTTCCCTCTTGAGGTAATAAGGCTAGTGATAGAAGCTAAAGAGGGGTTATAAGTGGGACTATTAAAGAAATGAAAGGCATTAACAAAAGAAACAAGAAAAAGGAGGCTGAGTGAGCAAAAGTGTTGTAAGGCATGGAACGAAAAGCATTAGGGAGGATCTAGTCACTATATCTAAATGTTTATCCTACCCTGACCTTAAGCCTACATCATAGCCCGCAAATCCTAAATTATTCTAGGTGCAGCTACTCTATATTAGTGGTGAATTACATGCAGGGCAAGCCCATGGGTCAAGTGTATGGATGAAGATATCTTTTGGGAGAGTGGGTGCGATTGTCTCTTCCAATGGATCCCGAAGATGCATTCAAATCATCAACAAGTCAAGAGAATAGGAATCCTTATATATGGTGAGTGGCATCATTCCTTTTAGGGATGCAAGAGCATTTAGAGTTCATATAGGCATAGGACAAGGAGTGCAAACTCTAAGGCAAGCTTTGAATTTTCAGTAATTACAACTTGAGATTCTACTTGTGTTACTTGGTTGAGAGTTGTCCTTGTGTGGTTAATGATTCCTTTCAAAAAGCTTTACTTGATATAACGTTGTCGCCTTCTTGAAACACCTTCAGTGTTTTGTCTTTTTGGGGTATTTCCTTCTATTTTCGATGAGCATTATGAGCATTTTTGGGTTGTCTTAGTCCAAGTGGTCGGCGAAGTTTAATTTTGAAGAAATGTGACCTCTTCCTCAATAGTTGAAGTATTGCATTACTTTATTACAAGCAATGATTCAAGATTGGGGGTTTGATGAGTTTGTAATTTACCAACTCATTAGACTCTAAAGTTTGAGTTGTTGCTTAGTTCTCAAGTTGATTAGTTGGATTTTATGCCCTTTCTGCTCTTATTGTGTGAAGGTTCCTAAGTTTGAAGGAAAGAGCTAAAAGGGGGGAAAATGGAGGAATTGAGAAGAAGTGGCGAGACACAGGTGTTAATCGGCGACATGTCGGTTGAGAAGATGAAGGTCTCTGCGTAGGCAGAGGAATGCCACCGGCGGTTCACGAATAACTTGTGGCGGAACGCTAGTTCAGTCACCGAATGACACTCAAAAAAATCTAGAATTGGAATTTAAGGTCCAGCGGTTCACGGATTGGCATCGGTGAAATGCCGGGTGAACCGCCGAAGTTCACTGATAATGACGGAAGTAAGAAGAGCAAGCAGCCAGCAGTTCACAGATTTCATCGGCGAACTGTCGGTGCCTTCTTCGGTTCCAGAGTGATGCTATTAAGGGTAAAATTGTTCATTGCTAAAAAAGGAAGGAAAAGTACCCTACTTTTTAGGGTATAAATAAAAAAAGAAGTACATTGCAGAAAGGAGAGGAAAAAGAGGAAGAAGATAGAGATATTGAGAGATAAGCCAAGTACACATCACATCATCTTTTCTTTTTAGCTGAAGACCATTTTTAGCTGAGAAAAGGGGATTTTGATTGAAAGTTTAAAAAGATACTCCATCTCTTTTCTTCTTTGGTATTATTTAGTTTCAGCTGTTGTTGAAGGATAATTGTGCTTTTGATTTATCTATTCTTCTTATTAAATTCAATGATGCTTTTGATGATTGTTTTTTTTAATTTCTTAACTATCAGTAGCTAAAATCATTAACTAGAGCTGTGTGATGATGAATACTTAATTGGATTGGGTATTTCTAAAGTTAACTTCTTAATGTTTAATTAAGTGTAAATCTATTAGATTCCTTTCAATCTATTAATGAAGATCCATTGATGATGATATGGGTCGATCTATACTTGCTTAATTGTTTCTCAGGAGAGAATAATTAAGTATTGGAAGGGAATCTAGTAGTGGGTATGGATGTGAGGTTGTAAAATTAAGCTAGTAATGGCAGAAATTACTTCCTTCTTCCTAATTAGCAACTAATAGCTAGGAATCATGAAGTTGCTGATCCAAATCAATTCGAGTGTGTTAAATAACAACTAGAGAGTGAGAAAATTCTAGTTAAGGGTAGTTAATCGGCTGGGAAGCTGAGGCTACCTATTTCCTGAGATTATTTATATTTGTTGAATTTATGAAGTTAACCTGGTCCATCCCAATCTAATTAGTATTTCATCTACACTGCACCGCTAGTATTTTACAAATATTGTCTACAACTTAGCTGATCCTTCTTCTTTGAATTCCCTAAAGAAATTTGAGTAATTCTCTGCAAAGTTTATTCCCCCAATTCCCATGTTTTATGTTAAATTTATATGGTGAAAGCTAAAATCAACTTCTCAATTGACACTTGAATTCATCACTCTGTAGTCCTCGTGGGATTTGACTCCAACACTCGTCAGATTACTTGTTTTGATACAACGACTGTGCATACTGTTTGATTAAAGAATATATTTTGGATGTTATCAATCTACATCTCCACCCATAAAGAGCCTCAAATAGAGCCATATGAATGTTGGAGTGTTAGCTATAACTGTAAGCAAACTTGATGAGAGGGAAGTGATCATCCCAATAGCCCTTTAAATCAATCACGCCCACTCTCAACATATTTTCAAGAGTGTGAATGGTTCTCTTAGCATGACTATCTGTTAGTGGAGAAAAACTTAGCTAAGCTTCATCTAAGTACCATGACCCTTACAAATCGATCCTCAAAAATTGAGAGGTGACCTAAGTACCCCTTATCCGAGATGATAAACAACAAAATCCCATGCGACTTAACTAACTTCGGTATAAGATCTAGTATATTCCTTGTGTTGACTTGGTTATCTGCTCTGCTATTACCCAAATAGAATCATGTTGCCGATGTATCCAAGACGATCCTGTGATGTAACCCCTATTTATCTCTTTTCTCTTCCAACCAGGATTACTGATACCCGAACACATACCTCCCGAACTCTAATGCTCAATCATTGTAGCCTACACTCCTCGCCCAAGTTCCTATTTACACTATAGTTTGAGTCTAATGGCATACCTCAACCACGTTCATGTCTAACTCGACCACACCTCCGACAACCTAGAGTTATCCACTAAGAACATTATCCCCCCCCCCAAAAAAAATAGAGAAAGTCACAAGGTTCGAGCACTAATCAATAAGCAACTAGTCACACAATGCTATGTTCTACTTGTACACCATCACCTCATTTGATCCTATCACTTATGATTATCCCAAGGCTCCTAGTAGCTAACACCATTCAAGAATTCCCTTATCTCCCAGGCTTTTCTATTAACTGCGCTTCATGAAATTCTATATACCTGGAACCTATGGTAGGAATAGAGAGTTATCCTAAACATATATGTCGACTAAAATTGTCACGCCCCGAGCTTACACCCTAGACGGGATACGGTACTTGGAGCCATAAGTAACCCCAAGTCAATCCCTGGTCTATCATACACTGGCACTCTGAGTAAACATAAAAATATAGTGGAAGCTTTTAAAGAAAACAATAAAACATTTATGAAAATAGAGTCGAATCATAAAGTTTAAAAACATATGAATAAAGCTACAAGTATGAATAACCAAGTTTGAGTCTAAAAGCCACTACAACTGATGAGTTGCTGGGACAAGCCCCCAGCTAACTGCAAGTAGAAACAAAATAAAATGGAACTAAAATAAATGATCTTCATCCTCGAAGGATGAGGATTCACCAATAATGCAGCTGGAGTCTTCTGAGAGCGATCGACTAGCGAGGCTAAGACTGAGATCCTGCAACTGTATCATAAAACAATACAACATAAAAGGCATGCGTCAGTACTTTGAATGTACGGAGTAAGTGAGAGAAACCATACACAAGAAATGAAATAACTAAACTGAAAAGACATGCAGTGACCAACTGAATTGCTAAAAATGAATAATTGTAATAAGATGAGATGGTCTAAAAGACCCTATCTAATGGTCAAGGACATGCCTTAAATCTAAGATACTGAACTGAACTGAACTGAACTGACTAATCTGAGACTAAATTGAGCTGAATAGTGTGAGAGTCTATAACCGACATATAGCCACATGAGGTAGACATGGAGTTTGATGTATACACCCTCTTGGTAGGACCCAATATACCTTTCCATAGTATAAAGGAATGAACTAGGTAATCACAATTCTAGGACTATGAGGCCAATAAACTATAACCTATGATGGCAACGTAGTTCTAGGAACCTGGATGCACGGAACCCCGGTCCTCTCAGGGTTAAGTCCTACTCCCATAGGATAGTCCTAGACTAAATACTAAGCTGATAGCTGAAAAATGGGGCCCAACACTAGTCAAGAATACCTATATGAAAGCACGGTGAGAATCTTATCGGAACAAATCCTATAACTGTGTTCTAATATTTGTCAGAGTTGCTTCTCTATAAGCGTCATAAACATCTAAAGAACAAACTGTAATATGAAGCTAGGGTCCTAAGGTTGGTCATAGCTTCTTATCTAAAAGTTTCATGACCTCCTAAAGAACCACTTAAACTGATACTGAGACTATTTCTTTTAACTGGGAGGACTACTAACACCTCGGAAATTTCTGTAGTCAAACTTATCAGTTGACGTTTCTAACTAACATTGGATATTCTAACATTTTGACTAAAGCTAAACTGAAAATATTATGACTAATTTTTAATACAATTAACAACATGGGAGTCCCTAACACTAATAGAATCAAGCAAAATTTTGATATGTAAACACTATTTCAAGATTGTAGTTTTTTGTATTCAAGACTAGGTCTAGAATTCACATTGCAGGAACAATCAATAACATAGTCACAAACTAGTGGATAAACTCAACATTTAACCTAAATGATATTCCACATGATTTAAACGAGGTCTGAATGATAATTTTATCATATTTGGATGTCTCAGGGCTAGAACTGATAGAGAAAATAAAGAAGGATTTTGGGGACACATGGGAAGAACTATTGCCTTGTTGAATTCCCACATATATGGCTAAGAATTTCAGGAGAAAATACCTAAGAAAATTCTGAGTAGACAACGTGTGCCTTAGCTTCTACTCTAAACTTCTTGTCTATTCTACGCTAATGCTTGAAGGAAGGAGAGTGAAATGAAGAGGAAAAGGTCGTTCTACCCCTTTAACTCCCTCTTAAACAAGCCCAAAACGACGAGGTTTCAATATTAAAACGGTGGAAAATTAAAAACCTACCCCTGGAAGAAGTAACTAAAAACTAGTCAACACTGAATGACGGGCCTCCAAACGGGTCTTTAGTTGGACCCACGACCCGATGGAACCCACCGTTGGTTCTGGGTCCAAAAACCATGCCCACTTGAAATGAACCACAGGAGGGTACAACGATCCGTTGAAAGAACAGAAGGGTCATTGGTACATCTCGTTAGCACTGGTAGGAAAACTGGTCCTTGAGGTAATGATCAACACAACGACTCATTGGTAGGACCAAAAGGTCATTGCATTGATTCTTGATCCACACTGCTAGGGCCTGGAACTGGGCGACGGGTGGAAGCAACGGCTTGTTGGTAGGAACCACGAGCCATTGGTTCCTCTCATTGCCTCAGGGAAGGGTCCGCTAGGATTCTAAACATGGGATCCAACGGATGACAGAACGGCTTATTGGTTCAACCAACGAGTCACCCTATGCCTTGTAGTTTCCCCCAAAGGAAAACTGCTACGCTGACAACAACTCAGACAACGACCCATTTGAGCTTCCCATGACCTGTTTTCTGAGTTGTTCTGCAATAAAATTTCTAGTTTTACTTCTGGACTTTCTTGAAATGCCTGAGTATGGTCTAGGAATGTTTTGGGGTGTTTCAAATATATAAAGGAAACATCTGAGTAGGAAGCATTGATATCACAAAACTACTATACTCGGTTCTTCCCTACTAGAGAACTCAATACTTGACTTGACTCTTTGACTTATCATCTGCCCCTTAGCTTAAGGTCATAATTCTAAGGCTCTTGGATCTTTTTTAAGGCTAGATTACGTCACTAATTACTAACTTTCAATTTTCCCCTACAGTTATCACTGAGGGCTTCATACTTGTATGCATTTCATCCAATCTATGGACAAATCTCATTCTAGGATGAAAAAGGAACCTTATACCTTATACTGTGAATCCTAAGTCTACAAACATGCAAGGATCAACCAAAAAGGCTTATGAAATACCTGTTACTATTAATGGTGAGCTCTCCTGATCTTGGCGATGTCCATTAACTACACTAGCTGACGCATCCCGTTGAGGTGGGCAAGCTGTCAGAGGTACCAAAGAGATGGCTGGGGCTTTACCTTTGCCCTGTTTGGCTATCGGGTAATCTCTAAGCTTATGACCGGGCTTTCGTCACCAAAAGCAAGCATCTAAACCCCTCAATCACTTTCCTTAGAGCTTCTTCCCACATCTATTACTCATAAGTCGTGAACATGAGTAACTAAAATCATGAGGAATGATGATAGACTCATCATAGCTGACACCATTATGATAGAGATTACGTAATGTCCCAACTATCACACTCAAATAGGCAAAGACGTCCATAACCTAGCTAGGTCTAAGGACGTTATCCATGATATCGATATCTAGATGAGGCCCTTTGGGGTAGGGGAAAACTCTCTTGAGATATTCCAAATATAAGTATACCTACACTGGCGTGTAGTTTATGAGACCAGAGAACCTTGAACCCCAAGCCTATTCGGTACTAGAAACTACTCATAAAAACATGCATAGTGCTCACATCATTTTTCAATGAAGCTAAAATCATAATTTATACATAGTTTAAAATCTAAACATTGGTAGTCTTGACTCCAAAACATATAATAAGATGCATTGAAAGTCTTGACTTCAAATCATATGATAACAGATCTTATTAGCCTTGGCTAAATAATTAAAGCATACTTCACTTGTATGAGTTTTCCCAAATCATAAAATCATGCATACTTGAAATAGACTTCATAAATCATAATGATGGAATGTTAAGTAGGTAGTTCAAAAATATTTATTCATGCTAGATATCTCATCATACTTAAAATCATGAATCAGAAGCTTGACTTTTCATAAAACCATCATAGTAGGGCATAAATTTTAGTAATTTAAAAACATAAATTTATAATCAAATTGTAATAAAATCTGCCCATTAGTCTTTAAAACATTCTTTAGATCATAAAGGGAATAGACCTATAAATATATCATAGAGAATTTCACTAAATTGGGTTAAAACCCTAAAAATCAATACACTTGATGAAGAACTTGAATTCAGGAGTTTGAGGGAAAATATGGGCATGAGGGTTGAAGGAAACCTACATTCATAGCCCTACATAACTGTGTAAACTGATTTTCAAACTATCTTTGGAAGCCCAAGAGAAAAAGGAAAGAAATTTGGAGAATTTCTAGTTTGATATTGAAAGGGAAACTCAATATCTTGCACGCATGTGGAGTCTAATAACATAGAATAGGATAAACCCTCTTAAAACACTCCTTTAAAGGATAAAAACAACTTCATTAGGGTCTTAGAAACTTAGAAATTTTTACAATTCTCTTAATGATTCATTTGATAAAATACACATTGCCAGTCATATGACCCGTACCACGAGTCGTACCACTAACCTACGATTCATGGTTTCCTCCCGTAGCTAGCTAGTCCAATTTCTTGACCTCTCTAATTATTTACACGATGCCTACCATGACTCGTAGTTCCCAACTACGATTCGTACAATCACTCGTATGAACAAAACCTAGAAACTCAACTGCATTTTACGACTCCATGACCATGAGTCATACCACAAAACCATGACTCGTTGTCTGGGTATTGATCCTCTGAACTTTACTATGAGTATTCCCACGACTCGTACCAGCTTACTACGAGTCGTACCAACAATTGTACTGAGAGATAATTGTAGAATCCTTTGCTGCACATATTTAACTTCCCAAATCTAGTCTTAGGAAACCTTGGGGTTTCACATCCTTTCTCTCATATATGGAGTTCTCTTAATATCTCTTAATATGTGTATGCCTTGGAGAGAATGCATATTTAAGGGGGGGAGGGGGGGGGGTAGATGCCTTTGCCGGGCTTATGAAGAGTTGAAATGATGTTTAGATAAATGAAGGCCATCGTCGGGCTTGGTTTAAATTAATTAAATTATTGGGTTGTTATTCTTGCGTTGATGATGTGAAGTGTCATTGACGGGTTGGCCTTACATTCCAATTATTTCGTGATCCGTGCTTTGAAAATCACCTTCATAGATAGTAGATAGTAATAAACTCCAAGGATCTTCTGTATACCTCGGTTCTTTCAAAAGGAGTGAAGTTTTCTTTTTTTCTTTTTGTGTGTCGAACCAAGTGACATTTCCCTATTATAGATTGAGAGGTGACTTTCTTAAAGGAAAAATATTTTCTAGTTTTAGTTAGTTTACAACTTTTGGTTTATCCATCTCGATTCCTTGTGGGATTTGGCCCCAACACTCATTGGGAATTTTACTTTTTACAACGACCACTGCCACCTCCCTTAATCGAGGGAGATGTATTGAGCATTATCAGTTTTTTAGACATATCTGCAACAATAGTGTTTGTACTTTAAAGAGGCATACCTCAATAACACAGGACAAAGTATTGAAAATCTATATATATTCGAATATTCCAACGATGGGTTACAATTATTTCTTGCAAAATTTTGTGCATTCTTATGGCTTACCATTCACAAGAGTGACTTTCAGTACTTTAATACACATAGGCTATGTGAGTTATACGAGAAGGAAGTTCATTATCTCATGGTGGGGTATGCCTTGGGATGTTCTAAATTTCTCCTATTTCCACCTTCATATGTGTTTTTTGTTAATGTCTTAATTTTCATAATCATTTAAGCAAACTCACCAGAAAAATCAATTAAAGACAATATAGAAGTGGGAGAGCCTGAAGGTATAATCTCTTTTTCTTTTTAAACTAGTTCTCTCTTCTTTTACTATTCAAAAATTTATATATGGGGAAAAATTAGGGTCTAATTTGCTTTGGGAATATATGATAACAATTGGTGTATTGTAGATACTAGGGAGCCTTTAACTGTTGAGGAGCTGGAGGAAAAGGAAAGACTAATGGATGAAGTAAGTGGTTTAATAACTCGGCATGGGGTTATATATAGCATATCTATCAACATATGACAATTTGTACATGCAGGTATTTTCAATATGGATTAGGAGTGTAACGCTCCAAAAGCCCGTAAGAGCAGACCCGAGGTTTGAAACAGAAAAAGTAGGAAAAATTGAACCAGGTTCACAGAATGACTCAAGGAACGAGCCATTGTGGGAAATAACGACTCGTGGTATGCCTCATTGTGGGACTTCAGTCACTCCCCTCCAAGAAACAACTGACCCAGCAATGACTCGGTGTATTCAACAGGTCGTTCTAAGTAGTAATTGGGTAGAGTTTAGTAAGGGGTAAAAGTTGGTTCAGAGACAATTGAAGGATACTATGGCTCGTTGTGTCAAGTAATGATTCGGGGTATGGACACGTTGGAAGAAGTTAGAAATCTAAGTAGGCGGGACCGTGGGACAAGAGAGAAGTGATGAGTCGTTCCAGATAATGACTTGTCCTATACGATCATTGGTAAAGAAATTAGCTGAGTACTTGAGATACCCTAGGAAACAATGGATGGTCTAACGAGTCATCAAATCCTACAACAAATTGTTGGATGGGTCATTGTAGCTGGCAGTCAGGCTTTCCGTGTGAAATCCCTGGGTAGTTTTGTAAATTCCCAAGCTCCTAACTCTTTAATGACATCATTTTGAGCCTTGTAAGGAGTGTTTTAAGAGGGTTTATCCTAGACTAAGTCATTAGGCTCCCATGAATGAATTGTATTGAATTTATCAAATTAGAATTCCTCCTCAATTTCTTCTCAATTCTCTTGGGCTTTCAAGACTAGTGTGGAAATCTTTTTACCCAGGTATGTTGGAAAAAGAATGGGGGAATTTCTTCCACCCTCATGCCCAAATTTCCCCTCTAATTCAGGAATTCAACATTTGAATCAAGAGAATTGATTTCTAGGGTTTTAACCTAATTCTATGAAACTGTCTATGCTATGTTTGTGGGTCTAATTCCCTTACGTTATAATGAAAGATTTAAGTCTAATGGGAAGATTTTACATTCAATTTAATTATAAATTGATGTTTTCTAGTTATTAAAAAATATTCCCTATTACGCATGTTTTATGAATATTCAAGTCTATGGTCCATGATTTCAAGCATGATGAGATATCTAGTATTCATGAATATTTATGAACACTAAACATATGATTCCATGATCTTGACTTATGAAGTCTATTTCAAGTATGCATGATTTTATAATTTGGGCATGCCTATGCAAGTTAAGTATGCTTATTATGATTTTAGCCAAGTCTAGCAAGATCAGTTTCTGATATGATTTGGAATCAAGACTCCCAATGCATTTTATGATATGACTTGGAGTCAAGACTCCCATTTTTTATATTTTAGCTATAATATTTACAATATTATTATATGAGCACTATACATGTTTTGGGACTAGCGTCTGACACTGAGTAGGCCAGGGGTTTTGAGGTTTACGGGTCTCCAAAACGACGCCCCAACATAGGTATATATTTGGGACCTCTCAAGAGAGTGCTTTCCGTGTCCGAGGGCACACCGTGATATCACACCATATTTGTCCTTCTCCCTAAAAGGCATAGGATTGCTTCCTCCACGTTGGCAAGACGTGGGATCATCATGCGCTCATATGCGTTGGTTGTCGGTTATGACGAGTCTTCCATTGTTCTTCATGATTTCAGTTACTCATGTTCATGACTTATGATATTATGTTTTATAGAAAATTTGACCCAAGGATCAATTTATGAGCTTTTACTTATGATTTAAAGCATGACAAGTCATTTTACCTCTATTTTAAATCTTGGGTCATTATGTTCAGTTTATGATGAATAGCTTATGATTATGTATATCTCAGATATGGCTTTTAGCATGCAGTCCTTATCCTCGTGATCTATTTGATTTATATGAAATATTTAAACTAACATTTTACTAAGCATGTTTTACTTACCTTACATACTCATTACATTCAAAGTACTGACCACACACTCTATGATATATCATCTCATAGTATAGGTTCAGATGATCCTTGTTTGGTCTGTTTCGCAACTACACACAAGTGCACGTGGTCGAACAAGTAGTAAAATGGCTTAAGTAAGTCAAGTATCGATCCCACAGGGACTGAACCAAGGTAATAATCGAATTAAGTGTTAATGAACTCTAACTCTAAAAATGCAAACAAAAATTTAAAGAAGATTTTGAGAGTTGGTTTCCTAATTTATACTAATCTAAAACAAAAGTATAAAATAAGTCTGAACTATAGTAATGAGCATGCTGAGGCTAAAACAAACATGCAGGGAAGTAATTTGTCAATACAATTCGGTTAATCTTTCCTTCGGTTGCTAGTCAAGAATTATTGCCTATGGATTAAAACTTTCGTATTCAACCCAACTTAAGAATCATGAACCTTCAACCTACATTTCTGTGATAAAAGAAATTCATGTTCTAGCTATACAAAACTGATTCCGTAATTGACTAATACGACTTTCAGATATATTTCTATTCTGCAGGTAAATCAATTCTCAATTTTCCCAAACTAAGAAGAGATCACATCCTACCAATTCACAACTTTCCTATTTCTTTGCTTTTCAGAATAAAATTGGATTTTTTAGATATACATTAACATTGGCCAGACATTAATGCAGTAAGAACAAGAATTGATAGAACAACCATGGAAGAAAAGATGAAAAACCAAAATGATCAACAATTACATTCCACTACAAATGTTCTTAACCTCAGCAAGAAGTGAATTTAGCCACTCATTTGTGGATTAAACATCATAAAATGAGTAAAAATCATACAAACAATTGAAATAAAAGAGAAAGAGTTAGAGAAGAACCCTATGAATTTCATCTCCTCAACTGCCTGTAACCCACGTTCTTGCTCAACTAACTCAGCCTTCTTAAAAATAAACCTAAGTGTGTTATTTATACTAGTGGGAATTTTTCTCGGAATAACAAGCAACGTGTCACGGAGGGCATCGCGGAGCACTGCCTCCGTGACACGGCGCAAAAAACGGACCCTCATTGGAATTTTATGTTCCAGGTAAATATGGGAAACGTGCCACGGCATGTAACGCGGGGCTTGGCCAACGTGCCACGGCACCGACGCGGACCTTCACTGGAATTTATCCAAGTAATTCATCCGAGGCAGACTGCCTCTGCAATGGCAGCGTGACATGGCTCCAATGCGGAGCCCCTTTGTTTGCTGCTTTTCCTTGACCTTTTCCACTGCTCGCTTCCGAATCCATTCCCGACTTTCACCAACATGCAACTTAGCTTCCTAAAATTACATTTTTCCAGCAAAACAACACTAATCATGTTGGTTTGTATAAATTCACAATTTAACTACAAATCACATGAGAATGTACAAATAACGATAGATAAACAAGACAAAATAGAGCATTTGAGCATCACTTGGGCATATAATTCTGCCCAAGATAAATCCCTCCCTGTCTTTTGGCTACCTTGCAATCATTCAGTTCAGCACCATCCTGCTTTGAGTGAGTCCTTATCATCCGAGGACATCTGTCAATTAAGGTTTTTTATGTTAAGTTTAGTTTTATACTTGGAGTTATTTGTGGGCTTGTCCCAACATCTCATCAAATAGTAGAGGCTTTTCAGACATAGACTAGTATGTTCAGCTTTGTGATTCAACATTGTGATGTTATCACTTGATATACTCTTTATAATATTTATTCTTTCACTTATTTAGGTTTTTGTTAATTTCTTATTAATTATTCTCTTATGTTTTGCTATGAATGTACCATGGGTTAGTTTGGAGCCATTCGTGGTTCTAGGTTCTGCATTTCGATTTAGGATCCCAGCTCGGGTCATTACAAACTTGGCATCAGAGCAAAGGTTTATGTGTGCCCTAGGGTGTCTAAAAGCTGCATTAAGTAGAGTCTTCTCCATGGGGTTAAGTGCGCCACACTTTTAGGGATGATGCTACAAGATATTTTAGGAAATCTCCCTTCTTTCATGATCTATGTCGTGTGATGAAGTACCTCTCTATTCCCCTAACTGGTGCTATACGCATTTGCAGAAATAAGCCTCCACTCAGAGTTAATGGTAGAAGAAATGGCAAAGGAAATGGCCATGGAAATTGCAATGATGACATGCATCAGCCAGCCCCACCAGCTCTAGTGGACCCTTTGCCTAAGCAGGTCACTCATGCCGAGTTCTGGGCAACATTGTAGATGTTTCCATAGGCCATGACTTCTTAGGTCAACCAGCAGGCCGTTGCCCATGTTCCTCAAAATAAGAACGCAATAGCGGCAAGAGTGCGAGACTTTCTCAAGATCAACTTGGTGTGCTGTGAGTTTACAACACTTTTGATGCTCAAAACTGGGAAAATAGAGTGGACTTAGGTGCGTTTATATGGATATAAGGTGCTTTTACTTTGTATTCCGGGAAAACAAGTATTAGAGCTTAATTGGAAAAATATGGAGAAAAATACAGAAAGGAGGCTTCGTACCAATCTCAGTACGAGTCATACCATCTTGGTACAAGTAATACTAAGAATCATTGAAAGGTCCAGGAGCTAACTTTGAAGTAAAATTAAGTTACAGCTCATGGTACATGTCATACCATCCTGCTACAAGTTGTATAATGATATTCGTGAAAAGTTCCAAAAGAAATTGCATAGACCATGTATCCTGGTAAGGGTGGCACTCACAAGTCGTGAAATCTAACTAAGCCCCATACCAAGGAACCATGGAAAAGTCCGAAAGAATAGATTACTGGAGGAACTCAAGCTACAAGAAGGAGTTATGCAACATGGACTCAAGGTCAAGTCATGCCATGCCATCAGAAAGTTAACAGAAGATGCCAGCAATTGCAAGATATATCCACGGGAAGATAGTATGACTCGTTTGTACTTTGTACGAGTCATGCCATATCTCATCACTTAGCAAGATTAAGAGAATCCAGCTAATGTATGAGTCAAGGTACGACACATACAATGCTGTTATGCGTCGTAGGTGAAACCAACGTCTGTTTTGGTAGTTTTCTCTATTTTCTTAGGAGAAGTTTCCATTTATTTATATAAAAACTTTTTAGGTTATTTAGAGTAGGAGAGACGACAGAAGAGACTAAAAGACACAATTAGGAACAAGTTGTTGTGAATTTTAATTCAAGTTTTGGAGATTTCTTTCTTGAATTTCTTCTTTGTTCTTGGATTATTCAACATCAATTCTTGCAATATTCAAAGCAGGTTTTCTCTTAATCAACATTATAAGTAATCAGTTATGTGTTCGTCTATGAATACTAATAATAACCTTACATTCATGAGAGGCCAAAACCTCCATATCTAGGGTTGTGGGAACCATGGTGGATTAATGAACTAAGGTTACACAAAGTGATTTGAAACCAATGCTAAATAATTTTATTTTATTCTCTTCATCTTAAATGTTTCTCAATGAAGAGCAACATTAGGAGTGCTCGAATTCTTTACTTTCTTAAACCTAGAGAAGTAGAGATTAGGAAAAGAGAATTACAACAAAGCCTTGATCTTTATGGGTGATTGTATAACTCGAGTTGCGGTCGAAGGATAGTCAATTTGGGAAAAATTGATATCATTTAAATTGAAATCACGCATGAGACCTAACCCGGTGATTGAGTATAGTTCTAATAGGGACGAACTAGGTTTTTGGAGCCCTGGTTATCAATTCTACAAGTAATCATTAGGATATATCATGAGTGTATGTTGAAGTAGTTATGAACCCATGGGAAACACTTATCTTAGTTAATTTTAAATCTTGATAAACAACAATTGATTTTCAATTTTGTTTTACAACTGTTTTCAATAAACCCCCCATTTTGGGGATAACAGACCTAAAAGCTTAAATACCTGCATTAGTCTAATTCTTACCATATTCCCTATGGGTTCGACCCTAACCTTTGTTGGGTTCTTTATTGACAACATTCGCTACATACATTGTCAGGAGTGTGAGTTTGAGTGTTATCAAAAAAATGGCATCATTGATGGGGAATACGACTTAATATTAGACTAATTGCTTGTGTTTAACGTTTAGGTGTTATTTCCTCATTTACATTTTCTTTTTGTTTCTTACACCCATAGGTTGTCTCTTGGTGAATGCCAAGTACTCGACGGAGCGAAAACACCCTAATTTCTTTTGATCATGAAATAGGGCAAACATTGTGAAGAATGGAAAACCAGGAACAAGGAGAGGGTCGTCTTGCTGAAGAAGCTAGGTAAGTTGAGCTAGCCCACAAGATGCACTTCCGGATGCCAAGGTTGCTCGGGATGAAGTTACAAACGCTGGCCTCCATAGATGGGGCAAAAGAGGCTAGAGATATGCCCCTTAGTTCTTTTATGAGGATGACCCAAATATTGCTGATGTAGGGTTAAGTGGAGCTATTGTACCACCACCTTTGTTTGTTGGGGCAAAGTTTGACATCACTAGAACCATGATATAGTTGTTGAATAAGTAAGGGGTTTTAAGTGATCATGCAGCGGATGATGCAAACTTGCACTTGATGAACTTCGTCAGAATATGCAAGGCATACATGTTGCCCAGTGTATGTCAGGATGCAATAAGGCTAAGACTCTTCCCCTTCTCTCATTATGGGGAGAGCACTTTATGGTTATCGGAGTTGCCTAATGACTCCATTACCAACTGGAGCGAGCTCGAATAGGCTTTCCTTGAAAGGTTATTCCCACCCTCCAGGATGCTACAACTTAAGGATGAGATCTACAATTTCCGACAACTGAAAATGAAGCCACTTCATTAACCTGATTTAGATTTAAAAAGATGTTGACCAAGTTTCCAAACCATAAAATTCCTGACGACAGTTTGTTGGAGATCTTTTTATAGGTCATTGAATAATAGCACTAAAGATGTACCAGATACTGTAGCGGGATGAGCACTAATGAGTCACATGTGGGAACAAGCTACCACTATTCATGATAGAGTGACTAAAACTAATAGGGCCTGGCACACCAGGAAAGTGGAAGCAGCTGCAAGTACGTATGTTGTTGGTATGACTGCAGACCAACGAAAAAAGGAGTAGCATCGTGATCAGGAATTGGCCCACATGCGTACATCATTAGACTTGATCACGAAGAATATCATTGGCATTAGGGCCAGAAAGTTAAATACAGTGGGATCTTTGGGATAGGAACCGGGGGCACATCATACAGATTTCGAGGAGGAGGCAAACTTCTTGGATAACCAGGTGGTAGGTTTTCGGGCCAATGCCCAAGGGTTTGGACAGGACACTTGGTGCCAAGGTTCCATAAATAAAGGCAGAACCAATATAGGGACAACTAAAACAATAATGGGTATACAAATAGGAGTCGACGTCATGAGTACGAGGAAGAACGGATAAGGAATGATGGTTATTGCAAAGACCAGACATGATTGTATGGGCCTCCTAATGCACATATGGGTGAGGCTGGACAGTCAAAATTGGAGAGCATGATGGTTGAGATGCTCAAGAACGCGAGATCCACTAAGGAGTAGCTGAAAGACATTCGGGGAGATATATCTGGCATGGGCCAAAAAGTTGAGTCGCATGCCATAGCTATCAAGCAAATAGAGCAGTAGCTGGGTTAACTATCGGCATCCCTGAACCCTTGGAAAAAAGGAACACAACCTAGCAACACAGTGCAAAATCCAAAGAATGATAGTCACTATATGGTTGTGATGACTAGGAGTGGAAAGATCATAATTGACCCCCCTCTGCTGGTTGTAGTTTAATGCAAGGAAAGAAAGAGATCGTGATTGATGATGATGATGATGATGATGAGCAAGAGCTTAAGGAAGAGGCTGGGTTGACTGAGGCTCTAGTTAGTGAAATGGAGTCTGAAGCAGAAAAGGGTAAGAAACAAGGGGCCACACAAATCTATAACGGTATTCCACAACCACCGCCCCCTTTCCCTCAAAGAATGAAGTAAAAGACGAAAGACGGCAAGTTCCAAAAATTTCTATCTATTCTTAAATAACATTCTGTGAACATACAATTGATTAAGGCATTGAACCAGATGGCTGGATATGTTAAATTTATGAAGGACCTTGTTACCAAGTAAAGGTCCATGAGCTATGAGTCGGTGGGTAACTTGCATCATTGCAGTGCCATAGCTTCACGGGTCCTTTCTTAGTAGAAGGAGGATCCAGGTGCCTTCACCATTCGATGTACTATTAGTTATTTCATGTTTGCAAAGGCACTCTGTGACTTGGGAGCAAGCATCAACTTAATGCCATTGGCTGAGTTCAAACAACTAGGCTTAGAAGCCCCCATACCAACCTCGATGTGGCTATTGATAGCAGACCGCACAGTTAAAAAGCCAGTGGGGATTCTAGTTGATATATTTGTCAAGGTGGACTACTTTATCTTCCGATAAGACTTCGTGATCCTTTGATTGCAAGGTTGATTTTGAGGTCCCCATTATATTTGGGTGACCATTCCTAGCCACTGGGAGAGCCTTGGTAGATGTGAAAGCTTGCCAACTAATGCTTAGGATGAACAAAGAGGAGGTCACCTTCAATGTCTGCCGATCAATGAAGCACCTCAATGAGTTTAGGGTTGTATTAGCAATTCATGATGATTCAGAGTTTCTTGATAAATTTTGAGTACCAAAGAGACTTCTGTTATGCCATGACGTTAAATTAGGTGCTTCTTGGGAGGCATCTCATGTGATGGTTTGGTGAAGTATTAGTAACTAGATCACCTATGTCTTGTCGTGATGTTAAATCAAGCGCTTCTTCGAGGAAACCCAAGTAACTTAACTTTTGTGTTTTCAGTGTGCAGGTAAAATAAAAATAGGTTGGAGAAATTTCAGACCAGACCAGTACTATGAGCCTCAGTACGACTCGTAGGATAGTTCTACGGGTCATAGCACCAGTCGTGATAAAAAGCAGACGCAAAAATTCATGCTACGGTTTGTTAGTATGACTCGTACCAAGTTCGTATAGGTCATAGTACGCACTTTAACCATGAATTGTTCTAAGTGTTGAATTTCAGATAAAGTGACTTACGAGTCATTATACGAAC
This sequence comes from Datura wrightii, assembly GCA_035772735.1. Classification (NCBI taxonomy): domain Eukaryota; kingdom Viridiplantae; phylum Streptophyta; class Magnoliopsida; order Solanales; family Solanaceae; genus Datura; species Datura wrightii. Next base: position 12,162,092 of record JASDFA010000002.1, read on the forward strand.
TGTACCATCTTGGTACGGGCTGTACCTTGTACTCCAAGGTCCCCAAGTAAGTTCTCTCAGTCTATGCTATGAGTTGAAGGGATGAGTCACAGGTCCAACCTATGACTCCTGGTACGAGTAGTGACGGGGCTAAATAATTCACTTTGACCCGACTCAACCTGGATATCCAAAATTCTACCCTAAATGTATTTAAATCAAAAATTGTCATTCTTCCACTCCCACACAAACCCAAAAAGAGAACCCACGACTATCAATCAACTCCCACACACTTGTCGCAAAAAATGACCACGAGATTCAAGCTTGAATTTTTGCAAGTTGCTCTTGCAAAAATTGACTTTCCTACCCTAAGATCACTGAAGCAAGATAACAATTGAAATTTCAAGTAAGTAACCATGTTAAGTTAGTGAAAAGCTTACTTTGTATGATCTCATAGCTGACTGTGATTCTTCAAACTAATGAAGAATGGGTTGAGGAAGATGAACAGTAGCTTGTGTGATCCAATTCCATGGGTAGAAGTTCGAAATGGTTAAAACAAAAACTTTGAGTCAGTGAAAAACATAAAAATTGAGTTACGGTATGTGACCAAGGTTGGGAATGAACTGGGTATGCATAACTAATGTACTTTGAAGCTTAAAATGAGGAAGCTTGAGTACCCATAAAGAACCAAGTGTTTACCTGGAAAAATTGAGCAAAACAAAGATGAGGGCAGGCTTCACGAGTCTTCCTACGACTCACGGCTTCAAACCACGACTCGTAGCATGACTCAATGGGTCTATCCCAAGTGAATAAAAATGTAGAGTGGTGGTATGAAGCCTAGTATGGTTTATAGAATCCTCCTATGTGTCGTACCTGGTGGTCATGCCATGAGGTAGTTAGGGTAAAAATCCAAATGAGATTATACAACCCTACATACAACTCGTGACAAAAAAGTATGATCTATAATACGAGTTGTAGACACAGACAGAACAATAAAATTCTAGGGATCCCTCAGTATGACTCTTAGTAAGAACCATACTATCATGGTACTAGTGGTACCTAGCAGTCATGACAGAACTGTAATAAGCCACGAGTCTTTGTACCAGTTGTACCACCATTGTATGAAACACACTGTAGACTCATAAAAACTTCAGAGGGTATTTTTTTCTTTATTTTTCTCAGGCCATACATAGTAACCATGTTTCTCCATAGGTAAAATGACGATGAACAAAAGAGCAACCAAATCTACCCAAGACAAGAAAGGTAAAGCTGAGATAGTTGCTCGGGGGGCATTGAGAGATGAGCCCTCCAACTACGATCATGCTGGTGTAGGAGTACATAGTTGATACATCAGACACCGATGAGCCACGGACCACTAGAGCTCAGGAAAAAGCATAGGCCGAAGCCACTTTTTGTCACTCCAATCACTGCTCCCTAGTCTGAAGAGGGAGTAGAGGAACAAGTTCAAGAGTCCTGGAGTGACTCCAATGATAATAAGGAGTTCTAGGAGGCCCAATCAGGAGATGGAAACAACGAGGCAAGGTCGAAAGAAGGAGATGATGTTGAGGAAATCGAGCAGACCGCGCCTTCAAGAAGGTGTACTATGAGGTGGCAGGTGCCCGGGGCATAAGAAATTTATGAGCAAGGCCTAGCACTCAAATCCAAGCACCAAACTAGGTGTAGTATCATAGAATAACTGTGTATCCTCACCAGTACCTTGAATTAGGTTGAGGAGATGAAGTGGATATTCAACTACTACGGGTTCAAGTGGATGGCTAGGACCCCCTAACTGATATAGTCTAGTGATGGTTAGGGACTTCTACGCTGAATATTATGTGACATTGGAGCGAAATGCACAATCTGGAAAGAAGTTGAAGGAGCATCCCAAACTTGACAAGGTATTTGTCCGAGGGCAAGAAGTAAAGATTTTTAAGAAAATAATTGCTCGAATGCTTGATGGGCCACAGTTCATTGCTCCATCATCCACAATGGTGTTCAAACACCGCATAGATGACATGTAGTGGAAAAAGTAGTTGGGTGTTGAGGAGAGACAAATCCATCTCAGGTGGTTAGCTAGAGCCATAGCAAAGGACAAGGAGAAAGCTGACTAGGTGGCTGGTGGAAAGCAGGTCACAAAATCTTTGCTGAACTTTATAGAGAAGGCCTGCTAGACAGTAGTCCACCGTGGACTGATGCCAACTTTGAATGACAATACACTAAGTGCAGATAGGGCAGCCCTAGTAGCATGCATCATGTCTATGTATGTGATCTATATCCTGAGGGTGATAGCCAAGGAGCTTCGATATCGTGCTCTTAGGTAGAGCACCATTATGCCATTTCGTAGCCTTATCTACCAGTCACGCAGAGAACTTGGCATCCGATTATTGAAATATCTTGATGTAGAGATTGGAGGCCAGTGGACAGCAGATATAGGGCTGATCTAGGCTGAAATGAACCTGGTGAGCTGGACTAGACTTTTAATCCCGATACCACGAGAAGTTAGGGGAAAATAGGTTTATGCCCCCACCTCATTGGAGCAGGTCGAGACACTGGCTATAGAGGCCAGTAATTCAGAGGTAGCTCCCAGCATTTCTGTTGCTCCATCTATGGGTCTCTCGAGCCAGACACCAGATGGATATGTTTAGGTCCATCATGATTTCCTCCAGAAGTTAGAAAAGAGGCTAATGGTAGCTGAAAGAAAAATAAAATCAATGATGGAGAACGTGAAGCCCTTGGTAAAGGCAAAAATTGACGAAGCTATGAGAGGGTTGCTTAAGAGGATAGATGGACTAAACCACTAGTTCAATGAGCTCTTGGTGATATTGGGAGTATTTATACGACCAAACTCCATATTTTAAACCCATTGTGAGTCTAGATAGGGAGAATATTCATGTATTCACGCATGTTTGAGTTAATTAAGGTTGTTTTTCCTTTTCCGGATTAATAATTGTGTGGTGACTATTCGCAGGTGGAGAAGACAGTGGTGTAAGCTAGAGGAGCAAGTTAAGCTCCAAGGGAGAATAGGCAAATAGTTGGATGGCGAAAAGAGAGAATTGAAAGTTCCTCCACCGTGTCACGCTAAGGATGGTCCACATTAAACAATATGCCACACTACATGGGTGGAGGAAGAAAATTATGAAAAATTGGAAGGCACAAAACAGTGAAGGAGCGCGATGGCTCCGTGGCACAGAGCCTGACCTCCGCGATGGCCTCCATGCCACGTTGAGGGAAATTATTGCCCAACCCAAATTCCAGTGAGCCCTCGCGATGGCTCCGTGGCATGGAGCTTGAGCTCCGCGATAACCTCCGTACCACGTTGCTTGTTATTTCCGGGAAAGTTTCCTCTTGTACAAATAGAATTCTTAGGCGCACGAATGTGGGAGGCAAGTGTTGAGCTGAAGAACATTTTAAGGTTATTTCTCTTCTCTTTTCTTCAAAATTTCAATTGTTTGTATGATTACTACTTGTTTGAATAAGTTTAATCAACAAATGAGTGGCTAAATTACCTCATTCTGAGGTTGAGGCTAATTGCAGGTGATCTTGGGCAAAATGGCATGCCCAAGGGATACTTTACAACTTAGTTTTGTCTTGTTAAGCTACTCATCTATATACATTCTCATGTAAATTTATGTAAATGTGAATATATATACTAACCAACATGATTAGTTCTTGTTTTTGTAGGTTTAAAATGAATTTGAGGAACTAATCCATGAGTTGATGAAGTGGAGGCATGGAATCGAAAGTAAAACGCGAACGTCGGCAAGGAGGATGCGCTAAACAACGCACCTGTGCGTCGGCAATGTGCCATGGCAGGCAGGCTACGCGACCAAGGGCGTGTCACGACCCCTAACGCGCTGCACAAGCAGCGTGCCATGCTGCCAACACGGCAAGGGGCTGCCTGGCATGTTTTTTATGCGAATTCTAGAGTGTCTACGCGATGCCTCCGTGTCACGGAGGCAAATTGGCATGATAACCTCCGTGACACAGAGCTATTTCATGCCGGTAAAAATTTTATACACCTCACATTTACTATAAATAGGTCCCTTAGCTCCTAAAAATATTTTGTCACGATTTATTTCTGAAAAACTGCCAAGGAGTAAAGGGAGAAGTGGGAGAACTCACCTAGGGTTCTTAAATTTCATCTTCTCTTCTACCAATTCTTGTAAGTATGTTACTTTAATTATGTTTTCTTGTAATATATGAACTCGAGTGGCTAGAACCCTTCCTCTAGGGTTGAAGCCACAAGGTATGATTGTGAATATGTGATTTTGTTTTGGTTTTAAGTTATTGATTGTTGTTTTGTCTTACGTTCTTAATTATGGTTGTTTTTATGATTGATCACCATGAAAACACACACGTTACACCTTGGTAAAAGCTTGAGAAAGTAAACCTAGTCAAGAACAAAGAATGTAGGGAGAAAGTTTGTATCTTACGATATAATTCGCAGTTAGGATAAGAAATTATACCTAATTTGCGTTGCTTGGTTACTAAAATGGGATGAGCTAGACACCAACTTAGAATTATCACATCACCACTCGTAAAAGTAGTTGTGAAGCTAAGATCGGTTAAATGATTAGAGGTACGAAAGTCCCTAATCAAGAGCATAAACCCCGTAAAGCACATCCATATAATTGAATTGCCCACAAACTAGAATATCACATCCCCACTCAACGATGCAGTTGTGAGGCTAGGTTGTCATGTTTAGAGGCTCAAAAGAAAATGAACATGCAATTTTAATTATGTGAGACGAAAATTGATAATTCCATACTTAAACCATTACAAAGCGTAGTATTGCATGATTATCCGGCCTTAGCTCTAGTTGCTCCTTGAATGTTTTTAGAATATTTCTGTGACCACCCCTAGACTTAATTAAACTTTATTGAAAAAAGTCTAAATCAACACTTGTGAATGTTAATATCACACTTGAACTTGATAATTAGCTGAATTAGTCCATTCCCTGTGGGTTTGACATCCGGCTCTGAAAAGGGGCCACTGTATTACTTGTAAGACCACGCACAATTGCGTGTGTGCTGCTAAGCAGTCTCAACAAGTTTTTTTCGCCGTTGCCGGGGACACGGAGAAGTTTAGTGAATTTATCTGTTGTTGTGTGATTTTTAAATTTTCTTAAGTGTTGAGAAACTTGGTCTTAGTCTGACTTATTGCAGGTGACAAGTTGTCTTGCCGAGCTGGCTAGGAATAGAGAGCTTGTGGAACCATTGCTTGAACCTGAACGTCAAATCCATTTGTGAAGGAGAGTAGCTCTTGAGCAAAAGTTGAAAAGACTTCAAGAAAAGGTACAACAACAACCACCCGCAGGACAAGCACAATTGTCACCGAAAGCAATGACAGCCAGACCAGTTCGCGAAGTGGCAATCCCACAAGCAACTAATGTGAACTCTAGTATCCGTAAACCGAAACCTGGAGGGAACTTTGAATTGAAGCAGAACATGGTGCAACTGTTACATTATAGCGTTCAATTCACAGGGATGGCACATGAGGACCCATAGTAGCATCTACAAAACTTTTTAGAGATTAGTGAGACTTTCATCCCCACCGGAGTGTCCACAGATTATGTCCGACTTACCCTCTTCCCATTTTCATAGTTGGGAGAGGCCAAAAGGTGGTTGAAAGCTGAGCCACCAAACTCCATAACTTCTTGGGATGATTTGGCGAAGAAGTTCTTGATCAGATTCTTTCCTTCAGGCAAGATTTAAAAATTAAGAAGTGAAATACTGAGTTTCAAGCAGAGGCCTGATGAGAATTTATATTTGGCTTGGGAGAGATTCAATTCATTATTGAGAGACTGTCCCCATCACCAACAATCCAAAGAAGTGTTGGTCCATACCTTTGTAGAAAGTCTAGACCCACACACGAAAATTTTGCTAGACTCTACATCGGGTGGGCAAGCCTTAGAGAAGATGTATGATGAGCTGTACACGCTGTTGAATAGAATTGCACAAGGAAATCCAGAATGGCACAACGAGTCATCGAGAGGGGCAGGAAAGAGAGAAGGGTTGATAGAGGTAGATGGTATGAACGCCTTGGAGGCACAGCTAGCTGTATTCCAACATCAGATTATGACTCAGTTTAATAAATTGAGTATGAACCAACATCAGGGTCAGGTTAATGTAGTTCAGCAAGCTCCGAGTTGGTGTGAAATTTGTGGAAATAATGGGCACAATGTAGAATCTTGTGGAGCCAATCCGGAATTAGCAAATTTTGTTGGGAATGTTCAAAGGAACAATCAGAGTTTTGGGAACAATTACAATAAGAATTGGCAGAGCCACCCAAATTTTTTTTCGGGTGGAAATCAAAGGCAGAGTTATCAGCAACCTAAACAGTAGTAGTATCAGCAGAATTGGTAGAATGATGGCCAATTGAGCAGCAACATTGAGGAAATATTGCAGAAAATCATAGAGACTTAGACTCAATTAGCATAAAATAAGGCGAGGATGGCATCAGACTTGAAGAATCAACAATTGGCCACCCGCAATCTGGAGAAGCAGATGGGTCAGATAGCAGCTGCTCAAAACATTAGACTGCAGGGAGGACTACCAAGTGGCACAGATCCTAAGCCCCGTCAGGTCAACGCCATCAGTCTGAGGAGCGACAAACAATTAGCTGATGTAGTGCCAAAAGAGAAGAGAAATGAGGGCCGGAGTTGGTTAGACAAGGATCATCCACTGACAAGGGAGAGAATCAGAGTGTTGTGCAACAAAATGCACAATCATTATTCTAGCCAGCACAGAGACCACCACCACCATTTCCGTAGAGATTCATAAAGAGCAAGGAGGAGGAATGCTTCAAAAAGTTCTTTGAGATTTTCAAAGAACTTCACATAAATTTGCCTCTTATTGATGTTTTGTAGGGAGTGCCCAAGTATGCTAAATACTTGAAAGATGTGATGGCTAAAAAAGTGAGATTAGTGGATGTCCAAATAGTAGCACTAACGGAGGAGTGCAGTCACAGGGTGTTGAGTAAAATTCAAAATAAGCTCAAAGACCCAGGTAGTTTTACCCTCCCCATACAAATTGGTAAAGCTGAAGTGCTACGAGCTTTGTGTGATCTAGGGGAGCAGTTAATATAATGCCCCTATCTTTACTTAACACCTTGGGGTTGGGGAAACCGCGACCAACAATATCGATACTGCAGTTGGCAGATAGGTCGCTAGTGGCACCAGATGGAATCATAGAGGACCTTCTCATCAAAGTGGGTAAGTTTATTATACCTGCTGATTTTATTATCTTAGATTTTCATGTTGATGACCAGGTAGCCTCAATCTTGGGACAGCCATTCTTGGCCGCCGGAGGAGCGGTAAGACTTAAGAGCAGGGACCCTGAAATGAGGGTCGGGGATGAAGAAGAACTCTTCCGAGTATACAAAGAGATTAACCGACCCACACACTACAGAAACCTTTGTAAGGTTAGTGTGTTGTTAGAGGATGGGTGTGGGGTGGGTGATCCCACAGGTCCACGGTCGAAGGTAATGATAAGTGTTCAGCCCGAGTCTGATAAAGGGCTTTAGTTTGATAAGAAGTTAGAGGAAGAGAGGAACAGAGTGGAGGCTGTTTCCTCTAAAAATAAAAAGAAAAGGAGATGGTTCTTTAAAGGGAACCCAGGTATGAGGATGTCCTGAAAAGGATAGTTCACGTCGTGCCGCGACATAAAATAAGGCGCAGCTTGGGAGGCAACCCAAGGGTACTGCAGGTACAATTTGTGATTTTTGTTTATGTGTTTTTGTTTATTTTCAAATTGTGTTGTTTTTGGTGGAAAGTTAGGCACAGAAAGAGGGGAAGTCTGAGTACCCGTGGAGGAGGAAGCTAACAATCATTGAAGTGAAAAAGAGTGGGGTCAAACACCCACTTGTGCAAATGTAAAGAAAAACATGCTATTAGCTAGGCCTAGAGGCCTCAGGGAGTATTTTTCACCCTTTTGAATTTTAATTCGATGCTTTGGGGACATAGAATGATTCAAGTGTGGGGTGAGGAAACTTTAAAAATTTATTTTTGTGCTTAATGATTTTTGGTGAATTAGTGCTTGGGAGAAATATTGGAACAATATTTTTGAAATAAGCATGAGTTCATCACCCGTTGGTTTTCCTTTTTGGTTCTTTTTCGATGGGGGGTCTTTGAACCAAAGAATAAAAATTTTCTTTGTCTGTATATAATTTTTTTAGTCATAGTTAGAGACTATTTCCGATGATGGATGGATGATGACCGTCTTGAGTAAAATTAGTCAATAGGTTTTAGTTTGTGAACCCGTAGCTAATGGATGGCTTGATGTTCTTGTTATGTGTTATACATGATTGTAAGATACAAGTGTGGTTAGTTTTGAAGCATGTAAGAAGTGTATAACTTTGGTTGAGACACTTAGGCTCTTGAATTTGACTCAATGTGATTGAAGCTTAATTTTGAATTCTTGTGATTAGCTGAGTTAAGAGTCTGCTGAATGTGTCTTGAATTGAGCATGTGCTGTGAGTGTAAGTTTTTAGAATATTCCGTGCTATTGTGGAATGTCTAGAACTTTCCTGGTGTGTGTATTAAACGATATGAAGGATGTGGACTGTAGGAGATTATTTAGGCATTTCTTTAAACGAACCTAATTTTTATCCCTCACTTTACCTACCTTGGATGTTGAATCCTAGTGAGCCCCATTGAGCCTTAAGCCTATTCTTTGATAACTACAACATAAGCTTAATCCTTTTTCTTTCATTAGCCTTGAATTTGATCCAAAAATCCTAAGCACTTAAGGGAAAAATCCAAAAGAGTGAAGGAGTGAGAAGCATGAAAAAGAAGGAAAAGTAGCAGTTGTAAAAGTTGAGAAAGGTCAAGGGTGCACTTGTGTGAAAATGCCTAAGTATTGGTAGGGAGTAAGAAATAAATGAATGAAAAAAGTTGCTTAAGTACCCCTTAATAATAAGCTGAGTGTGCTTAAAGAAATGGAAACAAGAAGAGAAAATTCGAGAGTGAAAAGAATGAGGAGGAAGTAAGAAAAGAGATGCCCTTAATGAAGGTTGAAGTTATTAAAAGCGCTTGGGGAAGATAGCCACTGTTATTATCCATAATAGTACCTACCCGTCCCTTGGCTTACATTACAACCCATTAAGTCCTACTTGATCTTATGTTCATACATCCTTAAATTAGTGGAGCAAAACACTAAGGGAAAGCTTATGGTTCACTACATGATGCATGTGAATTCTTTGAGAGAGTGAGCGTAATTTTATTCATATACCCATACGTGTTATGACTTGAAAATTTGTGAGTAAAAATGGGTAACTCTCTTGTTGTGAGGGCACATGTTTAATGAGAGATAACATTCATGTCAGATTTCTTGATCGGTTGATTTGCATGGGTTTGCTAAGATTGAGAGTCGATTCTTGAGGTTAGGAAGTCTTAACGTAGTTGTATATCATTTCATTGATTAAAATCATGCATGCTCTATTTTTAACTTGCTACCTTAAATAATCATTATAGTCCTAGCTTGAATTGTCTTGCTAAATTAGTTATGTGTGAGTCTTCATTTACATGAGATGTAAAAGGGTTGTTTGAGGACGAACAAGGCTTTAAGTGTGGGGTAGGTGATCTTGGGAAAAATGGCATGCCCAAGGGACAGTTTGCAACTTAGTTTTGTCTTGTTTAGCTACTTATTTATATAAATTCTCATGTAATTTTATGTAAATGTGAATATATATACTAACCGACATGATTAGTTCTTGCTTTTGTAGGTTTAAAATGAATTTGAGGAACTAATCCATGAGTTGGTGAAGTGGAGGCATGGAATCGGAAGTAAAACGCGAACGTCGGCAAGGAGGATGCGCAAAACAGCCCACCTGTGCGTTGGCAACGTGCCAAGGAAGGCAAGTTGCGCGACCAAGGGCGTGTCACGGCCCCTAACGTGCTGCACAAGCAGCGTGCCACACTGCCAACGCTTCAAGGGGCTGCCTGGCATGTATTTTATGCGAATTCAAGATTACCTACACGATGCCTCCGTGTCATGGAGGCAAATTGGCGCGATAACCTCCGTGACACAGAGCTATTTCATGCCGGGAATAATTATATACCCCTCACATTTACTATAAATAGGTCCCTTAGCTCTTAAAAACATTGTCACGATTTATTTCTGAAAAACTGCCAAGGAGTGAAGGGAGAAGTGGGAGAACTCACCTAGGGTTCTCAAATTTCATCTTCTCTTCTACCAATTCTTGCATGTATGTTGCTTTAATTATATTTTCTTGTAATTATATGAACTCGAGTGGCTAGAACCCTTTCTCTAGGGTTGAAGCCACAAGGTATGATTGTGAATATGTGAATTTGTTTTGGTTTTAAGTTATTAATTGTTGTGTCATCTTACATTCTTAATTATGGTCGTTTTTACGATTGATCACCATGAAAACATACACGTTACACCTAGGTAAAAGCTTGAGAAAGTAAACCTAGGCAAGAACAAAGAATATACAGAGCAAGTTTATCTTACGATATAATTCGCGGTTAGGATAAGAAATTATACCTAATTTGCGTTGCTTGGTTACTAAAACGGGATGAGCTAGACACAAATTAGAATTATCACATCACCACTCGTAGAAGTAGTTGTGAAGCTAAGTTCGGTTAAATGATTAGAGGTACGAAAGTCCCTAATCAAGAGCATAAACCCCGTAAACCACATCCACGTAATTGAATAGCACATGAACTAGAATGTCACATCCCCGCTCAATGATGTAGTTGTGAGGCTAGGTTGTCGTGTTTAGAGGCTCGAAAAACCATGAAAATGCAATTTTAAATATGTGAGACGACAATTGATAATTCTATACTTAAACCATTACAAAGAGTAGTATCGCATGATTATCCGACCTTAGCTCTAGTTGCTCCTTGAATGTTTTCAGAGTATTTCTATGACCACCCCTAGACTTAATTAAACTTTATTGAAAAAGTCTAAATCAACACTTGTGAAAGTTAATATCACACTTAAACTTGATAATTAGCTGAATTGGTTCAGTCCCTGTGGGTTCGACATCCGGCTCTTAAAAAGGGATACTGTATTACTTGTAAGACCGCGTAAACTTGCGTGTGCGCTGCTACGCAGTCTCAACAACAGGATTGTGTTATTCTATATTAATTCAGCTTAATTCTCTTTTCTTAAAAAAGGTTGTTCTGCTATTCTTGCTTTGCATGGCAATAATGTTTGGCCATCATTAATGTAAAAATTAGAACCCTAATTTTATTTTTGAGAGGAAAACTATTAGGGTAGTCGTGGAATAGGGGAATATGTTCTTATCTTTGTTGTCAATTAAAGGTAAGATTAGTGTGCGGGATAAAAATATACCTGTAACATCATATTCGGTTATCTAGGGAAACCATTGTGATTCGCTAGAAGATGAGTTCTTGCATCATAGAAATATGTTGTGTAAGGCTCATAATTCAGTAATTGGCTAGAGGTTAGAAAGACTCGAGCCATAGGTTACTCATCCCCAACAATCAACCTAAGAGAAAGGTTAGCTGAAATATAATTTACATTATACATACCTGCATGTTCCGCCTTAACCTTCGATTATCCGTGCTATTGTTTAAATCATATATTCTTATTTTAATTAGTGTTACATTAAACATTACTTTTTAAAAAATTCTTATTTGGTGTGTTTTCCATATATTTGTATAAAGAAGTTGTCACTACTACAGTAAAAAAAACTTACTGCCAAGCTACAGTCATTGTGGGTTCGATACCTGGCTTGAAAATGCCACTATATTACTTGTACGACCACGTGCACTTGCGTGCATTGGGGAGTTAATAAGTTTTTGGTGCCATTGCCGGGGACTGGTATAATTGGTGAATTAAATTTTTTAGTGTTAGTTTGCAAGTTCTATACAAGTATTAACAACTTGATCTTTGTAGTTACTCTTGCAGGTACTAAGTCTTTTCTAAACGCTATCAAGAGATATGGAATTGGTGGATCCATTTTTGGAGCCAGAGTGACAGTTTCATTTACAGAAGAGGGAAGTTCTAGAAAAAAAGTTTTAGTTGTTATAGAGGGAAATTCTGGAACAACAACAGCATCCACCGGTTGGAGGGGCAGAGTTAGTGCCTAAAGAGATGGCAGCAAGACCGGTACGCGAGGTGGCAATCCCACATGCAAATAATGTGACATCCAGCATCCGCAGGCTGGAGCCAGGAGGTAGATTTGAGCTTAAAATGGTGCAATTATTACGCACCAACAGACAATTATTTCACAGGTCTTCCTCATGAAGACCCACAACAGCATCAACAAAATTTTTTGGAGATCAGTGACACATACATACCCGCTAGAGTATCATTAGATTATGTGAGGCTTACACTGTTTCTATTTCATTGTTGGGGGAAGCTAAGAGGTGGTTAAAGGCTGAACCACCTAATTCTATTACCACATGGGATGATCTGGCAAAGAAGTTTTTAATTAAATTCTTTTCGTCAGGGAAGACAGCCAGGCTTAGAAGTCAAATTCTAAGCTTCAAGCAGAGAGATGGTGAGAACTTGTATCGGGCCTTGGAGAGGTTCAAGTCGATGCTGAGAGATTTTCCTCACCATCATCAGTCAAATGATGTGTTGGTGCATACTTTTATAAAAGGCTTGGAACCTCATATAAAAATTCTGTTAGATTCTGCAGCTGGGGGATAAGCATTGGAAAAAACATATGAAGAGCTGTATACATTATTGAACTATATTCGACAAGGTAATCCTGAATGGAATGCTGACACAACTCGAGGTGTGGTAAAGAAAGCGCCAAGGGTCTTGTAGGTAGATGCACTCACATCGATTGCTACACAGATAGCTGCATTGCAGAATCAGATCAACACTCATTTTAGTAGCATGAGCTTTGGGCAGTCACAAGCTCCGGTCAATGCAGTCCAGCAGGCATGGTGTGAAGTTTATGGTAGCAGTGAGCACTCAGCCGATGTATGTGGTGCTAATCGAGACTCAGTTTATTTTATGGGCAATGTGTAAAGGGGCAATGGTCAGTAGTACGACAACAATTACAACCCGAATTGGAGGAACCATCCGAATGTTTTCGTGGGGTAGTAATAGTCATCAGGGTCAAAGTTCAAATCAGGGCTCGCACAGGAATCACGGGGTTCATCAGAATTTCTAGCCTCAAGTCAGAGGGAATAATGCACCTCCTCAGTCTAGGAACATCGAGGACATGCTGAAGACCATTATAGCTAACCAAGCTCTGATGCAGGCTGACCAAGTAAAATTGAAAGCTGACATGAAAAACCAGCAGTTAGTCATAAAGGCTTTGGAGTTTCAGTTGGGATAGTTAGTTGGAGCACAGAATACAAGACCTCGGGGTGGATTTCCAAGTGATACAGACACAAATCCCAAGCAGGTGAATGCGGTTACAACTCGAAGTGGACAGCAACTGAGGGAGTTGGAACCCGAAAAGTCACCACAGCAAGCTGAACCAATAGAACAGGCTAAAGAGAATGAGAATGTGAGGGGGAGTGAAAAGGCAGCAGAGAATGAAAGACCTCCGCCTCCATTCCCACAGAGATTGCGTCAATATAAGGAGGAAGCATGTTTCAAGAAGTTTATGGAAGTGTTGAAGCAGGCGCAGATAAATCTTCCTTTGGTAGATGTTTTGCAAAGGAGTTCCAAAGTATGAAAAGTACATAAAGTATATCGTGGCAAACAAGAGTAGACTGACGGAATATGCTACAGTTGCACTTACTGAAGAGTGCACCTCTCGAATACAAAATAGATTTCCTACAAAGCTCAAAGATCTGGGACGTTTTACTATTCAGATTACTATTGGGCAGTCTATTCGAGCTCGTGGTTTGTGTGATTTGGGCGTGAGTATTAACTTAATGCCTACATCTGCATTCAAGAAATTGGGGTTGGGTAGTCCCAGACCCACTACAGTAATCTTGCAGCTGGTCGATTGGTCATTGGTGAGGCCAGATGGAATTGTGGAGGATGTGCTAGTGCAAGTGGCTCCTTGATTTTCCCTGTGGATTTCATAATTCTGGATTTTGAGCCAGATTCAGAAGTCCCATTTATTTTGGGACGTCCCTTTTTGGCAACTCGGGGAGCTCTAATCGATGTAGCTGCTGGGAAGCTAACCATGAGAGCTCATGATAAGGTAGAAGTATTTGACGTCTACAAGGCTATGAAGGTACCTGCCATCTATGAAGAGTTATCGACCATCACTATTATGGACCAAGAGTCAGCACTTTAGCTTATTGGCCCAAAGGATCCCTTGGATAGAGCATTGGTGGGACATAGTCAGTCAGGGGATGGTTCAACATATGAAATGGTGCAAACACTGAATGAGGCAAAAATGTTCGTTCAAAAGCAGGAGTTTGAGCCTTTGCATTGGTCCTTAAAACCATCGCCAAAGCCATCTATAGGGGAGGCACCCAAATTGGAACTAAAAGCATTGCCTCCACCCCTGCAATATGTATTTTTGGGAGAAGATGACACATTGACTGTCATTATTTCAGCAGAACTGATAGATTCACAGGTGCAAGAAGCGATAGTGGTTCTGAGGAGGCGAAAGGGAGCTATAGGATGGAAGATGTAAAACATCCGGGGAATCAGTCCAACTTTCTTCATACACAAGATATTGATGGAGGAGGGATCTAAGCCAACTGTACAACATCAAAGGATACTGAACCCAGTGATGAAAGATGTCATCGGGAAGGAAGTGATTAAGTGGCTAGATGCCTGAGTGGTGTATCCGATCTCAGACAGTGAGTGGGTCAGCCCGATTCTTTGTGTCCTAAAGAAAGGAGGAATGACAATTGTCACTAACGAGAAGAACGAGTTGATTCCTAGACGAATAGTCACGGGTTGGAGGATTTGCATGGATTATAGGAAACTAAATGAGGCCACTCGTAAAGATCACTATCCTAAACCATTCATCGATCAAATGTTGGATAGACTGGCAGTGCATGAGTATTATTTCTTTCTGGACGAATATTCTGGCTATAATCAAATAGCTATTTCCCCAAAAGATCATGAGAAGACCACATTCACATGTCCATATGGGATATATGCCTTCAAGCTACGCCCTTTGGATTATGCAATGCACCAGCCACCTTCCAGCGATGCATGATGGCAATATTTCATGATATGGTGGAAGACTATGTTGAGATATTTATGGATGATTTTTCTGTTTTTGGTAACTCATTTGCTGTGTGTTTGCAAAATTTAGACAGGGTGTTAGCAAGGTGTGAAGACTCAAACCTGGTGTTCAATTGTGAGAAGTGTCACTTTTTAGTCAAGGAGGGCATTGTTCTTGGCCATAAGGTGTCGCACAGAGGTTTGGAGGTTGATCGCGCAAAGGTAGAGGTGATTGAGAAGCTACCACCACCAGTATCGGTTAATGGTGTCCACAATTTCTTAGGACATGCTAGCTTCTACAGATGGTTTATTCAAGATTTCTCTAATATTTCCAGACCAATATGCCGATTGTTAGAAAAAGATGTGAAGTTTGAGTTTAACAATTAATGTGTGAAAGCATTTGAGGAGCTGAAGAAGAAGATGGTAGAGGCTCCCACTCTCATTGCTCCTGACTGGGAACACCCTTTTGAGCTGAGGTGTGATTATAGTGATGTTGTTGTTGGGGCGGTGTTGGGGCAGCGAAGGAAAAAGATTTTTCACTCGATCTATTATGCAAGAAAAATGCTAGATGCTGCACAGGTGAACTACACAGTCACCAGAAAGGAGATGTTGGAACTTGTTTATGCATTTGACAAGTTCAGGTCCTATCTGGTTGGGACAAAAGTGGTGGTACACACGGATCATGCTGCAATTCGGTACTTATTTGGCAAGAAAGATGCAAAGCCCAGGTCAATCTGGTGGATATTATTGCTGCAAGAGTTTGACTTGGAAATCCGAGACAAGAAGGGAAGTGAAATCAGGTTGTAGATCACCTGTCACGACTAGAGGACCGGTCACATGTGAAGGAGGGTGAGCGCACCCGAGAAGAGTTCCCTGATGAACAACTCTTGGCATTGAAGGAGGCAGAAATCCCATGGTATGCAGATATAGTGAACCTGATAGTAAGTGGAGTATACCCACCAGAGGCAACTGCTCAACAAAGAAAGAAGTTGAAGCATGAGTCTCGGTACTATATGTGGGATGAGCCTTATTTATTCAAGCAAGGACCAGATCAGGTAATGAGGCGGTGCATTCCAGAGAGTCAAATAGGGGAGGTGTTGAGAAGCTGTCATTCATCATCGTATGGCGGTCATCATGGAGGAGAGCGTATCGCTCACAAAGTGCTCCAATCCAGTTTCTTTTGGCCAACATTAATCAAGGATGCAGCAGCATATGTCAAGTCTTGTGATCAATGTCAAAGAATGAGGACAATCAGTAGGGAACATGAGATGCCATTGCATAACATCTTGGAAGTTGAGGTATTTGATGTGTGGGGGATAGATTTTATGGGGCCTTATGCACCATCGTTTGGTAATCAATACATTCTGGTAGCCATGGATTATGTATCTAAATGTGTTGAGGCAACAGCTTGTCCCAATAATGATAACAAGGTGGTGGCTGAATTTGTGAAAAAAAAGATTTTTACCAGATTTGGAACTCCACGAGCAATTATGAGTGATGGAGGTTCACACTTTGTAACGCCTGGTTCCAAAATTTGTTGGCTCAATATGGAGTGTGACATAAAGTGGCTACAGCATATCATCCCCAAATTAGCGGGTAGGTAGAAGTGTCAAACCGGGAAGTCAAGAAGATTTTGCAGATAACTATAAATGCGCAACGCAAGGATTGGGAAAGCAAATTACATGATGCTTTGTGGGCATATAGAACTGCATATAAGACGCCAATTGGGACTTCACCGTATCAGTTAATTTATGGGAAGGCGTGTCATCTACCTGTAGAGCTTTAACATCAAGCCTATTGGGCTGTGCGGAAGTTGAACGTGGATCCCGAGTTTGCTGGAAAAAAGCGGTTGCTGCAATTGTGTGAGTTGGATGAGTTTCGATGGAACGCATATGAGAGTGTTAAATTATACAAGGAAAAAATGAAGAGGTGGCATGACAAGCATATAATGCATCGAATATTTGAGCCTGGCCAGATGGTGTTGCTATTCAACTCCAGGTTGAAGTTATTCCCAGGAAAGCTTAGATCTTAGTGGTCTGGATCATTTGAGGTGGTGAGGATGACCCCGTACGGGGCTGTTGAATTGTGGCAAGAAGATGAAAGTGCCACATTTTTAATAAATGATAAGCGGTGTAAGCACCACTAGGGTGAAGGTGTGAATCGAGAGAAGACATCTATCACCTTAGCGGATGAATGAATATGAGAGACGTCGTGCAGCAACGGTAAATCAGGTGCTGCGCGGGAGGCAACCCGTGAATATAATTTAATAGTTAAAAATTATCGGAAAAAAGGCATGCCATGACTAAAACTACGGCGCTAGGTGGGAGGCCACCCACTATTTTCTAATTAATTGGTGTTTTTGGATGATTTTCAGGAGGTACGGAGCCCAAACAAAATTCACGAACGTGTGAGCTAAGGTAAGGTTTTAGAAAAATAGGAATAAGGCACAGAGGGCCTCCGCGATGGCTCCAGGCCACGGAGAGTGGCCTCCACAATGGCCTTCGTGCCACATTGAGGTTATTTACAGGGATGCCCATTTCCAGTGGAGCCTACGCGATGGATCCATGGTACGGAGCCTGACCTCCGCGGTGGCCTCCATGCCACGTTGATGCAATAAAGGCGATGGGTTCACTTAACATTCTATGTCGACCCGACTGAAACCCTCCTTTTTAACCCCAAATTGTGCATCTTGCCGTCATTTTTTTTCCACACCTCTGCGACAATACCCCCATTCCTCCTTCCCCCTTGAGCGTGCCATGCCGGAGCATCAACAACTCTTCCTCCCTTCTTCACAAATAAGAGTAACAAGTATGTTTATGGTTTCTTCTTCCATTTTTATGCAAAATTTCTTAACATGAACCATGGGAAGAAAAAATTCCGCCCTAGGTAATGAGAACTTATTTTAATCAAGTTTTTATGGGTAAATAACGCAATTAGGATAATATTTGATTTGTAAACTCAATAATTGCATGATTATTTTTGCCCTTCATAAGTTATCTTAATGTTGGGGCTGCCTGATGAGTTGAATGAAGACGAAGAAGATAGAAAAATCAGAAAATGGGCCATTAATTCTTGTATTCTTAGAATGGGAATTAGAAATTGTGTATGTGATGTTTGAAATGATGGTCTTTGTGAATGGAGCATGTAAAATCCAAAAGGCTAGTGTTCATCAGTGTGAGTTATCAATTGTTTTAAGTTTGAGGAAATTGCTAGACTAATGAACATGAGAATTTAATTGTACGAAGTCTAAGTAGTACAAAAAAATTGCTCCATCGAATGTTACTGATGTAATGCGCCCTGTTGGTAGAGGCTACATAATATTATGTTTATCTTATCTTGTCAAAGTTGTGATTCACATCAATTTTGGGAGTAATGAGCATGGAAGTGTGAAGAAGGGGAAGTCTGAGTACCCAACTGACTATGACTCGTGAAACCATGCTAGCAACTAAGTGTGGGGTGACCAACTGCAGCCCGGCCTTAGTATTAGCTAGCCATGTTGTTACTGACATTGTGAGTATATGTTTTTGCTGAACAGGAAAGATGTCGGCTCGACAAGATAAGGGAAAAGGTGTCTCAAATTCTGGCATGGGCAGGAAAAGATACAGAGTGGGCTCAGCTGTTCCAGCAGCCCCACTAGTTCCTAGGGGCCAGAGAAGACAGTTTTGCACTAGATAGGTGGTGGAGGCAGGCAAAAAGTGGTATGGAAAGCATAAGGAGTCGAAGTATTTCCTTGAAGAGCAAATTGAGAGGGAACCTTTGGCACAAGAATCGCCCCGGATACTACACAGGATACATGCCTTGGGTATGGACTTCATCTTTGATGCACTCAAGGAGTGTAATTTACACATGGTGAGGGAATTCGACGCGAATTGGGACCCTAGTCTATGCAGCCACACCATCAAGATCCGAGGGCAGGTGGTATCCTTGGAAGCACACCATTCAAATGCCATCTTGGGGACACCTAACATAGATCCACAACCTCTCTGCCAGCTGAACATCACCCTACCATATGATGATATCTGACACACATTATGTCGACAAAGATGAGTAGCCAGGTGGAGGCGTCATAAGGAGCAAGGGTACCACCAAACTTTTCCATATCACAGATGAACAAGGAAGCCAGAGTCTTGTTGAAGATTGTTTGCACTTGCCTTATTCTTGGGGTGCAAATGACTGATGTCACTCGGGATAGAGTTTGTCTGGTATATGCTTTGATGAAAGGCATGGAGATTAATGTTGGGGCTGTGATCATATCAACCCTGAAAAAGGCCAGATTGCATCAGGAGCATAGGTATGGGTTTGGTAGTCTACTCACTACATACCTCAGAAACCATGACATTTAAGAAGAGGATCTAAACTATAGACCGAGTTTCGACCACCGTGCTTTGGACATGACTAAGACTAAGGCACCCGACACCACATATGGCGCTGTGCTCACATTAGCAGAGCAACACGCTCGTGATGATTGATATTCCGATAGGATGTTTGGACTACAGATGCTACAGTTGCGTATAGGGGGACAACCCGCAACAAAGGATGAGTTGTAGCAGGTGGACATGGATTACCCAACGAATGAGCATGCTCGAGCCATGTCCATGATTGGCCCAGCATTTGTAGAGCCGATGGATGATGATGTACCCACCGATGAGGAGAGACGCCGTGATGACTTAGACATTGAGTCAGATGAAGATGAAGGAGATGACTCAGACCTCGGTGATGAGGCATTGGCACCAGATGAAGAAATTGAACTGATTGATTAATCAGGGAGTTTTTGCCACCCTAACTTTGTTCTTAAATTGATCTGTGCTAACACTGAGGATAGTGGTCAGATTAAGTTTGAGGTGGAGGTTATCTTATGTTTGTTGATCTGAGTGGGTAATGACTGTGGCATGTATAATCTGATTGGTAGTACTATGTTTGTTTACTTGTGTGGTTTGATGACCGTGACATGAAAAATTAGTTTGTAATAGCTAGTAAGCTTTGTCCTAGGGCACCTTGTGTTTGTGAAGGTTTTATTTCTATTTTTTTGTTATTTGTAATTTTTTTCTTAAATTTATTTTTTATTGTTTTGGGTTTCACAACTTTTGTTTTTGGTGCTTTTCTCGAGGATAGTCCCTTTAAACCGAAGTCATAGGTAGAGATTGTTCCCTATGATGGATGGATAACGACCGTCTTAAGGGAACTTAGTTGTGTTAGGAAATAGACAATAAAGCCATCATTATTGGGCTAAAGCATTTCACTCGGTTAGATGCTAGACTTCATGGAACATGCATTTAGATAAGCAAATGGTCAAATCTAAGAGGATCACATAGGCATGACTGTTGGACTCTAAATTGCTAAATTTTAGGCTTAATTGTGCTTGTTACTCAATATGGATGAAATCATGAAAGGAGATAAGCTAACCAAAAGTTATCCTCTATGCCATGTGTGGTAAGAACTAGTTGTATTTCATGCAAGCTAACATCTAGAGTTTTTGTTGCGTGTACAAAGAGTCGGAAATGGCATTAAGCTTAGAGGACATGATTAAGGCACTTCATTGTGAACCGAGATAGTTTACCCATTTAATTCAGTGTTCCTAACCTTAAGGATTTCCCCTAGTGAGCCCAGTTTGATCCTTTGAGCCTAATTTTTTTCTTTTTGAAACAACCTCACTAAGAAATCTTACCCCAATTGTTCAAATAGCCTCAATGCCGTTTTGATCCCAATAGATCCCATTGCACTTTATTAAGGAAACATGAAAAAGGAGAAAGGGGGAGTGTGGGCACCCCATTTGTAATCATAAGCTACATATATATACAATTTCTCATATAATCAATATATATATATATATATGTGTGTGTGTGTGTGTGTGTGTGTGTCTGTGTGTGTGTGTGTGTGTGTGTGTGTGTGTGTATTTTCTGTGATGTATATATTTAGACCCTTGTGTATATATAGTTTGTTGATGAGTTTAGTTAAGGGTACAAAGTTTGTGCATCTAGGAAGACAATTTGAAAGGAATTGAAGTGACTTGCGAAAGAAGTAAGTTGCCAAAAAAGCGAACATGAGGAATTGTCCTAAAGTGCAGAGGGATATGAGTCACTACAGACCAAATAATCCTACCTGCCCCTTAGCCTACATTACAACCTGGAAAAAGTCCTTTTGATCCTATAAATGATGCGATGATCGCTTGATTAGTACACTAAAGGCAGACTCATGATGCATTAAGTTCTCTTGGAATAATCTTTGGAGTGTGAGTGATTCAGTGCATAATGTGCTTAAGTATGATTATCTCGATTTCATGGAAATAGAACCGTTGCACATTAGTGAGGTCATATGTTGGGGGACTTTTGGTTAAGCTAATATTTTTCTATTATGATTCAGACATGTTGACCAGATTTTCAGTTAAGGAGTAATCGTTACGTCTGTATGATTTTGCTCAGGAGAATAATGAATATACCTTGCTTGATGAAGTTAATGTTACTCCATGATTAAAGTTTTTAGCACAAGTAGATGTGAGTTACTTTGGCCCCATAATGATGGTAAAGTAGTTGCAAGCATGTCGAGGATCCTAAAAGCTTGTCCGAGGACGGACAAGGGTATAAGTGTGGGGTAGTGATATTTGGAGTATTTATACGACCAAACTCCATATTTTCAACCCGTTGTGAGTCTAGATAGGGAGAATATTGATGTATTCACACATGTTTGAGTTAATTAAGGTTGTTTTTCTTTGTCTGGATTAATAGTTGTGTGGTGACTATTTGCAGGTGGAGAAGACAGCGGTGTAAGCTGGAGGAGCAAGTTAAGCTCCAAGGGAGAATAGGCCAATAGTTGGAGGGAGAAAATAGAGAATTGAAAGTTCCACCACTGTGTCATGCTAAGGATGGTCCGCGTTAAACAACGTGCCCACACTACATGGGTGGAGGAAGAAAATTATGAAAAATTGGAAGGCACAAAACAGTGAAGGAGCGCGATGGCTCTGTAGCACGGAGCCTGACCTCCAAGATGGCCTCCGTGCCACGTTGAGGGAAATTGTTGCCCAGCCCAAATTCCTATGAGCCCTCACGATGGCTCTGTGGCATGGAGCTTGAGCTCCGCGATAACCTCCGTGACACGTTGCTTGTTATTTCTGGGAAATTTTAAACTTGTATGAATAGAAAACTTAGGCTTTTATTTTGGGGATAGAAAACATTTTGCATGAATGTGGAAGGCAGGCAGTTGAGCTGAAGAACATTTTAGGGTTATTTCTCTTCTCTTTTCTTCAAAATTTCAATTGATTGTATGATTACTACTTGTTTGAAGAAGTTTAATCGACAAATGAGTGGCTAAATTACCTCATTCTGAGGTTGACGCTAATTGCAGGATTGTGTTATTCTATATTAATTCAGCTTAATTCTCTTTTCTTAAAAAAGGTTGTTCTGCTATTCTTGCTTTGCATGGCACTAATGTTTGGCCATCATTAATGTAAAAATTAGAATCCTAATTTTATTTTTGAGAGGAAAACTATTAGGGTAGTCTTGGAATAGGGGAATATGTTCTTATCTTTGTTGTCAATTAAAGGTAAGATTAGCGTGCAGGATAGAAATATACTTGTAACGTGATATTCGGTTATCTAGGAAAACTATTGTGATTCGCTAGAAGATGAGTTCTTGCATCATAGAAACGTGTTGTGTAAAGCTCATAATTCTGTAATTGTCTAGAGGTTAGAAAGACTCGAGCCATAGGTTACTCATCCCGAACAATCAACCTAAGAGAAAGGTTAGCTGAAATATAATTTACATTATACATACCTGCATGTTCCGCTTTAACCTTAGATTGTCCGTGCTATTGTTTAAATCACATTTTATTATTTTAATTAGCGTTACAATAAACATTACTTTTTAACAAATTCTCATTTGGTGTGTTGTCCGTATATTTGTATAAAGAAGTTGTGACTACTACAGTAAAAAAATTTACTGCCAAGCTACAGTCCTTGTGGGTTCGATACATGGCTTGAAAAAGCCACTATATTACTTTTACGACCACGTGCACTTGCGTGCATTAGGGAGTGAACACTTGGCAGAGCAGCCAGACACTAGTAGCCTCCGGGAGGAGTTGCGGATTGTTCGGAGCCAAGTGACTGAGTTGTTGTCCAGACAACCGATGATCATAACAGCTCCCACTCTTTCGGACATGGATGTTAAGCTCAATGAGGAGCTCGATTTGGAGTTATATTGGGTCCTGTTGGGTACAAGTAGAGGAAAAGGAAAGAAGAGGGTCTTTGAGGAAGATGAAAATGAGCCCTCAAGGTAGAAGAAAAAGAAATAGAATAAAGAAAGAAAGAGGGCAAGAGTAGAGAGCCTGCAAGCTCACGACGCAGACTTTTCTGAATTATAAGAGAGAGCAAGAGGAGCGGGGAGCTTTACGACTTGCTAGAAAGTGATAGTGGGTGGCGAGGATCCGTTGAGGGAGCCACATTCAGCCAGAGTTGATCTTTAGGTCGCGAAAGAAATCGAGCATGATATTGGGGTAACTAATCCCCCAACTGATGAATAATTAAGTGTACTGGCCACCGCTAGCGCAACAGATGCAGCTGAGGTACTACCTCCATAGGATGACAAGAGCACGTAGTGCACTATAGGTTTGTTTCTTTCCCTTGTGCTTATATAATTTATGCTTCAGGAATGAAGCATGTTTTTCAAAGGGGGGGCGTACTTGGATATTTTTGGATTTTTGATTCGTCTAAGGGTTTTTCTTGCTATGTTTCTTTTCCCTCGGGCATGGTAACTAGTAGAACTTGCATGTCTAGGTTGCTTTGTTTAATTAGAAGTTGCTTAGAATTACTTGGAACTCAATAAATGCACTAGTTTAATCTTTTTGAAAAAAAATTGACCCTGTTTAAAGTTTTGATATTAGCTATGTAGCTTTATTAAAATTGCATGACTTTTGTGGATCTTTAAATGGAATTTAAATTATGAGCATGAGCAGTTGTAGTTTAGCAGTACATCAACTGGATAAATAGATTCAATGCAAATCGTTACATGAGTTAGTGAGGTTGAATACCTAGTTCAATACTGCATTTAGGGTCTAGAACTTGCCCCGTTGGTCTTTGCACTGGCTTTAGGATAGCTGGTTAGGAGATGATCATAGGTTGTTATTGATTGATTAGTCACTTTAGCCTAAACTACCCTACCAAATGATGATGAATCCTTTGATCCTTAAATTAACCATTTTTCTTTGATTAACCTATTGAATTTTCCCATTTTTTATAATGAACCTTTTTTGCCCCTATTCCCTCCTTGGACATTATGAACCTCAACCCAAGAAAAATGCCTAAGTTGAGGGTGCCTATAGTAGGGGTGTGTTACACCCTATAAGTTTCCAATGATTAGTGGATGTTTGTGTTCACTTGTGATAGATTTGGGAGCACGACACTTGTGGGAAAAGTCCCGAAGAGGGGAGAAACGAGTGAATCATTGAGCAAATAGGAGGCCAAAGTAGAGGTAGGGTGCAAGGAGTGGCCCTGTCCCGGAGCCTTGAGCGGCGCGTCGTGCCAAATTCCTGGTGCTGTAGGCGGTGCGCCGCGCCTCCCCTCCACCGCCACCCTATATATATGTTTAAGTGAGTGATTTAATTGATTTCAAAATATTTTCTAGAGAGGGTTGCAATTTGGGCGAAGGCCTCACGTGGGTTTTACCTTATTAGAACCGAATTACGCCGCTAAATTACCTCCAAACGTCAATTCTTCTCAGGTAATGATTCCTAGGCCTACGAAGAACGTTCTTACGAAGTTATTTTTTCAAAATTCACCTGGTTCGACATAGTCCCACCATGTAGAAGTTGTAAAAATCATTTCTAATCAAGTCCTAAGCATCTACAAGTGACAAGTAAGTATTTCTACATTCTAAACTCTCAGAAATTTGTGAGTTTTCCGTTGAATTTGGGTTGATTATAAATAGTGGTTGTTGTGAATATTTTTTAATGTTGTTAGCTATTTTCTTGGATGGAAAATAAAAATAGTACATCGATGTAAAGGCTATAAGTATGAGGAATTGCTGGTTCTAGGCTAAAGTAGGGATGAGTGAATGGAAATTGACAATTGAGGTATGTTTGGCTAACCTCTTTGGCATGTTATTCTCGTCGTATAATTGATACGACCTATACAATTGTAAGTAAATTAAATGTATGTATGTTGTGATTAGCTTCTGCAAAAAGATAATGATTATACATGTAGTGGTTAGCTGTTGCAAGACAAATTAAGATTGCCTCGTAGTATCCCTCGACGGGAAAGAGTTCATTAAGTTTGATTAATGGTAGGAACGTCGTAGAGATTTCCATACTTACCTATTTACTGTTTAAAGGGATTCTTATATCTTGCTATCGTACTAAGGCCATAGAAGCTTGTAGTTAGTTGGTGAGCTTAACTTGGTGTCGGTGTAGTCCTTTGAGCGCGGGCTGCTCGGTGCTAGACACGACTCCCAAAAATATGCATATTAGCCTCATACATAGATCAATAACATCATTCCTTAAGATTCATGGCTAAATAAACATTCATCATTCATTGATCCCCATCAAATCATGATTAGCCAAGAATCAAAGGGCCTATTAGTCGGCCAACATCATAAATCGATAAATCATGAGATCCATTTCATAAATCGTAATCATTCCTTATCGTGTGGGAATTTCCCAATATTTCACCATGCTTTACAATACTCAATTCATTCGGAAACATGCTTATAAATATGGGTAACTTGAAAACATGTTTTTCATCATCAATAATTCATACCTCATAAGGCCCATGCCTACTTGAAAATCATGCATATAACTTGTAAATCATCAAATCATATTGGGTATTTTAATAAATTCATATTTCAAATCATAGATCATGTTGGGCTTGTAAATATTAATATTTGAAGAGAAGATCATAAATCGATTCATCATAGATCATCAATAATTAGACTTAATTGAGTAGAAATCAAAATCAATAAGTTTATAATAAAAATTAGTTGTAAAATCTTATAAAAATTCATGGAATATGATATAAATAACAATTCATAATAGCCCATTAGCAAAACATTAGATTTTTAAAAAAATTGAATTTAAAACCCGATGAGATTTTTGATAGATTTTCATAAATTGATAGAGAATGGGCATGGGTGTGAACGGAAACACCCATTCATAACCCTACATACCAGGGTAAGATCAGATTCTAGAGTTCCTTGAATGCCCAATTGGGAATTGATTGGGAAAAGCTTGAACATATGCTTTATCTCTCTAGAATTCTCTTAACTTGCATGCATGGGAATGGCTTGAGAAAAAGGGACTTAACCTATATTATCATGCCCAGAAAAATACATCAAATGACGTAGTTTAGGGCCCTAGAGCATAGAAAAGTCGAAAATACCCTTTATGAAACTTCCCTGAAAAATTGTCCTGTGGGAACAAACGATTGATCCCACGTTGCATGAAAACATGACTCGTGGTATCTAGTCGTTGGGTCCACTGCCTCACTTCTTGCCTTTGGATTCCTTCCATGACTCGAAAGGATGAGTCGTTGCTTCAAACGACGGGTCGTTAGATTGATCGTTGTCAGCTCCTTTACAAATCTGAACTTCCCTTGCCATGATCCTTACCATGACTCGTGGTTACTTCCAACAAGTCGTGGTACTCATCTGTTAGGTGCACTGGAAATTTCTGGCAACCCAAACCACGGCTGGTGACCACGAGTCGTTGGATGACCCATTTTCAGCCAACTTCAAATTTTGATCCCGGGCTTAATCTTATGCACTTTTGG
The DNA here is from genome assembly GCA_035772735.1 of Datura wrightii. Classification (NCBI taxonomy): domain Eukaryota; kingdom Viridiplantae; phylum Streptophyta; class Magnoliopsida; order Solanales; family Solanaceae; genus Datura; species Datura wrightii. Next base: position 12,188,906 of record JASDFA010000002.1, read on the forward strand.
GGTATTACACCAGGTATGGCTTGAACACCCTATTCATCAAGTCCATAAAAGATGCAGGAGAATTCATTAGTCAAAAAGACATAACTACAAACTCATAATGACCATACCGCGACCTGAATGCTGTTTTCAGGATGTTGCTCTCCGGAACTCTGAGCTGATGGTACCCGGATCTGAGATCTATCTTTGAGAAACACTTGACACCCTGAAGTTCGTCGATAAATCATTAATCCTAGGTAGAGGATATATATTCTTTACGGTGACTTTTTTCAATTGTCGATAGTCAATACATAAGCGAAGAGAACCATCCTTCTTTCGAGCAAATAGGACTTGTGCACCCATGGGGAGTTGCTCGACCTAATGAAGCCCTTATCTAACAGGTTCTTCAACTGTTCTTTCAACTCCTTTAGCTCGACTGGAGTCATTCTGTAGGGAGGAATAGATATAGGTTGCGTATCAGGAAAAAGGTCAATACCAAAATCAATCTCCCGCTCGGGAGGGATTCCCAGTAAATCATCGGGAAATACTTCTTGGTACTCACACACTACCGGAACTGACTGGATAGTCGGGGTCTCAGACTCAACATCCTTAACCCTAACTAATTGGTACACACAACCCTCAGAAATCACCTTCCTGGCCTTAAGATAGGAAATGAAATGACCTACAGGCACGACTGAACTACTCTTCAACTCCAAGACTGATTCACTCGAAAAGCAGAACACCACCGCACGGGTTCTACAATTAACAGAAGCATAACACGCATACAATCAATCCATGCAACGAATAATATCAAAGTCAGTCATGGCTAACTCTACAAGTTCTGCGGAGGTGACTTTATGAAATACAGTGATCGGGCACCTTTTATACACCCGCCTAGCTACAACCAAATCACCAATGGGAGTAGAGACTGAGAATGGTTCTGACAGAGTTTCGGGACTGACTCCAAAGCTACTAGCAATATAAGGTGTCACAAAAGACAAGGTAGCCCCTAGATCTAACAAAGCATAAGCATCAAGGTGAAACAGTTGTAACATACCAGTAACCACATCCGGTGAAGTCTCCTGTACCTAATGCGAGGCGAGGGCATATAATCTATTTTGGCGCTATCCGCCACCCTCAGTAGTAGATGCCCCTTGCGGAGCTGAACGTTCTGGAGCTGCTGCTGACCTGGTAGTTTGTGCACAACCTCTATCCTTATCCTGCCTAGAAAATGGACATGCTCAGCGCATGTGGTCGAATCTACCGCACCCATAACAAATATCTTAGCCGAGCAAGCACTCCCTAGAATGACACTTGCTGCACTTTCTGTAGGATGGTATGCTGTTACTGCATTCTTCTCTGGTCCCTCAATCCTGAAGCCCTGCTCCTCTGATCACCCTTGGGTTTGGATGGAACACTAGCTGATGATGGTGCTAGAGCTAGTGACCTCTGTTGAAACTGATGGCGGTGAACAACATCGGATCTTTGATGAGTAAACCCATAGCTATCTGTCCGGGCCTTTTTAGCCTCTCCCTTCCTCATATGAGCCGCCTCCATCTGCTTGTCGTATAAAACTATTCAAGGGAAATTCATGTCCTGGTGTAGCATAGCGGTCCTACAATCTTTTTCCAAATAGCCTTCCACGCCATGGACAAATCGGCTCACGCATGCCCTCTGATCAACCACTAACTCTGGGGCATACTTTGACAAGAGAGTGAACTTGAGAGCATACTCCTATACCGTCATCCTCCCAGATTAAGAGTCAAGAATTCTGCTGCCTTCAACTCCCTCATCTCTTGAGGGAAGAACTGATCCAGAATGGCCGCATGGAACTCCTCCCAAGTGACAGGTCCTGTTCCAGCGGCCCTGCTACCTCTCCATTGCCAAAACCAGATATGCATGACCCTTTCAATTGATACGAGGTCTAATCTGCACATTCAACCCCATTTACCCCCATGACCTGGGTGATCTTCACAATCTCATCTTTGAACTCATGCGGGTCCTCATCTACTTTTGACCTGAGGAACTCTGGTGGGTTCATCCTCAAGAAATCCCACACTCGAGCTACTGGTGCATTGCCATTTTGCAGAACATGCGCAACCGCATGTTGTTCGACTTGAGCAGTCAATGCCTGCGCGAGCATCTGAATGGCTGCTCAAAACTCAACATAGGCAACTGAATTCGGTGCATGGTGCTCCAGGACTAGTAGGGCCTGTTGGTGCCCATTTCCGTTACCATCCTCATGGTCGTCTCCATTCATATTCCTCCTACCACTTGCTCTACGGGGAGCCATGATTCTGCAATCATGAATAGCATGAATCCGAAGGATAGAGAGACATTACATCACATGACATAAATCATGAAAGAAGGGAATATTTCCTAAATGTCTCGTAGCCTCTTCGTCATAAGTGTGGCGCGCTTCTCACCCATGAAAAAGACTCTACTTAGCGCAGCTTCAGACACCCTTGGACACTTCAAACCTACTTCTCTGATACCATGTTTGTCACGATTCGAACATAGACCGAGATCATAACACAGGACAAGGAGCCCCGAGAGACTCCAAATCGACCCCTGGCTTGAACATACATCTAACTCAACATCAATAAAGTGGAACACTTGGCACAATGATATAGCGGAAGCATAACTGTAACATAACATGATAAGCAGGATGTAATACATATATAACAGCTGAGTACCACACATAGTCTGAAAGCCTCAAACATATCTGATAGGTTGATGGGACAACATCCCCAACTAACCCAGCAAAACTAAAAACTAAAAGAAACATCAATATCTGAAACTTATGGTCCTCGGAGAATGAGGACTCACCAAGAGCTGGATGCTAAACTCCGAGGTGAACTACTGATGGTGCTGGATCTGATGATCGAAGCCTGTATCATAAAATAATACAAGATAGAGTATGTGGTTTGTACATGGAATGTTTTGAGTATGCAAGGTAAGTAAAACGGACATTTTAAAATATGTAAAAGCTCATAGGAGATCTTAAGAGTGGGATAACAGGCTCATGACATAAATGTCATAACATAACATGAGGCTCAAGGTTTTCAAATCATTCGTAATCCATTCAATATCATAGTCAAAAGAGAAATGTTATTAAAACATCACTTGAGCCAAAGTAAAAAAAAACATAATAATGCATAAAACATGTGAAACAATGGGAGGACTCATCAGAACCGACACCAACATGGTAGAGCCTTACGTGATGCCCCAACTATCTCACTCAAGTGGACAGAGTCACCCCTAGCTTGCCAGGCTTGGGACGTGCATTATGTGATATCACGGAAGAGGGAATCATTGACATTGTAATGTATCAATATAAATGTTATACCCCGTAGAATTCCCGGCACTTAGATGACCTATTCGCATGTTGGTTAAGCATATTTGAAAGCCATACGTGCTAGGGAAAGGCCCGGGAAAAGATCGGACGAGAAACCTGTCGAACCATGGCGGGAGGAGCCGAGGCAGAGCCCCTCCGCGATGGCAGCGTGTCACGGAGGTGAGGCCTCTGCGATGGCTCCGTGACACGTTGCCCAGGTCCAGGCCCAAGTATAAAAGCCTCCACTTCAGTTCAAAATCAGAAAGCATCTAAAAATTTCCAGAACACGCTGCAACCAGAGAAAAACGTAAGAAAATTAAATATTTTCATCCAATTACGCTGCCAAACGCTGCCCAAATCCAAGTTAATCCTAGATACCAAGGTATTTAGCAGTAGAGAGCATTTCTACGGAGTTAGTTTTGCGAAATACGGCCGACGAATCGGCGAGCCACCGAACTAAAGTAAGTAGAATTGCTCCAAACTTATGTCTATGTGTTCCTAGATGAGAAGTAAATATTTCTCCCTTCTGGGCCGCTGAAAAATAGCTAGTTTTTGACCGTCTTTCGATAAGCCTAAGTTTAGGCTATAAACTATATCGAAAGTGACGTTGCCTTTTGAAATAACGTTGTATTTAGTATTGATTGACGTATTTATGAATGCAGTTGGGAGAAAACAGTAGAAGTACCGGCCGAGCCTCGTCCGACGGACGAATATTCAAAGATAATGTATGTAAAGTTAAGTTTCCTCGGCAAGTTGAGTAACCTCGAAGCAGTATAGTAATTAACATACCAGTTGCATGTTTAGAAATCGATTATCGTGTTATTTTGAATATTGGTGCAATATAAGAAGTTTTGGGTTGTAACGTGTACGATACCTATCCGTACGATATAGGTTCGGGCGTAAGTGATTAAGATTGCCCAGTATATTCAGTATATGATGTAATATGCCATGCCAAGATATTGTTGTGTTTAGCTGAGACCTCGCAAGGTAGTACAGCATCAGTAAAGCATTCCAGATATAGAATAGTAACTGTATATGGTTTAGAAAGCATGTTAGAAACAGGAAACCATGTTAATACAGAAACCTAGTGAACAGCATAGCCTTCAGCAGAAACACCCGCTTGTATAGCCGTTTGCCCCAGTACAGTTAGACAGGGAATTATATTCATATTTATACTTACCTGTCTCAGCATGTATCAGACACCTACAGATTGCTATTATTAGCCTAGTGCATGATCTATATAATACCTTACGCCTATTAGTTTTGGCTTATGAGATACACAGACAGCATGACTAGTTGAGACCGTTGTATTGATTGGGGTTGGATTACCTAGCATCCCTGACCGCCCAGGATTAATAGCTGTATCGACTCGTCCGCCAGAGGACGAGGATACGTCACTCTACGGAGTGATATGCCGTCCCGCAAGGGGACGAAGATGGGATGCCAGTTTCCCCATATTGTGCCTTGGTAGGCCCTTATACACCCCCGTCGAGCGGGTACGCCTGGGGTGTTGATTTAGAGTCCTTCGGACTCAGGTACAGTTATAGTCAGGGGCTCAGCGAGCCCAAGTGCATACCCAGGGACCGGCAGGATGCTTACAGCCACTATAGGAGATGGGATGACCGGGGTAGGGGCATAGATTCTGTGTTGATTGTACCTCCCGGCTTATGGGGGCCGGGTAAGGTTTGTATGTGCTGTGTTATGTTATGTATACTATGCCATATTATATTAGACGCGAGTGGGTTGGTATTAGAATGATACGCTTCCAGGTATGATTCCTACTTCCTTCGGTATCAGTAAGAGCAGGTACGATCTACTTCATCAGACAGTTAAGTTATTCCTCCTACTTCTGCTTCATCAGTCATACTATTGCTTTCAGATTTTGTTTTCAGTTATATTATTTCAGTTGCTTTACATACTCAGTACCAGTGGTACTGACGCCCAGTGGGGCGCTGCATTACTTGCCTGCAGGTACTCCTAGACGAGCAGGCGATTCTACGTGACTCCATGTCAGCGGTTGAGTATTCAGCTCCAGTCATCCGGAGGCTGAATTTCTGAGGTGTAGTTCAGTTCCTTTTGTTGTATATAGCATGGGTAGGTCGGGGCCCTGTCCCGATCAGTTCTATTACTATTCCTAGAGGCTTGCATTCTGTATGAGATCCCTGTGGTCAGATGAGCCGGTCGTGTGGGGTCGTGCAGTTGTATAGTTGTCTTTACTCTTTCTTACTTCTGTGATGGTCGTGTGAGGCCATAGTTGTCAGTAGTGGTGACCTTGCCGGTCACGTAGCTTCTTTTTGTGCTTTTTGATTAAGCAGCAGATAACTAGACAGCATGGTGGCCTTGTCTGCCCGTATAGGTTTCCCTGAGTTACTATATTTCTGGTTAGCTGCCAAGACAGGTACAGCAGGCGATAGGCCAATGGGCCGGGGGCTATATTTACAGCCGTTATATAGTCCTTTGTTTCCAGAAATCTGAGTGAGAGCCAGCCAGGCGCCAGACGCGCCCAGGCTTAACAGTCTAGCAGGTCAGATCTTAGTAGGGCACCAGGTGCCAGTCGTACCCCCCAGGGCAGGGTGTGACAAACTTGGTATCAGAGCAGGTCGTATCCCAGGGAGTCTGCAAGCCGTGCTAAGTAGAGTCCTGTCCATGGATGTGTTGTGCACCACATACTATGGGTAGGAGGCTGCAAGGCCTGATAGGATGGTTGTCTTTTATTCTGATTCAGTCGTGCCATAGAGCGGTACAGTATAGGGTGGAATTCCAAAAATCTTATCATATTCTTTGGCTACAGATAATGTCAGACCAGCGCCATCCCGTCACAGGTCGGAGCTTAGACATTGCAGCAGGGGAAGGCACCAGCAGGATGCCTCCCCCTCATTTGGAGACAGCCCGATCAGAGGGCCCTACAGAGGCTTCATCTCAGCCTCCTCAGCAGTCTCCACCACGTCAGGAGCCGTTTGGAGCGACAGTGTCTTCAGCAGTCCCTATACCGATGCCTTCCGATCAGGAAGTTAGGAGTGCTGTAATTATGATAGCACAGGTGATGGCTGCTCAGCGGCAGCAAATGCCATCCACAGTTGCAGAAGCATCAGGAGGGCCCGGTAGTTCGACGGTCCGAGAGTTCTTAGCCTTGAATCCCCCACAGTTTACAGGCACGGACCGCACCGAGGACCCCCAGGATTTTCTGGATCAGATGCAGAGAATCTTCAGGGTTATGCATGCTACACCTACTGAGTCAGTTGAATTGGCCGCGTTTCGGTTGCGAGATATTGCGGTGTTATGGTATGAAAGCTGGGAGAGGTCCCGAGGGAGAGATGTTCCCCCTCCTACTTGGTCCAGCTTTTCAGGAGCCTTTCAGGATCACTATTTGCCGCGGGAGATTCGACAGGCCCGGGTATACCAGTTCCTACATCTGGAACAGGGGGCCATGAGTGTTTGGGAATATTCCTTGCGGTTTGACTCCTTGGCTCGATATGCACCGGCTTTCGTGGATACCATGGCATCCAGAGTGCACCGTTTTATTATGGGGTTGAACCCAGAGTATGTCGAGACTTGTATCACGGCCACACTGCGAGAAGATATGGATATTTCCCGAATCCAGGCATTTGCCCAAAATATTGAGGGCATCAGACAGCGACATCGGGAAATCAGAAGGGTTAATCAGGAGCAGCGTCGCCGGGATAGGCCAGCTGAGTTACAAAGAGAGGCCCGGGGAGGACCCAGGCCACGATTGTTAGACAGGCCACCCAGGCCCCCGCCTCCGCCACAGTCACAGGGAGGTAGATCCAACCGCAGGGGGCAGTCAGAGGCTGGTAGAGATTCGCAGACGGCAGATTCACCGTCACAGAGGAGGGCGGAGCAGAGTAGGTATACCCTACCACTTTGTCCTATATGCAGTCGACGCCATTCTGGAGCATGCAGGTATGGTTCCACCGCATGCTATATTTGTGGCCAAGAAGGCCATTTGATGAGAGATTGCCCAGCCACAGGTCGTGAGGACCGGGACAGACAGGATAGGGCATCAACAGGATCACGAGCTACAGCATCCTCGACTGGGCGCAGGCCCCCAGTTTCAGCAGGCAGGGGTCGAGGCAGATCAGGGGCCTCCAGTACAGGTGCGGGTCCAAGCCGCACATATGCCTTACCAGGGAGGCAAGATTCAGAGGCATCGCCTGATGTTGTGACAGGTATGCTAACTATCTGCTCACACCCTGCTTATGTGCTAATTGATCCGGGGTCTACTTTGCCCTATATTACTCCATTTGTGGCACGGAAGTTTAGTATTGTACCAGAATCATTACAGCAGCCCTTTTTAGTATCTACGCCCGTCGGTGACTCCATCACAGCTAGCCGAATTTACCACGGGTGTACAGTAGAGGTTGCTGATCGTCAGACCACAGTAGATCTGGTTGAGTTAGAAATGATAGATTTCGATGTCATAATGGGTATGGACTGGTTAGTACCATCTTTTGCTAATGTTGAATGTTGGACCAAAACGGTCCGATTCCACTTCCCGGGGGAGGCAGTACGGGAGTGGAAGGGTAGCACCTCGACGCCGAAAGGTAGGTTTATTTCCTACCTTCGGGCGAGAAAGTTGATATCTAAGGGGTGCATTTACCATCTTGTCAGAGTTCAGGATGTCCAAGCAGAATTTCCGTCTGTCCCAGTGGTAAATGAATTCCCAGATGTATTTCCTGATGAGTTACCTGGTATTCCCCCAGAAAGGGAAATAGACTTTGCTATTGACTTGCTACCAGGCACTTAGCCAATATCAATACCTCCTTATCGTATGGCTCCTGCAGAACTCAGAGAATTAAAGGAGCAGTTGAAAGACTTGTTAGATAAAGGTTTTATCAGGCCGAGTACTTCCCCGTGGGGTGCGCCAGTCTTGTTCGTGAGAAAGAAAGATGGCTCGCTCCGAATGTGCATAGACTATCGGCAGCTCAATAAAGTTACAGTAAAGAATGAGTATCCGCTTCCTAGGATTGATGACCTATTTGATCAGTTACAGGGAGCCAGATACTTTTCTAAGATTGACTTGCGGTCCGGATATCACCAGGTCCGAGTACGTGAGAGGGACATCCCTAAGACAGCATTCAGGACCCGATATGGACATTTTGAATTTCTGGTTATGTCCTTCGGACTAACAAATGCCCCAGCAGTTTTTATGGACCTGATGAACAGTATTTTCAGACCCTTCCTGGACTTGTTCGTGATAGTATTCATTGATGATATTCTGGTGTATTCTCGCTCCGAAGCAGATCACCGGACTCATTTGCGGACAGTGCTTCAGATTCTCAGGGACCGCCAGTTGTACGCAAAATTTTCTAAGTGTGAATTCTGGCTTAACTCAGTAGCCTTTTTAGGGCATATTGTTTCAGATGCTGGTATACAGGTAGACAAGCAGAAGATAGAAGCAGTTAAGTCATGGCCTAGGCCTACCACCCCGACTGAAGTTCGTAGCTTTCTGGGGTTGGCAGGATACTATCGGAGGTTCGTTGAAGGGTTCTCAACCATTGCAGCACCTTTAACTAAATTGACACAGAAAGGAGCAAAGTTTCAGTGGACGGAGGCATGTGAGCAGAGTTTCCAGGAACTGAAAGATAGATTGACCTCCGTTCCCGTATTAGCACTGTCGGAAGGCACAGAAGGTTATTCAGTCTATTGCGACGCGTCAGGTGTCGGATTGGGATGTATGTTGATGCAGCATGGTAGAGTAATTGCATACGCTTCCAGGCAGCTGAGGAAACATGAGAAGAATTACCCCACCCATGATCTAGAGTTGGCCACAGTAATTCATGCCTTGAAGATGTGGAGGCATTATCTGTACGGAGTTCATGTTGATATTTACACAGATCATAAGAGCCTACAGTACATTTTCACTCAGAGGGAGTTGAATCTGCGGCAACACCGCTGGTTGGAGTTGTTAAAAGACTATGATGTGAATATTCTATACCACCCCGGAAAAGCTAATGTTGTAGCAGATGCCCTGAGCCGTAAGTCAATGGGGAGTTTAGCGTATTTGCGACCTGAGAAGCAGAAGTTAGCCAAAGAAATCCATCAGTTAGCTGGCCTAGCCGTTCGAGTAATGGAAACAGAAAATAATGGGGTCGTAATTCAGAATTCTGCAGTGTCATCATTGGTTGCAGAGGTAAAAGAACGACAGTACGAGGATCCCGATTTAGTCCAGCTCAGGGATAGAATTCAGAAAGGTAAGGAGCCCGATTTTCAGATAACCGAGGATGATGTGCTACATTGTAAGGGCCGCCTTTGTGTTCTGAATGTCTCAGGACTTCGTGGGCAGATCATCCACGAAGTACACTACGCTCGCTATTCCCTTCATCCAGGGGCGACGAAAATGTACCACGATATCAGAGACATCTATTGGTGGCCAGGTATGAAAGCTGAGATAGCTGAATTTGTGTCTAGATGTTCTAATTGTCAGCAGGTAAAAGCCGAGCACCAGAAACCGGGCGGTTTGACTCAAGAGATATCGATACCTATGTGGAAATGGGAAGCAATAAATATGGATTTTGTAACAGGGTTACCCCGTACTAGACGCAGAAATGATTCCATTTGGGTAATAGTTGATAGGCTGACAAAATCAGCTCATTTCCTGCCAGTAAGGGCTACCTTCTCAGCTAAGAATTATGCCGAATTGTATATCAGAGAAATAGTTAGATTACATGGAGTGCCGGCATCTATCATTTCAGACAGAGGGGCACAATTTACAGCTAGGTTCTGGCAGTCATTTCAGAAATGTCTGGGGACGCAGATTAATCTGAGCACAGCATTCCATCCTCAAACAGACGGGCAGGCCGAGCGTACAATTCAGACGCTCGAAGATATGCTACGAGCGTGTGTGTTAGATTTTGGGGGTAGCTGGGATGAACATCTTTCGTTAATCGAATTTGCTTATAATAACAGCTACCATTCAGCTATTCAGATGGCGCCTTTCGAGGCATTGTACGGGCGAAAATGTAGATCACCGGTGGGCTGGTTTGAGATAGGAGAATCAGCATTAGTTGGCCCAGATATCGTTCGGCAGTCCGAAGAAAAAATAAAGCTTATCCGGGAACGTTTACTGACCGCTCAGAGCCGTCAGAAGTCATATGCAGATAGACGGCGCAGAAATTTATAATTTTCGGTAAATGACTGGGTATATCTGAAAGTGTCCCCGATGAAAGGGGTAATGAGGTTTGGCAAGAAAGGCAAGCTTAGCCCCAGATTTATTGGGCCGTACCAAATTCGGCGAAGAATGGGCCGCGTGGCATATGAGTTAAATTTTCCTCCAGAATTAGCGTTAGTTCACCCAGTATTCCATGTTTCTATGTTAAGAAAGTTCGTAGGGGACCCTTCTACAGTAGTTCCAGTCCAGGATGTTCAGGTCACAGAGGAGTTAGTCTATGAAGAGGTTCCCGTAGCTATCTTAGACAGACAGATTCGCAGGCTGAGAACTAAAGATGTTGCATCTGTCAAAGTATTGTGGCGTAACAGAAATCGGGAGGAAATGACGTGGGAGGCTGAGGAAGATATGAAAACCAGATACCCTCACCTATTTCAGGCCTAGTCAGACGACAGGTATGTCCGTATCATTATTTATACAGTACTTTATGGTTGTATGTTGTAAATAATAAAGAAAGAAGTGGTATTCAGTTGTCCAGTGGATTGTAGAATATTGTGTGCAGTGCCTGTGTTGGACTTTTCTGCGTTTCAGGGCGTTGCGATAGTCCATATTACAGGGGAAACTCTGCCAAAATTTTCCCAGAAACTAGAGTGAACAGTTCTCTAGACAGCAGTATACATTCGGGGACAAATGTTCCTAAGGGGGGGAGAATGTTATACCCTGTAGAATTCCCGGCACTTAGATGACCTATTCGCACGTTGGTTAAGCATATTTGAAAGCCATACGTGCTAGGGAAAGGCCCGGGAAAAGATCGGATGAGAAACCTGTCGAACCATCGCGGGAGGAGCCGAGGCAGAGCCCCTCCGCGATGGCAGCGTGTCACGGAGGTGAGGCCTCCGCGATGGCTCCGTGACACGTTGCCCAGGTCCAGGCCCAAGTATAAAAGCCTCCACTTCAGTTCAAAATCAGAAAGCATCTAAAAATTTCCAGAACACGCTGCAACCAGAGAAAAACGTAAGAAAATTAAATATTTTCATCTAATTACGCTGCCAAACGTTGCCCAAATCCAAATTAATCCTAGATACCAAGGTATTTAGCAGTAGAGAGCATTTCTACGGAGTTAGTTTTGCGAAATACGGCCGACGAATCGGCAAGCCGCCGAACTAAAGTAAGTAGAATTGCTCCAAACTTATGTCTATGTGTTCCTAGCTGAGAAGTAAATATTTCTCCCTTCTGGGCCGCTGAAAAATAGCGAGTTTTTGACCGTCTTTCGATAAGCCTAAGTTTAGGCTATAAACTATATCGAAAGTGACGTTGCCTTTTGAAATAACGTTGTATTTAGTATTGATTGACGTATTTATAAATGCAGTTGGGAGAAAACAGTAGAAGTACCGACCGAGCCTCGTCCGACGGACGAATATTCAAAGATAAGGTATGTAAAGTTAAGTTTCCTCGGCAAGTTGAGTAACCTCGAAGCAGTATAGTAATTTACAGACCAGTTGCATGTTTAGAAATCGATTATCGTGTTATTTACAATATTGGTGCAATATGAGAAGTTTTGGGTTGTAACGTGTACGATACCTATCCGTACAATATAGGTTCGGGCGTAAGTGATTAAGATTGCCCAGTATATTCAGTATATGATGTAATATGCCATGCCAAGATATTGTTGTGTTTAGCTGAGACCTCGCAAGGTAGTACAACATCAGTAAAGCATTCCAGATATAGAATAGTAACTGTATATGGTTTAGAAAGCATGTTAGAAATAGGAAACCATGTTAATACAGAAACCTAGTGAACAGCATAGCCTTCAGCAGAAACACCCGCTTGTATAGCCGTTTGCCCCAGTACAGTTAGACAGGGAATTATATTCATATTTTTACTTACCTGTCTCAGCATGTATCAGACACCTACAGATTGCTATTATTATCCCAGTGCATGATTTATATAATACCTTACGCCTATTAGTTTTGGCTTATGAGATACACAGAAAGCATGACTAGTTGAGACCGTTGTATTGATTGGGGTTGGATTACCTAGCATCCCTGACCGCCCAGGGTTAATAGCTGTATCGACTCGTCCGCCAGAGGACGAGGATACGTCACTCTACGGAGTGATATGCCATCCCACAAGGGGACGAAGATGGGATGCCAGTTTCCCCATATTGTGCCTTGGTCGGCCCTTATACACCCCCGTCGAGCGGGTACGCCCGGGGTGTTGATTTAGAGTCCTTCGGACTCAGGTACAGTTATAGTCAGGGGCTCAGCGAGCCCAAGTGCATACCCAGGGACCGGCAGGATGCTTACATCCACTATAGGAGATGGGATGACCGGGGTAGGGGCATAGATTCTGTGTTGATTGTACCTCTCGGCTTATGGGGGCCGGGTAAGGTTTGTATGTGTTGTGTTATGTTATGTATACTATGCCATGTTATATTAGACGCGAGTGGGTTGGTAGTAGAATGATACGCTTCCAGGTATGATTCCTACTTCCTTCGGTATCAGTAAGAGCAGGTACGATCTACTTCATTAGACAGTTAAGTTATTCCTCCTACTTCTGCTTCATCAGTCATACTATTGATTTCAGATGTTGTTTTCAGTTATATTATTTCAGTTGCTTTACATACTCAGTACCAGTGGTACTGACGCCCAGTGGGGCGCTGCATTACTTGCCTGCAGGTACTCCTAGACGAGCAGGCGATTCTACGTGACTCCCTGTCAGCGGTTGAGTATTCAGCTCCAGTCATCCGGAGGCTGAATTTCTGAGGTGTAGTTCAGTTCCTTTTGTTGTATATAGCATGGGTAGGTCGGGGCCCTGTCCCGATCAGTTCTATTACTATTCCTAGAGGCTTGCATTCTGTATGAGATCCCTGTGGTCAGATGAGCCGGTCGTGTGGGGCCGTGCAGTTGTATAGTTGTGTTTACTCTTTCTTACTTCTGTGATGGTCGTGTGAGGCCATAGTTGTCAGTAGTGGTGACCTTGCCGGTCACGTAGCTTCTTTTTGTGCTTTTTGATTAAGCAGCAGATAACTAGACAGCATGGTGGCCTTGTCGGCCCGTATAGCTTTCCTTGAGTTACTATATTTCTGGTTAGCTGCCAAGACAGGTACAACAGGTGATAGGCCAATGGGCCGGGGGCTATATTTACAGCCGTTATATAGTCCTTTGTTTCCATAAATCTGAGTTAGATCCAGCCAGGTGCCAGACGCGCCCAGGCTTAACAGTCTAGCAGGTCAGATCTTAGTAGGGCACCAGGTGCCAGTCGTACCCCCCCCCCCAGGGCGGGGTGTGACAATAAACCTATGGTGTCACATGGTTATGAGACACCGGCATAGTCCTTTGAAAGTCGGGATGCTCGATGCTAGACACTGCACCCAAAAACATGCACATTACGCTCGTATATAAATCAATAACATCATTCATTGATATTCATGGACAAATAAATATTATCATCATTGATCCCCATTAAAATACATGATTTGCCAAGAATCAAAGGTCCTTTAGTCAGCCAACATCATAAATTGATAAACCATTAGATCCATATTATGAATCGTAAATCATTCTTGAACATGTGGGCATTGCCCAATATTTTAGCATGCTTGAAAATACTAAATTCATTTGAAAGCACGATTACAAACATGGGTAACTTGAAAAAATTAATTTCATCATCATTAATTCATCATACATGAATATTCATCATAAACCTTGACTTTCATGAACTTCTCATAAATGGGAATTTTGATTTTAAGAACATGAAGCATGATTTTAATGAAAACAACATAAAACTTGCCCATAATTCGTAATTCAATAATAGTAACTCAATTAGATCAAGCCCATGTAGAGAAATGAAGATTTCATGCATTGGCTAAAAACCCCATAGAATTTAGATAGGAAATTTAATGTTTTGAAAGAGATTGGGCATGGGTGTGAAAGAATTCACCCACTTATAACCTTACATACCTGGGGAAGATCAAATTTCACCACTCCTAGAAGCCCAATGGAAAAATTGAAGAACAAGCTTGATCACCTCCTTCATTCCCTAACTTTGCATGCATGGATATGAATGGTTTACCCTAAATAAACACTGAATTTTGAGCCTTAAACGATGTAGTTTAGGACCCTAGGACTTAGAAATGATAAAAATTCCCTTAAACCACGGACGGTCCCACGAGTCGTTACATGATACCACAACTCATGGTATCGAGCCATTGGATTCACTTCCCATGAATCAACAGGATGAGTAATTCCTTCAAACGATGATCCCTTGTCTTGTCCGTTGATTCCCTCTTCATGACTTATACCAATCCTTCCCACGAGCCACACTACGACTCGTTCTTTCCTCCAACGAGTCGTGGTTTCCTTCCGTTATATTGACTGGAGATTATTAATATTCCTTCTGACGACTGGTGACCACAATCCATGGCTCCTCACAACAGGTCATCCGATGATCCGTTACTCCCCCTAGGGCATAGGATCAGTTCCTACCCCAACTCTACATAACGACTCATTGTATCAAACAACAGGTCGTTACTTCACTCGTTACTTCCAACTATTACCAGGAAAAACCTTCCCACGACTACTTCGCACAGGTCGTTGGTTAAACCAACGATCCGTTAGGTCGTCCATTTTTTGGGATTTTTCCCAGATTTATCCAACTCCTATTTTTTAAATCTTGGATCTAATCTTAGGCACTTTCGAGGTATTACAAGAAATAGGGGAAGTTTGTGTTTGATGATACATGTCTGAAGGCTTTTGAATGCCTAAATGAGATATTGACCACTACCTCGATCATAGTGGCGCCTGACTGGTCCTTACTGTTTGAGATTATGTGTGATGATAGTAGAGTGGCCCTGGAAGCTGTACTAGGCCAAAGGCGTGAGAAGATTTTCCATCCAATTTATTATGCCAGCAAGGGTCTAAATGTTACTTAGAAAAATTACACCGTGACGTAACAAAAGTTGTTGGCTGTGGTATTGGCATTGGAGAAATTTTGGTCTTACTTGTTTAGAACTAAGGTGATAGTTCATACAAACCATGAAGCTCTGAGATATTTGAGGCAAAGAAGAATGCTAAACCGCGGTTGATTCGATGGATTCTATTGCTGCAAGAGTTTGAGTTTGAGGTTAAGGACCAAAAAGGGATGAAAAATCTGGTGGCAGACCACTTATTTATATTAGAGGCAGGTGCAACACTTCTAGATGAGCTTAACATTGATGACACATTTCCTGACGAGCAGGTTTTGGCTGCTTCCCAGGACCTCATTAGATGGTATGCAGACTTCGCTAATTATCTGGTGAGTGATGTGGTACCGGAAGATTTATTGTTTCACCAACAGAAGAAATTTATGTTTAATGTGTGAAAGTTTTCTGGGATGAACCTTACTTATTCCACATATTTGATAATGGGGTGAATCAGAGATATGTGCCTGAGGTTGAGATATTGAGCATATTGGAGACTTGCCACTCATCTCCTGTCGGAGGCCTCCACAGCGAGATTCGCACAACCCATAAAATTCTACAATGTGGGTACTATTGGCCAACCATTCACCAAGATGCTCATATTTTGCAAAGGCATGTGATGCATGCCAAAGGAAAGGAGGCATGAGCTCCCTATTACTCCAATCCTTATCAGTTAGCTATTTAACATTTGGGGAATTGACTTCATGGGTCCATTTGTGAGCTTGAATGGGATGAAATACATACTTGTAGCTGTGGACTATGTTTCAAAGTGGGTGGAGGCAATTGCACTTCCAAACAATGAAGGTAAGAGTGTCACATCATTCCTGAAGAGGAATATTTTCGCTAGATTTGGGACTCCCAGAGCCATCATTAGTGATGGGTGTTCGCACTTATGCAACTAGTTGTTTCGGACTTTGCTGGAGAAATATAGGGTGAAACCTAGGGTGGCAACGCCTTATCATCCACAATCTAGTGGGCGAGTTGAGGTCTCCAACCGGGAGATAATGACCATCCTAGCAAAGACTGTGAATGAAAACTAGAAAGATTGGTTGAGGTAGCTAGATGATGCGTTATGGGCTTATCGGACCATATTCAAGATCCTGATAGGTATGTCTCCGTATCAGCTTGTGTATGGAAAAGCATGTCATCTCTCGGTCAAACTTAAGCACAAAGAAATGTGGGCGCTTAAAAAGATGAATTTGAATTGGAGCAATGTTGCGAACTTGATGCTTGATCAGTTGAATGAGTTAGATGAATTTCGTTTCAAAGCTTATGAAAGTTCAGAAATTTACAAACTGAGGATGAAAATTCAACATGATCGGAAATTGAGCAGAGAGAATTCAACCCGGGTGATATGGTGTTGCTATTCAACTCTAGGCTTTGCTTGTTTCCTGGCAAGTTGAAGCCCAAATGGTTGGGACCATTTGGAGTGGTCCAAGTATTCTCCTATGGGGCGATTGAACTGGAAAACCATGAAGGCAAACGTTTCAAGGTGAATGGGCAACGGGTGAAAGCATATTTGGGAAAGAGTGAAGAAATGAAATTGGTGGACCACAAGGCATTTTATATTAGTGATCTATTCCGGTGCTTAGCATGCAATATCGGTAAGTTAATTTCATCTAAATGGTTGGTCCCCTATTGAGATGATTATCACCACACAACATAATTCGTTTATGGGTGTATGCACAACTTAAGTTATTTATGCATGAGTTTTGAGATGCAGGTATGGGTAGGTCAGAGCCCTGTTCCGACCATTTGTTAGTTTACTCCTTAGAGGCTTTGTGGACTTAGTGTGTATAGTGTTATTCAATTTGTGGCCTCGTCGACTTATTGTCGCTTGGTTAGCACACTAATTGCATTGATTGCATTTCGATTGTTTACCCCGCATTGTTGAGACCTTATGGGTCCAGTTTATTCTTCAGTTGATTGTGACAGGTAGTCTGCATGCCCTAAGGGTTACAGTTACAGATTTCATATAGCCGGCTTCTCGATCAATCATGAATCGAGTGTCAGTTGCGCCCTACCCCAGTTTTGGGGCGTGACAAACTTGGTATCAGAGAGAAGTCGTATCCTAGGGAGTCCATAAGCCGTGTCTAGTAGAGTCTTTCTTATGAGTATGTTGTGCACCATACTTATAATCAGGATGCTACAAGGCACTTAGGGGTTGTTTCACTTTGTTCATTAATACATCGTGCTATAGAGCAAAGATGTTAGGGTTGTTTGATGTCTAAATCGTGCTTATGTTTTAGAATTCACCTGAAGTAACCAAGATGGCTATGATATTCTTGAAAGGGTCCCAGTCGCTCCTCTTGTCGATCCGAGAAATAGATTATATGCTCGAAGTTAGTTTTTTTTACTCCCCGTGTTATAGTTCCTCTACTTCTAGTTAGAGCTACCGTGAGAAGGGATTCATCCCCTCATGTTGTCCCAGTTTCAGTAGAGCCAGGAGGAGGTAGAGTTTTTTTTTCTTTTTTTTCCTCCAGCACCTTCAGCTATATCAAAGGGATGAGATTTTGAGGAAGTATTTCATATGTTAACCCAAATAGTGACGTTTCAAGAATCAGATGCTGAAATTAATGGCAGGTTCTAGGGAAATACTTTTGAGAGCTTTAGTGCCTGTAGATTTTGAGCCTAAGTCCCCTAGCCTTTTCGGATTAGTGCTTACCATGGGAACTTTAATGAGTTTGAGTTAGTATATTTTTGTACCTAAAGCACGGCAGCATGAGTATTCGTGAATATAGTATCAGGTTTAATTGTTTGGCTAATGTGCTTCGGATAATGTGCAAAATATGAGGGGGTATATCAATTGTATTAGGTTTGGTAGAGGATCTGATTCTCCGTCTTCAAGTACCAACATAAAATTCGAATAGAGTGGAGGATACCAGGTCAACAATATTATTTAAGGATCCTTGTAGTGTTTCAAGGCACTAGGTGGCAAGACATTTAGTTTCTCTTGAAGACTTAGTGAATGGAAAGTGGTATTGGAGTTCATTATATGTCGTGGTAGTGTATAAATTTGCTTATGGTTAGAAAAGTTCATCGATTATGTAGTGTTAAGGCACGTCTGCCTTATGTTAGGTAAATAGAATGAGTTAAATAAAAATAGTTTGATATGAAGCAATGACTGGAAAGAATATGTTTATGAATATATGGAATGTATGTTTATGATGGAAGACAAGGATGATTTAAAGTTGTTATGACATTCGAGGACGAATGTTTCTAAGGGGGGGAGGATGTTACACCCCGGAAAATTTTTGGAAATTATTTGATGTTCATATGCTATGTTAAGCGAAGTACGGGTTGTATATTGATCGTAGATGACAAGGGAAATGTGTACAAATGGAAAAAACAAAGAGTATGTAAAGTTTATAAACTAGGGTCAACTTTTAATGACTATATCTCCCAATATATAATGAATTAGAAGCCCCACGACCTATCAAATTAAAGGTCCTGAGTCTAGTTTTCAGAACAACAAACGGCTTGTCAATAAGTGTTTGGAATAAAAAGGTATAGGTGTTTTACAGTAGCACTATCGGGCAGTGACATGGCCACCGCCCTAAAATCAGCCACCGCCCAAACACCTATATATTTTATGTTTTTGGTTATGAAATCATTCTCAATTTTTCCACGTTTGAGGTGCTTGCTTACCCTATGAAATCCTCTCTCTTTTCCAGTATAAAATCCTTAGAAACCAATAGGAAATCCCTCAAGAAAACACCATCGAAACACAAGCAAAAGTTGATGGAAGTGAAGGCAACATTGTGGTGAAGTTGTTGCTGCCTTGTAGCTTCATTTTGGCAGAGTTGTTGCTGCGTGTTTGGGACTATTTTGAGCTAATTTTATACTCCATCTTAGCAGGAGTTGTTCCTAAGAAATAGTAAGTCACTTCCCTCTTTTGAAATCTCTAATAAGTGTATGAATTTTTGAAGGAAAACTATAAGAAAGCTATGGTTTGTATGTTGACTTGTTGTAGTTGTTGTGTTGTTATTTTACTGCTTTTTGGGCAGCAAGATTTCTGCATTATTGGGAAGTGATTTGGAGGAAAATACTCCTATTATATCCAACAATATTCTCATGCCAAGGGTAAGTGTTTCTAATTTCTTAACTTGTCTAACAATCCTAGCTAAAGCTAGAACTTGGGCTGCCGTTGTTGGTATGTTGTTGTTGAAGTTCTGCTCGCTTTTGAAGGTTGGAATAGCTGTGTTTCGCTGAGGATATACTCTATATTTGTGTGAGTTTTTGATGAGAAATGTGAGGTAATTTCCTACCTCTATTTTCCCCCAAAGTTGTAGAAACAAGTTGAAATAAGAAATGCTAAGTGTTGCCTTATTTGTTTGTGTTGTAAATGCCTATTGATGTAACATTTTTGCTGGATAAATTGGCTTGAAAAGCCTTTTAGCTTGGTGGTAAACTCAATTAATTTAAGGGGCTAAAGTTATGGTTGTTGAAAGAAAGAAACGACATAAAAAAGCTCGCCGGCAAAAAAGGTATGTTAGGCGTTCTTTGTCTCTTGATTTTCAAGCACGAATTCATGCCGAGGATTAATCCGGCATTCCCCTGTACTTGAGATTATGTAGTAGAATATTATGGTTCCTCCCAATTTTTATGATTACTTGGTATTAAGGTGTGTTTTTGCTAAAGAGTTGGAACGCATGAATGTGAAGAAGAGAGGGCAATTGCCTTCTATTACGGTCATAGTTGTAAATTGAGTCTGAAGTCCCGTCAGTGTAGGCACTGTTAGCTGGTCCTTTACATTATGTTATGTATTTGTGGTGTCAAAGTTGTTTCACATTATGGTTGCTAAGAAATTTGGTAAGCATGGCAAGAGGACAACGCGCAGACTAACCTAATAATTGAAATCGGGTTTTAACTCAATAAGGGCTAACGAGGGTAACAAAATGGAATTTCCTTATGGTAGTTACCTACCCTCTCATATTCATGTTTTAAGGTACCTAGGGCCATGAGGTGATTCCCCGATCCCTATTCCTTAAGCTAAGTGACTAATTGATACGTTTCTTAATTAACTGATACGTTAAACTTGGAAGATAGAACCCGAATGGGTAAACTATTGATATTTCTATGTGACCATATTTATTGGAAGGTTATGCGCAATATCTTGATGTTAACATGTTAGACGAAAATCATAATATATATATATATGTTTATGCTTACATTCAAATTACCCGCTAATGTAGCAAGGATTGCCTTTAAAATGTCTCTATATGTATAATAGAGCTCTTGATTTTTCTAGACCTCCTGAGTATTTCTTAAGGATTTAAGTAG
Organism: Datura wrightii; assembly: GCA_035772735.1. Taxonomy (NCBI): domain Eukaryota; kingdom Viridiplantae; phylum Streptophyta; class Magnoliopsida; order Solanales; family Solanaceae; genus Datura; species Datura wrightii. The sequence continues at coordinate 12,209,585 of JASDFA010000002.1, forward strand.
ACACGTCGCATGTTCTTTGAAAGTTGTAGATTTGTAAGGAAATTAACCTAAGTGTAAAAGTTGAGGCGCTAGTAGTAAAGGAGAGATAAGATTAAATTTTAGACCTTTTAAGGTAATATGTGAGGTATATGCCTTCTGTCCGTAGTTTATTCAAGAACCTTTAAGCGACGTTAAAATATGAGAAAGATGAGTTTTAGAGACAAGGTTGGAAATAAGGTAAGAAGGTAAGTGCGTACAAGAATTGCTGGATTAGTGAGCACGAGAGTAAATAATTAGGTAGGGAATGAAAAATCCTGTTCGGAAAAGAATTTAAGATGAATACGAAAAGTAGAGCTAAAGGTTGTTAAATTTGATGATAAGTGTTACGATTGTTGATGAATTAGGCCAATAGCTAGATAGATTTACGCTGTTCTAATGATGTTTAGCAAAAGAGTCATAAATAAAGTTGTTTATGTTAAGTTGTGTTAAGCTAATGAAAGGCCAGTAAAGTGTTAACTCCTTAAGAAATAATTACGATCGAATATTTTGAGATAGTGACTCAAGTTAAAAAGAAGTTCTTCATTGTACTTTTAAACAATTATCTTTGATTATTTGTTCTAAGAGTTGGATTAACTTTTTCATGTTTTAAAGGATTTTAATTTTCTTTGAAGTCTCTAAACTGTTTATAATGCTGCTAAGTTTTTCTATGATCCACATATATTGCAATGTTTCACATGGGCTTTTCCTACGCTGTCTGAAGCACGACTATAAGTCTTTATTTATTTAAGGCAGACCCTAAATAGTTTCCTAGAATTTGTTTATTAAAGAGCTCCAGGTTTGAGATACACAAGTTATGTCTTCCTGTTCATAACTTACGTCGAGATGTGATATGATGTGCAATGAATGAGGTAATCACACAATTCTTGATATGAAAGTATGAATTTCAAACGAGTATAAGCACGAAATGAATGCTAAGATTGTTAATAGAAAATGTTAGGTTAAGTGATTCATCTCTGCTCCTCGTGTTAGAATTGCTAGGAGATGTTTAAAATCATGAATGCGAGTCCACACATGTCTTTATGATATTCCAGTTCTAGGAACTTCCCTAGAATTCATTCACAACATAAGTATGTATTTAAATGCTAAATGAAAAACCTATACGTGAATGGAATAATTGTAGTATTAGGGGTCGTGGTAAGATCCTACACATGTTATAGTTACTGATCAACATATTTTATGGTTTCCAGTATTCAAATAATTTGTATGAACTCTATCAGCTCCATTTATGGTAGTGATTAAAATTTATTTTTATTTTACCCCGGTGTGGTACATCGGCTGGAGATCTTTTTATTTTACCACGGTGTGGTACATCGGCTGGAGATATTTTTATTTTACCCCGGTGTTGCACATCGGCTGGAGATATTTTTATTTTACCCCGGTGTGGTACACCCGTTGGAGATCTTTTTATTTTACCCCGGTGTGGTACATCGGTTAGAGATACTTTTTATTTTACCCTGGTGTAGTACACCGGCTGGACGAATTTTATATATGGATTTACGGTTGGCTGGTCGCTGGTATTGCAGTTATAGTTTCTTTCTTGTGTATTTCTTAATTGCATTTTCTTCTCTTTATAGAGTTATTATCATGTTTCAGTTTCCAGGATTCCAGGTTGTTACCATTCCTTATTCCTGGTTCAGTTATGTTGAGTTCAGTTATGTTATAGTAAGTTGTTATCAATTATAGGTTGCAAAATTCTAGGTTATATTTATCCTCTATACGTTTATGTGCTAAGTGAGTTATTACAGGATTGTTATCTCATGGTTACAGTTTCAGCCTTACATACCAGTACATATCATTCGTACTAATGTCCCCTTGCTTGGGGACCTGCGTTCGTGCCGCAGGTGCAGGTAGAGGTCAGGATGGCCAGTTGAGTAGCAGTTCGTGAGATCAACAGATAGTTGGTATACTCCTTTCTTTCTGGAGCTAGGGCTTAGTTATTTATGCTTGAGATGCAGGTATGGGTAGATCGGAGCCCTGTTCTGACAATCAGTTAGTTTACTCTTTAGAGGCTTTGTGGACTTAGTGTGTACAGTTTTATTCAGTTTGTGGCCTCGTCGGCTTATTGTTTCTTGGTTAGCACACTAATTTCCTTGATTGCATTTCGATTGTTTACCCCTTATTATCGAGACCTTATGGGTCCAGTTTATTTTTCAGTTGATTGTGATTGGTGGTCTGGATGGCCTAAGTGTTACAGTTACAGATGTCATATAGTCGGCTTCTCGATCAATCATGAATCGAGTGCCAGTTGCGCTCTACCCCTTTTTTGGGGCGTGAAAATAAGCATTAGAACCGTTAATATTATTATTATTATTTTCAATGTACAATTCAATATTACAAATAAGGATAAGAATGATAATTTAATGCATATAAGAATATAACCGAACGATTGATAAAAATACAATGAAAACCAAACAAATAAACATTTAAACATGGGGCTGAACCTCGTAGAGGCACCTATGTATCCCTAGAGGGAATCAGGCTAGACGTAGTTCTGCAGTTAAAAGAGGGGTTATTTTAACCTAATGGGATCACCCGTGCAATCGAAATAATACTTTGCAATCATTTAGATTGCTCGTATTATTCATTGAGCACAGACTATCATATCCCTTCTACCCACCTAATTAGTTAATTATTAACCTTAAAGCATTTTTAGGCAAAGATAACTAACGTCATAATGTTTGCCTACCCATCCCGAGCTTAGTGTCCAAGAGGCATTGGATGATTACTTTGGATTTTGGGTCTAGAAATCTTAGGGTTTTAAGAATGATTAAACGCCAAACAACGTATAAACCAAAGAATACAAGTAACAAAGGTCTCACTTAAGCCTCTATGTTGAAACTATATACGTGATTTCTAAGAGAGTGCAAATAGAACTTACAAACATGCTTTCTAATACTGGAATGTTGGACCTTACATATGCAACATGTAGCGATCATTTAAGAATAATCTCTAAACCTAGACAAATTAATAGAAAGGTAATTTCTAAACAACACCATTAGAAAACTGAAGTATTAGCGTGAACAATTTGACTTAATTAGTCATCTTCGAATACAGTTTCAGCAGGTTGTTACTAAGCTTTTTTTTAGAACTTATGTGCTAGATATATATAACGCAGTTTATTAAACATGTCATTTTGTTAATGCTAAAACAACTGAGGAAAGTTAGTTAAAAATCCATGTAGGCAGTTTTACTAATTATTCACACATAAGTCGTGCTTCAAATTGTTCCTATAGGCATGGTATCTAACAAATTCCGTTTATCTTATTTTGTAGTGTCTAGACGCAATCTCACATCAAATTTGTCAATGTTTATACTTAGGTAGATCCTTAATGCATTATGATCACTCAAATTTTCATAGGTATTAAATCTAACAAATGCGATTTCATCCATTGGTGATTTATATGCAACTTTATGAAGCAAAAATAAACTACAACTGAATCAGATACTAACAGGCATATTATGAACAGATTCAGCATGTTAAAATATGACAAAATACGCTTGTATAGAGCATCAAATAGCCCTACAAACGACTTCTAACTGAAATAATCAAGTTTGTGGTATTCCTATAAGCAGGGTTTCTAAGATTCAAACACAAGGATAATCCAGATTAAATTGTTAAAAAAAGAAATCCTATAGGCATGATTTCTAATGTCACGTATGTGATTGATTAAATTAATTCCTATGGGCATGATTTCTATTTGTTGTGTATGTTATTGGAATTCCTATGAGCATGATTTCTAGATTAGCAATTAAAACAGTAAGGAAGAAGTATGCAACCCCGCCCCAGACCCGTTTCCACTATTTATCATTGTTCATTTACATTATTACATATTGAATAAAATAACTAAAGTAAATAAATGAATCAATACATCACAGAATTTGAAATAGCTAAGCCTATAGTCCCTCCGATCCCGAAAATGCTTCCTCCCAATTAAAGAATGACCTGTTAAATAATTAATATAACAGATACACACATACAAATACGTATTTGGTACTCCATAAGTTACCAATTAATTAATGTACCATGCAATAAAGTGAAAACGGATTATAACGAAAAGGAATCTATAAAGAATATATCCAACACTACGAGTAATTATCAGTCATCTTGAAACAATTAGCAAATTCACACATTGTTTTCAAAAGTAATGCAAAGGTATAAAACTAACCGATTAGTGATGAAAATAAAATTGCTGTTCTAGGGAGTAAACGACTACAACTTTAAAAGAGACTTTCAGAAGAATTAGCCCCAAATATCAACACGCTAAGATCACAAGAATCTTGCAGATTCCGAGCGGTGCTCGTGTTGAGAAAGGAAAGAGAGATAAAGGAATAAAAGAAATTTTAACTAAAGCAATTTTTGGTTTTTCGATCAATTCTACGATGAAAACAAAAGAGACAAGAGGGTCCCTTTTATAGTCAAAGCAGGAGGATTTAAGGAAGGGGAATATTCAAACATTAGATGAAGGAAAGAAATAATTAAATCAAATATTTCCCTATATAAGTGAATTGTCCTAATATTACTCATTTAGAAATAAATCAGGAATCTTACTATAATTACACGTAATAATTTAAGAAAAATGGAATAAAATATTCAACAAAATCACATAAGGGAATAGCGAAATAAGAAAACAATGATTATGAGATTTTCCTTAATTAATAAATCTGACAGTAATTAATAAAATGATTTATCAGAACTATCAAAATAAATAAAAGGGCAAATCCAAGTTGTCAGTTCAAGGAGGAGTATAAACAGTGCGTAAATCAAGTAAAGAATTTATTTTCCTTTATTGATCAGAAATCAAGGTCTATCAATAAGTCTCTATTTACCATAACTGTGAGAGAACAAACAGAGACAAGTTGTCACATGAATATAATTGGGGAATAAATAAATAAATATTATATCGTCAATTGGCATCCAACACGAATATATTGACTCGACAATAAGGAATTAAGGAATAATCATAATAGTCACATAATAACATGTTAGCCTAATATAATAAGGTTAAACTAGGAAAGAAACAAATCAAATAAAAGCATTACCATGAATTTAAAAAGTATTAAATCATTCTAAATTCTGCAAAAAAATCTTAAGATACCATATTTAATATTTTTACATATGAAATAGCTTTGACACAGGAAGGATGTCATGACCTTAACGTACACCCGGATCGTAGACATGGGATAAGGAGCCCCGAGAGACCCCGAATCGACCCATGGCATTAGCATGCATCGAATTCAATCACATGAGCGGAAGACTTAGCATAGAGAACATAATCATAAAATAACATGTGAGAAAATAGTACAATACTTATACAATATGGCGGAATACAACTTCTTAGTCTGATAAGCCTCTAAACATGAAAGGCGGATCGATGGGACAACTCCCCAACTAATCCAACATCCAGAAACTGAAGGAATATCATAGATTGTGAACATGTAGCCCTCGAAACATGAGGATTCACCAAATACGCAGAGAGAAAGTCTGAATCTATCTACGGGTGAGGATGCGCCTGAGAACTGGGACCTGTATCATGAGACGATACAACATAGAAAGTATGCGGTTGTACGTGGAATATACTGAGGATGCAAAGTAAGTAAAGTGGACATCTAAAACATGTATACAACTCATAAATGTTCATAAGAGTAGGACAACATGCTCATAACATAATTATTATAATATAACGTAAGGCTCAAGGTTTTTTAAACATTCATAATACAATTGTAATCAAAATCATAAGGGAAAAAACTCTTAATAAACATAACTTGAGACCGTATACATAGTCATAAATATGCATAAATCATGAGAAACAGTGGGAGATTCTATGAACCAACATACCCCATATGAGCACACATAAAGCCCGACTTGTAACCCTAGTGGGGACGGTGTTCGTACCTTGCCAAGGGTAGGTAGGAACCATGAAGGGAATGATCACACATAAAAAGGACCAATTAGTCCAGGGACAAACATGAAAGGGTCCCATCATACTTACGGTAGCACGTAGTTTATGAGATACGGGGCTTAACATAGGCCCTGAACCTACTCGGTGTTCGATACTACTCCCAAAACATATATATAGTGCTCATAATAATACATGCATGAGTTGATGGGCCATTTAAATCATGATATTCGTAAACATACTTGAACATACGTGAACTAGCCATGACTTGAATCCCGTGGGTTGACCAAAATCATAATTCATGATTGATAAAATTCATGCATACTTGTGGGTCATGCATGTACCTTAAAATTCATAAGTTCATAATAGATAACATAATAAATTCATAATTCATGCTAGGCTTATCAAAACACCAATGGATCAATGGATCATAAATCGATTCATCATGGGGCATGCATAATCAAGATTAATTGTTTAGAAATTCAAAATCAACAATATTATACTCAATTTAAATCTCAAAGATGATCGAAACCAGTAGATTGTGATAAGATTTCAAAATCACAAGACCCATAATTAAATCATTCAATTTTATACAAATCAAATACAAACCCCATGAGTTTTTGATAATTTATATGTGAAATCATTGAGTAGGAGCATAGGTGTGGAAGGATCCACCCATTGAGGACCTTACATACCTGGGATTATCAACTCCTAACCCTCCTTAAAAGCCCAAGAATGAAATTGAAGGAATTGAGGTCAAAAGCTTGAAATCTCCCCTTGAATCCCTTCCCAAAGTTCTTTCATGTATGAATGGGAGTTTAGAATAGGTCATCCTCTTAAAACCTAGATTTTCCCAAGCCAAAACAATGTAGTTTAGGGCCTTATATCTTGAATAAGTAAAAATTACCCTTAATGAACCTGTCCTGAAAACTGGCCAGGTGGAACCCACAAGTGGCACCAACGGGTTGTGGGAACTAATAACGACCTGTCATGTCCCTCGTTGAATGTGTTGTTGAATTCCTTCTCTTGGTACTAACCAACAGACAGACAGGACGACTCGTCCTCTGAAACCACGAGTTGTTACACCATCCATTATTTGCTCATCATAAAATCTGAACCCCCTTACCACGAGCCTCACCATGACTCGTGGTTCCTTCCAACGGGTCGTGGTCTTAACCCTTCACCTCCACTACAAATTATTATCCTCCAAAAACGACCACAACCAATGACCCATGGTTACTTCTAACGAGTAATTGGGTCTCCCGTTACATGCCTCCTGAAAAACCTAACCCCTTCCCACGATGGCTAACGACGACTCGTTGTTTCCCTCAATGAGTCTTCATGTATCTCGTGGTTCACACAGCCACCCAGCCTGATCCTAACAACGGTCATATACCACGACTCATGGTTTGATACCACGAGTCGTCCCATGGCCCATCCTGCAATTTTTTTCCAATTTCTGCAATTTTCGACTTTCAACCTCCCGGATCTATTCTTACGCACTTCTGGGGTGTTACAATATCTCCCCCTTGGGAACATTCATCCTCGAATGTAGGAAATAAGCTGAAAACAAAAACATGCAATTATCATAGCCATATACTAATCATTTTAACTAAAATTTTCATGGAATGACTACCTCCGAACCAAACAACATAGCTAAATTGATCTCATGCTTCACATACACATTCATACACATAAAAGAAACTTTCACACATGAACTGAACATGAAAACTAAATGGGGTCGTAGAGTAGAACTGATACCTCAAGTCGGAACTAAGCCGATAGAGAACAAATGTAGGTATCTAGACATCATATTCGCTTCGGCTTCCCACATAACTCCCTTAACATGCTGATTTCTCCATAAAACCGTAACTGTACCTACTTTTTTGTTCCTCAACTTCCGAACCCAACAATCAAAGATTTCAACGGGAATTTCTTCATAACTGAGACTATCTTTTACTCCAATGTTGTCTACTGGGACTATCAAGGCTGGATCACCCAAACACTTTTTCAAAAGTGACACATGGAAGACGGGATGAGCTGAAGATAACTCTGATGGCAAGACCAACTCATACGCCACACTTCCAACTATTCTCACAACTTGGTAGGGACCAACATAGCAGGGACTGAGTTTCCCTTTCTTTCCGAACCACATGACTCCTTTCATAGGAGATACCTCGAGAAATACCCAGTCGTCCACATCGAACTCCGAATCTCTTCTCCTCACATCAGCATACAATTTCTGACAACTCTGAGTAGTTTTTAACTCATCCCTTATCAACTGGACCTTCACTATCACCTCATGAACCACATATGGCCCTATCATAGCTGCCTCACCAACCTCAAACCATCCGATGGGGGATCTATACCTCCGTCCATAGAGGGTCTCGAACGGTGCCATCTAGGTACTAGAGTGATAACTTTTATTATAAGAAAACTCGATCAAGGGCAAATGATCATTCCAACTACCTTTAAAATTCATAACACATTCCCTCCACATATCCTCGAGAGTCTGGATTGTCCGTTCTGCCTGGCCATCCGTTTGCCGGTGAAGTATTGTGCTGAGCTTAATCTGAGTCCCATGTCCCTTCTGAAAAGACTGCCAGAATTGGGAGGTAAACTAAGTACCTCAGTCTGAAATAATAGACAAGGGCACTCCATGAAGTAGAAAAAACTCCCGAATATATAACATGGCGTAATCATCCGCTGAATCTATGGTCTTAACCAGTAGGAAGTGTGCAACCTTTGTTAACCTGTCCACCACCACCCAAACGGATTCATAGTGCCGAGGAGTGAGAGGTAGGCCTATAATAAAATTCATATTAATCTCTTCCCTCTTCAAAGTGGGAATGCTAATATCCTGAAGTACACCTCCCGACCTCTGGTGCTTGACCTTCACTTGTTGACAGTTTGGACACTTGGCTACGAACTCTGCGATATCCTTCTTCATACAAACCCACCAATAGCTTTCTCTCAAGTCCTGATACATCTTCTTAGATCCTGGATGGATGGAATATCTAGTACCATGTGCCTCATGCAATATCTGGACTCTTAAATTATCAACGTCCGGAACATATAGCCAACCCTGGTATTGAAGGACACCATCTACCCTTTGGGAGAAAACCTCCACTTTTTAACTCCGCATCGCTTCCTTCAGCCTTCTCAAAATCGGGTCCTCATCTTGCTTAGATTTACATCGACCACCAAGGACGATTCTGATCCATTCTGCACAACAATGCCGCCATCGGTCGAGTCGACCAATCTAACCCCCAACCTTGCAAGTCGGTGGACGTCCTTCACCAACTCCTTCCTCCCCTCATCCACATGGGACACACTCTCCATAGAGAGTCTACTAAGCATATCTGCAGCCACATTTGCCTTGCTCGAGTGGTAGAGGACACTCATGTCGTAGTCCTTTAGCAACTCCAACCACCTCATTTGCCGAAGATTTAGATCCTTCTGTGTGAACACATATTGCAAGCTTTTGTGATATGTAAACACATCCACGTGGACCCCATACAAGTAATGCCGCCATATCTTCAATGCAAACACCACCGCAGCCAACTCAAGATCATGGGTTGGGTAATTCTTTTCGTGAACCTTGAACTGTCATGAGGCATATGTGTTACACCCCGTAAGTTCTTAACACTTAGTTGGCCTATTTAGCATGTCATACGTGTAAGAAAAGGGCCTGGGGAGAGATCAGAAACGCACCAAGTCGGAGCGTTGCAAGGCAAATGCGACTTATAAATCACATTCGACAAATGCGACTTATAAATTCGCATTCGACAAATGCAACTTAAAGGGGGTTCAGGCCCAAGTATATAAAGCCCCACTTCGTATTTTTAAAGTCATTTTTCATTCTTTATTTCCAGTGAGTGACCAGAAATAGTGAGGGACGAGGATTTAACATAAGAATACATCCGATTACACCGTCAAATGCAGTCCAAACTTAAATAAACTGTGGGTACTGAAGTATAAAGCTGCAAGGAGCATTTATACGGAGTTAGTTTCGCGAGAATCGCCCAGCGAAGTGGTGACCCGCCGAGTCAAAGTAATTGGTATCTCCAAACTAGTGTTAATACATTCCCGACATTAAAGTAAGTATTTCTCCCTTCTAGACTCCCGAGAAATTGCGAGTTTTCGGCCGTTCTTCGATAAGTCGAAGAATAGGCAGTAAATATATTCATAAGTATGATTTCTCTCCAAAATAATAGTATAATTAATTCCATTCCTTCGTGAATATTGATGCCCCACAAGTGTACGGGTCGTACAAGTAATATAGTGGCCCTTTTTAAGAGCCGGATGTCGAACCCACAGGGACTTGACCAATTCAGCTAACTATCAAGTTCAAGTGTGATATTAAATGTCATAAGTGTTGATTATATAAGTTTTCGAGAAATTTAATTAAGTCTAGGGGCGGTCAACGAAATACTTTGAATTAATTCAAGGAGAAACTAGAGTTAAAGCTGGATAATCATGCGATACTACAATTTGCAATGGTTTAAGTATGAAACTATCAATTGTCGTCTCACATAATTAGAATTACATGTTCATGGTCTTCCGAACCTCTAAACACGACAAACTAGCCTCACAACTACATTGTTGAGCGAGGATGTTATTTCTAGTTTGTGGGCAATTCACTACGTGGATGTGGTTTATGGGGTTATGCCATTGATTTGGGTACATCCGTACCTCTAACCATTTAACAAAACATAGGTTCACAACTACTCTTACAAGTGGTGGAGTACAATTCTAAGTTGGTGTCTTTCTATCTTCCCATTTTATCAACCAAGCAAGGTATTAGGTATATTCCTATCCTAACCACAAAATCTTATCAAAAGACAAGAACTTGCTTCCTACATTCTTATTGTTCTTGCCTAGGTTTGCGTTCTTAAGCATTTACCTACGCGTAACGTGTGTGTTTTCATGGAGATAAATCATAAAAACAACCATAATTAAGAATGCAAGACAAAACAACAAGCAATAACTTAAAACCAAAACAAAATCGCAAAATCACAATCATATCTTTTGGCTTCAACCCTAGAGGGAGGGTTCTAGCCACTCATGTTTGTATAATTACAAGAAAACATAATTAAAGTAACATACTTACAAGAATTGGTAGAAGATAAGATGAAATTGATGAACCCTAGGTGAGTTCTCCCACTTCTCCCTCACTCCTTGGCAGTTTTTCAGAAATAAATCGTCCCTCCCTTTTTTAGGAGCTAAGGGACCTATTTATAGTAAATGAGAATTGTGCAAAATTATGCCTGTCGTGGAATGGCTCCGTGGCACGGAGTGTACGCAGAGCACTTCCTCCGTGACACGGAGTGTATCGCGGAGCACTGCCTCCGTGACACGTAGGTATCGCGGAAGCCCTCTGGAAATCTCCCAATTTATTCCAACTTCGGTGTTTCGCTCCCGATATCATTCCTCCACTTCAGCAAATCATAGATTGGGTCCTCCCATGCATTATTTCCTTCAAAAACAAAGACTAATCATGTTGGTTAATATTTCTTCTCATTTATATAAAAAGGAATGAAAATGTACATAATTAAATACATAAACTAGGCAAAACTAAGTTATAAAGTATCACTTGGGCATGTAATTATGCCCTAGATCACAACCCCACACTTAAAGTATTGTTCATCCTCGAACAAACCTTTTACATCTCATGCACATGAAGACTCACACATTGCTAATTTAGCAAGATAATTCAAGCTACGACTATAATGATTATTTAAGATAGCAAGTAAAAACTAGAGCATGCACGATTTCATCAACGAAATGATATACAACTCCGTTAAGACTTCCTAACCTCAAGAATCGACTCTCAATCTTAGCAAACTCATGCAAATCAACCGATTAAGACATCCGAAATGAATGTTATCTCTCATTAAACATGTGCCCTCACAACAAGAGAGTTACCCATTTTTACTCACAAATTTTCAAATCACAACAAGTATGGGTATATGAATAAAATTACGCTCGCTCTCTCAAAGAATTCACATGCATCATGTAGTGACGCATAAGCTTGCCCTTAGTGTTTTACTCCACTAATTTAAGGATGTATGAATGTAAGATCAAGTAGCACTTAATGGGTTGTAATGTAAGCTAAGGGACGGGTAGGTACTATTCTTGCCAGTAATAGTGGCTATCTTCCCCAAGCGCTTTTAATAACTTCAACCTTCATTAAGGACATCTCTTCTCTTACTTCACCCTTATTCTTTTCAATCTTGAATTTTTTTCTTCTTGTTCCCATTTCTTTAAGCACACTCAGCTTAGTCGTAAGGAGTACTTAAGCAATTTTTTTCATTCATTTATTTTCTTACTCCCTACTAATAAACAACCATTTTCACACAAGTGCACCTTTGTCCTTTTCTAAACTTTCACAATTTCTGCTTTTCCTTCTTTTTCACGCTTCTCACTCCTTCACTCTTTGGAATTTTTCACTTAAGTGCTTCAGAGTTTTGGATCAAATTCAAAGCTAATGAAAGAAAAGGATTAAGCTTATGTTGTAGCTATCAAAGAATAGGCTTAAGGCTCAATGGGGCTCACTAGGATTCAACATTCAAGGTAGCTAAAATGAGGGATAACATTTAGGTTCATTCAAAGAAATGCCTAAATCATCTCCTACAATTTACATCCTTCATTTCATTTTATATACACACCAGACAAGTTCTAGACACTCCACAGTAGCATGGAACATTTGAAAAACTTACACTCACAGCATATGCTCAATTCAAGACACATTCAGTAGACCTTTACTCAGCTAATCACAAGAATTCAGAATTAAGCTTCAATCAAATCGAGTCAAATTCAAGATCCTAAGTGTCTCAAACAACGTTATACACTTCTCACATGCTTCAACACTAACCACACTTGTATTTTACAATCATGTATAGAACATAACAAGAACCTCAAGCCATCAATTAGCTACGGGTTCAAAAAGAAAAACCTATTGACTAATTTTCCTCAAGACGGTCGTCATCCATCCATCGTCGGAAACAGTCTCTAACTATGACTAAAAACATTATATACAGACAAAGAAAATTTTTATTCTTCGGTTCAAAGACCCCCCGTCGGAAAAGAACCGAAAAGAAAAACCAACGGGTGATGAAGTCATGCTTAACTCACAAAAATTTTTAAAATATTTCTCACAGGCATTACATTCACCAAAAATTGTTAAGCACAAAAATTTTGAAATTTCCCTCACCCTACACTTGAATCATGCTATGTCCTCATAGCATCAAATTAACATTTAAAGAGGGTGAGAAATACTCCCTGAGGCCTTTAGGCCTAGCTAATAACATGTTTATCTTTTACATCTGCACAAGTGTGTGTTTGACCCCACACTTTTTATCGTCCATGCTTCTTAGCTTCCTCCTCCTAGGGAACTCAGACTTCCCCTCTGTCTGTGCTTAACTTTCCACCAAAACAACACTAAGATGAAAAATAAATAAAATCAACACAAATGCAAGAAATTAAATTGGTACCCATGGTACCCTTGGGTTGCCTCCCAAGCAGCACCTAATTTTACGTCGCGGCATGACGTATCAAGTTTCACCACTTTTTCCTCCACCTTGAGGATATGAATCTCACCCCTAATTTCTTCTCTAATTTTCTCTTATGCTCCCGGGTTGGTGGTGAAAAAATGAAAGGACCAAGAAGTAGATGTCGCCTTTGGCATTTATTGGGCCTTAAGTAAGTGAAGTCATTCTTTCTTTTAGAAAATCAGCAAATTTCAGAATATATGGGCCTTGTTCCCCCTCTATATCATTCTCCACAAGTTTGGAAGACTCTAGTTCTAGGTTGTCAACCAAACTCAATATCGAAAAATGATTCAAGTGGGGTACAATACACCTCAACTCTGAAACTGCATTTTTCTTGACTTTCTTACTTGTATATACGTTCTCCACATTAACATCTAACTCCTCATGAATGTCAAATGGTAGGTACTCTATCTCTTCTTTCAAGAATGGATCGGCTATACGTGTGAGACAATCATGGAGACTCTCGGGAGCTTCCAACAGTTGAGCTTGTTGCAAGAATTCACTCTCATCTTCTCCTTGTAGTCCCTCCTGAGTATTGCATAAAACCGTCACTTGCAATTCAGAGCAAGCTTCAGCTTCAGCCCTCATCTCCATGAACTTGTTGCTTATCATTTCCAAGTCCTGTCCATTTTGCTCTTGCTGAATTCTCAATGCTTCCATCTCCTCCTTCATTGCTTCTGTTTGCTCAAGGACCTGTTTTATCATTTCTTTTATTTGAACTTGGCGTTCCAATCCCTCATTTTAATCATGCCTATATTCATCAAAAACAATAGAAGGATCATAGTAGGGGCTTGGGGGAGAGGAGTATGCATTCGGACAACCATCCCAATGGCCATCTTGACCACCACATATATTGCACGTGTTATAGTGTTGCCACAAGTGGGGTCCTTCGCAATTCACACAAGACTAATCAAAGTAAGAGTATCCACCATTTAACCCATTTATATTCCATGATGTCATGTTAAGAAGGGTATCAGATTAAAAACTAAAAATAAAATAAATCCAAAACTAATAAAGAAATTTTTTTTCCAACACTTAAGGAAATTTAAAAATCACTCAAAAACAGACAAATTCAATAAACTTTGCCGAGTCCCCGGCAACAGCACCAAAAACTTGATGAGCCCCGCAAGTGTACGGGTCGTAAAAGTAATATAGTGGCCCTTTTTAAGAGCCGGATGTCGAATCCATAGGGACTGGACCAATTCAGCTAACTATCAAGTTCAAGTGTTATATTAAATGCTGTAAGTGTTGATTATAGAAGTTTTCGAGAAATTTAATTAAGTCTAGGGGCGGTCAACGAAATACTCTGAATTAATTCAAGGAGCAACTAGAGTTAAAGCTGGATAATCAAGCAATACTACAATTTGCAATGGTTTAAGTATGAAACTATCGATTGTCGTCTCACATAATTAGAATTGCATGTTCATGGTCTTCCGAACCTCTAAACATGACAAACTAGCCTCACAACTACATTGTTGAGCGAGGATGTTATTTCTAGTTCGTGGGCAATTCACTACGTGGATGTGTTTTATGGGGTTATGCGATTGATTTGGGTACTTCCGTACCTCTAACCATTTAACAAAACTTAGCTTCACAACTACTCTTACAAGTGGTGGAGAACAATTCTAAGTTGGTGTCTTTCTATCTTCCCATTTTATCAACCAAGCAAGGTATTAGGTATATTCCTATCCTAACCACAAAATCTTATCAAAAGACAAGAACTTGCTTCCTACATTCTTATTGTTCTTTCCTAGGTTTGTGTTCTCAAGAATTTACCTATGCGTAACGTGTGTGTTTTCATGGTGATCAATCATAAAAACAATCATAATTAAGAATGCAAGATAAAACAACAAGAAATAACTTAAAACCAAAACAAAATCACAAAATCACAATCATATCTTGTGGCTTCAACCCTAGAGGGAGGGTTCTAGCCACTCCTGTTCGTGTAATTACAAGAAAACATAATTAAAGTAACATACTTACAAGAATTGGTAGAAGAGAAGATTAAATTGATGAATCCTAGGTGAGTTCTCCCACTTCTCCCTCACTCCTTGGCAGTTTTTCAGAAATAAATTGTCCCTCCCTTTTTTAGGAGCTAAGGGACCTATTTATAGTAAATGAGAATTGTGCAAATTTATGCCTGTCGTGGAATGGCTCCGTGGCACGGAGTGTATCACGGAGCACTGCCTCCATGACACGGAGTGTATCGCGGAGCATTGCCTCCGTGACATGGAGTGTATCGTGGAGCACTGCCTCCGTGACACGGAGGTATCGCGGAAGCCCTCTGGAAATCGCCCAATTTATTCAAACTTTGGTGTTTCGCTCCCGATATCATTCCTCCACTTCACCAAATCATAGATTGGGTCCTCCAATGCATTATTTCCTTCAAAAACAAAGACTAATCATGTTGGTTAATATTTCTTCTCATTTATATAAAAAGGAATGAAAATGTACATAATTAAATACATAAACAAGGCAAAACTAAGTTATAAAGTATCACTTGCGCATGTAATTATTCCCTAGATCAAATATGAATACAGTTGGGGAAATAGCTGAATATTAGCCGAGCTACGCCAGTTAATCAGGAAGCCAGCAGTTAAGGTATGTAAAGCCAGTTTCTTTCGGCAAGCTAGTAGTTCCAGTATAGTAAAATGGTACAAATTCCAGTAGAATGTTTCAGAAGCAATATATTATGTTCAGTATGAATTTAGTAACGCTCGTTAGAAATATTAACTCGTATTTAGCATGGAACTTAGTTGAATAACATGATTCTCAACAGAATATTACAGCAATATTATATCTTATTTCGGTACAAGATTTAGTACAGCGTGTCAGAGAATATATATATATATACAATATTATTACCAGTTTCAGTATGTATTGTATGCAATATTATTATCAGTTGAGACTTTCTTGTGTTGTTTTAGGCTGGATTACCTAGCATCCATGACCGCCCCAAGGTTGATAGCTGTATCGACTCGTCCGCCAGAGGCCGAGGATACATCGCTCTATAGAGTGGCATGTCTTCCTCTAGGGAGGAAGATGGGATGCCAGTTTCCCCATATTATGCCTTGGTCAACTTTTATACACCCCCGTCAAGCGCTTGCGCCCGGGGTTTTGATTTCAAAAGTCCTCCAGAGTCAGGTACAATTATAGTCAGGGGCTCAGTGGGACCAAGTGCATACCCAGGGAACTGGCAGGATGCTTATAGTTACTAGGGGAGATGGGATAACCGGGGTAGGGGTATAGATTGTGTGATGATTGTACCTTTCGTCTTATAGGGTTAGGTAAGGTTCATGTGTGCTATATTATGCTATGTTATGCTAGATATAGATGGATAGACAGTAGAATTCTATGTTACTAGGTACGACTCCTACTCCTTTGGCTATGTTAAGGATAGTCTTGAATTCACATTTTGAGTCAGTTACAGTCTGTTTCCTTATTACTTCAGTTCTATCAGTTTTATTGTTTACATTCAGAACTTTCATTTGTTTCTTTGCATACTCAGTGCCAGTGGTACTGATGCTCGTTTGGGGCGCTGCTTTACTTGCCTGCAGGTACTCATAGACAAGGAGCAGATCCTTCGCAGTTCCAGCCAGTGTACAGCGCCTTCAGCTCCTTTCATCCGGAGCTCGAAAGAAAAAGGTTGACTTCCCTTTTATTTGTACAGTATGCATTGGCCGAGGCCCTGTCACGACCATCTTACTATTCTTAGAGGCTTGCAGATTGTATATATTCCCTGTGGTTAGCTGTGTAGGCCGTGTGGGGCCATTTGTGTGTTTCAGTTATATGCAGCGGCCGCGTGGGGGCTTATTCAGTTGGTAGTGGTGACCTTGTCAGTCACATAGTAGCTTGGTACTTGTTTTCATTTCTAATATGAACTGGTAAGCATGGGGGCCTTGTCGGCCCTTATAGATTTCCGTATGTTCAGTTGTTCTGGTTAACTGTTATTTTCCTACAGGTGGCTATAGGCCTAGTGGTCCGGAGGCTATATTTACATTCGTTATACAACCCATTGTTTTCATAAATCCAGAATTAGAGCCAGCCCGGCAGTAGAAGTGCTTAGGCTCAGTGGTCCAGCAGTCCAGGTCCTAGTAGGGCACCAGGTACAAGTCATGCCTGCCAAGGCGGGGCATGACAAACTTTGTATCAGAGCAGGTCGTATCCTAGGGAGTCTGCAAGCAATGCTAAGTAGATTCTTGTCTATGGATGTGTTGTGCACCACATACTATAGACAAGAGGCTTCATGGCATGATAGGATGGTTACTCTTTCTTCTCATTCAGTCATGCTATAGAGCGGTATAACATAGGGTTGAGTCCCTAGAGCTTACTATACTCTTTGAATACAGATAAAATGTCAAACCAGCGACATCCAATCATAGGCCTAAGGTTGGATACAACAGTAGGAGAGGGCACCAGCAGGATGCCTCAGCCTCATTTAGAATCAGCCCGATCTGAGGGCAATACAGAGGCATTGTCCCAACCTTCTCAGCAGTCTCCACCACATCAGGAGCCACTTGGGACGACACCACCTCCAGTAGTCCCCATACCTGCACCGTCTGACCAGGATGTCAGGAGTGCAGTAGTCATGTTAGCATAAATGATGGCGCTCATCCTCAGTGCCATCTACAGCTGCAGAGTCGTCAGGAGGGCCGAGGAGTTCGAGGGTCTGAGAATTTCTGGCATTGAGTCCCCCGCAGTTTATAGGTACGGATAGGACAGAGGACCCCCAGGATTTTTCTAGACCAAATGTAGAGAATCTTCAGGGTAATGCATGCCATACCCACAGAGTCGGTCGAATTGGCGGTATTCCAGTTTTGGGACATCGCCGAGTTGTGGTATGAGAGTTGGGAAAGGTCCCAAGGGAGAGATGTTTCCTCTCTGACCTGGTCCGGCTTCTTAGAGGCTTTTCTAGATAATTATCTACCATGGGAGATCCGATAGGCCCAGGTGGATCAGTTTTTACACCTGGAGCAGGGGGCAATGAGTGTTCGAGAATATGCCCTGCGATTTGATTCTTTGGCCTGGTATGCGCCAGCCTTTGTTCATACCATGCCATCCAGAGTACACCGTTTCATCATGGGGTTTAATCCAGAGTATGTTGAGACTTGTATTACGGCTACTCTGCGAGAGGACATGGATATTGCCCGAGTTTAGGCATTCGCTCAGAATATTGAGGGCATCAGACAGCGGAAACGGGAGATCATCAGAACCAGTCAGGAACAGCGCCACAGGGACAGGCCAGTTGAGTTACAGGGGGAGGTCTGGGGAGGACCCAGGCCACGATTGTCAGATAGGCCGCCCAGACCCTTGCCTCTATCACAGTAGCAGAGGGGCAGGTTTAGTTGCCGGGGGCAGTCAAAGTCCGACGGAGGTTTACAAACAACAGATTCATCATAATAGAGGAGGGCAGAGCAGAGTAGGTATACACTACCACTTTTCCCTATTTGCAGCCGACGCCACTCTAGAGCATGCAGATATGGCTTGATCGGGTGTTATATTTGAGGCCAAAGAGGGTAACCTGATGAGAGATTTCCCAGTCAGAGGTCAGGGTGATCGGGATAGATAGGACATGTCATCAGCAGGGTCACGAGCTCCAGCATCCCCAGCAGGGCGCAGGCCCTTAGTTCCAGCAGGTAGAGGCCGAGGCAGATCAGGGGCCTCCAGTTCAGGTGCGAGGCCAAGTTGTACCTATGCATTACCAGGGAGACAGGATTCAGAGGTGTCTCCAGATGTTGTGACAGGTATGATGAATATTTTCTCTCACCTTGCTTATGTATTAATCGATTCGGGATCTACCTTTTCCTACGTTACCCCATTAGTGGCTCGAAAGTTTAGTATTGTACCAGAATTGCTTCAGAAACCGTTTTCAATATCTACACCCATCAGTGACTCTATTATAGCCAAAAGGGTTTATCGAGGGTGTACAGTAGAGGTTACTCACCGTCAGACCACAGCAGATTTGGTAGAGTTAGAAATGGTTGATTTTGACACCATTATGGATATGGATTGGTTAGCTCCATGCTATGCCAATGTAGAATGCTGGACCAAGACAGTTCGATTCCACTTTCCAGGGGAGGCAATACGAGAGTGGAAGGGCAGTACAGCTATGCTAAAATGTAGGTTTATTTCCTATATTCGGGTTAGAAAGTTGATAGACAAGGGGTGCATTTACCACATTGCCAGGGTTCAGGATGTTCGGGCAGAGCCTCCGACTCTCCAATTTGTTCCAGTGGTGAATGAATTCCCCGATGTATTTCCAGATGAGTTACCTGGTATTCCCCAAGAAAGGGAAATAGATTTTGCAATAGATTTATTACCAGGCACCCAACCCATATGAATTCCCCCTTACCGCATGGCTCCTGCTGAACTCAGAGAACTGAAGGAGCAGTTGAAAGATTTATTAGATAAGGGTTTTATCAGGCCGAGTACTTCACCTTGGGGTGCGCCAATTTTGTTTGTGAGAAAGAAGGACGGCTCCCTCCGTATGTGTATAGACTATCGGTAGCTGAATAAAGTTACCATCAAGAATAAGAATCCGCTTCCCAAGATAGATAATTTGTTTGATCAGTTACAAGGAGTTAGATGTTTCTACAAAATTGACTTAAGGTCCGGATATCATCAGGTTCAGGTTCGTGAAAGGGACATTTCAAAGACTGCCTTCAGGACCAGATACGACCATTTTGAATTCTTAGTCATGTTCTTTGGGCTGACGAATGCTCTAGCAGTATTTACGGACCTGATGAATAGTATTTTCAGACAATACCTAGACCTGTTCGTGGTAGTATTTATTGATGATGTTCTGGTGTATTCTCTCTCAGAGGCAGACCACCAGGATCATTTGCAGACAGTGCTCCAAATTCTCAAAGACCGTAAGCTATATGCCAAGTTGTCTAAATGTGAATTTTTGACTGCATTTAGTAGCCTTTTGGGGGCATATCATGTGGGATGCCGGTATACAAGTAGATACACAGAAAATAGAATCAGTGAAAACATGGCCAAGACCTACCACTCCGACCGAGATACGCAGTTTCCTAGGATTAGCAGGGTACTACAGGAGGTTTGTTGAAGGATTTTCCACCTTAGCAGCACATCTGACTAAACTGATGCAAAAGGCAGCAAAATTTCAGTGGACTGAGGCATGTGAGCAGAGCTTCCAGGAATTGAAAGACAGGTTCACGTCTGCTCCAATGTTAGTATTGCCAGAAGGTACAAAAGGTTATGCATTTTATTGTGATGCTTCAGGTGTTTGGTTAGGATGTGTGTTGATGCAGCATGGTAAAGTAATTGCTTATACTTCCAGACAGTTGAGGAAACGTGAAAAGAACTATCCTACCCATGACCTGGAATTGGCCGCAGTGATTCACGCCTTGATGATTTGGAGACATTACTTGTATGGCGTCCAGGTGGATATTTCCACTAATCATAAGAGCCTATAGTATATCTTCACCCAGAAAGAACTGAACTTGCGGCAGCATCGCTGGTTAGAGCTGTTGAAAGACTATGATGTGAATATTTTGTATAACCCAGGAAGGGCCAATGTGGTGGCAGACGTCCTTAGCCGTAAGTCTGTGGGGAGTTTGGCATACTTACAACCTGTGCAGCGGGAATTATCTCGGGAATTGCATCAGTTAGCCAGTTTAGCCATTCGTGTAGTAGAAATAGAGGACAACAGAGCGGTAATCTAGAACACCACAGTGTCGTCTTTAGTCGTGGAAGTAAAGGAACGGCAGTGTGAAGATCCTAGCTTGGTTCAGCTTAGAAATAGAGTTTATCAAGGAGAGGTGACAGATTTTCAGATAACCGAGGATGGGGTATTGCGATATAAAGATCGCCTTTTTGTTCTAGACATTGCAGGGCTTCGCCAGGAGATTATGGGTGAGGTACATTATGCCCGTTATTCTCTCCACCCAGGTTCAACGAAAATGTTCCACGATATAAAAGAAATCTACTTGTAGCCAAAAATGAAGAAGGGGATAGCAGCATTCGTAGCTTAGTGTCCCAACTGCCAGCAGGTAAAAGCTAAACATCAGAAACCAGGCAGACTGACTAAGGATATAGCAGTGCCTTTATGGAAATGGGAAGCAATGAATATGGACTTTGTAGCAGGATTACCTCGCACCAGGCATAGATATGATTTGATCTGGGTAATAGTTGACAGATTGACAAAATCAGCTCACTTCGTGCTAGTAAGGACTACCTTTTCAGCTGAAGATTATGCTGCGATGTATATTAGAGAAATAGTCAGGCTGCATGGGGTTCTAGTGTCCATTATCTCCGATAGAGGGGCGCAGTTTACGGCTATGTTCTAGAAATCATTTCAGAGAGGCTTAGGGACGCAGGTTAACCCGAGCACAGCTTTCCATCCTCAAACAGATAGGCAGGCAGAACACACCATTCAAACGCTCAAGGATATGTTGCGAGCATGTGTGTTGGATTTCGGAGGTAGCTGGGATGAACATTTATCACTCATTAAGTTCTCCTATAATAATAGTTACCATTCAGCCATTCAGATGGCACCTTATGAGGCATTATATGGGAAAAAGTGCAGATCTACAGTTGGTTGGTTTGAGGTAGGAGAATCAGCATTGATTGGGCCACATATCATTCATCAATCAGAGGAAAAAGTAAAGCTTATCAGAGAACGTTTACTGACTACTTAGAGCCGCCAGAAATCTTATGCTGACGTGTGGCACAGAAACTTGGACTTTAATGTGGGTGATTGGGTGTTTCTAAATGTTTCGAGGGTGTAGTGAGATTTGGCAAGAAAGGCAAGCTCAGCCCGAGGTTTGTTGGGCCTTATCAGATTCGCCGAAGAATAGGCCAAGTGGCATATGAGCTAGACTTACCTCCAGAGTTAGAATCTGTCCACCAAGTTTTCCATGTATCAATGTTGAGAAAGTGCATAGGAGATCCCTCCAGAATTGTCCCAGTCCAAGATGTTCAGGTTACAGAGGAGTTGGCCTATGAAGAAGTTCAAGTAGCCATACTAGACTGGCAGATCCGTAGATTAAGAACTAAAAATGTTGCTTTTGTCAAAGTGTTATGGCATAACAAGAACCGAGAGGAAATGACTTTGGAAGCAGAAGAAGATATGAAAGCCAGATACCCTCAGTTATTTCAGACTTAGTCAGCCAGAGGTATGTTGATATTGCTGTTTTATGAGTTGCTTTATATTCATGTGTATAAGTGAGATATTGACTTCGGTTTATTATGAAATGAATGTTATAGTATTATATTGAGTACCTGTATTGGACTTTTCTGTGTTTCAGGATTTTTGAAATAGTCCATATTATAGGGGAAACTCTCCTGAAATTTTCTTAGAATAAGTAGAACAAGTTAAAATTTCTGTAAACAGAAGTTAACATTCGAGGACGAATGTTCTTAAGGGGGGAAGGATGTTACACCCCGTAAGTTCTTGACACTTAGTTGGCATATTCGCATGTTGGTTAAGAGTTTAAGAATGTCATACGTGCGAGAAAAGGGCCCGGGGAGAGACTAGACAAGCGCCGAGTCGAAGCGTCGCAAGGCAAATGCGACTTATAAATCGTACTTAACAAATGCAACTTATAAATTGCATTCGACAAATGTGACTTAAAGGGGGTTCAGGCCCAAGTATATAAAGCCCCACTTCATTTTTTTAAGGTCATTTTTCATTCTTCATTTCTAGTGAGCGACCAGAAACAGTGAGGGATGAGGGTTTAATATAAGAATATGTCCGATTACGCTGTCAAAAACAGTCCAAACTCAAATTAACTTCGAGTACCGAAGTATAAAGCTGCAGGGAGCATTCCTTAGTTTCGCGAGAATTGTCCGGCGAAGCGGCAACCTGCTGAGTCAAAGTGATTGGAATTGCTCCAAACTAGTGTAAATACACTCCCGACATTAAAGCAAGTATTTCTCCCTTCTAGACTCCCGAGAAAGTGCGAGTTGTTGGCCGTTCTTCGATAAGTCGCAGAATAGGCAGTAAATATATTCATAATTATGGTATCTCTCCAAAATAATAGTAGAATTAATTCTATTCCATCGTGAATATGAATACAGTTGAGGAAATTGCTGAATATTAGCCGAGCTACGCTAGTTAATCAGGAAGCCGACAGTTAAGGTATGTAAAGCCCGTTTCTTTCGGCAAGCTAGTAGTACCAGTATAGTAAAATGGTACAAATTCCAGTAGAATGTTTCAGAAGCCGTATATTATGTTCAGTATGAATTTAGTAACGCCCGTTAGAAATATTAACTCGTATTTAGCATGGAACTTAATTGAATAACATGATTCTCAGCAGAATATTCCAATAACATTATATCTTGTTTCAGTACTAGATTCAGTACAGCATGTCAGAGAATATACATATATACAATATTATTATCAATTTCAACATGTATTGTATGCAGTAATATTATCAGTTGAGACTTGTTGTGTTGTTTTGGGCTGGATTACCTAGCATCCATGACCGCCCCAGGGTTGATAGCTGTATCGACTCATCCGCCAGAGAGCGAGAATACATTGCTCTATGGAGTGGCATGCCGTCTTATAGGGACGAAGATGCGATGCCAGTTTCCCCATATTATGCCTTGGTCGGCTTTTATACACCCCCGTCGAGCACTTGCGCCCGGGGTGTTGATTTCAGGAGTCCTCCAGACTCAGGTACAGTTATAGTCAGGGGCTCAGCAGGCCCAAGTGCATAACCAGGGAATCGGCAGGATGCTTATAGTTACTAGGGGATGGGATGACCGGGGTAGGGGTATAGATTGTGTGATGATTGTACATTCCAGCTTATGGGGCCAGGTAAGGTTCATGTGTGCTATGTTATGCTAGATATAGATGGATAGATAGTAGAATGCTACGTTACTAGGTACGACTCCTACTCCTTTCAGTGTAGTTAAGGACAGTCTTGAATTCCCATTTCCAGTCAGTTACAGTCTGTTTCCTTATTACTTCAGTTCTATCAATTTTATTGTTTACCTTCAATACTTTCATTTGTTTCTTTGCATACTCAGTAACAGTGGTACTGACGCCCTTTTGGGGGGTTGCATTACTTGCCTGCAGGTACTCATAGACGAGGAGCAGATCCCTTGTAGTTCAAGCCAGCGTACAGGGCCTTCAGCTCCTTTCATCTGGAGCTCGAAAGACAAAGGTTGACTTCTCTTTTATTTGTACAGTATGGGTATGCCGGGGCCCTTCTCGACCAACTTGCTATTCTTAGAGGCTTGCAGATTGTATATATTCCCTGTGGTTAGCTGTGTAGGTTGTGTGGGGCCATTTGTGTTTTTCAGTTGTATGCAATGTCCGCGTGGGGCCTTATTCAGTTGGTAGTGGTGACCTTGTTGGTCACATAGTAGCTTGGTACTTGTTTTCATTTCTCATATGAAATAGTAAGCATGGTGGCCTTGTCCGCCCGCATAGGTTCCCGTATGTTCAGTTGTTCTGGTTAACTGTTATTTTCCTATAGATGGCTATAGGCCTAGCCGGTCAGAGGCTGTATTTACAGCCGTTTTATAGCGCGTTGTTTTCATAAATCTAGAATTAGAGCCAGCCTGACACCAGAAGTGCTTAGGCTCAATGGTCCAGCAGTACAGGTCCTAGTAGGGCACCAGGTGCCAGTCATGCCTCCCTAGGTGGGGCGTGACAGTATGCTATCACCATCCCACGTTGCATCAACACACATCCCAATCTGACTCTCGAAGCGGTGAAGAATTGGCCTAGAAATGCCATCGAGTCTATCCAAAATTCACAGTTGCTAAACTTTGCATATAGCTGACGATCCTTGAGGGTCTAAAGTACTACCCTCAGGTCAGCGGCATGCTCCTCCTCGCTCTGCGAGTATATAAGGATGTCATCTATGAATACAATCATGAACATGTCCAAATATGCCTTGTACCCTGTTCATCAGGTCCATATAAGCTGCAGGAGCATTGGTTAGTTCAAAAGACATAATTAAAAACTCATAGTGGCCATACCGGGTTATGAAGGCTGTCTTTGGAATGTCACACTCCCGAAATATGAGCTGGTAATATCTGAACCTGAGATCTATCTTCGAAAAACACTTGGAACCGTGGAGCTAGTCAAATAAATCATCAATCCTGGGCAGGAGGTACCTGTTCATGACGTCGACCTTATTAAGTTGTCGATAAACAATACACATCCGAAGAGAACCGTCCTTATTTCGAAGAAATTGAACCATTGCACCCCATAGAGACTTGCTTGGTCTAATGAAACCCTTATCCAACAAATCCTTTAACTATTCCTTCAACTCCTTTAGCTCAGCTGGAGCCATCCTGTAAGGAGGGATAGAAATAGGTTGTGTATCGGACATTAGATCAACACTGAAATCAATTTCCCTCTCCGGAGGAACACCTGATAATCATCAGGAAACACCTCTGGATATTCACACACCACCGAAACTGACTTAATAGTCGGGGTCTCGGACTCCACATCCTTAACAATAACTAGGTGGTACAGGAAACCCTTAGAGATTATCTTCCAAGCCTTAAGATAGGAAATAAACCGACTGACTGGTACAACTGAATTACCCTTCCATTCCAAAACTGACTCCCTCGGAAATTTGAATTCCACTGCACGGGTCTTATAATTAATCGAAGCATAACATGCAAACAACCAATCCGTACCTAAAATGATGTTGAAATCAGTCATGGACAATTCTACTAAGTCCGCGGAGGTAACCTTATGCAACACAGGAATGGGGAAACCTCTATATACCCACCTAACTACAACTGATTCACCGACTGGAGTGGAAACGGAGAATGGTTCTAACAGAATTTTCGGAATAACTAAAAAACTACTAGCAATGTAAAGGGTCACGAAAGACAACGTAGCTCTTAGATCTAACAAAGCATAAGCATCAATATGGAAGACTTGCAACATACCCGTGACCACATCTGGCGAGGCCTCCTTCTCCTGACAAGGCACTAGAGTGTAAAACCTATTCTGATGCTGACCACCTGCCGAACTAGTTGAGGCACCCTACTGAGGGGGTCATGCTACTGGAGCAGTAGAACTGGCATCAGGGCAGTCTCTAATCCTATGCCTGGGTTTGGCACACCCGAAACAAGTATCCGCACCGACCAGGCACCTCTCAGGATGATTTTTGCCACATCTCGCACACGCTGGGAAAGTTCACTCCACCAGCAAGCTACCATGATCACTCGAACCAGTAGCCTTGCTCCTCTGGTTGCCTTTAAACCTGGACAGCGTGCTAGCTGATGATGGAGCTAGAGTAGTGGGCCTGAGCTGGGACTGTTGACGTGATCCACCTCTTGACCTGGCTTGAGAAACCCTGTAGTTGTCGGTCCTGACCCTCTTGGCCTCTCTCTGCCTCCTATAGACCGACTCTATCTATTGGGCATGCAACACAATACGAGGAAAGTCGATGTCCCGATGTAGCTTGGCAATCCGGCAATTCTTATCCAAGTAATCTTCTACTCCATGCACAAAGCGGCTCAGCGAGCCTACTTATCCGCCATCAACTCCGGAGCATATTTAGATAACCGAGTGAAATCAGAGAATACTCCTGGACTAACATGTTTCCCTACTTCAAATTCACAAACGCAGCCACCTTGAGCTCCCTCATTTCTCGAGGGAAGAACTGATCCATGAACGTGGTGTGGAACTCATCCCAACCTATCGGGCCTGCACCCGCTGACCTAGCACCTCTCCATTGCTTGAACCATATATGTGCTACCCCCTTGAGCTTATAGGAGGTCAAGTCAACACATTCCCCATTATTCACCCCCATAAACTGGGTGATCTTTAGAATTTCCTCAATAAAGTCATGTGGGTCCTCGTCTACTTTCGACCCTGTGAACTCCGGAGGGATCATCCTCATAAAGTCCCTCACCCTAGCAGCTGCAGAATTCCCATTTTGCGGATAATGGGCCACAATCTGATTCTGGACCTGAGCTATCGTGGCCTATGACAACATTTAGATTGTTGCCCTAAACTCAGCGTTGGCGGCTGGTTCTGCTATATGCACATCATGAACGGGTAGAGTTGGCGGATGCGCCTCATCATGTGCACCCTCATGATCATCACAATTACCGTTCCTCCTGGCATTTAGTCAGCATGGAGGCATGACTCTACAAACGTGAATAACATGAATTAGATGAGTAAAGGACATTCATCACACAACATAGATCATGAAAGGAGGGAACATTCCTAAACATCTAGTAGCCTCTCCGTCATAAGTGTGGCGTGCTTCACACCCATGAAAAAGACTCTACTAAATGCGACTTTCAGAGTCCCTAGGACACATAAACCTATGGCTCTGATACCATGTTTTTCAGAACCCAAACATACACCCGAATCATAAACACGGGACAAGGAGTTCCGAGACACCCCGAGTCAACCCATCGCATGAGCATAGATCTAATTCAATCAAATGAGCGAAAGACTTAGCATAGAGAACGTAATCATAACATAACATGAGAGAAAATAGTACACTACTTATACAATACAACGGAATACAACTTCTTAGTCTAATGAGCCTCTAAACATGAAAGGCGGATTGATGGGACAACTCCCCAACTAATCCAACATTCCAAAACTGAAGGAATAACATAGAGTGTAAATATGTAGCCCTCGGAACGTGAGGACTCATCAAATACGCAGAGAGCAAGTCCAAATCTATCTACGGGTGAGGATGCGCCTGAGAATTGGTACCTGTATCATGAGATGATACAACATAGAAAGTATGCAGTCAGTATGTGGAATGTACTGAGTATGCAAGGTAAGTAAAACGGACACTTAAAACATGTATAAAACTCATAAATTTTCATATGAGTAGGAAAACATGCTCTTAACATAATTATTGTAATATAACAGAAGGCTCAAAGTTTTCGAAACATTCATAATACAATGGTATTCAAAATCATAAGGGAAAACTCTTACGGAACATAACTTGAGCCCGTATAGATAGTCATAAACATGAATAAATCATGAGGAAAAGTGAGAGATTTTCTAAACCGACATACCCCATATGAGCACACATGAAGCCCGACTTGTAACCCTAGTCGAGAGGGTGTTCGTACCTTGCCAAGGTTAGAAACCATGAAGGACGTGATTGCTCGGTGGGTGGTGTGACTACACGCAAGTGCACGTGGTCGAACAAGTAGTAAAGTGACTTATGTAAAGCCAAGTATCGATCCCACAAGGACTGAACTACGGTACTAATTAACTTATATGTCAGTGAACTATGTCTTTATGAATGCAGACAACCAATTAAATTGTATTTTTAGAGTTATGTTTGCTAAGTAATAAAAATCCAAGTTAAGCTTATAATTTGAGTCTGAACAATAGTAATGAGCAACCTGAGGTTAAAACGAACATGCAGGGAAGCAATTTATCAATTCAATTCAGCTAATATTTTCTTTGGTTGCTAGTCAAGAATTATTGCCCACAGATTGGATCTTTCGACTCCTCCCAATTTAAGAATCGTGAACCTTAATCTACATTTCTGTGATAAAATAATTTCATGCTCTAGCCATACATACCCGATTCCTTAATTGACTAATAAGACTTTCAGATATATTTCTATTCTGAATGTAAATCAATTCTCAATTTTCTAAAATAAGAAGAGATCATATCCTACCAATTCACATCTTTCCAATTTCTTTCCTTTTCAAAGTCAAAATTGAATTTTTTGATATACATTAACATTGGCCAAACATTAATGCAGTAAAAACAAGAATTGATAGAACAACCATTAAAGAAAAGATGAAAACTGAAATGATTAACAATTACATTCCACTACAATTGTTCTTAACCTCAGCAAGAACTGAATTAGCCACTCATTTGTGGATTAAACATCATCAAATAAGTAGAATTCATAGAAACAATTGAGATAAAAGAGAAAGAGATAGAGAAGAAACCCTAGAATTTTCATCCCCTCAACTGCCTGTAACCCACGTTCTTGCTCAACCAAGTCAGAATGTTTAAAATAAAACCTAAGTGTGCTATTTATACTATTGAGAATTTTTCCTGGAATAACAAGCAACGTGGCACGGAATATATCGCGGAGCACTCCCTCCGTGCCACGGAGGTATCGCAGACCCTCATTAGAAGTCGGCTCCCTAGGCAATTTCACCTCAGCGTGGCACGACCTGCATCGTGGAGCATGGCCAACGTGCCACGGTGCTATCGCGCACCTTCACTGGAAATTGTCAAAATTATTTCATCTGAGGTAGAATGCCTCCGCGATGGAAGCGTGACACTGCTCCATCGCGGAGCCCCTATTTTTGCTGCTCTCCCTTGTCATTTTCCATTCCTTGTCTCCTAGTTCATTCCCAATCTTCACCAACATGTATATTAGCTTCCAAAATTTCCTTTTACCTGCAAAACAACAATAATCATGTTGGTTAGTATAAATTCACATTTTAACTAAAAATCACATGAGAATGTACACATAACAATCGATAACCAAGATGAAATGAAGCGTTTGAGTATCACTTGGGCATGCAATTCTGCCCAAGATCACTTACCCCACATTTAAACTCTTGTTCGTCCTCGAACAATATTCTCACATCTCATGCAATTGACACTCACGCATAGCTACTTTGGCTCGACAATTCAACCAACGGCTATACCAATTATTTAATATAGCAAATGATCAAGAAAACATGCATGGTCTCATCAATACAATGAAGTACACCACATTAAGACCTCCTAAGCTCAAGAATCGATTCTCGATCTTTGCAAACACGTGCAAATCAACTAATCAAGACATACGACACGAAATTAATATCTCATCAAGCATGTGCCCTCACAACATAAGAGAATTACCCCATTGCCATCATATGATTTCCAAAGCACTATGTGTAGGGGTATATGAATACGATTTCGCTCACTCTCCCAAAGAATTCACATGCATCTTGTCATGAACCATAGGCTTTCCTCTAGTGTATTACTCCACTAATATAAGGACGTGTGATGTAAGATCACGTAGGACTTACCGGTTGTAATGTAAGTTGAGGAACTAGTAAATACTGGGCTAACCAATAATAGCAACTAGCTTCCTTAAGCGCTTTTCAATACATCCCACCATCATTATGGGCATTGTTTCTTCCTTCATCCTCTCATTCTTGAAAAAAAAATTTCTCTTTGTTTTTGTTCCCATTTCTTTAAGTACACTCGACTTACTAGCAAAGATTAGTTATACATCTTTATTTTATTTAATTTCAGCAAGTGCAGCTTTGACCTTTCTTTAACTTTCACAACTTCCGCTTTTCCTTCCGTTTCACACTTTGTACTCCTTTACACTGTGGGAAAATTGTTTTTCTTGAGCGCTTAAGAGTTTTGGATCAAATTCACGGCTAATGAAAAGAAGGGGTTAAGATCGGTTTGTACCTCTTCAAAGAAAGAAAAAAATAGGCTAAAGGCTCAATGGGGCTAACTAGGATGCACATTCAAGGTATGTATGATAATGGAGAAACTTTCGGTTTATTCAAAGAAATGCCTACATCCTTTCCTACACTACACATCCTTCATTTCGTTTAGTACACACACCAGGAAAGTTCTAGACACTTCACAATAGCATGGAATAATCGAAACCTCACCTTACACTCATTGAAAATGCTCAACTCAAGACATATTCACAAACTCTTCAATCAGCTAATTACAAGAATTCACTATTAAGCCTCGATCACACCGAATCGAACTCTATGGCCTAGGTATCTCAACATGTCTACACATTTGCATGCTTTCATACGAATCACTTTTGCATCTTAATATCATGTACAACACGTAACAAGAATTCCAAACCATGAAGTAACGACACGTTTGGGACACAAACAAAAGAAATAAAAGATAGAAAGAAAAAAACTACTCTTATCGACTACATTTCCCTTAAGACGGTCGTCATCCATCCATCATAGGGAACGGTCACTACCTACGACTTCGGTTCAATGGGACTATTCTCGGTAAAAGCACTGAAAACAAATGCCGAGAAACCCAACATAAAAAGATTTCGAAAAAAAATTCAATAGAAAAAGATAAAAATGAAAATTTTTAATTTGAACAATATTTACACACACACACAACCAACATCAGCTCAACACAACAGACAACAACATCAACATTCATTACAACACCGATTTAATTTTAGAACACACACAGAGAGTCACAAGGTCACACATTTTTTTTCACAGGCGCAACAACAAAACATAAACATAAACAAATAAGCTAGCACCTAACTACTCCCACCCCACACTTAAACCGAACACTGTCCCTAGTGTTCACAAAATTTCAACATATTACAAAGGTAGGTGGTGAAACTCCCTGATCAATCGAAGTATTCAACTTCTTCGTCAGGTGCCGTTGCTTCATCTCCCACATCATAATCACCCCTGCTGTCCTCATATGACTCAACATCTGAGTCCTCCCAGCGTGTCTCTTCATCGGTGGGGATATCATCAACTACGGGCTCCACAAACGCTGGCCCCATTCTGCATAGAGCTCGGGCATTCTCGCTGAATGGGTAATCCAGCTCGAGCTGCCATAGCTCATCCTCCGTTGCCGGCCTCCCACCAATGCGCAGCAGCAATATCTGCATCCCGTACATGCGGGCAATATACTGGTCATCCCGAGCATGTCGCTCGGCTAGTGTGAGCACCGGCCCATGAGTAGTGTTAGGTGCCTTTGTTTTGGTGACATCCAAGGCACGCCTATCAATTTATGGGATGTAATCCAGGACCTCCTCCTCGATATCATGGCCCCTCAGGAATGTGGTAAGCAAACCACCGAACCCGTATCTATGACCCTGATGTAGTCGGGCTCTCTTCATGGCGGAGATGATCACCGCCCCAACATTAATTTCCAGACCTTTCATCAGGGCATACACCAAGCACACTCTATCCCGGGTAACATCTTTCATGTGTACCCCCGGGATCAAGTGGGAACACACAATCTTTAGCCAAATCCTAGATTCCCTGTTCATCTGAGAGTAGGGTAATGTCTGATGGTAGCCCCTCTCCTTGTGCCTACCCCACCATGCTATCGATCGGGCTTCACATAGAGTGCGTCTGATGTCCGCATAGGGTGGAGTGATGTTCAGCTGCTGAAGGACATGGGCGTCTGTGTCCCGCGCCCCCAAGATAGCGTTCAAGTGATGGGGCTCAAAAGTGACAACCTGCCCCCTGATCTTTATAGTGTGACTGCGTAGAGTTGGGTTCCAGTTGGCATAGAACTCCCGGATGCGATGGAGATTGCACTCCCTAGGCTTTTCAAAGATGAAGTTAAGCCCAACGGTGTCAATCCAGTGTACAATCCATGGAAATTCCTGTGCCAGCGGTTCCTGTGCTATCTGCTCTTCCAGGAAGTATTTGGTTTCTTTGTGTTTTGCATACCACTTCTTCCCCTCATCAGTCACCCATCGGGTTCCGTATTGTCGGTGTTGGCCTCGCGAAACTGCTGGTGCTGCTGGAACTGCTGTTCTCAATCGTATTCTTTTCCTGCCGGTGCCTGATGTGGATGCGCCCTTTCCCTTGTCTTGTCTGCCTGACATTGTTCCTGTACCATCAAACAGACAGTCCCAATGTTATTCAGGTCATGATTAGCTACAACTAAGGTTGGGTATAATTGGGTCACCCCACACTTAGTCTTAAGCCGCAATCCAACCAATTCGACAAGACATTCATGATTTTCCAATTCTTAACATTTAACCAGCTTAGTGCATTCATATGAGTCGATGAAACAATTACTATGTACTACTCATACTTCGTACACAAATTACAAATTTCTCCATCGATTCAATTTCAACATCATAGCACTTAGTAAACATTTTTTTCACAACAACCTATGCAATTCTCCAATTTCATTCTCCCAAAAATTCCTTCTTCTATCTTAACATATTCAACATCAATCACAATATATTTCACTTCACCCAACATGCACAACCCAATTTATTTCAACATTTCAAAGAATTTAATCTTCTTCCCATACAATTTTCAACCCTAGCTATCAATTTCGCAAGAATTCAATAAAACATGCAATCATCGAGTTCATATACTCAAAACGATACTATGAACATCAATCAATCTAAACTCAAGTGAATTCAAGCTTACTTCTTTCTTAGGGCAAGGTTTAATCACCACACATGTTCAAGAATCGAAAAGTTGAGCAAAAACAAAGAAAAATTCAAGAACATACCTTTAATTTGATGAATTCGAAGAAAACTCAAAGAAAATTGATGCCTAAGTCCGTGGCACATTGGGGGAGAAGGTAATTTGGGGTTTGTGTCACAGAGGGAATGGAAAAATAGGAAAGAAATGAGGAAAATTGGGGTTTAAAAGTGATTTTTCGCACGGGTTACCCGGTGACCCGGTGTGACCCGACGCGAAATAACACTCAACGTGTCATGGAGGGTAACACGGAGCACCCCCTCCGTGACACGGATCCATCGCGTCAGTGTTCTGGATTTTTAAAACATCTGGAATACTCTTCATTGTGTCACGGGGGGTAACGCGAAGCACCTCCTCCGTGACACGGAGCCATCGCGTAGGCTCACTGTAATGTGGCAATTTTTATTTTCTCACCTCAATTTTTTTCCTTTGCGTTGCTTTGCATTTTTCCCTCCGTTCCACCTGAAAATCACTTCACCATAAGAAATTGGTTATAATTCATAGGTTTCAACACAAACAAAAAATTTATCTTTTTCTTTTTCTCTTTTTTTTTTCAAATAGTTCTACTCATCTATTACAACAATTTCACGGTTTGCCTCCCATGCAGCGCCTGATTTACCGTCGTAGCTCGACGTCATTCATGTTCAATCATACTCTAGAGTGATGGACGTCTTCTCTCGAATAACGTCCTCACCCCAATAATGCTTACATCGCTGCCCATTTACTAAGAACGTGGCACTTCTATCTTCCTGCCACAACTCCACAGCCCCGTGTGGGGTCATTCTCACCACCTCAAACGGCCCTGACCATTTGGACCGCAATTTTCCTGGAAAATGCTTTAGTCTCGAATTAAATAGCAATACTTTCTGCCCCGGATCAAAGATCCGATGCACCATATGCCTATCGTGCCACCTCTTTGTTTTCTCCTTATAGTATTTGGCACTTTCATAGGCATGCCAACGAAACTCATCAAGTTCGCTGAGTTGCATCAGCCTCTTCTTCCCTGCTAGCTCCGGATCCATGTTCAATTTCCTCATGGCCCAAAAAGCACGATGTTCTAGCTCCACAAGCAGATGACATGCCTTTCCATAGACCAATCTGTACGGAGAAGTCCCAATGGGTGTCTTGTACGCAGTTCTATAAGCCCACAACGCATCGTCGAGTTTGCTTGACCAATCAATTTGTTGTGCATTCACTATCTTCTGTAGAATCTACTTGATTTCTCTGTTCGACACCTTCACTTGCCCACTAGTTTAGGGATGATATGATGTTGCTACCTTGTGGCGCACCCCATACTTAGCTAGCAAATTCTTGAAACTTGCATTTACATATTGAGCCCCTCCATCATTGATAATGGCTCGGGGTGTCCCGAACCTGGTGAAAATATGCTTTTTCGCAAATTTTGTTACCACCTTGTTGTCATTCCTGGGGCAAGCTGTTGCTTCGACCGACTTTGATACATAATCAACGGCTACCAAGACGTAACGATTACCAAATGATGGTGGGAACAGGCCCATGAAATCTATTCCCCATACATCAAAGATCTCCACTTCTAATATATGCTACATCGGCATCTCCTGCCTTCTACCAATTGTGCCTGTTCTTTGACATCTATCACACATTTTTACGTATGCCATAGAGTTTGTAAATAGTGTAGGCCAAAAGAAACCTGACTGTAGCACCTTGTGCGCTGTCCGCTTGCCTCCGTGGTTCCCTCCATACAATGATGAGTGACAACTCCTCAATACTTCTGCAATCTGGCTCTCTGGAAATCATCTTCTCATCACCTGATTCGGTCCCTGCTTAAACAAGTACGGCTCATCCCAAATGTAATACCTGCAATCATGTCTTAACTTCTTTCTTTGCTGAGCCGTAGCCTCCGGTGGATAGACTCCACTTACTAGCAAATTCACAATGTCTGCATACCAAGGGATTTCAGCTTCCCTTATTGACAAGAGCTGCTCATCCGGGAACTCATCTTTGATGCTGTCACCTTCCTTCACATGCAACCGGCTATCCAATCGCGATAGGTGATCTGCCACTTGATTCTCGCTCCCCTTTCTGTCCCGGATCTCTTCGTAAAACTCTTGTAACAACAAGATCCATCTAATCAACCTGGGCTTTGCATCCTTCTTGTTAAAAAGATACTGAATCGCTGCATGATCGGTAGACACCACTACTTTAGAACCTACCAAATAGGACCTGAATTTATCAAACGCGAACACCAATGCTAGCATCTCCTTTTTAGTGACTGTATAATTGACTTGGGCTGCGTCAAGTGTTTTGCTTGCATAATGAATAGAATGAAAAATTATATTCCTCAGCTGCCCCAATACAGCTCCTACAACCACATCGCTTGCTTCACACATTAATTCAAATGGTTGCTCACAATCCAGAGAAATGAGAATAGGTGCTTCTATCAACTTTTGTTTCAGCTCCTCGAATGCTTTAACACTATCCTCATCAAACTCGAACCTCACCTATTTTTCTAGCAACCTGCATATTGGTCTAGAAATTTTAGAGAAGTTCTTGATGAATCGTCTGTAGAACCCCGCATGTCCAAGAAAACTGCGAACACCCTTCACTAACACAGGTGGTGGTAGCTTTTCAATCACTTCGATCTTTGCACGATCGACTTCCAACCCCTTGCAAGACACCTTATGGCCAAGGACTATACCCTCCTTTACTAAAAAATGACATTTCTCCCAGTTGAGTACAAGGTTGGAATCTTCACATCGAGCTAGCACCCTGTCAAGATTTTGCAAACAAGTAGCAAACGAATTACCAAAAATAGAAAAATCATCCATAAATACCTCGACAAAATCTTCCACCATATCGTGAAAGATCGCTATCATGCATCTCTGGAATGTGGCGGGTGCATTGCATAGGCCAAATGGCATCTGCGTGAAAGCATATGTCCCATAAGGACATGTGAAAGTAGTCTTCTCCTAGTCCTCCGGTGCTATGGCTATTTGGTTATAGCCAGAATAGCCATCAAGGAAACAATAATATTCTTGACTAGCCAACCTGTCCAATATCTGATCAATAAATGGGATAGGATAATGATGTTTCCTTGTGGCCTGATTGAGCTTTCTATAGTCCATGCAAATTCGCCAGCCCATTACTGTGCGTGTAGGGATCAACTCATTATTCTCGTTGGTGACCACGGTCATCCCTCCTTTCTTTGGTACACACTGAACGGGACTGACCCATTCACTATCTGAAATGGGATAGACCACACCTGCATCCAGCCACTTAATGACTTCCTTCCTAACAACATCCTTCATCACCGGATTTAACCTCCACTGATGTTGTACAGTTGGCTTTGCTCCTTCCTCCATAAAAATTTTGTGTGTGCAAAAAGCTGGATTGATACCCCTAATATCTAACATTTTCCAGCCCATTGCTTTCTTCCTCCTCTTGAGAACCACCAATGCATCCTTTACCTGTGCCTCTGTCAATTCTGCAGAGATGATGACTGGCAAGGTGTCATCTTCCCCCAAAAATACATATTTCAAATGTGGAGGCAATGTCTTCAACTCCAGTTTTGGTGCTTCCTTAATAGATGGTTTTGGCAATGGTTCCAAGGACCTCATTAATGGCTGAAAGTCATGCTTCCTGAGATACCATTTTGGTTCGTTCAACATTTGCACCATCTCATAAGTGTTCCTGTCTCTGAAATGATTGGAGCCCATCAAGGCTTTCTCCAATGGATCTTGACAATCAACAATCTGAAGAATTCCTTCCTGGTTCGGCACATTGATTGCTGATAGCTCCTCATAGATGGCCGAAGCTTCATGGCCTTATACACATCAAATACCTCCACTTTTTCATGCGCTCGCATTGTTAGCTGCCCCGCAGCTACATCAATCAACGCTCTCCCGGTTGCCAAGAAAGGACGTCCCAAAATAAATGGGAGTTCCGCATCCGGCTCAAAATCCAAAATAATAAAATCTACCGGGAATATGAGGGAGCCCACTTGCACTAGCACGTCCTCTACAAATTCCATCTGGTCTGGCCAAAGAATGGTATGGTAACTGCAAGATCACCATAGTTGGTCTAGGACTGCCCATCCCCAACTTCTTGAACACCGATATTGGCATCAAGTTTATGCTCGCTCCCAAATCACATAGTCCGCGAGCTCGGATACTTTACCCAATTGTGATTTGAATGGTAAAGCTCCCAGGGTCCTTGAGCTTTGTTGGCAACCTGTTTTGTATCCGAGAAGTGCACTCCTCAGTAAGTGCCACCGTAGCATGCTCCGTCAATCTTCTTTTGTTTGCTACGATGTCCTTGATATACTTTGCATATTTTTGGCACTCCCTGCAAAACATCAACCAAAGGTAAATTAATGTGTACCTGTTTCAGCACCTCCATGAACTTTTTAAAGCAAGCTTCCTCCTTGTGTTTCTTTAATCTTTGAGGGAACGGGGGTGGTGGTCTTTCGGCATCGGCTGCCTTCTCCTTCCCCCTCTCACCATCATGTTCCCTATCTTTTTCCACTGCTCCTGATTGTTTAGGTGGTCTTTCTGGTTCCACCTCCTTGAGTTGTAATCCACTCCTTGTGGTCACTGCATTGACCTGCTTGGGATTTGGGTCAGTGTCACTCGGTAGTCCTCGTCTGGGCTTGGTGTTTTGAGCTCCAGCTAGTTGTCCCAACTGGTACTCCAACGCCTTTGTAGCTAACTGCTGATTTTTCATGTTTGCCGCTACTTTCACAGAGTCAGCCTGCATTTGCGCTTGGTTAGCTATCATTTTTTTGAACATTTCCTCAATGTTGTTGGTTTGTGGAGGAGGTGCATTGTTTCCTCTGTATTGAGAATTATAATTCTGATGCCCCCCTTGATTTATCTGCACACCCTGATTCAAACTTTGCCCTTGATTGCTATTACTACCCCAATAGAAATTTTGATGATTCCTCCAATTTGAGTTGTGATTTTTGCCATATTGTTGGTTATTATTTCTCTGGACATTCCCAACAAAGTTTACTGAATCTGTATTTGCATCACAACACTCAGTTGAGTGTTCATTACTCCCACATACTTCACACCATACCTGCTGCACTGCATTTACTAGGGCTTGTGCTTGATTTAAGCTCATACTGCTGAAGTGGGTGTTGAGTTGATTTTGCAACGCAGCTATCTATGCAGCGATAGCTGTAAAACCATCCACCTCAAAGACTCTTGTTGCTTTCCTTGTTCCTCCTCTTGAAGAGTTCGCATTCCAT
Organism: Datura wrightii; assembly: GCA_035772735.1. NCBI lineage: Eukaryota > Viridiplantae > Streptophyta > Magnoliopsida > Solanales > Solanaceae > Datura > Datura wrightii. The sequence goes on from JASDFA010000002.1 coordinate 12,248,431, forward strand.
TCTGGATTTCCCTGTGAAATACGATTTAACAAAGTATAAAGCTCCTCATAAGTCTTTTCTAATGTCTATCCCCCAGCTGTTGAGTCTAGCAAAATTTTTGTATGTGACTCCAAACCCTCTATGAAAGTATACACCAACACATCATAGGACTGGTGATAGTGAGGACAATCCCTTAACATCGATTTGAACCTTTCCCAAGCTTGATACAGATTCTCCCCCTCTCTTTTTTTAAAACTTAGAATCTGACTTCTAAGTCTTGCTGTTTTCCCGGATGGAAAGAATCTTATCAAAAACTTTCTTGCAAGATCATCCCAAGTGGTGATAGAGTTAGGTGGTACAACTTTCAACCACCTTTTTGCTTCCCCCAATAATGAAAATGGGAATATTGTAAGCCTCACGTAGTCGGATGATACTCCAGCGGGAATGTAAGTGTCACTTATCTCCAAAAAGTTTTAGAGATGTTGTTGTAGATCTTCATGAGGGAGACCTGTGAATTGCCCGCTGGTGTGCAACAACTGCACCATATTCTATTTAAGCTCGAACCTCCCTCTGGGCTCTGGTCTACGAATACTAGATGTAACATTGTTAGCATGTGGGATTGCCACTTCGCTAACCGGCCTTGCTTCCATTTCCTTGGGCACTAAAACTACCCTCACAAGTGGTGGATTCTGTTGTTGCTCCAGAATTGCCTGTCTTAGAAACTGTAGCTTCTTCTCTAGAGCTTCCCTTCTTTGACGATGAAATTGTCTTTCCGGCTCTATATATTAATCCACAAACTCCTTATCTCTTGCCAGTGTTCAAAAGAATTCAATATGTGCAAGAGATAGGCTAAGATCAAGTTGTCAGCACTTATATAGAATTTGTAAACTAACACTAAGAAAATAAATTTACCAATTGCCAGTCCCCGGCAACGGCACCAAAAACTTGCTCGGTGGGTGGTGTGACTACACACAAGTGCATGTGGTCGAACAAGTAGTAAAGTGACTTATGTAAAGCCAAGTATCGATCCCACAGGGACTGGACTACGGTACTAATTAACTTATATGTCAGTGAACTATGTCTTTATGAATGCAGACAACCAATTAAACAGTATTTTGAGAGTTATGTTTGCTAAGTAATAAAAATCTAAGTTAAGCATATAATTTGAGTTTGAACAATAGTAATGAGAAAGCTGAGGTTAAACCGAACATGCAGGGAAGAAATTTATCAATTCAATTCAACTAATATTTTCTTCGATTGCTAGTCAAGAATTATTGCCCATGGATTGGATCTTTTGACTCCTATCCAATTTAAGAATCATGAACCTTAATCTACATTTCTGTGATAAAAGAATTTCATGCTCTTGCCATACATACCCGATTCCTTAATTGACTAATAAGACTTTCAGATATATTTCTATTCTGAATGTAAATCAAATTTCTCAACTTTCTAAACAAAGAAGCGATCATATCCTACCAATTCACATCTTTCCAATTTCTTTCCTTTTTAAAATCAAAATTGGATTTTTAGATATACATTAACATTGGCCAAACATTAATGCAGTAAAAACAAGAATTGATAAAACGACAATTGAAGAAAAAATGAAAACTGAAATGATTAACAGTTATATTCCACTACAATTGTTCTTAACCTCAGCAAGAAGTGAATTAGCCACTCATTTGTGGATTAAACATCATCAAATAAGTAGAATTCATACAAACAATTGAGATAAAAGAGAAAGAGATAGAGAAGAACCGTAGAATTTTTCGTCCCCTCAACTGCCTGTAACCCACATTCTTGCTCAACCAAGTCAGAATGTTTAAAATAAAACCTAAGTGTGCTATTTATACTATTGAGAATTTATCCCAGAATAACAAGCAATGTGGCACGGAGTGTATCGAGCACTCCCTCCGTGCCACGAAGGTATCGCGACCCTCATTGGAAGTCGGCTCCCCAGGCAATATCACCTCAGCGTGGCACGACCTGCATCGCGGAGCCTGGCCAACGTGCCATGGTGCTATCGCGCACCTTCACTGGAAATTGTCAAAATTATTTCATCTGAGGCAGAATGCCTCCACGATGGTAGCGTGACACGGTTCCATCGCGGAGACCCTATTTTTGCTGCTCTCCCTTGTCATTTTCCACTCCTTGTCTCCAAGTTCATTCCCGATCTTTACCAACATGCATATTAGCTTCCAAAATTTCCTTTTACCTGCAAAACAATACTAATCATGTTGGTTAGTATAAATTCATATTGTAACTAAAAATCACATGAGAATGTACACATAACAATCGATAAACAAGACGAAATGAAGTGTTTGAGTATCACGTGTGCATGCAATTCTGCCCAAGATTAGTGATCACACATAAAAAGGGCCAATTAGGCTAGGGAAAAACATGAAAGGGTCCCATCATACTTACGGTGGCATGTAGTTTATGAGATTCGGGACTTAACATAGGCCCCGAACCTACTCGGTGTTCAATACTACTCCCAAAACATTTGTATAGTGCTCATAATAATACATGCATGAGTTCATGGGCTAGTAAAATAAGGATATTCGTAATCATGCTTGAACATACGTGAACTAGCCATGACTTGAGGCCTGTGGGTTGGCCAAAAACATAATTCATGATTGATAAAATTCATGCATACTTGTGGGTAATGCATGTACCTTGAAATTCATAAGTTCATAATAGATAACATAATAAATTCATAAATAAATTCATAATTCATACTGGGCTTGTCATAACACGAAAGGATCAACGGATCATAAATCGATTCATCATGGGGCATGCATAATCAAGCTTAATTGTTTAGAAATTCAAAATCAACAATATTAAAATCAATTGAAATCTTAAAGATGATCGAAACCAGTAGATTATGATAAGATTTCAAAATCAGAAGACCCATAGTTAAATCATTCAATTTTATACAAATCAAATACAAAACCCCATGAGTTTTTGATAATTTACAAGTAAAATCACTGAATAGGAGCATGTGTGTGGAAGAATACACCCATTGATGACCTTACATACCTGGGATTATCAACTCCTAACCCTCCTTAAAAGCCCAAGAACAAAATTGAATAAATTGAGGTGAAAAGCTTTAAATCTCCCCTTGAATCCCCTCACAAAGTTCTTGCATGCATGAATGGGAGTTTAGAATAGGTCATCCTCTTAAAACCCAGCTTTTCCCAAGCCAAATTGATGTAGTTTAGGTCTTTATATCGTGAAAAAGTCAAAAATACCCTTAATGAACCTTCCCTGAAAACTGGTCGGGTGGAACCCACAAGTGGTACCAATGGGTCGTGGGAACTACCAATGACCCATCATGTCCCTCGTTGAATGGGCTGCTAAATGCCTTCTCTTGGAACTAACCAACGGACGGACAGGACGACTCATCCTTTGAAACCATGGTACGTTACACTTTCCGTTGTTTGCTTATCATAAAATTTGAACTCCCTTACCACGAGCCTCACCTCGTGGTTCCTTCCAACGGGTCGTGGTCTCAACTCATCACCTCCACTGGAAATTATTAGCCTCCAACAATGACCACAACCAATGACCCATGGTAACTTCTAACAGGTCATTGGGTCTGCTGTTACATGCCTCCTGAAGAACCTAACCCCTTCCCACGATGGCTAATGACAACCCGTTGTTTCCCTCAATGATTCTTCATGTCTCCCGTGGTTTACACAAACACCCATCGTATCCTAACCACGACCGCATACAATGACTCGTGGTTTGATACCACGAGACATTCGATAATTTTTTTCCATTTTCTGCAGTTTTCAACTTTCAAACTCCCGGGTCTATTCTTACGCACTTCCAGGGTGTTACAAAAGAACAAATTGATTCTGTATAACCATAGTCTATAAAAGGCAATCGGATAGCAATATTAGCGATAAAATTATAAATATCCTGCCGAGCCTTCACAATCATCTTAAATATGAATCACATGTCACTATTGCAGTAGCCTAAAAGAAAAATTAGTTTTTGCCTATTTGACAAAAAGATGTCAGGTGAAGGGATGATTAGAAAACAAATACTTGTTCATAAAATATCAACACAGAGTTCACATGAAAGATGCATACAACAAATAGCAACAGAGGGCAATATACACACACATAGATACATACCAAGACACATACCCGCATAGCAAATCTAATCATAAATTAGTGGACTTAAATACTTTCTTGTCTGATAATCCAGAAATAAGCACAAAGTAATATTTGGAACATTTGAAGCATATCGTCAAAAAATATCATCAATATTTAGATCTAATTTAGTATACACAAGAAACAAAATGGAAGAGAGAAGAAGGTCAAATATCAGGGCACAATACATAGACAGATCTGCGAAGATCTAAAAAATAAGTTCGAACAACAAGTGAGGTTTTCTTCTTCTAGTAGAAGCAATGGCGTTGAAGTGTTTGGATGTGATAGTCGAAAACAAATGGAGGAGGGAATGGTTTCTGGAGGGAGGAGAGAGGTTTGGCGGCTGGTTCTCAGAAGGGGAAACAGACGAGAAGTGAAGGCTAGTTGTTTTTCTTGTTGTCGATCGGAGTAATGGAGATGGACTGGCAGTCGGTTAGAGGGGGAATGAGAGTGTAGTGGTGGTTCAGGTTGGTCGGGATTTCTTTTGTGGTGGTGTTAATAGAGGAAGACGGGGGTGAGTAGGCGGTCGGGGTTGGTGGTTTTGGCCGGAAGCGAAGGGGGAAAGAAAGAGGATGGTGAGATTGGTGCTGTACGGCCGGATGGAGAAGTGGAAAAGGATGTTTTCCGGCCAAAAATGATCGAAAACAATGGAAGGGAAAGAAAAGAAGAAGAGAAGGATGGCGACTGATGGAGAGGAAGTGGTTTTCCAGCGAGTGAGAGAGGAGAGGAGAAGGGAGACAGGTTTGGTGAAGGTGTGCGGCTATTTAGGTGGGAGAATGGGAATGTTTTTTTAGGGTTTAGGGGGAAGAGAAAATATTAAAGGAAAATATGGTAGGTTTTATTTGTATCCATAGGATTAAAATATATGGACGTCTAGGATTTAGTCTCAGGTTATGGGTCGGGTTATGGGTTATTAGGTGGGTCGAAGATTGGGTAAACGGGTAGGAGTTAATTGAAATTGAATTGGGCTTTAAAAAGTGGCTAAGTTTTGTAAAATTAGGCTAGAACTGAATGAAATTGAGTAAAAAGTGGCAAGTTTCTAAATAAATTAGCTGAAATTGAAATCTAACTGCTATTAAATTAATAAAGTGCTATTCTTGTAAGTGATTTAGTAAATAGGTAACATAATAGTTTGAATTACGGAAAAATTATATAAATAATATTATAAATATAAAGAAATTTTAAAATTGATTAGACTCATGTAAATATTATATAATTAATAAAATAATATATTTTGTAAATAATTTAATGCCTAGAAAGTATAATTAATTTATCAAAAATCATACAAACATAAATAATTTATAAATTCAATTATCACGCAAATAACTTATAAAACATAGTAAAATTATGTAAATAATATCATGTAAATAGTTTATAAAAATTAATTAAAACAATATATTTTAAAATAAAAGCTTGTTTCGTTAAAGGTACATACATTAACACGAAATATACTATATATGACATAATTATTTAATATTAAAAAATTAATAAATTAAAATTAATGAAAATTATACATATATATATATATATATATATATGTAACTTAAAACAATTTTGCGAGAATTATGATAATTAATTATTTTAAAAATATGAATACAAGCCGAACAATTATGTAAAATGGTAAATAAGGTATACATATATAAGCAGCGTATGACAAACATAGGGAGGTCAAAATTGGGTGTCAATAGGACCAACTTTAAGTGTAATAATTTTGATTAAACAAGTACAAATCATCAACTAGCAAACAACACCAACATCCATATAAAGCCTCAACAAACATTATTTCTATACTAAATTAGTAACTATTATGAGGTACTACCTCAATCACAAGAAACTAATCATTAATATCCATTTGGATAGTGTTGAGAGGGGATACCAATACTGATTTATGCTTTTATTGCACAAGAACACACTCAAATGCCACGAATCTCATACAAACATTCTTACATATCATAGTAATGGAAAACACTCAAAAACTCCTACGTAATGCTCTCACGTAAGGTAGTGCTGGAACACATAATTATTCCTCTACATTCCGATCACATGTACTGTAGCATTGGAACACCTATATATACATTCCTACAGAATACTCTCGCGTACGGTAGCTCTGGAACTCATCCATACACCCTCATTTAACACTCTCATGTATGGCAATACTAGAACACATCCATACGCTCCTACATAACTCTCTCATGTATGGCAACATTGGAACACATCCATACATCCCTATGTAAACATGTTGCATACTCTTACTCTTGTCACACATTAAAATATGAGCATCTATTACCATTACACCATCTCCCAAAACATATCGTTGCATAGGCTAGTATGATGTATAAACAATTTAACTTGAATCCAGTGCTCAATCTTGGTAAGCCTATCAAGCTCACCAAAGCTATGATCTCAACTGTCTGAACAAATGTGTAGATCAACTACAAAGTCTACATTAATTGATTTTTATTTTCTTTCAGAGACAACCATGTCCATGGGGATATCTTGATTCTCTAACACTTGTATTTAACCTATGATCAATTTAAACACAAAAGAACAATATTTGTAATACTCTGTAACACTCTCTGCCAATGTTATCTCACTTTATTCGATCTCAATGCATATTTATGAATCTTGAAAGTACTGAATATCGTAAATATTATATCTCTTCGAGTACTAATCTCCTTACATCAACAACCACAAGTGCACACACATTAAACAATCTAACTGTAATATTACTCCTTTATTCACTATCAAGCAATTCTCATGCTTTTATAACTATTACTAACTCCTTATAAGGCCATTTCGGTTGCATTGATCAACTTTTCTTGCTCCAAAAAAGACAACCTTTATCGTAACACATGCTAGCGCCTTAGTACCCATAATATATCAACTTTTCACCCTTTTACTAGATAATAGAATAGTTAAAACATCATGAAATAAAAATAAAAATTCATAATTCTAACTTGTTATATCACGAAAGCTCAAAGCTCAGACCTCGGAGTTGAAATGGAGAAAACTGAAAATTTGGGACCAGGTCACATAATGAGTCGTTCTGTGACCCGTGGGGTAGACCACAAGTCGTGTGTAGAATCGTGGTGAGGTTCAATGCTTGGGTTAAAATTTTGGAATTTGAGGTCCCCATGGACCTAACCACAAGTCGTGGTCAGTCCCCACGTTCGCGGGATGGGTCGTGGTAAGCAGGTTGGAAATAATTTGAATCTTAGGCAGTGAAGGTAAAGATGTTGCGCCCGCAAGTGTACGGGTCGTACAAGTAATATAGTGGCCCTTTTTAAGAGCCGGAATGTCAAACCCATAGGGACTGGTTCAGCAAATTATCAAGTTCAAGTGTTAGTTAAGTAGTCGGTTTTAGAAGTTTTTGATAAATTATAATTAAATCTTAGTGGTGACACGAAATAATCTGGAAGAAATACAAAACAAAACTAGAGTTAAAGCCAGATAATAATGCAATGCTACAATTCATAATGGGTTAAGTATGAAATTATCAATTGTTGTCTCACATAATTGGAATTGCATGTTCGTGGTCTTCCGAACCTCTAAACACGACAAACTAACCTCACTACTACATCCTTGAGCAAGGATGTCATTTCTAGTTTGTGGGCAATTCACTATGTGGATGTGGTTTATGGAGTTTATGCCCTTGATTGGGGACTTCCGTACCTCCAACCATTTAACCAAACATAGCTTCAAAACTACTCCTTCGAGTGGTGGAGTACAATTCTAAGTTGGTGTCTTTCTATCTTCCCATTTTATCAACCAAGCATGGTAAATTAGGTATATTCATATCCTAACCACAACTCTTATCAAAAGACAAGAACTTGTTTCCTACAATCTTATGTTCTTGCGTAGGTTTGCTCTTCCAAGCTTCCACCCAATATTAACCCACTTTTTTAATGGTAATCAAGCATAAAAACAACAATAATAACGATTTTTAGACAAAACAACAACTAAAAACTCAACCCAAAATGAATCTAAGCAAATACAATCATATCCATGGCCTCAACCCTAGATGGAGGGTTCTAGCCACCCATGTTTGTACAAATACTCAAAACCATGTTTATAGTAGTTTACTTACAAGTATGGATGAAAAGAAATGAATAAAAGATGAACCCAAGAGGAGTTCTCAAAGTCTCCTTCGCGCCTCCCTTCGGTTTTTCCTGAAAATCGCGTGTTAAATGATTTTAGAAGCTAAGGGTTCAACTTGTACTATGCTGAAAAAAATGCATAAATTTGGCCTATGGTGGAACATCAACGTGTCACAGAGATGAACGCCCCAATTGACCTCCATAACATGGAGGTAACGCGTACCCTCACTGGAATGTGCCAAAAAATGCAATTTTCAGCCAAGTGTTGCGGCGTTGGCAGCGTGCCACGACCCCTATCGCGCAGGGTTCCAGTTATTGCATGTTTTATTATTGACTTTCATGTCTTTCTCTTGATTCCATTCCTCCACTTCACAAAATCATGAATTAGTTCCTCAAATGCATTATTAACCTTCAAAAAACAAGGACTAATCATGTTGGTTAGTATATATTCACATTTACATAAAATCACATGAGAATGTATATAAATAAGTAGATAAACAAGTCTAAATTGAGTTACAAAGTAGCACTTGAGCATGAAATTATGCCCAAGATCACAACCCCACACTTAAAGTCTTGTTCGTCCTCGAACAAACCTTTTACATCCCATGCACATGAAGACTCACACACAGCTAATTTAGCAAGATAATTCAAGCTATAGCTCTAATGATTATTTAAGATAGCAAGTTAAAAATAGAGCATGCACAATTTTATCATTGAAATGAAATACAACTATGTTAAGACTTCCTAAGCTCAAGACTTGACTCTCAATCTTAGCAAACTCATGCAAATCAACTGATCAAGAAATCCAATATGAATTATATCCTTCATTAAACATGTGCCTTCACAACAAGAGAGTTACCCATTTTCACACAAAAATTTTGAAATCACAACATGTATGGGTAAATGAATTAAATTGTGCTCACTCTCTCCAAGAATTCAAATGCATCATGTAGTGAACCATAAGCTTGCCCTTAGTGTTTTACTCCACTATTTTAAGGATGTATGAACGTAAGATCAAGTAGGACTTAATGGGTTGTAATGTAAGCTAAGGGATGGGTAGGTACTCTTCTGGCCAGTAATAGTGAGACTATCTTCCCCCAAGCGCTTTTAATACATCCAACATTCATTAAGGACATCTCTTCTCTTACTTCACCCTCATTTTTTTCACTCCTGAACTTTTTTCTTCTTGTTCCCCTTTCTTTAAGCACACTCAGCTTAGTAGTAAAGAGTACTTAAACAATTTTTTCTTTCATTTATTTTCTTACTCCCTATTAATAATCAACCATTTTCACACAAGTGCACCTTTGTCCTTTTCTCAACTTTTACAACTTGCTACTTTTCCTCTTTTTCCCCGTTTCTCACTCCTTCACTCTTCCGGATTTTTTTTTCTTACGCGCTTAGGAGTTTTGGATCAAATTCAAGGCTAATGAAAGAAAACGGATTAAGCTTATGTTGTAGCTATCAAAGAACAGGCTCAAGGCTCAATGGGGCTAACCAGGATTAAATATTCAAGGTAGGTAAAGTGAGGGATAATATTTAGGTTCATTCAAAGAAATGCCTAAATCATCTCCTACAATTCACATCCTTCATTTCGTTTTATATACACACCGGGCAAGTTCTAGACACTCCATGGTAGCATGGAATATTCGAAAAACTTACACTCACAACACATGCTCAATTCAAGACACATTCCGCAGACTTTTAACTCAACTAATCACAAGAATTCAAATTAAGCTTCAATCACATTGAGTCAAATTCAAGAGCCTAAGTGTCTCCCACAAAGTTATACACTTCTTACATTCTTCAACACTAACCACACTTGTATCTTATAATCATATATAGCACATAACAAGAACATCAAGCCATCAATTAGCTACGGGTTCAAAAACCAAAACCTATTGACTAATTTTTCCTCAAGAAGGTCGTCATCCATCCATCGTTGGAAACAATCCCTAACTATGACTAAAAACACTATATACAAACAAACAAAATTTTTATTCTTCAGTTCAAAGCCCCCACGTCGGAAAAGAATCAGAAAGAAAAACCAACGAGTGGTGAAGTCATGCTCAACTCAAAATTCTTTCCAATATGTATCAAGCACTACATTCACCAAAAATCATTAAGCACAAAATTTTTATATTTCCCTCACCCCACACTTAAATCATGCTTTGTCCTCAAAGCATCTAATCCAAATTCAAAAGAGTGAGAAATACTCCCTGAGGCCTCTAGGCCTAGCTAACAACATGTTTTTCCTTCTTTGAACACATGGGTATTCAACCCCACACTTTTCCTCTTTCATGATTCTTAGCTTCCTCCTTGCTGGGTACTCATACTTCCCCTGCATCTGTGCTTAAATCTCTACCAAAAACAACAACAAGATGAAAATAAACAAAATCACCCAAATACAAGAAATTAAAATGGTACCTGTGGTACCCTTGGGTTGCCTCCCAAGCAGCGCCTAATTTTTACGTTGCGGCACAACGTATCAAGTTTCACCACTTTTTCCTCCACCTTGAGGATATGAATCTCACCCCTAATTTCTTCTCTAGTTTCCTCTTATGCTCTAGGGGTGGTGGTGAAAACCTTAAAGGACCAAGCAGTAGATGTCGCCTCTTGCACTTGTTGGCCCTTAAGTAAGTGAAGTCATTTTGTCTCTTAGATTCAGCAAATTCTAGAATATATGGGCCATGTTCCTCCTCTAGACCTTTCTCTACAAGCTTGGAAGACTCTATTTCTAGGTTGTCAACCAAACTCAATGTTGAAAAATGCTTCGAGTGAGGTACAATACAACTCAAATCTGAAACTGCATTGTGCTTGACCTCCCTACTTATGTACACCTTCTCTACGTCAACATCTAATTCCCCATGAGTGTTAAATTGGTGGGACTCTAACTCTTCTTTCATAAATGGATTGGCCATATGTGTGAAACCATCACGGGAACTCTCAAGAGCTTCTAATTGTTGGGATTCTTCAAAGAACTCACCCTTTTCTTCTTCTTGTGGTTCCTCTTGAGTATTGCATAAGGCCTTTACTTTCAAATTACCGCAAGCTTCAGCCTCAGCCATCATCTCCGTGATTTTGACGCTCATCATTTCTAGGGCCTCTCCATTTTCCTCTTGCTGAATTCTCAATGTTTCCATCTCCTCCTTCATTGCTTCTGTTTGCTCAAGGACTTGTTTTGTCATGTTTTGTATCCGAGCTTTGCATTCCAAGTCCTCATTTTCATCATTCCTATATTCAGTAAAAACAACAGAAGGATCATAGTAAGGGCTTGGGGGATGGGAATATGCATTTGGATAGCCATCCCAATGGCCATCTTGACCTCCACATATTTTGCAAGTGTATACATTTGGGAAACCATTCCAATGACCATTTTTACCACCATATATATTACAAGTATTACAGTGTTGCCATAAGTGGGGTCCTCCGCAATTCAGACAAGATTCGCCAAAATATGAGTATCCACCATTTAAACCATTTGTATTCCATGATGTCATGTCAAGAAGGGTATCAAACTAAAAACAAAAAATTTAAAATAGATTTAAAGCAAAAATTTTTTTCAGCATAATAAAAAATAGATACTAACACATGAACTTGTTTTAATTAACTAATACGCCAATCCCCGGCAACGGCGCCAAAAACTTGTTGCGCCCGCAAGTATACGGGTCGTACAAGTAATATAGTGGCCCTTTTTAAGAGCCGGAATGTCGAACCCATAGGGACTGGTTCAACAAATTATCAAGTGCAAGTGTTAGTTAAGAAGTCAGTTTTAGAAGTTTTCGATAAATTATAATTAAATCTTAATGGTGACACGAAATAATTTGGAAGCAATACAAAACAAAACTAGAGTTAAAGCCGGATAATCATGCAATTCTACAATTCATAATGGGTTAAGTATTAAATTATCAATTGTTGTCTCATATAATTGGAATTGCATGTTCATGGTCTTCCGAACCTCTAAACACGACAAACTAGCCTCACTACTACATCGTTGAGCAAGGATGTCATTTTTAGTTCGTGGGCAATTCAGTACGTGGATGTGGTTTATGGGGTTATGCCCTTCATTGGGGACTTTCGTACCTCCAACCATTTAATCAAACTTAGCTTCACAACTACTCCTCGAGTGGTGGAGTACAATTCTAAGTTGGTGTCTTTCTATCTTCCCATTTTATCAACCAAGCATGGTAAATTAGGTATATTCATATCCTAACCACAACTATTATCAAAAGACAAGAAATTGCCTCGTACAATCTTATGTTCTTGCCTAGGTTTGCTCTTCCAAGCTTCCACCCAAGCTTAACCCGCTTTTTTTAATGGTAATCAACCATAAAAACAACAATAATAAAGATTTTTCGACAAAACAACAACTAACAACTCAACCCAAAATGGATCTAAGCAAATACAATCATATCCATGGCCTCAACCCTAGATGGAGGGTTCTAGCCACCCATTATGTACAAATACTCAAAACCATGTTTAGAGTAGTTTAATTACAAGTATGGATGAAAATAAATGAATAAAAGATGAACCCAAGAGGAGTTCTCCAAGTCTCCTTCGCACCTCCCTTCGTTTTTTCTAGAAAATCGCGTGTTAAATGATTTTAGAAGCTAAGGGTTCAATTTATACTATGCTGGAAAAAAATGCAAAAATTTGGCTTGTGGTGGAACATCAATGTGTCACGGAGATGAACGCCCCAATTGACCTCCATGACACGGAGGTAACGTGTACCCTCACTGGAATGTGCCAAAAAATGCAATTTTCAGCCAAATGTTGCCGCTTAGGCAGCGTGCCACGGCCCGTATTGCGCAGGGTGCCAGTTATTGCATGTTTTCTTATTGACTTTCATGTTTTGCTCTTGATTCCATTCCTCCACTTCACAAAATCATGAATTAGTTCCTCAAATGCATTATTAACCTTCAAGAAACAAGGTCTAATCATGTTGGTTAGTATATATTCACATCTACATAAAATCACATGAGAATGTATATAAATAAGTAGATAAACAAGACTAAATTGAGTTACAAAGTAGCACTTAGGCATGAAATTATGCCCAAGATCAGAAGAGTGGTGACCACGAGTCGTGGTCAGTTGTAACGACTTATGAGGTCCCCCATGATGAGCCCCAGATTATCTATTAGGTTGTGCACTCGACAACTGATGCCACGACTCATTCCCTTGGGCAACAACTTGTCCAATCCCTCGTTGGGACTGGCAGTTAGTTATTTCCTGCAAATTTAGTAAGGGATTTTTCATAATTCCTATGATCCCAAGGCCTAAGATACATCTTTTTAAGCTATGAATGATGAGTTTTAAGGGGGGAAAGTTCATTTTAGGAAATTCTTACTCATGCATGCAAAATTAGAGAGTTAGAGAGGTGATCAAGCTCCTTTTCTTCAAGTTTCCATCAATCTTTCATTGGGCAATCAAGGAGTGGTAAAATCAGTTCTTCCCCAGGTATGTAGGGTTATGAATGGGTGAATCCGTTCACACCCATGCCCAATCACTCTCTAAATCATAAAATTCCTATGTTGATTCTATGAGATTTTAACCCAATGCATGAAATTCCTAATTTACTGCATGGGTATGATTTAAAGATGTTTCTATTATTGAATTATGATTCATGGGAAAGTTTTACGATGTTTTTAATTATAATCATGTTTTGGGCTTTATAAATTAAAATGCCCAATTATGATAAGTTCATGAAAGTCGAGATTTATGATGAGTGTTCAAGTATGATGAGATATTTATGATGAAAATCATGTTTTCAAGTTACCCAGATTTATGATCATGTTTTCAAGTGAATTATGTATTTTCACGCATGTTAAAGTATCGGGCAATGCATATATTTTCACGTATGATGTATGAATTTATGAATGTAAGCTTACCATATGATTTTGGAGCAAATACTCTCATTTATATTCAGCTTGTGGTACAGTTTGAGCAAGAGCTCCTCATATATGATTTCAGATTTTGTATGTATTTGATTATTGAGCTTTGAATAGACAATGGTAAGCTTCATTGAAAAACAATGGAGAGCATATGCATGGTTTTTGGGAGTAGTGTCTAGCACCATGTAGGCTAAGAGTCGATCACCCTATGCCTCAGAACTACACGCCAATGTAGGTTGATTCATATTATATACTTCGGGGCCTCAATTTTGAGCTATCCCCTACCCAATTGGGCAATGAGCTTGATATCGATATCATGGTATCATCCTTAGCCTTGACAAGGCTTTGGACGGCTCTACCCACTTGACTGTGATAGCTGGGACCATATAAGCTCTATTGTGGTATGTTGGTTAAAAGACGAGTCTCCCATTGTTCCTCATGATTTCAGTTATGCATGTTGATCATTCATAGTATATATCTATATATGTTCTAAAGCAGGTTTGACCTAATGTTCAGCCTTATATATGACTATCAGATTTTAGCTTTGGGTCAATCTATTCAGTTATGATTTTATCTTATGTTAAGATCATGATTTCAGAAAAATAGCATAAAAGCCCTACACTCAGACTCTTATTTTGTTTATGTTTTTATATTATGCGTGTTTTAAATGATTTTACTTATTTAAGCTATTTTACTTACCCTGCATACTCGGTACATTCCATGTACTGACCGCATACTCTATACTATATCATTTCATGATACAGGCCCCGATACTCTGACTTAGCGTCATCCGTAGCCGGTCTTTTAGAGTTAGCATCACACATCTGTTGGTGATTCTTCATCCCCCAAGGACAATGCTTTATCAATTTTGCTTATGTATTCAATATCAGACTTAGAGAGTTAGTTGGGGCCTTGTCCCATTAACTCATCAATATTAGAGGCTTTTCAGATATAAGATGTAATCTGCTTCAGATTCACGTGTATTTCTGATGTTTTGATTATTTCAGACTTCCGCTAAGTTATCAAGTTGATCTTACGATTTTATGTTTGAGTTGGATGTTATGTTCGACTTGGAGTCCCTCGGGGTTCCTTGTCCCGTGTTGTGATCCGAGTCTATGCTCGGGTCGTGACAAACATGGTATCAAAGCAATAGGTTTGAAGTGTTCTAGGGTGTCTAAAAGTCGTGCTGAGTAGAGTCTTTTTCATGGGTGTGAAGCGCGCCACACTTATGACGAAAAGGCTACGAGACATTCAGGAAATATTCCTTTCTTTCATGATCTATATCGCGCAATGGAATGTCTCCTTGTCCTTCTAACTCATGCCATTCGCACTTGCAGAATCATGGTTCCCCGTGGAGTTAATGGCTGGACGAATAAGAATGGAAATATCCACGAGGATAGCAACGGAGATGGGCAACAACAAGCCCCACCAGTCTAGGAGCACCATGTACCAGAGCCGGTTGCCTATGCTGAAATTAGGGCGGCTATTCAGATGCTAGCGCAGGCCTTGACCGCTTAGGTCAACCAACAGGTAGTGGCACATGTCCCACAAAATGGAAATGCGGCGACAGCTCGAGTCAGAGATTTCCTAAGAATGAACGCGCCAGAGTTCCTTGGTTGAAGGTGGACAAGGATCCACAGAGTTTATCGATGAGATTGTGAAGATCACCCAGGTCATGGGGGTGAATGGAGTTGAGTGTGCTAAGTTGGCCTCATATCAGTTGAAGGGGGTTGCACACATCTGGTTTCGACAGTGGAAGGATAGTAGTACAGCCGGAGAAGGCCCTATCAGTAGGAAGGAGTTTCATGTGGCCTTTCTGGATCGGTTCTTCCCTTATGAGATGAGGGAGTTGAAAGCAGTTGAGTTTGTGAATCTTAAGCAGGGGAAGAGGACGGTGCAGGAGTATTCCCTTGAGTTCACTCATCTATCAAGGTACGTCCTAGAGTTAGTAGTCAATTAGAGGGCGCAAGTGAGCAGATTTGTTCATGGAGTGGTGGGTTACTTGGATTATGATTGCAGGACCACTATGCTCCACCAGGATATGGATTTCCCTAGATAGTTTTATAAGCCCAGCAGATGGAGACAACGCATATGAGAGAGAGAGAGGCCAAGAGGGCCAGGACTGATAGCTACAGATTCTCTTAGTCGAGGTCAGGGGATGGGCACCGATAGCAGACCCACCAGAAATCTTCAGCCCCAACATCTTCAGGGTTGAGTGTGTCTTCCATACCTAGGAATGATCAGACAGGGAGGGCATCAGGATCTAGGGGTTAGAGAAGCAGACCCGTAGATTCTAGCATCCCAATTTGCGACAGGTGTGGCCGGGGGCACACGATCCAATGCTTAGCAGGTACAGGTGCTTGCTTCAGGTGTGGGAAGCTCGAACATATGCTCAGGGATTGCCTAGCAGTGAGATAGGGCCATGATGGGGGTCGAGGCCCAGCTTCCAGTTTAGTATCTCCCTCCGCACGCTCCGCCCAATAGGGGGTATCTACTAGCATCGGTGGCGGTCAGCGCCAAAAAAGATTCTATGCCTTAGCATCCTTCCAGGAGCAGGAGGTCTCCTTGGATGTAGTCACTTGTAGGTTATGAGTTTTCCATCTTGATGTTTATGATTTTTTAGATTCGGGGGCTACCTTCTTTTTTGTGACACCTTATGTGGCTAGTAATTTCGGAGCCAGTCCCTAAATCTTGTCCAAACCCATCTCAGTTTCTACTCTAGTAGGTGATTCAATTGTATCTAGAAGGGTGTATAGAAGTCGCCCGATCGCAGTATTGCAGAAAGTCACCTACGCAGACCTAGTAGAGTTAACCATGACTAATTTCAATGTTATCCTTGGTGTGGATTGGCTATTTGAATGTTATGCCTCAGCTAATTGTAGAACCCCAGCAGTAGAATTTATATTTCCGAGTGAGCCAGTCATAGAGTGGAAGGGTAGTTCAGCTATACCTGTAAGTCATTTCATTTCCTAGTTAGGGTTAAGGATGCTACGTCCAAGACCCCGACTATCCAGTCAGTCCCAGTAGTATGCGAGTATCTATAAGTCTTCCCAGATGATTTATCGGGAATCCCTCCCGAGCAAGAGATTGATTTTGGTATTTGACCAGCTTTAGAGTGCCAAGTTCTTTTCGAAGATAGACCTCAGGTCCGGATACCATCAGCTTAGGGTGTGGAGAATGACATCCCGAAGACAGCCTTCAGGACACGGTATGGTCATTATGACTTTGTACTTATGTCTTTTGGAGTAACGAATGCTCCTGTATCTTTTAAGGACTTGATGAACACGGTGTTCAGCCATGTTTGGAAATTTTCATGATTGTGTTTATTGATGACATCCTAATATACTCTCGGAGTAAGGAGGAGCATGCCATTCATTTGAGGGTGGTGTTATAGACTCTCAAGGATCACCAACTATATGCTAAATTATGTAAGTGGTAGTTTTGGTTGAACTCGGTGTCGTTTTTGGGCCATGTGGTATCAAGTGAGGGTATAAAGGTGGACTCTCAAAAATAGAAGCGGTGAAGAATTGGCATGGATTGGAGAATCCTTTAGATATCTGGAGCTTCTTGGGATTAGCTAGTTACAATCGGAGATTTGTTAAGGGCTTTTCATCTATTGCAGTTCCATTGACCAAATTGACCCAAAAGAAAGTGAAATTCCAATGGTCGGAGAATTGTGAGAGAAGCTTTCAGGAGTTGAAGACTCGACTAACCTTAGCACCAGTGTTGACCTACCCGAGGGTACCTATGGGTTTATGGTGTATTGTGATGCTTGAAGGATCGGACTTGGGTGTATATTTATGCAGCACAGAAAAGTTATAGCTTACGCTTCTATATAGCTGAAAGTGCATGTAAAGAACTACTCAACTCATGATCTCAAATTGGCAGCAGTGGTATTCGCCTTGAAAATATGAAGACACTATTTCTACGGGGTCCACGTGGATGTGTTTACGAAACATAAGAGTCTACAATATGTGTTTACCCAGAAGGATTTCAATCTTAGGCAAAGGAGGTGGTTGGAGGTACTTTAGGATTACAACATGAGTGTCCTTTATCATCTAGGAAAGGCTAATGTAGTAGCAGACACACTTAGTATACTCTCTGTGGAGAGTATTTCCCATGTGGATGAGGGAATAAAAGAGCTGGTGAAAGATGTGCATTGACTTGCAAGATTGGGAGTTCGGTTGGTTGACTCGACCGATGGTGGTGTTGTTGTTCTGAATGGGCCAGAATCATCCTTAGTGAATGATGTAAAAGCTATACAAGACGAGGATACCATTTTTGTAAAGTTAATGGAAGCCATTAATAATCAAAAGGTAGAGGTCTTCTCCGAAGGGGGAGATGGTGTGCTTCGATACCAGGGTCTCTTATGTCTCCTGGACGTTGATGATTTAAGAAATCGGATGTTGCATAAGGCTCACAAATCTAGATATTTGATAAATCCATATGCCACCAAGATGTACCGTGACTTACGAGAAGTCTATTGGTGGAATGGCATGAAGAAAGACATCGCATAATTTGTAGCTAAGTGTCCAAGCTGTCAGCAAGTGAAGGTTGAGCATTAGAGACCCGGAGGTGTGCTCAAATATAGTAGCATTCCTACTTGGAAGTGGGAATAAATCAATATGGTCATCATAATGGGTTTTCCTCGCACTCGTAGCCAGTATGACTCCATTTGGGTTATTGTATATAAGCTGGCTAAAGCCGCTCATTTCCTACCGGCCAAAACCATGGATCCAACGGAGGATTATGTCAAACTATACATCTAGGAGTTAATTCAGTTAAATGGGGTACCCTTGTCTATCATATCATACGGAGGTACCCAATTTACCACTCAATTTTTGAGGTCGTTTCAAAATGGACTTGGTACTCAGGTTAAGCTCAGTACAACCTTTCACCCACAAACAGATGGTCAAGCGGAGTGGACAATTCAGACTCTTGAGGACATGTTGAGAGCATGTGTGACTGAATTTAAAGGTAGTTGGTATGATCATTTTCCTCTTATTGAGTTTGCGTACAATAACAACTACCATTCCAACATTCGGATAGCTCCGTTTGAGGCTCTCTATGGGCAGAGATATAGATTGCCTATTGGCTGGTTCAAAGTTGCTGAAGCTACGATGATAGGACCAGATTTAGTCCATGAAGCTATAGAGAAGGTTCAACTCATATGGGACAGGTTGAAGATAACTCAAAGTCACCAAAATTCCTATGCTTATGTGAGAAAGAGAGAACTGGAGTTTGAAGTGGATGATTGGGTGTTTCTAAAGGTGTCTCCCATGAAGGGAGTGATGAGGTTTGGAAAGAAAGTAAAACTCAGCCCTCGTTATGTTAGCCCCTACCGGGTTGTGAAACGGGTTGTCAAGGTCGCATATGAATCGGAGTTGTCCTCAAAATTAGCTTCCGTGAATCCTATTTTTCATGTATTGCTCTTAAAGTAGTGTTTAGGTAATCCAGCTCTAGTTGTTCTGTTGGACAGTGTTGGTGTGAAAGACAACCTTAATTATGAAGAGGTTCTGGTGGAAATACTGGACCATCAGGTTTGAAGGGTAAGGAGCAAGAAAATAGCTTTATTTAATGTTTTATGGAGGAATCGGCATGTTGAGGGAGCTACATGGGAAGCCGAAGTAGCCATGATGACTAAATACCCACATTTATTTTCTACCGACTCAGTTCTAGCTTGAGGTATCAGCCTTTGCCCTAGTACTCTATTTAGTTTTCATATTCAGTTCATGTGCCCAAGTTTCTTTTATGTCAAAGAATGTAGGTATGGTTTGTGAATTCAGTTTAGCCATGTAGTTCAGTTCGGAGGTAGTCATTCCTTCAGTTTTTAGCTTAAATGATCGGTATTTGAATATGATGATTGAATTTCTCTTCTTTTTTGTATGTTTTTCAACATTCAAGAATGAATGTCCCCAAGGGGGAGATATTGTTATACCCTGAAATCTCAAAGCTCAAACCCAGGAGTTGTGTCACGCCCCGAGATTACACCCTGGGTGGGACACGGATCTTGGAGTCACAAGTAACACCAAGTCAACCCTTGGTCTATCATACACTAGCATTTTGAGTAGAATGAAAATATATACAACGGAAGTCTAAGGCAAAAATATAAATACTTTGACAGAAATAAAGTTGGTTAGAATATTTGAAAACATTACAATGGAACTGCAAGTCTGAAACAAAACCAATCTGCGTCTGAAAGCCACTATGACTGATGAGTTGCTGGGACAAGCCCCTAGCTAACCCCAAATCTAAATAGAAGGAAAGAAAATATAACTGAAGTAAATAATCTCCGTCTTCAAAGAATAAGGACTCACCAATTAGGGTAGTTGAGGTCTTCGATAAGTGGTCGGCTGATGAGGCTGAGACTGAGATCTTGCAGCTGTATCATAAAATGATACAATATAAAAATATGCGTCAGTACTTTGAATGTCCTGAGTAAGTGAGAGAAACATAAAACAATAGATTAAAAATGCTAAACTGAAAAGACATGCAAGGACCGACTAAAGCTACTAAACAAAGTGACTGAAATAACTAAGATAGTCTAAAAGACCCTATTTGATGATCAAAGCATGTTCTGAATCTAGAATACTAATCTGCACTGAACTGAAATTGTACTAAACTGACTAGTGGGTGAGTCTATAACCGACATATAGCCACGTGAGCTAGACGTGGAGTCTGATATATACACCACATCGGTAGGACCCAATATACCTTTCCAGGGTATAAAGGCATGAGCTGGGTGATCACAGGAGTCTGGGGTCAATCAGGACAATAAATACTGTAACCTATGGTGGCAACATAGTTTTGGGAACCTGGGTGCGCTGGAACCCTAGCCCGCTCGGTGCTAAGTCCTACTCCCACTTGATAGTCCTAGACTGAATACTAAGCTGATAGCTCAAAATTGGGGCCCAAGACTAGTTAGGGATACATATCTGAAAGTACCCTAAGAGTCTTATTGGACCAGATTCTGGAACTGGTTTCTAAGACCGGTCAGAGATGCTTATCTGGAAGCGTCGTAACCGTCCAAAGAACAAACTAAAATATGAAACTGGGGTCCTAAAACTAGTTAGAGCTGTTTATCTAAAGTGTCATGAACACTGAGTGGACCAATAAAACTCAATTCTGAATTTTATTCTGATAATTGGGAGGTACTACTAATACCTCGGGAATTACTGTAGTCAAACTGATAAGCTGACATTTTCTGACTGACAGTGAGAATTCTAACATTCTTACTAAAACTGAACCGACAATAGTCTGATTTGGTTTCAATGCTACTAAAAACATGGGAGTCCATAACAGTGATAAATTCATGTAAAATTTGAATATTCAAGCACTAATGCAAATTTCAAGATTTTCTAGTTCAACAAATAGGGATAAATTTCACTTCACAAAATTGAACATCATTTCAGTCACAAAGTGGTGGAAAATATCTATAACTAACATGAAATAACGTTCCACATTAATTAGATGATGACTAGTTAAGAATTTATTAGCATACGATAATTTCAGTCCTAGAACTGATAGAGAAAAGTAGGGAGGAATTTGGAGACACAAGGGAAGAATTATTCCCTTGTTGAACTCCCACATACCTGGTGAAAAAACCCGAAGAATTTTCTTGAGAAGCTGAGGAGGAAAGGTTGCCCTATATCTTGCTCTAAAAAGCTCTGAGAGAAGTTCTACGATGATTTCTTAGAGTCTGGAGGGGGAGAATGAGGAAAGAAACCATTTAATCCCTCTAATAAGTCTAAAAATATTCTTAAAACGACGTAGTTTAGAGTCTAGGAGGGTAGGAAATTACTGAAAGAACCTTGAAAGCTCGCAGGGGAAAATTTATCGTCAGTCCACACGGGTGACCTAACGGGTCGTGATCAGTGACCACGACTCGTGCTCACACTCACGAGGTACTCTGCCTGGTACCTACTGTTGGTCACCATAAGGGACCTAAGAAGTCATGGTTAGCAACCACGACTCATGGTCACCTCTCGTGGACTAGATTGCCCTAATCCCTGGAGTCTCCACAGGTGACACCACGACTCGTGGTGTCCCAAACGAGTCATTGTAAGGACCCGTAGGGTACACTGCCTAACATATCTCGCAGCCTAAAATTGTTCTTGACCATGGGACATATCACGACTCATGGGGTTGACCACGATTTGTGGTCACCCCCGTGGTCTCCTCATTTTTTCTAAAGTTTTACTAAGTCTACAGCCCTTACCATGAGTCACTTAACAATTCTTAGTCACCACCCACTGGTGCAGATTTTTCAGTTTCTCTCTAATTTAATTCCCAAGTCTAGTATTTGAGTTTCTAGGGCATTACAATATCTCACCCTTGGGAACGTTTGTCCTCGAGTGTTAGAAAACACACAGGAAAGAAGGGAATGGCAATCTTTATACGCATATACTTATCATGAAAGTTGAAAACTAGTGGAACGATTATCTTTGAACTAAATCACAAGTATGAGTTGAATTCACTAATCATGCACATGTTCATTTACATGAAAGAAATTGAGGCATACAAGATAAAAGCAATTTTGGGGAAGGAGTTGATACCTTAAATAGAACTTGAGTTGAAAGGGAACAAATGGGGGTATGTAGCCATCATATTCGCTTCAGCCACCCACGTAGCTCCCTCAACCTGCTGATTCCTCCACAAGACTTTGACTAAAGCTATTTCGTTGTTCCTCAGCTTATGAACCTGAAGGTCAAGGATTTGGACTGAGACCTCCTGGTATGAGAGACTATCTTTCGCTCCCACGTTGTCCAATGGCACAATTAAAGTGGATCACTAATGCACTTTCATTAATAGTGACACATGGAATACATGGTGCACAGATGCCAATTCTGAAGGTAATTCCATCTCGTAAGCTACCTTGCCAATTCGCCGTAGAATTCTCTAGGGTCCTCCATATCTCAGGCTGAGCTTTTCCTTCTTCCCAAATCTCATGAAGCCTTTCATGGGTGAAATTTCCAAATAGACATAGTCATCCACAACAAACTCCAATTCTATTTTCCTCACATCATCATAAGATTTTTGACGGTTTTGAGTTATTTTAATCTTTCTCTAATGAACTCTACCTTCTGCATAGCTTCATGAACCGAATCTGTCCCGATTCTAGTAGGTTCACCAACTTCAAACCACCCAATAGGAAATCTACACCTCCTACCATACAATGCCTCACACGAGGCCATCTGGATACTGGACTGGTAGTTGCTGTTGTATGAAAACTGGATAACAGGAAAGTGGTCATCCCAACTGCCCTTGAAATCAATCGCGCATGCTTTCAACATATCTTCTTGGGTTTGAATAGTCCACTCAGCTTACCTATCTATCTGCGGGTGAAAAGCCATGTTGACCTTGACTTGGGTACCAAGTCCCTTCTGAAAAGAATTCCAGAAATGCGAGGGTGAACTGGGTGCCTCTGTTTGAAATAATGGATAATGGCACCCTATGAAGTCTGACCAACTCTGGGTTATAAAGCCTCGCATAGTCCTCAGCTGAATCTGTAGTTTTAACTGGGAGGAAAAGTGTTGACTTGCTCATCCAGTCTACTACTACCCAAATAGAATTATGTTGCCTATGAGTTTAAGGTAGACCCGTAATAAAGTCGATATTCACTTTTTCCCACTTCCACGTAGGTATGCTGATATCCTGGATCATACTCCCGGTCTTTGGTGCTCTACCTTTACTTGCTGGCAGTATGGGCACTTAGTTACGAATTCGGCAATGTCTCTCTTTATGCCATTCCACTAGTAAATATCCCGCAAATCGCGGTACATTTTAGTAGCACCAGGGTGGATGGAGTATCTTGAGCTGTGTGCTTTAGCCAATATCTACTGTCTCAAGTCACCGATGTCCGATACACACAATCTTCCCTGGTAATGGAGCATACCATCTCCCTCTTTGAAGAAATCCTCAACCTCTTTCCTAAGAAACGCTTCCTTATGTTTAAGTAAAATGGGATCTTCGTCCTGTTTGGACTTAACTTCGACCACCAAAGAGGAATCTGACCCCCTTTGCATTACTACTCCACCCTCAGCTGAGTCAACGAACTGCACCCCTAACTGAGCTAGTCTATGAATATATTTCGCCAATTCCTTTTTTCCTTCTTCAACATGAGTTATGCTACCATACACACTATGCTTAGGGCGTTAGCCACCAGATTGGCTTTGCCCAGGTGATACAACATGCTCATGTCATAATCCTTCAGGAGGTCTAACCACCTTCTCTTATGAAGATTTAGGTCCTTCTAACTAAATACATACTGAAGGCTCTTGTGATATGATGTGCTATGATTTTACGGCACTTTCGATGCTTAAAACCAAGAAATTATGCACATTCCAGGTATGTTTATATAGGTATGATGTGTTTTGTGCTTAATGTTGCAAGAAAATAGGTTCGGAAGTGAATTGGGCAAATTAATGCTGAAAATAACTGAAAGGGTGACTGTCAAGCACTTCACGAGTCATTGGCAGGAGGCACGACTCATTGCTGAAGGCGTGGGCAATTATTGAAATTTGAAGATATTGAGATGGTGTAGCGGACAGGTTGAGCGAATGACTCGTTACACCTTGTAATTAGTCGTGAAGTCTGGGAGAGAAAATATTGCCAAAGTAGCTAATGGAGTTGACGAAAGACTCAAGGAGTCGTTAATTGACTAAATGACTCATTGGCAGATCACCAAAACCAACCATAAGATGCACTGGAATTTTGAAGGAGTTAGACCATGAGAGACCTAACATCTCGTGCTCAGGAATGACGAGTTGTTAGTTTACCCATTGCCACAACTAGGTACGATGCTAAGGATGACTATTTTAAGGAAGGAACGACTCATCAAAGGGCCCAACGAATCTTCACCAAGCCCGTTGCCACTACGGACCTGGTTTCCAGTTTTATTAGGAAAAGGTTTTCTTGGAACTATAAAAACACAGTTTGGGTTTATTTTCGGGAGGAAGCTGATTATTATTATTTTTCAAGTAGGATTTTGGTGTTCTCCAATGTTCTTGAATCAAGAAACAAGGTTTACAATTTGTTTCTTGAATTTGAGTATCAAAAACAATATTAAAATTTATTCATCAACTTTGGAGTTTTATTCAATCTACTTGGTTTTTTTCTACGATAATTTGTAAGTTGCAACTACGATTTATTCAATATTTTGTGATTGTGATCATACAAGCATGAGTAGGTAAACCCATAACTAGGGTTGTGGAAACCAAGATGAATTAACACACATAGGTGAAATACTTAGTGATTCTTGAATGGGGTTTAATGCATGTATTGTTTTTCCTTCGTTTTGATTAATTCTTGACGGTTGCAAACGTTAGGACTTGCCTTATTCTTACTTACCGAAATAAGGAGGTAATGAATGGTAAAAGGGATTAACAATGGACATTTGAGGCTATCAACCCTCATCTAATAGCTTGAACTTGTCCAGCGATAGCTAATTCGATATTAAGGGTAAGGATCAATTAAAGTACACCCGTACACGGACCAAGTTGCATGGTGATAATCATTTAGATAAGGGACCAACCATTTAGGTGAACCTAACTTACCAATATTAAATGTCAAACACCGAAATAGATCACTAGTGTATAAACCTTGTGGTTATTAAGTCTTGGGGAACACAATCCTAGTCAAGTCGTTAATTGAATACAAATCGAATTTGATCTAAGCATCAGTAGTTTTACTTTTGTTTATTATTCTTTTTGTTTCCCCCTATGGAAATAAGTAACTCAATAATAACAACTATTCACATTAACTTAAGTTCTTTCCATATTCCCTGTGGGATCGACTTCAACCTTTGTTGGGTTCTATATTTGACAATCGACTGCTTATATCTCAATTGGGAGGTGTAATTTGGGTGATATCAAATTTTAGTGCCGTTGCCAGGGAATACGGCTAAGGCTTTTGTTAATTGTGTTTGCTTTATTATTGGTTCTTATTTCTTTTTTTTATTTTTCTTTTGTTATTTTGGTTGCTTAACAGGTCTTAGGTTTTTGCATGCCCGATATTACAAGCAAACGAAATCCCCTAGTTCCAAATGATCACGAACTTGAGAAGACATTAAGAAACCTAAGAAGAATGGTCAACATCCAAGAACAGGAAATCGTGGACCAAGCCACAACAAGAATGTTGGCTGAAGAGAAAGCTCGGGCTAGAGATTTTGAATTAGCTATAATTGCTGAAGAGAAACGTCTAGCTGCAGAAGCAGAGCAATCTAGATGACCCAGAGGTCCAAAACACCAGAGACACCGGTATTTTAATGAGGAGGATGATGCTGATATAGATGAAGTCGGTGCCACTGGAGCTATAGTCCCTCCACCTTTGCCTACTGGGGCAAAATTTGACATTACCGGTGCGATGATCCAGCTACTAAATATGAAGGGAAGATTCACGGGTCATGCATTTTATGATGCCCACGCTCACTTGACAAATTTCGTGGGTATATGTAAGGCATACAAACAACAGGGGGTAAGCCAGGATGCAATCAGACTGAGGTTATTTCCATTCTCACTAGTGAGTGAGGCAACGATGGGGTTGACTGAGCTACCAAATGATCCAATCACTTCTTGGGGGAAACTTAAGAGAGGTTTTCTTTAAAGGTTCTTCCAACCATCAAAAGCATTGTAGTTAAAAGATTAAATATATAACTTCAGATAGCTAAATTATGAGGCACTCCACGAGACTTGGATGCGTTTCTACAAAAAGCTAAAAAGGGTGCCAAATCACAGGATTCTCGATGATACATTGTTGGAGATATTTTATAGGTCCCTGAATGCCAACAACAAGGCGGTAACTAATACCGTCTCCAGAGGAACCTTTATGAGTCACATTTATGCAGAGGTTGCGGAGCTTCTAGACAGGATCATCAAAACCTACCGAGCTTGGCACACTTGAAAGCCAGAGATTTTGGCTGGTTCTTATGCGGTTGGTATGTTTGAAGAACAAAGAAGAAAAGATGAGGAGCGTGATCAAGATATTGCAGAGATAAAGACCACCATGGCGTTGCTCGCCAAGAACTTGATGGGGGTCGGAGCAGAAAAGGTAAATGTTGTAGGTTCTCAAGGCAAGGCCTCGAGAAATGATGGTTGTGAATATGAGTCTGAAGAAGAAGTTATTATTTAAATGATCAAAGGGCAGGTTTTTGAACCTACACCCAAGGGTCTAACAAAGACTCTTGGCGTCAAGGTCAAGGGAACCAAGGTCAGAACTTTTATAAGGATAATTATTACAAACGGGGCCAAGACCGAGACAATGGGGACTGGAAGAAGTGTGAGGAGTTCAAAAATGATAGGAGCGATCTGTAGGTTCCTCCTCGAAACCATGAGAAAGAGTCTAGTGGTTCAAGGGTTGAGGACATTCTCTCCAAAGTACTCAAGCAGATGGAGACAAAAGATAGCCACTTTAAGGAGCTCCGCACTGATATTTCTGGTTTAAATAAAAAGGTGGAGTCACATGCCATGGCAATTAGGCAGATTGAGCAGCAGATGAGTCAGATGTCTGTTGCAATTAATCAGAGGCAGAAAGTCACACTGCCCAGCAACACAGTTCAATATCTGAAAAATGACAGTCATTGCATGGCAGTCACTACAAGGAGCGGGAAGGCCACAGTTGATCCTCCTAGGCCTGTTGTAATTAGGGAGTTAGAGAAGCCCGTATTGATGAATGATGATGGTGTAGTGGATTTCGAAAACCCAACTTTGGTTGGGGATTCAGATGTCCAAATAGCTCCAAGTAATGCAAAGGAGCAAGGAGCTGCCCATGAGAAGGAGAAGGAGGAACAACAAAAACTTACAGCAATCCCTAGACCTCCTCCTCTTTATCCACAGCGTTTGAAGAAGAAAGCCGAAGATGGGAAATATTAAAAGTTTATCTCAATGCTTAAGCAGTTGTCAGTGAACATCCCATTAGTTGAAGCACTTGAGCAGATGCCCGGATATGCAAAATTCATGAAGGACCTTGTCACCAGAAAAAGTACTGTAAGTTTAAAACATACCGATAATTTGCACCACTGTGGTTCCATAACTACACGGGTTCTACCTCAGAAGAAAGAAGACCCAGGAGCATTTACTCTACCTAGCACCATTGGGGAAGTTGAGTTTGCAGGGGCGCTTTGTGACTTGGGAGCTAGCATAAATTTGATGCCGCTAGTAGTATTCAAAAAGTTAGGCTTGGGAACCCCCATATTGACTACTATGCGACTACTAATGGATGATAGAACTATTAAAAAGACGGTGGGGATTTTATTTGATGTACTTGTCAAGGTGGAAAAATTTATAATCACAGCAGACTTCGTAATTCTGGAATGCGAAGTCGATTCTGAGGTCCCCATCATTTTTGGACGACCATTTCTTGCAACAGGTAGGGTCCTAGTAGATGTGGAGGCAGGCCAGTTAAAATTCAGGTTGAACAAAGAAGGGGTTACCTTCAACATTAGCCGAACCCTGAAACAGCCAAAGGAATTCAGCATAATCTCAGCACTGGAGGATGGAGATGAATTACTTGACGAATTATGAGTAGTCAAGAGACTTGCATCATTTCGCGACATTAAATCAGGCGTTGTATGGGAGGAAACCCATGGAGGTGTTTTGATGAAGTATTAGTAGCCAAAACACCCACGTCATTTTGTGACGTTAAATCAAGCGTTTCTTGGGAGGCAACCCAAGTTGTAAATGTAAGAAATATATAATGTTTACGTTTGTTGATAGGTGCAGGTGATTAAGATGGAAAATTTGAAGTTGAAACCAAAACTGGAACTTCAGTTCTGGTGCAAAATGTCCCAGAATGAGTTGTTGTCTGACCTGATGACTCGTTCAGTCAAATGGTGAAGAGAACAAACAGGGGGGGGGGGGGGAATAGGTGACTTAATGATTCTTTTCTTTAAGAGATGAATCGTGAGGTCCCCCATCAAGTACAATGGATAACAGTCAGAATTAAAAGGAAAAGGGTGATAACGGCTCACTCAACAAATCGTTGGGAGACCAAACAATTCGTTAAGTGACTCTTCTTGGAGCTACACAAGTCTAAGGACCACGAATCAGGACACGACCTGTTGGGTGACACCATGAGTCATTTCTGGACTCGTAGGTTCCAGGTATGTTTACTAATCTCCAGTCATGACACGAAAGGGCGACACTAAAGGGCACAACGATTCGTTTAAGCACATAACGAATCGTCAAACTGGGTGTTATAAGTTTTAATGAACATATCCGACCTGACCAAGGACGAGAATTGGGGTAAATTTTAAGTTGAATCATATAATCCCAATTATTTTACTTTTCCAAATTCTCACCACTAAACTTAAACCCAACAGCTTCAAACTTACCTCCTCTTCTCCTTCTACTCAAACCCATCGAAAAATCCTTGATACTGCAACTCATATCATTCAACGCACACAGGATTGCGCTCCATCTTTGATAAAGAATATTGTGAGTAATCTTTCCCATTGAATTTTTAATATCTTTGCATTTAAACAAGAATTTTTAGGACCCATGTTTTGAATGAAATTTAATGTATTTTGAGTAATGGTGTGCTTGTGTCAAATCTGTAGCTCTTGATGTCAATGAACCCTAGGAAGGTTTAAACAAATGGATTTCGATTGTATATATACTTGGATTGGTTTTAGAATGTAAAGTCTGTCTTTGTGGAGTTGAATAATAGGAAAATGGGTGAACTGAAAATCTTGAGCACGAGCTACATTATGAGTCATTGGATCACCAAATGACTCGTTATGCATCTCGTCCTGAGTGGAAAAATTAAACCATTGAGGTATTGTAACTAACGAATCGTTGCCTTTGGTAACGACTCGTTGGGATCAGTCTTCAAGTACACTGGCCTAACTTGAAGGAAGTCCAGTTTGTGACAACGAGCGACCTCACGAGTTGTTGCCAGTGGCAATGACTCATTTAGTCACTCGTCAGGACCACTGGGCACCAACTAAAAAATGTTTTTTGTTTCATCTCATCTTGCATACTAACAAAGTTTCCATAGGTACAATGGCTCCAAGAGGCACATCGAAGAAGGACCCAACAAAGAAACAAGCACCTGAGCGCAGTCAACCTTCATACCATAGACTGCATGATGATCCGTCCTCCTTTGTAGAGTGAAGTGGCTCTGAGGAAGAATATGACATTTCAGAGGAGCAGTTAGTGAGGAGATCCACCAGGTCTAGGGCTCAACAAACTTCAAATCTGACAGCCCTGGTCGATGCTCCCATTCAACTAGCAAGGGATCTACCCAGCTGCACTAATGAAAATGCCAGGGCTGCTGCTGCACTTACTCCCGTGGCTCCCACAGCTTGGCTAAAAATAGAGAGAGTTGACGAATAAAATGCTTAGCGAGGGGACTCTGATAATGAGCTGACTGAGACCTCAGACACATCAAACGAACAACCAAGAAACGTGCAGAGATGGTGTGTTCATGGCATGCGGGCCATATACAACAGACATATTGCTCCTAATGAGAAAGGTAATCCGAAGAGGAGCATATATGAGGAGCCGAGGCTGATCACTACAGGGCTAAAAGACCTTCCAGAGCTACAAGAGGTGTTCGATAAATAGAGGTTCGGTTGGTTGATCGAGCCATCAGGTAGCTACAACTTGTGCTTAGTTCGAGAGTTCTATGCAACATATGTGTCAGCGGTTGGCATTAGGGGGTCAGGATTGGAAAAAGATGCCCGCCTTAAATCAGGTGTTGGTGCGAGAGACTCCGGTAGATATATCTGAGCGGACAATTTCCAAAATGCAGTATGGGCCAGAGTATCATGCTCTGATGAACATGGCTGAGTTCGACCACAGGCTATATGAGTTGAAGAAAGTCAGAACCAAGTTGAATATCCAGGAGCGCATCTAGTAATATACTTGGCTTTCTGGATCATTGCTATGAGAGGTCCGCTAGTTGAATAGTTGCATGGCACAGAGTCTCACATAAAGAAGGCCACACTGAAGTTTCAGGAAAAATTTTGGTGGTCACTGGTGCGGCACAGGCTAGTACCAACCAGCAATGATAATATCCTCTCACTTGACAGAGCAACATTTGTAACAAATATAATGGAAGGGTATGCCATCAATTTCCCACGGTACATTGCTGAGGAGATTAGAGAGCAGGCGGTCAATGATAGTACTACAATCCCCTTTCCCTATCTAATAGATAGACTCTCTCGGGAGTCAAAGGTGCCAGAGTTGCCATCGGTTGAACAAAGAGTAGTGGTCCAGAAGATAACATGTATCGAGTTGATTTGTGATGACACAAACCCGGTATCGAGGGCAAGGACTCAAGCAGTTGCATCCACTGGAGTGACCATATTAGTAGAGGCATTTGGCAGCAAGATGCAGACTGATGCAGCACAGTTCGCTGAGTTGGCGGCTGAACTATTGAGGGAAGAGAGATAGGTAGCCAGGCTACAGATGGAGCGGATACCTCCACACCTGCCGATGTTCCCAAGTCATCATCTATAGAAGTAGCACCCAGAGCACCAGTTGCACCTCCATGAGCCACTACAGCCAGCCTAGTTATAATTTCATAGGAGTTCTTAGTAGATATGGCTAGGCAACTAGCTAAGGCCGAAAAGCAGCAAGCACACACGGCTCTACAAGCTAAAGTGCTAATAGAGTAGGTAAAGTCGTGGGTGTCGAAGGAGTTGGATTTATTGTCTAGTTCAGTGCATGACCGATTGGATGCTTTTGAGAAGAGAATGGATGAGCGCCTTGCACAGTTACAGGCGCCTGAGTTGTCAAGATGGTACTCAGGGTTAGGAGCTCTCAGATCTGAGGTGCGGGACTTGGCCGCACGACAAGTAGTTGTAATACCTCCACCGATACATCCTATGATAGATGATGAGTTTGAAGAAGAGCTACCATCGATTTTCAACTTTATCACGGAGAAGCCGGTGGCACATGATAAGGGAAAGAGGCCTCATGAGGAAGCAAGTTTTGAAGATGATGCTTCTCTGCTTCATCAGCAAAAATGAGAGCAGAGTGAGATGGAGAGAGTGCTGGATGAATCGAGAGAGGAGGCTCGACAGAGTGCTGATACTAAGGCAGTGAGAGCTCACGGAGAAGGAACGAGCTCTATTGGATCTGAGAATGCACCGGGTCAAGCCGGTATTATTGGAGATAACATTGGAGGTGTATCTAGACCCTGCACCGACCAGGTAGCTGACACCTAGGTTGCACAGGTATGTTCCCTATTTCCTTAGTTTTGTCAGATATATATATGCGTTGAGGACGATGCATGCTTTTCTTGATAGGGGTGGGGAGGGATACCTGTGCATTCTTTTTGCTGCGATATTCTGTATTATCGTTCTGTTATCTTTTATTCTTATTCAGTCGTGCTGTAGAGCAGTACAGTATAGGGTTGAGTCCCTAAGAACTTACCATATTCTTTGATTACAGCTACAAAGGCAGATCAGCATTACCCTATCATAGGCAGAAGATCAGAAATAGCAACGGAAGAGAGCATCAGTCAGTTATATGATAACTACAGCAGCAGGAGGGGGTATCAGAGACCTCCCAGCGTGATACCTTTATTGGCATTATTCCTAGTATACGATGACAACGCCGGAATAGGAAGTCAGAAGTATAATGTACGGTATGAGACTCAGTAGAGCATGTCAGAGATTATGAATTACCGTAGAATTCAGTACATATTGTACGTAGCTAGCGATATATATGTATACAGATAATAGATATGTTGTGAGTGGCTGCCTATAAGGGCTACAATCACAAATGCGGATTAGTAATAGAAAGCCTATACAAATTGCATTGCGGGACACCCCCTTGCCAAAAAAAAAAGAGAGAGAGAGGGAGAAGAAAGAAAGAAAAGGAGAAGGGAAAGGACAAATTAAGTGTGGAATATGTATGAAGTCATAAAAACTATCTCAGTTTTCAGTTATTACGTTAACAGACTTATGTGTTGTTGTCAGATCTAGGCTCTAGGAGCTTACCAGAGTTATTGGCCTAAGACAGATGGCCAGATGATAAGCGCACAGTTAGACGGTCTACCGACCAGCTGGCGCCTGCATTAGCAGGGAGGCATCCCTGAAGATCGGTAACAGTAGTGCATGTGCCAGAACCAGTATTAGAGACCGAGTAGGCAAATTTCAGAGATTAGCAATACCAGAATTGTTCTAGTATGTCAAGTGGTCGTACGTCATTTTTTCAGCCGTGTAGGTGAGAGTCGGCCTTAGCTAACCTAGCAGTCATTATGTGGAATACCCCATAAGTTAGCCGGCCGTCCCAGTCAGAATACCCGTGAGTACCCCAAGGAAGGGTCCACATCAGTAGTCAGTGACAGATTAGTACTTCAGTTGGGTTTCGTAAGATATTCAGATACAGAGCCCTAGCAGAAGGCCAGTAGTTACAGAATAGCCTATAAGACCGAGAATTCCCTAGAATAGCAGCATAAATCCAAGTGGATACACACAAGGCATAAGAAATTGATAGTACCCTGCTAGCATAGTGTTTATTAAGACCGGGGGATCAGTAGGCTCCCCGTGAAGATCCAGAGATTGATCGCCTGGGAGTAAGTTGATTAAGCCCAGTCTTATAGTGGTTTAAGTAAAATAACAGAGCAATTAGATGCCCACAAGTCTGCGGTTATGCACGATTATAAGCATTCAAGTAGAACAGTTAGAGTATTGTTAGATTACTGCTACATTCGGGTCATTCAACCCGATTATTCAGTTATTTAAGGTTATGCAGCCAGATCGTTAGAGGTCATGATCAATATCAGGACCCCCTGATCAAATACGGGCACATGGTGTACAGATAGTCATTCAAGGTTACCTTAGCAACAAGCAGCCTTAGCATGCGGTCAGAAGGCCAGGTAAGCTCTAGCTATACCAGTAGATTACTTGTCAGATTCTCCGGTATAATAAACTAGTATGACCGTCAGTTATATGTCAATTTTTGTAAATGTGAATTTTGGTTGAGTTTAGTAGCCTTTTGGTCACATTGTGTCGGAGGCTGGTGTACAGACAGACACACAGAAAAATTGAAGTAGTGAAGACATAGCCTAGACCTACCACCCCGATCAAAGTATGTAATCCCTGCGGTTAGCCGGGTACTGCAGAGGGTTTGTGAAAGGATTTTCCACCTTAGCAGCACCTCTGACTAAATTGACACAGAAGGCAGCAAGGTTCCAGTAGACCAAGGCGTGTGAGCAGAACTTCTAGGAGTTAAAAGCCAGGTTAACGTCAGCTCCAGTGTTAGTATCGCCAGGAGGTACAGAAGGTTGATGCGGCATGGTAAAGTAATAGCTTATGCTTTCAGGCAGTTGGAAAAACGTGAAGAGAATTATCTTACCCGTGACCTGGAGTTAGTTGCAGTAGTTTATGCTTTAAAAAGTGAAAACTTGGTATCATAGTTTGTCACACCCCGCCTTGGGGGGTATGACTGGCACCTGGTGCCCTACGAGGAACTGAACTGCTGGACTGGTAAGCCTGGGCACATCTGGTGCCTGGCTGGCTCTAACTCACATTTCTGGAAACAAAGGGCTATATAACGGCTGTAAACACAGCCCCCGGCCCATTGGCCTATAGCCTCCTGCACCTGCAACAACAGCTGACTAGAACATGCAACTATAGTGAAACCTATGCGGGCCGACAAGGCCACCATGCTGTCTAGTTATCTATAACTCAATCATGAAATACTAGAAAGCTACGTGACCGGCAAGGTCACCACTACTGTCAAACTTATGGCCCCACATGGCCAACATAAAAGAAACACAGGAACTAACAGCTAAACAACTGCACGGCCTCCCACGACCGGCTCATCTGACCACAGGGAAACATATACAGACTGCAACCCTCTAGGAATAGCAATAGAAATGATCGGGACAGGGCCCCGACCTACCCGTACTTTACAACAAAAGAACTGAAATACACCTCTGGAATTCAGTCTCTTGATGACAGGAGCTGAATACTCGATCGCTGACAGGAATCACGTAGTGTCACCTGCTCGCCTATGAGTACCTTCTCTCAATCTTTACTGGAAGGGATAGGAGTCATACCTGGAGACGTATCATTCTACTGCTGATCTACTCGCATCTAACATAACATGGCATAACATACATAACATAACATAGCACACACAAACCTTACCCGGCCCCCATAAGCCGGGAGGTACAACCAGCACAAAATCTACACCCCTTCCCCGGTCATCCCATCTCCTATAAACCCTGTAAGCATCCTGCCGGTCCCCTGGGTATGCACTTGGGCTCGCTGAGCCCCTGACTATAACTGCATCTAAGTCCGGAGGACTCCTGAATCAACACCCCGGGCGTACCCACTCGACGGGGGTGTATAAAAGCCGACCAAGGCAAAATATGGGGAAACTGGCATCCCATCTTCGTCCCCTGTGGGACGGCATGCCACTCCGTAGAGCGACGTATCCTCGTCCTCTGGCAGACGAGTCGATACAGCTATCAACCCTGGGGCGGTCATGAATGCTAGGTAGTCCAACCCCAAACAATACAACGGTCTCAACTAGTAATACTGTCTGTATATCTCACATACTGAGGCTAATAAGGTTAAAGTATCATATATATTACATGCTGAACTGATAATAGTAATCTGTGCGTAATTAATACGTACTGAGACTGGTAAATATATATAAATATGAATATAGTCTCCTGCCGGGCTGTACTGGGGCAAATGCTATATAAGATAGTGTTTCTGTTGAAAACTGTGTTGTATACTGATTTTCTATAGTAACATGATTTACTAATCCTGACATGCTTTCTGAACTTCATTTTAGTCTGCTATTCTATTTCTGAAGTGCTTTACGGGTATTGCATTACTATACGGGGTTTCAACTGAATACAACCATATCCTGACATGGCATATCACATTACATACTGAGTATACTGGGCAATCTCTAACACTTGCGTTAAAATCTGTATCATACTGATAGGTTTCATATACATTACAACCCAATGTTTCTCACATCGTACCAATATTCATAATAACGCAATACTCGACTTATGAACATTCTACTGGTCCGTAATTTATTACACTATACTGATATAACTTAACTTGCCGAAGGAACTAACTTTACTTACCTTATCCTTGAACTATTCGTCTGTCGGACGAAGCTCGGCCGGCACTTTAACTGTTTTCTCCCAACTGCATTCATAAACATATCAATCAATACTAAATACAACTTTCTTTCAAAAGGCAACATCACTTTCGATATAGTTTATATCCTAAACTTAGGCTTATCGAAAGACGGCCAGAAACTCGCTATTTTTCAGAGGTCCAGAAGGGAGAAATATTCACTTCACAGCTAGGAACACATAGACACTAGTTTAGAGCAATTCCACTTACCTTAGCTCGGTGGCTCAACGATTCGTCGGCCATATTTTATGAAACTGAATCCGTAGGAATGCTCTCTGCTGATAAATATCTCAGTATCTGGAGTTAATTTGAGTTTGGGCAACGTTTGGCAGCGTAATCGGACGATAATATATTATTTTCCTTCGTCCCTCTCTGCCCTCTGCGTTTTCTGGAAATTTTCATAAGCTTTATCATTTAAAACTAAAGTGGGGCTTTATATACTTGGGACTGAACCTGGGAAACGTGTCACAGAGCCATCGCGGAGGCCTCACCTCCGTGACACGCTGCCATCGCGGAGGGGCTCTGCCTCGGCTCCTCCCGCGATGGTTCGACGGGTTTCTCGTCCGATCTTTTTTCCCGGCATTTCTCTAGCACGTATGGCCTTCAAATATGCTTAACCAACGTGCGAATAGGTCTTCTAGGTGCCGGGAATTCTACGGGGTATAACATTCTCCCCCCCTTAAGAACATTCGTCCTCGAATGTATACTGCCATCTAGAGGACTTACTTTTACTTTCTGGAAGAATTTCGGCAGAGTTTCCCCTGTAATATGGACTATCGCCAAACCTGAAATGCAGAAAAGTCCAACACATGCACTGCACACAATATTCTAAGATCCACTGGATGACTAGATATCTATAACTCAATCATGAAATACTAGAAAGCTACGTGACCGGCAAGGTCACCACTACTGTCAAACTTATGGCCCCACACGGCCAACATAAAAGAAACACAGGAACTAACAGCTAAACAACTGCACGGCCTCCCACGACCGGCTCATCTGACCACAGGGAAACATATACAGACTGCAAGCCTCTAGGAATAGCAATAGAAATGATCGGGATAGGGCCCCGACCTACCCGTACTTTACAACAAAAGAACTGAAATACACCTCTGGAATTCAGTCTCCGGATGACAGGAGTTGAATACTCAATCGCTGACAGGAATCACGTAGTGTCACCTGCTCGCCTATGAGTACCTTCTCTCAATCTTTACTGGAAGGGATAGGAGTCATACCTGGAGACGTATCGTTCTACTGCTGATCTACTCGCATCTAACGTAACATGGCATAACATACATAACATAACATAGCACACACAAACCTTACCCGGCCCCCATAAGCCGGGAGGTACACCAGCACAAAATCTACACCCCTACCCTGGTCATCCCATCTCCTATAAACCCTGTAAGCATCCTGCCGGTCCCCTGGGTATGCACTTGGGCTCGCTGAGCCCCTGACTATAACTGCATCTGAGTCCGGAGGACTCCTGAATCAACACCCTGGGTGTACCCGCTCGACGGGGGTGTATAAAAGCCGACCAAGGCAAAATATGGGGAAACTGGCATCCCATCTTCGTCCCCTGGCGGGACGGCATTGCACTCCGTAGAGTGACGTATCCTCGTCCTCTGGCGGACGAGTCCATACAGCTATTAACCCTGGGTGGTCAGGGATGCTAGTAAAGTCGATACAGCTATTAACCCAAGAGTTTTTCTTGCCGAATATCTTTTCCCTTGGGTGTTCCATATCTAGTAGAATCGGCACATTTAGTATTTTATTTAGTTTTTTTAATGTAAGTCAAAAGAAAATTAGGAGACTAAAGGCATTCAAGAGCTTAAATTGTTGATCTTTTTGTTGATTGATAATTTAATACCCCTTAGAATTTTTTTTATATGTGTATGTGAAAGTTGACGAGTATGACCTTTGTGAATCTTTGTGATCTTGGGCAGATTTATATGCCCAAGTGATACTCAAACGTATCATTTTCGCCTTGTTTATTGTGCAATGTGTATACATTTTCATGTAATTGGCAATAAAATGTGAATTTATACTAACCAACATGATTAGCATTGTTTTGTAGGTAAAACATGATTTTGAGGAGCTAAAATGAATGTTGGAACAATATCGGAGTTGGACTTGGATGCGAGCACGAAAAAGACATTGGACTGCACAATGTAAAGGGGCTCCGCGATGGAGCTGTTGCACGCTACCATCGCGGAGGCACACTGCCTGGAGGGTGATTTAATTGTCAAATTCTAGTGGAGCCTCGCGACAGCTCCGTGGCACGGAGGCAAGCCTCCACGTTGCATGTTGTGCCA
The DNA here is from genome assembly GCA_035772735.1 of Datura wrightii. Classification (NCBI taxonomy): domain Eukaryota; kingdom Viridiplantae; phylum Streptophyta; class Magnoliopsida; order Solanales; family Solanaceae; genus Datura; species Datura wrightii. The sequence goes on from JASDFA010000002.1 coordinate 12,286,984, forward strand.
CGTTGAGGCTATATTCCCAGACCCCAGATTTCCAGTGAGGGTCTGCGTCCACGCCGTGTCACGGAGGCAGTGCTCAGCGTTGGCCTCCGTGACACGTTGCTTGTTATTCCGGGAAAAATTCCCACTAGTATAAATTGAACACTTAGGCTTATTTTTAAGGAATTCAGACTTGGTGGAGCAAGGACGTGGGTTACAGGCAATTGAGGGACGAAAAAGCTAAGGGTTTTTCTCTCTTTCTTTCTTCTTTCAATCAATTGTTTGTATGATTAACACTTGTTTTAGGATGATTAATCCACAAATGAGTGGCTAATTCTCTTCCTTGCTGAGGTTATGAACTATGGTGATGAATTTTCATTATTGAATTGTATGGTTTTTCATCTCTTCTTCTATGTTGTTCTATTAATTCTTGTTTCTACTACATTAGTATGTGGCCGACATTAATGTACATCTAAAAAGTCCAATTTCACTCGAGAGAGCACGAAATTGGAAAGTTGTGAATTAATAGGGTATTGTTCTTAACTTGATTTGGGAAAATTGGGTTTTGATGTGCTTCCCTGATAGAAATATACTTGAAAGCCGTATTAGTCAGTTTAGGAACCAGAATTGTATTGCTAGGTCATAAATTGCATTTGATCACAGAAATGTAGACGGATGGTTTATGATTCTTAAGTGAGATTAAATACGAGAGTTTTAATCTCTTGGCTAATGTTCTTGGCTAGCAACTAGAAGAGAAGAATAACCAAATTATGATTATAATCAAGTTCATTACTTGTTCTCAACCTTGGCATGCTCATATCCATAGTTTCAATTCAAAGTAAATAATTGTTAATAGTTTTAGTATCTAATTTATAAACAAAAATTATTTAACTTTTGGTTACGTTGTTGTCAACATATTTAGAAGTAAGATAGAATATAGTATACTTGAGCAATTTTACTTATCCAGAGTCTCCTTGGTTCGATACTTGGCTTACTTAGCCACTTTATTACTTGTTTGACCACGTGCACTTGCGTGTCGGTTTTTAACCCTATAGAAAACCACCGGACAAGTTTTTGGCGCCGTTGCCGGGGAGACTAGGCAATTGGTGAAATTGTGTTAAGTGTAAATTTACTGTATTTTTGTTTTATTTTATTAAGTGTTGACAACTTGGTCGTAGCCTGTATTTTGCAGACTTGATTTCTGTGAACACTGGCAAAGGACAAGGAGCTGGTGGAATCTTATATAGAGCCTGAACGTGAATTTCATAGTAAATGCAGAGAAGCTCCACAAAAGAAGCTGCAGTTGCTCAGACAGACTATTATGGAGCAACAAAATCCACCAGTTGTGAGGGCAGTGTTAGTGCCCGACGAAGCAGCAGCGAGGCCGGTTCGCGAGGTGGCAATACCACATGCCAACAATGTACATTCAAGTATCCGCAAACCAGAGCCTGGAGGGAGATTTGAAATAAAGCAGAATATGGTGCAACTTTTGCACACAAGCGGGCAATTTACCGGTCTCCCTCATGAAGACCCACAACATCTCCAGAACTTTTTGGAGATAAGTGACACTTATATACCCGCTGGAGTGTCACCTGATTATGTTCGACTCACACTATTTCCGTTTTCCTTACTTGGTGAAGCCAAGAGGTGGTTAAAAGCAGAACCACCAAATTCTATATCAACGTGGGATGATCTAGCATGGAAGTTCTTGATAAGATTTTTTCCCTCTGGTAAAACAGCCAGACTTAGAAGTCAAATTCTAAGTTTCAAACAGAGGGAGAGAGAAAATTTATATCAAGCCTGGGAAAGATTTAAATCCATGTTGCGGGACTATCCTCATCATCATCAGTCCAATGAGGTGTTGGTGCACACATTTATTGAGGGTTTGGAACCCCATACTAAAATTTTGTTAGACTCAGCAGCTGGAGGGCAAGCGCTGGAAAAGACTTATGAGGAGCTGTACACTTTGCTCAACCGAATTTCACAGGGCAATCCAGAATAGAATGCTGATTCATCTCGAGGTGGAGCAAGGAAAGCAGCAGGAGTGCTTGAAGTGGATGGATTTACAGCTATCGCTGCATAGATAGCTGCCTTGCAGAATCAGTTGAACAACCACTTCAGCAACATGAACTTGATGCAGCCTTCCGCTTCAGTCAATGCGGTCCAGCAAATGTGGTGTGAAGTGTGTGCAAGCAGTGAGCACTCGGCTGAGTGCTGTGGAGCAAACCCAGATTCTGTTAACTTTGTGGGAAATGCACAAAGAAATCAGCAGCAGTTTGGTAGCGGCTACAACTCAAATTGGAGGAACCATCCAAATTTTTCGTGGGGTAGCAACAACCAACAAGGCCAAAGTTCGGGTCACGGTATGCATAGGAATCAAGGAGGGCAACAGAACTACCAATCTCAATTTAGAAATCACAATGCCCCTCCTCCACCACCATCACCTACCATTGAAGAAATGTTCAAGACCATGATCTCCAATCAGGCGCAATTGCAGGCTGACTATGTTAAATTGGCAGCCGAAGTGAAGAATAATCAATTAGCGACCAAGGCTCTTGAGTATCAATTTGGGCAATTTGCTAGTGCCCAAAACACAAGGCCCAGAGGAGGACTGCCTAGCGAAACGGATCCTAATCCGAAGCAGGTAAATGTAGTGACCACAAGGAGTGGTTTGTACCTAAAGGAGGTGGAACCGGAGAGATCACCTCAAAAGTCAGGAGCAGCAGATGTTGAGGAAGAACAAAGTTCGGATAGGGGGAAGACCAAAGAAGCAGAATCAGAAAGACCTCCACCCCCGTTCCCTCAACGACTCAAGAAACACAAGGAGGAGGCGTGTTTCAAGAAATTTATGAAGGTTCTTAAACAGGTACATGTTAATTTACCTCTTGTTGATGTCTTGCAGGGAGTGCCAAAATATGCTAAATATATTAAAGACATCGTGGCCAACAAAAGTCGTCTGACTGAGTATGCCACGGTAGCTTTGACGGAGGAATGCACTTCCCGGATCCAAAATAGACTGCCTACGAAGCTAAAAGACCCTGGAAGTTTTACTATCCAACTTACAATTGGGCAGAGTATCCGAGCTCGTGGATTGTGTGACTTGGGGGCGAGCACAAATCTGATGCCATCTTCGGTATTCAAAAAGTTAGGTCTAGGGAGTCCTAGACCTACAACCCTTATCTTGCAGCTAGCAGACAGATCCTTAGCTAGGCCGGATGGCATTGTTGAGGATGTGCTTGTGCAAGTGGGATCCCTCATTTTTCCGGTTGATTTTATTGTTCTAGATTTTGAACCAGACGCTGAAGTCCCATTTATTTTGGGACGACCCTTCTTGGCAACCAGAAAAGCATTAATTGACGTGGCTGCGGGTCAACTTACAATGCGAGCACATGACAAGGTAGAGGTTTTCGATGTGTACAAAGCACCCAAGCTCCCGATGGTAAATGAAGAACTCTCGGTGATTAATGTAATTGATCATGGGAATGCTAAACAATTGAATGATTCCCGAGAGTTGATGGGAAGACCACCAGATAAAGGTGAGCACTACTGGGGGGAGGACAATGATCGTGAAAAATCGTCCATCACCCTAGTGGATAATTGAGAATAAAGGACGTCGAGCCGCGACGGTAAACCAGGCGCTGCACGGGAGGCAACCCGTGAAAAATATTTTTTTTTCTTTTGTTTAGTAAAGTGTAAATAGTTTTTATTTTAATTTTTCTTTTTCTTGATTTAGTACAAATTTTTCGTTTTAGTTAGTATTTTTCATTTTAGTTAGGGAAATCTATTAATCTAACCAATTTTGTTTAGTAAGGTGATTTTCAGGTCAACTGGAGAAAAATGTGCATGGAATCGGGAAGGAAAAGGCAAGGTATGAAAAAATGAATAAAATGAATAAAATGAAGAGACAGTGCACTGGGGCGATGGCTTCGTGTCACGGAGGAGGGGCTCCGCGTTACCCTCCGTGACACGTTGAGGTTAAATCTGGATTTTTTTAAAAATTCCAGAGGACCATCGCGATAGCTCCGTGTCACGGAGGAGGGGCTCCGCGTTACCCTCCGTGACACGTTGCCCTATATTTTGTTACGGGTCACACCGGGTTGCCGGGTGACCCGCGTATTTCCTTCATTTTAAACCCCGATTTTAGGCCCCTTTTCCTCATTTTCTCTCTTCTCCGTGACCAAACACCCATATTTCCCTCTCCCAACCAACGTGCCACGGTAGTAAGCAAAGAAATTGTCGAGTTTCTTTGATTATTCAGATTAAAGGTATGTTTTCCTATTCTCTCTCAAGTTTTTGTCGATTTTAGTCGAATTTGAGCATGGGAGGTGAGATATATCACCCTAAGTCGAAATTTAGCATGAAATTGAATTATTCTTTGATTGATAAATGTTCGAGATGTTGTAATACGCGTTTGAACTTGTCGATTGCGTGAATGATTCGAATTCGATTGTGAAATTCAATTCTTGGGCTTGGGTTGTTGAAATCGAATTGGGTAACTTGGTAACTTTGTGAATTATATGCCGGGGTGGCTTTGTACATTGAGAATAAGTCGTTGTAAAAATTGTGTGAATGTAATAGACGATGAATTCTCGGGTTTTTGGGACAAATGTGAAAAGTGTTCGAATTGGTTGGTTACATAGATTCATGTGTATATAGAATTTTGGTTGTTGTTTTTTTTGTTTTGTTGTTTTCGTTGCTAAGTGCGAAGGTTGAATTGATAGCGATGGTAGGATTGGGATTAGCTGTATGAAGTCTGAGTAGTACGCTATTTTTTGTGAACGCACTAAGCATAAATTGTATAGTTGTTTGTTTTTGGTGTAAATAAAGTGATCCTTGCCGTAGTATCGTAACAGTAGCTAAGGACTAAGTGTGGGGTAAACTTAGTTTAACCCGACCTTAGCCGAAGCTAATATGCATTTAGCTTGACATTGTGCTTGTTTATTTGTATTGACAGGTACAATGGCAAGTAGACAGGATAAGGGTAAAGGTGCTTCTACTTCAGGCACCGGGAGAAAACGACTTAGATTGGGCACAGCAATCCCAGCTGCACCAGCAGTTCCGCGCGGCCAACGCCGCCAGTACGGAACAAGGTGGGTAACCGATGAAGGGAAGAAGTGGTACGCTAAACATAAGGAAAATAAATACTTCCCCGAGGAGCATATTGCACGGGAACCACTAGCACAGGAGTTCCCCCGCATAGTGCAGAGGATCGAGGCAGCTGGGCTCAGCTTCATATTTCAGGAGCCCAAGGAGTGCAACTTACATCTAGTCCGGGAGTTCTATGCAAATTGGAACCCGGCAATCAGAAGCCACACAATAAAGATCAGAGGGCAGATTGTTACTCTGGAACCCCAGCAATTAAAAGCCATCATTGGAGCGCGGGACACAGACGTCCACGTTCTTCGCCAGCTGAATATCACCCCACCATATGCCGATATTAGACGCACATTATGTGGGGCTCGATCCACAGCCAGATGGAGCAGACATAAGGAGCGGGGTTACCACCAGACTCTGCCGTATTCTCAAATGAACAGGGAGGCAAGAATTTGGCTGAAAATAGTTTGTTCGTGCCTGATCCCGGGGGTGCACATGACAGATGTGACTCGGGACCGTGTGTGCCTAGTGTATGCCCTGATGAAAGGGCTGGAGATTAATGTTGGGGCGGTCATCATATCCACCATGAAGAGAGTCCGACTACACCAGGGCCACAGTTATGGGTTCGGAGGACTTATCACCACCTTTCTCGGGGGCCTCGATGTCGAGGAAGAGGCTTTGGACTACATCCCGCAGTTGGAGCGGAGGGACCTTGATGTGACCAATACTAAGGCCCCCGACACCACACACGGGCCAGTGCTGACACTTGGCGAGCGACATGCTGGTGACGATCAGTACATGGCACGAATGTTTGGTATGCAAATGCTTCAGCTTCGAATTGGTGGGAGACCAGCCACGGAGGATGCATTATGGCAGCTGGAGCTGGATTACCATTTGGCGAAAACGCCAGAGCTTTGTGCCGAGTGGGGCCAGCCTTCATTGAGCCCACTGACAATGATGTCCCCACGGACGAGGAGACACGTCGGGAGGACTCCGATGTGGAGTCCGATGACGACGATGGAGGTGACTCGGACATGGGCGATGAGGCAGCAACACCGGATGAAGAAGTCGAATATTTCGACTGATCAGGGAGTTCCACCACCCGAAATTTTGTGATTTTTAATTTTTGTGAACACTGGGACAGTGTTCGATTTAAGTGTGGGGTGGGGAGTAGTTAGGTGTTGGGGCTGGGCTGATTTGTTGTATGTTTTTCCTCTGTTTTGTATTTATGTTTATGTTTCCCTGTGTGCAAACTGGTTTGTATCTGTAAATATTTGTGGTAGTTGATGATGTGTGTTGTGAAATGTTGTGGTTTGCCACCTAAGTCTGTAGATTTTTTTTTTTTTTTTGTAAATATTTTCTTATTTTTTTCTCTATCGAAATGATCGATATTTTTAAAATTTTTGCGAAAATATTTTGTACATATTAAAATATTTTGTAAATATTTTTCCATCGAAATGATCGATGTTTTGCAAAAAAAATTTCGATTTTTATTTTTGGGTTTCTCGGAGTTTGTTTTCGGTTCTTTTACCGAGAATAGTCCCATTGAACCGATGTCATAGTTAGTGACCGTTCCCTATGATGGATGGATGACGACCCTCTTAAGGGAAATGTAGTCGGTAGGAGTAGTGATTTTAATTTGTTTTCAGTTTTCTTTGGTGGATTACATCACGGAACCTGTAGTTACTATATGGTTGTGAAATTATGGTTGTGTGTTGTAACTGATATTCGAAATGTAAAAGTGATTCGTTTGAAAGCATGCAATTTTGTAAATATGTTGAGTTACCTTGGTTGTAGAATGCGATTCGGTGTGATTGAGGCTTAATTTTTGAATTCATGTAATTGGCTAATTAAAGAGTCTGTGAATGCATCTTGAATCGAGCATGTGCATGAAGTGTGAAGTGAGGTGTTGTTATTCCATGCTATTGTGAAGTGTCTAGAACTTGCCTGGTGTGTGTACAAAACGAAATGAAGGAGGTGTAGTGTTGGAAAGGATGTAGGCATTTCTTTGTCTTAACCGAGAGTTTCTATTTTTTTCTTGTCATACGCTACCTTTTTATGTGATTGTATACCCTAGTCAGCCCGTTGAGCCTTTAGCCGATTATTTCTTTCTTTTGTCCAAAAATTGTATAAACTGAGCTTAATTCTTTCTTTTCATTAGCCGTAAAGCCTATACAAAACTCTTAAGCGCTTAAGAAGAACAGAAAAATTTTCCCAAAGTGTCAAAGAGTGAGAATAGTGGAAAGAAAAAGAAAAGCAGAGTGAGGAAAGAAAAGAAAAGGTTGAAGAGGCACTTGTTATAATGAAATGATAATGAAGGTGCATGAAAAACCTTTGTGTCATGTCAAGTGTGTTTGATGAAATGGGCCATACGAAAGTAAACCAGCATGAATGGGATGATGAAAAAAGAAAAGAGAGAAACAATGTTCATGAGTTGATGGAAATGTGTTGAAAAGGCGCTTAAGGATGCTAGTGACTATTATTGGCTAATCCAATACATACTAGTTCCGTAGCCTCCATTACAACCCATTAAAGTCCTACGTGATCTTACATTGCATTTCCTTATATTAGTGGAGTAATACACTAAGGGCAAGCCTATGGGTAATGACATGATGCATGTGAATTCTTTTGGGAGAGAGAGTGAAATTAATTTCTACATGCCCCTACTTGAATGTTTGTGTGTCACATGAGCATAAAGGAGAAGATTCTCTTGAGTTGTGAGGGCACATGCTTGATGAAAGATTGATTTTCGTGTCGGATATCTTGATTAGCTAATTTGCATGAGTTTGCCGATATCGAGGGTCAATTCTTAAAGTCTAGGAAGTCTTGATGTATTAAAGGTCATTGCATTGTTAAGACCATGCATGTTTTCTTGATGATTTACAATATCGAATGATCGGTATGACCGTAGCGTAAATTGTCGCACCATAGTGGCGAAGGTTGGGATGTAATTAGAATGAGTTGTGTATGTGTTGTTCGAGGACGAACATGGACTTAAGTGTGGGGTAAGTGATCTTGGGCAGATTTATATGCCCAAGTGATACTCAAACGTATCATTTTCGCCTTGTTTATTGTGCAATGTGTATACATTTTCATGTAATTGGCAATAAAATGTGAATTTATACTAACCAACATGATTAGCATTGTTTTATAGGTAAAACATGATTTTGAGGAGCTAAAATGCATGTTGGAACAATATCGGAGTTGGACTTGGATGCGAGCACGAAAAAGACATTGGCCTGCACAATGTAAAGGGGCTCCGCGATGGAGCCGTGCCACGCTACCATCGCGGAGGCACACTGCCTGGAGAGTGATTTAATTGTCAAATTCCAGTGGAGCCTCGCGACAGCTCCGTGGCACGGAGGCAAGCCTCCGCGTTGCATGTCGTGCCATGTTGAGGCTATATTCCCGAACCCCAGATTTCCAGTGAGGGTCCGCGTCCACGCCATGTCACGGAGGCAGTGCTCCGCGTTGGCCTCCGTGACACGTTGCTTGTTATTCCGGGAAAAATTCCCACTAGTATAAATTGAACACTTAGACTTATTTTTAAGGAATTCAGACTTGGTGGAGCAAGGACGTGGGTTACAGGCAGTTGAGGGACGAAAAAGCTAAGGGTTTTTCTCTCTTTCTTTCTTCTTTCAATCAATTGTTTATATGATTAACACTTGTTTTAGGATGATTAATCCACAAATGAGTGGCTAATTCTCTTCCTTGCTGAGGTTATGAACAATGGTGATGAATTTTGATTATTGAATTGTATGGTTTTTCATCTTCTTCTTCTATGTTGTTCTATTAATTCTTGTTTCTACTACATTAGTGTGTGGCCGACATTAATGTACATCTAAAAAGTCCAATTTCACTCGAGAGAGCACGAAATTGGAAAGTTGTGAATTAATAGGGTATTGTTCTTAACTTGATTTGGGAAAATTGGGTTTTGATGTGCTTCCCTGGTAGAAATATACTTGAAAGTCGTATTAGTCAGTTTAGGAACCGGAATTGTATTGCTAGGTCATAAATTGCATTTGATCACAGAAATGTAGACGGATGGTTTATGATTCTTAAGTGAGATTAAATACGAGAGTTTTAATCTCTTGGCTAATGTTCTTGGCTAGCAACTAGAAGAGAAGAATAACCAAATTATGATTATAATCAAGTTCATTACTTGTTCTTAACCTTGGCATGCTCATATCCATAGTTTCAATTCAAAGTAAATAATTGTTAATAGTTTTAGTATCTAATTTATAAACAAAAATTATTTAACTTTTGGTTACGTTGTTGTCAACATATTTAGAAGTAAGATAGAATATAGTATACTTGAGCAATTTTACTTATCGAGAGTCTCCTTGGTTCGATACTTGGCTTACATAGCCACTTTATTACTTGTTTGACCACGTGCACTTGCGTGTCGGTTTTTAACCCTATAGCAAACCACCGGACACTTTGCATGACTTCGACACTGTGAACATGAATGCCATTGTATGGCTGTATCGGAACTAGCAATTAGTAGAAGTGATGATGTTGACTTATGCTATGTGTGAGAGAGCTTTAATAACTAAATTCGGTTGTGTGTGTCAATTTAGAACTTTCCTGGTCAGTCGTACCAAGATAGAGGATAGGAAACTAGGAAAGGATCATAGGCCGTTTCTGATTTATGAGCCCACTTTAGCCTTAAAATACCTACCAACAGAGAATAAAAATCCCTTGATCCAAATGTTTGAGCTTAAATTGACCTTTCTTTTTGTTTACACCAATTAACCTTCCTTCTTTTAGTAAGAATTAACCTTTTTTGGCCCTCGTCCCTCCTTGGACATTGTGAACCTCAACTCAGGCAAATCGCCTAAGTTAAGGGTGACTACTCTAGGGGTGACTAAGAAGAGTTGGGAATCATGAAAATCAGGTAATGAAAAAGGAAAGGGTGCGGTATGCATAATGAAAAGAAAAGAAATAAATAAAAATTGTTGTCAAAAAGCAAGAAAAAAAAAATGACATTAATGACTATTTGAATAAAGAGAAACCGCATCCGTAGTTGCAAAAGCAAAGAAAATAAGAAGTAGTTAAAGGAAAAAAAGGGAGAAAATAGGAAAAAGATGAAAAGTGGAGCCAAGAGTTGTGTAGTGCCAAGGATAGTTGAGCTACTAATTTCATATATACCATACCCGAGCCCAAGCCTACGTTAGAAGGCTAAAAAGTCCTATAGTGATCCTGGTTACTTGTTTGAAAATCGAGGTATTGAATGTAAAGGCAAGCCTATGGTATTGTATGCACGCAGTTCGAATTTCTTTGTGAGAGCGAGTGAATCTTACATAGTTCCAAGAGGAATTTATTGAAATAATCATATACACATGTGTGAGTATGGAACTTCTTTGAGGTGAGAGAATTTGTTCAACAAAATCATCTGCAAATTGTCTGGGCTAGTGTTATAGATTTATGTACATGGTTGCAAGTCACAATGTTTTTCCATGTTTTGATTCCTCTTTTTCATGGTTGGAAATTTTGTATACGCATGGTGATTTGAGTTTATGTGATGAGGGAGGGGTTAGAAAATTTGATTTGATGTATAAATGTGATTGTCGTAAGTTTCCTAGAGTTCTTTCGATTGAAGCGTCGAAGTAGTTTATTTTATTTTATTTTATTTTTCTTTTTGCTTGAGGACATGCAAAAGTTCTAAGTTGAGGGTGTTGATGTATCATAATTTTACGACACTTTCGATGCTTAAAACCAAGAAATTATGCACATTTCGGGTATGTTTATATTGGTACGATGTGTTTTGTGCTTAATATTGCAGGTAAACAGGTTCGGAAGTGAACTAGGAAAATTAATGCTGAAAATTACAGAAAGGGCGACTGCTAGGCCCTTCACGGGTCATTGGCAAGAGGCACGACTTGTTGCTGAAGGCATGGGAAATTATTGAAGTTTGAAGATGCTGAGACAATGTACTTGATGGGTTGAGGGAACGACTCGTTACACCTGGTAATTAGTCGTGAAGTCAATCGTGAAGACTGGGAGAGAAAATATTGCCAAAGTAGCCAGTGGAGTTGACGAAAGACTCAACAAGTCGTTAGTTTACTAAACAACTTGTTGGCAGAGATCACTAGAGCCAACCGTAAGGTGCACTGGAATTTTGATGTAGTCAGACCAAGAAGGACCTAATGACTCATGCTCAGGCACGATGAGAGATTAGGTGACCCATTGCCACAACTAGGTACGATGCGAAGGACAACCATTTTAAGCAAGGAACGACTCTCAGAGGGCCCAATGAATCATCACCAAGCCCGTTGCTACTGCCAACCTGGTTTCCAGTTTTAGTTAGGAAAAGGTTTTCTTAGAACTATAAAAACACAGTTTAGGTTTATTTTTGGGAGGAAGCCGATTATTATAATTTTTCAAGTAGGATTTTGGTGTTTTACGATTGTTCTTGAGTGAAGAAATAAGGTTTACAATTTTGTTCTTTAATTTGAGGATCAAAAATAACATTGGAATTTATTCATCAACTTTGGAGTTTAATTAAATCTACTTGGTTTTTCTTCTACGATAATTTGTAAGTTGCAATTATGATTTATTCAATATTTTTTTATTGTTACCATACAAGCATGGGTAGCTAAACCCATTACTAGGGTTGCGCGAACCAAGATGAATTAACATACATAGGTAAAATGTTTAGTGATTCGTGAATGGGGTTTAATGTATGTATTTTTTTTCCCATTGTTTTGAATGATTATTGACAGTTTTAAATGTTAGGACATGCCTTATTCTTACTTACTGGACCGAGGAGGTAATGAATGGCAAAAGGGATTAACAACAAAGATTTGAGGCTATCAACCCTCATCTAATATCTTGAACTTGTCCGGGGATAGCTAATCTGATATTAAGGGTAAGGGTCAATTAAAGTACAGCAGTACACGGACCAAGTTGCGTGGTGATAATCATCTAGATAGGGGACGAACCATTTAGGTAAACCTAACATGCCGATATTGCATGTCAAACACCGGAATAGATCAGTAGTGTATAAGCCTTGTGGTTATGAAGTATTGGGGAACACAATCCTAGTCAAGTCGTTAATTGAATACAAGCCGAATTTGATCTAAGCATTCAGTAGTTTTACTTTTGTTTATCATTCTATTTGTTTCCCCCTTCAGAAATAAGTAACTCAAAAGTAACAACTATTCGCATTAACTTAAGTTCTTTCCATATTCCATATGGGATCGACCTCAACCTTTGTTGGGTTCTATATTTGACAATCGACCACTTATATCTCAATTGCGAGGTGTAATTTGGGCGACATCATGATTGGTGAAATCATCCACGTGAGCCCCGTACAGATAGTGTCTCCATATTTTCAATGCAAACACCAACGCTGCTAATTCCAAGTCATGAGTTGAATAATTCTTCTCATGAACCTTAAGCTATCTAGAGTCTTAGGCTATCACCTTGCCCTACTTCATCAGAACGCAATCGAGTCCAACTCTGGAAGCGTCACAATATACTACAAACCCATCTAATCCTTCCGGTAGGGTCAACACTGGAGCGGTAGTGAGTCGAGTTTTTAACTCCTAGAAACTCTTCTCACATGAATCTAACCACTGGAATTTCATCTTCTTCTGAGTCAACCTAGTCAAAGGAGAGGCTATAGAAGAAAAGCCTTCCACAAAGCGTACGTAATATCCAGCCAAACCCAAGAAACTTCAAATTTTGGTTGGGGAGGTAGGTCTGGGACAGTCTTTCACGGCTATTACCTTTTGAGGATCAACCTAAATACCCTTACCCGAGACCACATGACCTAGGAAAGTCACAGACTTCCACCAGAATTCGCACTTGCTGAACTTGGCGAATAGTTGGTGGTCTCTGAGGTTCTAAAGAACTATCCTCAGGTTTTTACCATGCTCTTCCTCATTTCTGGAGTAAACCAGAATGTTGTCAATAAACACAATGACAAACATATCCAGATACTACTTGAAGACTCTGTTCATTAGGTCCATAAAGGATGCAGGGGAATTTGTTAGTCTGAAGGACATAACCACAAACTCGTAGTGACCATACCGAGTCTTGAAAGCTGTTTTCAGTATGTTAGGTTCTCCGATTCTTAGTTGATGATACCTTGACCTGAGATCTATTTTGGAGAAACAACTGGCTCCCTGAAGGTGGTTGAACAAGTCATCAATCTTGGGTAGCGGATACCGGTTCTTGACTGTGACCTTGTTCAACTAACGGTAATCGACGCATATTCTAAGGGTACCATCTTTCTTTCGCACGAATAGCACTGGAGCTTCCTAGGGCGATATGCTGGGTCTAACAAAACCCTTATCAAGAAGATCTTTTAGCTGCTCCTTCAACTCCTTAAGTTCAACCAGAGCCATTTGATAAGGAGGGATGGAGATGGGCTGAGCATCTGGGAGAATTTTTATACCAAAGTCGATTTTTCATTCAAGAGGAACTCCGAGAAGATCTTCGGGAAACACGTCTAGAAATTCGCTAACAACAGGAACTGAATTGATAGTTGGGGTATTAGAGTTGGAATCCTTGACCCAAACTAGATGGTAAATACATCCCTTAGATATAAGGTTTCTAGCCTGAAGGTTGGAAATAAACCTACCCTTAGGCACTGAACTACTACTCGCCCATTCAAGAGCTGGCTCATTAGAGAACTGAAAGCTGACAACCTCTAGTTCTGCTGTCCATTAGCGAACTGAAACCTGACAACCCTAGTTCTACAGTTGACTGAGGCATTATAAGAGTGTAACTAATGCATGCCAAGAATGAGGTCAAAGTCGACCATATCTAACTCTACAAGGTTAGCTAGAATGACTTTATTGAAGACTGAGATTGGACAGTTTCTATACACCCAGCTGGCTCTAACTGAGTCGCCAATTGGGGTAGAGATTGAAAATGGTTTTGAGAGGACCTCTGGAATGATATCAAATTGGACTGCTATGTAGGGAGTCACAAATGATAGTGGCCCCCTAATCAAGTAGGGCATATACATCTAGAAGGAAAAGACGTAACATGCTCGTGACCACATCCGGTGAGTTCTCTTGATCCTGACAAGATGATAATGTGTAAAAACAATTTTGGCATTAATCGCCCTCCGTACTTGATGTAGTAGCCTGCTGAGCTGGTCGGCTTGCTGAAGTTGATGAGATAGTGGATTGTGACCCTCCCTGTCCTGCTAACAGGTATTCCTTAAGCCGATGACCATGTTGTCCACAACCAAAACAACCCTCTCGATCCTGAAGACACTCTACTGGGTGGATCTTGCCGCAAATGGTACAAGTTGGATACCTGTTATCGACACTATAACTCTAGGACCTAGAGCCAGAGGCTCCACCCCTCCGATCCTGGTGGGACATAAAGGTAGGGGCACTGGTTGAGCTAGGTGTTGGATCCCTCTGCTGCTGCAGTAGCTATGGGTGGCTGCTACCACCAGTTCTCTAGTCGCCATAATCTGATTGGCTAGTCCTTTCCCACTTGTTCTTTCACTCCATGAGTCTCAGTTTTTCAGCCTCAATCTGCTGGGCATAGACAATCAGGCTGGAGAGGTCAATATCCTTAATCAGCAACGTTGTCCTGCACTCGTTGAGGTCAACGTTCGACCCCATTTACAAATTTTAGAATGCGAGCCCGTCACGCGCACTTTGGGAGGCCTGACTGGCACCTAATGCCACACATTAATCGAATTGACTTGTTTAGGTTTATGAACGTCTGGTGCATGCCCGCAACATAATTCAATAAAAAAATTAGCCATATCTTGGCTGTAAATACATCCTCTGTCCAACAAGGCCACGATGCTTTCTAGTTTTAACTGAAATAAAAATCAGGCAACTATAACTACAATATAGCTAACAAGGCCACTATCTAACAGCTAAACAAGGCCCCACCAAACTATCACACAGAATAAAACATACATAGGCCCCACATGGCCAACAACAAAATAACCACTGGGAAATTGTAAATTTGCAAGCCTGTAGGAGTAGAATAATGGTCGAGACAAGGCTCCGACCTACGCATATACAGTTCAATCAGAAGTGCAAACCTTCTAACTAATAAGCTCCAAAAGAGGAGAGCTAACTGTACTACTGACTCTGGCTGAAAGCTAAGAAGGTCCTGATCCATGTCTATTCGTACCTGCCAGGGCGTTAGTGCAACATGTACCGAATATGAAAGGAAGTAATGGAAAATAACTGAATAAACTTGAAATCAAACTGAGTAGAAGGGATAGGGGCATAACTTGAATAACTTAACTTCCAGCTGGCTAATCTATCAGTAAACAGTGCAAACAAAAACCTTACTTTGCCCCCATAAGCCGGAAGCAACCTACTCGGGGCCCCTATAAGCCCTGGCGGGCACACTTCAATTTATATACCCCTAACGAGGTCAAAATGGGTCAACAGGTAACTATTGCAAACCTATTTGTCCCCTGGGTCTGCAACTGAACCCACTCGACACCTGAACTGTAGTTTTGTTTGAGTCCAATGGAATCCTAATAACTACACCCCGAGCAGCAGGCTTTATGTGGATGTGATGCCGATACGACATAGAACTGGTAGTCCAGCCATGGAATGGGTTGTATATGGACCTTGGGCTCCAGTATAGTCCCTTGGGATGGCATATCTCTCCTTAGAGTGACATCATATTGCCTCTGGCGGGCAACGACACAATTAGTAACTCTGGGGTTGGACACAACTAGTAACCCTAGGGTTGGTCATGGAAGGCTATACAGGGCGAAGTCAATCCCAAACTAAACATAAATACTGGTCTCAGCTAACAGCAATAGCTAAGCACAACAACAATACCTCTGGCTCTCTTACTAGGGTTCAAACTATAATACAATACCATAGAAACTAACTTGCCAAAGGAATTCTTCTTAACATACCTCAATTGTCGTATCCTGAATAACAGACAAGTTTCAACTTGTATTCAACAGCTCTTTCCAACTATAACCATAATACTGGGAGAAAGACACTAATTCCAAAACCAAATTTGGTTTGAAATGACAACTTTTGATACTAATAATACTACTTCAACTTTGCAAAATGCGGCTGAAAACCTATAATTGCCCGAAAGTTTAAAAGGGAGAAATGCTTACCTAAAGCCTGTGTCCATATAGGAATTAGTTTGGAGCAATTATGACAATTTCTACTCAGTAGAGTTCGATTTTCCCAGCGAATTATGAGAAAATAACTCCGTAGTAATGCTCCCTACTGCCTTAAAACTCGATATCTGAAGTTAATTTGAGTTTGGACCGCATTTAGGAGCGTAATTGGACGAAAATCAATCAAACTTTGCGCCTCTTTTAAGTTCTAGCCGAGGATATTCAATATGAAATAAAACCAAATGAAAAGATGAACTTATATAACATTTGGGAAGTGGCCAAGGGTTTTCATGTAACGGTCCCCAACGCGCCGATTTGCGGGGCTGTCATGGCACCCAACATGGAGGGAGAGGGTTTGTGGCACGTTGCCCCTATTGCAGCTTGTTCGGCCTTCTCCGTTGCTATCTTGATTCCGCACTTGTTTGTCCTTTACCTTGGCCCTTTCTCATATGCGTCGTACTCTAAAACTCTTGACTTACATACGAACATGCAGACTAAACGATAGAAGTTTATGGGGTGTAACATCCTAACCCCCTTAGGAACATTCGTCCTCAAATGTAAACTACAACTTATAGGAGTTAACTCTTTTAACTAATGTTCTGGAAAAATTTGGGCAGAGTCTCCCCTGTAATATGGACTATCTAGAAAACCTGAAATGCAAAAAACTCCAATATAAGTATCTTAAAGGTCACTATAGCAACTATTTCACCACAAAATGATAGTCAATCGAATAGTATAGATAACATTAATCGTAAAATAATAGTTGAACAACTTTACCTTAACTGTGTCATCTGGATTAATCCAGGAACAAATGAGGATATCTATATCTCATGTCGTTCTCAGGTTCCCAGGTCATTTATTCCTTATTCGTGTTTCTCCACAATACCTTAACAGAGACAACATCTTTAGTCCTAAACCTACGAACCTGCCGATCTAATAAGGCCACCGAAACCTCTTTGTAGGCCAATTCCTTAGTAATCTAGACATCCTCGACTGGCGTGAATCGAGACAAGTCCCCTATACACTTCCGTAGCATTGACACGTGAAAGATCGGGTGAATAGATTCTAACTCTTGGGGTAAGTCTAACTCATAAGCCACTTGTCCTATTCTTTGGAGGATCTGATATGGCCCAATAAACGTAGGGCTAAGCTTGTCCTTTTCACCAAACCTCGTTACGCCCTTCATTGGCAAAACTTTTAGAAACACCGAATCGCCAACACTGAATTCCAAGTCTCGAGGCCGCACATCAAAGTACGATTTCTGGAGACTCTGAGCTTTCAGCAAGCGTTCTCTGACAAGCTTTACTTTCTCCTCTGATTGGTGGATCATGTCAGGTCCTACTAATTCTATCTCCCCTACTTAAAACCACCTGATAGGGGATCTGCATTTCTGCCCATATAAGGCATTATAAGGCGCCATATGGATTGTCGAATAATAACTATTGTTGTAAGAAAATTCAATAAGGGGTACATGCTCATCCCAACTGCCCCTGAAGTCTAACACACACGCTCGCAACATGTCCTCGAGCATCCGAATTGTACGTTCTGTCTGCCCATCTGTTTGAGGACGGAATGCTATACTCAATTTAACCTGTGTTCCCAAGCATTTCTGAAATGGCTGCCAGAATCTGGCTATGAATTGTGCCCCCTGCTAGAAACGATAGAACTCGAGGCACCATATAATAGAAATATTCTCTGATATACAATTCAGCATAGTCCTCGGCTTAGAAGGTGGTCCTGGCTGGCAGAAAATGAGCTGATTTCATTAATCTATGAACAATCACCTGATGGAATCAAATTTGCGCTTGGTAAGGGGTAACCTTGTCACAAAATCCATGCTAATTGCTTCCCATTTCAACATAGGCACCACTATCTCCTATGTTAATCCGCAAGGTTTTTGATGTTCCGCTTTTACTTGCTGACAGTTAGGGCATTATGCTACAAATTCTTCTATACCCTTTTTCATTCCCGGCCACCAGTAAATCTCTTTTATGTCATGACACATCTTTATTAAACCTGGGTGAAGAGAATAACGATAATAATGTACCTCTACCATGATCCGCCGATGAAGTCCTTCCACATTTGTAATGCAGAGGCGACCCCTAAATCTCAAGACTCTTTTACCTCAAAAGCTGATACTTCACCTCGCTGAATTTTATCTCTGAGTTGTACCAGGTTAGGATCCTTACACTGTCTCTCTTTTACCTGTACAACTAGGGATAATACTACGGTATTCTGAATCACTACCCCACTGTCTCCCGCGTCTACTATTCTGATGGCTAAGTTGGTCAAATGGTGCAATTCTCGGGCGACCTCCTGCTGTTCGGGTCGTCTGCTATTATATTAGCCTTCCTTGGATGATATAAAATATTCAAGTCGTAGTCCTTCAACAATTCTAACCATCGACTCTGTTGTAGATTCAACTATTTCTGTGTAAAGATGTACTGGAAGCTCTTATGATCAGTAAAAATATCCACGTGCACCCTATATAGATAATGTCTATAGATTTTTAAGGCATGAACTATTGCCTCTAACTCCAAGTCGTGAATGGGATAAATTTTTTCATGCTTCCTCAGCAGCCTTGAGGCATAAGCAATTACCTTACTATGTTGCATCAGAACACACCCTAAGCCGACTCCCGAAGCATCATAGTACAATGCATAGCCTTCTGAACCTTCTGGAAAAGCTAGTAAGGGCGTTGATGTCAATCTAATTTTAACTCCTGAATACTCTATTCACATGTTTTGGTCTAGTGAAATTTAGGTGCTTTTTGAGTTAACTTGACCAAAGGCACTGATAGACTAGTAAATCCCTCTACAAACCTTCTGTAAGACCCTACTAACCCCAGGAAACTACATATCTCAGCTGGAGTTGTAGGCCTAGGCCACGTCTTTACTTCCTCAATCTTCTGTGAATATACTAGAATACCAGCATCCCATACAACATGACCCAAAAAGGCTACCAAATTCAGCGAAAACTCATATTTAGAAAATTTTGCATAAAACTGGCGATCCCTGAGAATCTGGATTACTGTTCATAAATGATCCCGATGTTCCACTTCCGAGCGGGAATACACTAGAATGTCATCAATAGAAAATATCACAAACAAGTCCAAATACAGCCTGAAGATGTTGTTCATCAAATCCATGAACACTGCAGGAGCATTTGACAACCCGAAGAACATGAATAGGAATTCAAAATGGCCATATCTAGTCCTGAAAGCCATTTTTGGGATATCTCTCTCCCGAACCTACACCTGGTGATACCCAGACCTCAAGTCAATCTCAGAGAAATACTTCTCCCCTTGTAGCTGATCAAACAAGTCATCTATCCTGGGAAGTGGGTATTTATTCTTGACAGTTACTTTATTTAGCTGAATCAAACATGCAGAGGGAGCCATCTTTCTTTCTTACAAACAGAACTGGCGCACTCCATGGAGAAGTACTCGGCATGATAAAGCCTTTATCTAACAGATCTTTCAACTGTTTTTTCAACTCTAAGATCAGTAGAAGAAATTAGGTATGGAGGGATGGATATAGGCTGAGTACCTGGTAATATGTTGATAGCAAAATTTATTTCCCGTTACGGGGGAATACCAAGAAGTTCATCTGGGAAGATATTTTTAAATTCATTAATTACTGGAATGGACTGAAGTATCGGGGATTCTTCTTGGACATCATGAACCCTGACAATATGATAAATTCAACCCTTTGCTATCAACATTCTTGCCCAAAAATAGGATATAAATCTACCTTTTCACATGGCTGCATTGCCTCTCCACTCTTGTATTACCACCCCTGGAAAGGGGAATTAAATAGTCTTGGTCGAACATTCTACATTGGCGTAACATGGAACTAGCCAATGCATACCTATAAGTGCACCAATCATTTCTAGTTCCACTAAATCTACTAAAGTTTGGCGACCAAAAACCTCTACTGTGCAACCCTAATAAATCCTCTTAGCTATAATCAAATCACCGGCAGGCGGGAAAACTAATAAGGGTCTCTGAAGTAATTCTAGCATTATAACGAACATCCGAGCCATTAATGGTGTAACATAAGAAAAAGTGGAACCTGGGTATATTAAAAGATACACGGAATGAGAACAAATGTCCAGCATACCTATTACAACATCCGGTGACTACTCTTACTCGTGTTGCCCCGGTAAAGCATAAGTGTGATCCAGACTGGTTCCTGAACTCGATGCCCCTAACCTACCTCGGCATCTGCCAGCTGGAGTTAAGGGCCTATGCGCTGCTGGAGATGCTGGGGCACGTTACCCTGCTGAAGATATATCATGTCTGTCCTGATCATTCCGACCCCTGGCTGGATAGTCTCTCATGTTATGACCCTCTTATTTATAGGTGTAACAAGCAGTAGAACCATACCTACATGCCCCAAGATGACTTTGACTGCAGATAATGTAAGATGGCATAGCGTATGTACTCTGCTCTGACCCTCTCTGCTGCTACGAACCCGATGGCTGAGAGCTCTCGTCGGGTGCTGACTGCCCCCGACGGCCTGGTCTACCACCTTGCTTTTCTGTGGAGGTAGGGGTCTGGGTGGTTTGCCAGATAGTCATGTCCTAGGTCCGCCTTGAAATTCTACCTTGGTGTCACTAGGTCTAGCCTTATGGCGCTGCTCCTGATTTTCCCTTTCTATCTCCTGCTGTCGCTGTCTGATCCCCTTAATATTCTGAGTAAATTCCTGAATATGGGAAATATCCATGTCCTCCCATAGAGTAGCTATAACACAAGTCTCCACGTATTCTGGAAGCAGCCCCATAATGAACCGGTGCATCCTGCTGGCATAGTGTCTATGAAAGCTGGTGCACATTGGGCCAAGGAGTCGAATCTCATAGCATACTCTCGAGCACTCATCGAACCCTGCTCCAGATGCAAAAATTAGTCTACCCGGGCCTGTCGAATTTCTCATGGCAAATAGTGGTCCAAGAAGGCCTCTAAAAAGCTGGACCAAGTCGGAGGGGGAAAACTCTACATCGAGACCTCTCCAACCTATCGTACCATAACACTACTATATCCCGCAACCGAAATACTGCTAACTCAACAGACTCCGTAGGAGTGGCATGCATTACCCTGAAGATCCGCTGCAGCTGATCCAAAAAGTCTTGAGGGTCCTCATCTCAGTCCGTCCCTGTGAACTGTGGGGGACTCAGCACGAGAAACTCTTGGACCATCAAACTACCAAGTCCTCCATAAGATTTAGCAACCATAGGTTCCACTAGCTGACGTTGCGCAGCCATAATCTGAGATAACATGAAGACAGTGCTCCTAACCTCCTAGTCTAATGGTATTGGCATACTGTTGGAGGTGGTGCCGACATATCTGCCGCTATGGACGGGTGCTGGTGTGGAAGAGAGTGCTGGGGAGACCGAGATGAAGTCTCATGTCGCCCTCAGATCATGCTAGCTTTGACTGGGGCACCCTGCTAGTGCCTACTTCTGCCACGATGTCTAACATCCTGCCAGTCATGGTCTGTCATATGTCCGACATTTCTCTGTTGACAAGAAAAATATAGTAAGCTTAGGGACTCAACCCTTTACAGCACAACTCTATGGCATGACTAGAAGAGAAAGAAGAGTAACCAACCTATCATACCTCATAACCTTCTTACTATTGAAAGCGGTGCACATCACATCCATAGACAAGACTCTACTTGACCTAGTTTGCAGACTACCGGGGATACAACCTGCTCTGATACCAAGTTTGTCATGGCCCACCTTGGGAGGCATGATTGGAACCTAGTGCCACACTGGAATCTGACTAACTTGGCTAGGTTTATGTACGTCTGATGTATTTCTGCAAGTTAATTAAAGAAAACGAAGAGCTACATCTCGGTTGTAAATACAGCCTCCGGCCGATAAGTCTACGTGGTTTCTAGTTATAACTAAAATGAAAATCAGGCAACTATAACTATACTATAGCCGAAAAGGCTACTATTTAACAGCTAAACAAGGCCCCACATGGCCATCACACGGAATAAAACATATATAGGACCCACATGGCAAAAAAAAAACTAACCACAGGGAAACTGTAAATCTACAAGCCTCTAGGAGTGAAATAATGGTCGGGATAGGGCCCCGACCTACCTATATTATATATAATCAAAAGAGCAGACCTTCTAACTAATCATCTCTAGAGGAGGGAAGCTAACTGTACTGTTGACTCTAGCTTAAAGCTAAGAAGGTCTTGATCCATGTCTATCCGCACCTGTAGGCAAGTAATGCAGCGCCCCAAGGATGTCCGTCAGTACAACATGTACTGAATATGTAAGGAAGTAATGGAAAATAACTGAATAAACATGAAATCAAATTGAAAGTAACTGAGTAGAAGGGATATGGACATAACCTGAATAACTTAACTTCGTGCTGGCTAATCTATCAGTAAACAGTGCAAACAAAAACCTTACCTGACCCCCATAAGCTAGAAGGTACAACCAACACAGAACCACCCACTCGGGGCCACTATAAACCCTGGGGGGCACACTTCAATTTATATAACCTTAACGAGGTCAAAATAGGTAACCTGGTAACTATAGCTAACCTAACTGAGGCCACTCGACCCTTGAGCTGTAGCTATGTCTGAGTCTAGTGGACTCCTTATAACTGCACCCCAGGCACCAGGCTCGACGGGGATGTGATGCCGATACGACTTAGAACTGGTAGACCAACCATGGGATGGACTATATAAGGCCCTTGGGACATATCATCGTCCCTAGGGATGGCATATCGCTCCTTGGAGCGACGTCTTATAGCCACTGGTGGGCAACGACACAGCTAGTAACCCTAGGGCTGGTCATGGAAGGCTATACAAGGCAAAGTCAATCCCAAACTAAACATAAGTACTTTTCTCAGCTAACAACAATAGCTAATCACAACAACAAACTGTAATACTGTAATACAATTCCATAGAAACTAACTTTCCAAAGGAATTCTCCTTATCATACCTCGATTATCGTTTCCTGAATAACCAACGAGTTTCAACTTGTATTCAACAGCTCTTTCCAACTATAACCGTGATATTGGGAGAAACAGACTAATTTCAGCACCAAATACGACTTAAAATGACAACTTTGATACTAATAACAACAATACTTGAACGTCATAAAATTCAGACGATAACCTATAATTTCCAGAAAGTTCAAAAGGGAAAAATGCTTACCTAAAGCTTATGGACGTATAGCAATCAGTTTGGAGAAATTCCGACAACTTCTACATGATGGAGTTCCGATTTTCCAAGCAAATTCTGAGAAAATAACTCCGTAGTAATGCACCCTGTAGGCTTAGAACTCGATACCTGAAGTTGATTTGAGTTTGGACTGATCTTGGGCAGATTTATATGCCCAAGTGATACTCAAACGTATCATTTTTACCTTGTTTGTTGTGCAATGTGTATATAATATCATGTAATTGGTAATAAAATGCGAATTTATACTAACCAACATGATTAGCATTTGTTTTGCAGGTAATTGTGATTTTCAGGAGCTAAAATGCATGTTTGAACTATGTCGGAGTTGGACTTGGATGCGAGCATGGAAAAGACCTTGGAAGGCATATTTTATAGGGGCTCCGCGATGGCGCCGTGCCACGCTACCATCGCAGTAGAACACTACCTGAGCAGGAATTAAATTTATAATTTCCAGTGTGCGTGCGCGTCAGCTCCGTGGCACGGAGATAGGCCTCCGCAATGGCCTCCGTGCCACGTTGAGGTTAATTTTCCGGACCCTAGAAATTCCAGTGAGGGTCCGCGTCCACGCCGTGTCACGGAGGCAGTGCTCCGCGTTGGCCTCCGTGACACGTTGCTTGTTATTCCGGGAAAAATTTCCCACTAGTATAAATAGCACACT
Source organism: Datura wrightii (assembly GCA_035772735.1). NCBI lineage: Eukaryota > Viridiplantae > Streptophyta > Magnoliopsida > Solanales > Solanaceae > Datura > Datura wrightii. Next base: position 12,311,005 of record JASDFA010000002.1, read on the forward strand.
TAGATTTATTTTAAGTAGTTTTTAGTTTTTAGACTGAGTTCAGAAGTGGAGAGCAGGAACGTGGGTTAGCAGCAGTTGAAGATTGGAAAAGCTAAGGGATTTCTTCTCTTTCTTTCTTCTTTCTATCAATTGTACGTATGATTTACACTCATTTGAGGATGATCAATCCAAGAATGAGTGGCTAATTCTCTTCCTAGCTGAGGTTTTGAACATGTGTAATGAATTCTGATTTTAATTGATATGGTTTTATTCTTCTTCTTTAATGTTGTTCTATTAATTCTTGTTCTTACTGCATTAGTGATTGGCCAACATTAATGTATATCTAAAAAGTCCAATTTCACTAGAAAGAGCAAGAAATTGGAAAGTTGTGAATTAATAGGGTATTGTTCTTAACTTGATTTGGGAAAATTGGGTTTTGAAGTGCTTTCCTGATAGAAATATACTTGAAAGCCGTATTAGTCAATTTAGGAACCGGAATTGTAGTGCTAGGTCATAAATTGCATTTGATCACAGAAATGTAGACGGATGGTTTATGATTCTAAAGTGAAATTAAATACAAGAGTTTTAATTTCTAGGCGAATGTTCTTGGCTAGCAACATGAAGAAGAGAATTAACCAAAAATTATCAAGATTATCAAGTTCATTACTTGTTCTTAACCTTGGCATGTTCACATCCATTGTCTGAATTCAAAAGTAAATAGTTGTTATTAATTGTAGTATATAGCTTAGAAACAAAAACTCAATTAACTATTGGTTACATTGTTGTTAGCATAATTAGAAGTTAAATAGAAATATAGTAAATTAGGCAATTTTACATATCTTGAGCCTCCTTGGATCGATACTTGGCTACTTAGCCACTTTATTACTTGTTTGACCACGTGCACTTGCGTGTCAGTTTTTAACCGTAGCTACTAACCGCGAGCAAGTTTTTGGCGCCGTTGCCGGGGAGGCGAGGCGATTTGTAAAATTTTGTTTAGTGTAAATTTACTGTATTTGTATTTTTATTTTCTTAAGTGTTAACAACTTGGTCTTAGCCTGTATTTTGCAGATTTTGTTTCTGTGAACACTGGCAAGGGACAAAGATCTGGTGGAATCTTACTTAGAGCCTGAGCGTGAATTTCATAGTCAACGTAGAGAAGCTCTTCGAAAGAAGCTGCAGTTGCTTAAACAGTCTATGATGGAGCAACCAAATCCACCAGTTGTGAGGGCAGTTTTAGTGCCCGATGAAGCAGCAACAAGGCCGGTTCGTGAGGTGGCAATCCCACACGCTAATAATGTACATTCTAGCATCCGCAAACCAAAGACTGGAGGGAGGTTTTTATTAAAGCAGAATATGGTGCAACTTTTGCACACAAGCGGGCAATTTACCAGTCTCCCTCACGAAGATCCACAACAACATCTCTAGAACTTTTTGGAGATAAGTGACACTTATATACCCACTGGAGTGTGACCTGATTATGTTCGGCTCACCTTATTTCCATTTTCCTTACTTGGTGAAGCCAAGAGGTGGTTAAAAGCTGAACCACCCAACTCTATATCAACGTGGGATGATCTTGCACGGAAGTTTCTTGTCAGATTTTTCCCTTCTGGTAAAACAGCCAGACTTAGGAGTCAAATCCTCAGTTTTAAACAAAGGGAAGGGGAAAATCTATATCAAGCCTGGGAAAGATTCAAATCCATGTTGTGGGACAGTCCTCACCATCATCAGTCCAATGAGGTGTTGGTACACACTTTTATTGAGGGTTTGGAACCCCACACTAAAATTCTGTTAGATTCAGCAGCTGGAGGGCAAGCGCCGGAGAAGACATATGAGGAGCTGTACACTTTGCTCAACCGAATTTCACAAGGCAATCCAGAATGGAATGCAGATACTTCACGAGGTGGAGCAAGGAAAGCAGCGGGAGTGCTTGAATTGGATGGATTCACAGCTATCGCTCCACAGATAGCTGCTTTGCAAAATCAGCTAAACACTCACTTCAGCAATATAAATTTGAACCAGCCTTCAGCTTCAGTCAATGCAGTTCAACAGATGTGGTGTGAAGTGTGTGGTAGTAGTGAGCATTCAGCCGAATGCTGTGGTGCAAATCCTGATTCTGTTAACTTTGTGGGCAATGCACAGAGAAATCAACAGCAGTTTGGTAGTGGCTACAACTCAAATTGGAGGAACCATCCGAATTTTTCGTAGGGTAGCAACAATCAACATGGCCAAGGTTCAGGGAAGGGTATGCACAGAAACCTAGGAGGGCAACAAAATTATCAATCTCAATTCAGAAATCACAATGCCCCTCCTCCACCACCATCACCGACTATTGAGGAGATGTTCAAAACCATGATCGCTAATCAGGCACAATTGCAGGCTGACTATGTCAAATTGGCAGCCGAAGTGAAGAATAATCAATTGGCGACCAAGGCTCTTGAATATCAGTTTGGGCACTTTGCTAGTGCCCAAAATACTAGACCCAGAGGAGGACTACCTAGCGACACGGATCCAAATCCGAAGCAAGTAAATGCAGTGACCACGAGGAGTGGTTTACAGTTGAAGGAAGTGGAACCGGAAAGACCGCCTCAAAAGTCAGGAGCAGCAGATGTTGAGGGAGAGAATATTTCAGATAAGGGGAAGACTAAAGAAGCTGAACCAGAAAGGCCTCCACCCCCATTCCCTCAACGACTTAAGAAACACAAGGAGGAGGCGTGTTTCCAGAAATTCATGGAGGTACTTAAACAGGTACATGTTAACTTACCTCTTGTTGATGTCTTGCAGGGAGTGCCAAAATATGCGAAGTATATTAAAGACATCGTTGCTAACAAAAGTCGTTTGACTGAGTATGCCACGGTAGCTTTAACGGAGGAATGCACTTCCCGTATTCAGAATAGGTTGCCCACAAAACTGAAAGACCCTGGAAGTTTTACTATCCAGCTGACTATTGGGCAAAGTATCCGAGTGCGTGGATTATGCGACTTGGGGGCAAGCATAAATCTGATGCCATCTTCGGTATTCAGAAAGTTAGGTCTAGGGGGTCCTAGACCTACAACGGTAATCTTGCAGCTAGCAGACAGGTCTTTAGCTAAGTCGGATGGCATTATTGAGGATGTGTTAGTGCAAGTAGGCTCCCTCATTTTTCCGGTCGATTTTATTGTTCTGGACTTTGAACCAGATGCTGAAGTCCCATTTATTTTGGGACGACCCTTTTTGGCAACAAGAAAGGCATTAATTGATGTAGCTGCGGGTCAACTCACGATGCGAGCACATGACAAGGTCGAAGTGTTCGACGTGTACAAGGTACCTAAGTTCCCGACTGTTTATAAGGAACTCTCGGTGATCAACATAATTGATCATGGGAATGCTAATGGATTGAGTGATTCCCGAGAGTTACTGGGTAGGCCACCGGATAAGGTTGAGAACTACTGGGGGGATGATCATGATCGGGACAAATCGTCCATCTCCCTAGTAGATAAATGAGATAAAAAGACGTCGAGCCGCGACGGTAAACCAGGCGCTGCACGGGAGGCAACCCGTGAAAAATATTTTCTTTCTTTCTTTTTAGTGTAAATAATTTTTATTTTTCTTTTTCTTTTCTTGATTAGGTTTAGATTTGCATTTTAGTTAGTATTTTTTTTATTTTAGTTAGGGAAATCTATTAATTCAACCAATTTTTGTTTAGTGAGGTGATTTTTAGGTATAACAGAGGAAATATACATGGAATCGAGAAAATGAGGCGAGGTATGAAAATTAAATTTATTGGTGAAACAAAGCACTGGCGCGTTGGCGCCGTGTCACGGAGGCAATGGTCCGCGTTGGCCTCCGTGACACGTTGAAGGCAAAATCTGGATTTTTCAAAAATCCAGTAAGCCAACGCGTTGGCTCCGTGTCACGGAGGAGGGGCTCCGCGTAACCCTCCGTGACACGTTGCCCCTTATCCAGTGCCGGGTTACACCGGGTTTCCGGGTGACCCGCGTGTTTTCTTTAAATATAACCTCGATTTCGCCCATATTTTCCCCATTCCCTCTTCCCTCCGCGACCAAACACCCATTTCCCCCTCCCCAAGCAACGTGCCACGTTGATAGGCAAGGAAAAACGTCAAGTTTCTTCGGTTCTTCAATTCTAAGGTATGTTTTCATCATATAACTCAATTGTTTTGGAGATTTTTGTCAAATTTGGGCATGTAAGGTGAGAAATATCACCCTAGGTAGAAATTAAACATGACATTGAATTATTTTGTGATTGATTATGTTTGGATTGTTGTAGTTGGCATTTGAACTTATCGATTATGTAAATAATTTGAAATTGGATTGTCGAACTCTATTCTAGGGCTTGGGTTGTTGAATTTGACTTGGGCAACTTGATTGTTTGGTGAATTCGATGCCGGGGTGTGTTTATTATTTGAGATAAGTCGTGGTAAATATTGTGTAAATGTTAAAAGACGACTAATTCTTGACTTTTTGTGGGAAATTGCATAATGCGTGAATTGGTTGGATTGTTTAGATTAGCTTGTATATAAAATGTTTTTATAGTTGTTTTTATTTTTGTTGTTGTCTTGTTGCGAAGTGCGATGGTTGAATTGTTAGCGATAGTAGGATTGGGAATTAGCTGTATGAAGTCTGAGTAGTACGCTAACCGTAATGCTGTCGAAATTTTGTGGTGAACGCACTAAGCAATATGTGTATAGTTGTTTGTGTTTGGGGTTGTAAATAGAGCTATCCTTGCTGAAATTTTGTAAATATTGTTAAGGAGTAAGTGTGGGGTACCTTTTGTGTAACCCGACCTTAGCCGAAGCTAACAAGTTTTTAGCTTAACGTTGTGCTTGTCTGTGCAAATTGACAGGTACAATGGCTAGCAGACAAGACAAAGGCAAGGGTGCTTCTACCTCAGGCATCGGACGGAAAAGGATGAGACTGGGCACTGCAGTCCCAGCTGCACCTGCTGTTCCGCGCGGCCAACACCGCCGATACGGAACAAGATGGGTCACCGATGAAGGGAAGAAATGGTATAATAAGCACAAAGAAAACAAGTACTTCCCGGAGGAACATATTGCAAGGGAACCACTCGCACAGGAGTTCCTTCGCATTGTACAGAGGATCGAAGCAGCTGGGCTCGGCTTTATTTTTCAGGAGCCCAAGGAGTGCAACCTTCACTTGGTCCGGGAATTTTATGCAAATTGGAACCCGGCCATCAGAAGCCACACTATTAAAATAAGAGGGCAGATTGTAACTCTGGAACCCCAGCAGCTGAATACCATCATTGGAGCGCGGGACACAGACGCCCACGTTCTCCGCCAACTAAACATCACCCCACCGTACGCCGACATCAGACGTAGTTGTGTGGGGCTCGATCCACAGCCTGATGGAGTAGACACAAAGAGAGGGGTTACCACCAGACTCTGCCCTATTCGCAGATGAATAGGGAGGCCAGAATATGGCTGAAGATTGTGTGTTCGTGTTTGATCCCGGGAGTCCATATGACAGATATGACCCGGGACCGTGTCTGCTTGGTGTATGCCCTTATGAAAGGGCTTGAGATTAATGTTGGGGCGGTCATAATATCCGCCATGAAGAGAGCCAGACTGCACCAGGGCCACAAATACGGGTTTGGCGGACTCATCACCACCTTCCTCCGAGGCCTCGACATTGAGGAAGAAGCCTTGGATTACATACCGCAGTTGGAGCGGAGGGCCCTTGACGTGACAAAGACTAAGGCCCCCGACACTACACACGGACCTGTATTGACTTTAGGCGAGCGACATGCTCGTGACGATCAGTACATGGCCCGTATGTTTGGCATGCAGATGCTGCAGCTACGGATAGGTGGGAGACCAGCCACCGAGGAGGAATTATGGCAGCTGGAGCTGGACTACCCCTTTGGCGAGAACGCCAGAGCCTTATGTAAGGTGGGGCCAGCCTTTATGGAGCCGACTGATGACGATGTCCCTACTGATGAGGAGACACGTCGTGAGGACTCTGATGTGGAGTCCGATGACGGTGATGGAGCTTATTCAGATATGGGCGATGAGGCCGCAGCACCGGATGAGGAAGTCTAATATTTCGACTGAGCAGGGAGTTCCACCACCCAAAATTTTGTGCTTTGTATTTTTGTGAACACTGGGGACAGTGTTCGATTTAAGTGTGGGGTGGGGAGTAGTTAGGTGCTAGGTCAAGGCTCTAAATTGTTGTACAATTCTTCCTTGATGTTTATGTATGTTTGTGCTTTCCCTGTTGTGAACTGTTTGCGATGTATGTGTATATATTTGTTGTGTGGTTAATGATGTGTGTTTTTTATAAGTATGGTTGCCATTGTAAATATTTTGTAAATTTTGTAAATATTTTTTTGTTTTCTCTATCGGCATGATCGATATTTTTCAAAAATTTTTGTGAAAATATTTTGCACTTGTAAATATTTTCTTTCTATCGAAATGATCGATGTGTTGCAAAATTTTTTCCGATTTTTATTTTTTTGGGTTTCTCGGAGTTTGTTTTTGGTTCTTTTACCGAGAATAGTCCCATTGAACCGATGTCATAGTTAGTGACCGTTCCCTATGATGGATGGATGACGACCGTCTTAAGGGAAATGTAGTCGGTAGGAGTAGGATTTTTAATTGTTTTTAGTTTTTCTTTGGTGGATTGCATCAATGAACTGTAGTTGCTTATGGTTGCTAAAATTCCGTTGCGTGTTGTAATTGATGTTCAAAATGTGAAAATGATTCGTTTGAAAGCATGCAATTCTGTAAATATGTTTAGTTACCTAGGCTAGAGAATTTGATTCATTATGATGGAGGCTTAATCTTGAATTCATGTAATTGACTAATTAAAGAGTCTGTGAATGCATCTTGATTCTAGCATGTGCATGAAGTGTGAAGTGAGGTTTTGCTATTCCTTGTCATTGTGAATTGTCTAGAACTTGCCTGGTGTGTATACAAAACGAAATGAAGGAGATGTAGTGTTGGAAAGGATGTAGGCATTTCTTTGTTTTAACTGATAGTTTCCATTTTTTTTTTCTCGTGAAATTCTACCTTATTATATGTTGTATACCCTAGTCAGCCCGTTGAGCCTTTAGCCGATTTCTTTCTTTTTTCCAAAATTGTATGAACTAAGCTTTATTCCTTCTTTTCATTGGCCTTAAAGTCTATAAGAAGCTCTTAAGCGCTTACAAAGAACAGAAAATGTTTCCCAAAATGTTAAAGAGTGAAAAGAGTGAAAAGAAAAAGAAAAGCAAAGTGAAAAAAGAAAGGATGATGTTGAAGAGGCACTTGTTGTAATTAAATGTTATTGAGGGTACTTGAAAACCCTTAGTTTTGTGTCAAGTGTGTTTGATGAAATGGGCTGTATGAAAGTAAACCAGCATGAATGGGAGAAAAAGAGAAAAGAGAGGAACAATGTCCATATGTCGATGGGAATGTGTTGAAAAGGCGCTTAAGGATGCTAGCGATTATTATTGGCTAATCCAATATATCTATACTAGATCCATAGCCCCGTTACAACCCATTAAAGTCCTACGTGATCCTATATTGCATTTCTTTATATTAGTGGAGTAATACACTAAGGGCAAGCCTATGGGTCATTACATGATGCATGTGAATTCTTTTGGGAGAGAGAGTGAAATTAATTTTTATATGCCCCTACTTGCATGTTTGTGTGTTGCATGAACATAAAGGGGAAGTTTCTCTCGAGTTGTGAGGGCACATGCTTGATGAATGATTGATGTTCGTGTCGGATTTCTTGATTAGCTGATTTGCATGAGTTTGCCGATATCAAGAATCAATTCTTAAAGTGTAGGAAGCTTTGATGTATTAAAGGTCAGTGTATTGTACGACCAAGCATGTTTTCTTGATGATTTGCGAAAATTGAATAATCGGTATGACTGTAGCGTAAATTGGTGCATCATAGTGACGAAGGTTTGGATGTAATTTGCATGATTTGAGTATGTGTTGTTCGAGGACGAACAAGGATTTAAGTGTGGGGTAAGTGATCTTGGGCAGATTTATATGCCCAAGTGATACTCAAACGTATCATTTTTACCTTGTTTGTTGTGCAATGTGTATATAATATCATGTAATTGGTAATAAAATGCGAATTTATACTAACCAACATGATAAGCATTTGTTTTGCAGGTAATTGTGATTTTCAGGAGCTAAAATGCATGTTGGAACTATGTCGGAGTTGGACTTGGATGCGAGCGTGGAAAAGACCTTGGAAGGCATATTTTATAGGGGCTCCGCGATGGCGCCGTGCCACGCTACCATCGCGGTAGCCCACTGCTTGAGCAGGAATTAAATTTGCAATTTCCAGTGTGCCTGCGCGTCAGCTCCGTGGCACGGAGATAGGCCTCCGCGATGGCCTCCGTGCCACGTTGAGGTTAATTTTCCGGACCCTGGAAATTCCAGTGAGGGTCCGCGTCCACGCCGTGTCACGGAGGCAGTGCTCCGCGTTGGCCTCCGTGACACGTTGCTTGTTATTTCGGGAAAAATTTCCCACTAGTATAAATAGCACACTTAGGTTTATTTTAAGTAGTTTTTAGTTTTTAGACTGAGTTCAGAAGTGGAGAGCAGGAACGTGGGTTAGCAGCAGTTGAAGATTGGAAAAGCTAAGGGATTTCTTCTCTTTCTTTCTTCTTTCTATCAATTGTACGTATGATTTACACTCATTTGAGGATGATCAATCCAAGAATGAGTGGCTAATTCTCTTCCTAGCTGAGGTTTTGAACATGTGTAATGAATTCTGATTTTTATTGATATGGTTTTATTCTTCTTCTTTAATGTTGTTCTATTAATTCTTGTTCTTACTGCATTAGTGATTGGCCAACATTAATGTATATCTAAAAAGTCCAATTTCACTCGAAAGAGCAAGAAATTGGAAAGTTGTGAATTAATAGGGTATTGTTCTTAACTTGATTTGGGAAATTGGGTTTTGATGTGCTTTCCTGATAGAAATATACTTGAAAGCCGTATTAGTCAATTTAGGAACCGGAATTGTAGTGCTAGGTCATAAATTGCATTTGATCACAGAAATGTAGACGGATGGTTTATGATTCTAAAGTGAAATTAAATACGAGAGTTTTAATTTCTAGGCGAATGTTCTTGGCTAGCAACATGAAGAAGAGAATTAACCAAAAATTATCATGATTATCAAGTTCATTACTTGTTCTTAACCTTGGCATGTTCACATCCATTGTCTGAATTCAAAAGTAAATAGTTGTTATTAATTGTAATATATAGCTTAGAAACAAAAACTCAATTAACTATCGGTTACATTGTTGTTAGCATAATTAGAAGTTACATAGAAATATAGTAAATTAGGCAATTTTACATATCTTGAGCCTCCTTGGATCGATACTTGGCTACTTAGCCACTTTATTACTTGTTTGACCACGTGCACTTGCGTGTTGGTTTTTAACCGTAGCAACTAACCGCGAGCATGGACCGCGTTTAGTAGCATAATCGGACAAAAATAAATCAAGCTTTGTGCCTCTTATAAGTTCTGGCCGAGGATATTAAATATGAAATGAAACCAAATGAAAACTGAACTTATATAACATTTGAACGGTGGCAATGGGAGTCCATGTCACAGCCCCCAATGCGCTGATTTACGGGCATGTCACGGTGCTCAATGCGGAGGGAGAGGTCCGTGACATAGTGTCGCTGTTGCAGCTTTCCCGACCTTCTCCCTTGCCATCTTGATTCCGCGTTCGTTCGTCCTTTCCCTAGGCCCTTTCTCGTACATTTCGTACTCTAAAACTCTTGACTGTTGTACGAATATGCCGAGTAAATGATATAAACTTACGGGATGTAACAGAACCCTTGGCTCGGCCACCATCACTAGAGCGTATTTGGACAACCTAGTGAACTCCAGAGCATACTCTTCTATTGTCCAGTTTCCCTGTCTCAAATTCATGAACTCCGCTACCTTTGCCTCCTTGAGCTCCCAAGGGCAGAATCTATCCAGGAAGGCTGTAGTGAACTCCTCCTATTCCACCGATCCTGCTTCCGCTGGCGTCCCCTCCTTCAACTATTCGTACTAGACCTGGGCTACCCCTTTCAGCTAGTAGGCAGCCAAGTCAGCACTCTTTGAGGGACTGACACCCATAATTCAAGTGATCTTTTTAATCTCGTCCACAAATCTTTATGTGACCTCAACCACCTTAGATAAACAAAAATCCAGAGGGTTCATCCAGGTGAAGTCCCGCACTCGGGCAACTACTGCGAAACCGTTGTTGTTGATTCGAACCACATGCTGGTTCACCTGGTTGGTAAAAGTTTGGGCGAGTAGTTGAATGGCCCCTGTGAATGCTACGGTAGACACCGAGTCATCCCGAGGGGCTGCTGTTCCTAGTGGGACAGGTCGGTGAGCATTATCGACCCTTCTTCAATTACCACGTCACAGGGGCATGGTTCACAAAAATGAAATAGAGGATGATTTAGAAGAATGATTCTGGAACTGAATTTCAATGCACGATAAGGAGTATGCAATAAAGGGAATTTTCCTAATAATGAATCATAGCTTTCCCATCATATGTGTGGCATGATTCACACCCATGAAGAGTAATCTACTCGATGCGGCTTTTAGACCTCTGAGGATACTCTAAACCGGGCTATAATACCAAGTTTGTCATATCCCGAGCTTACACCATGGACGAGACACGGTACTTAGAGTCACAAGTAACCCCAAGTCAACCCATGGTCTATCATATACTAGCATTATGAGTAGCATGAAAATATATATAGCGAAAGTCTAAGGAAAATATATAAATACTTTGAGAGAAATAAAGCTGCTTTAGTATATTTAGAAACATTAGAACGGAACTACAAGTCTGAAACAAAACCAATCTGCGTCTGAAAGCCACTATGACTGATGAGTTGCTGGGACAAGCCTCCAGCTAACTCCAAATCTAAATAAAAGGAAAGAAAATATAACTGAAGTAAATAATCTCCGTCCACGAGGAATAAGGACTCACAAACTAGGATAGCTGAGGTCTTCGATGAGCGGTCGGCTAACGAGGTTGAGACAGAGATCCTGCAACTGTATCATAAAATGATACACCATAAAAGTATGCGCCAGTACTTTGAATGTACTGAGTAAGTGAGAGAAACATAACAAAATGGAATAAAAATGCTAAACTGAAAAGACATGCAAGAAGCGACTAACACTACTGAGCTGAATGACTGAAATAACTGAGATAATCTGAAAGACCCTATCTGATGATCAAAGCATGTTCTGAATCTGGAATACTAATCTGCACTGAATTGAAACTAGACCGAACTGACTAGTGGAGAGTCTATAACCGACATATAAACATGAACTAGACATGGAGTCCAATGTATACACCCCATCGGTAGGACCCAATATACGTTTCTAGGGTATAAAGGCATGAATTGGGTGATCACAGGAGTCTAGGGACAATCAGGCCAATAAGTACTGTAATCTATGGTGGCAATGTAGTTCTGGGAACCTAGGTGCACTGGAACCCCCACCCGCTGAATGCTACGCCCTACTCCCACTGGATAGTCCTAGACTTAATACTAAGCAGATAGCTCGAAATTGGGGCCCAAGACTAGTCAAGGATACATATCTGAAAGTACACTGAGAGTCTTGTTGGACCAGATTATGGAACTAAATTCTAATACCAGTTGGAGTTGTTTATCTGGAAGCGTCTTAACCATCCAAAGAACAAGCTAAAATCTGAAACTGGGGTCCTAAGGCTAGTCAGAGTTGTTTATCTAAAGTGTCATGACTGCCTAGTGGACCAATAAAACTGAATTCTGAATCTGATTTTGATAACTGGGATATACTACTGATACCTTGTGAATTACTGTAGTCAAACTGATCAACTGATATTTTCTGACTGACAGAATTCTAACATTCTTACTAAAATTGAATTGACAATAGTATTATTTAGTTTCAATGCTACTAACAATATGGGAGTCCATAACACTGATAAATCCAAGATTTCATAATTTTCCAGTTCAAGAAATAGGGCTAAATTTCACTTCACAAAATTGTACATCATTTCAATCACAAACTGGTGGAAAATATCTATAACTAACATGAAATAACATTCCACATGAATTAGATGATGACTAGTTAAGAATTTCTTAACATACGCTAATTTCAGGCCTAGAAGTGATAGAGAAAAGTAGGGAGGAATTTGGGGACACAAGGGAAGAATTATTCCCTTGTTGAATTCCCACATATCTGGTGAAAAAGCCCGATGAATTTCCTTGTAAAGCTGAGGAGAAAAGGTTTCCCTAGATCTTGCTCTGAAAAGCTCTAAGAGAAGTTCTATGATGATTTTTGAGAGTCCGGATGGGGAGAATGAGGAAAGAAACCATTTAAACCCTCTAATAAGGCTGAAACTATGCTTAAAACGATGTATTTTAGAGTCTAGGAGGGTACGAAATTACTAAAATACCCTTGAAAGCTCCCAAGGGAGAACTGATCATCAGTTCTCACGGGTGACCAAACGAGTCGTGATCAGTGACCACGACTCATGGTCACACCAGTGAGGTACACTTCCTGGTACCTACTGTTGGTCACCACGAGTGACCATGACTTGTGGTCACCTCTCGTGGACTACACTACAAAAAATTCCATAGAGTCCCCATGGGTGACACACGACTCGTGGTGTCCCAAATGAGTCATGGTGAGGACCTATAGGGTACACTGCCTAACATTTATCCTGGTCTAGAATGGTTCTTCACCATGGGTCATATCACGATTCGTGGGGTTGACCATGATTTGTGGTTACCCCCGTTGATCTCCTCATTTTTTCCAAAATTTTCACTAAGTCTATAGGTGTCACGACCCGAGCGTAGACCCGGATCGTAGACATGGCTCAAGGAACCCCGAGAGACCCCAAGTCGACCCATGGCATAAGCATTCAACTAACTCATTCATTAAACATGAAGAAAACATAATTATAACTTGGCAGAAGTCTCATACAACGACACATCAGAATAATATCCGAAGCTATACATACATAAGTCCGAAAACCTCTAGTTTAGATGAGTTGATGGTAAAAGACCCCAACTAACTCCATAAAACATGAAACTGAAATACGAGATGAAACTGAAAGTCTAGTCCTCAAAAGATGAGGACTCACCACTCATGCAGGTGCTAACTCTGACAAGCGATTATGAACGGGGATGAACCTGGGAAACGGATCCGGTATCATGAAATGACGCAACATAGAAAGTATGTGGTCAGTACGTGGACGTACTCAGTATGCAAGGTAAGTAAAACTGCATTACTAAAGTAAATCATTTAAAACAGTTCATAACATATCACAAGCTTTTAAGTATAAGTAGGAGGCTACATGCATTCATTCTAAAATCGTACTCCTACCATAACGTGTTCATGCATAGCTTTATAACATCATGACTGACTCGAATGACTCAAAGCTGAAACATAACATTGATATCAAAAGCTGAACAATGAGTCAAACCTTGCGTTTTGAACATGCATTCATAAGATAATTATCATGAGTAATGAACATGCAATATGAATGATTTAGACAATCGGAGACTCGTTACTTAACCGACATACCACAATAGAGCTTACACGGTCCCAACTATCACACTCAAGTGGGTAGATCCATCCCTAACCTTTCCAGGGTGATGGACAATATCATGATATTGATATCAAGCTGAAGGGCCAATTGGGCTAGGGATAGCTCACAAGGGAGGTCCCAATAATAATAGTATAAACCTATGTTGGCGCGTAGTTCTGGGCCATAGGCTAATCGACCCTTATCCCGCTCGGTGCTAGAATCTTCTACAAAAAACATGCAATGCTCTACATCATATATAACGAAGCTCAACATCATCTATTGACGAATCTCAATATTGTCTATTGACAAAGCTCAAGATCGTCCCTTGACAAAGCTCAAGATGAAATCATGCATAACTCAACATCGTATGAGACGAAGCTCAACATTGTCTATTGACAAAGCTCATAATGAAATCATGCATAGATTAGACATCATATGAATATGAAGCTCAACACTTTCTACATCTAAATTATGAATTCATGCATATAGGAGGCTTTATTCCGAAACATACCACAAGCTCAATCATAGGTGGAGCATCTTCTCCAAATCATGTGATAAGCTACATGAAGAAATATTTACTCAACATACCACAAGCTAGAATTTATAATAAAGTTTGGGGAATTTTACTTCAAATAATGTGGTAAGCTTATGTTGGGAAAATCATTACTTTAAATCATCATGTGTGTATATCCCAAATCTTTGTCATAATTGGATCTAATCAATTAATTTTGAAAACAACAACATAATCATGGGTAGTTAGAAACATGCTTTTCATCAGCAACCTCATCATATTCATACACATTTGCCTTAAATCATTTCTTCTATGAACTCATCAACCACGGGCATTTTAGATTCAAAATTAGAAAAATAATTTCTACAAGGAAAAACAATTTAGAATCCTTCCAAACTTCATAATTTTTCAATATGAGTACAATCTAATCGTACCCATGCATAAAGATTGAAGAATCATGCAATTGGGTAAAACCTCATACTTGATCATAAACAATTCATCACATTTTGATAGAAAATTGGGCATGGGTGTAGAAGGAACCACCCACTCATAACCTTACATACCATTGAGGGATTATTTTAACACTGCTCTAATTTCTCAATGAGATTCCAATGGAAATTTTCAAAACTTGCTCTAAATCCTCCCTTCAAGCTCTCAAGTTTGCATGCATGGAATGAACTAGCCTAGAATAGGTTTTTCCCTCTTAAAATACTATAAAACGAGCCTTAAACGACGTAGTATAGTTCTTAAGAACTTAGGAATTAAGAAAAGACCCTTACTGAATTCTAAGGAAAACACTGCCAGGTGGTCCTAATGGACGACCTGACGAATCGTCACTGGCCCAAATGACTCGTTTTGCCGCTCGTCAGGTGCACTAGTTAACTGATCCATTAGGGCTCGAAACGGGTGACTTAACGACTCGTTGCCACTGGTCACGACTCATTGCCACCTCCCATCATGTACACTGTCTTAGCATCAAATAGGATTCACCTTGCTTGATCACGATTCAACTCACGAGTCATTGGGATAGACCACGACTCATGGGGTCCCTTCTATTAAGTACACTAGTCAGCTCGTTCATCTATTTTCCCGCACCACCCTACTATTGACATGACGACTCATGGTGGCTGACCATGAGTCGTTACCTCACTCGTGGGGACCTCAATCCTTTATTCTCTAGGCCTCGCCACGAGCCACCTGACTACTCGTGGGGTCTCCTAACGAGTCGTCCAACAACTCGTCTTGTGCCTCCAACATGAATTTCACAATTTTCCCGTTTCAACTCCCGGGTACGATCTTTGAGCTCCTGGGGTGTAAAAATATCCCCCCATGGGCAAATTCGTCCTCAAATGTAAGAAACACATAGAAAAGTCAGAAACAACAAATCCTCATATGAAAACACTGATTATTAAAATCGAACACTGGCAGAATCACTACCTCCGAAAAGAACTACGTAGCTGAACTAAATTTAGGCATCACATATATTTATCATAACATGATTGAAACTTGCGCAATAAAATGAACATGGAAACTGATTTAGATAATTAGGGCACAAACTGATACCTCAAACTGGAACTGAGCCGGTAGGGAATAGGTGGGGGTATTTAACCATCACAACTGCTTCGGCTTCCCATATAGCTCCCTCAACATGCTGGTTTCTCCACAACACCTTCATTGAAGCTACTTCTTTATTCCTCAACCTCCGAACCTGACGATCCAAGATTGCAACTGGAATTTCCTCATAACTGAGGCTATCTCCCACACCAACACTCTCCACAAGGACAACTAAAGATGGATCACCCAAGCACTTTTTTAAGAGCGTTACATAAAAGATGGGATGAACTGAAGATAACTCTGATGCCAAGTCCAACTCATACACTACCTTACCAACTCTTCTCAAAACCCGATAGGGACCAATATAGCGAGGACTGAGTTTTCCTTTCTTCTCAAACTGCATAACTCCCTTCATGGGAGATATCTTTAGAAATACCCAATCGTCCACCTCAAACTCCAAATCCCTTCTTCTCACATCCATATATGACTTTTGATGACTCTGAGCCATTTTTAGCCTGTCCCTTATCAACTGATCCTTTACCATGGCCTCATGAATCTAATCAGCCCCTATCATAGTGGCTTCCCAACCTCAAACCATCCGATGGGAAATCTACACCTCCTTCCTTAAAGAGCCTCGAACAGTGCAATCTGGATACTAGAGTGATAACTATTGTTATAAGCGAACTCGATCAAGGGCAAGTGATCATCCCAACTACACTTGAAATCCATCACACATGCCCTCAACATATCCTCGAGGGTTTGAATTGGTCGTTCCGCCTGGCCGTCTGTTTACGGATGAAAGGTTGTATTAAGGTTAACTTGAGTCCTAAGTCCCTTTTGAAAAGAACGCCAGAATTGGGAGGTAAATTGAGTACCTCAGTCCAAAAATAATAGACAAGGGCACTCCATGAAGTCGAACTAATTCCCGAATATATAATTTCGCATAATCACCTGCTGAATCAGTGGTTTTGACCGGTAGGTAGTGTGCATCCTTGGTTAACGTATTAACCACCACCCAAATGGAATCATAATGTTGGCTAGCACGAGGTAGGCCTGTAATGAAATCCATATTAATATCTTCCCACTTCCAAGTGGGAATGCTGATATCCTGAAGTACGCCTCCTGGCCGTTGATGCTCAACTTTCACTTGCTGACAGTTCGGGCACTTAGCTACGAATTCTGCAATATCCTCCTTCATGCCTTTCCACCAATATATTTCCCGCAAGTCATGATACATCTTGGTAGCACCCGGATGAACAAAATACCTTGATCCATGTGCCTCATGCAATATTCGATTCCTCAAATCATCAACATCTGGAACACATAGAAGGCCCTGGTACCACAGCACCCTATCTCTCCCTTGGGAGAGGACCTCCACCTGCTGACTTCCAACGGCTTCCTTCAGCTTTACTAGAATTGGATCCTCACATTGGCTGGCCTTCACATCCGTCACCAAGGACGATTTTGATCCATTTTGCACAACAACACCGCCATCGTTGAGTCGACCAATCTAACTCCCAACCTCGCAAGTTGATGTACATTCTTCATCAACTCTTTCTTTCCCTCATCCACGTGGGACACACTCTCCATAAAGAGTCTACTAAGTGCGTCCTCTACCAGGTTAGCCTTACCCGGGTGGTGAAGGACACTTATGTCGTAGTCCTTTAGTAACTCCAACCACCTCCTTTGCCAAAGATTGATATCTTTGTACGTGAACACATATTGCAAGCTCTTGTGATTCGTGAATACATCTATGTGGACCCCATACAAGTAATGCCAGCATATCTTCAATGCAAACACCACCGCAGCCAATTCAAGATCATGAGTCGGGTAGGTCTTTTCATGAACCTTCAACTATCTCGAGGCATATGCTATCACTTTCCCATGTTGTATCAACACACACCCAAGTCCAACTCGTGAAGCATTTCAATACACTACAAAGCCATCCGTACCCTCGGGTAGAGTCAACACTGGTGCTGAAGTGAGCGGGGTCTTCAACTCTTTGAAGCTTTTCTCACAAGCCTCTGACCATTGAAACTTTAGCTTCTTTTGAGTCAACTTAGTCAATGGTGCGGCAATAGATGAAAAACCCTCCACAAATCTCCGATAGTAACCCGCTAATCCCAAAAAGCTCCTAATATCTAATGGGTTCACCGGTCTAGGCCAATTCTTTACCGCCTCGATCTTTGGAGAGTCTACTTTTATGCACTCACCTAATACCACATCACCTAGAAATGCCACTGAGTCAAACCAAAACTCGCATTTGATGAGCTTTGCATACAACTGATGATCCTTGAGGGTCTGAAGCACTATTCTCAGGTGAGCGGCATGCTCCTCCTCGCTCCGAGAGTATATAAGGATGTCATCAATGAACACAATCATGTACATTTCCAAATATGCCTTGAACACCTTGTTCATTAGATCCATAAAACTGCAGGGATATTGGTTAGTCCAAAAGACATAACAACAAATTCATAGTGACCATACCGAGTCCTGAAAGCAATTTTCGGGATGTCACTCTCCCGAATCCTGAGCTAGTGATACTCGAATCTGAGATTGATCTTGGAGAAAAACATGGCATCCTGAAGCTGGTCAAACAAATTATCGATCTTGGGTAAGGGATACCAGTTCTTGATGGTAACCTTGTTCAACCGCAGATAGGCAATACACATGCAAAGGGAACCGTCCTTCTTTCGAACAAATAATACTGGTGCACCCCAAGGAGACTTACTCGGCCTAATAAAGCCCTTATCTAACAGGTCCTTCAACTGATCCTTCAACTCCTTTAGCTTGGATGGAGCCATTTTGTAAAGCGGAATAGATGTAGACTGCGTGTCAGAAAGAAGATATATACCGAAATCAATCTCCCGCACTGGAGGGACACTTACAAAATAATCAGGAATGACCTTTGGATAGTCACGTACTATTGGTACAGACTGGATAGTTGGGGTCTCGGACTCCGCATCCTTAACCCTAACTAAATTGTACAGGAAACCCTTCTAAATTATATTTCTAGCCTTAAGGTAGGAAATGAATCGACCTACAAACACAACTGAAATTCCCTTCTAGTCTAAGACTGGCTCACTCAGAAATGTAAACTCTACTAATAGGGTTCTACAATTTACTGAAGCATAACATGAAAATAGCCAATCCATGCCAAGAATAACATCAAAATCGGTCATGGCTAACACTACCAAATCCGCCGAGGTGAGCTTATGAAGGAATGAGACCGGGAAGTCTCTATACACCTGTCTAGCTATAACTGAGTCACCTATTGGGGTAAAAACTGAGAAGAGCTCTGAAAAGACATCGGGACTGACTCTGAAGCTACTAGCTATATAAGGTGTCACAAAAGACAAGGTAGCCCTCAGATCTAACAAAGCATATACATCAACATAAAAGACTCTCAACATACTAGTGACTACATTTGGTGAGGTCTCCTCCTCCTGATGAGTGGCTAAGGCATAGAATCTGTTCTGGCGTTGACCGCCAACTGCACTAGTGGATGCCTCGTGATGTGTTATGCATGGGGGAGAGGCTACTAAACTAGAAGTTGGGCCTCGTCCCCCAACCTGCTCCTTTCATGCAGTGGGACAATCTCTAAGCATATGTCCAGGATTCCCACAGCCAAAACTAGCTCCTGATCCTTCCAAGCACTGGCCTGTGTGTCCTCGGCCACATTTGCAGCAAGCTGGGATGCTAGACTCTACGGGTCTGCTGCTATGACCATTCGATCCAGCTGCTCGTCCCCTTTGATCATGTTGGGGCCTTGATGGCACACTCACGATGGATGATGCTAGGGCCGATGATCTCTGTTGGGTCTGCTGTTGACGGCCACCACTAGGCTTCTGCTGAGGAAATTTTTGGTCCTTGGTCCTAGCCCTCTTGGCCTCCCTTTCTGTCGAGTGTGTTGCCTCCATCTGCTGGGCATACAACACTATGCGAGGGAAGTCCTTGACTCGAGCCGCCGCCGCATTTCCATTTTGTGGAACATGCGTAACGGCCTGCTGATTAACCTGAGCGGTAAAGGCCTGCGCAAGCATCTGCGTGGCAACTCGGAACTCAGCATGAGCTATTGGCTTCGGTGCCTGAGGCTCCTGAACTAGTGGGGTTGGCCGGTGCTCATGACCGTTTCCCCTATCGTGGCCTTCACCAACTCCATTTATCCTTCCATTCTTCCTTCTAGGAGCCATGATTGTGCAATCACAAATAGCATGAATTAGGAGAATATACAGGCTTTTCATCGCACGACATAGACCATAAAAGAAGGGAACATTTCATAAAACGTCTAGTTGCCTCTTCGTCATAGGTGTGGCACGCTTCACACCCATGAAAAAGACTCTACTTAACGTTGATTTCAGACTGCCTAGGACACATCAAACCTATGGCTCTGATACCAAGTTTATTACAACCCGAGTGTAGACCCGGATCGTAGACATGGGATAAGGGACCCCGAGAAACCCCAAGTCAGCCCATGGCATAAGAATTCAACTAATGATTTCATTAAACATGAAGAAAACATAATTATAACTCGGTGGAAGTCTCATACAATGAAACATCAGAATAATATTCGAAGTTATACATACATAAGTTCGAATGCCTCTAGTCTAGATGAGTTGATCGGACAAGACCCCAACTAACTCCACAAAACATGAAGTTGAAATACAACATGAAACTGAAAGTTTAGTCCTCAAAAGATGAGGATTCACCACTCACGCAGGTTCTAACTCTGACAAGTGATTATGAATGGGGCTAAACCTGGGAAACGGATCCTGCATCATGCAGCATAGAAAGTATGCGATTAGTATGTGGAATGTATTGAGTATGCAAGGTAAGTAAAACCGATTTAGTAAAGTAAATCATTTAAATCATTTCACAACATATCATAAGATTTTAAGTATAAGTAGGAGGCTACATGCATTCATTCTGAAATCCTACTCTTATTATAACGGGTCTGTGCATAACTTTAAAACATCATGACTGACTGGAATGACTAAAATTTTAACCATAACATTTATATCAAAAGCTAAACAATGAGTCAAACCTTGCATTCTGAACATGCATGCATAAGAGAATTATGATGAGTAATGAATATGCAATCTGAATGATTTAGATAGTGGGAGACTCGTCACTTAACTAACATACCACAATAGAGCTTACGTGGTCCCAACTATCACACTCAAGTGGGTAGATCCATCAATAACCTTGCCAGGGTGATGGACGATACCATGATATCGATCAAGCAGAAGGTCCAATCGGGCCAGGGATAGCTCACAAGGGAGGTCCCAATAATAATAGTATCAACCTACGTTGGCGCGTAGTTCTAGGGCATAGGGTAATTGACCCTTAACCTCCTCGGTGCTAGACTCTTCTCCAAAAAACATGCAATGTTCTACATCGTATATAACAAAGCTCAACATCAACTATTGACGAAGCTAAACATTGTCTATTAACAAAGCTTAACATCGTCCCTTGACGAAGCTCAAGATGAAATCATGCATAATACAACATCATATGAAGTGAAGCTCAACATTGTCTATTGACAAAGCTCATAATGAAATAATGCATAGACTAGACATCATGTGAATACAAAGCTCAACACTTTCTACATCTAAATTATGAATTAATGCATATAGGAGGCTTTATTCCGAAACATACCACAAGCTCAATCATAAGTGGGAGCATCTACTTCAAATCATGTGGTAAGCTACAAGTAGAAATATTTACTCAACATAACACAAGATAGAATTTATAATAAAGATTGGGGAATTTTACTTCAAATAATACGGTAATCTTATGTTGGCAATATCATCACTTTAAATCATCATGTGGGCATCATCCAAAGCTTTGTAATACTTGGATCTATTCAATTTATTTTGAAAACAACAACATAATCATGGGTAGTTAGAAACATGCTTTTCATCATCAACCTCATCATCTTCACACACATTTTTCTTAACTCACTTCTTTTATGAACTCATCATCCATGGGCGTTTTAGATTCACAATTTGGAAAACAATTCTTATAAAGAAAAACAATTTAGAATCCACCCAAGATTTATAATTCATTAATATGAACAAAATACAATCGTACCCATGCACAAAGATGGAAGAATCATGCAACTGGGTAAAATCCCATACATGATCATAGACAATTCATCACATTTTGATAGAAAATTGGGCATGGGTGTGGAAGGAAGCACCCACTCATAACCTTACATACCTGGGAGGGATGATTTTAACTCTTCTCTAATAGCCCAATATGAGATTCCAATGGAAACCTTCAAAACTAGCTCTAAATCCTCCCTTCAAGCTCTCAAGTTTGCATTCATGGAATGAACTAGTTTAGAATAGGTTTTCCCCTCTTAAAACCCTTTAAAGCGAGCCTTCAAAAACATAGTATAGGTCTTAGAAACTTAGGAATTAAAAAAAGACCCTTACTGAATTCGAAGGAAAACATTGCCAGGTGGTCCTAACGGACGACCTAACGAATCACCGCTATCCCAGACGACTCGTTATACCACTCGTCAGGTGCACTATTTAACTAATCCTTTAGGGCTCACAACAAGTGACTTAACGACCCATTGCCACTGGTCACGACTCGTCGCCACCTCCTGTCATGTACACTGCCTTAGCATCAAACGGGATTCACCTTGCTTGATCACGAATCACCTCACGAGTCGTTGGGATAGACCACGACTCGTGGGTTCCCTTCCGTTAGGTACACTGATCAGCACCTTCATATATTTTCCTGCACCACCACACAATTGACATGATGACTCGTGGTGGCTGTACAGGAGTCGTTACCTCACTCATGGGGACCTCAATCCTTTATTTCCCCCAGGCCTCTCCATGATAAACCTGATGACTCGTCTTATGCCTGTAATATGAATTTCACAATTTTCCCGTTTCAACTCCCGGGGTATAAAAACAGGCCTCAACATGAGTCACTTAACGATTCGTGGTAACCACCCACGAGTCACAAAATGACTCGTTCTATGACCTGGTGCAGATTTTCTAGTTTTTCTATTATTTAAGTCCCGAGTCTAGTCTTTGAGTTTTCGGGGCATTACAAGTTGAAACGGAGAAAACTAAAAATCTAGCATGAGGAGACTCGTGGTGAGGTTCAAGGCTTGGGTTGAAATTTTGGGACTTGAGGTCCCTAAAGACTTAACAATGAGTCATGGTCAGTCCCCACATTTTGTGGGATTGGTCGTTGTCAGCAGGTTGGAAATAATTTGAATCTTAGCCAGTGAAGGTGACGAGTGGTGACCACGAGTCATCGTCACCGGTAACGAATCGTGAGGTCCCCCGTGATGAGCCCCAGATGATCTATTAGGTAGCATTCGATGACTGATGCCACGACTCATTTCCTTAGGCGACGACTTGTCTAGTCCCTTGATGGGACTAGCAGTCAGTTATTTCCTGTGAATTTAGTAAGGGATTTTCCATAATTCCTATGATCCTAAGGCCTAAAGTATTGTCGTTTTTAGCTATGAATGATGAGTTTTAAGAGCGGTAAGTTCATTAAGGCCATTCTTAATCATGCATGCAAAGTTAGTGAGTTAGATAGGTGATCAAGCTCCTTTTCTTCAAGTTTCCTTCAATCTTTCATTGGGCAATCAAGCAGTGGTAAAATAAGTTCTTCCCCAGGTATGTAGGGTTATGAATGGGTTAATTCATTCACACCCATTCCCAATCTCTCTCTAAATCATGAAATCCCTATGTTTATTCTATGGGGTTTTAACCCAATGCATGAAATTCCTATTTACTACATGGGTATGATTTAAAGATGTTTCTATTATTGAATTATGATTCATGGGCATGTTTTACGTTGTATTTAATTAATATCATGTTTCAAGATTTATATATTAAAATGCCCAATTATGAGAAGTTCATGAAAGTTGAGATTTATGATGAGTGTTCAAGTATGATGAGATATTTGTGATGAAATGCATGTTTTGAAGTTACCCATATTTATGATCATGTTTTCAAGTGACTTATATATTTTTACGCATGTTAAAGTATCGGGAAATGCCCATATGTTAAGGTATGATGTATGAATTTATGAATGTAAGCTTGCCACATGATTTTGGAGCGAAGACTCTCATTTATATTCATCTTGTGGTATAGTTTGAGCAAGAGCTCCTCATATATGATTTCATATTTGGCATGTATTTGACTATTGAGCTTCATTAATAGACGATGGTAAGTTTCGTTGCAAGACGATGGAGAGCATATGCATGGTTTATAGGAGTAGTGTCTAGCATCGAGTAGGCTAAGGGTTGATCACCCTATGCCTCAGAACTACACGCCAACATAGGTTGATTCATATTATATACTTTGGGACCTTCATTATGAGCTATCCCCTGCCCGATTGGGCCACAAGCTTGATATCTATATCATGGTATCATCCTTAGCCCTGGCAAGGCTTTGGACGGCTCTACCCACTTGAATGTGATAGTTGGGACAACGTAAGCTCTATCATGGTATGTCGGTTAAAAAATGAGTCTCCCATTGTTCCTCTTGATTTCAGTTATGCATGTTGATCATTCATGATATATATCTATATATGTTCTAAAGCAGGTTTGACCCAATGTTCAGCCTTACTTATGACTATCAGATTTCAGCTCTGGTTCAATCTATTCAATTATGATGCTATCTTATGTTGAGATCATGATTTCAGAAAAAACAGCATGCAAGCCCTACTCTCAGACTCTTATTTTGTTTAAGTTTTTATATTATGCATGTTTTAAATGATTTTACTTATTTAAGTTGTTTTACTTACCCTGCATATTCGGTATATTCCACGTGCTGACCGCATACTCTATGTTGTATCATTTCATGATACAGGCCCCAGTACTCAAACTCAGCCTCATCCGTAGCTCGCCTTTTAGAATTTGCATCCCACATCTATTGGTGAGTCCTCATCCCTTGAGGACCATGCTTTATCATCTTTTTTTATGTATTCAATATCAGACTTAGAGAGTTAGTAGGGGTCTTGTCCTATCAACTCATTAGTATTAGATGCTTTTCAAACATAAGATGTAATCAGCTTCAAATTCATGTATATTTATGATGTTATGCTTATTTCAGAGTTCTGAGTTATTGAGTTGATCTTCCGCTTTTATGTTTGAGTTAGATGTTATGCTCAAGCCATGGGTCGACTTGGAGTCTCTCGGGGTTCCTTGTCCCGTGTTGCGATCCGGGTTTATGCTCAGATCATAACATGACCTTCTATATTTAATCAATATTATCTTTATGTTCATAAAATCTTCTTCAATCGCTTCACATATTTCTTTTGACTATCAAAATATTCTCTTCTATCATTAGTGAAGATTATAACAAGAATGCTAGCAGTTCGAATACTCAGTTCATCTAGTCCATGATGATTATTGGATTTAACCACAAACCACAAAAAATCTTTAAAATCTATTCAGATTATCCAAACCTTTGTTGTTTTTCTTCTTCTACTCAGGTCATGTCGATCAAAACTCTATCTTATAATAACAAAGAACACCCTGTAATTAAGGACATAAATTATCTAAGTATGAAAAAAGAAATACTTGCCCTTCATGGCATTTTAAGTCATTTGTCCTTAACTCTGCATGATTCACCGTCCTTCTTAACAAATCAAAATAAAACACTTCAAAGGACTATACTTTTATCCATAACCTCTTAATCTTGAAGCCTTACAAACCCTTTTTTTCATTTCTTTGAGTCTGTAGACCCATTTTATGATATAGGATAGAACCAGAATATTTATTGACAGTGTATCTACACCTAAGTTTCTCTCCCTATCACGTGGTACAGTATCTAGGCACTCAAAACACATTAGGAGACTCATTAACCACTGACACTAACTCAGTAGTAAGTTACTCAACTCTGTTGCCCCTAGTTATAGTTATATACAATACATATCCCTCACTTATCATATATAAAAAAATTTGGTGGGATAGCTTATCCTGTAGGCATATAAAGTGAATCCATTATATTCAATACTAGGCTCAACTGAACTGGAAGATTCAATTGTCTTTTCATGAAAACCAAGAGTAGATTAGACCGAAGTCGTCCAATCTGAAGTAAAGATAACCTCAAGGTCGATTATGCCAAGTTATAACAATATGTAAGTGTATCATGACTTTGAACTATATCCACACATATTCGATAGACTGGTTGACGATGGTGACTCCCCCCACTTGGGTCAAAATTTTAAATGGTACCTCTTTGTACGCAAGTTCCCTCTTTATCCTTATTTTCACTATCACCCTAATATTGTGTTGCTCATCTACCTCAAGCTTGTGTTTTATCAACACAACCTATGTTGGTGAAATTGTGCAAACTGATTACTTTTCCTTATGACAATCATGTCATTACTCAAACTTCTTTTATGATCCTTTATTTCATTGTGCGTGGCAATCTTAATACTTCAGATCATAACCTTACTTCAATAATTAAGCATGCCAATATGCGCAAAGTTTCATACTCAGTACCATGATCGTCATTTTTTTAAAAGTCTTATTCTTTCATAACCTAAAATTTATCCCGAACCTATTCCATGAACAATTGGGCATCTCATAGAAACTTTTATGTTCATATTCAATGTACTTAAATTATATATTCTCAAACCACAATCACACTTATGACATCACCATCACAATATCCCTAATAATAATTATTCTCTTTAAGAGGCATTAAACCTAAAACCATATAAACATTATCTCCAAAATATCTTTCATCGCAAAATTCAACAATTAAGACGTGGGTAAGCTATTACACTTCTACTTTACTGATTATACTCATAACAAAGAATTATACCTGCAATCTCATATTTAAATAAGTCACTCTTACACAAACTCATATCAGTTGGTCACTTCTCCATTCACACAAGTTTCTGATTTTCAAAAGTTTCATTAACTTCAAAACTTCTTAAACAATTTTCGCAGAGATTCCTTGTAAATAGAGATATCTCAAAATATACAACATGTCCAATCTCAACTAAAATCAGTACACACGATTTCCTATGTACTCAATGCCACTCTCAATAAAATATATATTGCTAAAAACTTCCAATTTAACTATGTCATCTAGCAAAGGAGAGTATGCGTATCCTAGCCTTCTGTGAAAGGAACATCTTAAGGTTCAACTTAATTCAACTCAACACACGAATAAAGAATGAAAGAAGGAAAAACATCTTAGATGTTCAATAGCCTCAAGGTCATAAGTATGGATGTCTACATATCCATGAACAAGACTCTACCAAACACTGCTCCATGACCTGGGACGTAATGCCTAAGCTATAATACCAACTTTTGTCACGTCCTAAATTACCCCTAGACATCATTGGAACCCAGCACATACCATCAGCCAGGCGAACTGAATTTTCATATTTTAACCATTAATTCACAATATTAAATAAATCATATGAGTAACCAAATTATATGATAATTAATTATGAGATAGTTAATATCTTCAAATACTAATTTGAAACTCTAGCCAAGACCCCACACTAGACCATTGAGCCTCTAGGAGAACTTACAAAAGAAAAGATTTTACTGAATAAATGATGAAGACTCTTTAAGAGATCCCATGAACAATGCGGCAACTCACCTCAATAACCGGATCAACTCTAGCGAACTTGTTGGCTAATAACATCATCATCACTAATAGTATCTACATAGATTTTCCTGTAAGGAGTGAGTTATTTATACGTAAATATAACTCAGTAAGATCCTCGGCCCACCACTTTAATACTCTTGGAACAAATGTTATAAAATACAACCCCAACAAGCAGGAAAATGATATGCACAAAAATATATTTCATAATGTAATACTCAATAAAGTTAAAAAAAACATTCAAAAGATCAATGTATATCTCAAAACAACTCACAATCAGGACTTGTCGAACGACAGTGAAAGAGATCAACCTAACACCCCGACTAGTCCTCAGCAGCATATGTAATGCCCCAATAGTACACTATGACAGCAAGTACAAGGCCTCTAACATAATACGGTAGCGCATGTATGCCCCTAGTAACTATATAACGACAGCGAATGAAGAATATCCAAAGCCCCAACGCTATGGTACGAGACCACGCCACACTACAAATCAATTATTAAATAATTTTTTTTAAAAAAATATTTTTCTCCATGTAACATATATGCGGTTAGTCAAAGACCACCAATTCTGCCAGCTACATGCTTGTCCCAACACATAAACCAGGCAGACAAGACACAAAAACACAATTTTTTAAAAACAGGTTTGAAAAGAGAGCATCAAAGCTTGAAGCCTCACTTACCTCAAATTCACAATTCAAACACTCTTTTTAATAAATCAGAACTTCATTCTCAGATCTTCGAATCACCTCAAACTAAACAAAAATGGGTTTAGAATGGTAAAAAATCCTCCGGTAGATATTTTCATAATTTTTAACAAAAGTCAAATTCGTGATCAAATGTTTGACCGAAAAAATCAACTCTGATCAACGGGACAGAATTCCCGAACTATGACCACCAAAAGATTCTCGTTGACGAGAGGATTCTAGAATATTAATCAAAATTGAATTTGACAATGTTTTCCCTTTCAAATTGTTGATTTAGGTTGAAGAACCCAAGGGCTAATCTTTCTCAGATCCTCATAATTTTTCCATGCTTTCACCATAAAATTTTATTCATAATCACATGATAATCTCATAGAAAATTTAGAATCATCACCTTGATAATTTGGGATGAAAATCTCTAATTTTCTCTTGTCTTCTCCTCTCTTTTTCTCCCTTTCTTTTCTTTTCTTGCACTGTATTTTTTTCCTTTTCTGTGTTCTACTTGGTTTCGATTCTGCCAGCATCGTTGGCTCCTTTTAATTAGGATTTTCCTTTTTTTTTTTTGGGTAAAATTACCAAATAACCCTTTTAAAAATACAAATTATTACATTTTCTCCTTCAATTCTTTTAGTTGTGAATGTATTACCTAGAAGGTCACAGCCAAGTGTAATTTTTTTGGTTTAGTTTTTTTAAAATAAAACTAGATTCTCTCTTTGGTGAAAATGGATCTCACTTTGCAAATTCCGCTAAAAATTTTTACTTCTAACCATGGAGGTCACTGACCAGTTTGTTCCCTTTTTGTTGCCTTTTTGTTGTTCCCTTCTGCTAGTTACCTTGGTCTCAATGTTCATATCCTTGCTTTCATTTCACGTGTAGTGTATTTTTTTTAGTTTTGTTCACATCTTTGATTGTTTTCTTGTGTATTATAGAGTGGGAGTTACTAATTGCAATCCTTTG
This sequence comes from Datura wrightii, assembly GCA_035772735.1. Taxonomy (NCBI): domain Eukaryota; kingdom Viridiplantae; phylum Streptophyta; class Magnoliopsida; order Solanales; family Solanaceae; genus Datura; species Datura wrightii. The sequence continues at coordinate 12,339,879 of JASDFA010000002.1, forward strand.
ATTGATTTCTAATATTTTTAGTAATTGGAAGCTAGTGAATCCATTCTAGATGTAATTTTCAGGGTAATCAAGTTCGCGTCCAGGGTAATTCTCAACTGAGATAATTTTTTTCACAAGTATGGATAGTGCATTCTGCTGCCTGTTTTAGTTCTAAGTTCAGATGCTCATGTTCTTTCATGATCATATTGTGTGGGCACTGGATAAGCACTCGAAGACAATTTTTGATAGTGCAGTGCTCATCTACTTGTTGTTTCATAGCTACTTATCTTTTCTCTGCTTCCATTTTTTCTTGGTTATCATGCCAGTTTTATTTTATTTGTTGGTGGATGAATGTGTAGAACACGTGGTGATAGTACTAGAGGATTAGTTTTTAAAACTTCAAATTCTTATATCCCGTATGCGTTCTCTTGCACCCTGTTTCTTGGCCTTTTTCGTGGTTGCACTCCAATTAGGATATTATCAGGCTTTGACCAGAAAGGAGGTTTTCAATCTGTCTCTTGCATCTCTAGTGATTTCTTATGTGGTATGGGTTTCGACAGCGTTGAATGTAATTGCTCCCTTCTTTCTGTGCTTACAGTTGGTTCCTACAGAGTAGTGAATTATTCTTTTCATGGAATGGCCTTGTTTGACCATTTGTGTTGAGATTTCTTTAATTCAAGTTCTTACGAGTACTTGATGAGTTGGAAATTTACCAACTCATTAGGCTCGTAAACATGAGTTTCAATTTAGTTTTAAAGTTAATTAGGTGGATTTTATGCCCTTTATGTTTAATCTTTGCAGGTACTTAGCTTGAGTGGAGAAAAGCATGAAAGAGAAAAACGAATGAATTTCGGGATGAAAGTTGATTAGTTAGCATTTGAAGGAAAGAAGACAAATATAATGGAAGATTTGAATTCAAAAAGAGGTGTCAAGTACATGCTTTGAAACGGTGAAACATGAATCCAAAAGTATGAAATGAAGGCGAAACGCAAAAGCCAATGCTTCAAAACTGCTTCCCACCGGCGTTTGGCAGTTTGCCAGTGGTGAATCACTGCCCTAACACTGGTCAACCACTAGTCTGTCACCGGTTCTACTTGCTCCAAGTCTGTCTTCCACCAGCTAGTAATCGGTGCTTCGTGGATTGGCATCTATGAAATGCAGGTTGTTCGCAAGTGATACCATTCAAGGAGGGGTGAAAACATCCCGAAAGGTTCCCAATGTAGCTAGAAACCCCAAGGGCACTTGTGGAAAGTTGAACACAGCATAAATATTTATATCACCTTCATTGTATACAACTCATTCATTGATGGACTAGTCAATAGAAATTACACATTTCTCTCAACATAGAATTATAGAATTGAAAGTTTTTCTTCTTGAGGAACCGCCCTTGTGGGGGGAATTCCGCCATTGTTGCAAACCTTGTTGACCAAGTTGATGAACCCATATTATGAATATTGAAAAAAGTTCCCCTGGTATCTTCTCTCTCTCTCTCTCAAAATACGTAAATCTAACTTCCTAGTTAGGGGTGTGTGCTTGGTTGGTTTATAATTATGAATGGGTGCTTATAAGTTGGTCTTAGATTCTTATTAAAAGCTTAGATCTATTGTCTTCTCTAACGTTTTAATTGTAAAAATTGATGGTTGCAAACATGAATTTTTCTTTACTTCCTTATTTTTGCTTAAGAGAGAAAAGTGAGAAATGGGTGAGAAGACAATTGATCTTGCGCAGAATTATATGCCCAAGTGATACTCAATTGCTTCATTTCGTCTTGTTTATCTATCGTTATTTGTACATTCTCATGTGATTTGTAGTTAAAATGTGAATTTATACTAACCAACATGATTAGTGTTGTTTTGCATGAAAAATGTAATTTTAGGAAGCTAAGATGCATGTTGGTGAAAATCAGGAAACTCGGAAGCGAGCAGTAGAAAAGGTCAATGAAAAGAAACAAATATAGGGGCTCCGCGATGGAGCCATGTCACGCTGGCATCGCGGAGGCATTCTGCCTCGGATGATTTATTTTGGCAAATTTCCAGTGAAGGTCCGCGTTGCCTCCGTGATACGGAGGCAATGCCACGCGATACTAGTCATGGCACATTGGGTATATTTACCTGGAACATCAAATTTCAGTAAGGGTTCGCGATGGCACCATGGCACATTGGCAAAGCACCGCGTTGCATGCCGTGGGACGCTGAGGAGTAAAATGCTGAGGGACCTGATTCCAGAGAGGGTTCGCGTTAGCTCCGTGTCACGGAGGCAGTGCTCCGCGATGCACTCCGTGACATGTTGCTTGTTATCCCGGGAAAAATTCCCACTAGTATAAATAGCACACTTAGGTGTATTTTTAATTTATTCTGACTTTGTTGAGCAAGAACGTGGGTTACAAGCTGTTGAGGGGACGAAAATTCTAGGGTTCTTCCCTATCTCTTTCTCCTTTATTTCAATTGTTTGTTTGAATTACACTCATTTGATGATGTTTAATCCACAAATGAGTGACTAAATTCACTTCTTGCTGAGGTTAAGAACATTTATAGTGGAATGTAATTGTTGATCATTTTGGTTTTTCATCTTTTCTTCCATGGTTGATCTATCAATTCTTGTTCTTACTACATTAATGTCTGGCCAATGTTAATGTATATCTAAGAAATCCAATTTTATCTTGAAAAGGAAAGAAATTGGAAAGTTGTGAATTGGTAGGATATGATCTCTTCTTAGTTTGGGAAAATTGAGAATTGATTTACCTTCAGAATAGAAATATATCTTAAAGTCGTATTAGTCAATTAAGGAATCGGTTTCATATGGCTAGAACATGAAATTCTTTTATCACAGAAATGTAGGTTGAAGGTTCATGATTCTTAAGTTGGGTAGAATACGAAAGTTTCTCTCTATAGGCAACAATTCTTGACTAGCAACCGAAGGAAAGATTAACCGAATTGTATCAATAAATTACTTCCCTGCATGTTTGTTTTGGCCTCAGCTTGCTCATTACTATAGTTCAGACTCACTTTATCATTTTTTCTTAGATTAGTATAAATTAGGAAACAAACTCTCAAAATCTTCTTTAAATTGTTTTCTGCATTTTCAGAGTTAGAGTTCATTAACACTTAATTTGATTATTACCTTGGTACAGTTCCTGTGGGATCGATACTTGGCTTACTTTAGCCATTTTTACTACTTGTTCGACCATGTGCACTTGCGTGTAGTCGCGAAACATTCCGAACAAGTTTTTCGCGCTATTGCCGGGGACTGGTAATTGGTAAAATTGTTTTCTTAAGTGTTAGTTTACGATTACTATATTAGTGCTGACAACTTGAACTTAGCCTGTCTTTTGCAGATATTGAATTCTGTTTAACACTGGCAAGAGACAAAGAGCTGGTGGATTCATACGTAGAGTCTGAAAGACAATTTCATCATCAAAGGAGAGAAGCTCTAGAGAACAAGTTATAGTTGCTCAGACAAACAATCCTGGAGCAACAACAGAATCCACCACTTGTAAGGGCAGTGTTAGCACCCGAGGAAATGGCAGCTAGGCCGGTTCGCGAAGTTGCAATCCCACATGCTAACAATGTTACATCAAGCATTCGCAAACACGATCCAGGAGGGAGGTTTGAGCTGAAACAGAATATGGTGCAATTGCTGCACACCAACGGGCAATTCACAGGTCTCCCTCACGAGGATCCACAACAACATCTCCAAAACCTTTTGGAGATAAGTGACACTTACATCCCTGCTGGAGTATCATCTGATTACGTAAGGCTTACATTGTTCCCATTTTCACTATTGGGAGAAGCAAAGAGGTAGTTGAAAGCTGAGCCACCAGCTCTATCACCACTTGGGATGATCTTGCAAGAAAATTTTTGATACTGGGTTCTTTACATCTGGGAAAATAGTAACACTTAGAAGTCAGATTCTATGTTTTAAACAAAGAGAGGGGGACAATCTGTATCAAGTTTGGGAAAGGTTCAAATCCTTTCTAAGGGATTGTCCTCACCATCACCAGTCCAATGATGTGTTGGTGCATACGTTCATAGAGGGTTTGGAACCCCACACAAAAATTTTGTTAGACTCAGCAGCTTCTGGACAAGCATTAGAAAAAACTTACGAGGAGCTGTATACTTTGTTAAATCGTATTTCACAGGGAAATCCAGAGTGGAATGCGGACTCTTCTAGAGGAGGAACAAGGAAAGCGGCAGGAGTCTTAGAAGTGGATGGTTTTATAGCTATAGCTGCACCTATAGATGTGCTGCAAAATCAACCTAACACCCACTTCAGCAATATGAGCTTGAATCAACCTCAAGCCCCAGTTAATGTAGTGCAGCACTTTTGGTGTGAAGTATGCAGTAGTAATGAACACTCAGCTGAGTGTTGTGGTGCAAATCCAGATTCAGTGAACTTTGTTGGTAATGTACAGAGAAATAATCACCAACAGTATGGCAACAACTACAACTCGAATTGGAGGAATCATCCGAATTTCTCTTGGGGTAGTAACAGCCATCAAGGGTAGAGTTTGAATCAGAGTGTGCAGAGAAATCAAGGAGGGCAGCAGAACTATCAGACTCAATATAGAGGAAACAATGCACCTCCTCCACCACCACCCAACATTGAGGAAATGTTTAAAACAATGATAGCTAACCAAGCTAAATTGCAGGCTGATTATATGAAATTGGCAGCAGATGTAAAGAACAACCAGTTAGCTACAAAGGCATTAGAGTACAGGTTTGGACAACTAGCTGGAGCTCAAAACACCAGGCCAAGAGGAGGACTACCAAGTGACACTGACCCAAATCCCAAGCAAATAAATGCAGTTACCACAAGCAGTGGTTTACAACTCAAGGAGGTGGAACCAGAAAGACCACCTCAGCTGTCAGGAGCAGTGGAGAAAGAAAGGGAACATAGTGATGAGAGGGGGAAGGAGAAGGCAGTTGAAGCAGAAATACCACCAACCCCGTTCCCTCAAAGATTAAAGAAACACAAGGAGGAAGCTTGTTTCAAGAAGTTCATGGAGGTGCTTAAATAGGTACACATTAATTTACCTCTTGTTGATGTTTTGCAGGGAGTGCCGAAGTATGCAAAGTATATCAAGGACATCGTGGTGAACAAAAATAGGCTGACGGAGTACGCTACGGTGGCGCTTACGGAGGAGTGCACTTCTCGGATACAGAACAGGTTGCCCACAAAGCTCAAGGACCCTGGGAGCTTTACAATTCAAATTACAATTGGGCAAAGTATCCAAGCTCGCAGATTATGCGATTTGGGAGTGAGCATTAACTTGATGCTAACATCGGTATTCAAGAAGTTGGGGATGGGCAGTCCTAGACCAACTACAGTGATCTTGCAGTTAGCGGATCGTTCTTTGGCCAGACCAGATGGCATTGTAGAGGACGTGCTGGTGCAAGTGGGCTCCCTTATCTTCCCGGAAGATTTTGTTGTGTTGGATTTTGAGCCGGATGCGGAAGTCTAGTTTATTTTGGGACGTCCTTTCTTGGAAACTGGTAAAGCGTTGATTGATGTAGCTGCAGGGCAGCTAACCATGCGGGCGCATGACAAGGTGGAGGTATTTGATATGTACAAGGCCACGAAGCTTCTGGCCATATATGAGGAGCTTTCAGCAATCAACGTGCTAAATCAAGTAGATATTGTTCAGATTGTTGATTCTCAAGATCCACTGGGAAGACCACCGATTGAGGACACCCCAAAACTGGAGTTGTGGAAAGAAGATTGAAGTGCCACGTTCTTAGTCAATGGGCAGCGATGTAAGCATTACTGGAGTGAGGACGTTAGTCGAGAGAAGACGTCCGTCACTCTAGAGGATGATTGAGCTTTACTGACGTCGAGCTACGATGGTAATCCAAGCGCTGCACGGGAGGCAACTCGTGAAATTGTTGTAAAAGATGAGTAGAATTAGTTAAAAAGAAAAAGAAAAAAAAAAGAAAAAAAATAAAAATAAAAACAAAAATTGTGTTCGTGTTTGAAACCTATGAATTCTAACCAATTTCTTGTTGTGAGATGAATTTCAGGTGGAACGGAGGGCAAAAATGCAAAGGATCGCAAAGAAAAAATCGAGGTGAGAAAAAAAAATAAAAATAAAAAAGTGGCAAGACAGTGAGCCTACGCGATGGCTCCATGTCACGGAGGAGGGCCTCCACGTTACCCTCCGTGACACATTGAAGGTATTCTAGAATTTTTACAAATTCCAGAACACCTGGGCGATGGCTCCATGACACGTTGAGGTGTTATTCATGTCAGGTCACTGGGTGACCCGTGCGAAAAAACCTTTTTTTTTAACCCCGAAATCCCCTCATTTTTCCCATTTCTCACTCCCCTCCGCGACAAACCCCCTAAAATCCCCCCCTCCCTCAACGTGACATGGACCTAGGATCGAAGTTTCTTCAACTTTTCTTCGAGTTCATCCAATTAAAGGTATGTTCTTGAACTTAACCTCAATTTTTGCCTAAATTTTCAATTTTTGAGCATGTGAGGTGAGTAAAGCTTGCCTTAAGTGTAAATTAAGCTTGAATTCATCTAAAGTATGATTGATTGATGTTCGTAGTATCGTTGTGAGTATATGAACTCAATGAGTATATATTTGAATTTTTGCGAAATTGGTAGGTAGGGTTGGAATTTTAATAGGAAGAAACTAAATGTGGTTGAAATGTAAAAATTTTGGGTTGTACATGTTGGGTGAGGTGAAGTATGTTGTGAATATAGATGAATATGCTAAATAAACAAGGGATTTTTTGGGAAAATGAAATTGGTGAATTGCATAGGTTGTTGTGTTGAAACAATTCTTGGCTAAGTTCTATGTGATGAAATGGAATCGATGGTGATATTGTTATGTGTTGTATGCAGTCTGAGTAGTACTTAGTAACTATTCCATCGACTTATCTGAATGCACGAGGCATGTTGATTGTAAAAATTGGGAAAGCATGAGTGTCTTACCGAATAGTTTTAATTGGGGCTAAAGACTAAGTGTGGGGTGGCCTAATTCAAACCAACCTTAGTCGAAGTTAATTTTTGACTTGAATAACATTGGGACTGTCTGTTTTATTTGACAGGAACGATGTCAAGCAGGAAAGACAAAGGAAAGGGCGCATCTACATCAGGCGACGGTAGAAAGAGGATTAGATTGGGAACAACAGTTCCAGTAGCACCAGCGGTTCTACGTGGCCAACGCCATCAATACGGAACCCGATGGGTGACTGACGAAGGAAAGAAATGGTATGCAAAACACAAGGTGACCAACTACTTCCCCGAGGAGCACATTGCAAGGGAGCCAGTTGCACAGGAATTCCCCAGAATCGTACACCGGATTGACACTGCCGAGCTGAACTTCATCTTTGAAGAGCCCAAGGAGTGTAATCTCCATCTGATTCAGGAGTTGTACGCAAACTGGAACCCGACCCTCCACAGTCACACTGTCAAGATAAGGGGCAAGGTTGTCACCTTAGAGCCCCATCACCTGAATGCCATATTGGGGGCGCGGGACACAGACGCCCATGTACTCCGGCAGCTGAACATAACTCCACCTTATACGTACATGAGACGCACTCTGTGTGGATACTGTTCGACAGCACGGTGGAGCAGGCACAAGGAGAGGGGCTACCATCAGACACTACCTTACTCTCAAATGAACAGGGAAGCCAGGATTTTGCTGAAAATTGTGTGTTCTTGCCTGATCCCGAGGGTGCATATGACAGATGTCACCTGGGATCGAGTGTGCTTGGTTTATGCCCTGATGAAAGGGCAGGAGATAAATGTTGGGGTGGTGATCATCTCCGCCATGAAGAGAGCCCGACTCCATCTAGGGCACAGGTACGGGTTCGGTAGTTTACTTATCACATTCCTGAAGGGCCACGACATCGAGGAAGAGGCCCTGGACTACATCACGCAAATGGATAGGCGTGCCTTGGACGTTACCAAAACCAAGGCACCTGATACTACTCACAGGCCAGTTCTCACACATAGCCGAGCGACATGCTCGGGATGATCAATATATGGCCCACATGTACCCGATGCAGATGCTGCAATTGTGCATGGGCGGGAGGCCAGCAACAGAAGATGAGCTATGGTAGCTCGAGCTAGATTACCCCTTTGGCGAGAATGCCCGGGCTCTATGCCGATTGGGGCCAGTTTTTGTGGAGCCGGTAGATGACGATGTCCCCCCAGATGAAGAGACCTGCCGTGAGGACTCAGATGTTGAGTTAGATGAGGACAGCGGGGGCGATTCGAATATGGGAGCGAGGTGACGACACCTAATGAAGAAGTGGAATACTTCGATTGATCAGGTAGTTTTACCACCCACCTTTGTGATATACTGAATTTTGTGAACACTGGGGACAGTGTTCGGTTTAAGTGTGGGGTGGGAGTAGTTAGGTGTTGGATGTTTCGTTGTTGTTTTTATTTTTGTTTATGTTTTGTGTTGTTGTGCCTATGAAAAATGTGACCCTGTGATTTTGTGTGTATGTTCTGTACTGTAATTCGGTGTTGTAATGAATGTTAAGCTATTGTGTGCTGTGATGAGTTATTTTGTTGGTTGGTTGTGTAAATATTTTTTTTCTATCGAAATTATTGATATTTTTAAATTTTTTGTTGAATTATTTCATGATTGGGTTTCTCAGCCTTTATTTTCGGTGCTTTTACCTAGAATAGTCCCATTAAACCGAATTCGTAAATAGTGATCGTTCCCTATGATGGATGGATGATGACCGTCTTAAGGGAAATGTAGTCGATAGGAGTAGTTTTTTTCGTTCTTTTATTTCCTTGTGTTTTGTTGATTTCCCAAACGTGTCGCTATTTCATGGTTCGGAATTCTTGTTGTGTATTGTACATGATATTAAAGATGCAAGGGTGATTCATATGAAAGCATGCAAATGTGTAAAGATGTTGAGATACCTAGGCCATAGAGTTTTATTCGGTGTGATTGAGGCTTAATATTGAATTCTTGTAATTAGCTGATTGAAGAGTCTGTGAATATGTCTTTAGTTGAGCATGTGCAATGAGTGTGAGGTGAGGTTTCGATTCTTCCATGCTATTGTGAAGTGACTAGAACTTGCTTGGTGTGTGTACAGAATGAAATGAAGGATGTGTAGTGTAGGAAAGTATGTAGGCATTTCTTTGATTTAACCGAAAGTTTTTCCATTATCATACCTACCTTGAATGTACATCCTAGTTAGCCCCATTGAGCCTTTAGCCTATTTTTTTCCTTTTGTGAAAAGGTAAAAACCGAGCTTAATCCCTTCTTTTCATTATCCCCGAATTTGATCCAAAACTCTTTAGCGCTCAAGAAAAATAATTTTCCCAGTGTCAAGGAGTGAAAAGTGTGAAAAGAAAGGAAAAGCGGAAGTGGTGAAAGTAAAGATAAGGTCAAAGGTGCACTTGATGTATAATTAATCTTTGTTATTAAGTCGAGTGTGCTTAAAGAAATGGGAACAAAAATAAAGAAAGACTTCAAGAATGGGAGGATGAAGGAAGAAACAATGCCCATAATGATGGTGGGATGTACTGAAAAGCGCTTAAGGAAGCTAGTTGCTATTATTGGTTAGCCCAGTATTTACTAGTTCATTAACTTACATTACAACCTGTTGAGTCCTACGTGATCTTACATCACGCTTCCTTATATTAGTGGAGTAATACACTAGAGGCAAGCCTATGGTTCATGACATGATACATGCGAATTCTTTAGGAGAGAGAGAGAAATTGTGTTCATATACCCCTAAAGGTAATGCTTTGAGATCATATTGTTGAAAAGGGGGAAATTCTCTTGTGTTGTGAGGGCACATGCTTGACGAGAGATTGAATTTCATGTCGGATGTCTTGATCAGCTGATTTGCATGGGTTTGCCGAGATCAAGAGTCGATTCTTGAGTCTAGGAGTTCTTAATGTGGTGAATGTCATTGTAGCGATGATACTATGCATGTTTTCTTGATGATTTGCTATAGTAAATAATCGGTAGAACTGTAGCTTGAATTGTCGAGCCAAAGTAGCTACGTGTGGGTGTCAATTTCATGAGATTTGAGAGTATTGTTCGAGGACGAACAAGGTTTTAAGTGTGAGGTAAGTGATCTTGGGCAGAATTATATGCCCAAGTGATACTCAATTGCTTCATTTCGTCTTGTTTATCTATCATTTTTTGTACATTCTCATGTGCTTTGTAGTTAAAATGTGAATTTATACTAACCAATATGATTAGTGTTATTTTGCAGGAAAAATGTAATTTTAGGAAGCTAAGATGCATGTTGATGAAAATCGGGAATGGACTCGGAAGCGAGTAGTGGAAAAGGTCAAGGAAAAGCAGCAAATATAGGGGCTCCGCGATGGAGCCATGTCACGCTGCCATCGCGGAGGCATTCTGCCTCGGATGATTTATTTTGGCAAATTTCCAGTGCAGGTCCACATTGCCTCCGTGACACGGAGGCAATGCCACGTGATACAAGTCGTGGCACGTTAGGTATATTTACCTGGAACATCAAATTCTTGTAAGGGTTCGCGACGGCGTCGTGGCATGTTGGCCAAGCCCCGCGTTGCATGCCATTGCACGCTGAGGAGTAAAATGCTGAGGGACCTGATTCCAGATAGGGTCTGCGTTAGCTCAGTGTCACGGAGGCAGTGCTCCGCATGTACTCCGTGACACATTTCTTGTTATTCCGGAAAAAATTCCCACTAGTATAAATAGCACACTTAGGTTTATTTTTAATTTATTCTGACTTGGTTGAGCAAGAACGTGGGTTACAGGCAGTTGAAAGGACGAAAATTGTAGGGTTCTTCTCTAGAGCTTTCTCCTTTATTTAATTTTTTGTATGAATTACACTCATTTGATGATGTTTAATCCACAAATGAGTGGCTAAATTCACTTCTTGCTGAGGTTAGGAACATTTGTAGTGGAATGTAATTGTTGATCATTTTGGTTTTTCATCTTTTCTTCCATGGTTGTTCTATCAATTCTTGTTCTTACTGCATTAATGTCTGGCCAATGTTAATGTATATCTAAAAAATCCAATTTTATCTTGAAAAGAAAAGAGGAAAGTTGTGAATTGGTAGGATATGATCTCTTCTTAGTTTGGGAAAATTGAGAATTGATTTACCTTCAGAATAGAAATATATCTGAAAGTCGTATTAGTCAATTAAGGAATCGGTTTCGTATGGCTAGAACATGAAATTCTTTTATCACAGAAATGTAGGTTGAAAGTTCATGATTCTTAAGTTGGGTAGAATACGAAAGTTTCTCTCCATAGGCAATAATTCTTGACAAGCAACCGAAGGAAAGATTAACCGAATTGTATCGATAAATTACTTCCCTGCATGTTCGTTTTGGCCTTAGCTTGCTCATTACTATAGTTCAGACTCACTTTATCATTTTTTCTTAGATTAGTATAAATTAGGAAACAAACTCTCAAAATCTTCTTTAAATTGTTGTCTGCATTTTTAGAGTTAGAGTTCATTAACACTTAATTCGATTATTACCTTGGTTCAGTCCCTGTGGGATCGATACTTCGCTTACTTTAGCCATTTTACTACTTGTTCGACCACGTGCACTTGCATGTAGTTGCGAAACATTGCGAACAACAATATAGAAGATTTGGGATGTGGATGTGTGGAGTTTACCTAGAGAGAGTCAACACCCACATTTTTACTCCATTAAAGGGCCTATGCTAGAGATAATTGATCCTTCCTCAAGCTCTTGATGTTGATAAATTGCTTTTGGCCTTGGGGTTTGAGAAAACCCAAGGAATAAACATTCTTGTGGTTGAGAAACTTGAGAATGTGATTGTCACAACCAGAACATAGGCTCGGATCGAGAAATGGGACAAGGAACCCCGAGAGGATCCAAGTCGACCCATGGCATTAACATGACATCTAAAACTCAAGATAATAAATGTAGAAATCTAACATATGAAATAGAGAAAGTCTGAAAATATAATAATATCTGAATATCTGATATATAACACTTATCTGAAACTTAATACATGCTATGTCTAATAATCCTCTACATATTGACGAGTTGATAGGACAAGACCCCAGCTAACTCACTAAACACTAAAACTGGAAATACTGAATACAGGCTGATAAAAAAGGTCCTCTAAGGGTAAGAACTCACCAACATGCTGAGAATGCTAACTCTGAGGATCTAGCTAATGGTAGGATTGATCCGGAATGTTCGGGCCTATATCAAGAAATGATACAACATAGAGTATGCGGTGAGTACTTGGAATATACAAAACTTCTAAGTAAGTAAAACTAAAATCATGCATATTATAAAACATATTCAAGATAAGATTTTGAATATCATAATTAAATCAAATGACCCAAAGCTAAAACTGATAATCATAAGTAAAACTGTACATTAGGTCAAACCTGCTAAAAACATAATATCATGACTAATGAACATGCATAACTAAAATCATGAGAAACAATTGGAGACTTGTCATATAACTTGCATTACCACGATAGAGCTTACATGGTCTCAACTATTATACTCAAGTGGACAGATCCGTCCAAAGCCTTGCTAAGGCTAAAGGCGCTACTATGATATCGATATCAAGCTGAAGGCCCCTCAGGGGCAGGGGAAATCTCACAAAGAAGGTCCCAAATAATCTAAATTAACCTATATTGTCATCATGTTTTGTGGCACAGGGTTGACTAAACCCTTAGCCTACTCGGTGCTAGACACTACTCCCAAAAACATGTATATGCTTTCCATAATTTTTCAACAAAGATGAACCAATGTCTTGTGATGAAGTTGAATCATAACATAATATACATAATCTGAAAACATAACATGAGGAGCCTTGACTCAAACCATACCACAAGCTGAAAAATGGGATTGGGGACTTTAAAACCATGTGGGAAGCTAATAATATGAAATTGAAGTGAATCTTGAAATATACTTGATCATGTGGGCTTATCCAAACTTATACATACTTTAAATAGTCAAAATCATGGATATAAACATGGGTAATTTGACATCATACTTTCATCATAAATATTTAATCGTACTTGAAAGCATATATCATAATCTCAACCTTTCATGAACTTTCATATTGGCATTATATTTGTAAGATTTTGAAATCATAAATTTGTAATTAAAATCATTATAAAACATACCCATGAATCTTAAAACAACATTAGAAACATGAATAGAATTTTACAAATTGGGTTAAAACCCCATTGACTCATCAACCTTGAATTACATGAATTCAGAAGAGGATTTCGGCATGGGAGTGAAGGAATACTGCCATCCACAACCCCATATACCTGGGTAATCTGCTCTTGCACTCTTCCTTGAAAGCCCAAAGGAATTGAAGAAGGAATTGGAGAGTTCTAAACTTGTTCTTTCTTCTGAATCTTCTAGTTGCATGCAAGGGGAGGGAATAGTTTTGAATAGAATTAACCCCCTTAAAGCTCCCTTCGTTTGAGCTTAAAAAGACGTAGTATAGGGCTTAGGAGCTTAGAAGTTAGAATTTACCCTTACTAACATCGCAGGAAATTACATTTTGCCTGGAGTAACAACTCATCCAACGGGTCGTTACCTCGCTTGTTGTTTTGCTCCATTCTCCAGGCTCAGGTCTGCTACCACGACTATATAGGAATGACTCATCATTTTCTTCTGCTGCCACCACTGCCCGAAAGTACTCATCTTCTGGAAGTCCTTCCAACAGAAACATACCACGACTCGTTGTCCCATACAATGTGTCGTACCAAGCCTCGTGTCAGTCACCTTTAAAGGACAACTCTCACGACGACTGCTTTCCATGACCCATGACATTGACCAATGTGTCATTCCATGGCTTGTTGGTCCTGGACCTACCGACCACATTCTCACCACGATAGGGACCCACGGTCTATAGGAGATTCCCACGACTCGTACAACAGATCGTCCTGAGATGATTTCCCAAGTTTCCTACTGCACTTCATTTTAACTCCCAAGTCTAGTCTTAGGCACTTCCAGGGTATTACAATATCTCCCCTTTGGGAACATTCATCCCCAAATGTGGGGTAAACATGCTGAAACATTATAAAAAAACTTGTCATCCCAAATACTGAATATCTAGAGTTGAAAATTGAGGGAGTGACTGACTCCTGATTGAATTACATGACTGAGTTGAATTCATGAATCACACTTACATACATTGACATGAACAAAACTGGAACACATGAACTGAACATGAAACTGAGTAGAGTACTTTGGAGGAAACTGATACGTTAATATGGAACTGAACCGGAAGGGAATAGATGCGGGTATTTAGCCATCATATCTGCTTCGGCTTCCCATATAGCTCCCTCAATATGCTGATTCCTCCACAAAACCTTTATTGAAGCTACTTTCTTTTTTCTTAGCTTACTAACCTAACAATCAAGTATTTCAATCGGAACCTCTTTGTACCTAAGGCTATATTTTATACCTGCATTCTCACCCGGGACAACCAAAGCTAGATCACCCATGCACTTCCTGAAAAGCGACACATGGAAAACTGAATGTACTGAAGCCAATTCTGAGGGAAACTCCAATTCTTAAGCCACCTTGCCACCATGTTTCACAATCTTGTACGGGCTAACATACTTGGTACTGAGTTTCCCTTTCTTTTAAAATCTCATCACTCCTTTCATGGGAGATACCTTCAGAAACACTCAATCATCAACTTAGAACTCAAGTTTTGCATAGGACTTTTTACGACTCTGAGCTGTTTTCAACCTTCCCTTTATAAGCAGAACTTTCTCGATAGCCTCATGAACTGAATTTGTTCCTATCAATGTAGCTTCACCAACTTCGAACTAGCCAATAGGCGATCTACATCTCCGCCCATAAGGAGCCTCATTCAAACGGAGCCATCTGAATGCTGGAATGGTAGTCGTTGTTATATGCAAATTCAATGAGAGGCAAATTATCATCCCAACTACCCTTGAAATCAATCACACACACCCTCAACATGTCCTCAAAGGGCTGAATGGTCTGTTCAGTAGACTATCTATTTGAGGTGAAAAGTTGTGCTAAGCTTGACTTGAGTACCAAGTCCCTTCTGAAATGATCTCCATAACTGAGAGGTAAACTGAGTACCTCAATCTGATATGATGGACAAGGGAACTCCATGCAACTGAACTAGATCTCAAATATACAATTTAGCATTATGCTCTGCTGAGTCGGTACTCTTGACTGGTAGAAAATGAGCTGCTTTAATCAATCTGTCAACAACAACCCAAATAGAGTCAATATTATTGACGAGTACGAGGCAGCCCTGTAATGAAGTCCATATTTATTTGCTCCCACTTCTAGTAGGAATAATAATTTCTTGAAGCACACCTCCAGGACTTTGATTCTTAACTTTCACTTGTTGACAATTTGGCCACTTAGCCACAAACTCTGCTATGTCCTTCTTCATGCCATTCCACCAATAAACTTCCTATAAATCACGATACATTTTTGTGGAACCTGGATGTATAGAATATCTAAAACCATGAGCCTCAACAACATCCGATCCCTTAAGTCATCAACACTCGGTAGATACAAAGGACCACGATATCGTAGTACACCATCTCCCCCTTGGGAGAAGACCTCCACCTTCTGATTCTGAACAACTTTTTTAAACCTTACCATAACAGGATCCTCATCTTCCCTATCCTTGACTTCAGTCACCAAGGAGGATTCTGACCCATTCTGAACAATGACACCGCTATCTGTCGAGTCAATAAGGCAAACCCCCAGCCGTGCAAGCTGATGCACATCCTTTACTAACTCTTTGCTCTCCTAATCTACATAGGTCACACTCTCTATAGAAAGCCTGCTAAGAGCATCTGCCACCACATTAGCCTTACCGGGATGACAAAGGACACTCATATCGTAATCCTTAAGAAGCTCCAACCACCTTCTTTGACGTAGATTTAGATCCTTCTTAGCAAACACATACTCTAAGATTTTGTGGTCCGTAAACACATCTACATAGACCCCATATTGATGGTGTCTTTAAATATTCAAGGAAAATACTGCCGCCGCCAACTCAAGGTCGTGAGTCGGGTAATTCTTTTCATGGACTTTCAATTTCCTGGAAGCATAGGCTATAACCTCACCGTCCTTTATTAGTACACAACCAAGGCCAATTCTCAAGGAGTCACAATATATCATAAACCCATCAGTACCCTCAAGTAGAGTCAACACTGGTGCTGAGGTGAGTCGAGTCTTCAACTCTTCGAAACTCTTCTCACAAGCCTTCGACCATTGAAGATTCACTTTCTTCTGGGTCAACTTAGTCAACGGTGCTGCAATGGATGAAAATCCTTCTACAAACCTCCTATAGTAACCAACTAAGCCTCAGAAACTCTTGATATCCCAGGGACTCAATGGTCTAGGCCAATTCTTCACAGCTTCTATCTTTTGAGGGTCACCTGTACACCCTCAAATGACACCACATGACCCCAAAAATGCTACTAAATTTAACCAAAAGTCATACTTGCTGAATTTAGCATATAGCTGGTGATCCTTTAAGAGTATACAACACCACTCTCAAATGAGTGGCATGCTCCTCTTCTCTATGAGAGTATATGAGAACATCATGTATGAACACGATCACGAATATGTCAAAATGCGGCTTGAACACCCTGTTCATCAAATCCATGAAAGTTGCAGGAGAATTTGTTAGTCCAAAAGATAAAACTACAAACTCATAGTGACTATACCGAGTCCTAAAGGTTGTCTTCGGGATGTCACTTTCTCTAACTCTTAGCTGATGATATCCGGATCTGAGGTCTATTTTTGAAAAACACTTGGCACCTTGAAGCTACTCAAACAAGTCATTAATTCTGGAGAGAGGATACCTATTCTTGACTATGACCTTATTTAACTGCTAATAATCAATGCACATCCAAAGGAAACCATACTTCTTTTGGACAAATAGAATTAGCACACTCCACAAGGATTTGCTAGGTCTAACGAAACCCTTGACTAAGAGATCATTCAACTGCTCCTTCAACTCCTTTAGCTCAGCAGGAGCCATTCTGTAAGGAGGAATAGATATAGGCTACATATCTGGAAGAAGGTCAATACCAAAATAAATCTCACCCGGGAGGAATTTGATAACGTCCAAAATATATTCTTAAGTCAAAGAATATACACGATCGTTGTATCAAAACAAGTAACTCGACAAGTGTCGGGTTTGAATACCATGAGGACTAGGGAGTGAAGAATCAAGCATCGATTGAGAAATTGATATTAGCTCGCACCATATAGATATAAAATAAAAACAAGGAAAATGGGGGAAAAACTTTGTAGGGAATTACACAAGTTGCTTTAGTGAACTAAAAGTAAAAGGATCAGCTAAGTTGTTGACAATAGTGTGAAATATTAGAGGTGCGGTGTAGATGAAATACTAAATAGATCGGGATAGGCCAGGTCATCTCATAAGTTCAACAAGTGTAAATAATCTCGAGAAATAGGTAGCCTCAGCTTCCCAGCCCATTGACTACCCCTAGCTAGAGTTTTCTCAAAATCTAGCTATGAATTAGCTCAGTCGAATTGATTTGGATCAACAACTTCACTATTCCTAGCTATTAGCTGCTAATTAGGAAGGAGAAAGTAATTTCATCTATTACTAGCTTAATTTTACAATCTGTTATCCATACCAACTACTAGATTCTTTTCCAATACTTAATTATTCTCTCCCGAGCAACAATCAAGCAAGTATAGGTAGTCAATGGATCTTCATTAATAGATTGAAGGGAATCCAATAGATTTACACTTAATCGAACATTATGAAGTTGACTCTAGAAATAACCAATCCAATTAAGTATTCATCATCACACACCTCTAGTTAATGATTTTAGCTACTCATAGTTAAGAAATTAAAAACACAATCATCAATAGCATCAATGAATTTAATAAGAAGAGTAGATAAATCAGAAACACAATTATCCTTCACTACAGCTAATAATATCAAAGAAGAAAATAGAGTAGAGTATCTTCTACAAATTTAAATTAAAATCCCTTTATCAGCTAAGAGATTGTCTTCAGCTAAAAGAGGAAATAATGATGTGATGTGTACTTTGTTTTTCTCTCAATCTCTCTAACTCTATATCTTCTTCCTCTCTTTTTCTCCCCTCTTTTGCAGAGTACTTCTCTTTCTATTTATACCCTGAAAAGTAGGTTACTTTTCCTTCCTTTTTCAGCAATGGATAGTTATACCCTTAAAAACATCATTCTGAAACCGGCGAAGGTACCGATAGTTCGTCGATGAAATCCGTGAACCGCCGGATACTTGCACTTCTGCATTTATTTTCAGTGAACTTTAGCGGTTCACCTTGCGTTTCACCGATGCCAATCCGTGAACTGCTGAATCTTCAATGCCAATTCTAGACTTTTTTGAGTGTCATTCGATGACTGCACCGGTGTCTCGCCACTGGTGACTCGTGAACCATCAGTAGCATTCCTCCCTTGAGGCAGTGACCTTAAGCTTTTAATCGGTGTTTCGCTAGTTAACACCTGCGATTCTCCGCTTATACTTATTTCCTCCTTTTTACTCCATTTTTGCTCTTTTCTTCAAACTTAGGCATCTGCACACAACAAAAACAAAAACAAAAAGGGAATAAAATGCACATAATCAACTTGGGAACTAGACAAAAATTTACGTTTTAGAGTCTAATGAGTTGGTAAATTACAAACTCATCAGACCCCCAAACATAAATCATTGCTTGTCCTCAAGTAATGCAATATTTCAACTATTGAGGAAAATATTATATGTCTTCACAATTAGACTTCGCCGATCACCTGGACAATGAAAACCCAAAAATACTCATCATACTCACCGAAAAGAGAAGGAAATACCCCAAAAGACTAAAACAATAAAGATGTTTCAAGAAGGCAACAACTTTTTATCCAATAAAGCTGCAAGGAATCACTAATCACACAAGGGCATTTCTCAACCAAGTAACACACATAACATCTCAAGTTATAATCACTGAAAATTCAAAGCTTTTCATAGAGTTTGCACTCCTTGTTTAATGTCTATATGAACTCGAAATGCTCTTGTATCCCTAAAAGGAATGATTCCACTCACCCAATATAAGGATCCCTCTTCTCTTAGTTCTTTGATCATTTGAATGCATACCAGGGATTAATTGGAAGAGACATCCATACTCACTCTCCCAAAAGATATCTACATGCATACACTTGACCCATAGGCTTTCCCTTCATTTAGTTCACCACTAATGTTGAGTAGTTGCTCCTAGAATCATTTAGGACTTGTGGGCTATGATGTAGGCTTAAGGTTAGGGTAGGATGAACAATTGGCTATAGTGATTATATCCTCCCTAATGCTTTTCGTCATACGCCTTACAATAAAATTGCTCACTCAACCTTCTTTTCATTTCTCTTCTTGTTGTTTCCTTCTATTTCTTTAATACTCTCCCTTATAACCCCTCTTTTTCTTCCACCGCTAACCTTATTACCTCAAGAGGGAACACCAATTCACACAAATAGTTTTTTTTATTTTTTTTATTCATTTTTTTGCACACTTTGACAAAAGGTGATGTTCCCTTCACACTATGATTCGTGCCTTTCCCCCCTTGCTTTGCATACCCTCAAACTTAGGCTCTTGCCTCATTTTCCACACTTGTTTTTCTCGCTCCCTTCTTCTTAGGCCTTGAGCCATACTTCAGCACTTATCTCATAATTAGCATTTAGCGAGAATGGGGGCCAAAAGTGGTATTAAGAATGGTATTAAGGCTTGCAATGTGGTTGCCAAGTAAAGGTTTTAAGGTTCAAAATTGGCTAACAAGGGTTAATGATTATGGAGGGCGTATCATTGATGTGGTTAGACAACTGAGGGCCTAAACTCTTTTTCTTGGTGCAACTACATCTAAGATTTCGCCGTGAATCATATTTAAGGCAAGTTCTATACATGATGTAATGCATGAGATTCACAAAAATATCCTCTCCACGCAAAGCATCACCCTTAAAGGGTCTACAAGAGTCATTTTTTCAAACAAAACATCACATTAGAACATCAAGCAAGCAGACCTCATAAGTCAAGTAGGGAATTTACAATGTACAACTAAGATTACTATGTTATGGTGTCAACATTTGCTCATTATCTTCGTCTTCATGCCCTTGTTTTCACATTCTCACTTCAACTTCACAAAGAACTCAAAGTGACATGGAATTTTCCATAAGAATGTCTCCACTCAATCCATCATCTGAAAAAGCCAATCTGGTTCGACAACAAAAATAACTAAAATAAAATAAAAACTTATCCATGGGAAAGAATCGTGGTCAAAAGAAAACCCTAGGAGCTTTAATTTCTACCCTAATATTTACAATGGCAAAAAAGGAATACAATTTTGGGGCCATATCATTCTATATTTTAAAAATATGATGCTTAAAAAGACCCCATTTAGTCACTAAGTACGATTCACAAAAAAGACACAAACCAAGCCATTCATTCATTCAGAAAAACAAACACGCCCGACAAGGACAATCATCAATCACAATAGCCCGACAAAGACTTGACATAATAAAACTCAAAATAAAAAAAATCAAGAATTTTTTTTAGAAACAAATCTCCCCCTATCAACAGCACTCATCCCTCCCCTCACTTAAAATCAAACATTGTCCCTAATGTAAATGTCACGCCCCAAGCCTACACCCTGGACGTAACACGGTACTTAAAGCCACAAATGACCCCAAGTCAACCCTTGGTCTATCATACACTAACATTTTGAGTAAACATGCTCAACGGATGTTTTATATAAAAGGTTCATTAGTTTAAGAAAATGTAAAGACTAGAAGTAGAGAAAGAAATATTATATCTGAAACACAATTCTGAAAGACAAGTCTAGTCTGAAAGCCAACTATTGAGGAGTTGCTGGGAAAGGTCTCCAGCCAACTCTAAGTCTCAACAAAACCTTTTCCGAATGAATTAAATAAACAAAGCCCTTGAATGAGGAGGACTCAAACTCTGATCTGCTGAAAAGGAATGCTCTGAAACTGAAGTAACTATCTATGCTGAACTTGAGAATCTGTAGCTGTATCATGAAATGATACAACATGAAAAGCATGAGTCAGTACTTTGAATGTACTGAGTAAGTGGGAGAAACATAGTTAATGTAAATTATAAACTGCAAGGACACTCCATGACCAACAGGTAAACTGAACTGAGCTACTGATATAATCTAAAATGGTCAAAACGACACTGTCTTATGGTCAAGGACACGTCCAAGGTCTGAAACACTGAAATATGAGATATTGTACTGAACTGAGCTGCTTATTCTGATACTGGATTAGACTGACTAGTGGAAGAGTCTATAACCTACATACAACCACGTGGGCTAGATATGGAGTCCGATGTATACATCCCACCGGTAGGACCCAATATACCTTGCTAGGGTATAAAGGCATGAACCGTGTGATCAGACAAATATATCTGGGGACAATTAGGCCAAGTAATATTGTAACCTATGCTGGCAACATAGTTTTCGGAACCAAGGTGTGCTGGAACCCCAGCTCGCTAGGTACTACATTCTATTCCCACTGGAAAACCTAAACTGAACTACTAAGTTGATAGCTCAAAACTGGGGCCCAAGACTAGTCAGGGACGAATAACTGCATGTACCGTGAGAGCCGTATCAGACCAGATTCTTAAACTGGGTTCTAGGACTGGTCAGAGCTGCTTATCTAGAAGCGTCGTAACCGTCTACTAAACAACTAATACAAAATTGGGGTCCTAGTGCTGGTCAGAGCTATAACTGAATGTCATGACCGCCTAGTGGACCAAATAACTAAAATCTAAATCTGAGTCAGAAAACTGGTAGGCACCATTGACACCTCAAAAATAAACAGGAGTCAAACTGATCAGTTAACATTTTCTAGACAACACTGAGGTTGCTAAAATTCATACTGAAGCTAGACTGATATGATTCTAACTGAGACTAGACTGATAGATTTTTGAGTTCTAACTGACTAAATTACTAAGCAGCTAATAGAGATCTCAATAATGCCAACAACATGGACAATTACATAATATAAGGCGAATTTTAAGAATTACGGGAATTTCATTCAACAGAGAAAAAGTCATTCTTGTTAGTGAATATTTGCTCAACATATATATATATATATATATATAGGAAATTCTAGAAAATTCAACCCAAATCGTCCTTCATTCACTAGAGAGAACTGAACAAGCAAAATCATTACCCGAAGCTTAGGGCTTCAATTCACCTTTGTGATAAAACTGACAGTTTGATAAGGAACTGATGGAGAATATATTAACAATAAGTTTAAACATTATTCTAAGGGAAATCAATGAAAATAAACAAGAATTCTTTTCATGCTATAAAGCTCAGGGCTTAAAACTGATAGAAGAAATTGAAGAGAACTTTGAGGACACAAGGGAAGGACAATCCCCTTGCTAGAAAACCCCCACATACCTGTCGACGAATTCCCTGGAGAAGAGGACCTGGACTGCTGCGATGAGTGAATAACCCTAAGTCTTGTTAGAGAGTTTCTTGAGAGAATTGTCGATGAAATTCTGAGTGTAGACATGAGAATAAGGGGAGAAAACCATTCAAACCCTCTAATAGTTCTTAATTTAGGTTCAAAACGATGTAATTTAGGGACTAAGTAAATAGGAGATTACTAAAATAACCCTAGTAAAATCCTGAAAACTGGTTGACAAGGTCCCAATCGGTTACTCAACGAGTCGTTGGTTGGGACCAGGACTCGTTGGGACCTCTCATTAGGTCTACTGCCTGGATTCACTAATGTCACCACGAGGGACTCAAGGAGTCATGGTCACTCACCATGACTTATGGTCACCATTCGTGCATCACACTACCTCATTATAGGGATTTAATGCCAAGTCCTGTAACGGGTGACTTAACGAGTCGTCTGCACTGATAATGACTCATTGCACCCACTAATCAAGTACACTGGATGACTACATGATCTTGGGCAGATTTATATGCCCAAGTGATACGAAAACGTATCATTTTTGCCTTGTTTATCGTGCAATGTGTATACATTTTCATGTAATTGGTAATAAAATGTGAATTTATACTAACCAACATGATTAGCATTGTTTTGTAGGTAAAATGTCATTTCGGGAAGCTAAAATGCATGTTGGAGGATATCGGAGTTGGACTTGGATGCGAGCAAGGGAAAAGCATTGGACTGCACCAATTAAAGGGGCTCCGCGATGGAGCCGTGTCACGCTACCATCGCGGAGGCATTCTGCCTGGACGGTGAAAAATGTATCAATTCCAGTGGAGGCTCGCGACAGCTCCGTGGCATGGTGGCAAGCCTCCGCGTTGCACGCCGTGCCACGTTGATGCTTTATACCTGGACCCCCAAATTCCAGTGAGGGTCCGCGTCCACGCTGTGTCACGGAGGCAGTGCTCCACGATGCACCCCGTGACATGTTGCTTGTTATTCCGGGAAAAATTCCCACTAGTATAAATAGAACACTTAAGTGTATATTTCATAATGCAGACTTGGTGGAGCAAGGACGTGGGTTACAGGCAGTTGAGGGACGAAAAGTTTAGGGATTTTTCTCTCTTTCTTTCTTCTCTAATTCAATTGTTTGTATGATTAACACTTGTTTTAGGATGATTAATCCACAAATGAGTGGCTAATTCCCTTCCTTGCTGAGGTTATGAACATTTGTGATGAATTTTGATTATTGAATTATATGGTTTTTCATCTTCTTCTTCCATGTTGTTCTATTAATTCTTGTTCTTACTGCATTAGTGTGTGGCCGACATTAATGTATATCTAAAAAGTCCGATTTCACTCGAGAGAGCACGAAATTGGAAAGTTGTGAATTAATAGGATATTGTTCTTTACTTGATTTGGGAAAATTGAGTTTTGATGTGCTTTCCTGATAGAAATATACTTGAAAGCCGTATTATTCAATTTAGGAACCAGAATTGTATTGCTAGGTCATGAATTGCATTTGATCACAGAAATGTAGACGAATGGTTTATGATTCTTAAGTGAGATTAAATACGAGAGTTTTAATCTCTTGGCTAATGTTCTTGGCTAGCAACTGGAAGAAAAGATTAACCAATGTATGATTATAATCAGTTTCATTACATGTTCTTAACCTCGGCATGCTCATATCCATAGTTTAAATTCAAAGTAGATAATTGTTAGTAGTTATAGTATAGAAATTATAAAACAAATTATTCAAATTCTGGTTACGTTGTTGTCAGCATATTTAGAAGTGAGATAGAATATAGTATACTTAAGCAATTTTCACTTATCCAGAGTCTCCGTGGATCGATACTTGGCTTACTAAAGCCACTTACTACTTTTTTGACCACGTGCACTTGCGTGTCGGTTTAGATACCTATAACAAACGCACCGAACAAGTTTTTGGCATCGTTGCTAGGGAGACTAGGCAATTGGTGAAATTGTATTAAGTGTAAATTTACTGTATTTTTATTTTATTTTCTTAAGTGTTGACAACTTGGTCTTAGCCTGTATTTTGCAGGCTTAATTTCTGTGAACACTGGCAAGAGACAAAGAGCTGGTGGAATCTTATATAGAGCCTGAACGTATATTTCATAGTAAACGGAGAGAAGCTCTATAAAGGAAGCTTCAGTTGCTCAGACAGACTATTATGGAGCAACAAAATCCACCGGTTGTGAGGGCAGTGTTAGTGCCCGAAGAAGCAGCAGCAAGGCCAGTTCGCGAGGTGGCAATCCCACATGCCAACAATGTTACATCCAGTATCCGCAAACCAGAGCCTGGAGGGAGATTTGAACTCAAGAAAAATATGGTGCAACTGTTGCACACAAGCGGGCAATTTACCGGTCTCCCTCATGTAGACCCACAACAGCATCTCCAAAACGTTTTGGAGATAAGTGACACTTATATACCCGCTGGAGTGTCACCTGATTATGTTCGGCTTACATTATTTCCGTTCTCATTACTTGGTGAAGCCAAGAGGTGGTTGAAAGCTGAGCCACCAAATTCTATTTCAACGTGGGATGATCTTGCACGAAAGTTCTTGATAAGATTTTTTCCTTCCGCTAAAACAGCCAGACTTAGAAGTCAAATTCTAAGTTTCAAACAGAGGGAGGGAGAAAACTTATATCAAGCCTGGGAAAGATTTAAATCCATGTTGCGGGACTGTCCTCCTCATCATCAGTCCAATGAGGTGTTGGTGCACACATTATTGAGGGTTTGGAACCCCATACCAAAATTTTGATAGATTCAGCAGTTGGAGGGCAAACGCTGGAAAAGACTTATGAGGAGTTGTACACCTTGCTAAACCGGATTTCACAGGGCAATCCAGAATGGAATGCTGATTCATCACGAGGTGGAACAAGGAAAACAGCAGGAGTACTTGAAGTGGATGGATTTACAGCTATCGCTGCACAGATAGCTGCCTTGCAGAATCAATTGAACAACCACTTTAGCAACATGAATTTGAACCAGCCGTCAGCTCCAGTTAATGCGGTCCAGCAAATGTGGTGTGAAGTGTGTGGAAGCAGTAAGCACTCAGCTGAGTGTTGTAGAGCAAACCCAGATTCGGTTAACTTTGTGGGCAATGCACAAAGAAATCAGCAGCAGTGTGGTAGTAGCTACAATTCAAATTGGAGGAACCATCCAAATTTTTCATGGGGTAGCAACAACCATCAAGGCCAAAGTTCGGGTCAGGGTATGCAAAGAAATCAAGGAGGGCAACAGAACTACCAATCTCAATTCAGAAATAACAATGCCCCTCCTCCACCACCATCACCCAGTATTGAGGAGATGTTCAAGACCATGATCGCTAATCAAGCGCAATTGCAGGCTGACTATGTTATATTGGCAGCCGAAGTGAAAAATAACCAGTTAGCGACCAAGGCTCTTGAGTATCAATTTGGGCAATTTGCTAGTGCCCAAAATACAAGGCCCAGAGGAGGACTGCCTAGCGACACGGATTCGAATCCGAAGCAGGTAAATACAGTGACCACAAGGAGTGGTTTGCAGCTGAAGGAGGTGGAACCAGAAAGACCACCTCAAAACTCGGGAGCAGCAGAAGTTGAGGGGGAGCAAAGTTCGGAAAGGGGGAAGACCAAAGAAGCTGAATCAGAAAGACCTCCACCCCCGTTCCCTCAACGACTCAAGAAACACAAAGAGGAGGCGTGTTTCAAGAAATTCATGGAGGTGCTTAAACAGGTACATGTTAACTTACTCCTTGTTGATGTCTTGCAGGGAGTGCCTAAATATGCCAAATACATTAAAGACATCGTGGCCAACAAAAGTCGTTTGACTGAGTATGCCACGGTAGCTTTGACGGAGGAGTGCACTTCTCGGATCCAAAATAGACTGCCCACGAAGCTAAAAGACCCTGGAAGTTTTACTATCCAGCTTACTATTGGGCAGAGCATCCGAGCTCGTGGATTGTGTGACCTGGAAGCGAGCATAAATCTGATGCCATCTTCGGTATTCAGAAAGTTGGGTCTAGGGAGTCCTAGACCTACAACCGTAATCTTTCAGTTGGTGGATCGATCCTTAGCTAGGCCGGATGGCATTGTTGAGGATGTTCTAGTGCAAGTGGGCTCCCTAATTTTCCCAGTAGATTTTATTGTTCTGGATTTTGAACCAGACACGGAAGTCCCATTTATTTTGGGACGACCCTTCTTGGCAACCGGGAAAGCATTAATCGACGTAGCTGCGGGTCAACTTACTATGCAAGCACATGACAAGGTAGAGGTGTTCGATGTGTACAAAGCACCCAAGCTCCCGATCATGAATGAAGAACTCTCGGTGATCAATGTAATTGATCATGGTAATGCTAAGCAAGTGAATGATTCCCGAGAGTTGATGGGAAGACTACCGGATAGGTGTAAGCACTACTGGGGGGAGGACAATGATCGTGAGAAATCGTCCATCACCCTAGCGGACAATTGAGCGTAAATGACGTCGAGCCGCGACGGTAAACCAGGCGCTGCACGGGAGGCAACCCGTGAAAATATTTTTCTTTCATTTTGTAAAGTGTAAATAGATTTTTCTTTTCTTTTTCTTGATTTAGTACAAAATTTTTTCTTTTTAGTTAGTATTTTTTTTATTTTAGTTAGGTGAAACCTATTATTCTAACCAATTTTGTTTAGTGAGATGATTTTCAGGTCAAACGGAGAAAATTATGCACGGAATCGTGAAGGAAAAGGCGAGGTATGAAAAAATTAATAAAATGTAGAAGACAGTGAGCTGGGGCGATAGCACCGTGTCAAGGAGGAGGACCTCCGCGTTACCCTCCGTGACACGTTGAGGTATAATCTGGAAATTTCAAAATTTCCAGTAAGCTATCGCGATGGCTCCGTGTCACGGAGGCAGTGCACCGCGATGCACTCCGTGACACGTTGCCATATAAATTGTGATGGGTCACACCGGGTTGCCGGGTGACCCGCGTGTTTTTCTACATTTTAAACCCCGATTTCCCTTTTTTTTCCCTCATTCTTGTTCTCCTCCGCGACCAAACATCCCTAAATCCCTTCCCCACCAACGTGCCACAGCTTAAGGCAAAGAATTACCAAGTTTTCTTCGGTTCTTCAACTTTGAGGTATGTTTTCCGATTCTATCTCAAGTTTTTGTCGATTTTATTCGAATTTAAGCTTGAGAGGTGAGATAAATCACCCTAAGTCGAAATTTAGCATGAATTTGAGTTATTTATTGATTGATAAAAGTTCGGAATGTTGTAATGATCGTTTGAACTTGTCGATTGCATGAATTATTCGAATTTGATTGCGAAATTCAATTTTAGGGCTTGGTTGTTGAAATCGAAGTTGGGGATGTGGTGAATTCTTGAAATATATGCCGGGGTGTACTTGTGATATGAGATAAGTCGTTGTAGAAAATTGTTTGAATGTAATAGACGACGAATTCTCGGGTTTTGGGGAAAATGTTGAAAATTGTTCAAATTGGGTTGGTTGTATAGGTTCATGTGTATATAATTTTTGTTGTTGTTTTGGTTTCGTTGTTTTTCTTTGCTAAGTGCGTTGGTTGAATTGCTAGGGATGGTAGTGATTGGGATTAGCTGTACGAAGTCTGAGTAGTACGCTGAAGTTATACCGTCGAATTTTTCTTTGTGAACGCACTAAGCATGAATTGTACAGCTGTTTTTTGGTGTAAATAAAGTTACTCTTGCCGTAGTATCGTAACCATAGCTAAGGACTAAGTGTGGGGTAAACTTAGCGTAACCCGACCTTAGCCAAAGTTAATATTCATTTAGCTTGATATTGCGCTTGTTTATTTGTGTTGACAGACAAAATGGCAAGCAGGCAAGATAAAGGTAAGGGTGCATCCACTTCAGGCACCGGGAGGAAAAGACTTAGACTGGGCACAGCAGTCCCAGCCGCACCAGCAGTTCCACGCGGCTAGTGCCGCCAATACAGAATTAGATGGGTGACTGATGAGGGGAAGAAGTGGTATGCTAAGCACAAGGAAAATAAATACTTCCCCGAGAAGCATGTAGCACTGGAACCATTAGCACAGGAGTTCCCCCGAATAGTTCAACGGATCGAGGCTGCAGGGCTAAGTTTCATATTTCAGGAGCCCAAGGAATGCAACCTACACCTAGTCCGGGAGTTCTATGCTAATTGGAACCCGACAATCAGAAGCCACACCATCAAGATCAGAGGGCAGATAGTCACTCTGGAACCCCTACAGCTAAATGCCATCATCGGAGCGCGGGACACAGACGCCCACGTTCTCCGCTAGCTAAATATTACCCCACCATATGCCGATATCAAACGCACACTGTGTGGGGCTCGATCCACAGCTAGATGGAGCAGACACAAAGAAAGGGGCTACCACCAGACTCTGCCTTATTCTCAAATGAACAGGGAGGCCCGAATCTGGCTGAGGATAGTCTGCTCGTGCCTAATCCCGGGGGTACACATGACTGATGCGACCTAGGACCGTGTTTGCCTGGTGTATACCCTGATGAAATGGCTGGATATTAATGTTGGGGCGATCATCATATCCGCCATGAAGAGAACCCGATTACACCAGGGCCACAGGTATGGGTTCGGTGGACTAATCACCACCTTTCTCCGGGGCCTCGATGTCGAGGAAGAGGCTTTGGATTATATCCCGCAGTTGGAGCGGCGGGCCTTGGATGTGACTAAAACTAAGGCCCCCGACACCACCCACGGGCCAGTGCTGACACTTGGCGAGCGACATGCTCGTGCTGACCAGTACATGGCGCGGATGTTTGGAATGCAAATGCTCCAGCTCAGGATCGGTGGGAGACCAGCCACGGAGGAGGAGCTATGGCAGCTCGAGCTAGATTACCCATTTGGCGAAAATGCCAAGGCTCTATGTCGAGTGGGGCCAGCCTTTGTAGAGCCTACTGACGATGACATCCCCACGGATGAGGAGACATGCCAGGAGGACTCCGATGTGGAGTCCGATGATGACGACGGAGGCGACTCAGACATGGGAGATGAGGCAGCAGCACCTGATGAAGAAGTGGAATACTTTGACTGATCAGGGAGTTCCACCACCCAATTTTGTGATTTTTAATTTTTGTGAACACTGGGGACAGTGTTCGGTTTAAGTGTGGGGTGGGAAGTAGTTAGGTGTTGGGCTGGGCTGGTTTGCTTTTATGCTTTCCTCTATATTTTTGTATGTATGTTTCCCTGTGTTTGTGAATTGCAAACTGTTCTGTATTTGTAATTATTTGTGTAATTGATGTGTGTTGTGGAATGTTGATGTTGCCAGTTGAGTTTGTAAAATTTTTGTAAATATTTTTTTTTCTATCGAAATGATCGATATTTTTAAAATTTTGCAAAAAAAAATATGTGTTCATATTAGAATATTTTGTAAATAATTTTTCCATCGAAATGATCGATGTTTTGCAAACTTTTTCAATTTTTAATTTTTTTTGGGTTTCTCGGCGTTTGTTTTCGGTTCTTTTACAGAGAATGGTCCCATTGAACCGACGTCATAGTTAGTGACCGTTCCCTATGATGGATGGATGACGACCGTCTTAAGGGAAATGTAGTCGGTAGGAGTAGTGATTTTAATTTATTTTCAGTTTTTTTCTTTGGTGGATTGCATCACGGAACCTGTAGTTACTATATGGTTGTGAAATGTTAGTTGTGTGTTGTACCTGGTATTCAAAATGCAAAAGTGATTCCTATAAAAGCATGCAATTTTGTAAATAAGTTGAGATACCTAGGCTGTAGAGTTCGATTCGGTGTGATTGAGGCTTAATGTTTGAATTCATGTAATTAGCTGATTGAAGAGTCTGTGAATACATCTTGAATCGAGCATGTGCATAAAGTGTGAAGTGAGGTATTGTTATTCCATACTATTGTGAAGTGTCTAGAACTTGCCTGGTGTGTGTACAAAACGAAATGAAGGAGGTGTATTGTTGGAAAGGATGTAGGCATTTCTTTGTTTTAACCGAGAGTTTCTATTTTTTTCTTGTCATACTCCCCTGGTTATGTGATTGTATACCCTAGTCAGCCCGTTGAGCCTTTAGCCTATTACTTCTTTCTTTTGTCCAAAATGCATAAACTGAGCTTAATTCTTTCTTTTCATTAGCCGTAAAGTCTATACAAAACTCTTAAGCGCTTAAGAAGAGAAAATAATTTTCCCAAAGTGTCAAGGAGTGAGAATGGTGAAAAGAAAAAGAAAAGCAGAGTGATAGAAGAAAAGAAAAGGTTTAAGGTGCACTTGCTATAATAGAATGCTAATGAAGGTGCATGAAAAACCTTTGTTTTCGTGTCAAGTGTGCTTGATGAAATGGGCCATACTAAAGGAAATCATCAAGAAAGGGATGATGAAAAAAAAAGAAAAGAGAGAAACAATGTCCATGAGTTGATGGGAATGTGTTGCAAAGGCGCTTAAGGATGCTAGTGGCTATTATTGGTTAATCCAATATATACTAGTTCCATAGCTTCCATTACAACCCATTAAAGTCCTACGTGATCTTACATTGCATTTCTTTATGTTAGTGGAGTAATACACTAAGGGCAAGCTTATGGGTCATGACATGATGCATGTGAATTCTTTTGGGAGAGAGAGTGAAATTATTTTTTACATGCCCTTACTTGAATGTTTGTGTGTCACATGAGCAAAAAGGGGAAGATTCTCTTTAGTTGTGAGGGCACATGCTTGATGAAAGATTGATGTTCGTGTCGGATATCTTGATTAGCTGATTTGCATGAGTTTTCCGATATCGAGAGTCGATTCATAAAGTCTAGGAAGTCTTAATGCATTGAAGGTCATTGCATTGTTGAGACCATGCATGTTTTCTTGATGATTTGAAATATTGAATGATCGGTATGACCGTAGCTCAAATTGTCGCACCATAGTGGCGAAGGTTGGGATGTAAATTGCATGAATTGTGTGTTTGTTGTTCGAGGTCGAATAAGGATTTAAGTGTGGGGTAAGTGATCTTGGGCAGATTTATATGACCAAGTGATATGCAAACGTATCATTTTCGCCTTGTTTATCGTGCAATGTGTATACATTTTCATGTAATTGGTAATAAAATGTGAATTTACACTAACCAACATGATTAGCATTGTTTTGTAGGTAAAATGTGATTTCGGGAAGCTAAAATGCATGTTGGAGGATATTCGAGTTGGACTTGGATGAGAGCAAGGGAAAAGCATTGGACTGCACCAATTAAAGGGGCTCCGCGATGGAGCCGTGTCACGCTACCATCGCAGAGGCATTCTGCCTGGAGGGTGAAAAATGCATCAATTCCAGTGGAGGCTCGCTACAGCTCCGTGGCACGATGGCAAGCCTCCGTGTTGCATGCCATGCCACGTTGATGCTTTATACCTGGACCCCCAAATTCCAGTGAGGGTCCGCGTCCACGCCGTGTCACGGAGGCAGTGCTCCGCGATGCACTCCGTGACACGTTGCTTGTTATTCCGGGAAAAATTCCCACTAGTATAAATAGAACACTTAAGTGTATTTTTCATAATGCAGACTTGGTGGAGCAAGGACGTGGTTTACAGGCAGTTGAGGGACGAAAAGTTCAGGGTTTTTTCTCTCTTTCTTTCTTCTCTAATTCAATTGTTTGTATGATTAACACTTGTTTTAGGATGATTAATCCACAAATGAGTGGCTAATTCCCTTCCTTGCTGAGGTTATGAACACTTGTGATGAATTTTGATTATTGAATTATATGGTTTTTCATCTTCTTCTTCCATGTTGTTCTATTAATTCTTGTTCTTACTGCATTAGTGTGTGGCCGACATTAATGTATATCTAAAAAGTCCGATTTCACTCGAGAGAGCACGAAATTGGAAAGTTGTGAATTAATAGGATATTGTTCTTTACTTGATTTGGGAAAATTGAGTTTTGATGTGCTTTCCTGATAGAAATATACTTGAAAGTCGTATTAGTCAATTTAGGAACCGGAATTGTATTGCTAGGTCATGAATTGCATTTGACCACAAAAATATAGACGGATGGTTTATGATTCTTAAGTGAGATTAAATACGAGAGTTTTAATCTCTTGGCTAATGTTCTTGGCTAGCAACTGGAAGAAAAGATTAACCAATGTATGATTATAATCAGTTTCATTACATGTTCTTAACCCCGGCATGCTCATATCCATAGTTTAAATTCAAAGTAGATAATTGTTAGTAGTTATAGTGTAGAAATTATAAAACAAATTATTCAAATTTTGGTTACGTTGTTGTCAGCATATTCAGAAGTGAGATAGAATATAGTATACTTAAGTAATTTTCACTTATCCAGAGTCTCCGTGGATCGATACTTGGCTTACTAAAGCCACTTACTACTTGTTTGACCACATGCACTTGCGTGTCGGTTTAGATACCTATAACAAACACACCGAACACTACATATATACTAACTAGAGACTGCCCACGAGTGACCTAACGGGTCATGGTCAGAGACCACGAATCGTGAGGTCCCTTGTTTGGTACACTGCCTCCTTTCTTTGAAATCTCCAGCCTCCTCCTCACGGCTCACCTAACGAATCATGGGGTCACCTAACGAGTCGTTAGGTGGGTCGTTTTGCAACACTTCTATGGTTTCTCAAATTTTCTAAATTATGTCCTGGATATTGATTTTGAGATTCCGGGCCATTACAGTAAATATGCAAAAAGTGAGAAGGGATAAGGAACTCCCTAAATGGGTCACTCATCTTCATCATCAACCTCAGTGTCACCACCCTCACCTCCACGAGAATCACCAAGCCCAGCGAAATCGTCACCCAGCCCTTCAAACAAGTTATCAATTAGCCCCCGAGCTGAAGATGGAGCAGCCATTGTAGTATCCAAAGCACTCATGTTGGGCACTTCGACTGAAGTATGACTTTTCTACTCCTGTGCCTCAGTTAGGAGGGACATGACTGCCCCTTCTACTGCATCCACCCTCTTACACAAAGTGGCGGCATTCTCGTACAATGATTTGAGCTCCTTCTTTATTGTTTTGCAATGAGTGCTAAGAGGCTCTTAGCCAAATATTGAAGCTGGCTTTCATGCGAGTTTGTCATCTCCACAAGGTGATGTAGACCACTTGACTAAGAAGATTGGGGAGGTGGAGAAAACCTTTTCTGGGGCATGTCACCCGATGCTTGGCCTGACATGTCAGGCTAGGGCACATTGGATTCGAGGGCGATTCGAGATTGGGCTGACCCGTGGGAGAGGGCTTCTTCTTGCACGCTGAAGGCTTGATGGCGTTTCTGTTTCACTGCCGGTGCTTTGGCGTCTCTCTTCCTACCAATGGTAATCATTCCTAGAGTAGAGGAAGGTGTCTTGTCCGGAAAAAGAGGCACTCCGGCTGCTGCACAAAGTTGGAAGATCAAAATAATATATGGCATGGAAGTGCTAGAGTACCGAGCCTTCTTCTTCATCTGTTGAGCTACAATTTTGCCAAAGTTGATGGGACCCCCGACATAATGCAAGCAATCAGGATGGCTGCCTCCATAGTGACCTGCTGCTCATTCTTGGATGGGATGATGCGAGAACAAATAAAGTCCAACCATAACTTGGCCTCGAATTTCAAATTGTGGTGAGAGTTTTCGCCACCCACGGAGTCTTAGAGAGGAGTATTAGCAGCAATAATGTGATCCACCCAAGCATACTGTTCCTTCATATCGGCCACCCGTGCCATGTACTCCATAGTAGAGTCTATTTCAACTTCCCAAAATAGATAATTTATAGCAGTCGGGGTGATTGATCTTAGGCAGAATTATATGCCAAAGTGATGCTCAAATGCTCTATTTCATCTTGTTTATCTCTCATTATTTGTACATTCTCATGTGATTTGTAGTTAAATGTTGAATTTATACTAACAAACATGATTAGTGTTGTTTTGCAGGAAAAATGTATTTTTAGGAAGCTAAGTTGCATGTTGGTGAAAATCGGGAATGGACTCGGAAGCGATCAGTGGAAAAGGTCAAGGAAAAATAGTAAACAAAGGGGCTCCGCGATGGAGCCGTGTCACGCTGCCATCGCGGAGGTAGTCTGCCTCAGATGAGTTACTTGGACAAATTCCAGTGAAGGTCCGCGTCGGTGCCGTGGCACGTTGGCCAAGCCCAGCGTTACATGTCGTGGAACGTTGCCCATATTTACCTGGAACATAAAATTCCAGTGAGGGTCCGCGTTTGCGACGTGTCACGGAGGCAGTGCTCCGCGATGCACTCCGTGACACGTTGCTTGTTATTTCGGGAAAAATTCCCACTAGTATAAATAGCACACTTAGGTTTATTTTTAATTTATTCTGACTTGGTTGAGCAAGAACGTGGGTTACGGGCAGTTGAGAGGACGAAAATTCTAGGGTTCGTGATCTTGGGCAAATTTATATGCCCAAGTGATACTCAAACGTATCATTTTCACCTTGTTTATCTAGCAATGTGTATACATTTTCATGTAATTCGTAATAAAATGCGAATTTATACTAACCAACATGATTAGCATTGTTTTGTAGGTAAAATGTGATTTCGAGAAGCTAAAATGCATGTTGGAGGATATCGGAGTTGGACTTGGATGCGAGCAAGGGAAAAAGCATTGGACTGCACCAATTTAAGGGGCTCCGCGATGGAGCCGTGTCACACTGCCATCGCGGAGGCATTCTGCTTGGAGGGTGAAAAAATTCAGCAATTCCAGTGGAGGCTCGCGACAGCTCCGTGGCACGGTGGCAAGCCTCCGCATTGCATGCCGTGCCACGTTGGTGCTTTATTCCTGGACCCCCAATTTCCAGTGAGGGTCCGCGTTCACGCCGTGTCACGGAGGCAGTGCTCCGTGATGCACTCCGTGACACGTTGCTTGTTATTCCGGGAAAAATTCCCACTAGTATAAATAGAACACTTAAGTTTATTTTTCATAATTCAGACTTGGTGGGGCAAGGACGTGGGTTACAGGCAGTTGAGGGACGAAAAGTTCAGGGTTTTTTCTCTCTTTCTTTCTTCTTTAACTCAATTGTTTGTATGATTAACACTTGTTTTAGGATGATTAATCCACAAATGAGTGGCTAATTCCCTTCCTTGCTGAGGTTATGAACACTTGTGATGAATTTTGATTATTGAATTATATGGTTTTTCATCTTTTTCTTCCATGTTGTTCTATTAATTCTTGTTTCTACTGCATTGGTGTGTGGCCGACATTAATGTATATCTAAAAAGTCCGATTTCACTCGAGAGAGCACGAAATTGGAAAGTTGTGAATTAATAGGATATTGTTCTTTACTTGATTTGGGAAAATTGTGTTTTGATGTGCTTTCCTGATAGAAATACACTTGAAAGCCGTATTAGTCAAATTAGGAACCGGAATTGTATTGCTACGTCATGAAATGCATTTGATCACAAAAATGTAAACGGATGGTTTATGATTCTTAAGTGAGATTAAATACGAGAGTTTTAATCTCTTGGCTAATGTTCTTGGCTAGCAACTGGAAGAAAAGATTAACCAATGTATGATTATAATCAGTTTCATTACATGTTCTTAACCTCGGCATGCTCATATCCATAGTTTAAATTCAAAGTAGATATTTGTTAGTAGTTATAGTATAAAATTTATAAATCAAATTATTCACTTTTTGGTTACATTGTTGTCAGCATATTTAGAAGTGAGATATAATATAGTATACTTAAGCAAATTTCACTTATCCAGAGTCTCTGTGGATCGATACTTGGCTTACTAAAGCCACTTACTACTTGTTTGACCACGTGCACTTGCGTGTCGGTTTTTAACCCCTACAAACGCACCGAACAAGTTTTTGGCACCGTTGTCGGGGAGACTAGGCAATTGGTGAAATTGTATTAAGTGTAAATTTACTGTATTTTTATTTTATTTTCTTAAGTGTTGACAACTTGGTCTTAGCTTGTATTTTGCAGACTTAATTGCTGTGAACACTGGCAAGAGACAAAGAGCTGGTGGAATCTTATATAGACCTGAACGTATATTTCATAGTAAATGGAGAGAAGCTCTACAAAGAAAGCTGCAGTTGCTCAGACAGACTATTATGGAGCAACAAAATCCACCGGTTGTGAGGGCAGTGTTAGTGCCCGAAGAAGCAGCAGCAAGGCCGGTTCGCGAGGTGGCAATCCCACATGCCAACAATGTTACATCCAGTATCCGCAAACCAGAGCCTGGAGGGAGATTTGAACTCAAGCAAAATATGGTGCAATTATTGCACACAAGCGGGCAATTTACCGGTCTCTCTCATGAAGACCCACAACAGCATCTCCAAAACTTTTTGGAGATAAGTGACACTTATATACCCGCTGGAGCGTCACCTGATTATGTTCGGCTTACATTATTTCCGTTCTCATTACTTGGTGAAGCCAAGAGGTGGTTGAAAGCTGAGCCACCAAATTTATTTCAACGTGGGATGATCTTGCACGAAAGTTCTTGATAAGATTTTTTCCCTCTGGTAAAACAGCCAGACTTAGAAATCAAATTCTAAGTTTCAAATAGAGGGAGGGAGAAAATTTGTATCAAGCCTGGGAAATATTTAAATCCATGTTACGGGACTGTCCTCATCATCATCAGTCCAATGAGGTGTTGGTGCACACATTTATTGAGGGTTTGGAACCCCATACCAAAATTTTGCTAGATTCAGCAGCTGGAGGGCAAGCGCTAGAAAAGACTTATGAGGAGCTGTACACTTTGCTAAACCGGATTTCACAGGGCAATCCAGAATGGAATGCTGATTCATCACGAGGTGGAGCAAGGAAAGCAGCAGGAGTGCTTGAAGTGGATGGATTTACAGCTATCGCTGCACAGATAGCTGCCTTGCAGAATCAATTGAACAACCACTTCAGCAACATGACTTTGAACCAGCCTTCAGCCCCAGTTAATGCAGTCCAGCAAATGTGGTGTGAAGTGTGTGGAAGCAGTGAGCACTCAGCTGAGTGCTGTGGAGCAAATCCTGATTCGGTTAACTTTGTGGGGAATGCACAAAGAAATCAATAGCAGTATGGGAGTAGCTACAATTCAAATTGGCGGAACCATCCAAATTTTTCATGGGGTAGCAACAACCATCAAGGCCAAAGTTCGGGTCAGGGTATGCAAAGGAATCAAGGAGGGCAACAGAACTACCAATCTCAATTCAGAAATAACAATGCCCCTCCTCCACCACCATCACCCAGCATTGAGGAGATGTTCAAGACCATGATCGCTAATCAAGAGGAATTGCAGGCTGACTATGTTAAATTGGCAGCCGAAGTGAAAAATAACCAGTTAGCGACAAAGGCTCTTGAGTATCAATTTGGGCAATTTGCTAGTGCCCAAAATACAAGGCCCAGAGGAGGACTGCCGAGCGACACGGATCCGAATCTGAAGCAGGTAAATGCAGTGACCACAAGGAGTGGTTTGCAGCTGAAGGAGGTGGAACCAGAAAGACCACCTCAAAACTCGGGAGCAGCAGAAGTTGAGGGGGAGCAAAGTTCGGAAAGGGGGAAGACCAAAGAAGCTGAATCAGAAAGACCTCCACCCCCGTTCCCTCAACGACTCAAGAAACACAAGGAGGAGGCGTGTTTCAAGAAATTCATGGAGGTGCTTAAACAGGTACATGTTCACTTACCTCTTGTTGATGTCTTGCAGGGAGTGCCTAAATATGCCAAATACATTAAAGACATCATGGACAAAAAAAGTCGCTTGACTGAGTATCCCACGGTGGCTTTGACGGAGGAGTGCACTTCCCGGATCCAAAATAGACTGCCCATGAAGCTAAAAGACCCTGGAAGTTTTACTATCCAGCTTACTATTGCGCAGAGCATCCGAGCTCGTGGATTGTGTGACCTGGGAGCAAGCATAAATCTGATGCCATCTTCGGTATTCAGAAAGTTGGGTCTAGGGAGTCCTAGACCTACAACCGTAATCTTGTAGTTGGCGGATCGATCCTTAGCTAGGCCGGATGGCATTGTTGAGGATGTTCTAGTGCAAGTGGGCTCCCTAATTTTCCCGGTAGATTTTATTGTTCTGGATTTTGAACCAGACGCGGAAGTCACATTTATTTTGGGACGACCCTTCTTGGCAACCAGGAAAGCATTAATCGACGTAGTTGCGGGTCAACTTACTATGCGAGCACATGACAAGGTAGAGGTGTTCGATGTGTACAAAGCACCCAAGCTCCCGATGGTGAATGAAGAACTCTCGGTGATCAATGTAATCGATCATGGTAATGCTAAGCAGATGAATGATGCCCGAGAGTTGATGAGAAGACCAGCGGATAGGTGTAAGCACTACTAGGGGGAGGACAATAATCGTGAGAAATCGTCCATCACCCTAGCGGACAATTGACCGTAAAGGACGTCGAGCTGAGACGGTAAACCAGGCGCTGCACGGGAGGCAACCCGTGAAAAAATATTTTTTCTCTCATTTTGTAAAGTGAAAATAGATTTTACTCTTCTTTTTTCTTGATTTAGTACAAAATTTTTCGTTTTAGTTAGTATTTTTTTTTATTTTAGTTAGGTGAAACCTATTATTCTAACCAATTTTGTTTAGTGAGATGATTTTCAGGTCAAACGGAGAAAAATGTGCACGGAATCATGAAGGAAAAGGCGAGGTATGAAAAAATTACTAAAATGTTGAAGACAGTGAGCTGGGGCGATAGCTCCGTGTCACGGAGGAGGACCTCCGCGTTACCCTCCGTGACACGTTGAGGTGTAATCTGGAATTTTCAAAATTTCTTGTAAGCTATCACGATGGCTCCATGTCACGGAGGCAGTGCACCACGATGCACTCCGTGACACGTTGCCATATAAATTGTGACGGGTCACACCGGGTTGCCGGGTGACCCGCGTGTTTTTCTACATTTTAAACCCCGATTTCTCCCCTTTTCCCCTCATTTTTAATTTCCTCCGCGACCAAACATCCCTAAATCCCTTCCCCACCAACGTGACACGGCTTAAGGCAAGGAATTACCAAGTTTTCTTCGGTTCTTCAACTTCGAGGTATGTTTTCCGATTCTCTCTCAAGTTTTTAGCGATTTTATTCGAATTTAAGCATGGGAGGTGAGATAAATCACCCTAAGTCGAAATTTAGCATGAATTCGAGTTATTTATTGATTGATAAAAGTTTGGAATGTTGTAATGATCATTTGAACTTGTCGATTGCATGAATTATTCAAATTTGATTGCGAAATTCAATTCTAGGGCTTGGTTGTGTAAATCGAAATTGGTAATGTGTTGAATTTGTGAAATATATGCCGGGGTGTACGTATTGAATAAGATAAGTCGTTGTAGAAAATTATTTGAATGTAATAGACGACGAATTCTCAGGTTGTGGGGAAAATGTTGAAATTTGTTCAAATTAGGTTGGTTGTATAGGTTCATCTATATGGAATTTTTGTTGTTGTTTTTGTTTCGTTGTTTTTCTTTGCTAAGTGCGACCGTTGAATTGCTAGAGATGGTAGTGATTGTGAATAGCTGTACGAAGTCTGAGTAGTACGTTGAAGTTATACCGTCGAATTTTTCTTGTTGAATGCACTAAGCATGAATTGTATAGCTGGTTGTTTGGTGTAAATAAAGTTATTTTTGCCGTAGTATCGTAACTGTAGCTAAGGACTAACTGTGGGGTAAACTTAGCGTAACCCGACCTTAGTCGAAGTTAATATTCATTTAGCTTGACATTGCGATTGTTTATTTGTGTTGACAGACAAAATGGCAAGCAGGCAAGATAAAGGTAAGGGTGCATCCACTTCAGGCACCGGGAGGAAAAGACTTAGACTGGGCACAGCAATCCCAGCTGCACCAGCAGTTCCACGCGGCCAGCGCCGCCAATACGGAAGTAGATGGGTGACTGATGAGGGGAAGAAGTGGTATGCTAAACACAAGGAGAATAAATACTTCCCCGAGGAGCATATAGCACGGGAACCATTAGCACAGGAGTTCACCCGAATAGTTAAACGGATCGAGGCAGCTGGGCTCAATTTCATATTTCAGGAGCCCAAGGAATGCAACCTACACTTGGTCCGGGAGTTCTATGCTAATTGGAACCCGGCAATCAGAAGCCACACCATCAAGATCAGAGGGAAGATAGTCACTCTGGAACCCCAATAGCTAAATGCCATCATCGGAGCTTGGGACACAGATGCCCACGTTCTCCGCCAGCTGAATATTACCCCACCATATGCCGACATCAGACGCACACTGTGTGGGGCTCGATCCACAGCTAGATGGAGCAGACACAAAGAAAGGGGCTACCACCAGACTCTGCCATATTCTCAAATGAACAGGGAAGCCCGAATCTGGCTGAAGATAGTCTGCTCGTGCCTAATCCTGGGGGTACACATGACTTATGTGACCCGGGATCGTGTTTTCCTAATGTATGGCATGATGAAAGGGCTGGAGATTAATGTTGGGGCGGTCATCATATCCGCCATGAAGAGAGCCCAATTACACCAGGGCCACAGGTATGGGTTCGGTGGACTAATCAGCACCTTTCTCCGAGGCCTCGACGTCGAGGAAGAGGCTTTGGATTATATCCCGCAGTTGGAGCGGCGGGCCTTGGATGTGACCAAAACTAAGGCCCCCGACACCACCCATGGGCCAGTGCTGACACTTGGCGAGCGACATGCTCGTGATGAATGCAAATGCTTCAGCTCAGGATCGGTGGGACCAGCCACGGAGGATGAGCTATGGCTGGTCGAGCTGGATTACCCGTTTGGCGAAAACGCCAGGGATCTATGCCGAGTGGGGCCAGCCTTTGTAGAGCCCACTGACGATAATGTCCCCACGGACGAGGAGACACGCCGGGAGGACTCCGATGTGGAGTCCGATGACGACGACGGAGGCGACTCGGACATGGGAGATGAGGCAGTAGCACCTGATGAAGAAGTGGAATACTTTGACTGATCAGGGAGTTCCACCACCCAATTTTGTGATTTTTAATTTTTGTGAACACTGGGGACAGTGTTCGGTTTAAGTGTGGGGTGGGGAGTAGTTAGGTGCTGGGCTGGGCTGGTTTGCTTATATGCTTTCCTC
Source organism: Datura wrightii (assembly GCA_035772735.1). Lineage (NCBI taxonomy): Eukaryota > Viridiplantae > Streptophyta > Magnoliopsida > Solanales > Solanaceae > Datura > Datura wrightii. Next base: position 12,381,248 of record JASDFA010000002.1, read on the forward strand.
TATATTTTTGTATGTATGCTTCCCTGTGTTTGTGAACTATTCTGTATTTGTAATTACTTGTGTAATTGATGTGTGTTGTGGAATGTTGATGTTGCCAGCTCAGTCTGTAAAATTTTTGTAAATATTTTTTTTTTCTATCGAAATGATCGATATTTTTAAAATTTTGCAAAAATATGTTGTTCATATTTAAAAATATGTTGTAAATAATTTTTCCATCAAAATGATCGATGTGTTGCAAAATTTTTCAATTTTTGTTTTTTGGGTTTCTCGGCGTTTGTTTTCGGTTCTTTTACCGAGAATGGTCCCATTGAACCGACATCATAGTTAGTGACCGTTCCCTATGATGGATGGATGACGACCGTCTTAAGGGAAATGTAGCCGGTAGGAGTAGTTATTTTAATTTATTTTCAGTTTTTTTCTTTCGTGGATTGCATCACGGAACCTGTAGTTACTATATGGTTGTGAAATTTTTGTTGCGTGTTGTAACTGATATTCAAAATGCAAAAGTGATTCGTATGAAAGCATGCAATTTTGTAAATATGTTGAGATACCTAGGCTGTAGAGTTCGATTCGGTGTGATTGAGGCTTAATGTTTGAATTCATGTAATGATCTGATTTAAGAGTCTGTGAATGCATCTTGAATCGAGCATGTGCATAAAGTGTGAAGTGTGGTATTGTTATTTCATGCTATTGTGAAGTGTCTAGAACTTGCCTGGTGTGTGTACAAAACAAAATGAAGGAGGTGTAGTGTTGGAAAGGATGTAGGCATTTCTTTTTTTTCACCCAGAGTTTCTATTTTTTTCTTGTCATACTCCCCTGTTTATGTGATTGTATACCCTAGTCAGCCCGTTGAGCCTTTAGCCTATTATTTCTTTCTTTTGTCCAAAAATGTATAAACTGAGCTTAATTCTTTCTTTTCATTAGTCGTAAAGTCTATACACGTTGCTTGTTATTCCGGGAAAAAATCCCACTAGTATAAATAGAACACTTAAGTTTATTTTTCATAATTCAGACTTGGTGGAGCAAGGACGTGGGTTACAGGCAGTTGAGGGACGAAAAGTTCAGGGTTTTTTCTCTCTTTCTTTCTTCTTTAACTCAATTGTTTGTATGATTAACACTTGTTTTAGGATGATTAATCCACAAATGAGTAGCTAATTCCCTTCCTTGCTGAGTTTATGAACACTTGTGATGAATTTTGATTAATGAATTATATGGTTTTTCATCTTTTTCTTCCATGTTGTTCTATTAATTCTTGTTTCTACTGCATTGGTGTGTGGCCGACATTAATGTATATCTAAAAAGTCCGATTTCACTCGAGAGAGCACAAAATTGGAAAGTTGTGAATTAATAGGATATTGTTCTTTACTTGATTTGGGAAAATTGAGTTTTGATGTGCTTTCCTGATAGAAATATACTTGAAAGCCGTATTAGTCAATTTAGGAACCGGAATTGTATTGCTAGGTCATGAATTGCATTTGATCACAGAAATGTAGACGGATGGTTTATGATTCTTAAGTGAGATTAAATACGAGAGTTTTAATCTCTTGGCTAATGTTCTTGGCTAGCAACTGGAAGAAAAGATTAACCAATGTATGATTATAATCAGTTTCATTACATGTTCTTAACCTCGGCATGCTAGTATCCATAGTTTAAATTCAAAGTAGATATTTGTTAGTAGTTATAGTATAAAATTTATAAATCAAATTATTCACTTTTTGGTTACGTTGTTGTCAGCATATTTAGAAGTGAGACATAGTATAGTATACTTAAGCAAATTTCACTTATCCAAAGTCTCTGTGGATCGATACTTGGCTTACTAAAGCCACTTACTACTTGTTTGACCACGTGCACTTGCGTGTCTGTTTTTAATCCCTACAAACGCACCGAACAGTTCTTCTCTAGCGCTTTCTCCTTTATTTCAATTGTTTGTATGAATTACATTCATTTGATGATGTTTACTCCACAAATGAGTGGCTAAATTCACTTCTTGCTGAGGTTAAGAACATTTGTAGTGGAATGTAATTGTTGATCATTTTGGTTTTTCATCTTTTCTTCCATGGTTGTTCTATCAATTCTTGTTCTTACTGCATTAATGTCTGGACAATGTTAATGTATATCTAAAAAATCCAATTTTATCTTGAAAAGGAAAGAAATTGGAAAGTTGTGAATTGGTAGGATATGATCACTTCTTAGTTTGGGAAAATTGAGAATTGATATACCTTCAGAATAGAAATATATCTTAAAGTTGTATTAGTCAATTAAGGAATCGGTTTCGTATGGCTAGAACATGAAATTATTTTATCACAGAAATGTAGGTTGAAAGTTCATGATTCTTAAGTTGGGTAGAATACAAAAGTTTCTCTCCATAGGCAATAATTCTTGACTAGCAACCGAAGGAAAGATTAACCGAATTGTATCGACAAATTACTTCCCTGCATGTTCATTTTAGCCTTAGCATGCTCATTACTATAGTTCAGACTCATTTTATACTTTTGTTTTAGACTAGTATAAATTAGGAAACCAACTCTCAAAATCTTCTTTAAATTGTTGTCTGCATTTTTAGAGTTAGAGTTCATTAACACTTAATTCGATTATTACCTTGGTTTAGTCCCTGTGGGATCGATACTTGGCTTACTTAATGCATTTTACTACTTGTTCAACCACGTGCACTTGCGTGTAGTTGCGAAACAGACCGAAAAAGTTTTTGGCACCGTTGCCGGGGACTGGCAATTGGTAAAATTGTTTTCTTAAGTGTTAGTTTATGATTTCTATATTGTGCTGACAACTTGATCTTAGCCTGTCTTTTGCAGATATTGAATTCTGTTTAACACTGGCAAGAGACAAGGAGCTGGTAGACTCATACATATAGCCGGAAAGACAATTTCATCGTCAAAGGAGAGAAGCTCTAGAGAGAAAGCTGCACTTGCTCAGAAAAACAATCCTGGAGCAACAACAGAATCCACCACTTGTAAGGGCAGTGTTAGTGCCCGAGGAAATGGCAGCTAGGCCGGTTCGCGAAGTAGCAATCCCGCATGCTAACAATGTTACATCAAGCATTTGCAAACCCGGGCCAGGAGGGAGGTTTGAGCTGAAACAGAATATGGTGCAATTGCTGCACACCAGCGGGCAATTCACAGGTCTCCCTCACGAGAATCCACAACATCTCCAAAACTTTTTGGAGATAAGTGACACTTACATCCCCACTGGAGTATCATCTGATTGCGTAAGGCTTACATTGTTCTTATTTTCACTATTGGGAGAAGCAACGAGGTGGTTGAAAGCTGAGCCACCTAATTTCATCACCACTTGGGATGATCTTGCAAGAAAATTCTTGATACGGTTTTTTCCATCTGGGAAAACTGCAAGACTTAGAAGTCAGATTCTATGTTTTAAACAAAGAGAGGGGGAGAATCTGTATCAAGCTTGGGAAAGATTCAAATCCATGTTACGGGATTGTCCTCACCGTCACAAGTCCAATGATTTGCTGGTGCATATGTTCATAGAGGGTTTGGAACCCCACACAAAAATGTTGCTAGACTCAGCAGCTGGGGGACAAGCATTAGAAAAGACTTATGAGGAGCTGTATACTTTGTTAATTCGTATTTCGCAGGGAAATCCAGAGTGGAATGCGGACTCTTCTAGAGGAGGAACAAGGAAAGCGGCAGGAGTTTTGGAAGTGGATGGTTTTATAGCTATCGCTGCACAGATAGCTACATTGCAAAATCAACTCAACACCCACTTTAACAACATGAGCTTAAATCAATCTCAAGCCCCAGTTAATGTAGTGCAGCAGATTTGGTGTGAAGTATTCAGTAGTAATGAACACTCAGCTGAGTGTTGTGGTGCAAATCTAGATTCAGTGAAATTTTTTGGTAATGTACAGAGAAATAATCACCAACAAGATGGTAACAACTACAACTCTAATTGGAGGAATCATCCGAATTTCTCCTAGGGTAGTAACAACCATCAAGGGCAGAGTTCGAATCAGGGTGCACAGAGAAATCAAGGAGGGAAGCAGAACTATCAGACTCAATACAGAAGCAACAATGCACCTCCTCCACCACCACCACCCAGCATTGAGGAAATGTTTAAAACAATGATAGCTAACCAAGCTCAATTGCAGGTTGACTATGTGAAGTTGGCGGCAGATGTAAAGAATAATCAGTTAGCTACAAAGGTGTTGGAGTACCAGTTTGGGCAACTAGTTGGAGCTCAAAACACCAGGCCAAGAGGAGGACTACCAAGTGACACTGACCCGAATCCCAAGCAAGTAAATGCAGTGAACACAAGGAGTGGTTTACAACTCAAGGAGGTGGAACCAGAAAGAGCACCTCAGCAGTCATGAGCAGTGGAGAAAGAAAGGGAACACGATGATGAGAGGGGGAAGAAAAAGAAAGCTGAACTAGAAAGACCACCACCCCCATTCCCTCAAAGATTAAAGAAACACAAGGAGGAAGCGTGTTTCCAAAAGTTCATGGAGGTGCTTAAACAGGTAAACATCAATTTACCTCTTATTGATGTTTTGTAGGGAATGCCGAAGTATGCAAAATATATCAAGGACATTGTAGCGAACAAAAGCAGATTGACGGAGTATGCTACGGTGGCGCTTACGGAGGAGTGCACTTCCCAGATACAGAACAGGCTGCCCAAAAAGCTTAAGGACCCTGGGAGCTTTACAATTCCAATCACAATTGGGTAAAGTATCCGAGCTCGTTGACTATGTGATTTGGGAGCGAGCATTAACTTGATGCCGACATCGGTATTCAAGAAGTTGGGGCTGGGCAGTCCTAGACCAACTACAGTGATCTTGCAGTTAGCAGATCGTTCTTTGGCCAGACCAGATGGCATTGTGGAGGACGTGCTAGTGCAAGTGGGCTCCCTTATCTTCCCTGTATATTTTGTTGTGCTGGATTTTGACCCGAATGAGGAAGTCCCATTTATTTTGGGACGTCCTTTCTTGGCAACCTGGAAAGCTTTGATTGATGTAGCTGCAAGGTAGCTAACCATGCGGGCGCATGACAAGGTGGAGGTATTTGACGTGTACAAGGCCACGAAGATTTCGGCCATATATGAGGAGTTTTCAGCAATCAACGTGCTAAATCAAGCAGATATTGTTCAGATTGTTGATTCTCGAGATCCAGTGGGAAAACCACAGATTGAGGACACCCCACACGGGGCAGTGGAGTTGTTAAAAGAAGATCGAAGTGCCACGTTCTTGGTTAATGGGCAGCGTGTGAGCATTATTCGGGTGAGGACGTTATTCGAGAGAAAACGTCCGTTACTCTAGAGGATGATTGAGCTTTAATGATGTCGAGTCGCGACGGTAAACTAGGCACTGCACGGGAGGAAACCCGTGAAATTGTTGTAATAAATGAGTAGAATTAGTTAAAAAGAAAAAGAAAATAAAAATAAAAATAAAAACAAAAATAAAAAAAATTGTGTTCGTGTTTGAAACCTATAAATTCTAACAAATTTCTTGTTATTAGATGATTTTTCAGGTTGAACGGAGGGAAAAAATGCAAAGGATCGCAAAGGAAAAAATCGAGGTAAGAAAAAATTTAAAAAGTGGCAAAATAGTGAGCTTGCGCGATGGTTCCGTGTCACGGAGGAGGGACTCCGCGTTACCTTCCGTGACACGTTGAAGGTGTTTTAGAATTTTTACAAATTCCAGAACCCCTGTGCGATGGCTCCGTGTCACGGAGGGGGTGCTCCGTGCTACCCTCTATGACACGTTGAAGTGTTATTCGCGACGGGTCATACCAGGTCGATGGGTGACCCACACAAAAAACCCTCTGCTTAACCCCGAAAACACCTCATTTTTCCCATTTCTCACTCACCTCCGCGACAAACTCCCTAAATCCCCCCTTCCTCAACGTGACACGGACCTAGGATCAAATTTTCTTCAACTTTTCTTCAAGTTCATCGAATTAAAGGTACGTTCTTGAACTTAACCTCAATTTTTGCCGAAATTTTCAATTTTTGAGCATGTGAGGTGACTAAAGCTTGCCCTAAGTGTAAATTGAGCATGGATTCATTTAAGTTATTGTTTATTGATGTTTGTAGTATCGTTATGATTATATGAACTTGATAAATACATGTTTGATTGAATTTTTCCGAAATTGGTAGCTAGGGTTGGAATTTGAATAGGAAGAAACTAAATTTGGTTGAAAATTTGAAAATGATTGGGTTGTGCATATTGGGTAATGTAAATGATGTTTTGAATATGGATGAATATGCTAAATAAACAAGGGAATTTTCGGGAAAATGAAATTGGTGAATTGCATCGGTTGTGGTTGTTGAGGAAAATTTTACCTAAGTGCTATGTGATGTAATGGAATCGATGGTGCAATTGTGATTAGTTGTACGAAGTCTGAGTAGTACTTAGTCATTATTCCCTCGATTTATCTGAATGCACGAGGCATGTTGATTGATAAAAATTGGAAAAGAATGATTGTCTTGCCGAATTGTTTTCATTGTGGCTAAAGATTAAGTGTGGGGTGGCCTAACTCAACCCAACCTTAGTCGAAGCTAATTTTTGACTTGAATAACATTGGGAATATCTGTTTGATTTGACAAGTATGATGTCAAGAAGGCAAGACAGAGGAAAGGGCGCATCTACATTAGGCGCCGGGGGAAAAAGGATTAGATTGGGAACAGCAGTCCCAGCAGCACCAGCGGTTCCACGCGACCAACGCCGTCATTATGGAACCCGATGGGTGACGGACGAAGGGAAGAAATGGTATGCCAAACATAAGGAGACCAAATACTTCCCTGAGGAGCACATTGCAAGGAAGCCACTTGCACAAGAATTCCCCAGAATAGTACATCGGATTGACGCTGCAGGGATGAACTTCATCTTTGAAGAGCCCAAGGAGTGCAATATCCACTTGATTTGGGAGTTCTACGCAAACTGGAACCCGACACTCCGCAGTCACACCGTCAAGATAAGGGGGCAAGTTGTCACCTTTAAGCCCCATCACCTAAATGCCATCTTGGGGACGGGGGACACAGATGCCCATGTACTCCGGCAGCTAAATATAACTCCACCCTATGCGGATATCAGACGCACTCTATGTGGAGCCCGTTCGACAGTGCGGTGGAGCAGGCACAAGGAGAGGGGATATCATCAGATGCTGCCCTACTTTCAAATTAACAGGGAAGCCAGGATTTGGCTTAAAATTGTGTGTTCCTACCAGATCCCGGGGGTGCACATGACAGATGTCACCCGGGATAGTGTGTGCTTTGTTTATGCCCTGATGAAAGGGTTGGAATTAATGTTGGGGCGGTGATCATCTCCACCATGAAGAGGGCCCGTTTGCATCAAGGGCACAGGTATGGATTTGGTGGTTTGCTGACCACATTTCTGAGGGGCCTTGACATCAAGGAGGAGGCCCTAGACTACATCTCGCAAATGGATAGTGATCTTGGGCAAATTTATATGCCCAAGTGATACTCAAAAGTACCATTTTAGCCTTGTTTATCTATCAATGTGTATACATTCTCATGTAATTGGTAATAAAATGTGAATTTATACTAACCAATATGATTAACATTGTTTTGCAGGTAAAATGTAATTTCGGGAAGCTAAAATGCATGTTGGAGGATATCGGGGTTGGATTTGGATGCGAGCACGGGACAAGACATTGGACAACATGAATTAAAGGGGCTCTGGAATGGAGCCGTGTCACGCTGCCCACGCAGAGGCCTTCTGCCTAGATAGGGAAAGTTCGCCCAAATTCCAAAGAGGGTACGCGATAGGTCCGTGGCACGGTGGCTTGGCTCCGCGTTGCACGCCGTGCCACGTTGGGCTTTAATTCCTGGACCCCCAGTTCCAGTGAAGGTCTGCGTCTGTAGTGTGTCACAGAGGTAGTGCTCCGCGATGCACTCCGTGACACGTTGCTTGTTATTCCGGGAAAAATTCCCACCAGTATAAATAGAACACTTAGGTTCATTTTTCAATATTCTGACTTGATGGAGCAAGAACGTGGGTTACAGGCAGTTGAGGGGACGAAATTATCAGGGTTTTTCTCTCTTTCCTTCTTCTTTAATTCAATTGCTTGTATGTTTAACACTCATTTAACGATGTTTAATCCACAAATGAGTGGCTAAATCCTCTTCTTGCTGAGGTTATGAACAATTGTGATGAAATGTGATCATTGATTCTTTGGTTTTTCATCTTTTCTTCCATGTTATTCTATTAATTCTTGTTCTTACTGCATTAATGTGTGGCCTACGTTAATGTATATCTAAAAAGTCCGGTTTCGCTCGAGAGAGCAAGAAATTGGAAAGTTGTGAATTAATAGGATATGATCTTTACTTGATTTGGGAAAATTGGGAATCGATTTACTTTCAGGATAGAAATATACCTGAAAGTCGTATTAGTCAATTTAGGAACCGGGTTTGTATGGCTAGAACATGAATTGCATTTAATCACAGAAATGTAGGTGGATGGTTCATGATTCTTAAGTGAGGTTAAATACGAGAGTTTTAATCTCTTGGCAATAGTTCTTGGCTAGCAACTGGAGGAAAAGATTAACCAAATTATGATGATAATTAATTTCATCACATGTTCGTTTAACCTCAGCATGCTCTCATTCATAGTTCAGACTCAAAGTAGATAATTGTTTTAGCTTTAGCATAGTAATTATAAAACAAAATATCAAACTCTTGGTTACACTGTTGTCTGCATTTTTAGAATTAAAATATAGTACACTTGAGCAAATTGCACTTCATCCCAGTCCCTGTGGGATCGATACTTGGCTTACTAAAGCCACTTTACTACTTGTTCGACCACGTGCACTTGCGTGTCGTTTTATATACCCCACAAATCAAGCGATCAAGTTTTTGGCGCCATTGTCGGGGACTTGGCAATTGGTGAATTTGTTTTAAGTGTTAATTTACTATATTTTTATTTTCTTAGTGTTGACAACTTGGTCTTAGCCTGTATTTTGCAGACTTAATTTCTGTTGAACACTGGCAAGAGACAAGGAGCTGGTGGAATCGTATATAGAGCCAGAAAGGATATTTCACAGTAAACGGAGAGAAGCTCTACAAAGAAAGCTGCAGTTGCTCAAACAGACGATCATGGAGCAACAACAGAATCCACCGGTAGTACGGGCAGTGTTAGTGCCCGAAGAGGTAGCAGCTCGGCCGGTTGGCAATCCCACATGCTAATAATGTCACATCTAGAATCCGCAAACCAGAGCCAGGAGGGAGGTTTGAACTTAAGCAGAATATGGTGCAATTGCTGCACACTAGCGGGCAGTTTACCGGTCTCCCTCATGAAGATCCACAGCAGCATCTCCAAAATTTTTTGGAGATAAGTGACACTTACATCCCCGCTAGAGTGTCATTAGATTTTGTCCGGCTTACATTCAACTTAACACCCACTTCAGCAACATGACAATGAACAAGCCTCAAGCCACGGTTAATGCAGCACAGCAAATGTGGTGTGAAGTGTGTGGAAGCAGTGAGCACTCAGCTGAGTGTTGTGGAGCCAATCCTGACTCGGTAAACTTTGTGGGAAATGTGCAAAGGAACCACCAACAGTATGGTACTAGCTACAATTCCAATTGGAGAAATCACCCTAATTTCTCATGGGATAGCAACAACCATTAGGGGCAAAGTTCGGGTCAGGGTGTGCAAAGGAACCAAGGAGGGCAGCAGAATTATCAAGCACAATTCAGAAACAACAATGCACCTCCTCCACCACCATCACCCAACATTGAGGAAATGTTCAAGACCATGATAGCTAACCAATCTCGAAATTTGCAGCCGAAGTGAAAAACAACCAGTTAGCTACCAAGGCACTTGAATATCAATTTGGGCAATTTGCTGGAGCCCAAAACACAAGGCCTAGAAGAGGACTTCCGAGCAACACAGATCCAAATCCCAAGCAGGTGAATGCAGTGACCACAAGGAGTGGTTTGTAGCTGAAAGAGGTGGAACCAGAAAGACCACCTCAATAGTCGGGAGTAGCAGAAGGTGAGAGGGAGCAAAGTACTGAAAGGGGAAAGACTAAGGAAGCTGAATCAGAAAGACCTCCACCCCCGTTCCCTCAACGATTAAAGAAACACAAGGAGGAGGCGTGTTTCAAGAAATTCATGGAGGTGCTGAAACAGGTACATATTAACTTACCTCTTGTTGATGTTTTGCAGGGAGTGCCAAAATATGCTAAGTATATAAAGGACATCGTGGCAAACAAAAGTCGGTTGACTGAGTATGCTACAGTGGATCTAACGGGGGAGTGCACTTCCCGGATTCAAAATAGACTGCCCACAAAGCTCAAAGACCCTTGGAGCTTTACTGTCCAGATTACTATTGGGCAGAGCATCCGAGCTCGTGGATTGTGTGATTTGGGAGCGAGCATAAATTTGATGCCGTCATCGGTATTCAGAAAGTTAGGTCTAGGGAGTCCTAGACCCACAACAGTAATCTTGCAATTGGCAGATCAATCCTTAGCCAGACCTGATGGCATTGTGGAGGACGTTCTGGTGCAAGTTGGCTCCCTAATTTTCCTGGTAGATTTTGTCGTGCTGGACTTTGAACCAGACGCGGAAGTCCCATTTATTTTGGGACGTCCTTTCTTGGCGACCGGGAAAGCACTAATTAACGTAGTTGCGGGGCAGCTAACAATGCGAGCACACGACAAGGTGGAGGTGTTCGATGTGTACAAGGCACCCAAGCTCCCGATGGTGCACGAAGAACTCTCGGTGATCAATGTGATTGATCAAGGTGATGATGAGCAGATTAAGGATTCACGGGAGTTAAGGGGAAAACCACCGGATCGGTGTAAGCACTACTGGGGGGAGGTCGGTGATCGAGAGAAATTTTCCATCACCCTAGAGGACAACAGAGCTGAACGACGTCGAGCCGCGACGGTAAACCAGGCGCTGCACGGGAGGCAACCCGTGAAAAAATTTTCTTTCTTTTTGTAATGTGTAAATAGATTTTTCTTTTTCTTTTTCTTGATTTACTAAAAAAAATTTCGTTTTAGTTTTTGTTTTATTTGTATTTAGAGTGAAACCTATAATTCTAACCAATTTTGTATAGTGAGATGAATTGCAGGTCAAACGGAGGAAAATATGCACGGAATCGCAAAGGAAAAGTCGAGGTATGAAAATTAACAAAAAAAGTGGCAAAACAGTGAGCTGGGGTGATAGCTCCGTGTCACGAAGGTGGCCCTCTACGTTACCTCCGTGACACGTTGAGGTATAATCTGGATTTTTTTAAAATTTCCAGAACAGGCTCGTGATGGCTCCGTGTCACGGAGGCAGTGCACCGCGATGCACTCCGTGACACGTTGCCGTGTATATCGCGACGGGTCACACCGAGTCGCCGGGTGACCTGCGCGATTTCCCTATTTTTTAACCCCGAAAAACCCCTTCCTTTCCTTGTTTTTCAATTACTCCGCGACCAAAAACCCCCCAAAACCCATCCCCCTTCAACGTGACACAGAGGAGGCTTAAAAGATCATCAAATTTGCGTAAATTCTTCAACTTCAAGGTATGTTCTTCGATTCCATCTCATTTCTTGTCGATTTTCTTCGATATTGAGCATGTGAGGTGAGCTAAATTGCCCTAAGTATAAATTAATCATGAATTCAATTTAATTGTTGTTGATGAATGTTCGGAATGTCGTTATGATTGCTTGAACTTGTCAATTGCATAAATTAATCAAATTTGCTTGATAATATCATTTCTAGGGCTTGTTTTTGAATTTGAAGTTGAAAATGTGGTGAACTTGTGAATTTCATGCCAGGATGTACATGTTGAATGAGATGAGTCGATGCACTAATTGTTAGGATGTAATAGAACGACGGATTCTCGGGTTAAGGGAATGTTGAAATTTGTAAGAATTTGGTTGGTTGTATAGGTTCGTGTAGATAAATTTTTTTTGTTGTTTTCGTTTCTTTGTTTTTCCTTGCTAAGTGCGATGGGTAAAATGTTAGCGATGGTAGTGATTGTGATTAGCTGTATGAAGTCTGAGTAGTACGCAGAAGATATACCGTCGAATTTTTCGAATGCACTAAGCATGATTCTATAGTTGGTTATTGTGTGTAAATAAAGATGATCTTACCGTATTGTTGTAACTGTAGCTAAGGACTAAGTGTGGGGTAACCTAGCTTAACCCGACCTTAGTCAAAGTTAATATCCATTGGCTTAACATTGATCTTGTCTACTTGGGTTGACAGGTAAAATGGCAAGCAGACAAGAGAAAGGGAAAGGCGCCTCAACTTCTGGCGCCGGAAGGAAGCGAATCAGACTGGGCACAGCAGTCCCAGCAGCACCAGCAATTCCACGCGGCCAAGGCCGCCAATACAGAACAAGATGGGTGACTGATGAAGGGAAAAAGTGGTACGCAAAGCACAAGAAAACAAATATTTCCCCGAGAAGCATATAGCACGGGAACCATTGGCACAGGAGTTCCGAAGGATGGTACACCGAATAGAGGCAGCTGGGCTCAATTTCATCTTTGAAGAGCCCAAGGAATGTAACTTACACTTGGTTCGGGAATTCTATGCCAACTGGAACCCGACGATCAAAAGTCACACCATCAAAATCAGAGGGCAAATAGTCACTTTGGAGCCCCACCACCTCAATGCCATCATAGGAGCGCGGGACACAGATGCCCATGTACTCCGACAGCTAAACATTACCCCACCGTATGCAGACATCAGACGCACATTGTGTGGGACTCGATCGACAGCTAGATGGAGTAGACACAAAGAGAGGGGCTACCACCAGACTCTGCCCTATTCACAGATGAACAGGGAAGCCAGAATATGGCTGAAGATTCTATGTTCCTGCCTCATCCCGGGGGTACATATGACAGATGTAACCCGGGATCATGTATGCCTGTTGTACGCCCTGATGAAAGGGCTAGAGATCAACGTAGGGGCGGTAATTATCTCCGCCATGAAGAGAGCCCGGTTGCATCAGGGGCACAGGTATGGCTTTGGTGGACTACTCACAACCTTCCTTAGGGGCCTAGATGTTGAGGAGGAGGCCCTTGACTATATCCTGCAGATGGAGCGGCGGGCCTTAGATGTTACTAAAACTAAGGCTCCCGACACCACCCACGGGCCAGTGCTTACACTTGGCGAGCGACATGCTCGTGATGATCAGTATATGGCTCGAATGTATGGGATGTAGATGCTCCAGCTGCGGATATGTGGGAGGCCGGCGAAAGAGGAGGAACTATGGCAGCTCGAACTAGACTACCCCTTCGGCGAGAACGCCAGGGCTCTATGTCGAGTGGGGCCAGCATTTGTAGAGCCCACAGATGATGACGTCCCCACAGACGAGGAGACACGTCAGGAGGACTCCGATGTGGAGTCCGATGATGACGACGGGGGGGATTCAGACATGGGAGATGAAGCAGCAGCACCCGACGAAGAAGTGGAATACTTTGACTGATCAGGGAGTTCCACCACCCGATTTTGTGCTATTTTAATTTTTGTGAACACTGGGGACAGTGTTCAGGCTAAGCGTGGGGTGGGAGTAGTTAGGTGCTGGGCTGTGCTGTTTTGTATGTATGCTCTAATCTGTTGTCGTGCATGTGAAATTTTGTTGTTCCCTGTGAGTTGAGAATTGTTAAGTTGTTGTTCTGTATTTCTAAATTTATGTGAAATTGATGTGTGTTGCTGAATGTTGCTAGCTGATTCTGTACATATTTTTGTTATCGAAATGATCGATATTTTTAAAATTTAAAATATTTTGTACATATTTTTTCTATCGAAATGATCGATATTTTTGACATTTTTTTACTTCTTGGGTTTCTCGGCGTTTGTTTTCGATTCTTTTACCGAGAATGGTCCCATTGAACCGAAGTCATAGTAGTGACCGTTCCCTATGATGGATGGATGACGACCGTCTTAAGGGAAATGTAGTAATTAGGAGTAGTTTTTTATTCTCTCAATTATTTTTCAGTTTTTTCTTTGGTGGGTTGCATCCCAAAACCTTTAGTTACTATATGGTTGTGAAATTCTAGTGGCGTGTTGTACATGATATTTAAAATGCAAAGGTGATTCGTATGAAAGCATGCAACTTTGTAAATATGTTGAGATACCTAGGCCATAGAGTTCGATTCAGTGTGATTGAGGCTTAATGTTTGAATTCCTGTAATTAGTTGATTGAAGAGTCTGTGAATACATCTTGAATTGAGCATGTGCAAAAAGTGTGAAGTGAGGTGTTGTTATTCCATGCTATTGTGAAGTGTCTAGAACTTGCCTGGTGTGTGTGCAAAACGAAATGAAGGAGGTGTATTGTAGGAAAGGATGTAGGCATTTCTTTGTTTTAACCGAGAGTTTCTATTTTTCCTTGTCGTACCCAGCTTGATTGTATACCCTAGTCAGCCCGTTGAGCCTTTAGCCTATTTTTTTTTCTTTTTGTCATAAAGTGTAAACTGAGCTTAATCCCTTCTTTTCATTAGCCGTAAAGTCTATACAAAACTCTTAAGCACTTAAGAAGAGAAAATTATTTTCTCGAAGTGTCAAAGAGTGAGAATGGTGAAAAGAAAAAGCAAAGGAGAGTGAGAGAAGAAAAGAAAAGGTTGAAGGTGCACTTGCTATAAATAAACTATAATGAAGGTGCATGAATAATCTTTGTTGTTGTGTCAAGTGTGCTTAATACGATGGGCCCAACTAAAGAAAAACCTCAAGAATGGGATGATGAAAAAAGAAACAATGTCCATGAGTTGATGGGATGTGTTGAAAAGGCGCTTAAGGATGCTAGTGGCTATTATTGGCTAACCCAATATTTACTAGTTCCGTAGCTTCCATTACAACCAGTAAATTCCTACGTGATCTTACATCGCACTTCTTTATATTAGTAGAGTAATACACTAAGGGCAAGCTTATGGGTCATGACATGATGCATGTGAATTCTTTTGGGAGAGAGAGCGAAATTGTGTTTACGTGCCCCTGCTTGAATTTTTGTGAGTTCATATGAGCAAAAAAGGGGGAGACTCTCTTGTGTTGTGAGGGCACATGCTTGATGAGGTATTAATTTTCGTGTAGGATATCTTGATTAGCTGATTTGCATGAGTTTGCCAATATCGAGAGTCGATTCTTAAAGTCTAGGAGGTCTTGATGTATTGAAGGTCATTGCATTGATAGGACCATGCATATTTTCTTAATGATTTGCTATATTGAATAATCGATATGACCGTAGCCTAAATTGTCGAACCAAAGTAGCGAGGTTGGGATGTAAATTGCATGAAGTGTAGGATTGTTATTTGACGAAGAACAAGGATTTAAGTGTGGGGTAAGTGATCTTGGGCAAATTTATATGCCCAAGTGATACTCAAAAGTACCATTTTAGCCTTGTTTATCTATCAATGTGTATACATTCTCATGTAATTGGTAATAAAATGTGAATTTATACTAACCAACATGATTAGCATTGTTTTGCAGGTAAAATGTAATTTCGGGAAGCTAAAATGCATGTTGGAGGATATCGGGGTTGGACTTGGATGCGAGCACGGGACATGACATTGAGAAGCATGAATTAAAGGGGCTCCGCGATGGAGCCGTGTCACGCTACCATCACGGAGGCCTTCTGCCTAGATAGGGAAATTTAGCCCAAATTCCAAAGAGGGTATGCGATAGGTCCGTGGCATGGTGGCTTGGCTCCGCATTGCACGCCATGCCACGTTGGGCTTTAATTCCTAGACCCCCAGTTCCAGTGAAGGTCCGCGTCCGTAGCGTTTCACGGAGGCAGTGCTCCGCGATGCACTCCATGACACGTTGCTTGTTATTCCGGGAAAAATTCCCACCAGTATAAATAGAACCCTTAGGTTCATTTTTCAATATTCTGACTTGGTGGAGCAAGAACGTGGGTTACAGGCAGTTGAGGGGCCAAAATTCTTAGGGTTTTTCTCTCTTTCCTTCTTCTTTAATTCAATTGCTTGTATGTTTAACACTCATTTAACGATGTTTAATCCACAAATGAGTGGCTAAATCCTCTTCTTGCTGAGGTTATGAACAATTGTGATGAAATGTGATCATTGATTCTTTGGTTTTTCATCTTTTCTTTCATATTGTTCTATTAATTCTTGTTCTTACTGCATTAATGTGTGGCCTACGTTAATGTATATCTAAAAAGTCCGGTTTCGCTCGAGAGAGCAAGAAATTGGAAAGTTGTGAATTAATAGGATATGATCTTTACTTGATTTGGGAAAATTGGGAATTGATTTACTTTCAGGATAGAAATATACCTGAAAGTCGTATTAGTCAATTTAGGAACCGGGTTTGTATGGCTAGAACATGAATTGCATTTAATCACAGAAATGTAGGTGGATGGTTCATGATTCTTAAGTGAGGTTAAATACGAGAGTTTTAATCTCTTGGCAATAGTTCTTGGCTAGCAACTGGAGGAAAAGATTAACCAAATTATGATGATAATTAATTTCATTACATGTTCGTTTAACCTCAGCATGCTCTCATTCATAGTTTAGACTCAAAGTAGATAATTGTTTTAGCTTTAGCATAGTAATTATAAAACAAAATATCAAACTCTTGGTTACACTGTTGTCTGCATTTTTAGAATTAAAATATAGTACACTTGAGAAAATTGCACTTCATCCCAGTCCCTGTGGGATCGATACTTGGCTTACTAAAGCCACTTTACTACTTGTTCAACCACGTGCACTTGCGTGTCGTTTTATATACCCCACAAATCAAGCAAACAGACAGGCGTGCTTTGGACGTTAGCAAAACCACGGCACCTGACACCACTCACGGGCCAGTTCTCACACTAGCCGAGTGACATGCTCTGGATGATCAATATATGGACTGCATGTAAGGGATACAGATGCTGCAGTTGAGAATAGGTGGGAGGCCAGCAATAGAAGATGAGCTATGGTAGCTCGAGCTAGATTACCCCTTTGGCTAAAATGTAAGGGCTCTATGCCGATTGGGGCCTACTTTTGTGGAGCCTATTGATGATGATTTCCCCACAAATAAGGAGACACGCCGCGATGACTCAGATGTTGAGTTAGATGAGGACAGCGGGTGCGATTCAGATATGGGGGACGAGGCAACGACACCTGACGAAGAAGTTGAATACTTCGATTGATTAGGGATTTTCACCACCTACTTCTGTGCTATGTTGAATTTGATGAACACTGGGGACAGTGTTCGGTTTAAGTGTGGGGTGGGAGTAGTTAGGTGCCAGTTGCTTTGTTGTTGTTTATGTTCATGTCTTGTTGTTGTGCTTGTGAAAAAAATTGTGACCATGTGATTTTGTGAGTATGTTTTGTATTGTAATTCGGTGTGTAGTGAATGTTAAGCTGTTGTGTGCTGTGTTGAGTTGTTTTTAGCTGGTTGTGTATCATTTTCTAATATTTTTAAAATTTTTTGTTGAATTTTTTATTATTGGGTTTCTCAGCCTTTGTTTTCGGTGCTTTTACCGAGAATAGTCCCATTGAACCGAAGTTGTAAATAGTGACCGTTCCCTATGATGGATGGATGACGACCATCTTAAGGGAATTGTAGTCGATAGGAGTAGTTATTTTTGTTTCTTTTATTTTCTTTCTTTTGGTTGTTTCCCAAACGTGTCGCTACTTCATGGTTCGAAAGTCTTGTTGTGTGTTGTACATGATATTGAGATGCAAAGATGATTCGTATGAAAGCATGCAAATTTTACACATGTTGAGATACCTAGGCCATAGAGTTCGACTCGGTGTGATTGAGGCTTAATATAGAATTCTTGTAATTAGCTGATTGAAGAGTCTGTGAATAAGTCTTGAGTTGAGCATGTGCAATGAGTGTGAGGTGAGGTTTCGATTCTTCTATGCTATTGTGAAGTGTCTATAACTTTCCTGGTGTATGTACGAAACGAAATGAAGGATGTGTAGTGTAGGAAAGGATGTAGGCATTTCTTTGATTTAACCGAAAGCTTTTTTTCTTATCATACCTACCTTGAATGTACATCCTAGTTAGCCCCATTGAGCCTTTAGCCTATTTTTTTCTTTTACTGAAGAGGTAGAAACCGAGCTTAATCCCTTATTTTCATTAGCTATGAATTTGATCCAAAACTCTTAAGCACTCAAGAAAAAAATAATTTTCCCACAGTGTCAAGGAGTGAAAAGTGTGAAAAGAAAGGAAAAGTAGAAGTGGTGAAAGTAAAGATAAGGTCAAAGGTGCACTTGCCGAATATAAATAAAATGAAGATGTATAACTAATCTTTGTTATTAAGTCGAGTGTGCTTAAAGAAATGGGAACAAAAATAAAGAAAGACTTCAAGAATGGGAGGATGAAGGAAGAAACAATGCCCATAATGATGGTGGGATGTATTGAAAAGCGCTTAAGGAGGATAGTTGCTATTATTGGTTAGCCCAGTATTTACTAGTTCCTTAGCTTACATTACAACCCGTTAAGTCCTACGTGATCTTACATCACGCTTCCTTATATTAGTGGAGTAATACACTAGAGGCAAGCTTATGGTTCATGACATGATGCATGTGAATTCTTTGGGAGAGAGAGCGAAATCGTGTTCATATATCCCTACATGTAATGTTTGGGAAATCATACGATTGGAAAAGGGGTAATTCTCTTGTGTTGTGAGGGCACATGCTCGACGAGAGGTTGAATTTCATGTCGGATGTCTTGATTATCTGATTTGCATGAGTTTGCCGAGATCGAGAGTCGATTCTTGAGTCTAGGAGGTCTTAATGTGGTGAATGTCAGTGTGTTTATGAGACTATGCATGTTTTCTTGATGATTTGCTATATTAAATAATCGGTATAACCGTAGCTTGAATTGTAGAGCCAAAGTAGCTATACGTGGGTGTCAATTGCATGAGATATGAGAGTATTCTTCGAGAACGAACAAGGTTTTAAGTGTGGGGTAAGCGATCTTGGGCAGAATTATATGCCCAAGTGATGCTCAAATGCTCTATTTCTTCTTGTTTATCTATCGTTATTTATACATTCTCATGTGATTTGTAGTTAAATTGTGAATTTATACTAACTAACATGATTAGTGTTGTTTTGAAGGAAAAATGTTATTTTAGGAAGCTAAGTTGCATGTTGGTGAAAATTGGGAATGGACTCGGAAGCGAGCAGTGGAAAGGGTCAAGGAAAAACAGCAAACAAAGGGGCTCCGCGATGGAGCCGTGTCACGCTGCCATCGCGGAGGCAGTCTGCCTCGGATGAGTTACTTGTACAAAATCCAGTGAAGGTCTGCGTCGGTGTCGTGGCATGTTGGCCAAGCCCCGCGTTACATGTCGTGGCACGTTGCCCATATTTACCTGGAACATACAATTCCAGTGAGGGTCCGCGTTTGCGCCATGTCACGGAGGCAGTGCTCCGCGATGCACTCCGTGACACGTTGCTTGTTATTCCAGGAAAAATTTCCACTAGTATAAATAACACGCTTAGGTTTATTTTCAAGAAGGCCGACTTAGTTGAGCAAGAACATGGGTTACAGGAAGTTGAGGAGACGAAATTCTTAGGGTTCTTCTCTAACTCTTTCTCCTTTATTTCAATTATTTGTATGATTTATACTCATTTGATGATGTTTAATCCACAAATGAGTGGCTAAATTCACTTCTTGCTGAGATTAAGAACATTTGTAGTGGAATGTAATTGTTGATCATTTTGGTTTTTCATATTTTCTTCCATGGTTGTTCTATCAATTCTTGTTTGTACTGCATTAATGTTTGGCCAATGTTAATGTATATCTAAAAAATCCAATTTTATCCTGGAAAAGAAAGAAATTGGAAAGTTGTGAATTGGTAGGATATGATCTCTTCTATGTTTAGGAAAATTGAGAATTGATTTACCTTCAGAATAGAAATATATCTGAAAGTCGTATTAGTCAATTATGGAATCGGTTTTGTATAGCTAGAACATGAATTTCTTTTATCACAGAAATATAGGTTGAAGGTTCATGATTCTTAAATTGGGTTGAATACGAAAGTTTTAATCCATAGGCAATAATTCTTGACTAGCAACCGAAGGAAATATTAACACAATTGTATCGACAAATTACTTCGCTGCATGTTCATTTTAGCCTCAACATGCTCATTACTATAGTTCAGACTCATTTTATACTTTTGTTTTATATTAGTATAAATTAGGAAACCAACTCTCAAAATCTTCTTTAAATTTTTGTCTGCATTTTTAGAGTTAGAGTTCATTAACACTTAATTCGATTATTACCTTGGTTCAGTCCTTGTGGGATCGATACTTGGCTTAATTAAGCCATTTTACTACTTGTTCAACCACGTGCACTTGCGTGGAGTTTCAAAATGGACTGAACAGTGATATAAGCTTCCACCCAATGAATTATCACCGAAGGCAAGCAAGGAAACTCATCCACTTTACCATGATGTTGCATTCTCTCTTGGCGGACCTGATAGAAGGCATATAACTCTGTGATAAGGCTGCGGTAGTATGGTGGAAAAGGGTCCGCACATGCATGCCATTGCAGGTGGGTGAACTACTTTGTGATATTAGGGAAATCACCTTTCAACCCAGCCAATTCAAAGCTCTTCTCCAGCAGGATAGAGCATCCCTGGAAGATGACATAATTCATATTCAGAACACAGAGAGTGATGGCTTCCTTTATGTTGGCTTGTGGTGGAGCATCCTTTTCTTTGCCTTTTCCCTCGCTAGAAGATGAAGCAGGGGCCTTTCCTTTGCCAGCGTTCTTGGAGGATGACATGATTTGTGTTTCTGCAAGAAGTATGTTAGTGACAAGACATTGAAGTAGAATTTACAAGAAAAGAAACTAGTCTAAAGAAGAACTGAGAAGTAAAGGAAAATCAAACAATCATTCAAAGAGCAGGTGGTACCAGCGGACAACCGGTGGTTCACCGAAGATAATTCACGAGCTGCCGACTGGCCGCCAATTCTTAAAAGATCATTGGGGAAAATCAAGCCATTTTTGGCGGTTCAAGCGATGTTTCGCCGGTCACATTTCCCGAACCGCCAATGTAGTGTTGAATTCACTCAGTAGCCAAGATCAATTTCAGAGTGAATCGGTGCCCCACACAGCATTTTTTCGAATCTGACCGGTGAATTGCCGGCCCCTATTATCCCAAATTGTGACTCATTATTCACAATCAGCCATTAACACACATTCACAACAAATATAATATCAGCAACTATACTTCATTAACACATATTTATGATATTTAACCCTTAAGATTGGCGTCACCCGGTCTATCATCGGGCAAAATGTTGTGCTCGATGTAAATGGGTTACTCAGATTTCACTTTTTTCATAATTTCATCACAAAAACACATATCCACTACATTTACAAGTATAACACATTAAAGATTTCAACGAGAAATGGAAGTGAAATATTACTCCTACAAAGTCAGGTACCAACACTAAAATTAAAGGAGGGGCAAGAGAAAAATTACCGAATTGGAAAAATATTTGCACAGTCTATTAGCTTCAAAAAGGGAAATAGCTCAATATTGCAGGGGCACCTTCAGATGAGTATAGAGTAGATAGTATGAGTGAAGTGATTTTGATGGTGAAATATGGATGTGTATTTAGAAGTGGAGAGTGGGAATGTGATAGGTTTAGGGGAAGGTGGGATCCCCTCGTGGGTTCTGGGCAAATTTTTGATAGCTCTCTGGTCATGAAACAAAGAGCACTTCCAACGACCAGTTGGACCCTACATTGAACCGTACTGAGATTCGTTGTTTGGTTCTGGTACTATCTTCTTGTTGCTTTCTGTCGTACGCCTCGGGTCTACCTAGGGAACTTTTGGGGTGTTGCATTATCTCTCCTTTGAGAACATTCATCCTTGAATGTAGATGAAGCATACTGAAATGCTAGGGAAGGAACAGCAATCCCAAAACTAAACAATTGGAGCTTAAAACTGATAGAGTGACTGACTCCGTCCTGAGATTCCTAACTGAATTCAATCCATGAAACATATGTGCATGCTAAGACATGAAAGGAACTGAGAGACATGAACTTGACATGAAACTGAATAGAGCATTAAGGAGGATACTGATACCTCAGCTAGAACTTAGTCGGAAGGGAAAAGATACGGGTTCTCAGCCACTCTATCTATTCGGCCTCCCACGTAGCTCCATCAATAAGATGATTTCTCCACAGAACCTTCACTGAGGCTACTCCCCTATTTCTCAACTTATGAAACTGATGATCAAGGACCTCAACTGATATCTCCTCCTAGGTAAGGTTGTACATCGCCCCTATGTCCTCTACCGGAATAACTAAAGATGGATCTCTGGTGCATTTCTTTGGCAAGGACACATGAAACACCGAATGCACCGAAGCTAACTCAGCTGGTAGCTCCAACTCATAGGTCACCTTTCCAACACGTCTCACTCTCTTATATGAGCCAACATCCTAGGGACTAAGCTTCTTCTTCCTTCCAATCCTCAAGAATCAAGAAATCTCTACTTGCCTCAAAACAAAGCTCAAGCATCAAATTACGAATTTGCCCTTCAGTATCCCTTTTGAATGATCAAAATCTGGTCAAATACGTATTGTACATAAGAAAATAAAATCATGAACACCCATATTGATATACTTCTATCCCGATCCAAAAAGTCAATCCAAAAGTCAATCCCGAGCCAGCAAGGACAAAATTGGATTCTTATTTGAAAATCATGTTACCCATAATGTAAAGAATTCAAATATGAAATTTCATCTAAAACGGAGCTCAAATTGACGTTGAATTCATCAAAATACAGCTCTTAACCCTAGACCCAAAATCCACAATTTTCCTCCAATAAACTCCCGGATGCAAATGAAGACCAACTAACGAAATCATGGAGAAATATCAAATTAAGGTTTAGATACTTACCCCTTTGTTTAATAGAGAAGAATGTCGCAAATATCACTCAATTCCGAGCTCTAGAACTCCAAATATACTCAAAATACAAAATAAACATAGTTTGTGCAAAAATACACTATTCAGGTATTTATATAGGCTGCACCAGCACTGCACCAGCAACTTTATTTTTTCTAAAATGGCTATAACTTCATCATATGAACTCGAAACGCGACGATTCTTTTTCCTATAGTTCCCAAATAATGATAACGATCTACTCGTTCAATCGAAACTCCATTTGGTTCTTTTTTTCCCAATCAATCATCATTTTTTCTCGTTCAAGAATTATCTCATCTTTTATGATAAAACCCAATCTTGACTCATCGAAATTGCATGAAACTTTTAAGATAACTCCTATAATTCATGCTAAGAATTTTGAAAGCCTCAGAATAATTTTTTGATCTTAAAAACTAAAAATGAACCTCTGAGTTGGCACATTTTATGCTTAAAATCATGCTAAACACATAAAACGTTCAAATCCACACAAAACTCATCTGAAATCCTTCGGCCACAAACCAAACATGCAATTCAATCATAAAACATATTCCTGACTTGTTGATTTCATCAAATTACCTATATGAGGTCGTTTTAATTAAAAGTTGACCATGGTCAAACTTAGCTTGCTTAAAGATCATAAATCCAGCCAAAGGTTCAATTCACTCTCGAACACATCAGGATCCATGCAAAATACCCAAATAAGTTATAAATCACCATCCTGAACTAACAAAACCTTCAGAACCCAAATTTGAGCTTGTTAACATGAAATGTTGACTTTGGTCTAACCTCTCAAACTTCAAACTGTTAAAAAAAGTCGAAAATCTTATCCAATCTTCATTTGATCATCTTGGAAATTGTGTCATCCATCTCCGCAAGTCATAAATAGAAAAATAAAGATATGAAAAGGTTCAAACTAGGGAAATGGGTCAAAAGTCACAAAATGACCACGTGGGTTGTTACACTTCAAGGCTTAGTTGATAACTGTGCTTCCTGAAGTTCTACATACCTGACACTTATGGCAAGGATAGGGAGTTATCCTAAATGTACACATGTTAACCATCATTTTAATCATGGGGGAACATTCATAGGGCTTAGATTGAGGAATTATGAGCACGAATCATTCAAGAAATCTAAGTTGAGAATATACTTGATATAACACGATCTTATGAGCCGATAAGGCAAATCTTAAAGACTGAGTCCATAGAGCTAAGCATGATGAGAGACATGAGTTTACATACATAACGAGGGTCATGAAATGAAGCTGAGATTTATGGAATCATGGAAGAAGAGTGGAATCACCATCGGAAGTAGTTACTTCTCATGCTACAAAATCTGAGTACAAACACACATAAAGAGTACTTGGAACTTAAACATGGGCATAACATGTTTACGTACGGCATGAATAGAGTATCACATAGACTTAAGTATGGAAGGACACCTGAATAAGCATGGATGGATCTCCCATAGTTACTGCTCCTGGACCTTCACACTTGAAACTCAAGGCTTGACCTGGTCCTTAACTTTATGATCTCCCCCTTAGCTTAAAGGTCATCATTCTGAGGATTGGATCACTTATTAAGGCTAGGCAGTAATCACTATCTCTTGACTTCCCATTCGCCTCTAAGACTATCATGGAAGGCTTCATACTTCTCCTGTCATACTCCCCCACTCTTTTGGTTTCTTACTTCACATTCACGAATTCTTCTACCTTAGCTTTTCCTAAATCCTACAGGGAGAAATGACTCAAGAGTACCTCTTATTCCACTGATTGGCATTATTCTTTGATGTGTGAATACACGAGTTAGAAGGATAGAAAAATATTTCATCGCACGACATACATTATGAAAGAAGGGAACATTTCCTAAACGTCTCGTAGCCTCTTCTTCATAAGTATGGCACGCTTCACACCTATGAAAAAGACTCTACTTAACACGGCTTTCAGAAACCCTAGGACACTTCAAAACCTAATGCTCTAATACCAAGTTTGTAACGACCCAAACGTAGATCCGGATCGTAACATGGGACAAGGAGTCCCGAGATACTCTATGTCGACCCATGGCATGAACATTCATCTAACTTCTTATCACTTAGAGAGGAATACAAAACATATGATATAGCGAAAGCATCATGTAACATAACATAGCATGAAGAGTGGAACGTACTAAAATACATAACAATTGAGCATTACAATTAGTCTGAAAGAATCTACATGTTAGATGGGTTGATGGGACTACATCCCCAACTAACCCGGTAAAACTGAAACAAAAGAACATCAAGATTTGAACATATTGTCACGCCCTGCCCTGGGGATATGACTGGCACCTGGTGCCCTACTAGGACCTGAACTGCAAGACTATTGAGCCTGACCACATCTAGTGTCTGGCTGGCTCTAACTCAGATTTCTGGAAACAAAGGGCTATATAACGGCTGTAAACACAGCCTCCGGCCAACTAGCCTATAGCCACCTGTACCTGTAATAATAGCTAACCAGAAACATACCAATATAAAGGAGCCTATGCGGGCCGACAAGGCCACCATGCTGTCTAGTTATTTGTAACTCAACACTGGAATACTGAATAACTACGTGACCGGCAACTTCACCACTACTATCAACCTATTGCCCCACGCGGCCAACATAAACTGAAATACTAACAGCTATAACAAAATGCACGGCCTCACACAACCGGCTCAGCTGACTACTGGGAAATATATACAGACTACAAGCCTCTAAGAATACGGATAAGATGGTCGGGACAGGGCCCCGGCCTACCCTTACTGTACAACAAAAGGAAATGATATAAACCTCTGAAATATCAAGCTCCGAATGACAGGAGCTGATGACTCTGCGCTGGCTAGGATCACGAGGGATCGCCTCCTCGTCTACGAGTACCTGCAGGCAAGTAATGCAGCGCCCCACTAGGCGTCAGTACCACTGGTACTGAGTATACAAAGCAACTGAAATAATACAACTGAATACAAATAACATAACTAACAAGTCTGTGAGCAGAAGATAACTGAATCTGAAGGGCTGATAGGAACTAGATCAAACCTTTCTGCACTGATAGGGAGGAGCGTGTCTGTAGTCACAGCGGCCTGCTGTCTATTAGCTAATATATATAAAGCACATAAATACATATACATTTAGCAAGAAAGAGCCAATACCAACCCCCATAAGCCGGATGGCGCCAAACAAGAAAACAATCTATATACCCCTACCCGGGTCAAAACCAGCCAAAAATAAGTCGCTCCACTCATCTGCTCACTGCGGAGCTCCTCTACCGGTCCCCTGGGTCTCCGGCTCGGGCCATGGCCTCCGATATAAGCAACTGTGTCTGGATCCGAAGGACTCCTGTGTAGACAGTAACAGATAGGGTTTGGATCTCCGGACACAACTCAACGGGGCTACCTGAAATCGGAGCTACACCTATAATAACTAAATGTACAGACAGTAACAGATAGGGACTGATTCCCTAGACACAAAGCTCAATAAGGCTATCTGAAACTGGAGCTGCACCTATAATGCTGATCAGACTGCTATGGGGAAAGCTTCATCCCATCTTTGTCCAAGCTGGGGACGGCATGCCACTCCTTGGAGTGACGTAAAAACCCACCCGCTCAGTGGGAAACACGATTACCAACCCAGGGGCAGCGAGGACGCTCAATAAGGTACCCTCACGCCACATCAAGTCTCAACAAACCAATACCACATATAAATAGCAAGCATGTATAACTGAAAAAGACTATCTTAAATCTGATTTGTTATTCTGATCTATTTCTATACTGAACTGATTCTTTACTGATTATACTGATTCTGAAATCTTTATTTAACTGCTTGGCTAATTTGTAGCCGGGATACTATCTGTCTGAATGGCTAATCTGTAGCCATAAAACTGTCTGTCTATCTGATTTTACTTTATTAGCCTTTATTCTGAAAATCAGTATCTTTTTTTATTCTACAACATGCTTGCTAATCATACAATAAGCTATACTGGATCGGGAATGCTAACTCGCCCTTTGGCGCATGCTTTACTAACTTTCGGACTGAATACGATATGGCAACACAACTCAGAATCTATCAGACTAGCTTAATTCTCAACATTCAACTCCGAGAGTTTCAAATACAGAGTTTACTATGATTTACCAAGCTAAGGCTTACTAACTTGCCGAAGAACAACTTCACATACCTTAACCTCGAGTTATCCGACTGTCGGACGAGGCTCGGTCAGTATTCCAGCTAAATATCCCAATTGCATACATAAATACGTCATTAAGTACTAAATACAGCACTATTCTGAAGGACGGTGTCACTTTCAATATAATTATAGCCTAAACTTAGGCTTATCGAAAGACGATCGAAAACTTTCTATTTTTCAGAAGTCCAGAAGGGAGAAGTATTTACTTCACAGCTAGGAACACATAGACACTAGTTTGGAGCAATTCCACTTACCTTAGTCCGGTAGCTCGATGATTTGTTGGCCGAATTTCGCGAAACTAAATCCGTAGGAATGCTCCCTGCTGCTAAATACCTCGGTACCTGAGGTTAATTTGAGTTTGGACTACGTTTGGCAGCGTAATCGAATGATTATATGTTAACCTCCTTCGCCCCTCTTTATTTTTCTACGTTCTCTGGAAATTTTCGATGAGTTAAATGAAATCAAACTGAAGTGGGGCTTTATATACTTGAGCCTGGACAGGGCCAACGTGTCACGGAGCCAACGCGGAGGCTCCACCTCCGTGACACGTTTCCATCATGGAGGGGCTCTGCCCCGGCTCCTTCCGTGATGGTTCGACAGGTTTCTCATCCGATCTTTTCCCGGGCCTTCTTCTAGCACATATGGCTTCCAAATATGCTTAACCAACGTGGGACTAGGCCATCTAGGTGCCGGGAATCTTACGGGGTATAACATTCTCCCCCCCCCCCCCCCCCCCCCGCCTTAGGAGCATTCGTCCTCGAATGGAAACTGCTATCTAGAGGACTTCTCAATTCACTTATTTAGAAAAATTTCGGCAGAGTTTCCCCTGTAATATGGACTATCCCAAAAACCTGAAATGCAGAAAAGTCCAATACAGGTACTGCACACAATACTTTAGATTCACTGGAAAGCTAAACATCAATCTTTCTCATTTATACATACACAACTATAAAGTACTGCAT
The DNA here is from genome assembly GCA_035772735.1 of Datura wrightii. Taxonomy (NCBI): domain Eukaryota; kingdom Viridiplantae; phylum Streptophyta; class Magnoliopsida; order Solanales; family Solanaceae; genus Datura; species Datura wrightii. Next base: position 12,409,225 of record JASDFA010000002.1, read on the forward strand.
AAGTAATTATAATATAGACATACCTGTCACCTGACTAGGACTGGAATAAGTGAGGATATCTAGCTTTCATATCTTCCTCAGCCTCCCATGTCATCTCCTCTCAGTTCCTGTTACGCCATAATACCTTGACAGACGCAATATCTTTAGTTCTCAACCTACGAATCTGTCTGTCTAGGATGGCTACTAGAACCTCTTCATAGGCTAGCTCTTCCGTAACCTGAATATCCTGGACTGGGACTACTCTGGATGGGTCTCCTATGCATTTCCTCAGCATAGACACATGAAAGACCAGATGAACGGATTCCAATTCTGGAGGCAAGTTCAACTCATATGCTACTCGGCCTATCCTTCGACGAATCTGATAAGGCCCAACAAACCTCGGGCTGAGCTTACCTTTCTTACCGAACGTCATCACCCCTTTCATCGGAGATACTTTCAGAAATACCCAGTCATTTACATCAAATTCCAAGTCTCTGCGCCGCACATCTGCATATGATTTCTGGCGGCTCTGTGCAGTCAGTAAGCATTCTCAGATAAGCTTTACCTTCTCCTCTGACTGCTGAACAATGTCTGGCCCAACCAACGCTGATTCTCCTATTTCGAACCAGCCAATCAGCGATCTACATTTTTGCCCGTATAACTCCTCAAAAGGCGCCATCTGGATGGCTGAGTGATAGTTGTTATTATAAGCAAATTCAATTAACGGCAAATGCTCATCCCAGCTACCACCGAAATCTAACACACACGCCCGCAACATATCTTCGAGCATCTCAATTGTGCGTTCAGCCTGTCCATCTGTCTTAGGGTGGAATGCTGTGCTCAAATTAATCTGCGTTCCCAGACCTCTCTGAAACGACTGCCAGAATCTAGCCGTAAACTGTGCTCCTCTATCTGAAATAATGGATACTGGTACTCCATGCAACCTAACTATTTCTCGGATATACAACTCCGCATAATCTTCGGCCGAGAAAGTAGTTCTTACTGGCAGGAAATGAGCTGATTTTGTCAATCTGTCAATTATCACCCATATAGAGTCATGTCTGTGTCTGGTACGGGGTAATCCTGCTACAAAATCCATATTCACGGCTTCCCATTTCCATAGAGGCACAGCTATGTCCTGAGTCAACCCACCTAGTTTCTGATGTTCCGCTTTCACCTGTTGGCAGTTAGGACACTGGGCTACAAATTCGGCAATTTCTCTTTTCATTCCTGGCCACCAGTAGTTTTCTTTGATATCATGGTAAATTTTCGTCGCACCGGGGTGGAGAGAATAGCGTGCGCAATGTACCTCATTCATGATCTGCTGGCGGAGACCTAAAACATTGGGAACACATAAACGGTCTTTACAACGTAGCACTCCATCCTCTGTTACCCGGAATCCTGGCGCCTTCCCTAGCGGAATATAATCTTTAAGCTGAACTAGGTCAGGATCCTCAAATTACCGTTCTTTCACTTCCACAACTAATGATGACACGACGGTGTTCTGAATTACCACTCTACCGTCCTCTGTTTCTGCTACATGAATGGCTAGGCTAGTTAACTGATGTATCTCCCTGGCTAATTCCCACTGCTCGGGCTGCAAATACGCCAAACTTCCCATGGACTTTCGATTGAGAGCATCTGCTACAACATTGGCTTTTCCCGGGTGGTACAGAATATTCACATCATAATCCATTAACAGCTCCAACCAGCAATGTTGCCGTAGATTCAATTCCCCCTGAGTGAAGATATACTGTAGGCTCTTGTGATCTGTAAAAATATCAACATGGACGCCATACAGGTAATGTCTCCACATTTTCAAGGCGTGGACCACTACGGCTAACTCCAGGTCGTGGGTAGGGTAATTCTTTTAATGTTCCCTCAGCTGTTTGGAAGCATATGCAATCACTTTACCATGCTGCATCAACACACAACCCAACCCAACGCCTGATGCGTCGCAATACACCAAACAACCTTCTGTACCTTCCGGCAATGCTAACACTGGGGCGGAGGTTAATCTATCTGTCAACTCCTGGAAGCTCTGCTCGCATGCCTCTGTCCACTGAAACTTAGCTGCTTTCTGTGTCAGTTTGGTCAGAGGTGCTGCTATAGTAGAGAACCCTTCAACAAACCTCCTGTAGTATCCCGCTAGTCCCAGAAAGCTACGGACTTGAGTCGAAGTGGTAGGCCTAGGCCATGATTTGACTGCTTCTATTGTTTGCGTATCAACTTGTATACCAGCATCCGGCACAATATGCCCTAGAAAGGCTACTGAATTAAGCCAGAATTCACACTTAGAAAATTTAGCATATAACTGGCGGTCCTTGAGGATCTGGAGCACTATCCGCAAATGAGTCCGGTGATCTGCTTCAGAGTGAGAATACACCAGAATATCATCAATAAACACTATTATGAACAAGTCCAGGAAAGGTCTGAAAATACTGTTCATCAGGTCCATGAATACTGCTTGGGCATTCTTCAACCTGAAGGACATAACTAGAAATTCAAAGTGTCCATATCGGGTCCTGAACGCCGTTTTGGGAATATCTCTTTCACATACCCGAACATGGTGATATCCGGACCGCAAGTCAATCTTGGAAAAGTATCTGGATCCCTGTAATTGATCAAATAAATCATCTATTCTGGGGAGCGGGTAGTTGTTCTTTACCGTCACTTTGTTCAATTGCCGATAATCTATTCACATACGGAGTGAGCCATCTTTCTTCCTCACAAATGGAACTGGCGCACCCCATGGTGAAGTACTCGGCCTGATGAAACCTTTATCTAGAAAATCTTTCAACTGCTCCTTCAACTCTCTGAGTTCTCCAGGAGCCATACAGTAGGGAGGAATTGATATAGGCTGAGTTCCTGGTAATAAATCAATAGCGAAATCTATTTTCCTTTCTGGGGAATACTAGGTAACTCATCTGGAAACACATCGGGGAACTCGTTCACCACCGGAACAGACTGGAGTGTCGGGGATTCTGCCCGAACATCCTAAACTCTGACCAGATGGTAAGTACACCCCTTAGATATCAATTTCCTCGCCTGAAGGTAGGAAATAAACCTACCTTTTGGCGTAGCTGTGCTGCCTTTCCACTCCCGCACCACCTCTCCTGGAAAGTGGAATCGGACCGTCTTGGTCCAACTTTCTACATTGGCATAGCACGACACTAGCCAATCCATACCCATTATGGCATCGAAGTGTATCATTTCTAGCTCCACCAGATCTACGATAGTCTGGTGGTCAACAACCTCCACTATACACCCTTGGTAAATTCTGCTAGCTATAATAGAGTCACCGACGGGCGTGGATACTGAAAAGGGCTGCTGTAATAATTCTGGTGCAATATTGAACTTTCGTGCCACAAATGGGGTAATATATGACAAGGTGGATCCTGGATCAATCAATAAATAAGCAGGGCAAGAACAGATAGTTAGCATACCTGTCACTACATCTGGAGACGCCTCTGAATCATGCCTCCCTTATAGTGCATAGGTATGGCTTGAACCTGTACCTGAACTAGAAGCTCCTGATCTACCTCGGCCTCTGCCTACTGAACCTGAAGGCCCATGCCCTGCTGAGGCTGCTGGGGCTTGTGGCCCTGCGGATCCTCTGTCCTGGCTGTCTCTACTGCCCTAACCTCTGGTGGGACAATCTCTCATCCGATGCCCCTCCTGTCCGCAAATATAACACCCAGTGGAGCCATATCTACAAGCTTCGGCGTGAGGTCGGCCGCAACTAGGGCAGGGTGGGGATGTAAATCTGCTCTGCTCTCCCCTTTTCTGCTGCAGGGACACTACTGTTCTAAAACTGCCACTGGGCTCTGACTGCCCTCTACGAACATATCTACCTCGCTGCTACTGCTGTGGTGGAGGTGGGGGTCTAGGGGGTCTATCTGATAGTCGAGGCCTGGGTCCTCTCTGAACTTCTCTTTGCATATCGTCCGATCTATCCCTGCGGCGCTGTTCCTGACTGGTCTGTCTACTACTCTGTTGCCACTGTCTAAGACCCTCTATCGTCTGAGCAAAAGCCTGTACTCGGGCGATATCCATATCTTCTCGCAACGTAGCCGTCATACACGTCTCAGTATTTTCCGGTTTCAGAACCATAATAAATCTGTGAACTCTGGCTGGCATAGTATCAACAAATGCTGGAGCATAATGGGCTAAGGAGTCAAACTGTAAAGCATACTCGCGTACGCTCCTCGCTCCCTTCTCCAGATGCAAAAACTGATCCATCCAGGCCTGCCGGATCTCTCGTGGCAAATAACGGTCCAGGAAGGCCTCCGAGAAGCTGGTCTAGGTCGGAGGGGTAAATCTCTCCCTCAGGACCTTTCCAAACTCTCGTACCATAATACCGCTATATCCCGCAACCGGAACACTGCCAACTCAATAGACTCTGAAGGGGTCACATGCATAACCTGAAAAATTCTCTGCATCTGATCTAAAAAGTCCTGAGGGTCCTCTACCTGATCTGACCCTGTAAACTGCGGGGGACCCAGTGCCAAAAATTCCCGGACTCTAGAACTGCCTGACCCACCTGAAGACTCTGCTGCTATAGGTGGCACTGGCTGGCGCTGTATGGCCATCATCTGTGCCAACATAACCACAGCGCTACGAATCTCCTGATCTGATGGCAAAGGTACAGGAGCTATCGGGGGCGGTGTAGTGCCCAACGGCTCCTAATGTGAGGGGGACTGCTGAGAGGGCTGTGATGAAGCTTGTATATCGCCCTCAGATCGGGCTGACTATAACTGAAGCTGAGACATCCTGTTGGTGCCTTCTCCTACTGCTGTGTCTAATCTCCTGCCTATGGTAGGGTGTCGCTGATCTGCCATTCTTATCTGTAGACAAATGATACGATAAGTTTTAGGAACTCGACCCTATACTGTACTATGTTATGGCACGACTGAGTATGAAAGAAGAGTAACCATCCTATCATGCCTCGTAGCCTCTTGCCCATAGTATATGGTGCACAACACATCCATAGACAAGACTCTACTTAGCACGGCTTGCAGACTCCCTGGGACATGACCTACTCTGATACCATGTTTGTTACGCCCCGCCCTGGGGGGTATGACTGGCACCTGGTGCCCTACTAGGACCTGAACTGCTAGACTACTGAGCCTGAGCACATCTAGTGCTTGGCTGGCTCTAACTCAGATTTCTTGAAACAAAGGGCTATATAACGGCTATAAACACAGCCTCCGGCCAACTGGCCTATAGCCACCTGTACCTGTAATAACAGCAAACCAGAAACATACCAATATAAAGGAGCCTATGCGGGCCGACAAGGCCACCATGCTGTCTAGTTATCTGTAACTCAACACTGGAATACTGAATAACTACGTGACCGGCAAGGTCACCACTACTATCAACCTATGGCCCCACGCGGCCAACATAAACTGAAATGCTAACAGCTATAACAAATTGCACGGCCTCACACGACTGGCTCAGCTGACCACAGGGAAATATATACAGACTGCAAGCCTCTAATAATACGGATAAGATGGTCGGGACATGGCCCCGGCCTACCCATACTGTACAACAAAAGGAAATGATATAAACCTCTGAAATATCAAGCTCCGGATGACAGGAGCTGATGAGTCTGCGCTGGCTAGGATCACGAGGGATCGCCTCCTCGTCTACGAGTACCTGCAGGAAAGTAATGCAGCGCCCCACTGGGCGTCAGTACCACTGGTACTGAGTATGCAAAGCAACTGAAATAATACAACTGAATACAGATAACATAACTAACAAGTCTGTGAGCAGAAGATAACTGAATCTGAAGGGCTGATAGGAACTAGATCAAACCTTTCTCTACTGATATGCAGGAGCGTGTCTGTAGTCACGCAGCCTGCTGTCTATTAGCTAATATATATAAAGCACATAAATACATATACATTTAGCAAGCAAGAGCCAATACCAACCCCCGTAATCCAGATGGTGCCAAACAAGCAAACAATCTATATACCCCTACCCGGGTCAAAACCAGCCAAAAATAAGTCACTCCACTCATCTGCTCACTACGAAGCTCCTCTACCGGCCCCCTGGGTCTCCGGCTTGGGCCATGGCCTCTAATATAAGCAACCGTGTCTGGGTCCGGAGGACTCCTATGTAGACAGTAACAGATAGGGTCTGGATCCCCGGACACAACTCAACGGGGCTACCTGAAACCGGAGCTACACCTATAATAACTGAATGTACAGACAGTAATAGATAGGGTCTGATTCTCTGGACACAAAACTCAACAGGGCTATCTGAAACCGGAGCTGCACCTGTAATGCTGAGCAGACTACTATGGGGAAAGCTTCATCCCATCTTCGTCCAAGCTGGGGACGGCATGCCACTCCTTGGAGTGACGTAATAACCCACCCGCTCAGTGGGCGACACGATTACCAACCCAGGGGCGGCGAGGACTCTCAATAAGGTGCCCTCACGCCACATCAAGTCTCAACAAACAAATAGCACATATAAATAGCAAGCATGTATAACTGAAAAAGACTATCTGAAATCTAATTTCTTATTCTGATCTGTTTCTATACTGAAACTGATTCTTTACTGATTATACTGATTCTGAAATCTTTATTTAACTTCTTGGCTAATCTGTAGCCGGGATACTATCTGTCTGAATGGCTAATCTGTAGCCATAAAATTGTCTGTCTATCTGATTTTACTTTATTAGCCTTTATTCTGAAAATCAGTATCTTTTTTTTATTCTACAACATGCTTGCTAATCATACAATAAGCTATACTGGATCTAGAATGCTAACTCGCCCTTTGGCGCATTCTTTACTAAGTTTCGGACTGAATACGATATGGCAACACAACTCAGAATCTATCAGACTAGCTTAATTCTCAACATTCAACTCTGAGAGTTTCAAATACGGAGTTTACTATGATTTACCAAGCTAAGGCTTACTAACTTGTCGAAGAACAACTTCACATACCTTAACCTCGAGTTATCTGAATGTCGGACGAGGCTCGATCAGTATTCCAGCTAAATCTCCCAACTGCATTCATAAACACCTCATTTAGTACTAAATACAACACTATTCTGAAGGACGACATCACTTTCTATATAATTAGAGCCTAAACTTAGACTTATCGAAAGACGATCGAAAACTTGCTATTTTTCAGAAGTCCAGAAGGGAGAAGTATTCCCTTCACAGCTAGGAACACATAGACACTAGTTTGGAGCAATTCCACTTACCTTAGTCTGGTAGCTCGACCATTTGTCGGCCGAATTTCGCGAAACTAAATCCGTAGGAATGCTCCCTGCTACTAAATACCTCGGTACCTGAGGTTAATTTGAGTTTGGACTACGTTTGCCAGCGTAATCGAACGATTATACGTTAACCTCCTTCGTCCCTCTCTGTTTTTCTACGTTCTCTGGAAATTTTCAATGAGTTAAATTAAATCAAACCGAAGTGGGGCTTTATATACTTGAGCCTAGACAGGGCCAACGTGTCACGGAGCCAACGCGGAGGCTCCACCTCCATGACACGTTGCCATCGCGGAGGGGCTCTGCCCCGGCTCCTTCCGCAATGGTTCGACAGGTTTCTCGTCCGATCTTTTCCTGGGCCTTCTTCTAGCACGTATGGCTTCCAAAGATGCTTAACCAACATGCGACTAGGCCATCTAGGTGCCGAGAATCTTATGGGGTATAACACATATGGCCCTCGGAACTTGAGGACTCACCAAAAGGGCTGATAGCTAACTCTTAGTGGACTACTGACAGGGATGAGCTTCAGAGCGGGGTCCTGTATCATGAAATAATACAGCATAGAAAATGTGCGTTCAGTACGTGGATTGTATTAAGTATGCAAGGTAACTAAAATGGATATTTAAAGTATATAAAAACTCATAAATGATCATAAGCATAGGAAAACATGCTCATAACATAAATATCGTAATATAACATAAGGCTCACGGTTTTCAAAACATCCATAATATAATCCTACTCATGATCATAAGATAAAAACTTTACTTAACATTACTTGAGATGAAATACATAATCATAAACATGCATAAATCGTGAGAAACAATGGGAGATTCTCTTAACTGACATACCCTATATGAGCACACATGAAGCACGACTTGTAACACTAGTCGGGTGGGTGTCCGTACCTTGCCCAGGGTAGAACCATGAAAGTGTGATATCACCATGAAAAGGGCCATTTGGGCCGGGGACAATCACATAGGAGGTCCCAACATACCTCCGGTGGCAGGTTGTTTATGAGTCCGGGGCAGAACCTAGGCCCTGAACCTACTCGGTGTTCGATACTACTCCCAAAACATATATAGTGCTCATAATATAACATGCATGAATTCATGGACTAGTTAAATTATGATAATCATAAACATACTTATAAATATGTGAACTAGCCATGAAATAAGGTTCGTGAGTCGGCCAAAACATAAGTCATAAATCATAAGGTTCATACATACTTGTAGATCATCATATAGCTTGAAAATCATCAAATCATAATGGGTATTTGAATAAATTCATATTTCTAATCCTAAATCACGTTGGGCTTGTAAATATCAACAATTGAAGTAAAGATCATAAATCAATTCATCATAGATCCTACATAATTAGGCTTAAATTAGTAAAATCAAAATCAATAAATTGATAATCAAAATAGTTATAAATCTGATCAAAATACATAAAATATAATTTAAATCACAATTTAAAATAACCCATTGGTATATCATTAAGATTCCACAAGATTTGAATTAAAACCCCATGAGATTTTTGATAGATTTTCATGGATTAATAGAGAATGGGCATGGGTGTGAATGGAAACACCCATTTGTAACCCTACATACCTGGGTTGATCATCCGTTGACTTTTTTTGAAGATCCAAGAGGAATTGAGAAGTTGGATGTGATGAGCCCTAGCTTCTTCTTTAGAGAAAGATCAATTTATGGATGTTTTAAGGGGGTGAGGATTTAGGCTAGGGTAATCCCTTTAATCTGACCATAAGGAACCCCAAAACGACGTCATTTAGGAGTTATAAGATTAGGAGTTCACCAAAATATCCCTAAACTGTGGAAAAAAAAACCTGGAACTGGCAGTTCCAACTACCAACAGGACGGGTCATTGGTTGATACAACTGCCCGTTCTGAGGTTTGTTGTTACCCGCTGGTGCTGCACTAAATTGCTCATAAATTTTTACTTTGAACTCCGATTGATGCAAGGTAAGATTCATTGGAAAGAACTCCTCAAGGGCTTCAATTTAATGTGCTGAATCACCTAAACACATTTTGTAATGTAGGAGCTATGGTCGTTTGAAGTTTACCCTTGTGAGAACTTGTACGAACACTTAATCGGTAAAGGGGCTCTCAACTCAACTTTGTGCTAGAGATTCCTTATGACCATATTTGCATGTAATAAAATTCTTATACATAGAAATTGATATTAACACCTTTCTTTTATAAATTCACTGGCTTGGGTCTATCTATATACCTAGAATGGTTCCGAACTTAACTCGAGATTTTCAACACACTAGCAGAACCAACGACCCATCCAATAGCCCGTGATAACAAACAACGGACCGTTGGTCCGTCCATTGATTTTCCCCATTCTTCCTTTCAAATTCCCTTAATCTTCTTCAACGACCACAAAAAACGAATCTTTCAATCAAGCCACGGTCCATACACTCCCCTCGTGGGTTCTGGGAAAATTTCTGAAAGCTCTCTAGTAATGATACAACGAGCAGTTCCAACAACCCGTTGGACTCTACAACAAACCGTACTGAGGTTTGTTGATTGGTTCTAGTACTTTCTTCTTACTATTTTCTGTTGTAAGCCTTGGGTCTGACCTAGGGAAATTTTGGGGTGTTACATCCTAGCTATTAGCTGCCAATTAGGAATGAGGAAGTAATTTAAGCTATTTCTAGCTTAATTTTACAGTCCCCTATCCATTCCCACTATTAGATTCCCTTTCAATACTTAATTATTCTCTCCCGAGCAACGATCAAGCAAGAATTACATGAAATTGAAGTGAATCATGAAACATACTTGATCATATAGGATTGACCAAACATATACATACTTTAGAAGTCAAAATCATGGATATAAACATGGGTAACTCAACATCATATTTTCATCATAAACATTTCATCATACTTGAAAGCATAGATCATAATCTCAACCTTTAATGAACTTTCATAATTGGCATTATAATTGTAAGACATTGAAATCATAAATTTGTAATTAAAATCATTATAAAACATGCCCGTGAATCGTATAACGACATGAGAAACATGAATAGAATTTACCTATGATTGATACTTAGAGAATTTCACAATTTGGGCTAAAACCCCATAAAGTCATCAACCTTGAATTACATGAATTTAGAAGAGGATTTGGGAATGGAAGTGATTGAATACTCTCATTCACAATACTACATACCTGGATAATCTGGTCTTGCACTCTCCCTTGAAAGTCCAAAGGAGTTGAAGAAGGAATTGGAGAGTTCTAATCTGGTTCTTCCTTATCAATCCTCTAGTTCACATGCATGGGGAGGGAATAGGTTAGAATAGACATAACCCCCTTAAAAATTCCTTAATCTGAGCTTAAAATGATGTAGTATAGGACTTAAGAGCTTAGAAGTTATGAATTTACCCTTACTAACTTCGTAGGAAATTACATACTGCTCAGAGTAATGACTCATCTAATAGGTCATACTAAGCTCCAATGGGTCGTTACCTCAGTCATTGTTTCACTCCATTCTCCAGGCTTAGGTCTGCTACCACGACTAGCCAGGACGAGTTGTTACTAGTCCCAATGACTCTTCTTTTTTGCCTATTGCCACCACTGCTCGCAACTACTCAATTTCTGGAAATCCTCCCAGCAAAAACATACCACGACTCGTTGTCCTATGCAACGAGTCATACCATGACTTAGGCTAGTCACCTTGACAAGGACAACTCTTATAATGACTGCTTGCTACGACCCATTACATTGACCAAAAAGTTGTTCCATCGCTCATTGGTCTTGGACCTACCAAACACATTTTCACCACGATAGGGAGCTACGGTCCATGGGAGCTTCCCTCGACTTGTACAACGGGTCGTCCTGAGATGATTTCCCATCTTTCCTGCTACACATCATTTCAACTCCCAAGTCTAGTCATAGATATTTCCGAGGTATTACAATGATTTATCCACAGCCATTTAAGTTGAATTTGAATCCAAGGGAATGAGGTAATCCAATTCTAGTTGTTAGACCATGCATATCACACCTTTAGCAACTTCAGTTGAGAATGCAACGATTGAAATTCTCCCCCCCCCCCCCACATAGTTTTAAATTAGAATTCAGTAGTGTTTTTCCTTTTCACCTTAATTTACTTTTCAAATGCTGAGAAATGATGCGTTTTAGTCTGAATTAGTGTATAACTCTTGGATTTTTGACTCAATTCCTTATGGGATTCGACCCCAACACTCGTCGGGAATATTGTTTTTACAACAATTGTTTACACTATCTCTTCATGAGGAGTGGGTTTAGATATTATAAAAAATGGCATCTTTGTGGGGGAGTTAAGTTTTGATAAGCCATTAGTTATTTATTAATTCAAACTTATTTTGCATATTATTTTTATTTTTGTTTGTTTTACTTCTTTTTACTTCACGTGGTGTTGTCTTTAAGTGTGGCAAGGTTGAACGAGGTGTGGAAACTGATGACATGTGGGAGGAGCTAAATTGAGGAACCGACTATAGACATGCGAGACGTTGGCCAAAACACACAAAGCACAAGTCTGGCACAGGTTATAACGAGAATACATGGAAGGAAAAACTTTCAATGCAAACGCCTCCATCATACTATGGAATTCTTGCACTCATTCCTCCCTTATTGTGTGCAACTTTGTTCCTCAAACATAATGCTTGTTTTGTTTTTATTTTACGTGCTTTATTGTTTGATGTTGTTTTGAGGGATAAAGTCTGAGTAATCCCCTTATGAATGATGTACGATATGGCCCAATGATAGATTGGGTAGCGGCATTCTTAAGGGAAAATCATCATTACTTGCTAGTTAATCGCCTTTGTAGATAGTAGTCTTTGAATAAATTCCAAGGGTTTTCTTTTATACTACGGTTCTTTCCCAAGAAGCGATTGTTCTTTCTTTTCTTTTATTGTCAAATCGAGTGGCATTTCTCAATGATATATTGAGAGGCGACTTTCTTAAGGAAAAATGTCGAGTCTAGACTCTTGTTGAGTCTTTTGTGTACTTGATTGAAGAGGTGCCACAAGAAATTTCTCGCTTGGCATAGTGCATGAGTTTTGAAAAGAAAAGAGGGGCACTGAAATTTTAAAATGACCACTTTCTTGTCAAGGGTTATACATTCCTTGCTTAGGTTTCTGATTTTCAAATTAGCTTGTCTAAGTCATTCTCTTAATGTGATGAAGAATGTATGTGAATTACTTGGATTGTGATGCCTTTTGTGGTGAGTCTTTTAGCTTAATTCTAGTGTATGCATGATTGTCTAGAACTTTCCCTTAGTGTGATTCAAAGTGAAATCTTAGATGAGCAAATACATAGAAAATGACTTGAGGCTTTTTATTGATAGTCACTTCACAAAAAATGACATCCTTGAACAGCAATCTTTGATAGCCAATGTTTGAGCCTTAGACCCTTTCTTAGAAACTAGATTACAATCCTAATGAACCTTCTTAATCCTCTTCTTTGGCACCATCCTCCCCAATTGCTAGTGATGAAAGATTGAAAAACGGACTTAAAGCCAAAAATATGGGGAGAGATAAAGAAACGAATCAAAACGAGGCAAAAACCTAAGTTTTGGGGTTTGAAAAAAGGGAAAATGTGAGCTTCAAGATGAGGAAGCACCAAAGGAAATGAGAGAATTGGTTGGTTGAAAAATATCTAATCATTATAAGAAAAGAATTATTGAAAGGTGCCACCTCTTTCTTAGATAAGGCTAATTGTGGAATCCAAGGTGTTATAATGGTGGCTTATCATAAACAAAATATGAAAATGATAAATGAGGAGAGATAAGGAGAGGTGATTTCAAATAGTGTGATGGGATGTTGCAAGTGTTTACAAAAGGCATTAGGGAGGTTCTAGTACTAGAGCTAAATATTTGTCCTACCCCTACCCCTAACCTTCATGATACCCCACAAGTCCTTAGTGATTTTGAGTGTAGCAACTATGCTTAGTGGCAATTTACACAAAGGCCAAGCCTATGGGTCAATTTGTATGCACTTGAATTTCTTTGTGAGAGTCAGAGTATTTGCCTTATCTTATAATCCCTTTGTGTGAAATGCTTAACATGTATGGGATTTTCTCTTGTTGTGAGTGGCATCACTTCGTTGGGGTACATATTCAATGTGTTGAAAGTGAAAGGTGTGATTGAGACAAGCATATACTGAACTTTAAGGCAAACTTTGAATGTGAATTGTCAATGACTTAAGATGGCTCCTTGAATTTGTTTTGATAAACTATGCCATTGTTTGAATGAAATTAATTCACAAAATAAATTCTTAATGATTGTGGTCACTTATTGAAGCTTGGGCAACATGGTTTTAGTCTTTTTTTTTTTTGAGTCGGTGTATAATTTTTGAGTTGTCTTGAGGTTCGATGGTTGTGTGTGAAATTCTCATAATGCTCTTAACTTTATCAAAGTCTTCTTGTGAAGGAATTCCTTTCTTGATCCTTGATGCACATAATCATATATAACATATGGTTTCATTTTCTCAACTATAAAGAATTGCATTACTTGAGAATAAGTAATGGTTCAAGTTTGGGGGTTTGATGAGTTGGTAATTTACCAAACTTGCTATGCTCTTAAACATGAGTTTTTGCTTAGTATCCAAGTCAACTAGATGGATTTTATGCCTTTTCTCCTTGATGCTTGAAGGTACTTAACAGAATGGAGAAAACCATGAAATTGAGCAAAAAACATGAAAATAGAGTTGATGACCGGCGCTCCATCGGAGGACACTGGCGAAAGATCGGATTGTCCGTAGTTGCCTAGTGTATGGTGGAAGCATGCAGACCAGTGGACCATAGACCAAAACCGACGAAACTTCGATTCCAATGCCAAAGTGCTAAAGAATTTACTGCCATCAGCCATGACCAACCAGCGGTCCATGGATCAGCATCAATGAACCGCCGATGCCAGTGCCGAAGAACCCAACATCTCACAGTCCTTCAACTAGAATTGATCGGCTCTTCACGAACCTGCACCTGTGAATTTCCGGTGAATCTCATGTGAAGCCCGTTAGCAAGGGGTAAAAACATCAAACACAAAAATAGAAGAGCAGATCTATACCCTATTTTTGTACATTTTATAAAAGAACTGAAAATTCCATTATATAAAGGATTGATTATTCTATTGCTTTGGCTTGTATTGAAAGTAGAGAGAATTAGAAAGAGAAAGAGTCATCTTCTTCATTGAGAAGGTAGAAAACTCTACTCAGACCTTTCTTGAAATTTTCTTACTCAAGTTTGTGAATGGATATTGAATTGATGTTTAATGCAACGTATTACTTTACTTACATGAGTAGCTAAATTCTTTGCTAGGGTTGTGTGAATGATTGGGGTTTATTTTTGTTAGGTATTGTGTACTTGATCTTTGATTTTGTAAATTAGTATGATTTTAATGTTGCCTCGGAATTTTAAATTTAAAACTCATAATTGCAAATGTGGGTTGAATTTCCTTACATTAATTTTGCTTGTAAAAGGAAATTAAGGTATGGGTGAGAAAACACTAATGGGTATTTGGGTAGTAATTATGTAGGGTTGGGCTAGACATAGCCAAAACCCATTATTACACATTCATTAAGGATTAGAGCTAGAAATAGTGAATCTATGCCCAAGATTATGTGGTTGTTGTGAAGAGGAACCTCGGGATTTGAGAAAACGCAAGGTATAACACATCTAATTGGTTTTGAAACTTAAGATGTATCCTAATCCGTAGCTAATCATACTATTGAGTAAAGATAGGAGCAATTAACAATTCTACCCCATTGAAGCCCCTATAACTATCACACCCCTAGTAGTTTCTCCTTTGGTCTTTTTTATACTATGCCCTTTTTTTAGTGTGAAAATCCATATTTTATTTTATAAATCATGATTCACCCAATTTTCTCTTATTTGTCTTGCAACATTAAAGCGAATTAGGTCAATTTAATAGGCTACTATTGTGTGATCAGCTGACATTCCTTGTGGGATTCGACCCAGACACTCGTGGGATTATTTGTTTTGAACAATGATCATATCCCTTTGTGTGAAATACTTAACATGTGTGAGATTCTCTTTTTTTTTGTGAGTCGCATCACTTCCTTATGGTACATGCTTCAATGTGTTCAAAGTGAAAGGTGTGATTGAGACAAGCATATGGAGAACTTTAAGGAAAATTTCTGATGTGAATTTTCAATGACTTAAGATGGCTTGTTGAAGTTGTTTTGATGAACTATGCCCTTTTTAAATGAAACTAATGCATGCAAGATATGCTTAATGATTGTGGTCACCTATTGAAGCTTGTACAACATGGTTTGAGTCTTTTCTTTTTCTTGAGTCAGTGTATAATTTTTGAGTTGTCTTGAGGTTCAATGGTTGTGTGTGCAACTACCATAATGCTCTTAGATTTATCAATATCTTCTTGTGAAGGAATTCCTTGCTTGATCCTTGATGCACATACTTTTATATAACATGTGGTTTCATTTTCTCAACTATAAAGAATTGCATTACTTGAGGACAAGCAATTTTTCAAGTTTGGGGATTTGATGAGCTCAAAATTTACCAACTGATTATTCTCATAAACATGAGTTTTTCTTAGTCTTTAAGTTAATTAGGTGGATTTTATGCCCTTTTTCTTTGATCTTTGCAGGTACTTAGCTTGAGTGGAGAAAAATATGAAATTGAGCAAAATGCATGAAGTTCTAGATGAAAGTTGATGCGTTAGCATTTGAAGGAAAGAAGGTAAAGAAAATGGATGATTTGAACTCAAAAAGACATGTTAAGGACATGCTTTGAAATGGTGAAATACGGATCTGAATGTGCAAAATATAGGAGAAAGGCAAAAGCTAATGCCTTAAAAGTGCTTCCCACTAGTGTTTAGGAGTATGCCACCGGTGAATCACCAGTCAACAACCGGTCTATCACCGATTCTGCCTGATGCAAGTCTATCTTCCATCGGCTTGCAATCGGTGCTTCGCAGATTGGCATCGGCGAAATGCCGGTGCTTCACAAGTGACGCCATTTAAGGAAGGATAAAAATGTCTGGAAAGATTCTGAAAGTATCTAGAAACCCTAAGGGCACTTGTGCAAAGTTGTACATATGAAAGTATAAATATTTATACCACCCTTATTGTTCACCACTCATTCATTCATGGACTAATCCATAGAAATTGTAGATTTCTCTCAACATAAAATTATAAAATAGAAAGGGGGAATTCCACCATTGTTGCAAACCTTGTGAAGAAAGTTGATGAACCTATGTTATGAATGTTGAGAAAAGTTTTCTTGGTATCTTCTCTCTCTCTCTCTAAATATGTGAATCCAACTTGCTAGTTAGGGGTGTGTGCTTGGTGGGTTTGTAATTATGTCTGGGTGTTTATGATTTGCTCTTAGATTCTTATTGAAACATAGATCTATTGTCTTCTCTAAAGTTTTAATTGTAAAAATTGATGGTTGCAAACATGAATTTTGCTTTACTTTCCTTACTTTTGCTTGAGAGAGAAAAGTAAGAAATGGGTGAGAAGACGATAAGGAGGATTTGGAGTATGGATGTGTGGGGTTGAGCTAGAGATAGTAAACACCCACATTTTCACTCTATTAAAGGGCCTATGCTAGAGATAGTTGATCCTTCCTCAAGCTCTTGTGGTTGATAAATTGATTTTCACCTTAGGGTTTGAGAAAACTCAAGGCATAAACATTCTTGTGGTTGAGAAACTAGAGAATGTGATTTATGCATAGCTATTTAAGTTAAATTTTAATCCAAGAGAATGAAGTAATCTCATTCTAGTTGTTAGACCATGCATAGATACCCCTAGCCAATTCACTTGAGAATGCAACAATTTGAATCCCCCCATTTAGTTTTAAATTAGAATTCAATAGTGTTTTCCATTTTCCCCCCAATTTAGTTTCAAATGTTGAGCAACAACGCGTTCTATTTTTATTTGTTTACAACTCATGGTTTATCGACTCAATTCCCTGTGGGATTCGACCTCGACATTCGTTGGGAATATTTGTCTCTACAATGACCATTTACACAATCTCTTCACAAGGAGTGGGTTTGGACAGTATCAGTACTGTGATTTTCATTTCAATTTTCTTCCCCAATTAGGGTGGTCCCCTCTTTGTCAAAATTGTTGTTGCATGGATGTTCCCTACTAAAGTTGTTTTTTCCTTTCACTACTATGTGTTGTATTATGTTACCATATTTTTAATAGTTTGTGGTTGTGTGGTTCATGGTCTTATGGACACTTGATTAGTACTATAAACTCAATCCTTGATCTTTTGATGTCCCCGTCAAGTGTTCTCTCTCATTTGGTGTTCTCACTAATTATCCTCTCTGCTTATTGTTTCTTTTATCACACCAGCTTGATTTTGTTTGTTAGATGGTATATGATGACAATTAAGAGGACTAGATTTCAAAAAGTTTGAAGGTTGGTGTCCAGAGTCCGTCCCGGGCACCTTGTTTCTTTTCCATTTTTGTGCTTGTGTTGTTATCTGGATATTATCAGCTTTGAGAGAGGGGTTTTTCAATATTGTTTGAATTTTCTAATGCTGCTTTGGTTGCTTTTCACCCAATTGTTTCCTTGTTTTGATGCTTACAATTATTGGGTCCTATAGAGCAGTAAGTTCTTCTCTTCATGGCCTCATTTGTCAATTTGTGTCGAGGATTCTTTTGTTGATGCTTTTAATAATATCTATATTGTTGGTTCAATCTTCTCTCCTAATTTGAGGGGTGATCACGCAAAAATTACACCTCGCAATGAAGTATAAAGCAGTCGCTGTCAAATATAGTAACTCAACAAAGTTGGGGTCAATCCCATAAGGAATAGGAAAGAAATAATATGTTAATGATTAATAAACCAACCGGTAGTCAATATTTCGCAAGGGGGATTGCAAACAAAGATAAAAGATATTCTAAACAATGATAATAAGTTGTTATCAAATTAATCAGTCAAACTAGGATTGTGTTCTGCATGATTTCATAATATAATAGGCTTATTTTATTAGTGATCTATCTTGGTAATTTTGTGTAAGACAGACAATTAAGTTCATCTAATGTCTTCCGACCTACATCGATGAATTTCAGCTTAGTCCTCTCAGACTTTAGGTATGAATATTCTTCCCTTGCCATAAGTCTTGGATTAACTATCCTCAGTTACAACTCAAGTTAATAGATAAGGGTTGGTAGCCTCAAATTTTCATTGCTATGTTCTTTTCCTAACTTCAACCTCTTTGATCGAGTAAGTTGAAGATACAGGAACATTTCAACCTTTGCAACCGCTAGAACTCACTAAAATGAAGAAAATAACAATCCAGTCAATTCACCATTCAAGTATTTTATTTTTCCTACTTCCATTAATCCATCATGGTTCTCACAATCCTGGCTCAAGAGATTTAACTGCTTATGTTTGAACACAATCCTGGCTCAAGAGATTTAACTGCTCATGTTTGAAGAAACAGTAACATAAAATTTATACGAAGTCATAATGAAAAACTTACAATAAAATAAAATTATTTGAAAAATCTCCAAACCTAATTAGAATCACAACAACTTGATAATTTCTCAAATAATATCTTTTAGACTTACAACAAGAATGCTCCATCTAATGTAAACTATTGTATCTTGTGAAAAACATCACTAGCCCCTCCTAAAAGCATCCTAAGAGGGGTATATATAGTGGTTGAAAGAATTTTCATTACTACAATTTAGACTGAATTGGACTTCACAACGTCTATTCCTATTTTGACTAGGCCTTCCCTGTGCATTACACCTCCCATCGTGCCAAGATGGGGCTGCACCTCGCCTCTGGTTGTGCAGTAATGCATATGTTCTTTCACAAGTGTGCCTGTACGATGTCAACCTCTATCATGCTGTGGAACTTTCTTCTTTTAAGGTTGTGTTGGCAACTTTTGCTCTTTAAGCTTCAAACATTCTTCAATCTCTTATTTTTTTTCTTACACCTCATTTTATTTTTCAAATTTTCAACTTAGGTGACTAATAGGAAATTTTTTCCTTTAAGCTCATTCACTTTTCTTTCTTTTACATTCTCTTCATTCTTTCATGTTTAAAACTTTTTTTATTTTTCTATCCCCCACTATATCACCCTCCTTGTTTTGCATCTTCACCCTTTTCTTTTCTTCTAATTTCCATACTTTAGTTTTTCCTTTGTAATAACCCTAATTTAATAGGGTTATTTAGTAATTACGCAATAAAAGAAAAGAAATATAAGAATTTAATAATAATAATAATAATAGTAAGGTCCAAAGCCCAATTGAACTAAAGACTTAAAATAAATAAATAATATAAATTCCTGCTAGAAAAGATACCGAACGCAGTAGGAAAAAAAATGTAATGCAGAAAATAAAAACCAGAAAACGCGCAGAAGAGAAAAGAGGATGAGAAAAGGGAAGAAAAGAGGAGAGAAAAATAAGGATTTTCGATCCAAGGCATCAAGGTAATGATCCTAATATTTTTCTTGAGTTAATTACACGATTATAAGAAAGTTTATAGGATAGAACATGGAGAAATTTGAAGACTTGAGAAAGTTTAGCCCTAGGGTTCTTCAACCTAAATAATCAATTTGAAAGGGCAAATGCTATCAAAATTAGGTTTTGATTAATGTTCTGGAATCCTCTCATCAAGGAGAATCTTTTGGTTGTCATAGTTCGGGAATTCTGCCCCATTGACAAGAGTTGACTTTTTCGATCAAACCATTGACCGCAAATTTGACTTTTGATAAGAATTAAGCAAACTTTCACTGAAGGGTTTTTGACCATTCTAAAACCATTTTTGTGTAGTTTGACGTGATTCAGAGACCTAAGAGAATAGTTCTGAAATATTGGAATGTGTGTTTTGAGTTATAAATTCAAGTTAAGTGAGGCTTTAAGCTTTGGTGCTTGCTTTCTAAACCTGTTTTAAAAAATTATGTTTTGTCTGCCTAGTCCATGTGTTGGGACAAGCATGTACTTGGAAGAACCAACGGTCTTTAACCAACCCCATATGTTACTTTGAGAAAAATATTTTTTTAGAAAAATTATTTCATAATTGATCTATGATGTGGCGTGGTCTCGTACCATGGCGTTGGGGAATCGGATATCCTTCCTTAGCTATCGTGATATAGTTACTAGGGGCATACATGTGCTACCTTAGCATGTTAGGTCCTTGTACTTGCTACAGTAATGTATTGGGGCATTATATATGTTGCCGAGGGCTAGTCGGGGTGTTAGGTTGATCTCTTTCACTGCCATTTGACAAGTCGTGAGTGTGAGTTGTGTTGATATATATATATATATATATATATAGTGATATTGTTGAACATATGTTTGAATTTAAAGAGTTTTATATTTTGGAAATATATTTTTGTGCATATTTTTTTTTGTGCTCGTTGTGGTTGCATTTTCTAACACTTGTTCTAAGGGTATTAAAGTGGAGGGTCAAGGATCTTATTGAGTTATATTTATATATAGCTCACTCCTTACTTGTATATACAGATACTGTTACGGGAGGTGAGACTAGGGGCTAACAAGTCCGTTCGCGTAGATTCTGTTGCTGAAGTGAGCCTTCACATTGATTTGTGGAGGCTATCATTTCGGTTTTATCGATTTTATATACATATGTGTGTGTGTGTGTTTGTGTATATTTTTTGTCTTGGGGTTTTCATGCCCGACTGCTAAACTCATGTAACTCTGTTAGATGCTCCATGGTCTTCGTGTGGGTTTTGAGCTAGAGATATACTACATAAATAGTCGTGTGCTTTCTTATAAATTGAAACTTGATTTTGGTTAGATAATCAGTTCATTTTATGACTATTGATGCGTTTGGAGTTGCACATATTGTATTTTGGTGCTTATAGAAAAGGTCAAGTGTATGAAAAATAGGTTCACCTGGCGGTGATGTTAGCATGTGCCAGTCACGTCTAAGGGGTATTTTGGGATGTGACACCCTTCTACTCTTAGCTTGTTCTCCTTTTATGAAAAATTCTCAATTAAAGTGCTCTAAAAGTCACTTGGATCCAATAAAGGTCAATAAAAGAAAGGGATTAAGCTTATAATATTGCTATCAAAAAGAATAAGCTAAGGCTCAAAATGGCTAATTAGGATAACTAAAATCAAGGTAGGAAAAATCAGGATACAAATATATTACCAAAGATATGTCTTTATTGTTTCCTAGATTATAGATTCTCATTTCGCTTTGCACACACACTGGGCATGTTCTAGACAACAAATTGCAAGCATGGAGTATATAAAAATATCTCTCACACGCAATGGGACAAATGGTTCAATAATGGCAACTAAAATTACATAAACATATATATCCATATTGAATGCTTCACATTATGTAACAGCCCAGGCCACCGGTTGTAGAAATTGTCCGCTTTGGAGCCTTTAACCCTCTCGGTTTTAAAATGCATCTGGGGTGAAGGCTCCAAAGTGGACAATTTCTACAATCGGTGGCTTGGGCTGTTACAGTTGGTAGCAGAGCCAGTGTCGGGCTGATGGTGGGGCCAACCTCAGCAAGGATGCTCAGTCCCAAGGGGGTGTGAGTATAAGGATTGCCTTAGGCGAATCCCACATTGGTTTAGGCAAATCCCACATCAATTGGGGAGGAGAATGAAGAGTTGTTTATAAGTGCTTGGATACCTTTCCCTTGTAGACGCATTTTAATCCCGTGAGGGATGAAGGCTCTAAAGCAAACAATTTCAACAACCAGTGGCCTGGGCTGTTACACATTATTAAGCCTAATGTTTCAAGCATAGGAGTCAAGTTCCAAAAATCTAAGTGTCTCTACTATCTCTTGCATTTTTGAGTTAATTCATACAAAGTCCTATTGATACCCTAAGTGAAGCACCTAACTTTCATAAGTTCTCAAGTTCTTTCTCTCCTAACAATGACTAATTTTCACTTAAGACGATCGTCAGCGATCCATCATTGAAACAGTCCTAACTATGAATCAAAATAATCTAGAAATAGTCAAAAAGATCTACAGTCTAATTTGTTCTAAGGAACTATCCATCAAAAAAGTACCGAAAACAAAAACCAGGGAACCTAATCAAAAACAAAACAAAACATACAAAACCTAATACATGTTAGAAGGTCTCAACTCATATATCTCAAGAAAATTGTAGGACCACCACGAATAAATTTAGCAATCAAGGCGTACATGGTATAAGAAAGATTACTTCTCCTAGCCCACACATAATCAATAGTACCATCTTTAGTGCTAAAACAATAAAGAAAAAGTAAAAAAGGAAGAAAGAAGAACTCCCTGGGCCTCGTTGTCCATGGAATAAAAATTTTTCCTGAAAACCTATTCCGCATTTCGAACCTCAGTGCAGAAGTTTTGCTCCGCATCACGGAGTCCCCTGCTAAATTTGAGATTTTCTTCCTACACACTTGAGCAGACAAATCAAATCTAAAATTTCACAAAATTAAGACAAAAATAAGTTACCTTGGGTTGCCTCCCGAGTAGCTCTTATTTTAACGTCGCGACACGACGTGGGTATCTTGATGACTGAAACTTCATGAAGATAACCCTTTGGAGGCCTAGAAGCACCTTATTTAACATTGCGACATGACTCTCGCCATTACACCTAAAAGAATCAAGGACAATAACAAGAAGTAAAGTAGGAAATAAAGACTACATGAAGACTTTAAATACCAATTTACTATTTTATACCGTATTCCCTTACAACGGCGCCAAACATTGATTGCGCCCAAGTAACACCTAGTAATGAAGTATAAAGCAGTTGCTTTCAAATGTAGTAATGCTACTAGGTTGGGGTTAATCCCACAGGGAATAGGAAAGAAATAATATGTTAATGAGGAATAAACCAACTAGTAGTCAATATTTAAGAAGGGAGGTTGCAAATGAAAAGAAAAAAAATTCTAAACAATGATTAAGCTATTATCAAATTAATGAATCAAAAGTAGGATTGTGTTCCTCAAGATTTCATAACATAGTAGACTTATTTTATTAGTCATCTGTCTTGGTGAATTTTATGTAAGACTGACGATTAAGTTCATCTAACGTGTCTTTCGACGTAGATAGATGAATTTCACCTAAATCCTTTCAGACTTTAGGTGTGTATATTTTTCCCTTTCCATAAGTCATTGATTAACTATCCTTGGTTAAAGCTCAAATTAATTAGATGAGGGTTCGTAGCCTCAAATTTCCATTGCAATTCTCTTTTCCTAACTTCAACTCCTTTATTCGAGCAAGTTGAAGATACAAGCATGTTTTAATGTTTGCAATCACTAAAACTCATTAAAATTAAGAGAATAACAATCCAATCAATTCATCATTCAAGAGTCACTATTTTATTTTGCCTACTTCCATTAATCCATGATGGTTCCCACAATCCTAGATCAAGAGATTTAGCCACTCATGTGTTACACCCTAGGAATTTTTGGTGATTATTTGATGTTTGTATGCTATGTTAAGGGAAGTAAGGTTTTGTAACACCTCCTATTTACAGAGTGAAATATTATAGTAAAAGAATAAAAGTTGCAGACTTGGAGCCCGGGTGACAAGGGAAGTGACGACCCCTCAGATCTCTGATGGTGGATCTGAAGGCCGTCAAGTTGACGATGGACCATCACTAGATCCATCGAGGTCTGGTTAGCCCTTGGGTGACAGAGGTTCTGATGAACCATCAAATGAGTGACGGCCCATCATGGCAACCTCCAACTAGGCTAAGATTTTCAAGCCCTCTATTTTGAGGTGACAGAGTGGATGACCAATCGTTAGTCAAGTGACAACCTATCACCCTGAACATCACATGGGGGAAATGTTTTGGGCAATTCTATTTAAGCTCGATGGTGGAGATGATGGACTATCAGGCTTGCGACGGCCCGCCACCTATTCCGTCAGACGCGTGACGGCCTAAAAATTTCATATTTCTAAATATTTTTCCAGGGGTAGTTTCATATATTCTCACTCTTTTAGTCCCTAAAATACGTTGTTTTGGGAATATTTTCAAGGGATTTAGAGGGTTAATCAATCCTCCTCCCTCATTCCCCATTCAGATTCTCAGACTCACATTTGTAACTCTAGAGCTTCTTTCTCACGCAAGAGCTAGGGCTTTCAACTCTTCTCAGAAATTCCAAGCTTCTTCCCCCAGGTTTGCTACTCCAGGTATGTGGGAATTCAATAAGAAAATTCTTTCATCCTTGTTTACTAAATCTATCCTCAAAAAACCTTTTCTATACTAGCCTTGTAAGAGTTATGATCTAGGGCTTTTCAGAAAAATTATGAATGCTCTTCAATTCGAACTATTTTTTAAGTTCTATTACCCTAGCATATGATCTTTATGATTTTGTGTTAAATTTCATACTACAATTTCTATCCCTAGCTTTAATATGATTCTTGGGTTGATCCTTTCATCAGTTGAAAGCTATGTTTTCCATGGAATATTGTTTAAATATGATGCTAAGCATATATGTTCAACTTGAAGTTAACAATTATAGATTATTAATATACTTAGCCTTCCCCAAGATTGTCAGTTGATCAGTTTGACTTTTTATCAGTCTTTTTAGAAATTTAGTAGTATCAGTTTATCAGCTAGTTAGTCGCTCTTTAGACTGTTACGACGCTTTCAGATAAAGCAGCTCTGACAAGTCTTAGAAGATAGTTTCTTTCAAGTCCCTAGACTCTTAGAACACTTCTAGATAAGTAGGTCAGACTTAGTTTTAGGACACCAATTTCGAGCTATCAACATAGTTAGACACATTTAGGATTTCCAGTTCGGAATAGCACTTAACACCTAGTGGGTTGGGGTTCATCGCACAAAGGTTCACAGAACTGTGTTTCTACCATAGGTTAGTAGCCCCAATGGGCCCCATAAAATGATCGCATAGTTCAGCCACAATACCCAGTTATGGTGTAGTGGGCTTTCTCCGATGGATTGTATACATCGGACTCCACGTTTAGCTCACGTGGTTATATGTCGATTATAGTCTCTCCCACATTACAGCTCAGTCCAGTATAGTCATAGTCTCTAGTCTAGTTCAGTCTTTAAGATTTTAGGATATTGCTTATCACCTTCAGAAAGTTATTAGTACTTATAATATTATCAGACTTTAAGATTCTTTTAGTACTTATGATTCCAGATATAGTCATTGCATGTCTTCTCAGTACAGTTAATAGAATTTCAATATTCCTATGTTTTACTTATATCTCACACACTCAGTATATTCAAAGTACTGATCACATATTTCTATGGGCTATATCATTTTATAATATAGGTTCGGGTGCCAAGAACTAGCATCACAACTAGTTTTCTCTCAGTGTTTCCCCAGCAGCTTCGGTGGTGAGTCCTCATCTGTCGAGTGCCTGAGTTCCTATTTCAGTGTATTATTTCTAGTTTCACTTTTAGTCATTAGAGTTAGTTGGGGGTTTTTCTATCATGACCAGAACGGGAGCACGGATCGTAACACGGGACAAGGACCCCGAGAGACCCCAAGTCGACCCATGGCATAAGCATGCATCTAATCTCAATCAAGAAGCTGAATAATCAATAAGATACTCATAGCGGAAGTCTAACTTGAACACAAAATTAGAATATAAAATCTGAAGTTGAATACGTACATATGTCTGAAAAGCCTCTAAACATGATGAGTTGATGGGACAAGACCCCAACTAACTCAACAAACTGAACTGAAATACACATAAGAAATTTGAGCAGTCTTGCCCTCGAGAGATGAGGACTCACCAATAATGCAAATGCTAACTCTAATAAGATGATTACGAGCGGGGCTGAACCTGAGAGTCAGGTCCTGCATCATGAAATGATACAACATAGAGTATGCGATCAGTACGTGGAATGTACCGAGTATGCAAGGTAAGTAAAACCGCTTAAGTAAGTAAAATCATTAAAATAATGCATAATATAAACATTAACATTAAGAATCTTAGGGTAGGGCTTGCATGTATTCTTTCTGAAATTATGATCTCTTCATAACATAACATAACTTCATAACATCATAACTAGATCTATTGACTAAAAGCTAGAATCTGACATTTATAAGTAAAGCTGAACATTGAGTCAAACCCGCTTTAGAACATGCACATATGTACAAATATATATGTCTCATGAGTAATGAATATGCATATCTGAATTCATGAGGAACAATGAGAGAGTCGTTTTTTAACCGATATACCAGGATAGAGCTTACATGGTCTAAACTATCACACTCAATTGTGTAGAGTCGTCTAAATCCTTATCAGGGCTAGGGACAATACCATGATATCTATATCAAGCTGAAGGCCCATTCGGGCAGGGGAAGCTCAAATGGGAGGTCCCAAGTAATATGTAATAGTGTAAACCTACGTCGGCGCGTAGTTCTGAGGCATAGGAAAATCGACCCTTAGCCTACTCAGTGCTATACACTACTCCCAAAAAAACATGCATATGCTCTACATCATTTTATAACAAAGCTCAACATCATCTATTAATGAAGCTAAATAATAAAATACTTCTCTAATATGAAATCATTTATATGATAAGCTTTAGCTCAAGACATACCACAAGCTAGAAACATAATTGGGAGCCTTTGCTCCAAAACCATGTGGTAAGCTATACATAGCAAAACATTAACTCAAAATATACCACAAGTTGAAAATATAATTGGGAGTCTTTGCTCCAAAACAATTTGGTAAGCGTAATTCGGGAAAATCATCATTCATACTTAACATGTGGGCATTGCCCAAGGATTCATCATACTTAGAAATAAACAATCCTCATCGAGAGCATAGTTATAAATATGGGCAGCTTCAGAACATACTTTTGATCATAATATCTAATCATTATCATATATTCATCAAAAATTTCCTCTTTCATGAACATTTCATCTATGGGCTTTTAATTTATAAAACTTGAATCATCATTTTAAATTGAAAACATTATGACATTTTGCCATGCTTCATAATTCAATAGTAGAATCATAATCAAATCATACCTATGTAAAGATATAGAAGATTCGTGTATATGGGTTAAAACCCCATAGATTAGACATAGGAATTTCTTACTTTAGAGAGGGATTGGGAATGGGTGTGAAGGGAATCACCCATTCATAATCCTACATACTTGCTGGTAGATGATTCTAACACTTCTTTAAATGCCCAATAGAAAATTGAGAAGAAATTGATGAATGCTAAGCTTGATCACCCTCTCAAGTCTTCTACCTTGCATGCATGAATGAATGAGGCCTAAAATGAACTTAATCCCTTTAAAAGTCATTATTCATAACTCAAAATGACGTAGTTTAGGCCTTATGAACTTAGGAATTATGAAAAAGCCCTTACTAAATTTGCAGAAAATAACTGTCAGGTGGTCCCAACGAGGGACATAATGACTCGTGGTCATAAGTCACAACTCGTGGCTTAGCTCGTGAGGTTCACTGCTCAATAGGTCTCCAGGGCTCTTAATGGGAAACCTCAAGACTCTTTACTGGTTACCACAACTCGTGGTCACCACCCATTATGTATACTGCCTCCACTCTTCTCTTCTACTTCTCACTCACGCGACGGCTAACCTAATGACTCATGGGGTCTGACCATGAGTCATGGTCATGTCCGTGAAAATCCTTTTTCCAAAATTTTCCAAACTCCTCACTGGCCTCCCCACGAGTCATGATGTGAATCGTGGGCTGTACCAACAAGTCATCTCACAACTCGTTCTGTGCCTTATGCCAGTTTTTACACTTTTCTCTGTTTCAACTCCCTCGTCTCATCTGTTACACCCTGTAAGTTTCTAGCAATTACTTTGCCTACTCGCATGTTGGTTGAGAATTTTAGAATGCTATACATGTGAGGAAAGGGCCCAGGGAAAGTCCGAACGAGTGCCAAGCTGCATTTTGCAAGAGGAGGCCGAACCGCGCTGCCTAGAGGGGAAATGTGGCACGGAGGCACCTCCTCTGCGATGGCCAACATGGAACGAAGCTAGATTGGCGTGATGGATAGTGTGCCACGTTGCCACGGTTCGGGCTCCAAGTATATAAATTCCTCACTCTTCATTTTCATATCATTTCATCAAGTACACGACCAAAAATCAAAGGGAATGAAGGGTTCTTATAAATTTCCGTCCGAAAATGCCGTCAAACACTGTCCAAAGATAAATTAACTTCGGGTATCAAAGTATAAGGTTGCTGGGAGTATTTCTATGGAGTTAGTTTCACGAAATTCGCCCGGTGAATAATCATCTGGAATTGCTCCAAACTAGTGTTAATACACTCCCAGGGTTGAAGTGAGTATTTCTCCCTTCTAGACTTCTGAGAAATTATGAGTTTTCGAACGTTCTTTGATAAGTCAAAGAATAGTCAGCATATAGACGTAAAGTATTGTTTCTTCTAGTATAAGTAACGAATGTTAGTTTTATTCTTTCGTGAATATGATTACAGTGGGAAGGAAAAACTGAATACTAGCCAAAGCTCGCCAGTTAATTGGTAAACCGGCAGTCTAGGTATGTAAAGGCAGTCTCTTTCGGCAAGTTAGCTTCTCCAATATAGTAAAACAGCGTAAATCTCCGTAAAGTATTTCAGAAATATTATATCACGTTCAATATGAAGCTTACTAAGGCATGTCAGAAATTATTATTACATTCAGTGTGTAGCACATGTAGTTATTGATATACATACAGAAATATTATAGTGACTGCTAATAGGGATTACAGTTACACAGATTCTGGTTAGCTGCTAGGAAGTGTATACAGATCGTTCTGCAGGACCACTCACTAAAAGGGAGCAGGTTAAATGAGATTCACGCATGACGCTATAGAAACTCTTTTAGTTCTCAGTTTATTGTGATGATACACTTATATGTTGTTGCCAGACATAGACTTCAGAGCTCGTAAGAGATAGTATTTTGAATCAGAAGGTTAGACGGTATGGGCGCAGTGAGGCGGTCTAACGACCAGTTGGCGTCTGTACTGGAAGGAAAGCATCCCTAGAGGCCAGTAATGTTATCGCATGTTCCATAACCAAAAATAGAGACAGTATAAGAATATTCAATAGTTAGCAACACCAGATTTCTCCAATGTGTTAAGTGATCGTACATCATCCTTTCAGCCTTATTGATGATTGCCAGTCTTAGTCGACCTAACAGTTATCATGTAGGACACCCAGCAAGCCAGCCTAGTCATCCCAGTCATATAAACCGGTGGATACCCCAAGGAGGGGTCCACAACAGTAGCTAGTGACGGGTTAGTACCCTAGTCAGTTTTCGTAAGGTATTCAGGTATAGAGTCCCAGGAGAGGACCAGTCCTTATAGAATTGTCCATAAGACTAAGAATTTCTCAGAACAGCAATATAGATCTGAGAGGATTCAGATAAGGCCTAAGGAGTCAGTAGTGCTCTGCTAGTACAGTGTTTACCTAGTTAAGAAGATCGGTATATTCCCTATGGAAACTAGGGACCGATCGCCTAGAAGGAAGTTCGACCAAGCCCAGCTCTATAGTTGTTTAATTAGAAGAAAAAAGTGGTTAGCTGTCCGTAACCCCGCATTTATGCTTGAGCTAAGATGTCCAAGTAGGACATCCAGAGCGTTGTTAGACTACTTCAAACCTCACTCAATTCAGCCCAGATTGTGCAATCAATCCGGAACCACATTCGCGGTTTGGAAGGCTGGAAGGAGGCCCTCCTCCAGGAACGAAGGGAAGTCACTGCGCGAGTCACCCGCATAGCTTTTAGAGATCATGATCACTATGAGGATCCTCTGATCAAATACGTGCACAAGGTGTGCAGAAAATCACACAGATAATGCTAGAAACGAGTAGCATTAGTCTGAGGCCCAGAAGGCCAGATACGCTCTCGCTATACAGATAGATTTATTTGTCAGTTTCTCCAGCATAGTAATTCAAGATTACTCTCAGTAGAGCGTTCCAGAGATTATATTATTATCATATTCAGTGTGTATTTTATGTAGTTATTGCTATTAGTTATGACTTGATTGTATTGTTTTGGGCTGGATTACCTAACTTCCGTGACCGCCCCAGGGTTAATAGTTGTACCGACTCGTCCGTCAAAGGGTGAGGATATGTCGCTCTACAGAGTGACATGTCGTCCTCTAGGGACGAAGATGAGATGCCAGTTTCCCCATATTTTGCCGTGGTTGGCCTTTATACACCCCCGTGGACTGCTTGCGCCCAGGGTGTTGATTTCAGGAGTCCTTCGAACTGAGGTACAGCTATAGTCAGGGTCCCAGCGGGCCCAAGTTGCATACCCAGGGGACCAGTAGGACGCTTATAGTTACTAGGTGATATGGTATGACCTGGGTAGGGGTAAATAGATTGTGATCATTGCACCTTCCAGCTAATGGGGGCCAGGTAAGGTTTATGTTGTTTTAGTTATTGACAGATAGCTAGTAGAACATCATGTTATCAGGTATGACTCCTACTCTTCTCAGTATAGTTAAGGTTAGTCCTGATTCAACTATTTCAGATAGTTTCAGTCCATTCCCTATTACTTCAGTTAATATCAGCTTTCTTACTTACTTTCAGTTATTTTCAGTTATTGCTTTACATACTTAGTACCAGTGGTACTGACGCCCGTTTTGGGGTGCTGCATTACTTTCCTGCAGGTACACACACACGAGAAGCAGATCCCTCGTAGTTCCAGTCAGCGATACAGATGGCAAGATATGCCTGCAAGATAATGGTTATGATCTTAGTTGTGATACCGAAAGAAAGGGAGGTCATATGAATAAAAATGGGTCTGACTGCAACCCAGGAGAAGTATAGGCCAAGACATGACCAGTAACCTTATTGACGATGTAAGGTAGGTAAAGGATCCCCAGAGCTCGATCTAAGAAAGATAGGGGAAAAGCAGGAATACCATACTTTGGGGGGAAATTAGAATCACCTCCAGGTCGATAGAGCATCGTATATTGAGGACTAAGCCTCGGGATTACAGTTAAGAGACAGCAAGATTGTAGCCTAGAATGTTTCGGTAAGAGAAAGTTAAGAAGGGATGTTGGAACGAACTGTGACAAGATTGGCTAGTAAAGGCAAGCTCAGCCCAAGGTTTATTGGGTCTTATCAGATTCGCCGAAGCATAAGCCAGGTGGCATATGAATTGGATTTACCTCCAGAGTTAGAATCTGCTCACCTAGTTTTCCACGTATCAATGCTGAGAAACTGCATAGGAGATCATTCCCGAATTGTCCCAGTTCAATATGTTCAGGTCACAGAAGAGTTAACTTATGAAGAAGTTCCAGTAGCCATACTATACCGGCAGATCCGTAGATTAAGAACTAAAGATGTTTCTTCTGTCAAGGTATTATGGCATAATAAGAACCGAGAGGAGATGACTTAGGAAGAAGAAGATGATATGAAACTAGATAACCTCAGTTATTCTAGACCTAGTCCGATTATACAGCCATAGGTATGTTGATTGTGATTCATGAGTGGATTTATATTCATGAATATTTGAGGTAGTTGACCTCAGTTTATTGTGGAATGAATGCTATAGTATTGTGTGGAGTACCTGTATTGGACTTTTCTACGTTTTAGGATTTTCGGATAGTCCATATTACAGGGGAGACTCTGCCGAAATTATTCCAGAATAAGTAATGGCAAGTTAAGATTCTTGCAAGCCAAAGTTAACATTCGAGGACGAATGTTCTTAAGCGGGGGAGTATGTTACACCCCGTAAGTTTCTACCACTTAGTTGGCCTATTCGCATGTTGGTTGAGAATTTTAAAATGCCATACGTGCGAGGAAACGGCCCGAGGAAAGGCCAAATGAGTGCCAAGTCTGATTTTCACAAGAGGAGGCCGAACTGCGCTGCCTAGAGGGGCAACGTGGCACGGAAGCACCTCCTCTGCAATGGCCAATGTGGCACGGAGCTAGATTGGCGCGATGGACAGCGTTCCACATTGCTATGGTTCGGGCTCCAATTATATAATGGCCTTACTCTTCATTTTCATATCATTTCACCAAGTACACGACGAGAAAACAAAAGGAATGAAGGGTTCTTATAAATTTTCGTCCGATTACCCTATCAAACGCTGTCCAAAGTTAAATTAATTTCAGGTATCGAAGTATAAGGCTGCATGGAGCATTTCTACAGAGTAAGTTTCACGAAATTCTCCCAACGAATCATTGTCCCACCGAGCCAAAGTGATTGGAATTGCTCCAAACTAGTGTTAATAAACTCCCCGGCTTAAAGTGAGTATTTCTCCCTTCTAGACTTCTGAGAAATTATGAGTTTTCGATCGTTCTTCGATAAGTCAAAGAATAGTCAGTATATAGACTTAAAGTATTGTTTCTTCTAGTATAAGTAACGAAGTTAGTTTTACTCTTTCATGAATATGATTACAGTGGGAAGGAAAACCAGAATACTAGCCGAATCTCGCCAGTTTATCGGTAAACCGACAGTCGAGGTATGTAATGATAGTCTCTTTCGGGAAGTTAGCTTCTCCAGTATAGTAAAACAGTGTAAATCTTAGTAAAGTATATCAGAAATATTATATCACGTTCAGTATGAAGCTTAGTAAGGCATGTCAGAAATTATTATCACATTCAGTATGTATCACATGTCGTTATTGATATACATACAGAAATATTATTGTGACTGCTAATAGGGATTACAGTTACATAGATTCTGGTTAGCTGCTAGGAAGTGTATAGAGATCGTACTACAGGACCCCTCGCTAAAAGGGAGCAGGTTAAATGGGATTATCGTATGATGCTATAGAAACTCTTTTAGTTCTCAGTTTATTATGATGATAGACGTATATGTTGTTGCCAGACCTAGACTTCAGAGCTCATAAGAGTTAGTAGTCTGAATCAGATGGTTTGACAGTATGGGTGCAGTAAGGCGTTCCAATGACTAGTTGGCGCCTGTATTGGTAGGAAAGCATCCCTAGAGGCCAGTAACGTTATCACACGTTGCAAAACCAGAAATAGAGACAGAATAAGAATATTCCAGAGTTAGCAACACCAGAGTTCTCCAGTGTGTAGAGTGATCGTACATCATCCTTTCAGCCTTATCGGTGATTTCCAGTCTTAGTCGACCTAATAGTTATCGTGTAGGACACCCAGCAAGCCAGCCCAGTCGTCCCAGTCAGATAAACCCGTGAGTACCCCAAGGAGGGGTCCTCATTAATAGCCAGTGACGGGTTAGTACCCTAGTCAGTTTTCGTAAGGTATTCAGGTACAGAGTCCCAGGAGAGGACAATACCAATAGAATTGTCCATAAGACTAATTTCTAAGAAGAGCAATATAGATCCGAGGGGATTTGGATAAGGCCTAAGGAGTCAGTAGTACTCCACTAGTACAGTTTTTACCTAGTTAAGGAGATCGGGAAGCTCCCTATGGAGACCAGGGACCGATCGCCTCAAACGAAGTTCGACCAAGCCCAAATCTATAGTTGTTTAATTAGAAGAATAAAGTAGCTAGTTTTCCGTAACCCCGCAGTTATGCTTGAGCTACAGATGTCCGAGTAGGACATTCAAAGCATTGTTAAACTACATCAGGCCTCACTCTATTCAACCAAGATTATTAGAGATCATGATCACTATCAGGATCCTCTGATCAAATACGTGCACATGGTGTGCAGACAGTCATACAGATTATGCCAGAAGCGAGTAGCATCAGTATAAGGCCCAGAAGGCCAGATACGCTCTCGCTATACAAATGGATTTATTTGTCAGTTTCTCCAGCATAGTAATCAAGGATGACTCTCAGTAGAGTGTGCCAGAAATTATATTATTATCATATTCAGTGTGTATTATAAGTAGTTATTACTATAAGTTGAGACTTGATTGTATTTTTTTGGGCTGGATCACCTAGCTTCCGTGACCTCCCTAGGGTTAATATCCGTACCGACTCATCCACCATAGGGTGAGGATACGTCGCTCTACAGAGTAGCATGTCGTCCGCTAGGGACGAAGATGGGATGCCAGTTTCCCCATATTTTTCTGTGGTTGGCCTTTATACACCTCCGTCGAGTGCTTACGCCTGGGGTGTTGATTTCAGGAGTCCTTCGGACTCAGGTACAACTATAGTCAGGGGCTCAGCGGGCCCAAGTTGCATACCAAGGGGACTGGCAGGATGCTTATAGTTTCTAGGTGATATGGTATGACCTGGGTAGGGGTAAATAGATTGTGATGATTGCACCTTCCAGCTTATGGGGGCCAGGTAAGGTTTATGTTATGTTATGCTATTTTAGTTATCGACAGATAGCTAGTAGAACATCATGTTATCTGGTATGACTCCTACTCTTCTCAGTATAGTTAAGGTTAGTCATGATTCCACTATTTCAGATAGTTTCAGTCCATTCCCTATTACTTCAGTTACTATCAGCTTTCTTACTTACTTTCAGTTATTTTTAGTTATTTCTTTACATACTAGGTACTAGTGGTACAGATGCCCGTTTTGGGGCGCTGCATTACTTTTCTGTAGGTACACATAGACGAGGAGCAGATACCTCGTAGTTTAAGTCAGTGGTACAGAGCCTTCTGCTCCTTTCATCCGGAGCTTGAGTGACAGAAGTTTACTTTCTTTTTGTTTGTATAGTATGGGTAGGCCGGGGCCCTGTCCCGAACATCTTATTACTCCTAGAGGCTTGCAGATTGTATTATATTCCCTACGGTTAGATGTATCGGTCGTGTGGGGCCTTGTTCAGCTGTTAGTGGGTGACCTTGTCGGTCACAGATCAGTTTAGTACCTGATTTCATTTCTTAGCTATAACTAGATATCATGGTGGCCTTGTCGTCCCGCATTGGACTCCTTGTATTCAGTTGTTTCTGGTCAGCTATTTACCTCTCAGGTGGCTATAGGCCTTGTCGATCGGGGGTTGAATTTACAGTCGCTATATAGCTCGTCATTTTATTGATTTCAGAATTAGAGCCAGCCTTGCACCAGAAGTGCTTAGACTCAGCTTGCTCAGCTAGTTCAGCAGTCCGGGTCCTAGTAGGGCACTAGGTGCCAGTCATGCCTCCTAAGGCGGGGCGTGACAAACTAGGTAGGAGAGCCGGTCGCATCCCAGGGAGTCTACAAGATGTGCTAAGTAGAGTCTTGTCTATGGATGTGTTGTGCACCACATACTATAGGCAGGAGGCTGTAAGGCATGATAAGATGGGTACCCTTCCTTTTTATTCAGTCGTGCTCTAGAACGGTACAGTCTAGGGTAAATGCCCCCAGCTTATTATACTCTTTTATTTATAGAGAAAATGTTGGATCAATGACATCCTGCCACAGGCAGAATATTGGATGAAGTAGTAGAAGGAGGTATCATTAAGACGCCACAATGGAGATAGTCAGCCTAAGGACGGGAGCGGATGTCCTTGATTTCCCTAATACTCTCCTAAGGTACCAGGAACCTCATACTTTGATACATCTACCAGCAGCACCCCAATTCATTTTTATAACCTTTGAGTAGGAAGTCAGGAGTATAGTGTATATAGGAGTTGATTTATCTGCTAGATATATAAGATCAGATCAAGATGACAGATAATATTAGATTACCTAATGGATGTGAGAAAGAGAGGGAACTGCAGAATTTCCACCTTCATCCTTTCGAATGATTGGACAGTTCCATATTTCCGTTTCATTGCAGTAAGAAAAGGCTATTCCTACCTCTTAGTTTTGTTTCCAGTATAGCAGAGGACATAAGGATTGAGGCGATGTTTCCTGGAGCAAATAGTAAGCAAAGATTGGATTTGTTGACTCTAGAAAGTGTTAGGAAAGAGTAGGGAGCCCCAATGATTATGTAAGTAGTCCAGACCTTTACAATAAAAATTCAGACGAGTGGGTAAGACTAGCATCTTACTAGAAGTGTGCGTTAGAAATCCATTAGTGAAAAGCTCCCAGTAATAGTCAAGTTCAAGTCAGAAAAAGGCTGAATCCGCTGTAGCATGCTAATGATGGCAAGATATGCGTGCAAGATAATGGTTATGACCTTAGTTGTGATATCGAAAGACAGGGAGGTCATATGAATAAAAATGGGTCCGACTGCAATCCAGGACAAGTGTAGGCCGAGACTTGACCAGTAACATTATTGGCGATGTAAGGTAGGTACAAGAACCCTAGAGCTCGGTCTAAGAAAGATAGGGGAAAAGCAGGAATACCAGACTTTGGAGGGAAATTAGAATCACCTCCAGGTCGATAGAACATCGTATATTGAGGACTAAGCCTCGGGATAACAGTTAAGAGACAGTAAGATTGTAGCCTAGAATGTTGCGGCAAGCCCGCCTAAGGGGGAGGTAAGAGAGTGCCGACACAGAGACTATAGTCCAGCATATAGTGTATGCAGAAACTTAGTAACAGCAGAGTTTTCAGCAGAAACATTATCTTATATAGCACTTTCCCAGTACAGTCCAGCAGGAGACTATATTCATATTTATATATATATTTACCTGCCTCAGCACGTAACAGATACATACAGATTACTATCATTAGCTCAGCATGCAATATATACGGTACTTTACCCTTATTAGCCTCAGCATGTGAGATACACAGACAGTATTACCAGTTGAGACCGTTGTATTGTTTGGGGTTGGATTACCTAGCATCCATGACCGCCCAGGGTTGATAGCTGTGTCGACTCGTCCGCCAGAGGATGAGGATACGTCACTCTACGGAGTGGCATGCCGTCCCGCCAGGGGACGAAGATGGGATGCCAGCTTTTCCCCATATTTGTGCCTTCATCGGCCCTTACACACCCCAGTCGAGCGGATACGCCCGGGTGCAGATTCAAGAGTCCTCCGGACTCAGATGCAGCTATAGTCAGGGGCTCAGCGAGCCCAAGTGCATACCCAGGGGACCGGCGGGATGCTTGCAGCCATTATAGGAGATGGGATGACCGGGGTAGGGGTATAGATTCTGTGCTGGTTGTACCTCCCGGTGCCGGGTAAGGTTTGTGTGTGCTATGTTATGTTATTTCATGTTATGCCATGTTATGTTAGATACAAGTAGATCAGCAGTAGCACGATACGTTTCCAGGTATGACTCTCATCCCTTCCAGTAAAGATTGAGAGAAGGTAAGGTTTACATTATCAGACAGTTAAGTTATTCCTTGTACTTCAGTTTTATCAGTTACATTATTGCTTTCAGATTTTGTTTTCAGTTATTGCTTTACATACTCAGTACCAGCAGTACTGACGCCCGGTGGGGCGCTTCATTACTTGCCTGCAGGTACTCATAGACGAGCAGGTGACACCACGTGATTCCTGTCAGCGTTGAGCATTCAGCTCCTGTCATCCGGAGACTGAATTCCAGAGGTGTACTTCAGTTTCTGTTGTTATATAGTATGGGTAGGTCGGGGCCCTGTCCCGATCATTTCTATTGCTATTCCTAGAGGCTTGCAGTCTGTATAATTCCCTGTGGTCAGTAGAGCCGGTCGTGTGAGGCCGTGCAGTGTTAGCTGTTAGTACTCTTGCTTCTTTTATGTTGGCCGTGTGGGGCCATAAGTTTGACAGTAGTGGTGATCTTGCCGGTCACGTAGCCTTCTAGTATTTTATCGCTGAATGCAGATAACTAGACAGCATGGTGGCCTTGTCGGCCCGCATAGGCTTCCCTATAGTTGCTTGTTCTGGTCATCTGTTATTACAGGTATAGGAGGCTATAGGCCAATGGGCTGGAGGTTGTGTTTACATCCGTTATATAGCCCTTTGTTTCCAGAAATGTGAATCAGAGCCAGCCAGGTACCAGAT
The DNA here is from genome assembly GCA_035772735.1 of Datura wrightii. Lineage (NCBI taxonomy): Eukaryota > Viridiplantae > Streptophyta > Magnoliopsida > Solanales > Solanaceae > Datura > Datura wrightii. The sequence goes on from JASDFA010000002.1 coordinate 12,447,060, forward strand.
GTGCTTAGGCTTAGTAGTCCAGTAGTTCAGGTCCTAGTAGGGCACCAGGTGCCAGTCATACCCCCCAAGGCGGGGCGTGACAAACTTGGTATCAGAGAAGGTCGTATCCCAGGGAGTCTACAAGCCGTGCTAAGTAGAGTCTTGTCTATGGATGTGTTGTGCACCACATACTATAGGCAGGAGGCTGCGAGGCATGATATGATGGTTACCTTTCCTTCTCAGCCAGTCTTGCTTTAGAGCGGTACAGTATAGGGTTGAGTCCCTGAAAACTTACCGTATTCTTTGATTACAGATACAAAGGCAGATCAGCATTTCCCTATCACAGGCAGAAGATCAGAGATAGCAACAGAAAAGAACCTCAGTCAGTTACATGATAATTACAACAGCAGGAGGGGGTATCAGAGACCTCCCAGCGTGATACCGTTATTGACATTATTCCCAGTATATGTTGATAACGTCAGAATAGGAAGTCATAAATATAATGTATATATGAACTCATTCATTTATTAGCTATATGAGATCTTATTATGATTACAGATAAGGTCAGACCACTAGATAAGTATGAAAAAGAGAGGAAAATGCAGGAATCCCGAATACATCTTGTTGGATATGGTACAGTTGAACGCTTTTATTTGTTGCAATAAGAAAAGGGCTATCCCTACCTCCTGATTTTGATGCCAGTATAGTAAAGGGGCATAAGACTTGAGATGGGATTGCCAGATCAAGCAGTAAGTAAAGATGGACTGAGTGATCCTAGTAAGTATTAGAAAACATAAGAAGCCCTTATGATTACGTAAGTTGTGCAGACCCTTATGGTAACAAGCCAGTAAAGAAAGTAAGACTGTTAGCTTACATGAAGTAGGGGTAACATACCTGCTAGTGATGAATGCCTAATAATAGTCAAGTTTGAGTCAGAAAAAGGCCAAGTCCGCCATATACGCCAGAAGAAGTATAGGCCGAGGCTTGATGAGTAATCTCATTAGCAATGAAAGGCAGGTACCTTGAACCCTAGAGTTCAGTCTAAGCCAGATGAGAGGAAGAAGCAGGAATGTCAGATCTTGTGGGGAAATTAGAACTACCCCGGATTGATAAAGTATCATATTAAGGATTAAGCCTCGGGCTGACAGTAAGACTACGGTTCAGAATACCGCAGCATGTCCGCTATGGAAAAGTTAAGAAGTTATCGATACAACAATTCTAATCTAGTGTAGCCTAGAGATAAGGCCTAGCAGACAGTTATGGGCTCTCAATATATGCCTAGTAAGGCTACCGGATTCGAACGTCGATCCCCACATCGCAAGAGTGGCGAAATTTCAAACAGCAGACAATAACTAGAATGTTTATGTTGTTACTTTCAGAATGGGGTGACAATGCAATGAAATGATGAGTCAGGGCCGGAGATATTATTAGGCCGTAGAAGAAATGTATCATGTTCGATGTGAGACTCAGCAGAACATGTCAGAGGTTATGAATTACCGCAGGAATCAGTACATATTGTACGTAGCTAGCGATATATATGTATACAGATCATATATATGTTGTGAGTGGTTGCCTATAAGGGCTACAATCACAGATGCTGATTAGTAATAGAAAGCCTATACAAATTGCATTGCGAAAAAAAAAAGTAAAGAGAAGAAAAAGGGAGAAGAAAGAAAGAAAAGAAGAAGAGAAAGGGCGGATTAAGTGTGAGTGTGAGTTACGTATGAAGTCATAGAAACTATCTCAGTTCTCAGTTATTAGATTAACAGACTTATGCGTTGTTGTCAGATCTAGGCTCTAGGAGCTTACCAGAGTTATTGACCTAAGACAGATGGCCAGATGATAGGGGCGCAGTTAGACGGTCTACCGACCAGCTGGCGCCCGCATTAGCAGGGAGGCATCCCTGAAGATCGGTAACAGTAGTGCATGTGCCAGAACCAGGATTAGAGGTCGAGTAGGCAAATTTCAGAGATTAGCAATACCAGAATTGTTCTAGCATGTTAAGTGGTCATACGTCGTTTTCCCAGCCTTGTGGGCGACAGTCGGCCTTAGTCAACCTAGTAGTTGTTATGTAGAACCCCCCCCCAGAAGTCAGCCGGCCATCCCAATCAGAATACCCGTGGGTACCCCAAGGAAGGGTCCACATCAGTAGTCAGTGACAGGCTGGTACTTCAGCTGGGTTTCGTAAGATATTCAGATACAGAGCCCTAGTGGAAGGCCAGTAGTTACAGAATAGCCTATAAGACCGAGAATTCCTCAGAACAGCAGTATAGATCCAAGTGGATACACACAAGGCATAAGTAATTGATAGTACCCTACTAGCACAGTGTTTATTAAGATCGGGGGATCAGTAGACTCCCCGTGAAGATCCAGAGATTGATCGCCTGGGAGTAAGTTGAATAAGTCCAGCCTTCCAGTGGGTTAAGCAAAATAACAAAGCAATTAGATTCACACGAGTTTGCGATTATGCACGAACTATAAGCACTCAAGTAGCACGGGTAGAGTATGGTGGGACTACTGCCACATTCGGGTCATTCAACCCGACTATTCAGTTATTTAAGGTTATGCAGCCAGATCATTAGAGGTCATGGTCGATATCAGGACCCCCTGATCAGATACAAGCACATGGTGTGCAGATAGTCGTTCAAGGTTACCTTAGAGACAAGCAGTTTTAGCATGCGGCCAGAAGGCCATATAAGCTCTAGTTATACCGGTAGACTACTTGTCGGATTCTCCGGAATAATAAACTAGTATGACCGTCAGTTATATGTAGAATTTTGTAAATGTGAATTTTGGTTGAGTCCAGTAGCCTTTTTGGTCACATGGTGTCAAAGGCTGGGGTATAGATAGATACACAAAAATAAATCGAAGTAGTGGGAACATAGCCTAGATCTACCACTCCGATCGAAGTACGCAGTCCCTGCGGTTAGCCGGGTATTGCAGTTGACACAGAAGGCAGCAAAAGTTCCAGTAGACTGAGGCGTGTGAGTAGAACTTCCAAGAGTTAACAGCCAGGTTAACCTCAGCCCCAGTGTTAGCATCGCCAGAAGGTACAGAGGGTTGGTGCAGCATGGTAAGGTAACAGTTTATGCTTTCAGGCAATTGAAGAAACGTGAAAAGAATTGTCTTACCCATGACCCGGAGGTAGTTGCAGTAGTTTATACTTGAAAAATCAAGAATTTTGTGTCACCCGGGGAGGGCTAATATGGTAGTAGATGCCCTTAGCCATAGATCTACGGGGAGTTGGCATACTTGCCGCCTGAACAGCGGGAAGAGACCCGAGAATTTTACTAGTTAGCCGGTCTAGCCGTTCACATAGCAGAAATAAAGGATAACAGAATGATAATACAGAATATCGAGCATTGCGGTTAGAGGTGGAAGTAAAGAAACGGCAGTATAGAAACCCTAGCCAGGTTTAACTTGAACACAAGATTCAGTAAGGAGAGATGGCATATTTTCAGATAACCGGGGATAAAATGTGGCGATATAAAGGTCGCATTGCGCTCCAGAGATTTTGGGGCATCGTCAGCAGTTTATGAGCGAGGCGCATTACGCCCGCTATTCTCTTCATCCCGATATGACAAAGAGGTACCATGACATTAAAGAAAACTATTGGTACCCCAGTGTCCTAACTGCCAACAGTTGAAGGCAGAATATCAGAAACCAGGCAGGTTAATTTAGAACATAGCTGTGCCTCTTTGGAAATGAGAAGCGGTGAAGATGAATTTTGTAGCAAGATTACCCCGTACTAAACACAGACATGACTCTATATGAGTGATAAATGACAGCTTGCCAAAAATCAGCTCATTTCTTGCCAGTAAGAACTACTTTCTCGGCCAAAGATTATGCTGGGTTGCATAGCAGGAAGATAGTCAGATTACATGGAATACCAGTATCCATTATTTTAAACAGAGGAGCATAGCTTACAGCCAAATTCTGGCAGTCATTCCAAAAAAAAAAAAGTTTGGGAACGCAGAGTAATCTAAGCACAGCATTTCATTCTCAGACAGATGGGCAGGCCGAGCGCACAATTCAGGCGCTCGAAGACATGTTGCGAGCATATGTCCTTGATTTCGGTGGTAGCCGAAATGAGCATGTGCCGTTAATTAATCTACTTATAGGAGAGTCAGCGTTGGTTAGCCCAAACATTGTTCAACAATCAAAGGAAAGGGTAAAGCTTATCTGAGGACGCTTACTGACTGCACAGAGTCGCCAGAAAATTATATGCAGATGTCCGGCGCAGAAACTTAGAGTTTGATGTAAATGACTGGGTATTTCAGAAGTATCCCCGATAAGAAAGGTAAGTTCAGCCCGAGATTTGTTGGGCCAGATCAGATTCGGAAAAGGATAGGCCGAGTTGTATACGAATTGAACTTGCTTCCAGAGTTAGTATCCGTTCACCCAGTATTCCATATATTTATGTTGAGGAAATTCGTAGGAGACTCTTCTACGGTTGTTCCAGTCTAGAATAGGTTACGAAAAAACGGGCCTATGAAGAGGTCCCAGTAGCTATCCTAGACAGGTAGATTCGCTGATTACGGACTAAAGATATTACGTCTATTAAGATATGAGGACCAAATATCCTCACCTATTTCAGGCCTAGCCAGGCGACAGGTATGTCCGTACTATTATTTGTGCAGTATCTTATGGTTGTATGTCTGTAAATGATAAAGAAAAATTGATATCTAGTTATACAGTGGATCCTAGAATATTATGCGCAGTGCCTGTGTTGGACTTTTCTGCATTTCAGGTTTTTGCGATAGTCCATGTTACAGGGGAAACTCTGCCGAAATATTTCTAGAAAGTAAAGTAAGTAGTCCTCTAGATAACAGTGTACATTCGAGGACGAATGTTCTTAAGGGGGGGAGAATGTTATACCCCGTAGAATTCCCGGCACCTAGATGACCTATTCGCATGTTGGTTAAGCACATCTGAAGGCCATACATGCTGTAGAAAGGCCCGGGAAAAAGATCGGACGAGAAACCCGTCGAACCATCGCGGGAGGAGCCAGGTAGAGCCCCTCCGCGATGGCAGCGTGTCACGGAGGTGAGGCCTCCGCGATGGCTCCGTGACACGTTGCCCTTGTCCAGGCCCAAGTATATAAAGGCCACTTCGGTTTTAAATCATTTAATCATATATAAATTTCCAGAGAATAGAGCAAAGCGGCAGAGAGAAGGTAAGAACGAAGGAAATTATATAATTTCCGTTCGATTATGCTACTAAACGCTGCCCAAACTCAAATTAATCCCAGATACCGAATTAGTTAGCAGCAGAGAGCATTCCTACGGATTCAGTTTCGTAAAATACGGCCGACGAATCGTCGAGCCACCGAGCTAAGGTAAGTGGAATTGCTCTAAATTAGTGTCTATGTGTTCCTAGCTGAGAAGTGAATATTTCTCCCTTCTGGGCCGCTGAAAAAATAGCGAGTTTCTGGCCGTCTTTCGATAAGCCTAAGTTTAGGCTATAAACTATATCGAAAGTGACGTTGCCTTTGAAATAAAGTTGTATTTAGTGTTAATTGATATGTTTATGAATGCAGTTGGGAGAAAACAGTTGGAGTACCGGCTGAGCCTCGTCCGACAGACGAATAGTTCAAGATAAGGTATGTAAAGTTCGTTTCCTCGGCAAGTTAAGAATCTTGATACAGTTTAGTAATTTAAAGGCCAGTAGATTGTCCAGAAGTCAGGTGTTATGTTTGTTACGACTGTTGGTACGATATTGAAAGTATCGAGTTACAATTTGCATGAAATTTGCTAGTATGCTAGAGATTCTAATATAAGCAGTAGAAACTGCACAGTATGCTCAGTATGCGATGTTACACAGGATGTTAGTATATTATTGTGCTCAATCGAAACTCAGTAGAGAAAGTAGTACCTGTAAGACAGCTCGGAAATAGAATGATAAGTTGAAACGAAGTTAGAAAGCATGTTAGAAATAGTGAATCATGTTACTATAGAAAATCAGTTTACAGCATAGTTTCAGCAGAAATACTATATCATGTTCAGCATTAGCCTTAGTACAATCTGGCAGAAGACCATATTCGTACATACATATATATATTATTTCCAGCTTCAGCATGTATTAAGTATGTATATATTTCTATCACTAGTCCAGCATATAGTGTATGCAGAAACTTAGTAACAACAGAGTTTTCAGCAGAAACATTATCTTATATAGCACTTGCCCCAGTACAGTCCGGCAGGAGACTATATTCATATTTATATATATATTTACCTGCCTTAGCACGTAACAGATACATACAGATTACTATCATTAGCTCAGCATGCAATATATACGGTACTTTACCCTTATTAGCCTCAGCATGTGAGATACACAGACAGTATTACCAGTTGAGACCGTTGTATTATTTGGGGTTGGATTACCTAGCATCCATGACCGCCCAGGGTTGATAGCTGTGTCGACTCGTCCGCCAGAGGATGAGGATACGTCACTCTACGGAGTGGCATGCCGTCCCGCCAGGGGACGAAAATGGGATGCCAGCTTTTCCCCATATTTGTGCCTTGATCGGCCCTTACACACCCCAGTCGAGCGGATACGCCCGGGAGCAGATTCAGGAGTCCTCCAGACTCAGATGCAGTTATAGTCAGGGGCTCAGCGAGCCCAAGTGCATACCCAGGGGACCGGCGGGATGCTTGCAGCCATTATAGGAGATGGGATGACCGGGGTAGGGGTATAGATTTTGTGCTGGTTGTACCTCCCGGCTTATGGGGGCCGGGTAAGGTTTGTGTGTGCTATGTTATGTTATTTCATGTTATGCCATGTTATGTTAGATACAAGTAGATCAGCAGTAGCACGATACGTTTCCAGGTATGACTCTCATCCCTTCCAGTAAAGATTGAGAGAAGGTAAGGTTTATATTATCAGACAGTTAAGTTATTCCTTCTACTTCAGTTTTATCAGTTACATTATTGCTTTCAGATTTTGTTTTCAGTTATTGCTTTACATACTCAGTACCAACGGTACTGACGCCCGGTGGGGCGCTGCATTACTTGCCTGCAGGTACTCATAGACGAGCAGGTGACACCACGTGATTCCTGTCAGCGTTGAGCATTCAGCTCCTGTCATCCGGAGACTAAATTCCAGAGGTGTACTTCAGTTTCTGTTGTTATATAGTATGGGTAGGTCGGGGCCCTATCTCGATCATTTCTATTGCTATTCCTAGAGGCTTGCAGTCTGTATATTTCCCTGTGGTCAGTTGAGCCGGTCGTGTGAGGCTGTGCAGTGTTAGCTGTTAGTACTCTTGCTTCTTTTATGTTGGCCGTGTGGGGCCATAAGTTTGGCAGTAGTGGTGACCTTGCCGGTCACGTAGCCTTCTAGTATTTTATCGCTGAATGCAGATAACTAGACAACATGGTGGCCTTGTCGGCCCGCATAGGCTTCCCTATAGTTGCTTGTTCTGGTCAGCTGTTATTACAGGTACAGGAGGCTATAGGCCAATGGGCCGGAGGCTGTGTTTACATCCGTTATATAGCCCTTTGTTTCCAGAAATGTGAATCAGAGCCAGCCAGATACCAGATGTGCCTAGGCTTAGCAGTCCAGTAGTTCAGGTCCTAGTAGGGCACCAGGTGCCAGTCATACCCCCCAAGGCGGGGCGTGACATTAACCTCAGGTTCCAAGGATGATGGAACTTCAGCTAGCAGATCATAGCTATGGTACATGTGTCCGTTGCCCTAGAATTTAATGAAAAGGGTAATGAGATGGTATGAGAGGACAAGAGATATCATTAAATCATTGGAGCAGCGCCACAGTGAGAGACCAGAAAAGGTGAAATAGCAGTAACCGAGTTATCCAGTATAAGAAATGATCGTGTCTGCAAGGGAGTGGAGAGTAATTAATTTGAATACAGTCACAGGATTATATCACACCAGGTGTAGCCTGATCATATTTAAGTCAGTATAACAAGACCAATGAGGTCAATTAGGGCATCACTAGAGGAAATTATGTTGCCATTAAGACTTATGTCAGGTTAAATACTTCAGAAATAGATGGGGTGCATGGAGCCTCAGTGTTTGATAAAACTACAATAGAGGAGAGCAATCTATGACTAAATTTTGAGAAGGGATGTTGGAATGAACTGTGACAAGATTGCCTAGTAAAGGCAAGCTTAGCCCAAGGTTTATTGGGTCTTATCAGATTCGCCGAAGCATAGGCCAGGTGGCATATGAATTGGATTTACCTCCAGAATTAGAATCTTCTCACCCAGTTTTCCACGTATCAATGATAAGAAAGTGCATAGGAGATCATTCCCAAATTGTCCCAGTTCAATATGTTCAGGTCATAGAAGAGTTAGCTTATGAAGAAGTTCCAGTAGCCATACTAGACCGGCAGATCTGTAGATTAAGAACTAAAGATGTTGCTTCTGTCAAGGTATTATGGCGTAATAAGAACCGAGAGGAGATGACTTGGGAAGAAGAAGATGATATGAAAACCAGATAACCTCAGTTATTCAAGACCTAGTCCAATTACACAGCTAGAGGTATGTTGTTATTGTGTTTCATGAGTTTCTTTATATTCATGAATATGTGAGGTAGTTGACCTCAGTTTATTGTGGAATGAATGCTATAGTATTGTGTGAGTACCTGTGTTGGACTTTTCTGTGTTTTAGGATTTTTGGATAGTCCATATTACAGGGGAGACTCTGCCGAAATTATTCCAAAATAAGTAATGGCAAGTTAAGATTCTTGCAGGTAGAAGTTAGCATTCGAGGATGAATGTTCTTAAGGGGGGAGGATGTTACATCCCCCAAGTTTCTAGCACTTAGTTGGCCTATTCGCATGTTGGTTGAGAATTTTAGAATGCCATATGTGCGAAGCCGAATGAGTGCCAAGTCGGATTTTCGCAAGAGGAGGCCGAACAGTGCTGCCAGAGGGGAAACATGGCATGGAGGCACCTCCTTCGCAATGGCAAACATGGCACAAAGCTAGATTGGCGCGATGGCCAGCGTGCCACGTTTCCATGGTTCGGGCTCCAAGTATATAAAGGCCTCACTCTTCATTTTCATGTCATTTCATCAAGTACACGACCAAAAAATAGAGGGAACGAAGGGTTCTTATAAATTTCCATCCGATTATGCCGTCAAACGCTGTCCAAAGTTAAGTTAACTTCGGGTATCAAAGTATAAGGCTGCAGGGAGCATTTCTACGGAGTTAGTTTCACAAAAGTTGCCCGGCGAATCATCGTCCCGTCGAGCTAAAGTGATTGGAATTGATCCAAACTAGTGTTAATATACTCCCAGGCTTAAAGTGAGTATTTCTCCCTTCTATACTTTCGAGAAATTATGACTTTTCGATCGTTCTTCGATAAGTCGAAGAATAGTCAGTATATAGACTTAAAGTATTGTTTCTTCTAGTATAAGTAACGAAGTCAGTTTTATTCTTTCGTGAATATGATTACAGTGGAAAGGAACAGCTGAATACTAGCCGAACCTCACCAGTTAATCGGTAAACCGGCAGTTGAGGTATGTAAAGGCAGTCTCTTTCGGCAAGAAAGCTTCTCCAGTATAGTAAACAACGTAAATCTTAGTAAAGTATTTTAGAAATATTATATCACGTTCAGTATGAAGCTCAGTGAGGTATGTAAGAAATTATTATCACATTCAATATGTATCACATGTAGTTATTGATATACATACAGAAATATTATAGTGACTGCTAATAGGGATTATAGTTACAAAGATTCTTGTTAACTACTAGGAAGTGTATACAGATCGTACTGCAGGAACCCTCGCTAAAAGGGAGCAGGTTAAATGTGATTCACGTTTGATGCTATAGAAACTCTTTCAGTTCTTAGTTTATTGTGATGATAGACTTATATGTTGTTTCTAGACCTAGACATCAAAGCTCGTAAGATTTAGTAGTCCAAATCAGATGGTTAGACGGTATGGGCGTAGTGAGGCGGTCTAACGACCAGTTGGTGCCTGTATTGGTAGGAAACCATCCCTAGAGGCCATTAATGTTATCACATGTTCCAGAACTACAAATAGAGACAGAATAAGAATATTCCAGAGTTAGCAACACCAGCATTCTCCAGTGTGTTGAGTGATTGTACATCATCCCTTCAGCCTTATCGATGATTGCATGTCTTAGTCGACCTAATAGTTATCGTGTAGGACACCCAGCAAGCCAGCCTAGTCGTCCCAGTGAGATAAACCCGTGGGCACCCCAAGGAGGGGTCCACATTAGTAGCCAGAGACGGGTTAGTACCCTAGTAGGTTTTCGTAAGGTATTCAGGTACAGAGTCCTAGGAGAGGACCAGTCCTTACAGAATTGTCCATAAGACTAAGAATTACCCAGAATAGCAATATAGATCCGAGAGGATTCAGAGAAGGCCTAAGGAGTCAGTCGTACTCTACTAGTATAGTGTTTACCTAGTTAAGGAGAGCGGTAAGCTCCCTATGGAGACAAGGGACCGATCACCTAGAAGCATGTTCGACCAATCTCGGCTCTGTTGTTGTTTAATTAGAAGAATAAAGTAGTTAGTTGTCCGTAACCCCGCAGTTATGCTTGAGCTACGGATGTCCGAGTAGGACATTCAGAGCATTGTTAGACTACTTCAGGCCTCACTCTATTTAGCCCAGATTATTAGAGATCATGATTACTATCAGGATCCTCTAATCAAATACGTGCACATGGTGTGCAGCCAGTCATACCGATTATGCCAGAAGTGAGTAGCATCATATGAGGCCCAGAAGTCCAGATATGCTCTTGCTATACAGATAGATTTATTTTTCAGTTTCTCCAACATAGTAACCCAGGATGACTCTCAGTAGAGCATGCCAGCGATTATATTAATATCATATTCAGTGTGTGATATGCTCTGGAGATACTAGCTGAGCTAAGGGTTCGCATGCTTAAGTTCATTAACAGAGTACTAAACTTGGTCCTTATAGAGTGCAAGACTGTGATGCTCATAAAAGACATTGACCTCTCCAGCCTCATCATTCATGCCTAGCAGATTGAGGAAAAAAAGTTGAAAGACATGAAGCGGGAGAATAAGTGGGCTAGGACTGGTAAATCAGACTATGGCCACAAGAGTTCTAGTAGTAGTAGCTGCCCACAACAGAAGCAACAGCAGTGGGCTCCAACGCCCACTTCATCTAGCGCCCCTACCTTTTGGTCCCACAAGGATTAGAAAGGTGCAGTATCTGGCTTATAGTCCTAGAGTCACAATGCTAGCAACCGCTGCCCAACTTGCCCTAAGTGTGGCAAGAACCATCAAAGGGAATACCTTCAAGGCCGAGAGGTTTGCTTTGGGTGTGGACAGCTAGGTCACCGGAGAGAATGTCCGTCAGCAGGATGGGGGAGATCACAGTCTACCACTTCAGCAGCTCCAGCAGGCTGACCAGCTTAGCAGGCCTACACTTCAGGTACGAATAGCGGTCAGTGCCAAAACTATTTTTATGCTTTGTCCTCTCGTCAGGATCAGGCGAGCTCACCTAATGTGTTCATGGGTATGTTACGTATTTTCCATATAGATGGGTATGTCATTCTAGATCCAAGAGCCACACTTTTGTTTGTGAGTCCCTATGTAGCTGTCTAGTTTGAAATCAGTATAGAAGTCCTCTCAGAACCATTCTCAGTCTCAACCCTAGTTGGTGAGTCAGTTAGAGCCATCCATGTGTATAGAAACTTCCCGGTATCAATCTTAAATATGGTCATTCTAGCTGATCTCGTGCCTAAAGGGTGTATTTTATCATTTGTTCAGGTCAGACATTCCAACTCTGAGACCCTAACTATCCAGTCAGTTCCAGTTGTCAGCGAGTTCCTTGATATTTTTCCTGAAGATCTTCCCGGAGTCCCTCCTGAACAGGAAATAGACTTCGGCATAGACCTTCCAGACACTTAGCTCATCTCCATCCCTCCTTATAGAATGGATCAGCTAAGCATAAGGATTTGAAGGAGCAGCTAAACGACTTTCTTGATAAAGGTTTCATCAGGCCCAACATCTCTACATGGGGTACTCTAATATTATTCGTGCGAAAGAAAGATGGTACTCTCAGAATGTGTATCGATTACCGTCAGTTGAAAAAGGTCACAATTAAGAATTTGTATTACCTACCTAGAATTAACGACTTATTCAATCATCTTCAGGGAGCCAGTTGTTTCTCCATGGTAGATCTTAGGTCGGAGTATCATCAGCTAAGAGTCAGAGAATGTGACATAGTGAAAGCGGCTTTCAGAACTCGGTATGGTCACTACTAATTTGTGGTTATGTCCTTCAAACTAACTAATGCACCCACAACTTTCATAGACTTGATGAAAAGGGTTTTCAAGCCATATCTAGACATGTTCATCATTTTGTTCATTTATGACTTTCTAGTATACTCCAGAAATGAGGAAGAACATGCGAACCATCTGAGGATAGTGCTACAGATGCTCAGAGACCGCTAGTTTTTTTCAATGTTTAGCAAATGTGAGTTTTGACTGAAGTATGTGACTTTCTTTTTTCACGTGGTCTCGAGTGAGGGTATTTAGGTGGATCCTCAAAAGATAGTAGCAATGAAAGATTGGCCAAGACCTACTTTCCCAACTGAAATCAGAAGTTTCTTGGTGTAGCCGATTATTACCAATGTTTTGTGGAAGGTTTTTCCTCTATTGCATCTCCTATGACTCAAGAAAAGGTGAAATTTCAATGGTCAGATGCGTGTGATAATATTTTCCAGGAGTTGAAGACTAGACTGACTACCGCTCCAGTGTTAAACTTACCAAACGGAACAGATAGGTTCGTAGTGCATTGTGATGCTTCCAGAGTTATACTCGATTATGTCCTAATGCAATGGGGTAACTTGTTACCCCGAAAGCACAAAGATTAGACTAGGGAGTTGAAATAGATAAAAACTGCAAAATCTACACCAGGTCACACAACGAGTCATTCTATGACCCGTGGGGGTGACCATGAGTCGTTAGGTGACTCGTGGTGAGGAGTTGGTTTAAGTTCTGAAACTTGTGCTTTGTGGTCACCATGAGCGTGATCACCAGTCGTAATCAGGGTCCATGACTTGTTGACTCAACCGTGGCGAAGGGAAATTAGAAGGAGGAGTTGTAGTGGTAGGGAAAATAATGAATTGGTCCCTACGAGTCATGGTCAGACACCACGATTCGTTGGGATTGTCGGGGTCAGCAGGAGAATTAAGGTTCGAGCAGTGGAGCAGTAGAGGTAACAAGTTGTGACCACGAGTCATGGTCACCAACTATGACCCGTTGGGTCCCTCGTGGGGACCCCTCGAGGAAACATGGTAGTGGACCTAAGGACAACATGTGATGACTCATCTAGTCCCTCGTTGGGACAGGTAGTTAGATTTTTGCAGCTAATTCATTAAGGGTATTATCGTAATTCTGTAGCCCTAGGGTCCTATACTGCGTCGTTTTAAGTTATTTTTAGGGTGTATTAAGATAGGTTAAGCCATTCTAACCTATTTAAGACTCCTTCATGCAAATTCTAAGGGTGTAGAGGGTGATTAAGCATAAAACCCCAAGCTTCTTCATCAATTGTTCTTCAATTCATCTTGGGCAAGAAGGAAATGATATTATACAAGTCTCTCAGGTATGTAGGGTTATTAGTGGGTGAGTTCATTCAAACCCATGCGAAATCTCTCCTAATTCATGAAGTTCTATTTGAAAATCTTATGGGGTTTTATCACAAATTTTTATGAAATCCTAATGATCTATCTATAGGTTACTACCTCTCATTTTTACATCATATTTTACGAATCATGAGCAGATTTTACAACTAATTCGATTATAAATTTATTGATTTAAATTTCTATAAAATTATGCCCAATTGTACATGTTCTATTCTAAATTGAGCTATGATTTTAACTTGATTTTGATGTTCTTAAACCCATCATGATTTATGATTTATGATATGGATTTACCCAAATGCTCATCATGAATTTTTGATTATTAAGTATATACATGTTTTACAAGAATGCACGAACCTCATGATTTACGATTTATGATTTTGGCCGACTCACGGGCCTTATCCGCATGGAAAGTTCACGATTTACAAGCATGCTTATGATAATCATGATTTAACTAGCCTATAAATCTCATGTATATTATTCTATGAGCACTATATATGTTATGGTAGTAGTATTTAACACCGAGTAGGTTCAGGGCCCAAGTTTTGCCCTAAATCTCAAAACTACGTGACACTGCATGTCATGATAGGACCTCCCTTGAGACTATCCTTTTGCCCCAAATGGGTGTTTCATGTGTGATATCGCGACTTTCATGGTTGTACCCTTGGCAAGGTACGAACACCCTCTCGAGTAGGGGTTTACTGGTCGGGTTCCATGTGTGCTCAATGGGGCATGTCGATCATTATAATCTCCCACTGTTCCATTTATATGTATGATTATGATTATATACTTTGGCTCAAGTCATGTCTAATAAAGCTTTTGTATCGAGGGTATGATTATGAATGATTTATGAACATTTTAAAACCTTGAGCCTTATGTTACGTTATGATATTTATGTTAACATCATATTGTCCAACTCTTACACACTTTTATGTATTTTTAAATTTCTGTTTTACTTATCTTGCTTAATCAATACATCCACGTACTGACCGCATACTCTATGTTGTATCATTTCATGATACAGGCTCTAGTACTCAAAGCTATGGTACTCAAATTCAGCCTCGACCCTAGCCAGCTTTTGGAGTAGCATCAGTCTCTGTTGGTGAGTCATCATCTGTCGAGGGCCCTTCCTTATTTCAATTATGTTGGTGTATTTTCAATTTCAGTTTAAAGAGTTAGTTGGGGTCTTGTCCCATCAACTCTTCTGTGATAAAGGCTTTCTCGGACATAGTTTATACTCAATTTTAAGCGCATGTGATGTATTTCAAATCTTATGCCATGTTTAGACTTCTTCTATATTTTGTATGTTGAATCTTCCTCTTTTATTGATTGAGTTAGTTAAATGTTCATGCCATGGGTCGACTCGGAGTCCCTAGTGTTCCTTGTCCCATGTTGCGGTCTGGGTCTTCATTTGGGTCATGACAAACTTGTTATTAGAGCTATGTTTGAAGTGTCCTAGGGTGTGCAAAATTCCCGTTAAGTAGAGTCTTTTTCATAGGTGTGAAGTGTGCCATCCATATGACGAAAATGCTACGAAACATTTAGGAAATGTTCCTTTCTTTCGTGATCTCATGTCGTGCAATGAAATGTCTATCTATCCTTCTAACTTGTGCAATATACATTGTAGAATAATGCCTCCACGTCGAGTAAATGGAAGGAGAAACAGGAACTTCCACGAGAACAACAATGGAGAAGGGCGCCATAAGGCCCCACCAACCCATGAGGAGCATGCACCAGAGCTGGCTACCCACGCTAAATTCAAGGAATCCATAAAGATGCTACCATAGGCTTTGACCGCCCAGGTCAATCAGAAGGCGGTGGCATATCTCCCTCAGAGTTGGAATGCGGCGGCATCTCGGGTTAGTGATTTTTTGAGAATGAACCCACTAGAGTTTCTTGGGTCCAAAGTAGATGAGGACCCACATGAATTCATTGATGAGATTCTGAAGATCACCCAGGTCATGGGGGTTGTAAATGGGGAGTGCGTTGACTTGGACTCTTATCAGCTGAAAGGGGTTAGGCATATCTGGTTCAAATAGTGGAAAAATAGTAGGGCAGTGGGAGCAGGCCCTATCAGTTGGGAAGATTTTCATGGTGTCTTTCTAGATCGATTCTTCCTTCATGAGATGAGGGAACTGAAGGCAACCGAGTTTAAAAATTTGAAGTAGGGTGACATATCAGTTCAGGAGTATGCTCTGGAGTTCACCCGTTTATCCAAGTGTGCGCTTGAGTTAGTGGCAGATTAGAGGGCTCGGGTGAGTTGATTTGTACATGGCGTGATGGACTACCTGGATAAGGATTGTAGGATCTCCATGCTGCATTAGGACATGGATTTTTCCTACATAGTTTTACACGCCCAGTAGATGGAGGCGATGTGTCAGAGGAAGAGAGAGGCCAAGAGGGCCAGGACAAAAAATTATGGGACTTCTCAGCCTAGATTTGGAGGCGGACATCGCCAGCAGTCTCATCACAGGTCTTTTGTTCCAGCACCATCATCAGTTAGTGCACCATTTAGGCCACGAGGCTATTAGAGGGGCCAGGGTAGCTTGCCAATAGAGCGCACCTTCCCAGCTTGTGCAAAGTGCAATAAGAATCACATAGGGAGGTGTTTAGTTGGCTCAGATGCTTGATTCTTATGTGGAAAACCTGGGCATAGACTCGGGGATTTCCATTCATCTAGATGAGGGGGTAGTGGAGCTTGTGTACCAGCCGCTAGTGCAACAACTCCAACAGCACGCCCCTCCCAGCAGGGTGCTTCGACTAGTTTCACTGGCGGTTAGCGTCAGAATAGATTCTAAGCCCTTGCATCCCGTCAGGAATAGGAGACTTCCCCCGATGTGGTTACTGTTATGTTATGAGTTTTTCACCTTGATGTTTATGCTTTCTTAGATCCAGGGGCTACCTTGTCTTTTATGACACCTTATGTGGCTAGTAGTTTCAGAGTCAACCCTGAAATCTTGGCAGAACCCTTCTCAGTCTCTACTCTAGTGGGTGATTCGATTGTAGGTAGATGGGTGTGTAGGAGTTGCCTGGTCATAGTCCTTCATAAAATCACTTGTGCTGACCTAGTAGAGTTATTCATGACTAATTTCGATGTTATCCTTGGCATGGATTGTTTATTTTCATGTTATTCCTCCATTAATTATAGAACCCATGTGTTAGAGTTTAGATTTCTGGGTGAGCTTGTCCTAGAATGGAAGGATATTTTAATTGTTCCTGTATGTCATTTCATTTCCTACCTTAAGGATAAAAAGATGATTTCTAAAGGTTGTGCGTACCATATAAGACCCTGACTATCTAGTCAGTTCCTATGGTATGTGAGTGTCCAGAAATGTTCCCAGATGATCTATGGGTATTCCTCCCAAGAGGGAAATCCATTTCGGAATTGACCTCCTACCCCACACTCAGCCTATATCTATTTCTCTTTACATAATGGCTATAGCTAAGCTAAAGATGTTGAAGGATCAACTGAAAGACCTAGTAGACAAGGGTTTCATCAGACCTAGCAAGTCTCCATGGGGAGCACTAGTTCTATTTGTCAAAAAGAAGGATGGTTCCCTTCGAATGTGCATTGAGTATCGCCAGTTGAACAAAGTAACCATCAAGAACAGGTATCCTCTTCCCTAGATTGATGACTTATTTGACCATCTTCAGGGTGCAAAATGCTTCTCCAAGATAGATCTCAGGTTAGGATACCATAAGCTTTGGGTTCGGGAGAGTGACATTCCGAAAACAGCCGTCAAAACTCGGTATGGTCACTATGAGTTTGTATTTATGTATTTTTGTACTAATGAATGCTCCAGAAGCTTTTATGGACCTGATGAAAAAGGTGTTCAAGCCATATCTATACATGTTTGTGATTGTGTTCATAGATGACATTCTTATATAAACTCGAAGCGAGGATGAGCATGCTGCTCATTTGAGAGTGGTGTTGCAGACTTTGAAGGATCGTCAATTGTATGTAAAATTTAGCAAGTGTGAGTTTTGGTTGAATTTGTGGCATTCTTGGTCATGTGGTGTCCAGTGAGGGCGTGCAGGTAGACTCACAGAAGATAAAGGCGATGAAGAATTGGCCCAGACCGGTGAATCCTTCATATATTAGAAGTTTCTTGTGATTAGGTGGCTACTATCAGAGGTTTGTTGAGAGGTTTTCATATATTGCATCATCATTTACTAAACTGACACAGAAGAAGGTAAAGTTCCTATGGTCGGAGACTTATGAGATGAGCCTCCAAGAGTTGAAGGCTCGACTCACCTCAGCACCAGTGTTGACCCTACCTGAGGGTACCAATGGGTTTGTGGTGTATTGTGATGCTTCGAAGATCGGACATGGGTGTGTTTGATGTTGTAATACCTCGGAAGGGGCCTAAGAATAGACTCGGGAGTTGAAGTTGAAAACTGTAGAAAACTTGGAATTTTCGCACCAGTACGACTTGAGGTACGAGTCGTGATGAGATAGTACGAGTTGTGGCATGAGTCGTGATGAATTCATGAGTTTGAGGTCATTACACAAATGGTCCTATGACTCGTGACGGGAAGGTACGACTTGTGGTTAGGAGTCGTGGTGGAATTCAAAGTGGTGCTAGGGTGATTCATCACTGGTCGTGGTACGACTCGTAATATGTTACCACAAGTCGTGGTGAAGAGTAGTGGTTAAGTTGTATTGGTTTGGCTGGATGGTACCATGATTGACAGTACGACCTGTAGGATTGTGGTATGCGTCGTGGTATACCAGTCGTGGCCAAATTAAGAAAGTTGGGAAAAATTGGTGAGGTGAGCACGAGAGGTAACCACGAGTCGTGACTTGATAGTACGACTCGTGGTCGGGGCCAAATCTGTATTTCAAGGAAATTTCATTAAGGGATTTTCCGTAATTCCTATGTTCGAAGGGCCTAAACCACATCGGTTTGAGCTCGTTTTAGAGGGTTCTTAGCAGGGGTCATCTATCTTAGGCCATTTCTTCATGCATGCAAGGTTGAAGGCTTGAGGGGAGGAAATTGAGGAGAATTTCAAGGTATTCAAGTGAAATCACAGCTGGGCAATTGGGAAGAGTTAGGGTTCTTTATTCCCAGGTATGTAAGGCCATGAGTGGGTTCTTCCTTCCACACCCATTCCTATTCCCTATCAAATTGTGATTTGTTGAGATGATCAAGTATGGTGTTTTATTCAATAGCATGATTCTCATATCATCATTCATGGGAATGATTAATTTGAGTTGATATTGATGATTTAGTAATCTTGGGTGGATTCTAACATTATTTCTTTTACAAAATTGTTTTTCTAAAAATTGAATCTACAACACCCACGTATGGATAGCTCATACAAGTGGTGATTGTGATAAAGGTGATGCTGATGGAATAAATGATGAAAAGCATATTTCCAACCTTACCCATGATTTTGATGATGTTTTTAAAGTATATTGAATAGACCCAAGTATAGTGAAGTTTTGGATGATGCGCATATAATGTTTTCATATAAAGACTTTTCCCCATATGAGCTTACCACATGGTTGAAATGAATTTCCCTCAAACTCTTATTATGAATCCTATCTTGTGGTATGTTTCGAAGTAAAGACTTTTTTATGCATGATTCTTAATTGATATGTATATTATCGTGAAGCATTGTCAAGGACAATGTTAAGCTCCATTTCACATGATGTTGAGTCCATGCATGAATTCATTATGAGCCTTGTTAATAGACAATGTCGAGCTTCTTTCATACAATGTTAAGTTATGCATGATTTCATTCTAAGATTTGTCAAAAAGACATTGTTGAGATTCATATTTATATGATGTACAGTCAATTCATGATTTCATATTGAGGTTTGTCGGTAGACAATGTTGAGCTTCGTGAATAGACGATGTTGACCTTCGTTATTATGATGTAGAGCATTGCATATTGTGGAAGAAGAGTCTAGCACCGAGTGGGTTAAGGGTCGACTAACCTATGCCCTAAAACTATGCGTCAAAGTAGGATGATACTTATGTTATTGGGACCTCCCTTGTGAGCTATCCTCAGCCATATTAGCCCTTACACTTGATATCGATATCATGGTACCGTTCATCACCCTGGAGAGGTTATGGATGGCTCTACCCACTTGAGTGTGGAAGTTGGGACCACGTAAGCTCTATCGTGGTATGTCGGTTAAGTGTCGAGTCTCCCACTGTCTTTTATACATTAGAATTGCATATTTTCCGTTGTCATGATTATTTGATGCATGCATGATCTAGAAGTAAGATTAACTCATGTTTTAGCTTTTTATATATATGTCATGTTCAGCTTGAGTCATTTGTGTCAGTCATGATCTTCTAAAGCCTTGCATTATCACGAAGCATGAGAGTACGATTTCATAATGAATGCACGTGGTCTTCTATTTATCCTTACAAGCCTTTGATATGTATGATTTACCTTAAAGGATATTAAATTGCTTTAGCGGTTTTACTTACCTTACATACTCGGTACATTCCACGTACTGACTGCATATCTTCTATGCTGCATCCTTTTATGATGCAGGATCCGGATCTCAGGTTTAGCCCCGTCCGTAGTCTATCAAGATTTGCATCTGTTGATTTGTGAGTCCTTATCTTCCAAGGACCGGACTTTCAGTTATCTCGTAAATATTTCTTTTTTTTCCACTTTTTTGAGCTAGTTGGGGGTGTTGTCCCATCATCTCGTCCAAATTAGAGGCTTATCAAACTTAGATACGTATTCAGTTTCTGATGTCTATTCTGTTTTTATATTTTGTTGACTTCCGCCAAACTTATAAATTCATCTTTGCTCTTGTTTTTTTAATGAGTTAGTGAATTCTTATGCCATGGGTTGGCTTGGGGTCCTTCGGGGTCCCTTGTCCTGAGACTACGATCCGGGTCCCCTCTCAGGTCGTGAAAAACATAGTATCATAGCAATAGTTTTGATGTGTCCTTGGGAGTCTAAAAGCCACGTTAGGAAGAGTCTTTTTCATGGGTGTGAAGCACGCCCCACTTATGACGAAGAGGCTTCTAAATGTTTTAGGAAATGGTCCCTTTTTTCATGATCAATGTTGTGCGATGAAAAAGCCTTTCTATCCTTCTAATTCGTGCTATTCGCAATTGCAGAATTATAGCTCCTAGGAGGATGAACGGGAGAAGGAATGAAGGTGGTGAAGGCCACGATGAGGGTAATGGTTATGGGCATTAGCCAGCCCCACCAGCTCAAGAGCCCCAAGCACTAGAGCCAGCCGCTCATGCTGAATTCCGAGCTACCATTTAAATTTTGGCACAGGACTTGACCGCCCAGGTCAATTATTAGGATGTTGCACATGTTCCCCATTATGGCAATACAACAACGGCTGGAGTCCAAGACTTTTTGAGAATGAATCCACCGAAGTACTTGGGGTCTAATGTAGATGAGGATCCACATGACTTCATTGATGAGATCGTGAAGATCACCCATGTTATGGGGGTGAGTATTGTAGAGTGCGTAGAGTTGGCCTCCTACCAATTGAAGGGGGTTGTGTATATTTGGTTCCGTTAGTGGAAGGATTGAAGGGTTGCTAGAGTAGGTCCAGTCACATGGGAGGAGTTTCAGGTTGCGTTCCTCGATCAGTTCTTCCCTCGAGAAATGAGGGAGCTGAAAGAAGCAAAATTTTTGAATCTAAAGAAGGGTGGGATGACTGTCTAGGAGTACACCCTCAAGTTCACCAACTTATCTAAATGTTCCCTGGAGTTGGTGACTGACCAGTGAGCGCGGGTGAGCAAATTTGTGCAGAGTATAGCAGCATACCTGGACAAGGATTGCAGGATAGCAGCCCCTCCCCCACACGCAGCACATCAGGGGGCATCTACTAGTATAGCTGGTGGGCAGCGCCGGAAAAGGTTCTATGCTTTATCCACTCGCCGGGAGCAGGAGGCATCGCCAGTTCTTGTTACTGGTATGTTGAGAGTCTTTCATGTTGATGTATATGCTTTGCTAGATGAAGGGGCTACCCTATCTTTTGTAACACCATATATAGCCAGTAGCTTCGTGGCTAATCTCGATGTATTATCAGAACCCTTCTTAGTTTCCACTCTAGTAGGTGACTCAGTTATAGCTGGACGGGTGTAGATAAATTGCCCAGTTTTAGTTCTTTATAAGGTCACCTCAGCAGATTTGATAGAGTTAGCCATGACTGATTTTGATATTATTCTCGGCATGGATTGGTTTATTTCATGTTATGCTTCAGTCAATTATAGGACCCAGTCAGTAAAGTTTAGACTTACAGATGAGCTAGTCTTAGAATGGAAGAGTAGTTCAGTGGTGCCTGTAGATCGATTCATTTCCTACATTAAGGCTAGAAAGATGATTTCCAAAGGATGCATGTACCATCTAGTTAGTGTTAAGGATGTGGAGTCCGAAACCTTGAACTTTCAGTTGGTTCCAGTAGTATGTGAGTACTCGGAGGTCTTTTTTGCCAGGTGTGCCTCCCGAGCGATAGATTGATTTCGGCATAGATCTTCTTCCCGACACACAACCTATATCTATTCTACCCTATAGAATGGCTCCAGCTGAGCTAAAAGATCAGTTGAAAGATTTTCTAGATAAGGATTTCATCATGCCGAGTAAGTCCCCATGTGGTGCACCGATGTTATTTGTTCGGAAGATGGACGGTTCCCTTCGCATGTGTATCGATTATCGGCAGTTGAATAAGGTTACTCAAGAACAGGTACCCCTTACCCAGAAGTGATGAATTTTTTGACCAGCTCCAGGGTGCCAAGTATTTCTCCAAGATTAATCTCAGATTTGGATACCACCAACTTAGGGTTCAAGAGAGTGACATCCCAAAAACTGCCTTCAGAACTGGATATTGTCATTACGAATTTGTTGTTATGTCTATTGTACTAACCAATGCCCCTGCAGCTTTTTTGGATCTGATGAACAGGGTATTCAAGGCATATCTAGACATGTTCGTGATTGTGTTTATTGATGATATACTCATATACTCTCGGAGCGAGGAGGAACATGCCATTCACTTGAGAGTAGTGCTTCAAACCCTCAAGGACCAGCAGTTATATGCAAAGTTCAGCAAATGCGATTTTTCGTTAGATTTTGTGGCATTTCTAAGCCATGTGGTGTCAAGTGAGGGTATAAAGGTAGACTCACAGAAGATTGAGGCGGTGAAGAATTTTCAGAGACCGGTGAATTCTTCGGAAATTCGGAGTTTCTTAGGCTTGGCAGGATACTATCGAAGATTTGTTGAGGACTTCTCATCCATTGCAGCTCCATTGACTAGACTGACTCAGAAAAAGTTTAAGTTCCAGCGGTAGGATGCTTATGAGAAAAGCTTCCAGGAATTGAAGACCCGACTCACTTCAGCACCAGTGTTGACTTTACCGTAGTGTACTGATTGCTTTGTTGTATACTATGATGCTTCAAGGGTCGGACTGGGATGTGTGTTAAGGTAGAATGTGAAGGTAATAGCTTATTCCTCAAGACAGCTGAAAGTTCATGAAAAGAATTATCCGACCCACAATCTTGAATTAGCCGTAGTGGTATCTACATTGAAAATATGGCGGCGTTATTTATATGGAGTCCACGTGGATGTATTCAAGGATCACAACAGCTTACATTATGTATTTACTCAGAAAGACCTAAATCTTCGGCAAAGAAGGTGGTTGGAGTTGTTGAAAGACTATGACACGAGTGTTCTTTACCACCTGGCCAAGGCTAATGTGGTTGCGGATGCACTTAGTAGGCTTTCTATGGAATGTGTGTCCCACATGGATGAGGGGAAGAAAGAGTTGGTGAAAGATGTCCATCCTCTTGCAAGGCTGGGGGTTAGATTGATCGACTCGATTGATGGCGGCGTTGTGGTGCATAACGGTTCAGAATAATCCTTGGTAGTCGATGTTAAGTCCAGGAAAGATGAGGACCAATCTTGAGGAAGCTGAAGGAGGGGGTGCAGAATCAAAAGGTGGAGGTTTTCTCTCAAGGGGGAGATGATGTTCTAAGATACCAAGGTTAGTTGTGCGTTCCTAACATTGATGATTTGAGGGTTCAGATATTGCAAGAGGCACACGGTACCAGATATTCCATTCATCCAGGATCCACGAAGATAAATCGGTACTTGAGAGATATCTACTGGTAGGAGGGTATGAAAAAGGATATTGCAGAGTTTGTAGTGAAAGGTCTGAACTGCCAGCAAGTTAAGGTCGAGCATCAAAGGCCGGGAGGTGTACTTCAAGACATTAGTATTCTCACCTAGAAGTGGGAAGAAATTAACATGGATTTCATTACAGGTCTACCTCATACTCGCCGGCAATACCACTCCATTTGGGTGGTGGTAGATAGGTTGACCAAGGCTACACACTTTCTACCGATAATAACCACGGATTCAACAAATGAATACGCCAAATTATATATTTTGGAGTTGGTTCGACTTTATGGAGTGCCTTTTTCCATTATTTCAGACCGAGGTCCTCAGTTTACTTCCTAGTTCTGGCCGTCCTTTTAAAGGGGACTTGGGACTCAAGTCAAGCTCAGTACAACATTCCATCCGCACATTGATGGCCAAGCCGAAGGGACAATCTAGACCCTCGAGGATATGTCGAGGGCATGTGTTATGGATTTTAAAGGTAGTTGAGATGATCATTTACCCTTGATCGAGTTTGCTTATAATAATAGTTACCACTCCAGTATCCAGATGGCACCGTTCGAGGCTCTTTACGGGCGGAGGTGTAGATCTCCCATCGGATGGCTTGAGGTTTGTGAGGCAGCTATGATGAGACCAGATCTGGTACATGAGAAGATAGTGAAGGTTAAGTGTATAAAGGATCGGTTGAAAACCGCTCAGAGTCGCCATAAATCATATCCTGATGTTAGGAGAAGAGATTTGGAGTTTGATGTGGATGACTGGGTATTCCTAAAGGTATCTCCCATGAAGGGAGTCATGCTGTTAGGAAAGAAAGGTAAACTTAGTCCCCGTTATATTGGTCCAAACCGGGTTGTCAGAAGGGTTGGCAAGGTAGTATATGAGTTCTACTTGCCATCGGAGCTATCCTCAGTTCATCCCATTTTCCATGTGTCACTTTTGAAGAGGTGTTTGGGTGATCCAGCCTTGGTAGTTCCATCAGACATCATTGGGGTGAAAGACAACCTTAGTTATGAAGAAATTCCAGTTGAAATCTTGAATCGTAAGGTCTGGAGGTTGAGGAACAAAGAAGTAGCTTTAGTTAAGGTTTTACAGAGAAATCAGCATGTTGAAGGAGCTACATGGGAGACCGAAGCGGACATGATGGATAGATATCCACATTTGCTCTCTACCGGCTCAATTCCGACTTGAGGTATCAATTTTGCCTTATGACTCCATCTAGTTTTCGTTATCTGGTCATGTGTGCAAGTCTATTTTGTAATGAATGAATGTATTTGTAAGGTCTGAATTATGTGCAGCTGTATAATACTCTTCGGAGGAAGTCAATCCGTGAAAATGTTGGTTTAAATGATCAGTTTTGGGGTGTGAAAATTGTATGATTCTATTTTCTACTTGTTTCTAACATTCGAGGATGAATGTTCCCAAGAGGGAGATATTGTAATACCCCGGAAGGGGCCTAAGAATAGACCTGGGAGTTGAAGTTGAAAACTGCAGAAAACCTGGAATTTCTACACCAGTAAGACTCGAGGTACGAATCGTGATGAGATAGTACGAATCGTGGTATGAGTCATGATGAATTCGTGAGTCTGAGGTCATTTCAGGAATGATCCAACGAGTCGTGATGAAAGGTACGACTCATGGTGGAATTCAAAGCAATGCCAGGATGAGTCGTCACGGGTCGTGGTACGACTCGTAATATGTTACCATAAGTCGTGGTGAAGAGTTGTGGTAAAGTCGTATTGGTTTGGGCTGGATGGTACCATGATTGACAGTTCGACCTGTAGCATTGTGGTACGAGTTGTGGTATACAAGTCGTGGCCAAATTAAGAAAGTTGGGAAAAACTGGTGAGGTGAGCACGAGAGGTAACCACGAGTCGTGACTTGATGGTACGGCTCGTGGTCGGGGCCAAATCTATTTTTCAAGGAAATTTTATTAAGGAATTTTCCATAATTCCTATGTTCTAAGGGCCTAAACCACATCGTTTTGAGCTCGTTTTAGAGGGTTCTTAGCAGGGGTCATCTATCTTAGGCCATTTCTTCATGCATGCAAGGTTGAAGGCTTGAGGGGAGGAAATTGAGGAGAATTTCAAGGTTTTCAAGGGAAATCTCAGCTGGGCAATTTGGAAGTGTTAGGCTTCTTCATTTCCAGGTATGTAAGGCCATGAGTGGGTGCTTCCTTCCACACCCATGCCCATTCCCTATCAAATTGTGATTTTTTAAGATGATCAAGTATGGGGTTTCATTCAATCGCATGATTCTTATATCCTCATTCATGGGCATGATGGATTTGAGTTGATATTGATGATTTACTAAGCTTGGGTGGATTCTAACCTTATTTCTTTTACAAAATTGTTTTTCTAAAAATTGAATCTAAAACGCCCATGTATGGATAGCTCACAGAAGTGGTGATTGTGATAAAGGTGATGATGAGGGAATAAATGATGAAAAGCATGTTTCCAACCTTACCCATGATTTTAATGATGTTTTCAATGTAGATTTAATATACCCAAGTATAGTGTAGTTTTGGGTGATGCCCATGTAATGTTTTCAAATAATGACTTTTCCCAATGTGAGCTTACCACATGGTTGAAATGAATTTCCCTCAAACTCTTATTATGAATCCTAGCTTGTGGTATGTTTCAAAGTAAAGCCTTTTATATGCATGATTCTTAATTGATATGTTCATTATCGTCAAGCTTTTTCAAGGACAATGTTAAGCTCCATTTCACATGATGTTGAGTCCATGCATGAATTAATTATAAGCACTGTCAATAGACAAAGTCGAGCTTCATTCATACGATGTTAAGTTATGCATGATTTCATTCTATGATTTGTCGAAAAGACATTGTTGAGCTTCACATTTATATGATGTACAATCAATGCATGATTTCATATTGAGCTTTGTCGATAGACAATGTTGAGCTTCGTCAAAGAACATGTTGAGCTTCATTATATACGATGTAGAGCATTGCATATTGTGGGAGAAGAGTCTAGCACCGAGAGGGTTAAGGGTCAACTACCCTATGCTCCAGAACTACGTGCCAACATAGGATGATACTCATGTTATTGGGACCTCCCTTGTGAGCTATCTCCGATCAGATTGGCCCTTCAACTTGATATCCATATCATGATAGCGTCCATCGCCCTGGAAAGATTATGGACAGCTCTTCCCACTTGAGTGTGATAGTTGGGACCACGTAAGCTCTATCGTGGTATGTCAGTTACGTGACGAGTCTCCCACTGTCCTTTATACATCAGAATTGCATATTTACCATTGTCATGATTATTTGATGCATGCATGATCCAGAAGCAAGATTGACTCATGTTTTAGCTTTTGATATTTATGTCATGTTCAACTTGAGTCATTCGTGTCAGTTATGTTGTTCTAAAGCCTTGCATTATCATGAAGCATGAGAGTACGATTTCATAATGAATGCATGTGGTCTTCTCTTTATCCTTACAAGCCTTTGATATGTATGATTTACCTTAAAGGATTTTAAATTGCTTTAGTGGTTTTACTTACCTTAGATACTCGGTACATTCCACGTACTGACTGCATAACTTCGATGTTGCATCGTTTCATGATGTAGGATGCGGATCTCAGGTTCAGCCCTGTTCGTAGTCGCTTATCAGGATTTGCATCTGTTAATTTGTGAGTCCTCATCTTTCGAGGACCGAACATTCAGTTATCTCCGACATATTTCTTTTGTTTTCTATTTGTTGAGCTAGTTAGGGGTGTTGTCCCATCCGCTCATCTAGATTAGAGGCTTATCAGACATAGATATGTATTTTGTTTCAGATGTCTATTCTGTTGGTATATTTTGTTGACTTCCGTCGAACTTATAAATTCATTTTTTCTCTTGTGTATTAAATGAGTTAGTGAATGCTTATGCCATGGGTCTACTTGGGGTTATTTGTGGTCCCTTGTCCCGTGTATACGATTCGGGTCCCCTCTTGGGTCGTGATAGATGTAGCATGGAAAAGTTATCACATATTCCTCCAGACAGCTCAAAGTTCATGAGAAGAATTACCCGACCCATAATCTTGAATTGGAAGCGGTAGTATTTTCCTTGAAAATATTGAGACACTACTTGACGAGGTCCACATGGATGTGTTTACGGACCATAAGAGTCTACAAGATGTGTTTACCTAGAAGGATCTAAATCTTTGATAAAGGAGGGGGTTGGAACTACTTAAGGATTATGACATGAGTTTCCTTAACCATCTAGGAAAGGCTAATGTAGTAGCAGACGCACTTAGTAGAATCTTCATTGAAAGTGTGTCCCACGTAGATGAAGGGAAGAAGGAGCTGGTGAAGGACGTGCATCGACTTGCAAGGTTGGGAGTTCAGTTGGTTTAATTGACCGATGGTGGTATTATAGTTCATAACGGGTCAGAATCATCCTTGGTGACTGATATAAAAGCTATACAAGATTAGGATCCTATTTTGGTGAAGTTAAAAGAGGCCATTCGGAATAACAAGGTAGAGGTATTCTCCAAAGGGGGAGATGGTGTGCTTTGATACCAAGGTCTCTTATGTGTTCCAGATATTGATGATTTGAGGGACCAAATGTTGCACGAGGCTCATAGATCCAGGTATCCTATACATCCAGGTGCCACCAAGATGTATCGTAACCTACAGAAAGTCTATTGGTGGAATGGAATGAAGAAGGAATAGCATAATTTGTGGCTAAGTGTCCAAACTGTCAGCGAGTGATGGTTGAGCTCCAAAGACCCAAAGGGACTCCAAGATATTAGCATTCCTACTTGTAAGTCAGAAGAAATCAATATGGACTTTATAACAGGTTTGCCTCGCACCCGTCGGCAATATGATTAGATTTGGATTGTTGTAGACAGGTTGATAAAAGACGCTCATTTTCTACCGAAAAAACCACTGATCCCGCAAAGGATTATGCAAAAATATATATCAGGAGTTGTTTCAGTTACATGGAGAGCCCGTGTCTATCATATCAGATTGAGGTACCCAATTTAACTTTCAGGTTTGGAGGTTGTTTCTAAAGGGACTTGGTACTCAAGTTAAGCTCAGCACACCATTCCACCCGCAAACGGATATTCAAGTGGAGAGGACCATTCAGAATCTCGAGAATATGTTGAGAGAATGTTTGATTGACTTCAAAGGTAGTTGGGATGATCATTTGCCTCTTATCGAGTTTACGAACAATAACAGCTACCATTCAAGCATTAGAATGGCTTCGTTCGAGGCTCTCCATGGGCAGAGATGAGATCGCCAATTAGCTAGTTTGAAGCTGGTGAGGCTGCAATGATAGGACCAGATTAAGTCCATGAGTCTATGGAAAAGGTTCAGCTCATACGGGACAGGATAAAAACAGCTCAAAGTCACCAAAAGTCCTATGCAGATGTGAGAACGAGAGAATTAGAGTTCGAAGTAGATGATTGGTATTTCTGAACGTGTTTCCCATGAAGGGAGTAATGAGTTTTGGAAAGAAAGGAAAACTCAACCTCGTTATGTTGGCCCCTACTAGATTGTGAAACGGGTTGGCAAAGTGGCATATGAATTGGAGTTGCCTCAGAATTAGCTTCTGTTCATCCTATTTTTCGCGTATCGCTCTTGCAGAAGTGTTTGGGTGATCCAGCTTTGGTGGTTCTAGTGGAGAGTGTGGGGGTGAGAGATAGCCTTAACTATAAGTAGATTCCGGTGGAGATATTGGATCTTCAGGTTCGGAGGCTAAGGAACAAAGAGATAGCTTCAGTCAAGGTATTATGGAGGATTCAACATGTTAAAGGAGCTATGTGGGAAGCCGAAGCGGACAAGATGGCTATATACTCACACCTATTCCTTTCTATATCAGTTTTAGTTTGAGGTACCAGTTTTTTACTTGTACTTTATTTAGTCGTCATGTTTAGTTCATGTGCCCAAGATTCTTTTATGTCAAAGTATGTATGTATATTTAGTCCAGCCATGTAGTTCAGTTCGGAGTTAGTTATTTCATTAGTTTTCAGCATAAATGATTTGTATTTGAATATGATGATTGCATTTCTACTTTTCTATATGCTTTTCAATATTCGAGGAAGAATGTTCCCAAAAGGGAGATATTGTAATAACCAAAAGCCTAAAGATTAGACTCGGGAGTTGAAATGGAGAAAAATTGAAAAATCTGCACCAGGTCACAGAATGAGTTATTCTATGACCCGTTGGGGTTACCACGAGGCGTTAGGTGACTCATGGTGAGGAATTGGCTTAAGTTCTTAAACTTGTGTTTGGGGGTCACCGCAGGCATGACCATGAGTCATAGTCCGTCCCCATGGCTTGTAGCGTCAGTCGTGGCCAAGGGAAATTAGAACAAGGAGTTGGAGTGGCAGTACACCTGATGGATTAGACCGTATGAGTTGTGGTCAGACACCACGATTTATTGGGATGTTCATAGTCAGCAGTAGAATTAAGCTTCGAGCAGTAGGGCTGTAGAGGTAATGAGTGGTGACCACGAGTCGTCGTCACCAGCAACAACCCGTTGGGTCCGTCATGGGGACCCTTCGAAGAAACATGTAAGTGTACCTAACAACAGCATGTGACGACTCATGGTTCATGCTAATGACTCGTCCAATCCCTCATTGGGACTGCTAGTTACATTTTAGCAGAGAATTTATTAAGGCTATTATCATCATTCCTAAGCTCTAGGTTCCTATACTACGTCATTTTTAGTTATTTTCAGGGTGTATTAAGATAGGTTAAGTCATTCTAACCTATTCAAAACTCATGCATGCAAAGTCCAAAGGTGTAGAGGGTGATCAAGCATAAAACTCCAAGGTTCTTCATCAATTGATCTTCAATTCATTTTTTTCAAGTAAAGGAGTGATAGAATCCAAGTCCTCTCAGGTATGTAGGGTTATGAGTGGGTGAATTCGTTCACACCCATACCTAATCTCTCCTAATTCATGAAGTTCTATTTGAAAATCTTATGGGGTTTTATCCCAAATTCTTATGAAATCCTATTGATCTATCTATGGCTTACTACCTCTCATGTTTTACGTCATATTTTATGAATCATGAGCAGATTTTACAACTAATTCGGTTATAAATTTATTGATTTAAATTTATATAAAATTGTGCTTGATCGTACATGTCTATTGCAAATTGAGCTATGATTTTACCTTGATTTTGATGTTCTTAAACCCATCATTATTTGTGATTTATGATATGGATTTACCCAAATTCTCATAATGAATTTATGATTATTAAGTATACATGTTTTACAAGTATGCGTTAACCTCATGATTTACGATTTATGATTTTTGTCTACTCAGGGGCCTTTTCCGCATAGCTAGTTCACGTATTTAAAAGCATGCTTATGATAATCATGATTTAACTAGCCTATGAATCTCATGTATATTATCCTATGAGCACTACATATATTTTGGGAGTAGTATTTAACACGAAGTAGGTCCGGGCCCCAGGTTTTGCCCCGAATCTCAAAACTATGTATCACCGTAGGTCATGATGGGACCTCCCTTGAGACTGTCCCCTTTTGCCCCAAATGGGTGTTTCATGAGTG
Organism: Datura wrightii; assembly: GCA_035772735.1. Lineage (NCBI taxonomy): Eukaryota > Viridiplantae > Streptophyta > Magnoliopsida > Solanales > Solanaceae > Datura > Datura wrightii. The sequence goes on from JASDFA010000002.1 coordinate 12,478,276, forward strand.
ATATTACACCTTTCATGGTTCTACCCTTGGCAAGGCACGAACACCCTCCCGACTAAAGATTTACAGGTCAGGCTCCATGTGTGCTCATATGGGGTATGTCGGTTATAAGAATCTCCCACTGTTTCTCATGATTTATATATGATTATGATTATATACTTTGGCTCAAGTCATGTCTATTAAAGCTTTTCTCTGGAGGCTATGATAATGAATGATTTACGAATGTTTTGAAACCTTGAGCCTTATCTTACATTATGATACTTATGCTATGATCATGTTGTCCTACTCTTATGCACTTTTATGTATTTTTAAATGTCCATTCTGCTTATCTTGCATACTCGGTACATTCCACGTACTGACCGCATTCTGTATGTTGTATCATTTCGTGATACAAGCTCCCGCACTCAGATTCAGCCTCGACCCTACCCAGCTTTTAGAGTAGCATCAGTCTCTATTGGTGAGTTCTCATCTATTGAGGGCCCCTCCTTATTTCAATTATGTTGGTGTATTTTCAGTTTCAGTTTAGAGAGTTTGTTGGAGTCTTGTTCCATCAACTCTTCTATGATAGAGGCTTTCTAGGACATAGTGTATACTCAGTTTTAAACGCATGTGATGTATTTCAAATCTTATGCCATGTTTATACTTCTACTATATTATGTATGTTGAATCTTCCGCTTTTATTGATTGACTTTGTTGAATATTCATGACATGGGTCGACTCGGGGTTCAAATTGTCTCGTGTTGCGGTTCGGCCCTTCGTTCAGGTCGTGACAGATAAGGTGATAGCTTATGCCTCCAAACAGCTCAAGGTTCATGAAAAGAACTATCTGACTCATGACTTTGAGTTGGCAGCAATGGTGTTTGCGTTGAAAATATGGAGGCATCACCTTTACGGGGCTCATGTGTATATTTTGACCGATCACAATATCCTTCAGTATGTGTTCAGTCAGAAAGATTTAAATCTTCGTCAGAGAAGGTGGTTGGAGCTATTGAAGGATTACGACATGAGTGTGTTGTACCACCCGGGCAATTCCAATGTAGTGGCTGATGCCCTAAGCAGGATGTCTATGGGGAGCTTGGCTCATATTGATGAGAGAAGAAAAGAACTAGCTAAGGATATCTACAAATTAGCTCAGTTGGGAGTGTAGTTGGTTGATTCAGCTGAGGGCGAAGTAATAGTGCAGAGTGGATCGAATTCCTCATTAGTCGTTGAAGTTAAGTAAAGGAAGGATGAAGACCCCATACTTCTTAAGCTAAAGGAAGCAGTTCTCAGAAAAGAAGTGGAGGCTTTCTCAAAAGGGAGAGATGGTGTACTCCGTACCAGGGTAGACTACGTGTACCGGATGTAGGTGACTTGAGACAGTAGATACTGGATGAAGCACACAATTTGAGATATTCTATCCACCCAGGTGCCACTAAGATGTATCGTGATCTGTGGGATATTTACTGGTGGAACGGCATAAAAAGAGACATAGCGGAATTTATGGCTAAGTGCTCCAACTGCCAGAAGGTTAAGGTGAAACTTAAGAGACAAGGAGGTATGACTCAGGATATCAACATACCCACATGGAAGTGGGAATATGTAAATATGGACTTTATTACAGGTCTACCCAGTACTCATCGGTAGCATGACTCAATCTGGGTGATAGTAGACCGGATGACCAAGTCAGCACATTTCCTCCCAGTTAAAACTATAGACTTGGCTGAGGATTATGCTAGGCTATATATCCGAGAGTTGGTCAAGTTGCATGGGGTGACCTTGTCCATTATTTCATATAGAGGTACCTAGTTCACCTCGCATTTCTAGAAGTCATTTCAGAAAGGACTCGGTACCCAAGTCAAGCTCAGCATAGTTTTTCACCCACAAATAGATGAACAAGGTTAGTGGACTATCCAGTCCTTGGAAGATATGCTGAGAGATTTTGTGATCGATTTCAAGGGCACTTGGGATGATCACGTAACTTTCATCGAGTTTGCATACAACAACAGCTACCACTCTAGTATCCGGATGGCCCCGTTTGAGGCATTATATGGTAGGATGTGTAGGTCTCCTATAGGGTGGTTTAGGTTGGTGAATCTACCCTGTTAGGGCCAGACTCAGTTCATGAAGCTATGCAGAAGTGCAACTTATTAGGGAGAGGTCGAAAACAATGCAAAGTCGATAGAAAACCTATGATGATGTGAGGAGAGGAGAGTTGCTATTTTCAATAGATGATTGGGTTTATCTTAAAATTTCACCCATGAAGGGCTTGGGAATAATGGAAAACTCAGTCTAAGATATGTAGGACCCTACAGAATTCTAAGACGAATTTGCAGTGTGGCATTTTAGATAGAATTACCTCTAGAGTTAGCATTTGTGCACCCAGTCTTCCATGTGTCATTATTGAAGAAGTGCATCGGTGATCCAACTTTAGTTATGCCACTAGATAATGTCAGAGTGAAAGATAGTCTCTCTTATGAAGAGGTCCCAGTTCAGATCCTTGACAGTCAAATTTGGAAGCTGATAAACAAGAAAGTCGCTTTGGTGAAAGTCTTGTGGAGAAATATGATAGTTGAGGTAGCTACATGGGAGTAGAAGCTGCCATGATGGCTACGTATCCTTATTTATTCCCTTCTAGTTTAGTTTTAGAATCAAGCACTAAATTCCAACTCAATACTCTATTCAGTTTCGTACTCATAAGCTCTATTCAGGTTTTCAATGTGCATTCTAGTTGCATCAACTCTGTCAGCATGGTTAGGTCAGTACAGAGTCAATTACTCCTTTAGAAATTAGTTCATAATTACAGCTCTTTTCCTGATTTTCCATCAATTTTAGCCTTCATTTGAGGACGAATTATCCCAAAGGGGAGATATTGTAACACCACAAAACATTCCTATACCTAACTCGGACATTGCAAGAAAAATCTAGAAGAAACCAGAAGAGTTGCCTCAGAATGACCAAGACAACGAGTTATGGTCAGCTCCAATGACTCGTTGTGACAATCGTGGTCAGCCCTACTTGGTCTTTCGGGAAGAAATAGGATATGGAATGACTCATTGTGAGAAACAACAAGTCATCCTGTCATTCCTTTGTCCCTATCTCAAAAGTCCCTCTTCTATGACACCACGACTAAACCAACGTTGTCGTGTGATACAATGACTCATGGTATGAGTAGTCGGTTGAGAGTCCCAGAAACCTCATTTAGTGACAACGAGTGGCAACAACGATCCGTTGTGTCACACAATGAGTCGTTGTGACCACTTGTGGCATTAAGTTAAGTTATTTTAATAACTTCTCCGGTGAAGGTAACGACTCGACACAATGACTCATTGGGTCTACAAATGAGTCGTTGTGTTGCCCATTATCAGGCCCGCTAGAATTTTAATCCATTTACCACGGGAGGAACCAACGACCCATTGGTTCATCCAATGAGTCATGGTCCCTCTCATTACTAGTACTAGTGAGCCCAGAACACAGGCCTCAAGACCAGCGACTAGTCTCAACAAGTCGTGGTCTAAACCAATGACTCATTTAGTGACCCGTTGGTCCTTGTCGCCAGTTTTTCCAGATTTTCCCTGGGGATATTTTGTTATTTCCTACCTTTTTAATCCCTAAATTACGACGTTTTGGGTTATTTTTAAGGAATTTAGAAGGGTAATCAATTATTACTTCACCCCTCTCATTCCCTTAGAAAAATCAGTTCATAAGATTTCTCTCAAAAACACTCAGAGCAAGAGTTAGGGCGGTCAGTTTCTTCTCAAATTCTCTAGGGATTCTCTCCAGAATTTCTTCACCAGGTATGTGGGAATTCAACAAGGGAATCGTTCTTCCCTTGTACCCCCAAAACCCTCCCTGTATTTTCTATCAGTCATAGCCCTGTGGTTTCGAAATGTAGAAGGTTTTCATACATAATTCTATAAGTTTCAAGTGGAATATTATTCATGATATTAGCTACTATATTTTTCCCAATTCCTAGAAATTTTATGGACACTAGCATCATGTAGAATGATTTAGCCCTAACTTCGTAGTTTAATAAATTAGAATGATGCATATTTGATTAGTTATTTCCTGTTGCTTAATTCTATCAGTTTTGGGATTCCCATATTGTTAAAAATTAGTTGAAATCTCAAAGAACTATGCTAGCTAAGTTTTAGTCTGTATATCAATGTACTCATTATTATTTAGAAATGTCAGTAGATTAGTTTGACTACAGTTTTCTCTTGAGGTGTCATTGGTGCCTCCCAGTTATCGATAGTTTTGTGCTTTGGCTTAATGAGAGATTAGAGGAGCTTCTAGATGTTAGGAGATTGCGGGATGAGTTAAGGTCGATGAGGAGTGAGGTTACTGAGCTGTCATCTCGATAGCCAGCCATATTACTAGCCTCGACCATTATGTTGTTTGAGGATGACCCTAATGAGGAGTTTGATTTAAGGAATTTCTGGAATCACGAGCCTGCCGCTGGAGATAAGGTATCGCGAAGGTCATCTGAGGTAGTTGATTACTAGACCTCAAGGAAGAAGAGGAAGAGAGTGACAATGGAGCGCAGGTGGGTGATAGTAGTTAGCCAGAAGACTCATGACTAGAATCTGTCTGAGATGTAAGAGATAGTTAGAGGAGCAGGGAGCTCAGCTACTGTGCCTAGTGAGCATGTGAGTGACAAAGATCCTTCAAGTGAGCCACATCCTGCTCAGAGATACTGAGGTTTCTCACACGGAAAAGATAGTTGAGGGGGTAGGGATAACCCCCACCATCACCATACCACAGAGTGCACTAGCTAACGCTAGCGCTACAATTGCTGAGGCAGAGACAGTGTCATCGCACACGTCAACTCAAGATGATAGGAGCACCTAGAGCGCCACAAGTATATGCGTTACTTGGTCTTTATTCCACTGTTTTGGGGACAAAGCATGGTTTTTAAGGGGGTGTCTCTGTTTGTTTTGTTCATTTGAGACTTTGTGTCCGTGTTTCTTTTTCCTCATACATGATATCTTGTAGAACCAGCATGTTTAGGATGTTTTTGTTTTGTTTTACTAGGAGTAATTTAGGAGTACTTGACAACTAATGAAATGCACATATATTTAATGTTTGTAGTTTCTAAAATGACCCCTTTTTTAAAAAATTCTGAGATTAATTGTGTGTGTTGATTGCAAATCATCACCAATGTGAATCTTTTTATGGAATTTGATAGATTAGCAAGATTAACTGTAGTATTACTGTGCATGAACTAGATAGGTAGTGTGATATAACCCTGTGCTACGTGTGAGTGAGTTCTTACCTAGTTCAATGTTGTGTAGGTGATCTAGAACTTGCCCTATTAGTCATTTCTTAGGTTAGAGGATAATTAGTTAGGAAAGGATCATAGAACATTTATGACATAGCTCACTTATAGCCCAAATTCCTGACCAAATGATATAAATATTCCTTGATCCAAATGTTTTAGCCTAAATAGACCACTTCTTTTGGTTAACCCATTCACCTTCCCATTTGCTTATAATGAACCTATTTTGTCCCTGGTCCATCCGTGGACATTGTGAACCTCAACTTAGGAAAAATGCTTAAGTTGAGGGTGGCTATTGTAGGTGTTTGTAAGCTGTGTGCGGGAAATAAAAGGAGAAAAATTAATCAATGAAAAGTGGAGTGTGGTAAGAAAGAAAAAGAAAAAGAAGAAATAGAAAAGAAAAAATGTGAAAGTCAAAGAATAAAAAATGGAAAAATTGAAAAATAAACCACACTCCCAAGTTGACAGCTGAATAAAATGGAGAAAGGGAGAAAAGAAAAGATAAGGGTAGAAGTGAAGCCAAAAGTTTGGTAGTTCCAAGGAGGGTAAGTCATTGTTGTCCATATTTACCACACCCGTCCCTAAGCCTACATTACAAACCAATGAAAGTCCTATAGTGATCCTAACCTGACTGTTCGAAAAATAAGAGTGGAGAAAATTAGGGCAAGATTATGGTATCACTTATGTAGTATTTGAACTTCTTTGTGAGACTCAGAGCTTTGCTTGATAGTCCTAATTTCTTATATACATATCATTTAGAGTATTTGGGACATCATTTTTTATGACGGTACATGGGTTGTATTACATACTGCCAGTTGTCTATGTAAATAACATTAGTGATTGCTCAATTGTCTGTTAATAGTTTAATGCCACGTCTAGATCCCTTTGTGTCATGAGTTGTAGTTGCATGTGTACACAATAGTCATGGTTTTGCGCGTCTGAAAGAGAAGGGGGTTAATACTTGATAGTGGTCATGTGTGCAACTTTTGTTATTGTTGGCTTTAGGTATTAAGTTTTACTTTCTAGTTAAGCATCATTTTTTAAGTAGTGATTTTGTTTGCCTGAGGATATGCAAATGTTTTGAGTTGACGGTGTTGATGTGTCACGGTTTTACAGCACTTTTGACACATAGAACCTAGGAAAAATGCTTGGTCTTAGGAGTGTTTATAAGGATATGAGGTTCTTTTACTTTATTTTATGGAAAATCAGGTCCGGGAGTTGGATCATGGAAAAGGAGATGAAAAGTGCAGAAAATGACTTGTTACAGGTATCACTATGAGTTGTACTATCATGGTACAAGCCGTAACTGGCACCCATAGTAGAACTTCAGAGAAAATGCACAAAATCAGAGCCAACATATGACTGAAATTATGAGCCATAGGATCTCGGTACAAGCCATACTAAGTGTCCCCAATTTCAGATCAAGAATGTTTGCACTTGTAGAATCCGTTGTATGATTAGTGGCCACGAGTTGTTATAACAATGTACGAACTATACTGACAAACTCATGGTGAGATTAAGAAGATTTCTTACTTGGCATATTCAAGGCACAAACGGATTGCACGGGACATACCAGCATGGTAATAGTGTATGAAGGACTCGTTTGAGAGACATCAAAGATGATAGATTGCTGAAGTTCATACCACGATAGGTTCCTACATCTTATAGTGAAATTGTACAATTCATACCAACCATTAGTACCTGAGAACACCAGAAGCTGCAGAATCATATTATTAAAGTAGACCACGACTTGTAGCTACATGCTACGACTCATAGGTGGTCTCGGCGGCTGAATCCCTGTCAATTTAGGAAAGGATTTCCTTAATTGTATAAATACTTTTAGGTTATTTTCCTTAAGTATAATACGTCACTTTTCACTGTAATCGTAATTTTTGAGTTTCCTAAAACTACCTTGAGAACAAATTCACAAAAACATTGAGAGAATTCATCATTATTCTTGATTTTCAAAGATTGATTGTGCAATTAATCATTGGGTTTTTCTTCCATTAATATTGTAAGTGTTTAATTACGTTTTATTCTTTGAATCCTGATTTCTTGCTTGCAATCATGAATAGATAAACCCTCCACATCTAGGGTTGTGGGAACTATGATGGAATAACAAACTAGGAATATCAGGGAGTGATTCTCAACCAATGTGGATGCATGTATTGTTCTTTTCTTCATGATTATTGTTTCTTAACAGTGTGCAACAGTAGGACTAGCCCGAATTCCCTATTTTCTTGAACCTAGAGAAGTAGATATTAGGAAAAGAGAATAACAACAAAACCTTGAAATTAAGTTTCATTGAATAACTTGAGCTGCGGTAGCATGAAAGTTAATGTGGAATTATTGATAAAGGTTAATTGAAATCGCACATGATACCTAACCCGGTAATTGAATAGAGTCATCTAATAGGGACAAATCAGCCATTTGGATTAACATAGATTATCAATTCTATAGGCTAAGTATTGGGAAATATCTTGAGTGTAACAATCCGACCTATTTAAGAAGCCATGGGGAATATTTTCCTAGTTAATTAACTTTGATCACAGCACCAATTCACAATATTGTTACTTGATTATTTCTCTTAAAAAACCCCTTTAGGAAATAATTCAACTAAAAGACTAAATACTAGCATTAGTCTATATCTTGACCATATTCCCTGTGGGATTGAACCCAATCTTAGTTGGGTTCTTTATTGACAACGTCTACATTATACATCTTTCGAGGTGTAATTTTAGCGTTATCAAACCTCCTCGCCTTCTTCATCATCAGTCACAACTTGAGAAGGAGTATCAACCTCTTCCTCCTCCTCCATCTTCTCATCATCAATTACCATAGGAGCACTTGGCACCCCATATTTTAACTTCTCATTACTCTTTTATGTACCAACATCCTCTCTAGGCTTATTGCCCATATTCTCAACAACATTTCCACTCCTAGTGTCGATTGCCATGAAATTACCATCATTCTTTGGGTTTGGCATAATGTCACTAGGGAGAGTGCCCTTTATTCCGGGGTTCATTTGAGCAGACAGATGGTTAATTTATCCCTCAAGGTGTTTTATTAATTCCAAATAAGACCTCACAGTTTGAGCAAGGTCAGGTTCCTCACCCTTCAACTCTTTCACTCCATTATCGGTCGATTCAACTCTCTTCAATTTTTGAATTCCTGGGATCACTTACACATGTTTGCATTGAAGCCACATCAGCCTTTGGAGGTGGTATGTACGAGTTTGAGCATCAATGATTATACCTAGCACCTTCTCTCTCACGCTCACGATCTCTCTATTATCCATCTCTATCCCTCCATTGGCCATTACGATCTCTCCAACCTTGATTTTTATCGCACCCCAACACACACAGTCATACAAGAAGTAAAATGACTATGAAGAGCCAGATGCCGGACCCACTGGGACTAGTCTTTGTAGTGAATTACAAGTTGAAGTATTACTTCAAACTTCGGAAGTGTTAATGTAACAAAGAAATTTTGGTTTGTTTGTTACTACAATCTATGGGTGATCAAAAATTAACTCGCAAAACTATAATAAGAAGCACCTAGAGTCAAGGTCTAACAATCATGTAACGCTACATTCAAATTGATTCAATTATGAAATTTCATTTGTTACCTCACAAGATATATGCAGTGCTCATGGTCTCTCGAGACACTTAACATAAAAAATTAGCCTCACAACTACATTATTAAGCGGGGATGTGACGTCCTAATTTGTATGCATTTATCTATGTGGAGTGGTTTACAGGGTTAATACCCTTGGTTATGGAGTTTCAATCCTCTAACCATTTAACCCAACTTGGTTCCACAACTACTTCTATGAGTGATGATGTGACAATTCCAAGTTAGTGTCTAGCAATCTTCTCGTTATATAACCAAGCGAAGCGAATTAGGTATACTGCTATCCTAAAAAATCAAGTCTTGAGGACAAGAACTCACTCCTTAAATTCCTTGTTCTAACCTCGGTTTTGCTCTTTCGAGTTTTTCCTAAGCTTAACAAGTACATTCTAATGGTGATTAAGAATTAAAACGATCAAAAACAAGAAAACAAGACTGATAACCGTGAAAAATTGAACAAATGTAGAATTTAAGCAATTATATTCATGTCATATGGCCTCAACCCTAGAAGAAACATTTTACCCACTCATGTTCATACAAGAAATCAATAACATATTTGAATTCAAGTACTTACAAGAGTAGAAATGAAGAACTAAAGAAAAATGAACCCTTGGTGAGTTTCCTCCTTTCTCCCTTCACTTCTCTCTACTTCCCAAAAATAAATCGTGATAATGAAAAAATGAACATGTGTTGAATTTATACTAAATGGAAAATTGCAAATATTTGTCCATTGATGAAACAGCTCTATGCCACGCTGCTCATCCTGGAGAACATCAACCATGACACGGATCCATCGCATGGTGGTACTGGAACTTGGAAGTAAGGCACGCATGGTAAGGTAAGGCTGGGAGTCGCCCATCATGGCATGACCCTCATCATGAAGATCTTCCTGAGTGACACCATGGTTGGCACAAACATCGCAGGATATGGAATGACACAGACGCGCAGGCGTACTGTCATGGCATTGCCCTCACGCGCGCATGCTCAACGTGACACGGCGCCTAGCGGCGCAACCCTGCCACTGTGGCATGCTGCCTAGCACGGACAACCTTGTCCTTGTGCAACATCAATTTCTCGGCATTCACTCCATGGTTTCTTCTTGTGCATTGAACATGATATTCAGCCCATCCTTAGTATATTTCTCCAATATAAACATGCTAATCATATTCGTTAGTTTATGAACATAAATATACATAAAATACATGAGATTATAATTAATTTATTTGACAAACATAACTTCAAATAAGTTATAAAATAGCACTTGGGCATGTAAATATGCCTAAGATAACTACCCTACACTTAAAGCCATGTTTATCCTCGAAACATTCCATTACATTTCATGAATAAGGAAGACTCCACAACACCAATTAATGTAAGACAACTCAAGTTAAGGAAACCATGATTGATTTGGACAGCATGTTTAAAATAGAGCATGCTATATATATAACCACTAAAATCACATACAACCAAGTTAAGACCTCGTAGCTTCAACAATCTACTCTAAAACTTAGCAAACTCGTGCAACTTAACCAATCAAGGAGTTTAATATGAATTTCATCTTTCCTCAAACATGTGCCCTTACAACAAGAGAGATACTCATTTTCACTCTCAATTTTTCAAATTATAACATGTATGATATAGGAATACAATTTGGCTCACTCGCACAATGATATCACATCCAACATGTAATGACCCATAAGCTTACCTTTAGTGTATTCCTCCACTATTTTAGGAACATCCTAGAGTAACATCAAGTAGGACTTATCTGGTTGTAATGTTAGCTAAGGGACGTGTAGGTATTATTCTATCCAGTAATAGTGACTATCCTCCCTATGCTCTTGTAATACATCACAATTTCTCAGTTAGCACATGCTCTTCTTTTATTTTACTTCACCTTGTATTCTTTTCAACTCTCAATTTCATTTTTGTCTCCCTGTTTCATTATGATCGTATTAGTAAGGAGTAATCACCTATTAGACATGTTTTCATTCTTGTGATCTTTTACTCCTACCAACACTTATGCATTGTAAAAAAGTGTACCAATAATCTATTCTTCACTTCCACAACCACTATTTCCCTTCTTTTTCAGGACTTTCACTCCTTTAACCATTTTGCGTTTTCACTTAAGCACATAGGAGTTTTGGATCAAATTCAAGGCTATTGAAAAAAATTATTAAGCTTTTAATGTGGCTAATCAATGAATAGGCCAATGGCTCAATGAGGCTGACTAGGATTATGCGTTAAGGGTTGGTAAAGCAACAAAAGAAAATTAGGCTCATTCAAAGAAATGCCTAAATTATCTCTTACAATTAACATCCCTCATTTCTCTTAACAAACACACCTGACAAGTTCTAGACATTGCATGTTAGCATGGAATATACAAAAACCATACATTAATAGCACATGCTCAATTCAAGACAGACCTATACAGACACTCAGTACAACTAATCACATGAATAAAAAATTAAGCAATAAGCATATAGAGTTACATTCCTGAGCCTAAGTGTCCCAACAAAAGTCATACAGTTGCTCAACATGCTTCACAATTACAAATCTACTTGCCACTTGCAATCGCATCCAATACTCAACCAGAGCATCAAGAAATCAACTAGTTAAGGGTTCAAAAACAAAAACCTACTGACTAATTTTTCCTCAAGACGGTCGTCATCCATCAAACATCGGGAAAAGTCCATAACTATGCCTAAAAATAGCTATGTACAGGCAATCCAAAAATTTATTCTAGGTTTAAAGTCCCACCCCCTCCCCGCCTTTGGGAAAAGAACCAAAAAGAAAAACCAAAGGGTGGGTGAAATGTGCTCAACTCAAACATTTTTCATCACACATTAGTAGACCAAGGACCAAATTCACCCGAAATCAACTTCACAAAAATTTTAAATTACCCTTCACCCTATACATAAATATGCTACGTCCCAAAGTATGAACTAAATTTTTTTAAAAAAGGTGAGAGATACTTCCTGAGGCCTCTAGGCCTTGCTAGCAGCATGTCTTTCCTTTCCTTTTGAACACGTGATGATCCCACACGTGCACTTTTGCCTTGCTCCTTAGCTTCTACTTCTAAGGGTACTCAGACATCCACTCAATCTGTTCTGAACTCCACCAGAACACAAAAACAAATTGAAAACAAGAAAAATTAAAAACAAAGGAAAAAGAAATTGCACCTCTGGTACCCTTGGGTTGCCCCCAAGCAGCGCCTGATTTTACTTCACGGCACAACGTGACCCATCGGTTTTAGGATGCTCTCAAACAACTCTTCCCTTTTGGGAACAATCTTCTCTTCTTTTTGACTTTAGAGGGAACAACCTCCACACTCTCCCTCATCTCTATCACTTCCTTCACTATCATATCCTTTAAAGTATTACCCAGAGCAGACTTGTCTCAATCGATAAGATGCCCTGCAGAAGTCGACCCATGGAATCCACCACCCCACACTTAGCATCTTTCACTTCACTGATCTTACAAAGATATCTTTAGTGTGTTAGGGGGTGGATTTCTTGATACACCCTGAATATTTCATCCTCATCATTAACCCTCATTTTTAGGGTGCTAGCTGTGACATTAATAATAACTCCAGCAGTAGCTAGGAATTGTCGTCCCAGCATGAGAGGAACCTTGTCATCAACCTCAAAATCTACAATTATAAAATCAGCTGGTATAGTAAATTTACCTACTTTAATGAGAAAGTCTTCAATAATTCCTTCTGAGGCCACCTTCAACTTATCCGCCAACTGCAACATCACTCTTGTGGGCCTTGGTTTTTCCACAACAAGTGTATTGAATAGAGATAAGGGCATCAAATTCATTGCAACCCCAAAACCACACAAGGCCCTCATTATGTATGTTCCACCTATTTGTACGGGGAGGGTGAAACTTCTTAGGTCTTTGAGATTTTTTTGCATCTTGCACGTTACCCTTAAACTGCACTCCTCTATAAGTGCTACAGTTCGGACATCCACCAGCCTCACCTTTTTTCCACCACATCATTCAAGTACTTAGCGTACCTAGGCATTCCCTACAAAACATCAATTAGAGGCAGATTTATGTGAATTTCTCTGAAGAGATGAAAGAACTTCTTAAAGCATGCATCCTCCTTACATTTCTTAAGCCTTTGAGGGAATGGTGGTGGTGGTCTCTGTAATAGCTACAGTGATGATTGTGCATTGTGTTCTACAGCTCTATGATTATCTCCCTTCTCACCTAATAGACCCAGTTTTCCTAACTTTGGTTGCACCTCATTTTTCTTCTCCTTTCTTGGTGCATCAACTAGCTATTTTCCACTTCTCAGACTTGCGTCTATGACCTGCCATTGGTTTTTGTTTGTATCGCTGGGTTAACCCCCTGAGGTCTATTGTCTTGTGCAGCTGCCAACTAACCAATTTTCTTTTCTAAGTTTCTAGGGTCTAGCTGCTGATTCTTAAGTTCTGAGGCCATCATTGCTTGATTTGCTGCCATCTGAGTCTTGTTGGCCATTATATTTAGCAACATCTCCTCAATATTGCTTGACCACTAGCCTGCCTATTTTGCTGCTGGTACTGCTCTTGCAGTTGCTGATAACTCTAACTCTGCCCCTGATTTTCACCCTAAGAAAAGTTGGGGTGATTCTTCTAGTTCCAGTTGTAGGTATTCCCATAGTTCTGATTACCCCTTGGCACATTACCTACAAAGTACATCGACTCTGGATTTGCCTCGTATGAGTCTTCACAATGCCCACTGTTGCCACATATCTCACAACAACTAAGAGCTGGTTGAACTGTATTCACCTATGCCCACGGTTGCGCCACATCCAACTTGCTGAATTGAATCAGCATTTTGTGCTGAAACGAAGCTAGCTTCTCTTAGGAGATGCGGGCAGTCTCTCAACAAGGACTTAAGCCTCTCCCAAGAAAAATACAAGTTCTCCTTCGGCTTGTTTAAAACTGAGTATCTCACTTCTAAGCTTTGTTGCCTTTAGAGGTGGGCAAAAAAACCGAAAACCGAAAAACCGAACCGAACCGAATTAATTCGGTTTTTCAGTTTCGGTTTTTTCGGTTTTTCGGTTCGGTTTCGGTTTTTTTTTTTAAATTTCGGTTTTTCGGTTCGGTTTCGGTTTTCATATTTCGGTTTTTCGGTTTTTCGGTTTAACCGAAATTTTACTTTTTTTTTTTTTTAAAATTATAACTTAATTTCAAAAAAATAAAAATACTACACCCAACCCAAATCTCAAAGCACATTTACATTTAGAGAATTATTTATATAATTTATACAATTGCTTAAGTTTTTTTTACAAATAACAAGTTTTATAATAGTTTTAGCATGTTAAGAAAATTCTTACTATTATTAATATGCTTTGAAAGAAAAATGAAATATATAATATTTATTTAACAAGAAATTAGGGACCATAGATTATTAAAATCTTAAAAGACCCTTAACTTTTTATTGGTTTTGTTATATGGATGTTAAGCATATGAGAAAATTTATTATCAAAAATTCAAATGTTATGTATGTACTACTAAATGTAAATCAATTGATCCCACTATTTTCTTTATTTAAAAAGTTAAAATTAAGCTTAGTTGAATTAAACTTTAGAATTCAAAGTTAAAATAATTTATTTTGAATTTAAAAAGATAAAACAACTCATTTTTAATTTAAAAAGTAGCTCATTTTGTAAGTTAAAAAATAGCCCATTAATTAGGCCCATAACCGAAAAAACCGAATTAGAAAAACCAAAAAAACCGAACCGAATTTGAAAAAAACCGAACCGAACCGAATTAGTTTGGTTCGGTGTTCAGTACACTACATGAAAAACCGAAAACCGAAAAAACCGAACCGAAATTTTAAAAAACCGAACCGAAAAACCGAATGCCCACCCCTAGTTGCCTTGCCGAAAGAAAAGAATCTAATAAGGAACTTCATTTCTAGGTCATATCAAGTAGTGATGGAGTTTGGTGGCTCTACCTTTAACCACCTCTTCTCCAATCCCACAAGTAAAAATGGGAAGAGGATCAATCTCACATAATCAGTCAACACTCCGGTGAGGATGCAGGTGTCTGATCTTGGGCAGATTTATATGCCCAAGTGATACTCAAACGTATTATTTTCGCCTTGTTTGGTGTGCAATATGTATACATTCTCATGTAATTGATATTAAAATGTGAATTTATACTAACCAACATGATTAGCATTTGTTTTGCAGGAAAATATGATTTTTAGGAGCTAAAATGCATGTTGGAATTATATCGGAGTTGGACTTGGATGCGAGCATGGAAAAGACATTGGAATGCGCAAAATAAAGGGGCTCCGCGATGGAGCCGTGCCACGCTACCATCGCGGAGGCACACTGCCTGGAGGGGAAATTAATTGGCAAATTCCAGTGAGGCCTCGCGACAACTCCGTGGCAGGGAGATAGGCCTCCGCGTTGGCCTCCGTGCCACGTTGAGGCTATAATCCCGAACCCTGGAATTCCAGTAAGGGTCCGCGTCCACGCCGTGTCACGGAGGCAGTGCTCCGCGTTGACCTCCGTGACACGTTGCTTGTTATTCCGGGAAAAATTCCCACTAGTATAAATAGAACACTTAGCTTATTTTTAATGAATGGAGACTTGGTGGAGCAAGGACGTGGGTTAGAAGCAGTTGAGGGATGAAAAAGCTAAGGGATTTCTTCTCTTCCTTTCTTCTTTCAATCAATTGTATGTATGATTTACACCTTTTTTAGGATGATTAATCCAGAAATGAGTGGCTAATTCTCTTCCTTGCTGAGGTTTTGAATAATGGTGATGAGTTTTGATTGTTAATTATATGGTTTTCTTCTTCTTCTTCCATGTTGTTCTATTAATTCTTGTTCTTACTGCATTAGTGTGTGGCCGATACTAATGTACATCTGAAAAGTCCAATTTCACTCGAGAGAGCACGAAATTGGAAAGTTGTGAATTAATAGGGTATTGTTCTTAACTTTATTTGGGAAAATTGGGTTTTGATGTGCTTTCCTGATAGAAATAAACTTGAAAGCCGTATTAGTCAATTTGGGAACCGGAATTGTATTGCTAGGTCATAAATTGCATTTGATCACAGAAATGTAGACGAATGGTTTATGATTCTAAAGTGAAATTAAATACGAGAGTTTTAATTTCTAGGCTAATGTTCTTGGCTAGCAACATGAAGAAAAGATTAACCGAATTGTGATTATCGTCAAATTCATTACTTGTTCTTAACCTTGGCATGCTCATATCCATAGTTTAAATTCACAGTAAATAATTGTTAGTAGTTTTAGTATATATAATTTATAAACAAAAACTTATCTAACTGTTGGTTACATTGTTGTTTGCATAATTAGAAGTAAGATAAGAATATAGTGTACTTAGGCAATTTTACTTATCCAGAGTCTCCTTGGATCAATACTTGGCTTACTTAGCCACTTTATTACTTGTTTGACCACGTGCACTTGCGTGTCGGTTTTTAACCATATACCCTAAGCACCTGAACAAGTTTTTGGCGCCGTTGCCGGGGAGACTAGGCAATTGGTGAAATTGTGTTAAGTGTAAATTTACTGTATTTTTGTTTTATTTTCTTAAGTGTTGACAACTTGGTCTTAGTATTTGTTTTAATTCTTTGTTCATTTTAATTTTTCACTCTTTCGGATACCCTTATTGACATGACTTCTTTGAATATAAATGGTGGATACGCATATTTCGGCGAATCTTGCATGAATTGCGGAGGACCCCACTTGTGGCAAAACTGTAACACGTGCAATATATGTGGGTGTCAATATGGCCATTGGGGTGATTGTCCAAAGGCATATTCCCCTCCCCCAAGCCCCCGCTATGATCATTCTGTTGTTTTTGCTGAATATAGGCATGTTGAAAATGAGGACTTGGGACGCCAAGTTCAAATAGAGGACATGATGAAACAACTCTTGGAGCAATCCGAAGCAATGAAGGAGTCGGTGGCAGAATTGATAATTCAGCAAAAGGAGAATGCAGAGGCTGTAAGCAGGATGAGCGTCAAACTCACGGAGATGTGTGCTGAGGCTGAAGCTTGTGATAATTTGCAGGTGACAGTTTTAGCCGATATTCAAGAGGAACTACAAGAGGAATACAAGGGTGAATTTTTGGATGAAGCCCAACAATTAGAATCTCTTGAGTGTCCCCGTGATCGGCTCATACCTATAGAAAATCCATTCATGGAAGAAGAGAAAGAATATCTCCCATTTGACCTTAATGGAGAAATAGATGTCGATGTTGAAAAGGTGTACACAAGTAAGGAAGTAAAGCACAATGCAATTTCAGAGTTGAGGTTGATTGGACCACATTCGAAGCATTTTTCGACATTAAGTTTGGTCGACAACATAGAAATAGAGTCTTCCAAGATTATAGAGAAATGTCTAGAGGAGGACCAAGCCCCGTATATTCTGAAATTTGCTAACTCGAAGCAACGAAATGACTTCACTTACTCAAGGGCCAATAAGTTCAAAAGAAAGCATCTACTGCTTCGTCCTTACAATTTTTCACCACCACCCCAGGAGCATAAGAGGGAATTAGAAAAGAAATTAGGGGTGAAATTCATATCCTCAAGGCGGAGGAAAAAGCGGTGAAACTTGGTACGTCGAGCTGCGACGGTAAACCAGGCGCTGCACGGGAGGCAACCCGTGAAAAATATTTTCTTTCTTTCTTTTTTAGTGTAAATAATTTTTATTTTTATTTTTCTTTTCTTGATTTGGTATAAATGTTTCGTTTTTAGTTAATATTTTTCATTTTAGTTAGGGAAATCTATTAATCTAACCAATTTTGTTTAGTGAGGTGATTTTTCAGGTCAAACTGAGACAAATATGCATGGAATCGGGAAGAATAAGGCAAGCTATGAAAAAATAATTAAAATGAAGAGACAGTGCACTGGGGCGTTGGCTCCGTGTCACGGAGGAAGGGCTCCGCGTTACACTCCGTGACACGTTGAAGGTAAATTTTGGATTTTTAAAATTTGCAGTAAGCCAACGCGTTGGCTCCGTGTCACGGAGGAGGGGCTCCGCGTTACCCTCCGTGACACGTTGCCTTATATTTGGTGCCGGGTCACACCGGGTTGCCGGGTGACCCGCGTGTTTTTCTTTAAATTAACCCCGATTTTCTTGCCCTTTCTCCCCAATTCTTTTCCTCTCTGCGACCAAACACCCAAATCCCCCTCCCCAATCAACGTGCCACCCCACTAAGCAAAGAAATCATCAAGTTTCTTCGGTTCTTCAACGTAAAGGCATGTTTTCCTCGTTTCTCTCTAAGTTTTGGCGATTTTAGTCGAATTTGGGCAGGTGAGGTGAGATATATCATCCTAAGTAGCAATTGAGCATGAAATTGAATTATTTGTGATTGATGAATGTTCGGAATGTTGTTATTAGCGTTTGAACTTGTCGACTACGTCAATAGTTCAAAATTAATTGTAAAATTGAATTCTAGGGCTTAGGTTGTTGAAATTGACTTGGGTAATTTGATAATTCGGTGAATTAGATGCCGGGGTGTGTTTGGGAATTGAGATTAGTCAGTGTAAATATTGTTTGAATGTAAAAGACGACGAATTCTCGAATTTTTGGGGAAAATGTGGAAATGGTGCAAATTGGTTTGATTATTTGGATTTGTATGTATATATAGAACTGTTGTTGTTGTTTTTAATTGTTGTTTTTGTTGCTTAGTGCGATGGTTGAATTGTTAGCGATAGTAGGATTGGGATTAGCTGTATGAAGTCTGAGTAGTACGCCAAGCGTTATGCTGTCGAAATTTTTGTGAACGCACTTAGCATAAATTATATAGTTGTTGTTTTTGGTGTACATAGAGTTATCCTTGCCGTAGTTTTGTAAAAGTAGCTAAGGACTAAGTGTGGGGTAAACGTTGTGTAACCCGACCTTAGCCGAAGTTGACATGTATTTAGCTTAACGTTGTGCTTGTTTATGTATATTGACAGGTACATTGGCGAGTAGGCAGGATAAGGGCAAATGTGCTTCTACTTCTGGCACCGGGAGGAAAAGAATGAGAATGGGCACCGTAGTCCCAGCTGCACCAGCTGTTCCGCGCGGCCAACGCCGCCAATACGGAACAAGGTGGGTAACCGAGGAAGGGAAGAAGTAGTATGCTAAGCATAAGGAAAGCAAGTACTTACCGGAGGAACATATTGCACGGGAACCACTAGCACAGGAGTTCCCCCGTATTGTGCAGAGGATTGAAGCAGCTGGGCTCAGCTTTATATTTCAGGAGCCCAAGGAGTGCAACCTACATTTGGTCTGGGAGTTCTACGCAAATTGGAACCCGGCCATCAGAAGCCACACAATAAAAATCAGAGGGCAGATTGTCACTTTGGAACCCCAGCAATTTAATGCCATCATTGGAGCGCGGGACACAGACGCTCACGTTCTCCGCCAGCTAAACATCACCCCACCGTACGCCGACATTAGACGTACCTTGTGTGGGGCTTGATCCACAGCCCGATGGAGCAGACATAAGGAGAGGGGTTACCACCAGACTCTGCCTTATTCGCAGATGAACAGGGAGGCCAGAATATGGCTGAAGATAGTGTGTTCGTGCTTGATCCCGGGAGTTCACATGACGGATGTGACTCGGGACCGTGTCTGCTTGGTGTATGCCCTTATGAAAGGGCTAGAGATTAATGTTGGGGCGGTCATTATATCCGCCATGAAGAGAGCCAGACTACACCAGGGCCACAGATACGGGTTCGGCGGACTCATCACCACCTTCCTCTGAGGCCTCGATATCGAGGAAGAGGCTTTGGATTACATCCCGCAGTTGGAGCGGAGGGCCCTTGATGTGACAAAAACTATGGCCCCCGACACCACACACGGGCCAGTGCTGACTTTGGGCGAGCGACATGCTCGTGACGATCAGTACATGGAGCTAATCCAACCAATCTTGCTTGTACAATGGAAAGGGCCACTGGTTTATCTCTCCAGTGAATCAAATTGGCCAAAGGTGTGCGTTCATGAGCCCATGCTAAAGTTTCAATCAATTCCTGCCAATATCCACGCCAAGAAATTAAGAACATAAATCCAGTAGCCAAACAAGCACGTATGTTTGGCATGCAGATGCTTCAGCTACGGATTGGTGGGAGACCAGCCACCGAGGAAGAGTTATGGCAGTTGGAGCTGGATTACCCATTTGGCGAGAACGCCAGAGCCTTATGCCGAGTGGGACCAGCCTTCGTTGAGCCTACTGATGACGATGTCCCCACTGACGAGGAGACATGTCGGGAGGACTCCGATGTGGAGTCCGATGACGACGATGGAGCTGACTCAGACATGGGCGACGAGGCAGCAACACCAGATTAAGAAGTCGAATATTTCGACTGAGCAGGGAGTTCCACCACCCGAAATTTTTTTGATCTTAATTTTTGTGAACACTGGGGACAGTGTTCGATTTAAGTGTGGGGTGGGAAGTAGTTAGGTGCTGGGGCTGGGCTAATTTGTTGTATGCTTTTTCCTTGGTTTGTATGTATGTTTATGTTTCCCTGTTGTGAACTGATTTGTGTTGTATCTGTGTATATATTTTTTTTTGTGGTTAATGATGTGTGTTGTGAAAAGTTATGGTTGCCAAGGTAAATATTTTGTAAATATTTCTGTATATCGAAATGATCGATATTTTTCAAAAATTTTGCGAAAATATTTTGCACTTATCAAAATATTTTGTAAATAGTTTTCCATCGACATGATCGATGTTTTGCAAAAAATTTTCGATTCAATTTTTATTTTTGGGTTTCTCGGAGTTTGTTTTCGGTTCTTTTACCGAGAATAGTCCCATTGAACCGATGTCATAGTTAGTGACCGTTCCCTATGATGGATGGATGACGACCGTCTTAAGGGAAATGTAGTCGATAGGAGTAGGATTTTAATTTATTTTCAGTTTTTCTTTGGTGGATTGCATCAATGAAGTTGTAGTTGCTTTATGGTTGCAAAATTTTGTTGCGTGTTGTAACTGATGTTCAAAATGTAAAAGTGATTCGTTTGAAAGCATGCAATTTTGTAAATATGTTGAGTTACCTAGGCTGTAGAATTTGATTCGGTATGATTGAGGCTTAATTTGTGAATTCATGCAATTGGCTAATTAAAGAGTCTGTGATTGCATCTTGAATCGAGCATGTGCATGAAGTGTGTGAAGTGAGGTATTGTTATTCCATGCTATTGTGAAGTGTCTAGAACTTGCCTGGTGTGTGTGCAAAACGAAATGAAGGGGGTGTAGTGTTGGAAAGGATATAGGCATTTCTTTGTTTTAACCGAGATTTTCTATTTTTTTCTTGTCATACTCTACATTTTTATGTGATTGTATACCCTAGTCAGCCCGTTGAGCCTTTAGCCGATTATTTCTTTCTTTTGTATAAACTAAGCTTTATTCCTTCTTTTCATTAGCTGTAAAGTCTATACAAAAATCTTAAGCGCTTAAGAAGAAAAGAAAATTCTTTTCCCGAAGTGTCAAAGAGTGAGAAGAGTGGAAAGAAAAGAAAAGTAGAGTGAAGAAAGAAAAGAAGAGGTTGAAGAGGCACTTGGTATAATGAAATGATAATAAAGGTGCATGAAAACCCTTTGTTGTTGTGTCAAGTGTGTTTGAGGAAATGGGCCATACAAAAGTAAACAAGCATGAATGGGATGATGAAAAAGAGAAAAAGAAGAACAATATCCATGAGTCGATGGGAATGTGTTGAAAAGGCGCTTAAAGATGCTAGTGACTATTATTGGCTAATCCAATATATACTAGTTCCATAGCTTCCATTACAACCCATTAAAGTCCTACGTGATCTTACATTGCATTTCTTTATATTAGAGGAGTAATACACTAAGGGCAAGCCTATGGGTCATGACATGATGCATGTGAATTCTTTTGGGAGAGAGAGTGAAATTAATTTCTACATGCCCCTACTTGAATGTTTGTGTTCTGCATGAACATAAAGGGGAAGATTCTCTTGAGTTGTGAGGGCACATGCTTGATGAAAGATTGATTTTCGTGTCGGATATCTTGATTAGCTGATTTGCATGAGTTTGCCGATATCGAGAGTCGATTCTTAAAGTCTAGGAAGTCTTGATGTATTAAAGGTCATTGCATTGTAAGGCCATGCATGTTTTCTTGATGATTTGCAAAAAATTGAATAATCGGTATGACCGTAGCATAAATTGTCGCACCATAGTGGCAAAGGTTGGGATGTAATTTGCATGAGTTGTGTAGGTGTTGTTCGAGGACGAACAAGGATTTAAGTGTGGGGTAAGTGATCTTGGGCAGATTTATATGCCCAAGTGATACTCAAACATATTATTTTCGCCTTGTTTGGTGTGCAATATGTATACATTCTCATGTAATTGGTAATAAAATGTGAATTTATACTAACCAACATGATTAGCATTTGTTTTGCAGGAAAATATGATTTTTAGGAGCTAAAATGCATGTTGGAATTATATCGGAGTTGGACTTGGATGCGAGCATGGAAAAGACATTGGAATGCGCAAAGTAAAGGGGCTCCGCGATCTAGCCGTGCCACGCTACCATCGCGGAGGCACACTGCCTGGAGGGGAAATTAATTGGCCAATTCCAGTGAGGCCTCGCGACAGCTTCGTGGCACGGAGATAGGCCTCCGCGTTGGCCTCCGTGCCACGTTGAGGCTATAATCCCGGACCCTGGAATTCCAGTAAGGGTCCGCGTCCACGCCGTGTCACGGAGGCAGTGCTCCGCGTTGACCTCCGTGACACGTTGCTTGTTATTCCGGGAAAAATTCCCACTAGTATAAATAGAACACTTAGCTTATTTTTAATGAATGGAGACTTGGTGGAGCAAGGACGTGGGTTAGAAGCAGTTGAGGGACGAAAAAGCTAAGGGATTTCTTCTCTTCCTTTCTTCTTTCAATCAATTGTATGTATGATTTACACTTGTTTTAGGATGATTAATCCACAAATGAGTGGCTAATTCTCTTCCTTGCTGAGGTTTTTAATAATGGTGATGAGTTTTGATTGTTAATTATATGGTTTTCTTCTTCTTCTTCCATGTTGTTCTATTAATTCTTGTTCTTACTGCATTAGTGTGTGGCCGATACTAATGTACATCTGAAAAGTCCAATTTCACTCGAGAGAGCACGAAATTGGAAAGTTGTGAATTAATAGGGTATTGTTCTTAACTTGATTTGGGAAAATTGGGTTTTGATGTGCTTTCCTGATAGAAATATACTTGAAAGCCGTATTAGTCAATTTGGGAACCGGAATTGTATTGCTAGGTCATAAATTGCATTTGATCACAGAAATGTAGACGAATGGTTTATGATTCTAAAGTGAAATTAAATACGAGAGTTTTAATTTCTAGGCTAATGTTCTTGGCTAGCAACATGAAGAAAAGATTAACCGAATTGTGATTATCGTCAAATTCATTACTTGTTCTTAACCTTGGCATGCTCATATCCATAGTTTCAATTCACAGTAAATAATTGTTAGTAGTTTTAGTATATATAATTTATAAGCAAAAACTTATCTAACTGTTGGTTACGTTGTTGTTAGCATAATTAGAAGTAAGATAAGAATATAGTGTACTTTGGCAATTTTACTTATCCAGAGTCTCCTTGGATCGATACTTGGCTTACTTAGACACTTTATTACTTGTTTGACCACGTGCACTTGCGTGTCGGTTTTTAACCATATACCCTAAGCACCCGAACAGTGTCTCTGATCTCTAGAAAATTCTACAGATACTGTTGTGGGTCCTCATGTGTCAATCCTGTGAACTACCCACTCGAGTGCAACAACTGCACCATAGTCTGCTTGAGCTCAAAAGTACCTCCAGGCTCTGGTCTGCGTATGTTGGAGGTCACATTTTTCTCAAGTAGGATGGCACTTCACAAACTAGTCTGGCTACCTTTCTTTCTAACAACACTTCTCCCTACTCAGTTGCTGGAACATCCACCAGTGGATCCTGTGGAACTATTGGAATAGGATTCTGAAGAGCTTCCCTCCTCAAGAGATGTAACTGTCGCTCGGTCTCCAAATAAGGATCAACCATGTCCTTAATCCTTGCTAAGTTGCTGCAAGGACAACCTATTACCTTCAAATAAGCAGACTAAGACCAATATTTTTGACACTTAAGAAAAATAAAAATAACAAAAAAATAAAAATTCACCAGAAGTTGCCAGTCCCTGGCAACGGCACCAAAAATTTGTTGCACCCTAGCGCACGCGGTCGTACAAGTAGTAAAGTAACTCTGAATAGCTAGATGTTGAACCCACAAAGACTAGTCTTTATAGGGAATTAAAATATTAAGTATTACTTCAAACTTCAAAAGTGTTAATCTAACCAAGAAATTTTGGTTTTTTTGTTACTACAATCTATGATGATCACAAATTAACTCAAAAAAAATAATAAGAAGCACCTAGAGTTAAGGCCTAACAACCCTGTAATGCTACATTCACATCGGTTCAAGTATGAAATTTCATTTGTTGTCTGACAAGATACATGCAATGCTCATAGTTTTTTGAGCCTCTAAACATAACAAATTAGCCTCACAAATACATCGTTGAACGGGGATGTGACGCCCTAATTCTTGTGTAATTATATATGTGGAGTGGTTTATGGGGTTAATTCCCTTTATAGGGACTTCCAAACCTCTAACCATTTAAGCTAACTTAGTTTGACAACGACTTTTATGAGTGGTGATGTGACAATTCCATGTCGGTATCTAGCTATCTTCTCGTTTTATAACCAAGAGAGGAAAATTAGGTATATTTCTATCCTAACCGCGAAACAAGTCTTGAAGACAAGAACTCACTCCTTGCGTTCCTAGTTCTAACCTAGGTTTTGCTCTTTCAAGTTTTGCCTAAGCTTAACAAGCACATTCTAATAGTCATCAAGCATTAAAACGATGGAAAACTAGAATACAAGACTAACAACCATGAAAACTTGAACCAACATAGAATTTAAGCAATTACGTTCATGTCATGTGGCCTCAACCCTAGATGAATGGTTTTAGTCGCTCATGTTCATACATGAAATCAAAATCATGTTTGAATTCAAGTAATTATAGGAATAGAAAAGAAGAATTAATGAAAAACAAACCTTAGGTGAGTTTCCTCCTTTCTCCCTTAGATTCTCTCTGCTTTCCCAAAAATAAATTGTGATAATGAAAAAATTAACCCAAGTGTTGAATTTATACTAAGTGGGGAATTACAAAATTTGGTCGTTGATGAAATAGCTCCATGCCACACTGCTCAATGTGGAGCACATCTAGCATGACACAGAGCAATCGTGTGGTGCTACTAAAACTCGGCAGTGAGGCGAGCATGCAAGGTAAGGTTGGGCGTCGCCCAGCATGGCATGACCTTCATCACTCATATCTGCATAAGTGACACTTAGGCTGGCGTACACATCGCATGGCGTGGCATGGCACAGACTCGAAAGCATACTACCAGGGCATTGACTTCCCGTGCACACGGTCAGCGTGATGCGGGCCTTGTGCGCAGCACTGCCAGCATGGCATGTTTCCTAGCACGGGTAGCCTTCTCCTTATACAACATCAATATTTCCTCTTGGGCATTCACACCATTCTTTCTTCTTGTACATTGAACATCATATTCAGTCCATTCATAGTATATTTATCCTATGTAAACGTGCTTATCATAATCGTTAGTCCATGCATAGAAATATACATAAAAAAGAATATATTATAATTAATTTAATTGACAAACATGACTTAAAATTAGTTATAAAATAACACTTGGGCATGTAAATATGCCAAAGATTCAATTCCCATCGCGAGGATGCCAAGGGCCTTGGTTTGCACCTTGGTACTGTTACGACCTAAATGGCCGTGATTGGCACCCACACTAACCCCCGGTGGGAGAACTAGCGAAACCCGAAGACAATTCCCAAGTGACCCCAAAATCAAGCCCTTCATAAATAAAATCAACTTTTGTGGTCTAAAAACATTCTTGAATCAAAACACTGTGCATACCAAAATAAGTAAAACCGTTCCCAGAACTTGATTGTCATTGCAGAATATTTTTACAAGCTAAGAAACAAAAAACTAAGAATGAAATAAACTTTCCAAGTGTCTAAAAGAAAGACATCTGCAATGAAGGACTGAACAGCGTCCTCATCTGCTCACCTTCTCAATCTCCAAAAGCTGCTGGCTTATAATTGAGGGCGTGAAGAACTGGCAGGCTCAAACTCTCCACTCAGAAAAGATTTCAGGGTAGGGTCAGTACATGACATAGTACTGGTAGGCATCATCGATCGACCCTAAATAATAATAAATAATTAAGTAAAAAGTGATATAGAATGAGTCCACAACATCATACAGAAGTACAAAGCCATTTTATGAACACTATCTCTACTCAGGTAACAGTCAGCCTGCTCACCGGATTAGGCCTCTCACTGTAGTGGTTGCTTATCCGCTACAGCGGTCTCGCCGTGGAGGAATAAGTTCCGCTACAACGGCACTTCCTTAGGCAGTAGCTCGACTTAGCTGCTCCTTCAACAGTTCATTTATTTATCAACTCAACAGTCCCATAGTTTCGACTATTTAGCATCCCTTCACATTAAATTCAGACATCACACAAGTCTAGATCAAAAGCGATACAACTCATATTCGCAAAACAGATTCAACAGTTAATCCGAAGAAAAATAATTCTACACTTACGAATGCATAACATAAATACACCTAACAACCAGATTCATGTCTTTTGTTTTAATTTTCATAACATAGTCCATATTATCCTACAGTCACTTAAAATGTTCTGCATTAATTCATACACATAATCATAGTGCGACAAGAACAAATTAAAACATATGGTGAAATGTACTATCACTCAATTCATAACTAAGTGTGCACACATGGCCAAGGGTCTTGTTTTTGCCCTTCCAGTCATGACCTGCAGGGGACTCTAGAAATCATGTATTGCATCGACATGGCACCCGCTCCCACTCATATGCTCGTCTGCATGCTACCCTTGGACACGATCCATTCAATAATAATATTTGCTCGCTCTAATGCTCCCCTCGGGCACGAGCCTCTCATCTTAGGATGTTAATTCTATCATTCTTTATTCTCATAAAAAGAACACATCAAGGTGCATTATTTCAACATACAAGAGGTTAAAATCTACTCCTCTAGTAAGCCATCATCAACTAACAACCCTCTCATTAATAGAGTATAATCACCTTACTAAGCACTCAGCACAGTTAAATCCAATATCATATCCACAATCTTTTTAAACAAGTTATCACAGTTCAGCATCACATCATATCCACATTCTTGCAATAGATTATCAATAATAAACTTATATAGCATGTAATTTCTGAAGAACAATCATATATCAACATTACACTAATATATATGCCATTATATAGGTCTATCCCTAAAAAGCATAACCTACCTCGATTTGGAAAATAACAATTCAACTACTCCGCAGGAGCCTTTCCTTTCCTTAAAGCTTCAGAATGCATGAAATATACACAACAAGGGTAATTCATTAAATAATCTTCAATATTAGGGTCTAACATATCAAACCCTCCTATTCGGGGTAATTTCGAGAGTGAAAACTCCAATTCTAGCTTCTAGGTCTATAATTCCGGTGTAACCCTCATTCCCGATATGTAATTCTAGGGGAATGAGCAACACATTTCAACATCACCCAAATCACCCTACAATACTAGCCCTAGTTTAACAGCGTAGGGTTCTTCCACTAGAAAACATCCACCATTAGAGGTCTACAAAGATTCTAGGATCAAAATTACTCATCTTAGAGATAGAGAATCGAAAATCTTACCTTGGGTTAAGAGGTTATTTCTCTGGAGAGTTTTCCCATTCCTTGGACGTATTGATCATGATTCTGAGAATAATGGAGTAAAAACCCGTAATTCCAACATAAAACTCAAATTTTGATTCTTGTGTTTTGCTACAGTGGTTACATTTTTGCTGCAGCAGAACCGCTACAGCGATCATAGGGTCGCTGCGGTGGTCCCAATAGTTACTCCCCGATTTCACCATAATAGGACTCCGACCACTACCACGATCTCGCTGTAGCGGAAATCCCACTGGTGCAGCAGTCCCCCAGACTAGTAACTATCTCAAAAATTCCCAATTACATAGTTAGTTTATTTCACAACCCCCTATCTCTTCCCCTTAGCCTGTTTTTCGTGTTCCAGGCCCTCAACCATCCTATAACAATATCAGGGTTGTTACAGCTACCCCGGACAAGAACCTATCATTTGGCTTAACATATATTAACATTCTTAATCAAATCTAGTATGGAAAGAATCATTCTCAAAAGGGTTAGTCCCTTAGGCTCCAATAGCATTTATACTTTTGGTGCCAAAGTCTATCACATGCTTTGCAAGAAACTTTATTTGAGTCATCAATTTTGCGAAGGTCTCATCCCTCTCTTAATCCTTTCTTCTTATCTCAGCTGCCAATTACATGTAAGGTGCCCTTGTGGAAACCTCTATTTCACTTCTGTGTTATGCTTGATTTGTTGTTGTCATTCTATCTAAGAGGGTCGTTGCAAGTCTGAAGGTTTGGTCCATGATTGAACCACCATCTAGATTATTTTCCACGAACATGTTAATTGGAATCATTGACCGGTAGAAACTCTACAAAAGCACTCCATCCACAATCCATCGTTTGGGCAAAGGGCCACTTTCTTCTTGAATCAGCCACACTTGTGTGTTGGTTCTCCCGTGAGTTGCCGAAAGTTTGTGATCTCAACATGCAATTGTAGCATCATAGATGGAGGGAAGAATCAAT
The DNA here is from genome assembly GCA_035772735.1 of Datura wrightii. Classification (NCBI taxonomy): domain Eukaryota; kingdom Viridiplantae; phylum Streptophyta; class Magnoliopsida; order Solanales; family Solanaceae; genus Datura; species Datura wrightii. The sequence continues at coordinate 12,506,904 of JASDFA010000002.1, forward strand.
CAAGGAATGCTTTAGTTAACTCATTCCATATTGTGATAGACCTGGGAGGTAACTTCTACAACCAAGCTATAACATCTCCTGTGAGAGAGCATGGAAATAACCTCAACCAATTAACTCTTGGCTTATGTTTGAAATGTTGAACGGTTAGCAGATTTCAATGAAATTCTGTAGATGCCGATTAGCGTCCTCACAAGCAAGACCACCAAACAACCTCTTCATCTGGATGAGATGTAGTATGGTGCTAGTGACATGGAATAGTGCATTCCCCACCGTATGAGGTAGGAGAATAGCACAAGCTACATCATGAGCAACGGGCTCATACTCAACATCCACAAATCGATCCACTCTGCCAACATCACTAGCGTGGCTCATAATTCTCCTATTAAGTCAATAAAAACAACATAACAAAGAGAAAGAGAAAAAGATGCAACACGAATGTGAATCAAGAAACAACAAATGGCAATCCAATTCCAATCACTGGCAACAATGCCATTTTTGATAATAAACAAAACAACTCTTCTATTAGAGAGGTGGCTACAGTTGTCATAAAAGAAGTAAACCAACAAATATTTGGAGTCGAATCCATAAGGATTGGAGGTTAGCTTCAGCAAGCATAATAAATTAGTTCACATAGGTATTCATTATGTGTAAAAAATAAAATAAAATTTGGGGGAATAGGTTGAACAACTTCAAATGTAAAATTTAGTCAAAGAAAGGGGATAAAAGATTGTTGCTAGAAAGATGAGAGACTAGGAGTGTGCATTTGATGAGGTATCGATTCGGTAGGTATTGACTAGAAACCTTAGATTAAATTAGTATATGGATAGCCTTGGCTTTGGGCTACACTCTTAATAACCAAAAGAGTGTGTTTACTTTGGATTTTATCAAACCCCAAATTCATAATCTATACACAACCAAACAATTCTTGAAAAATGGTTTAGACTATTTCTAGCTCTAACCCTTTAATGAAGCTTGAATTTGGGTGTATACTATTTCTAGATCCAACCCATAAATCAGAAACACCAATTGCTCACTATTGAAGTCTTACCCAGCGTTACTTCCCCTTCTAAAGCAAAAGAAAAGTTAGAGAGCTCAACTACTATTTGCAACAATTAATGATTAAATTCAAACATGAAGATATTAATAGATCCATGCTCAGTACACAAATCATAGAACAATTAATCAGTATCCATTTGGATATAAACGCCTATCATCCACACGCACCCATAGAAGGGAATTTAGCTATTCATAATCAAGGATAGAGAAATTATACCATGGGAAAATATCTCAACTCTATTCATCATTAGCAATTAAAATCAATGCCCAGCTTTTGAGCTTTCAACAATGGTGTTTTTCCCATGAGAATGAAAAGAAGATCATAAAATATACTATCTGTGCAATATTCTATCTATTGTACTCTCTATTCAATACAATGACTATTCTATGATGATATTTACAATTGTGGAAAAAATCATAATATATTCTATACACAACTATCCGAAAATGCCCTTGGAAGCTTCTCAGGTATGTGTGTTCCTTTCTAGATGATTTTGCCCTTCAATAGTGGTGCGGTTCACTTGAGCTGGCACCTACGTTTGCATAAAACCTCTCTAAATTATTTTAAACCAAAGCAATAACTCTTGCGTAAGAGCCAAATAAGATAGTAAATTACCAACTCATCACAAGCTCCTAAGTAGCTATAGTAAGTTATTGACTAAAATGACATAAAGAAAACTATAAATCAAAACTGACGTCCTCGAATAATGAGGACTCACCAAAGCTGAGCTAAACCTAGAGCAAGATCGAATCTAGAAGCGGGGATGAGATTAAACACCAAAAATCTATATCTTGTGATGATATAGCACAAAAGTATGAAAACAACACTTTTAATATACTGATTATGGAGGATAAGTAAAACATGAGAATAAGGACAACATGCTAAATAGTCATGATTGTGATAGTCATAAAACATAAGTTGTTCATCATAATGTAAGTATAATGACCTAAGTTTTTCAATGAAAAGTCATAAAGCTTAACAAGTTTTAAATCATAAGTAAAACTCATAAACTGATCGATGGGTCAAAAATACTATGTCATAACATCACTAGATTTGAACATGAAGAATAATAAAAAAAAACATGAGGAACCATGGGAGATTCTCATAACCAACATTTTCCAAGCGAGCATCATGGAGCTGGACTTGTACTCTTAGTCGGGAGAGTGTCCATACCTTGCCAAGGGTAAGAACCATGAAGGTGTGATATCACTCATGAGCCCAGTAGTGTAAGGGAGACACTCTCAACTAGCAAGGACCCCTTAGGCTAGTGGAACGTGAGACACACTCTACTGGTGAGGAGCCCGTATTCTATGGTGGCACATTAGTTTTGAGACCTAGGTGTGCTGAACCCGGCCTACTCGGTGTTACATACTACTCCCAAAATCATGCATAGTTCTCATCATACATGAAACATGAGTTTTGCATGGGCTAGTTTAAAATTACATGATAGATTCATAAACTGCTTGATATATGTAGACTAGACATGAAAACCCATGCTGAAAATACAGCCATGATACATAAGATTGATATTCATAATATTTATACATATTTAAGTAAATAATGCTAACTTGAAAATAGTGAATCATGAGAGTTTTCATAGAAATCATGTAATCATATTCATAAATCATAGGTAGAATCATGAGAGAATCAATTTCATGAGAGATCATAGAATTTTGGATAAAAAAAGGTCTATACCTAAAAATTCATGAAAATCGTAATTGGAGAATTAAAGGATTTGAATTCTAGAAATTAGACTTGAGATTTGGCATGAGGTTTGAAGAAATCTACCATTCATGATCCCACATACCTGGTTTGAAATAGTTCTTGACTATACTTGAGACCCAAGAGAATTGGAGAAGATGAGTCCTAGTTTCTTGAGAATCCTTGAGAGCTTTTTATGTGAAATCTACAGTGTTAGGAGGAAATGAGAGTTTATGCTAAGTAAGACCCTCTAATACTCCTCTTAAGAAACCCCAAATGACCTAGTTGAGGAGTTAAAAGCTTAGGAAGTTACAAAAATACCCATGGGATCCCTTCTGTAAATTGGACCCATCAATGAAAATGAGTCACATGAAGATTCATCCCTAACTTGACGAATTGTTAGTCCATCCATTACCCCTGAAACTCAGTTGGTTATTCTCTGATTCTCACCTCAAGGTCCATCAGAATGACCTACTTAACTAATCATCACATGAACTAATGAATCATGGTCCTAACACGATGGGACTAGGAAGAAAATATCAAATTCCAAAACTCGCCACTAGACGAGTTGACTTCACCACTCGTCAAGTCACTTAGCGGCTCACTTGACGAGTCGTTTTGTGATTTTTGATTAGTTTCTACTGGTTTTCTGCTTCATGTCTAGAATTTGATATTAAGAACTTTTAGGGTGTAACATTATCTCCCCCATAGGAGCATTCATCCTCGAATGGAGACTAATAGAGTTGAAAAGATAGGGAAACAGTTGCAATCCCAATACTAAAAGTTGTAGATTGAATATTGATGGAGTGACTGACTCCGAACTGAGATATATACTTAATTAAATTCATAGAATATGCATGCATACTAAAACATTATAGGAACCAAAGGACATGAAAATGACATTAAATTGAGTATTAACGAATAATCTAGTACCTCATGCTGGAACTGAGCTGGTTGGGAAGAGGTGAGGGCACATGGACATCATATCTACTTTCGCTTCCCAAGTAGCTCCCTCTACAAGATGATTCCTCCAAAGGACTTTCACTGAAGCGACCTCATTGTTCCTCAATTTACGAACCTGATGATCAAGGATCTCTACCGGAACCTCCTCATAAGTGAGGCTATCTTCACACCAATACTCTCTATCAGTAAAACTAAAGTTGGATCACCAATGCACTTCTTCAACAAGAATAGATGGAAAACTTGATGCACTGATGCTAACTCAGTGCGAAACTCCAACTCATAAGCCACATTGCTAACACATCTTAGAATCCTATAAGGACCAACATATCTAGGACTAAGCTTCCCCTTTTTTCCAAACCTCATTACCCTATTCATTGGTGAAACTTTTCGAAATACAAAATCAACAACTGTGAACTCAAGCTCTCTCCTCCTTTCATCTGTTCATGATTTTTGATGACTTTGAGCTATTTTTAGCCTTTCACTAATAAGTTGAACCTTCTCCATAGCCTTATGAACTGAATATGGCCCTATCAACGTATACTCGCCTACCTAAAACCACCCAATAGGTGATCTACACCTTCGCATATAAAAAGCTTCAAATGAAGCCATCTGAATGTTGCAGTGGTAGCTATTATTGTAGGAAAACTAACAAGGGGCTGTGATCATCCCAATTATACTTGACATCTATCATGCAAACTCTCAACATATCCTTTAAAGTCTAAATGGTCTACTCAGCCTGACTATTTGTTTGTGGGTGAAAAGTTGTGCTAAGATTAATCGGAGTAACAAAGCCTTTTTAAAATGACTTCCAAAACTATGAAGTGAATTGAGTACCCCTATATGAGATAATGGACAATAGGAATACATGAAACCTGAGTAACTCCCAAATTTAAAATCTAGCATAATCCTTGCCTAAATCTATTGTCTTAACTAGCAAGAAATGTGCTGACTTAGTCATCCAGTCCATAATCACCCATATAGAATCATGCTATCGGCGGGTACAAGGAAAACCTGTAATGAAGCCTATGTTTATATCCTCCCACTTCCATGTATAAATATGGATATCTTGAATCATACCTCTTGGACTCTGATGCTCGACCATAACTTTTTGGTAATTTGGACACTAAGCCATAGATGCTCAATATCCTTCTTTATTCCATTCAAATAATAGACTTTCCTTATGTGATGGTACATCTTAGTGGAACCTGGTTGGTTAGTATATAGAGAGCTATGAGCCTCTCTCAACATCTTCCCGCTCATGTCATCCATGTCCGGAATACATAATCAACCCTTATATCAAAGTACACCATCTCCCCCTTTAATGAAAACCTCCACCTTTTGATTCCAGACTACTTTTTTCAATTTAACCAAGATATGATTCTTATCTTGCTTTGCCTTAACGTTTTTCACCAATGAAGATTACGAACCATTCTTAAAAATGACACCACCATCTATTGAATCCGTAAGGTGAACCCCTAAGCAAGCAAGCCTATGGAAATCTCTAGCCAACTGCTTTTCCCATCATCCACATGAGTTACATTCATTATAAACTACCTGCTAAGAGCATTTGTAACTACATTGGCCATCACTGGATGATAAAGAACACTCATATCATAATCTTTGAGAAGCTCACGCCATTTCCTTTGTTGCAAATTCAGATCATTCTAAGTAAACACTTATTGAAAGCTATTATGGTCTGTGAACACATCCACAGCACTCCATACAAAATAGCACCTCCAAATTTTCAAGGCAAACACCACTGCTACTAACTCAAGATCGTGTGTCGAGTAATTCTTCTCATGAGCGTTAAGTTGTCTCAAAGCCTAAGTGATCACCTTACCATGTTGCATCAATATAGACGCTAGACCAACTCTAGAGGAATCACAATAACCGTAAACCCATCCATGCCCATTGATAGGGTCAAGATCAGAGTAGAAATGAGTCAAGCCTTTCACTCCTAAAAGCTCTTCTCACGAGCATCGGAAAATTGAACTTTGACCTTCTTCTAAGTCAATTAAGTCAACGGTGATGCAATGGATGAAAGTCCCTCTACAAACCTCCTGTAGTAACTAGCTAAACCCAAAAAACTTCTAATATGTGTTGGATTTATAGGTTTAGGCCAATTTTTGATCGCCTCAATCTGTTGAGAGTCTAACTAAACACCATCACTAGACATAACATGTCCAAGAAATGCAACTAACATCAGCCAAATCTCACACTTGATAAACTTAAAAAATAGCTAACGATCCTTAAGAGTCTGCAACACAATCTTCAAATAAGCAGCGTGCTCCTTCTCAGATCGAGAGTACACAAGGATATTGTCTTTAAAAATAATGACGAACACATTCAAACACTCGTTGAACACCATATTCATTAAATCTATAAAAGTTGCAAGAGCATTTGTTAGTACAAAAGATATAACCACAAATTCATAGTGATCTTATCATGTCCTAAAGGCTGTCTTGGGAATGTGATATTCTCTAACTCTGAGCTAGTGATAGCTCCATCTAAGGTCTATCTTGGAGAAATAACTAGCTCCTTGAAGCTGATCGAACAAGTACTCAATCTTAGGAATGAGATACTTATTCTTGATTGTGACTTTGTTCAACTGGTAGTAGTCGATGCACATCCTAAGAGAACAATCTTTCATCCATATAAAAAGGACTAGAGCACCCCATAGGGACATGCTAGGCCTGATGAAGCCCTTAACTAAGAGATCCTTCAACTGATTAAGCTTAGCTGGAGAAATTCTACAAGAAGGAACAAATATAGGCAGTGTATTAGGGAGAAGGTCTATCCCAAAGTCAATCTACTACTCGGAAGGGACTCCAGGTAGGTCATCTAGGAACACCTTTAAATGCTCACAAATAAGTGGGTTTGACTAGAGAACCGGGGTTTTGGACTTAGAATCCTTAACCGACAGTAAATGATACACACAATCCTTGGAAATCATCTTCCTGGACTTCAGGTAAAGACAAAGCAACCTTTAGGCGCTGCTAAACTATCCTTCCACTCTAGGAATGGTTCACCCAAATATTGAAACTGTACTGATCGGTTCTACAATTAAATGAGGCATAACAAGAATACAACTAATCCATGTAAAAGATAACATCAAAGTTAGTCATATCTAACTCTACTAAATCAGTTGAGGTGACTCTCTAAAGGACCATATTCGGGCAAACCTGTATACTTGTGACGCTAAAACTGACACACTGACAAGATTAATACTTACTAAGGTTTTGAGAGAATTTTAGGACTGACACAAAAATTGATAGAAACATAGGAAGTCGTGAAGGATAATGTTTCCCTTGGGTATAGTAATGCATAAACATCAAGATGGAAAACTCACAATATACCAAAGACCATATCGGGTGAACTCTCCTTATCCTGCAGGGATGAATGTGCGTAGAAGTGGTTCTAGAGCTATCTTCCACCTGTACTAGATGATGCACCCTATTGGGATGGGTGAGCTGCTGAAGAGGTGGCTGGGGCACGGCCTCTTCCATCACTCTGTCTAGCTCAAGGACAATCCTTATGTCTATGTCCAGGCTAACCACATCAAAAACAAGCATCCCTGCCAATCTGACACTCCCTCAGGTGGTTCCTACCACACTTCTTACATGCTGGGAATATGCATCCTCGATACATGCTCCCCTGAGCCTTAAATCTTGGTTCTCTACCCCTCTGATCACCTCTAGTCCTAAATGGAACACTAGCTAATGATGGAGCTGGGGCGGATAACCTCTAATGGGACTGTGAGCAATGCCCACCACCTCTCCTCTACTGAGAGTACTCAAAATTCCCTGTCCTAGCCATCTTGGTCTCTTTCTCATTCTCTTTCAACTTCTCGTCCTTGATCTGCTTGGCATGAATAATGAGTCAAGAGATATCCATTTCACTAATAAGAATAGAAGTTCTGCACTCCTTGAACACTAAGTTTGAGACCCCTGACACAAACTTGCTCATGCGAGTCCTCGAATCGACAATCATCTTTGGCACATACTTAGACAACTGAGTGAATTTCAAAGCATACTCCTAAACTGTCATATTATTCAGCTTCAAATTGATGAACTCTGCAAATTTGCTTCTCTTATCTCCCGAGGAAAGAATTTATCAAAGAAGGCTATCATGGACTCATCCCAATCAATAAGAGTTGCTCCTACCTTACGACCTTCCTTCCAATGCTTGTACCATATATGAGCTACCCCCTTCAGCTTATAAGAGGCCAAGACTACACTCTCCTCTTCGAAAATCCCCATAATCTAGGTAATCTTCTGGATCTCATCAATGAACTCATGTGGATCCTTATCAACCTTCGAACCATGAAACTCTAATGGGTTTATCCTGGTAAAGTCTCACAATATAGCCAATGCAGCAGTCCTATTGGGGTTCACAGGTGCAACTGCTTGTTGGTTGGCCTAGTGATGTGCAGGCATTTGACTACACATTGGATTCTTTTAACTATGAATTGATGCAAGTTCTTGAGAAACTTTTGGTTATTCTGATGGTCTTTTGTGTGCATTATATAGGTACATAAAGCAAAGCAAAGAAATAGTGTGAAACAAGCTAAAACAACAACATGAAGCCCTATCTAACGGCCATCACAAGTGTGACGGACCATCACCGCCACCATTAGGCAAAAATAGAAGAAGAACAGAAAGAAGTGAAAGTGATGATCCAGGTTATAGACCTTCACCTCTCCATAGACAGTCACAATCACCTTCACATAGATGAAGAATCAACGGCGCACTGGATATGGAGCGACGAATTAGGTTAAAGACCATCACCTCTGCGATGGATTGTCAAGCTCGCGTCAACAAAGTAAATATTTGTGGTTACATTGGATAAAAGTGACGTCCCAAATGACAGACCGTCACATGTCCGACGGTACGTCAGCTTGGGTGACACCTGAGAAGCTGGAGCCCAATTTTTAGTATAGTTTTTGGATTATTTTAGACTATATATAGCAGTTGCTAGGTTTATTTTTGGCATCTCGATATTTTTGGAGAGAAAAGAATGATTGGAGAAGTTCTTTGAGAGGAGAAAAAAGATTTTTTTAAGAGAATCATTAAAGTAATGTTATTGATTTTTGGAACCACAATCAAGTTTTCATCTCTTCTTTGTAAGTGAAACATTCTTTGATGAATGTTATGGCTATTGTGAATGCAATGACAATGTGTGGCTAAAATTCATTACTAGGGTTGTGTGATTCAACGTAGACTGACATTCTGATGGTGAATGATACAGGGGCTAATCGAATGTAAATGTGTGTATTACTAGTGTGTTCATGCTAAATGATTTCTAATGGTTGCAAATATTAGAACAATCCCTAGATATGACAGGCTTGAGTAACGAATATAAATCTGGAAGAGAAGGGATTAGTATTGGGGATTCGAGGCGTTAACCATTGAATGATGATTAATGTTGTAATAAGATTAATCAACCTAGGTGTCATTCCCCACCTTGGGAGGTGTAACTGGCACCTACTGCCAAACTTGACTCAGAGCTGACCTGGCTAGACACGTACACTTCTAGTATATGCTAGAAACACATAGAAAGAAAATAAAATGGCTATATCTCGGATGTAAATACATCCCCGGGCCGACTAGGCCGCAATATATAACCTGCATAAGATAGCTGACCCAGCAATCACGATAATAAAAGAAGCCTATGCGGGCTGACAGGACCACCATGCTGTCGATGTCATAACAATAGGAAGGAAGGAAGTTCTATAAAAGCTATAGCCAACAAGACTACTAACAAATAGCTAAACTAGGCCCACGCAACCAACATATAAAACATAACATATATAGGCCCCACACAGCCAATAACACACAAATGGCTAGGAACTGAAGACCATAGTCTGCAATCCTCTAAGAGTGAAATATTGGTCGAGACAGGGCCTCCGCCTAACTAAAATCTATGTAACAAAGGATAGGAAAACCTCCACTATCTGTAAAACCCGAACAAAAGGAGTTGATCAATCTGCTGACTTTCAATGGCTGCTAAGGAGGTCCCAAAACCTGTCTATCTAAACCTACTGGCAAGTATGCAGCACCCTTGCAGCACCCTATGTATGCACGTCAGTATAATATGTACTGAATATGTAAGGAAGTAATCATAATTGAATAGAAGTTGATATCAACGAAAAGGGGTAGAAGTTAAACTGTATTCTTTCATAACCATAGCTTTAATCTAGTAGATAATTATACAAATAGGAACTTAAGCTCTATGTTTATACATTCATAAGCTATATCTAGCAAGAAACTATACAAACAAGGACCTAACCTGGCCCCCATAGGCCTAAAAGGTACAATCAACACAGAGATAACCTACCTAGGCCCCCATAAGCCCTGGCAAGCGCCAATCAATCTATATACCCCTATTGGTAATCCTAAGGCCTTATAGGTAACTACAACTATGTCTCAGGCACACCAGGCCCTAGTGAGGGTCGGTAATGCTATCTTTGCATAAAAGGAGTTCATAGGAGACTCCAGAGTGGCCTCGAAGGCTTCACTTTAGTCCTTTCAGATAATTAATAGCTTTGTAAGCAATACAGTAGCTCCACAAGCAATTCAAGTTAATAGCTCTGAAACCAGTCTATAGTTCTGTAAATGATAGCAGCATCATAGCTTCGTAAGCAATCTATAGCTCCATAAGTGTAAGCAATATCGTAGCTGTGTAAGTTGTTTATAACTCCACAAGAAGTTCATAAAACTAGCAGCCTCTTAGCTATTCATGGTGAGATGCAGTATGAAATACAATTGACCCCAACCAAGGTCCCTACGCTACGATCTCAAATCTAATCACTTTAAAGGAGTACCTAGCCCTATAGGCCTAATGCAATCGCTATTCGCCCCTAAAATAGTCTATGTAGCTGCCAATAGGCACACCCCACGTGCCTATACCTGAATAGGGTGTCCTCGCAGAGATTAGAACCTCAGTCGGCTTCGACAAACAAGGAAGAGATCTAGGGTGACCTAAGAGATACTTTGAAGCTCATGCTAGAACAATAGCAGCCGATCACGAATAGCAAGGTCATAGTCGACCGCCAATATGGTTTCTTTGCATAGAATGATTGTAGGGATGCTACCAACTGGACATGCTCCTGAGCAATCAGCCTTAACTTCCTACAGGTAGCTTACGATAATTCTTAGCCTGAAGGTAATACTGTGATACTGCGATTCCAATCCCTTAGTCATCAACTTGGGTTGTATAGATTACATATGGCTCCTCTGCATGATTCATAGCCTCATAGGTAGGTATATCTGGATTTAGCCCTCCGTGGCGACACGTACATGGGCGTCTAGAAGAGTATACTGGCGTGTTGGCCCCACATCTAACAAATAACAAAGTTCCCCTCTTAGGGTATCAGCTAGTTTATCAAACTTTTAATAAGTGGGATGGTTTATTGAGTGACGTATACGACAAACATTATGTCAGCTGAAGCAAATGGTCACTGATAGTAGCCAATCATATGGCAGGCTATCACTTAGTTCATTAGGAAACACTGGTGCTATCAACTCCAAGGTAAGACCACCCTATCAAAATTCTAGCCCTGGAGGCGTCAAAGTGCACCAACGGCCTGTGGCGAGCTTTATTCTCAATATGGGTGTCCAAAAGAAGGTTATATCACCCAGCTGAGCCCTATGCTATCCAACCTTAGAAAGTTATGCCTAACTGCTAACTACAAGCTTCTAAGGCCTTGGTACTACAATAAGAGATTAGAATCCCTCTAGAGAGGAAATAAATAAATAGGGAAATCCTTATGACACTCCTAGAATTTATCACGTTGAATGTACACTTTCCCGACAAGGGATACTATATTATAACATCAATTCATCCCGCAACAGCTAACAACAACATATATAATTAGAAGCTACTATAGAGATACAAGTCGTATTAACTATACGACGAGAATACTTGCCGAAAGAGAATAGCCTTAACGTACCTCGATTGCCATTTTGTGCTTGCCAAATCTTATTCCAACCTAGAGACAGTAATTCCTCCTACTCATAGCCTTTATGTTGATTGATGAATGGCGTATTTACGCACTTCTTAGCCATATTTTTCCCATACTTCACTATATTTTGAGAATAAATTATATGTGTTTGCAGGTTTTTATGTTATATATTTTTGAATAAAGGATAACGCACATGAGGAGATGCTTTCACAGTTAAAAGTGATGGATATGGGTGAATTTTAGGCTTTTGGAATGAATGTGAGGAAGATGGAATGAAGAAAGCAAGAACAAGGGCAAAACAGTGCACTGGCACCCCAACGCGACCAATTGTACGTCGCGCAACCCCGCTGCATGAGGCACCAGTTCTTTACCGCAGTGACATGCGTGATGCAGCACTACATTGGCGTGATGCCATGCCCGAGCGCAACTCATCCAGCGCGATGCCAGGCGCAGCGTGCCAACCCTGTTCGACTGCCAACAACTTTATCCCACTTTAACTAGGAAAAAGAGCTACAAGTGCCAAATCAAATCTGTGAGGGAACAAGAAAATCATAAATCTACTACTATAAATATCCTTTATTTTGATGTAAAGGGGAGAAAAATGTATGCACGATTTTAGAGTGAATATTTGGAGACAACTTACAACTTAGATTTAAGAGTTAGAAACATATTGAGAACTTGTTGTTGAATTGTTCTTCCTTGTTTTTGCAATAATCCAGTGAGTTTCTTCCTAGCAACATTGTAAGTATTAATTTATACTTTTGTATATGAATGCTATGAATTTACTTATAATTATGAGAGGCTAAAACCTCCACAACTAGGGTTGTGGGAATCATGGTGAATTAACGAACTGGGTATGCACGACGTGATTTTAAACCAATACTAAACACTTGATTGTATTCTCTTCATATTAAACATTTCTTAACAGTGCACAACATTAGGACTTGCCTGAATTCTCTACTTTCTTGAACCTAGAGAGGTAGAAATTAGGAAAAGAGAATTACAACAAAGCCTTGATTTTTTACAATCATTTAATTAACTTGAGCTATGGTCACAGAATACTTAATTTTGGAACATATTGATAACTGTTAGAATGAAATCCCTCATGAGACCTAACTCGGTGATTGAGTATAGTTATCCAATAGGGACAAGCCATTCACTGATGAAACCTAGTTATTATTTCTACAAGTAAAGTATTGGAATAGATCACAAGTGTAAAATCCGAAGTAGTTATGAATCCATGAGGAACACTTACCCTAATTAATTGCATTATTTTAGAATCAACCATCAATTTCTCAATAATATTACTTGTTACATTTAAAAATTCCCCCTTTAGGAGATAATTATCTTAAAATCTCAAATACTAGTGTTCCTCTATATCCTTGCATATTCCCTATGGGATCAACCCCAACCGCTTAGTTGGGATCCTTATTGACAACAATCGCTTCATACATTGTCAGGAAGTGTGAGTTTGAGTGTTATTATTGATGTAATAAATATTTTATTAACCCATGAAAATAGCTAGCAATATCAAACAATACCCATAATGACCACAATTTATAATCTGCTCAAATTCAGCTAAAACTCACAAAGTTCCAAGAGTTTAGAAGATAGAAATACTTACTTATCACTTGTAGACAATTAGGACTTGATTAGAAGTGATTTCTATATCTGCTACTTGGTGAGACTCTATCAAACCGGGCAAAATTCACAGAAATAACTCCATAGATATGTTCTTTGTAGGAATAGGAATCTTTACCTGAGAAAAATTGATGTTTGGAGGTGATTTGACGGAATAATCTGGCTTCTAAATGCAGAAATCCTCATTACATATTGCCTCAACCGAGCTTTCACGTTATGGGAAATGTGTAAATGAGAAAATCCCTCACACTTAACATATATATACAAGGGAGGTGGTGGCCAAGGGGCACACTGCACCTCCCATCATGCTGGCAGAATGGCGCGACACGCTGCTCAAGGCGCCGGGGAAGGAGGCGCTCCTTGCACCCCTCCTCTGGCTTCGGCCTCCTACTCGCTCGATAATGTACTCGTGTTCTCCCCTCCTCGGGCCTTCTCCCACATGTTTCGTGCCCCCAATAGTATGACAAGTGCACGTACGCGTCCGCTAATCAGTAACAACTTATGGGGTGTAATATTATCCCTCCTTAGGAACATTCATCCTCGAATATAATCTAACTTTCTGAGGTTCTGTCATTATGCTTTGCTCAAAAATTTGGACAGATTCTCCTCTTTAATATAGACTATTTGAAAACCGAAAACCCAGAAGAGTCCAACACTATCATCTCATAGGATGCTATAAATAGCTTAATAGCATAGCTCTACAACTAGTAAAAGAGCAAATGACAACACTAATAACAAAAGTAGCAATACCTACCTGAGAATTATCTTACTTTTGCTATAACTTATCTAAGTCTATGTAATCCCATCATAGTGTCTGGAACCCGTGAGGATATCTAGATTTCATGATGTCCCCGACATCCCATGTCATCTCTTTTTTATTTCTGTTTCCTCATAAAAACTTTACAGAGACCACATCTTTAGTCTTTAAGATTTCCCCTGCGAACCTATTGATCCAGCATAACTATTGGAGTCTCCTTGTAGGATGGCCCTTCTGTAACCTAAACATCCTCGACAGGAACAACTTGAGAAAGATCTCTTACGCGCTTGCGTAGCGTTGATTCATGAAAAACTGGATGAATAGATTCTAATCCCGAGGGAAACTCTAACTCATAGGACACTTCCAGTATGGCACAATGAATCTAGGGTTATGGTTTTCGTTCTTTCAAAATCTCATAACGCCTTTCATAGGAGGAACCTTCAGAAATACCCAATCGTCAACATAGAATCTAATTCCCTACTTCGTGTAACAAAATAGTACTTTAGGCCATCCTATGAGGAACCTACATTTCCACCCATACAATGTCTAATAAGGCTCCATCGTGATGGTAGAACGCTAACTCTTTTTTGTATGAAACTCAACAAGAAGTGGGTGGTCATCCCAACTTTCCTTGAAATATAGCACACACGTCCGTGAAATATCGTCGAGCATCTGAATCGGGCACTCTGTTTGGCCATTTGTCTGGGGATGAGAAGTTGTACTCAAATTAACCTGCATCCCCAAATCTTCCTTGAATGAATTCAAAAATTTAGCTGTAAACTGGGCCTCTCATTCAGACATGATAGACATTGGGAAACCATGTAGCCAAACTATTTCTTTAATATAAAACTCAGCCTAATCTTTGGCCAAAAACGTAGTTATAATGGGAAAGAAATGGGTTGATCTCATTAGCCTATAAAACATGACCCAAGTAGGGTAAAATTTATGCCTGGTGCAAGGTAAAACTGTAGCTAAATTCATATTTACTGTCCCCACTTTCACGTAGGCACGACTATCTCCTAAATTAGCTCGGCAGATCCTAGATGTTCGGCCTTTACTTGTTGGTAATTGGGATACTATGCTATAACTCAATAATATCTTTCTCCTTCCCATGCCCCCACTAGATCTCTTTTATAGCTAGGTGCATCTCTTTTGAACCTGGCTGGAGAGAATAACGGACATGGTGTACCTTTTCTATAGTCTACTAATGAAGCCCTGCCACATTTGGAATGCAGAGTCGACCTCTGGGTTTCAAGACTCTGCCCCCTTCTATCTCGAAGGCCGATGACTCCTTCTACTAGACCTTGGCTCTGGGCTGTACTATGCTAGCGTCCCCGTACCATCACTTCTTCGCCTCCATAACAAGAGGATATTTCTGTATTCTAGGTTACAATCTCACTATCCATTAAATGTCAGCCTGATGCTTAATTCTCGACATTCAGTGGCGATTCTAATCTATATCATCCCGTTACAGCCTAGAGGTTGTTATGTTATCCTTTAGAGCTAAATGTTCATGTCTGGCCCTTACTTCTATAGGCTGAGATCTGAGGTTCGTGCCCCATGCACCATATTGGAAAGGATATTACTGGCCAAGTCTCCTAACCTATATTGTCCTAACCTGCCCTCAGGCCAATTTCCTTTATATATTCTCTCTGTCCCTTAACATAATAAGCTGGTGGTCATAGACATTATTCTTCCGGTATTCATCTCTGCCATCAGCACACTGTGGTGGAATTAATCCATTTCTGACCTGAGCCTTGTTATTGCTGTGAGTCTATTTCATATGGAACCTAACACGTACTTGGCTACTCCTAGCAATCTTACTTGCTATCCTTATTTTTACTGTAGTGAAGGCCTAGGTGGCTTATTTTAGTACTAGGGGCCTTGACCATTTCTATAACACCCCCCAAGAATCAAGGGGTCTAGCCTTCCTTTACTATTTACTCTTGGCAATATAGCATCAATACTTACGGTCTATGCTATACTAAGAAAAGGCTAGGAGGCGGGAAATAACCATATCATAATACAGTGGGGCTAAGATATGAAACTCAACAAACTCCAAAGGCTATAGGTAAAACCCCCACAATTTCACAATCTTTTATGCCTTTAAGGTAATCCAGTATTAATTGTTACTCCTATCTATTACTGAGTATCTACTAAGTAAGACATATATATATACTATGCTCCTACCATCCTAATTCGAGGGTGTAGGAAGAACTGGGAGTGGTGCTGGCATATCTGTTACCTTAAGAAGTTCCTGGTGCCCCGGGAGGATGCTGGGGAGATTGAAGAGATGTCCTCTTTCGCCCTCAGGCTGGGCTATCCTCCCTCAACTATGGCACCCCGCTAGTATCCTCTCCTGTTGTAGTATCTAATTTGCGGTGGGCCGTAGTCTATCTCATACAAAACATCATTCTAGACAGACATAACGATGTAAGCTTAGGGACTCAACCTTATTGTAACACACCAAAAATTCCCAAGATTAAAATCAGGATTTGGAGTGTGTTTAGCAAAAAAATATGCAATTTGTATCTCATAACAACTCATATAATGAGTCATTGGTCACTTTAATAAGTCATTACAGGCAGTCGTTGGAAGGAATTCAGGATCTGGTGCTAGGTGTTTTGATGCCACGAGAGGAGGTATAAGTTGTTGTGTGAGATAACAACCCGTTGCATGCAATCATGGTAAGCTTACAGGTTGGACTTCTCAGAGGGGAAGAGTTATGTGAAGACTCATTGGGGTCCATAATGGGTCATCATTAGAAGTCGTTAGTTGGAGTGCAGGGTTCCAGTTCAGTGATAACAGATGGTTACGACAAACCATTAAAGCTAGCAACAACCCATAGTGTCGATTGTTGGAAGGGACTCAAGGGTTGGTCCAGTGGGAACGATGGAAGGACTGACGAGTCATTGGACCAAGTAATGACTCATCATGTCAATCGTTGGAAGGATTGAAAGTTGAGAAACCTGTGGAGTCAACGGGAGGTGGGGATGAGTCATTGGTTGAAGTAACGACTCATCCTGTTGGTCGTTGGTTAAGGAAGCTAAAACTGTGAAGAAGGCCCCAGAAGCAACAGATGGTCACCACGAGTCGTGGTGAGGACCAACGACTCATGGTGAGGGTCGTGGTCTCAGATCGGGCAAATTTTTAAGTTTTTTGTAGGGGTATTTCGGTAAAGTCCTACGCTTGTAGTTGTGAAATGTCATCGTTTTGGGCTATTAAGGGATGTTTTTAGGGGTTTTCCTAGCCTAACCTCTCAGTCCATCAACTCTTCTTTCTTCCCCTCTCAAGATCAAGGATTCAACTAAGGTTTTCTTTAAGGCTTCAAGGGTTTAGTTCAAGAGGAGATTCTCTTAGTCAGGTATGTGGGTTTTTCAACAAGGATATCCTTCCATCCTTGTGCCCCAAATGTTTCATTTAAAAACCAAATTCCCGTATTCTATAAAATCATGATCTAGGGTTTCAATTTATGAATGATTCTTCTATTTCTTCTAGGAATTCTAAGACATATTAGGAGTAAAAGTAATTTATGCTTTTGAAATTATTTTAATATCTTGAATTATGTGTTAATGGTGAAAATGCATGATTATCGAATTTCCTTCATGAGATAGCCTAAAACATGGATTGGGATCTTATTATTGTTCACTCGATCATACCAAAAACTTGTACCCATGTATAAAATATGTGAACATCATAAGAATTCTCTTCAAACCTTGAATATATGATTTGATAGATATGTTGATATGGGATTAAAACTTATTGGCTTGATCAATAGGAAGTATGTATATATTTCATTATGTTTTCGATGTAAATGTTTTTGGTATGAGATGAACTTATGATAACGGTATACATAGTATCTTCTTTATTAATTGGAGTAAATTTCGAAATGGATTCCATGAAATAATATATGTTTCTACCATGATCTCGGTGTACATGACTAAGGTATGATTTAAGTGTATGCGTTTTTCCATAAACTAGCGTATATGAAACAATGTATACGTTGTAAAGTGTGAATTGGACCTATGGATCCTACATGACTCTATGATATACGTCATATGTTATGAACTTAGGACTTGAATGTTGTGGAGGTATGAAAAGTATGATATGAATATATATATGTTTGTAAATGTAAACTGTGTGGAGTAAATGATAATTTGGTACCATGATAATATGAATTATGATGATAAAGCATGAGAAAGATCCTTCAGACTCTTGCGCTTGTTGTTAGTAGAAAGTAGCCTTGATCCTTTCAAAATGAATGTCATATGATGAAATAAACAAATGCTCATGTTTCTGATTAGTTTTGGTAGCATAGATCATATGAATACCGTCAGATCAGTGCTCCCCATGTTCTAGTGAGCCAGAGACTCTCCATAGTCGAGAATGGTTCCCTTGGTCAGTTAGGGACTCTCCATAGTCGAGAATGTTTCCTTTAGTCAGTCAGGGACTCTCCATAGCCGAGAATGTTTCACTTAGCCAGTCAAGGACTCTCCATAGCCGAGAATGTTTCCCTCAGTTCAGTTGGGACTCTCCATAGAAGAGAATGACTCCCTTAGTTTAGTCGGGACTCTCCATAGCTGAGAATGTTTCCCCTAGTTCAGTTAGGACTCTCCATACCAGGGAATGAATCCATTGGTTTATGTTATTAGTTTGGCTCAATTCCATATAGTTCAGACTTCAATTTAAAATAGATATAGCATAATGCAATCTCAATTATCAGCAGGTAATTGGTATAGTGTGTGATATTAGTTACGGCTTCAGTTCTTAATAAATGTACATCATATGACCCTTATGCATCAATTTGATTATACTTCGGTAAATGTTTTCAAATAAAAGCTTAATGGCATATATATGTATCTCAGATAGGGTTGTTGTATTCCAGTGAAGTTGCATGTCGATGTATCTAGTTTACTTCCTTCTTGTGTACTTGCATGTTTAGATTATTTATGTTTCCCATATGCTCAGTACATTCCATGTACTGACCGCATACTCTATGTGCTATATCATTTCATGATATAGATTCAGGTATCCAGACTCAGCCACGTGGGTAGACACTGTTATATCTCGAGAATTCAAGAATTGGACCCAGAAGTGAATTAGGAGAAAAACTGGAAAATGTTGTAGCAGTTGCAGAACGGGTCAACCAATGACTAGTGAAGAGGCAAAACGAGTCGTCAAGTGACTCGTGGGGAAGGCCTGAGAGGTTAAAGGACTCGAGGTTCTCAAGGGGGATGTAACGAATCATGGTCAATCACCACAAATCGTCTTGTGAGTATTTAGTTGGTCCTAGGGAAAGTAGCAAGGCTGATCCAGTGCACCTGACGGATGGCACCCAACGACTCGTCGTCGGTCCCAACGACCCGTTAGGTGGGCCATTACAAAGCCAGTGGAAATTTCTTGAATGATGAGGCAGTGTACTTAACGGGTGATCCCACGGATCATGAGCCCTAGTAACGAGTCGTCAGGTCATCCATTAGAACCCCCTAACAGTTATTTTCAGCGATTTCAGTAAGGGCTTTTCCATAATTCCTATGTTCTAAGGGCCTATACTACGTGGTTTTGTGCGTAATAGAGGGTTTTAAGTTGAGAAAGACCCATCTAGGCCATTTTCTTCATGCATGCAAGGGTGAGAGCTTGAAGGGGAGAAATTTAGGAGAAATTCAATGATTTCAATGGAAATCTTAGTTGCGTAATTAGGAAGAGATAAGATTCTTCAATCCCAGGTATGTAAGGCTATGAGTGTGTGTTTTCTTCCACACCCATGCCCATTCCCTATTAATTTATGATTAATTTGTGATGATCAAGTATGGGTTTTCATTCAAATTGCATGTTTCTTATATTTCTATTCATGGATATGATTAATTGAGACGATATTGATGATTTATCAAGCTTGGGCGGATTCTCACTTAATTTCTCTTACAAAAATTGTTTCTAAAAAAATTTAATCTAAAACGCCCATGTAATGGGAGTTTCTTATATGATGTGATGATGATGTAGTAGATGATGAAAAGCATGTTTTTAACCTTATCCATGATTTTGATGATGTTGTATAAGAAGATTAAATAGACCCAAGTATAGTGAAGCTTTGGGTAATGACAACTGTTTAGTAAAATTGACGATTTCTGAGAATTGACTATATTATTTCGTGTTGGAGTGAAATATCCCAAATTAAAATGTTTTCAATTGATTCGAATGGGTTCAAGCATGATAAGGTTTTGGGAAAGGCCCTCAAGTTGATGATAATGAAGTGATAATTCTAAAGTAGCCTTACCACATGATTTTGGAGTGAAGCCTCCCACTATTCTTGAGCTTCTGGTATAAGTCATAGTAAAGCTTCTCATATGCATGAATTCACAATTGAGATGTATGTTGGCATTAAGATTTATTTCACATGATGTTGAGTTTAAGTCTTATCCTATTCAAAGTTTTTTTGAGATGAAATTTATTATACCTCGGGAATTCGAGAATCAGACCCAGAAGTGAATCAGGAGAGAATTGGGAAAGAAATGTTGCAGCAGTTGCAGAATGGGTCAACCAATGACTACTGAAGAGACAAAATGAGTCATCAAGTGACTCGTGGGGAAGGCCTGAGAGGTTGAAGGACTCGAGGTCCTCACGGGGGATGTCACAACTCATGGTCAATCACCACGAGTCATCATGTGAGTCTTTAGTTGGTCCTAGGGAAAGTAGCAAGGCTTATCCAGTGTACCTGACAGATGGCACCAAACGACTCGTCGTCGGTCCCAACAACCTGTTAGGTGGGCTGACGTGCCCTTATTCGCGCATTCGCAAGTGTACGGGTCGTGCAAGTAATATAGTGGCTCTTTTCAACAACCGGAATGTCGAACCCATAGGGACTGGACCCATTCCTCTAACTATCCATTACATGTGAGATCTTAAATACCGAAAATGTTGGTTATAGAAGTTTTCGAGGGAGATTTTTAATTAAGTATAAATTTGGTCAACGAAATATTCTCAATGCACTCTAGGAGCAACATAGAGTTAAAACCAGATAATCATGCGATGCTACGATTTGCAATGGGTTAAGTATGCAACTATCAATTGTCATTTCACATAATAAGAATTGCATGTTCATGGTCTTTCGAGCCTCTAAACACAACAAAGATGCTACTTCTAGTTCGTGGGCAATCAATTATGTTGTGGTTTACGTGGAAATTATTAGGGACTTTCGTGCGTCTAATCATTTAACTCAACTTAGCCTCACAACTACTTCTTTGAGTGGTGATGTGATAATCCTAAATCGGTCTTTAAATACCCCCGTTTTATCAACCAAGCAAGGTGTTAAGTATATTTCTATCCTAACACGAAATTGTATTATGAGATATAAACATGCTCCACACATTCTCATGTTCTGACCTAGGTCACTGCTTTCTCAAGCCTATACCCAAGATAACGTATATGTTTTCATGGTGATCAATCATAAAGACAACCAACAATCCAGAATGCAAGACAAAAGCAACAATCAATAACTTAATTCCAAAACAATTTGATGGAATCACAATCATAATTCATGGCTTCAACCCCAGAGAAAGGGTTCTAGCCATTCATGTTCGTAAAACTACAAGAAACTACAATTAAATTAACATACTTATGAGAATTTGGTAGATGAGAAGGGGATTTAACAAACCCTAGATGAGTTCTCCCACTTCTCCCTTCACTCCTAGGTAGTTTTCCAGAATAAAATCGTGACCAATTGGATTTATGAGCTAAGGGACCTATTTATAATAAATGAAAAATATGCCCGATTTAACCTGTCGTATAACGGCTCCGTGTCATGGAGTGTATCGTGGAGCACTGCCTCCGTGACATAGAGGTAACGCGAAGGCTCTCTAGAAATTGCCTTCGGAAGCCAAAACTGCCGAGTGTCACCGCACTGCCAGCGTGACACGCTGCTCATGCAGTGCGTTGGCCTTGCTCTGTCGCGCAACTGCCCTGGCTTGGCATGCTACCGGGCGCGCTGAAGCCTTGCCATGGCATGCTCTTTGCCGACTTTCGCCCACTGCTCCCGACTCCATTCCTCTCCTTCACCAACTTATGAATTAGTTCCTCAAAATCATTGAAACCTACAAAACAAGGACTAATCATGTTGCTTAGCACGTATATTCACATTTATATATAATCACATGAAAATGTAAAAAATAAATTAGATAAACAAGACTAAATTAAGGTATAAAGCATCACTCGGGCATCCTATTTTGCCCGAGATCATGGGCCATTACAAAGCCAGTGGAAATTTCTTGAATGATGAGGCAGTGTACTTGAGGGGTGATCCCACGGATCGTGAGCCCCAGTAACGAGTCGTCAGGTCATCCGTTAGGACCCCCTGACAGTTATTTTTAGCGATTATAGTAAGGGCTTTACCGTAATTCCTATGTTCTAAGGGCCTATACTACGTCATTTTGACCTCGTAATAGAGAGTTTTAAGCTGAGAAAGACCCATCTAGGACATTTTCTTCATGCATGCTAGGGTGAGAGCTTAAAGGGGAGAAAGTGAGGAGAAATTTAATGATTTCAATGGAAATCTTAGTTGGGTAATTAGGAAGAGATAAGTTCTTCAATCCTAGGTATGTAAGGCTATGAGTGGGTGTTTTCTTCTACACCCATGCCCATTCCCTATTAATTTATGATTTATTTATGATGATCAAGTATGGGTTTTCATTCAAAATGCATGTTTCTTACATTTCTATTCATGGGTATGATTAATTGAGTCGATATTGATGATTTATCAAGCTTGGGAGGATTCTCACTTAATTTCTCTTACAAAAATTGTTTCTAAAAAAATTTAATCTAAAACGCCCATGTAATGGGAGTTTCTTATATGATGTGATGATGATGGAGTAGATGATGAAAAGCATGTTTTTGACCTTACCCATGATATTGATGATGTTGTATAAGAAGATTAAATAGACCCATGTATAGTGAAGCTTTGGGTAATGACAACTGTTTAGTAAAATTGACGATATTCGAGAATTGACTATATTATTTCGTGTTGGAGTGAAATCTCCCAAATTAAAATGTTTTCAATTAATTCGAATGGGTTCAAGCATGATAAGGTTTTGGGCAAGGCCCTCAAGTTGATGATAATGAAGTGATAATTCTAAAGTAGCCTTACCACATGATTTTGGAGTGAAGCCTCCCACTATTCTTGAGCTTGTGGTATAAGTCATAGTAAAGCTTCTCATATGCATGAATTCACAATTGAGATGTATGTTGGCATTAAGCTTTATTTCACATGATGTTGAGTTTAAGTCTTATCCTATTCTAAGTTTTTTCGAGATGAAATTTATTATACCTCGGGAATTCAAGAATCAGACCCATAAGTGAATCAAGAGAAAAGTGGGAAAAAAAATGTTGCAGCAGTTGCAGAACGGGTCAACCAACAACTACTGAAGAGGCAAACCGAGTCGTCAAGTGACTCGTGGGGAAGGCCTGAGAGGTTGAAGGACTAGAGGTCCTCACGGGGGATGTCACGACTCATGGTCAATCACCACGAGTCTTCATGTGAGTCTTTAGTTGGTCCTAGGGAAAGTAGCAAGGCTTATCCAGTGTACCTGACAGATGGCACCAAACGACTCGTCGTCAGTCCCAAAGACCCGTTAGGTGGGCCATTACAAAGCCAGTGGAAATTTCTTGAATGATGAGGCAGTGTACTTGACGGGTGATCCCACGGATCGTGAGCCCTAGTAACGAGTCGTCAAGTCGTCCGTTAGGACCCCCTGACAGTTATTTTCAGCGATTTTAGTAAGGGCTTTTCCGTAATTCCTATGTTCTAAGGGCCTATACTACGTTGTTTTGAGCTCGTAATAGAGTGTTTGAAGCTGAGATAAACCCATCTAGGTCATTTTCTTCATGCATGCAAGGGTGAGAGCTTGAAGGGGAGAAAGTGAGGAGAAATTCAAGGATTTCAAGAGAAATCTTAGCTGAGTAATTAGGAGGAGATAAGAATCTTCAATCCAAGGTATGTAAGGCTATGAGTGGGATCTTTCTTCCACACCCATGCCCATTCCCTAACAAATTGTGATTTTTTTCTGATGATCAAGTATAGGTTTTGCTTTAATTGCATGAATATTACATTTATACTCATGGGTATGATTAATTGAGTTATATTGATGATTTATTAAGCTTGGGCGGAATCTTACTTAATTTCTTTTACAAAATTGTTTTCTAAAGAATTGAATCTAAAATGCCCATGTGTGGTAAGTTCCTAATAGAATGTGATGGTGATGGAATAGATGATGAAATGCATGTTTTCACTCTTACCCGTGATATTGATGATGTTTTCAAAGAAGGTTAAATTGACCCTTATACGATGAAGCTTTGGGTAGTGCCCGATGTTGAGTATAAATGATGATTTTCGTGAATTGGCTCTATTGCTTGTTTCAGAGTGAAATCTCCCAACTATTATAATATTTTCAAATAAATTGTATGAATCCAAGTATGATAAGGTTTTGGGCAAGGCCCCTATGTTGATGATGATGAAGTGATATTTCTAAAGTAGCCTTATCACATGATTTTGGAGTAAAGCCTCCCACTATTCTTGAGCTTGTGGTATATGTCATAATTAAGCTTCTCATATGCATGGATTCTTAATTTAGATGTATGTTGTCATTAAGCTTCATTTCACATGATGTTGATCCCTAGTACGATTCTATTCTATGTTTTGTCGAGATTACATTGTCGAGCTTCATATTTATATGATGTCTAATGCATGTATGATTTCATAGTGAGCTTTGTCAATAGAAAATGTTGAGCTTCGTTTCATACGATGTCGAGTTTATGCATGATTTCATGTTGAGATTCATCATTAGACAATGTTGAGCTTCGTATTTATAAGATATAGAGCATTGCATGTTTTGGGAGAAGAGTCTAGCACCGAGCATGCTAAGGGTCGATAACCCTATGCCCCAAAACTACGCACCAACGTAGGTTTTTTTTATTAAATTATGGGGACCTCCCTTGTGAGCTATTCCCAGCCCGATTGGCCCTTTCAACTTGATATTGATATCATGGTAGTGTCCCTAGCCCTGACAAGGTTTTGCAAGGCTTTGCCCACTTGAATGTAATAGTCGGGACCACGTAAGCTCTATGGTGGTATGTCGGTTAAGTGACGAGTCTCCCATTTTCTTATCATTTGAATTTGCATATCCATTACTTATGATGATTATCTTATGCATGCATGTTGGGAAAGCAAGGTTTGACTCATTGTTAAGATTTTGATAAATTTTATGCTGTAGGTTTGAGTCATTTGAGTCAACCATGATGCTCTAAAGCCATGCATGAGCACGTTATGATAAAGTTCGATTTTAGAATTTATGCATGCGTTCTTCTACTTACTCTCAAAGTTTATTATGTATATATATGACTGGATTTAGCTGATTTTATTACTAAAGCGATTTTACTTACCTTGCATACTCGATACATTCCATGTACTGACCGCATACCTTCTATGCTGCATTGTTTCATGATGCAGGAACGGGTTATCAAGTTCGGCCCCGTCCGTAGCCACCTATCATTGTTAGCATTTTTTGCTTGGTGACTCCTCATCCTTTGAGGACTACAGTTTTCAGTTATTTTGAGCATAGTTTCAGTTTTAGTATTTTTGAGCTAGTTGTGGGTTTTGTCCTATCAGCTCGTCCATCTTAGAGGCTATTCAGACTTAGACATGTATTCAGCTCAGATGGTTATTCTGTTGTTATGCTAAGTTAGACTTCCCCTGGGTTATATTTATATTTCCTTTATGTTTAATGAATGAGTTAGTTGTATGCTTATGTCTTGGGTTGACATGGGGGGGTCCTCTAGGGGTCTCTTGTCCCGTGTCTACGATCCGGGTGTACTCTCAGGTCGTGAAAAACTTGGTATCAGAGCCGTAGGTTTGAAGTGTCCTAGGGAGTCTAAAAGTCGCATTAAGTAGAGTCTTTTTCATCGGCATGAAGCGCGCCACACTTATGAAGAAGAGGAAACAAAACATTTTAGGAAATGTTCCCATCTATCATGATCTAGGTTGTGCGATGAAGAGTCTTTCTATCCCTCTAATTCGTGCTATTCGCGATTGCAAAGTCATGGCTCCTCAAAGGATGAATAGAAGGAGAAATGGAGATGGTGAAGGACATGAGGATGGCATTAATGGTGGGCATCAGCAAGTCACACCAGTTCAGGAGCCTCAGGCACCTGAGCCAGCCGCTCACGATGAGTTCCGGGCTGCTATCCTGATACTTGCGCAGGCATGGACCAGTCAGGTCAATCAGTAGGATGTTGCGCATGTTCCGCAGAGTGGCAATGCAGCAACGGCTCGAGTCAGGGACTTCTTGAGGATGAACCCGCTAGAGTTTCTAGGGTCCAAGGTAGATGAGGACCTATATAAGTTCGTCAATGAGATCGTCAAGATCACCCAAGAAATGGGGTTGAGTAGTGTTAAGTGCGCAGAGTTGGCCTCCTACTAGTTGAAGGGGATTGCGCATATCTGGTCCCGTCAATTGAAGGATAGCAGGGTCGCCGGACAGGTCTGGTCACTTGGGAGGAGTTTCAGGTTTAATTCCATGACCGGTTCTTCCCTCGGGAGATGAGGGAGCTAAAGGTAGTTGAGTTCGTGAATCTGAAGCAAGGGAGGATGAATGTACTAGAGTATTCCCTTGAGTTCACTCGCCTATAAAAGTACGCTCCTGAGTTAGTGGTTGACTAGAAGGCGCGACTGAGCAGGTTCGTGCATGGGATAGCAGGTTACTTGGATAAAGAACACAAGATTGCTATGCTCCATCAAGATATGGATTTCCCTCTGATGGTGTTGTACGCCCAGCAGATGGAGGCGGCACATTCGAGAAAGAGAGAGGCCAAGAGGGCCAGGACTGAAGGCCACAGATTCTCCCAGCAGAGGTCCAGCGGTGGGCACCGTCAGCAGACCCACCAGAGATCATCCGGCCCAACTTCATCAGCCTTGAGTGTGCCATCTAGGCCTAGGCTTGATCAGAGAGGCCGAGCATCAGGCTCGATGGTTCAGAGCAGTAGGCCTGTAGAAGCAGGTGTTCCATCCTGTCACAGATGTGGCCGAGGGCATACAGGCCAGTTCTTGGTAGGTTCGGGTGTATGTTTTGGGTACAGGCAACCTGAACACATGCTTAGAGATTGTCCAGCAGTGAAACAGGAGCAGGTTGGGGGCCGTAGCCCAGCTTCTAACTCAGCAGCCCCACCCCCTCGCTCAACACATCAGGGGGCATCTACTAGTGCAGTTGGCAGTCAGCGCCAAAACAGATTCTGTGCCCTAGCATCCCATTAGGAGTAGGAAGTCTACCCCGACGTGGTTACCGGTATGTTACGAGTCTTCCATGTTGATGTTTATGCATTGTTAGATCTAGGGGCCACCTTGTCCTTTGTGACACCTTAGGTAGCCAGTAGCTTCGAAGTCAATCCCGATGTCTTGTCAGAATGCTTCTAAGTTTCTACTCCATTAGGTGACTCAGTTATAGCTAGACAGGTGTATACAGATTTCTCGGTCTTGGATCTCCATAAGGTCACCTCAGCAGATCTAATAGAGTTAACCATGATCGATTTCAATGTTATTCTCAGCATTGATTTGTTGTACATTTGTTATGCTTCCTTTAATTGAAGAACCCAATCAGTATAGTTCAGATTCCCGGGTGAGCAAGTCATAGAATGGAAGGGTAGTTCAGTTGTGCCTGTAGGTCGTTTCCTTTCCTACCTCAAGGCCAAGAAGATGATTTCTAAGGGTTGCATGTATCATCTAGTTAGGGTTAAGGACGTGGAGGTCGAAACCCCAACTATCCAGTCAGTTCCAGTAGTACGTGAGTATCTAGAGGTCTTTCCTGATGATTTGCCAAGTATCCCTCCTGAGTGGGAGGTTGATTTCGGTATTGACCTCCTTCCCGATATGCAGCCTATATCTATTTCCACCCTATAGGGTCGCTCCAGCTGAGGTAAAGGAGTTGAAGGATCAGTTAATGTATTTTCTAGATAAGTGTTTCATTGGATCTAGCCAGTATCCATGGGGCGCACAGGTATTATTTGTTCGGAAAAAGGATGGGTCCCTTTGTATGTGCATTGATTATCAATAGTTGAACAAAGTAACTATCAAGAACAGGTATCCCTTATCTAGGATCCGTGATTTGTTCGATCAGCTTCAGGGTGCTAAGTGTTTCTCGAAGATAGATCTCGGATTGGGGTATCATCATCTTAGAGTTCGGGAGAGTGATATCCCAAAGTCGACATTCAGAACACGGTATGGTCATTATGATGAGTTTGTAGCTGTGACGTTTGGACTAACGAATGCTCCTACAACTTTTATGGACCTGATGAACAGGGTGTTTAAGGCATATTTGGACATGTTCGTGATCGTGTTCATTGTGACATCTTGGTGTACTCTTGGAGCAAGGAGGAGCATGCCTCTCACTTGAGAGTACTGCTTCAGACCCTAAAGGACAACCAATTGTATGCAAAGTTCCGCAAGTGTGAGTTTTGGTTGAACTCTGTGGCATTGTTGGGCCATGCTGTGTCTAGCGAAGACATAAAAGTATACTCGCAGAAAATCAAGGCGGTGAGGAATTGACCCATACTAGTGAATCCTTTGGATATTCAGAGTTACTTGGGCTTAGCGGGCTACTATCGGAGGTTTGTTGAGGGTTTCTCAACCATTGCAGTGTCTTTGACTAAGTTGACTCAGAAGAAAGTGAAGTTTCAATGGTCAGAGGCTTGTGTGAAAAGCTTCTAAGAGTTGAAGGTTTGACTTACCTCAGCCTAGTATTGACCCTACCCTCGGGTAATGATGGTTTCGTGGTGTATTTTGATGCTTCCCAAGTTGGACTTGGGTGTGTATTGATGCAGCGTGGGAGGGCGATGGCTTATGCCTCTCGACAGCTGAAAGTGCATGAAAAGAATCATCCGACCCAGGATCTTATGTTGGTCGCGGTGGTGTTTGCGTGAAAAATATGGTATCATTACTTTTATGGGGTCCACGTGGATGTATTTACGGACCACAATAGCTTGCAATATGAGTTCACACCGAAGGATCTAAATCTGCTGCAACGGAGGTAGTTGGAGTTACTTAAGGATTATGACATAAGTGTCCTTTACCACCTGGGCCAAGCTAATGTGGTTGCGGATGCTTTTAGTAGACTCTCAATGGAGAGTGTGTCCCGTGTCGACGGGGGAAAGAAGGAGATGGTGAAGGATGTTCACCGGCTTACAAGGCTAGGAGTTATACTAATCGATTCGGCCGATAGAAATGTTGTTGTGCATAGAGGGTCTGAATCGTCCTTGGTAGCTGATGTTAAATCCAGGCAAGATGAGGATCCTATATTGAGGAAGCTGAAGGAGGCGGTGCAGAATCAGAAAGTGGAGGTTTTCTCCCAAGGGGGAGACGGTGTGCTATGATACCAGGGTCAACTATGTTTTTCAGATGTTGATAATTTGAGAGTTAGGATATTGCATGAGGCACATGGTACCAGATATTCTATTCATCCAAGATCCACGAAAATGTATCGGGATTTGCTAGAGATCTATTGGTGGGATGGTATGAAAAGGGATATTGCGGAGTTCATAGCAAAGTGTCCAAACTGTCAGCAAGTGAAAGCCGAGAATCAAAGAACTGGAGGTGTACTTTAGGATATTGCCATCCCTACTTGGAAGTGGGAAGAAATCAATATGGACTTCATTATAGGTCTACCTCGTACTCGCTGGCAATAGGACTCCATTTGGGTTGTGGTGGACAAGTTGACGAAGGTTGCACACTTCCTACTGGTCAAGACCACGAATTTAGCAGATGATTATGCCAACTTGTATATTCGGGAATTGGTTCGGCTTCATGTATTGCCTTTGTCTATTATTTCGGATCGATTTACTCAGTTTACTTCTCAATTCATGCGTTCGTTTCAAAAAGGGCTTGGGACACAGGTTAAGCTAAGCACATCTTTCCATCCTCAGACGGATGACCAAGCTGAACGGACCATTCAAACTCTTGAGGATATGTTGAGAGCATGTGTGATGAATTTCAAAGATAGTTGGGATGATCACTTGCCATTGATCGAGTTTACTTATAATAATGGTTACCACTCTAGTATCCAAATGGCACCATTCGAGGGCCTCTACGGACGAAGGTGTAGATCTCCCATTGGATGGTTCTAGGTTGGTGAGGTAGCCATGATAGGTCCAGACTCTATTTATGAGGCAATGCTGAAGGTTCAGTTGATAAGGGATCGGTTGAAAATCACTCAGAGTCATAAGAAATCGTATGCTGATGTGAGGAGAAGAGATTTTGAGTTTGATGTAGACGACCAGGTGTTTCTAAAGGTATCTCCAATGAAGGGAGTCATGCGGTTCGGAAAGAAAGGAAAACTCAGTCCTCGCTATGTTGGTCCGTACCAGGTTGTGAGAAGAGCTGGTAAGGTGGCGTATGAATTGGACTTGCCTTTTGAATTGGCCTCAGTTCATCCCGTGTTTCATGTATCGCTTTTGATGAAGTGCCTGGGTGATTCAGCCTTGGTGGTTTTGATAGACAGCATTGGTGTAAAAGACAGCCTCATTATGAAGAAATTTCGGTTGAAATTTTGGATGGCCAGGTTCGGAGGCTAAGGAACAAATAGGTGGCTTCACTTAAGGTTATGTGGAGGAATCAACATATTGAAGGAGCTACGTGGGAGGATGAAGCGGATATGATGGCTAAATACCCCCATTTGTTCCCTTCCAGCTCAGCTTCAATTTGAGGTATCAAATTTTTTTCCCTAGACCTCTATTCAGTTTTTCATGTTCTGTTCATGCGAATAAGTTTGTTTTATGATATGAAATGTGTATGTGATGTCTGAACTCTGACCAGCTATGTGGTTCTCTTTGGGGGTAGTCGTTCCGTTAGTTTTCGATTAGAAAATCAATGATTAGCATTTATATATATATGGTGATTGTTGTTTCTGAGTTTCTTCTTGTTTTTAACATTCGAGGACGAATGTTCCTAAAGGGGAAATATTGTTATACCTCGGGCATTCAAGAATCAGACTCAGAAGTGAATCAGGAGAAAACTGAAAAAAAATGTTGCAGTAGTTGCAGAACGGGTCACCCAACGACTCGTGAAGAGGCCAAACGAGTCATCAAGTGACTCGTGCGGAAGGCCTGAGAGGTTGAAGGACATGAGGTCCTCACAGGGGATTTAACGACTCGTGGTTAGTCACCACGAGTCGTCATGTCAGTCGTTAGTTGGTCCCAGGGAAACTAGTAAGGCTTATCCAGTGTAACTGACGGATGGCACCCAAGGACTCGTCGTCAGTCCTAGTGACCCGTTAGGTGGGCCGTTACCAAGCCAGTCGAAATTTCTTGAATGAGGAGGCAGTGTACTTGATGGGTGATCCCATGGACCGTTAGCCCTAGTAACGAGTCATCAGATTGTCCGTTAGGAACCCCTGATAGTTATTTTCAGCAATTTCAGTAAGGGTTTTTTCTGTAATTCCTAAGGTCTAAGGGCCTAAACTACGTCATTTTGAGCTTGTAATAGAGAGCTTGAAGCTGAGATAAACCCATCTAGGCCATGTTCTTCATGCATGAAAGGGTGAGATCTTGAAGGGGAGAAACTGAGGAGAAATTCAAGGATTTCAAGGGAAATCTCAGTTGGGTAATTAGGAGGAGATAAGATTGTTCAATCCTAGGTATGTAAGGCTATGAGTGGGTGCTTTCTGCCATACCCATTCCCATTCCCTGTCAAATTGTGATTTATTTGTGATGATCAAGTATGGGTTTCCTTTAATTGCATGAATCTCACATTTCTACTCATGGGTATGATTAATTGAGTTGATATTGATGATTTATTGAGCTTGGGCGGATTCTAACTTGATTTCTTTTAAAAAATTATTTTCTAAAGAATTGAATTTAAAACTCCCATGTGTGGGAAGTTCCTAATAGAATGTGATGGTGATGGAATAGATGATCAAAAACATGTTTTCACTCTTACCCATGATATTGATGATGTTTTCAAAGATGGTTAAATTGACCCATCTATGATAATGTTTTGGGTAGTGCCCAATGTTTAGTATAAATGATGATTTTCGTGAATTGACTCTATTTCTTGTTTCGAAGTGAAATCTCCCACATACTGACTGCGTACCTTCTATGCTGCATCATTTCATCATTCAGGATCGGGTTCTCAGGTTCATCCCCGTCTGTGGCCGCCTATTAGAGTTAGCATTTGTTGCTTGGTGAGTGCTCATCCTCTGAGGACTAGACTTTAGGTTATTTTGAGCATATTTTCAGTTTTAGTATTTCTGAGATAGTTGGGGGTGTTGTCCCATCAACTCATCCAGATTAGAGGCTATTTAGACTTAGACATGTATTCAGCTCAGATGGTTATTCTGTTGTTATGCTAAGTTAGACTTCTGTTGAGTTATATTTATGTTTCCTTTATGTTAATTGAATAAGTTAGTTGTATGGTTATCCCATGGGTTGACTTGGGGTCCTCTCAGGGTCCCTTGTCCCGTGTCTACAATTCAGGTGTACTCTTGGGTCGTGACAACATTTTTGAGCTTCATATTTATGTGATGTCTAATGCATGCATGATTTCATAATGAGCTTTGTCAATAGACAATGTTGAGCTTCATTTCATACAATGTTGAGTTTAAGCATGACTTCATGTTGAGCTTTATCACTAGACGATGTTCAGCTTCGTATTTATACGATGTAGAGCATTTCTTGTTTTGAGAGAAGAGTCTAGCACTGAGCGGGCTAAGGGTCGACTACCCTATGCCCCAGAACTATGCGCCAACATAGGATTTATTCTATTATATGATTGGGACCTCCTTTGTGAGCCATCCCCTGGCCGGTTGGCCCTTTGAGCTTGATATCGATATCATGGTACCGTACATCACCCTGGCAAGGATATGGACGGCTCTACCCACTTTAGTGTGATAGTTGGGACCATGTAAGCTCTATCGTGGTATGTCGGTTAAGTGACGACTCTCCCATTGTCTATATCATTTGAATTTGCATATATATTGATCTTAGGAAAATTTATATGCCCAAGTGATACTTAAATATGTCATTTTAGTCTTGTTTATCTAGCAATGTTTATATATTCTCATGTGATTGTTAATAAAATGTGAATTTATACTAACCAACATGCTTAGCATTGTTTTGCAGGTAAAATGTAATTTTGGGAAGCTAAAATGCGTGTTGGGAGAGATCGGGGTTGGACTCGGATGTTAGCAAAGGACAAGGCATTGGAAGGCACAAAATAAAGAGGCTCCGTGATAGAGCCGTGTCACGCTGCCATCGCTGAGGCCTTCTGCCTGGATAGAGAATTTTTGGCCAAAATCCAGTGAGGGTGCGCGTTGGGTCCGTGGCACGGTGGCCTAGCTCCGCGTTGCACGCCGTGCCACGTTGGGCCTTATTACCTGGACACCAAGTTTCCAGTAAGGGTCCGCGTCAGTGGCGTGTCACGGAGGCAGTGCTCCGCGATGCACTCCGTGACACGTTGCTTGTTATTCCGGGAAAAATTCCCACTAGTACAAATAGAACACTTAGGTTCATTTTTAATTATTCTGACTTGGTGGAGCAAGAACGTGGGTTACAGGCAGTTGAGGGGATAAAAATCTCAGGGTTTTTCTCTATCTCCTTCTTCTTTAATTCAATTGCTTGTATGTTTAACACCCATTTAACGATGTTTAATCCACAAATGAGTGGCTAATTCTTCTTCTTGCTGAGGTTAAGAACAATTGTATTGAAATATGATTGTTGATTAAGTTGGTTTTTCATCTTTTCTTCCATGGTTGTTCTATTGATTCTTGTTCTTACAGCATTAATGTGTGGCCTATATTAATGTACATCTAAAAAGTCTGGTTTCACTCGAGAGAGCAAGAAATTGGAAAGTTGTGAATCAATAGGATATGATCTTTTCTTAGTTTGGGAAAATTGAGAATTGATTTACCTTCAGGATAGAAATATACCTGAAAGTCATATTAGTCAATTTAGGAACCGGGTTTGTATGGCTAGAGCATGAATTTCGTTTAATCACAGAAATGTAGGTGGGCGGTTCATGATTCTTAAGTTGGGTTAAATACGAGAGTTTTAATCCATTGGCATTCGTTCTTGACTAGCAACCGGAGGAAAAGTTAACCAATTTATATCGATAATTTATTTCCTTACATGTTCAATTAACCTCAGTATGCTCACATTCATAGTTTAGACTCACATTAGATACTTGTTTTAGACTTAGCATAAAAATTAGAACCCAAAATATCTAACTCTTGGTTACACTATTGTCTTCATTCTTAGAATTAAAATATAGTACACTTGAGCAGATTGTTACCTTATCCCAGTCCCTTTAGGATCGATACTTGGCTTACTTGAGCCACTTTACTACTTGTTCGACCACGTGCACTTGCGTGTAGTTATATACCCATATAACAAACAGCCCGAACAAGTTTTTTGCGTCGTTGCCGGGGACTGGCTAGTGGTGAATTTTTCTTAAGTGTTAATTTACTATATTTTTATTTTTTTAGTGTTGACAACTTGGTCTTAGCCTGTATTTTGCAGATTAAATCTCTGTTGAACACTGGCAAGAGACAAGGAGCTGGTGGACTCATTTTAGAGCCTGAAAGATTATTTCATCATCAGCGGAGAGAAGCTCTAGAAAGAAAGCTGCAGTTGCACAGACAAACAATCATGGAGCAACAACAGAATCCACCAGTAGTACGGGCAATGTTAATGCCCGAGGAAGTAGCAGCTCGACCGGTTCGCGAGGTGGCAACCCCACATGCTAACAATGTCACATCTAGCATTCGCAAACCTGAGCCAAGAGGGAGGTTCGAGCTCAAGCAAAACATGGTGCAGTTGCTGCACACCAGCTGGCAATTCACAGGTCTCCCTCATGAAGATCCACAACAGCATCTCCAAAAGTTTTTGGAGATAAGTGACACTTACATCCCCGCTGGAGTGTCATCAGATTATGTCAGGCTTACATTGTTCCCATTTTCACTATTGGGAGAAGCCAAGAGGTGGTTGAAAGCTGAGCCACCAAATTCTATTACTACTTGGGATGATCTTGCAAGGAAATTCTTGATACGATTTTTTCCATCCGATAAAACAGCAAGACTTAGAAGTCAAATTCTAAGTTTCAAATAGAGAGAGGGAGAGAATCTATATCAGGCTTGGGAGAGATTCAAGTCCATGTTGCGGGATTGTCCTCATCATCATCAATCCAATGATGTGTTGGTGCACACTTTTATAGAGGGTTTGGAACCCCATACAAAAATATTGCTAGACTCAGCAGCTGGGGGACAAGCGCTGGAGAAAACCTATGAGGAGTTGTATACCTTGTTGAACCGTATTTCACAGGGCAATCCGGAGTGGAATGCTGATTCATCAAGAGGAGGGACAAGGAAAGCAACAGGAGTCTAGAAGTGGATGGTTTTACAGTTATTGCTGCACAGATAGCTGCTTTACTGAATCAACTCAACACCCACTTCAGTAACATGGCAATGAACCAGCCTTAAGCCCCAGTGAATGCAGTGCAACAGATTTGGTGTGAAGTGTGCGGGAGTAGTGAGCACTAAGCTGAGTGTTGTGGAGAAAATCCTGACTCGGTGAACTTTGTGGGAAATGTACAGAGGAACAACCACCAACAGTATGGCAACAGCTACAATTCCAACTGAAGGAATCACCCGAATTTCTCTTGGGGTAGCAACAACCATCAGGGGCAAAGTTCAAGTCAGGGGGCGCAGAGGAATCAAGGAGGGCAGCAGAACTATCAGGCACAATATAGAAACAACAATGCACCTCCTCCACCACCATCATCCAGCATTTAGGAGATGTTCAAGATGATGATAGCTAACCAAGCTCAATTGCAGACTGACTATGTGAAATTGGCAGCCGAGGTGAAAAACAACCAGTTAGCTACTAAGGCACTTGAATATCAATTTGGGCAATTTGCTGGAGCCCAAAACACCATACCTAGAGGAGGACTTCCGAGCGACACGGATCCCAACCCCAAGCAGGTGAATGCGGTGACCACAAGGAGTGGTTTGAAGCTGAAAGAGGTGGAACCAGAAAGACCACCTCAACAATCGGGAGCATCAGAAGTTGAGAGGGAGCAAAGTGATGAGAGGGGGAAGAAAAAGGTAGCTAAATCAGAAAGACCACCACCCCCATTCCCTCAAAGATTAAAGAAACACAAGGAGGAGGTGTGTTTCAAGAAATTCATGGAGGTGCTGAAACAGGTACATATTTACTTACCTCTTGTTGATGTCTTGCAGGGAGTGCTGAAATATGCAAAGTACATAAAGGACATCGTGGCAAACAAAAGTCCGTTGACTGAATATGCTACGGTGGCTCTCACGGAGGAGTGCACTTCCCGGATACAAAACCGACTGCCCACAAAGCTCAAAGATCCTGGGAGCTTTGCGATACAAATTACTATTGGGCAGAGTATCCGAGCTCGTGGATTATGTGATTTGGAAGCGAGCATTAATTTGATGCCGTCATCAGTATTCAAAAAGTTGGGTCTAGGGAGTCCTAGACCCACAACAGTGATCTTGCAATTAGCTGATCGGTCCTTAGCCCGACCTGATGGCATTGTGGAGGACTTTCTGGTGCAAGTTGGCTCCCTGATCTTCCTGGTAGATTTCGTCGTGCTGGATTTTGAGCCAGATGCGGAAGTCCATTTATTTTGGGACGTCCTTTCTTGGCGACCGGGAAAGAACTAATTGATGTAGCTGCATGGCAGCTAACCATGCGAGCACACGACAAGGTGGAAGTGTTCGATGTATACAAGGCCACCAAGCTCCCGACTGTGTACGAGGAACTCTCGGAGATCAATGTGATTGATTGAGTTGATGATGCGCAGATAGTGGAATCACGAGAGTTAATGGGAAAACAACCAGAGCAATGTAAGCACTACTGGGGTGAGGACGGTAGTCGAGACAAAACGTCCGTCACCCTAGAAGACAATTGAGCTGAATGACGTCGAGCCGCGATGGTAAACCAGGCACTGCACGGGAGGCAACCCGTGAAATTTTTCTTTGTAAATTGTGAATAGATTTCTTTTTCTTTTTCTTGATTAACAACAAAATTTTTAGTTTATTATTTTTTTTTATTTTTATTTTGAGTGAAACCAATAATTCTAACCAATTTCTTGTCGTAAGATGAATTTCAGGTTGAACGGAGGATAAATGTGCAAGAGATCACAAAGGAAAATTCGAGGTATGAAAATCAATAAAAAGTGGCAAAACAGTGAGCTAGGGCGATAGCTCCGTGTCACGGAGGAGGACCTCCGCGTTACCCTCCGTGAAACGTTGAGGTGTAAATCTGGAATTTTAAAAAAATTCCAGAATGCCCTCGCGAAAGCTCCGTGTCACGGAGGCAGTGCTCCGCGATGCACTCCGTGACACGTTGATGTGTATATCGCGACGGGTCACACCGGGTCGCCGGGTGACCCGCGCGATTTTTCCCCTTTTTAACCCCGATTCTCCCTCTTTTTCCCTCATTTCTCACACACTCCGTGACCAAACTCCCCAAAACCCATCCCCCCTCGATGTGACACAGGACTTAGGATAAGAATTTCATCGAGTTTTCATCAATTCTTCGAATTCAAGGTATGTTCTACAACTCTATTTCAATTCTTGTCGAACGTTTTCGATATTAAACCAGTGATATGAGCTAAACTTGCCCTAAGTAGAAATTGAGCGTAAATTCTATTGAATTATTGTTGATTGATGTTCGGAGTATCATTATGATTGCTTGAACTCGATAATTACATATTTTAATCGAATTTGTGATAAAATCATAGCTAGGGCTTGCCTTTGAGTTTGAAATGGAAAAATTTAGTTGAACTAGTGAAATTCATGTTGGGTTGCACATGTTGAGTGAGACGAGTCGATTGTGTTAACTGTTACTGTGCTCAAAAACCGATGGATTCTTGGGTTAGGGTAATATCGAAAATTGCAAGAATTGGTTGAATTGTATAGGATCACGTAGTTAATATTTTTTTCTTTTTTCCTTTCTTTTGTTTTGTTTCTTCTTGCTAAGTGCTATGGGATAAAATGTTGTCGATGGTAATGATTGTGGTTAGCTGTACGAAGTCTGAGTAGTACATAGAATATATACCGTCGAATTCTTCGAATGCACTAAGCATGTTTGTTATATTTGGTTGTTTGTTTGTGTAAATAAGTATGATCTTGCCGTAATGTTGTAATTTTAGCTAAGGACTAAGTGTGGGGTAGCCTAGCTTAACCCAACCTTAGTCGAAGCTAATATTCATTGGCTTAACATTGAACTTGTCTGTTTGGGTTGACAGGAACAATGGCAAGCAGGCAAGACAAGGGAAAAGGCGCATCAACATCTGGCGCCGGTAGAAAAAGAATAAGATTGGGAACAGCGGTCCCAGCAGCACCAGCGGTTCCACGCGGCCAACGCCGCCAATACGGAACCAGGTGGGTGACAGAAGAGGGGAAGAAGTGGTATGCAAAGCACAAGGAGAGCAAGTACTTCCCCGAGGAACACATAGCACGGGAACCGTTGACACAGGAGTTCCCTAGGATCGTCCACAGGATGAGGCAGCTGGGCTAAACATCATCTTTAAAGAGCCCAAAGAATGCAACTTGCACTTGATTCGGGAATTCTATGCCAATTGGAACCCGACTCTCAGAAGTCACACCATCAAAATAAGAGGGCAAATAGTCACCTTTGAGCCCAACCACCTCAATTCTATCCTAGGGGCGCGGGACACAGACGCCCACGTGCTTCGACAGCTGAACATCACTCCACCATATGCGGACATCAGACGCACTTTGTGTGGAACCCAATCGACGGCTAGATGGAGCAGACATAAGGAGAGGGGCTACCATTAGACTTTGCCCTACTCACAGATGAATAGGGAAGCCAGAATATGGCTTAAGATCGTGTGTTCCTGCCTAATCCCGGGGGTACATATGACGGATGTAACCCAGGATCGTGTATGCCTTATGTACGCCCTAATGAAAGGGCTGGAGATCAATGTGGAGGCAGTGATTATCTCCGCCATGAAGAGAGCCCGGTTGCATCAGGGGCACAGATGCGGATTTGGTGGACTACTAACCACATTCCTGAGGGGCCTGGATGTCGAAGAAGAGGCCCTTGACTATATACCACAGATGGAGCGGCGGGCCTTAGATGTCACCAAAACTAAGGCACCCGACACCACCCACGGGCCTGTTCTTACACTTGCCGAGCGACATGCTCGAGGGGATCAGTACATGGCTCGCATGTACGGGATGCAGATGCTCCAGCTGAGGATAGGCGGGAGGCCAGCAACAGAGGAGGAGCTATGGCAGCACGAGCTAGACTACCCTTTTGGCAAAAATGCCAGGGCTCTATGCTGAGTGGGGCCAGCTTTTTTAGAGCCCATGGATGATGATGTCCCCACAGATGAGGAGACACGTTGGGAGGACTCCGATGTGGAGTCCGATGATGACGATGGGGGTGATTCAGACATGGGAAATGAAGCAGCAGCACCTGATGAAGAAGTGGAGTATTTTGATTGATCAGGGAATTCCACCACCCAATTTTTGTGCTATTTTAATTTTTGTGAACACTGGGGACAGTGTTCGATATAAGTGTGGGGTGGGAGTAGTTAGGTGCTGGTTATGTTGTTGTGTATGTTTTGTTCTGTTGTTGTGCCTGTGAAAAAAATTTTGTGACCTTGTGATTTGTGATTGTGAAGTTGTTGTTCTATATTGTAATTTTATGTGAATTGTGAAACTGTTGTGTGTTGCTGAATGTTGCTAGCTTATTTTGTACATATTTTTTTATCGAAATGATCGATATTTTTAAAATTTTTCTTTTTTTTCAATTCTTGGGTTTCTCGGCGTTTGTTTTCGGTTCTTTTACCGAGAATGGTCCCATTGAACCGAAGTGTTAGTTAGTGACCGTTCCCTATGATGGATGGATGACGACCGTCTTAAGGGAAATGTAGTCGTTAGGAGTAGATTTTTTTTATTATTTATTTTTTTTAGTTGTTTTTCTTTTGTGGGTTGCATCCCAAAACCTGTAGTTACTTTATGGTTGCAGAATTTTAGTTGCGTGTTGTACATGTTATTTGAAATGCACAGGTGATTTGTATGGAAGCATGCAACTTTGTAAATATGTTGAGATACCTAGGCCATAGAGTCGATTCAGTGTGATTGAGGCTTAATGTTTGAATTCTTGTAATTAGCTGATTGAAGAGTCCGTGAATATGTCTTGAATTGAGCATGTACAATAAGTGTGAAGTGAGGTTTTGTTATTCCATGCTATTGTGAAGTGTCTAGAACTTGCCTGGTGTGTGTACAAAATGAAATGAAGGAGGTGTATTGTAGGAAAGGATGTAGGCATTTCTTTGTTTTTAACCGAAAGTTTTTCTTTTTCATTGTAGTACCCACCTTGATTGTACACCCTAGTCAGCCCGTTGAGCCTTTAGCCTATTATTTTTTTCTTTTGTGAAAAAGTTGTAAACCGAGCTTAATCCCTTCTTTTCATTAGCCGTAAATTTGATTCAAAACTCTTAAGCGCTGAAGAAGAGAAAATAATTTTCCCAAAGTGTCAAAGAGCGAGAATGGTGAAAAGAAAAGAAAAGCAGAGTGATGGAAGGAAAGAAAAGGTTAAGGGTGCACTTGTTATAAATAAACTATCATGAAGGTGTATGAATAATCTTTGTTGTTGGGTCAAGTGTGCTTAATAATATGGGCCAAACTAAAAACAAACTTAAAGAATGGGAGGACGAAGAAAGAAACAATGCCCACGAGTTGGATGGGATGTATTGAAAAGGCGCTTAAGTATGCTAGTGACTATTATTGGCCAGCCCAATATTTACTAGTGCCGTAGCTTACATTACAACCCGTTAAAGTCCTACGTGATCTTACATCACACTTCTTCATATTAGTGGAGTAATACACTAAAGACAAGTTTATGGGTCGTGACATTATACATGTGAATTCTTTTGAGAGAAAGAGCGAAATTGTGTCTATATGCCCATGCATGTAATTTTTTGAGCTCATATGATCAAAAAGGGGAAAATTCTCTTGTGTCGTGAGGGCACATGCTTGATGAGAGATTAATTTTCGTGTCGGATGTCTTGATCAGTTGATTTTCATGAGTTTGCCAATATCGAGAGTCGATTCTTAAGTCTAGGAGGCCTTGATGTATTGAAGGTATTTGCATTGATTGGACCATGCGTGTTTTCTTAATGATTTGCTGTATTGAATAATCGTTATGACCGTAGCCTAAATTTTCGAATTAAAGTACCGAGGTTGGGGTGTAAATTGCATGAGGTGTAAGATTTTTGTTCGAGGACAAACAAGGATTTAAGTGTGGGGTAAGTGATCTTGGGAAAATTGATATGCCAAGTGATACTTAAATATGTCATTTTAGCCTTGTTTATCTAGCAATGTTTATACATTCTCATGTGATTGTTAATAAAATGTGAATTTATACTAACCAACATGATTAGCATTGTTTTGCATGTAAAATGTAATGTTGGGAAGCTAAAATGCGTGTTAGGAGTGATCGGGGTTAGACTCGGATGTTAGCAAAGTACAAGGCATTGGAAGGCACAAAATGAAGAGGCTCCACGATGGAGCCGTGCCACGCTGCCATCGCGGAGGCCTTCTGCCTGGATAGGGAATTTTTGGCCAAAATCCAGTGAGGGTGCGGGTTGGGTCCGTGGCACGGTGGCCTAGCTCCGTGTTGCACGTCGTGCCACGTTGGACCTTATTACCTGGATACCCAGTTTCCAGTAAGGGTTTGTGTCAGTGGCGTGTCACGGAGGCAGTGCTCCGCGATGCACTCCGTGACATGTTGCTTGTTATTCCGGAAAAAATTCCCACTGGTATAAATAGAACACTTAGGTTCATTTTTAATTATTCTGACTTGGTGGAGCAAGAACGTGGGTTACAGGCAGTTAAGGGGACGAAAATCTCAGGGTTTTTCTCTATCTCCTTCTTCTTTAATTCAATTGCTCGTATGTTTAACACTCATTTAACGATGTTTAATCCACAAATGAGTGGCTCTTCTTCTTCTTGCTGAGGTTAAGAACAATTGTATTGAAATGTGATTGTTGATTAAGTTGGTTTTTCATCTTTTCTTCCATGGTTGTTCTATTGATTCTTGTTCTTACAGCATTAATGTGTGGCCTATATTAATGTACATCTAAAAAGTCTGGTTTCACTCGAGAGAGCAAGAAATTGGAAAGTTGTGAATCAATAGGATATGATCTTGTCTTAGTTTGGGAAAATGGAGAATTGATTTACCTTCAGGATAGAAATATAACTGAAAGTCGTATTAGTCAATTTAGGAACCGGGTTTGTATGGCTAGAGCATGAATTTCGTTTAATCACAGAAATGTAGGTGGGCGGTTCATGATTGTTAAGTTGGGTTAAATACGAGAGTTTTAATCCATTGGCATTCGTTCTTGACTAGCAACAGGAGGAAAAGTTAACCAATTTATATCGATAATTTATTTCCTTACATGTTCAATTAACCTCAGTATGCTCACATTCATAGTTCAGACTCACATTAGATACTTGTTTTAGACTTAGCATAAAAATTAGAACCGAATATATCTAACTCTTGGTTACACTGTTGTCTTCATTGTTAGAATTAAAATATAGTACACTTGAGCAGATTGTTACCTTATCCCAGTCCCTGTGGGATCGATACTTGGCTTACTTGAGCCACTTTACTACTTGTTCGACCACGTGCACTTGCGTGTAGTTATATACCCATATAACAAACAGCCCGAACATATATCACTCATGATGATTATCTTATGCATCCATATTGGGAAAGCAAGGTTTGACTCATTGTTCAGCTTTTGATATAAATGTTATGATCTAGCTTTGAGTCATTTGAGTCAATGATGGTGTTCTAAAGCCATGCATGAGCACGTTATGATAAAATTCGATTTCAGAATTAATTCATGTGTTCTTCTACTTACTCTCAAAGTTTATTATATATATGTATGACTGGGGATGATATTATTATTAAAGAAACTTTATTTACCTTGCATACTCGGTACATTACACGTACTGACCTCATACCTTCTGTGTTGTATCATTTCATGATGCAGGATCGGGTTCTCAGGTTCAATCCCATTCGTAGCTTCCTATCAGAGTTAGCATTTGCTTGCTTAGTGAGTGCTCATCCTCCGAGGACTAGACTTTCAGTTATTTTGAGTGTACCTTCAGTTTCAGTATTTCTGAGCTAGTTGGGGTTGTTGAGATAATCATTTTCCCTTGATCGAGTTTGCTTATAATAATAGATACCACTTTAGTATCCAGATGGCACAGTTTGAGGCACTCTACGGGTGAAGGTATAGATCTCCCATTGGATGGTTCAAGGTTGGTGAGGCATCCATGATAGGTCTATACTCTGTTTATGAGACGATGGTGAAGGTTCAGTTAATAAGGGACCTGCTGAAAATCACTCATAGTCGTCAAAAATCCTATGTGGATTTGAGAAGAAGAGAATTGGAGTTTGATGTTAACGACTGGGTGTTTCTAAAGGTATTTCCCATGAAGGGAGTCATGCGTTTCGGAAAGAAAGGTAAACTCAGTCCCCTCTATGGTTGTACGTACTGGGTTATGAAAAGAGTTGGTAAGGTGGCATATGAGTTGGACATGCCTTCAGAATTGGCTTTAGTTCATCCCGTATTCCATGTATCACTTTTGAAGAAGTGCTCGGGCAATCCAGCCTTGGTGGTTCTGATAGACAACATTGGTGTAAAAGACAACTCAATTATGAAGAAATTCCAGTAGAAATTTTTGATCGACAAGCTCGAAGGCTGAGGAACAAAGAGGTATCTTCAATTAAGTTTTTATGGAGGAATCAACATGTTGAAGGAGCTACGTGGGAGGCCGAAGTGGATATGATGGCTAAATACCCCCATTTGTTCCCTATCGGCTCAGTTTCAGTTTGAGATATCAAATTTTTTCCCAAAACCTCTATTCAGTTTTTCATGTTCTATGCATGTGAATAAGTTTGTTTTATGACATGAAATATGTATGGGATGTCTGAACTTTGACCAGCTATGTGGTTCTCTTCGGGAGTAGTCGTTCCGTTAGTTTTCGACTTGAAAATCAATGATTAGCATCTATATATATATGGTGATTGTTTTTTCTTGGTTTTCTGCTTGTTTATAACATTTGGGGATGAATGTTCCCAAGGGGGAGATATTGTTGTACCCCGGTTATTCAAGAATCGGACCCAAAAGTTAATTAGTAGAAAAATTAGAAAATGCTGCAACAGTTGCAGAACGGGTTACTTAACAACTCGTGAGGAGTCATAACGAGTTGTCAGCTGGCTCGTGGGGAAGGCCTGAGATGTTAGAGGACTCGAGGTCCTCATGGGGGATGTAACGACTCGTGGTTAGTCACCACAAGTCGTCAAGTCAGTCGTTGGTTGGTCCTAGGGAAAGTTAGCAAGGCTTATCCAGTGTACCTGATGGGTGGCACCTGACGAGTCG
Organism: Datura wrightii; assembly: GCA_035772735.1. Lineage (NCBI taxonomy): Eukaryota > Viridiplantae > Streptophyta > Magnoliopsida > Solanales > Solanaceae > Datura > Datura wrightii. The sequence goes on from JASDFA010000002.1 coordinate 12,551,464, forward strand.
TCATCAGTCCTAACGACCCCTTAGGTTAGTCTTTACCAATCCAGTGGAAATTTCTTGAATGATGAGGTAGTGTACTTGTCGAGTGACCAAACGAATCGTGAGCCCTACTAACGATTCGTCAAGTCGTCCGTTAGGACCCCCTGATAGTTATTTTCAGCGATTTCAGTAAGGGCTTTTCTTTAATTCCTAAGTTCTAAGGGCCTATACTACGTGGTTTTGAGCTCGTAATAGAGGGTTTTAAACCGAGAAAGACCCATCTAGGCTAATTTCTTCATGCATGCAAGTGTGAGAGCTTAAAGGGTAGAAAGTGAGGAGAAATTCAAGGATTTCAAGGGAAATATCAGCTGGGTAATTAGGAAGAGATAAGATTCTTCAATCCCATGTATATAAGGCTATGAGTGGGTGTTTTCTTCCACACCCATGCCCATTCGCTATTAATTTATGATTAACTTGTGATGATCAAGTATGGGTTTTTCATCAAAATTTCATGATTCTTACATTTCTATTCATGGGTACGATTAATTGAGTTGATATTGATGATTAATCGACCTTGGGCGGATTCTAACTTAATTTCTCTTACAAAAGTTATTTCTAAAAAAATTGAATCTAAAATTCTCATGTATGGGGAGTTTCTTATATGATGTGATGATGATGGAGTAGATAATGAAAAGCATGTTTTTGAACTTACCCATGATTTTGATAATGTTGTCAAAGAATATTAAATAGACCCATGTATAGTGAAGCTTTGGCTAATTCCCAATGTTGAGTAAAATTGACGATTTTCGAGAATTGACTATATTATTTCGTGTTGGAGTAAAATCTCCAAAATTATAATGTTTTCAAATGATTTGAATGGGTTCTAGCATGATAAGGTTTTGGGCAAGGACTTCATGTTGATGATAATAAAGTGATAATTCTAAAGTAGCCTTACCACATTATTTTGGAGTGAAGCCTCCCACTATTCTTGAGCTTGTGCTATGTGTCATAGTGAAGCTTCTCACATGTATGAATTCATATTTTAGATGTATGTTGGCATTAAGCTTCATTTCACATGATGTTGAGTTTAAGTATGATTCTATTATAAGTTTTGTCGAGATGACATTGTTGAGCTTCATATTTATATGATGTCTAATGCATGCATGATTTCATAATGAGCTATGTCAATAGACAATGTTGAGCTTCGTTTCATAGGATGATGAGTTTATGCATGGATTTATGTTAAGATTTGTATTTATACGATGTAGAGCATTTCATATTTGGGAGAAGAGTCTAGCACCGAGCGAGCTAAGGGTCGACTACCCTATGCCCCAGAACTAAGCGCCAACATAGGATTGATTCTATTATATTATTCGGACCTCTCTTGTGAGCCATCCCCGGCCTGATTGGCCCTTTGAGCTTGATATCAATATCATGGTATCGTCCATCGCCCTGGCAAGGTTATGGACGGCTCTATCCACTTGAGTGAGATAGTTGGGACCACGTAAGCTCTATCAAGGTATGTCGGTTAAGTGACGAGTCTCCCATTATCTATGTCATTTGAATATGCATATCCATCACTCATGATGATTATCTTATGTATGCATGTCGGGAAAGAAATGTTTGACTCATTGTTAAGCTTTTGATATAAATGTTATGATCTAGCTTTGAGTCATTCGAGTCAGCTATGATGTTCTAAAGCCATGCATGAGCACATTGTGATTAAGTTCGATTTTAGAATTAATGTACGTGCTCTTCTACTTACTTTCAAAGTTTATTATATATATGTATGTCTGGATTTAGCTGATATTAATATTAAAACGGTTTTACTTATCTTGCATACTTGGTACATTCCACGTACTGACCACATACCTTTTATGTTGCATCATTTCAAGATACAGGATCAGGTTCTCAGGTTCATCCCCATTCGTAGCTACTTATCAAAGTTAGCATTTGCTTGCTTGGTGAGTCCTTATCCTCCGAGGACTAGACTTTCAGTTATTTTGAGCGTACCTTCAGTTTCAGTATTTCTGAGCTAGTACGGGTTGTTGTCCCATCAGCTTGTCCAAATTAGAGGCTATTTAAACTTAGACATGCATTCAGCTCAGATGTATTCTGTTGTTATGCTAAATTAGACTTCCACTGAGTTATATTTATGTTTCCTTCATGTTTATTGAATGAGATAGTGAATTCTTATGCCATGGGTTGACTTTGGATCTCTCGGGGTCCCTTGTCCCGTGTCTACAATCTGGGTCCCTTCTCAGGTCATGATAAACACGCTCTTTCTTCCATCTCAGCGGATTGTGTTGAGTCCTTATCTCTCGAGGACGAGGTATATGTTCTTGTTTCAATTATATTTTTCAATTTTTCGACTTTAGGAGTTAGTTCGGGACATGTCCCAGCAACTCATTAGTTTAGTAATGGCTTTCAGACATGTGTAATCAGAGTGAGTTTATGTATTAAAGTTTTGTTAGATTATGGCTTTAAGTTTTAAATTAGACTCCTTACAGTAGCTTCCACTCAGTTATGTTTCTATTAGTTGTTTATATTGTTAAGTGTTATGCTATGAGTATGCCATGGTTCGACTTGAAGACTTTCGGGGTTCCTCATCCCATGTTATGGCTAGGGTGTAGACTCGGGTCGTGAAAAACATGGTATCATAGCAAAGGTTTAGAGTGTCTTGGGTTTCTGAAAGATGCATTAAGTAAAGTCTTCTTCATGGGTGTGAAGCGCGCCACACTTATGACGGAGAGGCTATGAGACATTTTAGGAATGTTCCCTTTTCTTCATGATTCTTATCGTGCATGGAGTATGAAGCTCTAATAGTTCTTCCCCTAACTCGTGGTTTATGCACTAACAGATAATGCCTCTCACAAGAGAGAATCGAAGAAGGAATGGTAATGGCCGCCAACAGGCACCACCAGTCCCAGCGAACCCGATGGACGATCATGTTACTCATGCCTAGTTATGGGCAACCCTTAATATGTTGGCACATGCCATGACCGCCCAGATTAATCATCAAGCGATGGCTTGTGTTCCCCATAACAGGAATGTGGCGGTGGCAAGGGTAAGAGACTTTCTCTGAATGAACCCACCCAAGTTCTTATAGTCAATGGTGGATAAGGACCCATTGGACTTCTTGGAAGAGATCTGGAAAATTACCATAATCATGGGAGTAATGGGAACTGAGAGATCAGACTTAGCCTCCTACCAGCTGAAAGGAATCACATATATATGGTTTTGCCAGTGGATAGACAGTCGGGGAATTGGAGCTGGCCCCGTAGGTTGGGAAGAATTTATGACTGCGTTCCTGGACAAGTTTTTCCCTAGGGAGTTGAGATAGGCAAAGACTGTAGAATTCATCAATTTTAGAAAGAACTACATGACTATCTAGGAGTACGCATTGGAGTTTACCCAGCTATCCAAGTATGCACCGGAGATGGTAGCCGACCAGAGGGCTTGGGTAAGCACGTTAATGAACGGAGTGTCAGACTCCTTGGTTAGAGAGTGTAGGACATCCATGTTGCACAGGGATGTAGCTTTTCCACGTTTGGTGATATTCGCTAAACAAATGAAAGTGGAACAGGTGAATGACAAAGAGAGAGAGCCCAAGAGGGCCAGGATAGGAATTCAGAGTTTTCCCTGTAGAGGATGAGTGGTGGACACTACTCACTTTCCCAGCAGAAATCATCAGCCCCAATAGTTTCAACAGTTGGTTCTCCATACAAACCTAGGGTAAGAGAGATTACATATCCATTGTGTACCAGCTGTGGGAAGCACCATTTAGGAGAATTCATGGTCGGCTTGGATGTTTGTTTTTAGTGCGGCAAGTTGGTCCATAAGCACCGAGATTGTGTAGCGGCTAAGCAAGGTGAGAGTAGATCCTCGGCCTCCTCTTCAGTAGATTTGATAGCCCATCCATTTCAGCTGGGTGCATTATCTAGCCCAGGTGGTGGACGACATCAAAACCGCTCTTATGCCATAGCAGCACACTAGGATAAGTGCATGTCGCTAGCAGTAGTCACAGGTATGTTGTGAATTTTGTGTTACTTGTTGCATGTTTCTAGCCCCAGAACACCAATATTGAATAAGAAGCTCTATAATGGTTGTTGAGAAGAGATTGTCGATGTGTGATGTCAATAGTGGTGAGTGTAAAGCTTGCGGTGAAGGTTAGACGTGAATGAGAAACTAGGAGTTAGTGATTTAGCCCCAGCCTTAATAAAGATTCAGGAGCCTTAGAATGACAGATTTAATCTAAGGCGGAGATGGTAAGTATGTGTGACAAGTTGGATCTTGAGAATGCTGATAGGGGAGTTCCAGCCCTAGAAGTTGCAGTGTGTCAATCCCTTGAAGTTCAGATAGCTTCCCTTTTACATCAGTTGAAGCTAAGCTATACCCACCCGTATGTGCAGATTCCCAGGATTTCTAGATAACTTCTTCAGACAGCGATGCTACTGTTGCTCTACAAATCCTTAAGCTTCATCCTCATGTTATGAATATGCTAAGTGTGTTAACTCATGCCTTCCAGTATGATCAGTTCAAACTCAGTCTTTAGAAGTTGCTTTAGTAGCTCAGTAGAATAAGGTTGACTCATGTATGAACTCCGTTATAGGTGTTATAAATGATTCGTGCTCATGAGACCTTTACATCCATTTAGACAAGATATCATGAATTCTAACCCCATAACAGAAAGTGAATTGAGAACGAAGGCTCGGTCTGTATTAGCTCAGTACCAATTAGAGGGAAAGAATCCTTCTAAGTGTTCTATCTAGTTCCATGTTAGTTTTGTGTCTTTCAGTCCCTCTTATTCCCTAGCATGCGCGTATGATTTGGATGTTCAGTTCAGATATGTAAGATCAATTAGAGTCAAATACTCCATTATTTTTAGTTGTAGTTGATTAGTTTTGGGATTTCAGTTCCATCTCTATGTTTTCTATACGTTTAGCCAATATTCGAGGACGAATGTTCCCAAGAGGGAGATATTGTAACCCCTAAAATGTTCCCAAGATTAGAATTAGGATTTGGAGTGTGTTCAGTAGAAAAATCTACAATTTGTGTCATAGAATGACTCATATAACGAGTCGTTGGTCACTCTAACTAGGTGTTTTTATGCCATGAGAGGAGGTACGAGTTGTTGTGTGAGACAATGACCCATTGGATACAATCACAGTAAGCTTGCAGGTTGGACTTCTCGGAGGGGACGAGTCATGTGACGACTCATTGGTTTCTATAACGGGTTATCATGAGGAGTCGTTAGTTGGAGTGCAGGGTTCCAGGTAAGTGACAAAGGATGGTTATGATGGACCGTGAAGCTAGAAATGACCCGTGGTGTCGATCGCTGGAAGGGACTCAAGGGTTGGCCCAGTGGGGGTGATAGAAGGACTGACCAGTCGATGGATCAAGTAACAACTTGTCATGTCAGTCATTGGAAGGATTGCAGGTTGAGGAATCAATGGATCAATGGGAGGTGGTGACGAGTCATTGGTTGAAGTAATGACTCGTTATGTTTGTCGTTGCTTGAGGAAGCTAAAACTATGAAATAGGCCCTACAAACAACAAATGGTCACCACGAGTCGTGGTGAGGACCAACGACTCATGGTGAGGGTCGTGGTCTATAATGCCCCAAAAACATAAAATCTGATTCCGGGACTTAAATCTAGAAATCTGAAAGAGCTACAAAAAAGCTACAGGATGACCCACCTAACGACTCATTAAGTGACCCCACAATTCATTAGATGAGCTGTGAGAAGGAGGTTTCAAATTTTGGAGAAGGGAGGTAGCGTACCCAACGAGGGACTTCACGAGTCGTGGTCACTGACCACAACCCGCTAGGTCACTCGTTGTCAGGCCTAAGTAGGAATATATTTTGTTGACAAGTGTACTTGACGGGTGGGGGAAACGAGTCGTGGTCCCCAATAACGACTCGTTATGTCCCCCATTACCAGCCTTATTTATTTTATAGCCAGTGTACCTAACGAGAGTGAGCATGAGTCGTCATCAGCCACCACGACCCATTAGGGGCACCTAACAGTTTTTCCCAGCAAATTTCTTAGGGCAATTTAGTAATTTACTACTCTCCCAAGCTTTAAACTACGTCATTTTTGTAATAATTTCAGACGTTTTAGTGGGCAAAAATGGTTCATTCCTCATTCCTCACTCTTAGTTCTCAGAAACATCGAAAGTTCTCCTCTCAAGAACTCTCCAAGCAAGACTAGGGCTTCCTATCTCTTGCAGCAGTTCAAGCTTCTTCTCCGGAAGGATTTTATTCAGGTATGTGGGAATTCAACAAGGGAAGAGTTCTTCCCTTATGCCCCAAAATCCTTCTTTGTTTTCTCTATCAGTTTTAGCCCTGAGACTTTTGAAAGTGATGAAATTATTTGTCAGACCTCCTTTAAATCCTATGAATTATCGTTCATGTCAATTGCTGATGTTTTTCCACCAGTTGGTGATCATATTGTTGCTCATTCCAACAAATATGAAATCTAGCCCTAGTTTTGAATACAGGAAAACTAGAATCTTGCAATAGTGTTCACATCGCGAGATTTTCTTGATTCTAACAGTGTTGAGAATTTCCATGTGGTTGATTGTATTTAAACTAGTTAGACTATTGTCAATACAGTTTCAAATAAAATAATAGAATATCTAATGTCAGTCAAAAAGTGTCAATTGATTAGTTTGACTTTAGTCTTTTTTCGAGGTGCCAGTGGTTCCTCCCAGTTATCAGAATCAGACATAGAATCAAGTTTATTGGTCCATTAGGCGGTCATGACATTTTTTATATATAGCTCTGACCAACCCCAGGACACCAGTTCAGTTTACAAATGGTTCTTAGACTATTACGACGCTTCCAGATAAGCAGTTCAGACCAGTCTAGAACCCAATTTCAGAATCTAGTCCGATAAGACTCTCATGGTACTTTAAGTTATATGTCCGTGACTAGTCTTAGACCCTAGTTTCGAGCTATCAACTTTGTAGTTCAGTATAAGTTTCCAGCGCACCCAGGATCCCAGAACTATGTTGCCAGCATAGGTTACAGTATTACTTGGCCTGATTGGCCGCAGACTTTTGTGAACACTCAGTTCATGCCTTTATACCCTGGTAAGGTATATAGGGGTCCTATAGGTGGGGTGTATAAATCGGACTCCACATCTAGCTCACATGGTTATATGTCGGTTGTAGACTCTCCCACTAGTCAGTCCAGTCCATTTTCAGAATAATTATCTCATTTCAGTATAGTATCTTAGACTCATTGTTTCAAACTTAGGGCATGTCTTCAACCATTAGACAGGGTCATCTTGACCATGTTAGATTACATCAGTAGTTTAGTTCATCTTGCTTGTTGGTCATTGCGTGTCATTTCAGTTCAGACTTTATATTCAGTTATGTTTCTCCCACTTACTCTATAATACCCGGGAATTGCCTAGGAGAAGACCCAGGAAGCTAAAATGTAAACCTGCAGAAATTGGGGAAAAAGTTGCAGGACGAGAGGAACAACAACTCATGATATGTTTTAACCACGAGCCATTGTAAGAAGTTGTGGTAAGAGGCTAGGTCTGGTGTAGACAATGGGTGTCACAATGACCCATTGTTAGGAAGGACAGCCCGTTGTCTGGAGTCCTGGTAATACAATGGACTTTTAAAATGGAGACAAAGGATGGAAACCACGACCCATTGTAGGATACAACGAGTCGTGGTGAGGCTCGTTGTGAAGGAGTTCAGATTTTCAGAAGAGGGAAACAACGACTGGGTTCAACGACCCATTGGACCCTAGAACGACTCATCCTATACGTTCGTGGTTTGAATCCGAGATATGGTTAGGGCAGTGCTTAGTATGGGCAGATACCACGAGTCGTGGTAACGACCCATTGGTTCACTCATTGTTTGGTCTAGTGACCAATTTTCAGCGAATTTATGGGCATTTCTGTTATTTCTAAGTCCTAAGGCCTTATACTATGTTGTTTAAGGATCGTTTTGGAGGATTTTAGTAGGGGAAAAATCTATTCTAAGCGTATTCCTTCCATGCATGCAAGTTTATAAATTTTAGGAGGTGATCAAGAGCTTCTTTAAGGGATTCTTCTTCCAATTTCTCCTTGGGCAATCAGTGAGGTGCTAGATTCATCCTTCCCATGTATGTAGGGTTTTAGAATGGGTGATTTCTTCCACACCCATGCCCAAATTTCAAATTTAATCACGAATCCTCCTATTCATTTCTATGGGGTTTTACCCAAATGCATGAAAATGTGATTTCTCTTTATGGGTATGATTTAATTGGGTTTTAATTTTTGAGTTATGAATGATGGATAGGTTTTATATTATTTTCTTTAAAATTATGTTTCAAGCTTTTTAAATCTAAAATTCCCATGGATGAAGGTTTATGAAAGTCATGATTTATGATGAATATTTAATATTTTGAGTTTATTGGTGATGGACAAGAATGATTTCAACTTACCCATGTTTATGAGCATATTTTTAAAAGAATTTAGTATGTCATAGTATTGTACAATAACCATATGTTAAAGAATGATTTATGGTTTATGAACAAATTAACGGATTTATCGATTTATGATGTCGGCCGATGAAAAGGGCCTTTGATTCTAGGATAAGCATGTTTTAAAGGGGATCAATCATGAGAAATGTTATATTTTAGCCAATGAATTTAATGCATGATGTTATTGATTCACGTATGAGCCTATATGCATGTTTTTGGGAGCTGTGTCAGGCACCGAGCAGCCCGACGTTCAAAGGACTACGCTGGTGTCTCATAACCACATGCTATCATGATTTTCTAATGATATATTGTATTGACAATGATCCCCTCAAATGTGATATCACGCCTAATGCACGACCCTCGCCTGGTAAGCCAAGGTCGGCTCTGCCTACTTACGCGAGATAGTTGGGGCATCATGAAAGGCTCTACAATGATGGTGTCAGTTATGACGAGTCCTCCCATTGTTCCACATGTGTTATTCATTGTTATGTTTATGTTATTGGCTCAAGTTATGTTTTGATAAAGTTTATTTATGATTATGATTATGAATGATTTAAAAGCCTTGAGCCTTATGTTTTCTTATGAAGTTTATGATACAAGAATGATGTCCTTCTCTTATGTTTATTTATGAGTTTATTTTACTTTTAACATCTGTTTTACCTACCTTGCATACTCGGTACATCCCACGTACTGATCTCATACTTTTTATCCTGTATCGTTTCATGATACAAGGTCAGGATCTTAGGCTCATCCTCATCCTTAGTCCATCTCAGCTTACGATCTCAGAATAGTGGTGAGTCCTCATGTTACGAGGGACGTTTGGAAAACTTTTGTGTTATCTTGTGTTTCAGTAATGTTCGAGTTAGTTGGGGATGTTGTCCCATCAACCCATCATATGTAGTAGAGGCTTTCAGATAGTATGTAGTACTCAGCTTATGTGTACGTCTAGTATTTTTTGATACTATGATATGGTTACATTTCTGCTGTGTTTAATGCTTAATATTCTGCTTATTTAAATGATATTAGTTGTATGCATATGTCAAGGGTTGACTTGGGGTTTCTCGGGGTCCCTTATCCTGTGTCTACGATCCGGGTGTACGTTCGGGTCGTGACATACTCAGTACATTCAAAGTACTGACGCAAACTTTTATGTTGTATCATTTCATGATATAGTTGTAGGTTTCCAGAGTCAGTATCGTTAGCTGTTGCGATTCAGATCCTCCTCCACTGCAGTCGAAGTGTGAGTCCTCATCATTTAGGGGCCTTGTTTTACTTTCTTTCACTCGAGTTATTATTTTTAGTTAGGCTTAGAGTTAGCTGGGGGCTTGTCCTAGCAACTCATCAGTTTGAAGACTTTCATACATAGAGTTAATTTCAGACTTCAAATGTTTAAAATTTTAATGTTTTCTTCTAATTTATTTTCTCAAATGCTCTAATGCTGTTATTTCAAAGCTTCCGCTATATATATTGTTTTACTCAGAATACCAGTGTATGATAGACCAGGGGTAGACTTGGGGTCACTTGTAACTTCAAGTACCGTGTTACGTCAAGGGTGTAGTCTCGGGGCGTGACATGGTCTCAGATCAGGCAAAATTTTATGCTTTTCCCAAGGGTAATCCTACACTTCCAGCTTTGAAATGGCGTTGTTTTGGGCTTTTAAGGGACGTTTTTAGGGGTTTTCTTAGCCTAACCTCTCATTCCCTCCACTCTTCTTGCTTCCCCTCTCAAGATCAAGGATTCGACTAATGTTTTCTTCAAGGCATCAAGGGTTTAGTTCAAGAGGGGATTCTCCTAATCAGGTATGTGGTTTTTTTAACAAGGATATCCTTCCATCCTTGTGCCCAAAATATTTTATTTAAAAACCTGATTTCCTTATTCTAGAAAAGCATGATCTAGGATTTCGATTTATGAATGATTCTTCTATGTCTTCAATGATTTCTAAGACCCATTAGGAGTAAAAGTCATTTATTCTTATGGAATTATTTTAATATCTTGCATTATCTGCTTAATGGTGAAAATGCATGATTATAGAATTTCCTTCTTGAGATAGCCTAAAACTTGGATTGGGAGCTTATTATTGTTCACTTGATCAGACCAAGAACTTGTACCCATGTCTAAAATATGTGAACATCGTAAGAATTCTCTTCAAACCTAGAATATATGATTTGATAGATATATTGACATAGGATTAGAACTTATGGGCTTGATCAATGGTAAGTATGTATATGTTTCATTATGTTTTCAATGTAGATGTTTTTGGTATTTGGTGAACCTATGATAACGGTATGCTAAGCCTATCTTCTTTATGAATTGCAGTAAATTTCGAAATGGGTTCCATGAAATAAATAATGTTTCTACCATGATCTTGGTGTACATGATTACGGTATGAGTTTACTATATGGGTTTTTTCTATAAATTAGAATATATATATATATATATATAAATGTATACGTGCTAAATTGTGAATTGGACCTATGGATACTACATGACTCTATGTTATACGTCGTATGTTATGAACTGAGAACTTGAATGTTGTGGAGGTGTGTAAAGTATGATATCAATCTATAGATGTTCGTAAACGTAGAAAGGGTGGATCAAATGATGATTTTGTACCATGATGATATCAATTATAATGATAAAGCATGAGAAAGATCCTTCAAACTTTTGGGCTTGTTTTTAGTAGAAAGTATCATTAATCCTTTTTAAATGAATATGGCATGATGAAATAAATAAATTCTCATGTTTCTGATTAGCTATGGTAGCATAGATCTGATGAGTAATGTCAGATCAGTACTCCCCGTGTTCTAGTCAGCCAGGGACTCTCCATAGCCAAGAATGGTTCCCTCGCTCAGTTAGGGACTCTCTATAACCGAGAATGTTTTCCTTAGTCATTTAGGGACTCTCCATAGCCGAAAATATTTCCCTTAGTCAGTTAGGGTCTCTCCATAGATGAGAATGTTTCCCTTAGATCAGCCGGGACTTTCCATACCATAGAAAGACTCCCTTAGTTCATTCGGGACTCTCTATATAGAATGTTTCCCCTAGTTAAGTTGGGACTCTCCATAGCAGAGAATTACTCCCTTAGTTTATGCTATCAGTTTGGATCAATTCCATATAGTTCAGACTTAAGTTTAAAATAGATATAGCATAACGCAATCTTAGTTATCAGCGAGTAGTCAGTATAGTGTATGATATCAGTTACTGCTTCAGTTCTTAGTAAATTTACATCACATGCCCCTTATGCATCCGTTTGATTATACTTCGGTAAATTTTTTCAAATTAAAGCTTAATGGAATATATATGTATCTTAGACAGGGTTGTTATATTTCAGTGAAGTTGCATGTCGATGTATCTAGTTTACTTCCCTCTTGTATACTTGCATGTTTAGATTAATTATGTTTCCTACATGTTCATTACATTTCAAGTAGTAACCGCATACTTTATGTGCTATATCATTTCATGATATAGATTCAAGTATCTAGACTCAGCTCCACTGGTAGACACGCTCTTTCTTCCATCTCAGGGGATTGTGGTGAGTCCTCATCTCTCGAGGACAAGGCCAACGTTCTTATTTCAATGATATCTTTCAATTTTCATACTTTAGGAGTTAGCTGGGGACCTGTCCTAGCAACTCATCAACTTATTATAGGCTTTTAGACATGTGTAATCAGATTTAGTCTACGCATTAAAGTTTTGTTAGATTATGTATTTGAGTTTTAAATTAGACTCCATACAGTAGATTCCGCTCAGTTATGTTTCTATTAGTTGTTTATATTGTTAAGTGTTATGCTATGATTATGTCATGGGTCGACTTGGAGCTTTTCGGGGTTCCTTGTCCCGTGTTACGGCTAGGGTGTAAACTCAGGTTGTGACACCTTTATAACTTGGCTCTATAGCATGATCTGAGAAGGAGGGCTAACCATACTATCATGTCTCGTAGCTCCCTTATTATAAAATATGGTGCACAAAACATCTATAAATAAGACTCTGGTAGACACAGCTTGCAGACTCCCTAGGATACGACATTGCTTTTATACCGAGATTTTCATGCCCCGCCTTGGGAGGCGGAACTGGCACCAAATGCCAGAGTAGACTCTGAGCTGACTTGGACGGACACATACACTTCTGGTGCATGCCATCACCACATAGCAAGAAAACAAACGGCTATATCTCAGCTATAAACACAGCCTCGGCCAACTAGGCCAGAACATATAACTTGCATAAGACAGCTAACCCAACAATCACAATAATAAAATGATCCTATGTGGGTGGACAAGACCATCATGCTATCTAAGCCATAACAAAAAGGAAGGCAGGTAGTTCTATAAAAGCTACAACTGAAAAGGATGCTAATAAAAAGCTAAACTAGGCCCCACGTGGGCAACAATACACAGCTGTCTAGGAATTAAAGACAGTAGTGTGCAAGCCTCTAAGAATAAAATATTGGTCGGAATAGGACCTTCGCCTACCTAAAATCTATAGAACAAAGGATAGGAAAAACCTCTACTATCTGGGAACTCCGAACGAAAGGAGGTGACTAATCTGCTACTCTGAATGGCTGCTAAGGAGGTCCCGAAACCTGTCTATCTGAACCTGTAGCAAAGTATGCAGCGCCCTATGTATGGGCGTCAAGACAATATGTATCGAATATGTAAACAATAATAATAATTGAATAGAAGCTTATAAAGAACTAAAGTATTCAGCGAAAAGGGAAAGAAGTTAACCTGTATGCTTTCATAACCATAGCCTATATCTAGTAGACAATTATACAAATAGGAACTTAAGCTCTACGTTTATACATTGATAAGCTATATATAGCAAGCAAGTACACGAACAAGAACCTAACCTGGCCCCTATAGGCCTGGAAGGTAGAATCATCACGTAGATAACCTAGCTGGGCCCCCATATGGCCAGGTAAGTGCCAATCAGTCTATATACCCCTATTGGGCCCCTAAGTCCTTGTAAGTAACTGCAACTATGTCTCAGGCACACTAGGCCTTAATGAGGGTCAGTAATGCTATCTTGGCATAAAAGAAGTTCATAGGAGACTCCAGTGTGGTCCCGAAGGCTTCACTTTAGTCCATTAAGACAACTAATAGCTTCGTAAGCAATAAAGTAGCTCCAAAAGAAATCAAGATCGTAGCTCCGAAGCAGTCTATAGTTTTGTAAATAATAGCAGTACCATAGCTCCGTAAGCAATCTATAGATCTGTTAGCGTTAGCAGCATCATAGCTCCATAAGTAGTTTATAGCTCTGTAAGCAGTTCGTACAACTAGCAGCCTCTTAGCTATTCATGGTGAGAGGTAATATGAAATACAATTGACCCCAACCAGAGTCCCTTCGCTACGATCTCAAACCTAATCCCTCAAAAAGCGTACCTAGCCTTATAGGCCTAATGAAACCGCTATTCACTCCTAAAATAGTTTATGTAGCTGCCAACAGGAACACCCCACATGCCTACACTTGAAAAGAAAGGTCGTAGCCGACCATCCATATAGTTCCTTTGCTTAGAACGACAGTAGGGCTTCTACTAACTGGACATGCTCCTGAGAAGTCAGACTTAACTTCCCACAGGTAGCTTACTATACATCTTAGCCAAAAGGTAATACTGTGGTACTATGATTCTAGTCCCCTAGACATCAACTTGGTCTGTCCAAATTTCATACGGATCCTCTGAGCGATTCATAGCCTCTTAGGTAGGTATATCTAGATTTAGCACCTCGCAGCGACACGTACGTGGGCGTCTGGAAGAGTAGCCCAGGGAATTGGCCCCTCATCTAACCACTAAAAAGGTTCCCCTTTAGGGTATCAGCTAGTCTATCATACTTCTAACAATTGGGATGGTTTCCTGGGCGACCTATAAGACATGCATTAAGTCGGTTGAAGCTAACAGTCGCTGACAGTAGCCAATCATATGGCAAGCTATCACTCAGTTCATTAGGCAATCCTAGTGCCATTAACTCGAAGGTAAGACCACCATATCAAGATTATGGAACTGGAGGTGTCAAGGTGCACCAACGGCTTGTGGCGAGCTTTACTATCTATACAGGCACCAAACAGAAGGCTATATCACCCAGCTGCACCCTATGTTATCCAACCTTACAAAGTTATGCTCAACAGCTAATTGCAAGCTTCTAAGGCCTTGGTATAACATTAAGATATCAGAATCCCTCTAGACAATAAATAAATGAATAGGGAAATCTGTATGGCTCTCCTATCATTTATCACGTTGAAGGTACGCTTTCCCGATAAGGGATGCTATGTTATACCTCACTTCGTCTCGTAGCAGCTAACAACAACATAAATAATCAGAAGCTACTACAGCGATAAAAGTCGTATTAACTATACGACGAGAATACTTGCCGAAAGAGAATAGCCTTAACATACCTTGAGTGTTGTTTTCTACTTCCCCAATCATGTTCCAACCTAGAGCTAGTAATTCATCCAACTCATAGACTTTAGGTTGATGTAATAAATATGTTCTTAATAAATGAAAATAGCTAGTAGCATCAAACAATACCGATAATGACAACAATTTTTGATCTACTCAAATTCAGCAAAAACTCACGAACTTCCTAGAGTTTAGAAGATAGAAATACTTACTTATCAATTCTAGATGATTAGGACTTTATTGGAAGTCATTTCTACAGCTTGTACTCAGCCGCACTCCATCGAACCAGGTCAATTTCGAAGAAATAACTCCGTAGATACGTTTTTCGTAGGCCTAGGAATTATTACCTAAGAAGAATTGATATTTGGAGATGATTTGATGACGTAATTTGGCTTCTAAAAGTAAAATTCCTCGTAACTTATCTCCTCACCCAAGCTTTCACATTTTGGGAAATGATTAAATAAGCCAACCCCTCACACTTAACATATATATATATATATATATATATATATATAGAAGAGAGGTGGTGGCCAGGGGGCGCGACACGCCACTCATGGCGCTGGGGGGGGTGAGGGGGGAGGGGGGCCATGCGGCACTCCTTGCTGCTCGCCTCTAGCTTGGGCCTCCTACTTGCTCAATGATGTACTCGTGTGCTCTCCTCTTCGGGCCTTCTCCCGCATGTGCCATGCCCCCGACACTATCATAAGCGCACACATACGTCCGCTAATCAATAACAACTTAAGGGGTATAACACTAGGTTAATTCTTGTAACTCATTTATTATCCTTCTTAGTTTGAGAAGATAAGTGTGATACCTGTCTGAATAGGTTGAGTAACATTTTGATAGGATAATCGAGTTAGCGACCTACACACTAGCATTAAATGAGTCCCATGTAGTTATTTACCATACATTATTTAGAAAGCCATGATGATCACAACCCTAGCTTATTTCTTCTTGAGTTTAATGGTAATTAGTAAAAGTTGGTACTTTTTGTATTTGACTGAGAGAGACATAATTCCCAAACCCCCAACATTACGAAAATATTTGATTAAAAGAAAATAACCGCATAAGACTTGATTTTACCATATTCCTTATGGGATTCGAGCCCAACATTTTTGGGTACTATATTCGACATCGACCATGTTATACTTCTTATCATATAGGTGTGATTTCGGCATATCACCTGGGTCGTCATGGCATGTGCCAACATCTAAAAAGAAGCTCTAAACTCCGAATGAGTCACGTGCTCATTCAAAGGGTCTAATGGATCTAGTGGGGCTAGTTGATTCCTCTTGCCATTGCCATTTATTCATTCATTGTCTATTTAAGGAGGCATTTTATGCAAATGAGTATAACAGAAGTTAAAATAATAGAGAGAGTTTGGCTTCATCGCATGATATAGAACATAAAAGAAGGAGAGTTTCCTAAAACGTCTCATAGCTACTTCCTCATAAGTCTGGCATTCTTCACAACCATGAAAAAGACTCTACTTAACACAGATTTTGAACACCCTAGGACACACCTGAACCTAATTCTTTGATACTAAGTTTTTCATGACTCCAATTACACCCCTGAAGAAGTATAACGCGAACATTGTCAATAAAGAACCCAACTAAGGTTGGGGTCAATCCCATAGGGAATATGGTCAAGATATATACTAATGATAGTATTCACACTTTTAGTTCAATTATTTCCTAAAAAGGGGAAATTTTAATAGAACACAATATGGTGACAATGTTAAAATATTGTTGTTATCAAGGTTATGCAATTAACACGGGAAATGCTCCCCATGGCATCTTAACTTGGTCAAATTAGTACACTCGTGATCTATTCCAATACTTAGCCTGTAGAACTGATAAATTATGTTCATCTAAATGACTAATTTGTCCCTATTAGATGACTCTACCCAATCACCCGGTTAAGTCTCATGAGCAATTTTACTTTAACCTTTATCAATAGTTCCAAACTAATTCTCATGCAACCGCAGGTCAAGCTATACAATGAAACTCAATTTCAAGGATTTGTTGTTCTTTTCTTTTTCTAATCTCTGCTTCTCTAGGTTCAAACAAGAAGAGAATACAGGCTAGTCCTAATGTTTCACGCTATTAAGAAAAGTTAAACATAAAGAAAAGAACAATACATGCATTCATATTGGTTTAGAATCACTTTGTGTTAACCCTAGTTTGTTATTCCACCATGATTCCTGCAACCCTAATTGTGGAGGGTTTAACTATTCATGGTTGTTAGAATAAAATCATATTTAATAGAAGAAAAAATAACTAAACACCTACAATATTGATGGAATACAAACCCAAGAATCAATTGCACAATCAACTCTTGAAATACCAAGAATAATGATGAACTCTATTAAAGTATTTGAGTATTTGCAAGAAGTTACGAAACCCAAAAACTATGATTACAATTGAAAAGTGATGGATTCATAAGGAAGATAACCTAAAAGTATTAATACAATTAATGAAATCCTTTAAAAATTTAACAGGGATTCTGCTGTCGTGTCGTCCTACAAGTCGTAGCACGATGGTACGAGTTGTAGAAAGCTTCCATAATACCAGTCTGCAACTTCTATCTTCTTAGGTACTGGGGGTTGGTACGACCCGTACAATGATACTACAAGTTGTAGGAGTTTGTCGTGCCTTGAACTTCTAAAACCTGGAATCTCTAAAGTATCACATAGGGGTCCTTGTTACAGTACGTACCATGCTGGTACGACTTGTGCAATCATCTTGTACCCTAAATCTGCCAAGTACGCAACTCTCTAAATCATACCACGAGACTATTATTATGATTCATACCATTCCATAATGACTCATGGCTTTCACTCATACCACTAGGTTCAGCAAGTGCCCTTGTTCTATATCTCATACCACAGACACTTAGTACGGCTCGTACTGTCACTCGTAGGATGGCTCTGTACTTGTGTACCTTCATTTACTTTATGCTATAGGTGTCAAGTATGGATCATACAAAGATAGTATGGCTTGTGATGAGACCTTCAATAAGTCATTTTCTGCTCTGTTTTAGCTCCTTTTCAAAAATCCAACTCCCAGACCTGATTTTCCTACATACAAGGTAAAAGCACCTCATATTCGTATAAACACACCTAAGTACAATAAGTTTTCCTATATTTTAATAACCTAAAGTTTCGTAAACCCAAGACACATCAAGACCCTTAACATAGAAGTTTTGTATGTCCTTAGGCAAATAAGAACACTACTATAAACATGGCGCTTAAATAGAAAGTAAATTAGAAGACTACAACCAACAACACCAAAATTTGCACATATGACCATTACCAAGTATTGGCCCTCTTTTCTTTTTGACATTCAAAACCAGGACTTCTATGTACACATGGAAATATGACACATGGACACAAACAAATCTAGAAATGGCATCAAACTATTAACAGACAACTGGTAGAATGTAGTACAACCTATGTACCCTCACAATTTAAGTCCCAAACACTCACAATGATATGTATATCTGAAATTGAGACTATTAAGTAAATCTCTCACTCACACAAAGAAATTTCAAATACTGTACAAGTGAAACCATAGGCTTGCCCTTATTTTCTCTACTCTGGCATTTTATACAATTAGGTTAGGATCACTATAGGAATTTTATTGCCTTGTAATGTAGGCTTGGGAATGGGTGTGGTACATATAGAAAATAGTGACTAACCCTCCTTGGCACTGCACAACTCTTGGCTTCACTTTTAATTTTTTTCCCCTTTTCCTCTTTTTTCTCCCTTTCTCCATTTTATTCAGCTTTCAACTGGTGGATGTGGTGTATTTTTCACTTTACTATTTTTTTTTTATTTTTTTCTTGTTATTTTCTCAGCATGCCCCACCTTTGTCTTACTAGCCTTTTCTTTTCTCCCCCACCTCATCTATGCACCCCTACAGTAGCCATACCCTCAACTTAGGCATTTTACTTATGTTGAGGTTCACAATGACCAAGGAGGGGCCACGGCGAAAACCGGTTAATTATAAACAAAATAGGGAAAGTGAATAAGCTAATCAAAGAAAAGGTCAATTTTTGGCTCAAGCATAGGACCAAGGTATTCATTTCATTTGGTAGGTAAATTTCAGCTAAAAGTGGGACAAATCAAAAATTGCCTATGATTCTTTCCTAAAAACTGTCCTATGAACTAAGCAATGACTAACCGAGCAAGTTCTAGATCACCTATATAGTATTGAACTAAGTAAGACTCCTCACTCACACATGGTACAAGTTTTCCTCACACTACCTATCTAGTTCATGTACAGCTCTGCTATAGTTAATCATGCTAATCTATCAAATTTCATAAAAAGATCCACATTGGTCAAGCTTTGCAGTAAACAACACAGCTAATCACACAAAAATTTTAGAAGGGTTAGTTATTTCAAAAGTTCAAAAACATCAAGAACATGTGTATTTTTATTGGCTGTTAAGTACTCCTAAGCTACTTCTAGTTAAGCAAACAAAAACATCCTAAACATGTTGGTTCTACTATAAACCATGTTCGAGAGAAAAGAAACACGACAACAAAAACCTTCGGACGAACAAAACAAATAGATACACCACCTACTCAAAAAGCATTCTTTGTCCCCAAAGCACTAAAATGAAAACTGGGATAGGGACATACCTGTGGTGCTCTAAGCACTCTTGTCATCCTGTGTAAGAGAGTATGAAAGAACACTCTCTACCTCTACAATCATTGAGTCAGTGGTGGCTGGCACGCTCAATTATGTGGTGATTGTGGCGGTCGTCCCCTCAGCAGTCTTAGCCGCCTCAGAGACCTCAATATCATCTTTGGCTAAATGTGGCTAACATGAAGGGTCCTCACCCCTCGCAAGCTCCCTAGGCATAGCAGCTAAGCTCTTAGCTCCTCTAGCTCTCTCCTACAACTCAAACATGTACTAGTCATGAGTTTGCCGACTCGCTACTATTGCCCCCATGCACTCCTTTTTCTCTATCATCCTCCTCTTCTTGGAGGTCCTCTCATCAACTACCTTTGATGATTTTCTCTTTCCTCTATCTCCACTAGACGGCTCATGAGTCTAGAATGCCCAAAAATCGAACTCCTTATCGGGCTCATTCTCAAACAACATAATGGTGTGGCCTAGTAATATGGTTGTGTAATACCCCGGAAGCCCTAAGATCAGACCCTAGGTTTGAAACTGAGAAAATTGGATTTTCTACACTAGGTCATAGGACGAGTCGTCCAATGACCTGTGAGGTGCACCACAAGTTGTTAAGTGAATCATAGGGAGAATGGTGGACTTGGTTGGAATTGTGTGTTTATGGATGACCACGGGTCAGACCATGAGTCATGGTCATCACAACGGGTAATCATGTGGGTCGTGGTTAGTGGTTGGCTTAAAGATTGAAGGTTTCGAGCAGTGATCCTAATGATTGGTCACTACGAGATGTAGGGTACACCACGAGTCGTGTGTCCCTTGTGGTGAGTACTGGAGTGGACGTATACTAGTGATGGCAATGACAGGCAGGCCATTATTCCATCCCTCAGGCCACGACTCGTCCAATCCCTCGTTGATATTGGGAGTGAGTATTTTTCTACGAATTTATTAAGGGATTTTCCGTAATTCCTAAGTTTCTAAGACCTATACTATGTCGTTTTAAGCTCAGAAAAATGTGTTATAAGAGGGGTAAGTTCATTCTAAACCTATTCTCTTCCATGCAAGAAACTCTAAAAGCTCCTAAGTTTGATCAAGCTTAGATTCGTAAAATTCTTCCCCAAATTTCCATTGGTATTCAAGAGGGTTGTGATATCAGATTTCTCTAGGTGTAGGGTTATGAATGAATGTATTTTTCCACACCCATCCCAATCTCTATTCAATTTCATGAAAACTCAAGTTGATGGATCTATGAGGTTTTAACCCAACATGTGAATTCTCTAAGTATCAATCATGGGTATGATCTATGCATGTTTCTAATGTTGAATTATGGTTAATGGGAATATCTTACAATGTTTTCAATTATAAATTATGTCTTCATGTTTTACAAATTACGATGCCCATCTATAGAAGTTCATGAAAGTTTAGATCTATGATATATGTATTCTAGTATGATGAGATTTATATGATGAAAGTATGATATTGAATTATCCATGTCAATGTTCATGTTTTCAAGTGATCATGTCTATGTCAAGCATGTTTAAGTATTGGGCAAGACTATATGATCAAGTATGTGTCATGATTTACCTAAATTTCATGTTATTAGCTTACCACATGGATTTAGAGTCTAGACTCCCATTATTTTCAGCTTCTGGTATGGTTTGAGCCCAAGGCTCCTCATGTTATGATTTCAAATTTATGCATCTATATTATGAGTTAGCTTCATCACTAGACGGTGGTTTAGCTTTGTTGAAAAATGATGGAGAGTATGTGCATGTTTTTGGGAGTAGTGTCTAGTACCGAGTAGGCTAAGGGTCAGTCAACCCTATGCCTCAGAACTATGTGCCAATGTAGGTATGCTCAGATTATTGGGACCTCCCTGGTGAGCTTCCTCTGCCCCCAATCGGTCATCAGCTTGATATCAATATCATGGTAGCGTCTTAGCATTGGCAAGGCTTTGGACACCTCTGCCCACTTGAGTGTACTAGTCGGGACCACGTAAGCTCTATCGTGGTAATGTCGATATAAGGCGAGCATCCATTTCTTCCTCATAATTCCAGTTATGTATTTTCATTAGTCATGACATTATGTTTTAAGCAAGTTTGACCCAATGTTTAGTTTTACTTATGAATATTAGTTTTCAGCTTTGGGTCATTTGATTAGGTTAGGATTTTTAGTTATTATACTTAGTTATGTAAGAAACATATTTTCAGATAATAGCATGCAAGCCCTACTCTCAGACTCTTATGATGAACTATTTATGTTATGCATGATCACTAATTCTACTTACTTAGTGGTTTTACTTACCTTACACACTTGGTACATTCCACGTACTGACCGCATACTCTATCCTTTATAATTTCATGATAAAGACTCACATATTCAAGCTCAGTCCGGCCATTAGCCAAACTCTCAATATTAGCATCTCCTAGTCTCAGTTGGTGAGTCCACATCTTCCGCGGGCCTGTTATCAGTTCTATTAATATTTTCAGTTTCAAACTATAATGAGTTAGTTGGGGTCTTGTCCCATCAACTCGTTAATAGTAGAGGTTTATCAAACATATTATGTATTTCAATTTCAGCCTTGTGTTATGTAACCAGATGTTATGATATTTTCAGACTTCCACTATATTATATATATTAGACTTCCACTTGATTATGTTGAGTTTAGATGTCATGTTCATTCCATGGGCCGACTTGGAGCCTCTCGGGGTTCTTTGTCCCGTGCCTCGATCCAGGCCTATGTTCAAATTGTGAAAAACATGGTATTAGAGAATTAGGTTTTGAAGTGTCCTAGGGTTTCTGAAAGCCGCGTTAAGTAGAGTCTTTTTCGTGGGTGTGAAGCGCACCACACTTATGACGAAGAGACTACGAAACATTTTGAAATGTTCTCTTCTTTCATGATCTAAGTCATGCGATGAAATGTCTCTCTATCCTTCTAACACGTGCTATATGCATTTGCAGAATCATGCCTCCTCGCCAAGTTAATGGAAGAAGGGATAGATATAGAAATGGCCATGAGAATGGCAATGGGGAGGGGCACCAGCAGGCCCCACCAACCCATGAGGATCATGTACCTGAGCAAGTTGCTTACACAAATTTTAGGTAAGCCATTCAAATTCTAGCTCAGTCTTTGAGCGCCCAAGTCAACCAACAGGCGATAGCGCATGTCCCTCAGAATGGCAATGCGGCAGCTGCGAGAGTTAGAGATTTCATGAGTATGAACCCTCTCGAATTCCTTGGGTTAAAGGTGGATGAGGATCCACATGAGTTTATTAATGAGGTTGCACACATTTGGTTCATGCAGTGGAAAGATAGCAGGACAATTGGAGCAGGCCCCATTGGTTGGGATGAGTTCCATATCGCATTTCTGGATCGATTCTTCCCGTGGTAGACGAGGGAAATTATAGCAGCAGAATTTGTGAACCTAAATCAAGAAAAGATGACAGTTTAAGAGTATGCATTAGAGTTCACTCGCCTATCCAAGTATGCACCTGAGATGGTGACAAATCAGAGAGCCCGAGTGAGTCGGTTCGTGCATGGGATAGCGGACTACTTTGTCCAAGATTTCCGGACTGTGATTCTTCATCAGGACATTGTCTTTCCCAAGATAGTTTTGTACGCCCAACAGATGGAGGCGGTATAGGTGAGTGAAAAGGAGAGAGATGCCAAGAGGGCCAAGACTGATAGCCTCGGATTCTCCCAACAAAGACCTAGTAGGCATCTTCAGCAGTCCCACTAGAGATCTTCACTGCCAGCACCATCAGCTATGAGTGTGCCATCTAGATCTGTGCATAACCAGAGGGGGCGAGCATTAGGCTCTAGAGGTTAGGGTAGCAGACCCGCAGAGTCCAGCATCCCAGAGTGTGGTAGGTGTGGTCGGAGAAACACGGATCAGTGCTTAGCAAGTTCCAGTGCTTGTTTCATGTATGGGAAGCCAGAACCAATTCTTTGAGATTGCCCAGCAACCAGATGGCCATGATAGGGGCCGAGGACTAGGCTCTAGTTTAGCAGCTCCACCAGCACGCTCAGCTTAGTAGGGGGCATCTACTAGTGCGGGTGGTGGTCAATGCCAAAATAGATTCTATGACCTAGCATATCATCAGGAGCAGGAGGTCTCTCTAGATGTAGTTACTGGTATGTTACAGGAATTCCACCTTGATGTATATGCATTGTTAGATCCAGGGGCTACATTATCTTTTATGACACCCTATGTTGCTGGTAGTTTCAGTGTCAATCCCGAAATTCTATCATAACCCTTCTCAGTTAGTGATTCTGTTATAGCTCCATGGGTATACAGAAATTGCCCTATCATAGTTCTTTTGAAAATCACCTCAGCAGATTTATAGAGATAGCCATGACTGATTTTGATGTTATCTTCAGCATGGATTGGCTACATGCATGTTATGCCTCAGACAATTGTAGAACCTGTGCAATAGAGTTCAGATTTCCAGGTGAGCCAGTCCTAGAGTGGAAAGGTAGTCTAGCTGTGCCTATAGGTAATTTCATTTCCTACCTCAAGGATAGAAAGATGATTTCTAAAGGTTGCGTTTACCGTCTAGTTAGGGTTAAGGATGCTACATCTGAAACCCTGACTATCCAGTCAGTCCCTGTGGGTGAATAGCTAGAAGTGTTTCCAAAGGATTTACCAGGGATTCCCCCTGAACGGGAGTTCGATTTTGATACTGACCTTCTTCCCGATACGCAACCTATATCTATTCTTCCTTATAGAATGGCTCCAACTGACCTAATGTAGCTGAAGGTGCAGTTGAAAGACCTCTTAGACAAGGGTTTCATCAGACCTAGAGAATCCCCATGGGATGCACCAGTTCTTTTTGTCTTAAAGAAGGATGGTTTTCTTCGTATATGCATTGAGTATCGGTAATTGAACAAGGTCACCATCAAGAATAGGTTTCCCCTCCCCAGGATTGTTGATTTGTTTTACTAGCTTCAGTGTGCTAAGTGTTTATCCAAGATAGACCTCAGATCCAAATACCACCAGCTGAGGGCTTGGGAGAGTAAAATCCCGAAGACAGCCTTCAGGACTCAATATGGTCACTATGAGTTTGTAGCTATGTCGTTTGGATTAATGAATGCTCCTGTAGCTTTTATGGACTTGATGAACAAGATGTTCAAGTCATACTTGGATATGTTTGTGATTGTGTTATTAGATAATATTCTCATGTACTCTCGAAGTGAAGAGGAGCATGTCGCTCATTTGAGGGTGGTGCTACAGATTCTTACGGATCACCAACTATATAAAAAAGTTAGTAAATGTGAGTTTTGGTTGAACTCAATGGCATCTTTAGGTCGTGTGGTGTTAAGTGAGGGCGTATAGGTGGACTCTCAAAAGATAGAAGCAGTGAAAAATTGGCCTAGACCAGTTAGCCCTTCGGATATTAAGAGTTTCTTAGGTTTAGCTGGTTAGTACCAGATGTTTGTTGAAGGGTTTTCATCTATTGCAGCACCATTGACTAAGTTGACCCAGAAGAAGGTAAAGTTTCAGTGGTCAGTGGCCTATGAGAAGAGCTTCAAAGAGTTGAAGACTTGACTCACCTCAGCATTGGTATTGACCCTACCTGAGGGTACCAATGGGTTTGTGGTATATTCTGATGCTTCAAGGATCGACCTAGGTTGTGTATTAATGTAGCACGATAAAGTTATAGCCTATTCTTCCAGGCAACTGAAGGTCCATGAAAAACACTATCTCAACTGAAGGTCCATGAAAAACACTATCTGACTCATGACCTCAATTTAGCAGCGGTAGTATTTTCCTTGAAGATCTGGAGACACTGTCTGTACAGGGTCCATGTGGATGTGTTTACTGACCACAAAAGCCTATAGTACGTGTTTACCTAAAAAGATCTGAATCTACAATAGAGGAGGTGGTTGGAGCTATTGAAGGATTATGGTATGAGTGTCCTTTATCATCTGGGAAAAGCTAATGTGGTGGCAGATGCTCTTAGTAGGCTTTCTATGGAGAGTGTGCCATGTAGATGAGGAAGGGAAAGAGCTAGTAAAGGATGTGCATCAGCTTGCATGACTAGGAGTTCATCTTGACTCAACAAATGGTGTTGTCATTATTCATAATATATCAACATCCTCTTTAGTGACTGAGGTCAAGTCTAGGAAATACGAGGATCCTATTTTGGTAAAGTTGAAGGAAGTCATTTAGAATCAGAAGGTTGAGGAATTCTCCCAAGGGGGAGACGGTGTGCTTCAATATCAGGGTCGTTTGTGTGTATCGGGTGTTGATGAATTGAGGAACGGATGTTGCACGAGGATCATGGTTCTAGATATTCTATACATCCAGGTGCAACCAAGATGTACCATGAACTACAGGAAGTCTATTGATGGAATGGAATGAAGAAGGGCATAGCAGATTTTGTGGCTAAGTGTTCAAATTATCAACAAGTGAAGGTTGATCATCCAAGACCTGGATATCTACTCCAAGATATTAGTATTCCTACTTGGAAATGGGAGGAGATCAATATGGACTCCATTACTAGGTTGCCTCGTACACGCCGATACTATGAGTCTATTTGGGTTGTTGTAGACAGGTTGACCAAAGCAACTCATTTTCTACCGGTCAAAACTACCGATTTACTAGAGGATTATTCTTAGTTATACATTTGGGAGTTAGTTCGATTTCATGGAGTTTCCTTGTGCATCGTATCATATAGAGGTACTTAATTTACCTCCAAGTTTTGGAGGTCGTTTCAGAAGGGACTTGGCACTCAAGTCAAGCTTAGCATAGCATTTCACCTGCAAAAAGATGGTCAGGCTGAATGGATGATTCAGATTCTTGAGGATATGTTGAGAGCGTGTGTGATTGATTTTAAGGGTAGTTGGGATGATCATTTTCCTCTCATTGAGTTTGGATATAACAACAGCTACCATTCCAGTATTTAGATGGCTCCGTTTGAAGATCTTTATGGGTGGAGGTGTACATCACCTATTGGTTGGTTTGAGGTTGGTGAAGCTGCATTGATAGGTCCAGATTCAGTTCATGAGGCTATGAAAAAGGTTCAACTCATAAAGGAAAGGTTGAAAACAGCTCAGAGTCGCAAAAAGTCCTATGCAGATGTGAGGAGGAGGGAGCTTTAGTTTGAAGTTGATGATTGGGTGTTTATAAAGGTATCCCCCATGAACGGAGTGATAAGGTTCGAAAAGAAAGGGAAACTCAATCCCCGTTATGTTGGTCTGTACTGAATTGTGAAACAAGTTGGCAAGGTAGCATATGAGTTGGATTTACCCTCAGAAGTAGCTTCTGTTCATCCAGTTTTCCATGTATCGGCCCTAAATAAGTTCTTGGCTGATTCGGCTTTGGTTGTCCCGGTGGAGAACGTGGGTGTGAAGGATAGTCTTCGCTATGAGGAGGATCTAGTGGAAATACTTGATTGTTTGGTTCGAAAATTAAGAAACAAAGAAGTAACCTCAGTTAAGGTTTTGTGGAGGAACCAGCATGTTGAGGGAGCTACGTCGGAAGCCAAAGTAGATATAATGGCTAAATAACCGCATCTATTCCCTCCCGACTCATTTTCAATTTGACATATCAGTTTCCTCCGTAGTACTCTATTCGGTTTCATCTTCAAAACATGTGCCCCAGTTTCTTTTATGTCAATGTATGTATTTGTGATTCATGAGTTCAGTTCAGTCATGTAGTTCAGCTCAGAGTCAGTCACTCCGTCAATTTTCAGCTTAAATATTAAGTATCTGAGTATGATGATTGCATTTCTCAACTTTTCAGTATGATTAACCACACTCGAGGAAGAATTGTAACACCCCGAAGCCCTAAGATTAGACTTGAGGGTTGAAACGGAGAAAATTGGATTTTCTGCACCAAGTCACAAGACGAGTCGCCCAGTGACCCGTGAGGTGCCCCATCAGTCGTTAAGTGACTCGTGGGGAGGAGGATGGACTTAGTTGGAATTGTGGATTTGTTGTTGACCAAAGGTGTGTCACGACCCGAATGTAGACCCAAATCATAACACGAGACAAGGAGCTTAGAGAGACTCCAAGTCGACCCATGGTATGAACATTCATCTAACTTCATATCACTTAAAGCGAAATACCGAACATATATAGAGGAAAAATAAACGTAACATAACATAGCATGATAAGCGGAAAGTACTAGAAGTACGTAGTAGCTGAGTACCACAATCAGTCTGAAATCCTCTATCATATCAGATGGGTTGATGGGATAATATCCCCAACTAACCCAACAAATTGAAACAAAGAAACATCACTGTCTAAACATATGGACTTCGGAACATGAGGACTCACCAAAGGGTTGATAGCTAGCTCTTAGATAGACTACTAACGGGGATGAGCCTGAGAGTCGTGTTCTATATCATGAAACGATACAACATAGAAAGTATGCGGTCAGTACGTGGAATGTACCGAGTATGCAAGGTAATTAAAATGGTCATTTAAAATATATAAAACTCATTAATGATCATAAGAATAGGACAGCATGCTCATAACATAAATATCATATATAACGTAAGGTTCAAGGTTTTCAAAACATTCGTAATACAATCGTAATCATAATCATAAGACAAAAGCTTATTGAACATGACTTGACCCAATATACATAATCATAAACATGCGTAAATCATGAGGAACAGTGGGAGATTCTCATAACCGACATACCCCATACGAGCACACATGGAGTCTGACCTATAACCCTAGTCGGCAGGGCATTCGTACCTTGCCAAGGGTAAAACCATGAAAGACGTGATATCACCATGAAAAGGGCCATTTGGGCCCGGAGACATTCACAAGGAATGTCCCATCATGTCCTATGGTGCTACGTAGTTCTGAGATTTAGGGCAGAACCTAGGCTCCAAACCTACAAGGTGTTAAATACTACCCCAAATCATATATAGTTCTCATAGTATAATATGCATGATATTCATGGGTTAGTAAAATTATGATAATCATAGACTTGCTTGTAAATTCATGAACGAGCCATGAGGTTAAGGCCCGTGAGTCGACCAAAAACATAATTCGAAAATCATGGGATTCATGCATGCTTGTAGATCATACATATACTTTTCAAATCTTCAAATCATAATGTGTATTTGAATAAATCCCTATTTCAAATCATAAATCATGATTGGTTTATTAATATCAACAATTTATGTAAAGATCATAACTCGATTCATCATAGAACATGCATAATTAGGTTTATTTAGGAGAAATTCAAATCAATAATTTTTAGTATCAAATTAATCGTAGAATCAGATCGTAATCCAGAAAATATAATATAAATCACAAAAGAAAATAACCCATAAATAGATCACTAGAATTCCACAAGATTTATGTCAAAACCACAAAGGATTTTTGATCAAATTTCATGAATTAAGAGAGATTGGGCATGGGTGTGAATGAAAACACCCATTCATAACCTTACATACCTAGGTAAGATCAATTCTCTCCGCTCCTAGAAAGCCCAAAAGGAAATTGATGAAGAACACCTTGAAGACTAGCTTGATCAACTCTAAACTTTTCTAACTTTGCCTGCATGAGAATGAATAGGTTAGGAGGGCTTAACCTATCTTAATGAACTTCAAAAAATAACATAAAACAACATAGTTTAGGCCTTAGGAACTTAGGAATTACGGAAAAGTCCTTACTAAATTCGCATAAACCAACTGCTAGGTGGTCCTAATGGAGGACCTAACCACTTGTTGCTTAGGGTCACGACTCGTGGAGTCGGTCGTGAAGTACATCGCTTGGTCTTCAACAAAAACATACACTGCTTAACCATGAGTCACCCCGCGAATCGCGAGGACTGACCATGACTCGTGGGGTCCTCTAGTCGAGTGCACTGCCTCCCTTCTTCTCTTTTCTTTCCTTACCCACCCCACGGCTAACCTAATGACTTGTGGAGTATGACCACAAGTTGTTGTCATGCTTGTTGGGTCCTTTTTTTCTCAAACTTCCCAAGCTCCCCGCTGGCCTTCCCATGAGTCACACCATGACTTTGGGATGCACCAATGAGTCATCCCATGACACGTTATGTGCCTAGTGCCAGTGTTTAAGATTTTCTCTATTTTAACTCCCAGTCTAATTTTTGGACTTTCAGGATATAACAGAGTGAGACCACGAGACGTGGTCATCACCACAGGTCATCAAGTGGGTCGTGGTCAGTGGTTGGCTTAAAGGTTGAAGGTAATGATCCTAACGATTGGTTATCACGAGTCATAGGGTACACCACGAGTCGTGGTGTTCCTCATGGTAACCAGTGGAGTGGAGGTATACCAGTGATGGCAATGACAGAAATGCCACGACTCGTCTAGTCCCTCGTTGGGACCAGCAGTGAGTATTTTTTTGCGAATTTATTAAGGGATTTCTCATAATCCTATGTTCGTAAGACCTATACTACATCGTTTTATGTGTTTCTATTACTATGAAATTCATAAATGAAGTAGTTAATGGTAGGGTTACCATTATCCTTTTTGGAGTGACGAATCTTGTATGAGTTCCTAAGAAAAGGAATTTGTCGATTTTTTGGGGTCTCAAAGGGGCGTGGAAATGCATAAGAACTCTTGAATGGAAAAGAGAAGTAACTCCAGTTCCAAATGCCTTTCCAAATTGAAAGGAGACCGATGAAGAGATTCGATTTATTCTCTTTTGTCTTGGCCTTCTACTCTCTTTCTCTGCATGTAGAATCGTCGATTTTGTGTCTGCTCGGCTAGTCAATATGCCCTTTACTATACACTTTCTGAACGGATGCATCTAAGTGTCAACTGAATGCGTAAATGAAACGAACTTCCCTACGTTCAATAAAAAGAAAGATTGTCTAGCTGTAGCCATGCCGAATGGAGAAGGAGGGGCAATGATCGCAAGTCTCTCCCAGGTGAAGCTAGAGATGAAACATTGAAAATTTGCTTGGTAATGTCAATAAAATAGGGGAGAAGGGAATTCCATATACTCAGCTATCTTCCAATATCGGGATTCTGACTCCTTATATGTATGCAAGCAAAGAGTGAGTGGAAGGTAGATTTGGCACCTTTAAGAGGAACAAAGTCTTCTCCATCATTTCTAGGGGAAACCAAACTCAAGTGAAGTTAAGCCGAGTCTGCTTCACACCTTTGCTACCGTGCATTCACTGCCAGTCACTCCTAAATCTACCTAGTATGGACTACTAAATCGATTCCTCTTGGCTTGATTAAAAAATCCTCTCAGAAGCCCATGTATATTAGTCAAAGATGTGACTTTCACAAGGCCAATTGCTCTTTGCTGTCAGATGGAAAGTTAGCTCATAGGGCTAGCGATGGTACTCCACGGAAGATGCGTGAATTGGCCTGCTGAATCAATCTTGCTTAGGGCAGGTGACTATCTTCAATTATCAGATTTGAACTGATGACTTATGCCTTACCATGGCATTACTCTACCACTGAGTTAAAAGGGACTTTTTTATTTAATTCTAGAATTATTCATTTTATCTATCTTAAGGCTGCTATCGATTCCTTATCTGTTATCCTGACATCCTGTATGCAGGGTTGTTCGGAAATCCCTTTGCAACTTCCTGGACGTTCATATTTTGTTATGTAGTCTTCCAATTACCATGTAGTTTCTATAATATAATAAAGACTATAGGTCATCGATTGTGACATTTACAAAGGGTCAACCCCTCAGATTTTTTAGTTCTTGGTCTATTCACAGTTAAACATCATATGCTTGTATGGATAGCTACTGAAAGGGTGTATGGCATGAAGAACCTCCATCATCGCCCTCTTCCAGTGAGGGGCACACAAGGCTTCCCTTCTAGTATTTGGTATGGATACCGAATTACAAGTGGATATAAAGGCCTTCTAGGAGGATGACAATTTTGTATAGGATATATAGTAGTTCAAAAGGAGTTAGGTATAGGATCTTTTTCCCTTTTCCTGACTACAATCGTAAGATCAAGATCAGAAGCTTCAGGGTTAGTTTCACTCTCTTCATCTTGAGGCGTATTAAAATTTCCCAATTCAATGGAAAGATCCTCGCTGTTAACAAGAGGAACATAAGGGACAACTAGTTCCACCTAAAATTCATGGAATTTGTTTATAATTAGAATAGATTCGTAGACCAGGTCGACTGATTCATTTTAAATTTAAAATATTTCTATAGGGACTTTTCCTATTCCTTCTATGTCACAGGGTTAAAACCAAAAAATATTTGTTGTTTACTTATTGTTTTCTCATGTTTTCGATGAAACCCTCTCGTAAAAGTATTTGAACAATATTTTTGGTAATATTAGTAGATGTTATTTGTGTGGAAGTGAAACCCCATGGGATTATAGAACGTAAATCAGTGCACAAGCCTATGCAAACAGGTTTAAAAGCGGTACATAGCCTGCTCGTGGAACGCATGATAAGTGAGGCGGTGGAGGAACGTATAGATGTGAGGAAGATCAAAAATCATAAACCCCTGTCTCCACCTTTTATTCATTTTATGATGATCCTTTCTATCCTCCTTTTTAATACTTGTCAGTTCTCTTATTTGATTGGCTTTGATCCCTACCTTATTATGGAGAGGGTCAAAGGTAGCTTTCTAGTCTATCTTCAAAAGTAGAGAAGGTTTAGTGGTCAGTAAGAAACTCCTCAATCAAGATGAATGAGACCTTTCATGGAAGTCTTAGTTGGACTCTACACCGCTATGCACCTTACGTCAATCTAGATGATAACAAGGCCTTTCTTCCACATGAAAAAGGAGTAGAGGCTAAACTCCATCAAACTCCTCAATCAATATCAACAAGATGTCGTGACCGCTTAGGCTTGGTTTACTTTGGTTTGAATGTAAACTAAAATAAGTAGCATTTATTCAAACAAAGGGAACCAAAGGTTTCCTTGTTTAGTACTACGAATGTAGTTCTACTATTAAGATGTTTAATATTAATAAAAAAGTTAAGTGTTGTAGTGGATCAAGAACTAGCATGAAAGTCGATCTATTACCACTAGCGCTGTTGTTCCTATTTCATTTTCTTCTTCCAAACCCTTCTTATAAAGTACTCACTGAGTTACTTATGGAATCTCAAATCTCTCTCGACACCGAGAATTCTTTATGTGTCCAGGTCGATTAGAGGTTCGGCTTCCTTCTCCCCCACCTATTAGCCTTCTGGACCCGTGAAGAAAAAAGCTCCCTCTTTTTCCTATATTTGACTAGTAGGACTAATTAATGACCTTTTGATCTATATCGTTTTAAGGTTATCCAGGTATGATTAGAAGTTCAAAAATGAGTGGAGCCAGTTTCCATGGATCCACATGTTCCTAGCCGGGCCTAAATGGATGAATGAAGAAGCGTGCCCAGGTAGACTTCAAGATCTCTTGCTCTGCCTATCCTCCTACGTCTTATTCCGGGGGTCATAGAAAGATACGCACCGCCTACTCTTTAAAGCCCTACCATTATATTGTTGAAAATGAAAGCGGCTTGTCCTCACTAATGAAAAACGTTCAGCCAATTGACTCTAAGGAGAGGGGCTTTTCCGAAAGGCTCTAAAGTTTTACATATATAGATATAGTGAGTGTGCATGCGGGGTGTAGGTATACCACTTACGATAAAGAACCCCAAGTAAGTAAAGTAGTTAACCAAACACAAGTAACAAGTTCGTCAGTCCTTCTGATGCCTCCCGTTCATTCTTCTTCATTTCATCATTTTGCTGTGTTGTTCTGGTCATAGGTCCCAAGCCCTACTTAGAAATCCCTCTTCCCTCTCCTTAAGTTAAGAAAAAAACAATGCTGCTTGATTGAACGAACATTGGATGAACCTTTCTAACTGACACCCCAGTCATAATGCCACCCACGTCTTTCTTTCTTTTGACCAAGCCTTCTAAATCCAAATTTTTTGTCCTTTTATTTGAGTTCATAATAATAATAACCAGAGGGTTTCATTAATGAAAAGAAAAGTGAAGGCCCTCCATCTGCTATCATTGTGGTTTCCATGGATTCTTTATCAATTGACCACCCTTTCTTTGAACCTTGTCAATGATCGAATTGGTACGACAGTTGACGTTGCTCCTGCTATAATTCAAGGGCCATCAGCAGAAATGTCTCGAGGAGTAGTTAAATAGGCAGGAGATAATAACAGAATAATTGTGTGCTCTGGTGGACCTAATACTTATGTACCCGGGCTAGCACCCTCTTTCCCTAGCAGAATGCTATCTATTCTTATTAATATATTACCTTCCATTATTAAAAAAAACACACACAAATTTAAAATGTTAAGATATTCTTAATGATATTCGGGCTTCTACCCAGCGGAGTCTTCCATAACTGACCGACCACTATAACATTTCTCATGTCACTTCGTCGATGATATCTCGTATATCCTTACCTTTATTATATCATCTCCCCAGTAGAAAATTGATATAGAGATGAGGCCTTCTGGTGAAGCCAAGTCATTTTCGGGCCACCAATCCCTGCAACTGAAGAGAAGGCCCTATGGAGTAAAGGGAAGTGTGTATGTTTACACACTTCCTGCCTTCCAAAGGTTCCTAGAGGATGGGCCAGACGCAGCAGATCGACGACCCGCGAGCGGGTTCCCACTGGAAGGGGAACAGGAGACGACCGGATAGAGAATAATGAGAAGTAAAGAAACTGTATAATGTCCTCTAGTTCCCAATTTGAAATAGAAAGAATGGCAAGTATGGTAGTTAGGATATTACGTTATAGGGGATATAGTGTTCAACTTTCAGAAAGCCATTTATCTGACATCATAGGAAATGCAATATATTATGAAGTACTGGACAGTTCCTTGCTATTTATATTGCTATTGCTATAAATCATAAGGCATGTCAAAGTAAGGTCCTCACTCAGCTCTCAGGCTATCTGGGAATAGCTCCACCAGACATAGAAGAAAGGAAGGTAGGATTGGTAAGCTTTACCGGAAAGAAGATATTCGACTAATTCAGGAGGCTACTACTGGCGAGGCATGCCGATCTTGCCACCAACAAACTTTTGACTCTGACTGTGAAAAGCTCCAAATAGTCACACAGTAGTTTAGAGTAGAATGAGTGAAAGCCACTTGACTCTAAGGAAAGGAGATCTAAGCTGGAACTCAATACTGACAGAAATGGTCATCTATGCTCCTTTCTTTATATAGATATGTCTTTCTCTTGATGGAATATACCAAGAAAATTCTTCTTTTTAGAACCACAACTCAGTGAAGTAGGTGACAACTGTTATTAGGTTGTATCTTAAGGCATTGGCTCTCTAAAAAAAGGATTTTCTATCGTTGCATGGGTTACTTTTTGTATAAAACATATTGACTACAAATTGAACAGAAGAAAGAATGTTGATTGTTCGACAACGTGAAGTCTGCAATCTCGACTTAGAATAATCAAATGCCCACAATCTCGACTTAGAATAATCAAATTCCCATCACGAGTCACACTATACTAGATTTAGCCAATTCGGGTGCAGATGGGGATTCCCCAATAGATTCTACAGATTCAGATTTGGATGCCCCTACGCATAAGCATATGGATAGGGATGCCGATTCAGATGCGTCTAAAAAGGCTCATTTGAGTGATTCATAAACCCTCTTCGGGATAAACAAGCAAGGGTTTCATTCTCTACTTATGTGAATGCTACTTCAAGAAATGCTACTTTAGGATAAACTAGATATGTTGCGACGCACCAACTGAAGATACTAACGATTTCTCTAAATAAAATGGAACATTCAGTGGCAAGCTCAAAAAAATGTGTTTTAAGAGGGGTAAGTTCATTCTAAGCCTATTCTCGTCCATGAATGAAACTCTACAAGCTCCTCAGGGTGGTCAAGCTTAGATTCATCAAATTCTTCGCCAAATTTCAATTGGGCATTCAAGAGGGTGGTGATATCATATTTCTCTAGGTATGTAGGGTTATGAATGGGTGTATTCATCTACACCCATGCCGAATGTCTCTTCAATTTCATGAAAACACAAGTTGATGGATCCATGGGGTTTTAATCCAACATGTGAATTATCTAAGTATCAATCATGAGTATGATCTATGCATGTTTCTAACATTTAATTATAATTAATGGGAATAACATAAAATGTTTTCAATTATAAATTATGTCTTTATGTTAAACAAATTGTGGTGCCCATCCATGGAAGTTCATGAAAGTTGAGATCTATGATATGTATTCTAGTATGATGAGATATATATGATAAAAGTATGATTTCGAATTACCCATGTCCATGTTCATGTTTTCGAACGATCAAGTCTATGTCAAGCATTTTTAAGTATTAGGAAAGCCCATATGATCAAGTATGTGTCATGATTTACCTCAATTTCATGTTATTATCTTACCATATGGATTTGGAGTCTAGACTCTCACTATTTTGAGTTTGTGGTATGGTTAGAGTCTAGAGCTCCTCATGTTATGCTTTCAGATTTATGCATGTATGTTATGAGTCAGCTTCGTCACTAGATGATGGTTTGGCTTCATTGAAAAATGATGGAGAGCATATGCATATTTTTGAGCATAGTGTCTAGCACTGAGCATGGTAAGGGTCAGTCAATCCTATGCCTCAGAACTACGTGCCAACAAAGGTATCTTCAGATTATTGTGACTCCCTTGTGAGCTTCCTCTGCCCCCAAGAGGCGTTCAGCTTGATATCAATATCATGGTAGAATCCTTAGCCCTGGAAAGGCTTTGGATGGCTCTTCCCACTTGAGTGTAATAGTGGGGACCATGTAAGTTCTGTCGTGGTAATGTTGGTTATAAGACGAGTCTCTCATTGTTCCTCATAATTTTAGTTATGCATGTTCATTAGTCATGATATTATGTTTTCAGCAGGTTTAACCTAATGTTTAGTTTTACTTATGAATATCAGTTTTCAGCTTTGGATCATTTGATTCAGTTATGATATTCAGTTATGATACTCAGTTATGCATGAAACATGTTTTCAGATAATCGCATGCAAGCCCTACTCTCAGACTCTTATGATGAACTATTCTATATTATGCATGATCACTGATCTTACTTAGCGGCATTACTTACCTTACATACTCGGTACATTCCACATACTGACTGCATACTCTATGTTGTATCGTTTCATAATACAGGATTAGTCCTGCCATCATATAGACTCTCAGTATTAACATATCCCAGACTCAGTTGGTGAGTCCTCATCTTTCGAGGGTCCTTTATCAGTTGTATTAATATTTTTAGTTTTAGACTATAGTGAGTTAATTTGGGTCTAGTTCCATCAACTCGTCAGTAGTAGAGGCTTATAAGACATAGTATGCATTTCAGTTTTATCCTTGTGTTATGTAATCAGATGTTAAGATATTTTCAGACTTTCGCTATATTATATATGTTAGACTTCCTCTTGATTATGTTGAGTTTAGATGTCATGTTCATGCCATGGGTCGACTTGGAGCCTCTTGGGGTTCTTTGTCCCTTGTCTAAATCTAGGCTTATGTTCAGATCGTGATAGGCTGGCTGTAGAGATGGCAGCTCGGCTACCTGACTCCTTGTCATGACCCGAGAGTAAACACCTGGACCGTAGACACAAGACAAGGAGCCCGAAAGACTCCAAGTCAACCCATGGCGTGAGCATATAACTAATTCATTGATAAAAGGCAGAAAACTTAACTCAATAATCATGAACTAACTGAAAATCACAACATGAGAGATAAGGAACAACAAAACAAAATAGGAACAGTAAGGGCAGAATACTACACATAGGTCTAAAAACCTCTACACCAGATAGATGGGTTGAAGGTACAAGACCCCAACTAACCCAAACATTCTAAAAGAAAAACATAAGGTAAGTAAACAGGTCTGAACATGAAGCCCTCGAATCATGAGGACTCACCACTGAAGACTGAGCGGAACTGAGCACACGCTAGGGACGATGCTGAACCTGCGAGCTGGATCTTGAAAATTTGAGGGTTAGTACTTAGAAGGTGCTGAGTATGTAAGGTATAAAAAACAATGCTTAAAACATAAAAGTTATAGGAGTAGGGATATCATGATCATAAAAACCAAAATCATAAATATATCGTTGGGCTTAAGATTTTCCAAGTACATTCGTGAACCTATCATAGTCATAACATGAGGGAGAATAGTTCATAAAACATAACTAAAGCCAAAAGAACAAAATCATGCATGCATCAAACCATGAGGAACAATGGGAGATTTCTATAACCGATATACTCCACATGAGCACACATGGAGCCCGACCTGTAATCCTAGTCGGAAGGTCGTCCATATCTTGCCAAGGATATGAACCATCAAAGGAGTGATATCACTCATGCAGGCCCCGTAGGGAATAAGGGACAGTCACTGAAGAGGTCCCAACTTAACCTACGGTGGCACGTAGTTTTGAGATTCGGGACGTAACCTGGGCCCCCAAACCTACTCGGAGTTATGTACTACTCCCAAAATATTGCAACGTGCTCATAGAAATTCATACATAACATGTGTTGCTAGTCGAGTCGTAACAACCATACATGCCTTAAAATTTATAGACAAAGCCATGGAATTGGGCCCGTGAGCCGGCCAAAGTCATAGTTCATAAGACTTAAGCAACTTGTGGGCTTTTTCCCCATAATGTTAATCATGCTTGAAATGCTTAAATTTATAGGAAACATGATCATGGTAACATGATAAATAAAAACTCGAAGACATGCTTTAAATTTAAAAATTCGTATCATGCTTGTGGAACCATCATGAACATAAATTTTACTAAAAATCCTTTATAATTGGATATCCATACTTTTAGAGTCCTAAATCATGAAATATAAAATATATTCAAGCAAAATCAGCTCAAACACTTCAAAACCCACAATCGAAACATAAAACCGCAAGCTCAAGTGAACTTTTGAGGAATCATGCTAACAGGCTTAAGACCCATAAGAATTTAGCAAATTGAACATAGGAAATAGGAAGGAATGGGCATGGGTAGGGACTAAACTACCCATTCAAACCCCACATACATGGAAATTTTGAGACCCCTAACTTCCTTGAATACCCTAGGTAGAATCATGAAGAACTTTAAGGTGAGCACTTTAATTCCCTTTCCTCCTTCACTTCTACACTTACTAGTATCAAATGAGGTTTATCATGGATGATTTCCCTTTAAAAGACCCTATCCCAACCTCAAAATGACGTAGTTTAGGTCTTAGAAGTATAGGAAATTACGAGAAGGCCCTTACTAATTCATAGAAAATCACTGTCAGGTCACCCTAACGGACGACCTGACGATTCGCTGCCAGGAGCAACGAGTTGTTGGGTCCTTTCATCAAGTCCACTAGAAAATTTCCCTTGGCTCTTAACGGAGGGCATGACGACTCGTTCCTGGTGAACCAACCCGTTACCAGCTTTCGTTAAGTACACCAGATCACCCTCAAAATTCTTCTCTAGGACCTCCCCACGACTGACATGACGACTCGTGGTGACTGATCATGAGTCGTTATATCACCCATGGGGACCTATAGTCCCTTCATCAACACCGGTCTTCCCATGAGTCACTTAACGACTCGTGGGGACGACTCGTCCTACACTACTGCAACATTTTCCAAATTTTTTCCGTTTGACTCCCAGGTTTGATCCTTGGGTTCCTGGAGTACAACAAAATCTCCCCCTTGGGAACATTTTTCCTCGAATGTTACAATCATCCAGAAAACTCATAATCAAACAATTACCATATGCAAATACTGATCATTTATGCCAAAACTGTCGGAACGACTACCCTCGAAAGGAATTACATAGCTGTATTGAATTCAGACATCACGTATATATATATCATATCATAAAACAAACTTTCACGCATGAATAGAACATGAAAAACTGAATAGAGGTTTAGGGAAAAAATTGATACCTCAAACTGAAGCTGAGCTGGTAGGGAACAAATGTGGGTATTTAGCCCTCATATCCGCTTCGGCCTCCCACGTGGCTCCCTCCACATGTTGATATCTCCATAACACCTTTACTGAGGCTGTCTCCTTGTTCCTCAGTCTCCAAAGCTGACGATCCAAGATTTCAACAAGAATTTCCTCGTAACTAAGACTATCCTTCACACCAACACTTTCCATTGGGACCACTAAGGCCGGGTATCCCAAGCACTTTTTCAAGAGCGATACGTGAAATACAGGATAAACTGAAGCCAACTCTGAAGGTAGCTCTAATTCATAGGCTACTTTACCCACTTGTCTCATAATCCGGTATGGGCCATTATAGCGGGGGCTGAGTTTACCTTTCGTTTCGAATCTCATTACTCCCTTCATGGGTGATACCTTCAGAAACATCCAATCATCAATCTCGAACTCAAGCTCTCTCCTCCTTACATCCGCATAAGAATTTTGGTGACTTTAAGCAGTTTTAAGCCTTTCCCTTATCAACTGAACTTTCTCCATGGCCTCATGGACTGAATTTGGACCCACTAACGAAGCCTCGCTGACCTCATACCACCCAATGGGCGATCTACACCATTGCCCGTAAAGAGCCTCGAAAGGTGCCATTTGTATGTTGGAGCGATAGCTGTTGTTGTAAGCAAAGTCAGCAATAGGCAAATGCTCATCCCAACTACCCTTGAAGTCAATAGTACAAGCTCTCCACATGTCCTCGAGAGTATGGACAGTCCGCTCCACCTGACCATCGGTTTGCGAATGAAATGTCGTGCTAAGCTTGTCCTTGGTACCAAGTCCCTTTTGAAAAGACCTCCAGAACTGGGAGGTGAACTGAGTACCTCTATCTGATATAATGGACAAGGGCACTCCATGCAACCTAACCAAATCTTGGATATACAACTTTGCATAATCTTTTGCTGAATCGGTGGTTTTGACCGGTAGGAAATGAGCAGCCTTGGTCAACTTGTCCAGCACAACCCAAATGGAGTCATACTGTCTACGTGTGCGGGGAAAACCTATTACAAAGTCCATATTGATCTCTTCCCACTTCCAAGTAGGAATGTTGATATCTTGAAGTATTCCCGCTGGTCTTTGGTGCTCGACTTTCACTTGTTGGCAATTCGGGCACTTGGCTACAAATTCCGCAATATCCCTCTTCATGCCATTCCACCAGTAGATTTCCCGCAAGGCATGATACATTTTGGTGGCACCTGGATGGATAGAATATCTAGATCCGTGACCCTCATGCAACATCCGACTCCTCAAATCCCCCATGTTCGGAACACATAAGCGACCCTGGTACCGAAGCACACCATTTCCCCCTTTGGAGAAGACTTCTACTTTCTGACTTTCAGCAGCTTCATTCAACTTTACCTACGTTGGATCTTCATCTAGTTTAGACTTCACCTACGCTACCAAGGATGAGTCTGACCCGTTCTGATCGGTCGAACCAACTAACCTAACTCCCAACCGTGCAAGTCGATGTACCTCCTTTACCAGCTCTGTCTTGTCTACACTCACATGCGACATACTTTCCATAGAAAGTCTACTAAGAGCGTCTGCTACCATGTTGGCCTTGCCTGGGTGATAAAGGACACTCATGTCATAGTCCTTAATTAGCTCCAACCACCTCCATTGCCGAAGATTTAGCGCTTTCTGTGTGAACATGTATTGTAAGCTCTTGTGGTCCGTGAAAACATCCACATGAACCCTATACAAGTAGTGTCGCCATAATTTCAAAGAAAATACTACCGCAGCCAACTCAAGATCATGGGTCGAGTAATTCTTTTCGTGAGTTTTTAACTATCTGGAAGCATATGCTACAACTTTCTCGTGCTGCATCGATACACATCCCAGTAAGACCCTCGAAGCATCATAATATACAATGAATCCATCGGTACCCCCGTCAACACCGGTGCTGAAGTGAGCCTGGCCTTCAATTCTTGGAAGCTCCTCTAATAAGCCTCCGACCATTGGAACTTCACATTTTTCTGAGTCAATCTAGTCAGTGGGGCTGCAATGGATGAGAAACCTTCCACGAATCTTCTATAGTAACCTGCTAAGCCCAAAAAGCTTCTAATCTCTGAAGGGTTTACCGGTCTAGGCCAGTTCTTTACTGCCTCTATTTTCTAGGGGTCCACCCTTATACCATCGCTTGACACTATATGTCCCAAGAATGCAACTGATTTCAGCTAGAATTCGCATTTGCTAAACTTGGCGTATAAATAGTTGCCCTTGAGGGTCTGGAGTGCTACCCTCAGGTGTGCGTCATGTTCCTCCTCGCTCTGGGAGTATATCAATATGTCATCAATGAACACGATCACAAACATATCCAAATATGCCTTGAATACCCTTTTCATCAGGTCCATAAAAGCTGCAGGGGCATTGGTTAGTCCAAAAGACATAAAAATGAATTTAAAATGGCTATACCAGGTCCTGAAGGCAGTCTTTGGGATGTTGTTCTCCCGAACCCTGAGTTGGTGATACCCGGACCTGAGATCTATCTTGGAGAAATATTTTGCACCCTGAAGTTGATCGAACAAGTCATCAATTCTGGGTAAAGGGTATCTATTCTTGGTGGTGACCTTGTTCAAATGTCTATAGTCAATAAACATCCAAAGGGAACTATCTTTCTTCCAGACGAACAAGATTAGGGCACCCTATGGAGATTTGCTCGGCCTGATGAAACCCTTATCTAGAAAATCCTTCAATTGTTCCTTTAACTCTTTTAGCTCGGTTGGGGCCATTCGGTACTGAGGAATTGATATGGGGTGTGTGTCGAGCAAGAGATCAATTTCAAAATCAATCTCCCTCTTGGGAGGAACAGCTGGTAGGTCATTTGGAAATACCTCGACATACTCACATACCACGGGGACTGAC
The DNA here is from genome assembly GCA_035772735.1 of Datura wrightii. NCBI lineage: Eukaryota > Viridiplantae > Streptophyta > Magnoliopsida > Solanales > Solanaceae > Datura > Datura wrightii. Next base: position 12,593,677 of record JASDFA010000002.1, read on the forward strand.
TGAATGGTCATGGTCTCGGACATGGTATCCTTAACCCTAACCAAATGATAAATACAACACTTAGCAATAATTCTCCAGGCCTTGAGATAGGAGATAAAGAGACCTACTGGTACCACTGAACCACCCCTCCATTCCAACACCGGTTCATCTGCAACTCAAAACTTCACCGCGCTAGTCTTACAGTTAATAGAAGCATAATATGCAAACAACCAATCCATACTCAAAATAATATCAAAATCGGTCATAACCAATTCTACTAAGTCTGCAGAGGTAACCTTATGCAATACGGTAATGGGGAAACCCCTATATACCCGCCTCACTACGACTGAATCACCAATCGGAGTAGAAATAGAGAATGCTTCGTTCAAGATTTTTGGACTGATTCTAAAGTGACTAGGAATGTAAGGTGTCACAAAAGACAGTGTAGCTCCCAGATAAAACAAAGCATAAGCATTAATGTGAAAGACTAGTAACATACCCATAACCACATGGGGAGAATCCTCCTGCTAGGTCAAGAGCCAAGTGCATAAAATCGGTTCTGGCGGTGGCCTCCAGCTGAACCAGTCGAAACACCATGCTGAGTCTGACGTGCCACTAGAATTGCTGAACTAGCTGCTGAAGTGTGGGCTACACCACCCCCTGACCTGAGTCTATGTCCGGGTTCGCCACACTTGAAACAAGCGTCTAAGCCCACCAAACACTTCCCTAAGTGATTCTTTCCATAATTAGCACAAGATGGGAACGTTCCTTCTATGCATATGCCATTTTGACTCCTCAAACCTGAGGCCCTGCTCCTCTGACCGTCTTGTGACTTGGATGGGGTACTGGATGAAGATGGCGATGGTGTAATAGACTTGTGCTGGCACTGCTAGTGAAGCCCACCCCCTGTCCTCGACTGGGAGAACCTGTAGCTATCAGTTCTGGCCCTTTTGGCCTCTCTCTGCCTAATATGAGCTGCTTCCATCTGCTGGGCATCGAGGACCATCCGTGGGTAGTCCATATCCTGATGAAGCATGGTTGTTCTGCAATTCTTATCCAGATACTAGACTACTTCCTGCACGAATCTGCTCACCCACGCCCTCTGGTCTATCACTAACTCCGAGGCATACTTTGACAGGCGAGTGAACTCAAGTGAATATTCTAGCACCATCATCTTCCCTTGATTGAGGTTAACAAACTCGGTTGCTTTCAATTCCCTCATCTCCTGAGGGAAGAACCTACCAATAAAGGCCATGTGGAATTCATCCCAACTGATAGGGCCTGCTCCCGCTGCCCTAATATCCCTTCATTGCTTGAACCAAATATACGCGACCTCCTTCAGCTGATAAGAGGCCAAATCAACACATTCCTCACTTGTCACTCCCATGACCTAAGTGACCTTCAAAATCCCTTCGATGAACTCGTGTGGATCCTCGTCCACCTTTGCCCTTGTGAACTCAGGAGGCTTCATCCTCAACAAGTCTCTGTTCTGGGCTGCTGCTGCATTACGTTCTGTGGAACAGGTGCAACAGCTTGCTGGTTGACCTGAGTGGTCAAGGCATGTGATAACATTTTAATCGCTGCGCCAAACTAGGCATGGGCAGCTGGCCCTCGTTCCTGGGGCTCCTGAATCGGTGGGGTTGCTGACGCCCATTATCATGGCCACCCTCGTGACCTTCATCATTTCTGCTCCTCCTTCCAATCATGCTCCTGGGAGCCATAATTTTTTGCAATCACGAAACGCATGAATTAGAAGGACGGAGAGATTTTCACCGCACGACATAGATCATGAGAAAGGGGATATTTCCTACAACGTTCAGTAGCCTCTTCGTCATAAGTGTGACGCGCTTCATACCCATAAAAATGACTCTACCAAATGCGGCTTTCAGACTCCCTAGGACACATCTGAACCTATTGCTCTGGTACCAAGTTTGTCATGACCCGAGAGCACACCCGGATAATAGACACGGGACAAGGAGCCCCAATAGACTCCAAGTCAACCCATGGAGTAGGCATATAACTAATTCATTCATAAAAGTAGGAAAGCTTAACTCAAGAATCATGAACTAACTGAAAATCACAACATGAGAGATAAGGAACAACAAAACAAAATCCAAACAGTAAGGGAAAAATACTACACATAGGTCTGAAAGCCTCTACACCAGATGGACGGGTCGAAGGTGTTACACCCCATAAGTTTTTGACACTTAGTTGGCCTATTCGCATGTTGGTTAAGAGTTTTAAAATGCCATACATGTGAGAAAAGGGCCCTGGGAGATACCGGACAAGTGCCAAGTTGGAGCGTCGCCAGGCAAATGCGACTTATCAATCACATTCGACAAATTCGACTTATAAATCACATTCGACAAATGCGACATAAAGGCCCCAAGTATATAAGGACTCCCACCTTGTTTTAAATCATTTCCTTACATTTAATTTCCAGTGAACGACCAGTAAACAGGGGAGATAAAGGGTTTTCATTAATTTCCGTCTGATTAAGCCGTCAAATGCAGTCCAAACTAAAATTAACTTCGAGTAGCAAAGTATACAGCTACAGGGAGCATTCTTGCGGAGTCAGTCTCGCGAAATTCGGCCATAAGTTGAATTTTCGTCACGCCAAGCCAAGGTAAGTGGAATTGCTTCAAATTAGTGTTAATATACTCTCCGCATTAAAGTGAGTATTTCTCCCTTCTAGACTTCTGAGAAATTACGAGTTTTCGGCTGTTCTCTGATAAGTCGAAGAATAGGCAGTAGGTATATCCATAAGTATGGTTTCTTTCCAAAATAATAGTAGAATTAATTCTATTCTTTCATGAATATGAATACAGTTGGGTGAACTAGCTGAATACTAGCTGAGCTACGCCAGTTAATCAGAAAGTCGGCAGTTGAGGTATGTAAAGCCAGTTTCTTTCGGCAAGCTTGTAGTTCTAGTATAGAAAAATAGTACGAATTTCAGTAGAGTGTTTCAGAAGTCGTATATTATTTTCAGTATGAAATTTAGCAAGCATGTAGAAATATAATATAGTGTTCAGCATAAAATTCAGTAAAACAGTATAAGTCCCAGCAGAATATTCCAGAAATGTTATTACAAATTCAGTATATTTCAGTATCAAATTCAGTATATTTCAATATGAGATTCAGAACAGAATACCAGAACGTAAATATTATTATCAGATCAAGTATCTATATTACGTGTGCCTATTGCTATCTGTGGAGAAATGATTATTCTGTGTTGGGCACCCTTAGAGATTCCTTGACCACCCCAGGGTTAGTAGTTGTGTCAACTCGCCCACTAGAGTGTGAGGATTCGTCGCTCTACGGAGTGGCATGCCGTCCGCCAGCGGACGATGATGGGATGGAGATTCCCCATAGCACACTGATCAGCACTATACCATACCCCCTCTTGAGCGCTTGCGCCCGGGGTGCAGATTTTAGATTTCAGATTACAGATTTCAGATTTCAGATTTCAGATTTCAGGAGTCCTCCGAACTCAGATACAGCTATATCATGGGCCCAGCGAGCCCAAGTTGCATACCCAGGGGCCAGCAGGATGCTCATAGTTACTAGGTGGATGGTATGACCTGGGTAGGGGTATATAGATTGTGTGTTGGTTGGACCATACGGCTTATGGGGGCTGGTAAGGTTCTTGTATGCTATGTTGTATTAGTTATTAACAGATATAAAGTAGACCGCCATGTTATTAGGTACTACTCTTACTCTCTTCAGTAAAGTTACGCTCTTTTATGTCAGTCTCAGCCCATCTCCTATTACTTTGGTATCTATCAGTATTATTGCTTGCTTTCAGTTATTTTCAGTTATTGCTTTGCATACTCAGTATCAGTGGTACTGACGCCCGTTTTGGGGCGCTGCAACACTTTTCTACAGGTACTCATAGACGAGGAGCAGATCCCTCGTAGTTCCAGCCAGCATACAGAGTCTTTATCTCCTATCATCCGGAGCATAATAGCTAAAGGTTTACTTCCCTTTTGTTTGTATAGTATGGACAGGCCGGGGCCCTGTCTCGACCATCTTATTATTCTTAGAGGCCTTCGGATTGTATATTCCCTGTAATTAGTTGTACCGGTCGTGTGGGGCCATGTGTATGTTTTTAGTTTGCATGTGATGGCCATGTGGGGCCCTGTTCAATTGTCAGTTGGTGACCTTGTCGGTCACAGATCAGTTTAGCACTTGATTCTACTTTTCAGTGATACTAGTCAGCATGGTTGCCTTGTCGGCCTGCATAGGTTCCCTTATGTTCAGTTGTTCTGGGTAGCTATTATATTCCTACGAGTGGCTATAGGACTTGTCGGTCAGTAGGATGTATGTACAGCCGTTTTATAGCCCGTTGTTTTCATAAATCCAGAATTAGAGCCATCCTGGCACCAAAAGTTCTTAGGCTCAGTAGTCCAGTAGTCCAGGTCCTAGTAGGGCACCAGGTGCCCGTCATTCCTCCCAAGGCGGGGTGTGACAAACTTGGTATCAGAGCAGGTCGTATCCCAGGGAGTCTGCAAGCCGTGCTAAGTAGAGTATGCACTACATATCATAGGCAGGAGGCTGCAAGGCATGATAGAATGGTTACTCTTTCTTCACATTAAGTCGCGCCATAGAGTAGTACAGTATAGGGTTGAGTCCCTAAATCTTACTATACTCTTTGTTTACAGATAAAATGTCAGATTAGCGACATCCTATCACAGGCCGAAGATTGGATCCAACAGCAGGAGAGGGCACCAACAGGATGCCCCTGTCTCGATTAGAGTCAACCCCATCTAAGGGCGATAAAGAGGTATCGTCCCGACCTTCTCAGCAGTCTCCACCCCATCAGGAGTCACTCGGGATGACACAACCTCCGAAAGTTCCTATACCTACACCATCTGACTAGGAGGTCAGGATTGTCATAGTCATGTTAGCACAACTGATGGTTACTCAGCGCCAGTCACTGCCACCTACAGCTGCAGAGTTATCAGGTGGGCTTGGTAGTTCGAGGGTCCGAGAATTCCTGGCACTAGGTCCCCCGCAGTTCACAGGGTCGAATCAGACAGAGGATCCCCAGGACTTCTTGGATCAGATGTAGAGGATTTTTTGGGTAATGCATGTTACATCTACAGAGTCGGTTGAATTGGAGGTATTTCAACTGCGGGATATTGCTCTGTTGTGGTATGAGAGTTCGGAAAGGTCTCGAGGGAGAGATGTTGCCCCTCCAACCTGGTCCAGCTTTTCAGAGGCTTTCCTGGACCGTTACCTACCACGAGAGATCCGACATCCCTGGATAGACCATTTTTTACGCCTGGAGCAGGTAGCGATGAGTGTTCGAGAATACGCCCTGCAGTTCGAATCTTTGGCCCACTATGCTCCGGCATTTGTTGACACCATGCCATCCAGAGTCCACCGATTTCTTATGGGGATGAACCCAGAGTATATTGAGGCCTATATGACAGCTACTTTGTGGGAAGATATGGATATTCCTCCAGTGCAGGCCTTTGCTCAGACTATTGAGGGCCTCAGACAGCGGCAACAGGATAGCAGACGAACAAGTCAGGAACAGCGCCGCAAGGACAGGTCAGATGAGTTACAGGGGGAGATTTGGAGAGGGCCTGGGCCACGATTGTTAGATAGGCCACTTAGACCCCCGCCTCCATCACAGCAGCAGAGGGGTAGATTCAGTCGCCGAGGACAGTCAGAGTCCGGCGGAAGTTCTCGAACAGAGATTCACCCCAGTAGAGGACGGTAGAACAGAGCAGGTATACACCACCACTTTGCCCTATTTGCAGTCGACGCCACTCTGGAGCTTGCAGATATGGCTCTACAGGGTGTTATATATGCGGACAAGAAGGTCATGTAATGAGAGATTGTCCAGCCAGGGGTCAGGGTGACAGGGATAGACAGGACAGGGCATCAGCAGGGTCGCGAGCTCCAGCAATCCCGGAAGGGCGCAAGCCCTCAGTTTAGCAGGCAGAGGCCGAGGCAGATCAGGGGCCTCTAGTTCAGGTACGGGCCCAAGCCGTACCTATGCATTTACAGGGAGATAGGATTCAGATGCATCTCCAGATGTTGTGAAAGGTATGATAACTATTTGCTCTCACCCTACTTATGTATTAATCGATCCGGGATCTACCTTATCCTATGGTACCCCATTAGTGGCTCGAAAGTTCAGTATTATACCAGAATTGCTTTGGCAACCCTTTTCAGTATCTACACCCGTCGGTGACTCTATCATAGCAATAAAGGTTTATTGAGGGTGTACAGTAGAGGTTGCTAGCCGTCATACCACAGTAGATTTTTTAGAGTTAGAAATGGTGGATTTTGACGCCATTATGGGTATGGATTGGTTAGCTCCATGCTATGCCAATGTAGAATGCTAGACCAAGATGGTCCGATTCCACTTTCCAGGGGAGGCAGTACGAGAGTTAAAGGGCAGTACATCTACGCCAAAAGATAGGTTTATTTCCTATCTTCGGGCGAGAAAGTTGATAGCCAAGGGGTGCATTTACCACATTGTCAGAGTTAAGGATGTTCGGGTAGAGCCTCCAACTCTCCAGTCTATTCTAGTGGTGAATGAATTCCCCGATGTATTCCCAAATGAGCTACCTGGTATTCCCCTAGAAAGAGAAATAGACTTTGCAATTGATTTATTACCAGACACTCAGCCCATATCAATTCCCCCTTATTGCATGGCTCCTATTGAACTCATAAAACTAAAGGAGCAATTGAAAGATATGTTAGACAAGGGCTTTATCAGGCTGGGTACTTCACCTTGGGGTGCACCAGTTCTGTTTGTGAGAAAGAAGGATGGTTCCCTCCGCATGTGTATAGACTATCGGCAACTGAATAAAGTTACTGTCAAGAATAAGTATCCGCTTTCCAGGATAGATGATTTGTTTGATCAATTACAGGGAGCTAGATATTTCTCCAAAATTGACTAGAGGTCCGGATATCATCAAGTTTGGGTTCGTGAGAGGGACATTCCAAAGACAGCCTTCAGGACCAGATACGGCCATTTTGAATTCTTAGTCATGTCCTTTGGGTTGACGAATGCTCCAAGCGTGTTTATGGACCTGATGAATAGTATTTTCAGAGAATAACTGGACTTGTTCGTGATAGTGTTTATTGACGATATTTGGGTGTATTCTCGCTTAGAGGTAGACCACCAGGATCATTTGTGGACAGTGCTCCAGATTCTCAGAGACCGTCAATTGTATGCCAAGTTCTCTAAATGTGAATTTTGGCTGAATTTAGTAGCCTTTTTGGGTCATATCATGTCGTATGTTGGTATACAAGTTGATATCCAGAAAATAGAAGCAGTAAAAGCATGGCCCAGACCTACCAGTCCGACCGAGTTACGTAGTTTCCTAGGGTTAGCAGGGTACTACAAGAGGTTTGTTGAAGGATTTTCCACCTTAGCAGCAGCTTTGACTAAACTGATGCAGAAGGCAGTAAAATTTCAATGGACTGAGGCATGTGAGTGGAGCTTCCAGGAATTGAAAGACAGGTTAACATCAGCTCTAGTGTTAGCATTGCCAGAAGGTACAGAAGATTATGCAGTTTATTATGACGCTTCAGGTGTTGGGTTAGGATGTGTGTTGATGCAGCATGGTAAAGTAATTGCTTATGCTTCCAGATAGCTGAGGAAACATGAAAAGAACTATCCTACCCATGACCTGGAATTGGCCGCAGTGATTCACGCCTTGAAGATATGGAGACATTACTTTTATGGCATCCACGTGTGTATTTTTAGTGATCATAAGAGCCTACAGTATATCTTCACCCAGAAAGAACTGAACTTGTGGCACTGTTGCTGGTTAGAGCTGTTGAAAGACTATGATGTGAATATTCTGTATCACCCAGGGAGAGCTAATATGGTGGCAGATGCCCTTAGCCGTAAATCTATGGGAAGTTTGGCATACTTATAGCCTGTGCAGCAGGAATTAGCCCGGGAATTGCATTAGTTAGCCAGTTTAGCCATTTGTGTAGCAAAAACAGAGGACAATAGAACGGTAATCCAGAACACCAAAGTGTCATCTTTAGTCGTGGAAGTAAAGAAACGGCAGTGTTAAGATCCTAGCCTTGTTCAGCTTAGAAACAGAGTTCAGCAAGGAGAGGTGAAAAATTTTCAGACAACTGAGGATGGGGTGTTGCGATATAAAGATCACCTTTGTGTTCCAGACGTTGCAGTGCTTCGCCAGTAGATTATGGGCGAGGTACTTTATGCTCCTTATTCTCTCAACCTAGGTTCGACGAAAAAGTACCATGATATAAAAGAAATCTACTGGTGGCCAGGAATGAAGAAGGGGATAGCAGAATTCGTAGCTCAATGTCCCAACTGCCAGCAGGTAAAAGCTGAACATCAAAAACCAAGCAGACTGACATAGGATATAGTTGTGCCTCTATGGAAATAGGAAGAAGTAAATATGGATTTTGTAGCAGGATTACCCCACACCAGGTGTAGATATGATTCGATCTGGGTGATTGTTGACAAACTGACAAAATCAGCTCATTTTCTGCCAGTAAGGGCTACCTTTTCCATCGAGGATTATGCTGAGCTGTATCTAAGAGAAGTAGTTAGGTTGCATGGTGTTCTAGTGTCCATTATCTCCGATAGAGGGGCGCAGTTTACAGCTAAATTCTGGCAATCATTTCAGAGAGGCTTGGGGACGCAGGTTAACCTGAGCACAGCTTTTTATCCTCAAAAAGATGGGCAGGTAGAATGCACCATTCAGATGCTTGAGGATATGTTGCGAGCATGTGTGTTGGATTTAAGAGGTAGCTGGGATGAACATTTACCACTCATTGAGTTCTCCTATAATAATAGTTACCATAAGATGGCGCCTTATGAGGCATTATATGGGTGAACGTGCAGATCTCCAGTTGGTTGGTTTGAGGTAGGAGAATCAGCATTGATTGCACCAGATATCATTCATTAGTCAGAGGAAAAAGTAAAGCTTATCAGAGAAAGTTTATTGACTTCTCAGAGCCGCCAAAAATCTTATGTTGACGTGCCGCGCAGAAACTTGGAATTTAATGTAGGGGATTGGGTGTTTCTGAAAGTTTCGCCGATGAAGGGTGTGACGGGATTTGGCAAGAAAGGAAAGCTCAGCCCGAGGTTTGTTGGGCCTTATCGGATTCACCGAAGAATAGGCCAAGTGGCATATGAGTTAGACTTACCTCCAGAGTTAGAATCTGTCCACCCAGATTTCCATGTATCAATGCTGAGAAAGTGAATAGTAGATCCCTCCAGAATTGTCCCAGTCCAAGATGTTCAGGTTATAGAGGAGTTGGCCTATGAAGAAGTTTTAGTAGCCATACTAGACCGGCAGATCCATAGATTAAGAACTAAAGATGTTGCTTCTGTCAAAGTGTTATGGCGTAACAGGAACCGGCAGTTTAGCACTTGATTCTACTTTTCAGTGATAACTAGTCAGCATGATGGCCTTGTCGGCCCGCATAGGTTCCCTTTTGTTCGGTTGTTCTGGGTAGCTGTTATATTCCTACGGGTGGCTATAGGCCTTGTCGGCCAAGAGGCTATATTTACAGCTATTATATAGCCCGTTGTGTTCATAAATCTAGAATTAGAGCCAGTCTGACACCAGAAGTGCTTAGGCTCAGTAGTCCAGCAGTCTAGGTAGTAGGGCACAAGGTGCGAATCATGCCTCCCAAGGTGGGGTGTGACAGAAGGGACAAGACCCCAACTAACCCAAACATTCTAAAAGAAAAATGTAAGGTAAGTAAATAGGTCTGAACATGAAGTCCTCGAATCATGAGGACTCACCACTAAAGACTTAGGGACGATGTTGAACCTGCGACCCGGATCCTGAAAATTTGTGGATCAGTACTTCTAAGGTACTGAGTATGTATGGTATGCAAAACAATGCTTAAAACGTAAAAGTTATAGGAGTGGGGACATCATGATCATAAAAACAAAAATCATAAATATATCATAAAGCTCAAGATTTTCCAAGTACATTCGTGAACCTGTCATAGTCATAACATGAGGGGAAATAGTTCATAAAACATAACTTGAGCCAAAAGAACAAAATCGTGCATGCATCAAACCATGAGGAACAATGGGAGATTTCTATAACTGATATATTCCACATGAGCACACATGGAGCCCGACCTATAAACCAAGTTGGAAGTTCGTCCATATCTTTCCAAGGATATGAACAATGAAAGGTGTGATATCACTCATGAAGGCCCCGTAGGGAATATGGGACAGTCACTGAGGAGGCCCCAACATAACCTACGGTGGCACGTAGTTCTAAGATTCGGACCGTAACCTGGGACCCGAACCTACGCGGTGTTAAGTACTACTCTTAAAACAATGGAACATGCTCATAGAAATTCATACATGAAATGTATGGCTAGTCGAATTGTAAAAACCATACATGCCTGAAAATTTATAAACCTAGCCATGGAATTGGGCCCGTGAGTCAGCCAAAGTCATAGTTCATAAGATTTAAGCAACATGTGGGCTTTTTCCCCATAATGTTAATCATGCTTGAAATGCGTAAATTTATAGGAAACATGATCATGGTAACATGAGAAATAGAAAACTCGAAGACATGCTTTAAATTCAATAACTCGTATCATACTTGTGTAACCATCATGCACATAAATTTTACTAAAAATCCTTCATAATTGGACATCCATACTTTTATAGTCACAAATCATGAAATATAAAATATATACAAGTAAAATCAGGCCAAACACTTCAAAACCCGGAATTAAAACATGATACCGCAAGCTCATGTAAACTTTTAAGGAATCGTGCAAACGGGGTTAAGACCCATAAGAATTTAGCAAATAAAACATAGGAAATTGGAAGTAATGGGCATGGGTAGGGAATAAACTACCCATTCAAACCCCACATACCTGGAAATTTCGAGATCCCTAACTCACTTGAAAACCCTAGGTAGAATCTTGAAGAACATGAAGGTGAGCACTTGAATTCCCTTTGCTCCTTCCCTTCTACACTTAATAGTATCAAATGAGGTTTATCATGGCTGATTTCCCTTTAAAAGACCCTATCCAGAACTTGAAACGACGTTGTTTAGGTCTTAGGAGTGTAGAAAATTACGAGAAGGCCCTTAGTAATTTGTAGGAAATCAATGTCAAGTTACCCTAACGGGCGACCTGACGATTCCTTGCCAGGAGCAACGAGTTGTTGGGTCCTTTTGTCAAGTCCACTGGAAAATTTCCCTTGGCTCTTAATAGAGGACATAATGACTCATTCCCTAGTGACATGACTCGTTACCAGCTTTCATTAAGTAAACTGGATCAGCCTCAAAATTCTTCTCTAGGACCTCCCCACAATTGACATGACGACTCGTGGTGGCTAACTATGAGCCGTTATATCACGTGGGGACCTCAAGTCCCTTTACCAACACTGACCTTCCCACGAGTAACTTAATGACTCGTGGGGCTCCCTGACGAGTCGTCCAATGACTCGTCCTGCATTGCTGCAACATTTTCCATATTTTTCCTGTTTGACTCTTAGGTCTGATCCTTGGGTTCCCGGGGTATAACACTCTTTATGGAGCCCATCTCATCCCGTATTCTCCTCATGTCTAGCAGCTCCACTAGACGCTCAAAGCTATCAAGTCTAGTGCGTAAAGCTCTAGCTTTTACATAATCTCAGCCCTTGCCCATGGCTTGACCTACTCCATCATTACTTTCACCTTTTTCTCTGTCAAGGTCAACCTCTTGGCATCTTTTGTTAGAAATCTTGTGGCACAAGGAAATAGACGGCTGGGACCTTGTAACACCCCAAAATTTCCTTCGATCAGACCCGAGACTTATAGCAGAAAATAATATAAAATGGCAACAGGGCCATTTAAAGAGTTAAAGGAAGACTTTTCCTACCATCCTATGGGCCATATTATGTGGGCGTTGGATTAGTTCCAGTGAACTGCCAAATTTTGGTCTAGAAATGATGAGTGGGTTGTAAAGACTGTTGTCTGATTGTATAGGTCATTGTTGGAGTTGGTTAATTAGGTTTAGAGAGTAATTCAGAGGCAAAATGAGAAACCACAAAAGGATCCCATGACTCGTACCAGGGTCGTACTGAAGGGTCGTAGGAAGGGAATTCAAAGAATATGTTATAAGGAGGGATTTGTAGCTAAAAAGACTTAGTATGAGTCATAATATGATGGTAAGAATCATTGTTACAATCATTAGTTAAGTTATTGTAATACCTCAGACTTTTGGGCTAATTTTAGAATCGCCTAGGTATGTGGACAGACCCAAACTGGATGAATTTATAGAGACAAGGAGTTAGTATCAATTCTTAAGTGTAATAAGTACATTGGATGCCTAATAAGGTTATAAGGAACCTCTACCACAAAGATGAGTTGAGAGCCTTTTTACCGGTTGAATTTTCATATAAGTTCTTACAAGGGTCAATGTCAAATGACCATATCTCCCATTTTACAAAATGTTATTTGGGTTATTAAACACATAAAATTGAAACCCTTTGAGTCTTATTTCCAACACATCCGTCCTTTCATCAATTGTAGTTCGGAGTAAAAATTTATTAGAAGTTTAGTAAAGCAGCACCATGCATTGGACAAATCTCAGTACAGGTCATCCTATCAAACAACGACCTATCCCTTTGGTCATTGTTTCTGCTAGTTTCAGGTCCTTTTTCAGCAGTTTGGGAGTATTCTGGTAAAGTCGTTAGCGTTTAACTCCTAAATGACATTTTTTGGGCTTCCTAAAAGTCAGATTAGATGGATTAACCTACCCTAAATCCTCACCCTCTCCAAAAGAACGATAGTTGGAATTTCCACTCATGATCAAATCTAGGGTTCTTCATTAAACCTCTTCAAATCTTCTTTGGATATTCAAGTCAAGTTGAGGTATCATCAATCTAGGTATATAGGGTTATGAATGGGGTAAAATCTTCCACCATCATGCCTTTTCAAGTACAAATCCATGATTTCTACTTCTCAATTTCTAAAATGTGAAATCCTAGGGTTACACCCATTTCAATGCAATTATTCATGATATCTCTATGGGTTCAATCCTCTCATTATTCAATTAATGATTTATGGCTATTAGGGCAAATTTGACTCTTAATTTACTTACTCATACATGATTTCAAATTTATGAAGATTATTCCCTATAATGCATGATTTATGAGTTTCAAGCTTATGAGTCCATGATTTCATGTATGCATGAATGTTTATTTATTCTTACACTTATGATTCCACGATTTTGAATTGTGAAGGTTATTTTAAGTATGTATTGTTTCATGATTTGGGCAAGCCCATATATAGTTAAGCATGTTTCATCATGATTTCTAGCCAAGGCTTACAAGAACAGTTTAAAGAGATGTTTTGGAGTCAAGACTCCCCATATTCAGATTTAAGCTCTGTTTTCAAAATATAATTATGAGATATATGTATGTTTTGGGAGTAGTTTCTAGCAGAAGTACGTGCCACCAAAGGTATATATACTTATTTAGGACCACTCAAGCGAGTGCTTCCCATGCCCAAGGGCACACCAGTGATATCACACCTCCGTGGTTCTTTGCCCTGGCAAGGCTTAGGATGGCTCTACACACTGGAGCAATTTAGTTGGGGCGTCACGTAAGATTTATCCTAATGGTGTCGGTTATGATGAGTTTCCCATTGTTCCTCATGTTTTCAGTTTCTTATGTTCCTATATTATAATATTATGTTTTATAGCATATTTGACCCATTGACCTATTTATGAGTCATCACTTTTGATTTCAAGTATGGTACATTACATGATTTCTATTTCAAAATCGTGGGTCACTATGTATAGCTGATGATGAATATCTCATGATTATGATTAATTTAAGAATATGATATTTAGCATGTTGTCCTTACTCTCATGTCCTATATTTATTTATGTTCATGATTCCAAACTACCGTTTTACTAGCATATTTTACTCACCTTACATACTCAATACATTCAAAGTATTGACTGCGTACTCTATGTTATATCATTTCATGATATAGATCCAGGTACTCAGACTTAGTTAGAAATGTTCCAGACTTAACTAGCTAGCAGGGGTGAGTCCTCATCTTTCGAAGACTAGTGTTATCTACTTCATATCAGTTCCTTTACCTTGTTTTAGTTTTAGGCTTAAGAGTTAGCTAGGTATTTGTCCCAGCAACTCATCAGTTAGTAGAGGCTTTGAGACCTAGAGTTAGTATGTTTAGCTTTCGGACTCAGTATTTACATTATCAGATAATCTTATTATCCATAGGGTAATATCTTACATTTCAGTTAGCTTCTACTCCATTTTCTTATATGTTATGTTATGCTAGTAATATGCCACGCCATGGGATAGCTTAGAGCCATTCATGGATCTAGGTCCCATATCTGGATCGGAGGTCCATACTCGGGTTGAGACAAACGTTGTATCGGAGCATTAGATTTAGGTGTTTCCTAGGGTGTCTAAAAGCCACATAAGGTAGAGTCATTTTTATGGGTGTGAAGAGCACCACGCATATGAGGAAGAGGCTTCAAGAAGTTTAAAGGAAACTTTCCTTCTTTCATTATCCTATCTTATGCTACGAAGTTTAACTTCCTATTCTCTTCTAACTCGTGCTATATGCGATTGTAGAGAATGCCTCCCAGAAGGGCAGTGGAAGAGGAAATGGCAACAGAAATCTATTAGCCCCTCCACCTCCAATAGGCCCCCTTAGTGGGCAAGTGACGGATGCGGAGCTTGGGGTTGCCTTCAGAATGTTAATACAGATCATGACCATTCAGCTTAACTAGCAGGCAGTCACACGAACTCTAGCAAAGGTGTCACAGTTACTAGTGTATGATATATCACTAAGAAGAGTCCGTCTGAGATTCACGATTTAAAGGCGGGCGGAAGGTTTAAGGAAAGTACAAGGGAGAAAAGGAGGTGTAGAACTAGGAGGTTTGAGTTTTCCCAGCAAGGGTTAAGTGGTAGGAATCACACTTAGATTTAATAGAGATTATTAGTTCTAGCACCATCATTAGTCAGTTTCCCACTACCTGGACCCAAAGGCGAGCAAAGAGGAATATAGTCTATCCCTTAGATTCAGGAGAGTAGGTCCAGCATAAGGGGGATTATATATCCAACTTACATGGGATGTGCGATGAACCCCTTCGAAAAGTTCTTGATAGGTGCAGATGCTTGCTTCTGGTGTGGAAAACCGTATCATAAGCTTAGAGTTTGCCCAGAAGCCAAACGAGGTGAGGATATAGCCCAACCACCTCTTGCATAGCTCCAATAGCTCACCCACCTGAGCAAGGTGCATCAGCTATTGCAGGTAGTGGACAACACTAGGATCAGGTAAGCTCCCTAGATGTAGTCATAGTTAAGTGATGAGCTTTTTAGGGTGATCCTCGCACGTTGTTAGGCCCAGGAACCATAGAGGAAAGTATAAAAACTCCTTTTTACATTCTAGCATGAGACTTGTCCATTTGATGGTGCAAAATGATTATAGATAGCTTTAAAGGCAAATGAGAAGTCAAGAGCTAGTAATGTTATCCTAGCCTTAAGAAGGGGTCCAAGAGCCTTAGAATGATGGCTTTAAACTAAGGGAGAGATGGTAAGTGGAGGGCTAAGTCAAGTCTTGAGTTTCTCTAGTAAGGAAGTTCCAGAAATAATATCTAGGGGGTGTGAACCTATTCCTATTCATATGCTTTCCCTTATTTTTTCGTCGACGTTACACTCTACTCATGCTTACGTTCAGATTCCCAGAATGATAGGAAACAACTCCTTATAGCGATCCCAGTCTTACTCCATGATTCCATGAATCTCAACCTCACTTCATAAAACTCGTTATGTATGTAAAATTATGTCGCCTAGTATGCTCAACTGTCACGACCCGAACATAGGCCCTAATCGAGACACGGGACAAAGAGCCCCGAGAGACTCCAAGTCGACCCATGGCATGAACATACATCTAACTCAATCAATAAAAGTGGAAGGTTTAACATAATAAATATAGCGGAAGTCTAAACATAAAATAACATCAGAATAGGAATTCACATCATACATGACAAGCTGATTACTACATACAGTCTGAAAGCCTCTAACATATCTGATGGGTTGATGAGACAACACCCCCAACTAACCCGACAAGTCTAAAACTGAAGAAAGACATAACAACCACGAATTCTGAATGTCCTGGAAGGATGAGGACTCACCGATGCTAGCTAAACAGGTCTGAGTCGGGAATCAGGGGCTAAGGAGGCCGATGAGAAAGATCCCTCAGACCTATATCATGAGACAATACAACATAGAGTATGCGATCAGTACATGTATGTACCGAGTATGAAAGGTAAGTAAAACCACTAAGTAAAATCATTAAAACATGCATAATATAAAACATAATCAAGATAAGAATCTGAGAATAGCGCTTGTATGGCTATTTTCTGAAATGATGATCTTAACATAAGTGAACATCATAACTGAATCGAATGACCAAAGTTGAAATCTGATAATCGTAAGTAAAATTGTACATTGGGTCAAACCTGATTTAGAACATATATATATACATATATATCATGGATGATAAACATGCATAACTGAAATCATGAGAAACAATAGGAGACTCGTCATATAACCGACATTACCACGATAGGGATTACGTGGTCCCGACTATCACACTCAAGTGGGCAGAGCCATCTAAAGCCTTGCTAGGGCTAAGGACGCTACCATGATATCGATATCAAGCTGAAGGCCCCTTGGGACAGGGGAAAGCTCACAAAGGAGGTCCAATATAATATGATCATACCTATGTTGGAGCGTAGTTCTGAGGCATAGGGTTGACTTAACCTTAGCCTAATCGGTGCTAGACACTACTCCCAAAAACATGCATATGCTTTCCATCATTTTTCAACAAATCTGACCATCGTCTAGTGATGAAGCTGAGTAATCGGATACTTATAAAATCTGAAATCATATATGAGGAGCCTTGGCTCAAACCATACCACAAGCTGAATGTAATTGAGTCTTGACTCCAAAACCATGTGGTAAGATAATTGACATGAATTCATAAATCATACTTGAACATATGGGCTTGCCCAATACTTAAATATGCTTGAAAATACTTTATTCACTTGAAAACATGATCATAAACATGGGTAACTTGAAAACATGCTTTTCATCATAAATATCTCATCATTCTTGAACATACATCTTAGATCTCAACTTTCATGAACCTCTCATAGATGGGCATCATAATTTATAAAACTTGAAAACATGATGTAAAATGGAAAACATTGTAAAACTTGCCCATGAATCATAATTCAATAGTAGAAACATACTTAGATCATACCCATGTAGAAACTTAGGAAATTCATGCATTGGGTTAAAACCCCATATGATCAACATATAGATTGTCATGAATTAGAGAGGGATTGAGTATGGGTGTGAACAAATTCACCCATTCATAACCTTACATACTTGACAAAAATTGATTCCACAATTCCCTTGATTGCCCAATAAAGAATTGATGAAAAACTTGTAGAAATTAAGCTTGATCACCTCTCTAGAGTTCTAAGCTTGCATTCATGAATAGGGATAATAGCTTAGAATGAACTTACCACTCTTAAAACTCACCATTCATAGCTTATAATGATGTATTTTAGGCCTTAGGATCATAGGAATTACATAAAAGCCCTTACTAAATTCCCAGAGAAAAATAGACTGCCGATCCTAACGAGGGACTGGACGAGTCGTCGTCCATGGTCACGACTCGTGACCACCATCCATCCTGTACACTGTCACAAACTCAACACCTGTCACCACGGGGCACATGAAGATTCATTACTGGTGACCACGACTCGTGGTCACCTTCCGTCGTCTTCACTACCATTTCTCACCCGGGGCTCACCACGGGGAACACCATGACTTGTAGTGCACCCAATGAGTCATGGTAACTCACCCGTTAAGTGAGCTGCCCGATTTCTCCTACCTTCACCTCATCCCCGACCATGACTTACATAATGTGTCATGGGGCTTACCACAACTCATAGTCATGTCTATGGTGACCCAAAACCAGAAATTTCAGCTCAAGTCATACTCCTCACCACGAGTAACTTAACGACTCGTGGTCATCCTCATGGGTCATAGGAGGACTCATTCTGTGACTTGAGATGAAAATCCTTTTTTCTCCGTTTCAACTCCCATGTCTGATCTTAGGTCTTTTCGGTTATAAAAATATCTCCCCCTTCGGAACATTCATCGTGGAATGTTGGAAATCATATAGAAAAATAGAGAAATGCAATCATCATATTCGAATACTGATCATATAAGTTGAAAACTGACGGAATGACTAACTCCAATTTGAACTACATGACTGAACTGAATTCATGAATCACACGTACATACTTTTACATGAAAGAAACTGAGGTACATGAGCTAAACATGAAATTGAATAGAGTTTTAGGGCAAAACCTAATACATCAAGCTAGAACTGAGCAGGAAGGGAATAGATGTGGGTATCTAGCCATCATATTCGCCTCAGCTTCCCATGTAGCTCCCTCAACATATTGATTCCTCCATAAAACTTTAACTGAAGCTACTTCTTTGTTTCTTAGCCTTTGAACCTGATGATCCAGTATTTCTACCGGAACCTACTCATAACTAAGGTTGTCTTTCACACCTACAATCTCACCGGGACAACTAGAGCTGGATCACCCAAACATTTCGTTAAGAGCGATACATGAAAACCAGGATGAATGGAAGCTAATTTTGATGGCAACTCTAATTCATATGCCATCTTGTCAACGTGTTTTAGATTCCAGTATGGGCTAAAATAATGGGGACTGAGTTTTCCTTTCCTTCTGAGCCTCATCACTCCCTTCATGGGAGACACCTTTAGAAACACCAAATCATCAACTTCGAACTCAAGTTCTTTCCTCCTCACATCAGCATAGGACTTTTGGCGACTTTGAGTTGTTTTCAACCTATCCCGTATGAGCAAAACTTTCTCCATCACCTAATGGACTAAATCTGGTCCTATCATCCTAGCTTCACCGACTACAAACCAAGCAATAGGCAATCTACATCTTCGCCCATAGAAAGCCTCAAATGGACCCATTTGAATGCTGGAATAGTAGTTGTTGTTATATGCAAACTCAATAAGACGAAAAATGATCATCCCAACCACCCTTGAAGTAAATCACACATGCTCTCAATATGTCCTCGAGAGTCTGAATAGTCTGCTCCACTTGGCCATCGGCTTGCGAATGAAATGTTGTACTGAGCTTGACCTGAGTGCCAAGTCCTTTTTGAAATGAACTCAAAAACTGGGAGGTAAATTAAGTACCTCTGTCCGAAATGATGTAAAAGGGAACTCCATACAACCGAACTATCTCTCTGATGTATAGTTTGGCATAATACTCCATTGAATTTGTTGTTTTGACCGATAGAAAATGAGCGGCTTTGGTCAACCTATCCACGACCACCTAAATGGAGTCATACTGTCAACGAGTGCGAGGCAACCCTGTGATGAAGTCCATGTTAATAGCATTCCATTTCCTAGTAGGGATATTAATGTCTTGAAGCACACCTCCCGGTCTCTGATGCTAAACCTTCACGTGCTGACAATTTGGACACTTAGCCACAAATTTCGCAATGTCCTTCTTCATGCCATTCCACCAATAGACACCTCGTAGGTCATGATACATCTTGGTGGCACATGGATCTATCGAATATCTGGAACCATGAGCCTCATGCAACATCCGATTTATCTAATCATCAATGGTCGGGAGACACAAGCGACCCTGACACCGAAGCACACCATCTGTCCCTTTGGCGAAGACCTCTACCTTATTATCCGAATGGATTCCATCAAATTTACACAACATAGAGTCCTTGTCTTGTCTAACTTTTACATCAGTCACCGAGGACGATTCTGGTCCATTCTGAAAAATAATACCTCCATCGGTCGAGTCAACCAAACGAACTCCTAACCTTGCAAGTTGATGCACATCCTTCACCAGCTCCTTCCTCCCCTCATCCACATCGGACGTACTCTTAATAAAGAGTCTACTAATTGCGTCTACTACTACAATGGTCTTACCAGGATGGAAAAGGACACTTATTTCATAATTCTTGAGTAGCTCCAACCACCTCCATTGGCGTAGGTTTAGATCCTTCTATATAAACACATAATATAGGCTCTTGTGGTCCGTAAACATATCTACATGGACCTCGTACAAATAGTGTCTTCATATCTTCAAGGCATATACCATTGCTGCTAATTCAAGATGATGGGTCGGGTAATTCTTTTCATATACTTTCAGTTATTTCGAAGTGTATGCCATCATTTTAGCATGCTGCATCATTGGACAACCAAGGCCGATCCTGGAAGCATTGCAACACACCACAAGCCTATCGGTACCCTCAGGTAGGGTTAACACCGATGCTGAGGTGATCGAGTCTTCAACTCTTGAAAGCACCTCTCACAAGCATCCGACCATTTGAATTTCACTTTCTTTTGGGTTAATTTTTTCAATGGCGCTGCAATGGATGAAAACCCCTCAACAAACCTTCGATAATAACCAGCTAAGCCTAAGAAGCTCCTGATATCTGAAGGATTCACCGATTTAGGCCTATTCTTCACCATTTCTATCTTATGAGAGTCCACCTTTATACCTCACTTGACACCACATGGCCCAAAATGTCGCTGAGTTCAACCAAAACTCGCACTTGCTGAATTTGGCATATTATTGGCTATCCTTGAGGGTCTGTAGCACCACCCTCAAATGAGTGGCATGCTCCTCATTGCTCCTAGAGCATATCAAGATGCCGTCGATAAACACAATCACGAACATATCCAAATATGGCTTGAATAATCTGTTCATCAAATCCATAAAAGCTGCAGGAGCATTCGTTGGTCCAAAATACATAACTACAAACTCATAATGACCATACCAAGTCCTGAAGGCTGTCTTCGAGATGTCACTCTCCCGAACCTTGAGTTGATAGTACCTGAATCTGAGATCTATCTTCAAAAAGCACTTAGCACCCTGAAGCTAGTCAAACAAATTATCAATTCTAGGGAGTGAAAACCTATTTTTAATGGTGACCTTGTTTAATTATCGATAATCAATACACATACGAAGAGAACCATCTTTCTTTCGGACAAAAAGAACTGGTGCACCCCATGAGGATTTGCTTAGTATGATGAAACCCTTTTCTAATAGGTCTTTCAACTACTCCTTAAACTCCTTTAACTCAGCTAGGGCAATTTATAAGGAGGAATAGATATAGGCTGCGTATCCGGAAGAAGGTCAAGACCAAAATCGCTCTCCCGCTCCGGAGAGATTCCTAATAAATCACTTTGGAGGACCTCATGATACTCGCATACTACTGGAACTGACTTCATAGTCGAGGTGTGAGATATAGCATCCTTAACCATAACTAAATGGTACACTTTGATATCATCTCTCTAGCCTTAAGATAGGAAATGAAATGACATACAGGCATAGCTGAACTACCCTTCCACTCTATGATTTGTTCATCCGAAAATATATACTCTGTTGCCCAGGTTCTACAATTAACTGAGGCATAACATGCAAATAGCCAATCCATGTCGAGGATAACATCAATATCGGTCATGGCTAACTCTACTAGATATGCTGAGGTGACTTTTTGAAGGACTGTGACCTAGCATCCTCTATACACTGGTCTAGCTACAACTGAATCACCCACTAGAGTAGAGACTGAGAAGGGTTCCAACAAGATTTTGGTACTGACTCCGAAACTACTAGCCATATAAGGTGTCACAAAAGACAAGGTAGCCCCTGAATCTAACAACACACATACATCAAGATGGAAAACTCGTAACATACCAGTGATTACATTCGGGGAGACCTCCTACTCCTCAGGAGATGCAAAGACATAGAATCTGTTTTGATGCTGACCGCCACCTATGCTAGTAGATGTCCTCTACTGGGCTGGGCGTACGGGTGGAGCTTCTAAACTGGAAGTTGGTCTTTGGCCCCTATCATGGCCCTGTCTAGCTGCTAGGCAACTTGTAAGCATATTTTCGGGCTTCCCGCACCCGAAGCAAGCACCTGTACCTACCAAACACTTGCCTGTGTGCACCTGACCACACCTACCGCAAACTAGGATACTGGAATCCGCGGGCCTATAGCTCTAAATCCTAGAGCTTGATGCTCACCCTCTCTGGTCGTGCCTAGGTGTGGATGGCACACTCACCAAAGAAGATGTTGGGGCTGAAGATCTCTAGTGGGTATGTTGTCGGTGCCGACCACCTGGCCTCAGCTGAGAGAACCTATAGCTATCAATCCTAGCCCTCTTGGCCTCTCTCTCCCTTAGATGTGTCGCCTCCATCTGCTGGGCATACAAGACTATCCAAAGGAAATCCATATCCTGATGGAGCATAGAGGTCCTGTAATCCTTGTTTAGATAATCCGCCACCCCATGAACAAACCTGCTCACTCACGCCCTCTTATAAACCACTAACTCTAGGGCGTACTTTCACAAACGAGTGAACTCTAGGGCATATTCTTGCACTTTCATTTTCTCCTACTTAAGATTCACGAACTCGGATGCCTTCAATTCCCTCATCTCACGAGGAAAGAACCGATCCAGAAAAGCAATGTGAGACTCCTCCCAACTGATAGGGCCTGCCCCGGTTGCCCTACTATTCTTCCACTGCCTAAACCAAATGTGTGTGACCCCTTTCAACTGATATGAGGCCGAATCAGCACACTCTACTCCATTCACCTCCATGACCTGGGTGATCTTCACA
This sequence comes from Datura wrightii, assembly GCA_035772735.1. NCBI lineage: Eukaryota > Viridiplantae > Streptophyta > Magnoliopsida > Solanales > Solanaceae > Datura > Datura wrightii. The sequence goes on from JASDFA010000002.1 coordinate 12,616,395, forward strand.
ATCTCATCGATAAACTCATGTGGATCCTCGTCTACCTTGGACCAAGAAACTATGGTGGGTTCATCCTTAGAAAATCTCTTACTCGAGTTGCCACCACATTCCTGTTTTGAGGAAGATACTCCACCACTTGTTGATTGAACTGGGCGGCCAAGGCCTGTGCTAGCATCTATATGGTTGCCCTGAATTCAGCATGGGCAGCTGGCTCTATTGCATGCTCCTCATGGGCTAATGGGGCCTGATGGTGCCCCTCTCCATTGACGTTCTCATGACCATTCTCCGTTTCTCCTTCCATTCACTCGACCTGGAGGCATTATTCTGCAAACATGTATATCACGAGTTAGAAGGATAGGTAGACATTTCATCGCACGACATGAGATCCTGAAAGAAGGAAATATTTCCTAAACATCTCATAGCCTCTTCTTCATAAGTGTGGCGCGCTTCACACCCATGAAAAAAACTCTACTTAACGTGGCTTTCAAACACCCTAGGACACTTCAAACATATTTCTCTGATAACAAGTTTGTCACGACCCGAACATATGCCTGAATCGAGACACGGGACAAGGATCCCTAAGAGACTCCAAGTAAACGCATGGCATAAGCATACATATAACTCAATCAAATAAAGCAGAAGACTTAAGATAATAGCATATCGAAAGTCTAAGCATAACATGCAATCTGAAAATGTAACACGAGTCTGAAGGTGAATACAATCTATTTTCGAAAAAGCTCTAAGTCTGATGAGTTGATGGGAGAAGACCTCAACTAACTCTCTAAGCCTGAAAACTGAAAATACCGAGATAACTGATAATGAATGATCCTTGGGAGATGAGGACTCACTAATAGAGATTGGATGCTAACTCTGAAAGCTGTCTAGTGGGGGCGTTGAGTCTGAAGATCGGAGTCTGTATCATAAAATGTTATAGCATAGAGTATGCGGTCAGTACGTGGCATGTACCGAGTATGCAAGGTAAGTAAAACTGCTTAAATAAGTAAAAATCATTCAAAACACGCATAATATAAAGCATAATCAAAACAAGAATCTAAGAGTAGGGCTTGCATGCTATTTTCTAAAACCATAATCTGAACATAATTGAACATCATAACTAAATCGATTGACCCAAAGCTAAAATTTGAGAATCATATGTAAAATTGAACATTGGGCCAAAACCTGGTTTTAAAAAAAAAAATATATATATATATACATATATATAATGAATGATAAACATGCATAACTGAAATCATGAGGAACAATGGGAGACTCGTCTTATAACCGGTATTAGCACGATAGAGCTTACCTAGTCCTAACTATCTCACTCAAGTGGGTAGAGCCGTCCAATACCTTGCCAGGCTAAGTACAATACCATGATATCGATATTAAGCTCGAGGCCCATTCCAGGTAGGGGATACTTCACTAGGGAGGTCCCAAAGTATATATGTATAAAACTACGTTGGCGCATAGTTCTGAGGCATAGGGTTGATCGACCCTTATCCTACTCGGTGCTAAACACTACTCCCAAAAACATACATACGATCTCCATTGTTTTTCAATGAAGCTTATCATCGTCTATTGACGAATCTGAATAATAAAATACATATCAAATTTGAAATAATATGTGAGGAGCTTTAGCTCAAACCATACCACAAGTTGAACATAATTGGGAGTCTTAACTCCAAAACCATGTGGTAAGCTAATTCGTGAATCATAAACCATACTTGAACATATGGGCATTTCCCAATACATTAATCATGCTTGAAAATACTTAATTCACTTGAAAACATGATTATAAACACAGGTAACTTGAAAACATGTTTTTCATCAATAATATCTCATCATACTTGAACATTCATCATAAATCTCAACTTTCATGAACTTATCATAAACGGGCATTATAATTTAGAAAGTTTGCAAACATGTTTTATAATTGAAAAATAATGTAAAACTTGCCCATGGATCATAAATGAATAATAAAAACACACTTAGATCATACCCATGTAGAAAATTAGGAATTTCATCCATTGGGTTAAAACCCTATAGGATCAACATATGAATTTTCATGATTTAGAGAGGGATTGGGCTTGGGTGTGAATGGATTCACCCATTCATAACCCTACATACCTGATAGGATCTGATTCTACTACTTTTCTGATTGCCCAAAGAAGAATAGAAGGAAAACTTGAAGGAATTAAGCTTGATCACCTCCTTAGATCTCTAAGTTTCATGCATGAGTAGGAATAGTCTAGAATGAATTTACCCCTCTTAATACTATCTATTCATAGCTTAAAACGACGTAGTTTAGGCCTTAGGATCATAGGAATTACGGATAAGCCCTTACTAAATTGGTAAAAAATAACTAACTGCTAGTCCCCACGAGGGACTGGACGAGTAGTTACCCAGGGAACGAATCTACACCAGCTGTCATCGTGTGCACTGCCACTTTTTCTCTAAGGGTCCCCACGAGGGACCTAACGGATCATCATTGGTGACCACGACTCATGGTCACCACTAGTTACCTTCACTGCCCAACATCTCAAGATCCTACCCAACTGCTGACCACGACTAACTTGATGAATCATGGTGCCTAACCACGACTCGTGGTGCCCAACCGTAGGGTACACTGCCAACCATTCTTTACCATTCCAAAACCCTTGACCACGACTAACTCAACAAGTCGTGCGGACTGACCACGACTCGTGGTCATTACCATGGGGTCTCAAACCAACATTTTCCAACTCAAGTCAAACCCCTCACCACGAGTCACTTAATGACTCGTGGTCAACTTGATGGGTCATATGACGACCCGTTCTTTGACCTGGTGTAGAAAATCTTATTTTCTCCATTTTAACTCCTGCATCTAATCTTAGGGCTTCCAGGGTATAACAATATCTCCCCTTGGGAACATTGATCCTCGAATGTTGGAAATCAAACATAAAAGCAGAGAAATGCAATCATCATATTCAAATACTAACCGTATAAGCAAAAAACTGATGGAATGACTAACTCCGATTTAAGCTACATGATTGAACTGAATTCCTGAATCATATATATATCCATATATATGAAAGAAACTGGGGCACATGGACTGAACATGAAATTGAATAGAGTCTTAGGTCAAAATTGATACCTCAAGCTGGAGCTGAGTTGGTAGGGAATAAATGTTGGTATCTAACCATCATATCTGCTTTGGCTTCCAGCATAGCTCCCTCAACATGCTGATTCCTCCATAAAACCTTGACTGAAGCTACTTCCTTCTTCCTTAGCTTTTGAACCTGATGATCTAATATCTCCACCAAAGTCTCCTCATAACTAAGGCTTTCTTTCACTCCTACACTCTCCAGCGGAACAACTAAAGTTGGATTACCTAAGCACTTCTTTAAGAGCAATACATGGAAAACTGGATGAACTAAAGTTAACTCTGAGGGCAACTCCAATTCATATGCCACCTTTCCAACCTACTTCATAATTCGGTACGGGCCAACATAACAAGGACTGAGTTTTCCTTTCTTTCAAAACCATATCACTCCCTTCATGGGAGACACTTTTAGAAACACCCAATCATCAACTTCAAACTCAAGTACCCTCCTTCTCACATCATCATAGGACTTTTTGATACTTTGAGCTATTTTCAAACTGTCCAGTATGAGCTGAACTTTCTCCATGGCCTCATGGAATGAATCTGGTCCTATCATTGCAGCTTCAATGACTTCAAACCAACCAATAGGTAATCTACATCTTCACTTATAGAGAGCCTCAAACGGAGCCATCTGAATACTGGAATGGTAGTTGTTATTATATGCAAATTCAACAAGAGGCAAATGGTCATCTCAACTACCGCTGAAGTCAATCACACATGCTCTCTACATGTCCTCAAGAGTCTGAATTGTCTACTACGCCTGGCCATCCATTTCATGTGAAATGTTGTACTGAAATTGACCTGAGTTCCAAGTCCTTTTTGATACTTCTCCAAAACTAAGAGGTAAATTGGGTACATCAGTCTGATATGATGGACAAGGGCACTCCATGAAATAGAACTATCTCTCAGATGTATAGTTTGGCATAATCCACTATTGAATCAGTGGTGTTGACCTGTAGAAAATGAGTGGTTTTGGTCAACGGGTCCACGACCACCCAAATGGAGTCATACTATCGACGAGTGCGAAGAAACCGTATGATGAAGTCCATATTGATTTCTTCCCACTTAAAAATAGGAATACTGATATCCTGAAGCACACCTCCCGGTCACTAATGCTCAAACTTTACTTGCTGACAGTTTGGACACTTAGCTACAAATTTTGTGACGTCTTTCTTCATGCCATTCTACCAGTAGACATCCCATAGGTCACGGTACATCTTGGTGGCACTGGGATGTATCGAATACCTGGAACCGTGAGCCTCATGCAACATTCAATTTCTCAAATCATCAACGTATGGGACACACAAGCAACCCTTATAACGAAGCACACCATCTCCCCCTTTATAGAAGATCTCTATCTTCTGATTCTGAAGGACTCCCTTTAACTTTACCAAAATAAGGTCCTCGTCTTTTCTAGTTTTTACATTAGTCACCAAGGATGATTGTGATCTGTTTTGAACTATAACACCGCCATCGGTCGAGTCAACCAAATGAACTCCCAACCTTACAAGTCGATGCACATCCTTCACCAGCTCCTTTCTCCCCTCATCCACATGGGACACACTGTCCATGGAAAGTCTACTAAGTGTGTCTTCTACTACATTAGCCTTGCCTTAATGGTAAAGGACACTCATGTAGTAATCCTTGAGTAGCTCCAACCACTTTCTTTGATGTAGATTTAGGTCCTTCTGGGTAAACACATATTGTAAACTCTTGTGGTCCGTATACACATCTACATGGACCCCGTACAAATAGTGTCTCCATATCTTCAAGGCAAATACCACCGCCGCCAATTCAAGATCATGGGTTGGGTAATTCCTTTCATGAACCTTCAGCTGCCTAGAAGCATATGCTATGACTTTACCATGTTGTATCAATACACAACCAAGGCCGATCCTAGAAGCATCAAAATACACCATAAAACCATCGGTCCTCTCCGGTAGAGTTAACACCGGTGCTGAGGTAAGTCAAGTTTTCAACTCCTAAAAGGTCCTCTCACAAGCCTCCGACCATTGGAACTTCACTTTCTTTTGGGTCAATTTGGTCAATGGTGTTGCAATAGATGAAAAAACCTTAACAAATCTCCGATAATAGCTAACTAAACCCAAAAAGCTCCGGATATCTGAAGGATTCACCGATCTAGGACAATTCTCCATTGCTTCTATTTTTTAAAAGTCCGCCTTTATGCCCTCACTTGACACCACATGGCCGAAAAATGCCACTGAGTTCAACCAAAATTCCCACTTGTTGAATTTGGCATATAGTTGGCAATTCTTGAGAGTTTTACTTACCTTGCATACGCGGAACATTACACGTACTGACCACATACTCTATGCTATATTGTTTCATGATATAGTACTCGACACTCAGACTCATCCCTGTTAATAGCCTGTCTTCAGAGCTAGCATCTTACACCTATTGGTTACTCCTCATCTCCCGAGGACCATGCTTATTCATATTTCTCTATGTATTTTCAATTTTATCTTATTCAAGTTAGTTGGTGGTTTGTCCCATCAACTCATCATGTTTAGAGGCTTTACAGACAAAATGATGTATTCAGCTTCAGATTGTGTATTCTGATGTTATGTTTATTTTAGACTTCTGCTAAGACTATTATGTTGACTCTTCAATTTTAATAATTGAGTTTAGACGTATGTTCATGCCATTTGTTGACTTGGAGTCTCTTAGGGCTTCTTGTCCCATGTTGCAATCTGGGCCTCCGTCCGGTTCGTGACATGCGGTATGGTCATTATGAGTTTGTGGTTATCTCTTTTGGACTAATGAATGCTCCTATAGTTTTTATGGACTTTATGAACAGGGTGTTCAATCCATACTTCGATATTTTCATGATCGTGTTTATGGATGACATCCTGATATACTCTCAGAGCAACGAGGAGCATGCCGCTCATTTCAGGGTGGTACTACAAACTACTAAATACGTAAAATCATTTAAAGACATGCATAATGTAAAACATAAACAATAAGAATCTGAGAGTAGGGCTTGCATGCATTCCTTATGAAATCATTATCTCATCATAACCTAACATAACATCATAACTGAATCAATTGACTAAAAGCTGAAACTTGATAGTCATGAGTAAAACTGAACATTAAGTCAAACCTTCTTTAGAACATATATAAATGTATAAATCTCATGAATGATAAACATGCATAACTGAAATGACGAGGAACAATGGGAGCTCATCTTTTAACCGACATACCACGATAGAGCTTACGTGGTCCCAACTATCACATTCAAGTGGGAAGTGCCATCCAAAGCCTTGTCAGGACTAGGAACGATACCATGAAATAGATATCAAGCTCGTAGACCAATAGGGTAGGGGATAGGTCACAAGGGAGGTTCTGAAGTAATGTATATAACACTACGTAGGCGTGTTGTTCTAAGGCATAGGGTGATCGACCCTTAGCCTACTCGGCGCTAGACACTACTCCCAAAAACATAAATATGCTCTCCATCGTTTTTCAACAAAGCTTACCATCATCAATTGATGAAGCTCAATAATCAAATACATCTCAAATTTGAAATCATGAATATGAGAAGCTTTAGGTCAAAACATACCACAAGCTAAAAGATAATTGGAAGTCTTCGCTCCAAAACCATGTGGTGAGCTTAATTCGGGAAAATCATAAATCATACTTGGACATGTGAGCATTGCTCAATACTACTCAATTCATATTGAAAACGTGATTATAAACATGGGTAGCTTGAAAACATTCTTTTCATCATAATATCTCATCATAATCATACATTCATCACAAATCTCATCTTTCATGAACTTTTTATAAATGGGCATTTTAATTTAATAAACTTAGAACATGACTTTTTAATGAGAATAACATAAAACTTGCACATGAATCATAATTCAATAGTATATACATATCTAAATCATACCCATGTAGAGAATTAGGAATTTCATGCATTAGGTCACGTACACTACTTACCAAGTCATCTGGGCTCGTCACGGGTGACTCAACGATTCGTTACTGGTGACCACAACACGTGGTCATCACTAGTCTTGTGCACTGCCTTAATCTCAATCAAACCTTTCCCAGCTGGCCACGACACATCCCACGAATCGTGGTGATTGACCACGACTCATGAGTGCCTCCATTAGGTACACTGCTTTCTTCTTTTCCTTTCTCAATCACCACTTCCCATGACTGACCTAACAAGTCGTGGGGCTTGACCACGACTCATGGTCACGTCCGTGGGGATCTAAATTTCCAAATTTCAACTCACCTTCTGAGCCTCACCAAGAGTCAATCAAGACTCATGGTCTGCTCCCACGGGTCACCTCATGACCCATTCTGTTTCCTGATGCCAGTTTTAAATTTTTCTCCATTTCAACTCCTGGATCTAATCTTTGGGCTTCCGGTATAACACCACGTCCTGAAGTCTGTCTTCGTGATGTCACTCTCCCGAATCCTAAGCTGATGGTATTCGGACCTAAGGTCTATATTCTAAAAGCATTTAGCACCCTGAAGCTGGTCAAAAAAATCATTAATCCTAGGGAGAAGATACTTGTTCTTGATGGTGACCTTGTTCAATTGTCGATAATTAATACACATACGAAGTGAACCATCTTTCTTCCAGAAAAAAAAGAACTGGTGCACCCCATAGGGGGATTTGCTCGATCTAATAAAATCCTTATCTAAAAGGTCCTTCAACTGCTGCTTCAACTCCTTTAACTCAGATGGGGCCATTCTATAAGGAGGAATAGATATAGGCTGTATATCGGGAAGAAGGTCAATACAAAAATTGACTTCCCTCTAGGGAGGAATACCCAGTAGATCATCAGGGAACACTTCTGGATACTCACATATTACTGAAACTGAATGGATAGTCAGGGTTTCGGATGTATCATCCTTAACCCTAACTAAATGGTACACACAACCTTTGGAAATCATCTTTCTAGCCTTATGGTAGGAAATGAAACAACCTACAGGCACGACTGAACTACCCTTCCACTCTATGACTGGCTCACCTGGAAATATGAACTCTACTGCCCGGGTTCTACAATTAACTGAGGCATAACATGAAAATAGCCAATGCATGCTGAGGATAACATCAAAATCTTTCATGGCTAACTCTACTAGATCTGCTGAGGTGACTTTATAAAGGATTGTGGTCGGGCATCCTCTACTCACCCGTCTAGATACGACTGAATCACCCACTAGAGTAGAGACTGAGAAGAGTTCTGATAAGATTTCCGTACTGACGCTAAAACTACTAGCCACATAAGGTGACTTCATTAACCCCCATGACCTGGGTGATCTTTACAATCTCATCGATAAACTATCATGACTTGAATGTAAACCCGAATCGTAACATGGGACAAAGAGCCCTGAGAGACTCCAAGTCAACCCATGGCATGAACATTCATCTAACTTCATATCATCAAATGGAACACTTCACATATCAACATATTGAAAGCATGAACATAACATAACATAGCATGATAATCATTACAGACTAAATACATAACAGTCGAGTACTACATATAGTTTGAAAGCCTCTAACGTAACAGATGGGTTGATGGGACAACATCCCCAACTAACCCGACAGCTGAAACTAAAAGCAAAACATCAATGTCTGAATCAAATTGTCCTCAGAGAATGAGGACTCACCAACAAGCTGGATGCAAAACTTCATAACAAGCTAATGACGATGTTGGATCTAAAGATCGGAGCTTCTATCATAAAATGATACAACATAGAGTATGCGGTCAGTACGTGGAATATACCGAGTATTCAAGGTAAGTAAAATGGACATTAAAAATACATAAAAACTGATAAATGATCATTAAATAAGGACATCATGAATATCATAGGATAACATAAGGCTCAAGGTTTTCAAATCATTCATAAACTATTCATTATCATAATCATAAGAGAAGCTTTATCAAATCATCACTTGACCCAATAATATAAACATAAAAATGCATAAAACATGCGGAACAATGGGAGGACTCATCATAACTGACACCATCATGGTAGAGCCTTAAATGATGCCCCATATCTTACTCAAGTTGGCAGAGTCGCCCCTGGCTTGCCATGCGAGGGACGTGCATTATGTGATATCATGAAAGAGGGGATCATTATCATTGTAATGTATCATTATAAACCCATGGTGGCACATGGTTATGAGACATCGGCGGAGTCCATTAAACGTCAGACTGCTCAGTGCTAGACACAACTCCCAAAAACATACACATTAGGCTCATGTACAAATCAATAATAGCATTCATTAAGATTCATGGCTAAATAAACATTTATCATTTATTGATCCCCTTTAAAACTTAATTAACCAAGAATCAAAGGCCCTTTAGTCGGCCAACATTATAAATCGATAAATCAGGAGATCCATCTCATACATCACAAATCATTCTTGAACATGTGGGAATTGCCCAATACTTTACCATGCTTGAAAATGCTCAATTCATTGGAAAACATGATTATAAACATGGGTAACTTGAAAAACATGTTTTTCATCATCAATAATTCATAATACTTGAATATTCATCATAAACTTAGTCTTTCATGAACTTTTCATAAATGGGCAATTTGATTTATAAAACTTGAAACATGATTTTTAATGAAAAACAACATAAAACTTGCCCATAATTCTTAATTCTATAATAATAACTCATTTAGATCAAACCCATGTAGAGAAATTGAATTTTCATGCATTGGGTAAAAACCCCATAGACTTTTGATAGGAAATTTCATGAATTTGAAAGATATTTGGGCATGGGTGTGAAAGGATTCACCCATTCATAACCCTATATACCTGGGGAAAATCAAATCTCACCACTCCTTGAAAGCCCAGTGGAAATCAATGAAGAAAACCTTAAACACAAGCTTGATCACCTCTTCAATACTTTAATTTTGCATGCATGAGAATGAATAGGCTAGAAGGGCTTAACCTATCTTAATACATTCAGAAAATAACTTAAAACAACAAAGTTTAGGACCTTAGAGTGTAGGAATGACAAAAATGTCCTTAATGAAAAACCCTGAAAAATCTGAACCGGTGAACTAACGAGCATACTAAAGTGTCGTTGGAGCATGACTCATCGTATCCATCCATCGTCTGCACTGATAAAATCCTTGATCTCAGATTCGATCCCACGACTCGACAGGATGATTCATCCTATCAAACAACGAGTCATTGTTTCGTCCATTACTTCTTCCTTCAGTTCCTATACTACTCCTTCCAACGAGCCTCACCATGACTCGTTACATCCTCCAATGAGTCATGGTTGCCTTCTGTTAGGTCTATTGGAAAATATAATTATCCCCATACAATGACTAGTGACCACGACCCGTTACTTCTCACAACAGGTCATGGGATGACCTGTTCTCTTCCCTTAAGTTGAGGTCCAATATCCACCACGACTCCAAATGACAACTCGTCGTAACCAACAATGAGTCATTAATTTGCTTGTTGTTTCCACTGTCACTAGGCCTAGTCCTTCCTACGACTGCTTCCCATTGGTCGTTGGTTGGACCAACGATCCATTGGGTCGTCCCTCCTGTGGGATTTTTTTGTTTCAGTTTTCATCCAACTTCCATTTTAAATCTCTAGTCTAATCTTAGGAACTTTCTGGGTATTACATAAACTCATGTGGATCCTTGTCCACCTTGGACCCAAGAAACTCTGGTGGGTTCATCCTTTTGAAATCTCTAACTCGAGCTGTCGCCACATTCCCATTCTGAGGAAGATGCGCCACCGCCTGTTGATTGACCTAGGCGGTCAAGGCCTTTGCTAGCATCAGTATGGTTGCCTTGAATTTAGTGTGGGCAGCTGGCTCTAGTGCATGCTCCTCATGGGCTGGTGGGGCCTGATGGTGCCCCTCTCCGTTGTCGTTCTTGTGGCTTTCTCTGTTTCTCCATCCATTCACTCGACGTGGAGGCATTATTCTGCAAACGTGTATATCATGAGATAGAAGGATAGATAGACATTTCATCGCACTACATGACATCCTGAAAAAAGGGAATATTTCCTAAACGTCTTGTAGCCTCTTCTTCATAAGTGTGGCGCGCTTCACACCCATGAAAAATACTCTACTTAACAAAACTTTTAGACACCTTATAACACTTTAAACCTATTGCTCTAATACCAAGTTTGCCACGACCCAAACATAAGCCCTGATCGAGACACAGGACAAGGAGCCTTGAGAGACTCCAAGTCGACCCATGGCATGAGCATACATCTAACTCAATCAAATAAAGCGAAAGACTAAACATAATAGCATAGAGGAAGTCTAAGCATAACATACAATCCAGAAATACAACATGATTCCAATCTTAATACAATCTATTGTCAAAAAAGCCTCTAAGTATGATGATTTGATGGGAGAAGATCCCAATTAACTCTCTAAGCCTGAAAACTAAAAATACTGAGATAACTGATAATGAATGGTCCTCGGGAGATGAGGACTCACCAATAGAGACTAGATGCTAACTCTGAAAGCTAGCTAGTGATAGATTTGAGTCCGAAGATCAGAGCCTGTATCATAAAACGATATTGCATAGAGTATGAGGTCTGTACGTGGAATGTACCGAGTATGCATGGTAAGTAAAAATGTTTAAATAAGTAAAATCATTTAAAGCATGCATAATATAAAACATAATCAAAACAAGAATTTGAGAGTAGGACTTGCATGCTATTTTCTGAAATCATAATCTGAACATAACCGAACATCAGAACTAAATCGATTGACCCAAAGATGAAATTTGATAATCATAAGTAAAACTGAACATTGGGCCAAACTCACTTTAGAACATATATATGTATATATATCATGAATGATAAACAATCATAACTAAAATCATGAGGAACAATAAGACACTGGTCTTATAACCGACATTACCACGATAGAGCTTACGTGGTCTCAACTATCACACTCAAGTGGGTAGAGCCATCCAAAGCCTTTGCTAGGGATAAGGACGATACTATGATATCAATATTAAGCTCAAGGCCCATTCGGGGCAGGGGATACCTCACAGGGAGGTCCCAAAGTATATATGTATAAACCTACGTTGGTGCGTAATTCTGAGGCATAGGGTGGATCGACCCTTAGCCTACTCGGTGCTAGACACTATCCCAAAAACATGTACATGCTCTCCATCATTTTTCAACGAAGCTTACCATCTTCTATTGACGAAGCTAAATAATTAAATACATATCAAATCTTAAATCATACATGAGGAGCTTTAGCTCAAACCATACCACAAGCTGAACATAATTGGGAGTCTTAACTCCAAAACCATGTGGTAAGATAATTCGTGAAATCGTAAATCATACTTGAATATATGGGCATTACCCAATACTTTAATCATGCTTGAAAATACTTAATTCACTTGAAAACATGATTATAACATGGGTAACTTAAAAACATGCTTTTCATCAATAATATCTCATTATACTTGAATATTCATCATAAATCTCAACTTTCATGAACTTCTCATAAATGGGCATTATAATATATAAAGCTTGAAAACATGATTTATAATTGAAACAATGTAAAACTTTCCCATAAATGATAAATCAATAACAAAAACATACATAGATCGTACCCATGTGGAAAATTAGGAATTGCATGCATTGGGTTAAAACCCCATAGGATCAGCATACGAATTTTCATGATTTACAGAGGGATTGGGCATGGTGTCAACAAATTCACCCATTCATAACCCTACATACCTGATAGGATCTAATTCCACTACTTTTCTGATTTCTCAAAGAAGAATTGAAGAAAAACTTGAAGAAATTAAACTTGATCACCTCCTTAGCTCTCTAGGTTGCATGCATGAGTAGGAATAGTCTAGAAAGAATTTACCGCTCTTAATACTCACTATTCATATCTTAAAACGACGTATTTTAGGCCTTAGGATCATAGGAATTATGAATAAGCCCTTACTGAATTCGCATAAAATAACTGACTGCCAGTCGCTACGAGGGACTGGATGAGTAGTTACCCAGGGAATGAATCGTCGTCACCAGCTGTCATCGTGTGTACTGCCACATTTCCTCGATGGGTCCCCACGAGGGACCTAACGAAGTTTCATTAGTGACCACTCGTGGTCACCACTCATTACCTTCACTGCCCAATATCTCAAGATCCTACCCAACTGCTGACCACGACTGACTTGAAGAATCGTGGTGCCCAACCGTAGGGTACATTGACAACCATTCTTCACCTTTCCAGAACCCTTGACCACGACAAACTCAACGATTTGTGGGGACTAACCACGACTCATGGTCATGTTCGTGGGGTATAAAACCAACATTACTCATGTCAAACCCCTCAGCATGAGTCACTTAACAACTCGTGGTTAACCTGACGAGTCACATGATGACCCATTTTGAGACCTGATGCAGAAAGTCCTATTTTCTCCAGTTCAACTCCTGGGACTGATCTTAGGGCTTCCGGGGTATAACACTTTACAATATTCGAGGAGCTGAGAGAAGATTAGAGACATTATAAGCTATTTAGAAACTTCCAGGAATAATCATTTAAGACATGAAAAATAATCCAACACTTAAGACAAATAATCAAAGATAATCGTTTATAAAGTACGATGAAGTACTTCTCTTTAACTTGAGTTACTATCTTCAAACCATTAAATTTTAATCATTTCATAAGAAGTTAACACTTTATTGGCCATTCATCAACTAAACACATATTGATCATAAACAACTCTATTTATAACTCTTTTATTAAATGTCTTTAGAACAGGGTTATCTTTCTAGTCGTTTGCCTCACTCGTTCAAAATTGTAACCTTTATTGTCTAAGTTAACAACCTTTAGCTCTAATTTCCTTATTCATCTTAACTTCTTTTTCAAACATGATTCATCATTCCACACTTTATTCTTTACTCTTGAGTTCACTATTTCGTCAATTCTTATACGCTTTTAACTTTTTACCTAATTGACAACCTTATCTTTCAAACCTTGTCTTGCATATATTTTAACTTCATTCAAAGATTCTTGAAATTAATTACGTATAGATAGCACATAAATCACATATTACCTTAAAAGGTCTAACATTTACTCTTATCTTTCCTTCGCTTACTAATGCCTAAACTTTCACTTGGAGTAACTTCCTCACACACATATACAACTTTCAAAGAAAATTTAACATGTCTGCTTAAAGACTTAAAAAATTATCAAGAGTTCCAAATAACTCAAGAACTCTAATAAATATATAACAGCATTCTAAAGGCAATCCCTGCCTCCTTAGCACGTAACTTGAGTGTAAGCATAACCATATATATATATTCTTATTTTAGTATAACCTAATAACATTAAGATACTGTGTATAACCTTCCCATAAAGATGTTTCCATAGATATATTAATAGTTTATACATTTGAGTTCTATTTTCCAAGTTCAACATATCAGTTGGTTCGAAAACTCGATAACTAATTTGCAAACTTAAGGGAGAGGAATAAAGGAATCTCCTCTTTTCCTTATATACGTCAGAACATGGGTATAAGAGGGTGGGAAACTATATTAAGGCATTTCAATTTCATTATTTTCATTTACCCTTATTTAGCTTAAAACCATTTTGTAGCATCAAGTTCTTTCAAACGTTTTTGTGTTGCCCTTTTTACCAACTTCACTTAGAAGCCAACATTTAACACATTTGACACCATATGAATATAACATAAAGTTAAGGACCAACTCAAAGTTCCCACGTTGAGGGGTCTCCAAACTCAATCTATAGCTACGACAACAATCATACGACAACAAGCATATAAATTACATCTTTCGCTTTACCTTCACAAGCTTCAACCTTTTTACAATTACTGCTTATGTTAAGAAAATTCCACCCCTGGAGATAATAATAATATGATTCCAAAATGAACATAGTTACATAGGAATGTCGGACTTGTCAATGGCATGAAAACATGCTTGAAAATAAGAGATAACGGGCACCTTATATACCTTGTTCCGACGTGCTTCCTTAGCTGACTTCCCCTGTAAAAACTAGACCATAGCCTCCTCAATTTCTTGAGTTTATAACAATGAAACAAGGATATTTTGAGCCAACTTTTCCTGCAAAAACGTCATGTGAATAGGCTGCCACAACAACAAATTCAAGTCATCATTTCAACACTTTGTTAGTAACTTTTCTTCACAAACTTTAAATGAAATGGAAGGGTGGATTTTACCAAGTTTCTCTTGTGATTAACTCCTATAACGATGGAGCATATGTTCAGTATAATTACAGCTTCATCAACCTCCTAAAACAGTAGTAACTTCACAGATCAATACATCTTTTTTAGGAAGTTCTTGAAAGTTCTTGCAAGTTTAAGGGGTAAAACTCCTACCTTTTCTTGTTATAAGCTCCTACTATGATGGAGTATATATTAATCTTGTGTTTGCCTCAAAAGCTCATCAATAACACTTCCTAAAAAGCAGAAGTTCAACAACACCACAAATAACACAAGTTACTACAACTTCCTCCAAGTTCCTTTTGCAAAACCTATAGGAATCAAAGAGGGGATTGATTACTCTTACTTGGAGTTAACTTTAAATAAGATAGGAGTGATGTTCATCCTCTTTAATCACCCAGAACGAGCTCCAATACAGAAGCAACTCACAAAACCGTCCGGTAGAAACAATCTCCAATGTTCTACGAACTTCTTCCCGGAATTTGGTACCTTTTGGTGTGATTTTAATGGGTGTCTTTCATTGTTTCTTGAATGGAAATGGAGAGAAAAAATGCTCTCTAAGAAATCAGGTCAAACTTGGATATGTATGAATTTTTTTCCACAACTTAAAAATCTGATTGTTAAGTAAGTAGGATGGTGGAGGCGGTAGGGCTTCAAGCTCACGTCACCGCTCGGGAGTGCTCCGATAAAATGCCCATAACTTTTTACTCCAAACTCTAATTGACGAGCGGTTTGATGTTATGAAAATTAGACTCAAAGAACTTTAATTTGATAGGTTATAGAATTTTCATATCATTATATTTTGAGAGATATGGTCACTTAAAGAAATACCATATACTAGACTTGTTACCGTGAACTCAGATTTTGTTACCAAGCTCCCTTTGGCATAAAACATCAATTCAATCCTTTAATAACTCCCATATATCCATTCCATGATTTAATCACTCCTTTGGAATTTAATTCTCCTAACACTTTTAAAAGTCAAAATTTTTGGGGTGTAACCTGTGAAATTCTACATTGGCACGTAGTTCTGAGGCTTGGGGTCTTCATGAACCCTTAGCCTACTCAGTGTTAGACACTGCTTCCCAAAATATGCAAAGTTCTCACCATCATTTTTAAATGAAGCATAAATTATACCATAATCTTAGAATGGGAGTATAGACTCCAAAACCACATGGTAAGGTGATTTATACAACGACACTAAATCATGAAACATGCTTAATCTGAGTGGAATTACCCAAAATCTTAAGATCATGCATACTTTAAATAGACTTCACTAGTCAAAATCATAGACTCATATGGGTAATTTGCAAACACACAAACATGCTAGATACTTCGTCATACTTGAAATCATCAATCTTAAACTTAACCTTTTCATGAACTTGCATAATTAGGCCAAATCTTCTAAAACTTGAACTCATGGATTTATAATCAAAACATATATAGAATCTTACCATTAATCATCAAACCTACTTTATAACATAGAGGGAACCGACCCATAAACAATTTGCAAGAATTCTATGAGATTAGATTGAAATCCCTTTTTGGTCATAATTTAAATTGAGGCTTGATTCATGAAATTGAGGAGAATTATAAGCATGAGAGTGAAAGAAACCCTCATTCATGGCTTCACTACCTGGAAGAACTAACTCTACACTTTCTCTAGAAAGCCCAAAGAATTTGGAGAAGAACTTGAAGGGTTCTAGGCATGATCTTCAATAGAGAGGTCTAGACTTGCATGCAAGGGAAGGGACGGGTTTAGAATAGTTTTAAACCTATTAAAAATATCCTACCATAGTTTAAAACGACGTATTTTAGGGAATAGGAGCTTAGAAATTAAGGGAATATCCTTACTTAAATCACAGAAAATTCATTTTGCTGATGCCACAACTCACACCACGAGTCGTGCCTCGATACCACGACTTGTGATTACCATCCGTAGTCACCACTATTTTTCCCTAACTTTTTGAATTTTTCCATAGGTCAGACTATGGCTCATACAACCAACCTATGAGTCATTAGATCCATCCATGGTCACTATTTCTAAGATCCTCATTTCCTTCTCACGGGTGCAGGCCACAACTCATTGTTTCCTACAATGGGTTGTACAATGATTCTTACCTCCCAACCAAGGTAACTCAGTCCTCAATCCACGGTTCATCCTATGACTCGTAACATGATCCCATGAGTCATACCTTGACTCATTCTCACTGAACTCCTCCTACAGATCCTACCCATTAACGCTTCCTACGAGTCGTACCTTCTCATCACAACTCGTACCACGAGTCGTTCTGTGCAAATTTTCCCTCTTTTCTGCTTAACACATTTCAAATCTCATGTATAGTCTTAGGAACCTTCGGGGTATTACAATATCTCCCCCTTAGAAACATTCATCCTCAAATGTTGGGTAAACATACTGAAAAGATGGGGAAAAGAACTGCAAACCCAGAACTAAACATCTGAAGTTGAAAACTGATAAAGTGATTGACTCTGGACTAATATACATTACTGAACTGAATTCATTAATCACACATACATGAACTGAACTGAGAGACATGATCTAAACATAAAACTAATACCTCATGCTGGAGCTGAGTCGGTAGGGCAAATGTATGAGTATTTAGCCATCATATCTACTTTGGCTTCCCATATAGCTCCCTTAACAAGTTGATTTCTCCACAGAACCTTTACTGAAGATACTTCTTGTTTCCTCAACTTTAGAACCTAATGATCAGCATCTCAACTGGAATGTCTTTAGAGATAAGGTTATCCTTCACACTTATGCTCTACACTAGAACAACCAAAGACGAATCACCACTATACTTTTTCAACAATGACACAAGAAAAACTGGATGCACCAAAGCCAACTCTGCTGGTAGCTCCAACTCATAGGTTACCTTGCCAACACGACTCACAATCCTGTAGGGGCCAACATATCAGGGACTAAGCTTCCCGTTCTTTCTAATCCTCATCACTTCTTTCATGAGAGACACCATCAAAAACACCCACTCATCAACTTCAAACTCAAGTTCTCTCCTTTTCACATCAGCATGTCACTTTTGATGACTCTGAGCTATTTTCAGCCTTTCCCTTATAAGCTGAACTTGCTACATAGCCTCGTGAATCAAATATGGTCCTATAAACATATCTTCACCTACCTCACACCAACTAATAGGCGATCTACATCTCCGCCCATAAAGAGCCTCAAATGGAGCTATTTGGATACTAGAATGATAACTGTTGTTATAAGCAAACTCGATAAGAGGAAAATGATCATCCCAACTACCTTTGAAGTCAATCACACATGCTTTCAACATATCCTCGAGAGTCTGAATGGTCCGCTCATCCTGGCCATCTGTTTGAGGGTGAAAAGTTGTGCTAATCTTGACCTGAGTACCATGTCCCTTTTGTAACAATCTCCAAAACTGTGAGGTAAACTAAATACCTCTATCCAAAATTATGGACTAGGGGACTCCATTCAACTGAAATAACTCTTGAATGTACAACCTAGCATAGTATTCAGCTGAATCAGTAGTGTTGACTGGTTGAAAATTAGTTTCTTCCATCAATCTATCTATGACCACCCAAATACAGTCATACAGTCGACGTGTGCGAGGTAACCCTATGGTAAAATCCATATTGATCTCTTTCGACTTCCAAGTGGAGATACTAATGTCTTTTAGCATACCTCCTGGTCTTTGATGCTCCACTTTCACTTACTGACAGTTCCAACACGTAACCACAAACTTTGTTATGTTCTTCTTCATGTCATTCCTCCTATAGAATTCCTGTAGGTCACTGTACATCTTGCTTGAACCTGGATAGATGCAATACCATGAGCCGTGAGCCTCATGCAACATTCTCTCTCTCAGATCATTGACATCCGAAAAACATAAATGACCCTGATATCGAAGTACACCATCTCCCCCTTAGGAGAAGATCTCTGCCTTCTGATGCAGAACCATTTCTTTTAACTACTCCAAAATAGGATCCTCATATTTCCTACCCTTGACCTCACTAACCAAAGAGGATTCTGAACAATGAGACCACCATTTGTTGAATCTACGAGGCGAATTCCTAATCATGCAAGCCTATGTACATCCTTCACCAACTCTTTCCTTCCCTTTTCCACATGAGAAACATTCTCCATAGACAGTTTGCTAACAACATCCTTCACTACATTGGCCATATCTGGATGGTAAAAGAAACTCATGTCATAGTCTTTAAGCCACTCTAACAATCTCCTTTATCGCAAATTCAAATCCTTTCGGGTGACCATCTATTGTAGGCTTTTGTTGTCCGTAAACACATCCACATGGACACCGTATAAATAGTGTCTCCAAATGTTATGTTCGAACTGATCTTGGGAAAATTTATATGCCCAAGTGATACTTAAATATGTCATTTTAGCCTTGTTTATATATCAATGTTTATACATTCTCATGTGATTGTTAATAAAATGTGAATTTATACTAACCAATAGGATTAACATTGTTTTGCAGGTAAAATGTAATTTTGGGAAGCTAAAATGTGTGTTGGGAGAGATCGGGGTTGGACTCGGATGTTAGCAAAGGACAAGGCATTGGAAGGCACAAAATAAAGAGGCTCCGCGATGGAGCCGTGTCACGCTGCCATCACGGAGGCCTTCTGCCTGGAGAGGGAATTTTTGGCCAAATTCCAGTGAGGGTGCGCGTTGGGTCCGTGGCACGGTGGCCTGGCTCTGCGTTGCACGCCGTGCCACGTTGGGCCTGATTACCTGGACCCCCAACTTCCAGTGAGGGTCTGCGTCGGTGGCGTGTCACGGAGGCAGTGCTCCGCGATGCACTCCGTGACACATTGCTTGTTATTCCGAGAAAAATCTCCACTAGTATAAATAGAACACTTAGGTTCATTTTTAATTATTCTGACTTGGTGGAGCAAGAACGTGGGTTACAGGCAGTTGAGTGTACGAAATTTTCAGGGTTTTTTCTCTATCTCCTTCTTCTTCTATTCAATTGCTTGTATGTTTAACACTCATTTAACGATATTTAATCCACAAATGAGTGGCTAATTCTTCTTCTTGTTGAGGTTAAGGACAATTGTATTGAAATGTGATTGTTGATTAAGTTGGTTTTCCATCTTTTCTTCCATGGTTGTTCTATTGATTCTTGTTCTTACTGCATTAATGTGTGGCCTATGTTAATGTATATCTAAAAAGTCCGGTTTCACTCGAGAGAGAAAGAAATTGGAAAGTTGTGAATCAATAGGATTTGATCTTTTGTTAGTTTGGGAAAATTGAGAATTGATTTACCTTCAGGATAGAAATATACCTGAAAGTCGTATTAGTCAATTTAGGAACCGGGTTTGTATGGCTAGAGCATGAATTTCGTTTAATCACAGAAATGTAGATGGGCGGTTCATGATTCTTAAGTTGGGTTAAATACGAGAGTTTTAATCCATTGGCATTAGTTCTTGACTAGAAACCGGAGGAACGGTTAACCAAATTATATCGATAATTAATTTCTTTACATGTTAAATTAACCTCAGTATGCTCACATTCATAGTTCAGACTCACATTAGATACTTGTTTTAGACTTAGCATAAAAATTAGAACCCAAAATATCTAACTCTTGGTTACACTGTTGTCTTCATTGTTAGAATTAAAATATAGTACACTTGAGCAGATTGTTACCTTATCCCAGTCCCTGAGCAGAATTAAAAACGTCTGTCACCCTAGAAGACAATTGAGCTGAATGACGTCGAGCCGCCTGCACGGGAGGCAACCCGTGAAATTTTTCTTTGTAAATTGTGAATAGATTTATTTTTCTTTTTCTCGATTAACAAAGAAATTTTTAGTTTTATTTTTGTTTTTATTTTTATTTTGAGTGAAACCTATAATTCTAACTAATTTCTTGCCGTAAGATGAATTTCAGGTTGAAATAAATGTGCAAGAGATCTCAAAGGAAAATTCGAGGTATGAAAATCAATAAAAAGTGGCAAAACAGTGAGCTAGGGCGATAGCTTCGGGTCACGGAGGAGGACCTCCGCGTTACCCTCCGTGACACGTTGAGGTGTAAATATGGAATTTTAAAAAATTCCAGAATGCCCTCAGATAGCTCCGTGTCACGGAGGGCATGCTCCGCGTTACCCTCCATGAAATGTTGATGTTTATATCGCGACGGGTCACACCGGGTCGCTGGGTGACCCGCGCGATTTTCCCCCTTTTTAACCCCGATTCTCCCTCTTTTTCCCTCATTTCTCACACACTCCGCGACCAACCTCCCAAAAACCCATCCCCCCTCGACGTGACATGGACTTAGGACAAGAATTTCATTGAGTTTTCATCAATTCTTTGAATTCAAGGTATGTTCTTCAACTCTATTTCAATTCTTGTCGAAATGTTTCGATATTGAACTTGTGATATGAGCTAAACTTGCCCTAAGTAGAAATTGAGCGTAAATTCTATTAAATTATTGTTGATTGATGTTCGGAGTATCATTGTGATTGCTTGAACTCGATAATGACATAGTATAATCGAATTTGTGATAAAATCATAGCTAGGCCTTGCCTTTGAGTTTGAAATGGAAAAATTTAGTTGAACTAGTGAAATTCATGTTGGGTTGCACATGTTGAGTGAGATGAGTCGATTTTGTTAACTGTTACTATGCTCAAAAACCGACGGATTCTCGGGTTAGGGTTATATCGGAAATAGCAAGAATTGGTTGAATTGTATAGGATCACGTAGTTAATTTTTTTTCTTTTTTTTTCCTTTATTTTGTTTTGTTTCTTCTTGCTAAGTGCTATGAGATAAAATGTTGTCGATGGTAATGATTGTGGTTAGCTGTACAAAGTCTGAGTAGTACATAGAATATATACCATCGAACTCTTCGAATGCACTAAGCATGTTTGTTATATTTGGTTGTTTGTTTGTGTAAATAAGTATGATCTTGCCGTAATGTTGTAATTTTAGCTAAGGACTAAGTGTGGGGTAGCCTAGCTTAACCCAACCTTAGTCGAAGCTAATATTCATTGTCTTAACATTGAACTTGTCTGTTTGGGTTGACAGGAACAATGTCAAGAAGGCAAGACAAGGGAAAAGGCGCATCAACATCTGGCGCCGGTAGAAAAAGAATCAGATTAGGCACAGCGGTCCCAGCAGCAGCAATGGTTCCACGCGGCCAACGCCGCCAATACGGAACTAGGTGGGTGACAGAAGAGGGGAAGAAGTGGTATGCAAAGCACAAGGAGAGCAAGTACTTCCCCGAGGAACACATAGCACGGGAACCGTTGGCACAGGAGTTCCCTAGGATCGTCCACAGGATCGAGGCAGCTGGGCTAAACTTCATCTTTAAAGAGCCCAAGGAATGCAACTTGCACTTGATTCGGGAATTCTATGCCAATTGGAACCCGACTCTCAGAAGTCACACCATCAAAATAAGAGGGCAAATAGTCACCTTTGAGCCCCACCACCTCAATGCTATCCTAGGGGCGCGGGACACAGACGCCCATGTGCTTCGACAGCTGAACATCACTCCACCATAAGCGGACATCAGACGCACTTTGTGTGGAACCTGATCGACGGCTAGATGGAGCAAACACAAGGGGAGGGGCTACCATCAGACTTTGCCCTACACACAGATGAACAGGGAAGCCAGAATATGGCTTAAGATCGTGTGTTCCTGCCTAATCCCGGGGGTACATATGACGGATGTAACCCGGGATCGTGTATGCCTTGTGTACACCCTGATGAAAGGGCTGGAGATCAATGTGGGGGCAGTGATTATCTCCGCCATGAAGAGAGCCCGGTTGCATCAGGGGCACAAATACGGATTTGGTGGACTACTCACCATATTCCTGAGGGGCCTGGATGTCGAGGAAGAGGCCCTTGACTATATCCCGCAGATGGAGCAGTGGGCCTTAGATGTCACCAAAACTAAAGCACCCGACACCACCCACGGGCCTGTTCTTACACTTGCCGAGCGACATGCTCGAGATGATCAGTACATGGCTCGTATGTACGGGATGCAGATGCTCCAGCTGAGGATAGGCGGGAGGTCGGCAACAGAGGAGGAGCTATGGCAGCTCGAGCTAGACTACCCTTTTGGCGAAAATGCCAGGGCTCTATGTCGAGTGGGGCCAGCTTTTGTAGAGCCCACGGATGATGATGTCCCCACCGATGAGGAGACACGTCGGGAAGACTCCGATGTGGAGTCCGATGATGACGATGGGGGTGATTCAGACATGGGAGATGAAGCAGCAGCACCTGATGAAGAAGTGGAGTATTTTGATTGATCAGGGAGTTCCATCACCCAATTTTTGTGCTATTTTAATTTCTATGAACACTGGGGACAGTGTTCGATATAAGTGTGGGGTGGGAGTAGTTAGGTGCTGGTTATGTTGTTGTGTATGTTTTGTTCTGTTGTTGTGCCTGTGAAAAAATTTTTTGTGACCCTGTGATTTGTGATTGTGAAGTTGTTGTTATGTATTGTAATTATATGTGAAATGTGAAACTGTTGTATGTTGCTGAATGTTGCTAGCTGATTTTGTACATATTTTTATTTATCGAAATGATCGATATTTTTAAATTTTTTCTTTTTTTTCAATTCTTGGGTTTCTTGGCATTTGTTTTCGATTCTTTTACAGAGAATGGTCCCATTGAACCGAAGTCTTAGTTAGTGACCGTTCCCTATGATGGATGGATGACGACCGTCTTAAGGGAAATGTAGTGGTTAGGAGTAGATTTTTTTCATTTATTTTTTTTAGTTGTTTGTCTTTTGTGGGTTGCATCCCAAAACCTGTAGTTACTTTATGGTTACGGAATTCTGGTTGCGTGTTGTACATGATGTTTGAAATGCAAAGGTGATGCGTATGAAAGCATGCAACTTTGTAAATAGGTTGAGATACCTAGGCCATAGAGTCGATTCAGTGTGATTGACGATTAATGTTTGAATTCTTATAATTACCTGATTGAAGAGTCCGTGAATACGTCTTGAATTGAGCATGTGCAATAAGTGTGAAGTGAGGTTTTGTTATTCCATGCTATTGTGAAGTGTCTAGAACTTGCCTGGTGTGTGTACAAAACGAAATGAAGGAGGTGTATTGTAGGAAAGGATGTAGGCATTTCTTTGTTTTTAACCGAAAGTTTCTCTTTTTAATTATAGTACCCACCTTGATTGTACACCCTAGTCAGCCCGTTGAGCCTTTAGCCTATTATTTTTTTCTTTTGTCAAAAAGTTGTAAACCGAGCTTAATCCTTTCTTTTCATTAGCCGTAAATTTTATCCAAAACTCTTAAGCGCTGAAGAAGAGAAAATATAGTACACTTGAGCAGATTGCACTTCATCCCAGTACCTGTGGGATCGATACTTGGCTTACTTAAGCCACTTTACTACTTGTTCGACCACGTGCACTTGCGTGTAGTTATATACCCAACAAACGAACGAACATCATCAATGAAGAAAATCATGAACATGTCCAAATATGGCTTGAACACCCTGTTCATCAAATCCATAAAAGTTGCAAGAGCATTCATTAGTCCAAAAGACAACCACAAACTCATAGTGACCATACCAAGTCTTGAAAGTTGTCTTTGGAATGTCACTCTCCCGAACATTTAGCTGATGATACCCGAATCTGATGTCTATCTTTAGGAAGCACTAAGCACCCTGAAGTTGGTCAAACAACTCATCAATTCTAGGGAGGGGATACCTGGTCTTGACTTTAACCTTATTCAATTGTTGATAGTCAATGCACATATGAAAAGACCCATCCTTACGAACAAAGAGAACTGCTACACCCCGCGGGGACTTGCTTTTAACTCCTTTAGCTCATCTGGAACCATTCTGCGTGGAGGAATAGATATAGGTTGTGTATCGAGAAGAACGTCGTTACCATCAATCTCCCGCTTGGGAGGTACTCTTGGTAGATCATCTGGGAAACCACCGGATACTCACACACAACAGGGACAGACTGAAGAGTCAGGGTCTCAGATGTATCATCCTTAACCCAACTATATGGTACATTAAACCCTTGGAAATCATCTTTCTATCCTAAAGGTAGGAAACGAAGTGACCTACAGTCACAACTGAACTACCCTTCCATTCTCGGACTGGCTCACTCGAAAATCGAAACTCTATCGTACGGGTTCTACAATTCACTGAGGCATAACATGCATGCAACCAATCCATACCTAAAATAACATCAAAATCAGTCATGTCTAACTTTACTAAATCGGCTGAGGTGAATTTCTGAAGGACTGTGACAGGGAAATTTCTATATACCCGTCGAGCTATAATTGAGTCACCTACTGGAGTAGAGATTAAGAAGGGCTCTAATAGGATTTTGAGACTAACTCCAAAACTAATGTAAGAATAAATATTCACAAAAGATAGGGTAGCCCCTAGATCTAACAATGCATAAACATAAAGATTGAAGACTCGTAACATACCAGTGACTACATCCGGAGAGGCCTCCTTCTTCTGATGTGATGAGAGGGTATAAAACCTATTCTAACGCTGACCACCACTTGCACTAGTGGATCCACCCTAAAGAGCTGAGTGTGCTGGTGGAGTTGCTAAACTAGTAATGAGTCACAGTCTCTACTATGGACCTGTCTGGCTACTAGACAATCGCTAAGAATATGAATAGGCTTTTCGCACTTAAAACATGCCCCTAAGCCTGCTAGGCATTGACCAGTGTGCCTCCTACCACACCTGCCACAAACTAGAATGCTGGGCTCTACTGACCTGCTCCCCTAAGCTCAAAGGCTTGATGTCTTTCCTCTCTGATCGCGCCTAGACCTGGATGGCACACTGGTTGATAATGGCGCTGGGGTTGATAATCTCTGGCGGGACTACTAATGGTGTCCACCACCAGATATCTACTAGGAAAATCCAAAGTTGTCTTTCCAAGCCCTCTTGGACTCTCTCTCCCTCTCCCTTATCTATATCGCCTATATATGCTAGGCATACAAGACCAATCAGGAGAAGTCAATGTCCTGTTTTAGCATGGCTATCCTGCAATCCTTGATTGATGAATTCACTTCTCTATTCACAAATATGCTCACCCGAGCCCTCTGATCGGCCACCATCTCCGGTGCATGTTTGGACAACCGGGTGAACTCTAGAGCATACTCCTGGACGGTCATATTGTTCTATTTTAAATTCACAAACTCGGCCGCCTTGATTTCCCTCATCTCCTGGGGAAAGTATTAATCTAAGAATGCAGTGAGGAACTCATCCCAACCAATACGACCCGCTCTAAATCCCCGACTATTCTTTCACTACCTATACCATATATGAGCAACCCCCTTCAACTGATAGGAGGCTAAGTCTGCACACTCCTCTCCTGTCACCCCCATAATCGGGGTGATCTTCTGGATCTCCTTAATAAATTCATGTGAGTCCTCATCTACCCTTGACCTAAGGAACTCAGGTGGGTTCATCTTGAGGAAATCTGGGACTCTATCGGCCACTACATTCCCATTCTGGGTAACATGATCCACTGCCTGTTGATTGACCTAAGCATTCAATGCTTGTACCAACATTTGCTTAGCTTCCCTAAACTCGGCATGGGCAACCTGCTCGGGCACGGGATTCGGTTGGCTCGACTGGCTTGCTGGTGCCAATCTCCATTGCCATCCTCATGGCCATTTGCATTCTTATAGACAATCCTTCTTTTGTTAAGTCAGCGTGGAGGCATGATTCTACAAACAAGTAAAGTTAGAGTTAGAGGATTAGAGAGATTTGAACTCATAGCACGAGATAGAATTATGAAATAAGGGAAGTTTCCTAAAATATTTCTTAGCCTCTTCATCATAAGTGGGGAACACTTCACAGTCATGAAAAAGACTCTACTCAACGCTACTCTAAGACACCCTAGGACACTTCAAAAACTAATCCTCTGATACCAAGTTTTTTATGACTCGAACATAGGCCCGGATCTAAACATACAACCTAGAACCATAAATGGCTCCAAGTTGACCTATGGCATGAACATGATAACTAAAGATCAACATTAGAAAAACTGATAATTGAATTCTGAAATAGAAGAAGTCTAAATAACAAAATGTCTATCCAATGGTAATATTATAATACTGAATTCGAAGCTGAATATACAAGTCTATGTCTAAAAAGCCTCTACTAACTGATGAGATGCTGGAACAAGCCCCTAGATATCTCTAAGTGTGAAACCAACTGACATAACAATACTGAAATATAGATGTCCTCGGAGGATGAGGACTCACCCAAGGTAAGGTCTGAGTTAGAACGAAGCTGAACTAACGGCATGTCTGAGTCTGATCGCTAGGACCTGATGATACAACATAGAGTATGTGGTCAGTACTTGGAATATACCGAGTATGCAAGGTAAGTAAAACAAGCTGAGTAAGTAAAACTAAAATCATGCATATCATAAATCATAGCATAATAAGATTATGAGAATAAAGGTTGCGTGCTAATATCCGAAGACATGATTAGACATAAACTGGATCTCATAACTGAATCTAATGGCCCCAAGCTGAAACTAAAATGCTTAAGTAAAAATTGATAACCTGAAACTAAAATTCTTAAGTAAAAATTAATAACCTTATCATTAGGTCAAACCTACTGAAAA
This sequence comes from Datura wrightii, assembly GCA_035772735.1. NCBI lineage: Eukaryota > Viridiplantae > Streptophyta > Magnoliopsida > Solanales > Solanaceae > Datura > Datura wrightii. The sequence continues at coordinate 12,644,325 of JASDFA010000002.1, forward strand.
CATAACATCGTAACAAATAAACATGCATAACTGAGATAATGAATAACAATGATAGTCTCGTCATATAACAGACACAATCACGATAGATCTTATGTGATCCAAACTACAACACTCAAATGGGAAGAGTCATCCAAAGCCTTGATAGGGATAAGGATACTACCATGATATCGATATCAAGTTGAAGGCCTTTTCGGGACAAGGGAAGCTCACAAGGGAGGTTCCAGAGTAAATGTGAAATCCTACGTCGGCGGGTAGTTCTGACACCTGAGATATTCATGGATTCGTGACCTACTCGGTGTTAGACACTGCTCCTAAAAACATGCAAAGTGCTCACTATTATTTTTAAATGAAGCTGAAACCATACCATAAGCTGAAAGTGGGAGTATAGACTCCAAAACCAAATGGTAAGCAGATTTATAGAACTACATTGAATCATGAAACTGAATCATGAAAACATGCTTAATCTGAATCGGATTACCCAATATCTTAATATCATGCATACTTGAAATAGACTTCACTAGTCAAAATCATAGATTCATATATGGGTAATTTGTAAACATACATACATGCTAGATACTTCATTATACTTGAAATCATCAATTATAAACTTAACTATTTCATGAACTTGCATAATTGAGTAAAATCTTCTAAAACATGAACTCGTGTATTTATAATCAAAACATATATAGAATCTACCCATTAATCATCAAACATACTTTATAACATAGAGGGAATCGACCGATAAACAATTTGCAAGAATTCTATGAAATTAGATTAAAATCCCTCTTTGATCATAATTTAAATTGAGACTTGATTCATGAAATTGAGGAGAACTATGAGTATCACAGTGAAAGGAAAACTCATTCATAGCCTCACAAAACTTGAAGAACTGAATCTACACTTTCACTAGAAAGCCCAAAGATTTGGAGAAGAACCTGAAGGGTTCAAGGCTTGATCTTCAAATGAGAGGTCTAGAATTGCATTCATGAGAGGGGAAGGGTTTAGAATAGATTTAACACTCTTAAAACTCTCCTACCATAGTTTAAAACGACGTATTTTAGGGCTTAGGAGCTTAGGAATTATGAGAATACACTTACTTAAATCACAGTAAATTTCATTTTACCAGATGCCACGACTCATACAATGAGTCGTACCTCGATACCACAACTCATGGTTACCATCTGTAGTCACCACTATTTTTCCCACTTTATAAAGTTGTCCACAGGTCAGACCATGACTCGTACCACCAACCTAAGAGTCGTTAGATCCTCCTATGATCACTGTTTCAAAGATCCTTATTTCCTTCTCACCGATGCAGGCCATGACTCATTGTTTTCTGCAATGGATTGTACAATGATTCGTACCTTCCAACTAGGGTAAGTCAGTCCTCAAACAATGGTTTATCCTACGACTTGTAACATGATCCCACAAGTCCTACCTTGACTCGTTGTCACTAAACTCCTTCTGTAGATCCTAACCACGAATGCTTCCTACGAGTCGCACCTTCTCATAATGTCTTGTACCACTAGTCATTTTGTGCAAAATGTTCTCTCTTTTCTACTTAACACATTTCAAATCTCGGGTCTAGTCTTGGGAACCTTCGGGGTATTACAACCTGGTCTTATAAACTACACACCACTGTAGGTATATATTATTATTTGGGACCTCTCGAGAGAGTGCTTCCCCCACCCGAGGGCACACCAGTGATATCACACCTCCATTAGTCTTTTCCATAGAAAGTCTTAGGACGACTTTTCCCACTGGAGCAAGTTTGTTGGGCATCATGTTAGCTCTATTGTGATGATGTCAGTTATGACGAGTCTCCCACTATTCCTCATGTTTTCAGTTACTTCTGTTCATATATTATGATATTGTATTTTATAGAATATTTAACCCATTGATCAGTTTATGATTTTTCACTGATGATTTCAAGTATGGTACATTACATGATTTCTATTTCTAAACCTTGGGTCATTGTGTTCATCTTATGATGAATGTCTCATGATTATGATTAGTTCAAGAATATGATGTTTAGCATGATGTCATTACTTTCATGTCCAATCTTAATTTATGTTCATGTTTTTAGACTATTATTTTACTAGCATGTTTTACTCTCCTTACATACTCAGTACATTTAAAGTACTAACCGCGTACTATATGCTATATCGTTTCGTGATATAGATCTAGGTACTCAGACTCAGCCTATAATTAGAAACATTCTGGACTTGATCAACTAGTAAGGGTTTGTCCTCATCTTTCTTTACTAGAGTTATCTACTTTATATAAGTTTTTTTACCTCGTTTTAGTTTCAAACTTTGGAGTTAGCTACGGGCTTGTCCTAGTAGCTTATCAGTAAGTAGAGGCTTTCAGACATAGAGTTAGTATATTGAGCTTTGTGACTCAGTGTTTACATTATTAGATTATCTTGTTATCCATAAGGGAATACTTTACATTTCAGTTAGTTTCCACTTAGTTGTCCATATAAGTTATATTGTGCTACTAATATGCCACGCCATCGGTTATTATGGAGCCATTTATGATTCTAGGTCCCGTGTCTTGATTTGTGGTCCATTCTCGAGTCATGATAGACCTGGCTTGAAGTGACTAGTAAAGTAGCAAAGGAAGTGGTATGGTTAGTTGTTGTATGGCCAGCCTCAATAGCCGACATCTCACTCTAATCAATTGATGTGGGCGCATCTACCTGCTTGCCCCTTGCTATTTGTCATGTCAGGACAGCTGCTGGTGCTCCATTCCATTGTAACACCCCAAAAGTTCCTAAGATCAGATAAGAGATTTAAATTAAATAACACAAGAAAACCTATAGCAGAGTCAAAGAATGACACAAAGAATGAGTCATTGGTTGAAACAATGACCCATGGAGTGCATCGTTATAATCCTTCAGTTAAGACCTCCCAAGAACAACGGCTCTAGCAATGACTCATTAGTTCATTCAATGAGTCGTGATAAGGAGTCATTAAGTGGAGTTCAGAAAAAGGGCCAAAGTTGGTTTAGAGACAATGGACAGATACCATAACTCATTGGGGTGAGTAACAATTCATGGTATGGATCCATTGGGAGTTGTTGGAAATCTATGCAGGTGAGGCTATGGTTATGTTAAGAGGGGTGATGAGTATTGTTTCATATAATGACTTATCCTATCCAATCGTCGGTTACGGAATCGAAAATGACGGATGGATACAACAGGTTTTCAAGTCCAACAACGACTCATTGGATGGGTCGTTACAATCGGCAGTCCAAAATTTATGCAATTCCCCAGGGTTAGTATTGTAAATTCCTAAGCTTCTAACTCCCTAAACACACTGTTTTAAGCTTCCTAAAGAGTGTTTTAAGAGGGTTCAACCTAGCCTATGTCCTTATTCTCTCATACATGCATTGAATTTGAAATCCTCTTCTAGGATGAAGCTAGGATTCCTCATCAATTCCACTCTCAATCCTCTTGGGTTTCTAAGACCAGCTTAAAAATAAGTATACCGAGGTATGTAGGTGTCACGACCTGAACGTACATCCGGATCGTAGACACGGTACAAGGGACATCGAGGGACCCCAAGTCGTCCTATGGCACATGTATACATCTAATCTCATTTAATAAAGTGGAATATTTAGCATAAAACATAGCGGAAACATAAACATAGCGTAACAACCGAAAGTACTGGGCATATACATAAGCCGAGTTCTACATCCTGTTTAAAAGCCTCTAATACATAATACGGGTTGATGGGACAACATCCCCAACTAACACGACCAATACTAAAACATAAATAACATGAAAGTTTGTCAAACGGCCCTCAGAACGTGAGGACACACCAATAGCTGAGAGCGAGAACTGAGATGAACTAAGGATAAGGATGAGCTGAGATCCGGATCATGTATCATGAAACGATATAGCATAGAAAGTATGCGGTCAGTATGTGGAATGTACCGAGTATAAAAGGTAAGAAAAACAGACATTTATAAGTAAACTCATAAGTAACATAGGAGAAGGACATCATGCACATATCATAAACTTCATAAGAGAACATAAGGCTGAAGGCTTTCAAATCATTCATAAAGCGTTCAAAATCATAATCGTAAGTAGACATTATCAAAACATAACTTGAGCCAATAACATAAATATAACAATGCATCAGACATGCGGAACAATGGGAGGACTCATCATAACCGACACCATCATGGTAGAGCCTTTCATGATGCCCCAACTATCTCAGTCAAGTGGGCAAAGCCGAACCTGGCTTGCCAGGCGAAGGTCGTGCATTAGGCATGATATCACATTTTAGGGGATCGGTGGAAATACAATATATAATGTTAGAACCCACGGTGGCACGTGGTTATGAGACACCGGCGTAATCCTTTGAATGTCGGGCTGCTCGATGCTAGACATGACTCCAAAAGATATGCATATAGGCTCATACATAAATCAATAACATCATGCATTAAAAATTCATTGGCTAAAATATAACATTTATCGTCATTGATCCCCTTTAAAACATACTTAAACAAGAATCAAGGCCCTTTTTATCGGCTGTCATCATAAATCGATAAATAATGTAGTTCTTTCATAAATTGTAAATCATTTTTCAACATATGGGCATTGACCAATACTTTGACATACTCAAATCTTTCAAAAATAGGTTCATAAACATGAGTAACGTGAAATCATGCTTTTCCATCATCAATAAACTCAAATTATAGAGTATTCATCATAAATCATAACTTTCGTGAACTTTCATCAAATGGGCATTTTAGATTTAAAAAGGTTGAAACATGATTTTGAAGAAAATAACATAAAACAGCCCATCATTGATAAATCAATAATCAAAACTCAATTAAATCATACTCATAAAGAGAAATCACATTTTCATGCATTTGAGTAAAACCCCATAGACTTGAATAAGAGGATTCATGATTTAAATTGAGATTTGTGCATGGGTGGAGAAGAATTTCACCCATTCTATAACCATACATACCTGGAAATGGACCGATTCCAAATGTCCCTTGAATACCCACAAAGAAATTGGTGGAAACTTGGAGGAGAAGGCCTTGAATCTCCCTAAAACATCTCTAAAGACCTTTCATGGGAATGGGTATGCATTAGGGACTTATCTCACCTTAACCCACTCATAACGATACACAAAACGACGTAGTTTAGGGTCTCAAAGTATAGAAAATTCAAAAATGCCCTTAAAATTATTTCCTTGAAAACTATTTCGGACAGACCAACGACCGACCCAACGGGTCGATGTAACAAACCACGACTAGTGGTATCGAGTCGTTGGATCCACTACCCCATGACATCCTCAGATTCTTCCAATGACTCGTCAGGACGAGTCGTCACTTCAATCAACGAATCGTTGGATCGATCGTTGTCAACCCCTTGACCATTCTAACTTTTCTTTCCATGAGCCTCACTACAACCTGTGGTGGCATCCAACGAGTCGTGGTCTCCATCTGTTGTATGCATTGGAATTTCATTTCCCTCTACCACCACATCAAGAAACGGGTCGTTGGATGATCCGTTACTTCCCAAACTTGCTCAGGTCAATGCTTCCCACGGGTACAAACAACGACTCATTGTTAGGAACAAAGATTCGTCACTTTTCTTGTTACATCCACTGCCTCCCGAGCCCTTGAACCACAACTGGCTCAACGGACATTAGTTGAACCCACGATCCATTAGGTCATCCCTTCTGTGGTGTTTCTTCCAGTTTTCTGTAGTTTTAACTTCCAAACCCCCGAGTCTATTCTTAGGCCTTCCCGAGGTATTACAGTAGGGTCATGAATGGGGGATTTCTTCCAACCTCATGCCTAATTTCTCCTCTAATTCATGAATTCATGTCTTTAATCAAGTGTATAGAAATTCTAGTGTTATAACCCAATTCTATGCAAATATCCAAGATATGTCTATGGGTCCAATTCCCTTCTATTTCTATTACTGATTTAAGACTAATGGGAAGATATTATGCTCAATTTGATTATCATTTCATGTTTTCAAGTATATGAAAATTGTGTCCTATTATGCATGATTTATGAAATTCAAGCGTGTGAGCCTATGATTTCAAGTATGATGAATTATCTAGTATGCATGAATGTTTACAAATTCTTAACTTATGATTTTATAACTTCGAATTGTGAAGCTTATTTCAAGTATATATGACTCTATGGTTTTGGAAAGCCAATGCAAGTTAAGTATGTTTATCATGATTTTAGCCAAGGCTTAAAAGATTAGTTTATGAAATGTTTTTCTTTCAAGACTCCCCAGTTATTTAGATTTAAGCTAAGTTATGAGAAAATGATTATATGAGCAATATGTATGCTTTGGGAGTAGTGTCTAGCACTGAGTAGGCCAGAGATTCTAAGGACCCCAGTCTCTAAACTACGCTCCAACTTAGGATACAATTTATTGGGACCTATTAACAGAGTGATTCCCCTGCCCAAGGGCACACCCGTGATAGCACACCTCATTTGTCTTTAGCCCTGGCAGAGCTTAGGATGGCTCTCCTCCATGTGGGCAAGACGTGGGATCATCATGCACTTATACATGATGGTAGTTGGTTATGATAAGTCTCCCATTGTTCCTCATGATTTGAGTTACACATGTTCAAGACTCATGAAATTATGTTTTATAGCATATTTGACCAATTGATCAGATTATGAGCCTTCACTTATGATTTCAAACATGATAAGTTATATAATTTATATTTCTAAACTTTGGGTCATTTCGCTTAAATAATGATGAAAAGCTTATCAATATATATACGTCAGATTTATGGCTTTTTGCATGCAGTCCTTACTCCCATGGACTTTCTTTATTTATGCACATGATTTCAAACTATTTTTTTGCTAGCATATTTTGCTTACCTTTCTTACTTAGTACATCCAAAGTAGTAATCGCATACTCTATGATATATCGTCTCGTGATATAGCTTTAGTTGATCCTCCTCAGCCTCGTCACTAGATCGTACCCGCTCAGTTCAGCTCCATTCTACTTTGAGTGAGTCCTCATCATCCGAGGAAGTTTTTCAGTTTATGCTTGTTATGCTTTCTTTCAATTCTAGACCTAGTGAGCTAGTTGGAGGTGTTGTTCCATCAGCTCATCGTAGTAGTAGAGGCCTTTTATACTATTATGTATAGAAAGTTCAGCATTGTTGAGTTATTTTTACATTTTTGTCCCTATGAAAAGCAGAATTCCGCTTATGTCATATTTATGCTTTGATTTCCACTTGTTTATGCTCTTAAGTCATGCTATATATGAATCATGTGTTATCTTAGATCCATTCGTGGTTCTAGGTTCCATGTCTCGGTCCGGGATCTTAGCTTAGTTCGTGACAAACTTGGTATCATAGAAAAAGTTTAGGTATGTCCGGGGGTATCTAAAAGTTGCATTAGGTAGAGTCTTTTCCGTGGGTGTGAAGCACGCCACATTTTTCGGGAAGAAGCTACAAGATATTTTAGAAAATTTCCTTTCATTAATGATTTATGTCATGTGATGAACTACCTCTCTATTCCTCTAAATCATGCTATACACGTTTGTAGAAGTATGCCTCCAGGCTGAGTCAATGGTAGAAGAAATGGCAACGGAAATGGCTATGGAAATGGCAATGGAGATGGGCATAAACTAGTCCGACCAGCTCCAGCAGATTCCTTGCCCGAGCAGGTCACTTATGTCTAGTTCAGGGTGGCATTTCAGATGTTATCCCATGCCATGACCGCTCAAGTCAACCAGCAGGCAGTGGCCCAAGTTCCCCAGAATGGGAATGCAGCAGCGGTGAGAGTACGAGACTTCCTGAAGATTAACCAACCTGAGTTTCTTGGGTTGAAGGTGGATGAGGACACACATGAATTTGTTAAGGAGGTGTAGAAGGTCATCTAGATTATTGGGGTTACTGGAGAGGTGAGTGCAGATTTAGCCTCCTATTAGCTGAAAGGGTTTCTCACATATGGTTTCAATAGTAGAAGACCAGAAGGTGAATTGGAGCAGTTTCCATGTGTTGGGATGAGTTTGCAACTGCTTTCCTGGACAGGTTGTTTCCTAGGGAGTTCAGAGAGGCAAGGGCAACTGAGTTTGTAAATCTGAAGTAGAACAATAGGACTGTTCAGGAGTATGCTTTGGAGTTTAACCGATTGTCCAAGTCTGCACAATAGATCGTTGCTAATCCAAAGGCTCGTATGAGCAAGTTTGTGAATGTAGTGGAACATTCACTGGTCAAGGAGTGCAGGACCTCCATGGTGATCAATGATATAGATTTCTACCAGTTGATCATATATGCCTAGCAATTGAAGGCAGAGCAGATGAAGTAGAAGGAGACAGAGGCCAAGAGGGAAAGGACAGAGAGTCATGGACACTTTCACTAGAGATCCAATGGAGTTCATTGACCCTAATTCCACCAGAGGTCGTCAGCCCTAGCTCCCTCATCAGTCAGCATTCCATCAAGACCTCGAGGAGATTAGAGAGGAAGAACGTTAGGCTCTAGGGGTTAGAGGACCATGAAAGGTTAGCACACTTTTACAGCTTGTAGGAATTATGGAAAGAAGCACCCTAGCGAGTGCTTGGCTGGTACTGATCGTTGTTTCAGATGTGGGAAGCCCGAACCCTTTCTTAGTGATTGTCCTTCAGCTAGGCAGGGTGACAGTAGAGGTCATGCCCTAGCTACCACTTCAGCAGCTCACCCATCTCAGCAGGGTGCCTTTTCTAGTGCAGGTGTCGAATAGTGCTAGAACATGTTCTATTCCCTATATTCTCGACAGGAGAAGGAGGTCTCTCCCAATGTGTTCACTGGTATGTTATGAGTTTTTCGTCTTGATGAATATGCATTGTTATATCCAGGATTTACTCTATCTTTCAGGACTCCTTATGATGCTGTTAATTTTGAAGTCAGTCTCGAAATCCTATCAGAACCCTTCTCAAATTCTACTCATGTCGGTTATTCAATTTTAGCTTGATGAGTATACGAAAATTGCCCTATCATTATTCTTCAAAAAGTCACCTTAGCTAATTTAGTGGAGTTAGATATGATTGATTTTGATGTTATAGTCAGCATGGATTTATTACAAACATGTTATGCCTTAGCCAATTGTAGAAGTGGTGCGGTATAGTTTAGGTTTCCAGGTGAGCCAGTCCTAAAATAGGAGGTAGTTCAGCGGTGCCTGTAGGACACTTTGTTTCCTACCTTAAGGCTAGGAAGATAATTTCCAAAGGCTATGTGTATCACCTTGTTTGTTTCAAGGATGCTACATCTGAGACCGCTACTCTTCCGTCTCTCCCTATTTTATATGAGTATCCAAAGGTATTCCTAGATGATCTACAAGGAGTTCGAGATTGACCTCAGTATTGGTCTTCTCCCTGATACGTAGCCTATATCCATTCCTCCTTATAGAATAGCTCCAGTGAGCTAAAGGGGTTGAAAGAGCAGTTGAAGGATATTCTAGATAAGGGTTTCATAAGACCTAGAAAATCTCAACGGGGTGCTCCAGTTCTCTTTATTCGAAAGAAGCATGGTTCCCTTAGGATGTGCATCAACTATCAGTAGTTGAACAAGGTAACAATCAAGAATAAGCATACTCTCCCTAGGATTGATTACTTGTATGATTAGTTTCAGGGTGCTATGTGCTTTTCGAAGATAGACCTCAGATCCGGCTACTATTAGGTCAAACATAGAGAGAGTGACATTTCGAAAATAGCCTTCAGGACTCGATATGGCCACTATGAGTTTATAGTTATGTCATTTGGACTAACGAATGCTCCTACAGCTTTTATGGATTTGATGAATAGGGTGTTCAAGAAATATTTGTATATGTTCGTTATTGTCTTCATAGGTGATTTCCTCATATACTCTTGGAGCAAGGAGGAGCACGCCTCTCATTTGAGGATTGTGTCGCAGACTCTCATGGGTCGCCAACTATTTTCTAAATTAACCAAATACGAGTGTTGGCTAAAACATACTGGCATTCTTAGGTCATGTGGTGTCTAGCGAGGGTCTGCAAGTGGACTCTCAAAAGATAAAAGCGATGAAGAATTGGTCGAGACCTATCAGTCCACTCGATATTAGGAGCTTCTTATGTTTAGCTGCCTACTACATGAGGTTTGTAGAGGGATTTTCATCCATTGTAGCACCATTAACTAAGTTGACCTAGAAAAAGGTCAAATTTGAGTGGCTGAATACTTGTAAGAAGAGTTTTCAGGAGTTAAAGACTCGACTCACTTCAGCCCCAGTATTGACACTACTGGAGGGCACAGATTAATTTTTAGGGAATGCATAAAACATCCCCTGAACTAAGACAGTTAAACTTTGCGGGGATCCTATTATCCCCCTAAATAATTTTGAACTTATATTATTACCTCCTTATTTGACCAATCCCAATTTTAAAAGGAAGGTGTAAATCACACCCCAATACTTATTTAACACGTGTTATTTAAATAAAAATTATATTTTTTTTCTCTTTCTTATTTTAACTTATTATAAATAATTTTTTTTACCCCCCTCCCCCCCACACCGCCCCCACCCAGCCTTCTTCTTCTTCCCCAGATACCCCCTTCCACCCCGCACTTCTTCTTCTTCCCCAGCTAACCTACAACCCTCCCACTTCTTTTTTGTTCCCCCAATCAGCCCACCACCGCTCTCACTTTTTTTCTTCGCTAACTCCTCCCTCCAAAATTTTTCATTTTTTTCTTCCTCTTCATTAGTGATTTTTTTCTTTTTCTGAGCAAATTCAGAACTTTGGAATATAATTAATTAGTTTCTTCTTTTTATATAGGTTCAACCCAACTAAAATTAAAAGTTTTTTTAAAAAAAAATAGTGTTGGGTTGAAGATTAAAATAACAAAATAAATTAAAGTCTACCTCCATTGATCTTAAAATTTAGTAATTCTGTAAAATTATTCAAATCTAAGAAAATATTTTGAATATGATTTTGGATTAGAAGAAAAAATTGAAGTGATAATAGTAAAAGAAAGTGGGTAGAGTCTTGCAAAAATGGTGGAATAAAGAAAAGAAAAAAGAATTAAAATGACAAGAATAATTGGAAATACATTTTATAAATAAAAATTTATACAAATAAAAAATTTAATCATTTTTTGGGGTCTCTCATGCTCTTTAAGAGTGTGTATGCACTCTCTATGCTAGGTGGCCAAAAAAAAAGGTATTAATATCCATTCAAAAATATTTAGGGGGGTAATAGGACACTCGCAAAGTTTAAGTGTCTTTTTAAAATTAAGGTCTTAGTTCAGGGGGGTTTTATATATTCTCTCATGATTTTTTTTTGCATTGTGAAGCTTCTATGGTTGGTCTTGGTTGTGTATTGATGCAGCATGGTAAGGTCATTGTGTGCGCCTCTAGAGAACTTAAGACTCATGAGAAGAATTATCTAACGCATGATCTAGAGTTGACAGATGTGGTGTTTACTTTGTAGATTTAGAGGTGCTACTTGTATGAGATGCATGTGGATGTGTTCACGGACCACAAGAGCCTTCTGTACGTGTTTGCTCAGAAAGACCTGAATTTGCGGCAAAGGAGATGGCTGAGCTTCTTAAGGACTATTACATGAGTGTCCTTTATCATCAAGGAATGGCCAATGCAGTGGAAGATGCTCCTAGTAGGTTGTCTAGGGAGAGTGTTCCCATGTATAGAATAGGAGAAAGGAGTTGGTGAAGGATGTCCATAGGCTTGCTCATAGGGTTTTCCTTACAAATTCTGCAGATTGTGGTGTCATCATCCAGAATGTGTCAGAATGTTCATTGGTGATGGAAGCCAAAGCTTGGCATGATGAGGATCCTATCCTAATGAAGTTGAAGGAAGTTGTTCAGAATCAAAAAGCGGATGTTTTCTCCCAAAGGGGAGATGGTGTACTCCGATATCAGGGTCGATTATGTGTTTTGGTTATAGATGACTTTAGAGAGTGGATGTTGAGCAAGGCTCATGGCTCTCAGTACTCTATCCATCCATGTGCCACAAAGATGTACTGTGATTTACGGGAAGTCTATTGGTGTAATGGCATGAAGAAGGACATAGCGGAGTTTGTGGCTAAGTGTCTGAATTGCCAATAGGTGAAGGTCGAGTATCAAAGACCAGGAGGGATGCTTCAGCATATTAGCATCCCTACTTGGAAGTGGAGGAGATCAATATGGACTTTATCACAGGGTTTCCTTGTACATGCCTATATTATGACTCCATATGGGTGATTGTGCCAAGTTGACTAAATCATCCCATTTCTTACTAGTCAAAACTATCGATTCAACTGAGGATTATGCTAGATTTTACATTCGAGAGTTGGTTCTATTGCACGAAATCCCTCTATCCATCATCTAAGATAGGGGTACTCAGTTAACCTCTCAGTTTTGGAGATCATTTTAGATGAGACTTGGTACTCAGTGTGTTCAACCAACATTCGAGGACGAATGTTCCCAAGGGGAGATATTGTAACACCCCGGAAGTCCTAGAGATCAGACCCCAGAGATAGAAGAAGTGCAGCAGAAAAAGTCAGTAGAAATTTGTTGCAGAACGAGTCAGGGAACGACTCATTAAGTGACTCCACGAGTCATGGTTTGACTCGTGGGGGAGCAGTCAAGGGGAGTGAATTGGTCCAGTGGAGATTGACGACCTGACGAGTCCTCTTGCCAGGCAAGACAACTCGTCAAGTTAGTCATTAGGAGGGAGAAGCTTGGTGTTAAGTAAATTCTAGTGCACTTAACGGAATGGCAAGATGAATCATTGGGTGTGGTGATGTGTCATGATGTTGGTCGTGACCTGAAGGTCGAGAAATTCCAGTAGACCTGACGAGTGGACCTGACGGGTCATTTGGTGGGACAACGACTAGTCAGGTGAGACGTGGCATCAGTTCGGGCAATTTTTCAGATTTTCTCAGGGGCAGGTTGGTAAAATCCCACGCTCCCAGATTTAAAGTGGTGTCGTTTTGGGTATGCCTGGGGGCGATTTTATGGGTTTTCCTAAGCCTAAACCCTCATTCTCTCAATCTCTTTCTTCCTCCTCTCTTCTCAAATATCCTAGGGGTTTCACCAAGGTGTTCTTCAATCTTTGAGGAAGGTAATCAAGCGGGATTTTCGTCTACCAGGTATAAGGGACTTCAACAAGGATATTTTTCCATCCTTGTGCCCTAAAATGTTTTCAATAAGAATCCAATTTTTAAATATATTTAGAGTATCATGATTTGGGGTTTGAGGAACGGATAATTTCCTCTTTAATCCTTGTTCTTAAATGCTAATATTTACTGCAATAATGGAATAAACTGGAATGTTAGTTAATGGGTTGCTTTGGAATATGGATTATATGTTGGGATTGCACGATGGTAGCATGTTCTTCATGAATTGTCTTGAGTAATAAATGGGTTTTTCTTATTGTTCACTTGATTGTCATAGTAATGCATGAATATGATGAAATTGTGAAGATTAGGTTGAATATGTATGCATGTAGTAAGTTCTTCCTAAATTGATTCTATTATTGATTGGGAATTGCACATTTCTTCTGTGATTATCGTAGAAACTCATGAACATGTTGGAAGAGTGAAAAGTATTTCATATGGGATTATGATGTTGATGATCATATGGGATTGAGTAGAAGTTGTTGGCTTGAGTAATTGAAATAAGGTAGGTTCCATTACCATGCTTTAGATTTAATTGATTTGGCGTAAGAGGATTTCACCTCCATTGTTGAACTACAAAGCCTAGGAGGATTCTATATTGTTTTCCTTATTAAAAATCATTTTTATAAAAATCTTGGAATCTAAAACGCCCATGGATAAAGAGTTCAGAAAGGAGTGATTGTGACAAGCGTGTGGAATGTTGTAGACCTAAATAAAAGAAGTCATACATCTTGATAGAGTAGGAGTTGTATTTATAAACTATGCATGACTTTATATTACATGTGAATGAAATGAACTTGGAATTCGGAGGGTCATGACAGTATATGCATAATGTGACCATGTAGAATACTCGTTAGCAAGAATGCTTGAGATAGCTATAAATTGGATTCCATGATGAGGTGAATAATGATGATAACGCATGAGAATGATATTGAAACTATTGGGCTTGATGTTATTAGAAAGTAGCCCCCACCCTATTGATAAGAATATTGTATGATGAAAAATCAATAAATGTCCTTTGCCTCTGTTTAGCTGTTACAATTTAGATTAATATTAGTTAGTCGAGATTTCTCATTAGTAAGAGTATTTCCCTAGTCAGTCGGGATTTCTCGTTAGCAAGAGTATTTCCCTAGTAAGTCGGGATTTCTCGTTAGCAAGAGTATTTCCCTAGACAGTCGGGACTAACATCCCCATCTAGTTAGTGACTTCTTACATCAAAGTTTTCTCTCTTTTCGACAGTCTGGGATTTTCACTAGTGATGATGTTTCCCTTGAATAGTCAGGGACCCTTTTGATATCGGTCATGACTTTGCATCCCTTCGTCATTAAGATCAATAATTTTGTGCTCCAGTTGAACTTGTAACAATGCATGTCCTTATCATGTGACTATGTTTATATGAATATATGGGTATCATACAGATTGTTGTATCTCTTTTCGGTTACATCACTAACCTGGTGATTTACGGCACTCCCTATTTGTATATTGATGCTTATTAGTTGTTGTTTACATTCCTGCATACTCAGTACATTCCAAGTACTGACCACACACCTCTTGTGCTATATCGTTTTATGATATAGATCCAGGTCTCCAGGTTCAGCCACGTGACTAGATACGCTTCTCTCTCTGCCAACTGCTCACTGTGAGTTCTCATCTTCCGAGGATGTGGTTTATATTCTCATTTTATCTTGTTTTCATTTTTTAGACTTTTGGAGTTAGCTAGGGGCTTGTCCTAGCAACTCATTAGTTTATTAGAAGCCTTTAAGACTTGTTAGATAGAATCAACGTTGTATGTAAATGTTATTAAGTTGTCGTTTTGATTTATACCAGTTTCTGGTCAGTTCTTCCTCTTGTTCATGACGTTTGACGTTTCTTATGTTATGTGTATGTGATGATTATGCCATGGGTCGACTTGGAGCCTCTCGGGGTTCCTTGTCCCGTTTCTATGATCCGAGTGTACTCTCAGGTCATGACAAACTTGGTATCAGAGAAAAGGTTTAGAGTTTCCTAGGGTGTTTGAAAGCCACGTTACGTAGAGTCTTCTTCATGGGTGTGAAGCGCGCCATACTTATGATGAAGAGGCTATGGGACGTTTTAGGAATATTCCCCTTTCTTCATGATTCTTATCATGTGTAGAGTATGAAGCTCTAAACAGTTCCTCCCCTAAATTGTGCTTTACGCACTCGCAGATAATGCCTCCCCGATAAGTGAATGGGAGAGGTTGTGGTAACGGAAGCCAGCAGGTACCACCAGCCCAAGTAGACCAAATGGAGGATCGTGTTGCTCATGCGAGTTCCAAGCAGCCATCAACATGTTGGCGAAGGCTCTGACCGCCCAGATTAATCAGTAGGAAGCAACCTATGCACCACAGCATGGAAATGAAGCAACGACAAGGATAAGAAATTTCCTTCGGATGAATCAACCCGAATTCTTGGGGTCAAAGGTGGATGCAGACCATATGAGTTCTTGGAGGAGATACAGAAGATTACTCACATTATGGGAGTGACAGGGCAAGAGAGTGTGGACTAGCCTCCTACTAGTTAAAGGGAGTTGCTCAAATCTGGTATTTTTAGTGGAGAGATAGTCGGGGAATCAAAGCGGGTCCCATAGGTTAGGATGAATTTATGGCTGCGTTCTTGGATAGGTTTTTCCCTCAGGAGTTGAGGGAGGAAGAGGCGGAAGAGTTCATTAACTTGAAACAAAATGACATGATTGTTCAATAGTATGCGTTCGAGTTCACTCGGCTATTTAAGTATGCACCGGAAATGGTAGCCGACCAGCGGGCCCGAGTGAGCAGGTTTGTGAATGGAGTGTCAAACTCCTTGGTCAAGGAATGCAGGACTGCCATGTTGCACCAGGACATAGACTTCCTATGTTTGGTGATATTTTCTCAACAAATGGAAGCAGAACAGATGAAAGAGAAAGAGAGGGAGGCCAAGAAAGCCAGGACTAAAGACTTAGAGTCCTCCCATCAAAGGTCGGGTACAGGATATCACTCACACCGCCATCAGGGATCAGCAGCCCCAGCACATTCGACAGCTAGTACTCCATAAAAGCCTAGAGTAAGGGAAATCATGTACCCATTGTGTACGAGTTGTGGAAAGCACCACTTGGGAGTTTGCATGGCCGGTACAAATGTATGTTTTTGGTGCGGTGAGGCGGGCCATATGCATCGAGATTGCACGGAGGCTAAGCAGGGTGAGAGCAGATCCTCGACCACCTCTTCAGTAGCTCCTATAGCCCGTTGGTTTCAGTAGAATACATCCTCCAACCCAATAGGCGAGCATCGTCAAAACCTCTCTTATGCGGTAGCATCCCATAAGGATAAGGGCAAAGCGCCAGTTGTGGCCACAGGTATGTTATGAATCTCATAACATTCTTTATGTGATGCCAACTTGTATAATAAGTAAGAAGTTCAGTTGTGATTGTGGGAAAAGATTGTTGGGTTGTGATGTAAATAGATGTAGTATAAGGCTTGTTGTGAAGGTTAGAAATGAAAGAGGAGTTAAGAGTTAGTGCCTTATCCTGACTTGAAGAAGGGTTCAAGAGCCTTAGAATGGTGGCTCTAAGCTAAGGGGTAGATGGTGAGTATGTGAAGCAAGTTATACTTTGAGAATGCTCATAAAGGTATCTCAGCCTCAGCAGTTGCAACATGTCGACCTCTACTAAGTTCAGACAATCTTGCTTGTACCTCGGTTAGAATTAAGTTATGTCTAATTCTAAGTGAAGATTCCTGAGGTTTAGAGATAACCGTTTTAGTCAGTAAAGCAAGTTTTTTTCTATGATGTCCATATTGCTTATCTTCATGTTATGAATTAGTTCAGTGTGTTAACTTATGTGTACCAGTATGTTCAGCTCGAACTCAGTCTTTGGGAGTGGTTTATTTACTCAATAGAGCCAGATTATCTCATGTATGTGCTCAGTCCTAGATGTCGGGGATGTCTCGTGCTTATGAAAACCTTACTCTCAATTAGATTAGATATTATGAATCCTGACTTAGTATCGGAGGGCGATTTGAGAAAGAAGGTTTAGTCTATATCAGCTCTGTGCCAGACAACAATGGGGAAGAATTTTCTTTCAGTGTTTTGTTTATTTCCCCATTGGTGTCATGTTCTTCGGTCTTCTTTGATTCATGGTGTACATGTTAGATTTGAGTTTTCAGGTTTGGTGTATAGGGTTGGCCCGGAGTCAGATGCTCCGTTGATGATAGCTATGATTGATTGATATCTGGATATCAGCTTTGTCTCTATCTGTTCAATGTGTTCAGCCAACATTCGAGGATGAATATTCCAATGGGGAGATATTGTAAGACCCCGGAAGTCCTAGAGATCAGACCCTGGAGATAAAAGAAGTGCAGCAGAAAAAGTCAGCAGAAATTTGCTGCAAGACGAGTCAGGGAACGACTCATAAAGTGACTCCATAAATCATGGTTTGACTCGTGGAGGAGCAGTCAAGGGGAGTGAATTGGTCCAGTGGAGATGGACGACCCGACGAGTCGTCTTTCCAGGCAAGACAACTCGTCAAGTTAGTCATTAGGAGGGAGAAGCTTTTGTGTTAAGGAAATTTCTAGTGCACTTAACGGAAGAGCAGGATGAATCGTTAGGTGTGGTGATGAGTCATGATGTTGGTCCTGACCTGAAGGTCGAGAAATTCCAGTAGACCTGACGAGTGGACTTAATGGGTCATTTGGTGGGACAACGACTTTTCAGGTGAGACGTGGCATCAGTTCGGCAATTTTTCAGATTTTCTCAAGGGCAGGTTGGTAAAATCCCACGCTCCAAGATTTAAAGTGATATCGTTTTGGGTATGCTTGGGGACGATTTTAAGTGTTTTCCTAAGCCTAAACCCTCATTCTCTCAATCTCTTTCTTCCTCATCTCTTCTCAAATATCCTAGGGTTTCACCAAGGTGTTCTTCAAGCTTCAAGGAAGGTAATCAAGTGGGATTTTCGTCCACCAGGTTTGCGGGACTTCAACAAGGATAGTTTTCCATCCTTGTGCACCAAAATATTTTCAATAAGAATTCAATTTTTATATCTATTTAGAGTATCATGATTTGGGGTTTGAGGAACGGATAATTTTATCTTTAATCCTTATTCTTAAATGCTAATATTTACTGAGATAATGGAATAAATTGGAATGTTAGTTAATGGGTTGCTTTGGAATATGGATTATATGTTGGGATTGCATGATGGTAGCATGTTCTTCATAATTGGCTTGAGTAATAAATGGGTTTTTCTTATTGTTCACTTGATTGTCATAGTCATGCATGAATATGATTAAATTGCGAAGATTAGGTTGAATATGTATGCATGTAGTAAGTTCTTCCTAAATTGATTCTAGTATTGATTGGGAATTGCACATTTCTTTTGTGATTATCGTAGAAACTCATGAACATGATGGAAGAGTGAAAAGTATTGCATAATTAACCCTAATGACTTGATTATGATGTTGATGATCATATGGGATTGAGTAATTGAAATAAGGTAGGTTCCATTACCATGCTTTAGATTTAATTGATTTGGCGTAAAAGGATTTCACCTCCATTTTTGAACTACAAAGCCTGGGCAGATTCTATATTGTTTTCCTTATTAAATATCAATTTTATAAAAATCATGGAATCTAAAATGCCCATGGCTAAAGAGTTCACAAAGGAGTGATTGTGACAAGCGTGTGGAATGTTGTAGACCTAAAGAAACGAAGTCATACATCTTGATAGAGTAGGGGTTGTATTTATAAACTATGCATGACTTTATATTACATGTGAATGAAATGAACGGAATTCGGAGTGTCATGTAGTATATGCATAATGTGACCATTTAGAATGCTCGTTAGCAAGAGATGCTTGAGATAGTTATAAATTGGATTTCATGATGAGGTGAATAATGATGATAACACATGAGAATGATATTGAAACTGTTGGGCTTGATGTTAATAGAAAATAGCCCCCACCCTGTTGTTAAGAATGTTGTTATGATGAAAAATCAGGAAATGTGCTTTGCCTCTATTTAGCTGCTACAATTTAGATTAATATTAGTCAGTTGGAATTTATCGTTAGTAAGAGTATTTCCCTAGTCAGTCGGGATTTCTCGTTAGCAAGAGTATTTCCCTAGTTAGTCGGGATTTCTCGTTAGCAAGAGTATTTCCTTAGTCAGTCGGGATTTCTCGTTAGCAAGAGTATTTCCCTAGCTAGTCGGGACTAAAATCCCTAGCTAGTTAATGACTTCTTACATCAAAGTTTTCTCTCCCTTCGACAGTCAGGGATTTTCTCTAGTGAGGATGTTTCCCTTGAATAGTCGGGGACCCTTTTGATATCAGTCATGACTTTGCATCCCTGTGTCTTTAAGATCAATACTTTTGTGCTCCAGTTGAGGTTGTAACAATGCATGTCCTTATCATGTGACTTGTTTATATGAATATGTGGGTATCATATAGATTGTTGAATCTCTTTTCAGTTACGTCACTAACCCGGTGATTTACGGCACTCCCTATTTGTGTATTGATACTTATGAGTTGTTGTTTATATTCCTGCATACTCAGTACTTGCCAAGTACTGACCGCACGCCACTTGTGCTATATCATTTTATGATATTGATCCAGGTCTCCAAGTTCAGCCGTGTGACTAGATACGCTTCTCTCTCTTCCAACTGCTTGCTGTGAGTTCTCATCTTCCGAGGACGTGGTTTATATTTTTATTTTATCTTGTTTTCAGTTTTCATACTTTTGGAGTTAGCCAGGGGCTTGTCCTAGAAACTCATCAGTTTATTAGAAGGCTTTCAGACTTGTTAGACAGAATCAGCGTTGTATGTAAATGTTATTAGGTTGTTGTTTTGATTTATATCAGTTTCAAGTCAGTTCTTCCTATTGTTCATGATATTTGATGTTTCTTATGTTAAGTGTATGCGATGATTATGTAATGGGTCGACTTGGAGCCTCTCGGGGTTCCTTGTCCCGTGTGTACGATCCAGGTGTACTCTCGGGTCGTGATAGAAGATTGGATTGGTGACAGTGGGAAACAATGAGCGAAGTAACGACCTGTTGTTCATTACAAGGAGTCATCGTATAGAGATGTGGTGGGAACGGGTCCTCAGCTTAAGGGAAAATAACTAGTCATCCCATGACCCGTAGTGAGGAGTAACGGATCGTGGTCACCAGTCATTGAATGGAATATCAATATTTTTCCAGTCTATATAACAAAAGCTAACCATGACTCGTTGTAGGAAGTAACTAGTCGTGATGAGGGTCGTGGGAAGGATTAGTATAGAACCTGAAGAGGGAAACCACAAACGTCACATAGACCCATCATTTGAAAGAATGACTCGCCCTGTCGAGTCATAGGAAGGGAATCTAAAAGTTTGAAATGGGCAGTGGATCCAACGGCTCAATACCACGAGTCGTGGTACCAGGTGACGACTTGTGGGACCATCCATTAGTTCACCCAATGCAGATTTTTTAGGGTTTTCATTAAGGGCATTTTCATCATTCCTACACTGTAAGATCCTAAACTGCATCATTTTAAGTCATTTTCTGAGTTTATTAAGATAGGTTAAGCCCTTCTAACCTATTTACAACCCATGCATGCAAAGTTAGAGAATTGAGGAGGTGATCAAGCTTGTTCTTCAAGGTTTTCTTCAAATCTTCCTCTAGGATTTCAAGAAGTGGTGAGATTTGATTTTCCCAAGGTATGTATGGTTATGAATGGGTGAATCATTTCACACCCATGCCCAATCTCTTTCAAATCATGAAATTTCTTATCTAAATTCCATGCGGTTTTACCCAATACATGAAAATTCAATTTCTCTGCACAGGCTTGATCTAGTTGAGTTACTATTATTGAATACGAATTATGGGCAAGTTTTATGTTGTTTTTCTTTAAAAATCACATTTCAAGTTTTATAAATTAAATTCCCATTTATGAAAAGTTCATAAAGGTCAAAGTTTATGATGAATTTTCAAGTATTATGAATTATTGATGATGAAAAGCACGTTTTCAAGTTATCCATGTTTATAATCATGTTTTTGAATTAATTGAGTATTGTCAAGCATGTTATTGGACAATGCCCACATGTCAGTATATGGATCTCATGATTTATCAATTTATGATGTTGGTCAACTAAAGGGCCTTTAATTCTAGGCTAATAATGTATTTTAATGGGTATCAATGAAGATAATGTTTATTTGGTGATGAATCTCAATGAATGATGTTATGGATTTACGTACGAGCCTAATGTGTATGTTTTTGGAGCAGTATGTAGCACCGTGCAGCCCGACATCCAAAGAACTACGCTGGTGTCTCATAACTATGTGCCACCATAGGTTTATTTGACACATTACAATGTTAATTATCCCCTCTTTCGTGATATCATATAATGCACGTCCCTCGCTTGGCAAGCCAAGGGCGACTCTGCGAACTTGAGTGAGATAGTTGAGGCATCATGTAAGGCTTTATCATCATGGTGTCGGTTATGATGAGTCCTCCCATTGTTCCGCATGTTTTATGCATTGTTATTTTTATGTTATTTGGCTCAAGTGATGATTTAATAAAGTTTCTCTTATAATTATGATAATGAATGGTTTACGAACGATTTGAAAACCTTGAGCCTTATGTTATCTTATGATATTTATGATATGAGCATGTGGTCCTTCTCTTATGATCATTTATGAGCTTTTATGTATTTTTAAATGTCTGTTTTACTTACCTTGCATACTCGGTAAATTCCACGTACTGACTGCATACTCTATGCTATATCATTTTATGATACAGACTCCAATCTTCAGATCCAGCATCGTCATTAGCTTGTCTCGGAGTTTAGCATCCAGCTTGTTGGTGAGTCCTCATTCTCTGAGGACCATTTGATTTTGACATTGATATTTCTTTAGTTTACAGTTTGTCGGGTTAGATGGGGATGTTGTCCCATCAACCAATATGTTACGTTAGAGGCTTTCAAACTATATGTAGTACTCTATTGTTATGTATTTAGTTCATACCGCTTATCATGTTATGCTATGTAATGTTTATCCTTCCGCTATATCGTATGTTAAGTATTCCATTTTAAATGATATGGAGTTAAATGTATGGTTATGCCATGGGTAGACTTGGAGTCTCTCGGGCTCCTTGTCCCGTGTTAGGATCCGGGTCTACGTTTGGGTCGTGACAAACATGATATCAGAGCAATAGGTTTGAAGTGTCCTAGGGTGTCTGAAAGCCACGTTAAGTAGAGTCTTTTCATGGGTGTAAAGTGTTCCACACTTATGATGAAGAGGCTACGAGACATTTAGGAAATGTTCCCTTCTTTCATGATCTATGTCATGCGATGAAGTGTCTCCCTATCCTTCTAATTTGTGCTTTTCATGATTTCTAAATCATGGCTCCCCGAAGAATGAATGGTAGGAGGAATAGAAATAGAGACGGCCACGAGGATGGCAATAGGAATGGGCACCAGCAGGCCCCACCAGTTCAATAGCACCAGGCACCGAAGCCAGTTGCCCATGATGAGTTTCGGGCTGCTATTTAGATGCTCGCGCAGGCCTTGACCGCTCAAGTCAATCAGCAGGCAACTGCGCATGTTCCGCAAAATGGCAATGCAGCAGCGACTCGAGTCAGGGATTTGTTCAAGATGAACCCGCCGAAGTTCCTTGGGTCAAAGGTAGATGAGGACCCGCATGAGTTCATAGATGAGATTATGAAGATCACCCAAGTCATAGGGGTGAATGGAGTTGAGTGCACAAAGTTCACCTCGTACCAGTTGAAAGGGGTCGCGAACATCTGGTTTCACTAATGGAAAGATAGCAAGACCGTCAGGGAGGCCCGGTCACTTGGGAGGAGTTCCATGTTGCATTCTTGGATCAATTCTTCCCTCCTGAGATAAGGGAGCTGAAGGAAGTTGAGTTCGTAAATCTGAAGCAGGGGAGGATGATGGTACTGGAGTATGCTCTCGAGTTCACTCTCTTGTCAAAGTATGCCCCAGAGTTAGTGGTTGATTAGAGGGCGCGGATGAGCCAATTTGTTCATGGCGTGGCAGGCTATTTGGAAAATGATTACAACACCGCTATGCTCCACCAAGACATGGATTTCCCTCGAATAGTTTTTTATGCCCAGCAGATGGAGGTGGCTTATACAAGGGAGAGGGAGGCAAAAAGGGCCTGGAATGATAGCCATGGGTTTACTCATCACAGATCCGGTGGTGGTCACCTCCCTCAGTTTCAACAGAGGTGACTAGCTCCAACACCATCATCAGATAGTGTTCCATCCAGACCCAAGGGAGATTAGAGGAGCAGGGCTTCAGGATTAAGGGACCAGAGGAGCACACAGGTAGAGCACACCCAATCAGCCTGCTGGAAGTGCGGCAAGAATCATTCCAGGGAGTGCTTGCTCGGTTTGAATATTTGCTGTGGGTATGGTAGATCTGACCACATGCGTCGAGCATATCCATTTTCTAGACAGCATAATGATAGGGGCCATCCATAAACTACCGGGTTAGCAGCAGGTTCAGCTCCGCAGGGGGAATCTACTAGTAGGGGTGGCAGACAGCGCCAAAACATTCTATGCCCTCGCCTCGCGTCAGGAGCAGGAGACTTCACTGGATGTGGTTACTGGTATGTTACGAGTGTTTCAACTTGATGCTTATGCTTTGTTAGATCCAGGGGCTACCTTGTCTTTTGTTACAACTTACATTGCTAGTAGCTTTGGAGTTAGTCCTGAAATTTTGTTAGAGCCATTTTCAGTTTCTACTCCTTTTGGGGATTCGGTTATAGCTAGGTGGGTGTATAGAAGATGTCCGATCACTATATTACATAAAGTCACCTATGCAGACCTTGTAGAGTTAGCGATGACTGGCTTTGATATTATTCTTGTCATAGATTGATTGTATGTGTGTTATGCTTCTTCCCAACACGTATCCTATATCTATGCCTCCTTATAGAATGGCTCCAGCCAAGCTAAAGGAGTTGAAGGATAAGTGAAGTACTACAGAATGTCTCATTTGGCATTTGCAAGTACTACAGAAGGGAGTAGGAGGAGATTCAAGGGTTCTTCTTCAATTCTTCAAGTTTCCACCTAGGGTTTTTTAAGGGAGTTAAGAAGCAAGTAATTCCAGGTATGGGTTTTGAATGGGTAGTTTAGTCCTTACCCATGCTCAATTTCTCCATAATTCTATGTTTGAAGTTACCAAAACATTATGGGACTTTATCAAATTGCGCGATTCTTTAAAAAAGGGAATGAGCTTGTGGTAGTATGCCTAACTTAAGAATTTCGAATTATTTGGGCTGATTTCAATTGTTTATTCAATATTTCATGATCTAATCTCTGAAAGTTTAGATGCCCAATTATGAGGAATTTTTTTGTAAAGTCCATGGTCATGATGATTCTGCAAGCATAATACGAATTTTTCTTAAAAATTTTAGGCATGTCTTCAAGTCTTCAACAACTCATGTTATTATGATCATGTTTCCTATAAATTTAAGCATTTCATGTATTATTGAAACTATGGGAAATTCCCACATGTCACTTATGATTTATGAACTATGATTTTGGCCGATTCACGGGCCCAATTCCATGGCTAGTATTATGAATTCTCAAGCATGATTATAATTATCACAATTTAACTAGCCATGCATGTCATGTATGAATTTCTATGAGCATGTTGCATGTTTTGGGAGTAGTACTTAACAACGAGTAGGTTTGGGGCCTAGGTTACGCCCCCCGAATCTCAAAACTATGTGCCACCATAGGTTATGCTCGGGACCTCCTCAGTGACTGTCTCCTATGCCCTACGGGGCCTTCACGAGTGATATCACGCCTTTCATGGTTCATAACTTTGGCAAGGTATGAACGACCTCCCGACTAGGTTTACAGGTCGGGCTCCATGTGTACTCATATGGGGTATGTCGGTTGTAGTAATCTCCCATTGTTCCTCATGGTTTTAATGCATGTATGATTAAGTTATTTTGGCTCAAGTTATGTTTTTTGAAATGTTTTTCTCACGTGTTACGACTATGACAGGTTTACAAATATTTTTGAAATCTTGAGCCTTACGATATACTTATGATTTCAATCTTATGATCATGATGTCCCCACTCCTATAACCTCTATGTTTTTAGTATTGTTTTGCATACCTTACATACTCAGTACCTTCCAAGTACTGACCCACATCTTTTCAGTATCACGTTCGCAGGTTCAACTTCGTTCCTAGCTTGCTCTCATTTCTGCTCTCAACTTTCAGTAGTGAGTCCTCATGATTCGGGGACTTCATGTTTGGACCTTTTTTATCTTTTATTTTCGGTATGTTGGGTTTAGTTGGGGTCTTGTCCCTTCAACGCATCTATTCTGATTAGAGGCTTTCAGACTTAAATTGTAGTATTCCACTATTATGCTCGGATTATGAATTATCGTATCTTATATTTCATGTCATGTTTCATTTAAATTCATGATTTTTAAGTTAAGCCTTACACCTTATGTGTATGAATTAGATATATGCTCACACCATGGGTTGACTTGGGGTCTCTCTGGGCTCCTTGTCCCATGTCTACAATCCGGGTGTACTCTCGGGTCATGACAAACTTGGTATAAGAGAAATAGGTTCAGATGTGTCCTAGGGAGTCTGAAAACTGCATTAGGTAGAGTCTTTTTCATGGGTATGAGGCGCGCCACACCTATGACGAAGAGGTTACTAAACATTTTAGGAAATGTTCCCTTCTTTGATGATCTATGTGGTGCGGTGAAAATCTCTCCATCCTTCTAATTCATGCTATTTGCGATTGCAAAAAATTTTGGCTCCCAGAAGGATAAACGGAAGGAGGAACAAAAATGATGAAGGTGACGAGGGTGGCCATGATAATGGGCATCAGCAAGCCCCACCTGTTCGGGAGCCCTAGGCACCAGAGCCAGCTGCCTACGCCGAGTTTCGTGCGGCTATTTAAATGTTGGTGCAAGCCTTGACCGCTCAAGTCAACCAGCAGGATGTTGCTCATGTTCCACAAAACGGCAATGCAACTGAAGCACGGATCAGGGACTTTTTAAGGATGAACCCTCCCGAGTTCACAGGGGCAAAGGTGGATGAGGATACAAGATCATTGAAGGGATCTTGAAGGTCACTCAGGTGATGGGGGTGACGAGTGAGGAGTGCGTTGACTTGGCTTCTTATCAGCTGAAGGAGGTCGCTTATATTTGGTTCAAGTAATGGAAGGACAGCAGGGCAGCGAGGGCGGGCCCTATCAGCTGGGATAAGTTCCACATGGCCTTTCTCGACAGGTTCTTCCCTCGGGAGAAGAGGTAATTGAAAGCAGCCGAGTTTGTTAACCTCAAACAGGGAAAGATGATGGTGCTAAAATATTCACTTAAGTTCACTCGCCTATCAAAGTATGTCCCGGAGCTAGTGATGGACCAAAGGGCGCGCGTGAGCAGATTCGTGAAGGGAGTAGCCGAGTATCTGGACAAGTACTGCAGAACAGCCACGCTTCATCAGGATATGGACTACCGCGGATTGTCCTCTATGCCCAGCAGATAGAGGCAGCTTATATGAGGCAGAGAGAGGCCAAGACGTCCAGAACTGATAGCCATAGGTTCTCCCAGCCGAGGCCAGGGTGTGGGCCTCACTAGCAGTCCTAGCACAGGTCCATTACTCAGTACCATCTTCAGCCAGTACCCCATCCAGGCCTCGAGATGATCAGAGGAGCAGGGCCTCAGGTTCGAGGGGTCAAAATAGCATGTGCAGAGAGAGCATTTTTCCATCTTGTGCTAACTATGGACAGAATCACCTAGGGAAATGTTTGGTGGGCTCAGATGCTTGTTTAGGTGTGGAAAACCCGGACACAGACTCAGGGATTGCCCCGTAGCTAGGTCAGAGGTGGTGAAGCCTGCACTTCAGTAGCTAGTTCAGCAGTTCCAGTGGCACGTCAGACTCAGCAGGGTGCTTCGACTGGTTCAGCTGGCGGCCAGCGCCAGAACCAGTTTTATGCACTTGGCTCTCGACAAGAGCAGGAGACTTCTCCCAAAGTGGTTACGGGTATGTTGCGAGTCTTTCATATTGATGTTTATGCTTTGTTAGATCCGGGAGCTACACTATCTTTTGTGACACCTTACATTGCTAATCACTTTGGAGTCAGTCCTAAAATTTTGTCAGAACCATTTTCTGTATCTACTCTGGTTGGTGATTCAGTCGTATCGAGGCGGGTGTATAGTGGTTGCCCCATTATATTATTGCATAAGGTTACCTCCATAGACTTAGTAGAATTGGCTATGACTGATTTTGACATCGTCTTAGGCATGGATTGGTGGTTTGCATGTTATGCTTCTGTTAACTATAGAACTCGAGCGGTCGAGTTTCGATTTCCAGGTGAACCAATCTTAGAATGGAGGGGTGGTTCAGCGGTACCTGTTGGTTGCTTTATCTCCTATCTCAAGGCTAGAAAAATGACTTCCAAGGGTTGTACTTACCATTTGGTTAGGGTTAAGGATGTCACGTCCGAGACCCCGACCATTCAATCAGTCCCTGTGGTATGTGAATATCCCAAGGTATTTCCAGATGACCTACCAGGTTTTCCTCCCGTGAGGGACATTGATATTGAGATCGATCTTTTACCCAACATGCAGCCCATATCACTTCCTCCCTACCGAATGGTCCCAGCCGAGCTAAAAGAGTTAAAGAAGCAGTTGAAGGATTTGTTGGATAAGGGTTTCAATAGACGGAGTAAGTCCCTATGGGGTACCCCGATATTGTTCGTCCGGAAGAAAGATGATTCTCTTTGGATGTGTATCCACTATAGGCAGTTGAACAAGGTCACCATCAAGAATAGATACCCTTTACCCAGGATTGATGACCTATTCGATCAGCTTCAGGGTGCCAAATATTTCTCCAAGATAGATCTCAAATCCGGGTATCACCAGCTCAGGGTTCGGGAGAGCGACATACCAAAGACTACTTTCAGAACCCAGTATGGCCATTATGAATTTGTTGTTGTGTCTTTTGGACTAACCAACGCCCCAGCAGCTTTTATGGATCTAATGAACAGGACATTTGAGGCATATCTGGATATGTTCATGATTGTGTTCATTGAAGACATATTAATATAATCCAGGAGCGAGGAGGAGCATGTCGCACACCTGAGGGTAGCGCTTCAGACCCTCAAGGATAACCAGCGATATGCCAAGTTCAGCAAATGTGAGTTTTGGCTGAAAGCAGTTGCATTCTTGGGACATGTAGTGTCAAGCGAAGGTATAAAGGTGGACTCCCAGAAAATAGAGGCGGTAGGCCCAAACGGGTAAACCCTTTGGAGATCAGGAGCTTTTTGGGCTTAGCGGGTTACTATCAGAGGTTCATGGAAGGTTTCTCATCCATTACAGTCCCACTGACTAGATTGACTCAGAAAAAGGTGAATTTTCAATGGTCGGAGGCTTGTGAGAAGAGCTTCCAGGAATTGAAGGCCAGACTCACTTCAGCACCGGTGTTGACTTTACCAGAGGGTACCGATGGCTTTGTGGTATATTGTGATGCTTTGAGAGTCGGACTGGGATGTGTATTGATGCATCATGGGAAAGTCATAGCTTGTTCTTATAGACAGCTAAAAATTCACGAGAAAAATTACCCAACCCATGATCTTGAGTTGGCCGCAGTGGTATTTGCTTTAAAGATATGGCTACACTACTTGTATGGGGTTCATGTAGATGTATTCACGAACCACAAGAGCTAACAATATGTGTTCACACAGAAGGAACTAAATATTTGGCAACGAAGGTGGTTGGAGCTACTTAAGGACTACGACATGAGTGTACTTTAGCACCCGGGTAAGGTAAATGTGGTAGTCGATGCCCTTAGTAGACCTTCTATGGAAAGTGTGTCATATGTGAGTGAAGGAAAGAAGGAGCTGGTAAAGGAGGTACATCGACTTGCACGGTTGGGAGTTAGATTAGTTGGTTCGACCGATGATGGGGCAGTAGTTCAGAACGGGTTAGAGTCGTCCTTGGTAATAGAGGTGAAGGATAAACAAGATGAAGATCCAATATTGGTAAAGTTGAAAGAAGCTGTCCAAAATCAAAAGGTAGAAGTCTTCTCCAAAGGGGGAGATGGTGTGCCTCGGTATCAGCGTAGCTTATGTGTTCCGAACGTGGGGGATCTGAGGAGTCGGATGTTGCATGAGGCTCAAGGATCCAGATATCCTATCCATCCAGGTGCCACCAAAATGTATCATTCCTAGCGGGAAATCTACTGGTGGAATGGCATGAAGAGGGATATTGCAGAATTCGTAGCCAAGTGCCCAATTTGCCAACAAGTGAAAGTCGAGCATCAGAGACCAGTGGTTTACTCTAAGATATCAGCATTCCTACTTGGAAGTGGGAAGAAATCAATATGGACTTTGTAACAGGTTTACCCCGCACTCGTAGACAGTATGACTCCATTTAGGTTGTGGTGGACAGGTTGACCATGGCTTCTCATTTTCTACCGGTCAAAACCACCAATTCAGTAGAAGATTATGCTAAGTTATACATCCGAGAGTTGGATAGATGGCACTGTTCGAGGCTCTTTATGTGAAGGTGTAAACCGCCCATTGGGATATTTGAAGTTGGTGAGGCTTCGTTAGTGGGTCCAGATTCAGTCTATGAGGCTATAGAGAAAGTTTAGTTAATAATAGAAAGGCTAAAAACGGCTCAAAGTCGCCAAAAGTCTTATGTGGATGTGAGGAGAAGGGAGCTTGAGTTCGAGATCAACGATTGGGTGTTTCTGAAGGTATCTCCCATGAAGGGAGTAATGAGATTTAAAAGAAAGGGAAACTCATCCCCCGCCATATTGGCCCATACCGGATTGTGAGGTGAGTGGGTAAGGTAGCTTATTAGTTAGAGTTACCTTCAGAGTTGGCTTCAATTCATCCCGTATTTCTGTATCTCTCTTGAAAAAGTGCATGGGACATCCGGCCTCAGTGGTTCCGGTATAAAATGTTGGCATGAAGGATAGCCTCAATTATGAAGAAATTCCTATTGCAATCTTGGATCGCCAGGTTCGAAGGATGAGGAATAAGGAAGTAGCTTCAGTAAAGGTGTTATGGAGAAATCAGCATGTTGGTGGAGCTGCGTGGGAAGCTGAAGCGGATATGATGGATAAACACCCCCACTTGTTCCCTATCGGCCTAGTTTCAGTTTTAGGTATCAGTTTTTGTCCTAACCTTCTAATCAGTTTTTCCTATTCCGTTCATGCATGCAAGTTTGTTTTATGTTATGATATATGTATGTGATGTCTGAATTCATTCCAACTATTTAGTTCTTTTCGGGGGTAGCTATTCCATCAGTTTTCTGCTTAAATGATCAGTATTTGAATATGGTAATTGTATGTTTCTATTTGCTACTAGTTTCCTACATTCGAAGATGAATGTTTCCAAGGGGGAGATATTGTAATAACCCGAAAAGGCCTAAGAATAGAACTGGGGTTGAAGTTGAAAACTATAGAAAACTTGGAATTTTGCACCAGTACGACTCGAGGCACGAATCATGGTACGGACCTACGAATCGTGACTCGAGTCGTGATGAATTTCGAGAGCCTGAGGTCATATCGTGGGTGGTCCTACGAATCATGACGCGTACGTACGACTCATGGTTAGGAGTCGTGGTGAAATTCTCAGTGGTGCCAAAGTGAGTCATCACGGGTCATGGTACGACTCATAGGATGTAGCCATAAGTCATGATGAGGAGTTGTGGTTAAGTCGTATTTGGTATGGGTGGATGGCACCAAGAATGACAGTACGACCCTTAGGATGGCATTATGAGTCGTGGTATGCGAGTCGTGACCAGATTTAGAAGATTTAAAAGTGGTGAGGTGACCACGAGAGGTGACCACGAGTCGTGACTTCGTGGTACAACTCATGGTACGAGTCGTGGTCGGGGCCAGATCTGTTTTTCAGGGAAATTTCATTAAGCGAAAATTTGACTTTTTTACGCTTTTGAACCCTAAACCACGTCGCTTTGAGCTTGGGAAAGGATCTTTTAAGGAGGAAAAACTCATGCTAAGTCTCATTTGGCATTTGCAAGAACTACTGAAGGGAGTAGGAGGAGATTCAAGGGTTCTTCCTCAATTCTTCAAGTTTCCACCTAGGGTTTTTCAAGGGAGTTAAGAAGTAAGTAATTCCAGGTATGTGGGGTTTTGAATGGGTAGTTTAGTCCCTACTTATGCCCAATTTCTCTCTTATTCTATGTTTGATGTTACCAAAACTTTATGGATTTTTATCAAATTGCATGATTCTTTAAAAAAAGGAATGAGCTTGTGGTAGTATGCCTAACTTATGAATTTCGAATTATTTGGGCTGATTTAAATTGTTTGTTCAATATTTCATGATCTAATCTATAAAAATATTTATTCCCAATTATGAGGAATTTTTTTTATAAATCTCGAGGTCATGATGATTCCGCAAGCATAATACGAATTTTTCATTAAAATTTTAAGCATGTCTTCAAGTCTTCAACTACTCATGTTATTATGATCATGTTTCCTATAAATTTAAGCATTTCATGTATGATTGAAACTATAGGCAATTCCCACATGTCACTTATGATTTATGAACTATGATTTTAGCCGATTCACGGGCCCAATTCCATGGCTAGTATTACGAATTCTCAAGCATGATTATGATTATCACGATTTAACTATCCATGCATGTCATGTATGAATTTCTATGACCACGTTGCATGTTTTGGGAGTAGTACTTAACACCGAGTCGGTTCGAGGCCTAGGTCACGCTCGGAATCTTAAACTACATGCCACCGTAGGTTATGCTCAGGACCTCCTCAGTAACTATCCCCTATGCCCTACGGGGCCTTCATGAGTGATATCACGCCTTTCATTGCAAGGTATGAATGACCTCCCGACTAGGTTTACAGGTTGGGCTCCATATATGCTCATATGAGGTATGTCGGTTGTAGAAATCTCCCATTGTTCCTCATGGTTTTAATGCATGTATGATTATGTTCTTTTGGCTAAAGTTATGTTTTATGAAATGTTTTACTCACGCGTTACGAGTATGAAAGGTTTACAAATATTTTGGAAATCTTGAGCCTTACGATATACTTACGATTTCAGTCTTATGATCATGATGTCCCCACTGCTATAACCTCTATGATTTTAAGTATTTTTTTGCATACCTTACATACTCAGTACCTTTCAAGTACTGACCAACATATTTTCAAGATTCGGTTCGCAGGTTCAGCATCATTCCGAGCTTGTTCTCAGTTCTGCTCTCAGCTTTCAGTGGTGGGTCCTCTTGATTCGGGGACTTCATGTTCGGACCTTGTTTATCTTTTGTTTTCAGTATGTTGGGTAAGTTGGGATCTTGTCCCTTTAACCCGTCTATTCTGATAAGAGGCTTTCATACTTAAATTGTAGTATTCCGCTATTTATGCTTGGATTATGAATTACCGTATCTTATATTTCATGTCACGTTTCATTTAAATCATGATTTTAAAGTTAAGCCTTCCGCCTTATGTGTATGAATTAGATATACGCTCACTCCATGGGTTAACTTGGGGTCTCTCGAGGCTCTTTGTCCCATGTCTACGATCCGGGTGTACTCTCGAATCGTGATAGCTATCCATTTTCTACCAGTCAAAACCTCAGATTAGATGGACGATTATGCCAAACTATATATCCAGGAGCTAGTTCAATTACATGGAGTGCCCTTATCCATCATTTCAGACAGAGTTACCCAATTTACCTCTCAATTTTGGAAGTCATTTCAAAAAGGACTAGGTACTCAGGTTAAGCTCAGCACAACATCTCACCCACAAATGGATTGTCAAGCAGAGCGCACAATCCATACACTCGAGGACATGTTAAGAGCATCCGTGATTGACTTCAAAGGTAGTTGGGATGTGCATTTGCCTTTTATAGAGTTTGCATACAATAACAGTTATCGTTCTAGTGTCCAGATGGCGCCTTTGAGGCTCTCTATGGGTGGAGATGTAGATCGCCCATTGGTTGGTTTGAGGTTGGTGAAGAAATGGTGATAGGGCTAGATTCAGTTCATGAGGCTGTGGAGAAGGTTCAATTTATAAGGGACAGGCTGAAAACTACTTAGAGTTGCCAAAAGTCAAACACCAACGTGATAAGGAGAGAAATTGAATTTAAAGTTGATGATTGGGTAATTCTAAAGGTGTCTCCCATGAAAGGAGTGATGAGGTTCGAAAAGAACGGAAAACCTAGTCCCCACTATGTCGTCCCGTACCGGATTATAAGACATGTTGGTAAGGTGGCATACGAATTGGAGTTTCCCTCAGAATTAACTTCTGTGCATCCTGTTCTCCATGTGTCTCTCTTAAAGAGATGTTTGGGTGATCCAGCTCTAGTTGTTCCGGTGCACAGTATTGATGTGAAAGACAACCTTAGTTATGAGAAGGTCTCGATGGAAATATTGGATCATCAGGTTCGAAGGCTAAGGAACAAGGAAGTAGCTTCAGTTAAAGTGTTATGGAGGAATCAGCATGTTGAGGGAGCTATTTGGGAAGCCGAAGCGGATATGATGGCTAGATACCCACATTTATTCTTTACCGGCTTAGTTCCATCTTGAGGTATCAGTGTTTGCCCTAAAACTCTATTCAGTTTTCATGTTCAGTTCATGTGTTCAAGTTTCTTTTATGTATATGGATATGTACATGAATCATGAATTCAGATCAGCTATGTAGTTTGAATCAAAGATAGTCATTCCATCAATTTTTTATTTAAATGATCGGTATTTGGATTTGATGATTGCATTTCTATATTTTCTATATGTTTCCCACATTCGAGGACGAATGTTCCCAAGGGGGAGATATTGTAATACCCTGGAAGTGCCTAAAATTAGATTTGGGATTTAAAAATGAAAGATGGCTGAAATTGGGGAAAATCCCATAGAACGGACAACTCAACGGATCGTTGGTCCAACCAACAACCCGTGGGAAGTAGTCATGGAAAGGTTGTCCTGGTGATAGTGGAAAGAAATGAGCGAAGTAACGACTAGTTGTTTGTTACGATGAGTCGTCGCATGGAGCCGTGGTGGGAATGGGTACTTAGCTTAAGGGAAAGTAACGAGTCATCCCACGACCCATCGCGAGGAGTAACGGGTCGTGGTCACCAGTCATGGGATGGAATATCAATATTTTTCCAGTCTATATGATAGAAGCTAACCACGACTTGTTGGAGGAAGAAACGAGTCGTGGTGAGGGTCGTGGAAAGGATTAGTACAGAACCTGAAGAGGGAAACCACGGATGTCACAACGACCTGTCGTTTGAAAGATAAACTCATCCTATCAAGTCGTAGGAAGGTAATTTGAATGTTTGAAATGGGTAGTGGATCCAACGGCTTAATACCACAAGTCATTGTACCGAGTAATGACTCGTGGGACCGTCCATTAGTTCACCTAGTGCAGATTTTTCAAGGTTTTTATTAAGGGAATTTTCGTCATTCCTACACTCTAAGGTCCTAAACTACATCGTTTTAAGTCATTTTCTGAGTGTATTAATATAGGCTAAGCCCTTCTAACCTATTTACAACCCATGCATGCAAATTTAGAGAATTGAGGAGGTGATCAAGCTTGTTCTTCAAGGTTTTCTTCAAATCTTCCTTTGGGCTTTCAAGGAGTGGTGACATTTGATTTTCCCCAGGTATGTAGGGTTATGAATGGGTGAATCATTTCACACCCATGCCCAATCTCTTTCAGATAATAAAATTTCCTTCTAAATTCCATGGGGTTTTACCCAATGCATGAAAATTCAATTTCTCTTCATGGGCTTAATGTAATTGAGTTACTATTATAGAATTATGAATTATGGGAAAGTTTTGTGTTGTTTTTCATTAAAAATCATGTTTCAAGTTTCATAAATTAAATTTCCCATTTATGAAAAGTTCATAAAGGTAAAAGTTTATGATGAAAGTTCAAGTATTATGAATTATTGATGATGAAAAGCATATTTTCAAGTTACCCACGTTTATAATCATGTTTTTGAATGAATTGAGTATTGTCAAGCATGTTAAAATATTGGTCAATTCCCACATGTTCAAGCATGATTTATGATTTATGGAATGGATCTCATGATTTATCGATTTATGATATTGGCCGACTAAAAGGCCTTTGATTCTTGGCTAATCGTGTATTTTAATGGGGATCAATGATGATAATGTTTATTTGGACATGAATCTCAATGAATGATGTTATTGATTTACGTATGAGTCTAATGTGCATGTTTTTGGGAGCAGTGTCTAGCACCGAGCAACCCGACGTTCAAAGGACTACGTCGGTGTCTCATAACTACGTGCCACCGTAGGTTTATATTGATACATTACAATGTTAATGATCCCCTCTTTCGTAATATCACATAATGCACGTCCTTGCCTGGCAAGCCAGGGGAGACTCTGCCCACTTGAATGAGATAGTTGGGGCATCATTTAAGGCTCAATCATGATGGTGTCGGTTACGACGAGTTCTCCCATTGTTCCACATGTTTTATGCATTGTTATGTTTATGTTATTTTTCTCAAGTGATGATTTAATAAAGTTTCTCATATGATTATGATAATGAATGGTTTACAAACGATTTGAAAACTTTAAGCCTTATGTTATCTTATAATATTTATGATACGAGCATGTGGTCCTTCTTTTATGATCATTTATGAACTTTTATGTTTTTTTAAATGTCTGTTTTACTTACCTTTCATGCTTGGTATATTCCACATACTGATTGCATACTCTATTTTGTATCATTTTATGATACTAGCTCTGATTTTTAGATCCAGCATCATCATTAGCTTGTCTCGAAGTTTAGCATCCATCTTGTTGGTGAGTCCTCATTCTTCGAGGACCATTTGATTCAGACATTGATGCTTCTTTAGTTTACAGTTTGCCAGGTTAGTTCGTGATGTTGTCCCATCAACCCATATTTTACGTTAGAGGCTTTTAGACTATATGTAGTACACAGTTGTTAAGTATTTAGTCTGTACCGCTTATCATGCTATTCTATGTCATGTTTATGCTTCTAGTATATCGTATGTTAAGTATTCTATTTTAAATGATATGGAGTTAGATGTATGCTTATGCTATGGGTAGACTTGGAGTCTCTCCAGCTTCTTGTCCCATGTTATGATCTGGGTCTACGTTCGGGTCGTGACACATGCATGATTGTTGTCAATTATGACGAGTCTCCTATTGTTCCTCATAATTTTTGTTACTCATGTTCAGGACTCATGATATTATGTTTTATAGAATATTTGACCCATTGTTCAGATTATGAGCTTTCACTAAGATTTTAAGCATGATAAGTTATACGATTTCTATTTCTAAGCTTTGGGTCATTATGTTCAAATAACAATGAAAAGCTTATGAATATGTATATGTCTGATTTATAGCTTTTAGCATGCAATCTTTACTCCCATGACTTTCTTGATTTATGCATAGGATTTCAGACTATTGTTTTGCTAGCATGTTTTGCTTACCTTGCATACTCAGTACATTCAAAATACTGATCACATACTCTATGTTATATCGCCTCATGATATAGGTTGGGGTGATCCTCCTCAACCTCGTAGCTAGCTTATACTCGCTCAGTTCAACTCTATTCCGCTTTTGGAGAGTCCTTATCATCTGAGGACGTTTGTCAGTTTATGCTTGTTATGCTTTCTTTCAATTTCATACCTAGTGACTAGTTGGGGGTGTTGTCCCATCAGCTCATCGTAGTAGTAGAGGCTTTTCAGACTATCATGTATAGACAAGTTCAACGCGGTTGAGTTGTGTTTATGCTTTTGTCCTTATGAAATGCGGACTCCCACTTATGTCATTTTTATGCTTTAATTTCCACTTGTTTATGCTTTTAAGTCATGCTATGTATGTACCATGGGTTATCTTGGAGTCGTTCGTGGTTCTAGGTTCCGTGTCTCGATCCAGGGTCTCGGCTTAGGTTGTAACATCCGTCTCACCAGGTTCATCTCATCCCATATAAGCCTATTATTAGCAGTCTGTGTACCTCCCATTCTAGTGTCTATCTCTACTATCACCTTGACACCTGACTCCCTACAGAGCCTGTATATGAGACTTGGTAATAGACTCATGGTGCTCAAAGCTGGAGCTCAATCCTGAATCTCCTCTGCTATAATTCTCGGTATGGTGATAGCATAACCGCCATGTTGCTCTCCACCAAACCTGCTCTATTGGCGCTCAAAGCATTATCATTTGCTGTCAGCGCAAAATTGTGGCAAACTAATGTCCAGCAGGCCTTCATTATGTAATTAAGCTAGGTTTTGGTGACCTACCATCCACTAGTCACCTAATATGCATCCTCATTCTCCTCAGCTATCACCCTTGCTAGCCACCTCATAAGTCTCTACCTCTACTCTGTACTCAGCTGCTTGACCCTTTTTAAGGCCTCAATAAGGTGATCATACACTATTGTGGGGGCTGGGGACTGATAATCTAGCATGTTTAACATTCGGGCAATGCCGCTCTAAGACATCTACAGTTTGCCCTCGGACTATCACGCTCTCAAGTCTAGGCTGCTCCTTCACCTTCTGCCCTACCGGAGGCTGGTGCTCTATGGTCACCAACTAATTGGCGTGGAACTCCCTGACCATGTCAGTACTGAAACTATTAGGGGTTCTATCCATCTAACTAAAGTCATACAAACCAAATAGCCACTTCATCTCCTCAACATCATTCTGTGCCCCATTCAATACCTGTGGCTCCTCCTGTATGCCTCTCCTTGGGTTTTCCTTAGAAGTGAGGGTGAGACCCTACTCAAAGATCTTCTAAGCACCTGGCACACCCTACTTGATTGTACAGCTCTCTAGGGGTGGGTTTTGATAATCATCATCCTCATGTGCCTCCTTCTCATATTCCCACCTCACTTGAGCCCTCCTCTGCATTTGAGCCACTACAGAACTCATGGGACTAGGTATCATCTCCCTCTTCAGGCTGGGAAGAATTTTCCAGAGCAGCTGAGGGAGCTATTTCCTAAGCTTTGGCATGTTCCCTAGTGGTTCGTGGCTCATCAGTCTCATTTGTATCCACTTCGTACTCCTCCGTTTAATTACTAGGGGAGTCTGCGTCCTGCTCAGATGCATAGGCTTCATCCCTTCAAGCCCTCCAGGCTGCAATCTCATCTCTGGACCTCTTGTCTTAGCATCCTTGGTTGCTTTTCTTTTGTGTACCATTGTACCTATGGAGAAGAGGTTAGTACACATGATATCAGAGAATGAAAGAACGAAAGAGTGACTGTAGTATCCTTCTACGGTTCATCACTATGAGTCGTACCAAGGTGGTACGATCTATACTAAGACTTGTAGTACCTTATTTTAACTATCACAACTCATTGGTATAACTCGTACTAGGGTGGTATGGTTCATACTAATGATCGTAGTATGAACTTCTAAGAATGTGACTTTCTGTAAATCTGATACTACTCATTATCACGATTAGTAGTGGGATTCTACGAGTAGTAGCATGGGTCGCATTTTGATTATGAATCTGACCCTTTCTACTTCTTTGGTACAACCACTTAGTATGACTCATGGTGCAATACCACAATCTGTACCAGCTTCTGTATCATGAATTTCAAATTAAATGATCCTGTGACTATCCGAACAAATCATCCTATGAGTCATAAATTAAAACCACGAGTCTTAGGATGACTCGTGAAGCCTGTCCGCACCTTGTGTATTACCAGTTATGCAAGCAAACATGTTTTTGGGGTGGTTACTCAGACTTCACCACCCAATTATTTAAAAAATACATAACTTCAACTACCACTCTGTCCCCACAGTTAAATTTTCCCATTGACTCACTATCCACAAGAAATTAAATTTATTAAGAATTTTTATTTTCACAACCCATAATATAGGATCACCTATAGACTGTGATCATATTCCTCCACTTCATTTTCATGAGTGCAGGAATCACAGTGATGGTATGGCTATGATAGGAAGAAAATTAAGATGAAATCTTCGAACTTACTTGCTAAGTTCTTCGATAATTCTTGCTTTCTTAGGGTTATGGAGTAGGAATTCGATTCAATAGTACAAATTTATTGCACAATCTTGAGCTCAAGTGGAATGGGAGTGAATTACGGGTAAGTGGAGAGTGAGGGGAGTTGAGTATGGATTTAGGTAGAAAATTATAGACCAATTTTTTTATTAAATAAGTTCTGGGCGGATTTAAAAATATGAATCGGGTCAAGTTATATCAGATCTTTCATTTAATAGGCCCATCACAACTCATACCATGAGTCATTGGTCATACCAATCTCTATTTCGCCATATATAATGGCTCAAGTCGAGTTAAAGGAGTTAAAAGAGCAGCTAAAGGATCTTCTAGATAAGGGTTTCATTCGCGCAGCATTTCACCTTATAGTACTCCAGTCCTCTTTGTGCGTAAGAAAGATGGTACCCTTATAATATGTATAGAATACAAATAATTGAACAAGGTCACCATAAAGAATAAGTATCCTCTTCCTAGGATCGATGACTTGTCGACCAGCATCAGGGTACCAAGTGCTTCTCAAAGATAGACCTCAAATCGGGGTATCATCAGTTGAAGCTAAGAGAACATAGTATCCCAAGACAACCTTCAAGACCTGGTATGGTCATTTTGAGTTTGTTGTTGTCCTTTGGTTTGACCAACGCTCCTACAATATTTATGGACCTCATGACAGAGTATTTAAGCCATTTCTAGATATGTTTGTTATTGTGTTCATTGATGACATCTTGGTTTACTCCAAGAGTAAGGAGGAGCATGCTATCATAGAATAGTCCTTCAAACACCTAAGGACAAGGAGTTATTTTCCAAATTCTCTAAGTGTGAATTTCAGTTGAAGTCTGTGGCATTCTTAGGCCATATTATCTCCGGTGAAGGTATTAAGGTTGACTCTCAAAAGATCAAGGCAGTTAATAATTGACCTATACCCATAATTCCGATCTATATTAGAGGTTTTTTAGGTTTAGATGGCTATTATAGAAGGTTTGTAGAATGGTTTTCTACTATTTCTTCCCCATTAACCAAGTTGACCTAGAAGAAGGCCAAATTTCAATGGTCTAAAGCTTGTGAGAAAATCTTTTAGAAACTAAAAACCCAATTGACTATAACTCCTATATTGACCTTATTGTAGGGTACAAATGGTTTAATTGTATATTGTGATGCATTAAGAGTTGGCATTGGATGTGTATTGATGCAAAACAGTAAGGTTATAGAGTATGTCTCTAGACAGCTTAAAGTCCATGAGAAGAATTATCCAACTCATGATCTGGATTGGCAGCAGCTGTGATTGCATTGAAGATTTGGCATCATTATCCTTATGGTGCTCATGTTGATATGTTCACAGACCACAAGAGTTTTCAATATGTGTTTAGCCAAAAGGAGATGAATCTGAGACAGAGAAGATGGCTTAAGTTGCTCAAGGATTATGACATGAGTATTCTCTACCACTAAGGTAAAGTTAATGTAGTTGTTGATGCTCTTAGCAGATTGTCTATAGGTAGTAAAGCCCATGTAGAAGAGGAAAACAAAGAGCTAGCAGAGGAAGTGCATTTACTCTCTGTAATAACCCAGAAGAGTTCCCTAGATCAGACCCCAGAGCTTGAGTGGAATTCAGCAGGGAACCAGCAAAAGTGCCACAGAACGACTCATATGAGGAGTCATCGTTTGGTCTGATGTGTCATTAGGTCGCCCATCCTAAGGACGTCTTTAATTGGTTAAAATTTTACACAAAACTAACGAGTTAAAGGACAAATCATTGGTCTGGGTAACAGGATGTAAGGAAGAGCCATTGGAATGGTTTCAAAAAATGTGCAACATAACTTTTATAATCACAAGAGAAAGTAACAAGTCATTGTGAGGAACAACAACCCGTTATGTGCCCCATTGTAATCCAGCAGTCCATACGTCCTAGCACTAACGAGTTAGGAATGACTCATTACATGATGTTATAAATCATCTTGATTTGTCACTAAGTAAAGTCGAGAAAAGATTCATATTTGGCTCAGTAGCAACGGAAGGCTGAAATAACTCGTAATGAGGAATGATGACCCATGGTGACGATTCGTTGGAGGAAACTTCAGAGAAATGCAAGGGGTAGCTCCTAACCGCGAGTCATAGGTCGACTGATGGTGTGTAACAATGGACCGTCATATCTGGTCATTGGTTGGAGAATTAGACAACTACAATTTTTCTCCAGAAGGAACGGGAGAATACATTGAGTTGTTATGGCACAAAACGACTCATTATGTAGGTCATAGACACCGTCAGGCATATTATCAAAATGAAATCCCATGGGTAAATCCTAAGCTTCTAACTCCTAAATGGTGTCCTTTTGGGATTCCTAAGGGTCGAATTAAAGGGGTTTTGATAGCCTAATCTCTCATTCCTTCTAAAATTATCCGTAAGCTCTCCTTCTCTCTTCCTCTCAAGGCTCAAGAACACCTAGGGTTCTTCTCCAAGGGCTTCAAGATTCAAGTTCTAGTGGGGGATTTGTTCAAGCCAAGTATGTGGGATTTCGACAAGTATCTTCTTTCATCCTTGTGTTCTAATTTATGTTCAAAACCCTAGCTACTTTGATTCCCTAGAAAAGCATGTTTTACGGTTTCCATTCTATGAATATTTTCTCTCATGTCTTCCATGATTTTCAAGGACCTCATGATAAATAGTACATGATGTTCAGTTTTCACTCTCAATTGCATGATGGATTCCCACGATTTGATGTTAGCATGATTTCCCAAAGTTCAGCACATGAATTAGTTGTTTTCGAAAATATGGTCCTTTCTAGGCATATGATTTTACTATGAATTTGGTAAATACTATTTACACTATGATTTGGATTTATGATTTTCATGGATTTAGTATGATTAGCATATTTATGATTCCCTAGAATCTCAAGCCTCTTGCTAGTGGAAAGTAGCCCTGACTAGTCTTAGAACATCAGTTGAGCCCTCAGTATCAATATGTCATGGTCCTTTATCCTTTTAGGACTCTTGCTAGATAAAGTGATCCCGACTAGTCTCGGGACATCAGCTTCAGATTACACATTCACATGTATCTTTATGTTCAGTTGGGGAGTAGTACTTAGAACTGAGTAGGCCTAGGGTCCAACGTACCCAGGTCTCAGAACTATGCACCACTGCAGGATAAGGGATTTTCAAAAGTAAAAAATATTTCTCTTAGCCAGAGGAATATGGGATTCTCATTATTTTGAGAGCATCTCTCTTGCCTCAATGGGCGCATGCAGGGGTCATTATTATTAGAGATTGTCCCCATGAGTTCACGAGTGATATAACACAAGTCAGAGTTCTTATTCTTGGCAAGTTATGAACACCTTTCTAACTAGGGTTAA
The DNA here is from genome assembly GCA_035772735.1 of Datura wrightii. Taxonomy (NCBI): domain Eukaryota; kingdom Viridiplantae; phylum Streptophyta; class Magnoliopsida; order Solanales; family Solanaceae; genus Datura; species Datura wrightii. Next base: position 12,686,744 of record JASDFA010000002.1, read on the forward strand.
AGGTCAAGCTCCATAAGGCTTGTATTGGAGTTTGTTGGTTAATAGTCTCTCCCACAGTATAGTTCAGTTTCATTTCCAGTACAATTATTTTAGTTCAGTTTTCAATTTATGATTTAAGATTCAGTCTTTAGTACATGTACATGACCCAAAAACTAGAAGTACTTATAATTTAAAAAATATTTCAAACGAGCATATTATATCAGTAATTTTGCATCTCAGATTGGGTGATTATACTTCACTTTAGTTATATATTTAGTTATGTATTAAGATAAATCTTTCTCGACATAATAACATGTTCCTAGCATCCGTTATGTTTCCCTTATACTTAGAACATTCCAAGTATTGACCGCATAGTTTATGTGCTATATCATTTTATGATATACATCTAGGTTGTCACGCCCCACCTTGGGAGGAATGACTGGCACTTGGTGCCCTACTAGGACCTGAACTGCTGAGCTAACTAAGCCTAAGCACCTCTGGTGTAGGGCTGACTCTAACTCTAAAATCAAGAAAACAACGGGCTATATAGCGGCTGTAAATACAAGGCAAGGCCTATAGCTACCGGTGAAAATAAATAGCTAACCAGAGACAAACAATCATAGGGAGTCTTATGCGGGCTGACAAGGCCACTATGATATCTAGTTATAACTGAAAAGTGAAATCAGATGTTAAACTGAACTATGACCACCAAGGCCACCAATCAACAGCTAAATAGGGAGCCACACGGCCAACAAACATAATCTAAAACACATTTGGGCCCCACACGGCCGATATTATCTAACAACAGGGAAGTAACACAATCTGCAAGCGTCTAGGAGTAATAAGATGGTCGGGACAGGGCCCCAACCTACCCATACTATACAAACAAAAAGAATAAATATCTATCACACAAGCTCCGAAAGAAGGGAGCTAACGGTTCTGTACGACTGACTGGAACTATGACCTGCTCCTCATCTATTTGTACCTGTAGGCAAGTAATGCAGTGCCCTAGAAGAGGGCGTCAGTACCACAGGTACCGAATATGTAAGGCAGTAACTTTAAATGACTGAAAGTAAGAAATAGAACTGACAATGACGAAAGTAAAGAAAACGGACTGAAGATGACTGAAGTAGTGAAATCAGGGCTAAACATAACTATAATAAGGAGGGTAGGGGTCATACCTGACAAATGAGGCATCTTACTGTCTAACTATCAGTAACTAAAGCAACCATAAACCTTACCTTGCCCCCATAAGCCGGAAGGTACAATCAGCACAGAGTAACCTGTTCGGTCGTTTGTTGGGTATATAACTACACGCAAGTGCACGTGGTCGAACAAGTAGTAAAGTGGCTTAAGTAAGCCAAGTATCGATCCCGCAAGGACAGGGATGAAGTGCAATCTGCTCAAGTGTACTATATTTGAATTCTAAAAATGCAGACGACAGCGTAACCAAAAGTTTGATATTTTGATTTATAATTTTTATGCTAAATCTAAAACAACTATCTAATGTGAGTCTGAACTATGAATGAGAGCATGCTGAGGTTAAACGAACATGTAATGAAATTAATTATCGACATAATTTGGTTAGTCCTTTCCTCCGGTTGCTAGTCAAGAACTATTGCCAAGAGATTAAAACTCTCGTATTTAACCCCACTTAAGAATCATGAACCATCCACCTACATTTCTGTGATTAAATGCAATTCATGTTCTAGCCATACAAACCCGGTTCCTAAATTGACTAATACGACTTTTAGGTATATTTCTATCCTAAAAGTAAATCAATTCTCAATTTTCCAAAACTAAGAAAAGATCATATCTTATTAATTCACAACTTTCCAACTTCTTGCTCTCTCGAGTGAAACCGGACTTTTTGGATATACATTAACGTAGGCCACACATTAATGCAGTAAGAACAAGAATTAATAGAACAACCATGGAAGAAAAGATGAAAAACCAATATGATCAACAATCACATTTCACTACAATTGTTCATAACCTCAGCAAGAAGATGAATTAGCCACTCATTTGTGGATTAAACGTTGTTAAATGAGTGTTAAACATACAAGCAATTGAATACAAAGAGAAGGAAAGAGAGAAAAACCCTGATAATTTCGTCCCCTCAACTGCCTATAACCCACGTTCTTGCTCCACCAAGTCAGAATATTGAAAAATGAACCTAAGTGTTCTATTTATACTAGTGGGAATTTTTCCCGGAATAACAAGCAACGTGTCACGGAGTGCATCGCGGAGCACTGCCTCCGTGACACGCTACCGACGCGGACCTTCACTGGAACTGGGGGTCCAGGAAATAAGGCCCAACGTGGCACGACGTGCAATGCGGAGCCATGCTACCGTGCCACGGACCTATCGCGTACCCTCTCTGGAAATTGGGCGAGAATTTCCTATCCAGGCAGAAGGCCTCCGCGATGGCAGCGTGACACGGCTCCATCGCGGAGCCCCTTTATTTTATGCTTTCCAATGCCTTGTCCCTTGCTCGCATTCGAGTCCAACCCCGATATCTTCCAACATGCATTTAAGCTTCCCAAAATTACATTTTACTTGCAAAACAATGCTAATCATGTTGGTTAGTATAAATTCACATTTTATTACCAATTACATGAGAATGTATACACATTGATATTTAAACAAGGCTAAAATTCCACATTTGAGTATCACTTGGCATATAAATTTGCCCAAGATCACTTACCCCACACTTAAATCCTTGTTCGTCCTCGAACAACAATCCTACACCTCATGCAATTTACATCCCAACCTCGCTACTTTGGTTCGACAATTTAGGCTACGGTCATACCGATTATTCAATACAGCGAATCATCAAGAAAACATGCATGGTCCTGATCTTGGGCAAATTTATATGCCCAAGTGATACTCAAACGTATCATTTTTACCTTGTTTGTTGTGCAATGTGTATATAATATCATGTATTTGGTAATAAAATGCAAATTTATACTAACCAACATGATTAGCATTTGTTTTGCAGGATAATGTGATTTTTAGGAGCTAAAATGCGTGTTGGAACTATGTCGGAGTTGGACTTGGTTGCGAGCGTGGAAAAGACCTTGGATGGCACATTTTACACTGGCTCCGCGATGGAGCCGTGCCACGCTGCCATCGCGGTAGCACACTGCCTGGGCAGGAATTAATTAGGCAATTTCCAGTGTGCCTGCGCGTCAGTTCCGTGGCACGGAGATAGGCCTCCGCGATGGCCTCCGTGCCACGTTGAGACCAATTATCCGGACCCTGCAATTTCCAGAGAGGGTCCGCGTCCACGCCGTGTCACGGAGGCAGTGCTCCGCGTTGGCCTCCGTGACACGTTGCTTGTTATTCCGGGAAAAATTTCCCACTAGTATAAATAGCACACTTAGGTTATTTTTAAAGGAGTCTTCTTTTAGTTCTGGTTTTTAGCAGAGTTCAGGAGTTGAGAGAGGAACGTGGTTTTGTGGCAGTTGAAGAATAGAAAAGATAAGAGTTTTCTTCTCTTCCCTTCTTCTTTTCCTTCAATTGTATGCATGATTTACACTCATTCTAGGACGATTAATCCAAGAATGAGTGGCTAATTCCTTTCTTGCTGAGGTTTTGAACTTGTGTAATGATTATTGGTAATAATTGATATGGTTTCTTCTTCTTCTTGCATATTGTTCTATTAATTCTTGTGCTTAGTACATTCTTGATTGGCCACCATTAATGTATATCTAAAAAGTCCAATTTCACTCGAGAGAACATGAAATTGGAAAGTTGTGAATTAATAGGGTATTGTTCTTAACTTGATTTGGGAAAATTGGGTTTTGATGTGCTTTCTTGATAGAAATATACTTGAAAGCCGTATTAGTCAATTTAGGAACCGGCATTGTAGTGTTAGGTCATAAATTTCATTTGATCACAGAAATGTAGACGAATGGTTTATGATTCTAAAGTGAAATTAAATATGAGAGTTTTAATTTCTAGGCAAACGTTCTTGACTAGCAATATGAAGAAGAGGATGACCAAATTATCATAATTATCAACTCCATTACTCGTTCTTAACCTTGGCATGAGCATATCCATTGTCTGAATTCAACGTAAATAATAGTTGTTAAGTTTAGTATATAATTAGTTTAGAAACAAAACTCCCTAAATTCTTGATTGGATAGTTGTTAGCATAGTTAGAAATTGAATAGAAATATAGTGAACTAGGAAATTTTGCATATCTAGAGCAGCCTCCTTGGATCGATACTTGGCTACTTAGCCACTTTATTACTTGTTTGACCACGTACACTTGCGTGTCGGTTTTTAACACATACCGAACCAGCCCCGGACAAGTTTTTGGCGCCGTTGCCGGGGAGGCTAGGCGATTTGTAAAATTTTGTTTAGTGTAAATTTACTGTATTTGTATTTTATTTTCTTAAGTGTTAACAACTTGGTCTTAGCCTGTATTTTGCAGATTTTTATTTCTGTGAACACTGGCAAGGGACAAGGAGTTGGTGGAATCTTACTTAGAGCCAGAACGTGAATTGCATAGTCAACGTAGAGAAGCTCTTCGGAAGAAGCTGCAGTTGCTCAAACAGTCTACGATGGAGCAACCCAATCCACCAGTTGTACGGGCAGTGTTAGTGCCCGAGGAAGTAGCAGCCAGGCCGGTTCGCGAGGTGGCCATCCCACAAGCTAATAATGTACATTCCAGCATCCGCAAACCAGAGCCTGGGGGGAGATTTGAGTTAAAGCAAAATATGGTGCAACTTTTGCACACGAGCGGGCAGTTCACCGGTCTCCCTCACGAAGATCCGCAACAACATCTCCAGAACTTTTTGGAGATAAGTGACACGTACATACCTGCTGGAGTGTCACCTGATTATGTTCGGCTCACCTTATTTCCATTTTCCTTATTGGGTGAAGCCAAGAGGTGGTTAAAAGCTGAACCACCCAACTCTATATCAACGTGGGATGATCTTGCAAAGAAGTTCTTGATCAGATTTTTCCCTTCAGGTAAAACAGCTAAACTTAGAAGTCAGATTCTAAGCTTTAAATAGAGGGAAGGAGAAAATCTTTATCAAGCCTGGGAAAGATTCAAGTCCATGTTGCGGGACTGTCCTCATCATCATCAGTCAAATGAGGTGTTGGTACACACTTTTATTGAGGGTTTGGAACCCCACACTAAAATTTTGTTAGACTCAGCAGCTGGAGGGCAAGCGCTGGAGAAGACTTATGAAGAGTTGTACACTTTGCTCAACCGAATCTCACAAGGCAATCCGGAATGGAATGCAGATTCTTCAAGGGGTGGAGCAAGGAAAGCAGCGGGAGTGTTCGAAGTGGATGGATTCACAGCTATCGCTGCACAGATAGCTGCTTTGCAAAATCAGTTAAACACTCACTTCAGCACTATGAATTTGAACCAGTCTTCAGCCTCAGTTAATGCAGTCCAACAGATGTGGTGTGAAGTGTGTGGTAGTAGTGAGCATTCAGCTGAGTGTTGTGGTGCAAATCCTGATTCTGTCAACTTTGTGAGAAATGCACAGAGGAATTAACAGCAGTTTGGTGGTAGCTACAACTCGAATTGGAGGAATCATCCGAATTTTTCGTGGGGTAGCAACAATCAACAAGGCCAAGGTTCAGGGCAGGGTATGCACAGAAACCAAGGAGGGCAACAAGGCTATCAGAATCAGTTCAGAAATCACAATGCCCCTCCTCCACCACCATCACCGACTATTGAGGAAATGTTCAAGACCATGATTGCCAACCAGGCACAATTGCAGGCTGACTACGTCAAACTGGCAGCCGAAGTAAAGAACAATCAATTGGCAACCAAGGCTCTTGAATATCAGTTTGAGCAATTTGCTAGTGCCCAAAATACTAGACCCAGGGGAGGACTACCTAGCGACACGGATCCAAATCCTAAGCAGGTAAATGCAGTGACCACGAGGAGTGGTTTACAATTAAAGGAGGTGGAACCTGAAAGACCGCCTCAGAAGTTAGGAGCAGTAGATGTTGAGGGAGAACAAACCTCAGATACGGGGAAGACCAAAGAAGCTGAACCAGCAAGGCCTCCACCCCCGTTCCCTCAATGACTTAAGAAACACAAGGAGGAGGCGTGTTTCCAGAAATTCATGGAGGTACTCAAACAGGTACATGTTAACTTACCTCTTGTTGATGTCTTGCAGGGTGTGCCGAAATATGCAAAGTATATCAAAGACATCGTGGCCAACAAAAGTCGTTTGACTGAGTATGCCACGGTGGCTTTAACAGAGGAATGCACATCCCGTATTCAGAATAGGTTGCCCACTAAACTAAAGGATCCTGGAAGTTTTACTATCCAGCTGACGATTGGGCAAAGTATCCGAGCTCGTGGGTTATGCGACTTGGGGGCAAGTATAAATCTGATGCCATCTTCGGTATTCAGAAAGTTAGGGCTAGGGAGTCCTAGACCCACAACAGTGATCTTGCAGCTAGCAGACAGGTCCTTAGCTAAGCCGGATGGCATTGTCGAGGATGTGCTAGTGCAGGTAGGCTCCCTCATTTTTCTGGTAGATTTCATTGTTCTGGATTTTGAACCAGATGCAGAAGTCCCATTTATTTTGGGACGACCATTTTTGGCAACCGGAAAGGCATTGATCGATGTAGCTGCGGGTCAACTCACAATGCGAGCACACGACAAGGTTGAGGTGTTCGACGTGTACAAGGCACCTAAGCTCCCGACTGTCTATAAGGAACTCTCGGTGATCAACGTGATTGATCATGGGAATGCAAATGGAGTGAGTGATTCCCGAGAGTTACGAGGTAGGCCACCAGACGAGGTTGAGAACTACTGGGGAGATGACCATGATCGGGACAAATCGTCCATCTCCCTAGTAGACACGTGAGCATAAAGGTTGTCGAGCCGCGACGTTAAACCAGGCGCTGCACGGGAGGCAACCCGTGAAAAATATTTTTTTTTCTTTCCTTAGTGTAAAGTTTTTCATTTATTCTATTTTCTTTCCTTTTTCTTGACTAGGCTTAGATTTGCATTTTAATTAGTAATTTTTATTTTATTTATTTTTTTTAGTAGGGAATCTATGAATTTAACCAATTTTTGTTTAGTGAGGTGATTTTCAGGTATACCGGAGGAAAAATACTTGGAATCGAGGAAACGAGGCGAGGTATGAAAAATAAAATTTGATGGTGAAACAGAGCACTGGCGCGTTGGCGCCGTGTCACGGAGGCAATGCTCCGCGTTGACCTCCGTGACACGTTGAAGGCGAATCTGGAATTTTTAAAATTCCAGTAAGCCAACGCGTTGGCTCCGTGTCACGGAGGAGGGGCTCCGCGTTACCCTCCGTGACACGTTGCCCTTATTCCAATGCCGGGTCACACCGGGTTTCAGGGTGACCCGCGTGTTTCTTTTAAATAAACCCCCGATTTTCGCCCAAATTTCCCCATTCCTTCTACCCTCCGCGATCAAACACCCATTCCCCTACCCCCAAGCTCCGTGCCACGTTGATAGGCAAGGAAAACGTCAAGTTTTTTCGGTTCATCAAATCCAAGGTATGTTTTCATCTTCTATCTCAAATTTCTGGCGAGTTTTGTCACTTTTGAGCATGTGAGGTGAGATATATCACCCTAGGTAAATAAATTAAACATGATGTGAATTATTTTGTGATTGATTATGTTCAGATTATTGTAGTTGACGTTTGAACTTATCGATTGATTGAATAATTCAATATTGATTGTCGAATTGAGTTCTAGGGCTTGGGTTGTTGGATTTGAACGTGGGTAACTTGATAGTTTGATGAAATTGGTGCCTGGGTGTGTTTAGTATTTGAGATAAGTCGTGGTAACTATTGTTTAATTGTGGAAAGACGACTAATTCTCAAATTTCTGTGGGAAAGTGCATAATGTGTGAATTGGTTGAATTGCTTAGATTAGTTGTATATAATAGGTTTGTATTGTTGTTCTTATTTCTGTTGTGGTTATTGTTGCTAAGTGCTGTGGGTGAATAGCTGTCGATAGGAGGATTGGGTTAGCAGTATGAAGTCTGAGTAATTCGCTAGCCGTTATGCTGTCGAAATTTTGTGAACGCACTAAGCAACATGTTTATAGTTGATTGTGTTTGGGGGTGTAAATAGAGTTATCCTTGCTAAAATGTTGTAAATTTTGTTAAAGACTAAGTGTGGGGTAAATTTTGTTTAACCCGACCTTAGCCGAAACTAACAAGTTTTTAGCTTAATATTGTGCTTGTCTGTGTAAATTGACAGGTACAATGGCTAGCCGACAAGATAAAGGCAAGGGTGCCTCAACCTCAGGCACCGGCAGAAAGAGAATGAGACTGGGCACTGCTGTCCCAGCTGCACCTGCTGTTCCACGCGGTCAACACCGCCGATACGGAACACGATGGGTCACCGACGAAGGGAAGAAATGGTATAATAAGCACAAGGAAAGCAAATACTTCCCGGAGGAATATATTGCAAGGGAACCACTTGCACAGGAGTTCCCTCGCATGGTGCAGAGGATTGAGGCAGCTGGGCTCAGTTTTATTTTTCAGGAGCCCAAGGAGTGCAACCTTCACTTGGTCCGGGAATTCTACGCCAACTGGAACCCGGCCATCAGGAGCCATACTATTAAAATCAGAGGGCAGATTGTCACCCTGGAACCCCAGCAGCTGAATGCCATCGTTGGAGCGCGGGACACAGACGCCCACGTTCTCCGCCAGCTCAATATCACCCCACCGTACACCGACATCAGACGTACGTTGTGTGGGGCTCGATCCACAGCCCGATGGAGGAGACACAAAGAGAGGGGTTACCACCAGACTCTACCTTATTCGCAGATGAACAGGGAGGCCAGAATCTGGCTAAAAATAGTATGTTCGTGTTTGATCCCGGGAGTGCATATGACAGACGTGACCCGGGACCGTGTCTGCCTGGTGTATGCCCTTATGAAAGGGCTTGAGATTAATGTGGGGGAGGTTATAATATCCGCCATGAAGAGAGCCAGACTACACCAGGGCCACAGATACGGGTTTGGCGGACTCATCACCACCTTCCTCCGAGGCCTTGACATCGAGGAAGAAGCCTTGGATTACATTCCGCAGTTGGAGCGGAGGGCCCTTGATGTGACAAAAACCAAGGCCCCTGACACTACACACGGACCTGTGCTGACTCTGGGCGAGCGACATGCTCGTGACGACCAGTATATGGCCCGTATGTTCGGCATGCAGATGTTGCAGCTACAGATAGGTGGGAGACCAGCCACCGAGGATGAATTATGGCAGCTGGAGCTGGACTACCCCTTCGGCGAGAATGCCAGAGCTTTATGCAAGGTGGGGCCAGCCTTTGTGGAGCCGACTGACGACGACGTCCCTACTGATGAGGAGACACGTCCTGAGGACTCTGATGTAGAGTCCGATGACGGCGATGGAGCTGATTCAGATATGGGCGACGAGGCCGCAACACCGGATGAGGAAGTCAAATATTTCGACTAAGCAGGGAGTTCCACCACCCAAAATTTTGTGCTTTGTATTTTTGTGAACACTGGGGACAGTGTTTGATTTAAGTGTGGGGTGGGGAGTAGTTAGGTGCTGGGTCATAGGCTCTAAATCTGCTGTATATTCTTCCTTGACGTTTATGTATGTCTGTGCTTTCCCTGTTCTTGTGAACTGATTTGTGAATGATGTGTATATATTTGTTTGTGGCTAATGATGTGTGTGGCTAATGATGTGTGTCTTTAAAAAGTTATGGTTGCCTTTGTAAATATTTTGTAAATTTTGTAAATTTTTTTTTCTATCGATATGATCGATATTTTTCAAAATTTTTGCAAAAAGATTTTGCATTTATCAACATAGTTTGCAAATATTTTCTATCGAAATGATCGATGTGTTGCAAAAATTTTGAAGTTTTAATTTTGGGTTTCTCGGAGTTTGTTTTCGGTTCTTTTACCGAGAATAGTCCCATTGAACCGATGTCATAGTTAGTGACCATTCCCTATGATGGATGGATGATGACCGTCTTAAGGGAAATGTAGTCGATAGGAGTAGATGTTTTGTTTTTAGTTTCTTTGGTGGATTGCATCAATAAACTGTAGTTGCTTACGGTTGCTAAAATTTCGTTGCGTGTTGTAATTGATGTTCAAAACGTGAAAATGATTCGTTTGAAAGCATGCAATTTTGTAAATATGTTTAGTTACCTAGGTTATAGAATTTGGTTCATTACGATTGAGGCTTAATCTTGAATTCATGTAATTGACTAATTAAAGAGTTTGTGAATGCATCTTGATTCGAGCATGTGCATGAAGTGTGAGTGAGGTTTTGCTATTCCATGTCATTGTGAATTGTCTAGAACTTGCCTGGTGTGTATACAAAACGAAATGAAGGAGGTGTAGTGTCGGAAAGGATGTAGGCATTTCTTTGTTTTAACCGTTAGTTTCCATTTTTTTTCTTGTCAAATTCTACCTTTTTATATGTTGTGTACCCTAGTCAGCCCGTTGAGCCTTTAGCCGATTTCTTTCTTTTGTCCAGAATTGTATGAACTAAGCTTTATTCCTTCTTTTCATTAGCCTTAAAGTCTATAAGAAGCTCTTAAGCGCTTACAAAGAACAGAAAATGTTTCCCAAAGTGTTAAAGAGTGAAAAGAGTGAAAAGAAAAGAAAAGCAAAGTGAGGAAAGAAAAGATGATGTTGAAGAGGCACTAGTTGTAATTAAATGATAGTGAGGGTACATGAAAACCCTCTGTTTTGTGTCAAGTGTGCCTGATGAAATGGGCTGTATGAAAGTAAACCAGCATGAATGGGAGAAAAAGAGAAAAGAGAGGAACAATGTCCATGAGTCGATGGGAATGAGTTGAAAAGGCGCTTAAGGATGCTAGCGACTATTATTGGCTAATCCAATATATATATACTAGATCCATAGCCCAGTTACAACCCATTAAAAGTCCTATTTGATCCTACATTGCATTTCTTTATATTAGTGGAGTAATACACTAAGGGCAAGCCTATGGGTCATGACATGATGCATGCGAATTCTTTTGGGGGAGAGAGTGAAATTAATTTTTATATGCCCCTACTTGCATGTTTGGGTGCTGCACGAACATAAAAGGGGAATTTTCTCTCGAGTTGTGAGGGTACATGCTTGATGAAAGATTGATTTTCGTGTCGGATTTCTTGATTAGTTGATTTGCATGAGTTTGCCGATATCAAGAATCAATTCTTAAAAGTTTAGGAAGCCTCGATGTATTAAGGTCATTGTCTTGTACGACCAAGCATGATTTCTCGGTATGACCGTAGCGTAAAATGTTGCACCATAGTGACGAAGGTTGGGATGTAATTTGCATGAGTTGTGTATGTGTTGTTCGAGGACGAACAAGGATTTAAGTGTGGGGTAAGTGATCTTGGGCAAATTTATATGCCCAAGTGATACTCAAACGTATCATTTTTACCTTGTTTGTTGTGCAATGTGTATATAATATCATGTATTTGGTAATAAAATGCGAATTTATACTAACCAACATGATTAGCATTTGTTTTGCAGGATAATGTGATTTTTAGGAGCTAAAATGCGTGTTGGAACTATGTCGGAGTTGGACTTGGATGCGAGCGTGGAAAAGACCTTGGATGGCACATTTTACACTGGCTCCGCGATGGAGCCGTGCCACGCTGCCATCGCGGTAGCACACTGCCTGGGCAGGAATTAATTAGGCAATTTCCAGTGTGCCTGCGCGTCAGTTCCGTGGCACGGAGATAGGCCTCCGCGATGGCCTCCGTGCCACGTTGAGACCAATTATCCGGACCCTGCAATTTCCAGAGAGGGTCCGCGTCCACGCCATGTCACAGAGGCAGTGCTCCGCGTTGGCCTCCGTGACACGTTGCTTGTTATTCCGGAAAAAATTTCCCACTAGTATAAATAGCACACTTAGGTTATTTTTAAAGGAGTCTTCTTTTAGTTCTGGTTTTTAGCAGAGTTCAGGAGTGGAGAGAGGAACGTGGTTTTGTGGCAGTTGAAGAATAGAAAAGATAAGAGTTTTCTTCTCTTCCCTTCTTCTTTTCCTTCAATTGTATACATGATTTACACTCATTCTAGGACGATTAATCCAAGAATGAGTGGCTAATTCCTTTCTTGTTGAGGTTTTGAACTTGTGTAATGATTATTGGTAATAATTGATATGGTTTCTTCTTCTTCTTGCATATTGTTCTATTAATTCTTGTGCTTAGTACATTCTTGATTGGCCACCATTAATGTATATCTAAAAAGTCCAATTTCACTCGAGAGAGCATGAAATTGGAAAGTTGTGAATTAATAGGGTATTGTTGTTAACTTGATTTGGGAAAATTGGGTTTTGATGTGCTTTCTTGATAGAAATATACTTGAAAGCCGTATTAGTCAATTTAGGAACCGACATTGTAGTGTTAGGTCATAAATTTCATTTGATCACAGAAATGTAGACGAATGGTTTATGATTCTAAAGTGAAATTAAATACGAGAGTTTTAATTTCTAGGCAAACGTTCTTGACTAGCAATATGAAGAAGAGGATGACCAAATTATCATAATTATCAACTCCATTACTCGTTCTTAACCTTGGCATGAGCATATCCATTGTCTGAATTCAACGTAAATAATAGTTGTTAAGTTTAGTATATAATTAGTTTAGAAACAAAACTCCCTAAATTCTTGATTGGATAGTTGTTAGCATAGTTAGAAATTGAATAGAAATATAGTGAACTAGGAAATTTTGCATATCCAGAGCAGCCTCCTTGGATCGATACTTGGCTACTTAGCCACTTTATTACTTGTTTGACCACGTACACTTGCGTGTCGGTTTTTAACACATACCGAACCAGCCCCGGACATGTCCTATCAATGCAATGACCTTCAATACATCAAGACCTCCTAGACTTAAGAATCGACTCTCGATATTGGCAATCTCATGCAAATCAGCTGATCAAGATATCCAACACGAAAATTAATCTCTCATGAAGCATGTGCCCACACAACACAAGAGAGTCTTCCCCTTTTTGCTCATATGAACTCACAAAATTTCAAGCAGGGGCATGTAAACACAATTTCGCTCTCTCTCCCAAAAGAATTCACATGCATCATGTCATGACCCATAAGCTTGCCCTTAGTGTATTACTCCACTAATATAAAGAAGTGTGATGTAAGATCACGTAGGACTTTAACTAGTTGTAATGGAAGCTACGAAACTAGTAAATATTGGGTTGGCCAATAATAGCCACTAGCATCCTTAAGCGCCTTTTCAACACATCCCATCAACTCATGGACATTGTTTCTTTTTTTCTTTTTCATCCTCCCATTCTTGATGTTTTTCTTTAGTTTGGCCCATCTTATTAAGCACACTTGACACAACAACAAAGATTATTCATGCACCTTTATTATAGTCTATTTATAACAAGTGCACCTTCAACCTTTTCTTTTCTTCCATCACTCGGCTTTTCTTTTCTTTTCACCATTCTCGATTTTCTCTTCTTAAGAGCTTAAGAGTTTTGTATAGAATTTACGGCTAATAAAAAAAAGGATTAAGCTCGGTTTACACTTTTTGAAAAAATAAAAAATAATAGGCTAAAGGCTCAACGGGCTGACTAGGGTATACAATAAAGGTGGGTTTGACAATGAAAAATAGAAACTTTCGGTTAAAACAAAGAAATGCCAACATCCTCTCCTACAATACACCTCCTTCATTTCATTTTGTACACACACCAGGCAAGTCTAGACACTTCACAATAGCATGGAATAACAAAACCTCACTTCACACTTATTGCACATGCTAAATTCAAGATGTATTCACAGACTCTTCAATCAGCTAATTACAGGAATTCAAACATTAAGCCTCAATCACACTGAATCGAACTCTATGGCCTAGGTATCTCAACATATTTACAAAGTTGCATTCTTTCATACGATAACCTTTGCATTTTAAATATCATGTACAACACGCAACCAGAATTCCACAACCATAAAGTAACTACAGGTTTTGGGATGCAACCCACAAAAGAAAACGATTGAAAAATACTTGAAAAACATCTACTCCTAACAACTACATTTCCCTTAAGACGGTCGTCATCCATCCATCATAGGGAACGGTCACTAACTATGACTTCGGTTCAATGGGACCATCCTCGGTAAAAGAACCGAAAACAAACGCCGAGAAACCCAAGAAGAAAAAAAAGAAATTTGGGAATAAAATTTTAAAATATCGATCATTTCGATAAACAAAAATATGTACAAAATCAGCTAGCAACATTCAACAACACACATCAATTTCACATATATTTACAATACAGAACAACAACTTAACAATTCACAAATCACAGGGAACAACAAAATTTCACAGGCACGACAACAGATTAGAATATATACATAACAACACAGCCAGCACCTAACTACTTCCACCCCACACTTATCTCGAACACTGTCCCCAGTGTTCATAAAAGTTAAAATAGCACAAAAATTGGGTGGTGGAACTCCCTGATCAATCAAAGTACTCCACTTCTTCGTCAGGTGCTGCTGCTTCATCTCCCATGTTTGAATCACCCCCGTCGTCATCATCGGACTCCACATCGGAGTCCTCCCGACGTGTCTCCTTGTCTGTGGGGACATCATCATCCGTGGGCTCTACAAATGCTGGCCCCACTCGGCATAGAGCCCTGGCGTTCTCACCGAAAGGATAGACTAGCTCGAGCTGCCATAGCTCCTCCTCTGTCGCCGGCCTCCCGCCTATCCTCAGCTGGAGCATCTGCATCCCATACATGCGAGCCATGTACTGATCACCACGAGCATGTCGCTCGGCAAGTGTAAGCACTGGCCCGTGGGTGGTGTCGGGTGCCTTAGTTTTAGTAACATCTTAGGCCCGCCGCTCCATTTGCGGGATATAATCAAGGGCCTCTTCCTCAACATCTAGGCCCCTTAGGAAGGTGGTGAGTAGCCCACCAAATCCGTATCTGTGCCCCTGATGCAACCGGGCTCTCTTCATGGCGGAGATAATCACCGCCCCCACATTGATCTCCATCCCTTTCATCAGGGCGTACACCAGGCATACACGATCCCGGGTTACATATGTACCCCCAGGATTAGGCAGGAACAGACAATCTTTAGCCGTATTCTGGCTTCCCTGTTCATCTGTGAATAAGGCAAAGTCTGATGGTAGCCCCTCTCCTTGTGTCTGCCCCATCTAGCTGTCGATCGGGTCCCACACAATGTGCGTCTGATGTCCGCATACGGTGGAGTGATGTTCAACTGTCGAAGCACGTGGGCGTCTGTGTCTTCAGCACACACATCGCGCCCCTATGATAACATTGAGGTGTGGGGCTTAAATGTGACTATTTGCCCTCTAATTCTTATGGTGTGACTTCTTAGGGTCGGGTTCCAATTAGCATAGAATTCCCGAATCAGGTGCAAGTTACATTCCTTGGGCTCTTCAAAGATAAAGTTGAGCCCAACTGCCTCGATCCGGTGGACAATCCTAGGGAACTCCTGTGCCAATGGTTCCCGTGCGATATGTTCCTCGGGGAAGTACTTGTTTTCTTTGTGCTTTGCGTACCACTTCTTCCCCTCATCTGTCATCCATCTGGTTCTGTATTGGCGGCGTTGGCCGCGTGGAACCGCTGGTGCTGCGGGACTGCTGTGCCCAGTCTGATTCGCTTTCTTCCGGCGCCAGATGTTGATGCGCCTTTCCCTTTTTCTTGTCTGCTTGCCATTTCACCTGTCAACCCAAGTAGACAAGATCAATGTTAAGCCAATGAATATTAACTTCGACTAAGGTCGGGTTAAGCTAGGCTACCCCACACTTAGTCCTTAGCTACAGTTACAACATACCGGCAAGATCATGCTTATTTGCACAAACAAACAACCAACTATACAAACATGCTTAGTGCATATGAAGAATTCGATGGTATATATACTAGTTACTACTCAGACTTCGTACAGCTAACCACAATCATTACCATCGACAACCTTTTAATCCATCGCACTTAGCAAGGAAAAAAAACAAAGAAACGAAAACAACAAGAATTTATCTACACAAACCTATACAACCAACCCAATTCTTATAAATTTCAATATTCCCCTAACTCGAGAATCCGTCGGTCTTTTAACATGATAAAAACTAGCACATCAACTCATCTCACTCAACATGTACATCCCGGCATGAATTTCACAATTTCACTACATTTTTCCACTTCAAATTCTAAAACAAGCCCTAGAAATGATGATATCAAGAAAATTCGATTAAATTATGTAATTAATGAGTTCAAGCAATCATAATGATATTCCGAACATTCATCAACAACAATTCAATTGAATTCATGATTAATTTCTACTTAGGGAAAACTTAGCTCACCTCACATGCTCAATATCGAAGAAAATCGCCAAGAAATGAGATGGAATCAAAGAACATACCTTGAAGTTGAAGAATTGAAGAAAACTCAATGATTTTCTTGGCCTATTCCGTGTCACGTTGAAGGGAGATGGGTTTTAGGGAGTTTGGTCGCGGAGTGAGTGAAAAATAAGGAAAAGTGAGGGGGTTTCGGGGTTTAAAAGTGGGAAAATCGCGCGGGTCACCCGGCGACGCGGTGTGACCCGTCGTGATATACACGGCAACGTGTCACGGAGTGCATCGCAGTGCACTGCCTCTATCACAAGGAGCTGTCACGAGCCTGTTCTGGAATTTTTTTTAAAATTCCGGATTTATACCTCAACGTGTCACGGAGGGTAACGCGGAGGTCCTCCTCCGTGACACTGAGTTATCGCCCTAGCTCACTGTTTTGCCACTTTTTATTGATTTTCATACCTCGAATTTTCCTTTGCGATTCCGTGCATATTTTCCTCTGTTTGACCTGAAATTCATCTCACTACACGAAATTGGTTAGAATTATAGGTTTCACTCTAAATAAAAACAAAAACAAAAACAAAAACTAAAAATTTTGTTGTTAATCAAGAAAAAGAAAAAGAAAAATCTATTCACACTTTACAAAGAAAAAAATTTTCACGGGTTGCCTCCCGTGTAGCGCCTGGTTTACCGTCGCGGGTCGACGTCGTTTAGCTCAATTGTCCTCTAGGATGATGGACGATTTCTCTCGATCACCGTCCTCCCCCCAGTAGTGCTTACACCGTTCCGGTGGTTTTCCCAATAACTCTCGTGAATCCTTCCTCTGCTCATCCTCGCCTTGATCAATCACATTGATCACTGAGAGTTCTTCGTGCACCATCGAGAGCTTGGGTGCCTTGTACACATCGAACACCTCCACCTTGTCGTGTGCTCACATTGTTAGCTGCCCCGCAGCTACGTCAATCAGTGTTTTCCCGGTTACCAAGAAGAGACGTCCCAAAATAAATGGGACAATTCCGCGTCTGGTTCAAAATCCAGCACGACAAAATCTACCGGGAAAATCAGGGAGCCAACTTGCACCAGAACATCCTCCACAATGCCATCAGGTCTGGCTAAGGACTGATCCTCCAATTGCAAGATCACTATTATGGGTCTAGGACTCCCTAGACCCAGCTTTTTGAATACCGATGGCGGCATCAAATTTATGCTCGTTCCCAAATCACACAATCCACGAGCTCGGATACTCTGCCCAATAGTAATCTGTATAGTAAAGCTCCCAGGGTGTTTGAGCTTTGTGGGCAGTCAGTTTTGAATCCTGGAAGTGCACTCCTCCGTTAGAGCCACCGTAGCATACTCAGTCAACCGACTTTTGTTTGCCACGATGTCCTTTATATACTTGGCATATTTCAGCACTCCCTGCAAAACATCAACAAGAGGTAAGTTAATATGTACCTGTTTCAGCACCTCCATGAATTTCTTGAAACACGCCTCCTCCTTGTGTTTCTTTAATCGTTGAGGGAACGGGGGTGGTGGTCTTTCTGATTTAGCTTCCTTAGTCTTCCCCCTCTCAGTACTTTGCTCCCTCTCGACTTCTGCTGCTCACGATTGTTGAGGTGGTCTTTCTGGTTCCTCCTCTTTCAGCTGCAAATCACTCCTTGTGGTCACTGCATTCACCTACTTGGGATTGGGATCTGTGTCGCTCGGAAGTCCTCCTATAGGCCTGGTGTTTTGGGCTCCAGCAAATTGCCCAAATTGATATTCAAGTGCCTTGGTAGCTAACTGGTTGTTTTTCACTTCGGCTGCCAATTTCACATAGTCAGCCTACAATTGAGCTTGGTTAGCTATCATGGTCTTGAACATCTCCTCAATACTGGGTGATGGTGGTGGAGGAGGTGCCTTGTTGTTTCTGAATTGTGCTTGATAATTCTGCTACCCTCCTTGGTTCCTTTGCACACCCTGACCCGAACTTTGCCCCTGATGGTTGTTGCTACCTCAGGAGAAATTAGGGTGATTCCTCCAATTGGAATTGTATCTATTACCATACTGTTGGTGGTTGTTCCTTTGCACATTTCCCACAAAGTTTACCGAGTCAGGATTTGCTCCACAACACTCAACTAAGTGCTCACTGCTTCCGCACACTTCACACCACATCTGCTGCACTGCATTCACTGGGGCTTGGGGCTGGTTCATTGTCATGTTGCTGAAGTGGGTGTTAAGTTGATTTTGTAATGCAGCTATCTGTGCAGCAATAGCTGTAAACCCATCCACTTCTAACACTCCTACTGCTTTCCTTGTCCCGCCTCTTGACGAATCAGCATTCCATTCCGGATTGCCCTGTGAAATACGGTTCAACAAGGTATACAGCTCCTCATAAGTTTTGTCCAGCGCTTGTCCCCCAGCTGTTGAGTCTAGCAATATTTTTGTATGGGGTTCCAAACCCTCTATAAAAGTATGCACCAGCACATCATTGGACTGATGATGATGAGGACAATCCCGCAACATGGACTTGAATCTCTCCCAAGCCTGATATAAATTCTCTCCCTCCCTCTGTTTGAAACTTAGAATTTGACTTCTAAGTCTTGCTTTTTTACCGGAGGGAAAAAACCGTATCAAGAATTTCCTCGCAAGATCATCCCACGTACAAATAGAATTCGGTGGCTCAGCTTTCAACCACCTCTTAGCGTCTCCCAATAGTGAAAATGGGAACAATGTAAGCCGGACATAATCTGATGACACTCCAACGGGGATGTAAGTGTCACTTATCTCCAAAATATTTTGGAGATGCTGCTGTGGATCTTCATGAGGGAGACCTGTAAACTGCCCGCTAGTGTGCAACAATTGCACCATATTCTGCTTAAGTTCGAACCTCCCTCCTGGCTCAGGTTTGCGGATGCTAGATGTGACATTATTAGCATGTGGGATTGCCACCTCGCGAACCAGCCGAGTTGCTACTTCTTCGGGCACTAACATTGCCCGTACTACCGGTGGATTCTGTTGTTGCTCCATGATCGTCTGTCTGAGCAACTGCAGCTTTCTTTCTAGAGCTTCTCTCCGCTGTCGATGAAATAATCTTTCTGGCTCCAAATTCAAGTCCACCAGCTCCTTGTCTCTTGCCAGTGTTCAACAGAAATTAAATCTGCAAAATACAGGCTAATACCAAGTTGTCAACACTAAGAGAATAAAAATATAGTAAATTAACACTTAAAACAAATTCACCAATTGCCAGTCCCCGGCAACGGCGCCAAAAACTTGTTCGGTCGTTTGTTGGGTATATAACTACATGCAAGTGCACGTGGTCGAACAAGTAGTAAAGTGGCTTAAGTAAGCCAAGTATCGATCCCACAGGGACTGGGATGAAGTGCAATCTGCTCAAGTGTACTATATTTTAATTCTAAAAATGCAGACGACAGCGTAACCAAAAGTTTGATATTTTGATTTATAATTTTTATGCTAAATCTAAAACAACTATCTAATGTGAGTCTGAACTATGAATGAGAGCATGCTGAGGTTAAACGAACATGTAATGAAATTAATTATCGACATAATTTGGTTAGTCTTTTCCTCCGGTTGCTAGTCAAGAACTATTGCCAAGAGATTAAAACTCTCGTATTTAACCCCACTTAAGAATCATGAACCATCCACCTACATTTCAGTGATTAAATGCAATTCATGTTCTAGCCATACAAACCCGGTTCCTAAATTGACTAATATGACTTTCAGGTACATTTCTATCCTGAAAGTAAATCAATTCTCAATTTTCCCAAACTAAGAAAAGATAATATCCTATTAATTCACAACTTTCCAATTTCTTGCTCTCTCGAGTGAAACCGGACTTTTTGGATATACATTAACGTAGGCCACCCATTAATGCAGTAAGAACAAGAATTAATAGAACAACCATGGAAGAAAAGATGAAAAACCAATATGATCAACAATCACATTTCACTACAATTGTTCATAACCTCAGCAAGAAGATGAATTAGCTACTCATTTGTGGATTAAACATCGTTAAATGAGTGTTCAACATACAAGCAATTGAATACAAAGAGAAGGAAAGAGAGAAAAACCCTGATAATTTCGTCCCCTCAACTGCTTGTAACCCACGTTCTTGCCCACCAAGTCAGAATATTGAAAAATGAACCTAAGTGTTCTATTTATACTAGTGGGAATTTTTCCCGGAATAACAAGCAACGTGTCACGGAGTGCATCGCGAAGCACTGCCTCCGTGACACGCTACCGACGCGGACCTTCACTTGAACTGGGGGTCCAGGAAATAAGGCCCAACGTGGCACGGTGTGAAACGCGGAGCCATGCTACCGTGCCACGGACCTATCGCGTACCCTCTCTGGAAATTGGGCGAGAATTCACTATCCAGGCAGAAGGCCTCCACGATGGCAGCGTGACACAGCTCCATCGCGGAGCCCCTTTATTTTATGCTTTCCAACGCCTTGTCCCTTGCTCACATCCGAGTCCAACCCCGATATCTTCCAACATGCATTTAAGCTTCCCAAAATTACATTTTATCTGCAAAACAATGCTAATCATGTTGGTTAGTATAAATTCACTTTGTATTACCAATTACATGAGAATGTATACACATTGATAGATAAACAAGGCTAAAATTCCACATTTGAGTATCACTTGGGCATATAAATTTGCCCAAGATCATAACCCACCTGGGCCCCCATTAGCCCTAGTGAATACACCTCAATCTATATACCCCTATCCAGGTCATACTGAGTCAATTACCAGCTATAAGCATCCTCCCGATCCCCTGGGTCTGCAACTGGGCCCGTTCGGCACCTGACTGTAGCTGTGCCTGAGTCTAGAGGACTCCTGATATCTACACCCCGGGCGTAAACCCTCGGCGGGGGTGTGTATAAGGCCAACCACTGCATATGAGGATCTGGATCTCCATCTTCATCCTTTGCGGACGGCATGCCGCTCCGTAGAGCGACGTATCCTTGCCTCTTCCGGGCAGCGACACAGCTATTAACCCTGGGGTGGTCACAGAAGATATACAAGTGTAATCCATCCCAAAGCAATACAAATTACGAGCCTTGACTGACAACAACAACTAGACTTGATAACATACTCCTGACATGCTTTATTGGGATTCATACTGGACTACTATGCTGAAGAAACTAACTTGCCGAAAGAAAATGCCTTAACATACCTCGTTCGTTGTTTACCGTTTAACTAGCGAGTTTCAACTCGTGTTCAACTGCCCTTCTCAACTGTGATCATATCAATGGAAGAATAGGGATGCTTTATTACTATATTCGAAGAAAACAATAACTTATATATATATATACTGACTATTCTTTAACGTATCGAAAGACGATGAAAAACTCATAATTTCTCGGGAATCTAGAAGGGAGAAATACTTACTTTAGGCACGTGATCGTATTGACACTAGTTTGAAATGATCGTATTGACACTAGTTTGAAATAATTCCACCAACTTAGGCTCGGTGGGACAACAATTCGCCGGGCATATTTTACCAAAATAACTTCGCAGTGATGCTCTCTGCAGCCTTATACTTCACTACCCGAAGTTAATTTAGATTTGGATGGAGTTTAGTGGCGTAACTGGATGATTTTCAATAGTTTCTCTTCGTTCTTACCTCTGCTGTCCGAGGATATATGAATAATGAAATAACATCTAAGTGTGAGGCCTTTATATACTTGAGGCGGTAGACAAGGCTGCGTGGCACTCTCCGGTCGCGCCAATTCTGCTCTGTGCCACTTTGGTAACGCGGAGGGGGCTTCTCCATGCCACTTTTTCCCTCTGGGAAACTTGGTTCGGCCTCCTCCCGTAATATCCCGACTTTGCACTCGTTCGGCCTTTCCCCGGGCCCTTTCCTCGTATGTATGGCACTCTAAAACTCTCAACCAAAATACGAATAGGCCGACTAAACGTTAAAAACTTATGGGGTGTAACATCCTCCCCCCTTAAGAACATTCGTCCTCGAATGTTAACTTCTACTTGCAAGAACCTTAGCCTTGCAATTACTTATTCTGGAAAATATTTTGGCAGAGTCTCCCTGTAATATGGACTATCCAAAACGCTGAAACGCAGAAAAGTCCAATACAGGTACTTCACACATTACTATAGCATTCACTTCACAATAGACTGAAGTCAATTATCTCACATATACATGTACGTAATGCAACTTATGAAACAACAGCAACAATATACCTCTAGCTGCACAATCTGACTAAGTCTGTAACAACTGAGGAT
This sequence comes from Datura wrightii, assembly GCA_035772735.1. NCBI lineage: Eukaryota > Viridiplantae > Streptophyta > Magnoliopsida > Solanales > Solanaceae > Datura > Datura wrightii. The sequence continues at coordinate 12,709,268 of JASDFA010000002.1, forward strand.
ATCTGGTTTTCATAGCGTCTTTTGCTTCCCAAGTCATCTCCTCTCGGTTCTTATTCCGCCTTAACACTTTAACGGAAGCAACATCTTTAGTTCTTAGTTTGCGGACCTGTCAATCCAGTATGGCTACTAGAGCCTTTTCATAAACAAAGTCCTCAGTGATTTGGACATCTTTGACTTGGACAATCCTGGAGGGATCTCCTATGCACTTCCTCAGCATTGATACATGAAAAACTAGGTGAACAGATTCTAATTCTGGAGGTAAATCCAATTCATAAGACACTTGGCCTATCCTTCGGCGAATCTGATAAGGCCCAATATCCTCGGGCTGAGCTTGCCTTTCTTACCAAATCTCATCACACCCTTCATCGGTGAAACCTTCAGGAATACCCAGTCACCCATATTAAATTCTAGGTTTCCTCGCCGTACATCAACATAATATTTCTGGCAACTCTGAGCCGTCAGCAGACATTCCTGATAAGCTTTATTTTCTCTTCTGACTGATGAATAATATTTGACCCAATCAATGCCGATTCTCCTACCTAAAATCAACCAGCTGGAGACCTACACTTCTACCCGTATAACGCTTCATAAGGCGCCATATGAATTGCTGAATGATAACTTTTATTATAGGCAAATTCAATAAGCGGTAGATGTTCATCCCAGTTACCTCCAAAATCTAGCACACACACCCATAACATATCCTCGAGCATCTGGATTTTACGTTTTGCCTGCCCGTGTATCTGAGGATGAAAGGTTGTGCTCAGGTTAACCTGCGTCCCTAGGCCCCTCAGAAAAGATTGTTAAAATTTAGCTGTAAACTGCGACCCTCGGTCCAAGATAGTTGACAACGGAACACCATGCAATCGAACTATTTCTCTAATATACAACTCAGCATAATTTTCAGCTGAAAAGGTAGCCCTTACTACCAGAAAGTGAACTCATTTTGCCAACCTGTCAACAATTACCCAGATAGAATCGTGTTTACGCCTGGAATGAGGTAACCCTACTTTGAAATCCATATTAACTGCCTCCCATTTCCATAAAGGCATGGTTATTTCCTATGTCAGTCTGCCTGGTTTCTAATGTTCAGCTTTCACCTATTGGCAATTGGAACAATGAGCTATGAATTCTGCTATCCCCTTTTTCATTCTCGGCCACCAGTAAATCTCTTTTACGTCATGGTACATTTTTGTCGAACTTGGATGGAGAGAGTAACAGGCATAGTTTACCTCACCCATAATTTGTTGGCGAAGCCCTGCCACGTTTGGAACGCAGAGGCGATCCCTATATTTCAAAACTCCATCCTCGATTACCTGGATATCTGTCACTTCCCCTCACTGGACCCTATTTCTGAGATGAACCAGGCTAGGATATTCATATTGCCGTTCTTTCACTTCCACCACCAATGATGACACTATGCTATTCTAGATTATCACTCCATTTTCTCCTGATTCTTCTATACGAATGGCTAAACTGGCTAGCTGATGCAATTCTCGGGCCAATTCCTACTGCGCGGGCTGTAAATATGCCAGGCTTCCCATGGATTTGCGGCTAAGGGCATCTGCTACAACATTGGCCCTTCCTGGGTAATATAAAATATTCACATCATAATCCTTTAACAGCTCCAACCAGTGACGCTGCCGCAAATTCAACTCTTTCTGGGTGGAAATATACTGCAGGCTTTTGTGATCAGTGAAAATATCTACGTGGATGCCATACAGGTAGTGTCTCCATATTTTCAAGGCATGAATCACCGCGGCTAACTCCAAGTCATGGGTAGGGTAGTTCTTCTCATGCTTCCTCAGCTGCCTAGAAGCATAGGCAATCACCTTACCATGCTGCATCAAAACACATCCTAACCCAACACCCGAAGCGTCACAATAGACTTCATAACCCTCTGTTTCATCTGGCAACGCTAGCACCGGTGTTGATGTCAATCTGTCTTTTAGTTCCTGAAAGCTCTGCTCACATACCTCAATCCAATGGAATTTTGCTGCCTTTTGAGTCAGTTTGGTTAAAGGTGCTGCTAAAGTGGAAAATCCTTCCACGAACCCTCTGTAATACCCGGCTAACCCCAGGAAACTACGTACCTCGGTCAGAGTGGTAGGTCTAGGCCATGTTTTCACTACCTCTATCTTCTGCGTATCTACTTGTATACCAGCATCTGACACAATATGTTCCAAGAAGGCTACTGAATTCCTAAATTTACATTTAGAAAATTTTTCATATAGCTGGCGATCTTTGAGAATTTGGTGCATTGTCCATAGATGATTCTGGTGATCTTCCTCTGAGCGGGAACACACCAGAATATCATCGATAAATACTATCACGAACAAGTCCATGTATGGTTTGAAAATTTTTTTCATCAGGTCCATGAACACTACTGGGGCATTTGTCAGTCCAAAGGATATGACTAAAAATTCAAAGTGGCCATATCTGGTCCTAAAGGCAGTCTTTTGAATATCTCTTTCACGAACCCAGACCTGATGATATCCTGATCTTAAGTCAATCTTTGAAAAATACCTCGCTCCCTATAGCTAATCAAACAAATCTTCTATTCTGGGAAGTGTGTACTTATTCTTGATAGTGACTTTATTAGCTGCCGATAATCTACACACGTACGGAGGGAGCCGTCCTTCTTCCTCACAAATAGAATTGGCACACCCCATAGTGAGGTACTCAGCCTGATAAAGCCTTTGTCTAGCAAATCCTTCAATTGCTCCTTTAGTTCTCTAAGTTCAGCAGGAGCCATTCCATATGGCGGAATAGATATAGGCTGAGTGCCTGGTAATAGATCGACTGCAAAATCAATTTCCCTTTCTGGGGGAATACCGAGAAGCTCACCTAGAAATACGTCGAGAAATTCATTAACCACTGGGATAGACTGAAGAGTCGGAGGCTCTTCCCGAACATCCTGAACTCTAACAATATGATAAATTCACACTTTTGCTATCAATTTTCTCGCCCGAAGATAGGAAATAAACCTACCGTTTGGTGTGGCTGTACTACCTTTCCACTCGCATGTTGCCTCCCCTAGAAAGTGGAATCGGACAATCTTGGTCCAACATTTGACATTGGCATAGTATGGAGCTAGCCAATCCATACCCATAATGGCATCAAAATCAACCATTTCTAGTTCTATCAAATCTGTCATAGTCTGACGACTGGCAACCTCTACTGTACACCCCCGATAGACCCTATTGGCTATAATAGAGACACCAACGAATGTAGACACTAAGAAAGGTCGTTGAAGCAATTCTGGCATAGTACTAAACTTCCGAGCCACTAACGGTGTAACATAGGACAAGGTGGATCTTGGATCTATCAACACATAAGAAGGATGAGAGCAAATGTTCAGCATACCTATCACAACATCTGGTGACGATTATGACTCCTATCGCCCCTGTAGTGCATAAGTACGGTCTGGGTTGGCACCTAAACTGGAGGCCCTTGATCTGCCTCGGCCTCTGTCGGTTGAAACTGAGGACCAACACCCTGCAGGGGATGCTGAAGCTCGCGATCCTGCCGAGGACCTACCTTGTCGATCCCGGTCACCCTGACCCCTAGCTGGACAATTCCTCATCTGATGACCCTCCTGTCCACAAATGTAGCATGCGGTGGAACCATACCTGCATGCTCCAGAGCGGTGTCAACTGCAAATAGGGCAAAGTGGTATTGTAAACCCACTCCCCTCTGTTGTTGTGACCCTACTGCTTGCGAACCTTTGCCGGGCTCTGGCTGCCCTCAGCGACTAGTCATTCCCTTTTTCCGTTGTGGTGGAGGCGGTGGTCTAGGCGGCCTATCTGATAACCGTGGCCTAGGTCCTGCCCGGGACTCCTCCTGTAATTCACCCGGTCTATCCCTGCGGCAGTGCTCCTGACTTGTCCTCATAATCTCCTATTTCCGCTGTCTGATACCCTCAATATTTTGAGTAAAAGCCTGCACACGGGCAATATCCATATCCTCTCACAGTGTGGCTGTGATACAGGTCTCAACATATTCCGGGTTCAGCCCCATAATAAAGCGGTGTACCCTGGTTGGCATTGTGTCCACAAAAGCTGGCGCATATCTAGCCAAGGAATCAAACCACATGGCATATTCCCGCACACTCAGCGACCCATGGTCCAAGTGTAGGAACTGATCAACCCGGGCCTGTCGAATCTCGCGCGGTAGGTAATGATCCAATAAAGCCTCTGAGAAGCTGGGCCAGGTCGGAGGGGAAACATCTCTCCCCCGAGAACTTTCCCAACTCTCATACCACAGCACAGCGATGTCTCGTAGCTGGAATATCGCCAACTCAACCGACTCTATAGGTGTAGCATACATCACCCTGAAAGTCCTCTCCATCTGGTCTAAGAAGTCTTAAGGGTCCTCGGTCTGATCAGTCCCAGTGAATTGCAGGGGACTTAGTGCTAGGAACTCTCGGACCCTCGAGCTACCAAGCCCGCCTAAGGATTCTGCAACTGTAGGTGGCACTGGCTGGGGCTGAGCATCCATCATCTGGGCTAGCATAACCACCGCACTCCTGACCTCCTGAACCGATGGTACGGGTATAGAAACTGCCGGAGGCGGTGCCGTCACACCGGCCATCCCAAGCGGCTCCTAACGTGGTGGAGACTGCTGGGGAGGTCGACATGATACCTCCATATCGTCCTCCGATCGGGTCGATTCTGACCGAGGCTGAGGCACCTTGCTGGTGCCCTCTCCTGCTACATCTAACCTCCTGCCCATTGTAGGGTGTCGCTGGTCTGACATTTCTCTGTAAGTAAAAGAGTATAATGAGCTTAGGGACTCAACCCTATATTGTACCGCTCTATAGCACGACTGAATAAGAAGAAAGAGTAACCATCCTATCATGCCTTGAAGCCTACGTCCTATAGTATGTGGTGCACAACACATCCATCGACAAGACTCTAGTTAGCACGGCTTGTAGAATCCCTAGGATACGACCTGCTCTGATACCAAGTTTGTCACGCCCCACCTTGGGAGGCATGACTGGAACCTAGTGCCCTACTAGGACCTGAACTGTTGAGCTGTCTGAGCCTAAGCACCTCTGATGAAGGGCTGACTCTGAATCTAGAATCAAGAAAACAACGGGCTATACAGTGGTTGTAAATACAACCCCCGGTTGACAAGGCCTATAGCCACCTGTGAAAATAAACAGCTAACCAGAGACAAACAATCATAGGGAGTCCTATGCGGGAAAACAAGGCCACCATGATATCTAGTTATAACTGGAAAGTAAAATCAGATGCTAAATTGAACTACGATCGACAAGGCCTCCAATCAATAGCTAAACAGGGCCCCACATGGCCATCACACATAATCTAAAATTCATATGGGCCCCACATGACTGATATTATCTAACCACAGGGAAGTAACACAGTCTAAGACCTCTTGGAGTAATAATATGGTCGGGACAAGGCCCCGACCTACCCATACTGTACAAACAAAAGGAACAAATCTCTATCAAACAAGCTCCAAAAGAAGGGAGCTGACGGTTTTGTACGGCTGACTGGAACTATGACCTGCTCCTCATCTATCTGTACCTGCAGGCAAGTAACGCAGCGCCCTAGAATAGGGCATTAGTACCACAGGTACGAAATATGTAAGGCAGTAACTTTAAATGACTGAAAGTAAGAAATAGAACTAACAATGACGAAAGTAAAGAAAACGGACTGAAGATGACTGAAGTAGTGAAATTAGGGCTAAACATAACAATAATAAGGAGGGTAGGGGTCATACCTGACAAATGAGGCGTCTTACTGTCTAACTTTTAGTAACTAAAGCAACCATAAACCTTACCTTGCCCCCATAAGCCGGAAGGTACAATCAGCACAGAGTAACCCACCTGGGCCCCCATTAGCCCTAGTAAGTACACCTCAATCTATATACCCCTATGCAGGTCATACTGAGTCAAGTACCAGCTATAAGCATCCTGTCGATCCCCTGGGTCTGCAACTAGGCCCGCTCGACACCTAACTGTAGTTGTGCCTGAGTCCATAGGACTCCTGATATCTACACCCCGGGCGTAAACCCTCGGCGGGGGTGTGTATAAGGCCAACCACTGCATAGGAGGATCTGGATCTCCATCTTCATCCCTTGCGGACGGCATGCCGCTCCGTAGAGTGACGTATCCTCGCCTTTGCCGGGCCGCGACACAGCTATTAACCCTGGGGTGGTCAAAAAAGCTATACAAGTGTAATCCATCCCAATGCAATACAAATTACAAGCCTCTACAGACAACAACAACTAGACTTGATAACATATTCCTGACATGCTTTACTGGGATGCATACTGGACTACTATGCTGAAGAAACTAACTTGCCGAAAGAAAATGCCTTAACATACCTCGTTCGCTGTTTACCAATTAACTGGCGAGTTTCAACTCATGTTCTGCTGCCCTTCTCAACTGTAATCATATTAACGGAAGAATAGGGCTACTTCATTACTATATTCGAAGAAAACAATAACTTTTATATATATATATATATATACTGACTATACTTCAACTTATCGAAAGACGATCAAAAACTCGTAATTTCTCAGGAATCTAGAAGGGAGAAATACTTACTTTAGGCACGTGATCGTATTGACACTAGTTTGAAATAATTCCACCAACTTAGGCTCGGTGGGACGACAATTCGCCGGGCATATTTTATGAAAATAACTTCGCGGCGATGCTCTCTATAGCCTTATACTTCACTACCCGAAGTTAATTTAGATTTGGATGGAGTTTAGTGGCGTAATCGGATGATTTTCAATAGTTTCCCTTCATTCTTACCTCTGCTGTCCGAGGATATATGAATAATGAAATAACATCTAAGTGTGAGGCCTTTATATACTTAAGGAGGCAGACAAGGCAGCGTGGCACTCTGCCGGTCGCACCAATTCTGCTCTGTGCCACTTTGGTAACGCGGAGGGGGATGCTCCATGCCACTTTGCCCATCTGGGCAACTTGGTTCGGCCTCCTCCCGTAAAATCCCGACATTGCACTCGTTCGGCCTTTCCCCGGGCCCTTTCCTCGTACGTATGGCACTCTAAAACTCTCAACCAACATACGAATAGGCCGACTAAATGTTAAAAACTTACGGGGTTTAACATCCTCCCCCCCTTAAGAACATTCTTCCTCGATTGATAACTTCTACTTGCAAGAACCTTAGCCTTGCAATTACTTATTCTGGAAAAACTTTTGGCAGAGTTTCCCTGTAATATGGACTATCCAAAACCCTGGAACGCAGAAAAGTCCAATACAGGTACTTCACACAATACTATAGCGTTCACTTCACAATATTCTTAAGTCAATTATCTCACATATACATGTACGTAATGCAACTTATGAAACAACAACAACAATATACCTCTAGCTGCACAATCTGACTAAGTCTGTAATAACTAAGGATATCTGGCTTTCATATCATCTTCTGCTTCCCAGGTCATCTCCTCTCAGTTCTTATTCCGCCACAACACTTTAACGGAAGCAACATTTTTAGTTCTTAGTCTGCGACATGCCAATCTAGTATGGCTACTGGAGCCTTTTCATAAGCTAAGTCCTCAATGGTTTGGACGTCTTTGACTGGGACAATCCGGGAGGGATCTCCTATGCACTTCCTCAACATTGATACATGAAAATCTGGGTGAACGGATTCTAATTCTGGAGGTAAATCCAATTCATAAGCCACCTGGCCGATCCTTCGGCGAATCTGATAAGGCCCAATAACCTCGGGCTGAGCTTGCCTTTCTTACCAAATCTCGTCACCCCCTTTATCGATGAAACCTTCAGGAATACCTAGTCACCCACATTAAAATCTAGGTTTCTTTGCCGTACATCAGCATAATATTTCTGGCAGCTCTGAGCTGTCAGTAGACATTCCTGATAAGCTTTATTTTCTCTTCTGACTGAGGAATAATATCTGACCCAATCAATTCCGATTCTCCTACCTAAAACCAACCAGCTGCAGACCTACACTTCCGCCCGTATAACGCTTATAAGGTGCCATATGAATTGTTGAATGATAACTGTTATTATAGGCAAATTCAATAAGCGGTAGATGTTCATCCTAGCTGCCTCCAAAATCTAGCACACACACCCATAACATATTCTCGAGCATCTAGATTGTACGTTCTGCCTGTCCTTCTGTTTGAGGATGGAAGGTTGTGCTCAAGTTAACCTGCGTCCCCAAGCCCCTCTAAAAAGATTGACAAAATTTAGCTGTAAACTGCGCCCCTCGGTCCGAGATAGTTGACAATGGAACACCATGCAATCGAACTATTTTTCTAATATACAACTTAGCATAATTTTCGGCTGAAAAGGTAGCCCTTACTAGCAGAAAGTGAACTCATTTTGTCAACCTGTCAACAATTACCCAGATAGAATCATGTTGACGCCTGGTACGAGGTAACCCTACTATGAAATCCATATTAACTACCTCTCATTTCCATAAAGGCACGGCTATTTCCTGCATCAGTCCTCCTGGTTTCTAATGTTCAGCTTTCACCTATTGGCAATTGGAACATTGAGCTACGAATTCTGCTATCCCCTTTTTCATTCCCGGCCACCAGTAAATCTCTTTTACGTCATGGTACATTTTTGTGGAACTTGGATGGAGAGAGTAACGGGCATACTGTACCTCGCCCATAATTTGCTGCTGAAGCCTTGCCACGTTTGGAACAATGAGGCGATCCCTATATCTCAAAACTCCATCCTCGGTTACCTGGAAATCTGTCACTTCCCCTTACTAGACCCTATTTCTGAGCTGAAACAGGCTAGGATATTCATACTGTCGTTCTTTCACTTCCACTACCAACGATGACACTACGGTATTCTTGATTATTGCTCCATTTTCTCCTGATTCTACTATACAAATGGCTAAACTGGCAAGTTGATGCAATTCTCGGGCCAATTCCTACTGCGCGGGCTGAAAATATGCCGGGCTTCCCATGGATTTGCGGCTAAGGGCATCTGCTACAACATTGGCCCTTCCTGGGTGATATAAAATATTCACATCATAATCCTTTAACAGCTCCAACCAGTGACGCTGCCACAAATTCAACTCTTTCTGGGTGGAAATATACTGCAGGCTTTTGTGATTAGTGAAAATATCTACGTGGACGCCATACAGGTAGTGTCTCCATATTTTCAAGGCATGAATCACCGCGGATAACTCCAGGTCATGGTAGGGTAGTTCTTCTCATGCTTTCTCAACTTCCTAGAAGCATAGGCAATCACCTTACGATGCTGCATCAAAACACATCCTAACCCAACACCCGAAGCGTCACAATAGACTGCATAACCTCTGTTCCTTCTGGCAACGCTAGCACCGGTGCTAATGTCGATCTGTCTTTTAGTTCCTGAAAGCTCTGCTCACATACCTCAATCCAATGGAATTTTCTTGCCTTTTGCGTCAGTTTGGTTAAAGGTGCTGCTAAAGTGGAAAATCCTTCCACGAACCTTCTGTAATACCCGGCTAACCTCAGGAAACTACATACCTCGGTCAGAGTGGTAGGTCTAGGCCATGTTTTCACTACCTCTATCTTCTGCGTATGTACCTGTATTCCAGCATCTAACACAATATGGCCCAAGAAGGCTACTAAATTCCAAAATTTACATTTAGAAAAATTTTCATATAGCTGCCGATCTTTGAGAATTTCGTGCACTGTCCATAGATGCTCCTGGTGATCTTCCTCTGAGCGGGAATACACCAGAAAATCATCGATAAATACTATCACGAACAAGTCCATGTATGGTTATAAAACATTTTTCATCAGGTCCATGAACACTGCTGGGGCATTTGACAGTCCGAAGGATATGACTAAAAATTCAAAGCGGCCATATCTGGTCCTAAAGGCAGTCTTTTGAATATCTTTTTCACGAACCCATACCTGATGATATCCTGATCTTAAGTCAATCTTTGAAAAATACCTCGCTCCCTGTAGCTAATCAAACAAATCTTCTTATCTGGGAAGTGTGTACTTATTCTTGACAGTGACTTTATTAGCTGCCGATAATCTACACACGTACGGAGGGAGCCGTCCTTCTTCCTCACGAATAGAACTGGCACACCCCATAGTGAGGTACTCAACCTGATAAAGCCTTTGTCTAGCAAATCCTTTAAATGTTCCTTTAGTTCTCTGAGTTTAGCAGGAGCCATCCGATATGGCGGAATAGATATAGGCTAAGTGCCTGGTAATAGATCGACTGCAAAATCAATTTCCCTTTCTGGGGGAATACCGGGAAGCTCACCTAAAAATATGTCGCGAAATTCATTAACCACTAGGATAGACTGAAGGGTCAGAGGCTCTACCCGAACATCCTGAACTCTAACAATATGATAAATGCACCCTTTTGCTATCAATTTTCTCGCCCGAAGATAGGAAATAAACCTACCGTTTGGCGTGGCTATACTACCTTTCCACTCACGTTCTGCCTCCCCTATAAAGTGGAATCGGACAATCTTGGTCCAACATTCGACATTGGCATAGCATGGAGCTAGCCATTCCATACCCATAATGGCATCAAAATCAACCATTTCTAATTCTATCAAGTTTGTCATAGTCTGACGACTGGCAACCTCTATTGTACACCCCAGATAGACCCTTCTGGCTATAATAGAGTCACCAACGGATGTAGAAACTGAGAAAGGTTGCTGAAGCAAATCTGGCATACTACTAAACTTCCGAGCCACTAACAGTGTAACATAGGACAAGGTGGATCCTAGATCTATCAACACATAAGCAGGATGAGAGCAAATGTTCAGCATACCTGTCACAACGTCTGGTGACGACTTTGACTCTTGTCGCCCCTGTAGTGCATAAGTACGTTCTGGGTTGGCACCTGAACTGAAGCGGTTGAAACTGAGGGCGTACGCCCTGCCGGGGATGCTGGAGCTCGTGATCCTGCCGAGGACCTACCCTGTCGATCCCGGTCACCCTGACCGCTAGCTGGACAATTCCTCATCTGATGACCCTCCTGCCCACAAATGTAGCATGCGGTGGAACCATACCTCCATGCTCCAGAGTGGTGTCGACTACAAATAGGGCAAAGTGGTATTATAAACCCTCTCCCCTCTACTGCTGTGACCCTACTGCTCGTGAACCTTTGCCGGGATCTGGCTGCCCTCAGCGACTAGTCCTGCCCTTCTACCATTGTGGTGGAGGCGGGGGTCTAGGCGGCCTATCCAATAACCGTGGCCTAGGTCCTAGCCGAGACTCCTCTTGTAATTCACCTGGTCTATCCTTGCGGCAGTGCTCCTTACTTGTCCTCCTAATCTCGTGTTTCCGTTGTCTAATACCCTCAATATTTTTAGCAAAATCCTGTACAAGGGCGATATCCATATCCTCTCACAGTGTGGCCCCATAATATAGCAGTGTACCCTGGTTGGCATTGTGTCCACAAAAGCTAGCGCATATCGAGCCAAGGAATCAAACTGCATGGAATATTCCCGCACACTCAGCGACCCATGTTCTAAGTGTAGGAACTGATCAACCCGTGCCTGTCGAATCTCACGCAGTAGGTAATGATCCAAGAAAGCCTCTGAGAAGCTGGGCCAGGTCGGAGGGGAAACATCTCTCCGCTGATACCATTCCCAACTCTCATACCACAGCACAACGATGTCCCGTAGATGGAATACTGCCAACTCAACCGACTCTGTAGGTGTAGTATGCATCACCCTAAAAATCCTCTCCATCTGGTCTAAGAAGTCTTGAGGGTCCTCGGTCCGATCTGTCCCTGTGAATTGCGGGGGACTTAGTGCTAGGAACTCTCGGACCCTCGAGCTACCAGGCCCTCCTAAGGATTCTACAACTGTAGGTGGCATTGGTTGGCGCTGAGCATCCATCATCTGGGCTAGCATAACCACCGCACTCCTTACCTCCTAGTCGGATGGTACGGGTATAGAAACTGCCGGAGGCGGTGCCGTCACACCGGTCGTCCCAAGCGGCTCCTGACGTGGTGGAGACTTCTGGGGAGGTCGACATGATACCTCTATATCGTCCTCTGATCGGGTCAATTCTGACCGAGGCTGAGGCACCCTACTAGTGCCCTCTCCCGCTGCTACATCTAACCTCCTGCCTGTTGTAGGGTGTCAGTGATCCGACATTTCTCTGTTAGCAAAAGTGTATAATTAGCATAGGGACTCAACCCTATATTGTACCGCTCTATACCACGACTGAATAAGAAGAAAGAGTAACCATCCTATCATGCCTTACAGCCTCCTTCCTATAGTATGTGGTGCACAACACATCCATCGACAAGACTCTACTTACACGGCTTGCAGAATCCCTGGGATACGACCTGCTCTGATACCAAGTTTGTCACGCACCACCTTGGGAGGCATGACTGGAACCTGGTGTCCAACTAGGACCTGAACTGCTGAGCTGATTGAGCCTAAGCACCTCTGATGCAGGGCTGACTCTGAATCTAGAATCAAGAAAACAATGGGCTATACAGCGGTTGTAAATACAACCCCCGGTCGACAAGGCCTATAGCCACCTGTGAAAATAACAGCTAACCAGAGACAGACAATCATAGGGAGTCCAATGTGGGCTAACAAGGCCACCATTATATCTAGTTATAACTGGAAAGCAAAATCAGATGCTAAATTGAACTACGATCGACAAGGCCACCAATCAACAGCTAAATAAGGCCCCACACGGCTATCACACACAATCTAAAACACATATGGGCCCCACATGACTGATATTATCTAACCACAGGGAACTAACACAGTCTGTAAGCCTCTAGGAGTAATAAGATAGTCGGGATAGGGGCCCAACCTACCCATACTGTACAAACAAAAGGAATAAATCTCTATCACACAAGCTCCGGAAGAAGGGAGCTGACGGTTCTATACGGCTGACAAGAACTATGAGGGACCTGCTCCTCATCTATTTGTACCTACAGGCAAGTAATGCAGCGCCCAAGAAGAGGGCTTCAGTACCACATGTACTGAATATGTAAGGCAGTAACTTTAAATGACTAAAAGTAAGAAATAGAACTGACAATGACTAAAGTAAATAAAATGGACTGAAGATGACTGAAGTAGTGAAATTAGGGCTAAACATAACTATAATAAGGAGGGTAAGGGTCATACCTGACAAACGAGGCGTCTTACTGTCTAACTATTAGTAACTAAAGCAACCATAAATCTTACCTGGTTCCGCATAAGCCGGAAGGTACAATCAGCACAGAGTAACCCACCTGGGACCCCATTAGCCCTAGTAAGTATACCTCAATCTATATACCCCTATCCAGGTCATACGGAGTCAACTACAAGCCATAAGCGCCCTGCCGATCCCCTCGGTCTGCAACTAGGCCCGCTCGACCCCTGACTGTAGCTATGTCTGAGTCCGGAGGACTCCTGATATCTACACCCCTGGCGTAAACGCTCGGCGGGGGTGTGTGGAAGGCCAACCATGGCATATGAGGATCTGGATCCCCATCTTCATTCCTTGCGGATGGCATGCCGCTCTGTAGAGCGACGTATCCTCGCCCTTGTCGGGCGACGACGCAGCTATTAACCCTAGGGTGGTCACGGTAGCTATACAGGTTTAATCCAGCCAAAAAAATACAAATTATGAGCCTCTACTAACAACAACAACTAGACATGATAACATACTCCTGACATGCTTTACTAGGATTCATACTGGAATACTATGCTGAAGAAACTAACTTGCCGAAAGAAAATGCCTTAACATACCTCGTTCGCTGTTTATCGATTAACTGGCGAGTTTCAGCTCGTGTTCAACTGCCCTTCTCAACTGCAATCATATTAACGGAAGAATAGAGCTGCTTTATTACTATATTCAAAGAAAACAATAACTTATATATATATACTGACTATACTTCAACTTATCGAAAGACGATAAAAACTCATAATTTCTCAGGAATCTAGAAGGGATAAATACTTACTTTAGGCATGTGATCGTATTGACCCTAGTTTTAAATAATTCCACCAACTTAGGCTCAGTGAGACAACGATTCGCTTGCCGTATTTTACAAAAAATAACTCCGCAGCTATGCTCTCTGCAGCCTTATACTTCACTGCCCGGAGTTAATTTAGGTTTGGACGGCTTTTAGCGGCGTAATCAGATGCTTTTGAATAGTTTCCCTTCGTTCTTACCTCTGCTTGCCGAGGATATATGAATAATGAAATAACATCTAAGTGTAAGGCCTTTATATACTTGAGGTGGCAGACAAGGCAACGTGGCACTCTTCCAATCGCGCCAATTCTGCTCCGTGCCACCTTGGGTAACGCGGAGGGGGCTTCTTTGTGCCACTTTGCCCCTCTGGGAAACTTGGTTCAGCCTCCTCTCGTGAAATCCCGACTTTGCACTCATTCAGCCTTTCCCCGGGCCCTTTCCTTGTACGTATGGCACTCTAAAACTCTCAACCAACATACGAATAGGCCGACTAAATGTTAGCAACTTACGAGGTGTAACACAGGTATTCAAACTCATACCCGCATTAGACATGCTCCAGACTCTATCAGCTAACAATGGTGAGTCCTCATCTTCCGAGGATGGGAGTTTCTTTTTCTTATTTCAGTTCATTTCTAGTTTCAGAAGTTGGAGTTAATTGGGGGCTTGTCCCAGCAACTCAACAGATTAGTAGAGGCTTTCAGAAATTGTAGTACTAGTTTTATCTTATTGGTGTCGCCCAAATTACACCTCGTATTTGAGATATAAAGCAGTCGATATCAAATATAGAACCCAACAATGGTTGGGGTCGATCCAACGAGGAATATGGGAAGAACTTGAGTTAGTATGATTTATTATTACAATCATTTTACTTATTTCCTATGGGGGAAAGAATAGAAAAACAAAATAATAAAAAAGAATAAAGACTAGTAAAAGTTTAAATCAATTTCAGTTTATATTCAATCGACAAGTTACTAGGATTGTGTTCCCCATTACTTCACAACCACAAGGCTTTTACACTAGTGATCTATTCTGGTGTTTAGCATGCAATACTCGTAAGTTAGGTTCATCTAAATGGTTGGTCCCCTATCTAGATGATTATCACCACGCAACTTGATCTGCATACGGGTGTATGCTTTATTAACCCTTACCGTTAATATGAGATTAGCTATCCCCAGACAAGTTCAAGCTATTAGATGACGGATGATAGCCTCAAATCTCAGTTGCTAATACCTTTTCCATTCACTACCTCCTTGATCGGGTAAGTAAGAATAAGACAAGTTCCAATGTTTGCAATCGTAAAGAAATAATTAAAACGAACGGAAAAACAATACATACATTAAACCCCGTTCAAGAATCACTAAGTGTTTTACCTATGTGTGTTAATTCATATTGGCTCCTACAACCTTAGTTATGAGTTTAGCTACTCATTCTTGAATAATCACAATCACAAAATATAGATTAAATCATAATTATAACTTACAAAAATTCGTAGAAGAAAACCACGTGAATTGAATATAACTCCAAAATTGATGAACAGAACTTCAATGTCATTTGATTCCCAAAATCAAGAACAAAATTACAAACTTTGTTTCTTGAGCCAATAATGATAGTTAACAACACTAGAATTCATGTGAAAGTTGGTAAAAATAACTACATCTGAAAAATAAACCTAAAAATTATATTTACAGTTCCAAACAAATCTTATCCTAACTAAACTTGGATTCCAGGTCGGCAGGGGTAACGGGGCAAGTAATGACTCATTGGGTCTCCCAGCGAGTCGTGGCCAGTGGTCTTGAGTCATTCTCAGGAATTTGTCCAATCCTAGTGATGGGCACCTAATGACTCGTCAGGCCTGGGCACGAGTCATTAGGTCTTTCATGGCCCTGGCTCACCGATTCTTCCAGTGCACTCGACGAGTGCCCACAGTAACTAATGACGAGTCATCACTTCACCTGATGACTCATTATGTCACTCGTTTCCTTCACTGGTCACTTCTTCAGATTTTCTCCTCCCCGTCTCCACGATTGTCATGACTCGTTACCAGATGTAATGAGTCATGCCTTCAATTCGTTAAGTACACTGGATCTTCTTCATCAAACTTTGATTTCTTCCCATGACTCCAGGCACGAGTTGTTCCTTGGGGCGACAACTTGTGACTTGCCTAGAAGCCAGCACTTCAGTCCTTTTCTGCCTTACTTTGATTATTTCCCATTCCGAACCTCATTTCCTGACATTCAACACAAACACATCATATCTACATAGACATACCTGTAATGTGCATAGTTTCTTGGTTTTAAGCCTCGATATTGCCATAATATCATGGCACATCAACAATCTCAACTTAGAACTTTTTCCTGTCCTCAGGAAAAAACAAAATAAGATAAACTACTTTGACGCTTCAATCAAAAGAACTTTAGGAAACTTTAGGAAGTCACAACTCTTCATCAAATCAAAATTTCTAACCCCTCCTTTATCATACAAACTCAAATAATAATGCATATGCAAAATTTTCATCCATGACACAGAGGAATCGAAATATGGCAAAACACTATCACTTGCAACCATGTACAAAAATCTATAACACTGACCCAGATAGTTTGCAGACGACTTTGTGGATCAAATGCTCTCACCTCAAAGAAGTCCCAAACTCACTCATGTGTATATGATTATATCAATGTATTTCTCTTGGGACTAGGTAAGATCACACTCGCTCTCGTAAGGAAATTCTAATTGTGTGCATGCAATGCCATAGGCTTGCCTTTACTTTCAATACCTCAATTTTCAGACAGGTAACCAGGATCACTATAGGACTTTTTAATCTTGTAACGTAGGCTCAGATTAGGGTATGGTACATATGGGACTAGTAGCTTAACCCTTGTCACTACACATGCCTTGACTCCACTTTTAATCTTTTTAAATATTTTCTCCCTTTTTCCTTTACTTGCTTCTTCTTTTTTTTCAATTTGCAACTACGAGTGCGGTTCTTCTTCTTTCAAGTATTCATTGATTTAACATTTTTCTTTTTTCTTTCCTTGCTCTTCTTCTCTTTAACAACATTTTTGTTTCTTTCTTTTCTTTCACTACACACAACGCACCCGCTCTTTCATTTTCATTACCCAATCTCATTTCACCCTACTATTCTTAATCATCCCTGTGATAGCCATCCTCAACTTAGATGAATTTCCTGAGTTGAGGTCCACAGTGTCCAAGGAGGAACCAAGGCTAAAACAGGTTCATTTTTTAATCAAAGTAGGAAGGTGAATTGGTGTAAACAAAAAGAAAGGTCAATTTAAGCTCAAAAATTTGGATCAAGGGATATTTATTTTCTTTTGGTCGGTCTTTTATGACTAAAGTGGGCTCATTAATAAAAAATGGTGTATGATCCTTTCCTAGCTTCCCTACCTCTATCTCAGTATGACTAACCAAGAAAGTTCTAGATTAACACACACAGCTGAATTTAACTATTAAATCTCACTCACACATAGCACAGGTCAACATCATCAATTCTACGAACTGCTAGTTTAGGTATAGCCATACAATGGTAAACATGTTCACAATTGCAATGTCATGCAAAGATTCAAAAAGGTCATACTTATTGTTTTCAAAACACACATAAAAAATTTAGGAGGGGTATCACATTATCAGTTCAACTAAAATAAAAAATTCAAGGTCTTGATTGCCTTAAGTTCACCTAACTTTCTTTCGATTGACACAAATAAACATAAAAACATAAAACCCTAAACATGTCGATTCTACTAGATAAGGAACACCCGAGGGAAAAGATATCCAGCAATAAAAACCCTTGGGTTATGTTCAGCAAAAATACACAGGTATCCCTCCCCACCCCCATCAACAAAACATGCATCGTCCTCAACGCATATATAGAAAACAAAACCATGAAAAAAGGGAACATACCTGTGCGACCTAGGTGTCTGCGACCTAGTCGGTGGAGGGTGCAGATACTCCTCCAGTGTCCTTTCTGATACCACTGTCTTGACCCCGTGCATTCTCTGACCCAATTGAGCTCGTACCTTCTCCCCGAGTTCTCGCTGCCTCACTTGTGGCCCTCTGCCGAGCCTCCTCTTTGGATAAGTGCAGCGTTGTCTCCATCTCTCTCCGCTCTCATTTCTGCTGATGGAGCAGAGAGTCATCCTCCTCAAAACTCGCCTCCTCACGAGGCCTCTTGCCCTTATCTTGTGCCACCGGCTCCTCAGTAATGAAGTCAAATATCAGTGGTAGCTCTTCTTCGCTCTCATCCTCTATCACTAGAAGCACGGGTGGAGGGATCATAGCTACCTATCGTGCAGAAAACCCCCACACCTACACTCTGAGCGCTGGTACCTCCACATACCACCTTGCCAATTCGGGCGCCTGTAACTATGCAAGGCGCACATCCATGCGTCTCTCAAAAGAATCTAATCTGCCATGCATTGAGCTAGAGAGTGCCTCAAATTCTTTGGTAACCCAAGGCTTGACTTGCTCCATTAGCACCTTTACTTGCAGAGCCATGTGTGCTTGTTGTTTCTCAGCCTTTGCCAACCGTCTAGCCATGTCGGTTAGGAATTCTTTGGAAATTGTGACTAGAACGGCTGATGGAGCACTTGAGGGTGCAACAGGTGGGCGAAATGCAGCTGCTGTGGATGAAGACTTTGGGATCTCCATAGGTGTGGGAATGTCATCTTCATCTACAGCCTTAGGCTGGCTACCCATCTTCCTAGCCTCCGTGGGCTCTGTCATCATCTTTGTAAATGTAGCAGCCTTAGTCTGCATACCGCTGCTAAATTCCTTTGGAAATATAGTTGCTCCAATGGATGCGACAGCCTGACTCCTTGCTCTCGATGTCGGGTTTGTGTCGTCCCTTATCAACTCGATATTGGTTATCTGGTGGACCACTATGCGCTAGTCAACTGATGGCAACTCTAGCACCTTTGACTCCTGACAGAGTTTATAAACAAGACATGGAAAGGGAATGGTAGTTCCATCATTTATCGCCCGCTCTCGAATCTCTTCAGCAATATACCGCAGGAAATTTATGGAATACCTCTGCATAATAAATGCAGCTCTGTCAAGTGAAAGAATATAATCATTTCTGATTAGTACCATCCTATGTTGAACCAGTGACCACCAAAACTTAGCTTGAAAATTTAATGTGGCCTTCTTTATCTTGGACTCGGTGTCATGCAACCATTCGACCAACATAATTCTTGTGGAAATAACCCATAACAGCCAAGTGTATTGCCTTATTCACTCCTCACTATTCAGCTTCTTAGTCTTGACTTTCTTAAGATCGAATAGTCTGTGATCGAACTCAGCTGTGTTAATCGGGGCATGAAATTCTGGCCCATAAAGTATTCTGGAGATGGTCCTCTCAAATATGTCCATAGGCGTCTCCCGAACCAACACCTGTGTTAAAGCAAGCCTCTTTTTCCAATCTTGACCACTCAATGCCAGATGTTGTAGTGTGGCTGCATAGGTTGCATAGAATTCTCTAACTAGGAAGGGGCAGTAGCTTTCTGATGGCTCAGTCAACCGCTCGAACCTGTATTTGTCAAACAAAACCTACCACTCAGGGAGGTCCTTTAGCCCTGTGGTGACTAGCCTGGGCTCCTGTAGATGCTCCTTTTTAGATGTCCTTTGTCATTCAAAGCAATGTCCCTGCTGTACATAACCCTCATACCATGAACACACTATCTCCTCACGTGCCTTAGTTGATCATTGGATGTGTTCAAAGTCTCGGTCAAATCATCATTTGTGCCCCTTGTTGAGCACGTGACTCATCAGCTACTTCTACGTTTTTCTTAGTTATGGTGCCCTTGTGAGCAATCGATGTGGCCCTAGCATTCTCATCTATTCGGCTTGGTGGGTCTCTTGCCAGTAGAGTAGGAGCATCAACCAGGGCTGTTGGATTTGTAGATCGTTGAACCCTAGCCCTAGTGGATCTCCTTACCAACTACTCTTCTGACACTTCATATTCCTCCTCTGAGCTACTTGACTCTTCGAAGGAGGATGGCGCATCCCGAAGTCTGCGGTATGACGGTTGACTCCTCTCCGACACTTGTTTCTTGGCAGACCTTTCTTTGGTGTACCCCTCAGAGCCATTGTACCTGTGGAATATCAGTTAGTTTACAAAATGAGATGAAACATAATCAATTTCTAATTGTGTCTCTGTAGACAGGACGAGTGACTTGACGAGTCGTTACCGCTGGCCATGACTCGTGAGGTTAGTCGTTGTCTCAGGATGTGTTCCTTTCTTGTTGGACTAGTGGACTTAATGACTGGTCACAGCGAGTCATTACCTGAGGCGACAACTCATTTGGTCAGTTGTTAGGTACACTGGTCACCTAGATCAATTTCCACTCAGGATGAGCCATATAATGAGTCGTGAGATGATACCATGACTCGTTACATGACTCGTGCTTAAGAGTTTTATGAAATGTACCATTACCCATGTTCCATATAAACGAAATTGAAGTTCCCACAAGCACAAACGTATTCATTAAGGGTTTCGTAAAAAAATTCACATTCAATGTATTGCCACTAGGGTTCCGTAAAACTCATGATATTTGGTCAAATTTATAGTCATTATGTGAGAAATCAAATGAAGAAGAGCATATCATAATCAAATACTCATAGTGATTTTGATTTGAGCAAGAGAGATATTTGAATTTTAAATCGTTGCGGTGCTTGAGCAACTGAGTGCGATCGTGTGTGTGACTGCTTTGAGAGTGAACAATGTGATCTTAGAATGGTGGAGAAGTGGGTAATGTTGGAGTTAAATTGTTTTGCTTTCAATTTCAGATGAGAATTTGGAGGGCAAGAAAATTGGGTGGTTTATATATGTGTAAAACAACAATTTAACCTAATTTGTGCATGGGTCGGGTCGGGTGGAAGTTAATTAAAAACATACCACAACCCACGTAACGATTCATTATATGGTGAAATTACTCTTTTTACCCTTCGTGCGTTGGCTTGAGCTTAAAATCTTACCTGGGACGTAATGACTAGCTTAATGACTTGTGGTGATACCCAATGAGTCGTGACCTAAGTCGTTGACTCTGAACTGTGGTAGCTTCCTGACGGGCCACTTAATGAATTGTTTAGTTGCCCAATGATTCGTTATGTCATTCATTGTCACGTTTCCCAGTTTAATTCCACCTGTAATCCAGTAGACTTGACAGAAGACCTCACGATTCGTTGCCACTGGTAAAGACTCGTTTGGTCAACTGTTGTCTACACTGTTTTATGCAGCAATGATGACGATCCAGTTAACTGCTCGTTTGGTCTGATGATGACTCGTTCTGCGCTTTTTGGCACCAGCAACTCAAAATCTTTACCTAGAGTTCACTATGGGGAACATCACGAGTCGTTACTGTTGTGGTCACCTCTCATTACTGCCATAATAATCGGGGGGTCACCAAGGACGACACCACGACTAGTTGTGCTTTCCAACGAGTCATGGTGAGGACCCATTAAGTGCACTTTCCCATACATCCTCTTCCTTCAGCCATCCCTGACCACGGGTGACCTAACGGCTCTAGGGATGACCACGACTCGTGGTCACGCCTATGGTCACCCCAACTTGAAATATTTTCAACATGTCAAACTTCCTCACCATGAGTCACTTAACGACTCATGGTCATCCTGATAGGTCACAGGACGACTCATTCTATGACCTAGTATAGAAAATCTTGTTTTCTCTGTTTCAACTCTTGGGTTTGATCTTAGATCTTTCAGGGTATAACATCAATAGATAGTGGAGGAAAAGCTAAAGGAGTTGGAAAGGAAGAGCAAGAGAGCAAGGATAGGGGACTCAGAGTATTCCCAGCAGAGGATGAGTGGTGGGCCTCGTTCCCAGTCCTGTCAGAGATCATCAGTCCGAGCACCATCGACATCCAGTGTTCCATATAGACCCAGGGTAAGGGAGATTACATACCCAACTTGCACGAATTGTGTAAAGAACCATTTAGGAGAGTGCATAGCTGGTTCAGGCGCTTGCTTTTGGTGTGTAAAGTCGGGCCATAAACACAGAGATTGCCCAACAACCAAATAGGGTGAAGATAGTGCTCTATCCACCTCTTCAGTAGCTCTGATAGCCCACCCATCTCATCAGGGCACATCAACTGGTATAGATAGTGGAAAGTGTTAGGACCGCTTCTACGCCCTGTCATTATATCCAGATTGACGAAGCTCACCAGAAGTCGTTACAGGTATGTTATGAGCTTTTCATGATTGATTCTTTTATATTGTTAGACCCAGGAGTCATAGTATAAGATATAATGCTCTTTTTTCATCCTAGTATGGGATTTGTCTGTGGATGGTATGAACGATTTTGAGCGTAAAGTCTTTAGTGATGGTTGTAGAGGTAAATGAAAAGTCAAGAAGTTAGTGATGTAGCCTAGCCTTAAGAGAGAATCCAAGAGCCTTAGAATGATGAACTTCGGCTAAGGGAAGATGGTAAGCTAAAAGGACAAGTCAAGTCTTGGGTGTTCCAATAAGGAAGTTCCAGAAATAGTATCTATGGGATGTTGATCCATTCCTACACAGGTGTCTTCCTATATGTTTTAGTCAACATTACACTTTACTCATGCCATGTTTAGATTTTTAGAATGATAGGTAACCGCTTCAAACAGTGATCCAAGTCTCACTCCATGATTCTATAAATCACAGCTTCATGTCATGAAACCAGTTAGGTATGTAAACTCATGTCTGTTAGTATGCTCAGCTCTCTGAACTCAGTCATTAGAATTTTCCTTAATGGCTCAGCAGATCATGCTACTTCATGTATGTGCTCAGTTCAGATTTTTGTAAATGATTCATGCTTATGATTTCCTTACTCTCGGCCCTATATATGTTCTCCCATAATAGAAATGATGATTGTATCAAATATGTCCTAAATTGACTCCCCGTGCAATGCTTGGTAAGTAGAAGTTCATAGAGTGTAGTTGTTAGTCATGTCAGGGAGTCGGAGGAGCTTTTGGGATAGTGTAAACTACAGCGGAGCCGTAAAGATGAGTGTAGCAGTATGCTTTCATTGTGTGTTGGCATTCGGGAAGTGGATGCAGTTGCATGGTGTTCTTATATGAGGAGATGAGATGTTAGGGTGATGAAGTATTGAAGGGAATGGAAGACTCCATAGGAGGAGATTGCAGTTGAAATCTTGGACCATTAGGTTCGTAAATTGGGGGAAACAAGGAAGTAGTTTCAGTAGAGGTTTTATATAGCAATTATCCCATAGAAGGGACTACTTGGAAAGTTGAATTCGGATAAGACTTACTCTCTGTTAAATCAGTCATCATGTCATCTATTCATATATCAGAAAGTAGTTTCGAGAGTTATAAATATGTCCTTACCAGCATAGTTTCAGTTTACAGAAATAGTCCCTCCTTAATAATCTACCTAGTTCCATGTCAATCTCATGTCCTTTAGTCCCTCTCATGTCTTACCATGTATGCCTGAATCATGATTCTAGTTTAGTCAGAGTCAGACACTCCATCAGCACTCAGCATTTAGTATTCAATTCTTGGGATTGCAGCTCTTTCCCCAGCATTTCGACTTAGTTAGCCTACATTCGAGGACGAATATTCCCAAGAAGGATATATTGTAATACCCCAAAAAATATCCCCAAATCAAACCCCAAATATTGAATGGAATACAAAAGGAAACCAGAAAAAGTGCCATAGAATAACTCATGTGACTTGTCGTCGTTTAGGCTGACGGGTCATTAGGTCACCCATCTTGAGGACATCTTAAGTTGGTGAAAATTTTACCCAGAACTAGTGAGTTAGAGGGAGATTTGTTTGTCCAGGTAACGGTTCATAAGGAAGAGCCATTGGAAGGGTTTTAGAAAGTGTGCAACATAACTTTTATAATCATGAGAGAAATTAATAAGTCGTTATGAAGAACAACGGCCCGTTATGTGCCCCATTGTAAGCTAGCAATCCAGACGTCCCAACACTAACGATTCAAGCAACGACTCATTACATGATGTAACGGATTATCCTGATGGGTCATTGAGTGAAGTCCAGAAAAGATTCAAATTTGGCTCAATAGCAACGGAAGGTTGAAATGACTCCTTATGAGGAGTGATGACCTATGGTGACGATTCTTTGGAAGAAACTTCAGAGAAATGCAAGGGGTGGCTCCTGACCATGAGTCATAGGATGACTCGTGGTGTGTAACAACGGACTGTCCTTTCTGGTCATTGGTTGGAGAATTAGAAAACTACAATTTTGCTCCAGAAGGAATGGGAGTATACAAGTCCTTATGGTAGTCAACGGCTTGTTGTGTAGGTTGTTGGCACCGTCGGCCAGATTTTTAAAATGAAATCCTAGGGGTATTTTAGTAAAATCTTACGATTCTAAATCCTAAATGGTGTCTTATGAGGATTCCTAAGGGTCAAATTAGAGGTTTTTTTATATCCTAATCCCTCATTCTATCTCAAATCATCCGTAAGCTCTCCTTTTCTCTTCCTCTCAAGGCTTAAGAAAACCTAGGGTTCTTCTCCAAGAGCTTAAAGATTCAAGTGCTAGTGGGGGATTTCTTCAAGCCAGGTATGTGGGACTTCAACAAGAATCTTCGTTCATCCTTGTGTCCAAATTTATATTCAAAATTCTAGCTACTTTGATTCCCTAGAAAAGCATATTCCATTCTATGAATGTTTTCTCTCATGTCTTCCATAATTTTCAAGGTCCTCGTGATAAATAGCAAATGATGTTCATGTTTTCACTCTCAATTACATGATGGATTCCCACGATTTGATGTTGGCATGATTTCCCAAAGTTCATTCCATGAATTAGTTGATTTCTAAAATATGGTCCTTTCTAGGCTTATGATTTTACCATGAATTGGTGCATATGATTTACACTATGATTTGGACTTATGACTTTCATGGATTTAGTATGATTAGCATGTTTATGATTTCCTAGACTCTTAGTCCTCTTATTAGTGGAAAGTAGCCTTGACTAGTCTTAGAACATCAGTTATGAGCCCTCAGTATCAGTATATCATGGTCCTTTAGGCTCTCGGGACTCTTGCTAGATAAAGTGGTTCCGACTAGTCTCAAGACATTAGCTTCAGATTATTAGTTCACATGTATCACTTTCTTCAGTTTGGAGTAGTACTTAGCACTGAGTAGGCTAGGGTTCCAGCATATTTAGGTCTTAGAACTACGTGCCACCATAGGATAAGCGATTCTCAATAGTAAAGAATGTTTCCCTCAGCCAAGGAATATGGGATCCTCGTTATTTGAGATTGTCTCCCTTGCCTTAATGGGTGCATGCAAGGGTCATTGTTATTAGAGATTATCTCCCTGACTTCATGAGTGATATCATGCCAGTCAGAGTTCTTAACCTAAGAAAGGTATGAACACCTTTCCAACAGGGATTATAGGTCGGACTCCATAAGGCTCATATTGGAGTTTGTCGATTAATAGTCTCTCCCAAAGTACATTTCAATTTCATTTCCAGTACAGTTATTTCAATTCAGTTTTCATTTTATGATTTAAGATTCAGTCTTCAGTATATGTACATGACCCAAAAACTAGATTTACTTATTATTTTATTCAATGTTTTCAAATGAGCATATCATATTAGTAATTACGCATCTCAAATAGGGTCATTATACTTCACTTCAGCTATGTATTCAGATTAGTCTTTCTCAACATACTAGCATGTTCCTAGCTTCATTTACGTTTCCCATATACTTAGTACATTCCATGTACTAATCGCATACTTCATGTGCTATATTATTTTATGATGTAGATCCAGGTATTCAGACTCAGCCCGCAGTTAAACATGCTCCAGACTCTATCGGCTAATAGTAGTGAGTCCTCATATTCCGAGGATGGGAGTTTGTTTTCCTTATTTCAATTTATTTCTAGTTTCAAAAGTTGGAGTTAGCTGGGGGCTTGTCCCAGCAACTCATCAGATTAGTAGAGGCTTTCAGATAGTCTAGTACTAGTTTCAACTTATGACTCAGTGTTGTTATCAGATTTTTATCCTTTCCTTTTTATTAGTTGTGTTTTAGTTAAGCTTTCTCTCAATTATTTTCTATTATTTATTATTATGTTAGCATTATGCTATGCCATGGGTTTTCTTTAAGTCATTCATGGTTTTAGATCCCATGTTATGGCCAGAGTGTTGACTCGTGTCATGACACTCTCACACCTTGGAGTTTTTCTCTTAGACTCTGAAGAGAGTAGTGTGCTTGTTCAGAATGGAGACAAATCCTCTTTAGTTGTGGAAGTTAAGGAAAAGTAGGACAGAGATTCCCTCTTGCTTCAGATGAAGGAAAATGTCCAAAAACATAAGGTATTCATTTTCGTACAAGGGGGAGATGGTGTCTTGAGGTATCAAGGAAAATTATGTGTTCTTACTATAGATGGCCTCAAGGATAGAATTATGGAATAAGCACACAACTTGAGATATTCGATTCAACCAGGTTCCACTAGGATGTATCATGTCTTGAGAGAAGTCTATTGGTGGAATGGTATGAAGACGGACATTGTTGATTTTGTAGCTAAGTGTCCAAACTACCAGCAGATTAAGGTGGAGCACTAAAGGCCATGTGGTGTTTCTCAATATATAGCACTCCCCAAATGGAAGTGGGAGATTATTAATATGGACTTTATCACTGATCTACCGAGATCCAGCAAACAGCATAATTGTAGTTGGGTGATTGTAGATCGAATGACTAAGTCAGCTCACTTCTTAGCAGTTAAGACTACAGACTCAGCTGAGAATCCTGCTAAGTTGTACCTTAGGGAGGTGGTGAGACTCCATGGAGTGCCATTATCTATCATTTCAATTATGGGTACTCAGTTTACTTCTCAATTTTGGAAGTCATTTCAAAAATGTTTGGGTTCGAAGGTGAACCTTAGTAAAGCTTTCCATCAGTAGATAGATGGTCAGGAAGAACGTACTATTCAGACCTTGAAGGATATGTTAAGGGCATGTGTGATTGATTTCAATGGGAATTGGGATGACCATTTACCTGTTATTGAGTATGCTTATAACAATAATTATCATTCTAGCATCATATAGCTCCTTATGAGGCTCTTTATGAGCGAAGGTGTAGATCTTCGATTGGTTGGTTTGAGGTTGGTGAAATAGAGTTAATAGGACCAGAACTAGTGCAACAAGCTATGAAAAAGGTTAATATTATCAAGAAAGGCTAAAGACTACATAGAGTTGCCATAAGTCTATTACAGATGTTAGGCGGAGAGATTACAGATATTAGGCAGAGAGATTTAGAGTTTGAGGTTGATGATTGGGCTTACTTCAAGGTTTCACCCATGAAGGGTTTTATGATATTTGGAAAGAAAGAGAAGCTTAGTCCTCCTAATATTGGTCTATATAGGATTTCGAGGAGTGTTGGCAAGGTAGCTTATCAGTTGGAGTTGTCAGCCGAACTAGCATCAGTCCATCCAATTTTACACATCTCTATGCTTAAGAAGTGTGTGGGCGACCCTTCGCTCATTGTGCCTATGGAGAGTGTTGGAGTTAATGATAACCTATCATATAAGGAAGTTCTAGTTGAGATTCTAGATCGTCAGGTTCGTAACATAAAGAATAATGAAGTTTCTTTGGTGAAGCTACTATGGAAGAACCAATATGTTGAAGGAGATACTTGGGAAGCAAAGCATACATGATGGCCAAGTACCCCATTTATTCCCTCCTAGTCTAGAGTCATCATGAGGTAATAGTTTCCTCTTATAGTATCCTTATTGGTTTTGTGTTCCATTTAGTTTTCATTGAGTTCTTTAATATGATGGTGTGTTACATGAGTTGAGTTGAGTATTTGAGTTGAATTAGCTATTGTCTAAGCCTTAGATTAGTTTTCATTCAAGGACAAATGATCTGAAAGGGGAGATAATGTAACAACCCTTATAAAGACCATAAGAATTGATCCCGAACTTAAATTGGGAGCCAAAGGAAACTCTGAAGGACCACAGGACTAGTCATGTATTGACTTCTAGTGAGGACCAATGAGTCATGACATGACTCATGAGGAGAGGTAGTGTTGCAGGGGAAGTAACAAATGAGACCCTTAACAACCTGTTATGTCAAGCAACTACTCGTTTTGACAATCCTTAGTAAGGAGGTTCAAAAACCAAATAGCTAAGGTCCAGTGACCACGAGTCGCGGAACAACTTGTTGAAGCGTGTTACAAATTGTACTGAGCAACAGTTAGATGAAGATCGGAAAATAGAAAATCTATCCCAAAGATAACAATCGGTGACCATGAGTTGTTAGTCTAGTCTTCGTCACTGACGGGAGGCAATTTCCATAAATAATCCTAAGGATATTTTAGTAAATTCCTACATTTTAATTTCCTAAACTCAGATTTTTTGGGATTCCGATTAAGGTTTTAATTAGTCTAAACTCCTAGTCTTTTCATCACAATATAAGATTCAAGACTTTAGCTCTGAAGTTCTTCAAGAAGCTAGGAAGTCTTCTTCTCAAAAGTAGGGTTATTCAAGCTGGAGTCTAAGGCTTTAATTTTCTAGGTATGTAAGGCTAATCCAAGTGAGTAAATCTAACCTTCCTCATGTCCTTATTTCACAATTGAGGTTTTTGGGTTTTAGGGCTAGGGTTTATTGGTCAATTCATGATTCTACTACCCTAGTCTTCACATGTTGAATTGCCTTCATTGTATCTTCATATTGAGTTAATTGATGTCCATTTAGTAACATCTTATTCTATTGAATAATTGATCATCCTCTCTTAAATGTCATTTATTGATTAATTAAGTTTGTTCATGTCTTTTTTCCCATGAACACAATGGCATAAAACTCATGATTTTGAAAGCATTGTGATTTGAGTTTAATTATATTATTTTCATAAAGTAAGCAAATTTTTTAAAGAGTTTTCATAAAGAGATTTTGAGAAAGAAAGTGTGAGTTTTGAGCATGATTTTCCAGAGCTTAAGTAAAGTCTTATTTTTAAAAGTCATGAGATGATTTTAAGTTTAGGCTCACAAGTACAGTTTTAACGAGATATTTTGGAGTCAAGATTCCCCAGCATAATTTTAATCCATGTTTTGTGCCAAAGCTCATAAGCCGAGTTTAATCAAATTTTGAGCAAAAGGCTCCACTTATGATCTTAAGAACATTCATTATATGTTATAGCTAAAGTGCTTTATAATCATGTTTACAATTTTTGCCTACTGAAGACCTAGTTAGATGAGCATATGTTTTTGGAGAATTATCTAGCACTAAGTTGGGTGAACGAGTTCAAAAAATCCCTAAGCCACAGAACTACATAGCCAGCGTAGGATAGGATGATACTGTTGGCTCGGGAGACTCCTTAGATAAGTCCCTCGTAAGGACTTTAGTTATGAATCCACAGTTCAATTTTATCCTCTATTGTGGCAAGGCTTTGGATAGCCCTCCTCCACATAGGACAAACATGGGATCATCATGCGCTCATTCATGATGGTTGTTGGTTATGAGAAACTCCTAATTTAAAGATATACATTACTTGCATATGTATTTATAGATATTATTATGATGCATGAGTTTTATTGCGTAAGCTATTTTACACATTGATCGTATTATCATATTGTGTCTTATGCATCATTAAGAGTTGCAGAGTACAGTTTTATTTTATTGATTCCAGTTATGTCCTTTGAATGAGATACTCTTGCTAAAATTGTTAGCTATTTTACATATCGTAGATTCTATGTATTAACTCCCTTTTTGCATTGTATCGTGTTTTAATGCATACTCAGATAGACAAGATCAGCAGCAGATTATTCTCTAGGACTTTATCCACATTCAGCTTTTGGTGAAGCCTCCTACATTTGGAGAGTCCCAGTTATTTGAGTCTTTTTATTTATTGATTTGAGGTAGCCATGGGAGATTTGACCCGACACCTATCTTCAGTTATTAGAAGCTTCATAGATAGAGTTAGATATTAAGTCAATAATGTTACTTTCTAACATTTATTTTTGTTAAATAAATTCTTTTTTATTATATTGAACTCACTACATTTCAGTTTTCGCATTATTTATTGAAATCTAAACTGATAGTAAGCCTGGCCAAGGATTTGCTTGGATCACGAAAGTGGTCTGAGTGTTGGTCAATGTCCAGGGTCTAGATTCGGGGCTTGACAGTATTGAGATATTATGTTGAGTCATATTGAAGCTTTAAGTTTCATGCTCAATTGAAGTTAAACTGTCGAGATTATGTCTAGTCCGAAGAGGCACTTAAAGAGTAATATTATGTCGATTGTTGTTGTAGCTTTACATCGAGTTGGAGATCCCTGATGAGTTGGAAATTTACCAACTCATTAGGCTTCTTAAGCATGAGTTTTTGCCTAATTTTCGAGTTGTTTATGTGGATTTTATGCTCTTTGTTATTGATTCTTTGTAGGTACTTCAATGAGTAGAAAAAGCATGCAATCAAGCAAAACACATGAAGTTTGAGATGAAAATTTGATGGGTTAGCATTTGAAGGAAAGGAGCCAAAGATAATGGAGGATTTGAGGTCAAAAAGAGGTGTAAGGACATGCTTTAAATCAGCTAAACGTGAATCTGAAGGGAAAAGCGCCTGAGCAACCGCTCTAGATCGGCTATTCACCGGCGTTTGGCGGAATGCCACCAGCGAGATGCCCGGCCTAATAACGGTTGAGCTGCCAGTTCTCACTGCCAGCCACTATTTTCCACCGGCTATGGTTCGGTGCTCCGCAGATTTGCATCAGCTAAACGCCGGTTCTTCATAGGTAAGGCCATCTAAGGAAGGGTAAAAAGGTCTAGAAAGATCTCCAAAGCATCTAAAAACCTCAAGGGCATTTGGAGAAAGTTGTACACAAGAAAGTACAGATATATATAACCTCCATTGTTCACCATTCGGGATATTCATCATCTTTTCATTGAAAAACAAATAGAAATTGTAGATTTCTCTTAACATAGAATAGAAAGTTCTCCTTCTTAAGGAATCCCCTTTGTGAGGGAATTTCATCATTGTTGCAAACCTTGTGAAGCAATTGGATGAACCCATATTGTGAATGTTGAGAAAGTTATTTGGGTATCTTCTCTCTCTCCCTAAATATGTAGATCTAAATTGCTAGTTAGGGGTGTATGCATGGTGGGTTTGAATGAAAGAATGGGTATTGATGATTTGATTTTAAATTCTCATTGTGACTTAGATCTATTGTCTTCTCCCAAGTTTTAATTGTAAAAATTGATAGTTACAAACTTGAATTTTGCTTTACTTTTCTTGCTTTTGCTTGAGAGAGAAAGGTGAGAATTGGGTAAGAAGATAATGGTGAGGATATGGAGTGTTGGTGTGTTGGATTGAACTAGAGATACTCAATACCCACATCTTCACTCCATTAAAGATCAAGGCTAGAAATAGCTAGTCCTTCCTCAAGCTTTTGTGGTTGATAACTTGAATTGTCTTTGGGATTTGAGAAAACCTAAGGTAAAAACATTCTTATGATTGAAAAATAAGAGAATGTGATTTATCCACAGCTATCTAAGTTGAATTTGAATTTAAAGGCAATGAAGTAGCCCATGCTAGTTGTTTAACCATGCAACGCACACCCCTAGCAGATTCACTTGAGAATGCTACAATTGGAATTCCCCCCAGTTAGTCTTAAATCAGAATTAGGTAGAATTTTTCCTTAATCTTTCCCAAATTTTACTTTTCAAATGTTGTACAACGATACACTCTAGTTTGAGTTAGTTTATAACTCTTGAATTATCAACTCAATTCTCTATGGGATTCGACCCCAACATCCGTTGGGAATATTTTTTTTATACAATGACCGTTTACTCTCTTTTGTAAAATAAGAGTATATTTTGGACGTTATCAAAAATGGAGTTGTTGCCGGGGAATTGAGTTGTGATAAGTCATTAGTTATTTATTAATTCAAACTTGCTTTTCATCTTGTTTAGCATCTTTTTTCTTTTACTTCTTTTCACTTCACATTGGTGTTATCTTTGAGTATTGCAAGGTTGAACAAGGTGTGGAATGTGATGATAAATAAAATGAGCAAAGTTGAGAAATCGTCTTTGGACATGCAAAATGTAGGTCGAAAGACATGAAGCGCAAGTCTAGTGCATGTTATAACTCGAAGACATGGAAAGTGAAAAATCCAAGGAAAAAGTCTTCATCATATCAGGGAGTTCTTACACTCAATCCTCCCTTATTTTGTGAAACTTTGTGCCTCAAATATAATGTTTGTTTTGTTTTTATTTTATGTGTTTTATTGTTGATGTTTTGTTAGGGGATGAATTCTGAGTAATCCCTTGTGAGTGATGTATGATATGGCCCTATGATGGATTGGGTAGCAGCACTTTTAAGGGAAAATTGTCATTACTTGCTAAGTAGTATCGCCTTTGTAGATAGTAGTCTTGGAATAAACTCCAAGGGTTTTCTTTACACTACGGTTCTTTCCCAAGGAGTGATTTTTTTGTCTTTTCTTTTTGGTGTCGAACCGGGTTGGCACTTTCCGATGATAGATTGAAAGGCAACTTTCTTAAGAGAAAATGTCAAGTCTAGAGTCTTGTTGAGTCGTTTGTGCACTTGCTTGATGAGGTACCACCAATATTTCTTGCTTGGTATTATGCATGAGTTTTCTAAAAGAAAAGGAGGACATTTAAATGTGAGAATAAGCACTCTCTTGTCATGAATTATACATTCGTTGCTTGGCTTTCTGATTCGTAACTAGCTTGTCAAAAGTCAATCTCTTAATGTGATGAAGTAAGTGTGTGAACCCTCGGGATTGTGATGCCTTGTGTGGTGAAACTTTTTGCTTAATTCTTGAATATGCATGATTGTCTAGAACTTGCCCTAAGTGTGATTCATGAGAGAAATGATAGATGGGGCTGCATTTAGAACATGATTTTAGGCCCTCTTTTATTTAGTCACTTCACCAAAAATGACCTCCTTGAACATTAATCTTTGATAGCCAATGTTTGAACCTTGGACCCTTTCTTTGAAAACACATTACAAGCCGAATGACCATTTTTAATCCTTGTCTTTGGCACCCATCCTCCCTAGTTGCTAGCGTTTAAAAAAATAAAATTGAAGCCCATGAAATGGGGAACAATAAGGAAATGAATGTGAAATGAGGCAAAAGCCTAAGTTTAGGGGTTTGGAAAAGTAGGGGAAAAATGAGAGCTTCAATATGAGGTAGTACCAAAATTGTGATGAAATGAATGAATCGATGGGTTGAAAGACCTCGAGTCATCAAAAGAGAAAGAACAGTAAAAAGGTGCTATCTCTTGCATAGATAGCGCTAAGTGTGAAATTCATAGGTGTTATAAGGGTGGCAGGTGTTGCACAAAAGATGAAAATGATGAACAAGGAGAAATAAGGTTGAGTGATCTCAATAAGATGATGGGATATTACAAGTGTTTATAAAGACATTAGGGAGGCTTTAGTCACAAGAGCTAAATGTTTGTCCTACCCTTACCCCTGGCCTTCATTATGACCCGCAAGTCCTAATTGATTTTGGGTGTAGCAACACTACTTTAGTGGTAAGATACATGAAGAGCAAGCCTATGGGTCAACTTCTATGCACTTGAATTTCTTTGTGAAAGTTAGTGCATTTGTCTTATTTTATAATACCTTTGTCTGAAATGCTAAAAATGTGTGGGATTCTCTATTCTTGTGAGTGGCATCATTTCCTTGAAGTACATGTTTTTCAAATTATTTTCAAAAGAGAGGTATGACTGAGGCAAGTGGGTAGAGAACTTTAAGGCAAGATTTAAATGTGAATTGTCAAGGACTTGATATGCTCTTTGAACTTGTTTTGATGAACTACGCCCCTTGTTTGTTTAGAAGGAATGCATGCAAGATATGTTTAATGATTGTGGTCACCTATTGAAGCTTGTGCAACATGGTTTGAGTCTTTTCTTTTTATTGCATTGGTGTATAATGTTTGAGTTGTCTTAAGGCTTGATGATTTTGTGTGTAACCACCATAGTGCTCTAAGATTTAGCAATGTCCTCTTGTGAAAGAACATCTTGATTGGCCTCGATGCAAAAGCTCATATATAGCATGTTGTTCATTTGCTCAACTGTAAAGAATTGCATTACTTGAGGACAAGCAATGGTTCAAGTTTGGGGGTTCGATGAGTTGGAAATTTACTAATTCATTAGGCTCCTAAGCATGAGTTTTTGCCTAGTTTTCGAGTCATTTATGTGGATCTTATGTCTTTTCTCTTTGATTCTTTGTAGGTACTTCATCTGAGTAGAAAAAGCATAAAATCAAGCAAAACACATGAAGTTTGAGATGAAAATTTGATGAGTTAGCATTTGAAGGAAAGGGGCCAAAGATAATGGAGGATTTGAGCTCAAAAAGAGGTGTAAGGACATGCTTTGAATCGCCTAAACACGGATCCAACAGGGAAAATATAGGCAAAACACCTGAGCAGCCGCTCCAACAGGCTACTCACTGGCGTTTGGCAGAATGCCACCGGCGAGATGCCGGCCTAATAATGGTTGAGTCGCCAGTTCTCACTGCCAACCACTGTTTTCCACTAGCTATGGTTCGGTGCTCCGTAGATTTGCATCAGCTAAACGCTGATTCTTTGCAGGTGAGGCCGTCTAAGGAAGGGTAAAAAGGTCCAGAGATATGTCCAAAGCATCTAAAAACCTCAAGGGCATTTAGGGAAAGTTGTACACAAGAAAGTACAGATATATATAACGTCCATTGTACACCATTAGGGATATTCATTGTCTTTCATAGAAAGAAAAATAGAAATTGTAGACTTCTCTCAACATAGAATAGAAAGTTCTCCTTCTTATGGAATCCCCTTTGTGGGGTAATTCCACCGTTGTTGCAAACCTTGTGAAGCAATTGGATGAACCCATATTGTGAATGTTGAGAAAGCTATTTAGGTATCTTCTCTCTCTCCCAAAATATGTAGATCTAAATTTCTAGTTAGGGGTGTATGCATGGTGGGTTTGAATGTATGAATGGGTATTGATGATTTGATTTTAAATTCTCATTGTGATCAATTTTCTTCTTCCAAGTTTTACTTGTAAAAATTGATGGTTGCAAACATGAAGCTTTACTTTTCTTTCTTTTGCTTGAGAGAGAAAGGTGAGAATTGGGTGAGAAAATAATAGTGAGGATTTGGAGTGTTGGTGTGTGGGATTGAGCTAGAGATAGCCAATACCCACATCTTCACTCCATTAAAGATCAAGGCTAGAAATAGCTAATCCTTCCTCAAGCTTTTGTGGTTGATAACATGAATTGGCTTTGTGATTTGAAAAAAGCCAAGGTATAAGCTTTTTTATGGTTGAAAAACAAGAGAATGTGATTTATCCTTAGCTATCTAAGTTGAATTTGAATTTAAAGGCAATGGAGTAGCCCATGCTAGTTGTTTAACCATGCAATGCACACACCTAGCTAATTCACTTGAGAATGCAACAATTGGAATTCCCCCCAGTTAGTCTTAAATCAGAATTAGGTAGTATTTTTCCTTAGTTGTCCCCCAATTTTACTTTTTAAATGTTGAACAACGATACACTCTACTTTGAGTTAGTTCATAACTCTTGAATTATCGACTCAGTTCTCTGTGGGATTTGACCCCGACGTGTTTTATTACAACCACTGTTTACACTCTTTCGTAAAAGAAGAGTCTATTTTGGAGATTATCAAAAATGGCGCCGTTGTCGAGGAATTGAATTGTTATAAGCTATTAGTTATTTATTAATTCAAAGTTGCTTTGCATCTAGTATGTTTTACTTCTTTTCACTTTACGTTGTTGTTATCTTTGAGTGTTGCAAGGTTGAACAAGGTTTGGAATATGAAGATAAATAGAAGGATCAAAGTTGAGAAACCGGCTTTGGACATGCAAAACGTAGGTCGAAAGACGCGAAGCGCAAGCCTAGTGTAGGTTATTACTCGAAGACATGGATAGCGAAAACTCCAAGGCAAAAGTCTTTGTCATATTAGGGAGTTCTTGCACTCATTCCTCCCTTATTATGTGCAACTTTGTTCCTCAAAGATAATTTTTCTTTTATTTTTATTTTATGTGTTTTATTTTTGATGTTTTGTTAGGGGATAAAGTCGGAGTAATCTCTTGTGAGTGATGCACAATATGGCCCTATGATGGATTTGGTAGCGGAATTCTTAAGGGAAAATCATCATTACTTGCTAAGTAGTATCTCCTTTGTAGATAGTAGTCTTGGAATAAACTCCAAGGGTTTTCTTCATACTATTGTTCTTTCCGAAGGAGACATTTTTTTGTCGTTTCTTTTTGGTGTCGAACTGTATTGGCACTTACCAATGGTAGATTGAGAGGGAACCTTCTTAAGGGAAAATATCAACTCTAGAGTCTTGTTGAGACGTCTGTGCACTTGCTTGATAAGATACCACCAATATTTCTTTCTTGGTATTGTGCATGCATTTTTAAAAAGAAGAGGTCATTTAAATGTGAAAATGAGAACTCTCTTATCATGAATTATACATTCGTTGCTTGGCTTTCTGATTCCTAACTGGCTTGTCGAAAGTTAATCTCTTAATGTGATGAAGTAAGTGTGTGAACCCCTGGAATTGTGATGCCTTGTGTGGTGAGGCTTTTTGTTTAATTCTTGTGTATGCATGATTGTCTAGGACATGCCAGAAGTGTGACTCAAGGCAAAATGATAGATGGGGTTTCACTGAGAACATCATCTTAGGCCCTTTTTTGTTTAGTCACTTCACCCAAAATGACCTCCTTGAACATTAATCTTTGATAGCCAATGTTTGAACCTTGGACCCTTTCTTTGAAAACACATTACAAGCCTTATGGCCATTTTTAGTCCTTCTCTTTTGCACCTATCCTTCCAAGTTGCTAGTGATGAAAAAAATGAAACATGGGGCTTGAAGCCCATGAAATGGGGAGCAATAAGGAAATGAATGTGAAATGAGGCAAAAGCCTAAGTTTGGGGGTTTGGAAGAGTAGGGGGAAAAATGAGAACTTCAATGTGCGGTAGTACTAAACTTGCGATGAAATGAATGAATCGATGAGTTGAAAGACCTCAAATCATCAAAAGAGAAAGAATAGTAAAAAGGTGTTATCTCTTGCATAGATAGGGTAAATGTGAAATTCATAGGTGTTATAAGGGTGTCTAGTGTTGCACAAAAGATGAAAATGATGAACAAGGAGAAATAAGATGAGTGATCTCAATAAGATGATGGGATATTACAAGTGTTTATTAAGGCATTAGGGAGGCTTTAGTCCAAGAGCTAAATGTTTTTCCTACCCTTACCTTAGCCTTCATTATAACCCACAAGTCCTAATTGATTTTGAGTGTAGCAACACTACATTAGTGGCGAGATATATGAAGGGCAAGCCTATGTGTCAACTTGTATGCACTTGAATTTCTTTGTGAGAGTGAGCGCATTTGTCTTATTTTATAATCCCTTTATGTGATATGCTAAAAAAATGTGTCGGATTCTCTCTGATTGTGAGTGGCATCATTTCCTTAGAGTACATGCTTAAAATTATTAACAAAAGAGAGGTATGATTGAGGCAAGCAGGTAGCAAACTTTAAGGAAAGCTTTGAATGTGAATTGTCAAGGACTTGAGATGCTCTTTGAACTTGTTTTGATGAACTAGGCCCCTTGTTTGTTTAGAAGGAAAGAATGCAAGATATTTTTAATGATTCTGGTCACCAATTGAAGCTTGAGCAACATGGTTTGAGTATTTTATTTTTCTTGAGTTGGTGTATAATGTTTGAATTGTCTTGAGGCTTGATGATTTTGTGTGCAACTACCGTAGTGCTCTAAGCTTTAGCAATTTCCTCTTGTGAAAGAACGTCTTGATTGGCCTTGATGCAAAAACTCTTATATGGCATGTTGTTCATTTTCTCAGCTTTAAAGAATTGTATTATTTGTGGAAAAGCAATGGTTCAAGTTTGGGGATTTGATGAGTTGGAAATGTACAAACTCATTAGGCTCCTAAGCATGAGTTTTTGCCTAGTTTTCGAGTCATTTATGTGGATTTTTTGCTCTTTCTCTTTGATTCATTATAGGTACTTCACATGAGTAGAAATAGCGTGAAATCAAGAAAAACACGTGAAGTTTGAGATAAAAATTTGATAAGTCAGATTTGAAGGAAAGTGGCTAAAGATAATGAGGATTTGAGCTCAAAAAGAGGTGTAAGGACATGCTTTGAATTAGCAAAATCCGGATCCAGAACGGCAAAATACAGGAAAAATGCCTGAGCAACTGCTCCAGACCAACTACCATTTGGCAGAATGCCACCGGCGAGACACCGGCCTAATGGCGATTGAGTCACCAGTTCTCACTGCCAGCCACTGTTTTCCACCTACTATGGTTCGGTGCTCTACGGATTTGCATCAGTTAAATGTAAGTTCTTCGCAGGTGAGACCGTCTAAGAAAGGGTAAAAAGGTCTAGAATGATCTTCAAAGCATCTAAAAACCTCAAGGGCATTTGGGGAAAATTGTACATAAGAAAGTACAGATATATATAACCTCCATTGTTCACCATTCGGGATATTCATCATCATTGAAAAACCAATAGAAATTGTAGATTTCTCTCAACATAGAATAGAAAGTTCTCCTTCTTAAGGAATCCCCTTTGTGGGGGAATTTCATCATTGTTGCAAACCTTGTGAAGCAATTGGATGAACCCATATTGTGAATGTTGAGAAAGTTATTTGGGTATCTTCTCTCTCTCCCTAAATATGTAGATCTAAATTGCTAGTTAGGGGTGTATGCATGGTGGGTTTGAATGTATGAATGGGTATTGATGATTTGATTTTAAATTCTCATTGTGACTTAGATCTATTGTCTTCTCCCAAGTTTTAATTGTAAAAATTGATAGTTGCAAACTTGAATTTTGCTTTACTTTTATTGCTTTTTCTTGAGAGAGAAAGGTGAGAATTGGGTAAGAAGATAATGGTGAGGATTTGGAGTGTTGGTGTGTTGGATTGAACTAGAGATAGTCAATACCCACATCTTCACTCCATTAAAGATCAAGGGTAGAAATAGCTAGTCCTTGCTCAAACTTTTGTGGTTGATAACTTGAATTGGCTTTGGGATTTTAGAAAACCCAAGGAATAAACATTCTTATGGTTGAAAAACAAGAGAATGTGATTTATCTGATGCTATCTAAGTTGAAATTGAACTTTAAGGATACGAAGTAGCCTATGCTAATTGTTAAACCATGCAATGCACTCCCCTAGCTAATTCACTTGAGAATGCAACAATTGGAATCCCCCCCCCCCCCCAGTTAGTCTTAAATTAGAATTAGGTAGTATTTTTCCTTAATATTCCCCTAATTTTACTTTTAAAATGTTGAACAACGATACGCTCTAGTTTGAGTTAGTTTATAACTCTTGAATTATTGACTCAATTCTCTGTGGTATTCGACTCCAACATCCTTAGGGAATATTTATTTTGATACAATGACCGTTTACGCTCTTTCGTAAAAGAATAGTGTATTTTGGATGTTATCAAACCTTCAGTGTTGGCATCATTAGATGGTTCTTTACATTATATTATATATGTTATGTTGATCATGTTTGAATTTCTTGTTGTTATATGTAATTGGAAATGAAGCTAATACGATGATATAAGAATTAACATACGCTAAGAAATGAGCTTTAACTTAGAAAGTGTAAATGAAGATACCAATATGATGAATCCTTAATATGGTCATTTACCTTTATACGTATATGTCTTAAAGTTCTTAAAGCCTAAAAAAGATTCCATACCCTCGATTTCTAAAGCTAAAGGCAAGTTACCAGATTATTGAGTTCCAATTAAATGAATATCAATCCTAAGTATCTAGAATTAAGTCTAAGTACTCTAAAGCATGTTTAAGTACCTTAAGTGAGTCCAAGAACTCTAAATGAACCTAAGTACTCCATGTTGAGTTTGAGTTGAGTTTAAGCTTTCGAAATTGAATCCAAGTATTCCGAAGTTGGGTCTGAGTATCCAAAGTTATTTCTAAGAATCTGTAAGAGAGGTTCAAAGTCATATTCCTCGAGTCTCAAGTTTATGTTAAGCTTCTAAAGTCAAGATATGCTTTTATGTCCCCTTCTACCAAATGCTAGGGGTAAGGAATTTAGTTGTTCCTCTAAGTTGGACTCATTCTCTAAGTCAGTCATATGCATTGTTCCGCTATCAATACAAGTATCAGTTTTACATACCTTGCTTATTGATACATTGTTCAGTTGTTGGTATAAGTATCATCTTTGCTCATGTTTCATGGCTTTCATATTATATATCGCACGCACTCTCTGGTCCCAATATCATATGGCTGATTGTGTGATGTTGCACACCCTCTCTAATCCAAGTATCAGATAGCTAATTGTGCAATATGCTATATGAAAATCCTAGTCTAAGTATCAAGTTGACCATATAAAGTCCTAGTTCAAGTATCAGTTAACTCTTAAAATCTTGATCGAAGTATCAAGTATACATGCATAAATCTTGGTCTAGGTATCACATAGCCATACGTAAAACCTTCTCTACGTATCAGGTAGCCACTAATTCGGTTCTTCCAAATTATGATCTAAGTATCGGATGTATTCTCATATGATTCAATTGAGCTATGTTTATGCATAGAGTCTGCATACAGGGTAGCAGGTTATAGAGTTATAGATTGTCTCTCCCTACCTTATCTTTGAACTATGTTCAATTTTTATTTGTCATTTCTTATGTTGATAGGTTCCAAACTGTTAGGTTGTTGCTATTTCCTTCTCTGGTTCAATTTATCTTTGCCATTAATTTATTTATAGCTTTCAATCTTACATACCAGTGCATTTCCTCGTGCTAATGTCCCTTCGCCTAGAGTCCCCTATAATCATGGTGCACTACAGGTAGGGGCTCAGATCGATAGTTGTTGTAGGAACAAAAATTCAATTGAGAGTTCGTATGCTTCATTATTTCAGGATCCATTTGCCTGTTTTTTGGTTGTATTAGGTTTTGTATACAGTATGGGTAGACCGGGACACTATCCCGTGCATTTTAGTTTGCTTACTCTTTAGAAGCTTTTGTAGGCTAGTTGTGCAATTATATCGGCTTTAGTTTGATATGTAGCCTTGTTGGGCTTTCACAGTTCTTTTTATTGTTATTGCAGCCTTTTCGACATTCTATCTTTTGTTAGGTATGTTGGACCTGGTCAGTCCATTTTGATACTATAGTTGACTGTGATAGGTGGCTCAATTGGCCTAGGGATTATAGTACAAATATGACATAGTAGACTTCTCTCACACTTTATAATTGAGTGTCGGTCGCACCCTACCCCAATTTTGGGGCGTTACAGTTTGGGAACAAAGGGTGATTTAATTGGTATATAATGTAATGACCCATCTGTTATAGAGTAATTAAGTCCTTAGCACCCCTTTTATGGCTAAGTGTGAGATCAAAAATTTTTGGGAAGTCTGGACGAAAAACATGTAATTTAGGAATGGGAAAATGTACAAGATTACCGAGCAACTAGTTAGCAGGGACTGTTGTAGTGGTAAGATTTCCGCAGTAGTGAGACCGTCATGACCGTCGGAGGTTTGCCATAGCGATGGAGAAGAAAATTATCGAGTCCGCCATGGCGAGGCTCTGGTCACCATAGCGAGTCCATTGCAATGAATGACGCAAGGAAAAAAGTCAGTTTAAGTTAGAATTTCAAGGTTTTCACCCTATTATTCTAAGGCACGGAAGAACTAAGAGTTAAGGCAATTTTTCAAGGTGGAAAGGGTTCTCCTTCCTAAGGTACGTTTTCTATCTTGTCCATTCCTTCTTTTGATTTCCTAATACCTTTATAACCCCCCAAAAGTCCGTAAGATCAGATCCAAGGCATGAAATGAAGAAAAAAGTAAAATTTGCGACAGATCACAAGACGAACTGTCAAGTGACCTCTTAGGACACATGATGGATCGTCAATTTATCCGTTAGGTGATGAGAGTTGGAGAAAATGTGGGATCAGAGAGTCTTAACGACTAGAGAAGTGACCTTTAAGTGTGATAATGAATCTTTAAGAGTAGGCCTTAATTAAGGATCAGAGAGTTGAAATTATTCTTCAGAGGTAACAAGCAGAACTAACGACCCGTCATGATGGCTAGCGAATCATTAGCTGATCCGTTTGGCCTGCCGGGATGAAATTTTCAGGATTCTTAACTCCTAAACTAAGTTATTTTGAGCTCCTAAAAGGGTGTATTAGAGGATTTTATCCATTCCTGGCCCTCATTCTATACCTAACATCTGAAGTTGAAGATCAAATCCCCTCAAGTCCTCAAGCAATCAAGGTTCTTCTTCTTCTCCAATTCTCTTAGGTTTCAAACCCTAGCAATATCCCTTGAAGCCCAGGTACATAAGGTCATGAATGGAGGATTCCTTCCACCCTCATTCCCAATTCAAACTCACTTTTATGAATTCAAGTCTCCAATCATGAGTTTATGAATTCCTTGGGTTAGACCTAATTTTGATGAAAATTCGCATGATTTTCCATGAATTCAATTCTCTTATGATTCAATCCATGATTTATGATTAAAATTGCATAATTTTTGTTAAAATCTCTCATGAATCTATATTTTCATGTTATGATGAATTAATAATTATGCATGAATTTCATGAATCTCAAGCTTATGTTTCATGACATGTCTCTAGCATTATTTTTCATGGCTAGTTCACGTATGTTATGCAATTTATGAATATCATGATTTCTAACAAGACCATGTAAAATCAAGTATGTTTCATGATTATAAAATGAGTACTATGTATATTTTTGGAGTAGTATTTAACACTGAGTAGACCGAGGTTCAGCATACCCAGGTCTCACAACTACATGCCAACATAGGTATGATAGGGATACTAGCCAGAGAGTGCTTCCCCTACCCGAATGGGCTCATGAGTGATATCACACCTTCATAGTTCTTACCATTGGCAAGGTATGAGCACCCTAACAACCAAGGTAGCAAGTTGGGCTCCTTGTGTGCTCACATCAAATATATCGGTTATGAGAATCTCTCATTGTTCCTCATGACTTAAGTTGTTCATGTTCAGGATGTATGATATCATGTTTTGTAGTATTTTGAACCATTGATCGGTTTATAAGTGTTTACTTATGTCTTAAACATGTTAATCCTTGTGATTTTACTTTCAAGCTTTAGGTCATTATGCTCCAGTTTATGATGAACAACTCGTGTTTATGACTATCTCACAATTATGATTTAAATGTTGCCCTTATTCTCATGTTTTACTTATCCTACATTCTCAATACATTCAAAGTACTGATAGAATACTTTTGTGCTATATCGTCTCATGATATAGGTTAAGGTGACCAATCTCAGCCCCGCCGCTAGATTCTATTCTTCTTCAACTTTACCACAATTTTGGTGAGTCCTCATCACCTGAGGATGTCAGTTTTGATACATGTCCTTTTATGTCATTTCAATTTTCAGACTTAGTGGAGCTAGTTGGGGGTGTTGTCCCATCAGCTCATCTTATGAGTAGAGCCTTTCAGACATAATGTATAAATAATCAGTTATTTGATTTGAAGACTCTATTTACATTTATGATATCCTATACTTCCACATATGATATGATATATGATTATTTCCGCTTAGTTTATGATTTAAATTATGTTATGCATGTGCCATGGGTTAGCTTGGAGCCATTCGTGGTTCTAGGTCCGGTGTTACGTCCAGGGTCTGTGTTCGAGTCATGACAATCTTGGTATCAGAGCAACAAGTTTATGGGTGTCATAGGGTGTCTAAAAGTCGCATTATGTAGGTGAAGCATGCCACACTTATAAGGAAGAGGCTACAAGACATTTTAGGAAATTTTCCTTCTTCATGATCTATGTCTTGCGATGAAGTTCAACCCTCTATATTTTTCTAATTTGTGTTATACGCATTTGAAAAAAATGCCTCCCCATAGAGTCAATGGAAGGAGAAATGGAAATGACCACGGAAATGGCACTGGAGATGGGCATCAGCCAGCTCCACCGAACCCTTTGAATTGGTAGGTGACTCATGTCGAGTTTAGGGCTGCATTTAAGATACTAGTCCAGGCTATGACAACATAGGTCAACCAAAAGGCAGTTGCACCTGTGAACCCTAATGGGGGTGTTGTGGTGATGAGAGTGCGAGACTTCACTAGAATGAATTCACCAAAGTTTCATGGTTCTAAGTTGGATGAGGATCCAAAAGAGTTTATTGAGGAGATCCAAAATATTACCTAGATTATGGGGTTTCAGGAGAGGAGAGTGCACACTTGAGGAGATACAAAATATTTGGCCTCATATCAGCTGAAGGGGGTAGTTTACATTAGGTTTCAACAATGGATAGTAGGTCGTAGGACAGGTGCAGTGATCTTGGGCAGATTTATATGCCCAAGTGATACTCAAACGTATCATTTTCGTCTTGTTTGTTGGGCAATGTGTATATATTCTCATGTAATTGGTAATAAAATGTGAATTTATACTAACCAACATGATTAGCATTTGTTTTGCAGGTAAATATGATTTTTAGGAGCTAAAATGCATGTTGGAACAATATCGGAGTTGGACTCGGATGCGAGCGTGGAAAAGACATTGGAATGCACAAAGTATAGGGGCTCCGCGATGGAGTCGTGCCACGCTACCATCGCGGAGGCACACTGCCTGGAGAGGAAATTAAATGGCAAATTCCAGTGTGGCCTCGCGACAGCTCCGTGGCACGGAGATAGGCCTCCGCGTTGGCCTCCGTGCCACGTTGAGGCTATTTTACCAGACCCTGGAATTCTAGAGAGGGTCCGCGTCCATGCCGTGTCACGGAGGCAGTGCTCCGTGATGGCCTCCGTGACACGTTGCTTGTTATTCCGGGAAAAATTTCCCACTAGTATAAATAGCACACTTAGGTTTATTTTAATTAGTTCAGACTTGGTGGAGCTAGGACGTGGGTTAGGAGCAGTTGAGGGACGAAAAAGCTAAGGGATTTCTTCTCTTCCTTTCTTCTTTCTATCAATTGTATGCATGATTTACACTTGTTTTAGGATGATCAATCCACAAATGAGTGGCTAATTCTCTTCTTATGAACATTTGTGATGAATTTTGATTATTAATTTTATGGTTTTCTTCTTCTTC
The DNA here is from genome assembly GCA_035772735.1 of Datura wrightii. Taxonomy (NCBI): domain Eukaryota; kingdom Viridiplantae; phylum Streptophyta; class Magnoliopsida; order Solanales; family Solanaceae; genus Datura; species Datura wrightii. The sequence continues at coordinate 12,754,222 of JASDFA010000002.1, forward strand.
TTCTATGTTGTTCTATTGATTCTTGTTCTTACTGCATTAGTGTGTGGCTGACATTAATGTATATCTAAAAAGTCCAATTTCACTCGAGAGAGCAAGAAATTGGAAAGTTGTGAATTAATAGGGTATTGTTCTTAACTTGATTTGGGAAAATTGGGTTTTGATGTGCTTTCGTGATAGAAATATACTTGAAAGCCGTATTAGTCAGTTTAGGAATCGGAATTGTATTGCTAGGTCATAAATTGCATTTGATCACAGAAATGTAGACGGATGGTTTATGATTCTAAAGTGAAATTAAATATGAGAGTTTTAATTTCTAGGCTACTGTTCTTGGCTAGCAACATGAAGAAGAGATTAACCAAATTATTATTATTATCGAATTCATTACTTGTTCTTAACCTTGGCATGCTCATATCCATAGTTTAAATTCACAGTAAATAATTGTTAATAGTTTTAGTATATATATATTTTATAAACAAAAACTTATTTAACTGTTGGTTACGCTGTTGTTAGCATAATTTGAAGTAAGATAAGAATATAGTGTACTTAGGCAATTTTACTTATCCTGAGTCTCCTTGGATCGATACTTGGCTTACTTAGCCACTTTATTACTTGTTTGACCACGTGCACTTGCGTGTCGGTTTTACATATACCAAACCAGCCGAACAAGTTTTTGGCGCCGTTGCCGGGGAGACTAGGCAATTGGTGAAATTGTGATAAGTGTAAATTTACTGTATTGTTGTTTTATTTTCTTAAGTGTTAACAACTTGGTCTTAGCCTGTATTTTGCAGATTTGATTTCTGTGAACACTGGCAAGGGACAAAGAGCTGGTGGAATCTTACTTAGAGCCTGAACGTGAATTTCACAGTCAACGTAGAGAAGCTCTACAAAAGAAGCTGCAGTTGCTCAGACAATCTACTATGGAGCAACAAAATCCACCAGTTGTGCGGGCAGTGTTAGTGCCCGATGAAGCAGCAGCAAGGCCGGTTCGCGAGGTGGCAATCCCACACGCCAACAATGTACATTCTAGTATCTGCAAACCAGAGCCTGGAGGGAGGTTTGAATTAAAGCAGAACATGGTGCAACTTTTGCACACAAGCGGGCAATTTACCGGTCTCCCTCATGAAGACCCACAACAACATCTCCAAAACTTTTTGGAGATAAGTGACACTTATATACCCGCTGGAGTGTCACCTGATTATGTTCGGCTCACCTTATTTCTGTTTTCCTTACTTGGTGAAGCCAAGAGGTGGTTAAAAGCTGAACCACCCAATTCTATATCAACGTGGGATGATCTTGCACGGAAGTTTTTGATTAGACTTTTCCCTTCTGGTAAAACAGCCAGACTTAGAAGTCAAATTCTAAGTTTTAAACAAAGGGAGGGGGAAAATCTATATCAAGCCTGGGAAAGATTTAAATCCATGTTGCGGGACTGTCCTCATCATCATCAGTCCAACGAGGTGTTGGTACACACATTTATTGAGGGTTTGGAACCCCATACTAAAATTCTGTTAGACTCAGCAGCTGGAGGGCAAGCGCTGGAAAAGACCTATGAGGAGTTGTACACTTTGCTCAACCAAATTTCACAGGGCAATCAAGAATGGAATGCAGATTCATCAAGAGGTGGAGCAAGGAAAGCAGCAGGAGTGCTTGAAGTGGATGGATTTACAGCTATCGCTGCACAGATAGCTGCCTTGCAAAATCAGTTAAATAATCACTTCAGCAATATGAACTTGAACCAGCCTTCAGCTTCAGTCAATGCGGTCCAACAGATGTGGTGTGAAGTGTGTGGTAGTAGTGAGCATTCAGCCGAGTGCTGTGGTGCAAATCCTGATTCTGTTAACTTTGTGGGCAATGCACAGAGAAATCAGCAGCAGTTTGGTAGTGGCTACAACTCAAATTGGAGGAACCATCCAAATTTTTCGTGGGGTAGCAACAACCAACAAGGACAAGGTTCTTGTCAGGGTATGTAGAGAAATCAAGGAGGGCAACAAAACTATCAAGCTCAATTCAGAAATCACAATGCCCCTCCTCCACCACCATCACCTACCATTGAGGAGATGTTCAAAACCATGATCGCTAATCAGGCACAATTGCAGGCTGACTATGTCAAATTGGCAGCCGAAGTGAAGAATAATCAGTTGGCGACCAAGGCTCTTGAATATCAGTTTGGGCAATTTGCTAGTGCCCAAAACACAAGACCCAGAGGAGGACTGCCTAGCAACATGGATCCTAATCCGAAGCAGGTGAATGCGGTGACCACGAGGAGTGGTTTACAGTTGAAGGAGGTGGAACCGGAAAGACCGCCTCAAAAGTCAGGAGCAGCAGAAGTTGAGGAGGAACAAAGTTCTGATAGGGGGAAGACCAAAGAAGCAGAAGCAGAAAGACCTCCACCCCCGTTCCCTCAACGACTCAAGAAACACAAGGAGGAGGCGTGTTTCAAGAAATTTATGGAGGTGCTTAAACAGGTACATGTTAATTTACCTCTTGTTGATGTCTTGCAGGGAGTGCCCAAATATGCAAAATATATTAAAGACATCGTGGCCAACAAAAGTCGCTTGACTGAGTATGCCACGGTAGCTTTGACAGAGGAATGCACTTCCCGGATTCAGAATAGACTGCCCACGAAACTGAAAGACCCTGGATGTTTTACTATCCAGCTGACTATTGGGCAGAGTATCCGAGCTCATGGATTATGTGACTTGGGGGTGAGCATAAATCTGATGCCATCTTCGGTATTCAGAAAGTTAGGTCTGGGGAGTCCTAGACCTACAACCGTAATCTTGCAGCTAGCAGACAAATCCTTAGCTAGGCCGGATGGCATTGTTGAGGATGTTCTAGTGCAAGTGGGCTCCCTTATTTTTCCGGTCGATTTTATTGTTCTGGACTTTGAACCAGATGCTGAAGTCCCATTTATTCTGGGACGACCCTTTTTGGCAACCGGAAAGGCATTAATTGACGTAGCTGCGGGTCAACTTATAATGCGAGCGCATGACAAGGTCGAAGTGTTTGATGTGTACAAAGCACCTAAGCTCCCGATGGTAAATGAGGAACTCTCGGTGATCAATGTGATTGATCATGGGAACGCTAATCGAATAAATGATTCCCGAGAGTTAATAGGAAGGCCACCTGATAAGGTTGAGAACTACTGGGGGGAGGACAACGATCGTGACAAATCGTCCATCACCCTAGTAGATAATTGAGCATAAAGGACGTCGATCCGCGACGGTAAACCAGGCGCTGCACGGGAGGCAACCCGTGAAAAATATTTTTTTCTTTCTTTCTTTTTTAGTGTAAATAATTTTTATTTTTATTTTTTCTTTTCTTGATTTGGTATAAATTTTTGTTTTAGTTAATATTTTTCGTTTTAGTTAGGGAAATCTATTAATCTAACCAATTTTTTTTAGTGAGGTGATTTTCAGGTCTAACGGAGAAAAATATACATGGAATCGGGAAGGAAAAGGCAAGGTATGAAAAAATAATTTAATTGAAGAAACAGTGCACTGGCGCGTTGGCTCCGTGTCACGGAGGAAGGGCTCCGCGTTACCCTCCGTGACACGGAGGAAGGGCTCCGCGTTACCCTCCATGACACGTTGAAGGCAAAATCTGGATTTTTAAAAAATTTCAGTAAGCCAACGCGTTAGCTCCGTGTCACGGAGGAGGGGCTCCGCGTTACCCTCCATGACACATTGCCTTATATTTGGTGCCGGGTCACACCGGGTTGCCGGGTGACCCGCGTGTTTTTCTTTAAATTAACCCCGATTTTTGCCCCTTTCTCCCCATTTCTTTTCCTCTCCGTGACCAAACACCCAAATCCCCCTCCCCAACCAACGTGCCACGCTACTAGGCAAAGAAATCATCAAGTTTCTTCGGTTCTTCAACTCAAAGGTATGTTTTCCTCGTTTCTCTCAAATATTTTTGGCGATTTTAGTCGAATTTGGGCATTGAGGTGAGATATATCACCCTAAGTAGAAATTTAACATGATGTTGAGTTATTTGTGATTGATATATGTTCGGATTGTTGTAATTAGCATTTGAACTTGTAGATTATCTAAATAATTCGAATTTGATTGTAAAATTGTATTCTAGGGCATGGGTTGTTGAAATCGAATTGGATTATTTGATAAGTTGATGAATTAGATGCCGGGGTGTGGTTGCAAATTGAGATAAGTCGTGTTAATATTGTGTGAATGTAAAAGACGACGAATTCTCGAATTGTTGGGGAAAATGCGAAAATTGTGCAAATTGGTTTGATTATTTGGATTCGATTGTATATAGAATGTTTTGTCTTTGTTTTTTTTATTTGTTGTTTTTGTTGCTAAGTGCGATGGTTGAATTGTTAGCGATAGTAGGATTGGGATTAGCTGTATGAAGTCTGAGTAGTACGCTAACCGTTATGCTGTCGAAATTTTTTGTGAACGCACTAAGCATAAATTGTATAGTTGATTGTTTTGGTGTAAATTGAGTTATCCTTGCCATAGTTTGTAAAAGTAGCTAAGGACTAAGTGTGGGGTAAACGTTGTGTAACCCGACCTTAGCCGAAGTTAACATGTTTATAGCTTGACATTATGCTTGTTCATGTATATTGACAGGTACAATGGCGAGTAGGCAGGATAAGGGCAAAGGTGCTTCTACTTCAGGCACCGAGAGGAAAAGAATGAGAATGGGCACCGCAGTCCCAGCTGCACCAGCTGTTCCGTGCGGCCAACGCCGCCAATACGGAACAAGGTGGGTAACCGAGGAAGGGAAGAAGTGGTATGCTATGCATAAGGAAAGCAAATACTTCCCGGAGGAACATATTGCACGGGAACTACTAGCACAGGAGTTCCCTCGTATTGTGCAGAGGATTGAAGCAGCTGGGCTCAGCTTTATATTCCAGGAGCCCAAGGAGTGCAACCTACATTTAGTCCGGGAGTTCTACGCAAATTGGAACCTGGCCATTAGAAGCCACACAATAAAAATCAGAGGGCAGATTGTTACTCTGGAACCCCAGCAATTTAATGCCATCGTTGGAGCGCGGGACACAGACGCCCACGTTCTCCGCCAGCTAAACATCACCCCACCGTATGCCGACATCAGACGTACATTGTGTGGGGCTCGATCCACAGCCCGATGGAGTAGACATAAGGAGAGGGGTTACCACCAGACTCTGCCTTATTCGCAGATGAATAGGAAGGCCAGAATATGGCTGAAGATTGTGTGTTCTTGCTTGATCCCGGGAGTTCACATGACGGATGTGACTCGGGACCGTGTCTGCATGGTGTATGTCCTTATGAAAGGGCTTGAGATTAATGTTGGGGCGGTCATTATACTACTCCAGAGCCAGACTACACCAGGGCCACAGATACGGGTTTGGCGGACTCATCACCACCTTCCTCCAAGGCCTCGATGTAGAGGAAGAGGCTTTGGATTACATCCCGCAGTTGGAGCGGAGGGCCCTCGATGTGACTAAAACTAAGGCCCCCAACACCACACACGGGCCAGTGCTGACTTTGGGCGAGCGACATGCTCGTGACGATCAGTACATGGCACGTATGTTCGGTATGCAGATGCTTCAGCTACGGATTGGTGGGAGACCAGCCACCGAGGAAGAATTATGGAAGCTGGAGCTGGATTACCCATTTGGCGAGAATGCCAGAGCCTTATGCCGAGTGGGACCAGCCTTCGTTGAGCCTACTGATGACGATGTCCCTACTGACGAGGAGACACATCGGGAGGACTCCGATGTGGAGTCCGATGACGACGATGGAGCTGACTCAGACATGGGCGAAGAGGCAGCAGCACCGGATGAAGAAGTCGAATATTTCGACTGAGCAAGGAGTTCCACCACCCAAAATTTTGTGCTTTGTATTTTTGTGAACACTGGGGACAGTGTTCGATTTAAGTGTGGGGTGGGGAGTAGATAGGTGCTGGGACTTAGGCTCTAATCTGCTGTATGCTTTTTCCTTGGTTTGTATGTATGTTTGTGTTTCCCTGTTGTGAACTGATTTGTGTTGTAGCAGTATATTTTTTTGTGGTTAATGATGTGTGTTGTGAAAAGTTGTGGTTGCCAAGGTAAATATTTTGTGGATGTTGTAAATAGTTTGTAAATATTTCTGTATATCGAAATGATCGATATTTTTTTTCAAAATTTTTTGCGAAAATATTTTGCACTTATCAAAATCTTTTGTAAATATTTTTCTATCGAAATGATCGATGTGTTGCAAAATTTTTCGGTTTTTATTTTGGGTTTCTCGGAGTTTGTTTTCGGTTCTTTTACCGTGAATAGTCCCATTGAACCGATGTCATAGTTAGTGACCGTTCCCTATTATGGATGGATGACGACCGTCTTAAGGGAAATGTAGTCGATAGGAGTAGGATTTTAATTTGTTTTCAGTTTTTTTTCTTTGGTGGATTGCATCAATGAACCTGTAGTTGCTTTATGATTACAAAATTTCATTGCGTGTTGTAACTGATGTTCAAAATGTGAAAGTGATTCATTTGAAAGCATGCAATTTTGTAAATACGTTGAGTTACCTAGGCTGTAGAATTTGATTCGGTATGATTGAGGCTTAATTTTTGAATTCATGTAATTGGCTAATTAAAGAGTTTGTGAATGCATCTTGAATCGAGCATGTGCATGAAGTGTGTGAAGTGAGGTATTGTTATTCCATGCTATTGTGAAGTGTCTAGAACTTGCCTGGTGTGTGTACAAAATGAAATGAAGGAGGTGTAGTGTTGGAAAGGATGTAGGCATTTCTTTGTTTTAACCGAGAATTTCTATTTTTTTCTTATCAATATCTACCTTCTTATATGTTTGTATACCCTAGTCAGCCCGTTGAGCCTTTAGCCGATTTGTTCTTTCTTTTGTCCAAAATTGTATAAACTAAGCTTTATTCCTTCTTTTCATTAGCCGTAAAGTCTATAGAAAACTCTTAAGCGCTTAAGAAGAAAAGAAAAATTTTCCCGAAGTGTCAAAGAGTGAGAAGAGTGGAAACAAAAGAAAATCAGAGTGAAGAAAGAAAAGAAGAGGTTGAAGAGGCACTTGGTATAATGAAGTGACAATAAAGGTGCATGAAAACCCTTTGTTGTTGTGTCAAGTGTGTTTGAGGAAATGGGCCATACAAAAGGAAACCAGCATGAAAAAGAGAAAAAGAAAAAAAACAATATCCATGAGTCGATGGGAATGTGTTGAAAAAGGCGCTTAAGGATGCTAGTGACTATTATTGGCTAATCCAATATACATACTAGTTCCATAGCCTCCGTTACAACCCATTAAAGTCCTACGTGATCTTACATTGCATTTCTTTATATTAGTGGAGTAATACACTAAGGGCAAGCCTATGGGTCATGACATGATGCATGTGAATTCTTTTGGGAGAGAGAGTGAAATTAATTTTTATATGCCCCTACTTGAATGTTTGTGTGTTGCATGAACATAAAGGGGAAGACTCTCTTGAGTTGTGAGGGCACATGTTTGATGAAAGATTGATTTTCGTGTCGGATATCTTGATTAGCTGATTTGCATGAGTCTGCCGATATCGAGAGTCGATTCTTAAAGTCTAGGAAGTCTTGATGTATGAAAGGTCATTGCATTGTAAGACCATGCATGTTTTCTTGATGATTTGCAAAAATTGAATAATCGGTATGACCGTAGTGTGAATTGTCGCACCATAGTGACAAAGGTTGGGATGTAATTTGCATGAGTTGTGTATGTGTTGTTCGAGGACGAACAAGGATTTAAGTGTGGGGTAAGTGATCTTGGGCAGATTTATATGCCCAAGTGATACTCAAATGTATCATTTTCGTCTTGTTTGTTGTGCAATGTGTATATATTCTCATGTAATTGGTAATAAAATGTGAATTTATACTAACCAACATGATTAGCATTTGTTTTGCAGGTAAATATGATTTTTAGGAGCTAAAATGCTTGTTGGAACAATATCGGAGTTGGACTCAGATGCGAGCGTGGAAAAGACATTGGAATGCACAAAGTATAGGGGCTCCGCGATGGAGCCGTGCCACGCTACCATCACGGAGGCACACTGCCTGGAGAGGAAATTAAATGGCAAATTCCAGTGTGGCCTCGCGACAGCTCTGTGGCACGGAGATAGGCCTCCGCGTTGGCCTCCGTGCCACGTTGAGGCTATTTTACCGGACCTTGGAATTCCAGAGAGGGTCCGCGTCCACGCCGTGTCACGGAGGCAGTGCTCCGCGATGGCCTCCGTGACACGTTGCTTGTTATTCCGGGAAAAATTTCCCACTAGTATAAATAGCACACTTAGGTTTATTTTAATTAGTTCAGACTTGGTGGAGCTAGGACGTGGGTTAGGAGCAGTTGAGGGACGAAAAAGCTAAGGGATTTCTTCTCTTCCTTTCTTCTTTCTATCAATTGTATGCATGATTTACACTTGTTTTAGGATGATCAATCCACAAATGAGTGGCTAATTCTCTTCCTTGCTGAGGTTATGAACATTTGTGATGAATTTTGATTATTAATTTTATGGTTTTCTTCTTCTTCTTCTATGTTGTTCTATTGATTCTTGTTCTTACTGCATTAGTGTGTGGCCGACATTAATGTACATCTAAAAAGTCCAATTTCACTCGAGAGAGCAAGAAATTGGAAAGTTGTGAATTAATAGGGTATTGTTCTTAACTTGATTTGGGAAAATTGGGTTTTGATGTGCTTTCCTGATAGAAATATACTTGAAAGCCGTATTAGTCAGTTTAGGAACCGGAATTGTATTGCTAGGTCATAAATTGCATTTGATCACAGAAATGTAGACGGATGGTTTATGATTCTAAAGTGAAATTAAATACGAGAGTTTTAATTTCTAGGCTACTGTTCTTGGCTAGAAACATGAAGAAGAGATTAACCAAATTATTATTATAATCGAATTCATTACTTGTTCTTAACCTTGGCATGCTCATATCCATAGTTTAAATTCACAGTAAATAATTGTTAATAGTTTTAGTATATATATATTTTATAAACAAAAACTTATTTAACTGTTGGCTACGCTATTGTTAGCATAATTAGAAGTAAGATAAGAATATAGTGTACTTAGGCAATTTTACTTATCCTGAGTCTCCTTGGATCGATACTTGGCTTACTTAGCCACTTTATTACTTGTTTGACCACGTGCACTTGCGTGTCGGTTTTACATATACCGAACCAGCCGAACATGCAGTTCCTATGGACTGGGATAAGTTCATGACAAACTTCTTGGACTAGTTCTTTCCCTGAGACATGAGGGAAGCCAAGGTTTCTATGTTTATCAATCTAAAGCAGAACAACATGTTGGTTCAAGAGTATGCTTTTAAGTTTACTCAGTTGTCGAAGTATTATCCAGAGATGGTTACCAAGCTAAGGTTCAAATGATTAAGTTTGTGTCAGGGGTCTCAGATTTAATGGTCAAGGAGTAGGACCATTATGCTCATTAGTGACATGGACATCTCTCAACTTATGATTCGTTCCCAACAAATCAAGGAGGAGAAGTTGAAGGAGAAGTAAAGGGAGACCAATAGGGCTAGAACAGGACATTTTGAGTACTCCCAGCAGAGGACCGGTGGTGGACACTGTCCACAATCTAAGCAGAGGTCATCAGCCCTAGTCCCATCATCTGCCATTGTCCCATCTAGAACTAGAGGTGATTAAAGATGTAGAGCATCGGGCTCTAGAGGTTAGAGGAGCATGTCAGGGGCGCACTTTCCTAGCTTTCCAGAAGTGAGTTAGGAACCACCCTGGATGATGCTTGATGGGCTCAGATGCTTGTTTCAGGTGTGGTAAGCCCGATCACAGACTTAGAGATTTTCCTTTAGCCTGACAGGGTTATGGTAGAAGTCGTGCCCCATCCACCATGTCAGCAGCCCTAGCAGCTCCCCATCTTAGTAGGGCACATCCTCTAGTGTTGGTGGCGGGTAGCGCCAGAATCGATTCTATGCACTATCATCCTGCCAGAACTAGGAGAGACAATTTCACTAGTATGTTATGAGTTTTTTATCTTGATATTTATGCATTGCTAGACCGACAGGCCATATTAGCTTTCGTGACTCCTTAAATTGCTATCAATTTTGGTGTTAGTCCCAAAATTTTCTCAGAACTCTTCTCAGTCTCCACTTTTGTCGGTGAGTCAATTATAGCCAGACGGGTATACCAAAATTTCCCTATCACAATCTCTTAGAAGGTCACTTTAGCCAAATTGGTAGAGTTAAATATGACCAACTTTGATGTTATATTCAGCATGGATTGGTTATATGCTTGCTATGCTTTAGTTAATTATAGAACCCGATCAGTAGAGTTTCGATTTCTGGGTGAACTGATCCTAGAGATGAAAGGTAGTTCGATGGTTCCTGTAGGCCACTTTGTCTCCTACCTTAAGGCCAAGAAGATAATCTCCAAGGGTTGTGTATACTATTTAGTTCGGGATAAGGATTCTAGGTTTGAAACCCCGACTCTTCAGTTAGTCCCAGTTGTATGTGAATATTTGGAGATTTTTCCAAATGATCTACCAAGAGTCCTTCCTGAGTAGGAATTGACTTTGGTATTGACCTTCGACCTGATACGCATCCCATATCCATTCCTCATTATAGAATGGCCCCAGTCGAGCTAATGGAGTTGAAGGAACAGTTGAAGGATCTCTTAGATAAGGGATTCATCAGGCCTAGTAAGTCCCCATAGGGTGCTCCAGTCCTCTTTGTTAGGAAGAAAGATTGTTCTCTCAGTATGTGCATCGACTATTGTTAGTTGAACATAATCACAATCAAGAATAAGTATTCCATCCCCAAGATTGATGACTTGTTTGGCCAGTTTCAGGGTGCTAAGTGTTTTTCGAAGATAGACCCCATATTCGGCTATCACCAACTCAGGGTTAGGGAGAGTGACATTCTAAAGACAGCCTTCCAGACTCCGTATGGTCACTATGAATTTATTTATGTCTTTTGGGATAATGCATACCCATAAACCTCTCATGGATTTGATGAACAGGGTGTTTAAGCAATACTTGGATATTTTCTTCATTATTTTCATAGACGACATCCTTGTGTATTCTCGGAGCAAGGAGAAGCATGTCGCTCATCTAAGGATTATGTTGCAGACTCTTAAGGACCATCAACTATCTTCAAAGTTTAGCAAGTGTGAGTTTTGACTGCAGTCAATTGCATTTCTTGGCCATGTGTGCCTAGTGAGGGTGTTCAGGTAGACTCTCAAAAGAAAGAGGGGTGAAGAACTGGCCCAGACCTGTCACCCCTACTGACATCAGGAGCTCTTTGGGTTTTAGTTGGATACTATAATAGGTTCATAGAGGGGTTTTCATCCATTGCTACACATTTGACTAAGTTGACTCAGAAGAAGGCCAAATTTCAGTGGTCCGATGCTTGTGAGAGGAGCTTTCAAGAGTCAAAAGCTCGAATTATTTCTGCTCCGATCTTGACCCTTCCAGAGGGCACGGATGTCTTTGTGATATATTGTGATGCCTCTAGGATTTTCCATGAATGTGTGATTATGCAACATCGGAAGGTCATTGCTTATGCCTCAAGACAACTTAAGACTCATGAGAAGAATTATCCGACACATGACCTTGAGTTAGCAGCGGTGGTGTTTGCCTTGAAAATTTGGATGCACTACTTGTATGGGGTGCATGTAGATGTGTTCACGGATCATAAGAGGTTTCAGTATGTATTTAGTGAGAAGCACTTGAATCTGTAACAAAGAAGATGGCTTGAGATTCTCAAAGACTATGACATGAGTGTCCTATCCGGGGAAGGCCAATGCAGTGACGGATGCTCTTAGTAGGTTGTCCGTGGAGAGTGTGTCCCATGTTGAGGCTGGAAGGAAAAAATTGGTGAAGTATGTCCATCGGCTTGCCCAATTGGGGTTTCGCCTTACCGATTTAGCAGATGGTATTGTTATCGTGCAAAATGGTGTAGAGTCTTCTTTGGTGTCGAGAATTAAGGCAAGGAAATATTAGGATCCTATATTAGAGAAGTTAAAGGAAGTAGTCCGGAATTAGAAAGTGGAGGTTTTCTTCCAAAGGGAAGATGGTGTACTCCGATATCAGGGCCGACTATATGTTCCGAAGGTAGATGGCTTGAGAAAGTAGATATTGAAAGAGGCTCATAGCTCTCAATATCCTATCCATCTTGGTGCTACCAAGACGTACCGTGATCTACAAGAAGTCTATTGGTGGAATGGCATGAAGAAGGACATTGCATAGTTTGTAGCTAAATGTCTGAATTGCCAATAGGTGAAGGTTGAGCATCAGAGGCCAAGAGGTATGCTACAGGATATCAGTATTTCTACTTGGAAGTGGGAGGAGATAAAAATGGACTTCATTATAGGTTTTCCACGTATCCGCCGATAGCATGATTCTATATAGGTGATCATGCACCGGATGACCAAATTAGCACATTTCCTACTAGTTAAAACTATGGATTCTGCTGAGGATTATGCTAGACTTACATTTAGGAGATAGTCCAATTGTATGGAGTTCTGTTCTCTATCATATCAGTTAGGAGTACTGAATTCACTTCTCAGTTCTAGAAGTCGTTCCAAAAGGGCCTTGGTACTTAGGTCAAGCTTAGCACAGCTTTTCACCCACAAATAGATGGTCAGGCCGAGTGGACTATTCAGAATCTTGAGGACATTTTGAGAGCGTGCATGATCGATTTCAAGGGTAGTTGGGATGATCACTAGCCTTTTATTAAGTTTGCCTATAATAACAGCTACCACTCCATCATCCAGATGGCTCCATTTTAGGCTCTTTATGGGTGGAGATGTAGATCACCTACAAGATGGTTTGAGGTGGGCGAGGCTATGTTGATAGGGCCAAATTCAACTCATAAGTCTATGGAGAAAGTTTAGCTCATTAGAGGAACACTGAAAATAGCTCATAGCCTTCATGAATCCTATACAGATGTTAGGAGAGAGAGCTTGAGTTCGCTATCGACGATTGGGTGTTTCTGAAGGTTTCACCCGTAAAAGGGGTTATAAGGCTTGTAAAGAAGGGGAATCTTAGTCCTTGATATAGTGTCCCTTATAGGATTCTGAGGCGGGTTGGCAATGTGGCTTATGAGTTAGAGTTGCCCGCAGAGTTAGCATCAGTGGATCCAATTTTCCATATATCCTTGTTGAAAAAGTGTACTGGTGATCTAGCTCTAGTTGTTCTAATAGAGAGAACTAGTGTCAAGGATAGCCTGACATATGAGGAGGTTCTGATTAAGATTCTTGACCGTCAGGTTTGGAAGTTGAGAAATAAGGTCTTTTCAATTAAATTCCTTTAGAGAAATCAGCTTGTGGAGGTGTAATACCTCGGGAACCTAAGGATCAGACTTGGGAGTCAAAATGAGGAAAATGTATAACTAGTGTTGCAGGAACAGAATGAGTCATTGGATGACTAGTGAGGACAGCCCATGAGTCGTCAGGTGACTCGTCGGGAGGCCTTGGGAGAATGGGGAAGTTTAGAGGAAAATGGTTCCCCACGAGTCGTTAGGTCAACTGTCGGGTAAAGGAGAAGGAAAATAGAAGAGGTCAGACCAGTGTACTTGACGGAAGCTGACCATGACTCATTGGGTCAGGTAATGAGTCGTTTGGTCAGTCGTTATGAGCCCAGGAGTCCAGGAAGGCAGTGGACTCAACGAGCAACATGATGAGTCATTCCACCCAAAGACGATCCTTCAGGTCGTCCATTAGGACCACCTGGCAATTATTTCCTGCGAATTCAGTAACGGTCTTTTTTGTAATTCCTAAGTCCTAGAGGCCTATACTACGTTGTTTAAGGCTCGTTTTACAGGGTTTTAAGAGGGAAAAACCTATTCTAAGTCATTCATTCCATGCATGCAAGCTTGAGAGGTTGAAGAGGTGATTCAAGGTTAGTATTCAAGGTTTCCATCCAATTTCCTCTTGGGAAGTCAAAGATTTGGTGGAATCAATCCCTTCTAGGTATGTAGGGTTATGAGTGGGTGTTTTCTTCCTCACCCATGCCCAAATCTCTAGCTAAGTGTGAGAAATTCCAATGATCAAGTTATGAGGTTTTTACCCAATTACATAATTCTTCAATTTCTATACATGGGTACGATTAGATTATATTTCTATTGATGAATTATGAATCTTGGGCAGATTTTAGATTATTTTCAATCAAAAATTGTGTTTTCTAAATTATGAGATTTAATGCCCAGGATGAGAAGTTCTTGAAAGAAGAGAATGATGATGAATGTATGATGATGATGAGATTTGATGAAGAAAAGCATGTTTCTAAATCTACCCATGATTATCATATTTTTTTCGAAATGAATGGAGTAGATCCAAGCATGATAAAGTTTTGGGCAAGGCCCTTATATCAAGTATGACGATGTAGTATCTCTAAAATAAGCTTACCACATGATTTTGGAGTAGATGCTCCCACTTATATTTGAGTTTGTGGTATGTTTTGAAATATAGCTTCTCATATGCATGAATTCATAATTGAGATGTATGTATTATTGAGCTTCGTTTTTATACGATTCCGGTTCTATGCATGATTTCATTATTGAGCTTTGTCAAATGACAATGTTGAGCTTCGTTTCATACAATATTGAGTTTATGCATGATTCCATTGTTGAGCTTAGTCAATATACGATGTTGAGCTTCATTATATATGATATATAGCATTGCATATTTTGGGAGAAGAGTCTAGCACTGAGCGGGCTAAGGGTCGATCACCCTATGCTCCAGAAATACGCGCCAACGTAGGTTGATACTATTATGTTATTGGGACCTCCCTTGTGAGCCATCCCCGGCCCTAATGGCCCATGAGCTTGGTATCAATATCATGGTAGCTTCCTTAGCCCTGGCAAGGTTTTGGATGGCTCTGCCCACTTGAGTGTGATAGTCGAGACCACGTAAGCTCTGTCGTGGTATGTCGGTTAAATAAAGAGTCTCCCATTGTCTATATGATTCAGATTTGCATATTCATTACTCATGGTTATTATTTTACACATACATTTTCTAAGAGCAAGGTTTGACTCATTGTTCAGCTTTTCTATAAATGTAATATTTCAGCTTTGAGTCATTCAAGTCAGTTATGATGTTATGAAGCTATGCGTGGTCATGTTATGAAAATATTACAATTTTAGAATGAATGCATGCAGTCCTTTCTCTCAAAGTTGAAAGCTTATGATATGTCATGAAATGTTTTAAATGATTTACTATACTTAAGCGATTTTACTTACCTTGCATACTTGGTACATTCCACGTACTGACCGCATACCTTCTATGTTGTATCATTTTATGATACAGGACCCAACTCCCAGGCTCAGCCCCGCTTGTAGTCGGTTGTCAGAGTTAGCTACTACTTAATTGGTGATTCCTCATCCTCCGAGGGCTAGACTTTCAGTTTCCTTATTTATCTTTAGCTTCAGTATTGTTGAGTTAGTTGGGGTCTTATCCCATCAACTCATCCAGATTAGAGGCTTTTTCAAACTTATGTACGTGTTAGCTTTGGATGCTTATTCTGATGTTATGTTGAGTTAGACTTCCGCTGAGTATATATCGCGGATTCTTCAGTATATATATTGAGTTAGATGAATGATTATGCCTTGGGTTGACATGGGGTCCCTCGGGGCTCCTAGTCCCGTGTCTACGATCCAGGCCTCCGTTCGGGTCGTGACAAATTTGGTATCAAAGCCATAGGTTTGAAGTGTCCTAGGGTGTTTGAAAGCCATGTTAAGTGGAGTCTTTTGCATGGGTGTGAAGCGTGCTTCACTTATGACGAAGAGGCTATGAGACGTTTAGGAAATGTTCCCTTCTTTCATGATCTATGTCGTTCGATGAAAAGTCTTTCTATCCTTCTATTTCATGCTAATCGCAATTACAGAATTATGGCTCCTCGAAGAATGAACGGAAGGAGGAATGGAGGTGGTAAAGGCCACAAGGATGGAAATGGTTATGGGCATCAGCCAGCCCCACCAGTCCAGGAGCCTCAGGAACCGGAGCAAACTGCCTACTGAGTTTCGGGATGCTATTCAGATGCTTGCACAGGCCTTGACTGCTCAGGTCATTTCAGAAAGCCATTGCACATGTTCCATAAAATGGCAATGCAGTGGCTGCTCGAGTTAGAGACTTCTTGAGGATGAACTAGCCGGAGTTCTTGGGGTCCAAGGTAGATGAGGACCCACATGATTTCATTAATGAGGTTGTCAAGATCACCCAGGTCATGGGGGTGAGTAGTGCTGAATGCGCAGATTTGACCTCCACTAGTTGAAGGGGGTTGCGAATATCTGGTTTCGACAATGGAAGGATAGCAGGGTCACAGGAGCAGGTCCGATCATGTGAGAGGAGTTTCAGGTTGCATTCCTAGATCGATTCTTCCCTCGGGAGATGAGGGAGCTGAAGGTAGCTGAGTTTGTAATCTTGAAGCAGGGAAGGATGATAGTTTAAGAGTATTCCCTTGAGTTCACTCACCTATCGAAATATGCCCCCGATTTAGTGGCAGACCAAAGGGCACGGGTGAGCAAGTTTGTTCATGGTATAGCAGGGCATTTGGACAAGGAGTGTCGGATTGCTATGCTTCACCAGGATATGGACTTCCCTTGTATATTGTTGTACGCCCAGCAGATGGAGGCAGCACATTCGAGAGAGAGGGAGGCCAAGAGGGCCAGGACCGAGGATCACAGGTTCTCTCAACAAAGATCCGGTGGTGGGCACCAATAGCAGATTCACCAGAGATCATCAGCCCTGGCATCTTCGTCATTGAGTGTGCCATCCAGGCCTAGAAATGATTAGAGAGGGAAAGCATCAGGATCGAGGGGTCAGAGCAGCAAACCCGCAGATTCTAGCATCCCAGCTTGTCGTAGGTATGGTAAAGGGGAAACAGGCCAGTGCTTGGCAGGTTTAGGTGCTTTTTTTAGGTGTGGGTAGCCCGGACACATGCTCATAGATTGTCCAGCTGCGAGGCAGGATCAAGTTGGGGGCCGAGGCCTAGCTTCTAGTTTAGCAGCCCCTTCCCCACACTCAGCACATTAGGGGGTATCTACTAGCACAACTACCGATCAGCGCAAGAATAGATTCTATGCTTTAGCTTCTCAGGAGCAGGAGGTCTCCCCGGATGTGGTCACTGGTATGTTGCAAGTTTTCCACATTGGTGTATATGCTTTGCTAGATCTGGGGGCTACCCTATCTTTTGTGACACCTTATGTGGCCAGTAGCTTTGGAGTCATTCGCATTGTCTTGTCAGAACCCTTCTCAATTTCCACTCTAGTAGGTGACTCAGTTATAGCTAGACAGGTGTATAGAGGTTGCCCAGTCTCAGTCCTTCATAAGGTCAACTCAGCAGATTTGATAGAGTTAGCCATGACCGATTTTGATGTTATCCTCGGCATGGATTGGCTATTTGTATTCTATGCTTCAGTTAATTGTAAAACCCGGTTAGTAGAGTTTAGATTTCCGGGTGAGCCAGTCTTAGTATGGAAGGGTAGTTTAGTTGTGCCTGTAGGTCGATTCATTTCCTACCTTAAGGCTAAGAAAATGATTTCTAAGGGTGCATGTACATCTAGTTAGGTTAAGGATGTCTAGTCCGAAACCCTGACTATCCAGTCAGTTCCAGTAGCACGTGAGTATCCAGAAGTCTTTCCTGATGATTTGCCAGGTGTCCCTCCCGAGCAGAAGATTGACTTTGGTATAGGTCTTCTTCCGAGACGCAGCCTATATCTATTCCACCCTACAGAATGGCTCCAACCAAGTTAAAAGAGTTGAACGATCAGTTGAAGGACCTATTAGATAAGGTCTTTATTAGGCCGAGTAAGTCTCCATGGGGTGCACCAGTCCTATTAGTTCGGAAGAAAGATGGTTCTCTTCAGATGTGTATTGATTATAGGCAATTGAACAAGGTCACCATTAAGAACAGGTATCTGTTACCCAGGATCGATGATTTGTTCGATGAGCTTCAGGGTGCCAAGTTTTTCTCCAAGATTGATCTCAAATTCAGGTATCACCAACTCAGGGTTCGGGAGAGCGACGTCCCAAAGACTCTTTCAGGACTCGGTATGGTCACTATGAATTTGTTGGTATGTCTTTTGGACTAACCAATGCCCCTACAGAGTTTATGGATCTAATGAACAGGGTTTTCAAGGCATATTTGGACATGTTCGTGAGTGTGTTCATTGATGACATCTTTATATACTCTCAGAGAGAGGAGGAGCATGCCACTCACTTGAGAGTAGTGCTTCAGCCCCTCAAGGATCTTCAGTTGTATGCAAAGTTCAACAAATATGAGTTTTGGTTGGACTCTGTGGCATTTTTGGGCCACATCCATGTGGTATCGAGTGGTATCGAGTGAGGGCATAAAGGTAGATTCTCAGAAAATTGAGGCGGTGAAGAATTGGCCCAGACCGGTGAACCCATCAGATATCAGGAGCTTTTTAGGCTTAGCGGGTTACTATCAGAGATTTTTTTAGGGCTTTTCATCTATTGCATCACCTTTGACCAAGTTGGCTCAGAAGAAGGTAAAAGTTCCAATGGTCAGAGGCTTGTGAGAAAAGCTTCCAAGAGTTGAGACTCGACTCACGTCAGCACCAGTGTTGACCCTACCCGAGGGTACCGATGGTTTGTGGTGTATTGTGATGCTTCGAGAATCGGACTTGGGTGCGTGTTGATGCAGCTTGGGAAAGTGATAGCATATGCCTCAAGACAGTTGAAAGTCCATGAGAAGAATTACCCGACCCATGATTTCGAGTTGGCCGCAGTGGTGTTTGGATTGAAGGTATGGCAGAATTACTTGTATGGGGTCCATGATCTCGGGCAAAATAGCATGCCCGAGTGATGCTTTATAACTTAGTTTTGTCTTGTTTATCGAATTAATTATATGCATTCTCATATGATTTTATGTAAATGTGAATATATACTAACCAACATGATTAGTCCTTGTTTTTGAAGGTTAATAATGCATTTGAGGAACTAATTCATGATTTTGTGAAGTGGAGGAATGGAATCAAGAGGAAAACGTGAAAGTCAACAAGAAAACATGCAATAACTGGCACCCTACGCGATAGGGGCCGTGGCACGCTGCCAACGCAGCAACACTTGGCCAAAAATTGCATTTTTTGGCACATTCCAGTGAGGGTGCACGTTACCTCCGTGTCACGGAGGCAAGGCTCTGCGTTCACTCCGTGACGCGGAGCTGTTCCACCACAGGCCAAATTTTGCATTTTTTCAGCATAGTATAAATTGAACCCTTAGCTTCTAAAATCATCAGACACGGGATTTTCCAGAAAACTACGAAGGAGGCGCGAAGGAGACTTGGAGAACTCCTCTTGGATTCATCTTTTCTTCATTTCTTTTCATATATACTTGTAAGTAAACTACTATAAACATGGTTTTGAGTATTTGTACAAACATGGGTGGCTAGAACCCTCCATCTAGGGTTGAGGCCATGGATATGATTGTATTTGCTTAGATTCGTTTTGGGTTGAGTTGTTAGTTGTTTTTTTGTATTATAATCTTTATTTATTATTGTTTTTATTCTTGATCACCATGAAAACAAGTGGGTTAAGCTTGGGTGGAATCTTGGAAGAGCAAACCTAGGCAAGAACATCAGAATATAGGAAGCAAGTTCTTGTCTTTTGATAAGTTTTGTGGTTAGGATAGGAATATACCTAATTTACCTTGCTTGGTTGATAAAATGGGAAGATAGAAAGACACCAACTTAGAATTGTACTCCACCACTCGAAGGAGTAGTTGTGAAGCTAAGTTTGGTTAAATGGTTGGAGGTACGGAAGTCCCCAATCAAGGGCATAAACCCCATAAACTACATCCACGTAGTGAATTGCCCACGAACTAGAAATGACATCCTCACTCAACGATGTAGTACTGAGGCTAGTTTGTCGTTTTTAGAGGTTCGAAAGACCATGAACATGCAATTCCAATTATGTGAGACAACAATTGATAATTTCATACTTAAACCATTATGAATTGTAGCATTGCATGATTATCCGACATTAACTCTAGTTTTGTTTTATATTGCTTCCAGATTATTTCGTGTCACCACTAAGATTTAATTATAATTTATCGAAAAATTATAAAACCGACTTCTTAACTAACACTTTAACTTGATAATTTGCTTAACCAGTCCCTGTGGGTTCGACATTCCGGCTCTTAAAAAGGGCCACTATATTACTTGTACGACCCGTACACTTGCGGGCTCATCAAGTTTTTGGCGCCGTTGCCAGGGACTCGGCGAAGTTTTGATAATATATCTATTTTTATGTGATTTTTAAATTTCCTTAAGTGTTGAGAAACTTCTTCTTAGTCTGACTTGTTGCAGCTGACAGGTTGTCTTGCCGAGCTGGCTAAGAATAGAGAGCTTGTGGAACCGTTGTTTGAACCTGAACGTCAACTCTATTTGCAACAGAGAGTAGCTCTTGAGAAAACGATGAAAAGATTTCAAGAAAAGGTACAACAACAACCACCCGCAGGACAAGCACAATTGTCACCGGAAGCAATGGCAGCTAGACCAGTTCGCGAAGTGGCAATCCCACAAGCGACTAATGTGAACTCTAGTATCCGTAAACCGGAGCCTGGAGGGAACTTTGAATTGAAGCAGAACATGGTGCAGCTATTACATTCTAGTGGTCAATTCACTGGGATGGCACATGAGGACCCACAACAGCACTTACAGAACTTTCTTGACATTAGTGACATGTTTGTCCCCACTGGCGTGTCCACAGATTATGTCCGACTTACCCTCTTCCCATTTTCATTGTTGGGAGAGGCAAAAAAGTGGTTGAAGGCTGAGCCACCGAACTCCATAACTTTGTGGAATGACTTGGCTAAAAAGTTCCTGATCAGATTCTTTCCTTCAGGCAAGACTGCAAAGTTGAGAAGTGAAATACTGAGTTTCAAGTAGATGCCTGATTAGAATTTATATTTGACTTGGGAAAGATTCAAGTCATTATTAAGAGACTGTCCCCATCACCAGCAATCGAATGAAGTGCTGGCTCATACCTTTGTAGAAAGTCTAGAACCACACACGAAAATATTACTAGACTCTGCATCGGGTGGGCAAGCCTTGGAGAAGACTTATGATGAGTTGTATACTTTGTTGACTAGAATTGCTCAAGGAAATCCAGAGTGGCACAGTGAGTTATCAAGAGGGGCAGGAAAGAGATCAGGGCTTATAGAGGTAGATGGTATGAATGCCTTGGCAGCATAGTTAGCTTCTTTCCAGCATCAGATGATGACTCAGTTCAATAAACTGAGTATGAACCAACAACAGGACCAGGTTAATGCAGTTCAACAAGCTCCAAGTTGGTGTGAAATCTGTGGTAATAATGGGCACAATTCAAAATCTTGTGGAGCCAATCCGAAATCAGTCAATTTCATTGGGAATGTGCAGCAGAACAATCAAAATTGTGGAAAAACTACAACAGAAATTGGCAGGGCCACCCGAATTTTTCTTGGGGTGGAAACCAAAAGAAAAGTTATCAGCAACCTCAGCAGCAGCAGTATCAGCAGAATAGGAAGAATGATGGCCAGTTGAGCAGCAACATTGAGGAAACATTGTAGAAAATCATAGAGACCCAGACTCAGTTAGCGGAAAATCAAGCGAGGATGGCAACAGACTTAAAGAATCAGCAAGTGGCCACCCGCAATCTTGAAAAACAAATGGGGCAGATGGCAATTGCTCAAAACATGAGATTGCAAGGGGGATTACCAAGCGACACGGATCCTAACCCCCGGCAGGTCAATGCCATCAGTCTGAGAAGCGGCAAGCAATTAGCTGATGCAAGGCCAATAGAGAAAAGAAAGGAGGTGCAGCCGGAGTTGGTTAGACCAGGACCAACCACCGAAAAAGGAGAAAATCAGAGTGCTTGGAAACAAAATGCACAATCTTCATTGCAGCCAGCACAAAGACCACCACCACCATTCCCTCAGAGATTCAGAAAGAGCAAGGAGGAGGAATGCTTCAAAAAGTTCTTTGAGAGTTTCAAAGAACTTCACATAAATTTTCCTCTTATTGATGTTTTGCAGGGAATGCCCAAGTATGCTAAATACTTGAAAGACGTGATGGCGAACAAAGTCAGATTGGTGGATGTTCAGACTGTAGCACTGACTGAGGAGTGCAGTCACAGGGTCCTGAGCAAGATTCCGAAGAAGCTCAAAGACCCAGGGAGTTTTACCCTCCCCATACATATTGGTAAAGCTGAGTGCTACGAGCTTTGTGTGATTTAGGGGCAGCAGTTAACCTAATGCCCCTATCTTTATTCAACACCCTGGGTTGGGAAAACCGAGGCCAATGAGGTTGACGCTGCAGCTGGCTGATAAGTCACGAGTGACACCTGAGGGAATCATAGAGGACCTTCTCATCAAAGTAGGTAAGTTTATTATACTTGTTGATTTTATTATCTTGGATTTTCAAGTTGATGACCAGGTACCCTTAATTTTGGGTCGGCCATTATTGGCCACCGGAGGAGCGGTGATTGATTTGAGAGCAGGGACCCTGAAAATGAGGTCGAGGATGAAGAAGAACTCTTCCAAGTATACCAAGAAATGAACCCATCCACACACTACAGAAACCTTTGTCAGGTTAGTGTGTTGTCAAAGGATGAGTGCGGGATGGAGGATTCCACAGGTGCAAGGCCAAAGGTAATGACAAGTGTTCAGCCCGAGTCTGATAAAGGGCTTCAAATTGTGAAGAGAGTGGAGGTAGAGAGGAACAGAGTGGAGGTTGTTTCCTCTAAAAATCAAAAGAAAAGAAGATGGTTCTCGAACGGGAACCCAGGTATGAGGATGTCCTGAAAAGGACAGTCCACATCATGTCGCGACGAAAAATTAGGCGCTGCTTGGGAGGCAACCAGAACTTTAGGGATATTTACAATATTTCCCCGTTGAGAACATTCGTCCTCGAATGTGGGCAAAAATACTGAATATTTGAGAAATGCAACTACCATGCCAAATACTAAACATTTAAGCTGAAAACTGACGGACTGACTAACTACGGACTAGAATACATGACTGAACTAAATTCTTGAATCACACATACATACATTGACATGAAAGAAACTGGGGAACATCTACTGAACACTAAGGAGGAAACTGATACCTCAAGTTGGAACTGAGCCGGAAGGGAATAGATGCGGGTATTTAGCCCTCATATCTGCTTCGGCCTCCAATGTAACTCCCTCAACATGCTAGTTCCTCCACGACACCTTGATTGAGGCTACTTCTTTATTTCTTTGCTTTTGAACCTGACGATCAAGTATTTCTACCGCAACTTATTCATAGCTAAGGTTATCCTTCACACCTATACTCTCCACCTGAACAACCAAAGCCGGGTCACTCAAGCACTTCTTTAAGAGCGATACATGGAAGACTGGATGAACTGAAGCCAATTCTGAGGCAACTCCAATTCATAAGCCACCTTGCCAACCCGTCTCAGAATTCGGTACGGGCCAACATAAACGAGACTGAGTTTCCTTTTCTTTCCAAACCTCATCACTCCCTTATAGGAGATACCTTCAGAAATACCCAATCATCAACTTCAAACTCCAGCTTCCTTCTCCTCATATTCGCATAGGACTTTTTGCGACTCTGAGCTATTTTTAGGCTATCCCTTATAATCTATACTTTCTTCAAAGCCTCATGAACTGAATCTGGTCCTATCGATGCAGCTTCACCGACTTCGAACCACCTAATAGGCAATCTATATCTCCTCCCATAAAGAGCCTCAAACAGATCCATCTGAATGCTAGAATGGTATTTGTTATATGCAAACTCAATGAGAGGCAAATGATAATCCCAACTACCCTTGAAATCTATCACACATGCTCTTAACATATCCTTAAGAGTATGAATGGTCCACTCAGCCTGACCATCTATTTGCGGGTGAAAAGCTATGCTAAGCTTGACTTGAGTACCAAGTCCCTTCTGAAATGATTTCCAAAACTAGGAGGTAAACTGAGTATCTCTATCTGATATGATGGACAAGGGCACTCCATGCAACCGAACTAACTCTCGAATGTACAATTTGGCATAACTCTCCGCTGAATCGGTACTTTTGATCAGTATAAAATGAGCTTCCTTAGTCAATCTGTCTACAACCACCCAAATAGAGTCATATTGTCGATGAGTACGAGGAAACCCTGTAATGAAGTCCATATTGGTCTCTTCCCAATTCCAAATAGGGATACTAATATCTTGAACAATACCTCCAAGTCTTTCATGCTCCATCTTCACCTGTTGAAAATTTGGACATTTAGCCACACACTCTGCTATGCCCTTCTTCATTCCACTCCACCAATAGACTTTTCATAGATCACGGTACATCTTGGTGGCACCTGGATGAATAGAATATCTGGAACCGTGAACCTCGTGCAACATCAAATCTCTCAGATCATCAACACCCAGAACACACAAAGGACCCTTATATCATAGCACATTATCTCCCCCTTGGGAGAAGACCTCCACCTTCTAATTCTGAACAGCTTCCTTCAACTTTATGAGAATAGGGTCCTTGTCGTTCCTAGCTTTGACCTCGGTCACCAAGGAAGATTCTCGAAGCGTCCTAATATACCACAAACCCATCGGTACCCTCAGGTAAGGTCAACACTGGTGCTGAGGTGAGTCGAGTCTTCAACTCTTGGAAGCTCTTCTCATAGGCCTCTGACTATTGAAAATTCACCTTCTTCTAGGTTAATTTAGTCAATGGTGCTATAATGGATGAAAATCCTTAAAAAAACCTTCAATAATAACCAGCTAAACCCAAGAAACTCCTGATATTCAAAGGACTAACTGGTGTAGGACAATTCTTCACTGCTTCTATCTTTTGAGAGTCCACCTGCACAACCTCACTTAACACCACATGACCAAAAAATGCCACTGAGTTCAACCAAAATTCACACTTGCTAAACTTAGCATATAACTAACGATCCTTCAAAGTCTGTAGCACCACCCTCAAATGAGCAGCATACTCCTCCTCGCTCAGAGAGTATATAAGGATGTTATCTATGAACACGATCACAAACATTTCTAGGTATGGCTTGAACACCCTGTTCATCAAATCCATAAAACCTGCATGAGCATTCGTTAGTCCAAAATACATAACTACAAGCTCATAGTGACCATACCGAGTCCTGAAGGCATTCTTGGGAATGTCACTCTCCCAAACCCTAAGTTGACGGTATCTAGATCTAAGGTCTATCTTTGAAAAGAACTTAGCACCCTGGAGCTGGTCAAGCAAGTCATCAATCCTGGGGAGAGGATACCTGTTCTTGATGGTAACTTTGTTCAATTGCCGATAATCAATGCACATCAGAAGGGAACTATCCTTCTTTCGAACAAAGAGAACTAGTGCACCCCATAGGGAATTTCTAGGTCTGATGAAACCCTAGTCTAAAAGATCCTTCAATTGCTCCTTCAACTCCTTTTGCTCAGCTGGAGCCATTCTATAAGGAGGGATAGATATAGACTGTGTATCGGGAAGAAGGACAATACCAAAGTCGATCTCCCCCTCGGGAGGAATCCACGGTAAATCATCCGGAAGCACTTTTGGGTATTCACACACTACAGGAACTGACTGGATAGTCAGGGTTCCAGATGTAGCATCCTTAACCCTAACTAGATGGTACACACAACCTTTAGAAATTATCTTTCTAGCCTTAAGATAGGAAATGAAGCGACCTGCAGGCATAGCCGAACTACCCTTCCACTCTACGACTGGCTCACTCGGAAATCTGAACTACTGCACAGGTTCTACAATTGACTGAGGCATAGCATGCATGTAGCCAATCCATGGCGAAGATAACATCAAAAATCTGTCTTAGCTAGCTTTACTAAATCTGCTAAGGTGATTTTCTAAAGGACTGTGACAGAGCAATTTCTATATACTCGTCGAGCTATAACTGGATCACCAACTAGAGTAGAGACTGAGAAGGGTTCTGATAGGATTTTGGGACTGAATCCGAAACTACTGGCAACATAAGGCGTCATGAAAGATAAAGTAGCCCCTGGATCTAACAATGCATAAATATCAAAATGGAATACTCGTAGAATACCAGTGACCAACATCTGGCAAAGTCTCCTGCTCCTGTCGAGATGCAAGGGCATAAAACCTGTTCTGGCGCTGGCCACCACCTGCACTAGTGGATGCATCCTGCTGAGGTGGGCGTGCTAGTGCTGCTACTGAATCGCTAGCCTAAGCACGGCCTCTACCATCACCCTGTCTAGCCAAGGAACACCTGCGCATGGGGCCTAATCTACCACACCCAAAACAAATATGTGATCCCATCAAGCACTCTCCTATATGACTCTTGCCACACTTCCTGCAGGCCAGAACGGTATGCTCTGTCCACATGCTCCTATGATCCCTCGAACTTGAGGCTCTACTCCTTTTGATCACCCCACGGCCTAGATGAAGCACTGGCCAATGATAACGCTGGAGCTAAAGACCTCTAATGAGACTGCTAGCAATGTCGCCTCCAAATCTCTGCTGAGAGAACCCATAATTGTCTGTCCTGGCCCTCTTGGCCTCGTTCTCTCTCAGATGCACCGCCTCCATATGTTGGTCGTATAAAACCAATCGATGAAAGTCAATGTCTTGGTGAAGCATAGCGGTCCTACAATCCTTGACCAGGTAGTCTGCTACTCCGTGCACAAACCGTCTCAACCGAGCTCTCTGATCAGCAACCATCTCTGGGGCATACTTGGACAAGTGTGTGAACTCCAAAGTATACTCCTGAACCATCATATTACCTTGCCTTAGGTTCACAAACTCAGTTGCTTTAATCTCCCTCATCTCACGAGGGAAGAACCGATCCAAAATGTGGCATGAAACTCATCCCTACTAATAGGGCCTGCTCCAACTGTCATGCTATCCTTCCATTGCCTGAACCAAATGTGTGCAACCCCTTTCAACTGATATGAGGCTAGATCTACGCACTGCTCCCCGGTCACCCCCATGATCTAGGTGATCTTTAGAACTTCATCAACAAACTTATGTGGATTCTTGCCCACCCTTGACCTAAGGAAATCTAGAGGGTTCATCCTCAGAAAATCTTTGACTCTTGCCGCTGCCACATTCCCATTCTGGGTGACATGCGCTATCGCCTGTTGGTTGACTTGGACGGTCAAAGCCTGAGCTAGGATTTGAATAATAACCCTAAGCTCTGCGTGGGCCACAGCTCGGGTACATGATCCTCGGGGGCTGGTGGGGCCTACTGGTGCCCATCCCCATTGCCATTATTGTGGTCATTTTCATTTCCGTTTCTTCTCCCATTGATGTGGCAAGGAGACATAATTCTGCAAAAACGTATAGCATGAGTTAGAAAGATAGAGAGACATTTCATCGCACGACATAGATCATGAAAGAAGGGAACATTTCCTAAATGTTTCATAGCCTCTTCATCATATGTGTGGCATGCTTCACACCCATGAAAAAGACTCTACGTAACGCGGATTTCAGACACCCAAGGACATTTCAAAACCTAATGCTTTGATACCAAATTTGTCACGATCCGAGCATAGGCCCAGATAGAGACATAGGATAGGGAACCCCAAGAGGCTCCAAGTCGACCCATGGCATGAACATAATAGTATGGAGCACACTATAAACAAATACTGACATAACAAACATGCTTAAGTGTAAGTCTGTATACATATCATCTAAAAGGAAGAGCCAACAATGACAAGTTTATTACTACATCATGTCTGAATAGCCTCTAACAATACTGAGGAGATGATAGGACAACACCCCCAACTAGCTCGACAAAGTCTGAAACTGAAAACATAACCATAGATAATAGAATGTCCCCGAAGGATGAGGACTCACCAACAACTTGCTAAGCAGGTTTGAGGGATAAGAAAGACCAGAGATGCGGCTAAGACTGAACCCTAAAACCTATATCATGAGATGATAAAGCATAAGGTATGTGGTCAGTACTTGAAATATACCGAGTATGCAAGGTAAGTAAAACGGATAGTTAAAATACATAAGAGTGCATAAGGATAGGACAGCCTGAACGTAAAGTAAATATCATAATATAACATGAGGGCTCAAGGTTTTCAAATCATTCATAAGTCATTCGTAATCATAATCATAGGAAAACTTTATAGAAACTAAACTTGAGGCAAAGTAACATAACATAAAAATGCATAAAACATGTGGAACAATGGGAGGACTCGTTATAACCGACATCATCATGCTAGAGCTTATATGATGCCCCAACTATCTCACACAAGTAGGAAGAGCTGCCCCAGGCTTGCCAAGCAAGGGACGTGCAGTATGTGATATCACAAAAATGGGATCCATTAATATTTGGATATATATAAACCTATGGTGACACGTAGTTCTGAGACACCGGCATAGTCCTTTAAATGTCGGGCTACTCGGTGCTAGACACTTCTCTCAAAAACATACACATTAAGGATCATATAGTAATCATAAAATCATTCATGAAGTTCATGGCCAAATAAATGATAACATCATTGATCCCCATTTAAAATAAATGATTAGCCATGAACAAGGGCCCATGAATTGGAAAAAAGTCATAAATCCATCAATCATGAAATCCATACATTCTTGTAAAACATGCATAACTTGACATTTCATTAATCCATGATAAGTACTTGAGAGAAATCATATCATAAGCACAAATCTAAATTGTTCCAATAAAGATCAAGATCATAATGAAATCATAACATGCCTTTCTTTAAAACATACTGTCACAACCTGAACATGGGCGCGGATCGAGACACGGGACAAGGAACCCCGAGGGACTCCAAGTCGACTAATGGCATGAACATAACATCTAACTCAATCATAAAAGTGTAAGATCAACATAATAGACATAGCGGAAGTCTAGCATAATGCATAATTCAGAAATGTAACACGAGTCTGAAGCTAAATACATTCTATTGTTTGAAAAGCCTCTAAGTTTAATGAGTTGATGGGACAAGACCCCAACTAAATCTCTAAGATTGAAACTATAAATACTCAAACACAATTGAATAAAAGAGGGGCCCTCGATAGATGAGGGCTCACCAGCACGAACTGATTGTAACTCCAAAAGTTGGCTAATGGCAAGGCTAAGTCTGATGATCGGAGCTTGTATCATGAAATGATACCGCATAGAGTTTGAGGTCAGTACATGGAATGTACCGAGTATGCAAGGTAAGTATAACCTCTTAAGTAAGTAAAATCATTTAAAACATGCATAATGTAAAACATGATCAAAACAAGAATCTGAGAGTAGGACTTGCATGCTATTTTCTGAAATCATGATCTGAACATAACATAACATCATAACTGAACCGATTGACTCGAAGTTGAAATATGATAATCAAGAGTAAAACTGAACATTGGGTCAAACCTTCTTTAGGACATACGTATATATATCATGAGTGATAAAAATGCATAATTGAAATCATGAGGAATAATGGGAGACTCGTCATATAACCGACATACCACGATCTTACGTGGTCCCAACTGTCACACTCAAGTGGGTAGAGCTATCCAAAGCTTTTCTAGGGATAAGGATGATACCATGATATCGGTCTCAAGCTCGAGGCCCAATCGGTGCAGGGGATAGCTCACAAGGGAGGTCCCAAAATATATATATATGATATGTATAAACCTACGTTGGCGTATCGTTCTGAGACATAGGGTGATCGACCCTTAGCCTACTCAGTGCTAGATACTACTCCCAAAAACATGCATATGCTCTCCATCTTTTTTCAATGAAGCTCACCATCATCTATTGACGAAGCTCAATAATCAAATACATCTCAAATCTAAAATTATATATGAGAAGCCTTAGCTCAAACCATACCACAAGCTGAAAATAATTGGGATCTTCGCTCCAAAACCATGTGGTAAGCTTAGTTCAGGAAATCATAAATCATACTTGAACATATAGGCATTGCCCTATACTTTAACATGCTTGAAAATACACAATTCTCTTGAAAACATGATCATAAACATGGGTAACTTGAAAACATGCTTTTCAACACTATTATCTCATCATACTTGAACATTCATCATAAATCTCAGCTTTCATGAACTTCTCATAAAAAGGCATTTTGATTTATAAAGCTTGCAACATGCTCTTAATTGAAAACAATGTAAAACTTGCCCATGAAACATAATTCAATAGTAGAAACATATTTAGAACATACCCATGTAGGAAATTAGGAATTTCATGCATTGGGTTAAAACCCCATTGAATCAACATATGAATTTTCATGATTTAGAGAGGGATTGGGTATGGGTGTGAACGAATTCACCCATTCATAACCCTACATACCTGGGGAAGAACTGATTTTATCACTCCTAGATTGTCCAATGGAGAATTGAAGAAAACTTAAAGGAAGATGAGCTTGATCACCTCTCTAGCTCTCTAGTTTTGCATGCATGAGTAAGAATGGTCTAAAATTAACTTACTCCTCTTAAAACTCATCATTCATAGCTTAAAACAATGTAGTTTAGGCCTTAGGATCATAGGAATTACAGAAAAGCCCTTACTAAATTCGCAGAAGATAACTCACTGCCAGTCCCCATGAGGGACTGGATGAATCATTACCCAAGACCACGACTCGTGGCATCAGTCGTCGTGTGCACTATCCAAAATCTCAAATATTCAGCAATCGGCTAAGCATGACTCATCCCATGAATTATGGTGTCTGAGCACGACTCGTGGTGACCAACCGTAGGGTACACTGCCATCTTTTCTTCTCCTTCCCATAGCCCTTGACCACGACTGACTCAACAAGTCGTGGGGACTGACCATGACTCATGGTCAGGTCCGTGGGAACTTCAAAACCCAAAATTTCAACTTAAGTATTGCACCTCACCACGAGTCTCTTCACGACTCGTGGTCTACCCCATAGGTCACAAAACGACTTGTTCTATGACCTAATGCCAGATTTTCAGTTTTTCTCTGTTTCAAATCTTGGGCCTGATCTTTGGGCTTTCGAGGCAATACAATATCTCCCCTTGGGAATATTCATCCTTGAATGTTTAAAATCATATAGAAACACAGAGAAATGCAATCATCATACTCAATACTGATCATACAATGTGAAAACTGACAGAATGACTAACTCTGATTCAAACTACATGGTTGAACTAAATTCATGAATCATATACACATCTATATACATGATAGAAACTGGCTCACATGAACTAAATATGAAATGCAATAGAGGTTTAGGGAAAAAATTGATACCTCAAGCTGAAACTAAGCCGGTAGAGATTAAATGTGGGTATCTATCCATCATGTCTACTTCGGCTTCCCAAGTAGATCCCTCAACATGCTGATTCCTCCATAAAACTTTAACTGTAGCTACTTCCTTGTTTCTTATCCTTTGGACCAGCCGATCCAGTATTTCCACCGGAACATCCTAATAACTTTGGGTTGTCTTTCACACCGACATTGTCCACTGAGACAACTAGAGCTGGATCACCCAACCACTTTTTTAAGAGCGATACATGAAAAACAAGATGAATGGAAGATAATTCTGAGGGCAACTCCAATTCATATGCCACCTTGCCAAGCCATTTCATAATCCGATAGGGGCCAACATAATGAAGACTGAGTTTTCCTTTCTTTTCGAATCTCATCACTCCCTTCATGGGAGACACCTTTGGAAACACCCAATCATCAACTTCGAACTCAAGTTCTCTCCTTCTCACATCAGCATAGGACTTTTGGCGACTTTGAGCTATTTTCAACCAGTCCTGAATGAGTTGAACCTTCTCCATGGCGTCATGGATTGAATCTGGTCCTATCATTGCAGCTTCACTGACTTCAAACCAACCAGTAGGCGATCTACATCTCCACCCATCGAGAGCCTCAAACGGAGCCATCTGGATACTGGAATGATAGTTGTTATTGTATACAAACTCGATAAGAGGAATATGATCATCCCAACTACCTTTGAAGTCAATCACACATGCTCTTAATATATCCTTAAGAGTCTGAATAGTCTTCTCCACCTGACTATCTGTTTGCAGGTGAAATGTTGTGTTGAGCTTAACTTGAGTACCCAATCCTTTTTTAAACGATCTCCAAGCCTGAGAGGTAAACTGAGTACCTCGATCCTCTATGATGGACAAGGGCACTCCATGCAATTGAACCAAATCCCGAATGTATAGTTTGGCATAATCCTCCGTTCAGTGGTTTTGACCAATAGAAAATGAGCGGCTTTGGTCAACCTGTCTACAATAACCCAAATGGAGTCATACTGTATGCAAGTGCAAGGAAAACCTATTATGAAGTCCATATTAATTTCTTCCCACTTCTAGGTAGGAATGCTAATATCTTGGAGCACACCTCTGGGTCTTTGGTGCTCAACCTTCACCTGCTGACTATTTGGACACAACCAAATATTCTGTTATGTCCTTCATGCCATTCTACAAATAGACTTCCCGTAGATCACGGTACATCTTGGTGGCACCTGGATGTATAGAATACCTGAATCCATGAGCCTCGTGCAATATTCAGTTCCTCAAATCATCAACATTCGAAACACATAAGCGACCCTGGTATTGAAGCACGCCATCTCCCCCTTTGGAGAAGAACTCTACCTTCTGATTCTGAATGGCCTCCTTTAACTTTACCAAAATAGGCTCCTCATCTTGTCTAGCTTTTACATCAGTCAACAAGGATGATTCTGACCTGTTCTAAATAATAACACCACTATCGGTCGAGTCAACCAACCAAACTCCCAACCTTGCAAGTCTATGCACATCCTTCACCAGCTCCTTTCTCCCCTCATCTATATGGGACACACTCTCCATAGAGAGTCTACTAAGAGCGTCTTCTACTATATTAGCCTTTCCCGGATGGTAAAGGACATTCATGTCATAATCCTTAAGTAGCTCCAACCATCTCCTTTGTCGTAGATTTAGATTCTTTTGGGTAAACACATATTGTAGACTCTTATGGTCCGTAAACACATCTACATGTACCCCGTACAAATAATGCCTCCAAATATTCAAGGTGAATACCATTGCTGCCAACTCAAGATCGTGGGTCGGGTAATTCTTCTCATGAACTTTCAGTTGTCTGGAAGCATATGCTATAACCTTGTCGTGCTGCATCAATACGCAACCAAGCCCAATTCTTGAAGCATCGCAATACACCACAAACCCATCGGTACCCTCTGGTAGGGTTAACACCGGTGCTGAGTTAAGTTGAGTCTTTAACTCCTGAAAGCTCCTCTCACAAGCATCCGACCATTGGAATTTCACTTTCTTTTGGGTGAATTTAGTCAGCGGTACTGCAATAGATGAAAACTCCTCAACAATCTCCTATAGTAGCAAGCTAAGCCTAAGAAACTCCTAATATCTAAAGGATTCACTGGTCTAGGACAATTCTTCACCGCTTCTATTTTCTGAGAGTCCACATTTATGCCCTCACTCGATACCACATGGCCTATAAACTCCACTAAGTTCAACCAAAACTCGCACTTACTGAATTTTGCACATAGTTGGCGATCCTTGAGAGTTTGTAGCACCACCCTCAAATGAGCCGCATGCTCCTCCTCTCACTGAGAGTATATCAGGATGTCATCAATAAACACAATCACGAACCTATCCAAGTATGGCTTAAACACCCTATTCATCAAGTCCATAAAGTTGCAGGAGCATTCGTTAGTCCAAAAGAGATAACTACAAACTCATAGTGACCATACCGAGTTTTAAAGGCTGTTTTCAAAATGTCATCCTCCCGAACCCTGAGCTAATGGTACCCAGATCTGAGGTCTATCTTTGAAAATCACTTGGCACCCTGAAGTTGGTCAAACAAATCATCAATCCTGGGTAAAGGATACCTGTTCTTGATGGTGACCTTATTCAATTTCCAATAATCAATATACATACGAAGAGAACCATCTTTCTTACGGACAAATAGAACTGGTGCACCCCATGGGGATTTGATCGGTCTAATGCAACCCTTATCAAATAGGTCCTTCAACTGCTCCTTCACTCTTTTAACTCAGCTGGGGCCATTCTATAAGGAGGAATGGATATAAGCTGCGTGTCAGGTAGGAGGTCAATACCAAAATCAATTTTCCTCTCGGAGGAATACCCAGTAGACCATCTGGGAAGACTTCTAGATACACACATACTACTGAGACTGACTGGATAGTCAGGGTATCGTATGTAGCATACTTAACCCTAACTAGATGGTACACACAACCTTCGAAAATCATCTTTCTAGCCTTAAGGTAGGAAATGAAAAGACCTACAGGCACAGCTGAACTACGCTTCCACTCAATGACTGGCTCACCCAGAAATCTGAACTCTACTACCCGGGTTCTACAATTAATCGAGGCATAACATGCAAATAGCCAATCCATGCCGAGGATAATATCAAAATCGGTCATGGCTAACTCTACTAAATCTGCTAAGGTGACTTTCTGAAGGATTGTGACCGGGAAACTTCTATACTCCCGTCTAGCTACAACTGAATCACCCACTAGAGTAGAGACTGAGAAGGATTCTGATAAGATTTTGGGACTAACTTTGTAGCTACTAGCAACATAGAGTGTAACAAAGGACAAAATAGCCCTTGGATCTAACAAAGCATAAACATCAAGGTGGAAAACTAATAACATACCAGTGACTACATCTGGGGAGACCTCCTGCTCCTAGCGTGATGCTAAGGCATAGAATCTATTTTGGCGTTGACCGCCACCTGTTCTAGTAGAGTCCCTCTGCTGAGCTGGGTGATCTTGGGCAGATTTATATGCCCAAGTGATACTCAAACGTATCATTTTCGTCTTGTTTGTTGTGCAATGTGTATATATTCTCATGTAGTTTGTAATAAAATATGAATTTATACTAACCAACATGATTAGCATTTGTTTTGCAGGTAAATATGATTTTTATGAGCTAAAATGCGTGTTGGAATAATATCGGAGTTGGACTCGGATGCGAGCGTGGAAAAGACATTGGAATGCACAAAGTATAGGGGCTCCGCGATGGAGCCGTGCCACGCTACCATTGCGGAGGCACACTGCCTGGAGAGGAAATTAAATGGCAAATTCCAGTGTGGCCTCGCGACAGCTCCGTGGTACGGAGATAGGCCTCCGAGTTGGCCTCCGTGCCACGTTGAGGCTATTTTACCGTACCCTGGAATTCCAGAGAGGGTCCGCGTCCACGTCGTGTCACAGAGGCAGTGCTCCGCGATGGCCTCCGTGAGACGTTGCTTGTTATTCCGGGAAAAATTTCCCACTAGTATAAATAGCGCACTTAGGTTTATTTTAATTAGTTCAGACTTGATGGAGCTAGGACGTGGGTTAGGAGCAGTTGAGGGACGAAAAAGCTAAGGGATTTCTTCTCTTCCTTTCTTCTTTCTATCAATTGTATGCATGATTTACACTTGTTTTAGGGTGATTAATCCACAAATGAGTGGCTAATTCTCTTCCTTGCTGAGGTTATGAACATTTGTGATGAATTTTGATTATTAATTTTATGGTTTTCTTCTTCTTCTTCTATGTTGTTCTATTGATTCTTGTTCTTACTACATTAGTGTGTGGCCGACATTAATGTACATCTAAAAAGTCCAATTTCACTCGAGAGAGCAAGAAATTGGAAAGTTGTGAATTAATAGGGTATTGTTCTTAACTTGATTTGGGAAAATTGGGTTTTGATGTGCTTTCCTGATAGAAATATACTTGAAAGCCGTATTAGTCAGTTTAGGAACCGGAATTGTATTGCTAGGTCATAAATTGCATTTGATCACAGAAATGTAGACTGATGGTTTATGATTCTAAAGTGAAATTAAATACTAGAGTTTTAATTTCTAGGCTACTGTTCTTGGCTAGCAACATGAAGAAGAGATTAACCCAATTATTATTATTATCGAATTCATTACTTGTTCTTAACCTTGGCATGCTCATATCCATAGTTTAAATTCACAGTAAATAATTGTTAATAGTTTTAGTATATATATATTTTATAAACAAAAACTTATTTAACTGTTGGTTACGCTGTTGTTAGCATAATTAGAAGTAAGATAAGAATATAGTGTACTTAGGCAATTTTACTTATCCTGAGTCTCCTTGGATCGATACTTGGCTTACTTAGCCACTTTATTACTTGTTTGACCACGTGCACTTGCGTGTCGGTTTTACATATACCGAACCAGCCGAACAAGTTTTTGGCGCCGTTGCCGGGGAGACAAGGCAATTGGTGAAATTGTGTTAAGTGTAAATTTACTGTATTTTTGTTTTTATTTTCTTAAGTGTTAACAACTGGGTCTTAGCCTGTATTTTGCAGACTTGATTTCTGTGAACACTGGCAAAGGACAAAGAGCTGGTGGAATCTTACTTAGAGCCTGAACGTGAATTTCATAGTCAACGTAGAGAAGCTCTACAAAAGAAGCTGCAGTTGCTCAGACAGTCTATTATGGAGCAACAAAATCCACCAGTTTTGCGGGTAGTGTTAGTGCCCGATGAAGCAGCAGCAAGGCCGGTTCGCGAGGTGGCAATCCCACACGCCAACAATGTACATTCTAGTATCCGCAAACCAGAGCCTTGAGGGAGGTTTGAATTAAAGCAGAATATGGTGCAACTCTTGCACACAAGCGGGCAATTTACCGGTCTCTCTCATGAAGACCCACAACAACATCTCCAAAACTTTTTGGAGATAAGTGACACTTATATACCCGCTGGAGTGTCACCTGATTATGTTCGGCTCACCTTATTTTCGTTTTCCTTACTTGGTGAAGCCAAGAGGTGGTTAAAAGCTGAACCAACCAATTCTATATCAACGTGGGATGATCTTGCACGGAAGTTTTTGATTAGATTTTTCCCTTCTGGTAAAACAGCCAGACTTAGAAGTCAAATTCTAAGTTTTAAACAAAGGGAGGGGGAAAATCTATATCAAGCCTGGGAAAGATTTAAATCCATGTTGTGGGACTGTCCTCATCATCATCAGTCCAACGAGGTGTTGGTACACACATTTATTGAGGGTTTGGAACCCCATACTAAAATTCTGTTAGACTCAGCAGCTGGAGGGCAAGCGCTGGAAAAGACCTATGAGGAGTTGTACACTTTGCTCAACCGAATTTCACAGGGCAATCTAGAATGGAATGCAGATTCATCAAGAGGTGGAGCAAGGAAAGCAGCAGGAGTGCTTGAAGTGGATGGATTTACAGCTATCGCTGCACAGATAGCTGCCTTGCAAAATCAGTTAAATAATCACTTCAGCAATATGAACTTGAACCAGCCTTCAGCTTCAGTCAATGCGGTCCAACAGATGTGGTGTGAAGTGTGTGGTAGTAGTGAGCATTCAGCCGAGTGCTGTGGTGCAAATCCTGATTCTGTTAACTTTGTGGGCAATGCACAGAGAAATCAGCAGCAGTTTGGTAGTGGCTACAACTCAAATTGGAGGAACCATCCAAATTTTTCGTGGGGTAGCAACAACCAACAAGACCAAGGTTCTGGTCAGGGTATGCAGAGAAATCAAGGAGGGCAACAAAACTATCAAGCTCAATTCAGAAATCACAATGCCCCTCCTCCACCACCATCACCTACCATTGAGAAGATGTTCAAAACCATGATCGCTAATCAGGCACAATTGCAGGCTGACTATGTCAAATTGGCAGCCGAAGTGAAGAATAATCAGTTGGCGACCAAGGCTCTTGAATATCAGTTTGGGCAATTTGCTAGTGCCCAAAACAGAAGACCCAGAGGAGGACTGCCTAGCGACACGGATCCTAATCCGAAGCAGGTGAATGCGGTGACCACGAGGAGTGGTTTACAGTTGAAGGAGGTGGAACCGGAAAGACTGCCTCAAAAGTCAGGAGCAGCAGAAGTTGAGGAGGAACAAAGTTCTGATAGGGGGAAGACCAAAGAAGCAGAAGCAGAAAGACCTCCACCCCCGTTCCCTCAACGACTCAAGAAACACAAGGAGGAGGCGTGTTTCAAGAAATTTATGGAGGTGCTTAAACAGGTACATGTTAATTTACCTCTTGTTGATGTCTTGCAGGGAGTGCCCAAATATACAAAATATATTAAAGACATCGTGGCCAACAAATGTCGCTTGACTGAGTATGCCACGGTAGCTTTGACGGAGGAATGCACTTCCCGGATTCAGAATAGACTGCCCACGAAACTGAAAGACCCTGGAAGTTTTACTATCCAGCTGACTATTGGGCAGAGTATCCGAGCTCGTGGATTATGTGACTTGGGGGCGAGCATAAATCTGATGCCATCTTCGGTATTCAGAAAGTTAGGTCTGGGGAGTCCTAGACCTACAACCGTAATCTTGCAGCTAGCAGACAGATCCTTAGCTAGGCCGGATGGCATTGTTGAGGATGTTCTAGTGCAAGTGGGCTCCCTTATTTTTTCGGTCGATTTTATTGTTCTGGACTTTGAACCAGATGCTGAAGTCTCATTTATTTTGGGACGACCCTTTTTGGCAACCGGAAAGGAATTAATTGACGTAGCCGCGGGTCTACTTACAATGCGAGCGCATGACAAGGTCGAAGTGTTTGATGTGTACAAAGCACCTAAGCTCCCGATGGTAAATGAGGAACTCTCGGTGATCAATGTGATTGATCATGGCAACGCTAATCGAATAAATGATTCCCGAGAGTTAATAGGAAGGCCACCTGATAAGGTTGAGAACTACTGGGGGGAGGACAACGATCGTGACAAATCGTCCATCACCCTAGTAGATAATTGAGCATAAAGGACGTCGAGCCGCGACGGTAAACTAGGCGCTGCACGGGAGACAACCCGTGAAAAATATTTTTTTTTCTTTCTTTCTTTTTTTTTTAGTGTAAATAATTTTTATTTTTATTTTTTCTTTTCTTGATTAGGTTTAGATTTTTGTTTTAGTTAATATTTTTCATTTTAGTTAGGGAAATCTATTAATCTAACCAATTTTGTTTAGTGAGGTGATTTTCAGGTCTAACGGAGAAAAATATACATGGAATCGGGAAGGAAAAGGCAAGGTATGAAAAAATAATTTAATTGAACAAACAGTGCACTGGCGCGTTGGCTCCGTGTCACAGAGGAAGGGCTCCGCGTTACCCTCCGTGACACGTTGAAGGCAAAATCCGGATTTTTAAAAAATTCCAGTAAGCCAACGCGTTGGCTCCGTGTCACGGAGGAGGGGTTCCGCGTTACCCTCCGTGACACGTTGCCTTATATTTGGTGCCGGGTCACACCGGGTTGCCGGGTGACCCGCGTGTTTTTCTTTAAATTAACCCCGATTTTTGCCCCTTTCTCCCCATTTCTTTTCCTCTCCGCGACCAAACACCCAAATCCCCCTCCCCAACCAACGTGCCACGCTACTAGGCAAAGAAATCGTCAAGTTTCTTCGGTTCTTCAACTCAAAGGTATGTTTTCCTCGTTTCTCTCAAAATTTTTTTGGCGATTTTAGTCGAATTTGGGCATGTGAGGTGAGATATATCACCCTAAGTAGAAATTTAACATGATGTTGAGTTATTTGTGATTGATATATGTTCGGATTGTTGTAATTAGCATTTGAACTTGTAGATTATCTAAATAATTCGAATTTGATTGTAAAATTGTATTCTAGGGCATGGGTTGTTGAAATTGAATTGGGTTATTTGATAAGTTGATGAATTAGATGTCGGGGTGTGGTTGTAAATTGAGATAAGTCGTGTAAATATTGTGTGAATGTAAAAGACGGCGAATTCTCGAATTGTTGGGGAAAATGCGACAATTGTGCAAATTGGTTTGATTATTTGGATTCGATTGTATATAGAATGTTTTGTCTTTGTTTTTTTTTTTTATTTGTCGTTTTTGTTGCTAAGTGCGATGGTTGAATTGTTAGCGATAGTAGGATTGGGATTAGTTGTATGAAGTCTGAGTAGTACGCTAACCGTTATGCTGTCGAAATTTTTTTGTGAACGCACTAAGCATAAATTGTATAGTTGATTGTTTTGGTGTAAATTGAGTTATCCTTGCCATAGTTTATAAAAGTAGCTAAGGACTAAGTGTGGGGTAAATGTTGTGTAACCCGACCTTAGCCGAAGTTAACATGTTTATAGCTTGACATTTTGCTTGTTCATGTATATTGACAGGTACAATGGCGAGTAGGCAGGATAAGGGCAAAGGTGCTTCTACTTCTGGCACCGGGAGGAAAAGAATGAGAATGGGCACCGCAGTCCCAGCTGCACCAGCTGTTCCGCGCGGCCAACGCCGCCAATACGGAACAAGGTGGGTAACCGAGGAAGGGAAGAAGTGGTATGCTAAGCATAAGGAAAGCAAGTACTTCCCGGAGGAACATATTGCACGGGAACCACTAGCACAGGAGTTCCCTCGTATTGTGCAGAGGATTGAAGCAGTTGGGCTCAGCTTTATATTCCAGGAGCCCAAGGAGTGCAACCTACATTTAGTCCGGGAGTTCTACGCAAATTGGAACCCGGCCATCAGAAGCCACACAATAAAAATCAGAGGGCAGATTGTTACTCTGGAACCCCAGCAATTTAATGCCATCGTTGGAGTGCGGGACACAGACGCCCACGTTCTCCGCCAGCTAAACATCACCCCACCGTACGCCGACATCAGACGTACGTTGTGTGGGGCTCGATCCACAGCCCGATGGAGTAGACATAAGGAGAGGGGTTACCACCAGACTCTGCCTTATTCGCAGATGAATAGGGAGGCCAGAATATGGCTGAAGATTGTGTGTTCTTGCTTGATCCCGAGAGTTCACATGACGGATGTGACTCGGGACCGTGTCTGCTTGGTGTATGCCCTTATGAAAGGGCTTGAGATTAATGTTGGGGCGGTCATTATATCCGCCATGAAGAGAGACAGACTACACCAGGGCCACAGATACGGGTTTGGCGGACTCATCACCACCTTCCTCCGAGGCCTCGATGTCGAGGAAGAGGCTTTGGATTACATCCCGCAGTTGGAGCGGAGGGCCCTCGATGTGACTAAAACTAAGGCCCCCGACACCACACACGGGCTGGTGCTGACTTTGGGCGAGCGACATGCTCGTGACGATCAGTACATGGCACGTATGTTCGGCATGCAGATGCTACAGCTACGGATTGGTGGGAGACTAGCCACCGAGGAAGAATTATGGCAGCTGGAGCTGGATTACCCATTTGGCGAGAACGCCAGAGCTTTATGCCGAGTGGGACCAGCCTTCGTTGAGCCTACTGATGACGATGTACCTACTGACGAGGAGACACGTCGGGAGGACTCCGATGTGGAGTCCGATGACGACGATGGAGCTGACTCAGACATGGGCGACGAGGCAGCAGCACCGGATGAAAAAGTCGAATATTTCGACTGAGTAGGGAGTTCCACCACCCAAAATTTTATGCTTTGTATTTTTGTGAACACTAGGGACAGTGTTCGATTTAAGTGTGGGGTGGGGAGTAGATAGGTGCTGGGACTTAGGCTCTAATCTGCTGTATGCTTTTTCCTTGGTTTGTATGTATGTTTGTGTTTCCCTGTTGTGAACTGATTTGTGTTGTAGCTGTATATTTTTTTGTGGTTAATGATGTGTGTTGTGACAAGTTGTGGTTGCCAAGGTAAATATTTTGTGGATGCTGTAAATAGTTTGTAAATATTTCTGTATATCGAAATGATCGATATTTTTTTTTCAAAATTTTTTGCGAAAATATTTTGCACTTATCAAAATCTTTTGTAAATATTTTTCTATCGAAATGATCGATGTGTTGCAAAATTTTTCGGTTTTTATTTTGGGTTTCTCAGAGTTTGTTTTCGGTTCTTTTACCGAGAATAGTCCCATTGAACCGATGTCATAGTTAGTGACCGTT
Source organism: Datura wrightii (assembly GCA_035772735.1). Classification (NCBI taxonomy): domain Eukaryota; kingdom Viridiplantae; phylum Streptophyta; class Magnoliopsida; order Solanales; family Solanaceae; genus Datura; species Datura wrightii. The sequence continues at coordinate 12,795,943 of JASDFA010000002.1, forward strand.
CCCTATGATGGATGGATGACAACCGTCTTAAGGGAAATGTAGTCGATAGGAGTAGGATTTTAATTTGTTTTCAGTTTTTTTTCTTTGGTGGATTGCATCAATGAACCTGTAGTTGCTTTATGGTTGCAAACTTTCGTTGCGTGTTGTAACTGATGTTCAAAATGTGAAAGTGATTCATTTGAAAGCATGCAATTTTGTAAATACGTTGAGTTACCTAGGCTGTAGAATTTGATTCGGTATGATTGAGGCTTAATTTTTGAATTCATGTAATTGGCTAATTAAAGAGTCTGTGAATGCATCTTGAATCGAGCATGTGCATGAAGTGTGTGAAGTGAGGTATTGTTATTCCATGCTATTGTGAAGTGTCTAGAACTTGCCTGGTGTGTGTACAAAACGAAATGAAGGAGGTGTAGTGTTGGAAAGGATGTAGGCATTTCTTTGTTTTAACCGAGAATTTCTATTTTTTTCTTGTCAATCTCTACCTTCTTATATGTTTGTATACCCTAGTCAGCCCGTTGAGCCTTTAGCTGATTTGTTCTTTCTTTTGTCCAAAATTGTATAAACTAAGCTTTATTCCTTCTTTTCATTAGTCGTAAAGTCTATACAAAACTCTTAAGCGCTTACGAAGAAAAGAAAATTTTTCCCAAAGTGTCAAAGAATGAGAAGAGTGAAAAGAAAAAGAAAAGCAAAGTGAGGAAAGAAAAGATGAGGTTGAAGAGGCACTTGTTATAATTAAATGATATTGAGGGTACATGAAAACTCTTTGTTTTGTGTCAAGTGTGTTTGATGAAATGGGTTGTACGAAAGGAAACCAGCATGAAAAAGAGAAAAAGAAAAAAAACAATATCCATGAGTCGATGGGAATGTGTTGAAAAAGGCGCTTAAGGATGCTAGTGACTATTATTGGCTAATCCAATATACATACTAGTTCCATAGCCTCCGTTACAACCTATTAAAGTCCTACATGATCTTACATTGCATTTCTTTATATTAGTGGAGTAATACACTAAGGGCAAGCCTATGGGTCATGACATGATGCATGTGAATTCTTTTGGGAGAGAGAGTGAAATTAATTTTTATAGGCCCCTACTTGAATGTTTGTGTGTTGCATGAACATAAAGGGGAAGACTCTCTTGAGTTGTGAGGGCACATGTTTGATGAAAGATTGATTTTCGTGTCGGATATCTTGATTAGCTGATTTGCATGAGTTTGCCGATGTCGAGAGTCAATTCTTAAAGTCTAGGAAGTCTTGATGTATGAAAGGTCATTGCATTGTAAGACCATGCATGTTTTCTTGATGATTTGCAAAAATTGAATAATCGGTATGACCGTAGTGTGAATTATCGCACCATAGTGACAAAGGTTGGGATGTAATTTCCATGAGTTGTGTATGTGTTGTTCGAGGACGAACAAGGATTTAAGTGTGGGGTAAGTGATCTTGGGCAGATTTATATGCCCAAGTGATACTCAAACGTATCATTTTCGTCTTGTTTGTTGTGCAATGTGTATATATTCTCATGTATTTGGTAATAAAATGTGAATTTATACTAACCAACATGATTAGCATTTGTTTTGCAGGTAAATATGATTTTTAGGAGCTAAAATGCGTGTTGGAACAATATCGGAGTTGGACTCGGATGCGAGCGTGGAAAAGACATTGGAATGCACAAAGTATAGGGGCTCCGCGATGGAGCCGTGCCACGCTACCATCGTGGAGGCACACTGCCTGGAGAGGAAATTAAATGGCAAATTCTAGTGTGTTCTTGCGACAGCTCCGTGGCACGGAGATAGGCCTCTGCGTTGGCCTCCGTGCCATGTTGAGGCTATTTTACCGGACCCTGGAATTCCAGAGAGGGTCCGCATCCACGCCGTGTCACGGAGGCAGTGCTCCGCGATGGCCTCCGTGACATGTTGCTTGTTATTCCGGGAAAAATTTCCCACTAGTATAAATAGCACACTTAGGTTTATTTTAATTAGTTCAGACTTGGTGGAGCTAGGACGTGGGTTAGGAGCAGTTGAGGGACGAAAAAGCTAAGGGATTTCTTCTCTTCCTTTCTTCTTTCTATCAATTGTATGCATGATTTACACTTGTTTTAGGATGATTAATCCACAAATGAGTGGCTAATTCTCTTCCTTGCTGAGGTTATGAACATTTGTGATGAATTTTGATTATTAATTTTATGGTTTTCTTCTTCTTCTTCTATGTTGTTCTATTGATTCTTGTTCTCACTATATTAGTATGTGGCCGACATTAATGTACATCTAAAAAGTCCAATTTCACTCGAGAGAGCAAGAAATTGGAAAGTTGTGAATTAATAGGGTATTGTTCTTAACTTGATTTGGGAAAATTGGGTTTTGATGTGCTTTCCTGATAGAAATATACTTGAAAGCCGTATTAGTCAGTTTAGGAATCGGAATTGTATTGCTAGGTCATAAATTGCATTTGATCACAGAAATGTAGACGGATGGTTTATGATTCTAAAGTGAAATTAAATACGAGAGTTTTAATTTCTAGGCTACTGTTCTTGGCTAGCAACATGAAGAAGAGATTAACCCAATTATTATTATAATCGAATTCATTACTTGTTCTTAACCTTGGCATGCTCATATCCATAGTTTAAATTCACAGTAAATAATTGTTAATAGTTTTAGTATATATATATTTTATAAACAAAAACTTATTTAACTGTTGGTTACGCTGTTGTTAGCATAATTAGAAGTAAGATAAGAATATAGTGTACTTAGGCAATTTTACTTATCCTGAGTCTCCTTAGATCGGTACTTGGCTTACTTAGCCACTTTATTACTTGTTTGACCACGTGCACTTGCGTGTCGGTTTTACATATACCAAACCAGCCGAACACTGGGCGTGCGGGTGGAGCTACTGAATTGGAAGCTAGGCCTTGGCCCCTATCATGGTCCTGTCTGGCTGCTGGACCATATCTGAGCATATGTCCGAGCTACCCACACCTGAGCAAGCACCTGTACCCCGCTAAGCACTGACCTTGTGCCCCTGACCACAAATGCCGCAAATTGGGATACTCGAATCCGCGGGCCTGCTGCTCTGACCCCTAGAGCATGATGCTCGTCCTCTCTGGTCGTGCTTGGGTATGGATGGCACACTTATCGCTGAAGATGCTAGGGCTGAAGATCTCTCGTGGGACTGCTGTCGGTGCCCACTACCTAGCCTCGATTGAGAGAATCTGTAACTGTCTATCCTAGTCCTCTTGGCCTCTCTCTCCCTTACATGCGCCACCTCCATCAACTGGGCATATAAGACTATCCAAGGGAAATCCATATCCCGATGGAGCATGGCGGTTCTGCAATCCTTGTCTAAATAGTCTACCACCCCATGAACAAACCTGCTCACTCGCGCCCTTTGATCAACCACTAACTCTGGGGCATATTTCGACAAACGAGTGAACTCAAGGGCATATTCCTGCACTGTCCTCTTCCCTTACTTTAGGTTCACGAACTCAGCTTCCTTCAACTCCCTCATCTCACGAGGGAAAAACCGATCTAGAAAAGAAACTTGAAACTCCTCCCAGCTGATAGGGCCTGCTCGGGCTTCCCTACTATCCTTTCACTGTCGAAACCAAATGTGTGTGACCCACTTCAACTTATATGAGGCCGTATCAGCATACTCTACTCCATTCACCCCCATGACCTGGGTGATCTTCACAATCTCGTCGATAAACTCATGTGGATCCTCATCCATCTTGAACCCAAGAAACTCTAGTGGGTTCATCCTTAAGAAGTCTCTGACTCGTTCTGCTGCCGCATTTCCTTTCTGCGAAACATGCGCCACTACTTGTTGGTTGACTTGGGGGGCCAAGGCCTGCTCTAGCATTTGAATGGCTGCCCAAAATTCAGCATGGGCAATCGGCTCTAGTGTGTGGTGCTCCTGGACTGGTAGGACTTGTTGGTGCCTGTCTCCATTGCCATCTTCGTGGCCATTTCCATTTCCATTTTCATTCCTCCTACCGTTAACTCTACAGGGAGCCATCATTCTGCAATCGCGAATAGCTCGAGTTAGAAGGATAGGGAGATATTTCATCACATGACATAGATTATGAAAGAAGAGAGTATTTCCGAAACATCTCGTAGCCTCTTCGTCATAAGTGTGGAGTGCTTCACACCAATAAAAAAGACTCTACTTGATGCGGCTTTCAGACACCCTAGGACACTTCAAAACCTAATGCTCTGATACCAAGTTTGTCACGATCCAAATATGGGCTCTGATTGAGACACGGGACAAGGAACCCCGAGGGACTCCAAGTCGACCCATGGCATGAACATAACATCTAACTCAATCATAAAAGCAGAAGATCAACATAATAAACATAGCGGAAGTCTAGCATAATGCATAATCCAGAAATGTAACACGAGTCTGAAGCTGAATACATTCTATTGTGTGAAAAGCCTCTAAGTCATGTGAGTTGATCGGACAAGACCCCAACTAACTCTCTAAGTATGAAACTGTAAATACTAAAACATACCTAAATAAAAGAGGGGCCCTCGATAGATGAAAACTCACCAACAGGGACTGATGCTAACTCTAGAAGCTGGCTAGTGGCGGGGCTGAGTCTGATGATTTGGAGCCTATATCATGAAACGATACAGCATAGAGTATGCAGTCAGTACGTGGAATGTACCGAGTATGCAAGGTAAGTATAACCTCTTAAGTAAAATCATTAAAAACATGCATAATGTAAAACATGATCAAAATAAGAATTTGAAAGTAGGACTTGCATGCTATTTTCTGAAATCATGATTTTAACATAACATAACATCATAACTGAATCGGTTGACCCAAAGCTGAAATCTGATAACCAAGAGTAAAATTGAACAATTGTGTCAAACCTGCTTTAGAACATATGTATATATATCATGAGTGATAAACATGCATAACTGAAATCATGAGGAATAATGGGAGACTCGTCCTATAACCGATACCACGATAGAGCTTACGTGGTCCCAACTATCACACTCAAGTGGGTAGAGCCGTTCAAAGCTTTGCCAGGGCTAAGGACGATAGCATGATATCGATATCAATCTCGAGGCCTAATCGGGGCAAGGGATAGCTCACAAGGGAGGTCCCAAAGAATATATATATGATATGTATAAACCTACATTGGCGCATAGTTCTGAGGCATAGGGTGATCGATCTTTAGCTTACTCAGTTAAACACTACTCCCAAAAATATGTATATGCTCTCCATCATTTTTCAACGAAGCTCACCGTCGTCTATTGACGAAGCTCAATAATCAAATACATCTCAAATCTGAAATTTTATATGAGAAGCTTTAGCTCAAACTATACCACAAGCTGAAAATAATTGGGAGTCTTCGCTCCAAAACCATGTGGTAAGCTTAGTTTGGGAAATCATAAATCTTACTTGAACATATGGGTGTTGCACGATATTTTAACATGCTTGAAAATACATAATTCTCTTGAAAACATGATCATAAACATGGGTAACTTGAAAACATGTTTTTCATCAATATTATTGCATCATACTTGAACATTCATCATAAATCTTAACTTTCATGAACTTCTCATAAATGGGCATTTTGATTTATACAGCTTGAAACATGATCTTAATTGAAAACAATATAAAACTTGCCCATGAATCATAATTAAATAGTATAAACATATTTAGAACATACCCATGTAGGAAATTAGGAATTTCATGCATTGGGTTAAAACCCCATTGATTTAATATATGAATTTTTATGACTTAGAGAGGGATAGGGCATGGGTGTGAACAGATTTACCCATTCATAACCCTACATACCTGGGGAAGAACTAATTTTACCAATCCTTGATTGCCCAATGGAGAATTGAAGAAAACTTAAAGGAAGATAAGCTTGATCACCTCTCTAGCTCTCTAACTTTCCATGCATGAGCAAGGATGGCCTAAAATGAACTTACCCCTCTTAAAACTCATCATTCATAGCTTAAAACGACGTAGTTTAGGCCTTAGGATCATAGGAATTACGGAAAAGCCCTTACTAAACTTGCAGAAAATAACTGAATGCCAGTCCCCACGAGTTACTGGACGTATCATTACCCAAGACCATGACTCGTGGCATCAGTCGTCGTGTGCACTGTCCAAAATCTCAAATCTTCAGCAACCGGCTGACCACGACTCATCCCACGAATCGTGATTTCTGACCACGACTCGTGGTGACCAACTGTAGGGTACACTGCCAACTTTTCTTCTCCTTCCCATAGCCCTTGACCATGACTGACTCAATGAGTCATAGGGACTGACCACGACTCGTGGTCAGGTCCGTGGGAACTTCAAAACCCAAAATTTCAACTCAAGTCCTACACCTTACCACAAGTCTTTTCACGACTCGTGGTCTACCCCAGGGTCACAGAATGACTCATTCCGTGACTGGTGCCAGATTTCTAGTTTTTCTCCGTTTCAACTCTCGGGTCTGATCTTTGGGCTTTCAGGGCATTACACATACATAATTGGGCATAATTGGATTTAAATTCAAATCTATACATTTATATTCAAAATAGTCATAAAATCTTCTCATAGATCATAAAACATGATTTAATACATGAAAGGAATTGGCCCATAGATGGATCATAGAGAATTTCACAAGAATTGCAATAAACCTTATAGATCATGAAACTTTAGTCTAGAGTTGAAACCTATGGAATTAAGAAGAATATAGGGCATGAGAGTGAAAGGAAATCTCATGAATATCCTCACATACCTAGAAAAATTTGATCAACACTCCCTCTTGAAAGCCCAAAGAAAATTGAAGAGAATTTGGAGTGATTCTTCAAACTTGATCTTCAAGGAAGGGCTCTAAGTTGCATGCATAGAATGGAGATTCTTAGAATAAGTTTAACACCCTTAAAATCCTACTAACTGAGCTTAAAATGATATAGTTTAGGACCTTAGGGCTTAGGAATAACGAAAATGCCCTTAGTGAAAAACCTGAAAATTATGCATTGCCAGTGACAACAACCGGTACCACGGGTTGTTACTGGTTCCAATGAGTCGTTACTTCCCTCGTTGCTTCACCCTACTTTTTGGACTCAGGTATGCTACCACGAGTTGTACCACGAGGCGTACCTTGCTCCCACGACTCGTGGAGACCATCTGTTGTCACCACTGCCTACCTTCTGGGAAATCCTTCCAACGGACCCATACATCGACTCGTCCTTCTGACAACAAATTATCCTATGACTCGTGCCAACCCTTTTTGACCAAGATCATCCTTCCAATGACCCCCTTACTATGACCCGTTACATCGACTAATGGTTCATTCTGAGACTCATTACTTCCAAGTCCATTTTTGTAGATTCTCACCAGAGCCCTCCAACGAGTCGTTAGACCCACCGACGGCCTGTACAACGAGTCATTCTGAGAAGAAATCTCATATTTTCTGCTAGTTTTCATTTCAAATCTCGAGTCTAGTCTTAAGAACTTCTGGGGTATTACATCGTGCTCAACGTAAGTGTCTGGGCAAGCGGTTAAGATATGAGTGGCTCTTGTTTAAGGAGAGTATCCGGACGAGCAGATAAGTAAGAGCGGGTACGACGCCGATATAGTACATGAATTTGTAGAGTCCCCTACAGGTCATGAATGGAAGGGCAGAAAAAAACCCTCTAGCATGTGTGTACAGATATATTGTTATGTGATAGAGACATATGACAGATATATTTCAAATGATATAATACGGTTGAGAGGTTCATGCAAAATCTGGTTGGTTTAGAAATAAGAACCTCATTGGCCAGAGTTATCTACTTGTGTGTTTTCGATGTGCTTATGACTGGTTGTACTTGTTTATATCTTACTTTGATTTTCTTCTAAAACCCGTGGAGAGTTGATGAATTGATTATTTAAAAGATTTATATATGTGGTTGATTGACAAGGTTGGACTTGGTGTATGCACATGTTATTGAGTGGATAATTTTGGTGAACTGATGAAAACCTAAGATTGTTGGTGTTAGTCGAGCTACTGCCTAAGCAGTACCACTGCAGCTGCATAATTACCTCTTCAGTGAGACCGTTGTCAGGGACCAGTACCGCTGCAGTGAGGCCTAAACCAGTGAGCAGGCCAACTTTTAACACCGATTTAGTCTATATTAAATGATGTTATGATTAATAGTTGTTTGTTTTGATTGTTGTATGATCATCTAGCTATCATATATACTTGTTATTATGTAAGGTCGGCCTTTGATGCCTACTAGTACGTAGTGGTTGTATTGACACTACTCCTGCACTTCTTTTATTGAGTGCAGACTATGATCCAGAAAGTTCTTCTCGACCTCATATCTAGCGTGGCAGTTGATGTTAGATCCGAGGGTGAGTTGATTCCTATCCATGCTACCGCGGACCTTTCTTATTTAATGTCTTTTGGATGCCAGACATTGATTTACTGATTTGCTTATCTTACCACTCTTAGACCTTGTTTAGTTAGAGTCCATTGTACAATGACTTTCAGTTCTTGGGGTTGTAATAGTTAACTTCCGTGTAAATTTTTTTTAAATTGATTCACCTGGGACTTCCGCTATTTATCTCATGAGTACTCTATTTCTTTATTTAAAATGATTGCATAATTTAGATGGATCAGTTGGGAAACGACGGTTCGCCCACCGAAAAATTAGTGTGGGTGTCAATTACAGGCAATTGGATCGTGAAATTTTTTTTCATTTTAAGAATTTTTTTTTTGAATCCCCAATTGATTTATGACTGCCACTCATTATAACGCTATGCGATGTTACAATAACAACATACCAAGATAGCATATCACAAACTTTTGTATCTACGGTAATTCTTTACCTTTTATATTTTATTTAACCTTCCAATTTTCTTTTAAATATTGTGAAAGAGATTTCATAAATCTACCATATCTATTCATAATATACTCATAAATCTCATTTATGAAAATAATAATATCTTTCAAAAACAGTATAGGACTTGATTTTTGAATTGAAAAAATAATTACTAAATAATAGTGCTACGGAAAATATTTAATAATTAATTAAAAATGCAAACATAATAACATGAAAGTGCGAAACAAAAAAATAACTTAAATGTCAAAGTATACTAACAAAAGAGACTGGGAAAATTAAAAAGTTAAATGTGTTAATAGTTTATTTATGTTTTAAGTAATAATTTGAGGTATTCAATGACAAATAAGGTAATAATCTTATACAACATAGTTATTTGATTGCGATGTTACAACATATATAAAATTAATATTAAAAAACTATTTACTTTTTTATTTAATTATTACAAAAATATCAAGTAATTTTTGTTTTAATAAATAATCTTTTAAAAATAATATACTACTTATTTTGGTATAGAAAGAAGAATCAAATTTTATCGCAAACTGGTATTATGTAAGAATGATAATTTCACATGACTTTTCAAAATTGATACAACATATGCAGTAGATCGAGTTGAAAAATGTTTAGTTGAAAGAATACGTGCAGTTAAAAAAGTTGATGCAATAGAAATTAAAACTAAAGAGATAAATGTGAAGATAATAATAAAAGGGATTGAATTTTTTTTTAAAACGACAATGACGAGCCAATATAATTATCATTAGGAACGAAGATCGAGTTGAAGAACATTTAATTGCAAAGAAGATATATGCAGTTGTAAAAATTGGTGCAATCAAAATCAAAAATGAAGAAATAAACGTGAAGATAATAACCAAGAAGATCAAAATTAATTAAAAAAATGACAACCCAATAAAATTATCATCGTGAATCAAAGAAGCGAACATACAACAAGAATATTGTATATAAAAAATTATTAGGTGAATTAAACTTCATCATATATTTTTCATAAAATTAAACAAGTAAAATAAATCACACATATTTAATTAAATTTTGATTTTGCATTTTCATAGGTTCACATGATATTAAAATCACATAAGAAGATCCATTGATTATTCACATAAACTTAAATGATATTCTTTACATGTATATTTATTTACTCAAAATTTTATTTTAATAATATTATCAAATAAAATCATTTATTACATAACTCGATATATATGTGAAATGCACGCTGCCAAAAAATTAGAAGTAAACATACAAAAAAATTAAAGAAATTGATACCTGCTATGCACGCAAAAATTAGTTTGATAATATAATTTTTTAAAGAAGAAAGGATGATTCTTTTGTTGTACCTAGCTATGCCATGCATATATGATAATGTTCATATCTTATTAGTACCGCAGTGCTCCAAATTTTTTGTATAACAAAATTCTTTTAGTTGATTTAATTTTTTATTAAAATAGGTCAATATAATTGATCAAATACGTAGTGTAAAGTGAAATAAGATGACATAATAAAATTGACTTTGCAAAAAGTACCGTTGTATTGATTGCTTGAAGAATTTTGATTATTTTTCAAATTGGGCGGATCATGATTCTATTTAATTTTTTTGTTCCATTTTAGTCCGGTTTATTTTAGCTAAAGTAAATTTAGGTAGATTATTTATCGATTCATTTATTAATTCTATCCATTTTAACTCTCTTAATTTTAATTCATTCGTCTATTCGACACCTCTAAATAAATATAATCCTTAATCTTTTTTATTTTTTAGAATTAATTTTGGCTGTTAGGCCTTTTTATTTATATGGAAAGATAAGGCAAAATATTCAGCAAGAACCGGCTCAAATGATCGGCCCAAAAAGAATAAAATAATTAAAAGTAAAAAAATATATAAAACGGTCAAATGTAAAGTTGTATCTCATTTCAAATATTCTTTCTGCACTCTGTATCATTACTTGGAGGTATCTGGTCTTCTCTTCAGGGTTCTCTAATAGTCGGTGGTTAACCAACTTTTTTCGGTAAGCTTCTCCCATAATTTTATCTTGCGTGTATCGTTGTCATTTCGATTTTGCAATTTTAAGTTTGTTTCTCTTCTCTGTAAGGTATTTCTGGTCTTATGTCATCTCTTCCTCGGGTGTAAGGGTCGCGGTGTCTTTTTATGAGAAGTTGAGTAGACCTCATAACTTGAATGAGTTGGGCTCTCTCCACATGTTACTCGGTCGACATATTTTTCCTATAAATTTTTCAGATCTGTGTATCTAGTGTTTTCTATTCATATTTGTAGTTTCTGTAAAGCATGGAATTTTTCATGTATGATTTTCCTCATACATAGTATTACTAAATCAATTTCGTTTTCTTTATGCTTTCCTGCTTGTTTGATCATATGTATACTGCTTCCCCTCATCCCTATCTTTAGTCTCTCTTGATTTCTATTGTCTTGATTCTCAAATTGAAAATTTGTTGTATGTCTAGATTTAGTATCTTTCTTACTTCGAATATACCTGGTGTATCCAGATCTTGATTGTCTAGACAATCTGCTAATTTATTTCCTTCTGTATAAATATGTAATATGAGTTATATACCTGGTGTATTCATGATTTGTAGTCTTCTTTGAGGCAGCTAGCCTATGAGATAATGATGTGACAAGTCCTTCATTGATTTTTGAGAGTATCTTAAAAATAGTTACTTAAGTAAAAATAACATGATATATTTTCATCTGATGTTGATATTAATAGGGGCATTTGCAGAAATATTTCTAGTTTTAGGTTATCTTTAATTTTTATTCTTTAAATTTGTAATTTTTTTATTTTTCTTTTTAATACTCAAGTAATAAAAATGCGGACAAAGATATTTGTAATATTTAAAAGATGAGAAAAAAAAATTTACTAGCACAAGTTATGCCTTAAATATTATGTCTTAAGAAATTCATACTTTTGAGGCATAAATTCTATTTTTAGAACTTTATGTCTTGAGAAGTTCATACTATTGAACTTACGTCTCAAAGCACAAGTTATGTCTACTGAACTTATGCTTAAAACACAAATTATACCTTACTAAAGTTATGCCTCAAATAAAATTTTCTAAAAAATCTAACTCGCAAATTAGATAGTTCTGAACTTATGCCCCAGGATCTCTAAAATGATTTTTCTTGCGAAATTAAATTATTGTTAAAGATACTTTAACCACCGAAAAATATTTATTGAATGTATCGCAGAAGCAAAAATTTAAAGACCGCCTTGAAATAGGTACAATTCAGGCAGAAAACTTGATATTAATATCAATGTGATTGAGAGACAAGCATGGTTAAAGGAATTTAAAACACAAATTTTAACAGGTTTAAGTGCTTCGATGATACCATCAAATAAGGGGGAAAATGTCAAGACAAAACAAGTAGAAGTGTCAGTTAGGCTCTTTGACCAATTTTTTTTTTTTAAAATAAAAATCATCCTTAACCAAGGCTGTGTTAAAAGCACGGATTAATATACTCCACTCGCATCTTAACATTCTCGGATAATACTTTACTAAATTACATGGCGTAATGCAAAACCGCTTCAACCCTTCCACAGGCATGTACTTATTCCAAGTTGTGATAATGTTAATACCACTATGAATTCAGTATTTGTACAAATTACACAATTTACTGTAAATATGTTCTTGAACATACGTACACTTCATGGCCACAAACTTAGTAACTTTGTGAAACTTTACAGATTGTCGGAAAGCAATTTTACCTGCTTTTCTTCGTTAACGGTCAAGGCGGAACCTTAAACACTCTTCTGTAACAAAGCATCAGAAATGACTTGTGGCTCAAAATCCTGTCTCACATAACGAGCGAGCAGATCAGCATAGACTTCATAACGAGCAGTCATACGAAATCCCCACTTGTCCTTCAGCTGCCGGCAAAGGTTGAGATCCATGTCAGATATCAACAATCCATCCTTGTGACGGGACAGAGACGGTGTACATGAAGCATCTGGTGCAGAAAAATGACTGGAACCGTAGAAATGCCCAAAATCTGCATGTTGTGGCTTTCCATCTCCTGAAGTGAAGGGATTGGGGAAAACTTCTGTTCCGACACGGTTAATTGAACCAACAAAATAACTATTTGCTATTGCTGCGTTGCGAGCCTGTTTCCAACACAATAACAAACAAAAAGTCAAGTAACTAGATGTTGTTAACCAATGGCCCCTCAAAGGGTGATATATCATTTCTTAAGGTTATTCTTTCTACCAAAATTTTCCACAACCCAAGTTTAGACATTGGTCAATATGAGTATCCCTTACAAATTTAATCAAACTCAGATATAATTCTTTGTAACTGACAGTGATATCATTAGTTAATTATGCTTCCTTGGAATTTAACATCTCTCTGCTCAAACTACTGCGACCCAGAAGGCTAAATACTAACAGAATACAGTTGTAGCATAACAGGTAAAGCAAATCGTACCTCTATGGGCCACATTGGTTCACTAAGTTCACCAACAGTAGCTGATGGGTTAAAAACAATCTCTGCACCATTTAACCCAAAAGCTAACCAGTTCAGAGGATGGTGCCTTCCATAACATATATTAACAGCAATCTTGCCATATGCTGTCTCAAACACGGGATGGCCAGTGTTCCCTTCCATATAATATGTACTTTCGTTGAAGTCCCCAACTCTAGGTATATGATTCTGCAAATTTCAAAGTATTAATTCCTGGAGAATACTAAACGTTGTAATTTGGTTATCGGGATTTACCTTCCGATGCTTCCCTATTATGTTACCGTGATTTCCAATTATTACTGCTGTGTTCCACAGGGTTTCTCCATGGTTCACGTCCCTCTCAAGAATTGGACTAACGATAACCATGTTATATTTTCGTGCAAATTGCTGAAGAAAACTTGTTGATTCTCCATCAATCCTCTCAGCAAATTCACACCATTTCTTCTCACGAGTACAAAATGCAAATGGCATCGTCCATGCCTCCTGCATAGGAGTACAAGAGAATATCAAAATGATTAAACTCTGAAAAAGAAAATAAGTTCATCAGTCTTACAAAACCAGTCATAACTCACTTGCAAGCACAGAACATTGACTCCTGAAGAACCTGCAGCATCAATCATGGGAATCAACTTTTGAAAGATGGCCTCCCTTTGGTTCTGGAAAGGTGCAGTTGTGGGTAGAGCAACCGAATTCTGAATGAGGCCAACCCTCACAATCCGAGGTTCTCTGAGTGACTCTCTATCTGCAGAAAAGCTAAAAGCCTGCATTTATGAGAAAAGAATCGATGCATTAAACAGCGTCAGATAAAAATAATAGTGAGAACTGAGAAAGTTTAGTTATGGACCAAACTGGTGGTTTTGTCCACTCCCAGGCAGTTTGTCCTGTGATCTCCCAATCAGCCTCATGCATACTACCACAATGAAGTTGATTTATCATTCAAACTAACTACAAATCGATTAAGTAAGACACAAATCTTCTCGTTTTTCCATATATCTCCACAACTGGTTGCCATATCTACTTGAGCATAAATAAAACAATGTAAGATTCAAGCCAGTGCAAAATCCCAGAATCAATTGCAGTTTGTTATTTCTAACCAGAAATCATTCCATACATCCCTCATCCATGTTTAACTTTTATTCTTCTTATGATCAACGGAAGAATCACTATGTATCCTTTCAATTGTGTTAATTCTGAAAATCAAGTATAAATAATCCCCTTCTCCTAATCCCTTTTACCAAGTAGATAATGTTTCCCAGGTTAAATTTTTTTTATAGGTTATGTACATGGTCAAAGGCATTAATGATATAAATAACTCTACATCCTACTGGAATCTACACACTTCAATGTTTTTAAGCAAAATCCGGCTCACTATCGTCACTGATTACATGGGGACAAAAATAGGGTAACTGAGGCTACCACTGAGCTATTACGTTCTAGACAGCAGAAGGTTTCTATTCCCAACGAACATCCAAAAAAGTGATAGCAGATGACTTGAGTCAAATTCGGCCGTCAACATCAAATTCACCCTGCTTTTCTTCCTAGGAAGCTGCCTTTGGCGTGCAAATCTTCCTACTATAGCAGAATTTGATAAACCTAAAATACCAGCTATCTCCCTTTTTAGGTAATCCATTTGGTAAATTCCACTCTTCTTGAGTAGAAGATGTAAGTGCCTACCTGAAGATCAAAATAATGTTTAGAAGAGAGCGCTTTGACAGGCTGTGGAAGAGCAATAGACTCAACTTTCTTTCCACAATTTCGCCCAAGAAGTATGCGATTGACTTCCTGCAAAGTAAAACTTATTTTGTCAGCATACCAGAGAACTCAAAACTTAAGTCCTTACCCCTTCAAACTTTGACCTTGTACTTTATCAATCAAGACTGATGATTCCCTAACCCTTGACAACTATCCCAAGTAGGATGGACCTTCTCAACGCCGTACTCACTGGTAAATAGCCCAATATGAATTCAAGAATATCCGCATACAATATTATCAGAAAATAAAAAATAACAAGAATTTTACACAAGATGAGTATATCACAAGTTCATTCACAAAAACACACACGTGTGTATGTGTATAATGCATAGTGCAAAAGAAGGACCATCTTGACCTAATTAATCTTAAACAACAAAAAATCATCTCACCATGCTCAAATTAGCATTCCACCCCATTCGAGCTTGAATTAACAGCTTTGGAAGGTAAAAGAATCCGGAACTCTCAGGAAGTGCATATCCTCATTTAATCATGAAAAGTTGAGAACTAAAGAACAACAAAGTTAAACACTGAAAGACTACCCACTGGATTTCCCACCTCGTTCACTGCCTAGGCAAATCAATCTGATAAAACAAGACATGTGTAACTAGGCATCAATCCCAAATTAGTTTTCGACTATAAGAATCTTCAATATCCATTTCGCTCCACAAGAACCCAAATTTCACTCAAATACCCACCAATTTGACTTTCAAGACAATGAATTTGATGCAAAATTCCTAATGTATCATATACACATAGGGGCAGATCCAGGATTCTAAGCCATGAATATAGGATACAATTACACCCACTAATTTGTCACGAATTGATACGCAATTAGTATACATAGTCTATGTTTTAAAGAAATTCTCAATACATATAGATCAAGTCGAAAATTTCAGAAAGTGGATGAGCACATGCATACTAATAGGATCTAAAAGTTTTGCATTTTTTTGGTGGGGGGTTGACCTGGAAAAGTTGGGGGCTGAGAGAAGCTTGAAAGAGACGATGAAGAGAGTCAAACCCACAAATCGAACCGTCTTTTGGGTTCTCCTGGGTTGTTCCATTTTCTGCAAGAACTGTCTCTTCGCCCTCTGTCCTCTCCATTTCTGCTCTTTCTCGAGTTTCTTCTGATGAATAGATGATTGATTGCTTGATAGTTTATTGAATCAAATACAGATATACAGTGGTACTTTGTGCAGTGTTTGAATAATTTAACACTCTGACACTTCGTGAAAAATAATATCGTTAACCTGTCATCTATTGAATCCTTTGAATCAAAGCTTTTACTTCTTTCTGCTTCTTTTTTTCCCCCGACCCTATGTCACAACTATTTTTGTACACAATTCTATTTCCTTCGTGGAAAAGGGTCAAAAATACTATATAACAAATGGCAATAAGTATTCTTTCAACCTTTTGATCTAAAAGGATTTTTAGTTTTAATTTTTAGCCCAAGATTACGTTATTTCTTCTGCCTTTTAATCTAAAACTATTTTCAATCTTAAAAATTTAATATTTAAAAATTTAAATTTTTTTATTTTATTTTAGAAATTAATAAAATAGATATAATTTATTCATACAATCAAAAAATTTAAAATATTAAAAATATTATTTTTCATATATATTTTAATCATTAAAAATATTATTCTCTTGATAATCTTGTATAAAATGGAGAAAAAGTGTTAATATTTAGGATAATGTATCAACTTTGTTTTATTTATAATTAGTGAAAATGCATATATTTTGAGACTTTAAATTTAAATATTTCTTATATCTTTTCATGAGATTAAGAAATGAGTGCAATAATTAAATATTATTTCAACGTTAAATATTCTTACAAATATATAACTTTTATTCACTATAATCAGAAAATTCAGAAGCTAGATTCAAGGGTTTTAAGTCTAGTTTAGCTAGTTTTTCATCTATCATTTTTCCTAATTCCTCCTGTGCTCTAAACCGAAATTCATCTACCACTATTGGTCTCTGGATGGACGGAGGTAGTCTCGTAGTACTAGATGATGGGGCAGAATCAAATTTAACTTGACCTGAATGTATAACCATGGAATTTTCCAACTTAGAAGTAACAATTTTTTTAATTAAAGCAGATAATTCATCAATTTTTGAATCAAGAGAAGTAATATGTTCTCCTAATATTTTAGCATATAAACTCATATAATTATTTTGAGAAATTAATTTATTAATTTCTTTCATAGTGATACTAGCAACTTCATTATCAATAAATTGCTGAAATGCAGTAAATGTTATACCAGTATTATTTGGTAAAGTAAATGATGCCTGTGGAGGGTAAATACCTTTTATCAAATTTTCACTTTCCTTATCCTTATAAGTTCGTTCAAGAATTTTTACGTACAAAGGTACATATGTAGTTATAAACCAAGGAACAAAATACATTACCTTATTATGTAATGCACATACTTCATAAAATTCTTGTGAAATACTTCGTTTATCCTCATCTGTATAATTTGCAAAAAATCAAGTTCTAAACTGGTTCCATTTATCACTGTAAAATTCAGATTGAATATGCTTCCTTGCCAGAGATCCTGGACTAAAATCAATTTTATACGGAATCATTTAAACAGAATTTGGATCAAAATCCATCTCGGATTGTGAAGGAATATCCTTGTCAAAAGAACTATCATCTCTTATAATATTATTAGAGTCAATTTTTATATGATCTACTCTTTTATTATCATTAGTAGAAATCGTATGTAATGACGCGACACGATTTAATCTAGCCGGACCATAAACTGGTTCTACTGGCGCAATAAAAGAATGAGTGGAAGGTAAAGTTAACCTTCTGTTACCGGAATAAGAATGCCTATAAGGCGTCAAAGATTTATTATCTTCAAACTGAATACAAATCTGTCCTTCAGGGGTCTGAGATATATGAGAATACTCAGAATTAGTAACACTATCAGCCTGTTGACTAGGAGATATAACAGAGTCTAAAATCCATGTAGAGGGGAAATTAATTTCATCCCATCTAATAGGTCTTCTAGTAGTAATCTTTAACTTAGAAAAATTAGTTTCAAATATAATAGACTGATTTGACTGATTTGTCAACTTACATTTAGGATAATTTGATCATACATACACTACTAAAGACAAAAATGAAAAAAGTTAGTAAATAATTAAAAATAAGTATTTATGTTAGTCTGTGTGCAAATAATAGCAAGCAGTTTTAGTAATAAATAAATTTAAAAAGGGTCAAAAATATCATTCACCTTGAAAATTTTAATATTTAAAAGATTTAAAATTTTATTTTTTTTACTTTTTATTTTGAAAATTTATAAAACCCATTAGTTTGCACATACAATCAAAAATATAAAATTCAAAGGTTGTTATGCATATTGAAATGTGAATGTTTAATGTATTAATAATTTATTATTCAATCATGAATCTTTATTTTGCAGACAAGCATACCCGATATTTGTTAAGTTTGACAAAATCTATATTAATTTTTTTTAAAAAAAAATGATTTCTCAATTTGTAATCAAGGTGATCTAGAAAGGTACTCATAATAATATATTTTTCTTTAATTTCTATTTTTTTTGGATATTAAATTTTTGATTGTATGTGTTAAATTATATTGATTTTATTAATTTTTAAAATAAAAAATAAAAAAATAAAATTTTAAACCTTTAAATATTACATTTTCAAGATTGATGGTATTTTTAGACCAAAAGGTGAAAGAGGAGGGGTATTCTTGAGCCAAAAATAAAGGTTAAGGGTATTTTTAGACCAAAAAGTGAAAAGATGGTATTTATGAGTCATTTCTCATAGCTTAGAGGTATTTTTGGCCCTTTTCCCTTTCCTTTATGAGTATGCATTGTTATAAAAAAAAACCTTAATACATGGACATATGAAAATATTTTATTTAGATATTTGAATTAACTTATGTTTTAATTAAATATATTAAATTATAATAAAATATTCTAATTAGATAATTTCAATTTAAATTTTTTAAAAAAATTAAGCGTATTTTATTCATCCAATAGATAGTTAAGTTAACTATATAAAATATTTTTCTTTTAATTATATTCATATTCCTCAAGTAGAAAACACTGGCAAAAATTTATGGCTTATTGAGGTGAATGCAATGAGATGACATATTGTTATACCCCGGAAGCCCTACGATCAAACCCAAAAGTTTAAATGAAGAAAACTTAAAATCCGAAACCAGGTCACAGAACGACTCGTTCTGTGATCCGTGGGATAGACCACGAGTCATGAAGAGACTCGTGGTGAAATGCAGCACTTAAGTTGAGATTTTGAAGTCTCCAAGGACTTGACCACGAGTCGTGGTCAGTCCCCACGACTCGTTGAGTCAGTTGTGGGAAAGGGTTAAGGGAAGTTGAAGAAAAGCTTAACAGTGTACCCTACAGTTGGTCATCACGGGTCTTGGTCAGATACCACGATTCGTGGGATGAGTCGTGGCCAGCCGGTTGTTGATGATTTGAGAATTTGGGCAGTGAAGGTGACGAATGGTGACCACGAGTCGTGGTCACCAGTAACGACTCGTAGTATCCCTTGTGGTGATTCCCAGATGAATTTTGGACAGTGCACTCGACGACTTAGACCACGAGTCGTGGTCCTTGGTAACGATCCGTCCAGTCCCTTGTGGAGACTGGCAGACAGTTATTTTCTGCGAATTTAGTAATTTAAAGCGATTTTCCATATTTCCTATGATCCTAAGGCCTAAACTACGTCGTTTTAAGCTACGAATAATGAGTTTTAAGAGGGGTAAGTTCATTTTAGGTCATTCTTACTCATGCATGCAAAGTAGAGGTCTAGAGAGGTGATCAAGCTCATTCTCCTTCAAGTTTTCTTCAATTCTTCATTGGGAAATTTAAATCAGATCCTATCAATTATGTAGGGTTATGAATGGGTGAATTTGTTCACACCCATTCCCAATATCTCTCTAATTCATGAAAATTTATGAGTTGATTCAATGGGGTTTTAACCCAATGCATGAAATTCCTAATTTTCTACATGGGTATGATCTAAATATATTCCTACTATCGAATTATGATTCATGGAAAAGTTTTACATTGTCTTCAAATATAATTATGTTTTCAAGCTTTATAAATTAAGATGCCCATCTATGAGAAGTGCATGAAAGTTGAGATTTATGATGAATCTTCTAGTATGATGAGATATTATTAATGGAAAGCATGTTTTCAAGCTACCCATGTTTATGATCATGTTTTCGAGTGAATTAAGTATTTCCATGCATGATAAATTATTGGGAAAGCCCATATGTTCAAGTATGATTTATGATTCATGTTAAATTAGCTTACCACATGATTTTGGAGTCTAGACTCCCAAATTACTCATCTCGTGGTATGGTTTGAGCCAAGGCTCCTCATGTATGATTCAGATTTATATGTATTCATGATTATTCGTCTTCGTCAATAGACGATGGTCAGCTTCGTTGAAAAAAATAATGGAGAGCATATGCATATTTTTGGAAGTAGTGTCTAGCACCGAGTAAGCTAAGGGTCAGTCAACCCTCGCCTTAGAACTACGCGCCAACGTAGGTATGAACAGATTACTTTGGGACCTCCCTTGTGAGTTATCTCCTGCCCCGAATGGGCCTTCAGCTTGAAATTGATATCATGGTATCGTTCTTAGCCCTAGCAAGGCTTTGGACGGCTCTACCCACTTGAGTGTGATAGTTGGGACCACGTAAGCTCTATCGTGGTAATGTCGGTTATATGACGAGTCTCCCATTGTTCCTCATGATTTCAGTTATGCATGTTTATCATTCATGATATTTATATATGTTCTAAAGCAAGTTTGACCCAATGTTCAGTTTTACTAATGACTATTAGATTTCAGCTTTGGGTCAATCAATTCAGTTATGATGCTATGTTATGTTTCAGATCATGATTTCAAAAAATAGCATGCAAACCCTATTCTCGGATTCTTATCTTGTTTATGTTTTTATATTATGCATGGTTTAAATGATTTCTACTTATTTAAGCGGTTTTACTTATCTTGCATACTTGGTACATTCCACGTACTGACCGTATACTCTATGATGTATCATTTCATGATACAGGATCCAATCTTCAGACTTAGCCCCGTTACTAGCTAGCTTTTGGAGTAGCATCAGTCTCTGATGGTGAGTCCTCATCTGTCGAGGGCCCCTCTTTATTTTAGTTATGATTGAGTATTTTCAGTTTTCAGCTTTAGAGAGTTAGTTGGGGTCTTGTCTCATCAACTCATCAGACTTAGAGGTTTTTCAGACAATAGAATGTAATCAGTTTCTGACTCGCGTATATTTCTGATGTTATGTTTATTTCAGGCTTCCGCTAAATTTATCATGTTGATCTTCCACTTTTATGATTGACCTGGATGTTATGTTCATTCCATGGGTCAACTTAAAGTCCCTCGGGGTTCCTTATCCCGTATTGTGATCCGGGTCTACGTTCGTGTAGTGACAAACTTGGTATCAGAGCAATAGGTTTGAAGTGTCCTAGGATGTTTGAAAGTCGCGTTAAGTAGAGTCTTCTTCATTAGTGTGAAGCGCGCCACCACTTATGAAGAAGAGGCTACAAGACATTTAGGAAATGTTCTCTTCTTTCATGATCTATGTTGTGCAATGAGCTATCTCCCTATCCTTCTAACTCTTGCTATTCGCAATTGCAGAATCATTGCTCCCCGCAGAGTTAACAGTAGGAGGAACAGAAATGGAAATGGCTATGAGGATGGCAATGGGGATGGGAACCAGCAAGCCCCACCAGTCTAAGAGCACCATGCACCAGAGCCAGTTGCCCATGCTAAATTCCGGGTAGCCATTCAAATGCTAGCGCAGGCCTTGACTGCCCAGGTCAACCAGCAGGTAGTGGCGCATGTCCCGCAAAACGGGAATGCAGCGGCAGCATGAGTCAAAGATTTCTTAAGGATGAACCCACCAAAATTTCTTAGTTCCAAGGTGGACGAGGATCCACACGAGTTTATCGACGCGATTGTGAAGATCACCCAGGTCATGGGGGTGAATGGAGTAGAGTGTGCTGAGTTAGCCTCATATCAATTGAAGGTGTTCTCACACATTTGGTTTAGACAATGGAAAGATAGTAGGGCAGCCGGAGCAAGCCCTATCAGTTAGAAGGAGTTCGACGTTGCTTTTCTAAATTGGTTTTTCCCTCGTGAGATGAGGGAGTTGAAAGCAGTTGAGTTCATGAATCTTAAGTAGGGGAAAAGGACAGTGTAGGAGTATTCCCTAGAGTTCACTCGTTTGTGAAAGTACGCCCCGGAGTTAGTGGTTGATCAGAGGGCGCGAGTGAGCAGGGTTGTTCATGAGGTGGCAGACTATTTAGACAAGGATTGCAGGACCGCTATGCTCCATCAGGATATGGATTTCCCTCAGATAGTCTTATACGCCTAGTAGATTGAGGCGGCGTATGTAAGGGAGAGAGAGGCCAAGAGAGCCATGACTGATAATTACAGGTTCTATCAACTGAGGCCAGGTGGTGGGCACCGATAGCAGACCCATCAGAGATTTTCATCCCCAGCATCTTCAGCAATAAATATGCCATCCAAACCTAGGCACGATCAAAGAGGGAGACCATCAGGCTCGAGGGGTCAGAGCAGCCGGCCCGTTGATTCCAGTATTCCAATTTGAGGCAAGTCTGGTCGGGGGCACATGGGCTAGTGCTTGGGGGTTACAGGTGCTTGCTTCAGGTGTGGGAAGCCCGGACATATGCTCAGAGATTGCCCAACAGCTAGATAGGGCCATGATAGGGGCCGAGGCACAACTTTAAATTCAGCAGCTCCACCCGCACGCGCAGCATAGTAAGGGACATCTACTAGCATAGGTGGCGGTCAGTGCCAAATAGATTCTATGCCTTAGCATCTCGCCAGGAGCAGGAGGTATCCCCGGATGTAGTCACTAGTATGTTACGAGTTTTCTATCTTGATGTATATGTCTTGTTAGATCCAGGGGCTACCTTGTTTTTTGTGACACCTTATGTGGCTAGTAGTTTCAGAGTTAGTCCCGAAATCTTGTCAGAACCCTTCTCAGTCTCTACTCCAGTAGGTGATTCAATTGTAGCTAGACGGGTGTATAGAAGTTGTTCAGTCACAGTCCTTCAAAAGGTCACCTCAGCAGATCTAGTAGAGTTAGTCATAACCGATTTTGATGTTATCCTCAGCATGAATTAGATATTTGCATGTTATGCCTCAGATAATTGTAGAACTCGGGTAGTAGAGTTTAGATTTTTGGGTGAGCCAGTCATAGAGTGGAAGGGTAGTTCAGCTATGCCTGTAGGTCATTTCATTTCTTACCTTAAGGAAAAAAAGATGATTTCCAAAGGTTGTGTATACCATCTAGTTAGGGTTAAGAATGCTATGCCTGAGACCCTGACTATTCAATCAGTTCCAGTAGTGTGTGAATATCCAGAAATGTTCCCAGATGATCTACCAGGAATCTCTCCTATGCCAGAGATCAATTTTGGTATTGACCTTCTTCCCGATACGTAGCTTATATCTATTCCTCCTTATAGAATGGCTCCTGCTGAGCTAAAGGAGTTGAAGGAGCAGTTGAAGGACCTCCTAGTCAAGGGTTTCATTAGACCGAGCAAATCCCCATGGGGTGTACCATTTCTCTTTGTCCGAAAGAAAGATGAATCTTTTCGTATGTGTATTGATTATCAACAACTGAATAAGGTCACTATAAAGAACAGGTACCCTCTACCCAGGATTGATGATTTGTTTGACCAGCTTTAGGGTGCCAAGTGCTTTTCAAAGATAAATCTCAGATCCGGGTACCATCAGCTCAGGGTTCAGGAGAGTGACATTCTGAAAACAGCCTTCAGGACGCGATATGGTCATTATGAGTTTGTAGTATGTCTTTTGGACTAAAGAATGCTCCTGCAACTTTTATGGACTTGATGAACAGGGTGTTCAAGCCATACTTGGATATGTTCGTAATTGTGTTTATTGACGATATCCTGATATACTCTCTGAGCAAGGAGGAGTATGTCGCTCATTTGAGGGTAGTGCTACGGACTCTCAAGGAGTGCCAACTATATGCAAAATTCAGTAAGTGCGAGTTTTGGTTGAACTCGGTGGCGTTTTTGGGCCATGTGGTATCAAGTGAGGGCATAAAGGTGGACTCTTAGAAAATAGAAGCGGTGAAGAATTGGCCTAGGTTGATGAATCCTTCGGATATTAGGAGTTTCTTGGGTTTAGCCGGGTACTATTAGAGATTTGTCGAGGGTTTTGCATCTATTGCAGCGCCATTGAACAAATTGACCAAAAAGAAAGTGAAGTTCCAATGGTCAGAGGCTTGTGAGAGAAGCTTTCAGGAATTGAAAACTAGACTTACCTCAGCACTGGTGTTAACTCTACCAGAGGGTACCAATGGGTTTGTGGTATATTCGATGCTTCGAGAATCGGGCTTGGTTGCATATTGATGCAGCACGACAAAGTTATAACATATGCTTCCAGACAGTTGGAAGTTCATGAGAAGAACTACCCGACCTATGATCTTGAATTGGCAGTGGTAGTATTTTCCTTGAAGATATGGAGACATTATTTGTACGGGATCCATGTGGATGTGTTTATGGATCACAAGAGTTTGCAATATGTGTTTACCCAGAAGGATCTCAATCTTCGGCAAAGAAGGTGGTTAGAGCTACTTAAAGATTACGACATGAGTGTCCTTTACCATCATGTCAAGGCTAATGTAGCAGTCGACGCACTTAGTATACTCTCCATAGAAAGTATGTCCTATATAGATGAGGGAAAGAAGGAGATGGTGAAGGACGTGCATCGACTTGCAAGGTTGCAAGTTCAGTTGGTTGACTCAATCAATGGCGGTGTTATTATTTAGAATATATTAGAATCTTCCTTGGTAACCGATGTAAAAGCTAGACAACATGAGGACCCTATTTTGGTAAAGTTAAAAAAAGCCGTTTAGAATCAGAAGGTATAGGTCTTCTCCAAAGTAGGGATGGTGTGCTTCGATACCAGGATCGCTTATGTGTTTCAGATGTTGATGATTTGAGGAATCGGATGTTGCACGAGGCTCATGGATCTAGGTATTCTATACATCCAGGTGCCACCAAGATGTATCGTGACCTTCGGTAAGTCTATTAGTGGAATGACATGAAGAAGGACATAGAAGAATTTGTGGCTAAGTGTTCGAACTGTCAGCAGGTGAAGGTTGAGCACCAGAGACCAGGAGGTGTGCTCCAAGATATCAGTATTCCTACTTGGAAGTGGGAGGAAATCAATATAGACTTCATCACAGGGTTGCCTCGCAATCGTCGATAATATGACTCCATTTGGATTGTTGTAGACAGGTTAACCAAAGCCGCTCATTTTCTACCAGTCAAAACCACCGATTCAATGGAGGATTATGCTAACTTGTACATTTGGGATTTGTTTCGATTGCATGGAGTGCCCTTGTCCATCATATCGTACAGAGGTACTCAGTTTACCTCTCAGTTTTGGAGGTTGTTTCAAATGGGACTGGGTACTCGAGTTAAGCTCAGAACAACATTTCACCCACAAATGGATGATCAAACAGAGCGGACAATTTAGACTCTCGAGGACATGTTGAGAGCGTGCGGGATAGACTTCAAGGGTAGTTGGGATGATCATTTGCCTCTTATCGAATTTTCATACAATAACAACTTCCAGCATTCAGATGGCTCTGTTTGAGGCTCTCTATGGGCGGAGATGTAGATCGCCTATTGGTTGGTTTGAAGTCGCTAAAGTTGCAATAATAGGAATAGATTCAGTCCATGAGTCCATGGAGAAAGTTCAACTCATACGGGATAGGTCGAAAACAGCTCAGAGTCGCCAAAAGTCCTATGCTGCCTATGCTGATGTGAGGAGAAGGGAACTTGAGTTCGAATTTGATGATTGGGTGTTTTTGAAGGTGACTCCCATGAAGAGAGTGATGAGATTTGGAAAGAAAGAAAAACTCAGCCCTTGCTATGTTGGCCCCTACCAGATTATGAAACGGATTGACAAGGTGGCATATGAATTGGAGTTGCCCTCGGAATTAGCTTCTATGCATTTTGTTTTTCATGTATCGCTCTTAAAGAAGTGTTTGGGTGACCCAGCTCTAGTTGTTCCGGTGGATAGTGTCGGTGTGAAGGACAGCCTTAGTTATGAAGAGGTTCCGATGGAAATACTGGATCATCAGGTTCGAAGGATAAGAAATAAGGAAGTAGGTTCAATTAAAGTTTTATGGAGAAATCAGCATGTTGAGGGAGCTATGTGGAAAGCCGAGGCAGATATGATGGCTAGATACTCACATTTATTCTCTACCGGCTCAGTTCTATCTTGAGGTATCAGTTTTTTTCCTAAAACTCAATTCATTCATGTTCAGTTCATGTGCCTAAGTTTCTTTTATGTCAAAGTATGTATGTATGGCAATATGGCACCAGGTCACAAAATGAGTCATTTTATGACCCGTGGAGTAGACCACGAGTCGTGAAGAGACTCGTGATGAAGTGCAGAACTTGAGTTGAGATTTAGGTTTTGAAGTCCCCATAGACCTGACCACAAGTCGTGGTTAGCCCCCATGACTCGTTGAGTCAGCCGTGGGAAAGGGTTTAGGGAAGTTGAAGAAAAGCTTGGCAATGTACCCTATAGTTGGTCATCACGAGTCATGGTCAGACACCACAATTCGTGGGATGAGTCGTGGCCAGCCGGTTGCTGATGATTTGATAATTTGGGAAGTGAAGGTGATGAGTGGTGACCACAGGTCGTGGTCATCAGTAATGACTCGTAGGGTCCCCCGTAGTTATTTCCAGATGAATTTTGGATAGTGCACTCGACGACTTAGACCACGAGTCGTGGTCCTTTGTAACGATTCGTCCAGTCTCTCATGGGGATTGACAGACAATCATTTTTTACAAATTTAGTAAGGGCTTTTCCATAATTTCTATGATCTTAAGGCCTAAACTATGTCGTTTTAAGCTATGAATGATGAGTTCTAAGAGGGATAAGTTCATTTTAGGCCATTCTTACTCATGTATGCAAAGTAGAGGTCTAGAGAGGTGATTCAGCTCATTCTCCTTCAAGTTTTCTTCAATTCTTCTTTGGGTAATCAAGGGAGTGGTTAAATCAGATCCTATCAGGTATATAGGGTTATGAATGGGTGGATTCATTCACGCCCATGCCCAATCCCTCTCTAATTCATGAAAATCTATGAGTTGATTCTATGGGGTTTTAACCCAATGCATGAAATTTCTAATTTTCTACATGGGTATGATCTAAATATGTTCCTACTATCAAATTATGATTCATGGGCAAGTTTTACATTGTCTTCAAATATAATTATGTTTTCAAGCTTTATAAATTAAGATGCCCATCTATGAGAAGTGCATGAACGTTGAGATTTATGATATTGTTCTAGTATGTGATCTTGGGCAGATTTATATGCCCAAGTGATACTCAAACGTATCATTTTTACCTTGTTTGTTGTGCAATGTGTATATAATATCATGTATTTGTTAATAAAATGCGAATTTATACTAACCAACATGATTAGCATTTGTTTTGCAGGATAATGTGATTTTTAAGAGCTAAAATGCGTGTTGGAACTATGTCGGAGTTGGACTGGGATGCGAGCGTGGAAAAGACCTTGGATGGCACATTTTACACTGGCTCCGCGATGGAGCCGTGCCACGCTGCCATCGCGGTAGCACACTGCCTGGAGAGGAAATTAATTGGCAGATTCCAGTGAGGCCTCGCGACAGCTCCGTGGCACGGAGACAAGACTCCGCGATGGCCTCCGTGCCACGTTGAGGCCAATTATCCGGACCCTGCAATTTCCAGAGAGGGTCCGCGTCCACGCCGTGTCACGGAGGCAGTGCTCCGCGTTGGCCTCCGTGACACGTTGCTTGTTATTCCGGAAAAAATTTCCCACTAGTATAAATAGCACACTTAGGTTTATTTTTAATCAGTTTTTAGTTTTTAGACTGAGTTTAGAAGTGGAGAGCAGGAACGTGGGTTTGTGGCAGTTGAAGAATAGAAAAGCTAAGAGTTTTCTTCTCTTCCTTTCTTCTTTCCTTCAATTGTATGCATGATTTACACTCATTTTAGGATGATTAATCCAAGAATGAGTGGCTAATTCCCTTCTTTGCTGAGGTTTTGAACTTGTGTAATGAATTTTGGTGATAATTGATATGGTTTCTTCTTCTTCTTGCATGTTGTTCTATTAATTCTTGTGCTTACTACATTATTGATTGGCCACCATTAATGTATATCTAAAAAGTCCAATTTCACTCGAGAGAGCACGAAATTGGAAAGTTGTGAATTAATAGGGTATTGTTCTTAACTTGATTTGGGAAAATTGGGTTTTGATGTGCTTTCTTGATAGAAATATACTTGAAAGCCGTATTAGTCAATTTAGGAACCGGAATTGTAGTGCTAGGTCATAGATTGCATTTGATCACCGAAATGTAGACGAATGGTTTATGATTCTAAAGTGAAATTAAATACGAAAGTTTTAATTTCTGGGCAACGTTCTTGGCTAGCAACATGAAGAAGAGGATGACCAAATTATCATGATTATCAAGTTCATTACTCGTTCTTAACCTTGGCATGTGCGTATCCATTGTCTAAATTCTAAAGTAAATAGTTGTTATTAATTGTAGTATATAAATAGTTTAGGAACAAAAACTCACTCAACTCTTGGTTGGATTGTTGTTAACATAGTTAGGGATAGAATAGAAATATAGTAAACTAGGCAGTTTTACATATCTAGAGCAGCCTCCTTGGATCGATACTTGGCTACTTAGCCACTTTATTACTTGTTTGACCACGTGCACTTGCGTGTCGGTTGATAATATTTAATACCAACCCGAGCAGTACAAGCCGCGAACAAGTTTTTGGCACCGTTTCCGGGGAGGCTAGGCGATTTGTAAAATTGTGTTTAGTGTAAATTTGCTGTATTTGTATTTTTATTTTCTTAAGTGTTAACAACTTGGTCTTAGCCTGTATTTTGCAGATTTTTATTTCTGTGAACACTGGCAAGGGACAAGGAGCTGGTGGAATCTTACTTAGAGCCAGAACGTGAATTGCACAGTCAACGTAGAGAAGCTCTTCGGAAGAAGCTGCAGTTGCTTAAACAGTCTATGATGGAGCAACCAAATCCACCAGTTGTGCGGGCAGTGTTAGTGCCCGAGGAAGTAGCAGCCAGGCCGGTTCGCGAGGTGGCAATCCCACACGCTAATAATGTACATTCCAGCATCCGCAAACCAGAGCCTGGAGGGAGATTTGAGTTAAAGCATAATATGGTGCAACTTTTGCACACTAGCGGGCAGTTTACCTGTCTCCCTCACAAAGATCCACAACAACATCTCCAGAACTTTTTGGAGATAAGTGACACTTACATACCCGCTGGAGTGTCACCTGATTATGTTCGGCTCACCTTATTTCCATTTTCCTTACTGGGTGAAGCCAAGAGGTGGTTAAAAGCTGAACCACCCAACTCTATATCAACGTGGGATGATCTTGCAAGGAAGTTTTTGATCAGATTTTTCCCTTCAGGTAAAACAGCTAAACTTAGAAGTCAGATTCTAAGTTTTAAACAGAGGGAAGGAGAAAATCTTTATCAAGCCTGGGAAAGATTCAAGTCCATGTTGCGGGATTGTCCTCATCATCATCAGTCAAATGAGGTGTTGGTCCACACTTTTATTGAGGGTTTGGAACCCCACACTAAAATTTTGTTAGACTCAGCAGCTGGAGGGCAAGCGCTGGAGAAGACTTATGAGGAGCTGTACACTTTGCTCAACCGAATTTCACAAGGCAATCCGGAATGGAATGCAGATTCTTCAAGAGGTGGAGCAAGGAAAGCAGCGGGAGTGCTTGAAGTGGATGGATTCACAGCTATCGCTGCACAGATAGCTGCTTTGCAAAATCAGTTAAACACTCACTTCAGCAATATGAATTTGAACCAGCCGTCAGCCTCAGTCAATGTAGTCCAACAGATGTGGTGTGAAGTGTGTGGTAGTAGTGAGCATTCAGCTGAATGCTGTGGTGCAAATCCTGATTCTGTCAACTTTGTGGGCAATGCACAGAGGAATCAACAGCAGTTTGGCGGTGGCTACAACTCGAATTGGAGGAATCATCCAAATTTTTCGTGGGGTAGCAACAATCAACAAGGTCAAGGTTCAGGGCAGGGTATGCACAGAAACCAAGGAGGGCAACAAGTCTATCAGAATCAGTTCAGAAATCACAATGCCCCTCCTCCACCACCATCATCGACTATTGAGGAAATGTTCAAGACCATGATTGCCAACCAAGCACAATTGCAGGCTGACTATGTCAAATTGGCAGCCGAAGTAAAGAACAATCAATTGGCCACCAAGGCTCTTGAATATCAGTTTGGGCAATTTGCTAGTGCCCAAAATACTAGACCAAGGGGAGGACTACCTAGCGACACGGATCCCAATACTAAGCAGGTGAATGCAGTGACCACGAGGAGTGGTTTACAATTAAAGGAGGTGGAACCGGAAAGACCGCCTCAGAAGTCAGGAGCAGCAGATGTTGAGGGAGAACAAACCTCAGATACGGGGAAGACCAAAGAAGCTGAACCAGCAAGGCCTCCATCCCCGTTCCCTCAACGACTTAAGAAACACAAGGAGGAGGCGTGTTTCCAGAAATTCATGGAGGTACTTAAACAGGTACATGTTAACTTACCTCTTGTTGATGTCTTGCAGGGTGTGCCAAAATATGCGAAGTATATCAAAGACATCGTGGCCAACAAAAGTCGCTTGACTGAGTATGCCACGGTGGCTTTAACGGAGGAATGCACATCCCGTATTCAGAACAGGTTGCCTACTAAACTGAAGGATCCTGGAAGTTTTACTATCCAGCTGACGATTGGGCAAAGTATCCGAGCTCGTGGGTTATGCGACTTGGGGGCAAGTATAAATCTGATGTCATCTTCGGTATTCAGAAAGTTAGGACTAGGGAGCCCTAGACCTACAACAGTGATCTTGCAGCTAGCAGACAGGTCTTTAGCTAAGCCAGATGGCATTGTTGAGGATGTGCTAGTGCAGGTAGGCTCCCTCATTTTTCCGGTAGATTTCATTGTTCTGGATTTTGAACCAGATGTGGAAGTCCCATTTATTTTGGGACGACCCTTTTTGGAAACCGGAAAGGCATTGATTGATGTAGCTGCGGGTCAACTCACAATGCGAGCACATGACAAGGTTGAGGTGTTCGACGTGTACAAGGCACCTAAGCTCCCGACTGTCTATAAGGAACTCTCGGTGATCAACGTGATTGATCATGGGAATGTGAATGGATTGAGTGATCCCTGAGAGTTACTAGGTAGGCCACCAGACAAGGTTGAGAACTACTGGGGAGATGACCATGATCGGGTCAAATCGTCCATCTCCCTAGTAGACACTTGAGCATAAAGGTTGTCGAGCCGCGACGTTAAACCAGGCGCTGCACGGGAGGCAACCCGTGAAAAATATTTTTTTCTTTCTTTAGTGTAAAGTTTTTCTTTTATTTTATTTTCTTTTCTTTTTCTTGATTAGGCTTAGATTTGCATTTTATTTAGTAATTTTTTTATTTAGTAATTTAGTAAATTTTTATTTTTTAGTAGGGAATCTATTCATTTAACCAATTTTTGTTTAGTGAGGTGATTTTCAGGTATACCGGAGGAAAAATACTTGGAATCGAGGAAACGAGGCGAGGTATGAAAAATAAAATTTGATGGTGAAACAGAGCACTGGCGCGTTGGCGCCGTGTCACGGAGGCAATGCTCCGCGTTGGCCTCCGTGACACGTTGAAGGCAAATCTGGAATTTTTTAAAAATTCCAGTAAGCCAACGCGTTGGCTCCGTGTCACGGAGGAGGGGCTCCGCGTTACCCTCCGTGACACGTTGCCCTTATCCCAGTGCCGGGTCACACCGGGTTTCCGGGTGACCCGCGTGTTTCCTTTAAATAAACCCCCGATTTTCGCCCATTTTTCCCCATTCCCTCTACCCTCCGCGACCAAACACCCATTCCCCTACCCTCAAGCTCCGTGCCACGTTAATAGGCAAGGAAAACGTCAAGTTTTCGTCGATTCTTCAATTCCAAGGTATGTTTTCATCATCTATCTCAAATTTTTGGCGATTTTTGTCGATTTTGAGCATGTGAGGTGAGATATATCACCCTAGGTAGAAATTACACATGACGTGAATTATTTTGTGATTGATTATGTTCATATTGTTGTAGTTGACGTTTGAACTTATCGATTGATTGAATAGTTCAATTTTGATTGTCGAATTGCATTCTAGGGCTTGGGGTTGTTGAATTTTAACTTGGGTAACTTGATAGTTTGACGAAATTGATGTCGGGGTGTGTTTATTATTTGAGATAAGTCGTGGTAAATATTGTATAATTGTTGAAAGACGACTAATTCTCGAATTTTTGTGGGAAATTGCGTAATATGTGAATTGGTTGAATTGCTTAGATTAGTTGTATATAAAATGTTTGTATTGTTGTTTCTATTTTGTTGTTGTTATTGTTGCTAAGTGCTATGGGTGAATAGCTATCGATAGTAGGATTGGGTTAGCTGTATGAAGTCTGAGTATTTCGCTAGCCGTTATGCTGTCGAATTTTTGTGAACGAACTAAGCAATATGTTATAGTTGATTGTGTTTGGGGTGTAAATAGAGCTATCCTTGCTAAAATGTTGTAAATATTGTTAAAGACTAAGTGTGGGGTAAATTTTGTTTAACCCGACCTTAGCCGAAGCTAACAAGTTTTTAGCTTAACGTTGTGCTTGTTTGTGTAAATTGACAGGTACAATGGACAGCCGACAAGATAAAGGCAAGGGTGCTTCAACCTCAGGCACCGGCAGAAAGAGAATGAGACTGGGCACTGCTGTCCCAGCTGCACCTGCTGTTCCACGCGGTCAACACCACCGATACGGAACACGATGGGTTACCGAGGAAGGAAAGAAGTGGTACGCAAAGCATAAGGAGAACAAGTACTTCCCGGAGGAATATATTGCAAGGGAACCACTTGCACAGGAGTTCCCTCGCATCGTACAAAGGATTGAGGCAGCTGGGCTCAGCTTTATCTTTCAGGAGCCCAAGGAGTGCAACCTTCACTTGGTCCGGGAATTCTACGCCAACTGGAACCCGGCCATCAGGAGCCATACTATTAAAATCAGAGGGCAGATTGTCACTCTGGAACCCCAGCAGTTTAATGCCATCGTGGGAGCGCGGGACACAGACGCCCACGTCCTCCGCCAGTTAAACATCACCCCACCGTACGCCGACATCAGACGTACGTTGTGTGGGGCTCGATCCACAGCCCGATGGAGTAGACACAAAGAGAGGGGTTACCACCAGACTCTACCTTATTCGCAGATGAACAGGGAGGCCAGAATCTGGCTAAAAATTGTATGTTCGTGTCTGATCCCGGGAGTGCATATGACAGACGTGACCCGGGACCGTGTCTGCCTGGTGTATGCCCTTATGAAAGGGCTTGAGATTAATGTGGGGGCAGTCATAATATCCGCCATGAAGAGAGCCAGACTACACTAGGGCCACAGATACGGGTTTGGCGGACTCATCACCACCTTCCTCCGAGGCCTCGACGTTGAGGAAGAAGCCTTGGATTACATTCCGCAGTTGGAGCGGAGGGCCCTTGATGTGACAAAGACCAAGGCCCCCGACACTACACACGGACCGGTGCTGACTCTGGGCGAGTGACATGCTAGTGACGACCAGTATATGGCCCGTATGTTCGGCATGCAGATGCTGCAGCTACAGATAGGTGGGAGACCAGCCACCGAGGATGAATTATGGCAGCTGGAGCTGGACTACCCCTTTGGCGAGAACGCCAGAGCTTTATGCAAGGTGGGGCCAGCCTTTGTGGAGCCGACTGATGACGACGTCCCTACTGATGAGGAGACACGTCGTGAGGACTCTGATGTGGAGTCCGATGACGGCGATGGAGCTGATTCAGATATGGGCGACGAGGCCGCAACACCGGATGAGGAAGTCGAATATTTCGACTAAGCAGGGAGTTTCACCACCCAAAATTTTGTGCTTTGTATTGTTGTGAACACTGGGGACAGTGTTCGATTTAAGTGTGGGGTGGGGAGTAGTTAGGTGCTGGGACATAGGCTCTAAATTTGCTGTATAATTTTTCCTTGACGTTTATGTATATTTGTGCTTTCCCTGTTGTTGTGAACTGATTTGTGATTTATGTGTATATATTCGTTTGTGGCTAATGATGTGTGTTTTTGAAAGTTATGGTTGCCTTTGTAAATATTTTGTAAATTTTGTAAATATTTTTTTTCTTTATCGATATGATCGATATTTTTCAAAATTTTTGCGAAAAGATTTTGCACTTATCAAAATATTTTGTAAATATTTTCTATCGAAATGATCGATGTGTTGCAAAAATTTTGAAGTTTTATTTTTGGGTTTCTCGGAGTTTGTTTTCGGTTCTTTTACCGAGAATAGTCCCATTGAACCGAGGTCATAGTTAGTGACCGTTCCCTATGATGGATGGATGACGACCGTCTTAAGGGAAATGTAGTCGATAGGAGTAGATGTTTTGTTTTTAGTTTCTTTGGTGGATTGCATCAATAAACTGTAGTTGCTTATGGTTGCTAAAATTTCATTGCGTGTTGTAATTGATGTTCAAAATGTGAAAATGATTCGTTTGAAAGCATGCAATTTTGTAAATATGTTGAGTTACCTAGGCTATAAAATTTGGTTCATTATGATTGAGGCTTAATCTTGAATTCATGTAATTGACTAATTAAAGAGTCTGTGAATGCATCTTGATTCGAGCATGTGCATGAAGTGTGAGTGAGGTTTTGCTATTCCATGTCATTGTGAATTGTCTAGAACTTGCCTGGTGTGTATACAAAACGAAATGAAGGAGGTGTAGTGTCGGAAAGGATGTAGGCATTTCTTTGTTTTAACCTTTAGTTTCCATTTTTTTCTTGTCAAATTCTACCTTTTTATATGTTGTATACCCTAGTCAGCCCGTTGAGCCTTTAGCCGATTTCTTTCTTTTGTCCAGATTTATATGAACTAAGCTTTATTCCTTCTTTTCATTAGCCTTAAAGTCTATAAGAAGCTCTTAAGCGCTTACAAAGAACAAAAAATGTTTCCCAAAGTGTTAAAGAGTGAAAAGAGTGAAAAGAAAAGAAAAGCAAGGTGAGGAAAGAAAAGATGATGTTGAAGAGGCACTAGTTGTAATTAAATGATAGTGAGGGTACATGAAAACCCTCTGTTTTGTGTCAAGTGTGCCTGATGAAATGGGTTGTATGAAAGTAAACCAGCATGAATGGGAGAAAAAGAGAAAAGAGAGGAACAATGTCCATGAGTCGATGGGAATGAGTTGAAAAGGCGCTTAAGGATGCTAGCTACTATTATTGGCTAATCCAATATATATATATACTAGATCCATAGCCCAGTTACAACCCATTAAAAGTCATATTTGATCCTACATTGCATTTCTTTATATTAGTGGAGTAATACACTAAGGGCAAGCCTATGGGTCATGACATGATGCATGTGAATTCTTTTGGGAGAGAGAGTGAAATTAATTTTTATATGCCCCTACTTGCATGTTTGTGTGCTGCACGAACATAAAAGGGGAAGTTTCTCTCGAGTTGTGAGGGTACATGCTTGATGAAAGATTGATTTTCGTGTCGAATTTCTTGATTAGTTGATTTGCATGAGTTTGCCGATATCAAGAATCAATTTTTAAAAGTTTAGGAAGCCTCGATGTATTAAGGTCATTGTCTTGTACGACCAAGCATGTTTTCTTGATGATTTGCAAGAATTGAATAATCGGTATGACCGTAGCGTAAAATGGTTGCACCATAGTGACAAAGGTTGAGATGTGATGTGCATGATTTGTGTATGTGTTGTTCGAGGACGAACAAGGATTTAAGTGTGGGGTAAGTGATCTTGGGCAGATTTATATGCCCAAGTGATACTCAAACGTATCATTTTTACCTTGTTTGTTGTGCAATGTGTATATAATATCATGTATTTGTTAATAAAATGCGAATTTATACTAACCAACATGATTAGCATTTGTTTTGCAGGATAATGTGATTTTTAAGAGCTAAAATGCGTGTTGGAACTATGTCGGAGTTGGACTGGGATGCGAGCGTGGAAAAGACCTTGGATGGCACATTTTACACTGGCTCCGCGATGGAGCCGTGCCACGCTGCCATCGCTGTAGCACACTGCCTGGAGACGAAATTAATTGGCAGATTCCAGTGAGGCCTCGCGACAGCTCCGTGGCACGGAGACAGGACTCTGCGATGGCCTCCGTGCCACGTTGAGGCCAATTATCCGGACCCTGCAATTTCCAGAGAGGGTCCGCGTCCACGCCGTGTCACGGAGGCAGTGCTCCGCGTTGGCCTCCGTGACACGTTGCTTGTTATTCCGGAAAAAATTTCCCACTAGTATAAATAGCACACTTAGGTTTATTTTTAATCAGTTTTTAGTTTTTAGACTGAGTTCAGAAGTGGAGAGCAGGAACGTGGGTTTGTGGCAGTTGAAGAATAGAAAAGCTAAGAGTTTTCTTCTCTTCCTTTCTTCTTTCCTTCAATTGTATGCATGATTTACACTCATTTTAGGATGATTAATCCAAGAATGAGTGGCTAATTCCCTTCTTTGCTGAGGTTTTGAACTTGTGTAATGAATTTTGGTGATAATTGATATGGTTTCTTCTTCTTCTTGCATGTTGTTCTATTAATTCTTGTGCTTACTACATTATTGATTTGCCACCATTAATGTATATCTAAAAAGTCCAATTTCACTCGAGAGAGCACGAAATTGGAAAGTTGTGAATTAATAGGGTATTGTTCTTAACTTGATTTGGGAAAATTGGATTTTGATGTGCTTTCTTGATAGAAATATACTTGAAAGCCGTATTAGTCAATTTAGGAACCGAAATTGTAGTGCTAGGTCATAAATTGCATTTGATCACACAAATGTAGACGGATGGTTTATGATTCTAAAGTGAAATTAAATACGAAAGTTTTAATTTCTAGGCAACGTTCTTGGCTAGCAACATGAAGAAGAGGATGACCAAATTATCATGATTATCAAGTTCATTACTCGTTCTTAACCTTGGCATGTGCGTATCCATTGTCTAAATTCTAAAGTAAATAGTTGTTATTAATTGTAGTATATAAATAGTTTAGAAACAAAAACTCACTCAACTCTTGGTTGGATTGTTGTTAACATAGTTAGGGATATAATAGAAATATAGTAAACTAGGCAGTTTTACATATCTAGAGCAGCCTCCTTGGATCGATACTTGGCTACTTAGCCACTTTATTACTTGTTTGACCACGTGCACTTGCGTGACGGTTGATAATATTTAATACCAACCCGAGCAGTACAAGCCGCGAACAGTATGATGAGATATTATTGATGGAAAGCATATTTTCAAGTTAACCATGTTTATGATCATGTTTTTGAGTGAATTAAGTATTTCCAAGTATTTTAAATTATTGGTCAAGCCCATATGTTCAAGTATGATTTATGATTCATGTTAAATTAGCTTACCACATAATTTTGGAGTCTAGACTCCCAAATTACTCAGCTCATGGTATGATTTGAGCCAAGGCTCCTCATGTATGATTCAAATTTATATGTATTTATGATTATTTAGCTTCTTAAATAGACGATGGTCAGCTGCATTGAAACAAAAGATGGAGAGCATATGCATATTTTTGGGAGTAGTGTCTAGCATCGAGTAGGCTAAGGGTCAGTCAACCCTATGCTTCAGAACTACGCGCCAATGCAGGTATGGTCAGATTACTTTGGGACCTCACTTGTGAGCTATCCCCTACCCCGAATGAGCCTTCAGCTTGATATCGATATCATGGTATCTTCCTTAACCTTGGCAAGGCTTTGGACGGCTCTACCCACTTGAGTGTGATAGTTGGGACCACGTAAGCTCTATTGTTGTAATATCGGTTATATGACGAGTCTCCCATTGTTCCTCATGATTTTAGTTATGCATGTTTATTGTTCATAATATCTATATATGTTCTGAAGCAGGTTTGACCTAATATTTAGTTTTACTAATGACTATCTGATTTCAGCTTTGGGTCAATCGATTCAGTTATGATGCTATGTTATGTTCAGATCATGATTTCAGAAAATAGCATGCAAGCCCTATTTTTGGATTCTTATCTTGATTATGTTTTTATATCATGCATGGTTTAAATGATTTCTACTTATTTAAGAGATTTTACTTATCTTGCATACTTGGTACAATCCACGTACTGACCGTATACTCTATGCTATATCATTTTATGATACAGACTCCGATCTTCAAATTTAGCCCCATCACTAGCCAGCTTTCGGAGTAGCATCAGCCCCTGTTGATGAGTCCTTATCTATCGAGGGCCCCTCTTTATATAGTTATGATTAAGTATTTTCAGTTTTCAGCTTTAGAGAGTTTGTTAGGTTCTTGTTTCATCAACTCATCAGACTTAGAGGCTTTTCAGACAATAGAATGTAATCAGCTTCAGACTCGTGTGTATTTATGATGTTATGCTTATTTCAGAATTCCGCTAATTTTATCATGTTGATCTTCCACTTTTATGATTGAGCTAGATGTTATGTTCATGCCATGGGTCGACTTGGAGTCCCTCAGGGTTCCTTGTCCTGTGTTGCGATCCGGGCCTACGTTCAGGTCGTGACACATTTTTATGTGTTTAATTTAACTATCTAATAGAAGAATGAGAGTACACATAAAAAAAGTTTAAAATTTGAATTGAAATCCATATGTATATATAAAAGGAGATTTTAGACATGCTAATGTGGCATGCTTCTATGACTTTCATTCCTATTTATCTTTTTCATAATTTATTTTTGAGTATTTTCTCTATTTTAAAATATATCTATATATTAATTATCAATATAATTTTTCCCTAATAATAAAATAGTTTGCATTATAACCCAATTAAATCATTTGTAGTTACAATGATTTTTATTGTTTATTAATCTCTAAATAATTATATATTAATTAATTCTTGTGTATCTTCATATATATATATATATATATATATATATATATATATATTAATTTACTTAAGGTAGTAAATTTATTTTTCTTTAATATTATTTTTTCCCTCCCAAACAAGCCATATAGAAAGAATTCACGTTGCCTTTTCTTTCCCTTCATTTTGTATATTTACTTATATATATATATATATATAGAAAATACTTAAAAAGAACGATCAATGGCATTATAGTAATTTTGATCATTTTAAATGGTACACTCGTGTCACGCCCCACCTTGGGAGGCATGACTGGCACCTGGTGTCG
Organism: Datura wrightii; assembly: GCA_035772735.1. NCBI lineage: Eukaryota > Viridiplantae > Streptophyta > Magnoliopsida > Solanales > Solanaceae > Datura > Datura wrightii. The sequence goes on from JASDFA010000002.1 coordinate 12,835,315, forward strand.
TACTAGGGCTGAACTGGCCTGACTGAACTTACGCACCTCTGGTGCATGACTAACACTAAATCTCAAATCAAGAAAATGACGGGCTATATTTCGGCTGTAAACACAGTCCCCGGCCGACAAGGCCTTATAACTACCTCTAAAAGAAAATAGCTAACCAGAAACAGGTAATAATGGGAATTCTATGCGGGCCGACAAGGTCACCATGATGTCTAGTTATGACTATAAAATAAATTCAGTTCTAAACTAAGTTATGGCCGTCAAGGCCGCTATCTAATAGCTAAAGAAGGCCCAATACGACCAATATGTAAGATAAAGCATGCACGGGCCCCACAAGGCCATCGACAGCTAACAACAGGGAATCTAAAATAATCTGCAAGCCTCTAGGAGTGATATACTAGTTGAGACAAGGCCCCGACCTACCCATAAACTGTACACACAAAAAGAGAGTCAACCTTCTAACTATGAGCTCCAGAGGAAAGGAGCCGATTGCACTGCCGATTTGGCTGAAAACTAGGAAGGTCCTGATCTATTCCCATCCACACCTGTAGGCAAGTAATGCAGCTCCCTAGGAGGGCGTCAGTACAATATGTACTGAATGTGTAAGGAAGTAACTGTAAATAACTGAATGAACTGAAAAGGAAACTGAAAGTAACTAAAAGGAAGGGATAGAAATACCACCTGAATAATTGTACTTCTTACTGCCTAACCTATTAGTAACTAATGCAAACAAGAACCTTACCTGGATCCCATAAGCCGGAAGGTACAACCAGCACAAAATAACTCAAAATCGGAGCCCCCATAAGCCCTGGTGAGTACACTTCAATCTATATACCCCTAACAAGGTCATACTGAGTCATCTAGCAACTATAGCCGTCCTACCAGTCCCATGGGTCTATAATTGAGCCTGCTCAGCCCCTGAACTATAGCGTGTCTGAGTCCGTTGGACTCCTGATATCTGATATTTGCACCCCGGGCACCAGTCTCGATAGGGGGTGTGGTGTAGTGCTGATCAGCATAAAATTGTCCAACCATGGAATGGACTGTACGAGGACCTTGGACCCCATCTTCGTCCCTTGCGTATGGCATACCGCTCCTTGGAGCGACGTCATCTCGCCCCTGGTGGGCGTTGACACAGCCAGTAACACTGGGATTAGTCAGGGAAGGCTATATAGGCATAATCAATCCCCAAACTAAACATGGAATACTGATCTCATCTAATAACAACAGATCCATAATAGATATGCTTATGATCTTCTTACTGGGATTCAGACTAAATTATAATACTAAAAGAACTAACTTGCCGAAGACATTTGCCTTAACATACCTGGATCACCGATTTATAATTAGCTAGCGAGTTTCAATCAGTATTCAACAGCTTTTTCTAACTATAATCGTACTACTGGGAGAATGAGGCTAGTTTCAGTACTAAATTCGGCAAAAATGATAACTTTCTATATAAATATTAACTATACTTCAACTTAACGGAACATGGTCGAAAATGTATAATTTCTCAAAAGTTCAGAAGGGAGAAATACTTACTTGAAGCCTGTGATTGTATAGAAATTAGTTTGGAGAAATTTTGACAACTTCTACTCGGCGGGGCTATGATTTTCCGGGTGAATTTTGAGAAACTAACTCCGTAGTTATGCTCCCTGCAGGCTTATAATTCGATACCTGAAGTTAATTTGGATTTGGATGACGTTTGGCAGCGTAAATGGAGGAAAATTAACTAAAAGTGGCGTGTTCCTCTTCTCTAATCGTGGGTCTGTTAATTTGCAATAAAACAAATGAAAACATGAAATGTTATATAAAACTTGGGCGGTGAACACGGGGTTCATGGCACGGACCCCAACGCTCCAACTCTGTGCCATGTCACGGAGCCCAACGCGCCAGGGAGGGGTCCCTGACACATTGCCTCTTTGGGCAGCTGGTCCGGCTCTCTCCCCTGCAAGCTTAACTCTGCGCTCGTTCGACCTTTTCCAGCCCCTTTCTCGTACGCGTTGTACTCTAGAACTCCTGAATAACGTACAGATAGGCCAACAAAACATTAGAAATTTACGGGGTGTAACATCCTCCCCCCTTAGGAACATTCGTCCTCAAATGTCACTTATAGGAGTTTAACTTTTCAACTATTATTTTGGAAAAATCTCAGCAGAGTCTCCTCTATAATATGGGCTATCTAAAAACCCTGAAATGCAGAAAAGTCCAACACAGGCACTTCACATAACACTATAACAACTATTTCACAAGGCTGGAGTCAACTGAGCAATATATATGACATAAATCGTGAAACAACAATTGAATCAATAACTTACCTCAACTGCATAGTCTGGACTAAGCCTAGAACAAATGAGGATATCTAGATTTCATATCATCCTCAGCTTCCCAGATCATCTCTTCTCTATTCCTATTTCTTCCATAACACTTTTAAAAAACGACATCTTTAGTTCTCAACCTACAAATTTGTCGATCTGATATGGATACTGGAACCTCTTCGTAGGCTAATTCCTCAGTAACCTGGACATCCTCAACTGGCACAATTAGGGATGGATCTCCTATGCACTTTTGTAACATCGACACATGAAAGACCTGGTGAACAGATTCTAACTCTCAAGGCAAATGTAACTCGTATGCCCCTAGCCTATTCTCCGGAGGATTCGATATGGTCCTATAAATCTCGGGCTATGATTGCCTTTCTTACCTAACCTCATCACGCCCTTCATTGGTGAAGCTCTCAAAAATACCCAGTCACCTACATCAGATTCCAGGTCTCGATGCTGTATGTCATCGTAAGATTTCTGACGGCTTTGCGGTGTTAGTAGGCATTCTCTGATAAGTTTCACTTTCTCCTCTGATTGATGGATTATATCTGGTCCAATTAACTATGATTCTCCTACCTCGAACCAACCAACTGGGGACCTGCATTTCCGCCCATATAAGGCCTCATAAGGTGCCATCTGGATTGTTGAATGATAACTGTTATTATAAGAAAATTCAATAAGGGGTAAATGTTTGTCCCAACTGCCTCTGAAATCTAATACGCACCCCCGCAACATATCCTCGAGTGTCTGAAAACTAACCTCTTCCTTTTACAGCCAGACAACTGGCAGATAAGCTGGGCATCTAAAGAACATAAGATCCGAGTTGCCGCCAGGCATAAAAGTCATATTGTCAACTAGGAAAATTAATTGTACGTTCTGCTTGCCCGTTGGTTTGAGGGTGGAAGACTTTACTCAGGTTAACATGTGTCCTTAGGCCTTTCTGAAAGGACTGCCAGAATTTAGCTGTGAACTGCACCACTTTGTCAGAAATAATTGATACTGGAACACCATGCAATCAAACTATCTCTCTAATATACAATTCAGCATAGTCCTCGGTTGAGAAGGTAGCTCTGACTGGCAAAAAATGAGCTGACTTCATCAATCTATCGACAATCACCCAGATGGAGTCAAATCTGCATCTGGTATGGGGTAATCCAGTCACAAAATCCATGTTGATTGCTTCCCATTTCCACATAGGAACTGTTATTTCCCATGTCAATCCGATGGGCTTTTGATGTTCCACCTTCACCTGCTGGCAATTAGGACATGGTGCTACAAATTCTGCTACCTCCTTCTTCATTCCCGGCCACCAGTAAATTTCTTTTATGTCATGACACATCTTTGTTGAACCTGGGTGAAAATAATAACGGGAATAATGCACCTCTGCCATAATTTGTTGGCGAAGTCCTGTCATATCTAAAACACAGAGGCGACCCCTATATCTCATGACCCCATCTGTGGTTACTTCAAAAATTGATACTTCCCCTTGCTAAGCTTTATCTCTGAGCTGGACCAGGTTAGGGTCTTCATATTGCCGTTCTTTCACCTCTACATCTAAGGATGATACCGCAGTATTCTGGATCACTACTCCACTATCTGTCAAGTCTACTATTCGAACGGCCAAACTGGCTAACTGATGCAATTTCCGGGCCAATTCTCGTTGTTCGGGCTTCAAGTATGCCAAACTTCCCATGGATTTGTGGCTGAGGGCATCTGCCACAACGTTAGCCTTTCCTAGGTGATATAAAATGTTCACATCATAATCCTTCAACAGTTCTATCCAGCGACGCTGCTGCAGATTCAATTTTTTTTGTATAAAGATATACCGAAGGCTCTTATGATCAGTAAAAATGTCCACGTGCACCCATAGAGATAATGTCTCCAAATCTTTAAGGCGTGGACTACTACCGCTAACTCCATGTTGTGAGTGGGATAGTTCTTTTCATGCTTCCTCAGCTGCCTCGAAGCATATGCAATCACCCTACCATGTTGCATCAGAACACATCCCAACCCGATGCTCGAAGCATCACAGTACACTACATAACCCTCTGATCCTTCTCGCAAGGATAACACTGGTGCTGATGTCAACCTATTTTTCAACTCCTGAAAACTCTATTCACATGCTTCAGTCTAGTGAAATTTAGTTGCTTTCTGAGTTAACTTGGTCAAAGGCGCTGATAAAGTAGAAAACCCCTCTACAAATCTTCTGTAATACCCATCTAACCCTAGGAAACTGCGTACCTTAGTCGGAGTTGTAGGTATAGGCCAAGTCTTTACTGCCTCGATCTTTTGTGAATCTACCCGAATACCATCCTCTAACACAACATGGCCCAAAAAAGCCACTGAATTCATCCAAAACTCACATTTAGAAAATTTCACGTACAACTGACGATCCCTAAGAATCTGGAGCATTGTCCGTAGATAATCTCGATGTTTTGTATCCGAGCAAGAATATACCAGAATGTCATCAATAAACACTATCACAAACAAGTCTAGATACAACCTGAACATACTATTCATCAAATCCATGAATACCCTGTTGGAGCATTCGTTAGTCCAAAGGACATGACTAGGAATTCAAAATGGCCATACCTGGTCCTAAAAGCGGTTTTTGGGAATGTCCCTCTCTCGAACCCAAACCTGATGATACCCAGATCTTAAGCCAATTTTTGAGAAATACTTCTCCCCTTGTAACTGGTCAAACAAGTCATTTATTCTGGGGAGAGGGTATTTATTCTTGATGGTGACTTTATTTAGCTGCCGGTAGTCTATACACATGCGGAGGGAGCCATCCTTCATTCTCACAAATAGAACTGGCGCACCCCACGGTGAAGTACTCGGCCTGATGAAGCCCTTATCTAACAGATCTTTCAACTATTCCTTCAATTCTCTGAGCTCGGCAGGAGCCATTCAATATGGAGGGATGGATATAGGCTGAGTACCTAGTAATAAATCAACTGCAAAATCTATCTCCCGTTCTGGGGGAATACCAGGAAGTTTATCCGGGAATACGTCTGGAAATTCACTAACTACTGGAATGGATTGGAGAGTTGGGGACTCAGCTTGAACATCCTGAACACTGACAATATGATAGACACAACCCTTTGCTATTAACTTCCTCGCCCAAAGATAGGAAATAAACCTACCTTTTGGCGTGACTGCATTACCTTTCCATTCCCGTACTACCTCCCCTGGAAAGTGGAATCAGATAGTTTTGGTCCAACATTCTACATTGGAATAACATGGTGCTAGCCAATCCATACCCATAATTGCATCAAAGTCAATCATTTCTAATTCTACCAAATCTGCTAAAGTCTGGCGACCAACAACCTCTATTGTGCACTCTCGGTAGACTCTTTTAGCTATGATGGAATCACTGACAGCTGTGAACACCGAAAAGGTCGCTGAAGCAACTCTAGCGTAATACCGAACTTACGGGCCACTAATGGTGTAACATAAGACAAAGTAGAGCCTAGGTCTATCAAGTCATACACAAAATAAGAGCAGATGTCTAGCATATGTCTAGCATACCTGTCACCACATCTGGCGACCATTCTGACTCTTGTCGTCCCGGTAAAGCATAAGTGTGATCTGGACCGGTGCCTGAGCTAGATGCCCCTGATCTTCCTCAATCTCTGCTGACTGGAGCTGAGGGCCTACACCTTGCTAGAGATGCTGAGGCACATGACCCTACTGAAGATTTATCCTGTTGGTCCCGATCACTCTGACCCATCGTTGGACAGTCCCTCATTAGATGACCCTCCTGCCTGTAGATGTAACCTGCAGAAGAACCATACCTACATGCACCAAGATGGCGTAGACTAAAATAGGGCAAAGTGACACGGTAAATCTACTCTGCTCTGACCCCATTTGCTGTTACAGACCTGATGGTCATGAACTATCACCGGGTCCTGACTGCCCCCGATGGCCTGATCTACTACCCTGCTGCTGCTGGGGAGGTGGGGGTATGGGTGGTCTACCTGATAGTCATGGCCTGGGTCTGCCTTGGAACTCCGCCTGAAGGTCACTAGGTCTGACCCTGCGACACTGCTCCTGATTTTCCTTGTCTATTTCCCGATGTCGCTGTCTGATCCCCTCGATATTTTGAGCAAATGCCTGAACACGGCAATATCCATATCCTCTTGCAGATTAACTATAATACAAGTCTCTACATATTCTGGATTCATCCCTATAATAAACCGGTGCACCCTGGCTAGCATGGTATCTACAAAAGTCGGTGCATATGGGGCCAGGGAATCAAACCTCATAGCATACTCCCGAACATTCATCGAGCCCTGCTTCAAATGCAAAAAATGATCTACTTGTGCCTGTCGGATCTCTTGTGGCAAATAATGGTCCAAGAAGACCTCTTAAAAGCTTAACCAAGTTGGAGGGGGAACATCTCTACCTCGAGACCTTTCCCAACTCTCGTACCATAATATTGATATGTCCCGTAGTCGAAATACCGCTAACTCAACTAATTCTGAAGGTGCAGCATGCATTACTCTAAAGATCCACTGCAGCTGGTCCAAGAAGTCCTGAGGGTCCTCATCTCGGTCTGTCACCATAAATTGCGAGGGACTCAGAGCAAGAAACTCTCGAACCTTCGAACTACCTGGTCCTCCTAAAGACTCCGCAACTATGGGTGCCACTGGCTGATGGTCTGCGGCCATCATCTGGGCTATCATAAAAATAACACTCCTAACCTCCTGATCTGATGGCATCAGTATAGAGATGGCTGGAGGCGGTGCCGACACATCTGCCACTCTGGACGGCTCCTGGCATAGAGGAGAGTGCCGGGGAGATGGAGATGTAGTCTCCTTATCGCCCTCAGATCGGGCTGACTCTGACTGAGGCACCCTACTAGTGCCTTCTCCTACTGCAACATCTAATTTTCCTTCTAGTCGTGGTCTGTCGCGCGTCCGTCATTTCTCTATAGAAAAGTAGATTATGGTAAGCTTAGGGACTCGTCCCTATATAGCACAACTCTATAGTACGACTAGAAGAGAAAGAAGAGTAACCATCCTAACATGCCTTGCAGCCTCTTGTCTATAGTATGTGGTGCACAACACATCCATAGACAAGACTCTACTTAACATGGCTTGCAGATTCTCTGGGATATGACCTGCTCTGATACCAAGTTTGTCACGCCCCACCTTGGGAGGCATGACTAGCACCTGGTGCCCTACTAGGGTCTAAACTGTCCCGACTGAACTTACACACCTCAAGTGCACGACTAACACTAAATCTCAAATCAAGAAAACGATGGGCTACATCTCGGCTTTTAAACACAGCCCCCAACCGACAAGGCCTTATAGCCACCTGTAAAAGGAAATAACTAACAAGAAACAGGTAATAACAGGGAATCCTATGCGGGCCGACGATACCACCATGATGTATAGTTATGATTGTAAAATAAATCCAGTATTAAACTAGCTATGGCCGACAAACCCGCTATCTAACAGCTAAACAAGGCCCTACACGGCCAACACGTAAGATAAAGCATGCACGGGCCCCACACATCCATCGACAGCTAACCACAGAGAATCTGAAACAATTTACAAGCCTCTAGGAGTGACATACTGGTCGATACAGGGCCCCGACCTACCCGTAAACTGTACACACAAAAAGAGAGTCAACCTTCTAACTATGAGCTCCGGAGAAAAAGAGCCAATGGCACTGCTGATCTAGCTGAAAACTAGGAAGGTCCTGATCCGTGCCTATCCGCACCTTCAGGCAAGTAATGCAGCACCCCAGGAGGGTGTCAGTACGATATGTACCAAATATGTAAGGTAATAACTATAAATAACTGAATGAACTAAAATGAAACTGAAAGGAAGGGATAGAAATACCACCTGAATAGTTGTACTTCTTACTGCCTAACCTATTAGTAAATAATGCAAGATAGAAATATCACCTGAATAGTTGTACTTCTTACTGCCTAACCTATTAGTAACTAATGCAAACAAGAACTTTACCTGGCCCCCACAAGCTAGAAGGTACAACCAACAAAATAACCCATCTAGGGCCCCCATAAGCGCTGGTGAGTGCACCTCTGTCTATATATACCCTAACAAGGTCACTGAGTCATCTAACAACTATAGCCGTCCTACTAGTCCCCTAGGTTTGCAACTGAGCCTGCTCGACCCCTGAACTATAACTATGTCTGAGTCCGATGGACTCCTGATATCTGATATCTGCACCCCGGGCACCAGGTTCGACAGGGGGTATGGTGTAGTGTCGATCGACATAAAATAGTCCAGCCATTGACTGGAGTGTATGAGGACCTTGGACCCCATCTTCGTTCCTTGCGGACGACATACCGCTCCTTGGAGCATCTCATCTCACCCCTGGCGGGCGTCGACACAGCTAGTAACCCTAAGGTTGGTCAGGGAAGGCTATACAGGCGTAATCAATCCCCAAACTAAACATGTAATACTGATCTCAGCTAATAACAACAGCTATTCATAATAGATATGCTTCTAATCTTCTTACTGGGATTCAGACTGAGTTACAACACTAAAAAAAACTAACTTGCTGAAGACATTTGCCTTAACATACCTGGATCGCCGATCTCTAATTAGCTGGCGAGTTTCAATCCGTATTCAATAGCTTTTTCTAACTGTAATCATATTGCTGAGAGAATGAGACTAGTTTCAGTACTAAATTCGGCAAAAATGATAACTTTCTATGTAGATATTAACTATACTTCAACTTAACGGAACATGACCGAAAATGTATAATTTCTCGAAAGTTCAGAAGGGAGAAATTCTTACTTGAAGCCTATGATCGTATAGAAATTATTTTAGAGCAATTCTGACAACTTCTACTCGGCGGGGCTATGATTTGTCGGGCGAATTTTCAGAATCTAACTCCGTAGTAATGCTCCTTGCAGGCTTATAATTTGATACTTGAAGTTAATTTGGATTTGAACGACGTTTGATAGTGTAAACGGAGGAGAATTAACTAAAAATGGCGTGTTCCTCTTCTCTAACAGTGGGTCTGTTAATTTGGAATAAAACAAATGAAAACATTGAACCTTATATAAAACTTTGGCGGTGGACTTAGGGTCCGTGTCACGGACCCCAATGCGCCAACTCTGGGCTGTGTCACAGAGCCCAATGCGCTAGGGAGGGTTTCGTGACATGTTTGCCCTTCGAGCAGCTGGTCCATCTCTCTCCCTTGCAAGCTTGACTCCGCGCTCGTTCGACCTTTTTTCGGCCCCTTTCTCATATGCATTGTACTCTAAAACTATTGACTAATGTACGGATAGACCCACTAAACGTTAGAAATTTATGGGGTGTAACAGAGTAATAGGAGGTTTTGATTGTTGAATTTTGGGTAATGGTTACTTCTTAAGGTTCCTCTTATTAATATTGACGGGTGAGACAAGGTGAAGACCTAGAACTAGGTGGAAGGAAAGGGTTTCTTATTAAATTGCCCTAAAAAGAGAAGGATTTGATCTAATTAGGACCTATCTTGAGGAGTGATTAACTAATTACTATATGTGTGTAGATTTTGAACGATCTGAAGCATCGAGAAAGGGAAAAGCTCTTGTAGAGTAGCGAAGTCAGTAACTTCAATTAATCTAGGTAGGTTATGGTTGGAGGGTTAGACCATGCTTAATGACCTATATACTAAGGTGATAATCTTATGTGATTGGTCTTCAGACATCTCTTGTTGTGAGTTTGTCTTGCGAATGAGTATGATTACCATGTTGATAGAAAATAATAATTAATATGTTGTTAAGTTTATGTGAAATTATGAAGTGAATTGCTTGTCATGAATTGATCATGTGAATATAGAATCGGAAATTAGTGTATACGTGAATGTGTATGACTTGCATACTTGTTGTTATACAAAAATTAAGAATGATTAGGAGAGTAACTATATCTTGAATTGAGAGGCTCAAGCCCGAGGGGAGCATCCGGGCGAGCGAATGTTATTATCGAGTGACTCATGCCCGAGGGGAGCATTCGGGCGAGCGAATATTATTATCGAGTGGCTCGTGTCTGAGGGGAGCATCCGATCGAGCATATGAGTGGGAACAGGTGCCATGTTAACATAGTATATGGATTTCTAGAGTCCCCTGCAAGTCATGACTGGATGTGCAGAAATAAGACCCTCTGGCATGTGTGTACATGAATTGTGTGGATGAGTGTTAGGGGGAGATGGTGGAGGCGTGTGCCAGTCATGTTATCCTTAATTTTGTCATTTGTGTATTGTTTTGTAATTCCATTTATATTCATGAGGTTGAATGAGAAACGTGCTAAGGAAATGTGTAAAGCACCGTGGATATGATGTGAGTTGATAACGAAAAACATGTCTTTAGTTTTAAGTTTGACTTTGTCACTGTGTGTAAATATTGAGTAGTTGTTGCTGTGATTAACTATGGACTTGTAAGTCTTAGTAGCTGATATGATTGTTGTTTTTAATTGTACATGTCTAGTGAATTTATGGAGTATGTGCAATGCTAAACTGCTGAATTGACGAACTGTTCAACTGTTGAATGGATAAACTGAGAGATAACAGCTATGTCGAGCTACTGCCTAAGTAGTACCGCTGCAGCAGAACTATTTCCGCTGTAGCGAGACTGCTGCAGCGAAAATGGCCCAATCCAATAAGCAGGTCGGTTATCCCCTATGTAGAACTATTGTGTCTGAATTTGTGTTGTACTTCCCTAAATGTTGTATACTAATAGTATATTATTATTACTCGATATACGTGTTATTATTTAGGATCGGCCGATGATGCCTACCAGTACCATTTTATATACTGACCCTACTCCTATACTTCTTTTCTGAGTGTAGAGTTCGAGCCAGACAGTTCTTCACGTCATCACCTGTAGAGCAGAAGAATCGGAATTGAGAAGGTGAGCAGAAGAAGTTGCAGTTAGGGGTGGGCAAAAAAACCGAAAACCGAAAAACCGAACCGAACCGAATTAATTCAGTTTTTCGGTTTCGGTTTTTTCGGTTTTTCGGTTTGGTTTCAGTTTTTTTTTTTTTTTAAATTTCGATTTTTCGGTTCGGTTTTCGGTTTTCATATTTCGGTTTTTCGGTTTAACCGAAATTTTACATATTTTTTTTTAAAAATTATAACTTAATTTCAAAAAAATAAAAATACTACACCCAACCCAAATCTCAAAGCACATTTACATTTAGAGAATTATTTATATAATTGATACAATTGCTTAAGTTTTTTTTACAAATAACAAGTTTTATAATAGTTTTAGCATGTTAAGAAAATTCTTACTATTATTAATATGCTTTGAAAGAAAAATGAAATATATAATATTTATTTAACAAGAAATTAGGGACCATAGATTATTAAAATCTTAAAAGACCCTTAACTTTTTATTGGTTTTATTATAAGGATATTAAGCATATGAGAAAATTTATTATCAAAAATTCAAATGTTATGTATGTACTACTAAATGTAAATCAATTGATCCCACTATTTTCTTTATTTAAAAAGTTAAAATTAAGCTTAGTTGAATTAAACTTTAGAATTCAAACTTAAAATAATTTATTTTGAATTTAAAAAGATAAAACAACTCATTTTTAATTTAAAAAGTAGCTCATTTTGTAAGTTAAAAAATAGCCCATTAATTAGGCCCATAACCGAAAAAACTGAATTAGAAAAACCAAAAAAACCGAACCGAATTTGAAAAAAACCGAACCGAACCAAATTAGTTTGGTTCGGTGTTCGGTACACTACATGAAAAACTGAAAACCGAAAAAACCGAACCGAAAAACCGAATGCCCACCCCTGGTTGCAGTTCACTCTCCCGTTGCAGATGTCTTTTCTTTTCAGAAATCTAAAGATTTTGTTTACTTTGAGTTGTTAGTTTTCTTAGTATTGTAAAACAGACATCCGGTGCAATGACAATCAGGTTCTGGGAATTGGTTTTATTAGTTTTTGGTTTGCGCAGTATATTGGTTCAAGGTTTGTTTTGAAGAGTATGATAGTTGTTTTCTTTATGAATGTCTCGTTTTGGGGGTTAGTATCGGGATTCGTTGGTTCGCCCACCTCAGGGGGGTGGGAGTGGGAATAGTGTGGGTACCAATCATGACCACCTGGGTTGTGACACTACTTTAGCCAACGGTTTGGGATGTGTGTGTGTGTGTGTGTGTATCTTATAGATTTAGAAGACATAAAACAGATTTATAGATATATATTCTTGGATATCATTTTATATCTTAGTAATATATAGATATATAATTCAAATTTTAAAATAAACGTGCAGAAAAATTTAAACACTAGAAATATCTTAATTTGAATATTTAATAAATAAAAAGAGTACAAATCTGAAACCTGTAATTTTTTTAACTGCCATTGTCGTATTTTTTTTTAAATTTAAATATTTTTGTAGTTGCTATTTTCTTGAAGGTGATTTTTCCGTCTCCTTTAATTATATATAACTATAAAAATAGATAAATAATTGAGAGCTACATGATTTTAGAAAATAATATATAGTATACTACTTTAGCCAACGATCAGTTTGATTTAATATATATACATATATATACATACATATATATATATATATATATATGTATATATATGTATGTATGTATGTATAGATTTAGCAGATATAAAATATTTTTATAAATATATATTTGTGGATATCATATTATATCTTAATAATATATAGACATAAATTTCGAATTTTAAAATTTAATCCCCCAAATATAAGAATAAAAGTGAGAATATAAAATAGAATAATGATGCTTTTTGATAAAAAAAAATGTACCTTTCATATCTTTTCAATACACTGTCATATCTCTATCTTGAATGAAATATGTCCTTTCTTTCTTTCTTTCTTTCTTTCTTTCTTTCCCGTGTGTGTTGATAGGTAAGGAAATTAAACATGTCAACTTTATTATTTGGATTCTCAAATTTAAATTGAAAAGTAAAAAAGAAAAAAGAAAAAAGAAAAAAAAACCTTAATTATAATTATTTCAAAAAATTTGAGACATACCTAAACAGAAATAGAGGAAGAATACTAAAAAGCATGAAAATTTAGACCATTCATCCATCATCTTTTTCAATAATAAAAAAAAAGGTTAAATAAATTTGTAAATTCAGCTATCTACAGAATTAGAAATAATCAAGACAAAAATTATGTCTTTGTCCTTTTAGAGAATGGATTCATAAATTACCTGTTACTTTTGTGGTTAGAATAAGATATATCATAGTATCGTTGTTTGATCATTTTACAGAATATCATAATTCAACTCTAAAACAAATATTGGAGAACTGTAATTTGATATACCTTTATTTATTAAAAAAACTACTTCATGCATCAATAATTTTAAAACTGCCAAAACGAACTGTAATTTGATATACCTTTATTTATTAAAAAACTACTTCATGCATCAATAATTTTAAAACTGCCAAAACACTTCTTTTATGAAGAATGTGATTTTTTTTGAATAAAATAATTTTTTAAATATAAAATTCTTGAAATAAAAGAAGTCTTTTTCCCCTAAGATTGTCATTCTTGAAAATTGTTTTAATCCGATTTATTAAATTTTTAAAAAATTAAAAAATTTAAACTATGCTTCATGTTTGTGTGTGTGAGAGCTAGTGAGGAGATGAGGGTAAGAGACATGCACTTAGGTTAGTTTTTATTTTATTTTTGAATTATTGTGTTTATATTTTTAGATCAATTTATGATAATTTTTCTTCTAATATTTTATATTATAATTTAAAGTTAATCTATTAGATAAATTCAAATACTCTTTTTAATTTGAAAATAATTCTATATATATATATATATATATATATATATGTATGTATGTATGTATGTATGTATGTATATGGACTCCAAAAATTGTGCATTATTTAAGAATTTTTTTAATTTTGAAAGTTATCAAACTCTTATATAATTTAAACTAAAAAATAAAATTTATTTAAACTAACATATTTATTCACATTAAAGATACACAGTGCATCTTAAAAACATGCAGTCATAATCTAAGACACGTTTACAACTCTCTTTGTTTGAAAGTTATTAATTTTTTATATTAACAATATATTTAAGCTAAAACATTAATTTTAATTAAATTAATAGGCACCACAAAAGTTATTTTAAAATATAAAACTACTTCTAAAGTATCATCACAAATAACAAAAAATAGAAATCACCAACTTATTTAAATAGAAAATACCTCTTATGTGCTTATCATTATTTAACTTTAATTTTAATTTTTTTGAGAAAAAATTAAAAATGAGCTGAATTATTTTATGATTTTTCCTAATGGTTAAATTCAAAGTACTACTCCAAATTATGATCAAATTCAGAAATATTAAAACACAATTTTTTGGCTCATTCTTATGAAAAAGATTTCACCGAGATAGAAGATAACTTGACCAATTTAAGAATCTATATAATCAAATAAATTTAGACTAAAAGATAAAATATTATATATTTAATATTTAGTTATTTTCAAATGTAAAAATAGTAACTAATTACCTAACTTAACTAATTTATCTTAAAAATGCCATATGTCTTTCCTTAAGCTGTCACTTGTCTTAATCATGAGCAAGACTTTCTTCCTTTTAAGTATATATATAAACTCCGAAAATCGTGCATTATTTAAGACTTTTTTTTTTAATTTTGAAAGTTATCAAATTTTTATATAATTTAAACTAAAAAATATATTTTATTTAAACTAACATATCTATTTACGTTAAAGATAAACACTGAGTCCTAAAAACTTTCCGTCATAATCTAAGACACGTTTATGACTCTCTTTATTTGAAAGTTATCAATTTTTTATATTAATTATATATTTAAGCTAAAACATAAATTTTAATTAAACTAATAGCACCACCAAAGTTATTTTAAAATATAAATTACTTCTAAAGCATCATCACAAATAAGAAAAAATAAAAATCACCAACTTATTTAAATAAAAAAAAATAACTCCTATTTGCTTATCATTAATTCAACTTAATTTTTTTGAGACGAAATTAAAAGTGATCAGAATTATTTTATGATTTTTCCTAATGATTAAGCTTAAATTATTACTCCAAATTATGATCAAATTCAAAAATATTAAAATATAATTTTTTGGCTCATTCTTATAAAAAAGTTTTCACCGAGATAGAAGATAACTTGACTAATTTAAGAATCTATATAATAAAATAAATTTAGATTAAAAGATAAAATATTATATATTTAATATTTAATTATTTTCAAATTTAAAAATAATAACTAATTACCTAACTTAACTAATTTGTCCTAAAAATGCCACATGTCTTTCTCCTATGCTGCCACTTGACTTGATATTGGGCTAGACTTTTTTTCTTTTAAATATATATATAGATATACATATGTCTATAAATGTACTTATATTGTAGTGAATATTTATCTTGTTTCTTTGGAGAAAAGTTACGGTTAATTTTTCCCTGTAAATAAAGGGGTTCTCCTTAATTGTATTTCATCCCTCAAAAGAGAAATAAGTATTAATCTCTCTTCTCTCTTTCTCTACAATATTCTTGTCCTTCTTGCTTTATTATTTCATAACACGTTATCAGCACGAGACTACCATCTCAAAATTTGAAGGCTAAGGTATTATATATTTTTTTCCTCTT
This sequence comes from Datura wrightii, assembly GCA_035772735.1. Taxonomy (NCBI): domain Eukaryota; kingdom Viridiplantae; phylum Streptophyta; class Magnoliopsida; order Solanales; family Solanaceae; genus Datura; species Datura wrightii. The sequence continues at coordinate 12,851,238 of JASDFA010000002.1, forward strand.
CTTTTTAATATGACTAATCTTACGAAACTCTAATTCGTTGCCCTTTAAAGTTCGAGCAAGAACTACCTTTCATAGGTGTTGGATATTGAAATCCATATTGATAAAATGGGTCTTGGAGACACCATTAAAAAAGAAAACAAAGCATAATATCAAGATCATGCTAAGATTATGATATTCTTGCATCATCATCTTGACAAAATTCAGAAAATTAAATATCTCACGGTTAAGGATCTACTTGTTTTGTGGAATAGCCTGAAAGAAAGGTATGATCACCTGAAGATGGTCATCCACCCAAAGGCGTGATATGATTGGATGCATATGAGGTTTCAAGACAATAAGTCTGTTCATGAGTACAACTCTGCCATGTTCAGAATTATTTCTCAATTGAAACTATGTGGGGAAACTATTAATGATGCTGATATGATGGAAAAGAAGCTCTCCACCTTTAATGTCTCGAATGTGCTTTTATAGTAGCAATATCGAGAGAAAGGTTTCACGAAGTATTCCAAACTGATTTCTCATCTTCTCGTGGCTGAACAAAATAATGATTTGTTAATTAAAAATCACGAGAATCGACCTACTGGATCTACACCATTCCCTGAAGTGCATGAGCTGTACGCTTATCATGCTAGGCGTGGAAAAGGTCACCGCTCTGGTCGTGGACGTGGACTTGGACGTGGACGTGGTCGTGATTATAGTCAAGAAAGAAATCATGTTCCTAGTGTTAATCATTCATCAATGAAAAAATAAAAGCATGAGAAGCGTGAAGCAGTTGGATGCTTTCGATGTGGAGGAAAAGACACTATACACGTGACTGTCATACTCTCAAACACTTGGTTGAGCTATATCAAGCAAAAACAAAGAAGAATGAGAAAAATCCTAAGGCTATTTTTATCTCTGAAAATTATATTGACGTCACATGTTTGAATATAGCAAATTTCTTTGAGCATCCTAAAGAAAAAATTGATCACTTGATTGGTGATGATTTTATGAAGATTAATTAGTTTGATTTTAAATTTTATCAATTTGTAGTTGTAAAGAAGGATCATCAGTACTAGTCATATTATTAGTATTAGTCTCGTTATATTATTATTGTTAGTTATTAATAAAATTTAATCTAATTTCATCTTGATTAACTAATGCCTTTTACGTTTTCTTTTGGACTGAGTCTAAATCTATATAGACTCTTGATATATTAATATGACTCTTGAGAGCTTCTAATATGTTTAGTCCACATAAGTTGGTGTTTCACTTCAAGAAATTATATAACAGTAGTTGAAAGACGACGAACAAGCAATGACACTGAAATTTATATTTTTCAGAATTGTATTTTAATATTTTCCAGAATGCATGTATTCTCTTATCGGCAAAGAAGTTATATTTTATTTTCTACAACTATCTACTCGTGTGTTGAAAAATTTGAAGAAAAAAAAGAAGGAAAAAAGCGTCAATCTTTGGCGGCCGTAAATATATAAATATTTGCTAAAGTCATAGAAGATTTCTCAAGCCCTCATCCACTGAGCCTACTTATTTATTTATTTATTTATTAATGAATTATAATATCAGTATATAACATGCAGGTTATTAGTTAACTATTTAGTAAAACATAACTACTAATTTGTTACATTATTTAGTTTCACTTTGTACAAATATTTAATATATATTTTTATTTTATGTATGTCATTCTATTTGAAGATATGAATAATTTTCAAAGCAAATTGTTCAATTATGAAGATATTTATTTGATTGATCCTGATACAACACATATAATATTTAAAGACAAAAATTACTTTTCTCATTTAAAAATGGGCAAGATAAATGTTACATGATTTCTGGTAGTACCAATTTAATGGAAGGCTTTGGAAAAACCATTATAATCTTGCCTAAGGGAGATAAACTGATCATAAATAATGCTACATTTTCTCCTAAGTCTTGGAGAGACTTGTTGAGTTTTAAAAATATCCGTAAAAATGATTATCGTACCATTACAATGGATGAGATGAATCTTGAATATCTTGGTATCACCAAGAATGTTTCTGGCCAGACATGTGTTATAGAAAAATTTCCTGCTTTGTCTTCTGGCTTGTATTGGACAAAGATAGGTGCAATTGAAACACATCCTATAGTAAATAAGAAGTTTACTAATTTCAATACTTTCATACTTTGGCATGATCATCTGAGACATCCTAGATCTATAATGATGAGACGAATTATAGAAAATTCAAATGGGTATCCATTAGAGAACCTGAAGATTCTTTCAAATGGTGAATTTTCTTGTACTGCTTGTTATCAAGGTAAGTTAATTGTGATACCAACACCAACAAAGGTTGAGATTGAGTCCCCTATGTTCTTGGAACATATACATAGGGATATTTTTGGACCTATCTACCCACCTAATAGGCCGTTTAGATACTTTATGGTCCTAATAGATGCTTCTTCTAGATAATCTCATGTGTGCCTATTGTCATCTCGCAACTGGCTTTTGTAAAATTATTGCCACAAAAAATACAATTACAGGCACAATTTTCTGATAATCAAATTAAGTCTATTTGCCTTGATAATGTTGCAGAGTTTTCATCCCAAGTATTTAGTGAGTATTGCTTATTAATTGGGATAAAAGTTGAATATCCTGTAACTCATGTTCACTCTCAAAATGGCCTTGCCGAGTCATTAATTAAACGTCTGCAGTTGATAGTAAGACCATTGCTTATGAAAACTAGATTGCCCACTTCGATTTGGGGTCATGTAATTTTGCATGTTGCAATACTTGTTCGTCTTAGACATGTCAAGCCCCACCTTGGGAGGCATGACTGGCACCTAATGTCATATCGGGACCTGAGCTAACCTGGTTGGACATATGCACCAGTAGTACCTGCCAACAACTTAAAACCAAGAAAGCAAACTGCTATATCTTGGCTGTAAGCACAGCCTCGGGCCGACAAGGCCACACAACACTTGTAAAAGAAAACAGCTAACCCACCCAACATAATAATAAAGGGATCATATGCAGGCCGATAAGACCACCATGCTGTCTAGTCATAATAGAAAGAAAATAGGCGATCATACATGAACTATAGCCAACTAGACTGCTAACTAAAAGCTATACTAAGCCCCACACGGCCAACACACATAACTGAACATATATAGGCCCCATACGGCCAACACGCACAACTAATTGAAAATTGTACTGCAAGCCTCTAAGAGTGGAATAGTTGTCGGGACAGGCCCCGACCTACCAAAAACTGTACAACAAAAAGATAAAACTTCCACTACCTATAAACTCCGAATGAAAAGAGCTAGCCAACCTGCTGACTCCGGATAGCTGCTAACGGAGGTCCTGAACCTATCTGTCTAAACCTGCAGGTAAGTATGCAATGCCCTATAGTTAGGAATCAGTACAATATGTACCAAATATGTAAGGCAGTAATAAAATCTAGATAGAAGCTGATGAAGAATTGAAAGCAAATAACAAGAAGGGGCAGAAGTTAACTTGTAAGCTTTCTTATCCATAACCTACATCTAGTAAACCAATACACGAATGAGAGCTGAACTTTACGACTATACATTCAGAAGCTATATCTAACAAGCAAGTATAAAACAAGAAGCTAACCTGGTCCCCATAAACCTGGAAGGTGCAAACAATATAGAAATAACCTGTCGGGACCCCCATAAGCCTTGGAAAGTACAATCCAACCTATATACCCCTAACAAGGTCCTTATGATTCTGCTGGTACTATAGCCAGCCTACTTGGCCTCTAGGTCTGCAATTGAGCCTGCTGGGCTCCTGTAACTATGTCTGAATTCTCTAGGCTCCTGTAACTGCACCTTGGATACACAAGGCTCGAGGGAGGGTCAGTAATGCCAGTACAGCATTAGAAGAGGTCCATACGTGGATGGACATAAATATGGCCTTCTAGGACGGAGTATAGTCCCTTCAGACATCACATAGCTCCTCTGAGCAAAATCACATAGCTCCTCTGGGCGATCCATAGCCCCATAGGCAACGACATAATTAGTAACCCTGAGGTTGGTCAATAGAAGGCTATCCTAGATGGATTCGCTCCCGCCTGAAGTACTATATTTTAGTCTCAATATAGCCCCTCAAAAGGCATACCTAGCTCCTTAGGCCTCACACAACCATTACTCTCCCTTGAAACAGTTTATATAGCTGTAAACGGGCACACCCCGTGTGCGTACAACTGATCAGAGGGTCCTGGCAGCGATTATAATCTCTAACGACCTAGACGAAATAGGGTGAGATTCTGAGTGGCCCAAGCGATACTTGGAGGTCATGTTAGGACAATGAGAGCTCATAAGCGAACAATAAGGTCGTAGACGACCAACTATTTAGTTACTCCGCTTAGAACAATTGTGGGGGTTGCTACTAATCAGACATACTCCTAATCAGTTAGCCCTAACTCTCCACAAGCAGCTCACTATAACTCTTAGCCTAGAAGTAACACTGTGATACTCTGGTTCTAGTCCCTTTGGACCTTAACTTAGTCTGTCCAGATTTTATATGGCTTCTCTGGGCGATTCATAGCCTCATAGGTAGGTATATATGGACTTAGTCGTTTTGCAGAAACCTGTATCTGAGCATCTACAAGAGTAGCCTGGGACGTTGGCCTCACATCTAACTACTAATAAGGTGCCCTCCTTAGGATATCGACTAGTCTATCAGACTTGTAATAATTGGGACGGCTTTCCTGAGCGACCTATATGACAAGCACTAGGTCAGCTGAGGCTAATGGTCACTGACAATAGCCAATCATATAGCAAGCTATTTCTCAGTTCATTAGATGACCCTGGTGTCATCAACTCGACGAGAAAACCATCCTATCTAGATTCTGGCCCTGGAGGCGTCAAGGTACGCCAACAGCCTCTAGGAGAGATTCACTGACAATATAGGCATCAAACTGAAAGTTATATCACGCAGCTACGCCCTATGATGTCCAACTTACCAAGTTAGGCCCAACAACTAACCATAAACTTCTAAGGCCTTGGCACAACAACAAAATATCAGAATATCTCTAAATGGTAAACAGGTGAACGGGGAACTCTCTGTGGCTCACCCAGTGTTAATCATACTTTAATATACCCTCTCCCAATGAGGGATACTATGGTATAATCTCAATACATCTTATAGTAGCTAAACACGATATACATAATCTTTATCTACTAGCAATAGCTGATTACAGCATATAAGATCATCATCTACTAGCAGCAGCTAATCACAATACATAAGATCATTATCTACCTTCAAGGACATAGGTTGTATCACTATTCGACAAGAATAACTTGCCGAAGAGATACGTCTTAACATACCTCAAATGCTAATTCTCATTTATCCAAATAGTTCCAACCTACAACTAATGATTCCACTCAATTACAGCCTTATGCTGAAAGAATAAGGCTATTTTAATAGTAGAAATTGGCAAATAACGATATCTTTCAAAGAATATTGACTCCAATTCAACTTTACTTAATTTGGCCTAAAACTCACAAATTCCTGAGAGTTTAGAAGGTAGAAATGCTTACCTATTACTTGTAGCTTCTTCAGACTCAATTAGATGCGATTTCTACAACTTTCACTCGGCGGGATTCCGATACCTAGAGCGAATTTCTAAGAAATAACTCCGAATGGACATTCCTCATAGACCTAAAACTCGTTATCCAGGACGAATTTGCGTTTGGACAGAGTTTAGCAGTGTAATTTGGCAAAAAATGAATGAAATATAGGGAGAACCCTTCGTCCTTGCTGAGGGTCTGTTTTAGGAAATTTTAGAATGAAATTAATTGAAGTTAAAATATTTAAATAGGCTTGAGGCGGTGGCAGGGGTGGTGCGGCATGCTGGCCATAGTGCCAGGCCAGGGGCGCGATGCCATAACACCAACTAGCAATGCGGCATGACACCCAGTGCGCCTGGCCTTCGGCCCCCACCTTCTGCCCGCTCGATACTGTGCTCGTATATTCACCTCCTGAGCCCTTCCTCGCATGCATCGTATTCTAAAACTCTCAACATATGTATACACGTGTCAGATAAATGATCGAACTTACTACGTGTAACATCATCCCCCCTTGAGAACATTCTTCCTTGAATGTAATATTAAACTCAAGGGACTCAACTCCCTTAACTATTGCCAAAAATTTTTTGGCAGAGTATCCTTTGTAATATGGACTTATCCAGAAACTTGAAACACAGAAAACTCAAACATAGGCGTCTCACAGGACGCTACAAGCATCAATACAACATAGTTCCATAACATAAGAGCGAACAACTAACAATACTGATAATATGAGCACTGAGTCCTAAAAACTTGCAGTCATAATCTAAGACACATTTATGACTCTCTTTATTTGAAAGTTATCAATTTTTTATATTAACAATATATTTAACCTAAAACATACATTTTAATTAAACTAATAGGCACCACCAAAGTTATTTTAAAATATAAAACTACTTATAAAGCATCATCACAAATAACAAAAAATAAAAATCACCAACTTATTTAAATAAAAAAATAACCTCCTATCTGCTTATCATTAATTCAGCTTTAATTTTAATTTTTTTGAGAAAAATTAAAAGTGATCAGAATTATTTTATGATTTTTTCTAATGGTTAAATTAAAAGTACTACTCCAAATTATGATCAAATTCAGAAATATTAAAATACAAATTTTTGGCTCATTCTTATAAAAGAGTTTTTACCGAGATAGAAGATAACTTGTCCAATTTAAGAATCTATATAATAACATAAATTTAGATTAAAAGATAAAATATTATATATTTAACATTGAATTATTTTCAAATTCAAAAATGATAACTAATTACCTAATTTAACTAATTTGTCCTAAAAATGCCACATGCTTTCTCCTATGCTGCCACTTGGCTTGATATTAGGCTAAACTTTCTTCCTTTTACGTATATACATAGATATAGATATAGATGTCTATAAAGGCACTTATATTGTAATGAATGTTTATCTTGTTTCTTTGGAGAAAAGTTAGGGTTAGTTTTACCCTGTAAATAAAGGAGTTCTCCTTAATTGTATTTCATCCCTCAAAAGAGAAATAAGTATTAATATTTTTTCTGAAGTAAGTATTAATATTTTTTCTCTCTTTCTCTACAATATTCTTGTCCTTTTTGCTTTATTATTTCATAACACGTTATTAGCATGAGACTCTACCGTCTCAAAATTTGAAGGCTAAGGTATTATATATTTTTTTCCTCTTTTTTTTAATATGACTAATCTTACGAAACTTGAGTTCGTTGCCCTTCAAAGTTCGAACAAGAGCTACCTTTCATGGATGTTGGATACTGAAATCCATATTAATGAAATGGGTCTTGGAGACACCATTAAAAAGAAAACAAAGCATCATATCAAGATCATGCTAAGATTATGATATTCTTGCATCATCATCTTGACAAAATTCAGAAAATTGAATATCTCATGGTCAAGGATCTACTTGTTTTGTAGAATAGCCTAAAAGAAAGGTATGATCACCTGAAAATGTTATCCACCCAAAGACACGATATAATCGAATGCATCTAAGGTTTCAAGACTATAAGTCTGTTCATGAGTACAACTCTGCCATGTTCAGAATTGTTTCTCAATTGAAACTATGTGGAGAGACTATTAATGATGCTGATATGATGAAAAAGAAGCTCTTCACCTTTCATGCCTCGAATGTGATTTTACAACAGCAATATCGAGAGAAAGGTTTCATGAAGTGTTACGAACTGATTTCTCATCTTCTTGTGACTGAAAAAAATACTGATTTGTTAATTAAAAATTATGAGAATCAACCAACTGGATCTACACCATTCCCTAAAGTGAATTCGGTGTATCCTTACCATGCTAGGCGTGGAAAAGGTCGCGGCTCTGGTTGTGGACGTGGATGTGGTCGTGATTATAGTCAAGAAAGAAATCATGTTCCTGGTGTTAATCATTCATCCATGAAAAAACAGCATCAAAAGGAAAAATAAAAGCATGAGAAGTGTGAAGTAGTTGGATGCTTTCGATGTGGTGGAAAAGACAATAGGCACGTGACTGTCGTACTCTCAAACACTTGGTTGAACTTTATAATGTGCTGTGAGTTTACAGCACTTTCGACGCTCAAAAGTAAGAAAATAGCATGAAATTAGGTATGTTTATATGGATATAAGAAACTTTTTCTTTGATTTCAGGAAAAATAAGTGTTGGAGCAAGAATGTGCAAAGGAAGCCTAAAAGTGCAGAAAATGAGCAAAAGTGTCAGTCTAAGTACGAGCCGTATGGTACGAGCTGTACTAAGAATCGTGAAAAGTTTCAGATGGATGAACTGGGAAGAATGCAACCTATGACTCTCAGTATGAGCCGTAACTTGATTCGTGGAAATATTCAGAAGAAATTGCACAAAGGCAGAGTCTTGATATGGATGGATGTACGAATCGTGGAAACAATGTATGAGTTGTACCAGGAGTTGATCTTTAGAGGATTTTTTCAGTGCTAAGCAGAACTTCAGACAATACAAGTTGTGGCTGGGAGGTACGAGTCATACCATACCACTCGTGAATAATTTTAGAAAAAGTCAGAGTTCTCAGAGCCAAACCATGGAAGCAAAGCACGACTCGTGGGAAGCATGTATGAGTCGTACCAGTGCCTAACACTTAGCCAAAATTTCAACAAGCCAAGGACTTACAGAAAATAGGTACAACCCGTACAATTCGGCTACGGGTCATATGATCAATCATGGCTCAGGCGCGACCAGTTTTGTAAAATCACCCTATTAGCTTAGGAAAAGGATTCTTATGTCTGTATAAATACCTTTTATGTTTTATTTTCGAGGGAGAATCATAGAGAACATCATAGAGAAGTGAGAGAGGCATGAAATCAATAGAGATTCGAGGGAAAAATATAGAATTGAGTTGATTGACTTGTGATCAACCTTTTCTTGGATTCTTTCTTGATCTTTATAAATTGTTCTTGAGGTTTTTTTGATATAATTAAAGAAACTTTTCTCTCATTTACTATTGTAGGTATTGAATTATGTGTTTAATTATGAATGCATATCACAACCTTGCAACTATGAGAGGCTAAAACCTCCATAGCTAGGGTTGTGGGAACCATGGTGGATTAACAAGCTAGGGATACACAAAGGTGATTAAAAACCAATGCAACACACTTGTATTGTATTCTCTTCATGCTTAAATGTTTTTTAACGGTATACAATAGTAGGACTTGCCCAAATTCTTTACTTGATTGAGCCTAGAGAGGTAGAGATTAGGAAAAGAAAATCACAACAAAGCCTTGATCTTAATGATCATTGTATTAACTTGAGTTGTGGTCGCAGGATAGTTAAATTTGGAACATAGTGATAATGGATAGTTTGAATCGCTCATGAGACCTGACTCGGTGATTGAGTATAGTCATTCAATAGGGATGAACCAGTCATTTGGATGAACTCTGATTATCAGTTCTACAAGTAAGCATTGGTATTGATCACGTGTGTATACCCGAAGCCCATGGGGAACAAAAACCTTAGTTATTTTTAACTCTTGATTTTAAATCATAATTTCAATCGCTGTTTTAATCATTATTTTGTTAAAAACCCCAAATTGGAGTAACTAACCAACAAGTTCACTTACCGGCATTAGTCTAGATCTTCCATATTTCCTGTGGTTCGACCCCAACCTTTTTGTTGGGTTTTTTATTGACAACGTCTGCTTCATACTTCAACATCTGTCAGTTAATGTAGAAACCAAAGGAATATAGTGAAGTCTCAGTGATAGAGGATGAATCTGAGTTCCTTGACGAAGTCTGAGTAGTCAAGAGACTTGCGTCATGCCGCGATGTTAAATCAAGTACTTCTTCGGAGGCAACCCAAGTGGTGGCTTGGTAAATTCTAAGTAACCAGATCACCTGCGTCGTGCCGCGATGTTAAATCAAGAGCTTCTTGGGAGGCAACCCGAGTGACTTAACTAATATGTGTTTAGTGTGTAGGGAAAGCAAAATCAGGTGAAAGAAAACTGTTGAAAAAGAGCAGGTGCTATGGTTCTCAGTACGATTTGTGAGAGAGTTGTACGAGTCTTAGCACAAGTCATGGTGAGGATTAGATATATGCTTCAATGTAGGAGTTTAGGGTACGGTTGGTCCTACGACTCATAAATCAAGTGTACGAATTGTAGTACTTATTGTGCCAGTGAACTATGCAAGCTATACAAGGCAAAGACCTACAAGTCAAAGTACGAACCGTACCCACATGGTACGAGTCATAAGATGCACTCATAGGTCCACAGGTAGGTTTTTCAACTCTCTGCACTACGGGTCCAAGGGATGAGTCGTGGGGCCTTCCTATGACTCGTGGTACGAGTCGTGATGGGCCAAACTTCTTGAAATTACTCGACTTGACCCATGTTTTTAAAATCTTCCCTTTAATTTATTTAAACTCAAACCCAAAGGGACCATTCTCCCACGCACTCAAAACCCATATCATGAATGACTCCCACTTCTCCCTCACTACTGTAACTCGAAAATCAAAGAAGAAATCAAGCAAATTTTTGCTCAAATCAGCTTCGTCCAGCCCTAAGTCTGATTCCCAGTCGAAGTAACCAAGCATCAAGTAAGTATATAACTATGAAATAAATTAAACTTGTGTGTTGATGTAATAGTGCAAAACCCTGCAAGTCTGTGTTGTTGCTTGAAAAAAAAATTCAAAATAGACAATGACTAGGGGTGTGATTAATTTATGAATGACTGGGAAAGAAGATGGAAATCGACGAGCTTGCACATTGCACTAGCAAGAAAAAAGAGTTATGGATAGTGAGTAAGAAGGGGTGGAATGGGTAGTTTTAAAAATGGGTTAAAACACATGCCTAGACCTGGGGAAGTCTGAGTACCCAAAAGCTTGAACTGAAACCCCCGTAACTGGATAAAAATCAAGGCAGGGACAGACTTCACAAGCCTTCCTACGACTCGTGGTTTGATACTACGACTCATAGGATGGCTCGTTGGGACTGTCCCAAGCTAAATTAGCAGAGGCTAGAGGTATGAACTCTACTATGCCTCATGGTTTGCCACTACGAGTCGTAATAGGCATTCGTACCAAAGACCTGGAAAGGGTCAAGTCCATATGAGACAATACGATCCTTCCTACGACTCGTGGAATCGACCTACGGGTCGTACCATGAATCATGGAAAAATACAGAGAAATTATTGTTAAAGGGGCACCCTCATATGACTTAAGGTACGGATCATACCTGGGAGTTGTAATGTGCATCAGAGATATCATGGGTCTCTATACGATTCGTACCTCCAAGGTACGACCCATACTGTTGACTCATGGTTATTTACAAAGGACTTTACTTCTTGATTTTCTTTCTCAGGTATGGAATTCTAACTCTCTTTTTCTACAGGTACAATGATGGTCAAACATAAAGAATCTAAAGCAACTGCTCGGAGGACACTACATGATGAAACCTCTGAGTTTGATCAAGCTGGCAGCTCCCTTAGTGGTTCAGTTGAGGAGTACAAGGTTGATACATCAGACACTGATGGGACCTAAACCACTAGTGCAAAGGCCAAAGCCCAAGACATTGCAGCCACTTCCATATCCATCAAAGCTCCCCAGCCTGGGGAAGGATCTAAGGAAGGAAATCAAGAGTCAGGAAGCGTTTCAAATGAAGAAGGGTCTGAGGAGACCCAATTCGGAGAGGCAAGTGGCAATGCTGAGTTAGAGGAGGAGGCTCCTAATGTTGAGCAACATATCCCCCTAAGAAGAATCATACCATCCGATGGAGAGTGCCAGGAGCACAAGAGATCTATGAGCAGGGAATTACTCTCACTGACAAAAACGAATCTAGGCGAAGTATCCAGGAGGAACCACAGATACTCACGAACTCATTGAACGAAGTAGAGGAGATGAAGCGGATATTCAATTTTTATGCATTCAAATGGATGACTAGGACTCCAGACCAGTACACTTTAGAGATAGTCCATGAGTTCTACACCAACTACTTAGCGACCATGGAGGAGAAGGCCAAAAAGGGGCAGAAAGTGAAAGACCAGCCCAAAATGGAGAGTGTCATGGTCAGAGGTCGAGTGGTTGAAATATCCGAGTGCACCATATCTCGGTTCCTATATGGGATGTAGTTTATAACTCTACATGCCACGCTAAAATATGAGTACCAGGTGGAGGCACTGAAACAAATTAGGCAGTTGGGATTTAAGGAAAGAAAGAGGTAGCTACAATGGTTGGCGGGTGTTATAGCTGAGGATAAAGAGGAAGAAGAGTGGGTCACAAGTGGAAAGCAGGTTACCAAAAATTCGCTCAACTTCATAGAAAAAGCCTGTTGGACATTAGTGCGCCACCGGTTAGCACCAACAATCAATGAAAATACCTTGAGTACAGATAAAGCATCTTTGGTGGCGTGCATCATGTCCAGATACCCCATCAACATCCCGAGGACCATCTTGGAGGAGATGCCAGATCAGGATGTGGGATTGAGCACTACCATCCCATTCCCGAGCCTCGTATTCAGATTATACACAGAGGCAGGAGTTCTGGTGCGACGGGGTGAGGAGCACTTAATTAGAGGGCAGAGGATAGCGGACATTGGCCTAATTTAGGATGAAATGAACCCAGTGAGTCGTGCCAAACTTCACACAGCAGTTCCACTAACCCAGCCATTAGGGGGCGCACAGGTGAATGCCCCAACCTCACAGGAGCAGAGCGAGACACCGGCTACAGATGCCGGTAATTCAGAGGCAGCTCCCAGCTCTTTTGGTACACCACTGTCCAACCATCCGAGCCAGACACTAGCAGGGTACATTCTAGTGCCCCAGGACTTTATCCTGAAATTGGCCAAAAGGTTGATGATGGCCAAGAGAAAAATCTAGGCAATGATGGAGAATGTGAAGACCTGGGTGAAAGCAAAGATAAATACAACCGCACAGGCCTTGCATGTCAAGCTCGATGGATTCGAGAGATAATTTAATAGACGCATGGCAGAGAAGACAGACATAAGAAACCTTCGGGAGGAGTTGGGAGCTCTTCGGAGCCAAGTGACTGAACTGGCATCACGACAGTCGACAGTGATAGCAACTCCCACTCTTCTAGACTTGGATGAGGAGCTAGATGAGGAGATTAACTTGGTGGCTTATTGGGAGCCCATGACAGCTAAAAAAGAGAGAGGAAAGAAGAGGGTCTACGAGGATGTTGGAGAAGAGAGCCTGAGGAAGAGAGGGAAGAAAGAAAGCAGAGAACGTAAGCGGGCACGAGTAGATAGCCTGCAGATTCATGATTCACACATGTCAAAGCTACAGAAGTGAGCTAGAGGAGCAGGCAGCTGTACCATGGCTCAGGCCGAGCTTTCTAGTGGTAGGGACCCTTCGGGTGAGCCGCATTCAGCCCAGATCATCGTAGAGCTCGTAGAGATGGCCAAGCCAATTGAGGGGGTAACCACTTCCCCTGACACACCATTAAGTGCGCCGACCACCGGTAGCGCTACGATTGTAGTGGAGGTATCTCCTCCGTAGGATGACAGGTGCACTTAGAGCGCCACGGGTATGTTCCTTTCCTTCTGTTCTTGTAGTTTATGTTAGGGGACGAAGCACAATTTTCAAAAGGGGAGGGGGTGTACTTGTATTTTTTGGATTTTTGGATTCATCTGAGGATTTTACTTGTCGTGTTTCTTTTTCCTCTGGCATGCTATCTAGTAGAACCGACATGTTCAAAATTTTATTTTCTTATTTTGTGATTTTTTTAAATTAGAAAGCAGCTTAGGAGTGCTCAACCAATAAAAATGCACTAGTTTTGGATTTTTGAAAAAAAATTGACCCTGTTTAAATTTTTTTAATGAATTAGCTTTGTACTTGTGACTGCATGCATGATTTCGGTGGATCTTTTGATGTCATTTAGTGTATTAGCATGAGTAGTCTTGTTAATCCATGCATAAACTAGACAGGTAGAGTAAATATAAGTCATGTGCCATCAGTGAGTGAGGTTTGATACTTAGTTCAGTACTGTGTTGAAGATCTAGAACTTGCCTGGTTGGTCTTTGCATAGGTTAAGGATGGTTGTTAGGATATGATGATAGGCCATTTTTATTGAGCCCACTTTTAGCCTAAATGACCCTACCAAAATCATATGGTTTCTTTGATCCCAATTTTGAGCCTTTAATAAATTATTTTTCCTTGATTAACTGATGAATCATACCCATTATTTATAATGAACCTGTTTTGGCCCTGGTCCCTCCTTGAACATTGTGAACCTCAATATAGGGGTGGCTAGAGTAGGGGTGCATAAATAGTGGGAATGAGAAAAAGGGAGAGAAAAGAGAAAAGGCAAAAATTGAGGTGTGGTGTAACAAATGAAAAAAAAAGAGAAGAAAAATTGACAAAGAAAATTCAAAAAGAAAAATAATGCTTGAAAAAGGTTGAAAACACACCACACTTATACAAATGCATACAAAGGGGTGAAAAGGGAGGAAAAAGAAGAAAAAGCAGAAAAGAGTGCAATAGTGGAAAAATGGAGCCAATGTATGTAGTGCTAAGGAAGGGTTAGTCACTTAAAAAGATCTCATATTTATCATGTCCAGCCCTAAAGCCTATTTTACAAGTCGCATCAAGTCCTATAGTGATCCTAATCTGACCATCTGACAGACCGAAGCAGATAAAATAAGGGCAAGCCTATGGTATATGATACATAGTACTTGGAACTTCTTGTGAGAGTGAGAGTCTCGCTTGTTTAGTCCCATGTCGTATATGTTACTATATCTTTGAGTGGGGACTTCGTTTGCTGTGAGGGTACATGGTTAATGTTTAATCTTGCCAGTGGTCTTTGTGAAAAGCATCAGTGATGACTCGATTGCTTGTTAATAGCTAGATGACATGTATTGATTCCTGTTTATCATGTTTTGTGGTTGCTTATAGTACATTAGCTGATATTGGTTCATAAAAGAAGGGTCAAAAGTTGTTGGATTTATAGTGCAAATTTTGTTTGGTATTGGCTGTAGTATCCTAGGTTTATTTTCTAGTTGAGCGTCATGTTTAGTTTTTTTTTATTTTCTTTGACTGAGGACATGCAAAAATCTTAAGTTGAGGGTGTCGATATGCTATGAGTTTACAACACTTTCGACGCTCAAAACTAAGAAAATAGCATGAACTTAGGTATGTTTATATGGATATAAGGCACTTTTTCTTTGATTTCAGGAAAAATAAGTGTTGGAGCAAGAATGTGCGATGGAAGCCTAAAAGTACAAAAAATGAGTTAAAGTGTCAGTCTCTGTACGAGCCGTACGTTGACGGTATGAGCCATACTAAGAACTGTGAAAAGTTTCATATGGATGAACTGGGAAAAATGCAACCTATGACTCTCAGTACGAGCCATACAACAATGGTACGAGCCATAACTTGAGTTATCAAAATATTCAGAAGAAATTGTACAAAGGCAGACTCCTGATACAGATGGATCTACGACGTGACAATAATGTACGAGTCATACCAGGAGTAGTGGTGATCTTCAGAGGATTTTCAGTGCTAAGCAGAACTTCAGACAGTACGAGTCGTGGCTGAGAGGTACGAGTTGGACCACAACACTGGTGAATAATTTCAGAAAAAGTTAGAGTTCTTAGAGCCAGACCCTAGAAGCAAAGCACGACTCATAGGAAGCATGTAAGAGTCGTACCAGTGCCCAACACTTAGCCAAAATTTCAGCAAGCCAAGGACTTACAGATAGCAGGTACGACCCGTACAATCCTGCTATGGGTTGTATGATCAGTCATGGCTCAGGTGGCGCCAGTTATGGAAAATCACTCTGTTAGCTTAGGAAAAGGATTCTTATGTATGTATAAATACCTTTTATGTTTTATTTTCAAGGAAGAATCATAGAGAACGTTAGAGATAAGTGAGATCGGCGTGAAATCAATGGAGATTCAAGGGAAAAAAAATAGAATTGAGTTGATTGACTTGTGATCAATCTTTTCTTGGATTCTTTCTTGATCTTTATCAATTGTTCTTGAGGTTATTCTGATATAATCTAAGAAGCTTTACTCTCATCTACTATTGTAAGTATTGAATTATGTGTTTAATTATGAATGCATATCACAACCTTGCAACTATGAGAGGCTAAAACCTCCATAGCTAGGGTTGTGGGAACAATGATGGATTAACAAGCTAGGGATACAAAAAAGTGATTCAAAACCAATGCAATACACTTGTATTGTATTCTCTTTATGCTTAAACATTTTTTAACGGTGTACAACATTAGTACTTGCCTGAATTCTTTGCTTGCTTGAGCCTAGAGAGGTAGAGATTAGAAAAAGGAAATTACAACAAAGCCTTGATCTTGATGATCATTGTATTAACTTGAGATGTTGTCGTAGGATAGTTAAATTTGGAACATAGTGATAATAGATAGTTTGAAACCGCTCCTAAGACCTGACCCGGTGATTGAGTATAGTCATCCAATAGGGACAGACTAGTCATTTGGATGAACCCTAATTATCAGCTCTACAAGTAAGCATTGGTATTGATCACGTGTGTATACCCGAAGCAGTTATGAACCCATGGGGAACACAAAACCTAGTTATTCCTAACTCTTGATTTTAAATCATAGTTTCAATCATTGTTTTAATTATTATTTTCTTAAAACCCCCAAATTGGAGTAATTAACCAACAAGTTCACTTACCACCATTAGTCTAGATCTTTCATATTCCTTGTGGGTTCGACCCCTATATCTTTGATGAATTTTTAATTGACAAAGTACACTTCATACTTTAGTGGGAAGTGTGAGTTTGAATGTTATCACTTTATCAAACAAAAACAAAGAAAAATGTTATACCTCGAAAGCTCAAAGACCGAACCCGGGAGTTGAAACGGGAAAATTGTGGAATTGATGTTGCAGGCACAGGACTAGTCATGGGACAAATCGTGAGAAGACCCCATCAGTCGTCAAGTGAATCGTGAGGAGACCCCATGAGTCGTCAAGTGACTCGTGGGAAAGCCTGGAATAAATGAAGAATTGAGGTCCCCACGAGGGAAAGAACGACTCGTGGTCAGCCACCACGAGTTGTCATGTCCTCGTGGGGTGATGTTGGAATTCAATTGGAAGAAATACCATTGTACCTAACGGATAGGACCCCACGAGTCGTGGACAATCCCAATGACTCGTGAGGTGAGTCGTGATCAAACAAAATGTTTTTTCATGAATGTTAAGGCAGTGTACATGACGGAAAGTGACCACGAGTTGTGGTCTCGAGGAAAGTGTCATTATGTCCCCCATTACGAGCCCCAACAGTTCATTTAACCAGTGCACTTGACGGGCGACTCGATGAGTCGTTGCTCGTCCTGACGAATCGTCAGGTCATCCGTTGGGGTCACCTGGCAGTTATTTTCTGCGAAATAGTAAGGGCCTTCTCGTAATTTTCTAAGTTTCTAAGACCTATACTAAGTCGTTTAAGGCTCATTTTAGTGAGTTTTAAGCAAGCTAAAACCTATTCCAAGCCATTCTTCCCATGCATGCAAGTTTGAAGAGGAGATTCAAAGAAAAATCTCAAGGTTTCCATTGGAATATCAGCTTGGGCTATTAGAGGGTGTTAGAATTCACCATTTCCAGGTATGTAAGGCTATGAGCGGGTTCTTCCTTCCACATCCATGACCAATTTCTATCAAACATGATGAATTGCTTATGATCAAGTATGGGGTATGATTAAATTATAGTTATATTGATGAATTGTAAAGCTTGGGAAGATTTTAAATTGTTTTCAATCCAAATTGTGATTTCTAACTTATGAAAATTAATGCCCATGGATAAGAAGTTCATAAAAGAAGAGAGTGATGTTGAATGTATGATAATGATGAGATTCAATGATGAAAAGTATGTTTCTAAAGCTACCCATGATTATGACATTGTTTTCAAAATAAAATGTGTGGATCCTAGTATGATAAAGCTTTGGGCAATGCCCACATGATGATTCAAAGTGATGATTTTCCTGATATAAGCTTACCACATTGTTTGAAGTGAAGTTTTTCCCAATTTTCTTATAAACTCTAGCTTGTGGTATGTTGAGTTAAATATTTCTACATGTAGCTTACCACATGATTTGGAGTAGATGCTCCCACCTATGATTGAGCTTGTGGTATGTTTGAAATAAAGCTTCTCATATGCATGAATTCATAATTGAGATGTGTGTCGTTATTGAGCTTTGTCAAGGGACACTATTGAGCTTTATTTTCATATGACGTCGAGTCTATGCATGATTTCATTAATGAGCTTTGTCAATAGACAATGTTGAGCTTCGTTTTATATGATGTTGAGTTATACATGATTTCATATTGAGCTTCGTCATTAGATGAAATTGAGCTTCGTCCATAGACGATGTTGAGCTTTGTTATATACGATGTAGAGCATTTCATTTTTTTGGAGAAGAGTCTAGCACCGAGCGGGTTAAGGGTCGATCATCCTATACCCCAGAACTACGCGCCAATGTAGATTGATACTATTATATAATTAGGACCTCCCTTGTGAGCTATCCCCAACCCGATTGACCCTTAAGCTTGATATCGATATCATGGTATCATCCTATTATACCCTGATAATTCAAGAATCGGACCTAGAAGTGAATTGGAGAAGAACTGGAAAAATGTTGCAGCAGTTGCAGAACGAGTCACTGAACGACTCATAAGGAGACCCCATGGGTTGTCAAGTAACTCGTGGGAAGGCTTGGAGTGATCAAGGGATCGAGGTCCCCACGAGTGAATCAACGACTCGTAGTCAGCCACCACGAGTCGTCATGTCAATCGTGGGGTGGTGTTGGAGTGTTAAAGGGGGATTTATCTAGTGTACTTAATAGATGGGACCCCACGAGTCGTGGTCAGTCCCAACGACTCGTGAGGAGAGTCATGAGCAAAAATGTTGATTATTATTAGAAATTAAGGCAGTGTACTTAATGGAAGGAGACCACGAGTTGTGGTCCCGAGGCACGAGTCATTATCTTCCCCTTTACGAGCCCCAGCAGATTAGTTACCAGTGTACTTGACGGGCGACTCGAGGAGTCGTTGCCCGTCCTGGCGAATCGTAATGTCACCCGTTAGGGTCATCTGGTAGTGTTTTCCTGCGAATTTATTAAGGGTCTTTTCGTAATTCCTAAGTTCCTAAGACCCATACTACGTCGTTTAAGGCACGTTTTAATGGGTTTTTAGCAGGGGAAAACCTATTCTAAGATATTACTCTCATGCATGCAAGCTTGAAGATGTGAAAGGAAGGTGCAAGGTGAAATCCAAGGTTTCCAATTGGAATCTCAGCTGGGAAATTAGGAAGGGTTAGAATTCTTCAATCCTAGGTATGTAAGGCTATGAGTGGGTGCTTCCTTCCACACCCATGCCCATTCCCTATCAATTTGTGATTGGTTTGTAACGATCAAGTTTGGGTTTTCATACAATTGCATGATTCTTACATCTCTATTCATTGGTATGATTAAATTGAGTTGATATTGATGATTTTACCAAGCTTGGGCGGATTCTAACTTAATTTCTTTTACAAAATTATTTTTCTAAAAATTGAATCTAAAACGCCCATGTGTGGATAGTTCATAATAGAAGTGATTGTGGAAGAATGTGATGATGATGGAGTAGATGATGAAAGGCATTGTTACACCCCATAAATTCTTGACATGTAGATGGCCTATTCGCATGTTGGTTAAGAGTTTTAGAATGCCATACATGCTAGAAAAAGGCCTGGGGGAAGACCGGACGAGCGCCGCACCGAACCATCGCAGGAGGAGGCCGGGCAGACCCCCTCCGCGATGGCAACGTGCCACGGAGGGAGCCCCTCCGCGATGGCCAATGTGCGACGGAGGGGGGTGTCCAGGCCCAACTATATAAAGCTCCACTTCGTTTTTAAAATTCATTTCACATAATTTAGTTTCCAGAATATGACCAGAACAGGGGAGAATGAGGGTTCAACATAAAAGTTCGTCCGTTTACGCTATTAAACGCGGTCCAAACTCGAATTAATCTTGGGTAGTGAAGTATTAAGCTGCCGGGAGCATTCTGCGAAGTTAGTTTCGTGAAATTCGGTCGGTGAATCATCGTCCTACCGAGCTAAGGTAAGTGGAATTGCTCCAAATTAGTGTCAATATACTCCTAGCCCTAAAATGAGTATTTCTCCCTTCTGGACTTCCGAGAAATAGCGAGTTTTCGACTATTTTTTGATAAGTCAAAGTTTGGTCTAAATATATATTCAAAGTAGTATTTTCTTCCAGAATATTGATGAATTTAGTTCTAATTGCTATGAATGTGAATACAGTTGGAAGAAATAGCTGAATACTGGCCGAGTTACACCAGTTAGCTGGAAAGCCGACAACTGAGGTATGTAAGGCTAGTTTCTTCGGCAAGTTAATAATTCCAGCATAATTAAATAGAATAAATTCCAAAAGAAAGTTTCAGAAGCTGAGTATTAAGTTTAGTACGAATTCAGTAAATATGTTTTGTATTATTATGCCGTATTCAAAATAGAAGTCAGCAAAGTTGTACCAAACAGCAAGATATCAATCCCAGACTCAATTTAACTCAGTTTTAGATTCAGTTTAGTACGACAAGAGATTCAGAATAGACTATCAGAACATGGATAGTATTTTTAGATTTATTATACATGTTATATGTGATTACTGTTGCTTGTTGAGACTTGTTTGTGATATGTGGGCACCCTTAGAGCTTCCTTGACGCCGCAGGGTTAATAGTTGTGTCGACTCGCCCCCTAGAGGGTGAGGATACGTCACTCCAAGGAGTGGCATGTCGTCTGCAGTAGGACGAAGATGGGATGCAACATTCCCCATAGCAGGCTGATCAGCATTACAATATACCCTGTCGAGCACTTGCGCCTAGGGCTCAAATTACAGATTACAGATACAGATCTCAGATTACAGTTACAGGAGTTCTCCAGACTCAGATACAGTTATAGTCAGGGGCCCAGAGAGCCCAAGCTGCATACCCAGGGGGCCGGCAGGGTGCTCGTAGTTATTAGGTGAGTGGAGTGAATTTATTTTGGATGGTTTGACCCGGGTAGGGGTATATAGATTGCATGTTGATTTGCACCTTTCAGTTTATGGGGGCTGGTATAGGTTCTTTTATGCTATATATATATATATATATATATATATATATATATGTTACTTACTAAATATATATATATGTTACTTATTAAATGAATAGTTAGCAGGACGCCGCATCCACATGTATGATTCTTATCTTCCTTCCAGTACAGTTAAGATCAGTACAGATTCTGCTATTCCAGACAGTTTTAGCTATCCCCTGTCATTTAAGTAACTATTAGTATTACTGTTTATTTTCAGTTATGTTCAGTTTTTCTTTGCATACTCGGTACCAGTGGTACTGACGCCCGTTTGGGGGCGCTGCATTACTTGCCTGCAGGTACTCATAGACGAGGAGCCGATCCCTCGTAATTCTAGCCAGCACATAGAGTCATCAGCTCCTGTCATCCGGGGCTAGACAGCTAGAGGTTTACTTCTTTTTTTTTGTTGTATAGTATGGGTAGGCCGGGGCCCTGTCCTGACTATCTTATCAGTATTCTTAGAGGCTTCCAGATTGTATATCCCCTGTGGTTAGCAGTACCGGTCGTGTGAGGCTGTGTGTATGTTTTAGCTTGTTTATAATGGCCGTGTGGGGCCTTATTCAGTTGGTAGTGGTGACCTTGTTGGTCACGTAGCAATTTAGTACTTGTTTTCTTGATTCAGAATTAACTAGACAGCATGGTGGCCTTGCTGGCTCGCATAGGTTCCTTTATACTACCATTGTTCTAGTTAGCTGTTGTTATCTTACAGGTGGCTATGGGCCTAGTCGGCTGGAGGCTGTATATACAGCCGTTATATAGCCCGTCATTTTCCAGAATCCAGAGTTAGAGCCAGCCTGGCATCAGAAGTGCTCAGGCTCAGCTAGTCCAGCAGTCCAGGTCCTAGTAGGGCACCAGGTGCCAGTCATGCCTCCCAAGGCGGGGCGTGACAAACTTGGTATCATAGCTGGTCATGTCCCAAGGAGTCTGCAAGCCGTGCTAAGTAGAGTCTTGTCTATGGATGTGTTGTGCACCACATACCATAGGCAGGAGGCTGCAAGGCATGATAGGATGGTTACTCTTTCTTCATATTCAGTCATGCCATAGAGTAGTATAATATAGGGTTGAGTCCCTAAAACTTATCATCTCTTTGTCTACAGATAAAATGGCAGACCAACGACATCCTGCCACAGGCAGAAGACTGGATACCTTAGCAGGAGAAGGCGCCGGCAGGATGCCTCAGCTTCATTTAGAATCAGCCCGATTTGAGGGCGATACAGAGGCATCATCACAGCCTTCTCAGCAGTCCCCACCTCACCAGGAGCCATTCGGAATGACACCGCCTCCGACAACTCCTGTACCTACACCATCTGACCATGAAATTCGAAGTGCAGTAGTTATGTTGGCACAAATGAAGGCTACTCAGCGCCAGTCAGTTCAACCTATAACAATAGAGTCATCCGGTGGGTCTGGCAGTTCAAGGGTCCGAGAATTTTTTGCACTAGGTCCCCCACAGTTCACAGGGTCGGATCAGGCATAGGACCCCCAGGATTTCCTGGACCAGATGTAGAGAATCTTTTGGGTCATGCATGTGACGTCTATAGAATCAGTTGAGTTAGCGGTATTCCGACTGCGGGATATTGCTGTGTTGTGGTATGAAAGTTGGGAAAGGTCCCGAGGGAGAGATGTTGCCCCTCCGACCTGGTCCAGCTTTTTAGAGGCCTTCATGGATCGTTATTTGCCACGGGAAATTCGACAGGCCCGGATGGATCAGTTTTTGCACTTGGAGCAGGGGGAGAGGAGTGTACGGGAATACGCCCTATAGTTCGATTCTTTGGCCACTATGCTCCAGCTTTTGTGGACACCATGCCATCTAGAGTCCACCGGTTTATTATGGGTCTGAACCCAGAATACATTGAGGCATGCATGGCAGCTACGCTGCGGGAGGATATGGATATTGCTCAGGTGCAGGCCTTTGCCCAGACTATTGAGGGCCTTAATGGCAACAAGACAGTAGACATATAAATCAGGAGCAGCCCCATAGGGATAGATTAGATGAAACACAGAGGGAGATTCAGAGAGGAACCAGGCCCCGGTTGTCATATAGGGCACCTAGACCCCCACCTTCATCACAACAGCAGAGGGGTAGATTTATTTGTCGAGGACAGTCAGAGTCCGGCGGCAGTTCTCGAATGGTAGATTCACCTCAGTAGAGGAGGGCAAAGCAGAGTAGATACACACCCCCACCTTGCCCTATTTGCAGTCGACCCCACACTGGAGCTTGTAGATATGGCTCCACAGGGTGTTATATATGCAGGCGGGAAGGTCATGTGATGAGAGACTATCCAGCCAGGGGTCAGGGCAGCCGAGATAATCAGGACAGGGCGTTAGCAGGGACGCGAGCTCCAGAAGCCTCGGCAGGGTGTAGGTCCTCAGGTCCAGCAGGTAGAGGCCGAGGTAGATCAGGGGCCTCTAGTTCAGGTACGGGCCCAAGCCGTACCTATGCATTATCAGGGAGGCAGGACTCAAAGGCGTCTCCAGATGTGGTAACAGGTATGATGACTATTTTCTCACACCCTGCTTATGTATTGATTGATCCAGGATCTACTTTTTCCTACGTTACCCCATTTGTGGCTCGAAAGTTCAGTATTGTACCAGAGTTGCTTCAGCAACCCTTTTCAGTATCTACACCTGTCGGTGACTCCATTATAGCTAGAAGAGTTTATCGAGGGTGTACAGTAGAGGTTGCTGATCGTCAGACTACAGTAGATCTGGTAGAATTAGAGGTGATAGATTTCGATGCCATTATGGGTATGGATTGGTTAGGGCCGTGTTATGCCAACATAGAATGCTGGTCCAAGATGGTCCGATTCCACTTTCCAGGGGAGGCAGTATGAGAGTGGAAGGGAAGTATAGCTACGCCAAAAGGTAGGTTTATTTCCTACCTTCAGGCGAGGAAGTTGATAGCTAAGGGATGCATTTACCACCTAGTCAGAGTCCAGGATGTTCGGGTAGAGCCTCTGACTCTCTAGTCTGTTCCAGTGGTTAATGAATTCCCTGACATATTTCCAGATGAGCTACCTGGTATTCCCCCTGAAAGAGAAATAGATTTTGCAATTGATTTGCTACCAGACACTCAGCCCATATAAATTCCTCCGTATCGTATGGCTCCTGCTAAACTTAGAGAATTAATGGAGCAGCTGAAAGATCTGTTAGATAAGGGCTTTATCGGGCCAAGTACTTCACCTTGGGAGGCGCCAGTTCTATTTGTGAGGAAGAAGGATGGCTCGCTCCGCATATGTATTGATTACCGGTAATTGAATAAGGTTACAGTCAAGAATAAGTATCCGCTTCCCAGAATAGATGATTTGTTTGATCAGTTATATGGGGCCAGATAATTCTCCAAGATTGACTTAAGGTCCGGATATCATCAGGTTCGAGTTCGTGAAAGGGACATTCCGAAGACTGCCTTCAGGACCATATATGGCCATTTTGAATTCCTAGTCATGTCCTTTGGGCTGATGAATGCCCCAGCAATATTTATGGACCTGATGAACAACGTCTTCAGACCATACCTGGACCTGTTCGTGATAGTGTTCATTGATGATATTCTGGTGTATTCTCGCTCAGAGGCAGACCACCAAGATCATTTGCGGATAGTGCTCCAGATTCTCAGGGATCGTCAGCTGTATGCCAAGTTCTCTAAGTGTGAATTTTGGCTGAACTCAGTAGCTTTCTTGGGGCATATTGTGTCGGATGCAGGTATACAGGTTGACACGCAGAAAATAGAAGCAGTAAAAACATGGCCTAGACCTACCACTCCGACCGAAGTCCGCAGTTTTTTGGGATTAGTATGATACTATAGAAGATTTGTTGAGGGATTTTCCACCATAGTGGCACCTCTGACTAAGCTGACGCAAAAAGCAGTAAAGTTTCAGTGGACGAAGGCATATGAGCAGAGTTTCCAGGAATTGAAAGACAGGTTGACCTCCGCCCCAGTATTAGCATTGTCAAAAGGCACAGAGGGTTATGTAGTTTATTGTAACGCTTTGAGTATTGGGTTAGGATGTGTGTTGATGCAGCATGGTAAGGTAATTGCTTATGCTTCCAGACAGCTGAGGAAACACGAAAAGAATTATCCTACCCACGACCTGAAACTAGCCGCAGTGATCCACGCCTTGAAGATATGGAGACATTACTTGTATGGCATCCATGTGGATATTTTCACTGATCATAAGAGCCTACAATATATCTTCACTCAAAGGGAGTTGAATCTGCGCCAGCGTCGCTGGTTGGAATTGCTGAAAGATTATGATGTAAATATTCTGTATCACCAGTAAGAGCCAACGTAGTAGAAGATGCCCTCAGCCGCAAATCTATGGGGAGTTTGGTGTACTTGCAGCCCGAACAGCGGGAGTTGGCTAGAGAAATACACCAGTTAGCCAGTTTAGCCATTCGTGTAGCAGAAACAGAGGACAACAGAGCGGTAATTCAGAACACCGCCGTGTCATCATGAGTTGTGGAGGTAAAGGAACGGCAGTATGAGGATCCTGACCTGGTTCAGCTTAAAGACAGAGTTCAGCAAGGAAAAGCGCCAGATTTTCAGGTAATTGAGGATGAAGTGTTGCGATGTAAAGGCCGCTTTTGTGTTCCAAATATTTCAAGGCTTCGCCAATAGATTATGAGTGATGTACGTTATGCCTGCTATTCTTTCCACCCAGGAGCAATGAAAATTTACCACGATATCAAAGAAATCTACTGGTGGCCAGGTATGAAGAGGGAAATAATATTTTCCGGAATGCATGTATTCTCTTACAGGCAAAGAAGCTATATTTTATTTTTTGCAACTATCTACTCGTATGTTGAAAAATCTGAAGAAAAAAAAGAAGGAAAAGAACGTCAATCTTTGGAGGCCGTAAATATATAAATATTTGTTAAAGTCACAAAAGAGTTCTCAAGCCCTCAATCACTGATCCTACTTATATATTTATTTATTTATTTTTAATTAATTATAATGTCAGTATATAACGTGTAGGTTATTTATTTGATTGATTCTGGTACAATACATATGATATTTAAAGGC
Source organism: Datura wrightii (assembly GCA_035772735.1). Taxonomy (NCBI): domain Eukaryota; kingdom Viridiplantae; phylum Streptophyta; class Magnoliopsida; order Solanales; family Solanaceae; genus Datura; species Datura wrightii. The sequence continues at coordinate 12,877,369 of JASDFA010000002.1, forward strand.
AAAAATTACTTTTCTCATTTAAATATGGGCAAGATAAATGTTACACGATTTCTGGTAGTACCAATTTAATTGAAGGCTTTTGAAAAACCATTATAATCTTGCCTAAGGGAGATAAACTGATCATAAATAATGCTACATTTTCTCCTAAGTCTTGGAGAAACTTGTTGAGTTTTAAAAATATCTGTAAAAATGATTATTGTACCATTACAATGGATGAGATGAATCTTGAATATCTTAGTATCACCAAGAATGTCTTTGGCCAGACATGTGTTATAGAAAAATTTCATGCTTTGTCTTCTGGCTTGTATTGGACAAAGATAAGTACAATTGAAGCACATCCTATAGTAAATCAGAAGTTTACTAATTTCAATACTTTCATACTTTGGCGTGATCATCTGGGACATCTTGGATCTATAATGATGAGACTAATTATAGAAAATTCAAATGGGTATCCATTAAAGAACCTGAAGGTTCTTTCAAATGGTAAATTTTCTTGTACTGCTTGTTATCAAGGCAAGTTAATTGTGATACCAACACCAACAAACGTTGAGATCGAGTCCCCTATGTTCTTGGAACATATACATAGGGATATTTGTGGACCTATCCACCCACCTAGTGGGTCATTGAGATACTTTATGGTCCTATTAGATGCTTCTTCTAGATGGTCTCATGTGTGCCTATTGTCATCTCGCAACCTGGTGTTTGTAAAATTATTGCCATAAAAAAATATAATTACAGGTACAATTTCCTAATAATCAAATTAAGTCTATTTTCCTTGATAATGCTGCAGAGTTTTCATCCCAAGTATTTAATGATTATTATTTATTAATTGGAATAAAAGTTGAATATCCCGTAACTCATGTTCACACCCAAAATGGCCTTGCCGAGTCATTAATTAAACGTCTGTAGTTGATAGTAAGACCATTGCTTATAAGAACTAGATTGCCCACTTCGATATGGGGTCATGCAATTTTGCATGCTGCAATACTTGTTCATCTTAGACATGTCAAGCCCCACCTTGGGAGACATGACTGGCACCTAATGCTATACCGAGACCTGGGCTGACCTGGCTGGGCATATGCACCACTAGCGCCTACCAGCAACTTAAACCAAGAAAGCAAACTACTATATCTCGAGTGTAAATACAACCTCAGGCCGACAAGATCCGCAGCAACTATAAAAGAAAACAGCTAACCCATCCAACATAACAATAAAGGGATTCTATGCAGGCCGGTAAGACCACCATGCTGTCTAGTCATAACAGAAAGAAAACAAGCGATCATACATGGACTATAGCCAAACAGGCTGCTAACTAAAAGCTATATTAAGCCCCACACGCCCAGCACACAGAAGTAAACATATATAGGCCCCACATGACCAACACACACAACTAACTAAAAACTGTAGTCTGCAAGCCTCTAAGAGTGGAATAGTGGTCGGGACAGGGCCCCGAGCTATCCAAAATTGTACAGCAGAAAGAGCAAACTTCCACTACGTGGAAACTCTGAATGAAAGGAGCTAACCAGCCCACTGACTCCGGATAGCAGCTAATAGAGGTCCCGAACATGTTTGTCTAAACCTGCAGGCAAGTATGCAGCTCCCCATAGTTGGGTGTCAATACAATATATACCTAATATGTAAGACAGTAATACAAGTTGGATAGAAGCTAATGAAGAACTGAAAGCAAATAGCAAGAAGGGGCAAAAGTTAACATGTAAGCTTTCTTATCCATAACCTACATCTAGTAAACCACTACGCGAATGAGTGCTGGACTGTACGACTATACATTCAGAAGCTATATCTAACAAGAAAGTATACAAACAAGAACCTAACCTTGCACCCATAAGCCTGGAAGGTGCAAGCAACACAGAAATAACCTGCTAGGGCCCCTATAAGCCCTGGCAAGTACAATCCAACCTATATACCCCTAACAAGGTCCCTATGATTCTGCTGGTACTATAGCCAACCTGCCCGGCCTCTGGGTCTGCAACTGAGCCTGCTGGGCTCCTTTAACTATGTCTGAGCCCTCTAGACTCCTGTAACTGCACCTTGAGCACACAAGGCTTGAGGGAGGGTCAGTAATGCTAGTATGGCATAAGAAAAGGTCCATACGAGGATGATCATAAATATGGCCTTCTAGGCCTGAATATAGTCCCTTCAGACATCATATAGCTCCTTTGAATGATCCATAGCCCCGTAGGAAATGCCACAGTTTGTAACCCTGAGGTTGGTCAACGAAGGCTATCCTAGGTGGGGTCACTCCCGCCCAAAGTACTACATTTTAGCTTCAATCTAGCCTCTCAAAAGGCATACCTATCCCCTTAGGTCTCATAGAACCACTACTCACCCATGAAACTATTTATATAGCAGCCAACGGGCACACTCCGTGTGCCTACAACTAACTAGAGGGTCTTGGCAGTGATTATAATCTCTAACGGCATAGACGAAATAGGGCGAGGTCCGGAGTGGCCCAAGCGATGCTTGGAAGGTCATCCTAGGACAATGATAGCTCATAAGCAAACAGTAAGGTTGTAGACGACCAACTATTTAGTTACTCCGCTTAGAACAACTGTGGGGGTTGCTACTAATCAAACATGCTCCTAAGCAGTCAGCCCTAACTCTCCATAGGTAGCTCACTATAACTCTTAGCCTTGAAGTAACACTGTGATACTCTGGTTCTAGTCCCTTTGGACCTTAACTTAGTCTATCCAGATTTCATATGGCTCCTCTAGGAAATTCATAGCCTCGTAGGCAGGTATATCTTGACCTAGTCCTTCACAACAACCTGTATCCGGGCATCTACAAGAGTAGCCTGGGATGTTGGCTTCACATCTAACTACTAATAAGGTTCCCTCCTTACGATATCGACTAGTCTATCAAACTCGTAACAATTGGGACGGCTTTCCTGAGTGACCTATATGACAAGGACTAGGTCTGCTAAGGCTAATAGTCACTGACAGTAGCCAATCATATAGCAAGCTATCGCTCAATTTATTATGTGACCCTGGTGCCATCAACTCGACGAGACAACCATCCTATCCAGATTCTGGCCTTGGAGGCATCAAGGTACGCCAACAGCCTTTGGACAAGCTTCACTGATAATATAGGCATCAAACTAAAAGCTATATCGCCCGGCTACGCCCTATGCTTTCCAACTTACCAACTTAGGCCCAACAGCTAACCATAAACTTCTAAGGTCATGGCACAACAACAAAAAATCAGAATATCTCTAAATGGTAAACAGGTGAATGGGGAACTCTCTATGGGGCACCCAACGTTAGTCATACTTAACATACCCTCTCCCAATGAGGGATACTATAGTATAATCTCAATACATCTTGTTGCAGCTAACCACAACATACATAATCCTTATCTACTAGCAACAACTGATTATAGCATATAAGATCATCATCTACTAGAAGTAGCTAATCACAACATATAAGATCATTATCTACCTTCAAGGACATAGGTCATATCATTATACGACGAGAATAACTTACTGGAGAGATAAGTCTTAACATACCTCAAATGCTGATTCTCGTTTATCCAAGTAGTTCAAACCTGCAGCCGATGATTCCACTCAATTGCTGCCTCTATGCTGAAAGAATAAGGCTATTTCAATAGTCGGAATCTACAAATAACAATATCTTTCAAAGAACACTAAATCCAATTCAACTTCATTTAATTTGGCCGAAAACTCACAAATTCCTAAGAGTTTAGAAGGTAGAAATGCTTACCCATTACTTGAAGCTGCTTAGGACTCAATTAGAAGCGATTTCTATAACTTTCACTCAGCGGATATCTGATATCTCAAGCAAATTTCCAAGAAATAACACCACAAGGACATTCCTCGTAGGCCTAGAACTCGTTATCTAGGATGAATATGCATTTGGACGGAGTTTAGCAGCGTAATTTGATGAAACATGAATGAAATATAGGGAGAACCCTTTGTCCTTGCCGAGGGTCTATTTTAGGAAATTTTAGAATAAAATCAATTGAACATAAAATATTTAAATAGGCTTGAGGTGGTGGCAGGGGTGGCACGGCGCGCCGGCCATAGTGCCAGGTTAGAGGCGCGACACATAGGCCATAGCGCCGGCTAGCAGCGCAGTGCGACGCCAAGTGCGCCTGGCCTCCGGCCTTAGCCTCCTGCCCGCTCGATACCGTGCTCGTATACTCACCCCTGAGCCCTTCCTCGCATGCGTCATATTCTAAAACTCTCAACATATGTACGTATGCGTCAATTAAATGATCGAAACTTACGGCGTGTATCATCATCCCCCCTTGGGAACATTCGTCCTTGAATGTAATCTTAAACTCAAGGGACTCAACTCCTTTAACTATTGCCAGAAAAATTTTGGTAGAGTCTTCTCTGTAATATGGACTTATCCAGAAACCTGAAATGGATAAAAGTCCAACATAGGCATCTCACCGGACGCTATAAGCATCAATACAACATAGTTCCATAACATAAGCGTGAACAACTAACAATACTAATAATATGAGCACTCAACACAACAATTGGACAATAATCTTGCCTCAACTACACAGTCTGGGTCCAGTCTGAAATAAGTGAGGATATCTAAACCTCATGTCGTCCTCAGCTCCCTAGCAATTCCTTCTACCTTTCTGTTCCTCCATAAGACTTTACTAGGCTACAAATTTGGTGCTCAAGATAGCCTCTACGGACCTGCCAGTCTAGTATAACTATTGGAGTCTCCTCATGGGATGAATCTCTTGTGACATGAGCATCCTCGACTTGGATAACCCGAGAAAGGTCCCTTACGCGCTTGTGTAGTGTTGATGAACGTATCCTTGCCTCAAAGGCAACTCTATCTCATAGGCTAATTGGATGATCTTTCGGGGAATCCAGTATAGCTTAGTGAATCTAGGGTTGGGCTTGCCCTTCTTGTCAAGCCTCATAACACCCTTCTTTAACAAAATTTTGAATACCCAATCGTTGCCTCAATCTCAAACTCCCCATCCCATCCCTTGGAATAGGACTTCTGACGACCCTACGCTGCCAGTACACATATTCTAATGAGTTTAACTTTTTCCCTCTGACTGATGTAGTATAACCAATTCAACTACCCTTGATTTACTTGCTTCAGGTCATCCTATAGGGGATGTACATTTCCACCCGTAACATATCTATGGGCGTCTGAATCGTGTGCTCTGCTTGGCCATTTATTTATGGATGAGAAGTCATACTCAAATTAACTTGAGTCCCAATCTGTTTTGATAGGTTTTCCAAAACCCAGCTGTGAGACAACCCCTTTGTTAGAAGTTAATGGACACCGAAACATTATATAGCCAAAATATTTCTTTTGTATTCAATTCAGCGTAATCTTTAGTTGAAACATGACGAGAAAGGAATGGGTCGATCTTATTGTCTCTTCAATAATGACTCCAGTAGGGTCAAGTTTACGCCTGGTACTAGGTAAATAGATAGCTAAATTCGTATTGACTATTTCCCATTTCCACGCTGACATGACTATTTCCTAAATTAGCCTGGATGGTTCCCGATATACATCCTCTCCCTGCTGGCCATTGGAACTCTGTGCTACCACTCAATAATGTCCTTTTTATTCCTGTGCCACCAGTAGATCTCTTTTATAACCTGATGCATTTTCATCAAACCCGGGTGGAGGGAATAACAGATATGGTGTACCTTTGCCACAGTTTACTAAAGAATCCCTACCACATTTGGAACGCAAATTCAACCTCTGGGTCTCAAGAATCTGCCCCTATTATCTTATAGGCCGATTACTACCTACTGGTCTTGTTTCTGGGCTGTTCTAGGCTAGGGTCTCCATACCGCTATTCTTTCCTCTCCACAACTAGTGGTAATGTTGCAACATTCTAGGTCATAATCTCAGTATCCTTTAAACGTCATCCTAATGCTTATTTCTTGATGTTCAGCGGTGATTCCAAGCTTTATCAGCCCGCTCCAGCCTAGAGGTGGTTTTATTCTCCTCCAGAGCTCGATGTTCATGTCTTGCTCTTACTACTATAGGCTAAAAAGCGGGGTTCATTCCCCATGCACCATGCTAGCAAGGATATTACTGGCCAAGTCTACCAACATGTATCGTCTTGACCCGCACTCGGGTTGGTTCCCCTAATATAATCTCTTTGTCCTTCTACATAATAAACTAGCGCCATAGCTAGTATTCTTCAAGTATCCCCTATCACCATCCACACACTGCGGTGGGGTTAATCTATTTCTGAATTAAACTTTGCTATTTCTAGGAGTCTACTACTTATGGACTCTCACCTGTACTTGGGTGCTACTAGCAATCTTACCTACCCTCTTGATTTACTGTTGTGAGAGTCTAGGTAACTTATTTAAGCACTAGGGGTGTTAACCACTTTCTAATACTTTCCCAGAATCAACGGATCTAGCCCTCCTTTTCTATTTATTCTGGGAAACATCATGTTAATACTTATGTTCTCTATTATACTAAGAAAAGGATGGGAGGCGAGAATTAACCGTATCGTACTATAGTAGGGCTAGAGTATGAAACTCAACAAACTCTAAAGGCTGGTGGTAAAAATCCCACAATTTCACAACCTCTTACACCTTTAAGGTGATCCATAGTAGCTGCAGTCCTTGTCTAATACTGAATACCTACTAAGTAAACCAGCGTATATATACTACACTCTTGACCTCCTATTTCGAGGGTGTAGAAAGAATTGAGAATGACGCTGGCATGTCGGTTACCTTATGAGGTTCTTGGTGACCCAGGAGGATGCTGAGGAGATTAAAAAGAAATCCTCTTTCACTCTCAGGCTAGGATGTCCCACAACTGTGGCACCCCACTAGTACCCTCTCCTACTGCTGTATATGACTTGTGGCTAGCTATAGTCTGTCTCATATCAAACATTATTCTAGACAGACATAACAATCAAAGCTTAGGGACTCAACCCTATACCACTTGGCTCTATAGCACGATCTATGAAGAAGGAGGGGTAACCACACTATCATTCCTCGTAGCCTCCTACTTATAAAATATGGTGCACGACACATTTATAAACAAGAATCTACTAGACACTGCTTGCAGACTCCCTAGAATATGACGTTTCTTTGTTACCAAGTTTGTCACGCCCCACCTTGGGAGGCATGACTAGCACCTAATGCCTTACTGGGACCTGGGTTGACCTGGCTGGGCATATGCACCACTGGTGCCTTGCCAACAACTTAAAACTAAGAAAGCAAACTGCTATATCTCGGCTATAAATACAACCTTGGGTCAACAAGGCCACACAACACCTATAAAAGGAAATAGCTAACCTAGACAACATAACAATAAAGGGATCTTATGCGGGCCGACAAGACCACCATGCTGTCTAGTCATAATAGAAAGAAAACAGGCGGTCATGCATGAACTATAGCCGACCAGGCTGCTAACTGAAAACAATACTAGGCCCCACACGACCAACACATAAAACTAAACATATATAAGCCCCACACGACCAACACGCACGACTAAGTGAAAACTATAGTCTGCAAGCCTCTAAGAGTGGAATAGTGGTCGGGACAGGGCCCTGGCCTACCCAAAATTGTACAAAAAAAGGAGAAAACTTTTACTACCTGACAACTCCGAATGAAAGGAGCTGACCAACCTGCTGACTTCGGATAGCTGCTAACGGAGGTCCTAAACCTGTCTGTCTAAACCTGTAGGCAAGTATGCAGCGCCCCATAGTTGGGCGTCAGTATAATATGTACCAAATATGTAAGGCAGTAATAAAAGCTGTATAGAAGCTAATGAAGAACTGAAAGCAAATAGCAAGAAGAGGCAGAAGTTAACTGGTAAGCTTTCTTATCCATAACTTGTGTCTAGTAAACCAATGCACGAATGAGAGCTGAACTGTACAACTACACATTCAGAAGCTATATATAATAAGAAAGTATACAAATAAGAACCTAACTTGGCCCCCATAAGCCTGGAAGGTGCAAGCAATACAGAAATAACCTGTCGGGGCCCCCATAAGCCCTGACTAGTACAATTAAACCTATATACCCTTAACAAGGTCCTTATGATTTTGCTGGTACTATAGCCAACCTACCTGGACTCTGGGTATGCAACTGAGCCTACTGGGCTCCTGTAACTGCACCTTGGCACACAAGGCTGGACTGAGGGTCTGTAATTGTAATGCCCCGAAAACTCAAAATCTAATTTTGGGACTAATAGAAAATCTAGAAAAGCTGCAGAGATGCTTTAGGATGACCCGCCTAATGAGTCGTTATGACCCACAATGACTCGTTAGGTCAGTCGTGGGAAGACAAAGTAAGTTTTGAAAATAAGAAGCAGGATACCCAGGGAGGGACATCATGAGTCGTGGTCACTGACCACGACCCGTTAAGTCACTCGTGGTCAGGCCTGAGTTGAGAATATATTTAGTTGACCAGTGTACTTGAAGAGTGGGTGCAACAAGTCGTCATCTTTGCCGACAATTTGTTAAGTGACTCGTTACTGGAGTTAGCATTTAAATCTCCAGAATGAGACAGTGTGGTCCACGACTGGTGACCACAATCATGGTCATAGATCATGACTCGTTAGGTCCCTCGTGGTGACCTACTAAGGATCCCAGGCAGTGTACCTGACGGGAGTGACCACGAATTGTGGTCAGTCACCACGATCCGTTAGGTCACCCGTTAGGGGCATCAGATAGTTTCCTAGTGAATTTCTAAGGGCTATTTAGTAATTTTATATTCTCCTAAGCTCTAAACTACGTCATTTTGGACGTAAATTCTAACTTATTAGAAGGTTTGGATGGTTCCTCCCTCATTCTCACGTTTACACTCATAAAACTATCGAAGAGTTCCTCTAAAAAGCACTCAAGAAAGCTTCAGGCTGTCCTCCATTGAAGCAGTTCAAGTTCTCTTCTCAGGGAGAATATTAGTCAGGTATGTGGGAATTCAACAAGGGAATTGTCCTTTGTGCTCCCCAAAATCTTCCCATAATCTCCCTATAAGTTTTAGCCACGAGCTTTCGAATATGAATGAATTTCATGTTAGTTTTCACTAACTCCATCTGGAATAATATCTATGTTGATTGTCCATATTATCTTTATCAGTTCCTTATTAATTTGCTAGTGTTCGTACAAAAGTTGAGTTTAAGCCCTAACTTTCGAGTAATGATTTTTTCTTATTAAAGTCCATCTAGTGAATGAAGAATGCTTTGGGGCTGAATTTCCTAGAAATTCTTACTATATATATGTTGAGCAATTATTCCATTGATAAGAATGAGTTTAGCATTGTCGGATGAGATTTCTTAAATTTGTGAGATTTTGACATATTATGAAATTCTCGTGTTTTTGGGGATAAGTTAAGTCCTCTATTAGCCGTTAGTAGTTCAAACCAGTTAGAACGTAGAATCTCTTCAGAATCATTCCGAAAATTGTCAACCGATAAGACTCTCAGGGTACTTTAAGCTATATGTCCCTGACTAGTCTTGGGCCCCAGTTTCGAGCTATCAGCCTAGTTGTTTAGTTTAGGTTTTCTAGTGGGAGTGAGACTTAGCACCGAGGGGGCCAGGCTTCTAGCGCACCCAGGTTCCCAAAGCTACGTTGCCAGCATAGGTTACAGTATTACTTGGCCTGATTGGCCCCAGACTTTTGTGATCATCCAGTCCATGTATTTATACCATGGTAAGGTATATTGGGTCCTACCGGTGGGGTGTATACATCGGACTCTACGTCTAGTTTATGTGGTTAAATGTCGGTTATAGACTCTCCCACTAGTAGTCTGGTCCAATGTCAGAATAAGAATCTCAGTAAAGTTTCAGATCTATTAGTTTAGTTCAGTTCAGTGTAGTATTTTAAATTCAGTATTACAGACTTAGGGCATGTCTTTGACAACTAGACAGGGTCATTTTGACCATCTCAGATACTTCAGATTATTTCAGTTCAGATAATTAGTTGGTCATTGAATGTCTTTCTAGTTCACTCATTTATATCTATCAGTATATTCCTCTCACATACTCAATACATTCAAAATACTGACACATACTTTTATGCTGTATCATTTCATGATATTGCTGCAGGTTCTCAGACTCAACATCGTTAGTTGCCACAGTTCATATTCTCCACCTCAGTAGTGAAGTGTGAGTCCTCATCATCCGAGGGCATTATTTCTTTATTTCAGTCATTTAGTAGTTTCAGTTAGACTTTGAGTTACCTGGGGGCTTTTCCCAGCAACTCTTAAGTTAGATGGCTTTCAGACAGACATGATTTTCAGATTAGCAGTATTACTCAAATGTTTTGAACTTTATGTTCTCAGACTTGTTTTTCATAAATGCTTTATGATATTGTTTCAAAGTTCAGATGTGCATGTTTACTCAAAATTCCAATGAATGATAGACCAAGGGTTGACTTGGGATCACTTGTGACTTCAAGTACCGTGTTACGTCCATAGTGTAGGAACGGGTCATGAAAAACTTGGTATCAGAGCCCTAGGTTTATAGTATCCTCAGGAAGTCTGAGAGCCGCATCGTGTAGAGTCCTTTTCATGGGTGTGAAGCACACCACACTTATGATAAGGAGGCTGCGAGATGCTATTAGAAAAACTCTCTCTTGTTCATACTCTTTATCGTGTGTTAAAGTTCAATTCCAGAAATGCCCTTCTAATTCGTGCTCTGTTTCATTTTAGTGAACCATGCCTCCTAAACATGGTGACGAAAGAAGGGCCGATAATGCCAACAGACCTGCCCCACCAGCCCCAACAGCTCCTTAGGATGATTCGATTTTTACCGTAGAGTTTAGAGCAGCCTTTCAGTTACTAGCTCAAACCATGACCAACCAGGTGAATGAACAGGTTGTGCTGGTGAACACCAATGGGTCTGAAGCAGCTGCAAGGGTGCAAGACTTCACCTGTATGAACCCTCCATCGTTTCAAGGATCTAAAGTGGGGGAGTACCCCCAAGAGTTTGTAGATGAGGTCCAAAAGATTACCCGTATTACGGGTGTCAGCTCCTCCAAGAGTGTTGACCTGGTTGCCTATCAGCTTAAAGGGGTAGCCTAGGTTTGGTATAAGCAGTGGAAGGAGGGGCAGCCAGCGGAAGCGGGACTAGTGGAGTGGGAGGAGTTCCACACAACTTTCCTGGATAGGTTTTTCCCTCGGGAGCTGAGGGAGGCGAAGATGGTAGAGTCTATGAACTTGCGATAGGGCAACAGGACAGTGGAGGAGTACGCTCTGGAGTTTACCAGGTTATCAAAGTATGCTCCAAAGATGGTACCCGAGCCAAGGGCTCGCATGTTGAAGTTCGTTAATGGAGTATCTAATTTGGTCCTCAAGGAGTGCAGGACCGTGATGCTGATCAAGGACATGGACCTTTCTAGCTTGATCGTCTATGCCCAGCAGATTGAGGTTGAAAAGCTGAAGGATATGGAGCATAAGAATAAAAGGGCAAGGACTGGCTAGTCAGATTTCGACCATCAAAGATCTAGCGGTGGTAGCCTCCCACAGCAGCAACAACAACAACATCAGAAGAGAGCCCCAGCACCCAGTTCAGCCAGTGCCCCAACCTTTCTATCCCGCCAGGATCGTAGGGGTGGGTCATCTGGCCCTTAGTATCAGGCTTACAGTACCGGGAACAAGTATCCAGCTTGTCCCAAGTGTGGTAGGAACCACCCGGGAGAATGCCTTCAGGGATGAGAGGGTTGTTTTGGGTGTGGACAGCTTGGACACCGGCTTAAGGAGTGCCCGTTAGTAGGGTGAGGGAGATCATAATCCACCACATCATTAGCTCCAGCAGGTCAACCAGCCCAGCAGGCTAACACATCAGGTACAGATGGCGGTCAATGCCAAAATTGTTTTTATGCTCTATCTTCCTGTTAGGATCAGGAAAGCTCACCTGACGTAGTAACCAGTATATTACGTCTCTTCCATCTAGTCGTGTATGCCCTCTTAGATCAAGGATCCACTCTTTCATTCGTGACTCCCTATATAGAAGTCCACTTCAACATTAGTCTAGAGGTCCTTTTAGAACCATTTTCAGTCTCCACCCTAGTTAGCAAGTCAGTTAGAGCCAGCCGGGTGTATAGAAACTTCCTAGTCTCAGTCCTGAGTAAAGTTATTCTAGCTGATCCTGTAGAGCTAGAGATGGTCGACTTTGACCTTATTCTTGTCATGGATTGGTTACATTCATGCTATGCCTCAGTTGACTGAAGAACTAGAGTTGTCCAGTTCCAGTTTTCTAATGAGCCGGTATTAGAATGGACGGGCAACAGTTCAACGCCTAAGGGTAGGTTTATTTCCTACCATAAGGCCCAGAAACTCATTTCCAAAGGATTTCTATATCATCTGGTTCGGGTCAAGGATTACAACTCTAAGACCCCAGCCATCCAATCAATTCCAGTTGTCAGCGAGTTCCCAGATGTATTTCCTGATGATCTTCCCGGAGTTCCTCCTGAACGGGAAATAGACTTTTGAATAGATCTCCTCCCAGATACTCAGCCTATCTCCATCCCTCCTTACAGAATGGATCCAGCTGAGCTTAAGGAGTTGAAGGATCAGCTAAAAGATCTTCTTGACGAGGGTTTTGTTGACCCAACATCTCTTCCTGGGGTGCTTCAGTGCTATTCATGCATAATAAAGACGGTACCCTAAGAATGTGCATAAATTACCGTCAGTTGAACAAGGTCACAGTTAAGACCAAGTAACCTCTGCCCAGAATTGATGATCTATTTGATCAACTTCAGGGAGCCAGTTGTTTCTCCAAGATCGATCTCAGTTCAGGGTACCATCAGTTAAGAGTTAGAGGGTGACATACCGAAGACAGCATTCAGAACTCGATATGGTAACTACGAGTTTATGGTAATGTCCTTTGGGTTAACGAATGCTCTAGAAGCCTTCATGTATTTGATGAACAGGGTTTTCAAGCAGTATCTGGATATGTTCGTCATTGTATTTATCGATGAAATTCTGGTATGCTCCAGAAATGAGAAAGAGCATGCAAATCACTTGAGGATAGCACTGCAGACACTTAGAGACCGCCAGTTATTCGCCAAGTTCAACAAGTGAAAATTTTAGTTAAAATCCATGACTTTCTTAGGTCATGTGGTATACTATGAAGGGATACAAGTAGATCCTCATAAGATAGCATCACTGAAGGATTGGCCCAAACCTACCTCTCCTACTGAAATCAAGAGTTTTCTGGGCTTAGCGGGTTATTACCTACAGTTTGTGGAAGGTTTTTCCTCCATAGCATCTCCTCTGACCAAGTTAACCAAGAAGAAGGTGAAATTCCAGTGGTCGAGGAGTTTCCAGGAGTTGAAGACTTGACTCACTACTGCTCTAGTGTTACCTTGCCCGAAGGATCAGATGGGTTGGTTGTTTATTTTGATGCTTCCAGAGTTGGACTCGGTTGCATTCTGATGCAGCGGGGCAAAGTGATAGTCTACGCCACCAGGAAGCTCAAAGTTCATGAGAAGAAATATCCAACTCATGACTTGGATTTGGCAGCGGTGATGTTTTCACTAAAAATATGGAGACATTACTTATATGGACCTCACGTAGATGTATTCACAAATCACAAGAGCCTTTAGTATGTGTTCAGCCAAAAGGACCTAAACCTGCGTTAGAGACGGTGGTTGGAGCTGCTAAAGGATTATGACATGAGTGTGCTGTATCACCCTGGTAAGGCCAATGTGGTGGCTGATAACCTAAGCAGACAGTCTATAGGAAGTGTAACTCACATTGAGGAAGGCAAAAAGGAGGTAGCAAGGGAAGTTCACAGGCTAGCCCGGTTAGGGGTGCAGTTGGTGGACTCAGCTGAAGGTGGCGTGGTAATGCAAAGCAGGTCAGATTCATCCTTGGTAGTTGAAGTTAAGTCTAGGAAAGATGAAGATCCAGTTTTACGTAAACTTAAGGAAGTAGTCCTCAGAAAAGAGATAGAAGCTTTCTCCCAAGGGGGAGATGGGGTGCTCCATTACAAGGGTAGGTTGTGTGTGCCGGATATTGTTAAGTTGAGATAGCAGATACTGGTCGAGGCACACAATTCGAGTTACTCTATTCACCCTGGTGCCACTAAAATGTACCGCGACTTGCAGGATATTTACTGGTGGAACAACATGAAAAGGGATATCGCCGAATTTGTAGCGCAGTTCCCGAACTGCCAGCAAGTCAAGGTAGAAAACCAGAGGCCTGGAGGCATGACTCAAGATATTAGTATACCCACATGGAAGTGGGAAGAAGTAAATATGGACTTCATTACAGGTCTACCCTGGTCTTGTAGGCAGTATGACTTAATCTGGGTGGTAGTAGATTGGATGACTAAATCAGCTCACTTCCTCCTAGTTAAAACCACAGACTCAGCTGAAGACTATGCCAAACTTTACATCCAAGAGTTAGTCAGACTCCATGGGGTGCCCTTGGCAATCATTTCAGATAGGGGAACATAGTTCACCTCACACTTTTGGAAGTCCCTTCAGAAGGGACTAGGCATTCAGGTCAAACTCAACACTGCTTTTCATCCGCAGACCGATGGGAAAACTGAGCAGACTATTCAGACCCTGGAAGATATGCCAAGAGCATGTGCGATTGATTTTAAGGGTAATTGGGATATCCATTTGCCTCTCATCGAGTTTGCGTACAACAAAAACTACCATTCCAGTATCCAAATGGCCCCATTTGAAGTATTGTATGGAAGGAGATGTAGATCTTCTACAGGGTGGTTTGAGGTTGGTGAAGCTACCTTGATAGGGCCAGACTCAGTACATGAGGCAATGCAGAAAGTTCAACTTATCCGAGAAAGGTTGAAAACAGCTTAGAGCCGTCAGAAATCTTATGCCGATGTGCGAAGAAGAGAGTTGGAGTTTGTAGTTGATGACTGGGTATACCTAAAAATTTCGCCCATGAAAGGGGTGATGAGGTTTGGAAAGAAAGGAAAGCTCAGTCCGAGATATGTGGGACCTTATAGAATTTTGAGGCGTATCAACAATGTAGCCTATGAGTTAGAGTTACCATTACATTTAGCAGCTGTGCACCCAATTTTCCAAGTGTCACTTTTGAAGAGGTGCATCGGAGATCCAACCTCAGTTGTTCTATTGGACAATGTAGGAATAAAAGATAGTCTCTCATACGAGGAAGTACTAGTCCAGATCCTTGACCGTCAGGTGCGTAAGCTGAGGAATAAGGAAATAGCTTCAGTCAAAGTCTTATGGAGAAATCAGCAGGTTGAGGGAGCTATATGGGAGGCTGAAGTAGATATGATGGCCAAGTACCTGCACTTGTTCCCTACCGACTCTAGCACAACTTGAGATAGTAGTTTTGACCCTAGAACTCAATTTAGTTTTCATGAATCAGTTTAGATGATCAAGTCTCTTTTATGTTTTTGAATGTATGTATGAAAGGTAAATTCAATTCAGTTATGTATTTTGAAACAAAGGCAGCCATTCTGGCAGTTTTGGAGTTAAATGAGCAGTACTATGAAAGTTTGATTGCTACTTTTATGCTCCCTGTGTGTTTTCTAACATTCAAGGACGAATGTTTACAAGGGGCAAATATTGTAATGCCCCAGAAATTCAAAATCTAATTTTGGGACTTAAAAAAAATCTGGAAAAGTTGCAGAAATGCTTCAGGACGACCCACCTAACGAGTCATTATGAGACCTAACGACTCATTAGGTCAGTCGGGGGAAGAAGGAGTAAGTTTTGAAAATAAGAAGCAGTGTACCTAACGAGGGACATCATGAATCGTGGTCACTGACCACAATCCGTTAAGTCACTCGTGCTCAGGCCTGAGTTGAGAATATATTTAGTTGACCAGTGTACTTGACGAGTGAGTGCAACGAGTCGTCATCTGTTCCGACGACTTGTTAAGTGACTCATTACTGGACTTAGCATTTAAATCTCCAGAATGAGATAGTGTGGTCCACGACTGGTGACCACGAGTTATGGTGGTCATAGACCACGACTCGTTAGGTCCCTTGTGGTGACCTACTGAGGATCCCAGGTAATGTACCTGACGGGAGTGACCATAAGTCGTGGTCAGTCACCACGATCCGTTAGGTCACCCGTTAGGGGCACCTAACAGTTTTTTTCAGCGAATTTTTAAGGGATATTTAGTAATTTCCTATTCTTCTAAGCTCTAAACTATATCGTTTTCGACAGAAATTCTAACTTATTAGAGGGTTTGGACGGTTCCTCCCCTCGTTCTCACATTCACACTTAGAAAACTATCGAAGAGTTCCTCTAAAAAACTTTCAAGCAAGCTTAGGGCTGTCCTCCATTGCAGCAGTTCAAGTTCTCTTCTCCAGGAGAATATTAGTCAGGTATGTGGGAATTCAACAAGGGAATTGTCCTTCCCTTGTGCTCCCCAAAGTCTTCCCATAATCCCCCTATCAGTTTTAGCCCTGAGCTTTCGAATACGAATGAATTTCATGTTAGTTTTCGTTAACTTCATCTGGAATAATATCCATGCTGATTGTCCATATTATCTTTATCAGTTCCTAATTAATTTTTCAATGTTCGTACAAAAGTGGGAGTTTAAGCCCTAACTTTCGAGTAATGATTTTTGCTTATTAAATTCCATCTAGTGAATGAAGAATGCTTTGGGGCTGAATTTCCTAGAAATTCTTACTATATATATGTTGAGCAATTATTCCATTGATAAGAATGAGTTTAGCCTTGTCGGATGAGATTTCTTAAATTCGTGAGATTTTGACATATTACGAAATTCCCGTGTTGTTGGGGATAAGTTGAGTCCTCTATTAGCTATTAATATTTCAGACCAGTTAGAACATAGAATCTCTTTAGAATCATTTAGAAAATTGTCAACTGATCAGTTTGACTTTAGTCTTTTCCCGAGGTGTCAGTGGTGCCTCTCAGTTATCAGAATCAGATTCAGATTCAGATTATAGTTATTTGGTCAATTAGGCAGTCATGATATTTTAGTATATAGCTCTGACCAGCCCTAGGACCCCAGTTCAGTTACAACTTGTTCTTAGATGGTTACGATGCTTCTAGATAGGCAACTCTTATTAGTCTAAAACCCAGTTTCAGAATCTGGTCTGATAAAACTCTCAAGGTACTTTCAGTTATATGTCCCTGACTAGTCTTGGGCCTCAGTTTTGAGCTATCAGCCTAGTAGTTCAGTTTAGGTTTTTCAGTGGGAGTAGGACTTAGCACCGAATGGGCCGGGGTTCTAGTGCACCCAGGTTTCCATAACTACGTTGCCAGTGTAGGTTACAGTATTACTTGACCTGATTGGCCGCAGACTTTTGTGATCACCCTATTCATGCCTTTATACCGTGGAAAGGTATATTGGATCCTACCGGTGGGTGTGTATATATCAGACTCCACGTCTAGCTTACATGGTTAAATGTCGGTTATAGACTCTCCTATTAGTCAGTCTAGTCCAGTTTCATAATAAGAATCTCAGTCCAGTTTCAAATCTATTAGTTCAGTTCAGTGCAGTATTTCATATTCAGTATTACAGATTTAGGGCATGTCTTAGACCACTAGACAGGGTCATTTTGACCATCTCAGATACTTCAGATTATTTCAATTCAGATAGTTAGTTGGTCATTGAATGTCTTTCCAGTTCACTCATTTATATCTATCAGTATATTCCTCTCACATACTCAATACATTCAAAGTACTGACACATACTTTTATGCTGTATCATTTCATGATACAACTGCAGGTTCTCAGACTCAGCATCGTTAGTTGCCACAGTTCATATTCTCCACCTCAGTAGTGTGATTCCTTATCATCCGAGGGTATTATTTCTATCTTTCAGTCATTTAGTAGTTTCAGTTAGACTTTGAGTTAGCTGGGGGCTTTTCCCAGCAACTCCTCAGTTAGATGGCTTTCAGACAGACATGATTTTCAGATTTAGCAGTATTACTCAAATGTTTTGAACTTTATGTTCTCAGACTTGTTTTTCATAAATGCTTTATGATATTGTTTCAAAGTTCAGCTGTGCATGTTTAATCAAAATTCCAATGAATGATAGACCAAGGGTTGACTTGGGATCACTTGTGACTTCAAGTATCGTGTTACGTCCATAGTATAGGCTCGGGTCGTGACTATAATTCCAATACGACATAAGAAGAGGTCCATATGTGTATGGACATAAATATGTCCTTCTAGGCCTGAATATAGTCCCTTCGGACATAACATAGCTCCTCTGAGCGATCCATAGCCCCGTAGGCAACGACACAGTTAGTAACCCTGAGGTTGGTCAACGGAAGGCTATCCTAGGTGGGGTCATTCCCGCTTGAAGTACTACATTTTAGCCTCAATCTAGCCCCTCAAAAGGCATACCTAGCTCCTTAGGCCTCAGACAACCACTACTCGCCCCTAAAATAGTTTATATAGCTGCCAATGGGCACACCCCATGTGCCTACACCTGACCAGAGCGTCCTAGCAGCGACTATAATCTTTAACGGCCTAGACAGAAAAGGACAAGGTCCGGTGTGGCCCAAGTGATACTTGGAAGGTCATGTTAGGACAATCAAAGCTTATAAGCAAACAGTAAGGTCGTAGACTACCAACTATTTAGTTCCTCTACTTAGAACAACTGTGGGGATGCTACTAATTAGACATGCTCCTAAGCAGTCAGCCCTAACTTTCCACAGGCATCTCACTATAACTCTTATCTTGGAAGTATCACTGTGATACTCCGGTTCTAGTCCCTTTGGACCTTAACTTAGTCTGTCCAAATTTCATATGGCTCCTCTAGGCGATTCATAGCCTCATAGGCAGGTATATCTGGACCTAGTCCTCGCGGCAACCTGTATCTGGGCATCTATAAGAGTAGCTTGGGATGTTGGCCTCACATCTAAATAATAATAAGGTTCCCTCCTTAGGGTATCGACTAGTCTATCAGATTTGTAACAATTGGGACGGCTTTCCTGAGCGACCTATATGACAAGAACTAGGTCAGGGCTAATGGTCACTGACAATAACTAATCATATAGCAAGCTATCACTTAGTTCATTAGGTGACCCTGGTGCCATCGACCCGATGAGACAACCATCCTATCTAGATTTTGGCTCTGGAGGCGTCAAGATATGCCAACGGCCTTTGGGCGAGCTTCACTGACAATATAAGCACCAAACTGAAAGTTATATCACCTGGCTACTCCCTATGCCATCCAGCTTACCAAGTTAGGCCCAACAGCTAACCATAAACTTCTAAGGCCTTGGAACGATAGCAAAATATCATAATACCTCTAAACGGTAAACAGGTGAACTGGGAACTTTCTATGGTGCACCCAACATTAGTCATACTTAACATACCCTTTCTGGATGAGGGATGCTATGATATAATATCAATACGTCTTATAGCAGCTAACCACAACATACATAATCCTTATCTACTAGTAGCAGCTGATTACAACATATTAGATATTTATCTATTAGCGGCAACTAATCACAACATATATGATCATTATATACCTTCGAGGACATAGGTTGTATCACTATACGATGAAAATAACCTGCCAAAGAGATAAGCCTTAACATACCTGAAATGCTGATTCTTATTTATCTAAGTAGTTCCAACCCGCAACCGATAATTCCACTCAATTGCAACCTCTATGCTGAAAGAATAAGGATATTTCAATAGTAGGAATTGAAAAATAATGATATCTTTCAAAGAAGATTGAATCCAATTCAACTTCGTTTAATTCGGCAGAAAACTCAAAAATTCCCGAGAGTTTAGAAGGTAGAAATGCTTACTCTTACTTGTAGTCGCTTAGAACTCAATTAGAAGCAATTTTTACAACTTTCACTCGGCGGGGTTCTGATACCTCAAGTGAATTTCTAAGAAATAACTCCATAGGGACGTTCCTCGTAGGCCTAAAACTCGTTATCTAGGAAGAATTTACATTTGGATGGAGCTTAGCCCCGTAATTTGGCTGGAGTTTAGCCCTGTAATTTGGCAAAAAATGAATGAAATATTGGAAGAACCCTTCGTCCTTGTCGAGGGTCTATTTTAGTAAGTTTTAGAATGAAATCAATTGGAACTTAAAATAGTTAAATAGGATTGAGGTGGTGGAAGGGGTGGCGTGGCGCATCGGCCACAACGCCAGGCCAGGGGCGCGATACCGACCGTAGCATCGGGCTGATAGCACGGCACGACACCCAGTGCTCCTGGCCTCTGGCCCAGACCTCCTGCCTGGTCAATATAGTGTTCGTATACTCACCCCTCGAGCCCTTTATTGTATGCGTCGTATTCCAAAACTCTCATCATACATACACACGTCAGTTAAATGATCAAACTTACAAGGTGTAACAAGACAAATAAGTTATCATAAATTTTATTTGTTGTAATTGATTTTGGGTCAAGAGCCTAATATATCTCATCTAAGAGTTTTTGGATGTGCTGTATATGTGCCTGTAGCACCACCACATTGCACAAAGATGGGTCCCCAAAGAAGGTTAGCAATTTATGTTTGATTTGAATCGCCCTCCATTATTCGCTACCTTGAACCATTAAGTGGAGATATGTTCACTGCTCGATTTGTAAATTGTTAGTTTGATGAGATAGTTTTTCCAAAATTAGGGGGAGAAAATAGTGAAATCAAAAGAAAAAATCCATCATTGTCTCATCTTGATCCACGTGCTTCTATTTGTGAGCAAAAAGTATAAAAGATTATTCACCTGTAGAAAATTATAAAACAAATGCCGGATGCATTTACAGATTTGAAAAGGATTACTAAATTACATATTCCTACAGAGAATGTCTCAATTCAAATTGATGTCCCTGAAGGACCGTCTACTAGTGTCATAGTTTATGAGTCCGAAGCACGCCTAAAGCGTGGTAGACCATTGGGTTCTAAGGATCAAAATCCTAGAAAAAGAAAAATAAATGATCAAGATGACACTACGAAAGAACCACATATGGAAGTTCAAGCTTTGAGCAATTTTGATATCCATGAAGAAATCAATGATCCTAAGACTCAAGAAAATAAGGAACTATCCATAAATTTAAGTGATGCTGGAATTAATCGATCAAAAATAGTGGTGGATTATGTATTTGCATATAATTTTGCAACAAAACTTATGCAAGTTAGTGAGGATCTTAAACTTCAATCTGTCACAGCATGTCGACAAAGAAATGATTGGCCAAAATGGAAAGAAGCAATTCAATCAAAGTTGAATTCACTTGTCAAACGTAAAGTTTTTTGACCTATAGCTCAAACACCTACTAGTATTAAACCTTTTGGCCATAAATTGGTCTTTTTACTAAAATAAAATGAGAAAAATGAAGTATAAAGGTAGAAGGCATGCTTTATTGCACAAGAATTTTCACAAAAGCCCGGTGTCGATTATGAAGAGACATACTCACCAGTTATGGATGCAATAATGTTGCATTATCTTATTAGTTTCACTATGCATGAGATACTTGAAATGCATTTGATGGATGTGGTTATGGCCTATTTATATGGATCACTTGATAATGAGATATACATGAAAATTTTTGAAGAATTCAAAATGCCTGAAGCATATCGTTCAAAGTCTTAGAAAATGTATTCAATTAGATTTCAAAGATCATTGTATGGTTTGAAGCAATCTGGACGCATGTGGTATAACCGTCTTAGTGAATATTTATCTAAGGATGGTTATATAAATGATGAAATTTGTCAATGTATTTATATAAAGAAAATAACATCGAAATTCGTCATACTCGCTGTTTATGTTGATGATATAAACCTTATTGGAACTTCAATGGAGCTACAAAGGACAATTGATTATTGAAAAAAAAGGAATTTGAGATTAAGGATCTTGAAAAGGCAAAATTGTATCTTGGTTTGTAAATTGAGCATTTGACAAATGATATCTTTATTCATCAATCTGCCTAAAAGGTGTTGAAAAGATTTTATATGGATAGAACACATCCATTTAATAGTTCGATGGTTGTTCGATCACTTGATGTAAATAAAGATCCATTCCGACCTCAAGAAAAGAAAAAGAAAATTCTTGATCCTGAAGTACCATATCTTAGTGCAATTGGTGCATTAATGTATCTTGCCAACACTACAAGACCTGATATAGCCTTTTCGGTTAATTAGTTAGTAAGATAGAGTTCTGCTCCTGCTAGGAGGAATTTGAATGGGATCAAACACATAATGTGGTATCTAAAAGGGACTACTGATATGAACTTATTTTATTCTAACAATTGCAGTCCCCATCTTGTTGGTTATGGTGATGCAGGATATTTATGTAACGCACACAAAGCTCGATTTCAATCTAGCTACGTGTTCATATGTGGAGGTACTGCCATATCTTGGAGATCTACAAAGTAGTCTCTCGTAGTCACTTCATCAAATCATGCTGAGATAATAGCTATTCATGAAGCAAGCCAAGAATAAGTGTGGTTGAGGTCCATGATACATCTCATTAAAGAAAAATTAATTTGAAATCTGACAAAGTATCCACAATTTTATATGAAGATAGTGCAACATGCATAGCCAATTAAAGGGAGGATTCGTAAAAGGTGATAGAATGAACCACATTTTGCCAAAGTCTTTTTACATACATGAGCTCCAAAAGAAGGGTGATATCAATATGCAGAAGATTCATTCAAGTGACAGTGTGACTGATTTATTCACCAAATCTCTACCAACTACAACTTTCAAGAAGATGGTGCACCAGATCGGGATGCAAAGATTCAAGGATGTTCTTTAGGGGGAGTTAATACTCATTGTACTCATTCTTCCTTATGAGGTTTTATCTTACTGGATTTTCCTTATAAGGTTTTTAATGAGGCAGACAAAATGCATATTATTAGATATGTGTACTTTTTTTCCTTCACTGAAATTTTTTCCACTGGCTTTTATCTAGTAAGGTTTTAACGAGGCACATTAAATATCGAATACACATTAAAGGGGGAGTATTATAAATGTATTTGTATTATAATGGATGTATATAAAGGTATTTGTATTGTAGTTAATGTTTATCTTGTTTCTTTGGAGAAAAGTTAAGATTTGTTTTTTCCTATAAATAAAGGGGTTCTCCTTCATTGTATTTCATCCCTCAAAAGAGAAATAAGTATTATTCTTTCTTCTCTCTTCTCTCTTTCTCTACAATATTCTTGTCCTTCTTGCTTTATTATTTCATAATAGTTAGTTTTTTTTTGTAGATTGTTGTTTTTTTCCTGTATGGTTTCACGATGAAAGCCATTCGTTTTGTGTTTCGAGTGAGTTCAAATATTAAAAATAAATGTGGAAAATCAAATTGTTTAGTATTAAAATTCAAATTTTTATTTTTAATCCAAGTACCTTATATTTATACTTCAAAAATCAAATTGTTTCTTTGTTATTTTTAATCCAATGATACTCACAGCCATCTACTCCGGAAGTAGTAAAAACTTGAAATAATGAAGTTTAGAACTCAATATTTATTGTTTCTTTTATGATACCAGCAATGTATAAATTTGCTTTGATGATACCAGAAGTATCTCATAATGCTCAAATTACACCTCAAAAGAAGTATAATGCGGCCATTGTCAATACAAAATTCAACTAAGGTTGGAGTCAATCCCCTAAGGAATGTGATAAAGATATCGATTAATGCTGGTATTTACGCTTTTAGTTCAATTATTTTCTAAGCGGAGTTTTAACATAAATAACTATGTGACAGTATTGTGAAATAGTGTTATCAAAAATATGCAATTAACTAGGAAAGTGTTCTCCATGGCTTCTTAACTAGGTCGGGTTATTACACTTGTGATTATTCCAATACTTAGTTTGTAGAATTGATAACCTACATTCATCCAAATGGCTGATTTGCCTCTATTAGACGACTATAATTAATTACCGGGTTAGGTCTCATGAGTGCTTTTAACTAACCTTTATCAGTAATTCCAAATTAACTTTTCTGCGACCGCAACTCAAGTTATTTAATAAAATTAATTTCAAGAATTTGTTGTCTTTCTCTTTTCCTAATCTATACTTGTCTAGGTTCAAGAAAGTATAGAATATAGGCTAGTCCTAACATTGCGCACTATTAAAAAACAATTAATATGAAGAGAAGAACAATACAAGCAGCCATATTGGTTTAGAATCATGTTGCGTTAATCCTAATTTATTATTTTACTCTGGTTCCCACAATCCTAGTTGTGGAGGTTTTAGCCATTCATAATTGCAAAAATGAAATTAGAAATCATGGAAGAAATTATAATCAACAACTTACAATATTGAGAAATAAAAATTCAATGATCAAACAATAATCTTTGCAAAATCAAGAACACAATAATGAACTTGCTCCAGGTTTTCTTGTCTATTTTTCTCCAAGTGGTGTTGGGAAATACTATTACATGAAAAGTATTAGATCTCTCTAGTGATAAATTAAAGGTAAATATTTATACAATTAATGAAAATCCTTTCCTAAATTAACCGGGACTGCTGTGCCAGAATGACCTACGAGTTGTAGTATGCTGCTATAAATCGTAGTCTGTACTCATGATATGATTTGCAACTTCTGAATTTCACAGGTACTGAAGTAAGGTACGACTCATACTCAGTCACTATGAATCGTAGGAGTCAGTCATGGTTTAAACTTTAGCTATGTAACAGATGATCCTCCTATAGGTCCTTCCTACGACTCGTACCATACTGGTATGAACCGTACAATCAAATCATGCCCTGAGGATGTCATATGGATATTCCTCTAAACAATGAGGCTTTGTTATGACTCGTACAATGGTGTCACAACTCGTGGCATTCATATGATGAACTCTGCACTTAGCCAATTTTTGAATCTTTGCTACGAGCACCAGGTATGGTTCGTACCCAGATGGTACAGTTCATACTGTGATCTGTAGCAAATCATTTTCTGCACTTTTGCACTTCTCTTCTATAATCCAACTTTCGGACCTGATTTTCCTAAAAACATGGTAAAAGAACCTCATATCCGTATAAACATACTCAAGTTCTAGCATCTTTTCTATATTTTAAGCGTCGAAAGTGCCGTAAAACCATGACACATCAGTATCTAAGTAATATTTGATAATATAAATTAGTGATCAAGCTCTTCAGGAGAGTCTAATTATTTATCTACAAGAATCATAACATCAGTAGTGTCCAAATAATATCTTATCATTAAAATAAATTGAAATCTCTCGAAGAGCTTATATATAATAACACCATTCTTGCCAGATCATATTATGTAATATTGTCATGATCGAAATGAAACTTATAGTAAAACTGAAGTCTACCAACAATAAAAATGATTATCATATTGAGACTACAAATTATTAAAAGATTAATTATCACTAAATTACTATGGGTAAGAAATATGTATATGAAAGGTTACCCAATTTGTACTATAAATATAAGCATGATGAAATTACATACTACAGTGAATCAAAAATTTATTGATGTGAAATTCAAGACATAGTAAATGTGAAGTTTATTAAAATAAATAACACATATCGTGGTATACATGAAGTTTACTAGTACATATAATTTTATTAGTTGACATACTATTTAGGTCATTCTTATATGATGTGTTAATTGAGTATTCAAGATATATTGAAGAACTAGAAGATTCTTCAAGAAATCTTTCGTGTTTCTTGTTCTCATGATAAGTTGATTATGCCAGCTAATATTGGGACTGAATCCTCAATAATTCTAACAAGTATAAAAGGTGAATATGGACCCATTCACCTACCATGTGATGTCTTAAATAGATGCATATATAAGATGGTCACATGTGCGTTTATTGTCAACCTACAGTTTGGCATTCACAAAGTTGCTTGCTCAATATTAATTGGGTTAAGATCATAATTTTTAGATTGTGTAATCAAGACAATTCATCTTAATACCGTTGGTTTATATCCAAGCTGGTTGGTGTTGAATCCCTCTGATAAATAGTTGAACTACTGCTTATGAGAACAAAGCATAGTGGATTGGTCTATGACATGATATATTACATACAATTACATTTATATGTTGACCAATAAATTATGATTAATCTCCCCTCTACTCAATTGATTCAGGGTCGGGAACCACATATTTTTCATCTAATAACTTTTGATGTGCGGTATATGATTAATAAATCTATCATGACGCACATAAATGATTTCTCCAAAGAAGAACAGAGATATACATTAGTTTTGCTAACATAAAGGGGAGAGAATAAACAACTAAGAAATATATTGTGAATTATTATTAGTGTGATCCTCATTTAAAAATAATTCAAGTCAAATGCTTGAAGCATTTGCTGAACCAAAATTAATTTCATATCTCAACTGTAAAAGCTCCTATTATACTAGTATCCCTGAAGGACATAGTTTACAGTATGCATGAAACATTATAGATCAATCTACTTCTATTTCAATAATCTTTGAAAAAAGAATGGAGAAAATAATCACAATAAGAAGGTAATGTGCTCTTGAAGAGAGTGTGACATAACACTTCATGAAACCTCATGAAGGGCTTAGGTACATAAGAAGAATATTGAAAATAATAAGATCTCAATGAGCTATGTCCAATTGCAAACTGATATAAATGATATACCATTGATGATATCTTTGATATAATATAGTGTGTGATATTGTAAAAGATTGTGAGGATCTGAATTTTTCGTCTAGTAAAGCATGCTGATGTAGAAATAATAATCAAGAGAAATGATGCATCTTGATTAAGGTAAAGCTTATTGAACCTATCGTCTAAACACCAGAAGATGTTGCGTATTTAAATACTAATGAATGTTATCACTTGATAAAATTTATATGAAAATCCTAATGGATTCAAAATGCCTAAAGCATTTAAAAGTTTCTATGAACTTTTTCATAATCCGTATATATAAGGAAATCAAATAAGATCTTCTAAAGATAATTGATAATTTAAAGAATAAATTTGAGGTGGACGGTCTTGAAAGGACAAAATTATGTTTTGTTTTCAAATTGAACATTTGATAAGCGATATCTTTGTCCATCAATTTGCCTCTATAGAAAAGAAAGATTATGGCTAAGATCATACATCTCATTTAATAAAAATATGATTTTGAAGTTGACAAACAAAATATAATCTTATATGAAGATGATGCAATATACATATCCCAAGTAAAGGGAGATTTCATAAAAAGAGATAGAACGAAACACATTTCATCAAAACATTTCTTCACACATGATCTCAAAAAGAATGGTGATATAAACATACAATAAATTAATTCGAGTGATAATAATATTAATTTATTCACCAAGTCTCTACCAACTGCAACTTTTGAGAAGATGGTGCACAAGGTGTGAAGATTCAAGTTTTTAGATTAATTTTATCACTAAGGGGAGTTAATGCATGTTGTACTCTTGTTTTCTTGCAACATTTTGTTCAACTTGGGCTTTCTAGTAAGATTTTTAATGAGGTATCCACCAATGCGTATTAAAAGATATGTGTATTTTTTTCCACTAGACATTTTTCTAATAAGGTTTTAACGAGGCACATTATCTATTAAATAGACATCCAAGGGAAAATATTAGTATATATACATATATGTATATATTATAGTGAATATCTATTAAAAGAAAGTTGGGGTTAGTAACTTTGTGACCAAGTTAGCTTTCCCATATAAGTAAAAAGGTTTTCAATCATTATAATTCATCCTTCAAGAGAAATAAGAATTCTTCTCTCTTCTCTTTCTATACAATATTTTTCTTGTTTTATTATTTATAACATGTTATAAGCACGAGTCTCTAAGATTATTGTTACACCCTGTAAGTTTCTATCGCTCAGACACGTGCATATGTATGTTGAGAGTTTTGGAGTACGACGCATGCGGGAGAGGGATAGGTGGATGAGCGTGCGAGCACGTGGTGGAGCGAGCAGTAGGCCGGAGCTGGAGGCAGGGCGCAACAGGCGTCGTTCGGTGTAGCCATGCTTGCACACTGACCGGCGCGTCGCGCTTGTGTATTGGCGCTATAGGTGGCATGCCGCCCCCTGCTGCCACCGCCTCAAGTATGTATATATATATGTGTGTGTGTGTGTGTGTGTGTCTGTGTTAAGTCAATTCATTTGAACATTTTAAAAACATAAGATACGGACTTGGGTGAATTCTCAGCTAGGTTTTGGTCAAAGTAAGGTAAATTTATGCCGCTAAACTATGTTCAATTGCTAATTCATATTGGATAACAAGTTTGGGTCTACGATGAACATATCTATGAAGTTATTTCTTTAAATATAGCTCAGGTTGTCAAAGCCCCGCTGAGTAAAACTTGTATAAATCACATCTAATTGAGTCCTAAGAGTCTTCAAGTGATAAGTAAGTATTTCTACCTTCTAAACTCTCGGGAATTTGTAAGCTTTCTGCTGAATTGGATAGAGTTTGATTTTTTGGTTAATGTGCTTTAAGGATATTGTTGCTATGCATTTTCTTGAATTGAAAATAGCTTTATTCTCTCAGCATAAGGGAAACATTTAGAGGAATCACCAGCTTTAGGTTGGAACTGATTAGGTGAAAAGAAATCAATGATTAAGGTATGTTAAGGCTAATCTCTTCGGCAAGTTATTCACGTCATAACACCGATACAACTTATGCTTCTGTAGTAACTTAGGAATTCAAATGTTTTAGTTAGTCATTACAAAAAGAATTGAGATTGTAGCATAGTATCCCTGGTTGGGGTTGATTGTATTTCATACGGCCTCTCGCATGAATAGCTGAGGGATTGCTAGTTGTACGAATTACTTACGGAGCTATAAATTACTTACGAAGCTACGATGTTGTTGATGCTTAAGGAGATATAGATTGCTTATAGAGATACATTGTTGTTACACTTACGGAGCTATAGACTGGTTTTGGAGCTACAAATCTAAATTGCTTACGGAGCTATTAATTTTCTAAAAGGATTAAAGTAAAGCCTTTGGGGCCATCTTGGAGTCCCCTATGAACTCCTTCTACGCTAGATGGCATTGTCGACCCTCACTAGGGTCTGGTGTGCCCGAGACACAGTTGTATGCACTTGTGGGACCTTTGGGGTACCAATAGTGGTATATTGACTGATTGGCACCTGCCGAGGCTTATGGGGGACCAGGTAGGCTATCTCTATATTGGTTATACCTTCCAGGCTTATGGGGGCCCGGTTAGGTTCTTGTGTGAATAATATCTGGTAGTTGTTTCTTATGATTATGACATTATGTAGGTTAGACTCTGATTCCTATTGCTACTTATTTTCAGTTCTTCTAGCAGCTTCTATTCAGCTATTTTATTACTGTCCTACATATTTGGTGCATATTATACTAACACCCATAATAGGGCGCTGCATACTTGCCTGTAGGTTCGGACCAACGAGTTTCAGGACCTCCTTAGCAGCTATTCAAGGTTAGCAGATTGGTCATCTCCTTTCCTTCAGAGTTGCCATCTAGAGAAGGTTTGCTTGTTTTTGTTGTATAGTTTTGGGGTAGGTCGGGGCCCTGTCCCGACCACTATTTCTCTCTTAGAGGTTTTTAGACTACAATTCCTAGCTAGTTGTTTGTTGTTGGCCGTGTGGGGCCTATATGTGTTATTTTTTGTATGTTATCTATGTGGGGGCCTAGTTAGATATTTGTTAGCAACCTTGTCGGCTTTAGTTTATATATAACTGTCTGCCTTCCTTCTATTATGAATTAGACAGCGTGATGATCTTGTCAGCCTATAATACCCTGGGAACCTAAGCATCAGACCTGAGAGTCAAAACGGAGAAAAACTAAAAATTCGCACCAGATCATAGAATGAATTATGAGAAGGCTCGTGAGGAATGACCATGAGTCATGAAGTGACTCGTGGTCCATAAAGGTAGGCATGGTGTGTTGAGAAGACCATGGGCATGACCACAAGTCGTGGTCTGGCCTCACCACTCGTGAGGTCTTCCGTGGCCTAGGTTGGCTATTTGGCAAGGAGGCATTGGGCAGTAGAAGCCAAGGATGGTGACCACGAGTCATGCTCACCCACCACGAGTTGTGGTGTCAACCGTGAGTTCCCCTAGTTGTTTATGAGCAATGAACCAGATGACTCATGGCCACGAGTCGTGGTCTGTGAGCATGAGTCATCCAGTCCCTCGTGCAGACTAACAGTCAGCAAAATTTTGCGATTTTATTAAGGGTTTTTTGTGATTCCTAAGTCCTTGGGGCCTACACTATGTTGTTTAAGGCTCGTTTTAGTGGGTTTTAAGAGGGGGAAACCCTATTCTAAGTTATTCCTACCATGCATGCAAGCTTGAGAGGTTGAAGAGGTGATTCAAGGCTAGTATTCAAGGTTTCCATCCAATTTCCTCTTGGATAATCAAAGATTTGGTGGAATAAATCCCTTCCAAGTATGTACGGTTATGATTGGGTGTTTCCTTCAACACTCATGCCCAATCTCTATCTAAGTATGAGAAATTCCTATGATCAAGTTATGGGGTTTTCACCCAATTGCATAATTCTTCAATTTCTATACATGGGTAAAATTAAACTATGTTTCTATTGATGAATTGTGAAGCTTGGGCGGATTTTAAATTGTTCTCAATCAAAATTGTGTTTTCTAATTTTATAAAATTAAATGCCCATGGATGAGAAGTTCATGAAAGAAGAGAATGATAATGAATGTATGATGATGATTAGATTTAATGATGAAAAACATGTTTCTAAAGCTACCCATGATCATGATATTATTTTCAAAATGAAATGAGTAGATCCAAACATGATAAAGTTTTGGGCCAAGCCTTTATATCGAGTATGATGATGTAGTACCTCTAAAGTAAGCTTACCACATGGTTTTGGAGTAAAGGCTCACACTTATCTTTGAGCTTGTGGTATGTTTCGAAATAAAGCTTCTCATATGTATGAATTCACAATTGAGATGTATGTTGTTGCTGAGCTTCATTTTCATATGATGTTGAGTTATGCATGATTTCATTGTTGAGCTTCGTCAATAGACGATATTGGGCTTCATTACACACGATGTAGAGCATTGCATGTTTTGGGAGAAGAGTCTAGCACCGAGCGGGCTAAGGGTCAGTCACCCTATGCCCCAGAACTACGTGCCAATGTATGTTGATACTATTATGTTATTGGGACCTCCCCTATGAGCTATCCCCATCCCAAATGGCCCATGAGATTGATATCGATATCATGGTAGCGTCCTTAGCCCTGGCAAGGTTTTGGACGGCTCCGCCCACTTGAGTGTGATAGTCGGGACCACGTAAGCTCTATCGTGGTATGTCGGTTAAGTGACGAGTCTCCCATTGTCTATATGATTCAAAGTTGCATATTCATTACTCATGGTTATTATTTTATACATGCATGTTCCAAAGGCCAGGTTTGACTCATTGTTCAGCTTTTCTTATAAATGTCATATTTCCACTTTGAGTCATTCGAGTCAGTTATGATATCATGAAGCTACGTATTGTCATGTTATGAAAAGATTATGATGTGTGAAAGAATGCATGCAAGACCTCCTCTCACATTTGAAAGCTTATGATACGTTATGATATGTTTTAAATGATTTACTTTACTTAAGCGGTTTTACTTACCTTGCATACTCGATACATTCCATGTACTGACCGCATACCTTCTATGTTGTATCGTTTCAATACAGGACCTAGGTCCCAGGCTTAGTCCCGCTCGTAGTAAGTTGTTAGAGTTATCACCTGCTTGGTTGGTGAATCCTCATCCTTCGAGGGCTAGACTTATAGTTTCCCGTATGTATTTTCAGTTTCAGTATTGTTGCGTTAGTTGGGGTCTTGTCCTATCAACTCGTCCAGATTAGAGGCTTTTCAAACTTATGTATGTATTCAACTTCAGATGTTATTTCTGATGTTATGTCGAGTTAGACTTCCACTGAGTTATATTGTTGACTTCTTCAGTTTGTTGATTAGGTTAGATGTATGCTTATGCCATGGGTCGACTTGGGGTCTCTCGGGGGTCCTTGTCCCGTGTCAATAATCCATGCCTCCATTCTAGTCGTGACACGACCCATATAGGAACCTTTTATTATTGTGATTGTTTGGTTAGTTGTTTTTATACAGATTCGTTGTGCGGCCTTATTTACAGCCAAGATATAGTTGTTCATTTTCTTGATTACGTGTTGCTGGTAGGCACCGGAGGTGCATATGCCCAGCTAGGTCAGCTCAGAGTCTAATATGGCACTAGGTGCCAGTCATGCCTCCCAAGGTGGAGCATGAAAAAATTGGTATCAGAGCAATGTTGTATCCTAGGGAGTCTACAAGCCATGTCTAGTAGAGTCTTATTTGTGGATGTGTTGTGCACAACATTCTATAAATAGGAGGCGATGGGGCATGATAGTGTGGTTACCCTCCTTCCTTCTCAAATCGTGCTATAGAGCTAAGTTGTATAGGGTTGAGTCCCTAAGCTTACTTTCTTCTTTTTATCTACCAAGAAAATGGCCGATGCATGACAGACTACGGCTGGTTGGAAGATGGATACTGGGGCAGGAGAGGGCACTGGCGGAGTGCCACAATCGAAAACGGCTCGGCCTGAGGGAGAGAGGGAAACACCACCTCGATCTCCCCAGCATTCTCTGCCACACCAGAAGACCCCTAGGGCAGCAGATACACCAGTACCACTCCTAGTCATCCCTAT
This sequence comes from Datura wrightii, assembly GCA_035772735.1. Lineage (NCBI taxonomy): Eukaryota > Viridiplantae > Streptophyta > Magnoliopsida > Solanales > Solanaceae > Datura > Datura wrightii. The sequence goes on from JASDFA010000002.1 coordinate 12,909,878, forward strand.
ACCATTGGATCAGAAGGTTAGGAGTGCAATTTACATGTTGGCTCAGATGATGGTCGCTCAGCATCAGCCAGTGGCACTAGTTGTTGTTGAACCCACTGAGGGGCCTGAAAGTGCGAGGATTCATGAGTTTCTTGCCTTGAGTCCTCCACAGTTTATGGGGATAGATTGTAGAGTGGATCCTCAGTACTTCTTACATCAATTATAGAGAATATTCAGGGTAATGCATGCTTCGTCCACAGAGTCGGTTGAGTTGGCAGTGTTTCATTTGCGAGATATAGTAGTTTTGTGGCATGAGAGTTGGGAAAGATCCAAAGGCAGAGATGTAACCCCACCTACTTGGTCCATTTTTTTGGAGGCCTTCCTAGACCATTACTTGCCTCGGGAGATCCAATAGGCCCACCTACTTAGTTCTTACATCTGGAGCAGGGCAGGATGATCGTTTGGGAGTATGCACTGAGGTTTGACTCCTTGTCAAGATATGCTCCAGCTTTTGTTGATACAATGCCAACTAGGGTACACCGGTTTATCATGGGGCTTTCTACGGAGTATGTGGAGGCATGTATTACAGCTACATTGCGGTAGATATGGATATTTCTTGCATTCAGGATTTTGCTCTGAATATAGAGGGGATCAAGAAGCATCAGCAAGAGGTTGAGAGGGTGAGTCGGGAGCAGCACCAGAGCAATAGACCCACTGATTTGCAGGCAGAGTTTCAGGGGGGCCTAGACCTCGATTGCCAGGTAGGCCACCTAGACCTTTGCCTCCTTAGCAGTAGGGCAGCAGGTCAGATCATCATGGACATCCAGATCCTAACAAGAGCTCACGAGCGTCAGGTTCATAACTGCAGAGAGGTTCAATCAAAGCAGGCCCGTTACACTGCATTGTAGCATTTGCAGTTGATGACATTTTGGGAGGTGTAGGTACGACTCTACTAATTGCTATACGTTTCGGTGAGAGGGTCATATGATGAGGGACTGTTCGACCAGAGATCAGGGGGATCGAGACCAGCAGAATAGGTCCTTAGTAGGATCACATGCTCCAGCACCTTCGGTAGGGCATAGGCCCTCAGCTCCAACCGACCGAGGTAGAGGAAGAACAGGGGCATCCAATTCTGGAAGTGGTCTGATCGCACTTACACCTTAATAGGGCGACAGGAGTCAGAGTCGTCACCAGATGTTGTGACAGGTATGCTGGATGTTTGCTTTCACTCGGTTTATGCTTTGATAGATCTAGGTTCTACCTTGTCTTATGTTACTCCGCTAGTGGCACGAAAGTTTGGTATAACACTTGAATTTCTTCAGCAACCATTTTATGTATATATACCCATGGGTGAGTCTATTATTTCTAAGAGGATCTATCAGGGCTGTACGATAGAGGTTGTTGGTCGCGAGACTTTAGTAGAGGTAATAGAGCTAGAAATGATTGATTTTGATGTAATTATGGGCATGGATTGGCTAGCTCCATGTTATGCCAATGTGGAGTTAGGGACCAAGACTATCCAATTTCACTTCCCCGGGGAGGTAGTGCAGGAATGGAAAGGCGATGTAGCTACGCCAAAAGGTAGGTTCATATCCTATCTTCGGGCAAGGTAGCTGATAGAAAAGGGATGTATTGTAACAGCCCAGGTCGCCGCTTGTAGATATTGTCCGCTTTGGGCAGCTAGTCCCTCACGGCTTTAAAACGCGTCTACAAGAGAGAGGTATCCAAGCACTTATAAAGTACTCTTCGTTCTCCTCCCCAACCGATGTGGGATTTGCCTAAGTAAAGCGACCTGGGCTGTTACAGTGGTATCAGAGCTGGTTCCGGGCCGGTGGTGGGGCAAACCTCAGCGAGGACGCTGAGTCCCTACGGGGGGTAACCAGGGACGGCGATACGTAATGCCTGGTTTACTTAGGCAAATCCCACATCGGTTGGGGAGGAGAACGAAGAGTACTTTATAAGTGCTTGGATACCTCTCTCTTGTAGACGCGTTTTAAAGCCGTGAGGGACTAGCTGCCCAAAGCGGACAATATCTACAAGAGGCGACCTGGGCTGTTACAGTCTATCCCCGAGTGGAACTGGGAGAGGATAGCTATGGACTTCGTAGTTGTTCTTCCAAAGACTCTAGGAAAGTTTGATTCCATTTGGGTCATTGTGGACAGATTGGCAAGTCAACTCACTTCTTACCTATCCTATTACGCCGTCAAACGAAGTCCAAACTCAAATTAACTTCGGGTAGCAAAGTATAAAGCTGCAGGGAGCATTCCTACGGAGTTAGTTTCGTGAAATTCGGCCGGCGAATCGTCTTCCTACCGAGCTAAGGTAAGTGGAATTGCTCCAAATTAGTGTAAATATACTCCTAGCCCTAAAGTGAGTATTTCTCCCTTTTGGACTTCCGAGAAATAGCGAGTTTTCGGCTGTTTTTTGATAAGTCAATGTTTCGGCAGTATATATATTTTCAAAGTAGTGTTTTCTTCCAGAAGATTGATGAATTTAGTTTTATTTGCTATGAATATGAATGCAGTTGGAAGAAATAGCTGGATATTGGCCGAGTTATGCCAGTTAGTCAAGAAGTCAGCAACTGAGGTATGTAAAGCCAGTTTCTTCGGCAAGATAGTAATTCTAGTATAGTAAAATAGAATAAATTCTAGAAGAACGTTTCAAAGCCAAGTATTTATGCCCAGTGTGAATTCAGTAAGCATGCTTGAATAATTATTATGTCATATTCAGAATAAAAGTCAGTAAATTAGTATCAGACAGCGAGATATTATTCCAGACTCAGTATCAGATTCTGTATAATTCAGCAAGGGATTCAAAATAGAATATCAGAACATGGACAGTATTATTAGATTTAATATATATGTTATATGTGATTATTGTTGTTTGTAGAGACCTGATTGTTCTATGTTGGGCACCCTTAGAGCTTCCTTGCCGCCCCAAGGTTAATAGTTGTGTCGACTCGCCCGCTAGAGGGTGAGGATACGTCACTCCAAGGAGTGGCATGCCGTCCGCCAGAGGACGAAGATGGGAGGCAGCATTCCCCGTAGCAGGCTGATCAACATTATAGCACACCCCCGTTGAGCGCTTGCGCCCGGGGTACAGATTACAGATCACAGATACCGATCTCAGACCACAGTTTATAGGAGTCCTCCGAACTCAGATACAACTATAGTCAGGGGCCTAGAGAGCCCAAGTTGCATACCCAGGGGGCCGACGGGATACTCGTAGTTAATAGGTGAGTGGTATGAATAGTTACTAGGTGGATGGCGACCGGGGTTGGGGCATATAGATTGCATGTTGATTGGTACCTTCTGGCTTATGGGGGCTGGTATAGGTTCTTGTATGCTATATGTGTTATTTATTAAATTAATAGATAGCAGGATGCTGCACTGAGAGGTATGATTCTCACCTTATCTCCAGTACAGTTAAGCTCATTCCATATTCTGCTATCCCAGGCAGACTTAGCCATCTCCTATACTTCAGTAACTATCAGTATTACTGTTTATCTTCAATTATGTTCTAGTTATTGCTTTGCATACTCGATACATGTGGTACTGACGCCCATTTGGGGCGCTGCATTACTTGCCTGCAAGTACTCATAGATGAGGAGCCAATCCCTCGTAATTCCAGCCAGCACACAGAGTCATCAACTCCTGTCATCCGGAGCTTGACAGCTAGAGGTTTATTTCTCTTTTTGTTGTATAGTACGGGTAGGCAGGGACCTTGTCCCGACCATCTTATTATCATTTTTAGAGGCTTGCAAATTGTATATTCCTTGTGGTTAGTCGTACCGGTCGTGTGAGGTCATCTGTATGTTTTAGTTTGTTTATGATGGCCGTGTGGGGACTTGTATAGTTGATAGTTGGTGACCTTGTTGGTCACAGAGAAGTTTAGCATTTAGTTCAGCTTTTCAGTGAAACTATTCAGCATGGTGGCCTTGTCGGCCCGCATAGGTTCCTTTATACTCCTGTGGTTCTGGTCAGCTGTTGTTTTCATACAGGAGGCTATAGGCCTAGTCGGCCAGAGGCTATATTTACAGCCGTTATTTAGCCCGTTGGTTTCATGAATCCAAGGTTAGAGCCAGCCTGGCAACAGAGGTGCTTAGGCTCAGTAGTCCAGCCGTCCAGGTCTTAGTAGGGCACTAGGTGCCAATCATGCCTCCCAAGGCGGGGCGTGACAATTTAGACCCTTATATGAAAAGTAAGTATTGAATTACTCTACATTGTTGTTGTAGATTTCAAACTCTCTGAAGCGTTGAGAAAGGGCAAGGTTCCAATGGAGTAACTAACATTCCAAACCCAACTTTGAGGTAGGTTATGGTTAGAGGGATTAGACTCTATATAATGGCATGTATGTTTTGTGCAGTGATGATATGTGATTGGTCTTTAGACATCACTTGTTATGAGAATTTCCTATCGAATAAACTATTGAAAGAATGCGGATATGATGTGGTATTAAACTGTGATGAAATTGTGTTAAGTGTTGAGTAAGGATATCATACCCTGTTAATGAGATGTTTTGTTGGTTTGAATTTGTTTACTTGGAGGAATAGATTGTAAGCTCCTATATGTTTAAATAATGCATTTTGTTGCATTCACTTGATGAGAATGATTTAAGGATAACAATAATATCCTAAGATGAGAGGCTCATGCTCGAGGGGAGCATCCGAGCGAGCAATATTGGTTGAGTGGCTCATGTCCGAAGGGAGCATCCGAATGAGCGTATGAGTGGGAGCGGGTACCATGCCAGTACAGTACATGGATTTCTAGAGTCCTGTAACGACCCTGGCCTAACACTGTGAAGTATTGTCCGCTCTAGGGCCGAAGCCCATCACGGATTTATCCCTTAAGGTTTTCAACCCAAAAGGCGCCTCACAATATTAGGTCTAGTTCCTTTACTAAATAGCCCAGGACTCTCCCTCTCTTTTTCAATGTGGGATTTGCTAAGTGAGCTAGGTTTCTCTACTAGCATTGTCCCTGCAGTCACCCCCCGTAGGGACTCAGCGTCCTCGCTGAGGTTTGCCCCACCACCATACTAGTCGAGAGTCGACTCTGATACCACTGTAATGACCCTGGCATAACACTGTGAAGTATTTTCCACTCTTGGGCCGAAGCCCATCACGGATTTTTCCCTTAGGGTTTTCAACCCAAAAGGCACCTCACAGCATTAGGTCTAGTTCCTTTACTAAATAGCCTAGGACTCTCCCTCTCTTTTTCGATATGGGATTTGCCTAACTGAGCCAGGTTTCTCTACTAGCGCTGTCCCTGCTCCAACCACGAGTCGTTACACCCCTCGTCCTGCAACTTTTTCCTAGTTTTCTGCAGTTTTAAATTTATAACCCCTGGTCTACCCAGAAGTTCCTATGGGTAGACTCGAGGGTTAGAAATTTAAAACTGCAGAAAATTAGGGAAAAGTTGCAGGAAAAAGGGTGTAATGACTCGTGGTTGGAAACCACGAGCCATTATTTGGAGTCATGGTTTAAGGAGCCCAGGTGGTAGTGTAAACCACGACCAATGTAACAACTTGTTGTGGGGAACAACGAGCCGTCATGGTTGTGGGTTGGATCTCAGGTTGCCTAGTGGTAGCAACGGATGGAAACAATGGGCCGTTGAAGCTTGTAATGGTATGTTGTATTGGTCATTGGTAGGAAGGAAAGGAAGGACCAGTGGTGACAATGGGAGGTTACAACGGGTCGTTGTAGGTGACAACGACCCGTTCTGTCAGTCGTGGTTGGGTCATCAGTCAAGGGAGCAGTGCAACCAACGGGTGGTTAACAAGTTGTTGCAGGTGACAACGACCCGTCCTATTGGTCATATTTTGGAGAAGCCGGAAGATTGAGGGAGGTGCAGTGCATTCAACAGGTGGTGACGATGGGTCGTTGTATGAGACAACGACCCGTCCTAAGGGTCGTTCGTTCCAGTTCGGGCAAGTTTTCAGATTTTTCTCAGGGGTATTTTGGTAAACTCCTATGCTCCCAGTTCTTAAGTGATGCCGTTTTAGGTGTTTTTTGGGGATGTTTTCAAGGTTTTCTAGGCCTAATCTTTCATTCTCTCAAAAACAACTCTCCCAAACCCTTCTACGTCCCTTGTTTCAAGATTCAAGGGGGTTTCTTCAAGGCTTCAAGGTGCAAATCAAGTGGGGACTCTCTTACCAGGCACGCGGGACTTCAACAAGGATATTCTTCCATTCTTGTGCCCCAAAAATGTTTTCAATGAGAATCCGATTTTTAAGTTTATTTAGAATATCATGATTTAGGGTTTGAGTAATGGGTAATTTCTCCTTTATTCTTTCTCTTAAATGTAAATATTTACTGCAATTATGGAATTTATTGGGATGTAAATTTGATGGGTTGTTTGCGATATGGATCATATGTTGGGAATGCATGAGGGTAACATGTTTTTTGAAAATTGGCTTAAGTAATGAATGGGACTTGCTTATTGTTCACTTGATTTTCGTAGTCATGCATGAATATGATGAAGTTGTGAAAATATAGGTTGAGTATGTACATATGAAGTATGTTCTTCCTAAATTAATTCGAGTATTGAATGGGAATTGTTCAATTCTCCCTTGATTATCGTAGAAATTCATGATCATGATAGAAGTGTGGAAATATTGCATAATTAACCCTAATGACTTGATTATGACATTAATGACCATGTTGGGTTGAGTAGGAGTTTTGGGCTTGAGTAATTGAAGTAAATTATGTGTCATCATCATGTTTTAGATTTAATTGATTGGGCATGACAAGATCGCATCTCCATTGTTGAACTATGAAGCTTGGGCGAATTCTATATTGTCTTCCTTATTAAAAATCATTTTTATTAAACCTTAGAATCTAAAACGCCCGTGGCTAAAGAGTTCATAAATGGAGTGATTGTGACAAGTGTGTAAAATGGTAGTAACCTAATTTCATGAAGTTATGCATCCTTGATAGATTATGAGCTGAATTCTATAAATCATGTATGATCTTATATTACCTACTGAATGAGGTTAGTACGGGATCAAGATGTCATGATAGAATATTTTTAATATGAATCTATAGCATGCTCGTTGGGTTGTGATGTCAAAGCTAGTGATGAATTGGTTTGACTTATGTGAATCATGATGATAAAGCCTGTGACTAATATGTCAACTTGTTGAGCCTATGCCTATTAAAGGATATCTCTAATCCCTTTTAATATGAGTACTGCATGACGAGAGTGGTGGATGTTCTTGTCTCTAATTAGCTATTGTAAATTTAGATTAGCTATAGACGTTAGTGGAGAATGTCTTATCTAGTCGTTAGTGGAGAATGTCTCATCTATGCGTTAGTGGAGAATGTCTTCTTGTAGTTGGTCGGGACTCACATCCCTAGGTGTTAGTGGGGTATGTCTTCTCTTAGCCAGTCGGGACTTACATCCCTACTCAATTGAGTATTTTATGTTCCTTTCATTGTTCGGGATTTTCTTCAGCCAGTGACTCTCTATATCAGAGCTTTCTCACTCCCTTTGATCATCAGGGACACCCCCTCAGACATCAGGGACCCTCTTGATATCAATCACGGCATCATACCTTGTATTATTCCTAATTGTTACTTTTGCATATCAACAGTTACTATAATAATGCATGTCTTTATAATGTGGTTATGTTAATTGAATATGTGAATCTCATATCAGATCGCCGTATCTCTTTTCAATTACATTACTATTAAAAAAATTTACATTTTTCCTTCTTGTTCATATTATAAGTTAGTTTATTTACGCTTCATGCATACTCAGTACATTCCAAGTATTGACCTCATGCCTTTTGTGCTATATCATTTCATGATAGAGATTCAGGTCTCCAGGTTCAGCTGCATGGCAAGATACACTCCTTCCTCTCCCAGTTGCTACTGGTGAGTCCTCATCTTCCAAGGACGTGGTTTATGTTCTTATTTTATTATGTTTTAGTTTTCATACTTTGGGAGTTAGCTGGGGGCTTGTCCCAGCAACTCATCAGTTTAGTAGAAGGCTTTCGGACTTGTCTAGATAGCTTCAGCTATGTATCTAAATGTTATTAAAGTGTCGTTATGGTTTATGTCAGTTTCTTGTCATTTCTTCCTCTTGTTCATGATGTTAGATGTTTCTTATGTTAAGTGTATGTGATGATTATGCCATGAGTCGACTTGGAGCCTTTCGGGGTTCCTTGTCCCGTGTCTATGATCCGGGGATGCTCTCGGGTCATGACAGGTCCCCTGCATGTCATGACTAGAAGGGACAAAATAAGATCCTCTAGCATGTGTGTACATTGATTTTAAGGAAGGAGTGTTTATGGTGATATGGCAGAGGCGTGTGCCAGACATGTCACCATTTGTTCTATTTTATGATGTGTGTGTAAATGGTGAAAGTTTTGGGAATGATTATGTGTTCAGTGGTTGAGTGTAATTGATGATCCTGTAATTGTGAATGGAACGAGAAAACTGATAATAGATCCTAAGAGTGATTCTGTGTGATGACTAAAGATGTTGATATTGTTATCCTTGTGATGAAGTGCTCAAATCATATATGATGATGAGTAAATGTGAATTGGTTTCAAAAGCTTGTATGTTATCTGATTGAATATCTGAATGTGTGAATGGTTGAAAACTGGTGAATTGATGAAGGGTGAAACTAAGTCGAGCTTCTGCCTCAGGCAGTACTCCTGTAGTGGAACTACTTTCGCTGCAGCAAGACCGCTACAGCGGTCCAGTAACCGTTACAGCGAAAGGCCCAATCTGGTGAGCAGGCCAGTTGTTCTCTGTGCAGAGCCAGTATACTTCAAACGTTGTTGTGCTTATGTTTGATGTTCGAAACTAATCTTATATTGTTGTTGCCTTGATTATATGTTATTATGTAAGGCCGGCCAATGATGCCTACCAGTACCGTATTTGTACTGACCCTACTCCTACACTTCTTTTCTTAGTGTAGAATATGATCCAGGAAGCTATTCTCATCCCCATCTTTAGTTAGCAGCCATTCCTCGGAAAGGTGAGCGGAAGCATGGAATGGGCTGATTTACTTCTCTTGCAATGATGTCCCTCCTCCGGAAGTAGCAGTTTTTGTTTCTTTAGTGTATACTCTTAGATTGTTAGCTAGATGTCAAGTGCAATGACTTTCAAATTCTGGGAAGGATTGTGTTTTTTTTTTTGTAGATTCTGTTGGTTATTGCAAATTGCAGTTCATTCCTTTTATTTTATTTCACTGTTATTTCTTCTTGTATGGTTCATGATGGGGTACTTATTGGGAATCATTGGTTCACCCACCGGGTTACTGTGGGTGTCAATCACGGCCATTTGGATCATGACACACCAGGATAGATCACTAACAAAATAAGCTTACTACATTTTGAAATCACGGGGAACACAGTCCTAGTTTCTTCTCATAAATTTGAGAACAACAACTTCTTGGTTTAAAAATACTTTTTCTTTATTTGCAAACTCCCCTTCCGAAATATTGACTATTGATTGATTTACACACTATTAACATATTATTTTTGACCTATTCCCTGTGGGATCGACCCCAACCTAGTTGGATTACTATATTTGATAGCGATCGTTTTATACTTCATTGCGGGGTATAATTTGGGTGTGATCAGTCGTCTTAACTGAAAGTTGGCCATGGTCAAACTTATATTTCTGAAATTTTAAAATCTAACCAAAGACTCAAATTACTCTAGAACACCTCGAGATCTGTGAAAACTATCCAACTAAGTCATAAATCACTATTTGGATATAATGGAGTAGTCAAAATTTGAATTCGAGCTTATTAACATAGAATGTTAACTTTGGTCAAACTTTCCAACTTCTCAACTATCAAAACTGAAAATCTTCCTCTAAACGCATTCAATCACCTTAAAAATTATTCCATCCATTCTCACAGGCCATAAATAATATAATGAAGCTATGCAAAGATTCAAACTAAAGTAACGAGTTTAAAAAAGAATTAAACAATCATGTGGGTCATTATACATTTGCAACAATAGAATATGCTTTGTTAATGATTCCATAACAACCAACTATTAAATGAAGAAATAATATTAGATACCCCTTTTATAACTCAAATAAAATCATATATCATGAAATTAGATGGAATTCACACCATTGCATTTGGAAAAGAGACTCTATTTTCTTATTTAAATAATGTGTCAAAAGAATAAGTGAGTCTATAAAAGATAAAACTATCTTTAGAATTTTATAATTTCATAATAAATTAACTAATTAAAAGACAATATAAATATTAAAAGAATTGGATCTTCGTGAAAGATCAGGGAGGTAGAAGTTGAAGTTAAAGATTTACAAAAAGTCATCGAATGAGAAGTTTGTTCTGACTTCCCTAATGTCTTTTGAGAAACAAAAAGACACAGTATTGAACTATCATATATTGAGGGGTTCAAAGAAAAGGTCATCCTTAGTTGAACTATAAGCTAATGGAATACCATAAAAAAATTAATGATTTACTTAATACAGAAATTATTAAACCTTTAAAATTATCTTGGAGTTGCTTGGCATCGTATGCCAACAATAGCGCTGAAAAAGAAAGAGGAGCCTCAAGACTTGTTATCCGTTATATTTAATAAGATTTTACAATGGATTTGGACCTAACAAGTGAGATCTTCTTTAGAAGACTTCTAAAGACAACAATTTACAGTAACTTTAATATGAAGTCACGATTTCAGCAGATATAAACCGTAGAAAAAGATTAAATATAAGACAACCTTTAATATCCCTTTTGAACAATATGAACAAAATGTAATGCCTTTTGTACTAAAAAATGCCTCATTTGAATTTCAGAATATCATAAATAATATTTTTAATCAATATAGTCATATATCTGTAGTCTATATAGATGACATCTGAATATACTTAGAAGATATTAATCAACACTTTAAACATAAATTATTAAACAAAAGGAATTAGAAGAAAATGCTAAAAAGATAAAATTATTCCAGACAACAATTAGATTTCATGGAAATAACATATATCAAGGAATCCACAAATCCATTTGTAGAGTCATAAAGTTCTCTTGCAACTTTTTTGACGAGTTAATTGATAAAACTTAACTTCAAAGATGTCTAGGAAGTATCAATTATGTTGCATATTTTATTTCAAATATTAAATAGGTTTGTAAACCTCTTTATCTGTGTCTTTAGAAGAATCCAGTCCCATGAAACTATAGCAAACTAATACATTCCAGAAAATCAAATCAATAGTTCAGAAACTTTCATTTTTCGAAATACCACATTAAGAAGTATTCATGGTTGTAGAAACTAACGCCTCTATATAAGATGTGAAGTCATCCTTAAATAGAAAGTTTTCCCAGAATCTTCTGAACAATTAGTGAAATTCACTTTAGAAATATGAAATGATGCTCAACATAATTACAATACCATTAAAAAGAAAATTTAATTTATAATACTATATTTTATCAAATTTCAAGATGATTTAATAAACAAAAAAATTTTTACTAAGAGTCGACCGCAAAGCAACTAAAGATATTTTACAAAAGAATGTTAAAAATTTGATTTCTAAACAAATATCATCTAGATGGAAAATCTTGTTATCTAACTTTGATTTTCAAATAGAATTTATAAAAGGGGAAACCAATTTATCCAGTTCTGATTTACAATATCCAATTAGCTCATGGTTGTCATGCCCCGAGCCAACACCCTAGATGTAACATAGTACTTAAAGCCACAAGTGATCCCAAGTCAACCCCTGGTCTATTATTCACTAGAATTCTGAGTAAAACAAGCACCACGAAAATTTAAAGTAATAACATTAAGGCATTTTTATGAAAATTTAAAATAAAACTTAAAATATGAAACTGAACATCTGTAGGTCTGAAAGCCTTCTAACTAATGAGTAACTGGGACAAGCCCCCAACTAACTCTAAGTCTAAAGTAAAACTGCAACTGACTATAAGAGACTGAAAATAAGACCCTCGAATGATGAGGAGTCACACTAAATCTGTGGATGGGGAGGAGCTGAATCGTGGAGATTAACGCTGCTGAATCTGGGAACTTGCAGTTGTAATACAACATAAAAGTATGTGGTAGTACTTTAAATGTACTGAGTAAGTGAGAGATGCAAATAACATGAAAGAACTAGTAACTAAACTGAAGTGACATGAAATGACCAACTGAAAATACTAAAAACTGATACAACTAGAATATACCGATATGGTTAATAATGACCCTAGCTGATGGTCATAAACATGGCCTAAATCTGAAAGAATGAGTTTGAGATACTACACTGAACTGATCTGGACTGAGAAATCTAAGAGTGGAATAACTGACTAGTGGGAGAGTCTATAATCGACATATAACCTGTAATGCCCTGAAAAACTTAAAATCTAATTCCGGAACTTAAATCAGGAAATCAGGAAATCTGGAAAAGCTGCAAAAATATTGAAGGAGGGCCTACCTGACGTAACGTTAGGTAACCTCAAAACTCGTTAGGTGAGTCGTGAGGACAAGGCTGGATAATGTATAAGAGGGAGGCAGTGTACCTAACGAGGGACTTCACGAGCTGTGGTCACTGACCACGACCGTTAGGTCACTCGTGATTAGACCTGAGTTGAGAAAATATTGTGTTATCCAGTGTACTTGATGAATCAGAGCAATGAGTCGTGGTCCCCAGTAACGACTCGTTCTGTCCCCCATTACCATCCCCAGTTAATTTTTAGCCAGTGTACCTGACGGGCGTGACCACGAGTCGTGGTCAGTCGCCACGACCCGTTAGGGTCACCTAGCAGTTTTTTCCCAACGATTTCCTAAGGGCTATTTCGTAATTTCCTACCCTCCCAAGATTTAAACTACATCATTTTAGCCTTAATTTCACACATTTTAGTGGGGGTAACGGGTTCTCTTCCTCATTCCCCACTCAAACCCTGTAGAAATAGAAAGTAGAGTTCTCTCTCAGAGTATTTCAGAGCAAGAGCTAGGGCAGATCTTTCCTCTTCGATTCTCAAGCGATTTCTCCAGGGTTCTTTGCCAGGTATGTGGGAATTCAATAAGGGAATTGTCCTTCCCTTGTGTCCCCCAATTTCCTCCCAGAATTTCCTTATTAGTTTAGCCTTGAGATTTTAAAATAAGCAGAGAATTTCATATCGGTTTTCATTAATTTCAATTAGGTTATTATCCATGTTTATTATTCATATGATTTCCATCAATTTGTAGATAAATTGTTGTTGTTCTGACCAAGATGATTTATAGCCCTAAATTTTCGAGTATGGGTTATTGCGTATTAAATTTCGTCTATTTTTGCAAAGTATATTATGGGATGATTTTCCTAGAAATTTCTGTTGTAAATATTTGTTGAGTAATTATTCCACTAATGAGAATGATTTAACCCTGCTAGATGAGATTCCTTTACTTCTAGAAACTTTCGCCATGTTATGAAATTGTCTGTGTTGTCGGAATGAATGAGCTCTCTATTAGCTGCTTAGTTTAGTAGTCTAGTCAGCTAGAACATAGAAATTTCTCTTTTAGAACTATTCCAAAAGTTTCAACTGATCATTTTGACTACAGTCTTTTCCCGAGGTGTCAGTGGTGCCTCTCAGTTACAAGAACCAAACTCAGATTATAGTTATTTGGTCCATTAGGCAGTCATGACATTTTAGATTTATAGCTCTGACCAGCTCCAAGACTCCAGTTCAGTTACAGTTTGTTCTTAGACGGTTACGATGCTTCCAAATAAGCAGCTCTAACCAGTTCGGAACCCAATTTCAGACTCCGGCTAGATGAGACTCTCAGCATACTTTCAGTTATTTGTCCCTGACTTGTCTTGGACCCCAGTTTCGAGCTATCAACCTAGCAGTTAAGTATAGGTTTCCAGTGGGACTAGGACTTAGCACCAAGCGGGCCGGGGTTCCAGCACACCCAGGTTCCCAGAACTACGTTGCCACCGTAGGTTATAGTATTAGTTGGCTTGATTGGCCCCAGACTTTTGTAATCACCCAGTTCATGCCTTTATACCTTGGCAAGGTATATTGAGTCCTAACGGTGGGGTGTATACATCGGACTCCATGTCTAGCTCACGTGGTTAAATGTCGGTTATAGACTCTCCCACTAGTCAGTTAGTCCACTCTCAGATTTCTCAATCCAAATCAGTTCAATGTAGTATCTCTGACTCAGTATTTTATATTTAGGGAATGTTTATGACCATCAGCTAAGGTCATTATTGACCATATCAGTATATTCTAGTTGTATCAGTTTTCAGTATTTTCGATTGGCCATTTCATGTCACTTCAGTTCAGTTACTAGTTCTTTCATGTTATTTACATCTCTCACTTACTCAGTACATTCAAATTACTGATGCATACTTTTATGTTGTACCGTTTCATGATACAGCTGCAGGTTCCCAGATTCAGCAGCGATAGCCGTCTAGTTACAGCCCATTATCAGCCGTATTTTGAAGTGTGAGTCCTCATCATTCGAGGGCCTTATATTTTACTTTCTAGTAGTCAGATACAGCTTTATTTTAGATTTAGAGCTAGCTGGGGGCTTGTCCCAGTAGCTCATCATTTAGAAGGATTTCAGACCTACAGATGTTCAGTTTCCATGTTTTAAGTTTATTTTAATTTTTCATATAAATGCCTTAATGTGATTACTTTAAATTTCCGTTGTGCTTGTTTTTCTCAGAATCCTAGTGAATGATAGACCAAAGCTTGGGGTCACTTGTGGCCTCAAGTACCATGTTACGTCCAGGGTATAGGCTCGGGGTGTGACAAACTTGGTATCAGAGCCCTAGGTTTAGAGCATCCTCGGAAACTCTGAAAGCCGTATCGAGTAGAGTCCTTTTCATAGGTGTGAAGCACTCCACACTTATGACTAGGAGGCTACAAGATGTTATTAGGAAAAAAATCCCTTTTATTTATATTCCTTATCGTGCGTTAAAGTTCAATTCCAGAAATGCCCTTCTAATTCGTGCTCTGTTTCATTTCAGTGAACCATGCCTCCCGGATGCGGTAATGGAAGAAGGGACGGTAATGTCAACAGACCTGCCCCACCCGCCCTGACAGCTCCTCAAGATGATTCAGTGTTTACCGCTGAATTCAAGGAGTCCATTCAACCGCT
This sequence comes from Datura wrightii, assembly GCA_035772735.1. Lineage (NCBI taxonomy): Eukaryota > Viridiplantae > Streptophyta > Magnoliopsida > Solanales > Solanaceae > Datura > Datura wrightii. The sequence goes on from JASDFA010000002.1 coordinate 12,924,929, forward strand.
GGCCCAAATAGTTACTAACCAGGTGAACCAGCAGGTGGTATCGATGAACACCAACGGGTCCGCAGCAGCTGCGAGGGTGTGAGACTTCACCCGTATGAACCCTCCATCTTTTCAGTGATCCAAAGTGGGGGAGGATCCCCAGGAGTTCGTGGATGAGGTCAGGAAGATTACCCGCATTATGGGTGTTAGCTCCTCGGAGAGTGCTTATCTGGCTACCTACAAGCTCAAAGGGGTAGCTCAGTTTTGGCATGACCAGTGGAAAGAAGGTTGGCTAGTAGGAGCAGGACTAGTGGAGTGGGAAGAATTCCACACTGCTTTCTTGGACAGGTTTTTGCCTTGGGAGTTGAGGGAGGCAAAGATGCGAAGTTTATGAATTTGGGACAGGGAAATAGGACCGTGGAGGAGTATGCTCTGGAGCTTACTAGGATGTCTAAGTATGCTACAGAGATGGTAGCTGAGCCAAGGGCTCGCATGTTGAAGTTTGTGAACGGGGTGTCAAATCTGGTCCTCAAGGAGTATAGGACAACAATGTTGATTAAAGATATGGACCTCTCCAGCTTGATTGTTTATGCCTAGCAAATTGAGGATGAAAAGCTGAAGGATATGGAGTGAAAGAATAAATGGGCAAGGATTGGCCAGTCAAATTTCGGCCATCAGAGGTCTAGTGGTAGTAGCCACCCACCGCTGCAGCAGCAACAACAGCAGAGAACCCCAGCACCTAGTTTAGCCAGCGCTCCAACCTTTTGGTCCTGCAAGTATCAGAGGGGTGAGTCATCTGGCAGTCTCAGGCCTACAGTACCGGGAACAAGTATCCAGCTTGCCCCAACTGTGGTAGGAATCACCCGGGAGAATGCCTCCAGGGACAAGAGGGTTGTTTTGGGTGTGGACAACTTAGACACTTTCTTAAGGATTGCCTGTCAGCAGGGCGAGGGAGATCAGAATCCACCACATCATCAGCTCCAGCGGGTCGACCAGCCTAGTAGGCTAACACATCAGGTACAGATGGCGGTCAGCACCAAAATCGTTTCTATGCTCTATTTTCCCATTAGGATCAAGAAACCTCACCTGACGTAGTTACCGGCATGTTACGTCTCTTCCATCTAGACGTGTATGCCCTCTTAGATCTAGGAGCCACTCTTTTGTTCGTGACTCCCTATATAGCAGTCCAATTCAACATCAATCCATAGGTCCTGTCAGAACCATTTTCACTCTCCACCCTAGTTGGCAAGTCAGTTAGAGCCAGTCGGGTGTATAGAAACTACCAGTTATCAGTTCTGAGTAAAGTTATTCCAGATAATCTTGTAGAGTTAGACATGGTCAACTTTTACCTTATCCTTGGCATGGATTGGTTACACTCCTGCTATGCCTCAGTCGATTGCAGAACTAGAGTTGTCAAGTTTAAGTTTCCTAACGAGCCAGTGTTAGAATGGAGGGGCAGCAGTTCAACGCCTAAGGGTAGGTTTATTTCCTACCTTAAGGCCCAGAAACCATCTCCAAAGGATGAATATATCATCTGGTTCGGGTCAAGGATTCCAACTATGAGACCCCAACCATCCGTCAGTTCTAGTAGTTAGTGAGTTCCCAGATGTTTTTCCTGAGGATCTTCCCAAAGTTCCCCCTGAACGGGAAATAGACTTCGGAATAGATCTCCTCCCAGATACTCAGCCTATCTCCATCCCTCCTTACAGAATGGCTTCAGCTGAGTTGAAGGAGCTGAAGGAACAATTAAAAGATCTTCTTGACAAGGGTTTTATCAGACCCAGCATCTCTCCCTAGGGTTCTCCAATGCTATTTGTGCATAAAAAGGATGGTACCCTCAGAATGAGCATAGATTACCGTCAGCTGAACAAGGTCATAGCTAAGAACAAGTACCCTTTGCCCAGAATTGACGATCTATTTGACCAACTTCAAGGAGCCATCTATTTCTCCAAGATCGATCTCAGGCCAGGGTACCATCAGCTAAGGGTTAGGGAGTGTGACATACCAAAAACAACCTTAACATCCTCCCCCCCTTAAAATCATTCATCCTCGAATGAGGGTTATACCTCGGTAGCTGTAACTTTAGCCATAACATCTTTAACTTTTCCTTGCCTTGTGTCATAAACATACATTCCATTTTTCGTAAGAACATCCTCTTTCTATTGCCGCTTCTTATCAAACCGTACTTACTCAACTCCATCTATTTGTCTGGCGTATGATAGACATGCTTTAGTACCATAAAATCGGTAACTTTTCTAACCCTAAGAAAATTAATAAACTACCATGGGAGTTATGATTTACTCCAATACCTCCTTTCCATTTATACAATTAGGAAATATCACATAAAAAAGTGAATCACAACTTAACCATTTAACATATAGAATCAGTGTCAAACCTGAAATTGCTCTTTTGCCTTTGCTTTTACCACAACCTGTCACTGCCTATCTTGGAAAAGGGGGCTAAAAGAAATTGTAGTCTAATCTAGGGACAAAGTAGAGATTGAATCTCAAGGAGAAACTTAATGTCTGGCTAGCCGAGGTCTCCAAGCACTACGAGGGTCCTTAAATAGTCTTATAGACCTAGTTTCCTTACTCTGTTCCACTACCTTGTCATTACTTGGGAGATGATGAATCAGATCGTCCGTCTTTTGAGAAAATACTAGCATCCAACCAGTAGATATTTTTGTCAGGGTAGACATTCCTAAACACTCTCATACCAAATGGGGTCCCAAACCTAATACAATCGATATACTCTATCCTCGTATTTCACACTTTATCTGAAACATATTGGGCCAAAGAATTAAACCTGAGACTATATTCACGAATACTCATGCTACCCTGCTCTTGGTACAAAACCTTATTAGCTCGAACCCGTCGAAGTTCCCATGGTAAGTATTGATTCGTGAAGGCTAGGGGATTTAGGCTCAAAACCTATAGGCACTAGAGCTCTCAAAAGCTCCCCTGGACCCTACCATTAATTTTAACTATTTATTTTCAAACGTCACTGCTCGGGCTAACATCTGAAATGCTTTCTCAAAATCTCATCCCTTTGATATACCTGAAGGTACAGCAGGTGCTGAAGGATCAATACCTCTACATTCTCTTACCTCTACCGAATCTAAAACAATAGGAGGGCTGAATCCCTTCCCACAGTAATTCTGACTGGAACTTGGAGGAACTATGGTACAAGGAATGGAAAACTCTCTTCGAGCCTCTAATCTATTTCTCGGATCGACGGGAGAGCAACTAGGACCCTTTCAAGCATAAGTGTGAATAAATCTCGTAGCCATCTTTCTTACTCCAGTTGAATTCTAAAACATAAGCATGATTTAGATTTCAAACATCCCTTACATCATTGCTCTATAGCACGATCTATTAATGAACAAAGTGAAACAACCCCTAAATTCCCTGTAGCCTCCTGATTATAAGTATGGTGCACAACATACACATAAGTAAGACTCTACTAGACACGGCTTGTGGACTCCCTAAGATACGACTTCGCTCTGATACCAAGTCTGTCACGCCCCATAACTGGGGGGAGGGCGCGACTAGCTCCCCATACCTGACTGACTGGGAAGCCGACAATATGAAATCTGTAATTGTAAGACTTAGGCCATCTAGGCCACCTGTCACATCAACTGGAGCACAAACTGGACCCATAATGTCTCAACAATACAAGGTAAACAACTGAAATGCAAACAAGGCTATGAGTATGCTAAACTAAACAACAAAAAGCCGACAAGGCCACAAACTAAATTCCATTGTACACACTAAGTCCACAAAGCCTCTAAAGAGTAAACTGACTAATGGTCGGAATAGGGCTCCGACCTACTAATAACTGCATCTCAAAACTCTAACTGAAACAAAACCAGTCTTAGCTCCAGAAAGAAAGGAGCATACCAACACATCCACTAATCTCACGAACTGCTACTGCAACTGGCAATCCCGACCTCTACCTGCACCTGCGGCATGAACGCAGGTCCCCAGGTGAAGGGACATCAGTACGAATGAAATATATTGGTATGTAAGGCAGAAAACTGTAAACGTGTAAGAGAGCAATGATAACTGAGCCAGAAATAAGGAATAGTAACAACCTGGAATCCTGGAAACTGAAATCTGAAAATAAGTCAATACTGAAGTGCAAATGCAACTAAGTAATGCATAAGAAAAACTATAACTGTAATGTCAGCAACCAACCAACCAACCATAAATCCATATATAAGATTTGTCCAGCCAGTGTACCATACCAGGGAAAAATAAATATGGTAAAATAAAAATATGTTCAGCCGATATATCACACCGGGGTAAAATAAAAAAATATCTCTAGCCGATGTACCATACCGGGGTAAAATAAAAATATCTCCAACCGATGTACCACACCGGGGTAAAGCAAAAATATCTCCAGCCGATGTACCACACCAGGGTAAAATAAAAATATCTCCAATCGATGTACCACACCGGGGTAAATTAAAAATATCTCCAGTCGATGTACCACACCAGGGTAAAATAAAATATCTCCAGCCAATGTACCACACCGAGGTAAAATAAAAATATCTCCAGCTGATGTACCACATCGGGGTAAAATAAAAATATCTCCAGTCGATGTACCACTCTGGGGTAAAATAAAAATATCTCCAGTCGATGTACCACACCGGGATAAAATAAAAATAATTCTCAATCATAATCATAAATAGGGCCGATATGTCTTCTATTGAGTCATTTTAACACGTATGGCATATAAATGACAAATGTTAAATCTGTGGCCGAAATAGGCCTCTTTCGTAACCTATAAATGCAAGTGAGCACCCATATCATGTAAAGCTAGAAAATATGCATATATATCACGTAAAGCTGTCAATTATACATGAACATGTCGACTCAGTTACTTGAAAGACCTTCAAGAGGTTTAGACAACATAAGAACTTTTATAGGCTTACAAATAATGTCCCACAAATAATCCTACCAATTTAACATATTACTTGGATAGAAACACATAAAGCTCATTTCTACACAATTCTTTAACACCTGGGAACTGCAAATATATACTGCATACCAGGTGGTTCCTTTACCTGTATCGACAACTATACATTGGAATTTCATTGCCAAATTTATCATGTAGATAAGCACATATAGTTCTTAATTCATTTGACTTATTCGCAGGAAAACATGGAAATTATAACTAGGAACTTGGAGTTATTTGTCATATACATAGAGCTGAGAATTGAACTACAGAAATACAACCTATGAGACTTTTATATAATGTATAACTCATATTTAGTTAACTGGGTGACCTCCAGGAGACTTTCTGGTATTCAAAGTTCTAAGCTTAACTGATCATTATCATAGCCTTCACTTGTACTTACTTAGAATTAGGAACATTGGTACATGGGAGAATCTCTCCTCTGAATTTAGGAAATTCAATTGATACTCAATAAAAGCTAAACATAAAGATGCATGACTTGAATATAACTTAAAGAATTCATCTATATGTTATAACATGAAAATCATATACATTAAGACTTCTTACTAGAAAGACATATAAAGACTTGAGTTTTCAGACTCGTATACAACATCAGATACTTGACCGATACATTAGCATAATTCTTGAAATATGATCTCTCAAAAACTTCTTAGATCAGCTAGCACATTTCAACATAAATTAGGGACATAAATACATAACTTAAGGATCTGAGACTTGGAGCTCTATAACTTAGGAACTCATGAGTAACTCTCTAAGTGATTCCTTATGGGCAAATAAAGATATATAGCCGTAATTCGGGTGATACTGGATTGACTTACATAACTTTGCAATTATTTGCGGAGCTTAAGAAAGCTTACATAATCATAAGTGACTTAGAAGATCCTAGGATTACCCTTTTCAGACATGGTAGAAAATCTCAACACTTAGAATAGATAACTTAACATAATCATTTAGGGGTATAGCAGAGAGCTTCTCAACTTAAGTTACTATTTTGCAGACGGTCAACTCTAATTATTTCATAGAAGGTTAACACTTTAGTGGTTATTCATCAACATAACACATATTGAACATAAACAACTTAATTTATAAATCTTTTGCTAAACGTCTTTAGAATAGGGTTAATCTTCCTAGTTGTTGCCTACCCCGTTCACCATCGTAACCCGTATCATCTAATTTAACAATATCTTGCTCTACTTTTCTTATTCATCTTAACTTCTTTGCCAAAAATTATTCACCCTACACTCAATTCTTTACCCTTGTGTTCACTATTCCATCAATTCTTATACGCACTTACCTCTTTGCCTAATTGAAAACTTAGCCACGCTTTCCCCGTTAACATGTATCGACTTAGATTATCGCTACGTGCCACTTGCTTTGCTTTAAAGAGGAAAAACATAAAATCTACTTTTTACCTTAATCACTTTAAAACATAAACATATAGGAGGGATTAACAATATTATTAAAATGTTATTTCAATAAGCTTGTTTACCCTCAATCGGCTTAGCATCATCTTCTTAGCTTAAGTTCAATTACATGTCGTCGTCTTAGCATTTCCTACCAATTTCACTAAGTGACCAGATCTTAAAATATATTCAACATCACATATACAGTATACTGCAAAGGACCATCTCACGTTTTCCACATTTAGGGGACTTTAGACTCGATTTAGAACTACGACAACAATTGTATAAAAATTACGCCTTTCGCTTCATATTGGTTCGCTTCAACCATTCTTAATGATTAAAGCTTTATGTCAAGTATTTCCAACCCTTTTAAAAGGATCATACATGCCTCAATATGATTTTAAAAACATAGGAATATTTATCCTTTCAATAACTTAGTTTCGTGCTTGAAAGACAAGGAAAGGGTCACCTTTACATACCTTGGCATGTCGACTCTAATTTCGCCGAAAATCTTCCTTTGAAGCTTACTCCTTAAGGCTCCTTCCAAGTCCAATTTACAAACCCAACAAGCAGCAACTTCACTTCACCAAAGTTCTAAAAAAATTGGGCAGCAACATGCTACAAAAACACGCAAAGTAACAACAACGCAATACTACACATTCTCTAAGTTATAACCTCATAAACTTAAAGAAATCAAAAGGGGAATTAATTACCCTTTCTTGGAGATGTTATCAGCTAAAGTAGGAGAAAACTCCTACTGTTTCCTCTTCCTATTATCATCTAAAAACGCAGCAATACCACAATCAACCTCAAGACAACAACAAGCCATGACTTTCTTCCAAGGTTCTCTTTTCAAAGCCCAAAAGAGACAAGAGTGAAGTTTCTTACCTGGAATATCTTTTCACCGTGTGATAGGTCTTTGAATTCTCTGAATTTTGATAAAAAAAATCAACTAAAACGGAGTAGAAATGAGCTTTCTAGCTCAATTTTACTTGATATAGGTGGGCTAGCCAAGGTCTGGGCGGCGCCCCCATGTGGCGTCCGCGCGACATTCCCTCGCCCGCGCGCCTGTCTCAGCGCCCGCGGCCTGCCTGTCTCAGCGCCCGCACGCCTGAGCGCTTTCCCAGCCAACAGTGTTGTCCTCAAACGAGCATAACTTTTTACTGCGAACTTCGATTGATGAGCGGTTTTTTTCACTATAAACTATACTCAAATACCTTTCATTTAATAGGTTATGGGACTTCTGGATCATTATATGTTTGGATATATGACCATTTAAAGTTGACCCTTATTTACAAACTTCACATACTCTTCGCTTTTCCCTTTGCACATGTTTCCCTCCTCACCTACGGAAAACTTACGACCCATAATTCCCTTAATATGACATATAACCATCAAATAATCATCAAAAAAAAATTTCTGGGTGTAACACAAATACCCGCACTTGTACCCTACCAGCACTAGCACAGCTTGAGATATTAGTTTGACCCTAGAACTCAATTTAGTTTCCATGACTCAGTTCAGATGTTCAAGTCTCTTTTATGTTTTTGAATGTATGTATGAAAGGTAAATTCAGTTCAGTTATGTATTTTGTAAAGGAGGTAGTCATTCCGGCAGTCTTAGAGTTAAATGAGCAGTACTTGGAAAGTTTGATTGCTATTTTTTTGCTTCTTGTGCGTTTTCTAACATTCAAGGACGAAAATTTACAAGGGGGAGATATTGTAATGCCACGGAAAACTCAAAATCTAATTCCGAGACTTAAATCAGGAAATTTGGAAAAGCTGCAGAAATGTCACAGGACAGCCCACCTGACGAGTCGTTAGGTAACCTCACGACTCTTTAGGTGAGCCATGATGAGGATGTTGGATAATATATAGGAGGGAGGCAATGTACCTAACGAGGGACTAACGGGTCGGGGTCAGTGTACCTAACGAGGGACTTCACGATTCGTGATCACTGACCACGACCCGTTAGGTCACTCGTGGTTAGAACTGAGTTGAGAAAATATTGTGTTGTCCGGTGTACTTGACGAATGGGGGCAACGAGTCATGGTTCCTAGTAATGACACGTTTTGTCACCCATTACCAGCCCCAGTTAATTTTTAGTCAGTGTACCTGACGAGCGTGACCACGAGTCGTGGTCAGTCGCCACGACCCATTAGGTCACCCGTTAGGGTCTCCTGGCAGTTTTTTTCCTGCAGTTTCCTAAGGGCTAGTTAGTAATTTCCTACCCTCCCAATCTTTAAAATATGTCATTTTAGCATTAATTTCAGATGTTTTAGTGGGGGTAATAGGTTCTCTTCCTCATTCCCTACTCAAACCCTCTAGAAACAGAACGTAGAGTTCTCTCTCAGAGTATTTCAGAGTAAGAGATAGTGCAAATCTTTCCTCTTTGATTCTCAAGTGATTTCTCCAGGGTTCTTTGTTAGGTATGTGGGAATTTAATAAGGGAATTTTCCTTCCCTTGCGTCCCCCAATTTCCTCTAAGAATTTACCTATTAGTTTACTCCTAAGATTTTTGAATAAGTAGAGAATTTCATATTGGTTTTCGTTAATTTCAATTGGATTATTATCCATGTTTATTATTCATATGATTTCCATTAATTTGTAGATGAATTGTTGTTGTTCTGGCCAAGATGATTTACAGCCCTAAATTTTCGAGTATGGATTATTGCGTATTAAATTCTGTCTATTTTTGCGAAGTATATTGTGGGCTGATTTTCCTAGAAATTTTTGTTGTAAATATTTGTTGAGTAATTATTCCACTAATGAGAATGATTTATCCCTACTAGATGATATTCCTTTAATTCTTTAAACTTCGCTATGTTATGAAATTGTTCGTGTTATCGGAATGAATGAGCTCTCTATTAGCTGCTTAGTTTAGTAGTCTAGTCAGTTAGAATATAGAACTTTCTCTTTATGAACTATTCAGAAAGTGTAAACTGATCAATTTAACTACAGTCTTTTCCTGAGGTGTCAGTGGTGCCTCTCAGTTATTAGAACTTGACTCAAATTATAGTTATTTGGTCCATTAGGCGGTCATGACATTTTAGATTTATAGCTTTTACCAGCCCCAAGACCCCAGTTCAGTTACAGTTTGTTCTTAAACGGTTACCTTGCTTCCAGATAAACAGCTCCGACCAGTCTAGAACCTAGTTTCAGAATCTGGTCTGATGAGACTCTCAGGGTACTTTCAGTTATTTGTCCCTGACTAGTCTTGGACCCCAGTTTCGAGCTATCAACCTAGCAGTTAAGTATAGGTTTCTAGTGGGACTAGGAATTAGCACCGAGCGGGCCGGGGTTACAGTGCACCCAAGTTCCCAGAACTACGTTGCTAGTGTAGGTTACAGTATTACTTGGCCTGATTGGCCCTAGACTTTTGTGATCACCCATTTCATGCCTTTATACCCTAGCAAGGTATATTGGGTCCTACCAGTGGGGTGTATACATCGATCTCCATGTCCAGCTCACGTTGTTAAATGTTGGTTATAGACTCTCCCACTAGTGAGTTAGTCCACTCTCAAATTTCTCAGTCCAGATCAGTTTAGTGTAGTATCTCAGACTCATTCTTTCAGATTTAGGGCATGTTTATGACCATCAACAAGGGTCATTATTGACCATATCAGTATATTCTAGTTGTATCAGTTTTCAGTATTTTTGGTTGGTCATTTCATGTCACTTCAGTTTTGTTACTAGTTCTTTCATGTTATTTACATCTCTCACTTACTCAGTACATTCAATGTACTGACGCATACTTTAATGTTGTATCTTTTTGTGATACAGCTGCAGGTTCCCAGATTCAGCAAGGATAGTTGTCTAGTTGTAGCTCCTCATCAGTCGTATTTTGAAGTGTGAGTCCTCATCATTCGAGGGCCTTATATTTTACTTTCTAGTATTCAGATACAACTTTATTTTAGATTTAGAGTTAGTTGGGGGCTTGTTCCTATAGCTCATCATTTAGAAGGCTTTAGACATACAGATGTTCAGTTTCCATATTTTAAGTTTATTTTAATTTTTCATATAAATGCCTTAATGTGATTACTTTAAATTTCCACTGTTCTTGTTTTACTCAGAATCCTAGTGAATGATAGACCAGAGGTTGGCTAGGGGTCACTTGTAGCTTCAAGTACATTGTTACGTCCAGGGTATAGGCTTGGGGCATGATATAACCACGTGAACTAGATGTGGAGTCCGATGTATACACCCCACCGGTAGGATCCAATATACCTTGCCGGGGTATAAAGGCATGAACTGGGTGATCACAAAGTCTGGGGCCAATCAGGCCAAGTCATATTATAATCTATGCTGGCAATGTAGTTTTGGAAACCTGGGTGCACTGGAACCCTGGCCCACTCGGTGCTAAGTCCTACTCCCACTGGAAGCCAATACTGAACTGCTAAGCTGATAGATCGAAACTGGGGTCCAAGACTAGTCAGGGACATATAACTGAAAGTACCCTAAGAGTCTTATCGGACCAGATTCTGAAACTAGGTTCTAGACTGGTCAGAGTTGCTTATCTAGAAGCATCGTAACCGTCTAAGAACAAACTGTAAACTAAACTGGGGTCTAGGGGCTGGTCAGAGATATATATCTAAAATGTCATGACCACCTAATGGACCAAAAACTAGATTCTGAGTCATATTCTGATAACTGGGAGGCACCACTGACACTTCAGGAAAAGACTAGAGTCAAACTGGTCAGTCGACAATTTCTAAATAGTTCTAAAGAGGATCTACGTTCTACTGAACTGAATTACTACGCAGCTAATAAAGAACTCAACTCATTCCAACAACACGGGAATTCCATAATATAGAAAAATCTCAAGAATTAAAACAAATCTCATTCAACAAGGCTAATATCATTCTTATCAATGGAATAATTGTTGGACACATATGTAATGAGAATTACTAGAAATTCATCCCAAAACGTACTTCTCAAATAGGACGAAATTTAATACACAAATAGCTTTACTCAAAATTTTAGGGCTTAAATTCCCTTTGGCAAGAAAAACAACAATTTACTTATGAATTTATGAAGATCATATGAATAATAAACACGGATAATAACCCAATTGAAATTAACAATAACCAACACAAAAATCTCTTCATATTCGCTAATCTCAGGGCTACACTAATAGGGAAATTATGGGAGGATATTGGGGGACACAAGGGAAGGACAATTCCCTCGTTGAATTCCCACATACCTGACTAAAATTCTCCCGGAGAAAGAAACTTGAACTGCTGCAAGAGATGAGAAGCCCTAGTCTTGCTTGGAGGGTTCATGAGAGGAAAACGTTCGATCTTTCTGAGAACTGAGAGTAAGAAATGAGGAATGAACCGTTTTCCCCACTAAAACGTCTAAAATTAACACTAAAGTGATGTAGTTTAAAGCTTGGGAGAGTAGGAAATTACTAAATAGCCCTTAGAAATTCACTGGGAAAAACTGCCAGGAGCCCCTAACAGGTCATGGTGACTGACCACGACTCGTGGTCACTCCTGTCAGGTACACTACTTGGGATCCTCAGTAGATCACCATGACGGACCTAACGAGTCATGGTCAATGACCACGATTCGTGGTCACCAGTCGTGGACCACACTGTCTCATTTTGGAGATTTAATGTTAAGTCCAGCAATGAGTCACCTAACGAGTCGTTGGCACAGATGGCGACTCGTTGCCAACACTCGTCAAGTACACTGGTCAACTAAATATATTCCCAACTCAGGCCTGACCATGAGTGACTTAATAGGTCGTGGTCAGTGACCACGACTCATGATGTCCCTCGCTGGGTACATTGTCTCCCCTCTTTAAATTATTAAACCTCCTTCTCACGGTTCACCTAATGATTCGTGAGGTCACTTAACGACTCGTTAGGTGGGTCGTCCTGAAGCTTTTCTGCAGCTTTTTTTCCAGATTTCCTGATTTAAGTCCCGGGATTAGATTTTGAGTTTCCGGGGCATTACACTATCTCCCCCTTATAAACATTCCTCAAATGTTTGAAAACACACAGGAAACAGAAAATAGCAATCAAAATTTCCAAATACTATTCATTTGACTCCAAAACTGTTAGAATGACTACCTTCGCTTCAAAATACATAACTGATCTGAATTTACTTTTCATATATACATCCAAGGTTGCAAAAGAAACTTATAAACATGAATTGAATTCAACAACTAGATCAGGTCCTAAGGCAAAACTAGCATCTCAAGCTACAACAGAGTCGGTAGAGAACAAGTGCGGGTATTTGGCCATCATATCTGCTTCGGCCTCCCACATAGCTCCTTCAACCTACTGACTTCTCCATAGGACCTTGACTGAAGCTATTTCTTTATTCCTCAATTTACAAACCTAACGGTCAAGGATCTGGACTGGTGCTTCCTCATATGATAGACTATCTTTTATTCCTACACTGTCCAATGGCACAACTGAGGTTGGATCTCCGATGCACTTCTTCAAAAGTGACACATGGAAAACTAGGTGTACAACTGCTAGTTCTTAAGGTAACTCTAGCTCATAGGCTATATTGCCTATACGCCTCAAAATTCTATAAGGTCCCACATATCTCGGACTGAGCTTTCCTTTCTTTCCAAACCTCATCACCCCTTTCATGGGAGAAATTTTCAAGTATACCCAGTCATCAACTACAAACTCCAAATCTCTTCTCCACACATCGGCATAAGATTTCTGACGGCTCTGAGTTATTTTCAACCTTTCTCGGATGAGCTGAACTTTATGTGTTGCCTCATGTACTGAGTCTGGCCCTATCAAGGTAGCTTCACCAACCTCAAACCACCCTATAGGTGATATACACCTTCTCTCATATAATGCTTCAAATAGGGCCATCTGAATGCTACAATGGTAATTGTTGTTGTATGCAAACTCGATAAGAGGCAAATGGTCATCCTAATTCCCCTTAAAATCGATCACACATGATCTCAGCATATCTTCTAGAGTTTTAATAGTTCGCTCAGCTTGCCCATCGGTCTGCAGGTGGAAAGCTGTGTTGAGCTTGACCTGAGTGCCTAGTCCCTTTTGAAAGAATTTCCAAAAGTGTGAGGTAAACTGAGTTCCTCTGTCTGAAATGATAGATAAAGGCACCCTATGGAGTCTGACTAACTCTCAGATGTAAAGTCTGGCATAGTCCTCAATTGAGTCTGTGGTTTTGATTGGGAGGAAGTGAGCTGATTAGTCATCTGGTCTACTATTACCCAGATTGAGTCATGCTGCCAACGAGTCTGTGGTAGACCTGTAATGAAGTCCATATTTACTTCTTCCCACTTCCATGTGGGTATACTGATATCTTGAGTCATGCCTTCAGGTCTCTGGTGTTCTACCTTGACTTGCTGGCAGTTCGGGCACTAAGCTACAAATTCAGCAATGTCTCTGTTCATGACATTCCACCAGTAAATATTCCGCAAATCGCGGTACATTTCCGTAGCACCATAGTGAATGGTGTATCTCGAGTTGTGTGCCTCATCCAATATCTGTTGTCTGAACTCACTATTGTCACCCAAAGGCACGCAAGTGCACGTGGTCATACAAGTAATATAGTGGCTCTTTCAAGCTGGATATCGAACCCACAAGGACTGTAACTTAGTGATTTTTCCCATTTTTGTATTCACAATAACTCTATGCAAGTATGTAAATAACGCAATGAATTATGAGTTTGATAAATATCAATATATAAAGTAATACTAAGTGAATCTAAGAATGTTGATTAGAATAATAGCAAGAACAGTCTAAGTTTAAGGCATGAAATGCAATCATGTATAACTTGTCTTATACTTCAGCTACCTTCTCTTTCAGGTTGATGGTTAGGAAAGATTAGAGTCTGACTATGGTCTCTCGAAACTCTAGCCAAGTATCCAATTATGAACCTTGCAGCTACACATTTCTGTGATGCAGTAACTCATCCTAGGGCTAGTCAAAATCGGTTCCCCTTGATAACCGAATATGACGTTGCAGGTATATTTCTATCTTGCACGCGAATCTTACCTTCAATTTATAGCAAAGATAAGAACATATTCTCCTATTCCAAGTTCTACCCTAATAATTTTCCTTTTAGAGTCAAATTAGGATTATAAATTTATCTTAATGTTGGCCAAACATTAAAACAACGAAAATCAAGAATAGAAGAACAACCATTCATAAGAGAAGAAAATTCAGCTGAAAATAATATTAAATTATACAATCATGCAATTAGCCTCAACCTTAGAATAAGGTAATTTAGCCACTTATTTTTTTATTAAACATCTCCAAACAAGTTTTTATCATGAGAACAATTGAAACTTAAAAGAAAAGATAAGAGAAAGAACCCTAGAATTTTCTTAAGTTCAACTGTTGTTTCCCATGTTCTTGCCAAAATGTCAGATAATGCAAAATAAAAGTATAAGTGTTCTATTTATACAGGTGTAAAATTTAACAGTGATAAACTAGCTCTGTGGCACGGAGCTCATCGCGGTGAAATAGCTCTGTGACACGAAGCTATAGCAGAGGTGCACTGGAAATGGGATGAGTCTGGAATTCCTTTCTTCATGGCACGGAGGCTAACACGGTGCTTCAGCTCCGTGCCACAGAGATATCGCGGACCTTCACTGGAACTTGGCATATCTGGAAACCCAAGCTTCGTGTAACGGAGCTTAACGCGCCAAGTCTTCTCCGTGACATGGACTTGTCGCGTAGCCTCACTATTTTGCGCCTTCCAAATTCCAAAATTTTCTTCCTCTACCCATGCACTGTGGCACGTTGTTCAACATGAACAATCCTTAACATGACACGGTGGTGAACTTTCAACTCAATGTTAACGCTCTCCAAACATTTCCATACTCCCACTCGGAGTTTAACTCGCTCTTCCTGCTGACATCTTTGTCTTATCCACCTGCAAATTGTCACAACACAATTATTAATCCGAAAAATAAAAACAAACATAATTAACTGAAAACATGCATGAATACATCACTATTATCCTTAACTAGACTCCCGAAGGGTTGAAAATATGGAGTTTGGTCATATAAATATGCCCAAGATCACCACCCCACACTTATACCCTTGTTCGTCCTCAGGCAAGCTTTTAGTATCCTCGACATGATTTCCACAATATTACCATCATTAGAGGACCAAGGTAACTCACACCAAGTTGTGCTAAATACTTTAATCATGGAGTACAATTCACTTCATCAAGCATGGTCTTCACTAACCATTTTCATGAGCAAAATCACACAAGCCCTAATGAATAACTTTTCAACCGAAAATCCGACCAACATGTCTGAATCATAATAGTTAGGCATTAGCTTAACCAAAAGTCCATTATGTGCCCTCACTTATGTACAGTGTGCCTACTTCCATGAAATCAAGATAATCACAATGAAGCATATTATATAACTGAATCGCTCACACTCCAAGGACTATTTCAAGAAAATCTAATGCATCAAGATTTTTCCTATAGTGTACTACTCAACCGAGCATAACATCACTTGTAGGATCAAAAGGGCTTTCTCTGGGTTGTAATATCGGCTAAGGGACTGGTAGGATTATTTAGGTTGTAGTGACTCTTATCCCTTTGCACTTTAAGACAATTATACATTTTAATTTTCAGCACCTTACTTCTTTCGTTTTTCATTCTACCTCCTTTCAAAGTGTCATCATAGATGTACGGAGTGCGTACCCTTGGCTTAAACTCATCAATATACTATATATATACAAATGTGTATAAGTACATACATCATATAAATTAAATATTTTTTCATGTATAGATATATAGATTATGACTAACAAATGAAGTACACAGACCACTTCTCCCCCCCTTCACTCTTCCCATGTTCTTTTGATAATATCCTTTAAAATATTGTCTCTATAAAATGCAATAGGATATATTTGGATCAAAGTGACATTGAGGCCATTTGAACAAATGGGGTAAGGCTCCTTAGTGAGGTTGTTCCAATAAAATTAGGCTTAAAGGCTCAAACGGGGCTCACTAGGGACAATCATCAAGGTCAGGTACAATGAATGAGATGGGTCGACTAACTCGATTCTCAAATAAGCTCCTTAATCATATCCGCTAAGCTTAATGCCACTTTCAGCTTTTCGTACATGCAAAGGAAAATTCTAGATGTTATTTTGCAAGAAATACAACTAGTTCTCACCACACATGGCACAGAGGCTCACTTTTGGTTAGCTTAGACTTCTTTCATGATTTCATCCATATTGAGTGACAAGCACAATTAAGCATACAATTTTGCAATTTAGTATTAAACACCACGGCCTATGTGATCCTACCATTTCTCCTTGCTATCTGCTTTTCCAAATTTATATTCCATGAGGTCTAGCATCTAACCAAGTGAAGTGCTTTAGCCCAATAGTGATGGGTTTATTTCCTATTTCCTAAACGTGACTAAATTCCCTTAAGACGGTCGTCATCCATCTATCATAGGGAACAGTCTCTACCTATGACTAAAAAAAATTATGTTCAGTTCAAAGGGACTATCCTCGGGAAAAGAACCGAAAACAAAAGCCAAGAAACCCAAAGCATGAAAAATAACCACAAAAAAACAAAAAAAAATTAACCTAAACAAATAATCAAAAGCAACAATACACCTTAGGAACAGAGCTTATTAACTATTACAGACCAGGTACCACATCTTGTTCCTAGCCACAAATTACATGCCATAGAGTCTAGTTGTTACCAATTTATACATGCCACAGTCATATAACCACATAAATAAGAAGACACAAAATAACCACCCCACACTTAAACTGAGCATTGTCCTCAGTGCTTGCAACAAATCAATGTAAAAACAGAGCTAGGGAGGCAAAGACTCCTTGATCAAGTAATTGGTTCAATTTCCTCATCTAGTGCAAAGGCCTCATCACCGAGGTCCGAGTCATCTCCCTCATCTTCATCTGACTCAATGTCTAAGTCCTCCAGGTGCCTCTCCTCATCGGTGGGTACATCATCGTCCACCAGCTCTACAAATGTTGGGCCAATCCTGCACATCGCTCTAGCATGCTCATTCATTGGGTAGTCCCTGTCCACTTGCCACAGCTCATCCTCTGTTGCAGGCCATACCCCAATGCACAGCTGTAGCATTTGTAATCCAAACATCCGGGCTGCATAGCTATCATCTCAAGCGTGTCGCTCGGCTAATGTGAGAACTGGCCCGTATGTGGTGTCTGGCGCCTTAGTCTTGGTCACATCCATAGCGCACCATTCTACCCTCGGTCTGTAGTCTAGAGCCTCCTCTTCAATGTCATGGCTTCTAAGATAGGTGGTGTGTAGACCGCCAAACCCATACCGGTGCCCCTGATGCAACCTTGCCTTTTTCATGGCTGATATGATCACCGCCCCAATATTAATCTCCACATTTTTCATCAAGTCATATACCAGGCAGAGCCTGTCTCGGTTGACATCAGCCATATGCTCCCCGGGAATAAAGAAAGTGTAGACAATCTTCAACCACACTCGGGCCTCCCTATTCATCTTTGAATAGGGGCAATGTTTGGTGGTACCCTTTCTCTTTGTTGTGCCTCCACCTGGCTGTTGATTGTTGGTCGCATAATGTGTGTTGGATATCAGCATATGGTGGGCTGATGTTCACTGGCGGAGTGGATATGGGTCTGTGTCAGGTGTCCCCAAGATGGCATTTAAGTGATGTGCCTCAAAGGGAACAACCTTCCCCGGGGTCTTGATAGTGTGGCTTCGAAGATTGGGGTCCCAATTCACATAGAATTCCTGCACCATGTGTAAATTACACTCCCTAGGCGCATTAAAGATGAAGTCCATGCCCAAGGTATGTATCCTTTGCAGTATCTGGGGGAACTCTTGTGCCAAACTATCCCGGTCAATTTGCTCCTCCGGGAAGTATTTGACATGCTTTCCATACCACTTTTTACCGTCATCCACCACCCATCTAGTACCAAACCGCCTTTTCTGGCCCCTGGGAACAGGTGGGGCTGCTGGCACAATTGCACACAGTCGGTACCTTTTTTCGGCCTGTGCCGGAGGTCGAGACACCTTTTCCTTTATCCTGTCTAGCTGACATTGCTCCTGTTCAGCCAAAACCATACACCAAATTCATCAAAAATTAACATGGCTAGCCAACACTAAGGCAGCGCTTCAGTTGGTTACCCTACACTTAGTTGCTAGCGTGGTTTCACTAGTCATAGTCATTCGGGTACTCAGACTTTCCCGTCTATACACTTCAATGACTAACTTCTCCCACCATTCCACATAATCAACACGTTGACAAGATTGAGCAAACACACAGTAGACAGCATTTTCACTAAAAGCACTTTGCGTTGAGATATTAAACTTGGCATTTATCGTGTGCTACTCAAACTTCGCACACTTAACTAACTCAAACTCAGGACACAAGCATTAACATGAAGTTACTACTGCTTTACTCAGACTTCAAGCAGTTGGGAACTTGAAATCAAGACCTTACAAGTTTTGCATGCTCACGTTTACAAAGGATTGCATTTTTTTCACAACGGAGCTTAGGCAAAGTGTGGTATGCAGCATCTTGCACAACTAATTTCAAAATGTAGGCATAAATTCCCTACTTTTTTTGCTTTTCACTTCCCCTTTTTCATCTACCCTCAACCCTTCAAGCACCCCACACTTAATTTCAATGCCAATTTTAAGAACAGAAGCATGAATTTCCCAATTTATGTTTTTCACCCCACCCCCCTTTTTCTTCTTCCTTCAACTCATCAAGCACCCCAACATGTAGGTAGTATACAAAATGCAATAAGTCATGTCATTATCAAGTGCACAGAGCAAGTATCATCAAATAACTTCATGATTAACCAACAAAAGCTTGATTCAATCAAGTGCCCATGACTTAGGGTTTACCTTGGCTTACCTATGTGTACATGCCAAAAATTCAAATAAGAAAGGAAGAAGAACACTAAAACATACCTGTGAATCTTAATTGTGAAGAGGAAGGGATGATTCTTCAAAGTCTAGCCATGGCACGTTCAAGAGGGGAGGAGGAACAGGGGTTTGGTCATGGAGAGGAGTGAAAATGGGGTTGAAATCACTGAAATTTGGGATTCAAAAGAAAATTTTTAGGGTGGGTCGACCCGGCAATTTAATGAACCCGTTGAGATTTATGACTCGGCGTGGCACGAAGGCTAATGCAGAGCTTCAGCTCCGTGCCACGGAGCAAACGCATACCTCTACTATTTTTAGGTGCCAAAATTTTAAAACCTCTCCGTAGCACGGAGACTAACGCAGAGCTTCAGCTCCGTGCCACGGGGCCATCGCGCAGGCCCACTGCTTGTTGGTCCTTATTTCCCCCAACACTTACCTTTGCATGTCCGTCCTTAAATTTTGTTTTAGCTCTATAACATACTGAAAATCATCCAAAAACACCAATGAGTTAGAAAATAGTGGGTTGCCTCCCGCACCGCGTCGTAGTTTCAGTCGTGGCACGACTTTTTTTTTCAACAGTAATTCCTAACTATTACATTACATTCATGGGTTGTCTCCCGTGCAGTGCCTGATTTACCATCGCGGCACGACCCAGCTCACTTTCATTCATCAGATAAGGTGATAGACGTCTTTTCTCGATTAACACCCTCACCTCAGTAGTGCTTACACCTCTAACCATTAACCAAGAATGAGGCACTTTTATCTTCCTGCCACAATTCAACCGCCCCGTACGAGGTCATCCTCGCTACCTCAAATGGTCCAGACTACTTAGACCGCAACTTTCCTAGGAATTACTTCAACCTGGAGTTGAATAGCAACACCATCTGTCCAAGCTCGAAGATTCGAGGCACTATATGCTTGTCATGCCACCTTAGTTTTTTCTTTGTACAGCTTAGCACTCTCATATGTATGCCAACAAAACTCATCCAACTCATACAATTGCAACAACCACTTTTCCCAGCTAATTCGATATCCATTTTCAGCTTCCGCACGGCCCAGTATGCCTGATGTTCAAGCTCCACAGGCAAGTGACAGGCCTTCCCATAAACTAACCGATAAGGTGAAGTCCCAATTGGCATCTTATAAGCAGTCCTATATGCCCACAAAGCATTATCTAATTTTCTTGCCCAATCCTTTCGTTGAGCATTCACAGTTTTCTATAGAATCTGCTTGACTTCCCTATTTGACACTTTTACCTACCCACTAGTTTGAGAGTGATATGCTATAGCCACCTTATGCCGAACTCCTTATTTAGCCAATAAATTTTAGAACCACGTGTTAACAAAGTATGAACCTCCATCGCTAATAATAGCTCATGAGGTTCCAAACCTGGTAAAAATCTGCTTCTTCACAAACTTGGCCACTACCTTGGCATCATTAATGGGAAAATCTACGGCCTCAACCCATTTGGAAACATAATCTACCGCAACCAGAATATATTGATTACCAAATGATGGTGGAAAGGGCCCCATTAAATCTATCCCTCACACGTCGAACACCTCGACTTCCAAGATGTTATGCAATGACATCTCATGTTTCCTGCTGATTGTCCCCGTTCTCTGGCATTGATCACAAGCCTTGGCATATGCTACTGCATCCAGTTGGCCAAAAGAAATCGGACTAGAGCACTTTATGAGCAGTGCGCTCTCCTCCATGATGACCGTCATACGACAAGGAATGACAGCTTCTCAACACTTCAACTACCTGACTCTATGAAATGCACCATCTCATCACTTGTCTGGCCTTTACTTGAATAGATATGGCTCATCCCACATATAGTGTCGGGACTCATGGTTCAGCTTCTTTCTTTGTTGAGCGATTGCCTCTGGTGGGTACACTCCACTTACTATCAGGTTTACTATATCTGCATACCAAGGAAGTTCCGCCTCACTCAGTGCCAAAAGTTTTTCATCAAGGAACTCTCCTTGGATGCTCCTAACCTCATTCACATGTGACCTGTCCTCTAGTCATGACAGATGATCTGCTACCTGATTCTCACTGCCCTTCCTGTCTCGGATTTCCAAGTCAAACTCTTGCAGCAGTAATATCCGCCTAATTATCCTGGTATTTGTATGTTTCTTGCTGAATAAGTATCGGATTGCAGCATGATCTGTGTGTACCATTACCTTCATCACAACAAGATAGGACCTGAACTTGTCAAATGCATAAACAAGTGCCAGCATCTCTTTCTCTGTGACTGTATAATTTGCCTAAGCAGCATCTTGTGTTTTACTTACATAGTATATGGAGTGAAAAATCTTTTCCCTCCTCCGCCCCAATACTTCACACACAGCCACATCACTGGCGCCGCACATCAGCTCAAATGGGCGTTCCTAGTCGGGAGCAATGAGAATGGGAGCATCCACCAGCTTCTTCTTCAGCTCCTCAAAAGCTTTAACACATTCTGCCCCAAACTCAAACTTCACATCTTTTTCTTGTAGTCGGCACATCGGTCTAGAGATATTTGAGAAATCCCGAATGAACCGTCTACAAAACCCAGCATGTCCCAAGAAACTGCGGACACCCTTAACAAACACTGGTGGTGGCAACTTCTCAATCACCTCAACCTTTGCACGATCAACCTCCAAGCCGCTTTGTGACACTTTGTGGCCAAGAAAAATGTTTTCCTTGACAAAAAAGTGACAGTTCTCCCAATTTAGCACCAGGTTTGTATCTTCACACCTAACCAAGACCCTGTCCAAATTCTGCAAGCATATAGAAAACGAGTTACCAAAAATAGAGAAATCATCCATAAATACCTCAACATAGTCTTCCACCATGTCATGAAATATAGCCATCATGCATCGTTGGAAAGTGGTTGGTGCATTGCATAACCCAAAGGGCATACGCTTAAAGGCGATGTCCTATAGGGACAGGTAAATGTGGTCTTCTCCTGATCTTATGGGGCTATAGCTATTTGATTATAGCCAGAATAGTCATCCAGAAAGTAATAGTACTCCTGGCCTGCAAGTCTGTCCAACATTTGGTCGATGAATTGTATGGGATAGTGATCCTTCCGGGTGGCCTCATTTAATTTCCTGTAATCCATGCAAATCCTCCAACCTGTGACTGTGCGAGTGGGAATCAACTCATTCTTCTCATTAGTGACAACTGTCATGCCCCCTTTATTTGGGACACATTGAACTGGGCTGACCCACTCACTGTCAGAGATTGGATATACCACTCCTGCATCTAGCCACTTAATCACCTCCTTCCTCACTACATCTTTCATTATCGGGTTCAACCTCCTTTGATGTTGTGCAATTGTCTTGGATCCTTCCTCCAGTAATATCTTGTGCATGCAGAAAGCTGGATTGATTCCATGGATGTATGATATTTGCCATCCTATGGCTCTCTTTCGCATTTTCAGAACCACTAATGCTTCTTGAACTTGTGAATCTGTTAGTTCTGATGAAATAATGACTGGAAATGTGTCAGCTTCTCCTAAGAATACATATTGAAGGTGTGGAGGCAACGCTTTCAACTCCAATTTAGGTGCCTCCTCGATTGATGGCTTGGGTGGAGGCTCTAAGGACCGCTGCAAGGGCTCAAACTCCTGCTCTTGAAAGAACATTTTTGCCTCATTCAAAGCTGGCACCATTTCATATGTTGCAACATCCCCGAACTGATCATGTCCCACCAATGCCCTTTCCAAGGGATCATTTCGGCCAATAAGCTGAAGTGCAGACTCTTGGTCAACAACAATGATGGCAGACAGCTCTTCATAAATAGCAGGTAGCTTCATGGCTTTGTAGACATCAAATACTTCTACCTTATCATGGGCTCTCATGGCAGTTGCCCTGCAGCTACATCTATTAGAGCTCGTCCAGTTGCCAAAAAGGAATGTCCCAAAATAAGTGGGACTTCTGAGTCTGGCTCGAAATCAAGGATTATGAAATCTATCGGAAAAATAAGGGAGCCCACTTGCACTAGCACATCCTCCACTATTCCATCTGGCCTCGCCAATGAACGATCAGCTAGCTGCAAAATTACCGTGGTGGGTCTTGGACTACCCAAACCCAACTTCTTGAAAATAGAAGTAGGCATCAAGTTAATGCTCTCTCCTAGATCACATAAACCATGAGCTCTAATGGACTTCCCAATAGTGATCTAGATAGTAAAACTTCCCAGATCTTTGAGCTTTCTAGGCAATCTATTTTGTATCCGAGAGGTGCACTCCTCAGTAACTGCAATTGTGGCATATTCCGTTAGTCTACTCTTGTTTTCCACGATATCCTTTATGTACTTGGCATACTTAGGAATTCCCTGTAAAACATCTACCAAAGGAAGATTAATGTGTACCTTCTTTAATACTTCCATAAATTTCTTAAAGCATGCTTCTTCCTTATGCTTCCTCAATCTCTACGGGAATGAGGGTGGTGGAGGTGACTTCTCAGTTTTTGTTTGATTTCCACCCCCCACTTCCTTATCATTCTCTTCGGCCTCCTCCGTTGTTTTAGCTTGGTGTGCTGGCTTTTCGGGCACCAACTCCTTCAGTTGTTTTCCATTCCTGGTAGTGAAAGCATTTACTTGCTTGAGGTTGGTGTCTGTATCACTTGGCAACCCACCGTGGGGTCTGGTATTCTGTGCTCCAGTTAACTGTCCTAGCTGAATCTCCAAAGCCTTTGTAGCCAACTGTTGATTTTTCATGTCAGCTTTCAGTTTTACTTGGTCAGCCTACATCTGCGCTTGGTTGGCTATAATGGTCTTCAACATATCCTCAATGTTGCTGGACTGAGTAGGTGCATTATTCCCTCTGAATTGAGGCTAAAAATTGTGATGTGCCCCTTGGTTTCTATACAGACCCTGATTTGAGCTTTGCCCTTGGTGACTATTACCGCCCCATGAAAAATTTGGATGGTTCCTCCAGTTGGGGTTGTAATTGTTGCCATACTATTGATTGTTTCCCCTTTGCGCATTCCCAACAAAGTAAACTAAGTTTGGATTAGCACCACATGTATCAGCTGAGTGCTCACTGCTACCACAAACTTCACACCACACTTGCTGGACTGCATTAACTGGAGCTTGTGGGTGCCCCAAGCTCATGTTACTAAAATGAGTGTTAATCTGATTCTGTAATGCATTTATCTGTGTAGCAATAGCTATGAGTCCATCTACCTCCAAGACACCTGCCGCTTTCTTCGCCACACCTCGGGTTGTGTCAGCATTCCATTCTGGGTTGCCTTGTGAAATACGGTTCAATAGTGTATACAGCTCCTCATACGTATTTTCCAAAGCTTGCCCACCAGTTGCAAAGTCTAACAGGATTTGGGTATGAGGTTCCAAAAGCCTTCTATAAAAGTATGCACCAACACATCATTTGACTAATGGTGGTGAGGACAATCTCTCAGCATCAACTTAAACCTCTCCCATGCTTGGTACAGGTTCTCACCATCTCTCTATTTAAAACTTATAATCTGACTTCTAAGCCTTGTTGTCTTCCCCTAAGGAAAGAACCTGATTAAGAATTTCTTTGCCAGATCATCCCATGTGGTAATAGAGTTAGGTGGTTCCTCCTTTAACCATATCTTTGCTTCCCCTAGCAAGGAAAATGTGAACAATGTAAGCCTCACATAATCTGATGATACCCCTGTGGGTATATATGTGTCACTGATCTCCAGAAAATTTTGTAGGTGCTTCTGCGGGTCTTCATGAGGGAGACCTGTGAATTATCCTCTAGTATGCAGTAGCTGCACCATGTTCTATTTCAGCTCAAATCTACCTCCTGGCTTCGGCCTGCGGATGCTAAAGGTTACATTATTCGCGTGTGGGATTGCCACCTCGCGCACTGGTCTTGCTGCCATCACTTCAGGCACTAACTCCGCCTTCCCAACTGGTGGATGTTGTTGTTGTTCCAGAATTTCCCTCTGTAACAACTACAACTTCCTTTCCAGAGCTTCTCTCCTTTGTTAATGAAACTGTCTTTCCAGCTCCAAAAATGGGTCCACCAATTCCTTATTTCTTGCTAGTGTCCAGAAATTCTCTGAACCTGTAGGAGTAGCAGCTAAGATCAAGTTGTCAACACTTGCACAAAACTTGCAAAAACTAAAACTCAAAAATTTCACTAATTTCGCCAGTCCCTGGCAACGGCGCCAAAAACTTGTTGTCACCCGAACGTACGCAAGTGCACATGGTCGTACAAGTAATATAGTGTCTCTTTCAAGCCGGATATCGAACCCACAGGGACTGTAATTTAGTGATTTTTCCTATTTTAGTATTCACAATTACTCTATGCAAGTATGTAAATAACACAATGAATTAAGAGTTTGACAAATAGCAATATATAAAGTAATACTAAGTGAATCTAAGAATGTTGATTACAACAATAACAAGAACAGTCTAAGGTTAAGGCATGAAATGCAATCATGTATAACTTTTCTTATTCTTCAGCTACCTTCACTTTCAGGTTGATGGTTAAGAAAGACTAGAGTCTGACTATGGTCTCTCGAATCTCTAGCCAATTACCCAATTATGAACCTTGCAGCTAAACATTTATGTGATGCAATAACTCATCCTAGGGCTAGTCAAAATTTGTTCCCATTGTTAACCGAATATGACATTGCAGGTATATTTCTATCCCGCACGCAAATATTACCTTCGATTTACAGCAAAGATAAGAACATATTCCCTATTCCAAGTTCTACCCTAATAATTTTCCTTTCATAGTCAAATTAGGATTATAAATTTATCTTAATGCTAGCCAAACATTAAAACAATTAAAATCAAGAATAGAAGAACAACCATTCATAAGAGAAGAAAATGCAGCTAAAAATAATATGAAATTATACAATCATGCAATTAGCCTCAACCTCATAATGAGGTAATTTAGCCACTCATTTGTTGATTAAACATCTCCAAACAAGTTTTTATCATGAGAACAATTGAAATTTAGAAGAAAAGATAAGAGAAAGAACCCTAGAATTTTCTTCAGTTCAATTGTTGTTTGCTACGTTCTTCCCAAAATGTTAGATAATGCAAAATAAAAGTCTAAGTGTTCTATTTATATAGGTGTAAAATTTCACAGTGATAAACTAGCTCCATGGCACGGAGCTCATCGCGGTGAAATATCTTCGTGACACGGAGCTATCGCGGAGGCGCACTAGAAATGGGACGAGGCTGGAATTCTTTTCCGTGGCACGAAGGCTAACGTGGAGCTTTGGCTCCGTGCCTCGGAGCTATCGCGGATCTTCACTGGAACTTGGCATATCTGGAAATTCATGCTCCATGTCATGGAGCTAAACACGCCAAGTCTTCTTTGTGACACGGACTTGTCGCGTAGCCTCACTGTTTTGTGCCTTCCAATTTCCAAAATTTTCTTCCTCTACCTATGCACTGTGGCACATTGTTCAACGCGAACAATCCTTAACATGACACGGTGGTGAACTTTCAACTCAATGTTAATGCTCTCCAAACTTTTCCATACTCCCACTCGGATTTTAACTCGCTCTTCCCACTGACATCTTTGTCTTATCGACCTGCAAATAGTCACAACACAATTATTAATCCGAAAAAGAAAAACAAACATAATTAACTCAAAACATGCGTGAATACATCACTATTATCCTTAACTAGACTCGCGAAGTGGTTGAAAACACGGAGCTTGGTCATATAAATATTCCCAAGATCACTCACCAACATCCGGTACACACAATCTTCCTTGGTAACTGAGTACACCATCTCCCCCTTTGGAAAAAGCCTCAACTTCCTTTCTGAGAACTGCTTCTTTAAGTTTGAGTAGGACTGGATCTTCATCTTATCTGGACTTAACTTCAACTACTAAGGATGAATCCAACCCGCTTTGCATTACCACACCACCTTCAGCTGAATCCACCAATTGCACCCCTAACCGAGCTAGTCTGTGATCATCCCTTGCTAACTCCTTTTTGTCTTCCTCAATATGAGTCACACTCCCCATAGACCGTCTGCTTAGGGCGTCAGCCACCACATTGGCTTTGCCCAGGTGATATAGTACACTCATGTCATAGTCTTTTAGCAACTCCTACCACCTTCTCTGGCACAGATTTAGATCCTTCTGACTCTGCACGTACTGAAGACTCTTATGATCCGTAAATACATCTATGTGAGCTCCATATAAGTAATGCCTCGATATTTTTAGCGCAAACACCACCGTTGCCAACTCCAAGTCATGAGTTGGATAATTCTTCTTATGAACCTTGAGTTGTCTGGAGGTGTAAGCTATCACTTTGCCCCGCTGCATAAGAACGCAACCGAGTCCAACCTTGGAAGCATCACAATAAACAACCAATCCATTTATTCCTTCTAGAAAGGTCAGAACTGGAGCAGTAGTGAGTCGACTCTTCAACTCCTGAAAACTCCTCAGACTCGTCCGACCACTGATATTTCACCTTCTTCTGTGTTAACTTAGTCAGAAGAGATGATATGGAGGAGAAGCCTTCCACAAATCATCGGTAATAACCTGCTAAGCCTAGGAAACTCCTGATTTTGGTAACAGAGGTAGGTGTGGGTCAATCCTTCACTGCTGCTATCTTATGAGGTTCTACTAGTATTCCTTCACCCGAGACCACATGACCTTAGAAAGTCACGGACTTTAACCAAAATTCACACTTGCTGAACTTGGCGAATAACTGGCGGTCCCTGACGGTCTGTAATGCTAATCTTAGGTGGTTGGCATGCTCTTCCTCATTTCTGGAGTATACTAGAATGTTTTCAATAAATATGATGAAGAACATATCCAAATACTGCTTGAAGACTCTGTTCATTAAGTCCATGAAGGCTGCTGGGCGTTTGTTAGCCCAAAGGACATTACCACAAATTCGTAGTGACCATACTGAGTTATGAATGCTGTTTTCGGTCTGTCACACTCTCTGACCCTTAGCTGATGGTACCCTGACCTGTGATCGATCTTGGAGAAACAACTGGCTCCTTGAAGTTGGTCAAACAGATCATCAATTCTGGGTAAAGGGTACTTGTTCTTAACAGTGACCTTGTTCAGCTGACGGTAATATATGCACATTCTGAGGGTATTGTCTTTCTTATGCACGAATAGCACTAGAGCACCCCGGGGAGAGATGTTGGGTCTGATAAAACCCTTGTCAAGAAGGTCTCTTAGCTGCTCCTTCAACTCCTTAAGCTCAGTCGGAGCCATTCTGTGAGGAGAGATGGAGATAGGCTGAGTATTTGGGAGGAGATCTATTTCGAAGTCTATTTCCCATTTAGGGGGAACTCCGGGAAGATCCTCAGGAAAAACATCCGGGAACTCACTGACTACTGGAACTAACTGGATGGTTGGGGTCTCAGAGTTGGAATCCTTGACCCGAACCAGATGATATATACATCTTTTGGAGATGCGTTTATGGGCCTTAAGGTAGGAAACAAACCTACCCTTAGGCGCTGAACTGCTGACCTTCCATTCTAACACTTGCTCGTTGGGAAACTGAAACTTGACAACTCTAGTTCTGCAATCGACTGAGGCATAGCAAGAGTATAACCAATCAATGTCGAGTATAAGGTCAAAGTCGACCATGTCTAACTCTATAAGATTGGCTGGATTAACTTTACTCAGGATTGAGACTGGGCAGTTTCTATACACCCGGCTGGCTCTAACTGACTCGCCAATTGGGGTGGAGACTGAGAATGGTTCTGAGAGGACCTTTGGACTGATGTTGAACTGGACTGCTATATAGGGAGTCAGGAATGAAAGAGTAGCTCTTGGATCTAAGAGGGAATACACGTCTAGATGGAAGAGACGTAACATACCAATAACTATGTCAGGTGAGCTTTCCTGATCCTGATGGGAAGATAGAGCATAGAAACAATTTTTGCACTGATCGATATTTGTACTTAATGTGTTAGCCTGCTGGGCTGGTCAACCTTCTGGAACTGATGATGTGGTGGATTGTGATCTCCCTCGCCTTGCTGACGGGCACTCCTTAAGTCGGTGTCCAAGCTATCCACACCCAAAACAACCCTCTCGTCCCTGAAGGCATTCTCCTGGGTGGTTTCTATCACCCTTGGGGCAAGCTGGATACCTATTCCCAGTACTGTGAGTTTGAGACTAAGTGCCAGATGATCCACTCCTCTGATCCTAGCGGGACCAAAATGTTGGGGCGCTGGCTGAACTAGGTGTTGGGGTTCTCTGTTCCTATTGCATAGACAATCGAGCTAGAAAGGTCCATGTCCTTAATCGGCATCTTAGTCTTGGACTCCTTGAGGACCACATTTGACACTCCATTTACAAACTTCAGCATGCGATCCCGTGGCTCGGCTACCATCTCTGGAGCATACTTAGACAGCCTAGTAAACTCCAGAGCATACTCCTCCACAGTTCTATTGCCCTGTCTCAAATTCATAAACTCCGCCATCTTTGCCTCCCTCAGCTCCCGAGGAAAAGAATTTGTCCAAGAAAGCTATGTCAAATTCTTCCTCCACTGGTCCTGCTCCCGCTAGCCGCCCTTCTTTCCACTGGCATGCTAGACTTGAGCTACCCCTTTCAGCTGGTAGGTAGCCAAGTCGGCACTCTCAAAGGGACTGACACCCATAATTCAAGTGATTTTTCTAATCTCATCCACAAACTCTTGTGGGTCCTCTCCCACATTTGTTCCATGAAAATCTGGAGGGTTCATCCGGGTGAAGTCCCGCACCCTCACAGCTACTGCAGACCCGTTGGTGTTCATCGGCACCACTTGCTGGTTCACCGGTTGGTGACTGTTTGGGCTAGTATTTGAATGGCCACCCTGAATTTGACAATAAACACCGAATCATCCTGAGGAGCTATCGGGGTTGGTGGGGCAAGTCTGTTGACATTACCAGCCCTTCTTCCATTACCGCGTCTCGGAGGCATGGTTCACTGAAATGAAACAGAGCATGAATTAGAAGGGATTTCTGGAATTGAACTTTAAGGCATGATAAGGAGTATGAACAAAATGGAATTTCCTCATAATATCTTATATCCTCATCATCAGTGGCGTGCTTCACACCCATGAAAAGTACTCTACTCGATGCGGCTTTCAGACTTTCCGAGGATACTTTGAACCTAGTGCTCTGATACCAAATTTTTCACACCCCGAGCCTACACCCTGAATGTAACACGGTACTTAAAGCCACAAATGACCCCAAGTCAACCCCTATCATTCACTAGAATTTTGAGTAAAACAAGCACAACAGAAATTTAAAGTAATAATATTAAGGCATTTTTATGAAAATTTAAAATAAAGCTTAAAACATGGAGACTAAACATCTATAGGTTTGAAAGCCTTCTAACTGATGAGTTACTGGGACAAGCCCCCAGCTAACTCTAAGTCTACAGTAAAACTGTAACTGACTATAAGAGAATGAAAATAAGGCCCTCGAATGATGAGGACTCACACTAACTCTGCGACTGGGGAGGAGCTGAATCGTGGTGATTAACGCTGCTGAATCTGGGAACCTACAGCTGTATCATGAAATGATACAGCATAAAAGTATGCGTCAGTACTTTGAATGTACTGAGTAAGTGTGGAGATACGTAAATAACATGAAAGAACTAGTAAATGAACTGAAGTGACATGAAATGACCAAATAAAAATACTAAAAACTGATACAACTAGAATATACTAATATGGTCAATAATGACCTTGGCTGATTGTCATAAACATGCCCTAAATCTGAAAGACTGAGTCTGAGATACTACATTGAACTGATCTGGATTGAGAAATCTGAGAGTGGACTAACTGACTAGTGGGAGAGTCTATAATCGACATATAACCACGTGAGCTAGACGTGGAGTCTGATGTACACACCCCACCGATAGGACCCAATATACCTTGCCAGGGTATAAAGGCATGAAATGGGTGATCACAAAAGTTTGGGGCTAATCAGGCCAAGTAATACTGTAACCTAAGCTTGCAACGTAGTTCTGGGAACCTGGGTGCGCTGGAACCCCGGATCGCTCAGTGCTAAGTCCTACTCCCACTGGAAGCCTATACTGAACTGCTAAGCTATAGCTCAAAATTAGGGTCCAAGACTAGTCAGGGACATATAACTGAAAGTACCCTAAGAGTCTTATCGGACCAGATTCTTAAACTAGGTTCTATACTGGTCAGAGCTGCTTATCTAGAGCATCGTAACCGTCTAAGAACAAACTGTAAACTGAACTGGGGTCCTGGGGCTGGTCAGAGCTATATATCTAAAATGTCATGACCACCTAATGGACCAAAAACTAGATTCTGAGTCTGATTCTGATAACTGGGAGGCACCACTGGCACTTCAGGACAAGACTAGAGTCAAACTGATCAGTTGACAATTTCTAAATAGTTCTGAAGAGGTTCTACATTCTACTGAACTGAATTACTAAGCAGCTAATAGAGAACTCATTCATTCCAACAACACAGGAATTCCATAATATAGCAAAATCTCAAGAATTAAAACAAATCTCATTCAACAAGGCTAATATCATTCTTATCAATGGAATAATTGCTCAATACATATGTAATGAGAATTACTAGGAAATTCAGCCCAAAACGTTCTTCCCAAACTGGACGCAATTTAATACTCAAATAGCTTTACTCGAAAATTGAGGGCTTAAATTCCCATTGGCATGATCAACAATAATTTAATTATGAATTTATGAAGATCATATGAATAATAAACATGGATAATAATCCAATTGAAATTAATGAAAACCAACATGAAAATCTCTTCATATTCGAAAATCTCAGGGCTACACTGATAGGGAAATTATGGGACGATATTGGGAGACACAAGGGAAGGACAATTCCCTCATTGAATTCCCACATACCTGAATGAAATTCTCTCGGAGAAAGAAACTTGAACTGTTGCAAGAGATGAGAAGCCCTAGTCTTGCTTGGAGGGTTCTTGAGAGGAAAATGTTCGATCTTTTCTGAGAACTGAGAGTGGGGAATGAGGAATGAACCATTTTTCCCCACTAAAACATCTAAAATTAACACTAAAATGATATAGTTTAAAGCTTGGGAGAGTAGGAAATTCCTAAATATCCCTCAGAAATTCGCTGGGAAAACTATCAGGTGCCCCTAACGGGTGACCTAACGGGTCGTGGTAACTGACCACGACTCATGGTCACTCCCGTTAGGTACACTGCCTAGGATCCTCAGTAGGTCACCATGATGAACCTAATGAGTCGTGGTCAATGACCACGACTTATGGTCACTGGTCGTGGACCACACTATCTCATTTCGGAGATTTAATGCTAAGTCCAGTAATGAGTCACCTAACGAGTCGTTGGCACAGATGACGACTCATTGCCGACACTCATCAGGTACACTGGTCAACTAAATATATTCCCAACTAAATATGTGACTCGTGATGTCCCTCATTGGGTACACTGTCTCCCCTCTTTAAATTATTGAACCTCCTTCTCACGGTTCACCTAACGAGTCGTGGGGTCACTTAACAACTCGTTAGGTGGGTTGTCCTGAAGCTTTTCTGTAGCTTTTTTTCTAGATTTCCTAATTTAAGTCCCAGGGTTAGATTTTGAGTTTCCAGGGCATTACGATGGTCCATTTGAATAGGTGTTGCTTTAGTGGGGGTAACTTTTTCATCAAACCCCTTAATATATGGTAGTTTGATAACATATCTTTTTCTTTCTCAAAAGGAATTAGGAAAGTTTGAATAAACTTCTCATTCGATGATTTCTTATAAAACTTTAACTTCAACTTATACTTTGATGGTTTTTAAAAGAAGATTCAATTATTTTAATCTTTATATTGTGTTTTGAATATTTAATTTATTGTGAAAGTAGATTTATTCTAAAGATAGTTTTATCCTTATAAACTCACTTCTTTTTTTGACATACTATTTTAAAAAAATCTCTTTTTTAAATGAAGTAGTGCAAATTCCATCTAATTCTGTGACATATAATTTTATTTGAATTATAAATGGGGTACCTAATATTATTTCTTCATTTAAATCTTTGGTTATTATAACATTATTAATAAAACAGATTATGTTATTGCATATGTGTGCCTTATGCATCTTATAATTAATTTTGAGTCTTCTCTTATTACAGAAAAGAACCATATAGTACTTTTATCAAGGTACTTAGTAAGAATTATTCTTTCAATAATGCAATTTTAATCTGCACCTGCATTGATAATGCATTCTTGTGAATAGTATAATACTTGTTTATGACTAGTATGATAGATATATGCCATACAAGTTATAGTAAATGCGAAGTTTACTGATAAAATAGTTATAACTACAAAAGATTAGAGGATTATATATATTCAAAATCATAGTGGATAAGAAATATGTATGTGAAAGGTTGTCTGCCTTATTCTCTAAATTATTCAACACAAATGTAAGCATGATGAAATCACATGTCATGGTAAATCAAAATTTTATTGGTTCAAAATTTCATATAATAATAAATCAGAAATTTACTAAAGTAAATATCATATGTTACGATAAACTTGAAGTTTATTAGTATATATAATCTTTTTAGTTGGCATGAACAATTTGTCCATCATGGTTCAAGTATGATGCACAAATTGAGAATTCGACATATATTGAAGAATTAAAAGATTCTTCAAGAATATTTTTGTGTTGTTTATTCTCAGAATAAATTATTCAATATTGGGACTAAATCTCCTAAATTCTAAAATAAATCAAAGATGAATGTGGGTCGTTTGACCTGCCATGTGATGTATTAAATTGATGCATCTATGAGATCGTCACATATGAATTCACCATCAACTAGCAGTTTGACATTTACAAAATTTCTTATTCAAAATAATTGAGTTAAGAGCATAATTTTTAAATCATATAATCAACATAATTCATCTAGATAATGCTGATTTACATCCAAGATAATTTTACTTGAATATGTCTGATAAATAGTTAAATTATTACTTATGAGAATAAAGTTACATGTGTTGGTTTGAAATATGATATGTTGCATATAACAACACTTGTATGCATTTTTCATGACCCAAAATCGGGCTATGATGGCACCTACTATACCCTCCAGTAAGTAAGCCAAATTCCAAGAATAAAATTTGAAAGTAAAGACCAACATACATAAGAAGAAAGCAAAAAAGAGGTAAACGGAGAACAAAGTATGGATACATACATAACAGGTACAAAATATACAACATGGGCCCTAAGAAACCAAGAAAAAATAATATACACAAGATACTGATGAGTTGGTAATTTACCAACTCATTAGTCTCTTAAGCATAAGCTGTATCTTAGTTTTCAAGTCATTTAGATGAATTTTTTTCCCTTTTTTCCTTTTTAGGTGCAGGTATATGAGTTGGAGAAAAAGAGCAAGAAGTGGAGTAAAAAGGATGAAATCGGATAAAAACCAGCACTCCATCGGAAGACAGCGGTGAAGCTGTTGTCAAACGTAGATGACCACTGACTTGAGGATAATGTGCAACCGACGGCTGCGGACATTATCCCTGGCCTTCATAATGACCCGTAAGTCCTAATTGATTTTGAGTGTAGTTTCTCTACATTAGTGGCAAATTACATGAAGGGCAAGCCTATGGGTTGAGTCGTGTGCATGAAGATTACTTTTGGGAGAGTGAGTGTGACCATCTTTTTCTAAAATCCCTTGTGTATGCAGTAATACATGATAGAAAAAAGGGATTATCTCCTTGGTGAGTGGCATGATTCCTTTGGATGTGATTGAGACATGAGTAGTGCGAGCTCTAAGGCAAGCTTTGAATGTGCAGTGATTATAAATTAAGATGTTATGTGTATTTCGTTGGATAAATCATGCCCTTGTTTTGCAAAATAAAATCTTTTGTGGATCATGCCCTTGAATTGTGGTGTTTCTGTATATTTTTCTTTAATTCCTTTGGGAATTTGCTTCTCTTTTTCGGTGAATCTTGAGCATTTTTTGGGTTGTCATGGATTAAGTGGTCATTGTGTCTAAACTTGTGGAGTGGCATGTTTCTTAACTGATGAGAATTTCATTACTTGAGGAAAAGCAATAATTCAAGTTTGGGGGTTTGATGAGTTAGTAATTTACCAATTCATTAGGCTCTTGAGCATGAGCTTTAGCTCAGTTTTCAAGTCATTTAGATTAATTTTATGCCCTTTTTGTCTTTTTATGTGCAGGTATCTGATTTAAAGAGAAGGAGCAATAAGTGGAGTAAAAAGGATGAATTAAGGTGAAAATGACGCTCCACCAGAAAACATCGGCGAAATGTTGATCAAATGCAGATGACCACTGACTTGAGGATAATGTGCAACCGACGGCCATGGACATCAATCGGTGTCTCTCCGATTAAATTGCCTACAGGTGCTTGCATTTTCTGGACTAAGGAGTAAATGAATCGGCGGATCACAGAGGAAGGCTGGTAAACCGCCGAAGGTGTAACCGAAT
The DNA here is from genome assembly GCA_035772735.1 of Datura wrightii. Taxonomy (NCBI): domain Eukaryota; kingdom Viridiplantae; phylum Streptophyta; class Magnoliopsida; order Solanales; family Solanaceae; genus Datura; species Datura wrightii. The sequence continues at coordinate 12,960,549 of JASDFA010000002.1, forward strand.
AGTTTTGGAGAATCATTGGATGTGCAGTAAATAATGGAAAGTAGTTCGCGGAATGCAACCGGTAAACCGTCGGCTACCCTGCAAGTGACAAAACGCTTGACCAAGGACAATTAGGTCCAGCATTGAAAAAAGAGGAGATTGGTTGCCATACTTTTTTATATAGTCTAGAAGAAAATACTCTGTACAGGACTTTTATACTTTTCAGTTTTTTTAACATTCCTTTTTCCTTGGAGAGAGAAGAACTCCATTGGAGGATATTGTTGAATATTGCTTTCTTATTTTCTTCTTCTTCCATTAGCATGTTATAACCATTGTTGCAGACATATTTTGAGTTTGATTTTGCTTGCTCTTACTAATGAAATCATTGAGTTTATTGATGAATAGACACTTTAGTTTCTTAATCATGAGTAGCTAAATAATCAACTAGAGGTGTGTGATGATGGGTGCTTAATTAGATTGGATATTGATAGATTTATCTTAATATTTCTTATTAGTGTAAATCAATTAAGTTCTCTTCAATTTATAATTGAGGAGGATCCATAGTTGCAAATGTGGGTTTATTTTTCTTGCTTGATTTTAGCTTGAAAAAGAAGAATTCAAGTATTGGGAGAGAATTTGATGGTGGGAATGGATGTGATTGTGTGGAGTTGGGCTAGAAATAGCCAAAACCCATGTTCATAATCCTAATTAGTAGTTGATGGCCAGAAATAGCTCAGCCGTTAACCCAAACTCTATTGGGCTAATTGAATTGTGTCTTGAAGTTCGAAAGGAATCGAGAAAAAGGAATCCATGAGATTGAAAAATATAGGGTGTCATCTCATCCAAAGTTATTTACACTTATTCGCAATGATTTGATAAGCTAGAATATCCTTATTTGATTAGCACTCCATCTACAACACACCTCTAGTCTTCTCTCATTATTGTCTATCAATTTTGGTTACTTTGCTGTTTTGGCAAACTTGTTTAAAATCCACAATAGTGTTCACTTCATTTTCCCCAAAAAATTTTACTGTTTTATTTTTATTAATTGGTGCGAGTTAATTCAAATTTCCTAAAACAATTCTTTCGCAAATCATTCAATAGTCTATGTGGGATTCAATCCCGACATCCGTCGAGATTATTTATTTTGATACAATGATCGCTTACTCTTTCTCTAGACGAGGAGTGTATTTGAGCGTTGTCAAAAATGGTACCATTGTCGGAGACTAGCCCTTCATATCTTGGTGTTTGTTAATTTGAGTTAATGTTTTATCTTAGTTATTGACATCAATGTTGTTGTAGTTGGCTTTTACTGTCGGAGTTTGAGCTTCATCTTTTCATTATTGAGTGATCATTGATATGCTAATGATCCCCTTTGAAAGGCTGTTGTGACACCCCGAGGGGGCAGCTTATATGGAGACTCTCAAGTTGGTGGATAAGATGTGGCATAGAGAAGGGAGGAAAGATACAGTGTTGTTGGTCATGATGAAACGGATAGAGCTATTAATGAATTATATGAAGGGTTTTCATATAAGGTACCATCAAGCCAATCAAGGCTATGGATATTCTTATAATGAAAATCAAGGTCGAAACGATGTTTGTTTAGCTGAAACAAGTAGTCAAGGAAGTGATAATTCACTCTTATCTCACATGGAAAACGATCTTGAGGTGGTGCTCGAAAAAGTTATTTCAACTGATTCAGGAGTATATTACAAAGTGAATTGTTGAACCTCACTACAACAGTGAAAAATCATGATATAGTAATAAAACAGTTAAAGGACAGAATGAATGTGTTAGCACTCCAAGTGGCGGCTCAACAAGTAATAAAGGAAACAAAAGTTTCACCACCCAAACCAACATGGATGAAGAAACATTTGGATGGGAGATGGAAGAAGAGATTCTGGAATAAACGTTAGCTATCCTTTTCTTGAGCGGTGAAGAATTGGAGGAGGTATGTCAAGTGAACAAAGGGATAGTAACTTATACCTTCCAACCAAGGAAACTCGACCTCGACCTCAAAAATCGGACAAACCCACCTTCACAGCCATCCGTTGTTGTACCTTCGAGTTTTGAACTCAAACCATTACCTACCCATTTGAGATATGCATATTTGGGGGGAAAATGAGACACTCCCGATCATTATCTCAGCACTCTTAACCAAGTAGAAAAACTCATGGTAGTATTGAAAAGGCATATCCGAGCCTTAGGGTGGTCGATAGCTGATATTATCGGTATTCCTCTAGGGATTTGCACTCACAAGATTAATATTCAAGAGAATTTTAGCCCATCAATCGAGCATCAGAGGCGTCTAAATCCACCTATGTAAGAGGTGGTCAAGAAGTAAATTATTAAATGGCTAGATGCAAGAGTTATATATCCCATCGCCGATAGCAGTTGTGTCACGATCCAAACGTAGACTCGGATCGTAACATGGGACAAGGAGCCCCGGGAGACTCTAAGTCAACCCATGGCATAAGAATACATCTAACTCGATCAATAAAATAGAAGAATTAACAAGATAATGATAGCGGAAGTCTAGATTTAACTTAACATCAGAATACACAATTCGAAGCTGAATACATCTTTTGTCTACAAAGCCTCTAAACATGATGAATTGGCGGGGCAAGACCCCAACTAACTCAATAAGATGAAACTGAAAATACATGAAGAAAATCTGAATAGTCTAGTCCTCGGGAGATGAGGAATGGCCCACAACGTACGATACTATCTCAGAAGACTGACTATGAGCAGGACTAAGCCTGAGAGCCGAGTCCTGTATCATGAAATGATACAGCATAGAGTATGTGGTCAGTATGTGGAATGTACCGAGTATGTAATGTAAGTAAAACCGCTTAAGTAAATAAAATCATTTAAAGACAATATATAATGTAAACATAAACATTAAGAATCTGAGAATAGGGCTTTCATGCATTCTTTCTGAAATCATGATCTCATCACAACATAACATACATCATAACTGAATCTATTGACTCAAAGCTAAAATCTGATATTTATAAGTAAAACTGAGCATTGAGTCAAACCTACTTTAGAATGTGTATCCATGTATAAATCTCAAGAATTATGAACATGCGTAACTGAAATCATGAGGAACAGTGGGAGACTTGTCATTTAACCGACATACCAGGATAAAGCTTACGTGGTCCCAACTATCACACTCAAGTGGGTATAGCCTTCCAAATCTTTCTCAGGGCTACGGATGATACTATGATATCGATATCAAGCTCGTGGATCAATAGGGTCGGGGATAGCTCACAATGGCGATCCCGAAGTAACATATAAGTATAACCTACGTTGGCGCGTAGTTCTGAGGCATAGAGTGATCGACCCTTAGCCTATTCGATGCTAGACACTACTCCCAAAAAAATGCATATGCTCTACATCATTTTTCAATGAAGCACAACATCGTCTATTGAAGAAGTTCAATCATCAAATACATCTCAAATATGAATATATGCATATGAGAAGCTTTATCTCAAAACATACCACAAGCTGAAAGATAATTGGGAGTCTTCGCTCCAAAAACAGGTGGTAAGCTTAATTTGGGAAATCATAATTCATACTTGACATGAGGGAATTGCCCAATACTTTATCATGCTTGGAAATACTCAATTCACATTGAAAACATGATTATAAATATGGGTATCTTTAAAACATGTTTTTCATCATAATATTGTTATACCCCGGAAACTCAAGGATCAGAACCGGGAGCCAAAATGGAGAAAAACTGGAAATTTGAACTAGGTCACAGGACGGTTCATGAGGTGGCTCGTTAGGTGGACCACTAGTCGTGAAGTGACTCGTGGTCAGGACTGGGTTCGGTAGAGTTTTGGGAGGCAACAGGGGTGACCACGAGTCGTGGTCATACCTCATGACTCGTGAGGTCACCCGTGGCAAGGATGGAATGCATGGCTGGGGATTTGAGGCAGTAGGAACCATGGGTGGTGATCACAAGTCATGGTCAGCCACCACGATTCGTGGGGTCCCCTGAGCTTGGTTGGGTAGTGTGGACCACGGATGGTGACCCCCAGTCATGGTCACCCACTATGATTCATGGTGTCCTTAGTGGTGTCCTTCGTGGGGTTCCTAGGTGAATTCTGGCAGTGTACCTGACGACTTAAGGCCACGAGTCGTGATCACTGGCGACAAGTCATCGAGTCCCTTGTGGAGACTGGCAGTCAGCAAAATTCTGCGATTTAAGTGAGGCTGTTTTCGTAATTCCTAAATTCCTAAGGCCTATACTACATTGTTTTAACATCAGAAAGGGTGGTTTAAGAGGGAATAGACTAGCCTAAGCCCTCATTCATGCATGCAAAGGTTTCGGAAGGTGATAGAAGGATGATCTAGGTGATTTCAAGGTGTTCTTCCTCAATTTCTTCTTGGGCAATCTAGGAAAGTTGAGAATAAGCTATCCCAGGTTTGTAAGGCTATCAATGGGTGATTTCTTCCACACCCATGCCCATCCTCTGTGATTCTTAGAAAAATTTTACTAAAAACTCATGGGGTTCTGAAGATGATTTTTTATAAAAGTCCAATGATTTGATAATGGGTTTTGCGATTTTAGAATCTCATCATAATCTATGAGTTTTGAACAGTTTTCATTATTTAAACCATTTATAATTTTATTGATTTTTATTTCTATGAAATTAAGCGTAATTATGCATGTCCCATGATGAATCGATTTATGATCTACTCTTTCCATTATTGATATTTAAAAGCCCAATGTGATTTATGTTTCGAAATATGAATTTATTAAAATACCCATCATGATTTGATGATTTTCAAGTTATATGTATGATCTACATGTATGCATGAAACCTATGATTTATGGATTATGTTTTTGGATGACTCACGGGCCTCATGTCATCGCTAGATCACATATGTTCAAACATGTTTACGATTATCATGATTTAACTAGCCCATGAATTCATGCATATTATACCATGAGAACTATATATGTTTTGGGAGTAGTATCGAACACCGAGTAGGTTCGGGGCTCAGGTTAAGCCCCGGATCTCATGAACTACATGCCACCGTAGGTATTTTGGGACCCTTTCATGTTTGTCCCTGGCCCAAATGGCCCTTTTCATGATGATATCACACTTTCATTAGTCTACCCTTGACAAAGTACAAACACCCTCCCGACTAGGGTTACAAGTCGGGCTTCATGTGTGCTCATATGGGGTATGTCGGTTAAGAGAATCTCCCACTTTTCCTCATGATTTATGCATGTTATGATTATGTATGTTGGCTTAAGTCATGTTAAGTAAATCTCTTCTATTACAATTATGATTATGTTTATGTTACGAATGCTTTGAAAACCTTGAGCCATATGACATGTCATTATGATTTACGATACGAGCATGTTGTCCCACTCTTATGATCATTTATGAATTTCATACATGTTTTAAATGTCCGTTTTACTTACCTTGCATAATTAATATATTCCACGTATTGACCGCATGCTTTCTATGTTGTATCGTCTCATGATACGGGTCCCAGTTCTCAAGCTCATCCTTACAAGTAGCAAGTTTCAATCTTGCTCTCAGCACACTTGGTGAGTCCTCATATTTCGAGGACTACATGTTCATACTCTGTGTTATTTCTTTCAGTTTCTAAATACTGGATTAGTTGGGGAGTTGTCCCATCAATCCGTCTTTCATGTTTAGAGGCTTATCGGACCACGAGTTGTATTTCACCGTATTTTTCAAGTCCTGTACTATTTTTCCCCTATGATATGTTATAATTACGTTCTTTATGTTAATTCTTTTGCTCATGTGATTGAATTAGATGTATGTTCATGCTATGGGTCAACTTGGGTTCTATCGGGGCTCCTTGTCCCGTGCCTACGATTCGGGTATATGTTTGGATCTTGAAAAACTTTGTATCATAGCCATAGGTTTTATGTGTCCTAGAGAGTCTGAGAGCCGCGTTAAGTAGAATTTTTTTCATGGGTGTGAAGCGTGCCACACTTATGATGAAGAGGCTACTAGATGTTTAGGAAATGTTCTCTTCTTTCACAATCTATGTCATGCAGTGAATGTCATTTACCCTTCTAATTTGTGCTATTCACGTTTGCAGAATCATGCCTCCACGTCGACTAAATGCCAGGAGAAATGGTAATGGTAATGATCATGAGGGTGCCCATGATGGTGAGCATCAGCCAGCTCCACCTGTTCATGAGACTAGAGTCAGCCGCCCACGTGGAGTTTAAGGCGGCGATTCAGATGTAGCACAGGCCATGACATCTCAGGTTCAGAATCAGACTGTGGCATATTATCTGCAAAATGGGAAGCAGCAGCTGCTAGGATGAGGGATTTCTTGAGGATGAGCCCTCCGGAGTTCACAAGGTCGAAGGTAGATGAGGACCCACATGACTTATTGAGGAGATTTTGAAGATCACCCAGGTTATGGGGGTGAACAATGGGGAATGCATTGATTTGACCTCCTATCAGCTAAAGGGGGTAGCACATATACGGTTTAATCAATGGAAGGATTCCAGGGCAGGGGTGAAGGCTCGAGAGGTTGGGATGAGTTTCACACCGCATTCATGGATCGGTTCTTCACTAGGGAGATGAGGAAGCTTAAGCCGGCCGAGTTTGTTAATCTGAAGCAAGGTAACATGTCGGTCCAGGAATATGCATTAGAGTTCACCCGGTTATCTAAATATGCTCCGGAGTTGGTGGCAGATCAGCGGGCTTGGGTGGGTCACTTTGTGCATGGAGTAGTAGATTACTTGGACAAGGATTGCCGGATCGCCATGCTTCATCGGGATTTTGACTTTCCCCATATTGTAATGAATGCGCAGTAGATGGAGCCAGTCCATAGGAGACATAGAGAGGCCAAGAGGGCAAGAACCGACAGCTACGGGGTTTCTCAAGCCAGGACAAGGGGTGGACCACATCAGCAGTCCCAGTACAGGTCCATTGCTCCAGCTCCATCATTGACAAGCATGCCATCCAGGTTCAGGGGAGACCATAGGAGCAGAGCTACGGGCTCAAGGGATCATGGTAGCATGTAGGTGGAGCGCACTTTTCCAATTTGTGCGAAGTGCGACAAGAACCATCCCGGGAGATGCCTGGTCAGCGCGGATGCTTGTTTCGGGTGTGGCAGACCCGGAAACAGGATCAGAGATTGCCCTGCAGCCAGTTCTACCGCTCCAGCAGCATGACCCCCTCAGCAGGGTGCCTCCACTAGTTCAGCAGGTGGTCAGCCCCAAAACAGGTTTTATGCCCTAGTGCCTCACTAGGAGTAGGAGGCTTCGCTAGATGTGGTCACGGATATGTTGCAAGTCTTCCATTTGATGCTTATGCCTTGTTATATCTAGGAGCTACTTTGTATTTTGTGACCCCTTATATTGCTAATAGTTTTGGAGTTAGTCCTGAAATTCTGTCAGAACCTTTCTCTGTATCTACTCCAATCGGTGAATCAGTGGTAGCTAGGCGGGTGTATAAGGGTTGTCCCATTACGGTGTTGCATAAGGCTACCTCCACGGACTTATTATAATTGGACATGACTGACTTTGATATCATTTTGGTTATGGATTAGCTGTTTGCATGTTATGCTTCGATTAATTGTAGGACCGTGTGGTGGAATTCTGATTTTCGGGTGAGTCAGTTTTGGAATGGAAGGGTAATTTAGCTGTACTAGCCAATCGGTTTATTTCATACCTTAATTCTAGGAAAATGATCTCTAAGGGTTGTATGTACCACCTAGTAAGGGTTAAGGATGTAGAGTCCGAGACCCCAACTATTCAGTCAGTTCCAGTGGTTAGAGGCTTGTGAGAAAAGTTTCCAGGAATTGAAGACCCGACTCACTTCAGCACCAGTGTTGACTTTACCTGAGGGTACGGATGGCTTTGTTGTATATTGTGATTCTTCGAGAGTCGGACTGGGATGTGTGTTGATGCGGGATGGAAAAGTAATAGCACATGCCTCTCAACAGCTGAAAGTTCACGAAAAGAATTACCCGACCCATGATCTCGAGTTGGCGGCGGTGGTGTTTGCATTGAATATATGGCGGCATTATTTGTATGGGGTCCAAGTGGATTTGTTCACGGATCACAAGAGCCTGCAATATGTGTTCACGCAGAAAGATCTTAATCTTCGGCAAAGGAGGTGGTTGGAGTTACTGAAGAACTATGATATGAGTGTTCTTTACCACCCGGGCAAGGTTAATGTGGTGGCAGATGCACTCAGTAGGATCTCTATGGAGAGTGTGTCCCACGTGGTGAAGGGAAAGAAGGAGTTGGTGAAAGATGTTCACCGGCTCGCAAGATTGGAAGTTAGATTGATCGACTCGATCGATGGAGGTGTTGTTTCGCAGAATGGGTCAGAATCATCCTTGGTGGTTGATGTCAAATATAAGAAAGATGAGGACCCAATTTTGAGAAAGCTAAATGAAGCGGTGTGGAGTCAAAAGGTAGAGGTTTTCTCCCAAGAGGGAGATGGTGTTCTACGATACCAGGGTCGGTTATATGTTTCGAACGTTGATAATTTGAGAGTTCGGATATTGCATAAGGCACACGGTACCACATACTCTATCCATCCAGGATCCACAAAGATGTATTGGGACTTGCGAGAAATCTATTGGTGGGATTATATGAAGAAGGATATTGTAGAGTTTGTAACCAAATGTGAAAACTGTCAGCAAGTGAAAGTTGAGCATTAGAGACTGGGAGGTGTACTCCAAGATATCAGCACTCCTACTTGGAATTGGGAAGAGATCAACATGGACTTTATAACAGGTTTGCCCCGCACTCGGAGACAATATGACTCCATTTGGGTTGTTGTGGATAGGTTAACCAAGGCTGCACACTTTCTACCAGTCAAGACCACAGATTTAGTGGATAATTATGCCAAATGTATATTCGAGAGTTGGTTCGAATTCATGGAGTGCCCTTGTCTATTATTTCAGACCGAGGAACTCAATTTACCTCCCAGTTCTGGCGGTCTTTTTAGAAGGGACTTGGGACTCAAGTCAATCTCAACACGGCCTTTATCCGCAAATAGATGTCCAGGCAAAGCGGACAATCCAGACTCTTGAGGACATGTTGAGGGCATGTGTCATTGATTTTAAAGGTAGTTGGGATGATTATTTGCCCTTAATTGAGTTTTCTTATAATAACAGCTATCACTCTAGTATCCAGATGTCACCGTTCGATGCTCTTTACGGGTGGAGGTGTAGATCTCACATCGTATGGTTTGAGGTTGGTGAGGCAGCTATGATAGGGACAAATTCAGTTCACGAGGCGATGGTGAAGGTTCGATTGATAAGGGACCGGTTGAAAACCACTCAGAGTCGTTAGAAATCATATGCCGATGTAAGGCGGAGAGATTAGGAGGTTGAGGTGGACGATTGGGTGTTTCTAAAGGTATCTCCCATGAAGGGAGTTATGCGGTTCGAAAAGAAAGGGAAACTCAATCCCCACTATGTTGGCCCCTACCGGGTTGCAAGGAGAGTTGGTAAGGTGGCGGATGAATTGGACCTGCGTTCAAAGTTATCTTCAGTTCATCCTGTATTTCATATGTCAGTTTTGAAGAAGTATTTGGGTGATCCAGCTTTAGTAGTCCCGGTGGACAGCGTTGGTGCAAAAGACAGCTTCAGTTATGAAGAAGTACCCATGGAAATATTAGATCATAAAATTCGTAAGCTAAGGAACAAAGAAGTATCTTCAGGTAAAGTATTATGGAGAAATCAACATGTTGAAGGAGCTACGTGTGAAGCTGAAGCAGATATGATGGCTAGGTACCTACACCTGTTCTCTACCAGCTCAGTTTCTATTTGAAATATCAGTTTTGCCCTAATTCTCTAATCAGTTTTCATGTTCAGTTCATGCGTACAAGTTTGTTTTATGATATGGTATATGTATGTGGTGTCTGAATCCAATTCAGCTATGTAGTTCTTTTCGAAGGTAGTCATTTCATCAATTTTTGGCTTAAATGATCAGTACTTGTATATGATTATAGCTGGTTTCTGGGTTTTCTGCATGTTTCTAACATTCGAGGATGAATGTTCCCAAGGGGGAGATATTGTTATACCCCGGGAACTCAAGGATCAGATCCGGGAGCTAAAACAGAGAAAAACTGGAAATTCGCACTAGGTCAAAGGACGGTTTGTAAGATGGCTCGTTAGGTGGGACCATGAGTCATGAAGGGACTCGTGATCAGGACTGGGTTAGGCAGAGTTTGGGAGGCCACAGCGGTGACCACGAGTCGTGATCAGACCTCACGACTCATGAGGTCACCCGTGGCGAGGATGGAACGCATGGTTGAGGATTTGAGGCAGTAGAGACCACGGGTGGTGACCACGAGTCGTTGTCAGCCACCACGATACATAGGGTCCCCTAAGCTTGGTTGGGCAGTGTGGACCACGAAGGGTGACCACGAGTCGGGGTCACCCACCACAATTCGTGGTGTACTTCGTGGCGTCCCTAGGTGAATTCTGGCAGTGTACTTGATGACTTAAGGCCATGAGTCGTGGTCCCTGGCGATGAGTCGTCCAGTCTCTCGTGGGGAATGGCAGTAAGCCAAATTCTACAATTTAAGTAAGGGTGTTTACCTAATTCCAAAATTTCTAAGGCCTATACTATGTCGTTTTAACATCAGAGAGGGTGGTTTAAGAGGGAATAGACTAGCCTAACCCCTCGTTCACGCATGCAAAGGTTTAGGAAGGTGATAGAAGGGTGATCTAGGTGATTTCAAGGTGTTCTTCCTTAGTTTCTTCTTGGGCAATCTAGGAAAGTTGAGAATAAGTTATCCCGGGTTTGTAAGGCTATCAATGGTTGATTTCTTCCTCACCCATGCCCATCCTCTATGATTCTTACAAAAATTTTATTAAAAACTCATGGGGTTTTGAAGATGATTTTTTATAAAAGTCCAATGATTTCATAATGGGTTTTGTGATTTTAGAATCTCATCATAATCTATGAGTTTTGACCAGTTTTCATTATTTAAACCATTTATAATTTTATAGATTTTGATTTCGATGAAATTAAGTGTAATTATGCATGCCCCATGATGAATTGATTTATGATCTACTATTTCCATTATTAATATTCAAAAGCCCAGCATGATTTATGTTTAGAAATATGAATTTATTCAAATACCCATCATGATTTAATGATTTTCAAGTTATATGTATGATCTATATGTATGCATGAAACCTATGATTTATGGATTATGTTTTTGGACGACTCACGGGCCTCATGTCATGGCTATATCACATATGTTCAAGCATGTTTACGATTATCATGATTTAACTGGCCCATGAATTCATGCATATTATACCAGGAGAACTATATATGTTTTGGGAGTAGTATCGAACACCAAGTAGGTTCGGGACTCAAGTTAAGCCTCGGATCTCATGAACTACATGCCACCGTAGGTATGTTGGGACCCTTTCATGTTTGTCCCTGGCCCAAATGGCCCTTTTCGTGGTGATATCACACTTTCATTATTCTACCCTTGACAAAGTACAAACACCCTCCCGACTAGGGTTACAAGTCGGGCTTCATGTGTGCTCATATGGGGTATGTCGGTTAAGAGAATCTCCCACTGTTCCTCATGATTTATGCATGTTATGATTATGTATGTTGGCTTAAGTAATGTTAAGTAAATCTCTTCTATTACGATTATGATTATGATTATGTTTATATTACGAATGCTTTGAAAACCTTGAGCCATATGACATGTCATTATGATTTACGATACGAGCATGTTGTCCCACTCTTATGGTCATTTATGAATTTCGTACATGTTTTAAACGTCCATTTTACTTACCCTGCATACTTAGTACATTCCATGTACTGACCGCATGCTTTCTATGTTGTATCGTCTCATGATACAGGTCCCAGTTCTCAGGCTCATCCTCACCCGTAGCTAGTTTCAGCCTTTCTCTCAGCACACTTGGTGAGTCCTCATGTTCTGAGGACTGCATGTTCATACTCTATGTTATTTCTTTCAGTTTCTGGATGTTAGATTAGTTGGGGAATTGTCCCATCAATCCGCCTTTCAAGTTTAGAGGCTTATCAGACCACGAGTTGTATTCTGTCGTATTGTTCAAGTCTTGTATTGTATTCTTTTACCCCTATTCTATGTTATAATTACGTTCTTTATGTTAAGTCTTCCGCTCATGTGATTGAATTAGATGTATTCTCATGCCATGGGTCGACTTAGGGTCTTTCGGGGCTCCTTGTCCCGTGTCTATGATCTGGGTATATGTTTGGGTCTTGACAAATATCTCATCCTCACCATACATTCATCACAAATTTCATCTTTCATAAACTTCTCATCAATGGGATTTTTATTTCATAAGACTAGAAACATGATTTTTGATTGAAAACAATATAAAACCTGCCCATGCTTCATAATTCAGTAGTAGGAATGTAATTAAGTCATACCCATGTAGAGAATTAGGAAATTCATGCATTTGGGTTAAAACCCCATAGATTAGACATAGAAATCTCATGATTTAGAGAGGGATTGGGCATGAGTGTGAAAGGAATCACCCATTCATAACCCTACATACCTGTTGATAGTTGATTCTCACACTTCTTTGATAGCCCAAGAAGAAATTGAAGAGAAATTGAAGAACACTAAGCCTGATCACCCTCTCTCACCTTCTACCTTGCATGCATGAATGTAAATGACCTAAAATGAACTTAACCTCTTTAAAAGTCATCATTCATAACTCAAAACATCGTAGTTTAGGCCATAGGATCTTAGGAATTACAGGAAAAGACCTTACTAAATTCGTAGAAAATAACTGCCAGATGGTCCCAAGAGGGACCCAACGACTCGTCCTCTATGGACACGACTCGTGGCACGATCCTAGTACACTGCTTCTCAAATCTGTTGGGCTCGTAAAGGAAGACTTAACGACTCATTACCTGTCGTGGTCACCATCTGTGATGTGCACTACCTCTGATTCTTACCTTGCTTTATCCTGCTGCTCACAACCCTACCCATGAATCGTGGTGACTGACCACGACTCGTGGGGTCCTCCCGTCAAGTACATTGCCCCTCTTCCTTCTCTTTTCTTACTCACCCACCCCATGATTGACCTAAGGAGTCGTGGGGCCTGACCACGATTTGTGGTCATGTCTGTGGGATCCCATTTCTCAAATTTTCAAACTCATCACCTGGGCCTCCCCACGAGTCACCTCGCGACTCGTGGGCTGCACCAACGGGTCACCTCACGACCCGTTCTGTAACATAATGCCAAATTTTAAATTTTCTCCATTTCAACTCCCAGGTCTGATCTTTGGGCTTTCGGGGTATAACAATATATCCCCCTTGTGAACATTTGTCCTGGAATGTTGAAAAACATATAGAAAAGCAGAGAAACGCAATCATCACATTCAAATACTAATCATTTAAGTGGAAAATCAACAAAATGACTATCTCCTATTCAAACTACATAGTTGAACTGAATTCACGAATCATACGTACATCCACATACATAAAAGAAACTTGGACACATGAACTAAACATGAAAACTAAATAGAGTTTTAGGGAAAAACTGATACCTCAAGCTGGAACTTAGCCGTTAGAGAATAAATGCGGGTATCTAGCCATCATATCCACTTCGGCTTCCCACGTAGCTCCCTCCACATGTTGATTCCTCCATAACACTTTAACTGAAGCTACTTCCTTGTTCCTTAGCCTTCAAATCTGATGATCCAGTATTTCTACCGGAACCTCCTCATAATTGAGGCTGTCCTTCACACCAACACTGCCCATCGGGACAACTATAGTTGGATCGCCCAAACACTTCTTTCAGAGAGACACATGCAATATAGGATGCACAGAAGCTAATTCTGAGGGAAACTCCAATTCATAAGCCACCTTACCAACACATCTCACTATTCGATATGGGCCAACATAGCGGGGACTAAGTTTCCCCTTCTTCCCGAACCTAATCACTCCCTTCATGGGAGACACCTTCAGAAATACCCAATTATAAACTTCAAATTCTAATTCTCTTCTCCTCACATCAGCATAAGACTTTTGGTGACTCTGAGCAGTAACTGAACCTTCTCTATTTCCTCATGAACCAAATCTGGTCCTATTATCGCTGCTTCTCCAACCTCAAAACAACCAATGGGCGATCTACATCTTCGCCCATAGAGAGCCTCGAACAATGACATCTGAATGTTGGAATGGTAGTTGTTATTGTATGCAAACTCGATAAGAGGTAAGTACTCATCCCAGCTACCTTTGAAGTCAATTATTCATGCTCTCAACATGTCCTTGGGGGTCTGAATTGTCCATTCCGGTTGACTATCCATTTTGCGGGTGAAATGTTGTGCTGAGCTTAACCTATGTACCAAGCCCTTTTTGAAAGGACCTCCAAAACTGAAAGGTAAATTGGGTACCTCTGTCTGAAATAATCGATAAGGGCACTCCATGAAATCGAACTAGCTCCCGGATATATAGTTTTGCATAGTCCTCCGCCGAATCCGTGGTCTTGACCGGTAGAAACTGAGCAGCCTTGGTTAACCTGTCCACCACAATCTAAATGGAGTCATATTATCGACGAGTACGAGGTAGACCTATGACGAAGTCCATATTAATTTCTTCCCACTTCCAAGTAGGAATGCTGATATCCTGAAGCACACCTCCCAGTCTCTGATGCTCGACCTTTACTTGCTGACAGTTTGGGCACTTAGCTATGAATTCTGCGATATCCTTCTTCATGCCGTTCCACTAATAAATTTTTCGTAAATTGCGGTACATCTTGGTGGCACCTGGATGGATTGAATACCTATATCCATGAGCCTCATGCTACATTCGGCTCCTCAAATCATCAACATCTGGAACACATAGGCGACCCTGGTACAAAAGCACACCATCTCCCCCTTTGGAGAAAACCCTTACCTTCTAATTCTAAACGGCTTCCTTTAACCTTACCAAAATTGGTTCCTCATCTTGTCTAGCTTTCACATTAGTCACCAAGTATGATTTTGATCCATTCTGAATAATAACACCGCTATCGACCGAGTCAACCAACCGAACACCCAACCTTGTAAGTCGATGCACATCTTTCACTAGCTCCTTCTTCCCCTCATCCACATGAGCTACACTCTCCATAGAGAGTCTACTAAGTGTGTCCGCTACTACATTAGCCTTACCCGGATGGTAAAAGACACTCATATCATAGTCCTTGAGGAGCTCCAACCACCTCCTTTGCCGAAGATTGAGATCCTTCTGCGTGAACACATATTGTAAGCTCTTATGGTCCGTAAATACATCCACATGGACCCCGTACAAATAATGTCACCATATCTTCAAGGCGGACACCACCACGGCCAATTCAAGATCATGGGTCGAATAATTCTTTTCATGAACCTTTAGTTGTCTGGAGGCATAATCTATAACTTTTCGGTGATGCATCAACACACACCCAATTCCGATACTTGATGCCTCAAAATACACCACAATCCCATCGGTATCCTCCGGTAGAGTTAACACCGGTGCTGAGGTAAGTCGAGTCTTCAACACTTGGAAGCTCTTCTCACAAGCCTCCGACCATTGGAATTTTACATTCTTCTGGGTCAATTTGGTCAAAGGTGCTGCAATCGATGAGAAACCTTTAAAAAATCTCCTATAATATCCGGCTAAACCCAAAAAGCTCTGGATATCCGAAGGATTCACCGGTCTAGGCTAATTCTTCACCGCCTTTATTTTCTGGGAATCCACCGTTATGTCCTCACTTAATACCACATGGTCCAAAAATTCTACGGAGTTCAACCAAAACACACACTTGCTAAATTTGGCATATAATTGGCGATCTTTGAGATTCTGTAGCACCAATCTCAAATGAGCGGCATGCTCCTCCTCGCTCCGAGAGTATATCAGGATGTCATTGATAAACATAATAATGAACATATCCAAGTATAACTTGAACACCCTATTCATCAAGTCTATAAAAGCTGAAGGAGCATTCATTAGCCCAAAAGACATAACTACAAACTCATAATGACCATATCGCCACCTGAAAGTTGTTTTCAGGATGTCACTCTCCCAAACTTTGAGTTGATGATACCCAGATCTGAGATCTGTCTTTGAGAAACACTTGGCATCCTGAAGCTGGTCAAATAAATCATCAATACTGGGTAGAGGATATATGTTCTTAATGGTGACTTTATTCAATTATCGATAGTCAACACACATTCAAAGAGAACCATCTCTTTTTTAGACAAGGAGAATTGGTGCACCCCATGGGGACTTGCTCGGTCTAATGAAACCCTTATCCAATAGGTCCTTCAACTTCTCTTTCAACTCCATTAGCTTGGATGGATCCATTTTGTAGGGAGGAATAGATATAGGTTGCATGTTGGGAAGAAGGTCAATACAAAAATCAATCTCCCGCTCGGGAGGGATTCCCGGTAAATCATCTAGAAAGACCTCGGGATACTCGCATACTATTGGGACAGGCTGGATAGTCGAGGTCTCAGACGTAGCATCCTTAACCCTAAATAGATGGTATACATAACCTTTGGAAATCATCTTTCTAGCCTTAAGGTAGGAAATGAAACGACCTATAGGAATAGTTGAACTACCCTTCCATTTTAAGACTGGCTCACCCAAAAATCTAAACTCTACTGCCTGGGTTCTAGAATTAACTGAGGCATAACATGCAAATAGCCAATCCATGCCGAGGATAACATCAAAATCGGTCATGGCTAAGTCTATCAAATCCGTTGAGGTGACCTTTTTAAGGACTGAGACTGGGCAACCTCTATACACCTATCTAGCTATAACTGAGTCACCTGTGAAAAGGGTTCTGACAAGACTTCGGGACTGACTCCAAAATTGCTGGCCACATAAGGTGTCACAAAAGACAAGGTAGCCCTCGGATCTAAAAATGCATAAAGATCAATATGGAAAACTCGTAACATATCAGTGACCACATTCGGGGAGACCTCCTTCTCCTGGCGGGATGATAAAGACTATAATCTATTCTAACACTAACCGCCAGCTGTGCTAGTCGATGCCCCCGGATGGGCTGAGCGTGCGGGGGGGATGCTGAACTAGAAGCTAGGCCTCGGCCCCCAACCTGATCCTGTCTCACCGTTGGACAATCTCTAAGCATGTGTTCGGGCTTCCTACACCCAAAAAAAGCACTTGCCAAGCACTGGCCCTTGTGCCCCCGACCACATCTACGATAAGCTGGGATGCTAGAATCTGCGGGTATGCTGCTCTGACACTTAGAGCTTGATGCTCACCCCCTCTAATTATGCCTCGGTCTGGATGGCACACTCGATACTGAAGATGTTGGGGCTGACGACCTCTGGTGAGTCTGCTATTGGTTCCCACCACCTGATCTCGTTTGTGAGCATCTGTGACTATCGGTCCTAGCCCTGTTGGCCTCCATCTCTCTCATATGTGCCGCCTCCATCTGCTGGGCATATGATCTTGGGCATAATTACGTGCCCAATTGCTATTTTATAACTTACTTTAGTCAAGTTTGTCAATCTAATTAATTATATTCTCATGTGATTTTTATTATTTATGTGCATAAACTAACCAACATAATTAGTCCTTGTTTTGTAGGTGTAAAATGCATGTGAGGGACTAAAATATGATGGTTGAAGTGAAGGAATGGAGTTCGGGTTGGATTGCAAAAGATTGCAATATGGCATGCCATGGCAAGGCTGGCCACGCCAGGCAGCGCGCCACACTCTGTGTGTGTCGCGCCCAGTGTCGTGCCACGCTCATTCCATGTGTGCACGAAGACATGTCATGCAAGGAGGCCTACACGACAAGGTCGTGCCATGCCTGTCCATTAGCGTGACCAGCGTTGTGCCACGCTGGGTGACGCGCACCAGTCCAGCACGAGGACCTACTAAGGGACACATTCCAGTGGGAAACCACGTTTGCTCTGTGTCATGGAGGCAAATTGGCGTGACCAGCTCCATGACACAGAGGCAGTCCATGGCCAGCCAAAAAGTGCCATTTTCTCACTTAGTATAAATTAAAACCTTAGCACCAAAAATCATTTATCACGAAATATCTTTGGGAAATCGTAAAGGAGCAAAGGGAGAAGTGAAAAACTCTACCTAGGGTTCATTGTTTTGCCTTCTCTTTTAATTATTCTTGTAAGTAAGTTACTCTAATTATGGTTTTGAGTATTTTTACGAACATGAGTGGCTAAAACCCTTCCTCTAGGGTTGAGGCTACGTAATATGATTGTAAATGCATGAATTCTTCATTGTTTGAGTTTTAGTTGTTGTTTGGTCTTACATTCTTTGATTATTCATGTTTTTGTGCTTGATCACCATGTAAAAAAATGTGTTAAGCTTAGGTAAAACCTCGAAAGAGTAACCCTAGGCTAGAACATGAGAATGTAGGGAGAAAGTTCTTTCCTTTAGGATAGAATTCGCTGTTAGGATAGAAATTATACCTAATTTTCCTTGCTTGGTTATTAAAATAGGATGATCTAGACACCAACTTAGAATTATCACATCACCACTCGTAGAAGTAATTGTGAAGCTAAGTCTAATTAAATTATTAGAAGTATGAAAGTCCATAGTCAAGGGCACAAATTCCGTAAACCGCATCCATGTAATTAAATTGATCACGAATTAGGACGTCAATCCCCGCTCGATGATGTAGGTACGAGACTAGTTTGTCGTGTTTAGAGGCTCGAAAGACCATGAACATAGCATTTTAATTATGTGAGACAACAATTGAAGTTTGTATACTTGAACCATTGTGAAATGTAGCATTGCATGATTATTAGGCCTTAACTCTAGTTGCTTCTATTATTGCTTCCCGAGTATTTTGTGATCACCCCTAGACTTAATTAGAATTTACCAAAATTTTCTATAATCAACACATGAAGTTAATTTTAACACTTGAACTTGATAGTTCTCTGAAATAGTCCAGTCCCTGTGGGTTCAACATCCGGCTCTTAAAAAGGGTAGTTGTATTACTTGTACGACCATGTACGCTTGCGAGTGCGCTGGATCGCAACAAGTTTTTGGCGTCGCTGCCGGGGAATGGTGAGTTTAGTGAATTTTTCTATTTTGTGTGATTTTTAATTTCCCTAAGTGTTGAGAAACTTGGTCTTAGTCTTCTACATTGTAGGTAACAGGTTGTCCTTGTAGAGCTAGCAAGGAATAGAGAGCTGGTGGAACCATTGTTGGAACCTGAACGCCAACTGCATTTTCTCTGGAGGGAAGCTCTAGAGTGAAAGCTAAAAAGATTACAAGAGCAGTTGCACCAACATCCACCAGTTGGGCAAGCAGATATGTTACCTGATCAAATGGTAGTACGACCAGTTCACGAAGTGGTAATCCCACTAGCGACAAATGTGACCTCCAGTATCCACAAACCGGAGCCTAGAGGGAACTCTGAGCTTAAACAGAACATGGTGCAGTTGTTACATTCGAGTGGCCAGTTCACTCGGATGACTCATGAGGACCCAAAGCAGCACTTACAGAACTTCTTATAGATCACTGACACCTTCGTCCCCACCAGAGTGTCAACTGATTATGTCCAACTCACACTCTTCCCATTTTCATTTTTGGGAGAGGCAAAGAGGTAGTTGAAGGTTGAGCCACCTAATTCCATTACTTCTTGGGATGACTTGGCAAAGAAGTTCCTCATCAGATTCTTCCCTTCAGGCAAGACTGCCAAACTCAGGAGTGAAATATTAAGCTTCAAGCAGAGGTCAGAGGAGAACTTGTATTTGGCTTAGGAGAGATTCAAGTCATTATTGAGAAACCACCCCCAACACCAGCAATCCAATGAAGTGGTATCCCATACTTTTGTGGAGAGTCTAGACCTATACACCAAAATTTTATTAGACTCTGCATCGGATGGGCAAGCATTGGAGACGACTTATGATGAGTTGTACACTTTGTTGAATAGGATTGCTCAGAGAAATCTAGAGTGGCATAGAGAATAATCAAGAGGGGAAGGTAATAGAGCAGCAGGGCTGATAGACGTGGATGGTTTCAATGCCTTGGCGGCACAGCTAGCATCATTTCAATATCAGATGATGACTCAATGCAACAAAATGAGTATGAACCGCAGAGACAGGTGAATGTAGTTCAACAGGCTCCTAGTTGGTGTGAAATTTTTGGTAATAATGGGCATAATGCAGAATCTTATGGATCCAATCTTGAATCGGTCAATTTTGTTGGGAATGTTTAGAGAAACAATCAGAATTTTGGGAACAACTACAAAAAAAATTGGCAGAGCCACCTAAATTTTTCTTGGGGTGGAAATCAGAGTCAGAGCTACCAGCAACCTTAGCATCAGCAGCATCATAAGCAGAATAGGCAGAATGGTGGTCAGTCGAGCAACAGCAACATTGAGGAGATGTTGCAGAAAATTATGGCTATACAGACACAATTGGCAGAGACAGGCGAGGATGGCATCAGATTTGAAAAATCAGCAGTTGGCCACCCGTAATCTAGAGAAGCAGATGGGTCAATTAGCAGTTGCTCAATACACCAGACCTTAGGGAGGGTTACCTAGTGACATAGATACAAACCCCCAATAGGTCAATGCCATCAGTCTGAGGAGTGGCAGGCAATTGGTTGATGCACCACCGAAAGAGAAGAGAAACGAGGTACAGCCGGAGCTGGGCAGAAAGGGACCACCGACTAACAAGGGTGATAATCAGAGTGCAGTGCAACAAAATGCACAATCATCATTGCAGCCAGCATAGAGACCACCACCACCATTCCCGCAAAGACCAAGAAGAACAAGGAGGAGGAATGCTTCAAAAAGTTCTTTGATATTTTCAAAGAACTTCACATAAATTTGCCTTTACTTGATGTTTTGCAGGGAATTCCCAAGTACGCTAAGTACTTGAACGATGTGGTGGCCAACAAAGTCAGATTGGTGGATGTTCAAATTGTGGCACTGACTGAGGAGTGCAGCTACAGGGTGATGAGTAAGATACCAAAAAAGCTCAAATACCCAAGGAGTTTTACCCTCCCCATACAAATTGGTAAAGCTGAAGTGATAAGAGCTCTATGTGATTTAGGGGCAGTAGTAAATTTAATGCCCCTATCTTTGTTTAACACCTTGGGGTTGGGTCAGCCAAGGCCAACACGAATGATGTTGCAGTTGGTAGACAAGTCTCAAGTGGCACCAGATAGAGTAATCGAGGACCTTCTCATCAAAGTGGGTAAGTTCATTATACCCGCTGATTTCATCATACTTGATTTTAACGTTCATGATAAGGTACCTCTAATCTTGGGAAGGTCATTCTTGTCCATTGGAGGAGCAATTATAAATGTAAGAGCAGGGACCCTTAAAATAAGGGTCGATGATGAAGAAGAGCTCTTCTGAGTTTACCAAGAGATCAACCCACCCACACACTACCGAGATCTTTGTAAGGTCAGTTTGTTGTCAGAGGCTAAGTGTGGGGTGGTAGATTTCATAGGTCCACTACTGTAGGAGATGATCACATTAGAACCCGAGTCTGATGGAGGGCTTCAAGAAAAGAAGAAGTTGGAACAAGAGAGGGACAGAGTGGAGGTTATTCCCTCAAAAAATAAAAAGAGAAGAAGATGGTTCTCGAAAGGGAACATTGGTTTGAGGATGTCCTGAGAAGGATAGTCCATGTCGTGCCGCGATATAAAATCAGGAGCTGCTTGGGAGGCAACCCAAGGGTACCAAAGGTACAATTTTATTTTCCTTTGTTTTTGTTTTGTGTATTTTCAGTTTATTGTTTTTGATGGTGAATTAAGCACAGGTTGAGGGGAAGTCTGAGTACCCTTGGAAGAGGAAGCTAAGGAGCATGAAAGAGGATAAGTGTGGGGTCAGCAACCCACTTGTGCAAAAACAAAAGAAAACATGTTGTTAGCTAGGCCTAGAGGCTCAGGGAGTATTTCTCACCCATTTGTATTTTAATTTGATGCTTTGGGGACATAGCATATTTTAAGTGTGGGGTGAGGGAAATTTCAAAATTTTGTGCTTAATGATTTCGGGTGGAATTAGTGCTTTGTATGGTATTGTTGGATGAAAAAGTTGAGTTGAGCATGATTCACCCACCCGTTGGTTTTTCTTTTCAGTTTTTTTCCGATGAGGGGCACTTTGAACAGAGAAATAAAATTCTTCTGTGTCTATACATAGATATTTTTAGTCATAGTTAGGGACTTTTCTCGACGATGGATGGATGATGACCGTCTTGAGGGAAAATTAGTCACAAGGTTTGTGTGTTGAACCCTTAGTTGATTGATGGCTTGATGTTCTTGTTATGTGGTATACATGACTGTGAGATGCAAGTGTTGTTAATTTTGAATCATGTTAGCAAATGTATAACTTTTTTTGAGACACCTAGGCTCTTGAATGTGACTCGATGTGCGTAAATTTGAATTTTGCATTATTGTGATTAGTTGAGTTAAGAGTTTGATGAATTTTCCTTGAATTGAGCATGTGCTGAGGGTGTAAGATTTTTGAATATTCCATGCTATTGTGTAGTGTCTAGAACTTTCCTGGTGTGTATACAAAGTGAAATGAGGGATGCCGAGTGTAGGAGATGATTTAGGCATTTCTTTGAATGAGCCTAATTTTTATCCCTTGCTTTACCTACCTTGAATGTCTGATCCTAGTTAGCCCTATTGAACCTTTAGCCTAATCTTTGCTAGCCACAAAATGAGCTTAACCCCTTCTTTTCAATAGCCTTGAATTTGATCCAGAACTCCTAAGCGCTTATGTGAAACATGCAAAAGAAGTGAAGGAGTGAATTGTTGGGAGAAGAAATAAAAGAATAGTTGTGGGAGTGGAAGAAAAGATTAGAGGTGCACTTGTTTAAAAATGACTAAGAGTTAGTAAGGAGTAAAAAAAAAGAAAAGAGTGAAAAAGAAAATTAAAAGAAAATTGCTTAAATACGCCTTACCAACTACTTAATTGTGCTTAATGAAATGGGAAAACAAAAGAGGAAAATGGGAGAGAAAAGAATAATGGTGAAGTAAGAGGATGGAAATTCTTAAGGAGAGTGACATATTAAAAGCACTTAGGGAAGATAGTCACTATTGCTGGCCATAATAGTACCTACCCGCCCTTAGCTTACATTACAACCCACTAAGTCCTAGTTGATCTTACTTTCGGACATTCCTAAATTAGTGGAGTAAAACACTAAAGGAAAGATTATGTGTCAATACATGTTGCATGTGAACTCTTTTTGAGAGTGAAAGTATTTCTTATTCAATATACCCATGCATGTTATAATTTGAAATCATATGAGCGAAAGTGGGTAACTCTCTTGTGTGAGGGCACATGTTTGATGAAGGATAAAATTCATGTCGGAATTCTTGATTGGTTCATTTGCATGAGTTTGTTAAGATTGAGAGTCGATTCTTGAGGCTAGGAAGTCTTTACATAGTTATATTTGATTCTAATGGTTAGTTCTTGCATGCTCTATTTTTAACTTGCCGTCTAAAACAATCATTGTAGCCTTAGCTTGAATTATTTTGCTTCAATTAGCTATGTGTGAGCCTTCATGTGCATGAGATGTAAAAGAGTTGTTCGAGGATGAACAAGGATTTAAGTGTGGGGTAGTGATCTTGGACATAATTACCTGCCCAAGTGCTATTTTATAACTTACTTTAGCCAAGTTTGTTAATCTAATTAATTATATTCTCATGTGATTTTTATTATTTATGTGCATAAACTAACCAATATGATTAGTCCTTGTTTTGTAGGTGTAAAATGCATGTGAGGGACTAAAATATGATGGTTGAAGTGAAGGAATGGAGTACGGGTTGGATTGCAAAAGAATGCAAGATGGCATGCCATGGCAAGGCTGGCCGCGCCAGGCAACGTGCCACGCTCTATGTGTGTCGCGCCCAGCATCGTGCCACGCTCATGCCATGCGCGCACGAAGACATGTCATGGAAGGAGGCCTGTGCGACATGGTCGTTCCATGCCTTTCCATCAGCGCGACCAGTGTCGTAGCACGCTGGGTGACGCGCACCAGTCCAGCGCGAGGACCTACCGAGGGAAACATTCCAGTGGGAAAGCGCATTTGCTTCGTTTCACAGAGGCAAATTGACGTGACCAGCTCCATGACACGGAGGCAGTCCATGGCCAGCCAAAAAGTGTCATTTTCTCACTTAGTATAAATTAAAACCTTAGCACCAAAAATCATTTATCACGAAATATCTTTGGGAAACCGTAAAGGAGAGAAGGGAGAAGTGAAGAACTCTACCTAGTGTTCATTGTTTTGCCTTCTCTTTTAATTATTATTGTAAGTACGTTACTCTAATTATGCTTTTGGGTATTTGTACGAACATGAGTGGCTAGAACCCTTCCTCTAGGGTTGAGGCTACGTAATTTGATTGTAAATGCATGAATTCTTCATGGTTTGAGTTTTAGTTGTTATTTTGTCTTACATTCTTTGATTATTCATGTTTTTGTGCTTGATCACCATGAAAACAAATGTGTTAAGTTTAGGTAATAGCTTGAAAGAGTAACTCTAGGCTAGAACATCAGAATGTAGGAGCAAGTTCTTACCTTTAGGATAGGATTCGCGGTTAAGATAGAAATTATACCTAATATACCTTTCTTGGTTATTAAAATGGGATGAGCTAGACACCGACTTAGAATTATCACATCACCACTCATAGAAGTAGTTGTGAAGCTAAGGCTAATTAAATGATTAGAAGTATGAAAGTCTATAATCAAGGGCAGAAATTCCGTAAACTGCATCCATGTAATTAAATTGCTCACGGATTAGGACGTCACATCCCCGCTCAACAATGTAGGTGTGAAACTACTTTGTCGTGTTTAGAGGCTCGAAAGACCATGAACATATCATTTTAATTATGTGAGACAACAATTGAAGTTTGTATACTTGAACCGTTGTGACTTGTAGCATTGCATGATTATTAGGCTTAACTCTAGTTGCTTCTACTATTGTTTCCCAAGTATTTTGTAATCACCCCTAGACTAATTAGAATTTACCAAAATTTTCTATAATCAACACTTGCAAAGTTAATTTTAACACTTGAACTTGATAGTTCGATGAAATAGTCCAGTCCTTGTGGGTTCAATATCCGACTCTTAAAAAGGGCCACTGTATTACTTGTACGACCGCATACGCTTGCGAGTGAGCTAGATCGTAACAGCATACAAAACTATCCGAGGGAAGTCCATATCTAGATAGAGCATAGCAGTCCTACAACCCTTGTCCAAATAGCCCGCTACTCCATGAACGAACCTGCTCACCTGTGCCCTCTGATTGGCTACCAACTCTGGGGCGTACTTTGATAGGCGAGTGAACTTAAGGGGATACTCCTGCACCTTCACTCTCCCTTGCTTCAGATTTAAAAACTCAGCTGCCTTCAGATCCCTCATCTCACGAGGGAAGAACTAATCTAGGAATGCAACAAGGAACTCTTCCCACGTGACAGGACCTGCTCTGACGGCCCTACTATCCTTCCATATGCGAAAACAAATATGCGCGACCCCTTTCAACTGGTATGAGGCCAACTCTGCTCACTCCACTCTATTCAACCCTTGATTTGGGTTATCTTCACAATCTCATCTAGGAACTCATGCGGGTCCTCATCCACTTTTGACCCAAGGAATTCTGCTGGGTTCATTCTAAAGAAGTCCCTTACTCGAGCCACCGCTGCATTGCCGCTTGCAACCGCCTACTGATTGACCTGAGCAGTCAAGGCATGCACAAGCATCTAAATAGCTGCTCAAAACTCAGCATGGGCAACCAGCTCTGGTGCCTGGTGCTCCTGAATTAATGGCGCCTGCTGGTTCCTATTCCCATTTCCATCCTCATGGCCATCTCCATTCCCATTCCTTCTATCATTCATTCTTCAGGGAGCCATGATTCTGCAATCGAAAATAGCATGAATTATAAGGATAGGGAGACATTTCATCGCACGACATAGATCATGAAAGAAGGGAACATTTCCTAAATGTCTCGTAGCATCTTCATCATAAGTGTGGACACCCTAGGACACTTGAAATGTGACTTTCAGACACCCTAGGACACTTGAAACCTATTGCTTTGGTACCAAATTTGTCACGACCCAAATGTAGACCCTGATCGTAACACGGAACAAGGAGCCCCAAGAGACTCCAAGTCAACCCATGGCATAAGCATACATCTAACTCGATCAATAAAATAGAAGAATCAACAAGATAATCGTAGAAGAAGTCTAGATTTAATTTAACATTAGAATACACAATCTGAAGCTAAATAAATTGTTTGTTTGAAAAGCCTCTAAACATGACGAGTTGGTGGGACAAGACCCCAACTAACTCAATAAGATAAAACTGAAAATACATGAAGAAAATCTTAATAGTCTATTCCTTAGGATATGAGGACTCACCTACAACGTACGATGCTATCTAAGTAAACTTACTATGAGCGGGACTGGGCCTGAGAGTCGAGTCCTATATCATGAAATGATACAGCATAGAGTATGCGGTCAGTACATGGAATGTATCGAGTATGTAAGGTAAGTAAAACCGCTTAATTAAATAAAATCATTTAAAGACAATACATAATGTAAACATAAACATTAAGAATCTGAGAGTAGGGCTTGCATGCATTCTTTCTGAAATCATGATCTCATCATAACATAACATACATCATAACTGAATCGATTAACTCAAAGCTAAAATCTGATATTTATTAGTAAAACTGAGCATTGAGTCAAACCTGCTTTAGAACATGTATAATGTATAAATCTCAAGAATGATGAACATGCATAACTGAAATCATGAGGAACAATGGGAGACTCATCTTTTAACCGACATACCATGATAGAGCTTACGTGGTCCCAACTATCACACTCAAGTGGGTAGAGTCGTCCAAAGCCTTGCCAGGGCTAGGGACGATACCATGATATCGATATCAAGCTCATGGGACAATAGGGTCGGGGATAGCTCACAATGGAGGTCTCGAAGTAACATATAAGTATAACCTACGTTGGCGCGTAGTTCTAAGGCATAGAGTGATCGACCCTTAGCCTACTCGGTGCTAGAGACTACTCCCAAAAACAAGCATATTCTCTAGATCATTTTTCAATGAAGCTCAACATCGTCTATTGAAGAAGCTCAATCATCAAATACATCTCAAATATGAATATATGCATATGAGAATCTTTAGCTCAAAACATACCACAAGCTGAAAGATAATTGGGAGTCTTCGCTCCAAAACCATGTGGTAAGCTTAATTCGGGAAATCATAATTCATACTTGACATGAGGGCATTGCCCAATACTTATCATTCTTGGAGATACTCAATTCACATCAAAAACATGATTATAAACATGGGTAGCTTTAAAATGTGCTTTTCATCATAATATCTCATCATCATCATACATTCATCACAAATTTCATCTTTCATGAACTTCTCATCAATGGGCTTTTTATTTTATAAAACTAGAAACATGATTTTTGATTGAAAATAATATAAAACCTGCCCATGCTTCATAATTCAGTAGTAGGAACATAATTAAGTCATACCCATGTAGGATTAGGAAATTCATGCATTTGGGTTAAAACCCCATAGATTAGACATAGAAATCTCATGATTTAGAGAGGGATTGGGCATGGGTCTGAAAGGAATCACCCATTCATAACCCTACATACTTGTTGGTAACAGATTCTCACACTTCTTTGATAGCCCAAGAAGAAATTGAAGAGAAATTGAAGAACACTAAGCTTGATCACCCTCTCTCACCTTCTACCTTGCATGCATGAATGTAAATGGCCTAAAATGAACTTAACCTCTTTAAAAGTCATCATTCATAACTCAAAACGATGCAGTTTAGGCTTTAGGATCATTGGAATTACGGAAAAGCCCTTACTAAATTCGCAGAAAATAACTACCAGATGGTCCCAACGAGGGACCCAACGACTCATCCTCTATGGCCACGAATCGTGGCATGATCCATGAATTACACTGCTTCTCAAATTTGTTGGGCTCACAACGAAAGACTTAGTGGCTCGTTACCTGGTGACCATGACTCGTGGTCACCATCTGTGATATGCACTACCTCTGATTCTTGCCTTACTTCATGTTGCTGCTCACCACCCTCCCCATGAATCGTGGTGACTGACCACGACTCCTGGGGTCCTCCAGTCCGGTACACTGCCCCTCTTCCATCTCTTTTCTTACTCACCCACCTCACGACTAACCTAACGAGTCATGGGGCCTGACCATGACTCGTGGTCACGTCTGTGGGATCCCATTTCTCAAATTTTCAAACTCATCACCTAGGCCTCCCCACGAGTCACCTCACGATTCATGGGCTGCACCAACGGGTCACCTCATGACCTGTTCTGTGACCTGATGCCAAATTTTAGTTTTTCTCCATTTTAACTCCCGGTCTGATCTTTTGGGCTTCTGGTGTATAACAAGTTGGGTAAGTCCCATACAGTGTGTTACAAAGAAAGGGGCATTACGATTGTCCATAATGAAAAAAATGATTTAATTGCAACCCGCCCAGTTACTGGATGGAGAGTTTGCATGGATTAGCGTATGTTAAATTCCTAAACAAAGAAAGATCACTTCCCTATGCCCTTCATTGACCAAATACTAGATCACTTGGTCGAAAAATAATATTATTGTTTCTTGAATGGATACTCAGGGTACAATCAAATCTCTATTGTACCTAAGGATCAAGAGAAAACCACCTTTACATATCCCTATGGGACTTTTGCATTCAAGAGGATGCCTTTTGATCTTTGCAATGCTCCCACCACTTTTCAAAGATGCATGATGTCCATCTTTTTATATATGGTGAAGAATGTTATGGAGGTCTTTATGGATGACTTCTCAGTTGTGGGGGATTCATTTGAAGATTTTCTAGTACACCTAGAAGAGGTATTGAAGAGATGCGAGGAGACAAACTTGGTCCTCAATTGGGAAAAATGCCATTTCATGGTAAAAGAAGGGATTGTCTTGGGACACAAAATCTCTGAGAAAGAAATTGAGGTAGACCAAGCTAAGATCAATGCCATTGCTCAGTTACCTCTGCCAAGCACAGTGAAGGGTGTTAGGAGTTTCCTTGGGCATGCCGGATTTTACCGTCATTTTATTAAGGATTTCTCCAAGATAGCTAATCCTCTATTTCGGCTGTTAGAAAAAGAGGAAAAGTTCAATTTCGATGAGGAGTGTACGAAGGCCTTTGTCACGACCCGAACAGGGGCCCATATCGTAACACGGGACAAGGAGCCACAGGGACCCCAAGTCAACCCATGGCATAAGCATACATCTAATCTCAATCAAGAAACTGAATAATCAATAAGAAACTCATGGAAGAAATCTAACTTGAACACAACAACAAAATACGAAATCTAAAGTTGAATACATACATATGTCTAGAAAGCCTCCAAACATGACGAGTTGATGCGACAAGACCCCAACCAACTCAACAAAATTGAAACTGAAATACATAAAGAAAAGTTAAATAGTCTAGTCCTCGGGAAATGAGGACTCACCCACAATAAGAATGCTAACTTTGGCAAGCTGACTACGAGCAGGGCTCAACCTGGGAGTCGTGTCCTGTATCATGAAATGATACAGCATAGAATATGCGATCAGTACGTGGAATGTACCGAGTATGCAGGGTAAGTAAAATCGCTTAAGTAAATAAAATCATTTAAAAAATGCATAATATAACATAAACATTAACAGCCTGAGAGTAGAGCTTGCATGCATTCTTTTTGAAATCATGATCTCTTCATAACATAACATAACATACTTCATAAATTTATAAGTAAAACTAACCATTGAGGCAAGCCTGCTTTAGAACATGCATATATATATAAATCTCATGAGTAATGAAATATACACATCTGAAATCATGAGTAACAATGGGAGACTCGTCTTTTAACCGACATACCATGATAAAGCTTACGTGGTCCCAACTATCACACTCAAGTGGGTAGAGCCATCCAAAGCCTTGTCAGGGCTAGGGACGATACTATGATATCGATATCAATTTGAGCGCCCGCCCGGGCAGGGGAAGCTCACAAGGGAGGTCCCAAAGTCATAATGTATAAACCTACATTGGCACGTAGTTCTGAGGCACAGGGTGATCGACCCTTTGCCTACTCGATGCTAGACATTACTCCCAAAACATGCATATGCTCTACATCATTTATAATGAAGCTCAACATCATCTATTGACGAAGCTCAATGATCAAATACATCTCAAATATGAAATCATGCATGTGAGAAGCTTTAGCTCAAAATTTATGTTGCGCCCCAGCGCACGCGCAAGCATATGCGGTCGTACAAGTAATACAGTGGCCCTATTTAAGAGCCGGATGTCAAACCCACAGGGACTGGACTAATTCAGAGAATATTCAAGTTTGAGTGCTATATTAAATTTCACTAGTGTTGCTTATAGAAATTTCAGAAAATTCTAAATTTCAGAAAATTCTAATTAAGTCTAGGGGTGATCACAAAATAATCAAGAAATAATACAAGAAACTAGAGTTAAGGCCTAATAATCATGCAATGCTACAATTCACAATGGTTCGAGTATGAAAACTTTAGTTGTTGTCTCAAATAGTTAAAATGCGATGTTCATGGTCTTTCGAGCCTCTAAACATGACAAACTAGTCTCACACTTACATCGTTGAGCGGGGATGTGACGTCCTATTTCGTTAGCAATTTAACTATGTGGATGTGGTTTATGGAGTTTGTGCCCTTGATTATGGACTTTCGTACCTCTAATCATTTAACTTAACTTAGTTTCAAAACTACTTCTTCGAGCAGTGATGTGACAATTCTAAGTTGGTGTCTAGCTCATCCTGTTTTAGTAACCAAGCAAGGCAAATTAGGTATAATTTCTATCCTAACTGCGAATCCTAGCATAAAGATAAGAACTTACTTCCTACATTCTTGTGTTCTAGCCTAGGGTTACTCTTCCGAGCTTTTACCTAAGCTTAATCAGTTTGTTTTCATGGTGATCAAGCATAAAAATCATGATAATTAAGAATGTAGATAAAACAACAACTAAAACTCAAACCAACGAAGAATTCATGCATTTACAATCGTATCATGTAGCCTCAACCCTAGAGGAAGGGTTTTAGCCACTCGTGTTTGTATTAATACTTAAAAACATGATTCAAGTAGAGTACTTACAAGAATAGATAAAAGAGAATGAAAATTAGTGAACCCTAGGTAGAGTTCTTACTTTCTCCCTTCGCTCCTTTTCGTTGTTCTCAAGAAATTTCGTGATAAAAGATTTTTTGAGCTAAGTGTCCTATTTATATTAAATGAGAAAAATGGAATTTTGGTCATCGATGGACTTCCTCCATGTCACGGACCTGGTCATGCCAATCTCGCTCCATGGCACGGAGCAAACGGCAGCATCACTGGAAACCTCAGCAGTTGCATGTCATAGGCGCAGGATATGTGCGATGCCCGGCGTGGCACGGCCCATCTCGCGCGCGACGCACAGCGTGACACGCCTACTGGCTCACAGCATGGCATTGTGTGGCACGGCGCCAATGTGTAGGCGCACTGGATGGCAGCTTCTCGCGCATGCAGCAAAGGCATGGCATGATTCCTAGCGCGCAGATTGTGCTGCGTGGCATGCTGCCCTTGCCGACAGTTCACCTCTCATGCCATCTTCATGCTATCTTCCACCAATTCTTTCCAATGTTTCTCCTAGCTTGTGGCATCGTCATATTTAACCCACCCTTATCATTTTACACCTACAAACAAGGGATAATTATATTGGTTAGTTTATGCACATAAATATACAAAATCACATGAGAATATAATTAATTAAATTGACAAACTTGACTAAATCAAGTTATAAAATAGCACTTGGGCACATAATTATTCCCAATATCACTACCCCACACTTAAAATTTTGTTCGTCCTCGAACAACTCTATTACATCTCTTGCACATGAAGAACTCATATATAGCTAATTGAAACAAGACAATTCAAGCTAAGGCTACACCGATTGTTTTAGATAGCAAGTTAAAAATAGAGCATGCAAGATATAACCACTAAAATCCCATATAACTCTGTTAAGACTTCCTAGCCTCAAGAATCGACTCTCAAACTCAACACTCATGCAAATTAACCAACCAAGAAATCTGACATGAATTTTATCCTTCCTCAAACATGTGCCCTCACAACAAGAGAGTTACCCATTTTTCACTCATTAGTTTTCAAATCATGACATATATGGGTGTATGAATAAGAAATAAGCTCACTCTCACAAACAAATTCACATGCAACATGTATTGACCCATAAACTTGCCTTTAGTGTTTTACTCCACTAATTTAGGAATGTCCGAAAGCAAGATAATGTAGGACTTAGTGGGTTGTAATGTAAGATAAGGGGAGGATAGATACTATTATGGCCAGTAATAGTGACTATCTTCCCTAAGCACTTTTAATCTATCAGACTTTCATTAAGAATTACCATCCTCTTTCTTCACCTTTATTCTGTTTAACTCCCATTTTCCTCTTTTGTTTCCCCATTTCATTAGGCACACTTAAGTTTTTAGTAAGGAGTACTTGAGCAATTTTATTTTTTGCTCTTTTCCTCTTTTACTTCCTATTAACTCTTATTTATTTTTAAACAAGTGCACCTCTAGTCTTTTCTTTAGCTCCCACAACTACTCTTTACTTTCTTCTTCAAACTCCCCACTCCTTAACTCTCTTTTGCAATTTCATATAAGTGCTTAGGAGTTTGGGAACAAATTCAAGGCTATTGAAAAGAAGGGGTTAAGCTCATGTTGTGGCTGGAAAAGAATAGGCTAAGGGCTCAACGGGGCTAACTAGGATTAAACATTCAAGGTAGGTAAAGCGAGGTACAAAAATTAGGCTCATTTAAAGATTTGCCTAAATCATCTCCTACAATCGACATCCCTCATTTAGTTTTGTATACACACCAGGCAAGTTCTAAACACTACACAATAGCATACATCATTCAAAAACCTTACACACACAGCACATGCTCAATTCAAGACAGATTCAGCAGACTTCTTAACTCAGCTAATCCCAGGAATTCAAGATTAAGCTTTCAAGCACACAGTCATATTCAAGAGCCTAGGTGTCTCAAAGAAAGTTATACACTTGATAACATGCTTCAAACTTTACAAAACTTGCATCTCACAATCATATATAGTACATAACAAGAACATCAAGCCATCAATCCACTAAGTGTTCAAAAACAAAAACCTATTAACTAATTTTCCCTCAAGACAGTTGACATCCATCCATCATCGAGAAAAGTCCCTAACTATGACTAAAAAAAGCATTATCCATACAAAGAAAAATTTATTCATCGGTTCAAAGTGCCCCCCGTCGGAAAAGAACCGAAAAGAAAAACCAACGGGTGGATGAATTATGCTCAACTCAAACTTTTTCATCAAACAATGCCATACAAAGCACTACTTTCACCTGAATTCATTAAGCACAAAATTTTTAAATTCCCTTACCCCACACATGACTCATGCTATGTTCCCAAAGCATCAAATAAAAATACTACAAGGGTGAGAAATACTCCCTGAAGCCTCTAGGCCTAGGTAACAGCATGTTTTCCTTTATTTTTGTACAGGTGGTTTATCGACCATACACTCATCTTCTTCCATGCTCCTTAGCTTCCTCTTCTAAGGGGTACTCAGACTTCCCCTCAATCTGTGCTTAAATCACCACCACAATAAAAAAAAGTGAAATAAACAAAATCAAAACAAAATGAAAATAAAATTATACCTGAGGTACCCTTGGGTTGCCTCCCAAGCAGCACCTAATTTTATGTTGTGGCACGACGTGGACTATCCTTCTCAATATATCCTAAAACCAGTGTTCCCTTTCAAAAACTGTCTTCTTCTCTTTTTATTTCTCGAGGGAATAGCCTCCACTCTGTCCCTCTCTTCTTCCAACTTCTTCTTTAACTTATGCCCTCCATCAGATTCGGGCTCAAATGTGATCATCTCCTATGGCAGTGGACCCATGCAATCTACCACCCCATACTTAGCCTCTGACAATACATTGATCTTGCAAAGATCTCTGTAGTTGTGTGGGTGGGTTAATCTCTTAGTAAACTCTAAAGAGCTCTTCTTCATCATCGACCCTCATTTTAAGGGTACCTTCTCTCACATTTATGATGGCTCCTCCAGTTGCCAAGAATGGTTGTCCCAAGATCAGGGGTACCTTGTCATCAACTTTAAAGTCAAGTATGATGAAATCAGCGGGTATAATGAACTTACCCACTTTGATGGGAAGGTCCTCAATTATTCCCTCTAATGCCACGGTGGACTTGTCTGCCAATTGTAGCATTACTCGTGTTGGCCTCGGCTGAACCAACCCCAAGGTGTTAAACAAAGATAGGGGAATTAGATTTACTTCTTCCCCTAAGTCACAAAGAGCTCTTATCACTTCAGCTTTACCAATTTGTATGGGGAGGGTAAAACTCCCTGGGTCCTTGAGCTTTTTCGGCATCTTTCTCATTACCCTGTAGTTGCACTCCTCAATCAGTGCCACTATATGGACATCCACCAATCTAACTTTGTTGGCCACCACATATTTTTAGTACTTAGAGTACTTTGGCATTCCCTGCAAAACATCAAGTAAGGGAAAATTGATGTGAAGTTCTTTGAAATATCAAAGAAATTTTTAAAGCATTCCTCCTCCTTGCTCTTCTTGAGTATTTGTGGGAATGGGGGTGGTAGTCTGTGTGTTGGATGCAATGATGATTGTGCATTGTGTTGCACAACACTCTGATTATATCCTTTGTTTATAGATGGACCCCGTCTGACCAGCTCCGACTGCACCTCATTTCTCTTTTCCTTTGGCGGTGCATCAGCCACTTGCTTGCCACTCCTCAGACTGATGGCATTGACTTATGGGGGGTTTGATCTGTGTTGCTGGGTAACCCTCCCTGAGGTCTGGTGTGCTGAGTAGCTTCTAATTGACCCATATGCTTCTCTAGATTGTGGGTGGCCAATTGCTGATTTTTCGAATCTGAAGTCATCCGTATCTGATTCTTTGTCAATTGGGTCTGAGTAGCCATAATTGTCTACAACATCTTCTCAATGTTGTTGCTTCTCATCTAGCTAGCAATCTACCTGTTCTGCTGCTGAGGTTGCTGGTAGCTCCGACTCTGATTGCCACCCCAAGAAAAATTTGGGTGACTCTTCCAATTCTTATTATAGGTGTTCCCGTAATTCTGATTGTTTCTCTGAACATTCCCCACAAAATTGACAGATTCTAGATTTTCCCCGCAAGATTCTGCATTGTGCCCATTTTTACCACAAATTTCACACCAACTCGGAGCCTACTGAATTGCATTCACCTGTCCCTGCGGTTGGTTCATACTCAGTTTGTTGAACTGAGTCATCATCTGATGCTAAAATGATGCTAGTTATGCTGCTAAAGCCTCTCTTAACTGCCCCTCTCGATGATTTGTTGTGCCACTCTGGATTTCCTTAAGCAATCCTGTTCAACAGAGTGTACAACTCATCATAAGTCTTCTCCAATGCTTGCCCACCTGATGCAGAGTCTAATAGGATCTTCGTATGTGGGTTTAGACTCTCTACAAAGGTGTGAGCTAACACCTCATTGGACTGCTGGTGACGGGTGCAGTCTCTCAACAATGACTTGAAACTTTCCTAAGCCAAATATAGGTTCTCCTCCGTCCTCTGCTTAAAGCTTAATATCTCACTTCTGAGCTTCGTAGTCTTGCTTGAAGGGAAGAATCTGATGAGGAACTTCCTTGCTAGGTCATTCAAAGAAGTAATGGAATTCGGTGGCTCAGCCTTCAACCACCTTTTAGCCTCTCCCAACTGAAAATAGGAAGAGAGTGAGTCGGACATAGTCAGTTGACACTCCGGTGGGGACAAAAGTGTCACTGATCTCCAAAAAGTTATGCAAGTGTTGTTGTGGGTCCTCATGATTCATTCCAGTGAATTGTCCACTATAATGTAACAATTGCACCATGTTATACTTAATCTCAAAGTTCCCTCCGAGCTCCGGTTTGCGGATACTGGAGGTCACATTCGTCGCTAGTGGGATTGCCACTTCACGAACTGGTCGGGCTGCCATCTGATTAGGTAACAACTCTACTTGTTCAATTGGTGGAGGTTGTTGTAATTGCTCTTGTAACCTTTTCAACTTCCGCTCTAGAGCTTCCCTCCTGAGCAAATATAGTTGGCATTCAAGTTCCAACAAAGGTTTCACCAGCTCTCTATTCCTTGCTAGTTCTGCAAGGACAACTTGTTACCTGCAATATAGCAGACTAAGACCAAGTTTTTCAACACTTAAGGAAATTACAATTTACAAAAAAATAGAAAAATTCACTAAACTTCCAGTCTTCGGCAACGGTGCCAAAAACTTGTTGCGCCCCAGCGCACGCGTAAGCGTACGCGATCGTACAAGTAATACAGTGGCCCTATTTAAGAGCCAGATGTCGAACCCACAGGGACTGGACTTATTAAGAAAATATTCAAGTTCGAGTGCTATATTAAATTTCACTAGTGTTGATTATAGAAATATTGGAAAATTCTAATTAAGTCTAGGGGTGATCACAAAATAATCGAGAAACAATACAAGAAGCAACTACAATTAAGGCCTAATAATCATGCAATGCTACAATTCACAATGGTTCGAGTACGAAAACATCAGTTGTTGTCTCAAATAGTTAAAATGCGATGTTCATGGTCTTTCGATCCTCTAAACATGACAAACCAGTCTCACACCTACATCGTTGAGCGGGGATGTGACGTCCTCTTTCGTGAGCAATTTAACTATGTGGATGTGATTTATGGAGTTTGTGCCCTTGATTACGAAATTTCGTACCTCTAATCATTTAATGTAACTTAGTTTCACAACTACTTCTTCGAGCGGTGATGTGACAATTCTAAGTCGGTGTCTAGCTCATCCCGTTTTAGTATCTATCAAAGGCAAGTTTGATGTAATTTCTATCCTAACCGCGAATCCTGTCGTAAAGATAAGAACTTGCTTCCTACATTCTTGTGTTCTAGCCTAGGGTTACTCTTCCGAACTTTTACCTAAGCTTAACGAGTTTGTTTTCATGGTGATCAAGCATAAAAACGATGAAAATTAGGAATGCATGACAAGAAAACAACTAAAACTTAAACCAATGAAGAATTCATGCATTTACAATCATATCATGGAGCCTCAACCCTAGAGGAAGGGTTTTAGCCACTCAATGTTCGTACTAATACTTAAAAACATGATTCAAGTAGAGTATTTACAAGAATAGATAGATAAAAGAGAATGAAATTTAGTGAACCCTATGTAGAGTTCTTCCTTTCTCCTTTCGCTCCTTTTCGTTGTTCTCAAGAAATTTCATGATAAAAGTTTTTTTGAGCTAAGTGTCCTATTTATATTAAATGAGAAGAAAATGGAATCTTGGTCGTGGATGGACTACCTCTGTGTCATAGATCTGGTCGGGCCAATCTTTCTCTGTGGCACGGAGCAAACACACAGCATCACTGGAAACCTCGACAGTTGCATGTCATGGGCGCAGTCTATTCGCGATGCCCGGCGTGGCACGGCCCATCTCGCACGCTACGCACAGTGTGACATTCCCACTGATGCGCAGCATGGCATGGCGTGACACGGTGCCAACACACTAGCGCACTGGATGGCAGCTTCTCGCGCGCGCAGCAAAATAGCGCACGGCGCCTAGCACGCAGATTGTGTTGCGTGGCACACTGCCCTTGCCGGCAGTTCAACTCTCATTCCATCTTCATGCGATCTTCCACCAATTCTTTCCAATGTTTCTCCTAGATTATACATCGTCTTTAACCCATCCTTAGAAGTTTAAACCTAAAAACAAGGGCTAATCACATTGGTTAATTTATGCACATAAATATACAAAATCAAATGAGGATATAATAAATTAAATTGACAAACTTGACTAAATTAAGTTATAAAACAACACTTGGGCACGTAATTATTCCCAAGATCAACATACCACAAGATGAAAACATAATTGGGAGTCTTCGCTCCAAAACCATGTGGTAAGCTATACATAGGAAAACTTTAACTCAAAACATACCACAAGCTGAAAATATCATTGGGAGTCTTTGCTCCAAAACAATGTGGTAAGCTTAATTCGGGAAAAATCATCATTTCCTACTTAACATGTGGGAATTGCCCAAAGCTTTATTATATTTATAAATACTCACTTATTATCAAAAAGATAATTGTAAACATGGTTAGCTTCAAATCATGCTTTTCATTTATGATATCTCGTCATCATCATATATTCATCACAAATCTCATCTTTCATGAACATCTCATCCATGGGCTTTTAATTCATAAAATTAAAATCGTGATTTTAAATCGAAAACATTATAAAATTTGTCCATGCTTCATAATTCAATAGTAGAATCATCATCAAATCATACCCATGTATAGAAATAGAAGATCATGCATTTAGGTTAAAACCCCATAGATTAGACATAGAATTTCATACTTTAGAGAGGGATTGTGAATGGGTGTGGAATAAATCACCCATTCATAACCTTACATACCTGTTGGTAGCTGATTCTAACACTTCTTTAGATGCCCAATAGGAAATTGAAAAGATATTGATGAATGCTGAGCTTGATCACCCTCTCAAGTCTTATACCTTGCATGCATGAATGAATGAGGCCTAAAAATGAACTTAACCCCTTTAAAAGTCACTATTTATAATTCAAAATGATGTAATTTAGGGCTTATGAACTTAGGAATTACAGAAAATCCCTTACTAAGTTTGCAGAAAATAATTGTCAGGTGGTCCAAACAGGGGACCCAATAACTCGTGGTCAAGGGTCATGACTCGTGGAGCCAGTCGTGAGGTACACTGCTTGAGCTCTAATAAAGAACTTCCCAGATTGGACCAAAACTCACCCCACGAATTGTGGGGACTGACCACGATTCGTGGGGTCCTTTAGTCGAGTGCATTGCCTCCCTTCTTCTCTTTTCTTTCCTTACCCAACCCACGACTGACCTAACGACTCGTGGGGTCTGACCACGAGTCATTGTCACACCCGTGGGGATCCTTTTCCTCAAACTTCCAAAACTTCTTCACTGGCCTCCCCACGAGTCACATCATGACTCGTGGGCTGCACTAACGAGTCACCCCACGACTCGTTTTGTGCCTGGTGCCAGTTTTTACACTTTTCTCCATTTCAACTCCCAGATCTGATCTTTGGGCTTCCGGGGTATAACAATATCTTTTCCTTGGAAACATTCATCTTTGAATGTTAGAAAACACACAGAAAAGCAGAGAAAATGTAATCATCATATTCAAATACTGATTATTTAATCGAAAACTGATGGGATGACTACCTCTTATTCGAATCACATAATTGAACTTATTTCATGAATCATACACACATCCATATACATAAAAGAAACTTGTGCACATGAAATGAACATGAAACTAAATAAAGTCTGAGTGCAAAACTGATACCTCAAGCTGAAACTAGGCCGGTAGAGAATAAATGTGGGTATCTAGCCACCATATCTGCTTTGGCTTCCCATGCCGCTTCTTTGACCTGTCGATTCCTCTAAAACACCTTAACTGAAGCTACTTCCTCGTTTCTTAGCCTTCGAACCTGACAATCCAATATTTCCACCAGAACCTCTTCATAGCTAAGGCTGTCTCTTACACCAAGACTGTCCACCAGGACAACTAGA
Source organism: Datura wrightii (assembly GCA_035772735.1). Lineage (NCBI taxonomy): Eukaryota > Viridiplantae > Streptophyta > Magnoliopsida > Solanales > Solanaceae > Datura > Datura wrightii. Next base: position 13,000,179 of record JASDFA010000002.1, read on the forward strand.
GCTGGATCAACTAAACACTTCTTCAAAAGCGATACGTGAAATACAGGATGCACAGAAGCTAGTTCTGAAGGCAACTCCAACTCATAAGCCACCTTGCCAACACGTCTCATTATCCGATCGGGCCGACATAGCAGGGACTAAGTTTCCCTTTCTTTCCAAATCGTATCACTCCCTTCATGGGAGACACCCTTAGCGATACCCAGTCATCGACTTCGAATCCTAACTCTCTTCTTCTCACGTCCGCATAAGACTTTTTGCAACTATGGGCAGTCTTCAACCTACCTCTTATCAACTGAACCTTCTCCATTGCTTCATGAACCGAATCCAGCGCTATCATTGTCGCCTCACCAACCTCAAACCATCGGATGGGTGATCTACATCTCCGCCCATAGAGAGCGCGCCATCTGAATACTAGAGTGATAGCTTTATTGTAGGCAAACTCGATTAGGGGCTAGTGATCATCCCAACCACCTTTGAAGTCAATCACGCATTCCCTCAACATGTCCTCAAGGGTCTAAATTGTCTGCTCCGCTTGACCATCCATTTGCGGGTGAAATGCTATGCTGAGCTTTACCCATGTACCAGCCCCTTTTGAAATGACTTCCAAAACTGAGAGATGAATTGAGTGCCTTGATCTGAAATGATGGATAAGGGTAATCCATGCAATTGTACCAACTCCTGGATACATAGTTTGGCACAATCCTCTTCCTAATCTGTGGTTTTAACCGGAAGAAAATGTGCAGCTTGGTCAACCTGTCTACCACCACCCAAATGGAATCATATTGTCGACAGGTGCGAGGCAGACCTGTGATAAAATCCATATTAATTTCTTCCCACTTCCAAGTTGGAATGATGATATCCTAAGGCACACCTCCCCGTCTCTAACGCTCAACCTTTACTTGCTGACAGTTCAAACACTTGGCCATGAATTCTGCAATATCCTTCCTCATGTCATTCCACCAATAGATTTCTCGTAAGTCATGGTACTTATTGTTGGCACCTGGATGGATAGAATACCTCGATCCATGAGCCTCATGCAACATTCGGATCCTCAAATCATCAACATTTGGAACACATAAGCAACCCTGATACCGAAGCACACCATCTCCCCCTTTGGAGAAGACCTCTACCTTCTGACTTTGAACGGCTTCCTTCAATTTTACCAAAATAATATCCTCATCTTGTCTAGTTTTTACATCAGTCACCAAGGACGACTTTGATCTGTTTTGAATAACAAAACAGCCATCAATCGAGTCAGCCAACCAAACACCCAACCTAGCTAGTCGATGCACATCTCTCATTGGCTCCTTTTTCCCATCATCCGCATGGGACACACTCTCCATAGAGGGTCTACTAAGTGCGTCCGCTAACACATTAGCCTTACCCGGATGGTAAAGGACACTCATATCATAGTCCTTGAGTAGTTCCAACCATCTCCTTTGCCGAAGATTAAGGTCCTTCTGGGTAAACACATATTGAAAACTCTTATGGTCCGTGAATACATCTACATGGACCCCATACAAATAATGTTGCAATATCTTCAAGGAGAATACCACCGCGGCCAACTCAAGATCATGGATCGGGTAATTCTTCTCATGGACTTTCAACTATCTAGAGGCATATGCTATAACCTTCTCGTGATGCATAAATACACACCCAAGTTCGATCCTTGAAGCATCAAAATACACCACGAATCCATCGGTACCCTCGGTCAAGGTCAACACCGGTGCTAAGGTAAGTTGGGTCTTCAACTCTTGGAAGCTCTTCTCACAAGCCTCCGACCACTTCACCTTCTTCTAGGTCAATTTGGTCAAAGGTGCTATAATAGATGAGAAACCCTAAACAAAACTCCGATAATAGCCAGCTAAACCCAAAAAACTCTGAATATCTGAAGGATTCACCGGTCTAGGCCAATTCTTCACCACCTCGATTTTCTGCGAATCTACCCTTATGCCCTCACTTGATACCACATGGCCCAAATAGGCTACGGAGTTCAAACAGAACTCGCACTTGATGGATTTGGTATATAATTGACGATCCTTAAGGGTATCAAGCACTACTCTCAAATGAGCGGCATGCTCCTCCTCGCTCCGAGAGTATACCAAGATGTCATCAATGAACACAATCACAAACATGTTCAGGTATGGCTTGATCACCCTCTTCATCAAGTCCATATAAGTTGTAGGAGAATTCATTAGTCCAAAATAAATAACTACAAACTCATAATGACCATACCGCATCCGGAAGGTTGTCTTCCGGATGTCACTCTCATGAACCCTAAGCTGATGGTAACCAGATCTGAGATCTATCTTTGAGAAACACTTGGCACCCTGAAGCTGGTCAAATAAATCTTCAATCCTAGGTAGAGGATACCTGTTCATGATGGTGACTTTGTTCAATTGTTGATAGTCAATGCACATTTGAAGGGAACCATCCTTCTTTCAGACAAATAAGACTAGTGCACCCCATGGGGACTTGCTCGGTCTAATGAAAAACTTATCTAATAAGTCCTTCAATTGCTCTTTCGACTCTTTTAGCTTGGTTGGAGCCATCCTATAGGGAGGAATAAATATAGGCTACGTGTCGAGAAGAAGGTCAATACCAAAATCAATTTTCCGCTCGAGAGGGATTCTCGATAAATCATCTAGAAAGACCTCGGGATACTCGCGTACTACTGGGACTGACTAGATAGTCGAGGTCTTAGACATAGCATCCTTAACCCTAAATAGATGGTACACACAACCCTTAGAAATCATCTTTCTGGCCTAAAGGTAGGAAATAAAATGACCTACAAACACTGCTGAACTACCCTTCTATTCTAAGACTGGCTCACCAAGAAAATCTGAACTCTACTGTCTAGGTTCGACAATTAACTGAAGCATAACATGCAAATAGCCAATCCATGCCGAGAATCACATAAAAATCAGTCATGGCTAACTCTATCAAATCCGTTCAGGTGACCTTTTGAAGGACTGAGACTAGGCAACCTCTATACACCTGTCTAGCTATAACTGAGTCACCGACTGGAGTAGAAACTGAGAAGGGTTTTGATAAGACTTCGTAACTGACTCTGAAACTACTGGCCACATAAGGTGTCACAAAAGACAAGGTAGCCCCCGGATCTGAAAAGGCATAAACATCAATATGGAAAACTCGTAACATACCAGTGACCACATTCGGGGAGAACTCCTTCTCCTGGCAAGATGCTAAAGACTAGAATCTATTCTGGCGCTAACCGCCAGCTGTGCTAGTCGATGCCCCCTGATGGGATGAGCGTGCGGGGGGGATGCTAAACTAGAAGCTAGGCCTCGGCCCCCAACCTGATCTTATCTCACTGTTGGACAATCTCTAAGCATGTGTCCAGGCTGCCCATACCTGAAATAAGCACCTGAACCTGCCAAGCACTATCCTGTGTGCCCCCGAGCACATCTGCAATAAGTTGGGATACTAGAATCTGCGGGCCTACTGCTCTGACCCCTCGAGCTTGCCCGCTCTCTTTGATCATGCCTAGGCCTGGGGGGCACACTCAATGCCGAAGATGCTGGAGATGATGATCTTTAGTGAGTCTGCTATTAGTGCCCACCACATGACCTCGATTGGGAAAATCTATGGTCATCGGTCCTGGCCCTTTTGGCCTCCCTCTCTCTCAGATGTACCGCCTCCATCTACTGGGCATACAACATTATCCATGGGAAATCCATGTCCTGGTGGAGCATAACAATCCTCAAATCTTTGTCCAAATAGCCTTCTACTCCATGGATGATCTACTCACCGCGCCCTCTGATCGGCTACCAACTCTGGGGTATATTTTGATAGGCAAGTGAACTCGAGAGCGTACTCTTGTACCGTCATCCTCCCTTACTTCAAATTCACGAACTCAGCTGCCTTCAGCTCCCTCATCTCAGAGAAAAGAACCGGTCTAGGAATGCAACATGGAAATCCTCCCAAGTGACTGGACCTACTCCGGCAACCCTGCTATCCTTCCATTGGCGAAACCAGATATGCGCGACCCCTTTCAACTGGTAAGAGGCCAACTCTGCACACTCAACTCCATTCACCCCCATGACTTGGGTGATCTTGAAAATCTCATCTATGAACTCATACGGGTCCTCATCTACCTTGGACCCAAGGAACTCCAATGGGTTCATCCTCAAGAAGTCTCTGACTCGAGCCGCCGCTGAATTACCATTTTGCAAAACATGCGCAACGGCCTGCTGATTACCTGAGAGGTCAAGGCCTACATAAGCATCTGAATAGCAGCCCGGAACTCAGCATGAGCGACTGGCTCCAGTGCCTGGTGCTCCTGAACTGGTGGGGCTTGCTGGTGCCCATTACCGTTGCCATCCTTGTGGCCTTCACCATTCCCATTTCTCCTACCATTCATTCTTCTGGGAGCCACGATTCTGCAATCGTGAATAGCATAAATCAGAAGGATAGAAAGACTTTTCATCGCACGACATAGATAATGAAAGAAGGGAACATTTCCTAAACATCTCGTAGCCTCTTCGTCATAAGTGTGGCGCGCTTCACACCCATGAAATAGACTCTGCTTAACGCGCCTTTCAGATACCCTCAAACACTTCAAAACTATTGCTCTGATACCAAGTTTGTCACAACCTGAATAGGGGCTCGGATCGTAACACAGGACAAAGAGCCCCGAGATACCCCAAGCCGACCCACGGCATAAGCATACATCTAATCTCAATCAAGAAACTGAGTAATCAATAAGATACTCGGTGGAAGTCTAACTTAAACACAACATCAGAATACAAAATTCGAAGTTGAATACATACATATGCCTGGAAAGCTTCTAAACATGATGAGTTGATGGAAAAAGACCCCAACTAACTCAACAAAACTGAAACTGAAATACATATAGGAAAGCTGAATAGTCTAGTCCATGGTAAATGAGGACTCGCCCAAAATAAGAATGTTAACTCTGACAAGATGACTACAAGTGGGGTTGAACCTGGGAGTCGTGTCCTTTATCATGAAACGATACAGCATAGAGTATGCGGTCAGTATGTGGAATGTACCGAGTATACAGGGTTAGTAAAACCGCTTAACTAAATAAAATCATTTAAAAACAATGCATAATATAACATAAACATTAAGAGCCTCATAGTAGGCTTTGCATGCATTCTTTCTGAAATCATGATCTCTTCATAACATAACATAACTTCATAATATCATAACTGAATTAATTGACTCAAATCTGAATTCTGACATTGAGTCAAGCCTGCTTTAGAACATGCATATATATATGTATATATATATCATGAATTATGAAATATGCATATCTGAAATCATGAGGACCAATGGGAGACTCATCTTTTAACTGACATACTACGATAGAGCTTACGTGGTCCCAACTATCACACTCAAATGGGTAGAGCCATCTAAAGCCTTGCTAGGGCTTGGGACGATACGATGATATCGATATCAAGTTGAAGGCCCACCCGGGAAGGGGAAGCTCACAATGGAGGTCCCAAAGTCATAACGTATAAACCTACGTTGGCGCGTAGTTCTGAGGCACAGGGTGATCGACCCTTAGCCTACTCAGTGCTAGACATTACTCCCAAAACATGCATATGATCTACATCATTTTATAATGAAGCTCAACATTGTCTATTGACAAAGATCAATGATCAAATACATCTCAAATATGAAATCATGCATATGAGAAGCTTTAGCTCAAAACATACCACAAGCTGAAAACATAATTAGGAGCCTTCGCTCCAAAACCATGTGGTAAGCAATACATAGGAAAACTTTAACTCAAAATATACCACAAGCTGAAAATATAATTGGGAGTCTTTGTTCCAAAATAATGTGGTAAGCTTAATTTGGGAAATATCATCATTTCCTACTTAACATGTGGGCATTTTCAAAGCTTTATTATACTTAGAAATACTCACTTATTATCGAAAACATAATTGTAAACATGGGTAGCTTCAAATCATGCCTTTCATCATAATATCTCGTCATCATCATATATTCATCATAAATCTCATCTTTCATGAACATCTCATCCATGGGCTTTTCATTCACAAAAAATTAAAATCGTGATTTTAAATTGAAAACATTATAAAATTTGTCCATGCTTCATAATTCAATAGTAGAATCATTATCAAATCATACCCATGTATAGAAATAGAAGATTCATGCATTTGGGCTAAAACCCCATAAATTAGACTTAGAATTTCATACTTTAGAAAGGGATTGGGCATGGGTGTGGAATAAATCACCCATTCATAACCTTACATACCTGTTGGTAGCTGATTCTAACACTTCTTTAGATGCCCAATAGGAAATAGAAAAGAAATTGATGAATTCTAAGCTTGATCACCCTCTCAAGTCTTCTACCTTGCATGCATGCATGAATGAGGCCTAAAACTGAACTTAACCCCCTTAAAAGTCACTATTCATAACTCAAAATGACGTAGTTTAGACCTTAGGAACTTAGGAATTACAAAAAAAGCTCTTACTAAGTTTGCAGAAAATAACTATCAGATGGTCCCAACGAGGGACCCAACAACTCGTGGTCAAGGGTCATGACTCATGGAGCCAGTCGTGAGGTACACTGCCTGAGTTCCAACAAAAACCTTCCCTGCTTGGACCATGACTCACCCCATGAATCGTGGGGACTGACCACAACTCATGGGGTCATTCCGTCGAGTGCACTGCCTCCCTTCTTCTCTTTTCTTTCCTTACCCACCCCACAACTGACCTAACGACTCGTGGGGTCTGACCACGAGTCGTTGTCATGCCCATGGGGATCCTTTTCCTCAAACTTCCAAAACCTCCTCACTGGCCTCCCCACGAGTCATATCACAACTTATGGGCTGCACTAACGAGTCACCCCACGACTCATTTTGTGTCTGGTGCCAGTTTTTACATTTTTCTCCATTTCAGCTCTCGGATCTGATCTTTGGGCTTCCAGGGTATAACAGACTTTGAGGAGCTAAAGAAAAGGCTAGTGTCCTCTCTAATCATTATAGCACCTAATTAGTCGAATTCCTTCGAGCTCAAGTGTGATGCCAGTCGGATAGCATTAGCGGCAGTCCTGGGTCAGTAGAAAGACAAGATGTTTCACCCCATTTACTATGCCAGCAAGGTCCTAAATGACGCAAAAACAAACTATATGGTGACTGAACAAGAATTACTTGATGTTGTGTTTGCATTTGAGAAATTTCGGGCATATCTTTTGGGGACCAAAGTGGTGGTGCACACGGACCATGTGGCACTCAAGTATTTGATGGCCAAGAATGATGTTAAACCCAAGATTATTAGGTGGGTTCTGTTGTTGCAGGAATTCGAATTTGAAGTGAAGGATCATAGGGTGTGTGAGAATCAAGTGGTCGACCATCTATCAGCCGGAAGTCCAAGAAGAGACTAGTGACAACTTCCCAGATGAACATATTCTAGCTGCACCCATGACCTCACACCATGGTTTGCCGATTTCGCTAATTATTTGGCAAGCAACATCATACCTGAGGGTTTAAACTTTCATCAAAAGAAGAAATTTATGCATGATGTCCAGAAGTTTTATTGGGATGAACCTTACCTTTTAATTTGATGGTGTGTCCCAGAAGTGGAAATGGTACCAATTCCAAAGGCTTGTCATTCTTCACCTATTGGGGGGCCATTATGGAAGTGTTCGGACAGCCGCAAAGGTGTTACAGTGTGGATTTTACTGGCCTACCCTGCATTAGGATGCTCATGACTTTGTGAAGCAATGCGATCGGTCTCAACGAACAGGGAGTATTTCAAGATGGCATGAACTTTCATTGACACCAATCCTAATGGTTGAGTTGTTCGATGTATGGGGGATCGATTTCATGGGCCTCTTTGTGAGCTTGTACGGAAATAAGTATATCTTGGTGGTGATTGATTATGTCTCTAAGTGGGTAGAAGTTGTAGCATTACCCGACAACGAGGGGAGGAGTGTAATAGCCTTTTTGAAGAAGAACATTTTCTCCCAATTTGGCACTCCTAGAGCTATCATTAGTGATAGAGGATCACATTTTTGCCATCGACAGTTCAGCACCTTGTTAGTCAAATATGGTGTGAAGCACAAAGTGGCCACCCCTTATCACCCATAGACCAGTGGTCAAGTAGAAATTTCAAGTCGAGAGATTGAAATCTATCTTGACTAAAACAGTCAATATGAACAGAATAGATTGGGCTCGGAAGTTAGATGATGCCTTGTGGGCATATCGGACTGCCATTAAGACACCGATTGGAATGTCTCCATATCAGCTTGTCTTTGGTAAGTCATGCCACCTGCCTATTGAGTTAGAACATAAGGCCTTATGGGCATTGAAGAGCTTGAACCTTGAATGCGGGAGAGCCATCCAAGGGCGAGTAGAAAATCTGCATGAGTCTAGATTAATTCAGAATGACGGCATATAAGAATGAAGCTATTTACAAAGCCCGCATAAAGCATTATCATGACCAAAATATTTTGTAGCAGAATTTTTCTCCAGGGGACTGGGTGTTGTTGTACAATTCACGACTGAGATTATTCCTAAGGAAGCTAAAATCTAAATGGTCAGGGCTATTCAAGGTATCACAAGTTTAAGAAAATCGTGCCATGGAACTTCAAGTAAAAAATTGGTCAAAATTAAAGGTTAATGGGAAAAGGGTAAAAAGATATTTGGGAGTGTTGGAGGAGGTTGGGCGAACACAGGTCCTATACCTAGATGAACCATAAAGCTTATGGAACCCCGTCGTGCCACGACATTAACTAAGGCACTTCTTGGGAGGCAACCCAAGCATTCTTATTTTCTATTCTTTTTGAACATTTTAACTCTTTGTTATTTTTGATTTTCGTAGGTAAATGCAATTCAAGGTAAAAGGGGACAAGGCGTGACTGGTACTTAAGCAGTGGAAAGTCGAGGAAAAAGCGCAGGGTGCCACCCTCCCCCAGAAGATAAAGCAGTACACGAGATAATCTGGGAGGCAATCGGCAACTCACCGATGGAACGCCGATATTAATTTGCGAACCACCACTGAATCACCGAAGCTAGTTAGTATACCTAGAAGTAATTGTAACATCGGCATCTCACCCAGCGAAACGCCGGTGTGAATTTATGTTCTCCTCAGAAGGTTGGCTTGTCTGTGACCTTTTAATTCCTGTTTTTCCCTTTTTCCACCATCTCTCATATTCCCAACAAATCACCTTTCCACCTAACCTCCATGAATATCCACCTCCCTCTTTCCCAATCACCTTACCCTTTCTTCACATTTAAATATTTCTTTCTATTTTCCATTCTCACCCCACCTATATTCCCACAAATTCAGAGATACCATCAGTAAGCAAGTGCAAGGCCCTCTCCACTAGTTATGAAATCTCATTTTGATATGGCTTTTCTAGCTTATGCTCAAATTAAGAATGAAAATCTACCATGTGCATGATTAGAGTATATATTGCTGATGCTTTGTTTTTATTTGATTACCTAATGTTTTTTTGTGATGTGTGGTTCACTTCTCATGTTTTTATCTTATGATGTGTGGTTGGGTTTTTTTTTAATTTGTGGGTGAATTCTGAGTAACCCCGGGTGTCTCACCTTCACAACTTTCCCAATGATAGATAGAATGACAACTTTCTTAAGGGCAAGTTGTCATTATTGATCTGAATGGAATCTATAAGTGTAAATGATTATGGTGAAGAACTTTGATTCAACCAAGTGAGAGATAACCCATCGACGAACCATCGAACATGTATGGCGAATCAGCAATGAAACCATGGGTTTGATCGAAAAATCTTGATTTTTGTCACAAACCCACGTTTCAGCGGCGCTTCACAATTCTAGAATGGCAATTCGCCAGTGGGGGTCACCGATAGTTGAGGCTGCTACCCAGTTTACTAGTTCCTGCCGGCGAACTCATTAGCACTCCGCAGAGCTGTCTACGCCTTTCGCTGATATTTCGCCGATATTACCTAGTTACCTTAAAACCCTTTGGATATTGTTTTATTCTCCAATGTTCTGAGTTCTTTCTCAATTTTGTGCATAATACTAACATTCGTATGCAGCATCATGTCCATATCCAGACGAATGAGAAAAGGAAAAACACCAATGAGCAACATCGACGCACCAACCTCACCTTCTGATGAAACCCAGCGTATAGCTCATATTCTCTTTGGGTTGGCTGGAATGGAAAAGTATTACATGTCCTTCAAGGAAAAACGGTCCATCCATGCAAAAACACAATTTGAGGTAGAGTCCTTCATAACTAATTTTCCCAATATCTACTATCAGATTGGCATGTGAGATTGGGGTCCATTCACCATACCCATCGACCCCTACTTTCCTGAGTTGGTGTAGGAGTTCTATGCATCATACAAGGTGTAGAAAAGCCTCCTAAAACACAAAGGCTGAATAGATACAATGCCATGCCTACCGTGTCTATGGGTGTGTGGCCAAGAGGTGCCCATAACTCCAGAATCAATCAATTCCTTCCATTGGGATGACCCAATCCAACCAAATTCAGCATTCTGCAGGAAGGTGGAAGATAAAGAGAACCAATTCCAATGGGTAGCTAGCATAATTGTGATAGTTCAACCACATTAGGCCATTTCCAAGGGTCTGATTCATCATCATGATCTAAAATTTGAAGCCCGTATGTGGCTAGATTTGGTATGTGCTCGGTTAATTCCTTCCTAGAATACTATAAAAGTCCCAATTGAAGCCGAAATTCTTATCGCCTGCATTATGGATCATATACACATCAATGTTGGAGAAATCAATGTATATCAATTCAAAAGAAGGGCCAAGTAGCAGGCAACATTATTACCATATTCTATCCTTGTGAGTATGTGTTGTGTGTGGGCTTCATGCCCTTTGTTCCGGCCATTAGATAAAACTGTATGGGCTCACGGTGTGATTACATTGGACACCAAAACTGATAAAGATGCCCTAGCCTTAAAGAAGGCCAAAGGTACACAGAACATGACTCAACCACCAGCTCCTATGCCCTCTAGCACAACTGAAGGCCAGTACCAAGTAGCTAAGGTTCCCGCCTCCACACTAACTGACTTGCTCAAAACAACACAAATGGCCCAAGCGTGTGAAATTCAGATTGTAAAGTTAGCCAAGGTCATCCCTTACATGATCCAACAAGTCATTAAGAAAGCCATGCAACCTGCTATAGATAATTTAAGAGGTCTCTGTGCTACAGTTGAGGTCTTAGAAAATGATATGATTGCTTTGAGGAAGGATGTGGCTACTCTCATTGGACCTCCACCTGCCAGCAACCCAACCCCTCTTGAGCCAGCTGCGGTGACACCACAGTTCGAGGGACCCAAAAGCCTGTTAGATGATTGGTGGATGGGGTATGATAGCTCGTCGAAAATGGTATCTGATGAAGAGATACATCATGGACGACCACCACTGCCTCCAATGCTCACTGTGAGAGAAGTAGATCCATTTTGGAAACCCGGCAGGGTAGATACCACTTCATATCATGAGCTCCAAACCCTACCAGATAAATATGTGGTTCCCAGACCTAGGAAACCATAAGAACTCCCACCTGATCCATTAATGTTGACTGCATCAGAAATAGATTCTTGGCATTTTGATGCAGCCACATACTCCTGGGGCCCTCATCCCAATCACTAATTCTTTCAGGAAGTCCCCTTCAACTTGTTGTCTTTTCTTTTTTTTCCATTGGGGGTAATGTATTGTTTGAAGTGTGGAAGGGGAGTGTATATCTTATTTCAGGGGAAGGTTAATTCATGATGCAACATATTGAAATGAATGATTTTCGAATGTTAGTGCGGAAAAATAGGTCCTTGCTTTGAATTGTCAAATGTTGTTTTGTGACCCAAACTCTTTTGTTCGCCTATGTAAATAGTAGAATGGTAATCAAACTCCAAGGGTTTTATTCATACCATGGTTGTTTTCCAAGGAGAATTTTTCTTTTTATTTTTATTTTTTGTCGAACCCGGTTGGCACTTCCCGATGATAGATTGTGAGGCGACTCTCTTAAGAAAAAATGGGATGTCTTTCTTGAGTCTTCTATGGAGCTGTTTTGAGAGATACCACCAAAAATTTTGAAATGTGGCATGAAAATGAGAAATGAAAAAAAATGGGCATTTGAAATGAGAAATGTAGCACTCTTTTGTCATACATTGTAGATTCCTTGTTTGGCTTATAAATTCGCATGATCTAGTGTCTTGAATCAATATCTTGTGATGATAATAACTTTTGTTGAATCCTTGGGATGATGCCTTGTGTGGTAAGGATATTTGTGAATCTCATGCATAGCTTCTTATCTAGAACTTTCCCTAAGTGTGACTCAAGGTGAAATCCTAGATGTAGCTGCACTTAGAAAATGATTTTAGGTTTTCATTTGACCAGTCACTTTACCCAAAATGGCCTTCGAAAATGTCTTCCGTTGCTAGCCAATGTTGAGCCTTTTGAACTATTTATTTTTGGAAACCGCATTACAAGTCGATGTCCTTTATTGATTCCCTCTTCTTGGCAACCATCCTCCCTAATTGCTAGTGGTGAGAAAATGAAAAAAAATGGGGGCTCGAAGGCCTAGGGAGAGATAAGAAAATCTATGAGTAAGAGGCAAAAAGCCTAAGTTTGGGGGATATCAAGAAAGGGGGATAAATAAGAAACATAAATCTGAGGTAGCACCAAATTGTGAGAAAAAGAATGAAATGATAAGCTGAGTGTAGTTCTTCTACATTAGTGGTGAATTACATGAAGGGAAAGCCTATGGATCGAGTTCTGTGCATGAAGATTTCTTTTAGGAGAGTGAGTATGACCATCTTTTTCTAAAACCCCTTGTGTGTGCATTAATTCATGATAGAAAAAAGGGATTATCTCCTTGGTGAATGGCATCATTCCTTTGGAGGACATCCTTTCATTAAGGTAAAGATGTGATTGCGACATGAGTAGTGCGAGCTCTAAGGCAAGCTTTGAATGTGCAGTGATTATGATTGAGATGTTATGTGTATTTCTTTGGACAAGCCATGCCCTTGTTTTGCAAAATAAAAGCATTTGTAGATCATTCCCTTGAATTGTGGTGGCCTCTTGAAATATTTTTATATATTTTTCTTTGATTCCTTTGGGGAATTTTCTTCTGTTTTTCGGTGAGTTAGTGCGCATTTTTTGGTTTCATGGATTAAGTGGTCATTGGTGTCTAAACTCTTGTGGAGTGGCATGTTTCTTAACTAATGAGAATTGCATTACTTGAGGACAAGCAATGGTTCAAGTTTGAGGGTTTGATGAGTTGTTAATTTACAAACTCATTAGGCTCTTGAGCATGAGCTTTAGTTTAGTTTTCAAGTCATTTAGATGAATTTTATGCCCTTTTTGCCTTTTTATGTGCAGGTATCTGAGTTGAAGAGAAAGAGCAAGAAGTGGAGTAAAAATGATGAAATTGGGTGAAAACAGCGCTCCACCAAAAGACACCGGCGAAACACCGGTCAAACGCAGATGACCACTGACTTGAGGATAATGTGCAACCGACGGTCGCGGACATCAACCGGCAACTCGCCGGTTAAATTGCCTACAGGTGCCTGCATTTTCTGGACTGAGGAGTAAATGAATCGGCTGATAGCGGATGAAGGCCCGCGAACCACCAAAGGTGTAGCCGAATGGTCCTAGAGAATCACTGGATGTGCAGTAAATGATGGACGGCGGTTCACAAAATGCAACAGCGAACCGTCGGCTCCCTGGCAAGTGACAAAATGCCTGAACAGGGGCAATTACATCCAGCACTGAAAAAAGAGGGGATTGGTTGCCCTACTTTTGTATATAGTCTAGAAGAAAGTACTCTATACAGGACTTTTATACTTTTCAGCTTTTTGAACACTCATTTTGCCTTGAGAGAGAAGAACTCCATTGGAGGAGATTGTTGAATATTGCTTTTCTTATTTTCTTCTTCTTCCATTAGCAAGGTATAACTATTGTTGCAGACATATTTTGAGTTTGATTTTGCTTGTTCTTACTAATGAAATCATTGAGTTTATTGATGAATAGACTCTTTAGTTTCTTAATCATGAGTAGTTAAATCATCAACTAGAGGTGTGGGATGATGGGTGCTTAATTAGATTGGGTATTGCTAGATTCATCTTAATATTGCTTAATTAGTGTAAATCTGTTGAGTTCTCTCCAATTTATAATTGCGGATCCATAGTTGCAAATGTGGGTTTATTTCTCTTACTTGATTTTAGCTTGAAAAAGAAGAATTCAAATAGTGGGAGAGAATTTGATGGTAGGAATGGATGTGATTGTGTGGAGTTGGGCTAGAAATAGCCAAAATCCATGTTAATAATCCTAATTAGTAGTTGATGGCTAGAAATAGCTTAGCCACTAACCAAAACTTTATTGGGCTAACTGAAATGTATCTTGAGGTTCGAAAGGACTCGAGAAAAAGGCGTCCATGAGGTTGAAAAATATAGGGTGACATCTCATTCAAAGTTACTTACACTTATTCGCAATGATTTGATGAGCTAGCATATCCTTATTTGATTAGCACCCCATCTACACCACACCTGTAGTCTTCTCTCATTATTGTCTATCAATTTTGGTTACTTTGCTATTTTTGCAAATTGATTTAAAATCCACAATAGTGTTCACTTCATTTTTCCCCAAAAAATTTACTGTTTTATTTTTATTAATTGGTGCGAGTTAATTCAACAAATTTTCTAAAATAATGCTTGTGTAAATCTTTCACTAGTCTCTATGGGATTTGACCGTCGAGATTATTTATTTTGATCAACGATCGGTTACATTTTTTCTAGACGAGGAGTGTATTTAAGCGTTATCAGATACCAACCCTAGAACTGGTGTCACCAGTACATGAGCTTCTAACATACGAGAATATGACTATACAAAAGAAATACAACTGTATAGTAGATATAAAATATAGACAGGAGACACAAGATGAAACGTGGTAAATCTATGGGCGCCTAGAGCTCACCACAATCAGAATCAGCTAAAGAATCCACAAACAAGCAGAGGATCAACAAGGGTGACTCATACTTGGCACTGCATCAAAATTAAATGTAGAAGTGTAGTATGAGTACCAAAAAATGGGGTACTCAGTAGGCATCATAGGCCGATCGAGCTCAGAAGATAATATATAATATAAAAGACATGAAAGGAACTATATATCAAAAACTAACCTAGAAATAACAACAGATCAAGGGCAACGTGAAAAAAGAAGTAATACACAAATATAAATATATACATACAAGTATACAAGAGAAATTCAGTGTAGTATGAGATCAGGCAACACAATATGTGGCCGATACAAAAAACAGTAAA
This sequence comes from Datura wrightii, assembly GCA_035772735.1. Lineage (NCBI taxonomy): Eukaryota > Viridiplantae > Streptophyta > Magnoliopsida > Solanales > Solanaceae > Datura > Datura wrightii. The sequence goes on from JASDFA010000002.1 coordinate 13,015,469, forward strand.
CCCCAAACATGACTTCGAGCTGCCCCGATCTTGCCTCGAGTTTATCAAATGTAAAACCTGATAAATGACCTCAGGCTGCCCGAGTAATGACCTCGAGCTTATCAATAGTAAAATTTAGTAAATGTCCTCGAGCTTCCTAGCAAATGACCTCGAGCCTATCAATAGTAAAACCCGATAAATGACCTCAGACGCATTCAGAAAAATAAAGTATAAATGGGTCAGGACCCTGCCTCGGACCGAATTTACAGGTGGTTCAACTCTTTTATAAAATCAAAAATCACTAAAATGATAATACGCTCTCCCGGAGCTCAAATCAATAAAAATGAGACACGTTTCTTTAAAAATTGAAAGTCAGTGAAAATAGTATCTTTTCTTCTAATTATACCTCAATCCATGCGCATGAATGTGGATGTATGCATGCTCACTCGGGTTTATACATATATATATAAGCATGTAATTCCACATCAAATAGGGTAAATCACCCTCTATACCACAATCATACTAACCTGGATTCCAGCCACGAGCTCAGGCCCACGATCTCATAACAGAAGGAAAATGGGAAAGTTAACCAATAACAAGTCCAACAAATAGATAATGACCAATAATTTGAAGAAAAAACATCTTATCTAATTCTACTTCAAAAACCACTTCTAATCTAGCCTAAGGATCCTAAACCTATCCGCAATATAGAAACTAACAACCTAAACTAAGACATTAAAAGGAATACTATTCTAAAGTCCAAAAAATAGTTAACTTTTTAATAAAATCATCATAACCTAATGCTAGCTAGTAATTCACCCTAATAGTCATGAAACTTATAAAATATGCTATCAAACTGAGCTAAGTCTAAAGAAGAGAAACTATAGCCTACCTCAAGGCTGAATAGCAAATAACGAACCATCACTGGAAAGCTTTCCCCTTTCACAATTCCTTGGATCACTTTCACACTATCATAAACACGATCTACTCATCAAAGCAAGACTAACAATATCCACATTGTAATATAAAGGTCTGGATTAAAAAAATCAACCTCAAGCCCCGAGTGTGAAATAGTAATTTTCTTTATAAGTCAGTTTACCCATTAAGTAAAGAACCCGTATCTGAAATTTCATCAGAAATGGGATTCGAATCGACCCTTGAATCATCAAAATATAATTTGTTAGTTTTAAGCCCAAATCCATGCTCAACACAGTTTCAATACTGAAATAATCGACAAATTAAAAATTTAATGTAAAAATTAGTTTATCCATAGTATAAAGACTTTAAGTTTCAAAAATCAACAAAAACTTTTCACAAATCGACCTTCAAACCAACGATTTTCAATTTCTTAACTTTGAGAATCAAAATCTCAACTTCTATATCCAGTTCATTGATAAAACACGAAAATATAATAAATATTCTTAGAAAATAAATAAGATAAAGTAGAATCACGTACCCAGTATTCTCCCGAGAAAAAAACATCAAAAATCACCTCAATAGGAACTCTACAGCTCAAGATATACTGAAAATACCCAAAAATCACGTTTTGGCCATTTAAATACTGTCCAGGTGACTTTTCTTCATCGCCTTTGCGACCCACCTTCGTGTTCGCGAAGAGCAAATTTTTGCATTGACCGGTCAACTCCAAAAACCTTCTTTGCATTCGTGATACCCCATCGCATTCACGGAGAACAAACCTCGCACTAGAAAATCAGCAACAGCTATAGGCGCTAAAAAAGCCATAAGTCTCTCATACGAACTCGATATGCAATGATTCTATTTTTCATAGTTCTAAAATATTGATATGGATCTAATGGTAAAATCAAAGAACAATTTGGACATTATCTTCTTTAGATGGTACCATTTAAGCTCAATAATATTAAAATACCAATCTTCAAACGAGCACCTGCAGCTCATCCAAGACTTCCCCGGACACAAACTAATAGTGCAAACCATTCATAAAACACGTTCCAAAGCTATTGGAATTATCCAATCACTTATACGAGGTTTTTTTGACTAAAAGTTGGCCGTGGTCAAACGATCTTCTTTAAAACTCAAAAATCCAACCAAGGCCTCAAATCACTTTCGAATACCTTGTGATCCGTGAAAATTATCCAACTAACAAAAAAATCACCCTCTGAACCTAATAGAACTGTCAGAATTTGAATCCGAACTCATTAACTTAAAATGTTGACTTTGGTCATATTTTTCAAACTTTAAAACTCAAAATCTCATTCAGTCTTCATTTGTATACTTTGAAAATCGTGTCACCCATCCCCAAAAGTTATAAATGATATAATAAATTTAAAGGAAGGTTCAAATTGAGAAAATAGGTTCAAAATCCTAAAACAACCATGCGAGTAGTTACATCATCATGTCACTATATTATGATAAATTCGCCTCTCATAATTGGTTCATGGTTACAAATCAAATATTTTTCATGTAAGAGCTTTTAATATTACATATATATATATATATATGTGTGTGTGTGTGTATGTGTGTGTGTGTGTGTGCGCGTGTGTGTATGTATGTATGTATCTATGTATGTATCTATGTATGTATGTTAAAGTTAGTCTTAGAAGAGGTGATGTAGCATGCCTCTAAAACCAAGAATGACATTTATCTTTGTTTTTCAAATTTTTGACATTCGTCTTAATTTTTTTCTATTTCTATGATTTATTAAAAAAACCTAAAACTTATTTTTTATTACATTCTCTTAATTATTCATTTCTTTTTCAGTTTAGAAAGCCCAAAGATCATTGTTATTAATTTAATGATTTAGTAATCATTTATATGCAATAAAATCTACTCCCTTCGTTTCAAAATAAGTGATGTTTTTAGTTTGGACACACCCCTTAAGAAAACTACTCATTCTTAGAAAAAGAAATATATTTTTACCCAATTACCCTCAGTAAATATCTTGAAAAGATGTAACTCTTTACTCCCTCCATTCCATTTTAATTGCTAGGTATACTAAAAATAGCTATTTCAAAATACTTACTAGTTTCAAAATTCAAGAGATAATTGACCATGTATTTTCCAATTCTACCCTTAGTACTTAAAGTCATTCTAAAATGTGAAAATAATTAATATTATATATTTTTAAAATTAATAGAGTTATATTAGTCAAATTACCATCTCTATTAATTTTTTTAATGGATTTACAAATCTTATCCTAGCAATTAAAATGAAACAGAGGGAGAGTTTTTTTTAATTAGGTAAAACCCTCTCCATTTAAATAAAGGTAAAATTGGAAGAATGTCATTAATGTCTTCTTGATTATGTAAAAGGTGAAAATCGTTTACACCCCCCAACTTTGCTTTAAAAATCAAACTCCTCCCTCAACTTTGAACAATAGACATTCTCCCCTCTTTATCCTAATTGACTTTTTAAAATATATGTTTTACCCTTACATTATCAACTTTGTCTTCTTATTTTTTACTTATTTAAAATCATAAATATTTTTGAAACAAAATCTAAAGACTAAAACACCACTATTTTAAAATGGGGGGAGTATATAAGAAGACTATTTATCTTTTTTTACTTCTTTTGTCTTTTTCCCCTTTCCCCTTCATTTCTCATTTATTTTATTTTTAATAGTCTAAAAGTTCTTTAAATTCAAGTAATTAATTTTCACATCCCACTATAATTATCTTCTTTATTAGATATCTTAATATTCATTTGGTTCTTTTACCTTTTCCACTCCCAACATTGCTATATTTTTTTCTCATTTTTTTTGGCATTTACTTCTCCTTAATCTCCTATTAGTAAACATATAGACATAATGGTGCAATTACATTTCAAAAATTATCTATTTAAATCTCAACTAACGAATATATGATGGAAAAAAAAATTTCATGCTTTGTGATTAGATTCTTAGAGAACTGAGACATCTTTTCTTTTGAAGGCTTAAATAACTATTAAGGTGGATTCCCTCTTCTTATTTTTATAATATATAACTTTGATTTTATGTCTTAATAATGTGATATTAGTATTCTAAATATTCATTCCATTTTTTTCCTTTTAATACTAATTTTATTTATGTAGTAATGATTTTCTTTTTGAATTTCATTGTTAGCTTCATCAAGATGATATAAAATGAAGGCTTTGTTTAATATAATCATATATATGGATCATATGGATGCGCTTTATGTACTTACAGTTAATAATTCTAATTTAAATATATAAGTTGGTATTTTATTATATTATCTGTAATTTATTTTTGTTATTTTGATTACAAAAAGATTCTTCTAATAACACACTTACTTCAATCTTTTTTTGATCAGATAAACAAGGAGAGAGTCAAGACTCAAGAAGATGATAGGAAAAAGTGAAAGTGTTAACCTTAAGAATTAAGGAGTGGGATTCAAAAAGATTTTTATATTGCTTTATAAATATTTGAGTTTTTTATTTTTTTGTACGAAAGACATTAATAATATTAGTAATATTAATATACACCAAAAAAATAATATAACTTTAAATGATATTGATTTAACTATTTTTAACTATTCAACCATGTGTAGATTATCTATGTGCCTTAAACAACTGGAAGACAAAATTTTTTTTTTCCCATGAGAATAGATGTAGAAATGTCTCTTTAATTTATGAATACTATAGTTTTTTTTCCATAAAATGAATTTACAAAATTTTATTTTGAAGGTTAGTAGATGATTATAAATCATGTTCTCGAAGTATTTATATATTTTATTACTTTTTCAAGTATTTTCATTTTGAAATTTTTTTTATATATACTATATTTTGCCGAACTTATTTAGGAAGGATAAGATTGGAGTATCATATTATAATACACCGGAAGTGCCTAAGACTAGACTTGGGAGTTGAAATCAAGTGTAGTAGAAAAGTTGAAAAATCATCTCAGGATGACCCGTTGTACGAGTCGTGGGAAGCTCCCACGGACCGTGGGTCCCTATTGTGGTGAGAATGTTGTCGGCAAGTCTAGGACCAACGAGCCATGGAACGACTCGTTGGTCAGTGTAACGGGTCATGGCAAGCAGTTATTGTGAGAGTTGTCCTTGTCAAGGTGACTGACATGAGTCATGGTACTACTCGTTCTATGGGACTATGAGTCTTGGTACTTTCAGAAGGTGAGTAGTTGCGGGCAATAGTGGCAGGCGAAAACGATGAGTCATTGGGACTAGTAATGACTCGTCCTGTCCAGTCGTGGTAGCAGACCTGAGTTTAGAAATGGAGCGAAACAACGAGCAAGGTAACGACCCCTTGAATCTTAGGATGAATCGTTACTCTGGGCAATATGTAATTTCTTGCGAAGTAAGGGTAAATTCGTAACTTCTTGATCTTGGGCAGATTTATATGCCCAAGTGATACTCAAACGTATCATTTTTACCTTGTTTGTTGTGCAATGTGTATATAATATCATGTAATTGGTAATAAAATGCGAATTTATACTAACCAACATGATTAGCATTTGTTTTGCAGATAAAGGTGATTTTTAGGAGCTAAAATGCATGTTGGAACTATGTCGGAGTTGGACTTGGATGCGAGCGTGGAAAAGACCTTGGAATGCAGGATTTATAGGGGCTCCGCGATGGCTCCGTGCCACGCTACCATCGCGGTAGCACACTGCCTGAGCATGAATTAATTTGGCAATTTCCAGTGTACCTGCGCGTCAGCTCCGTGGCACGGAGATAGGCCTCCGCGATGGCCTCCGTGCCACGTTGAGGTTAAATTACCGGACCCTGGAAATTCCAGTGCGGGTCCGCGTCCACGCCGTGTCACGGAGGCAAGGCTCCGCGTTGGCCTCCATGACACGTTGCTTGTTATTCCGGAAAAAATTTCCCACTAGTATAAATAGCACACTTAGGTTTATTTTAATTAGTTTTTAGTTTTTAGACTGAGTTCAGAAGTGGAGAGCAGGAACGTGGGTTAGTAGCAGTTGAAGATTGGAAAAGCTAAGGGATTTCTTCTCTTCTTTTCTTCTTTCTATCAATTGTAAGTATAATTTACACTCATTTTAGGATGATCAATCCAAGAATGAGTGGCTAATTCTCTTTCTTGCTGAGGTTTTGAACATGTGTAATGAATTTTGATTGTAAATGATATGGTTTTATTCTTCTTCTTTAATGTTGTTCTATTAATTCTTGTTCTTTACTGCATTAGTGATTGGCCAACATTAATGTATATCTAAAAAGTCCAATTTCACTCGAAAGAGCAAGAAATTGGAAAGTTGTGAATTAATAGGGTATTGTTCTTAACTTGATTTGGGAAAATTGGGTTTTGATGTGCTTTCCTGATAGAAATATACTTGAAAGCCTTATTAGTCAATTTAGGAACCTGAATTGTAGTGCTAGGTCATAAATTGCATTTGATCACAGAAATGTAGACGGATGGTTTATGATTCTAAAGTGAAATTAAATACGAGAGTTTTAATTTCTAGGCAAATGTTCTTGGCTAGCAACTTGAAGAAGAGAATTAACCAAAATTATCATGATTATCAAGTTCATTACTTGTTCTTAACCTTGGCATGTTCATATCCATTGTCTGAATTCACAAGTAAATAGTGTTATTAATTGTAGTATATAGTTTAGAAACAAAAACTCAATTAACCCTTGGTTACGTTGTTGTTAGCATAATTAGAAGTTAAATATAAATATAGTAAATTAGGCAATTTTACATATCTTGAGCCTCCTTGGATCGATACTTGGCTACTTAGCCACTTTATTACTTGTTTGACCACGTGCACTTGCGTGTCGGTTTTTACCCGTAGCCCAAAGCACCGAGCAAGTTTTTGGCGCCGTTGCCGGGGAGGCTAGGCGATTTGTAAAATTTTGTTTAGTGTAAATTTACTGTATTTCTATTTTTATTTTCTTAAGTGTTAACAACTTGGTCTTAGCCTGTATTTTGCAGATTTTGTTTCTGTGAACACTGGCAAGGGACAAAGATCTGGTGGAATCTTACTTAGAGCCTGAACGGGAATTTCATAGTCAACGTAGAGAAGCTCTTCGAAAGAAGCTGCAGTTGCTTAAACAGTCTATGATGGAGCAACCAAATCCACCAGTTGTTAAGGCAGTTTTAGTGCCCGATGAAGCAGCAGCAAGGCCGGTCGCGAGGTGGCAATCCCACACGCTAATAATGTACATTCTAGCATCCGCAAACTAGAGCCTGGAGGGAGGTTTGAATTAAAGCAGAATATGGTGCAACTTTTGCACACAAGCGGGCAATTTACCGGTCTCCCTCACGAAGATCCACAACAACATCTCCAAAACTTTTTGGAGATAAGTGACACTTATATACCCGCTGGAGTGTCACCCGATGATGTTCGGCTCACCTTATTTCCATTTTCCTTACTTGGTGAAGCCAAGAGGTGGTTAAAAGCTAAACCACCCAACTCTATATCAACGTGGGATGATCTTGCACGGAAGTTTCTTATTAGATTTTTCCCTTCTGGTAAAACAGCCAGACTTAGGAGTCAAATCCTAAGTTTTAAACAGAGGGAGGGAGAAAATCCATATCAAGCCTGGGAAAGATTCAAATCCATGTTGCGGGACTGTTCTCACCATCATCAGTCCAATGAGGTGTTGGTACACACTTTTATTGAGGGTTTGGAACCCCACACTAAAATTCTGTTAGATTCAGCAACTGGAGGGCAAGCGCTGGAGAAGACCTATGAGGAGCTGTACACTTTGCTCAACCGAATTTCACAAGGCAATCCAGAATGGAATGTAGATTCTTCAAGAGGTGGAGCAAGGAAAGCAGCTGGAGTGCTTGAAGTGGATGGATTCACAGCTATCGCTGCACAGATAGCTGCTTTGCAAAATCAGTTAAACACTCACTTTAGCAATATAAATTTGAACCAACCTTCAGCTTCAGTCAATGCAGTTCAACAGATGTGGTGTGAAGTGTGTGGTAGTAGTGAGCATTCAGCTGAATGCTGTGGTGCAAATCCTGATTCTGTTAACTTTGTGGGCAATGCACAGAGAAATCAACAGCAGTTTGGTGGTGGCTACAACTCAAATTGGAGGAACCATCCGAATTTTTCGTGGGGTAGCAACAATCAACAAGGCCAGAGTTCAGGGCAGGGTATGCACAGAAACCAAGGAGGGCAACAAAATTATCAAGCTCAATTCAGAAATCATAATGCCCCTCCTCCACCACCATCACCGACTATTGAGGAGATGTTCAAAACCATGATCGCTAATCAGGCACAATTGCAGGCTGACTATGTCAAATTGGCAGCCGAAGTGAAGAACAATCAATTGGCGACCACAGCCCGATGGAGTAGACATGATTAGCATTTGTTTTGCAGATAAAGGTGATTTTTAGGAGCTAAAATGCATGTTGGAACTATGTCGGAGTTGGACTTGGATGTGAGCGTGGAAAAGACCTTGGAATGCAGGATTTATAGGGGCTCCGCGATGGCTCTGTGCCACGCTACCATCGCGGTAGCACACTGCCTGAGCATGAATTAATTTGGCAATTTCCAGTGTACCTGCGCGTCAGCTCCGTGGCACGGAGATAGGCCTCCGCGATGGCCTCCGTGCCACGTTGAGGTTAAATTACCGAACCCTGGAAATTCCAGTGCGGGTCCGCATCCACGCCGTGTCACGGAGGTAAGGCTCCGCGTTGGCCTCCGTGACACGTTGCTTGTTATTCCAGGAAAAATTTCCCACTAGTATAAATAGCACACTTAGGTTTATTTTAATTAGTTTTTAGTTTTTAGACTGAGTTCAGAAGTGGAGAGCAGGAACGTGGGTTAGTAGCAGTTGAAGATTGGAAAAGCTAAGGGATTTCTTCTCTTCTTTTCTTCTTTCTATCAATTGTAAGTATAATTTACACTCATTTTAGGATGATCAATCAAAGAATGAGTGGCTAATTCTCTTTCTTGCTGAGGTTTTGAACATGTGTAATGAATTTTGATTGTAAATGATATGGTTTTATTCTTCTTCTTTAATGTTGTTCTATTAATTCTTGTTCTTTACTGCATTAGTGATTGGCCAACATTAATGTATATCTAAAAAGTCCAATTTCACTCGAAAGAGCAAGAAATTGGAAAGTTGTGAATTAATAGGGTATTGTTCTTAACTTGATTTGGGAAAATTGGGTTTTGATGTGCTTTCCTGATAGAAATATACTTGAAATCCGTATTAGTCAATTTAGGAACCTGAATTGTAGTGCTAGGTCATAAATTGCATTTGATCACAGAAATGTAGACGGATGGTTTATGATTCTAAAGTGAAATTAAATACGAGAGTTTTAATTTCAAGGCAAATGTTCTTGGCTAGCAACTTGAAGAAGAGAATTAACCAAAATTATCATGATTATCAAGTTCATTACTTGTTCTTAACCTTGGCATGTTCATATCCATTGTCTGAATTCACAAGTAAATAGTGTTATTAATTGTAGTATATAGTTTAGAAACAAAAACTCAATTAACCCTTGGTTACGTTGTTGTTAGCATAATTAGAAGTTAAATATAAATATAGTAAATTAGGAAATTTTACATATCTTGAGCCTCCTTGGATCGATACTTGGCTACTTAGCCACTTTATTACTTGTTTGACCACGTGCACTTGCGTGTCAGTTTTTACCCGTAGCCCAAAGCACCGAGCACTTCTAAACTCCTAAGCCCTATACTACGTTATTTTAAGCTCTGATTAAGGGAGTTTTAAGGGGGTTAAGTCTATTATAACCTATTCCCTCCCCATGCATGCAAATTAGATGATTCACAAGGAAGAACAAGCTTGGAACTCTCTAATTCCTTCTTCAATTCCTTTGGGCTTTCAAAGAAGAGTGCAAGACTAGATTACCCAGGTATGTAGGATTGTGAATGGGAGTATTCTTTCACTCCCATGCCCAAATTTTTTTCCAAATTCATGTAATTCAAGGTTGATGAGTCTATGGAGTTTTAACCCAATTTTTGAAATTCTCTAAATATCAATCATGGGTAAATTTCTATTCATGTTTCTAATGTTGTTTTAAGATTCATGAACATGTTTTATAATGATTTTAATTACAAATTTATGATTTCAAAGTCTTACAATTATAATGCCTAATTATAAAAGTTCATGAAAGGTTGAGATTATGATCTATGCTTTCAAGTAAGATGAATTGTTTATGATGAAAGTATGATGTCAAATTACCCATGTTTATATCATGATTTTGACTATCTAAATTATGTATAAGTTTGGGCAAGAACATAAGATCAAGTATGTTTCATGATTCACTTCAATTTCATCTTATTAGCTTACCACATGATTTTGGAGTCCCAACTCCCACATTTCAGCTTGTGGTATGGTTTGATCCAAGGCTCCTCATGTTATGTTATTAGATTATGTATACTATTTTATGATTCAGCTTCGTCGCAAGACGCTGGTTCAGCTTCGTTGAAAAATAATAGAGAGCATATGCATGTTTTTGGGAGTAGTGTCTAGCACCTAGTAGGGTAAGGTTCAATCAACCCTGTGACTCAGAACTACGTGCCAACGTAAGTATGTTCAGATTATTTAGGACCTCCTTTGTGAGCTTTCCCCTGCCTCCAAGGGGCCTTCAGCTTGATATGGATATCATGGTAGCGTCTTTAGTCCTAGAAAGATTTTGGATGGCTCTGCCCACTTGAGAGTAATAGTCGAGACCATGTAAGCTCTATCATGGTAATGTCGATTATATGATGAATCTCCCATTGTTTCTCATGATTTTAGCTATGCATGTTCATCAATCATGATATTATGTTTTTAGCAGATTTGACCCAATGTCCAGTTTTACTTATGATTATCGATTTAAACTTTGGGTCATTCGATTCAGTTATGTTTAAATCATGTTTTCAGATAATAGCATGCAAGTCTTACTCTCAGAATCTTATCTTGAATATGTTTTATGATATGCATGATTTCAGTTTTACTTACTTAACGATTTTACTTACCTTGCATACTCAGTACATTCCAAGTACTAACTGCATACTCTATGTTGTATCGTTTCATGATACAGACCCGAACGTTCAGGTTCAGTCCCGCCGTTAGCCAGATCCTCAGAGTTAGTATTCTCTGCCTGTTGGTGAGTCCTCATCCTTCGAGGACCTTTTTTATCAGCCTGTATTCAGTATTTCTAGTTTCAGTCTTTAGTGAGTTTGTTGGGGTCTTTTCTCATCAACTCGTCAGTATGTAGAGGCTTATCAGACATAACTTGTATTCAGTTTCAGATCAGTGTTATGTATTCAGATATTCATATGTTAATAGATTTTTAGACTTCCACTATTTCATATGTTAGATTTTTGCATTTATGATGTTGAGTTTCAGATGTCATGTTCATGCCATGGGTCGACTTGGAACGTCTCGGGGTTCTTTGTCCCGTGTCTCGATCGGGCCTATGTTCGGGTCGTGACATATGTCCTGCCCATTTGATAATTTAAATGAACTCTTAATTTTAACTAGAGAAAATCTAAAGGCAAAATTCCATTCTTCTAAATCTGGTATTACAGAAGTTTAGATGATGATAAAATTATATGACTTTAAGAGCAGAGAAGAAACTCTTGATAATTTGTGTAGCATCTCTAAGAAGAATGATCAGATTGTATCAAGATCAAACGACTTTAGGAGCAGAGAATAAACTCTTAACAAATTGAGTAGTATTTCTGAGAAAAATACTCAAATTATACCATAGAAATACAATAATCAGAGAGATTAGATCTCCTTAAAGTTGCATACGACATATATAAGTTTCTAACTTATAGACAATTCTCAGAAGGATTTTATGTTATATTTATTTTTAGTTGAGTTTAATATTGTTTTAGTGCTCTTTAAATATTTATTAATTAAATAAATTCAATATAAGCTTCATATATTGAAAATAAGTATATGATCTAAATAAATAAAATTTATTAGTTAATCCAAATATATTCTTTTTCATAGAAAAGAGGGATAATTTTTAACTTAACTATTAGCATGTTGAGTTTTTGTTTGTATGTTTTTTACTCTTAATATTCTCTTCCCCTATTTTCCCCTTCTTACTTCCTTATTTATTTACTTTCTTTAAAAATATCAAATTTTATATTTTTTTTCTTTTTCCAACTTCCTGATATATTTATTAATAGGAGATTAATGAGAAGTAAATCCCAAAAAAGGAGAAAACAATATAGCAATGTTGGGAGTAGAAAAGGTGAAAGAACACATAAATGAATATTAAGAAATCTAATAAAGAAGATAATTAAAGTGGAAAGTGAAAATTAATTACTTGAATTTTTTTTTAAAAAGTAGGCGATTAAAAATAAACTCTATATCATCATATCATATTATTATATAAGTGGGAAGCTCCTTAATGTAAAGTTAAAGACCAAAATAGCCATAAAAAATTGAATGACTATTTTGTCCTTCAGGAAAATATTATTTCAAAATATTTTTTTGTTCAAAAATGTAAATATACATTCAATAAAGATTAAAAAGAAAAAGTAAAATTAAAAGAAATAGAACTTATAAACCATTCACATTGTCATAAATTTAAAACTGTTTTGAACATTTTCTTTTGCTTCGTCAAATAAATGCAATGATTGTATTACACTAAGAAATTTAATAGCCTTAATATATTTATCCAACTCCTCTTATTTACTGCCCTAACGTTTCTTGTTCCCTTCTGTAATATTCATGCAACTAAAGCCCAATAAATTTCTTTTACGTCCTATCAGTATTTGACTTTTAATTTCAATATTAATTATCATATAAACTTATCAAAAGTTGCCTAAATATTAATTTATTTGTCAAGATTAAATAGAGGAGATTTTATGCCAATTGAGTGGAGGAAGCATGAATATTTTACTTTTATGTATTTTGATTCTTTTGCATGCTCTCTCATTTTTTACCTATTGCATTCACGAATATATGTTATGTTGTTCATTTGTCCAAACCAATAAAGGATATTTGTTTGAAGAAATTAACGACGCGTTCCTTGTAATATTTTATCCAGAACTGAAATTAATATCATGATTAATCTCTTTAACATATTTTTGTTGGGCAATGAATCTTTGTTTGATATGTTTGAATCTAGGCAAATGGATGCTTGTTTGGGGGGAGGGGGGGGGGGGGGGGCGGAGTTATTCAAAAATCAAACTGTGCGTTATTATTTACTTATTTGTTTCTTTATTTTTAGAAAATTTAAATATAAAAATAGTGAAATCTCCTTTTTTGGTACTTGTATCTATCTTATCTCTATTTTCTATGTTATACTTTTCTCGGTAACGGTATTATGCCGCTCCACTTTGTATACTTTGTTAATAAATAGATATGGTAAGGATTTTTGTCAAACCCCCCACCATCATCGGGTGTGTATACCTTATGTAGATGGATTCAGATAATTTTTTTCAAAAAAAGTAAAATCTCAATTCTTAGCTAAAAAAATCGCTAAATTCCGACTAATGTTTTGACTTTCTTTTTTTGGTTGATATTTTCATTAACCATCTCATTTTAATGAGTTTATTCAAAAATATCAAGAAATTTAATTTTTAATGTCAATTATCATAAAAGTCACCGGTAAATGTGTGTTTCAATCGTTTTGAAACAAGTACGGGATCAGTTATCTCATTTGTTTTCATTAAGATTAAGACGTCTGAATCTGAATACACATCTGAATGATTAAGTTGTTGTCTCTAGATCTAAACACTTAATGATAAGATTGTTTGGTTTTCAATGTATGAATGTGCATACTTTATTTATTTGTAAATATATTCAATATACAATTCAAATCAAAAAAATATTAAAAAAATATTAATTTAATAAAATTAATTTATTATCTAATAAAAAAATAAAATATATATGTTGCTAGTTATAGAAAAGATGGTTTGTAGTTGTGTTCGTAATAATGATTAGTGTTAGTAGCCAACAATTAGGCTGGTGAGAGTTAAGTATTGGTGGTGGTGATAGTTATGATGATGGGGGTAGTAGGTATTGTAGTGACTTACGTGATGGTGACGGTTGGTAGTGGTGGTTGTGATAGTTAAGTTGATTGATGTAAGTAGTTGACCGTGTTGATGATGGTGGCTGAAGAATGCATGATGGTTGACGATGTGTTAGTAGTAGTTGGTGGCAGTGCTATTTGTGATGGTGAAGATAGTTGATAGTAGGGATTAGTGTAGTGGTGGTAGTGAGTTATAGTGGTGGTAGAAGTGGCGATGGTAATAGTGGTGTCAGGAATAGTGCATATAATTATAATGATGGAAGTGATATATATAGTAACGACTAACAATAGTGGTTAGTAGTAGTGGTGGTTGACAGTGGTTGTTGTAATGTCAGGGGTGGTTGGAAACGGTGGTGGTGGTTGACAATGGTGGCAAAGGTAGTTATTGGTGGTGGTGGGGGTGGCTGGTGGTTGGTGATGGTAATGGTGGTGTTGGTTGTGATGATAGAAGTAATTAATTGTGGTAGCTGATTGTTGTGGACAGAGTGATGGTGACATACCTCTTAATGATATTAAGACTTTGTTCCACATCTTAATGGTTAAGACCTATTCAAACTAAATAAGTGCTTAAATCTTAATGAAAACAAACACACTTAATGGCCTAAAGTGTGAACCATTTAGATTCAGAGCTCCATTGAGTGCAAACAAATGAGGCCTTATAGTGGTATGAATGGATGTTCTTAAGGTATTCTAGCTTTGAATAACTAAGTAATTCTTAAACTACTATTTTATAACTAAAATACAAATATTTTTAAAATATGTATGCAATTAATTTTTTAAATATTTTTTAAATAATTTACACGAGATATGCACGTGCAAAGCACATGTTCAAAGATAAATTATCTAAATACCCTTATAAATAATAAAAATACCTTAATCATCCTAAATAACCTAATTAAAAGCATCAAATAAATTATTGTCAAAATTCTTCATACTTAATCAAACCTCTCTAAAGATTTAGAATAATTTCTCTCAATAACGTCATACGAATAATTCAAGGGCATGACAAAATCCTTATTTTTAGCAAAGAAAAATATCAAAAAAAAAAAAAGAGATCTCAAAAGTCTTTTAGATAGAGGATATGTTTAGTACAATAAAATTTAAAATCTCTAGATCTCAATATGTTGAGAGCAACATGATTTATAAAGTAAGTATATTAAATTCACAAGCCATGCAAAACAAAATTAAGAGGCACAAGTTTTTCAATTCATTAACCATCACATATATATAAAAAGTCAGAACGTTTAACCTTTCATGGTTATCTTGATAATATTATTGACTTTGAATTGCCCGAAGGCAATGCTAAAGTCATATATCAAGGAGAAAGTGATAATATATCAAGTTTTACTTTTTCTACTCATTCTTTAATTTTTCTGCCGTATATGATTTATAAAATAAAAAATGTACAAATATTTTGGTAGGTACTTATTACTTGATGTTCTCATACTCTATATCTTGAATTACATGCATGATTAAGAGTAACATATGTTTGAAGATATTTTTTAATTATTTTGATCAAATAAAAACATTCAGTGGATATACAATTTGGTAGCATATAGGATTTGAAATATTATTTTCAAGATTATTAAAACACGAAACAAATATAGATTAATACTTGGTAGTTATCTTGAGATCATGAAAATAATATATATGATTACTTTTCTTGAACGGATAAATTAATTCTAAAAGTTAATATTTGAGATACATGAAAATACTTTTTATTATTAGTAGTATATTATTTAAAAATATTTGTGTACATTCTAAACTATCACTATGGAAGGTGGGGTAAAGATGAGGTGTGTTTGATGGTGAAAAAAATATAATCAATGTGAAATGCCACTTATGAAATTATTTTTCTTACTTTCACTATGGAAGTCATTTTTTTCATTTTTAAGGAACTTGTTTTCCTGAAGAAAAAGTTTTAAAAATATTTTGACCAACCGAACATGAAAAATTGGAAAGCATTTTCTGAGAAATGTCTTCCTCCCTACCGAAGACACCCTAAAAGGTTATATGGGGTGTTTAACATTTTTTCTAACACTAATCTCATACTTTATTTCTCTCAAAATAATTAGTTGAGGAGAGAATTTCTCGATCAAAGACGTAATTTACAATGCACAATCACTTTTTTCTTTAAGTATCTTATTTATTTATTTACCAAAAACCTGTAACCAAGGAAGAAAAGTCATATGATTGCTCCCTCCAGCAAAGAGTTGTCACTATTTAATTACCTTCTTAAAAATTAAATTTCACATTTTTTCATCACTTTGATCTTCTCTATCAACTCTTTGTTCCACTTTTAAATTCTGGTGGATAAGGATTACAAAAAGTTAATTTGACTTATCCAAATAAAATATTTCAACTTGGATATGCTTCACTAAAATTTTGGTTATTGTATTTTATGCTCGTAAAATTATTTGTATTGACTATTGCACCGACTTTGAAAAATTCTTTATCGATATTGTTTCCTTCATATCAGAAAGCCATAAGCTGGATATGACATAATTGCTTTATCTTTTTTATTTCTATTCTTTTTTTATTGGGCCATGAAATATTATTTTCTTATTTTGATCTTTATTTGGGTTTATGTATAAATAGATGTCTCTATTTGAATTTAATACATTTTGAGAAGTTGGCATATATTGAGTTAGAACTAAAAAAGGGATACTTTTTAAAAAAAATATTAAAATGAAAGATAAATATTTAGGGTGAGTCATGTTATCCTAATTTTCTCTTTACTTTTGATAGTAATTAAATTCATAGTTTTCTAACATAAGACCGAGTTGTCAACTTTTTTTTATTTGCACTTTATAGTCATTCATTTAAATATTTTATGCCCCAAGTTCGATCTAGAGGCCATAGTACATATGTGTGTGTCTGGATAGTTTAAATATTATAAACTTTAATAATTATAAATAGATTGAGAAGGACAAATTATGAGGATACGGGGGAATACGAATGAAAATTAAAAGTAAATATCCATGAGTTAGTTTGGTCTATTACTTATTGCATTTTCAAGTGTTTATCTCTACATGATAAGGGTGGGTGAGGGTGGAGAAGTCAAAGATTATATGAATAATCATGACAAATTGATAACATTTTTCAAGTTTAAAGTAACTCCATCAAAAAAAATTCAAGAGAATATATGATATATCAATAGTTTTTTATTATTTTTTCAGTGTCGTTATTATTTTCTAATTATGATTTTATAATTTACTAATCAATACAATTAATATATTTTATTTATTCTACATATGTACTTGATGCTTTATGCTATCATTTAAGATAAAGGAAGTAAAAGATCTTGCAAAATAATAAAAATATTTCATACTATTTAATTAGCAGAGGATTCAGAATTTAAAATTTATGAGTTCCTATATCGACTTCAAGTTAATATCACAATAATGATTGTGTTCATAATCTAGTGTTATAGATATTTAGTAGAATGTGTGTGTGTGTGTGTGTGTGTATGTGTGCGCGCGCACACACGTACGAGATTATTCATGTAAACTCATATTTAAGCCTTCATATACATCCCCGGTAGTTATGACAATAATGAGAACATACTCGCACTTAATGATAAAATTTGAAGTGCATGATTAATATATTTATATATCAAGAATGAAAAGTTGGTGTAATAACGAAAGATAATTTATTTTTAGTTATATATGTGTCACGATCCGAGCATGGACCCTGAACCGCGACACAGGACCTAGAATCACAAATGGCTCTAAGCTAACCCATGACACATGCATAGCATGAATAAGAGCATAACTAAATTGGAAATGAATCATAAACATGGATAAGTGAAAATCTAAATGATATAAAGTATGACCAAGAACGACAAGTCACAACACTGAACTATCTAGTACATAACTGTCTGAAATCCTCTATCATAAGATGAGCTGATGGGACTAGCTTACTAAGTTTGAAACTAAAAGACATAAGCAAAAGAGACATGAACCAAAATTGTCGTCCTCGGATCATGAGGACTCACCAAAACTGGGATCGTACTAGACTGAAGCAAGAGCAAGCTAATGTCGGAATTGAGACTGGTCACCCGAACATATATCATGAGACGATATAGCATAAAGTATGCGATTAGTACTTTTAATGTGCAGAGTATGTAGAGAAAGTAAAACATGCTAGTAAAAATGATAGTCTGAAATCATGATTATAAAAAAAGATAGAACATGAAAGTAAGGACAATATGCTAAAAGCCATGCTCCTAAAATAAATATAATCATGAGATATTCATCATAAGCTGAACATAATGACCCAGAGTTTAGAAATAGAATTCATTTAGTGTACTATACTTGAAATCATAATTGAAAACTCATAAACTGATCAACGGGTCAAATATGCTATAAAATATAATATCATAAGATATGAACATGAGTAACTTAAAACATGAAGAATAACAGGAGGCTTCGTCATAACTAACACCATCATGATAGAGCTTATGTGATGCCCCAACTATCTCGCTCAAGTGGGCAGAGTCGTCCTAAGCCTTTCCAGGGTAAAGAACGATGAAGGTGTGATATCACTAATGTTCCCTCGGGCGGGGGAAACACTCTTTTGAGAGATCCCAAATATGAATATATACTTACGGTGGCGCGTAGTTATGAGACCTAGATCCTCGGAATTTCTGATATACTCGGACTAGACACTACTCCCAAAACATGCATATTGCTCATAATTATATTCTCAAAATATGGCTTAAATCTGTTTCTTGGGATTTTTGACTCCCAAATCATCTCTTTAAAACTTATTTTGTAAGGCTTGGATAAAAATCATGGTGAAACATACTTGACTCTACATGGGCTTGCCTAAATCATGAAATCATACATACTTAAATAATGCTTCATAATTCGAAATCATGGAATCATAAATTTAAGAATTCGTAAATATTCATGCATACTTTGATAATTCATCATACTTGAAATAATGAGCTCATAAGCTTGAAATTCATAAATCATGCATAATAGAGCAAAATCATCATAAGATTGAAATCATCAATTCAAGGGGAATTTGAGAGTTAAATCTGCCATAATAACCATATTTCATCAATTGGAACCTGAGAGAATTGAACCCATAGAGATATCATGTATAATTATATTAAATTGGGTTAATATCACGACCCGTAATCGGGCCATGATGGAACCTACTACAACCCCCCAGTAGGTAAGCCAAAATCCTAAATCGAATATAGAAAATAAAGACCAACTTAATAACAAGGAAGAAAAAATAAACAACGGGCCACCAAGTATAGATACACATATAAACAGATACAAAATATACAATATGGGCCCCAAGAAAATAAGAAAAAATAATATACACAAGAAATCAATCCCAGACTTGGTGTCACTTGTATAAGAGCCTCCAAAAGTACGAGAATAAGGCTATACAAAAGAAATACAACTGTCTGAAAAATACAAAATAAAAATAGGAGATACAAGATGGAAAGTAGTAAATCTCCAGACGCCAAGAGCTCACTATGATTTGGATCAGCAAAAGAATCCACGTACAAGCAGAAGATAAACAAGGCTGACTCGTACTGAGATCTGCTTCAGAAAAAGATGCAAAAATGTAGTATGAGTAATAAAACACGGGGTACTCAATAGGCATCATAGGCCGACCGAGTTCAGAATATAATATATAATATAAAGGACATGAAAGAAACTATCTATCCAAAACTAAATATGGAAATCAAAACAAGTCAAAAATAACGTGAAAATAACAGTAATACACAAATACAAATATACACATACAAGTATCCAAAAGTGATGCAGCGCAGTATGGGATGATGCAATGCAATATGTAGCCAATGCAGAAAGCAACGAATCCAGTAATGACCTCGGGCTATCCGGTATTTAACATCGGATTTAGTAAGAGAGAGAGAGGGAGTATAATTGTACCAAGCCTCACCTTAGACCGATTTTATAGATGATGCAACTCATTTATAAACCATAAATCAGTAAAAATAGTAATACATTCCCCTCAGAGTTCAAATCAGTGAAAGATGAGCCATTTAGAGGGTATTTGGTTTAGCTTAAAAGGTTGTCAAACTAGTTTTTAAGTACTTTTTAACTTTTTATAGTGTTTGGTTTGAATAAAAAGTACTTTTAAAAAGTTGAAAATTGCTTTTAAAAAGTCAAAAGCCAACAGTTGGTTCTTACCAACTTTTTATTTTTTGGCTTATTAAGCCATATATGTTTGGCCAAAGTATTTACCTTTTTATCCCCATAATACTTTTCTAATTTCATAATACCCTCAAACAAATAAAACCCTACAACTCTTTTTCTTCTTCTCATTCTCTACCCTCCAGCTGCATATTTCTTCTCTGTTCCTCTTGTTCATCTTTTTCATCATTTTTTCTTGCGTTTTGCTCAGAGAACTCGTGTTATTTTCGATCTTGTGGTAAGTTCATCGTTAAAATTGTATCTTATATATATCTCCACCTTTAATTTTATTTTTCCGGCATAACAAGGATTGGATGGTGCTGAACTTTTAAACTGTAATTGAATCTGTAATATATATATCTCCATTTTTAATTGAATCTGTAATTTTATTTTTCTGGTGAATCTGTATTTTTTTCGGCAAAATATGTATTTTTTTCAGCGAATCTGTAATTTTTTTCCGTCGAATATGTAATTTTATTTTTGTGTCGAATTTGTAAATTTTTTCTGGTAAATCTGTAAAAAAAATTCCGGTGACTCTGTAATGTTTTTTTGACGAATCTATAATTTTATATTTCTGGAAAATCTGTAATTTTTTTCGGCGAATCTGTGATTTTATTTTTCTATTGAATCTCCATTTTATTTTACTGGATTTGAGATTGTATTCTTGTTCTCTTATATGATATTCGCCCCGCCGAAATTTTAATGAAAAGTTTTCGGCTGCTAGTATATCTGATAGCATTGATCATCCAAATAAGGCTTTTGTTATATATCTTTTAGGCTGATAATTTGATGTCGAACTCTATTTATAACCCACTCATTCAGAGTTTAAAAATAAAAACATACAATTGATTGGTTAATTTTTTTAAGCAAAGATAAGACCCTTAAATCTTTGAGAATTTTTTTTTTGTGCTTATTAAAAAAATAATTTAAAATCTGAAAAGAAAAAAATCGAGGTGGTATTAATTCATTTAAAATATTGTACTTGATTTTACAAATAAAAAATAGAACTATACTCCTAATAAAATGTAAAAGGAGATTTATCTAATTTTATTTAAATTATATATTTTAAAAATGAAAAATAACATAAGTAATTAGTTTATATTAAACATAAATAAAAAATTATAAATTAATTTAAATTTTAATTGATTTAGAAATAAAAATATCATAGTAATTCACTTTTATAGTGTTAACAGCTTTTAAGGGTATTTCAGTCATTTGACCAAAAATAAGTTCTTAACAGCACTTATGTACCAAATACATCAATAACTTTTTTCAGCTTCAGTACTTTTATCCAATCACATAGCTAGTTATTTATAAAATAAGTTTTAACACATTAAAAAGTGTTTTAAGCACTTGTATTTAAAAGCCACTTTTTTCAGCTAAACCAAATGGGCTCTTAGTTTAAAAGCCAAAGATTAGAATTTCTCTTTTTAAATCATACATATATATATAAGTAATTCTATATCAAATAGAATAAATCACCCTCCATACCACAATCATATTAACTTGGAGTCCAACCGCTCCAAAACCACGGTCCATAATCTCATAACGGAAGGAATAATGACAAAATAAAGTGCTAACAACTCTAACAAATCGATGACGACCAATAATCCCAAGAAAATTACCTCTTATTTAAATCTACCATGATAATTGCTCCTAAGTTTAACCGAAGGATCCCAAACCTATCCTTAATAAAGCAACTAACCACCAAAACTAAGGCTTATAAAGGAAAATTATTCTAAAATCCAAGAAATGGCCAATAATCCAAAAAATCGTCATAACTTAATTCTAACTAGAAAAATCACCCTAATATCATGAAACTTTAAAATATACTACCAAACCGAGCCAAAGTCTAAAGAAAGAAAATCATAACCTACCTCACGATCGAACGTCAAGCCACAAATCGTCACTCAGAAGCTCTCCCCTTCTGCACTGCCATGCTGTCACAAATATGATCTACTCATCAAAATAAGGCTAACGATACCTATATTGATATATTTTAATTTGGGCTAAAAATCAGATTAAAAAAATTGACCCTCGGGGTCCGCTAATAAAAACTGAAACAAATTACAGCACTGTATTCCTCGAAGGTTCAAGAACTCATACCTAAATTTGATTAAAAAAAACGGAGCTCCTTTCGGGGTTCAAACAAGCCTAGAAATATCAAGATCATAAAAGAGAAATTCTAGGATTTTGAGTTTAAAAATGCGGATTAAATACGGAAATAAAGCTATAATTAGCTAAGGAATGAAGAGGGAAAGATAATTTACCTATTTGCCAAAGAATCCGCTAAGAAATAGTGGAAATCACCACTTATAGAGCTCTCAATAATGGTGGGTCAAGTTTTGCATGAAATGAGCCAAAAGGGAAGTGATCTACCTATAAAGCTGTCGATTTTCTGTTGCAGCGGACTCTGAATCACCCTGACGGATTCGCTATAGTAGCCTGTGGCCGCTATAGCGAACTGTCTGACACCAGCCACAGCTCAAACTTCAAACGGACCCCTAGAATTCATTCGAAATACCGTGAACACAAAGCTTATATGTTTTCCAAGTGGAAACAACATTCTAGACTCAATGGAATCGACAAAATAATCATTGGAGGTCGTCTTAACAAGATGAACACCAAAATCAACACTTAAACCATATAAAAACAACTGCCTAAAATGAGTCTAAAAGCCTTGGAACCCAAATTAAAGGTCCCACTAGCCTGAAATCCATATTCCAAAGCTAATAGCATTGACGGACTTCTCATCCGGAATCCTTTACTAAGAGTATTAACCGAAGTCAACCATTTCAACTCTAGAAACTCTAAAACTAGGAAATCTTTTCAAAACTCACCCAAACACTTTGGGAACCATGCTACCCATCCCTGCAAGTCACAAAATCAGTGTGGAAGCCACAAGGAGGGCCGAAATAATAAAAATGCACAAAAATAAGGAAATGACCAGGAGGGTCATTACGACATCCACTACTAAAAGAACTTTCATTCTCAAAAGTTGAAAAATAGGAAGTACCTGAAGACTCGAAAAAGTGAGGATATCTAGTCCGTATGTCGAGCTTGGTCTCCCAAGTAGCCACCTGACTGGATGATGCCTCTACTAAACCTTAACCGATTGAATCTCCTTCGACCTTAATTTTCTAACCTGCCTATCTAGGATAGCCACAAACTCCTCCTCAAAAGCCAATAAATCATCAAGTGGAACCGAATCCCACTGAAGCACGTAAGACTCATCTAAAATATACCTCCTCAACATAGACACATGGAAAACTGGTGAACACTCGAAAGAGTTCGAGGCAAAGATAACTCATAATCTACCTCCCCAATATGCCATAGAATCTCAAATTGACTAATGAACCTAGAGCTAATCTTTTCCTTCCTCCCGAACCTCATCACGCCCTTCATGGGTGACACACAAAGAAAAAACATATCTCCAACCATAAAATCCATGCCTCAAACCCTCCGATCAGCATAGCTCTTCTTCCTACTCTGAGCTGTACGGAGCCTCTCCTGAATCATACAACTCTATTCATAGAGTTACGGAACAAGTCAGTTCCCAAGGTCTAACCTCAAGAGCATCAAACCAAAACCCCAGGGACATACATCTCCTCCCATACAACGCCTTAAATGGCACCATTTGAATACTTGAATGGTAGCTATTATTATACGCGAACTCTGCCAAAGCCAAGAACTGGTCCCGCAAACCTCCAAAATCAATAACACATGCCCGAAGCATATCTAGGACCTTAATAGTACGCTTAGACTGACCATTAGTCTGTGGATGAAAAGGTTGTGCTAAGCTCAACTTGGATACCCAACACTCTATGAATACACCTCTAAAAACACAATGTATACTGAGAACAATGGTCTGAGATGATAGAAAAGGCATCCCATGCAAACGAACAATCTCCCGAATGTATATCTAAGCCAACCTTTTTGAACTGTATGAAGTTTGAATGGGCAAAAAGTGAACGGATTTGGTCAATCTATCAACAATGACCCATATAGCATCAAATCTCTAAAATGTACGCAGCAAGCCTACCATGAAATCCATAGCTATCTGTTCCCATTTCCACTCAGAAATGGGTAGTCTCTGAGTCAATCCACCTGGCCCATGGTGCTCGTACTTTACCTGCTGACAATTCAAGCACTTAGACATAATATTCAAGATATCTCGCTTCATCCCACACTACTAGATAAGTTGCCTCCAATCACAGTACATCTTTGTTGCCCCCGGGTGGATAGAATATCTAGAATAATGGGCCTCCTCCATAATCAACCTAACTAAGTCTCCTACTCTAGGAACGCAAATACGACCCTCAATCCTCAAAACACCCTCTAGATCTAAGGTCGCCTTCCTAGACTCACCACTCAACACCTTATATCGAATCATCCTCAATTTCACATTCTTAAACTATTGTGCCCGAATTTGCTCCAATAACATTGATCTAACCTCCACACAAGCAAGAATTCACCCCGGGTGTTACACACAAAAAAATTTGGTAATTATTTGATGTTTTTGTGCTATGTTAAGGGAAGTAAAGGCTGTATATTGATCATAGGTGAGGAGGGAAACAAGTACGAATGG
Source organism: Datura wrightii (assembly GCA_035772735.1). Taxonomy (NCBI): domain Eukaryota; kingdom Viridiplantae; phylum Streptophyta; class Magnoliopsida; order Solanales; family Solanaceae; genus Datura; species Datura wrightii. The sequence goes on from JASDFA010000002.1 coordinate 13,040,135, forward strand.
AAAAGTGAAAAGTATGTGAAGTTCGTAACTAAGGGTCAACTTTAAACGCTCATATCTTCCAATCTATAATGTGTTAGGTGTCCTATGACTTATCAGATTAAAGGTTTTTGAGTCTAGTTTTCAGAACATCAAACTGCTCATCAATCAAAGTTTGCAGTAATATATTATAGATATTTTATTGAAGCACCCCGAGTAGTAATGTGAGCATGACGCTCTAGCGCCTCCACCATCCTAACTATTTAAAAATTAGATTTTCACTATTAGAAAACATTTCTATCCTAAACAACTTGACCAGCTTTCTTAGGAACTTTATTTCTCTCTCAATCCCAGTAGTTGGAATAAGAAAAATCGAAGAGGAAACCTCAAGCACAACTCCACCAAACACAAGACAAGTAAACAAAGTTAGTTTCCAAGTGTGCTAGGTGTTTTGGAGCTCATTTTTGGCAGTTGTTTTGGGAGAAGTTGTTGCATTTTTGGAGCTGGTTTTACTGTCTATATATCCATATTTGAGTAGGGATCTAATCCAATAGGAAAGGTAAGGATTTCACCCTTCTTAAACCCCTTAAATTGCAAGCAAAAGGGCTGAAAATTTGCAACTAGGTAGGTTTTCGATTTGGGCTGTTTGAACTGAGATTTCCCTCATTTTTCTTGGGCTTTTTAGCAGTATATTTGGTTTTAAATATACTCTACTTTAAGGAGAATAATTACAGTATAAGTGAGGTAAGGTTCCCCATTGTTTTCTCCCCCAAAGGTTAGTGAAAACTAGTAGAGAACGTGCCTACATGTTGTTGATATTGTCGTGTGTCATTGTTGCTATTGTGACTACCTTATGGTTAGTTATTTTGGGATGAATTTTCTGTTATAGATTAGACTTGATACTTGCCTATAAATTCAAGAGATTTAGAGGGTTAAGGGCTTGCCATTGAAGTAAGAAGAGTTTGTCGGAAAGAAAGGTATGTAAGGCACCCTATCCGTCGTTCTTTTAAGTACGATTTGTGCGTTGTGAGTTGAATGAGCCATCAGCCTCTTTACAAGTCTTGAGGTAGTATCTTAAGCTTCACTTAAGAATTTAAAGTTTCATGTTTGATTGAGGTTAAATGTTGAGGTTATTTCTAGCCCAAGTGAGGCATTTAAAGTGTGATATCGTGTTGATTGTTATCGTAGTTGTACATCGAGTTGGAGACCCATCAGCGTGGGCATTGTTAGCTGGTCCTTAATGTATGTTATATATTTGTGTGTGTGTGTGTGTGTGTGATTTTAAATGTGTTTAAAAGTCTGGTTTCTAACTAAAATTAGTGAAAGAGCCAAGATGATGATGTGTAAACGATTTTAAGCCAAGTAAAGACATCCCAAGCTATTAAGGGTAAATGAGCTTATTGAATTAGGATTGTCTTGTTATGGTTGTCCTTTATCTTATGTGTATATTATGGAATATTCTAGGCCAAGGGGAGATTTCATAATCACTTTCCCTAAAGTCGTACGACAAGCTAGCGAGTCTCCAAGCTCTAACGTCCCTTTGAACACGATCTATAAATCTTGTTGAAACTCTTAGATCATCCGCAATTTCTTATGATTTATACAAGTTTTGAATACATGCATTTAAGTGATATTTTCTAAGTTTACATGTTATATGTGCTCACTTGCAGTTATGCATTACGAAGGAGACCTATGCAGGCCACAAATTAAGTTTCGTCATTTCTATGCTATACGATTTAAACTGACCTAGTATAAGCCATATCAGTTCTGTTTATGATTACGATTAAATTTATTGATTTTACCGTGGTGTGGTACACCGGATGGAGGTATTTTTATATTACCCCAGTGTGGTACATTGGCTAGATGGATACATTTTTATTTTTTCCCCGTGTGATACACCGGCTAAAGGCATTTTTATTCTTACCCCAGTGTGGTACACTGGCTAGACGAATTTTATATGGATTTTATGGTCGGCTAACCGCCAATATTTCAGTTATAGTTTTTATTGTGCATTAGATGGTTGTATTTACACTTCAATATTGAGTTATTATAGGGTTTCAATTTTCAGGATTTCGGGTTATTACTATTCCTTATTTCTGATTCAGTTGTCATTATTATCTTATATGTTTACAGCCTTGTAGGCTTTCCAGGTTGCTTATTCATCATTATCAAGACTTTATGGGTCCAGTATTTATCTTGGTTGGTTGTGACTGGTGGCTTGGTCAACCTTAGTGTTACATTTTCAGATGCAATATAGCCGGCTTCTTGATCAATCATGAATCAAGTGTCAGTTGCGTCCTACCCCTGTTTTGGGGCCTGACACCGGCTCAGAAATATCAATACTAACCAACCTATTGCCTAGGGACTAGATGTACAAGCTAAAGGTCACTCCTCCACTACTAGGAATGCCAAACTTCCCATGCCCGTTGCCTTTTGGCTCAAGGCATCCGCTACCACATTCGCCTTACACGAGTGATAAAGAATTGAATTGTCATAGTCTAGCAACTCTAACCACCTACACTGTCTTAAATTAAGGTCCTTCTAGTTGAAAACGTGCTAAAGACTGTGATGATCGGTGAAGATCTCACAATGAACTCCATATAGGTAGTGCCTCCAAATCTTCAACGCGAAGACTACCGCCGCTAACTCACACTCATGAGTTGGGTAGTTCTTCTCGTGAACCTTCAGCTGCCTAGAAGCATATGCAATAACTCTGCCCTGCTGCATTAACACACAACCCAAACCAATTCTAGAAGCATCACAATATACTGGAAACCCCTGGCCCTCAAATGGAAGTGTCAGAATTGGTGTTGTACTCAACAAGGCCTTGAGCTTCAAAAAGCTCAACTTGCACTCATCGGACCACTGGAAAGGGAAATTCTTCTGATTCAATCTAGTCAAAGGCGCTGCAATCAAAGAGAATCCCTCCACAAACCTCCTGTAGTATCCTGCTAACCTGATGAAACTACGAACCTCGATAGGAGAAGTGGACGTAGCCCAATCACGAACTACCTCTATCTTGGCTGGATCTACCATAATCCCATCCTTGGACACCACGTGTCCCAAGAATGTCATGGACTCAATCCAGAACTCACACTTAGAGAAATTGGCGTAAAACTACTAGTCTTGCAAGGTCTGAAGCACAATTCTCAAATACTGCTCATGTTCCTCCCTACTTCTCGAGTAGACTAAGATGTCATTGATGAATACCATAATAAATGAGTCCAAGTAGGCCCTGAACACACAGTTCATCAACTCCATAAATGTCGCTGGGGCATTGGTCAAACCAAAAGATATGACTAGGAGCTCATAGTGGCCGTAACGAGTCCTAAAGGGAGTCTTTGGAATGTCCCCGATCCTGATCCTCATCTGGTGGTAGCCTGATCTCAAATCTATTTCAGAAAACACGTTGCTCCCTGTAGCTAATCAAATAAATCATCAATGTATGACATTGGGTACCTGTTCTTAATGGTCACCTTATTTAGCTGCCTGTAGTCAATACACATGCACAAGGAGCCATCTTTCTTTTTCAAAAATAGAATAGGAGCACCCCATAGAGATATGATAGGCCTGATAAACCTTTACCCAGAAGATCCTGAAGCTGCTCCTTTAACTCCCTCAATTCAGCTAGTGCCATCCGATATGGCAGAATAGAAATAGGCTGAGTACCCAGCTCAACATCAATGCCGAAGTCAATATTGTGATCAGGAGAAAGTCCAGGTAAATCAGTAGAAAATATATCAGGATACTCACAAACCATAGAAACCGACTCAAGTGAAGGTGTGCCGGCACTAGTGTCACGAACATAAGCAAGATAAGCCAAACATCCTTCCCTATCAACCGTCGGGTCCTCAGAAATGATATAACTCCCCTCGGCACATAGCTATTAGTGACCTTCCATACTATCAGAGAGATATCAAGCATACACAAGGTAACACTCTTCGAAAAACAATCCAAGACCACAAGATGGGGGATAGCCAGTCTATGCCTAGAATTACGTCGAAGTCTACCATATCTAGGATAACAAGGTCTACCCAAGTTTCATACCCGAAGATAGTCATCATACAAGACCGGTACATATAATCCACTACTAAAGAATCACCTACGAGAGTAGCTACATGCATAGGCACAGACAATGGCTCACAAGATAACTCCCGACGAGTAGCAAAGTAAGCAAACATATAAGAGCATGTCGACCCTAGATCAAATAATATAGAAGTTGACTGATGACAAAATAGAAATCGTATATGTAATGACAGCATCTTACCTACCCAAAAAAGCATACGTGTGGCTACATCCTCCATGACCACCTGACTTGCCTGGCTGAGAAGCACATATAGCACAATGGGGAGCACCTCTACTACCCCACACACCGTTTCTGGCTGGTGGTCCTGGAGCCCTAAGGCCCTAAACTAGCTATCTCTAACACCTGTGATACGTGAGTTTGGGACATTCCCTAGTAAAATGCCCCCACTCACCGCACTCAAATCATCCTCCATTTGATAGTGGCCGATGAAAAGATCATGTTGCACCAAACTGGCTACCATGACCTAAATACTTGGAGCTCAAGCCCCGTGAAGTTCGACCTAAACTCTGGCTGCCCTGTGTAGTCTGTAGTGCCTCCTGAATGGGGCTACTAGGCTGAAAGCGTTGAGGGTAACTTCCACCATAAAATCCTCCTCCTCAAGATTGAGAACCACTAAAAATTCCCTAACAGCGGGAACTCTTGTCACTGCCTCCATAGGTCGCGCTACATATCCCTTTAATAGTCCGTGCATGATCCACAACCTGAAGGAAAGTAGAACCTAATGCCACTAGCTACTCTGTTGCCATATGGAGTGGTAAAATCACCCCCTTGACAAATTTGTGAATTTGCTCGTGCTCTATCGGCATAATCATGGCAGCATGCCTAGCCAGCTTATGGAACTGCATTTCATACTCTATGACAGACATCGAACCCTGCTGAAGGTCTGTGAACTCATCCCTCAACCTCTCCCTCATGTTGCGAGGTACATACTTCTCCAAGAAGGCCTCGGAGAACTGAGCGCAAGTCATGGAAGGTGACCCGGCTGGTCTATAGTCACGCTCCAACCTAGGGCCCATGCATGACTGGCACCCACTGCCATTTCTGGCCTGAGCGAACCGCATAACATGGTGTTCATCAAGAGCATACATCTAACATAAGCAAAATAATCACTAGACTTAAGCCTTAAAAAAGAAAAAGAAATCAACTTATAGAGAGACTTGTCGAGTTTACATAATATGAGAAATGGTCTACGAAGCCTCTATCATAATTGAAATAACTGATTTTACCTGGACAAGGAACCTGGCATACCTTATAGTCAAAAACTACTAAAGCCCAGTGAAGTAACTAATCCCAAAATAAGTGGGGCTCACCAATAGCGGAATAGAGAGACTCCTGGCTTGCGACTCGATTGTCAATCTGAGTACCTGAGTCTGCATTATAAAATAATGCAGCGCCCCCAAAAAAAGGACGTGAGTACATAGGATCTTACTGTAAGTAAAATGGCTAAATGAAACATATATAACTGATAATAGACAGGAAAACCAATAATATAGACATAATATGAAGGAAATCAAGAATATGAAATCAATAGGTTGACTTTTGTTCTAAAATCAAATTTTATATCATCATTCATTACTTTATTTTAGGAGGTTCTTAACTTAACTGGCATAACCCTCCATGTAAACATGGAGTCTGATCTCAACCCGATCAGCTAAGTTATCGCATACCTTGTCGGGATATGAGACATCATAACATAGTTTGCTAGCAAGGATCCATAACAACCCATTCTAGGGGCACATAAGGAGTCGCCCAAACCAACAGAAATGATTCATAACCTACATTGGTATACATAGTTTCAGGCACAAAGCCTTCTCAATTAATGATACTACTCCCCTTTTTATTTCATAAAGTGATTTACTTGAAATCATAATTAAGAAGACAAGCTTATCATCATAAGTCATCATCATATCATAATCATAGTTCATCATTGTCATAAGACCTTTAAATTCATAAGTCTTCATGTCATAATCATTCTTAATAAAAATCATCAGAACTTCTCTTTTAGAGGAAAAAAAAAAGCATAGTTTATAAAGTCATTAAAACTGCTCTTGTAGAGAAAAAATCATTGAAACTTCTCTTTTAGAGGAAAATCATAGTTGTAAGATTGATACTTCCCGTAAGAGGATTCATGGAGCTCTAGAAGGATCAGAAGGATCATAAACATATGTAGGGGCTCATGGAGTAATCAAGAATGATCATAAAACATACGTAGGAACTTAAAGAGTTTTGAAATCAATTCATCTTAGATATAACGTTCTTGACCTTAACCCTAACAACTTAAGAAGAAGAAGAATTTGATAAGTAAATACTTAAGCGGAATCATCAAACTCTGACTTCAAAGGAATTTCATATCTTTCATGTTTTCATAATTTTATGTAGAAAATCACAAAAATTCTTAGAAAAGGGTACCATAAAGGATGAGCAACAACATAGGTAAGTCTAGAATTTCATAAGATTCAATAAGATCAAGGAATAGTATTTTCATCATAACTCTAATTCATACACGGAGGAAAAACTCATATGCATGAATAATGTAGTGTGGGGAAGAAAAATGAGGTTCACATACCTTATCCTTGGCCTCACAATAATCACCGAAAAGAAACAATCTTTTTATGACGTCAATCTACAACAGTTATATGGATAGGAAATACAATCAACACCTTAATATGAATTTCAAGTCATAGAGGCATTTAATCGAATACCTGGAGGCCATAGGATATTCGAGCCTCCTATGGGTGGGGTGTACTAATACTCGCCTCTTTCTACCGCCCATCAATAGCATGCATGACCATTTAAAGTCCAACCAAAATAACCACATCCATCCTCAACACCAAAATTGTCCCATAAACCCCTAACCCATGGTCATCACATGAACTCATGGCCTCCTAGCACCGTCCCATGTGTCCTGACCTTAAAACATCCCTAAAGAGTAGAAAATAATAATCATAAAAGATTTTAGGAAAGTTAATTACCTTAGAGGAAAAATCTATGCTAAAGATTCCAAGTCTTGAACCCAAAAGTCGTTCTTGACCTTGCTAGAGGAGAGAGAGAGGATTTGATGTCAAAATCTTGAGAGATTCATGGTTTTATGTTGTAAGATCATGAGAGATATTTTTCCATGCTTAGAAGGGTTTTTGAGAGCTTTTGGGGCTGTTGGGATAGAGTTGGGGTGAAGAAATAAGAAAGTGAATCTGAAATCACGTTTTTAAATTGGGGCTGAAATCATATTTTACGAAAAAGAATGTGCATTTCGCCGCCAATTTGCGGGCCACACTTTCCAAGGCGCGGCTGAATTTTGGTCCATGTTTGGACCCTCTACTGACCAGCCACGGTTTTGTGATCCACGGCTAGAATTTTCCATCAGCGGGCTGCACTTTCAAAGTGCTCACTACGTCTTGGTCCATGGTTCACAATAGTTTGACAGTGCTTCAATAAAATGCCCATAACTTTTTACTTTGAATTCCGATTTAGGAATATTTGGATGCGTTGGAAAGAAGGCTTAAAGAGACTCAATTTAATGAGTTGAATCACCCAAAAATACTTCTTAAATTTAGAGTTATAGTCATTTAAAGTTAACCCTTATACATAAACTTCACATACTCTTCACTCTTCTCTTTACACATGTTTCACTTCCCACATACGACCAACATTCAGTCCGTACTTTCCATGTATGCTATATATATGTATTCATGGATATTAATAGTAGTCTCCAAGTCTTACATCTCATTTACGGTTCGCGTATGGTTCGTGCTCTTACCCGCTCTTGGCGAAAGTCACAACAGTCGACCCCTTTCATTTTTTAACCAACTCCAAACTTCCTTAACACATTATAGCTAATGATTAACTCCTCCAAATACTTAAGTTTTCATTAAAAAAATTTTAGTTCAGTCTTACCCATATACATAAAATAGTTCAAATCTTAGTATGACGGTACGAGGTGTTACATCTGCATGCAAGGTAAGCTCTCCACCATTGCTTAGCTGACCCCTCCATATGAAATGTAGTGTAATATACCCGGTGCGACTCCACTAAGACAAGGTTATAAAACCTCTCTTGGCAACTCATTAGAAACTCATGGCATCCTCTTCTAGGGCACCTAAAAACCTAGGAGGACCCAACCTGATAAATCGGCCAAGCATCTTCTGCTCCCCAGGAGACATAACTGGCCTAGCTACAATAGGTTAAGCAATGACTGGCACTAGAAATATCTCTAGATGGGGAGTCGCAGTAGCAGGCTGCACTCCTAAACCTTGAACACCCTGTGCCGCTGTTTGGGCTGATGTCTGTGCCTAACTTCTAACCTATGAACCACTCGAAGTGCCAAGCAAAATCCCTGCCTATGAAATGCCCTCCAAAAAGCTAGGGATCCTAACTATGGTATCTTGAAGAATTGGCATGGCTATGAATCCTACTAGAGGATGGGTTGGTCCCACCCCCTCTAGCGGATGTTGTAAATACTCAATCTCAATCTCTAGCTCAGGTGAGGTGCCCTAGCTTGACCCCGAGTTGGTGCCGCAGCATGTACCCCACCTCGACCTTTAGCTCTACCTCGACCTCGACCCCTAGCTGGGGCTCTGACTGTAGGTGCAGGAGCGTCGTCCTCGCCCGCTGACGATCTCGTTTGAACCATCTTGGAAAGAATGAAACAAATGAAGACTTAGAAGTTGGAAGAGTCAAGAATGCATGATAAGAAATCAAAAGATGAAATTTTCCTAAGAATGCCCTATAGCCTCCCAAAAATAGGATACAAACGTTATTGTACCGATTTGCGAGACTCTCCTAGGAACTTGCTCTTGTACTGGTAAAACTAGTGAACCTGAAGCTTTGATACCACGCTGTCACGATTCATAATCGGGCCATGATATCACCTACTATAACTCCCCAGTAGGTAAGCCAAAATCCTAAGTTGAATACAGAAAGTAAAGACCAACTTAATAACAAGGAAGAGGAAACAAACAACGGGCTACCAAGTATAGATACATACATAATAGATATAAAATATCCAATATGGGCCCTAAGAAAACAAGAAAAGATAATATACACAAGATACCAACTCCAGACCTGGTGTCACCGGTACAAGAGCCTCTAAAAGTATGAAAATAAGGCTATACAAAAAAATACAACTGTCTGAAAAATATAAAATATAGAAAGAGATACAAGATGGAAAGTAGTAAATCTCGGGATGCCAAGTGCTCACTACGATCCGGATCAGCAAAAGAATCCATGGACAAGTAGAAGATCAACGAGGGTGACTCGTACTAGGAGCTACATTAGAAAAAGATATAGAAGGGTAGTATGAGTACCAAAATTGGGGTACTTAGTAGGCATCATAGGCCAATCGAGCTTATAATATAATATATAATATAAAGAACATGAAAGGAACTATCTATCAAAAACTAAACTGGAAATCGCAATAGATCAAAGATAACGTGAAAATAACAATAATACACAAGTACAAATATACACACACAAGTATACAAAAGTGATGCAGTGCAGTATGAGATGATGCAATACAATATATAGCCAACGCAGAAAGCAGCGAACCCGCCAATAACCTTGGATTGTCTAGCATTTAACCTCAGACGTAGTAAGAGAGAGAGAGAGGGAGTATAACAGGACCAGGCCTAGCCTAGGGTCGATTTTATAGATAAGGCAACTTATTTTTAAACCACAAATCAATAAAAATGGCAGTACAATCCCCTCAGAGTTCAAATAAGTGAAAGATGAGCCATTTAGCTTAAAAGCCAAAGATAAGTATTTCTCTTTTCAAATCATACTTCAATCCAGGTGCATGTATATGAGGATGTATGCATGCTCACTCATGTGTGTGTGTGTGTAATTCCATATCAAATAGGGTAAATCACCCTCCATACCACAATCATACTAACCTGGAGTTCAGCTACTCCAAAACCACGGCCTCTGGCCCACAATCTCATAATGGAAGGAAAAACGACAAAGTAAAGCGATAACAACTCCAACAAATTGATGATGATCAATAATCCCAAAAAAATACCTCTTATCCAAATCTACCATAAAAATCTCTCCTAAGCATAACCTAAGGACCCCAAACCTATCCTTAATATAGCAACTAACCACCTAAATTAAGGCTTATAAAGGGAAACTATTCTAAAGTCCAAGAAATGACCAATAATCCAGAAAATCATCACAACTTAATTCTACCTAGGAAATCACTCTATATCATGAAACTTATAAAATATACTACCAAATTGAGCCAAGTCTAAAGAAAAAAAATCGTAACCTACCTCACGACCGAACGTCAAGCCACGAACCGTCACTCGAAAGCTCTTCCCTTTCGCAATGCCTCGAACTGCTGCCATGCTGTCACAAACATGATCTAGTCATCAAAACGAGGCTAATGATACCCATATTGACATATTTTAATTCGGGCTGAAAATCGAATTGAAAATTGACCCTCGGGGCCGGCTAACGAAAACTAAAATAAATTACAACATTGTGTTCCTAGAAGGTTCAGGAACTCATACTTGAAATTTGGGCAAAACGGAGCTCCTTTCGAGGCTCAAATAAGCCCATAAATATCAAGATCATAAAAGAGAAATTCTAGGATTTTGAGCTGAAAAACACGGATTAAACACAGAAATGAAGCTATAATTAGCTAAGTAATGAAGAGGGAAAGATAATTTACCTATTTTTCGAAGAATTCGCTAAGAAATGGTGGAAATCACTACTCATAGAGCTCTCAACAATGAGGGGTTGAGTTTTGCTTGAAATGAACTAAAAGGGAAGTGATTTGCCTATAAAGCTATTGGATTTTCGCTGCAGCGGACTCCGAATCGCCATGAGGGATCCGCTACAGTGGTCTCTGGCTGCTATAGCGAGCTGCCTGACACTTGCTACAACTTAAACTTCAAATGGATCCCTAGAATTCTTTCGGAGTGCCATAAACGCAAACCTTATATGTTTTCCAAGTGAAAACAGCATTTCGGACTCTATGAAATTGAAAAAACGACCATCGGAGGTCTTCTTGACAAGATGAATACCAAAATCAACACTTAAACCATATAAAAATAACCTCCTAAGAGCCCAAAATGAGTCTGAAAGCCTTGGCACCCGAACTAAAGGTCCCACTAGCCTAAAATCCATGTTCTGAAGCTAATGGCATTAACAAAATTCTCATCCGAGACCGTTTACTAAGAATATTGATCAAAGTATCATTTCAACTCTAAAAACTCCAAAACTAGAAAATCTTTTCAAAACTCGCCCGAACATTTTGGAAATCATGCTACCCATCCCCGTAAGTTACAAAAGCAGTGCTGAAGCCAGGGGGAGGGTTGGAATGATAAAATGCACAAAAGTAAGAAAATGACCAGGAGGGTCATTAGAGTTAAACCCTAAAATTTCATAATTTAGAACTTGAGAAGTAGAGATCATAGAAATTTTACTTGAAAAGGGAATGAGGGTGGAAGAATTTTCCCAATTCACAACCCTACATACCTGGGCTTGAAGAATCCTCAACTTGATTGGAGACCCAAAGGGAATTGAGATGAAAGAGATGATGAAACCCTTGCTTGACTTGAGGGAGAACCTTCAATCTATGATTGTTTTGAAAGAATGATGACTTAGACTAGGTTAAACCCCTTAATACACCTTTTGAAAAATCCAAAACAACATATAGGGGTTAGAAGCTTAAGAAGTTAAAAAAACACCCCTAGAAAATTGTATTTTAAAACCTGTCTGCCAATCATCACGACTCGTACCACGAGTCCCTATTGTCCTACCATGACTCATGGTTTTCATCCGTTACTTACTAGCCTATAATTCTGTTCTCTGACTCTCAAACCACGGGTGCCCATTACAACTCGTCGTTGCATACCATGAGTTGTCCTGTGACTCGTGGTCAGTGGATAGTCCTTGCACTTTCTTTGATTCTCCACCCTACGACTCTAAACCACGACCCGTTACAAGGTCTCACGAGTCACTACTTGACTCGTTACTTCAGTTCTGTCTCTGCAGATGCTGACTACGACTCATGACCATGAGTTGTACCCACTCACCACGACTCGTGGTATGGACTCGTTGTCTAAGGGAACAAATTTCTAAAGCTTACCACGACTCTTCCTATGACCCGTAACATGAAGCCACGATGAGTTGTTCTAAGGAAAAATTGCATATTTTTCTACTGATCAAATTCAAAATCCCGAGTCTAGTCTTAAAAAATTTTGGGGTGTTACAATTTGAATAATATTCTAGCACTCTTCTCTCCTGTTATTCCGTGTCCTTAAAATTGAGTCAAATAGTGTTCGTTTGTTATGTCATCCATTCTCCCCTCCCCGCCCCCAATCAATATATAGGGACATTATGAGGCTTACAACTCATGAAAGTTATTTTTATAATGTATTATCAAATTGAACTATATTCTGCGAAATGATTTTGACTTAAAGATAGTTAAAATTTAGGGATTTGAATTTTTGCACGCCAAGTTTTTCTTGTTTTTTATATGTTAAATTATTCAACTTTATAGGTTCAAACAATATATAATTAGCTTAACCTTGACAAACAAATCACCCACGAAATTGATTCTTCATAAAAATTTGTACTTTAATCTTTCATGTATAATATATTAAAAACTTTAACTTAATAAAATGTATATTATTTTACAAGATATACTACATAACTTAGCACACACGTGCAACGCAAGTGTTGAGAGACTAGTAAATAAATAAATGAAGGAAAAGGAAAAAGGAAAAAAAAGTGAAAAAAGATAAATAGTCTTCTTATATAAATTTTACTGCATAATAAATGATCATCAAATCACTAAATTAATAACACTAATTTTTTGACTTTCTAAACCAAAAAAAATTTGAATAATTAAGAGAATGCAATTAAAAAAAAAGTTTTAGGTTTCTGATAAATCATAAAAATAGAAAAAAAATTAAGAAGAATGTCAAAAATTTGAGAAAAAAGATAAATGTCATTTTTGGCTTTAGAGACATGCCGCATCACCTCTTCTAAACCTAGCTTATATATATATATATATATATATATAGAGAGAGAGAGAGAGAGAGAGAGAGAGTTTTTTCATTCTCTACCTTCTTTTTTAAAAAAAATAAAATTGTTATTTCACTTACAATATATTTTATAAAAATTAAGCATTTTAGAAGAATGAAAAATACTTATGTGGCAAAAACTCATAGAAAAATATATGTTTGAAATTAAAAGTGAATATATAATTTAAAATGTAAAATATATAAAAATTGAAAAGAATTTTTTAGAAAACTTTAAACCAGTATATAATTAAAGGCATAATACATAAAGAGATACTTAAACTTGAAATTCAACTGGTAAGTAAGCACTCCAACTTTGAGTATGTGCATCTAGACATCTTAATTTATCTCTACTATTTCAGTTAAACATTTAAACTTACAAATTATCATTTAGACACCTCCAAAAATTATGTGTTGCATCAGCATCGGGGGTTCATGAGACACAATGAGGATGAGTTGGAGTGTTTAGTTGTTAGTTGATACCAAATTGAGGTGTCTAGATATGTACTTTCAAAGTTGAAGTGGTTATTTGCCAACTGAAGTCAAATTTACCTATATATTTATATGTGATGCCAAAAAAAAAAAATCACAAGTTTAATTTTATTTAGTCTACCAAATTAATGTCAACTTTAATTGATTTTTATGGGTGAAAATCATTTTCAAACCCCCCCCCCTCCCCCCAAATTTTGTTTTAAAAATCAAACTCCCTCCTCAATTTTGAACAAAAGACATTCTCCCTCCTTTATCTTAATTGACTTTTTAAAATACCTATTTTACCCTTGTTATTTTCAATCCTCCATTTATGTATTTATAATACTTTTTTTATATTATATATAATATAATATTTATTTTTTAATTTAGATATTTATAGTTTCTTATTTAAATTCACTAACATTATAAGTAGGACAATACTTTTATGAATTCGTCACAAAATCTAATGCTATTTAGTATTTTTTATTGTTGTTATTAAAATATTATATGAATTAAATGTGTGTGTATATATGTGCATACATGTGTTTTCTCTTCTTTCTTATCCTCTATTATCTATATAAATAAATAAAATTTAATTATTATTAATAGAATATTTCATAAATTTTAGTTTAAAATTAATTTACATTATAAATAAATAATTTTTAAATTTGTCTTTATTTTATTAATTTTTTTATATTTTATGCATTGAGATATATTTATAAAATTATTATTACCTTTTATTTTCACTTGTATAAATAAATATAGAGTTTTAATTATTGTTAATAAAATTATTTTTTCTTCTGTTAATTTACTTTAGTATAGAATGTCATTAACTTATATACTCAATTATTATTTTTTGTTTTATTTTATCTCAAAAATTAATATTTATTTTTTTAGTAAAATATTATTACATAGATTTTTAAAAACAATTATGATTTGAAATAAGTAAAAAGAAGAAGATAAAATTAATAATATAAAGGTAAAATAGATATTTTAAAAAATTAATTAGGATAAAAGAAAAAAATATTTATTGTTCAAATTGAAAAATAAATTTGATTTTTAAAGCAAAATTTGATACCATTGATTGATATGTAGCAAAAAATGAAAATTAGGGAAAATAAGGAGAAAAAGACAGTTAGAGAGTTTAAAGTGAAGGAGAAGTTGAAGATGCATAAACAAAAACCGGAAGTTAGGGGGTTTAGGTTCAGCATGCATGTGAGAGGGTCGGACTCGGGGAAAGCAAAAGGAAAGAGATCTTAGCAGCTCCCAACGCATTTGTAGCTGGCTTTTTCCCCATATATTTTTTCAATCAAGAAAAGAAGTGTGTAGCCCACATTTCTTTTTTTAGTCCAACAAAAGCGACCGAGAGAAAGATCCTGATTTTTCCGGAAAGTGAAATGGAAGAAGTTTTCAAGGAAGGAAGGTCATTGGAGGAAACACCAACTTGGTCAGTGGCAACAGTCACCACAGTTATGGTATTTGTTTGCTTGTTTGTCGAACGCTCCATTTACCGATTTGGAAGGGTAAGATAGTCAATATCGGACATCTGTTTCAGTGAGCACACTACTCTTTTCTTAGTAAGATGTGGGGTTGTACGTTTATATTTGCAGTGGTTGAAAAAGACTAGAAGGAAAGCTCTTTTTGCTTCTGTGGAGAAGATAAAGGAAGGTGAGAGCACTTGTCTGTTTCACGTCTACCTATTAATGCTTCTTTTAACGCAATTCACTTCTTTTCTTCACCTCTCTCTATTGCAGGATTAAAATATCTACTTACTCCTTTTCTATTTATTCCTGTTACTTTTTCTCTTTTACAATTCTTCAATTCTAATTTTAAAGTGCATTCCTGTTATTTTTTAGATTTAAAAACTCATATCCAATCAAAATCACACAAACAAATTAAAACAGATGAAAAGACAAAACTTTGATCTTTTTCTAGCTTTATTTATTTTTGGAAATGAATGGGCCTGAATAAAACAAACTGAACGTAACCATACAAGATTCACATAATCGACCCTACTAGTTTGTGATTGAGGGAGGTGTAGTGTTATTAACAAGTTTGAGAACTGGTTAATCTTTTTTTTTTCTCCGTTTATACTTTATTGGTAGATTTGGTATTGTATAAAGTTCTCAAGAGCTTTTCATTGCTTTCTATTCTTTCTTAACGCTTGCATTTTGCTGGTCAATTAACAACCTAGAAATAAAACACAGAGTCTTGTTTTCAACTTCATATGATGCTCAATTATAATATTTCTCATAACTTTTGTGATCTTTTTCCATTTAGCTGAAGCATCTATGCTACATAAACAATGTAGGTGATTTTTTTGTCTTCTATGTCTTATTGGGACAGAGTTGATGCTGCTAGGGCTAATTTCTTTGTTGTTGGGACAATGCGCAAGGCAGATTTCTCAAATTTGTGTGAATTCATCCCTTTTCAGTAGTAAATTTTACCTGTGTTCTCAAGAAGATTATGACAGTACAAGTGAGACAATCCATTTGTCTAGGTCCTACATTCTCTCTAATGATACTGATATTCCTCCCAAAGGAATTTATAAGCCATCCCATCAATGTGGTGAGGTAAATTGTTTTCTTGATTCATATTGCACAAAATACTGCTTTCTGTTATTGTACTAATTAACAATGTAACAGGGACGTGAACCTTTTGTCTCCTATGAAGGTCTTGAGCAGCTTCACCGATTCCTGTTTGTTCTTGGTATCACCCATGTTCTCTACAGTTGTGTTGTTGTGGGCTTGGCCATGACCAAGGTAGAGTTTCCATATCAAGATTTTCTAAATCAGGGTGGAAATATTCAACGTCTAGTATGTTCTCATGCAGAATCCTTATGCTAATAATTATCATCCAGTATACCAACAGTAGCGTATTTTATGCAAGTGGTGTCGGTCCATTATCACAACTCAGCTTGTATGTGAATTTGGTTCCAGGCATGTAGATGTTCTAAGGCTTTAGTTTTTGTATCAAATTGATGTTTACTTTGCATTATTTTTAGATAGTGGCGTTCTATTATGTGGAATACATGTTCTTAAAAGAAAATACTCCCTCCGTTTTAATTTGTTTGTCTTATTTCCTTTTTAGTCCATTTCATTTCCTTTTTTGACAACTTTTTAATTCTGACTTTCTATATGACACGTTTAAGATCAAAAGATTAAAGGGCATTGTGGTACATTCTACATATCTTTACTTTAAGACCATAAGATTCAAAAATCTTCTTTACTTTCTTAAATTCCGTGCCAAAGTCAAAACTAGACAAACAAATTGAAATAAAGGGAGTATTACTTATATATACTTTGTGAAGTTTCTCAATGAAATGGTGTTGGATGACATCGCTATATCATTCGATGCAAAAAACAGCTGGGTTCATGCTCTTCCTTGTTTGTGGTTTTGAATGAGTTTGATTGTAGATATATAGTTGGAGGAAGTGGGAAAACCAAGTGAGCTCTGGAGCAGAGAACAACCTACAAGGTGCGTGGAATTAAAGATAATACACTATTTGCACTCAATATAAATTCACCTTCTTCCATGTAAGTAATACTTGCACAAAATACAAATTTTGAGGAAACTTATCCTAGATAGTTCAACATGTATGTAATTTAATTGCATGAATTGTCTCAAGTATTAAATATGTGTTCTGATCTTTCAACACAGAGCTGAGCTTCTAAATATTGTCTCTGCATACTTTTTCTTGTATTATTTAGTGCCAAAGAATAAGGAGATGAGGCGACAGTCCACCTTTGCTCTGCATCATGCTTCTCATCCATGGAGCCGGAGTCGGATTCTTATATGGATGGTAATAGTCCTTGCCTTATTCTCATAGTTGCCTCGCTAGATTATGTAATAGGAAAAGATCAAAAATCATTTTTTCCCATCCAAGTTAGTGTAAAAAACCAAACACGTCTTTAACATTCTAGACTGTAGACCTTAGGACATTCTCTGGAAAACAAAACAGAATTGCATATATAGATTTATAAATCAACTACTAGATCTTGAGGAAGGAGAGACAGAGTATCCATGGTCCAAAGTTTGAGGAGGATTTTGATTTTTAACAGAAAGGGGGGAATGGTTATCATTGAATAGGTTAATGAAATGTAGATGGATTTGGACGCCACTTAAATTCTTTTCTTTTCTTTTTCGTTTTAACCAAGTTTGAGTCGAAATATTAACTTCTACTCTAAGTTTTTTATTTTTATTAGACTAAACTATTTTTTCAGTCACAATTGTTCCCTTCATCCAAGTTGAACTGATCTATTGATTTGTTAAAACAATAATCGGATATGTTGAGCTTTAGAATTAGTTGGTGTTGTTGTTAGACTTATCTTTTGTCCGTTGTTTGTTGGGAGTAGTTAAGGACTTGCATGTCCATGTAGGATAAGTGTGAGATATAGAGCATCTCTAAATCCCTAGTTTGCTTAATGGTCTTAATTGAGATATTATTGAAATGACATTGGCTTAAATAGAGCAGAATGGATTGAGAACGATTTAGACAACCAACCCTGATTAATTTTTATCGATATGCAATTGAGTTGATTGATTTACTATTATTTCCAAAAGGTTATTGACTTTCTGTTGAGGGAAAGGAGTCAATTCTTTGGGACAAACTAAAATAGCAAAAAAGTCATAGCAAATAGGAAAGTGTTTCCTGGGGATTATATTTATTCCCTTGATCATTGTGTTATTATTTTGCTTTCTTCTTCTTTTGCATGTTGCTTCTACTTCTAGACCTCTTGAGGGTTTGGAAGTTTATGTCCTATAACTGGTGGTTTGAATGAACAAGTCCTTTTGGGTTGGAATATCAGTTAGAGAAAGAATGGCAGAACTGAAGGTCTGGCTCAAGCTAAAAACCTTTTTCCTTGAGGTTTAATATGCCTTTACCTCTGAATTTGGTGGGCAAACAGGTCATTTCCTTTTAGAACACAAGATAGCCTTGTTAAAATTGTGATTTGTGCACAATTAAACAAGAAAATTCAAAAGGTAGACATGACTGTTAGTCTAACATACGATTTTCTGCTGCAAACGGTCTGAAGGGTGACAGCGAATGTGATAGAAAGATGATAGAATTCAAAAGGTAGACATGACTGTTGGTCTAACATACGATTTTCTGCTGCAAACGGTCTGAAGGGTGACAACAAATGTGATAGAAAGATGATGGTTCTTAACTAGAGGCGAAACATATGATTATGAATAGGTTATCTATGCATCTTTTTCTGAATGGACTCACATGTTCTGTATTGAAAAAGTTAAATTTAAACTGTTAGTTTCCTTTGGTAGTTAAGGACTACTGTTAAAAATCTATATAGAAATGAAATATCTGTATAGAAATTATTAGTTCCTTTAATTTTTCTGAGTTGCCAAGTTCTAAGTGCATTTATTATTTAGTGTAACACAACCAATAACATGCGTAGCAAATCATTGTCAGCCTTCTTTGCAAATATGACAAAGTTCCTATACATTTTTGTCTTGAATTTTATTTCAGCAATTTGTTTCTGGACTAGCCCTGCATGTATAAAATCCATGGCATTGATTTGTTTTTTAATCTTGCAGCTTTGCTTTCTTAGGCAGTTCAGAACTTCAATTCATAAGTCAGATTACTTGGCACTGAGATTGGGCTTTATCACTGTAGGTATTCAGTTTCATTTGGTACTTTCTTTATATCATTCTGCTTAGGAATAATATCTCAAATCCTCTGTTAGTGTGGGAAGGTAAGGGAAGAGGTGGAAATTCTCAGTATTCTTTTCCACGGTTAAAATTCGTCTGCGTCATTCTCGACATGCTTAAGCAGCTACATTCGAATTGAAAGGTGTCCTATTACGGAAAGCTTTATGCAAGAGGGAAGGATATTTTAAAAATGCTGTTGATTTGAAGTGATAATATATATCTGAACATAATCTCTGAAGTACTAAGTTGAATGTTTTAATTCTGTTTGTTTCCAAAATTCATATCCTTGTATAATTTTGTTGCTCAGAGGTTTTTGTGGAAAAGGGTGTCTTATTTGGTTAGTCATACTTAGTACTCCATTGTAAGTAATTCCAGAGATAAGAGGATACATTTGTAGCAGGTTTATTACTTACCCAAATCAAGAAGCAGCAACCGTTCTTCTCAAAATTCACTTATATTTATTTTCATTGCCTGACCCTTGCTTCTATAACATGCAGAATCACAAGCTTCCACTTACTTACAATTTCCATAAGTATATGGTTCGTAGCATGGAAGATGAGTTTTATGAAATTGTAGGGATCAGGTATGTTGTTATTTCTTTAGATCATTTTAGTTCACAGTAAGTGGTAGGATATTTTGGCTCAGTAATTATTATACTTTCTGATATAGCATGTGCCAAAAACTTGAAGTCCTCCTTGAGTGTCTATGGTGTTTGTTATTAACATTTCTAGGTGCTTTTCCAGCAACCTTGGCAAAAACACGTGCAAAATTGGGAATCTGTTGGGATCATTTTTTGTAGCATCAAATAGAGAGTAGAGGAAACCCCTTCTTTGCATAGTTAATGAGATCTAATTCTATTACAATTTGGAAATTTGTCCAATTTTGATCTTAGTTTCTTCTTGAAATAGGTGTCTTGATAGTTGGATATTTGTGCTGACTTACTCTAGGACTTTGCAGCTGGCTGCTTTGGGGTTATGCCATCATATGCATCTTCATCAACATTCATGGTAATGAAAATTTTGTAACACTAATACGTCATTTTTAGCTTGTTGAAGTTTCAAAATGATGTTTCTTATATTACAGGTCTTAATATCTACTTCTGGCTCTCTTTCATTCCTGCCATCGTAAGTCAGCTTACCTTCTTTGGTCCATTACCTGACTGAAATGATCTGTGTATCTGATGCTCAACAATTGCTTGTGCCAAAGCTTGTCATGGTGGTTGGAACAAAACTACAACATGTAGTCTCCTTGCTGGCACTTGAAATTGCAGAGCCAAAGGGTCCACTTATTGGAACACAAGTAAAGCCACGCGATGAATTGTTTTGGTTTGGGAAACCGAAGATACTATTACGATTGATACAGTTTATATCATTTCAGGTCAAACTCTCAATGGCTCTGATGCTTGATTCACTGTTCAATGTTCATTTCGCACAAAACAAGTGAAAAGATAAAAAGGATTTGCATGGTTAAATGTCCTAACATTGATATTTTTGTGTGCACAGAATGCTTTTGAAATGGCAACATTTATCTGGTCCTTGGTGAGATTTATAACCTTCTTTTCTATAATCCATGGAGCGCCTTCTTGTTTAAAATTATCTACTTTTTCTTAGGTCAATACATAAATAGATTTCTCTTATTAAAAATGAATGAATGTGGAGCGGATAATCACTGTGCAAGGAATTTGTTCTCCTAAATGACATCTATATGCTTCTTTATTAACTTCCATTCTTTCAATATCTCAAATAATCACACATATATTGCATGAAGTTGGCAACACATGTTTCTTATGCCAAAAAATTCTGCTATCAAAATGGATTTTTGGTCTAACTCAACCCTAAAAGTTAGCTCATAAGTGAGGATTTCCAACATCATATAAAGAGACTACAATCCTTTCCTCAACCAATAATGGATGTTTAACACTCCTCCTCACGCCTAAGGCTAGACACTTGGAATGTGGACAATATAACGTGGGGGCACAACATTGGGTAAATCAAGAATAGGAATGACTGCCACTCTGATACCATATTAGAAAAATAGGCATTGAACCTAACTAAACCCCAAAAGCTAGTTCATGAGGTGAGGATTGCCAAGACCATACGAAGAGACAGCAACACATCCCTTCAACCAATATCGTACACTTAACAAATGCAATACAAGTGACCTTAAATTAGTCATTACTACTGGATTCTCTTCAGATGGTTGAGGATTCATCCCCATGCTATTACCTTATCTATTTTTCATTTTATTTGATCAAGGGCAGAGCTAAGGGATGGAAGGGGGTTCATCCGAACCCCATTCATCGAAATTTTTTACTGTATATACAAGGATAAATTCTATTTTTGAGTATATATATTATGTATTGGACCCCTTTGACACAACCTAGAAGCTTGGCTCAGTGGTGAAGGGAGTTCAGAATTTCGCCTAGGTTGCCAGTCCAAACGTGGTTGAGGGCAGTAATATTTCCTTTTTTTGGTTGAGGGCAATAATATTAAGCTGAGTGAAAATGTAACATCATAGCTCTAACAATTGATGAACCTTCATCTGGCCATCTTATAATAGATTTTCTACTTATTAATTGATTTTAAAATCATATTTAATCCATTATTTGTTTATCATATATAATTTGACTTTTTTTTGGCCTTTTTCCTTCAAATATTTTGCACTAATATTTTAATTTTAGTTTTTTTTTGATAAAAGATAGTTACTTCAAAATGAAAGTACCATTAACTACTATATTAGTTTCAGTTAACATATTGTTAGTTTAATTTTTAATGATACTTTAATTTATTTTTATGAACCTATTCGTTGAATTTTTTTTGCTGTTCAGTCCTTTATAAATGTTGAACCCCCTTGCTAAAATTTCTGGATCCGCCATTGTGTTTGATGGTTTAGGAATGAAAACACACAGGTCACTTTTCTCTCTATTTGGTGAATTATAATGTACAAGTTCAGTTTGCTCACATTCTCCAACATTGTAGGCCTAGATTGAAAGACACCCTTTTTATTGACTGATATAGACATGAAAAGAATGTCAGATAACTAAATATTTGTACCTTTTTGGGAGCTACTCATATAGGCTGTTGATGAAATTCAAAACATCAAAGTTGAACACAATGAATAAGATAGAGATAAAATCAAAGGATTAGCTAGTGAAAAAAGAAATTAGACGGGGGAGAAGAAATTAGAAGAAAGAAAGGTCGATCCAACAACTAAACACACATTGAAGTAATAGAATAAACCGTGGAAGAGAGAATGAACTCATACAATAGAATTCTTACCAAGAATCCAAGAAGTGTTCATGAAGAGATAAAAGAGAATGACCCTAAGCTCACAATGGTGTAACTCAATATCCAAAACTAACTACCTTAATGTGAAAGACCTAAAAGATTTTATACTAGTCTTGCAAAGATATTCAAACTGCAAGAATGATTAAATTATAAAAAATAGTCATTTGGGCATATTGGTGGCCTTGAAATCTACCTTCCATGCTTTCTTTAAATCCTTCAAGCCCATGACGGTTGGAGGAATGGTCCAAAGCCCTTGATGTCGTCCTTGATTGTCACCACTTCCCTCGTAAATCCATTTGAACATGTTATGGACTTTAAAAGCTCTTTTAATGATTCTTCCATGACACTTTAAGCTCTTCGTGAGTGATTGAAGGCTCCTATATCCAAGATAACCCACACCCTCATTCTTGCTCTCGACATTGGTACCTCGATTTGCATCATAGATAGAAGAAATACTCTGTGTGAGTTTATGGGAGTATTTCCTTATCTCTTCAATGAATCTCTCTTGGATACTCTAAATAAGACTTTTCATGTATGAGTTCATTTCTCTTTCCCCTTGGATTGGCTCTAATGATTAATGTATTTTAATTGTTGGATTATCCCTTCTTTTCTTCTCAAACCTATTCCCCCTCATTTCCATTTCTTAATCATATTCTTGTATCTCATCTTTCTTGTCTAATTGTGGTTCAATTTATTGTTCTTGCATCTAGAATTACATCAGTTATTCTCATTCTCAAATCGTGTACTTTGTATTGGCTTAGAAGTTCTTTTCTCTCCGGACGAAGTTTTGTTCATTTAGATCAATGATTCGCTTCATAACAGTATTAATTCAATTGTGCAGTGGGGATTGAAGGAGCGGTCATGCTTCATGAAGAACCATGCAATGGTTATCATCAGACTGATTTCGGGGTATGTGTTATACGCCTTGACCACCTACCTCATCCCCTTTGAAGTTAAAGTTAGTAGCCAAATCCATTATCCTATTTTCTATATTTAGTTGTCCCAGAAAACTTCTCTTGAAAGAAAGCACCCCATTATACTCTTAAGCAGTGATGTACATAGGAGTTTTCGTAAGTAGTGTCATATTTTAATATAAAAATAAATAAATAAAATGCTATTACATCACATTAAAAATAGAATACAATATAAATAAAATTCAAGTCACATATATTACTATAATTCAACTCGATGTATGTTCAATTTTTGAAATGAATTTAAAATAACCTCATTAAAAATAATACTAAACAATTTTTTGATATATATGAGGTACCAAATGATCACTAAAAAAATCATCATTTGTTTAGTTCTGCAAATTGATCTTAATTAAATTCATTGACGAGAAAGAAGAGGAAAGGAAAAAAAGATAGTACAACAATTGGGGAAGCACAACTTCATTCCTCAAATAATTGGTCCAGAGTTTTGTTAACTTGCAAAAGAAGCCGTGGAGTGTCGAACTCAGGACCTCAAGTTGGAAATTGAAGCACCTGACCAAATGAGTTGCAATGCTCTTTACGTCAAGTAGTGTCACTTTATTATATTTATCCTTTTTTTTGTTTTTTCCCTTCCAATTATATATACGTATTTAATAAATAGTCCTGATGAAGCAGTGTCACGTGACATTGCTTGGGCAAAGGTAAATCCACCCCTACTCTTGAGTACTTCTTTATACGTCATTATGAAAGTACTATCATGGAATCACTTTTGCATTTACTATAGTCCATCTTGTGAAGAACTTTACTTTTATATATACTTCTTGCCCATTCTTGCCTTTTACTTTGTTAAGTATCTTTCTATCATATAGTGCTCCTGTAGTACTCTGATTTTTGGTCATCCCTATCTCAATTCTATCGTTATATCTTCATTGGTCATGTTATTCTCCTATAAGATTGATCCTAGTTATCTGAGCTGTTTGCACATAGACACCATAGAACTATCTAGTCTTACTTTCCCGTCATGCTTCTTCTGGGGGATAAACATGCAGTGCTTAAAATGAATGTACGTTGTTGCATTTGATGCTATAAATTGGTAAAGAAACTTACTAAAGAATGTAGTATAGTTGCACATATTTGACATTGTTCACATGCCAAACCATCCTAACACTAATAGTTGTGTGTTGCATTGAATTGATAGTCAAAGAAGGTATGTACTCATATTTTTGGTCATCCCTATCTCAATTCTATCTTTACATCTTCATTGGTCATGTCATTCTCCTATAAGATTGATCCTAGTTATCTGAGCTGTTTGCACATAGACACCGTAGAATCGTCTAGTCTTACTTTCCCGTCATGCTTCTTTTGGGGATAAACATGTAGTGCTTACTTATACTTGTATTAAACGATTACAAAAGATCCTTCTAGAAGTCACTGCGTTATAATATAGTATAAACATTGTAGTGGGTCAAGTGACTCCCATTGTTGCCGAGCTAGCTCCTTCATTGTCTATCAGTTTTTTGGTGAAGGTAGCCTTGCATTGTCTATTTGTTTGCAGTCCTTTTTCAACTACTTAACTTACCTCTTATCTTCTATAATTTGAGCTTATCCACTGATTCACTTTCTAGTATGTAATTGCACCCCTCAATCTTCTCTAATAAGATCTTATTTGATGAAATAGTTCACACAACAAAGCATTAGTGACTAGTCGTCATTGACATTGAGAGAATGCTTCAATTTACTTTTTCTAAGGGGAACATGGGTGAGAACCACTTAAATTAGAAGCTAAAACATTAGGAGTAGAAATGAGATACTAAAACTCGGGCCCTCCAACCAAGCTATTAACTACATTTCTTCTTATACAAGTTTTCTTTGATTAGTCCATTTTTACCTTGTATGTTAAACTAAAAGCCTCAAGTTTTGGTCCTGTTTAGTTGCTTGTTTAGTTGCTTGGTTAATGAATCCTTGCCCTATTTTGAAGCCTGGACCAAGTCCAATACAACAACATTCCCAGTATAATCTCACAAAGTAGGGGCTGGGGAGGGTAGAGTGTACGCAGACCTTACCTCTATCTCAGAGGCAGAGAGACTGTTTTCGATAGAACCTTGGCTTAAGGATAAACAAATCAAGGTAATTAGGAAGAGAAAATAACAGATGGAGCAAAACATGTCAAAACATTATCTAAAATAAAAGTAATATGGTACATAAGATTCAAGAAACAATAGATAATATCAGAGCTACTATAGGAATAATACTACAACTACTAGTATGGGCGGATTTGCTAAACAACGCTCTACTGCCTGCTAACCTACTACCCTAATTCGTGTCCTCCACAACCTCCTATCTAGGACCATATCCTTGGTAAGTTGAAACTGCGCCATATCTTATCTAATCACTTCTCTCCAATACTTCTTTGGCCTACCTGTACCTCTATCTTTTCTAAAACCATCCCTCAACAACCTCTCACATCTCCGCACTAGGCATTCGGGCATCTCCTCTGCACATGTCAGAACCATCTCAACCTTGCTTCCTACATCTTGTCCTCCACCGATGCTACTCCTACCATGTCTCGGATATCTTCATTTCTAATCCTATCTCTCCTAGCATGCAAACACATCCATCACAACATCCTTATTTCTGCAACTTTCATCTTCTGAACATCATAGATCTTAACCGGCCAACACTCCGGCCCATACAACATAGTTAGTTTGACCACCACTTTGTAAAACTTGCCTCTAAGTTTCGGTGGTACCTTCTTATCACAGAAGACTTCGGTGCGAGCTTCCATTTTATCCATCCTGCACTAATACGGTGAATAGCATCCTCTTTAATTTCCCCATTACCTTGAATAATAGACCCAACATACTTGAACTTCCTCTCTTTTGAATAGCCTATGTATCCAACTTCACTTCCACGTTAGCCTTATGCCTCACATCACTGAACCTGCACTCTAAGTATTCAGTCTTGGTCCCAACTTAACTTGAATCCTTTGGACTCCAATGTTTGTCTCTAAACCTCCGTCTTTACATTAACTCCTTCACGCATTTCGTTAATCAAAACTATGTCATTTGCAAATAACATATACATGGTACCTCCCCCTGAATTTGCCGTGTCAATGTATCTAGTACAAAGGTGAATAGAAACTAGCTAAAGGCTGATACCTGGTGCAACCCTATTAAAACTGGAAAGTGCTTCGAGCCCTCCCCTCCTTCCCCACACTGTTCGGACCCAGGTCTCTGCTCCCTTGTACATGTCCTTGATTGCCCTAATATACGCCACGGACACACCTCTAGCCTCCAAGCATCTCCACATCACCTTTCATGGGACTTTGTCGTAAGCTTTTTCAAGATCGACGAACACAATGTGTAGGTTCTTCTTCCTCTCTTTATACTGCTCCACCAGTCTCTTTATGAGATAAATGGCTTTCTATAGTTGAGCACCCTGACATGAATTCAAATTGATTCTCGGATATACCCACACCCCTTCTCACCTCAGCTCCACCACCCTTTCCCTCACCTTCATAATGTGGCTTAGCAGCTTGATACCCCTATAGTTGTTGCAATTTTGAATGTCACCTTTGTTCTTGTACAACAGAATTATCGTATTCCATCTCCATGCTTTGGGCATCCTTGCCGTCTTGAAAATGACATTAAACAACTTAGTTAGCTACACCAAACCCACTCTACCTACACTCTTCCAAAATTTTATCGGGATCTCATCTGCCCTAATCGCTCTACCTCCACGCATCCTATAAATAACTACCTAGACCTCCTCAATCCCTATACGCTTACTGTACCCAAAACTGCGATGCCTCTCTGAGTGCTCCAAATCTCCCAACTTAGTGACACTATCGCCCTCTTCATTCAAGAGTTTATGGAAGTATGTCTTCCATCTCTGTCTGATGAGGGCCTTTTCCACTAGTACTTTACCATCCTCATCCTTGATGCACTTCACTTGGTCTAGATCATTGGCCCTCCTCTTTGTCACCTTGGTAACTCCTGTACAATTTCTTGTCCACACCCTAAGTCTATATACAGACATTCAAAAGCTACTGTTTTTGCTGCCATAACCGCTAACTTTGCCTTTTTCCTCGCTATCTTATATTTTTACTGATTTGTTCTCTTTTTCTCCTCGGCCCTACTTTCCATCAACTTCATGTGCGCCACCTTCTTTGCCTCGACCTTCCCTTGGACTTCTCCATTCCACCACCAGTATCCTCGATGCACACTAACATGGCCTTTCGCGGCCCTCGACACCTCTCTAGCTGCTACCCTAATACCACTAGAAGTCCTATGCCACATAATGTCCACATCCCCCTACTCTCCCAAGCCCCCATAGCCAACAACTTATCCCTCATTTCTATGGCACTAACCCTATTCAATCTACCCCATTTGATCCTCGGTCTGTCGTCCACAACCTTCTTCCTCTTGATCTCCAAATCCATCACCAAAAGCTTATGTTGAGTTGTAAGATTCTCTCCGGATAACCTTACAATCTTTACAAAGACTTTTATCATCCTTTTTAAGGAGCAACTAATTTATCTGAGTCTTAGCCATCGAACTACAAAAGGTTACCAAGTGGTCCTCCTTCTTTGGGAACCTCGAGTTGGCTATCACCAACCCAAATGCCCTAGCAAACACCAATAGTGAGCCTCCTCCTTTATTCTTGTCCCCGAAATCAAATCCTTCATGAATATCATCATAACCACTCGAATAATGTCGACGTGTTCATTGAAGTCTCTCCCTAAGAAAATGTCACACCCCGCCTTGGGGGGTATGACTGGCACCTGGTGCCCTACTAGGATCTGAACTGCTGGACTGCTAAGCCTGGGCACATCTGGTGCCTGGCTGGCTCTAACTCACATTTCTGGAAACAAAGGGCTATATAACGGCTGTAAACACAGCCCCCGGCCCATTGGCCTATAGCCTCCAGTACCTGTACTAACAACTGATCAGAAACATGTCAATATAGGGAAACCTATGCGGGCCGACAAGGCCACCATGCTGTCTAGTTATCTGTAACTCAACCATGAAGCACTGGATAGCTACGTGACCGGTAAGGTCACCACTACTGTCGAACTATGGCCCCACACGGCCAACATAAAGGAAACACAAGTTCTAACAGCTATACAACTGCACGGCCTCACACGACCGGCTCATCTGACCACAGGGAAATATATACAGACTGCAAGCCTCTAAGAATAACAACAAAAATGATCGGGACAGGGCCCCGACCTACCCGTACTGTACAACAAAAGAAAACGAAATACACCTCTGGGATTCAGTCTCCGGATGACAGGAGCTGAATGCTCGATCGCTGACAGGAATCACGTGGTATCGCCTGCTCGTCTATGAGTACCTGCAGGCAAGTAATGCAGCGCCCCACCGGGCGTCAGTACCGCTGGTACTGAGTATGTAAAGCCATAACTGAAAGAAATATCTGAAAATAACAATACAACTGATGAAACTGCTATTCTGGGGGATTCTGGGTCTTATGAGCTATTCTGTAAATACTGGCCTTTTGCTAGGGCTCTGTATCTAAATATCTTACGAGAACCAGCTGAAGGACTAGTCTGTCGCTGACTACTGATGTGGACCCTTCCTTGGGGTACCCACGGGTATTCTGACTAGGACGGTCGACTGTCTTATGGGGTGTTCCACATAATAACTACTAGGTTGGTTAAGGCCGACTCTCACCTATAAGGCTTGGGAAAATGACGTACGACCACTTAACATACTAGAACAATTCTGGTATTGCTAATTTCTAAAATTTGCCTATTCGGCCTCTAATCCTGCTTCTAGCACATACACTACTGTTACCGATCTTCAGGGATGCTTCCCTGCTAATGCAGGCGCCAGCTGGTCGGTAGACCGTCTAACTGCGCCCTTATCATCTAGCCATCTGGTTTAGGCCATTAACTCTGATAAGCTCCTAGAGCCTAGATCTGGCAACAACACATAAGTCTATTAACTTAATAACTGAGAACTGAGATAGTTTCTATGACTTCATACGTGACTCACACTTAACCTGCCCTTTCTCTTCTCCTTTCCCTTTCCCCTTTCTTCTCTCCTTTTCTTTCTTTTTCCTCCCTTTTGGCAAGGGGGGGGGGTCCCGCAATGCAATCTGTACATGTTTTCTATTGCTAATCAGCATCTGTGATTGTACCCCTTATAGGTAGCTACTCACAACATATCTATTATCTGTATATATATATATATATATCAATAGCTACGTACAATATGTACTGAATTCTGCGGTAATACATAATCTCTGACATGCTCTGCTGAGTCTCATACCGTACATGATACACCGCTTCTACGGCCTAATAATATCGCCTGCCCTGACTTATCATTTCATTGCATTGTCACCCCATTCTGAAAGTAACAAACATAAACACTTTAGTTATTGTCTGCTGTTTGAAATTTCGCCACTCTTGCGATGTGGGGTCGACGTTCGAATCTTGTAGCCTTACTAGGCATATATTGAGAGCCCATGACTGTCTGCTGGGCCTTATCTCTAGGCTACACTAGATTAGAATTGCTGTATCGGTAACTCCTTAACTTTTCCATAGCGGGCATACTGCGGTATTCTGAACCGCAATCTTACTGTCAGCCCGAGGCTTAATCCTTAATACGATATTTTATCAATCCGGGGGTAATTCTAATTTCCCCACAAGATCTGACATTCCTGCTTCTTTCCCTCATCTTACTTAAGCTGAACTCTGGGGTTCAAAGTACCTGCTCTTCATTGTTAACAAGATTGCTGGTCCAGTATCAGTTCATACTTCCCCTGACTTGCAGTCAGACCTATCTGATTCACATGACCCCTCACCCTTTCGATATCGCAACCGGATCATAACTACAATCTTACAGGTATGTCTTGCTATGTGTTAGCATACGTGGCGGACTTGGCCTTTTTCTGACTCAAACTTGACTATTACCCGGCATTCATCACTAACAGGTCTTTTACTCCTGCTTCGGGTAAACTAACGGTCTTACTTTCTCTACTGGCTTATTATCATAAGGGTCTGCACAACTTACGGAATCATAGGGGCTCTTTATACTTTCTAATACTTACTAGGATCAATCAGCCCATCTTTACTTACCGCTTGATTTGGCAGCCCCATCTCAAGTCTTATGCCCCTTTACTATACTGGCATCAAAATCAAGAGGTAGGAATAGCCCTTTTCTTATTGCAACAAGTAAAAACATTTAACGGTACCATATCCAAAAGATGTATTTGGGATTCCTGCATTTCCCTCTCTTTCTTATACTTACCTGGTGGTCTGACCTTGTCTGTAATCTTAATCAGATCTTATATAGCTGATAAATAAATCAACTCATATGCACATTACACTCCTGACTTCCTATTCTGACGTTATCGACATATACTAGGGACGGTACCAATAAAAGAGATAACATTGGGAGGTCCCTGTTACCTCCTCCTGCTGCTGTAGTTACCTTGTAACTGGCTAATGCCTTCTTCTGTTGTTATATTTGATCTTCTGCCTGTAGTAGGGTAATGCTGATCTACCTTTGTATCTGTAATCAAAGAATACGGTAAGTTTTTTAGGGACTCAACCCTATACTGTACCGCTCTAAAGCACGACTGACTGAGAAGGAAGGGTAACCATCCTATCATGCCTCGCAGCCTCCTGCCTATAGTATGTGGTGCACAACACATCCATAGACAAGACTCTACTTAGCACGGCTTGTAGACTCTCTGGGACACGACCTGCTCTGATACCAAGTTTGTCACACCCCGCCTTGGGGGGTATGACTGGCACCTGGTGCCCTACTAGGATCTGAACTGCTGGACTGCTAAGCCTGGGCACATCTGGTGCCTGGCTAGCTCTAACTCACATTTCTGGAAATAAAGGGCTATATAACGGCTGTAAACACAGCCCCCGGCCCATTGGCCTATAGCCTCCAGTACCTGTACTAACAGCTGACCAGAAACATGTCAATATAGGGAAACCTATGCGGGCCGACAAGGCCACCATGCTGTCTAGTTATCTGTAACTCAACCATGAAGCACTGGATAGCTACGTGACCGACAAGGTCACCACTACTGTCGAACTATGGCCCCACACGACCAACATAAAGGAAACACAAGTTCTAACAGCTATACAACTGCACGGCCTCACACGACCGGCTCATCTGACCACAGGGAAATATATACAGACTGCAAGCCTCTAAGAATAACAACAGAAATGATCGGGACAGGGCCCCGACCTACCCGTACTGTACAACAAAAGAAAACGAAATACACCTCTGGGATTCAGTCTCCGGATGACAGGAGCTGAATGCTCGATCGCTGACAGGAATCACGTGGTATCGCCTGCTCGTCCATGAGTACCTGCAGGCAAGTAATGCAGCGCCCCACCGGGCGTCAGTACCGCTGGTACTGAGTATGTAAAGCCATAACTGAAAGAAATATCTGAAAATAACAATACAACTGATGAAACTGAAGTAGGAAGAAATAGATTAACTGTCTGATAATGTAAGTCATACCTTCTCTCAATTATACTGGAAGGAGTAGGAGTCATACCTGGAGACGTATCGTTCTACTGCTGATCTACTCGTATCTACTGTAACACGGCATAACATATCATAACATAACATAGCACACACAAACCTTACCCGGCCCCCATAAGCCGGGAGGTACAACCAGCACAGAATCTATACCCTACCCCGGTCATCCCATCTCCTATAAACCCTGTAAGCATCCTGCCGGTCCCCTGGGTATGCACTTGGGCTCGCTGAGCCCCTGACTATAACTGCATCTGAGTCCGGAGGACTCCTGAATCAACACCCGGGCGTATCCGCTCGACAGGGGTGTGTAAAAGCCGACCAAGGCATAATATGGGGAAAACTGGCATCCCATCTTCGTCCCCTGTGGGACGGCATGCCACTCCGTAGAGCGACGTATCCTCGTCCTCTGGCGGACGAGTCGATACAGCTATCAACCCTGGGGCGGTTATGGATGCTAGGTATTCCAACCCCAAACAATACAACGGTCTCAACTAGTAATACTATCTGCATATCTCACATGCTGAAGCTAATAGGGGTAAAGTATTGTATATACTATATGCTGAACTAATGATAGTAATATGTACGTACTTAACACCTGCTGAGGCTGGGAATATTATATATGTATAAGTATAGTCCTCTGCCAGACTGTACTGGGGCTAATGCTGAACATGATATAGTCTTTCTGCTGAAACTATGCTGTATACTGAGTTTCTATAGTAACATGGTTTACTACTTCTAATATACTTTCTATCTTCACTTTAACTTATCATTCTATTTCTGAGATGTCTTACAGATACTACATTGCTCTACTGGGTTTCAACTGAATACAATGATATCCTAACATTTTGTGTCAGATCACATACTGAGCATGCTGTGCAGTTTCTAACTCTTGCATTAAAGTCTACGTCGTACTAGTAAGTTTCACGCAAGTTATAACTCGATGCTTCTAATATCGTACCAACATTCGTAATAAACGCAACACATGACTTCTGAACATTCTACTGGCCTTTAAATTACTGTATTGTACCGATATTACTTAACTTGCCGAGGAAACTAACTTTACATACCTTATCCTCGAACTATCCAGCTGTCGGACGAGGCTCGGCCAGTGCTTCAACTATTTTCTCCCAACTGCATTCATAAATGTGTCAATTAATACTAAATACAACTTTATTGTAAAGAGCAACGTCACTTTCGATATAGTTTATAGCCTAAACTTAGGCTTATCGAAGACGGTCGAAAACTCGCTATTTTCCAGCGGTCCAGAAGGGAGAAATATTCACTTCACAGCTAGGAACACATAGACACTAATTTAGAGCAATTCCACTTACCTTAGCTCGGTAGCTCGACGATTCGTCGGCCGTATTTCACGAAACTAAATCCGTAGGAATGCTCTCTGCTGCTAAATACCTCGGTATCTGAGGTTAATTTGAGTTTGGACAGCGTTTAGCAGCGTAATCGGACGAAAATTATATTATTTCTTCGTTCTTTTTTTCCTTCTCTGCCGGTTTGCTCTGTTTCCTGGAAATTTATAAGTGTTTTAATCATTTAAAACCGAAGTGGGGCTTTATATACTTGGGCCTGGACAAGGCCAACGTGTCACGAAGCCAACGCGGAGGCCTCACCTCCGTGACACGTTGCCATCGCGGAGGGGTTCTGCCTCGGCTCCTTCCGCGATGGTTCGACAGGTTTCTCGTTCGATCTTTTTCTCGGGCCTTTCTCTAGCACGTATGGCCTTCAAATATGCTTAACCAACGTGCGAATAGGTCATTTAGGTGTCGGGAATTCTATGGGGTATAACATTCTCCCCCCCTTAAGAACATTCGTCCTCGAATGTACACTGCTATCTGGAGGACTACTTAACTTACTTTCTAGAAAAATTTCGGCAGAGTTTCCCCTGTAATATGGACTATAGCAAAAACCTGAAATGCAGAAAAGTCCAATACAGGTACTGCACGCAATATTTTAAGATCCACTGAATAACTAGGTATCAATCCTTCTCATTCACACACATACAACTATAAGGTACTGTATAAGTAATAATACGGACATACCTATCGCCTGACTAGGCCTGAAATAGGTGAGGGTATCTGGCTTTCATATCTTCTTCAGCTTCCCACGTCATTTCCTCACGATTCTTGTTACGCCGCAGTACCTTGACAGACGCAACATCTTTAGTCCTCAAACTGCGAATCTGTCTGTCTAGGATAGCTACTGGAACTTCTTCATATGCTAACTCTGGAGGCAAGTTCAATTCGTATGCAACTCGGCCTATTCTTCGCCGAGTCTGATATGGCCCAATGATTCTCGGGCTAAGCTTGCCTTTCTTGCCAAATCTCATTACCCCTTTTATCGGAGACACTTTCAGATATACCCAGTCTTTTACCGCAAATTCTAGATTTCTACGCCGCATATCTGCATAAGACTTCTGGCGGCTCTGAGCAGTCAGTAATCGTTCTCGGATAAGCTTTATCTTTTCCTCTGACTGCCGAACAATGTCTGGGCCAACCCATGCTGATTTCCCCACTTCAAACCAGCACACTGGCGATCTACATTTCCGCCCATGTAATGCTTCAAAGGACGCCATCTGAATAGCTGAATAATAGCTATTATTATAAGCAAATTCAATTAACGAAAGATGCTCATCCCAGCTACCCCCGAAATCTAGCACACGCTCGTAGCATATCTTCGAGCGTCTGAATTGTACGTTCAGCCTGCCCATCTGTCTGAGGATGGAATGCTGTGCTCAAGTTAACCTGCGTTCCCAAACCTTTCTGAAACGACTGCCAGAATCTAGCTGTGAACTGTGCTCCCCTATCTGAAATAATGGATACTGGCACTCCATGCAATCTAACTATTTCTCTGATATACAACTCCGCATAATCTCCAGCCGAGAAAGTAGTTCTAACTGGCAAGGAATGAGCTGATTTAGTCAATCTGTCAACTATTACCCATATAGAGTCATGTCTGTGTCTGGCACGAGGTAATCCTGCCACAAAATCCATATTCACCGCTTCCCATTTCCAGAGAGGCACAGCTATGTCCTGAGTTAACCCGCCTGGTCTCTGATGTTCTGCTTTCGCCTGTTGGCAGTTAGGACACTGGGCTACAAATTCAGCAATTTCTCTTTTCATACCTGGCCACCAGTAGTTTTCTTTGATATCATGGCACATTTTCGTCGCGCCTGGGTGAAGAGAATAGCGGGTGTAATGCACCTCGCTCATAAGCTGCTGGCGATGCCCCAAAATATCTGGAACACAAATGCGGCCTTTAGATCGTAACACTTCATCCCCGGTTATCTGAAAATATGTCACCTCTCCTTACTGAACCTTGTGTTCAAGTTGAACCTGGCTAGGGTCTCCATACTGCCATTCCTTTACTTCCACCACTAACGACAACACTGCGACATTCTGTATTATCGCTCTTTAAGGCATAAACTACTGCAGCTAACTCCAGGTCATGGGTAAGATAATTCTTTTCACGTTTCTTCAACTTCCTGAAAGCATAAGCTATTACTTTATCATACTGCATCAACCCTCATTCCCCTGGCGATACTAACACTGGAGCTGATGTTAACCTGGCTTTTAACTCTTGGAAGTTCTGCTCACACGCCTTAGTCTACTGGAATTTTGCTGCCTTCTGTGTCAATTTAGTCAGAGGTGCTACTAAGGTGGAAAATCCTTCCACAAACCCTCTGCAGTACCCGGCTAACCGCAGGGACTGCGTACTTCGATCGGAGTGGTAGGTCTAGGCTATGTCTTCACTACTTCGATTTTCTGTGTATCTATCTGTACACCAGCCTCCGACACAATGTGACTAAAAAGGCTGCTAAACTCAACCAAAATTCACATTTACAAAAATTGACGTATAACTGACGGTCATACTGGTTTATTATACCGGAGAATCTGACAAGTAATCTACCGGTATAGCTAGAGCTTATCTGGCCTTCTGGCCGCATGCTAAGGCTACTTGTTGCTAAGGTAACCTTGAACGGCTATCTGCACACCGTGTGCCCGTATCTGATCAGGGGGTCCTGATATTGACCATGACCTCTAATGATCTGGCTGCATAACCTTAAGTAACTGAATAGTCGGGTTGAATGACCCGAATGTGGCAGTAGTCTAACAATGCTCTAACCGTTCTACTTGAGTGCTTATAGTTCATGCATAACCGCAGACTTGTGGGCATCTAATTGCTCTGTTATTTTGCTTAAACCACTGTAAGGCTGGGCTTAATCAAACTTACTCCCAGGCGATCAATCTCTGGATCTTCACGGGGGGGTCTACTGATCCCCTGGTCTTAATAAACACTATGCTAGCAGGGTACTATCAATTTCTTACGCCTTGTGTGTATCCACTTGGATTTATACTGCTATTCTGGGGGATTCTCGGTCTTATGAGCTATTTTGTAAATACTGGCCTTTTGCTAGGGCTCTGTATCTAAATATCTTACGAGAATCAGTTGAAGGACTAGTCTGTCGCTGACTACTGATGTGGACCCTTCCTTGGGGTACCCACGGGTATTCTAACTAGGACGGTCGACTGTCTTATGGGGTGTTCCACATAATAACTACTAGGTTGGTTAAGGCCGACTCTCACCTATAAGGCTTGGGAAAATGACGTACGACCACTTAACATACTAGAACAATTCTGGTATTGCTAATTTCTAAAATTTGCCTATTCGGCCTCTAATCCTGCTTCTAGCACATACACTACTGTTACCGATCTTCAGGGATGCTTCCCTGCTAATGCAGGCGCCAGCTGGTCGGTAGACCGTCTAACTGCGCCCTTATCATCTAGCCATCTGGTTTAGGCCATTAACTCTGATAAGCTCCTAGAGCCTAGATCTGGCAACAACACATAAGTCTATTAACTTAATAACTGAGAACTGAGATAGTTTCTATGACTTCATACGTGACTCACACTTAACCTGCCCTTTCTCTTCTCCTTTCCCTTTCCCCTTTCTTCTCTCCTTTTCTTTCTTTTTCCTCCCTTTTGGCAAGGGGGGGAGGGTCCCGCAATGCAATCTGTACATGTTTTCTATTGCTAATCAGCATCTGTGATTGTACCCCTTATAGGTAGCTACTCACAACATATCTATTATCTGTATATATATATATATATATCAATAGCTACGTACAATATGTACTGAATTCTGCGGTAATACATAATCTCTGACATGCTCTGCTGAGTCTCATACCGTACATGATACACCGCTTCTACGGCCTAATAATATCGCCTGCCCTGACTTATCATTTCATTGCATTGTCACCCCATTCTGAAAGTAACAAACATAAACACTTTAGTTATTGTCTGCTGTTTGAAATTTCGCCACTCTTGCGATGTG
Source organism: Datura wrightii (assembly GCA_035772735.1). Lineage (NCBI taxonomy): Eukaryota > Viridiplantae > Streptophyta > Magnoliopsida > Solanales > Solanaceae > Datura > Datura wrightii. The sequence continues at coordinate 13,077,455 of JASDFA010000002.1, forward strand.
GGGTCGACGTTCGAATCTTGTAGCCTTACTAGGCATATATTGAGAGCCCATGACTGTCTGCTGGGCCTTATCTCTAGGCTACACTAGATTAGAATTGCTGTATCGGTAACTCCTTAACTTTTCCATAGCGGGCATACTGCGGTATTCTGAACCGCAATCTTACTGTCAGCCCGAGGCTTAATCCTTAATACGATATTTTATCAATCCGGGGGTAATTCTAATTTCCCCACAAGATCTGACATTCCTGCTTCTTTCCCTCATCTTACTTAAGCTGAACTCTGGGGTTCAAAGTACCTGCTCTTCATTGTTAACAAGATTGCTGGTCCAGTATCAGTTCATACTTCCCCTGACTTGCAGTCAGACCTATCTGATTCACATGACCCCTCACCCTTTCGATATCGCAACCGGATCATAACTACAATCTTACAGGTATGTCTTGCTATGTGTTAGCATACGTGGCGGACTTGGCCTTTTTCTGACTCAAACTTGACTATTACCCGGCATTCATCACTAACAGGTCTTTTACTCCTGCTTCGGGTAAACTAACGGTCTTACTTTCTCTACTGGCTTATTATCATAAGGGTCTGCACAACTTACGGAATCATAGGGGCTCTTTATACTTTCTAATACTTACTAGGATCAATCAACCCATCTTTACTTACCGCTTGATTTGGCAGCCCCATCTCAAGTCTTATGCCCCTTTACTATACTGGCATCAAAATCAAGAGGTAGGAATAGCCCTTTTCTTATTGCAACAAGTAAAAACATTTAACGGTACCATATCCAAAAGATGTATTTGGGATTCCTGCATTTCCCTCTCTTTCTTATACTTACCTGGTGGTCTGACCTTGTCTGTAATCTTAATCAGATCTTATATAGCTGATAAATAAATCAACTCATATGCACATTACACTCCTGACTTCCTATTCTGACGTTATCGACATATACTAGGGACGGTACCAATAAAAGAGATAACATTGGGAGGTCCCTGTTACCTCCTCCTGCTGCTGTAGTTACCTTGTAACTGGCTAATGCCTTCTTCTGTTGTTATATTTGATCTTCTGCCTGTAGTAGGGTAATGCTGATCTACCTTTGTATCTGTAATCAAAGAATACGGTAAGTTTTTTAGGGACTCAACCCTATACTGTACCGCTCTAAAGCACGACTGACTGAGAAGGAAGGGTAACCATCCTATCATGCCTCGCAGCCTCCTGCCTATAGTATGTGGTGCACAACACATCCATAGACAAGACTCTACTTAGCACGGCTTGTAGACTCTCTGGGACACGACCTGCTCTGATACCAAGTTTGTCACACCCCGCCTTGGGGGGTATGACTGGCACCTGGTGCCCTACTAGGATCTGAACTGCTGGACTGCTAAGCCTGGGCACATCTGGTGCCTGGCTGGCTCTAACTCACATTTCTGGAAATAAAGGGCTATATAACGGCTGTAAACACAGCCCCCGGCCCATTGGCCTATAGCCTCCAGTACCTGTACTAACAGCTGACCAGAAACATGTCAATATAGGGAAACCTATGCGGGCCGACAAGGCCACCATGCTGTCTAGTTATCTGTAACTCAACCATGAAGCACTGGATAGCTACGTGACCGACAAGGTCACCACTACTGTCGAACTATGGCCCCACACGGCCAACATAAAGGAAACACAAGTTCTAACAGCTATACAACTGCACGGCCTCACACGACCGGCTCATCTGACCACAGGGAAATATATACAGACTGCAAGCCTCTAAGAATAACAATAGAAATGATCGGGACAGGGCCCCGACCTACCCGTACTGTACAACAAAAGAAAACGAAATACACCTCTGGGATTCAGTCTCCGGATGACAGGAGCTGAATGCTCGATCGCTGACAGGAATCACGTGGTATCGCCTGCTCGTCTATGAGTACCTGCAGGCAAGTAATGCAGCGCCCCACCGGGCGTCAGTACCGCTGGTACTGAGTATGTAAAGCCATAACTGAAAGAAATATCTGAAAATAACAATACAACTGATGAAACTGAAGTAGGAAGAAATAGATTAACTGTCTGATAATGTAAGTCATACCTTCTCTCAATTATACTGGAAGGAGTAGGAGTCATACCTGGAGACGTATCGTTCTACTGCTGATCTACTCGTATCTACTGTAACACGGCATAACATATCATAACATAACATAACACACACAAACCTTACCCGGCCCCCATAAGCCGGGAGGTACAACCAGCACAGAATCTATACCCCTACCCCGGTCATCCCATCTCCTATAAACCCTGTAGGCATCCTGCCGGTCCCCTGGGTATGCACTTGGGCTCGCTGAGCCCCTGACTATAACTGCATCTGAGTCCGGAGGACTCCTGAATCAACACCCGGGCGTATCCGCTCGACAGGGGTGTGTAAAAGCCGACCAAGGCATAATATGGGGAAAACTGGCATCCCATCTTCGTCCCTTGTGGGACGGCATGCCACTCCGTAGAGTGACGTATCCTCGTCCTCTGGCGGACGAGTCGATACAGCTATCAACCCTGGGGCGGTCATGGATGCTAGGTAGTCCAACCCCAAACAATACAACGGTCTCAACTAGTAATACTATCTGCATATCTCACATGCTGAGGCTAATAGGGGTAAAGTATTGTATATACTATATGCTGAACTAATGATAGTAATATGTACGTACTTAACACCTGCTGAGGCTGGGAATATTATATATGTATAAGTATAGTCCTCTGCCAGACTGTACTGGGGCTAATGCTGAACATGATATAGTCTTTCTGCTGAAACTATGCTGTATACTGAGTTTCTATAGTAACATGGTTTACTACTTCTAATATACTTTCTATCTTCACTTTAACTTATCATTCTATTTCTGAGATGTCTTACAGATACTACATTGCTCTACTGGGTTTCAACTGAATACAATGATATCCTAACATTTTGTGTCAGATCACATACTGAGCATGCTGTGCAGTTTCTAACTCTTGCATTAAAGTCTACGTCGTACTAGTAAGTTTCACGCAAGTTATAACTCGATGCTTCTAATATCGTACCAACATTCGTAATAAACGCAACACATGACTTCTGAACATTCTACTGGCCTTTAAATTACTGTATTGTACCGATATTACTTAACTTGCCGAGGAAACTAACTTTACATACCTTATCCTCGAACTATCCAGCTGTCGGACGAGGCTCGGCCAGTGCTTCAACTATTTTCTCCCAACTGCATTCATAAATGTGTCAATTAATACTAAATACAACTTTATTGTAAAGAGCAACGTCACTTTCGATATAGTTTATAGCCTAAACTTAGGCTTATCGAAAGACGGTCGAAAACTCGCTATTTTCCAGCGGTCTAGAAGGGAGAAATATTCACTTCACAGCTAGGAACACATAGACACTAATTTAGAGCAATTCCACTTACCTTAGCTCGGTAGCTCGACGATTCGTCGGCCGTATTTCACGAAACTAAATCCGTAGGAATGCTCTCTGCTGCTAAATACCTCGGTATCTGAGGTTAATTTGAGTTTGGACAGTGTTTAGCAGCGTAATCGGACGAAAATTATATTATTTCTTCGTTCTTTTTTTCCTTCTCTGCCGGTTTGCTCTGTTTCCTGGAAATTTATAAGTGTTTTAATCATTTAAAACCGAAGTGGGGCTTTATATACTTGGGCCTGGACAAGGCCAACGTGTCACGGAGCCAACGCGGAGGCCTCACCTCCGTGACACGTTGCCATCGCGGAGGGGTTCTGCCTCGGCTCCTTCCGCGATGGTTCGACAGGTTTCTCGTCCGATCTTTTTCTCGGGCCTTTCTCTAGCACGTATGGCCTTCAAATATGCTTAACCAACGTGCGAATAGGTCATTTAGGTGCCGGGAATTCTACGGGGTATAACAGAAAAGCTTCTCCGTATGCGGTATGCCTCTCACCACCTCGTCCGAAACCTCCCAAAAGAGTATCTTGACCTCCTCATCCAAGCCCGCTTTGTGGTGCGTTAGCGCTAATAGTGTTTAAAATGGATCCTCCAACAACTAGCTTAATTAATCATCATCACCCTATCATTAAGCCTCCTAACCTCCATCACTTGTTTCCTCAACTCTCTATCTACTAGGATTCCTACTTCATTCCTATCCCTTGTACCTCCCGAGTACCACTACTTATACCTGTCCACATCTCTCGCCTTAGTTCCTACCATTTTGGTTGCATGAACGCAAACTATGTTAATCTTCCTCTTCTTAAGAATCTTCACTAGCTCAATGGACTTCCCTGTTAACATCCTTATGTTCCAAGACCCAACTCTTAGCTTGGAAGCTCCACTAACCCACATATCATCCCTATCCGGTACCCCCGTCCCAAGTTTCCCAAAATGGCGCCTTATATCTCTGCAAAGCGTAAGGGTATTCATATTACAAATCTTACTAGAACTGCTTATTTTTATCAAAAGCTTGTGATTTAGTTTTTGATGCTGTAAGTAGGGGAAAACAATTCTTAATTGTTGGTACCAAAAATAAAGAAGCTGATTCAGTAAAGTGGGCTACAAAAGGCCCGGTGTCATTATGTTAATGAAAAATGGTTTGGCGGCATGTTACCAAATTGGTCTACTTTAGAAACAAGACTTCATAAGTTCAGGGAACTTTCAAAATAAGGTATCAATGGCCATCAAAGCAAGAAGAGATAATTGCCAAGTGTTACATCAGAATTTGGGTCCTTATGGAATGCCTTACATTGATGGCTGTTATGACTTCCTAATAGTTGTTGAACTAAATAGGAGCTGTTAGGCTGTCTTTATAGAGTAAAGCATGGAATAAAAATCAAATTGAAGACTAACTATCAACACTTGTATCTTGGTTTCTTATTGTTACTTGTCTTGTAGTACTATTATAATGCACTGTGGACCCTCAGCAGATATTTTTGTTAACTAGAAACTGCATTCATTTTCATAAGCTCTTGAATGAAGAGGGGGATAGGGATATCGCGCTGGGAGAGTTAGAGCACACTGAGAGTCGTAAGAATTTTGGGTATTGTTGTAGCATAAATTTTACGGAGGTTGAGGGGGTGATTTGTAAGATGAAGAGAGGAAGAGCAACTGTATCAAGCGAGATTCCTATGGATTTTTAAAAGATTGTAGGAGAAGTAGGGTTGAAGTAGCTGACTCAGTTGTTTAATGTGATCTTTAGGACGACTAGAATGTTGAAAACATAGAGGGAGGGTATTATGATTTCGGTGTACAAAAACAAGAGTGATATCCAAAATTGCAACAACTATAGAGATATAAAGCTGCTAAGCCATACTATGAAGGTTTGAGAGAGGGTGGTAAAGATGAGGATGAGGTGGGATGTGATCATCTTTGAAAACCAATTTGGATTTATGTCGGACGGTCCACTGCAGAAGCCATTCACCTTGTAAGAAGACTGGTGGGACAGTATAGGGAGATGAAGAGAGACTTACATATGGTGTTTATTAATTTAGAAAATGTCAATGATAGAGTCCCTAGGGAGGTTCTGTGGAGATGTTTGGAGTCTATAAGTGTACCTGTGGCTTATATTAGGGAAATTAACGGCATGTATGATAGTGCCAGAACCTGGGTGAGAATAGTATGAGGAGATTCAGAATACTTTTTGGCTGTGATGGGGTTGCACTAGGGTTTAGCCCTTAGCCCGTTTCTCTTTGCCTTAATGTTGGATGATTTGACACGACATATATAGAGGGAGGTGCCATGGTGTATGTTGTTTGTAGATGACATAGTGATGCAAATCAAGTTTCATTAAGACCTTGCAAAGTGGAGTTCAAGGGTCTTTCATCATATCATTACTTCAGATGCTTAGAGGGTGCTTGGATTAAAGCCTTGAAGCTCAAAAACATACTAAAATGGAAGTACAAGACTCTACTTGGAAGACTACTTAGGGCACAGAGAAGGAAGCTACTTATGCAAAAAGTGACTATTCTTAAAGTCACAAGTCATCAGGCCTAAGTAGATTAAGAAGACCCTTGTTTCATTAAGGATATTTATGTAATAGTTAGATTAGGCTATAAATAGTGGAGAATAGCTCCTTTAGACTTGGATTATTTTGGATATTGAATTTTGAAGAGTGATACTCTTGTGAGAGTTGAGGCTAGGGTTTTTGTTGCTACCCAGTATTGATGGGATTGCTTTCTTGAGGATTCATTCCTCTTGAAGATATCTTTATAGAATTGGTGCTTGTTTTGGTTCAATTAATTGAAGGTTTTAGCTTTTTATAGCTATTATTATCAATTAATTTCTGTACTTGTGTCTTTCTCCTATCCTTCCTTTATTCTTCTTAGTTTTGGGATTTCGTTTCCGTATTTGATGTTGTATCAATTAGTATCAGAGCTGGGTATAGATTTGTTCCCACAAATCTAGACTTGATTTTGCAAAAAAAACAAGAAAGAAAATTCACCAAAATTTTGAAAAATTTCACTTTAATTCGTGTTTTTGACACTAGATTTGCATTCCCTTGTGTTATTTGAATCTAAATCCGTGATTTCAACTGGTTTGGAGTTCTGAAGTAGAATTCACCTTTGTTGAGCTTCAAGGTTTGATGAACTTGAAGATGAGTCTTGTTGATTAAGGTGAAATTTGAGTTTAAAAGATATTAGGTTTTGTTCTCTAGCTCGGAAAGAGTCTGCTCCAAAAATTTAAGGCTATTCCAAGAAGATTTGAGGGGTGTTGGAATTTAGAATATTCAAAGTGTTCTTGAGCTTTTTCTTGGAGAAGAAAAAGCAAAAAAAGGTACATTTGATTCAAGACCCCAATTGAAGAAGTGGGAAAAGGTGTTTTGAGACCCAAAAGTAGTAAATATTAAGTAAAGTAGGCTCAAGAATTTTTAAAATTCAGCATTTTTAGTATTTTCAGTGATTGTTCGTGCATTCAGTTCGTTCCCACGAACTTTTTCGTGTACCTGGGCAGTGAACTCTATTGGAAGATCGGCCCTCGTTTGTTCCAACGAACGTAGTTTATTGCCACAAACTATTGCTAAAGGAATTTGGTCCAAAAACATAGTTCGTTCCCATGAACTCACCCAGAGCCAGCCCCGGTTCGTTCCAACAAACTCCCAGAGGCTAGCCACAATTCATTCCAACAAATTGAGTTCGTTCCCACAAACTTCTCAGCCCTTGAATGATTTCAACCACTTCAAACACGATTTTCTTAGTACGAATCTTGATCCATTGGTTTCTTATCAATATTTTCCTACGTCGTTGACTTCATAACTTGATTTTAATTAGTAATTTTCCCTATTAAATATTATCAAGTTCTTTGTGTCTGATTTTCTTTCGTGCCAATTCTTTCTTGTGCTTTTCTTGTTTTGCTTCATTGCTAATTTCTTGGCTCATTTCTGTTAGTTTTAGAGTCGTCCGTATTCTTGAAATCAAAATCCATTCTATCCTTGAGGTTGGTTTGAGACTCTTGACAAGCGATTGACCGAATTGAATAGCAATGTTGGCTGGATCCTAGAGAGGCAAAAGGCACAAGTGCGTGAGGTAATTTAAGTGGTGCTAGCCAAGAACAAAGGAGTGCAAATACGAGTGATAGTGAGGAGCTTTTATTGCTAATCTTATTTGCTCATTTTGTAGGTACAAGGAATTATAAGAAAACCTAATGTTTCGGGGAAAGGTATACCCAAGGAGGCGAGCCCTTGAAACAAGAATATTAATGTTTGTACGAGATTCTATCTTATCTTTGATGACTATTACTATGCAACTCCATCATTCCTAATGTGGTTGAATTGTTAGGTATACCGTCTGTGTTGAAACGAGACACTCACTTTAACAAGGAAGGATATTGGGTTAGTGAGCATGTGAAGATCTCCTTGTCAATTGGTGAATACCAAGAGGAAGTTTGGTGTGATGTGCTTCCCATGGACACTTGCAACTTATGTTTGGGGCATACTTGGTTACAAAAGCATGAGATTTCGTATGAACAATAGTGGTACGATTATGTAATGGATGGACTAAAGAGGGAAACTTCTCTTTCCACCCACTTCTCCTAATCTTTACCGAGGGCTCTTGGACACATATTTCGAGACTCATGGATATGAGAGATAAAAGATTGAGGAGCAAGGGAGTGAATCATGGCAAATTGTATGGAGTGAAGTGAGATAGTTGCCACAATACCAATCTAACCTTTTTATTTGTCCTCTAAGTAAGAAATCTTTTAGGTACAAGGGCGACGGATGGAGGAACACAAGTTTCTAATATGGGAGCCACACTTGATATGATAATGACTATGATCGTCTCCTTGGACAAACAACTTTGATGTCGCCCAAGTGCACGCAAGCACACATGGTCGTCAAGTAATATAGGACCGGATGCCCCGATTATCGTACCTATAGAGACTTGTCAGTTTGATCATTATAAGGTTATTACTTTATTTTGCTATGCTAACAAACAATTAAAATGGGGAATGGTTTGGAGAATTAACTAATAAAACTTTAAATCTAAAACAAACTAAAGATTGTTGCATGCTTGGTTTTACTTAAATGATGATGAAAATCTAGAGAAATGACTCTTGTTTAGTTTCAAGTTATCTAAAACAAACTAAAGATTGTTGCATGCTTGGTTTTACTTAAATGATGATGAAAATCTAGAGAAATGACTCTTGTTTAGTTTCAAGTTGAGTTTTCAAGATGTTATTACACTAGAACGATTCTTCTTGTCGTTGCTAGTTGCATGTTACTATCCCATTTCTTGCCACTATCCCTAGCATCCAAGAATTATCTCATGAACCCTAATGCCTATATTTCTATAGTCGTAGGAGAAACATGAAGTGGAAAAACGATTACTTAATCATCATCATTCAAAAGTAACATAATAAAGAAGAGAAGAAGCCTAGTGTAGAACTTGTCTTTCTTCTAAACAGCTTACAAGTCTCCACAAATGAAATACGGAATGTAAAAATGATCAAAAGATGCCTAACAAACGCCCTAGAGGATGTGTTTATAGTTGAGCCTTCAAATGACACTTCTGCCCTCTAACACTTAGCTTTAAAATTGTTGATTAATTGCCTCAGTTACTTCAGTAACTAGTCAAAAGAAGTTGCTTGTTTTTCTCCTGTTTTTAGCTAGCTTCAACAATGTTAACTTAGTTGCTGTTTTTTAGGAGTTGTGATTTTTAGGAGGTTGTTGATCATGGAATCATGTACAAGGTAGTTGCTTAAATCTAGGGTCTAGTTGTTGAATATTTTTGTATTTAAAAAGCATTTCAACTCAATGAAAAAATCATCTTTCCAGCAGAAAAATATTTCTTCTCTTCTTCTTGCCTTTATTTATGTTCTTAGAGTTAAAAAAGGATTAAAACCTCTAACAAAAGTGGTGTCAAAACACTCTTCTTAAGGGACCTGTAATTGAGGGAAACACATTTCTTTTTTTTTTCTTCTATGGATTCAAAAACTCCTTTCACTGCACTAGCACCACCTGTCTTCAAAGGTGAAAGCTATCATATCTGGGCAGCCAGAATGGAGGCTCATATGGAGGCAAATGATCTTTGGGAAGCTGTTGAGGAGGACTACGAAGTTCTTCCCTTGCCTGCAAATCCAACCATGGCGCAGATAAGGAATCACAAGGAGACGAAAACAAGAAAATCAAAGGCTAGAGTGACGTTATTTGCTGCAGTCTCATCTGAAATCTTTGTCAGGATTATGACAATGAAATCAGCATTTGAGGTATGAAATTTCCTAAAGAAAGAATATGAAGGAGATGAATGGATCAAAGGAATGCGTATTCTCAACCTAATTAGAGAATTTGAACTCCAGAAGATGAAGGATTGAGAGACAGTCAAAGAGTATTCTGATAGATTACTCAACATTGCTAACAATATAAGATTACTTGGCTCTGAAATTTTTTGATTCCAGATTGATTCAAAAAATTCTTGTAACAGTCCCAGAAAGGTTTGAAGCAACTATTTTCTCACTGGAAAATTCTAAGGATCTGTCAAAAATTAGTTTGGCGGAACTATTAAATTCTTTGCAGGCACAAGAACAGAGAAGACTTATGAGGTCTGAAGGATCTGTTGAGGGTGCATTACCTGCAAAAAAGTTCAGTCAAACCAGGGAGACAAATGAAAGAAGAAGTGGAACAAGAGGGAAAACTCAGGTTCTCATTCTCCTAGGATAATTAGGGGAACAACACATGATTTTCCTCCTTGCAAGCATTGTGGAAAGAAGGGTCATCCACCGTTCAAATGCGGGAGAAGGCCAGATCAGCAGTGTGAGAAATGTCAGAAAATGGGACATCATCAAAAGATTTGCAAAGACAACACTCAACAAAATAATGCTGCACAGGTAGTTAGTCAAGAAGATGAGGAGCTCTTCAGGTACAAAACTAATGAAAGACGTGTTTTTTGTACCTAATATAAGTCATAGTTTGTTAAGTGTTGGCCAGATTCTTGAGAATGGTTTCAAACTTCTCTTTGAAATAAATTATTGTCAAATCAAGGATGAAGATGGGAAAAATTTGTTCAAAGTAATGACAAAGGAAAAGAGTTTTATATTGAATCCTTTAGAGCATGAGCAAAAAGCTTATTCTGCAATTAAGATCAATGCAGAAGTTTGGCAAAAAAGGCTCGGACATTTCAACCATGCTGCTGTAATGAACTTACAAAAGAAAGACTTGGTTCAAGGGCTTCCTAACCTTGAAGATGAAATACCAGATTGCAAAACTTGTCGATTTGGCAAGCAAACAAGGCTTCCTTTCAAGAAAGCAACCTGGAGAGCTACTAAAAAACTAAAATTAATCCACACAGATCTGGCTGGTCCTTACAAAACTCTGTCACTCAAAGGAAGTAAGTATTACATAGTTTTCATTGATGATTATACAAGAAAGTGCTGGATTTACTTTCTCAGGTTCAGGTCAGAGGTTGCTGCCATTTTCTGGATACTCAAGCAGTGGACCGAAACTCAAAGCGGGTGTAAGATTCAAGCTTTAAGGTTTGAAAATGGAAAGGAATACACATCTGAACAATTCAATATATTTTGTGAAGAAGCTGGGATTGAGCACCAACTCACTACTCCATATACTCCACAACAAAATGGAGTTAGTGAGAGGAAGAATCATACCATAATGGAGATGGCTAGATGTTTGTTGTACGAGAAGTGTTTGCCAAAAGAGTTCTGGGCAGAAGCTGCACATACCTCAGTTTTTCTACTCAACAGGCTTCCAACAAAAGCATTAGAAGGAAAAACACCATTTGAAGTCTAGTATGGTTATAAACCTTTTTTAAAAAATCTCAAAGTGTTTGGATGCTTGTGCATTACTTATGTGTCACAGACTAAAAGAGATAAGCTTGATAAAAAGGCGGAAGCTGGAATATTTGTGGGTTACAGCACTGTTTCTAAGGCCTACAGAGTTTTTCAACCTCATACAAGAAAAATTCTGATAAGTAGAGATGCACATTTAATGGAGGATGAACAATGGAACTGAAAGAATCACAATCGGTAATTAATTCCAGATCAAAGTACAACGCTCCAGCTGAAAGAAGATGAATTGGTAGACGACGTCCCAATAAGAGGCACACGATCTCTCTCTTATATCTGTCAGAGATGCAGTATGGTTGTTCTTGAGCCAACAGATTTTTGGGAAGAAGAAAAAGATCCAAAGTGGATAGCTGCAATGAAGGAAGAACTCATCATGATTGAGAAGAATCAGACTTGGAAACTTGTGAAAAGATCCGAAGAAAGGAAAGTCATAGGAGTGAAGTGGATTTTTAGAACCAAGCTGAATGCAGATGGCTCTATCAACAAGCACAAAGCCAGACTTGTTGTAAAGGGGTATGCTCAAATTTTTGGTATTGATTTTTCTGATACATTTTCTCCTGTTGCTAGATTAGAAACCATAAGATTATTGTTGGCTATAACTGCACAAAAGGGTTGGAAAGTGTTTCAGTTGGACGTTAAATCAGCATTCTTGAATGGCTTTCTTGAGGACGAAATTTATGTTGAGCAACCTGAAGGATTTGCAGTTAAAGGACATGAAGATGAAGTGTATCAGCTCAAGAAAGCTTTGTATGGATTAAAGCAGGCGCCCAGAGCTTGGTACAGCAGGATTGATGAACATTTGGTGCAGCTGGGTTTTAGAAAAAGCCTAAGGAAGCTACTCTTTACATTAAAGGTGATGAAATCAATTTTATTGTTATTTCATTATATGTAGATGACTTGCTGGTTACAGGAAGCCATGATGAACTTGTTAAGAAATTTAAAGAAGATATGCAGCATACTTTCGAGATGACAGACATGGGAGAAATGATTTATTTTCTGGAAATGGAAATCAAGCAAGAGCAAAAAGAGGTGTTCATCTGTTAAAGGAAGTATGCAAAAGACATTCTGAAAAAGTTTAGAATGGAAAATTGCAAAGAGACAACTACTCCAATATGTCAGAAGGAGAAGTTGAGCAAAAATGATGAAGCTGAAAAAGTGGATGAGACTCTTTACAGGAGTTTGGTTGGATGTCTCACGTATCTTACAGCAATTAGACCCGACATTTTATATGCTGTAAGTCTCCTATCTAGATTCACTAATTGTGCAACTAACACTCATTTTAGAGCAGCTAAAAGGGTGATAAGATATGTTAAGGTAACACTGAATTTTGGAATCAAGTTCTGTGCAAATCAGAAGTACGTTTTGCAGGGGTATTCTGATAGCGACTAGGCTGGTTCTTCTGATGACATGAAGAGAACTTCGCTTTATTGTTTTAATCCTGGCTACGGGGTATTTTCTTGGTGTTCTAAAAAGCAAAAGATTATTGCACAATCTACTGCTGAAGCTGAGTTCATTGCAGCAACAACTGCTGCAAATCAAGCCTTATGGCTTAGAAAAGTGTTGCTTGATCTGAATTTAAAGCAAGAAAAGTGCACAAATGTGTTTGTGGATAATCAAGAAGCTATTGTTATCTCAAATGATCCTGTTTTTCATGGCAAAATCAAGCATTTTAATATCAAATTATTCTTTCTCAGAGACGCGCAAAAAGAAGGATCTGTTGGGTTAAAGTACTGCAAGACGGATCTTCAACTGACAGATATGTTTACCAAAGCCTTGCCAAGGAGTAGATTTGAATTTCTCAGAGAAAGGCTTGGAATTTGCAGCAACTGAAGCAAGGAGGAATGTTGATTAATTGCCTCAGTTACTGCAGTAACTAGTCAAAGGAAGTTGCTTGTTTTTCTTCTGTTTTTAGCTAGCTTCTGCAGTGTAACTTAGTTGCTGTTTTTAGGAGTTTGTTATGATTTTTAGGAGGTTGTTTATCATGGAATCATGTGCAAGATAGTTGCTTAAATCTAGGGTCTAGTTGAATATTTTTCTATTTAAACAGCATTTCAGCTCAATGAAAAACTCATCTTTCCAGCAGCAAAATATTTCTTCTCTTCTTCTTGCCTTTATTTATGTTCTTAGAGTTAAAAAGGATTAAAAACTCTAACAAAAATCAGCAATTTCAGCTTTGAAATGGGTCTGGTGTGCTGCCCCACCTATCTCACCACAAAGTTAGTCAAATTTTCTCTGAAGAGTAGGTCCGGGATAGGCCTGGTGCACCGCTCCACCTATCTCACCGAGGAGTTAACCAATTTTCTGCACTTCTAATACCTCTGGCGCGCCACTCTCACCATAGCACCAAAGTGTTAGTCAAATTTATGAACATTAGGACCCCTTTGGCGTGCAGCCCCCTCCAGCCACCAGAACTTTGGGAATTTTCTCTAAGTTTGGAACGCTCTGGGGCTCCACACCCTCCATCTCGCCAAGGTGTTGAATGAACATCCTCTGAAGTTAAGGACTTGGCGTGAGGCGCCAGCCATAGCCCTAGAAATAATGAAATTATCTCATGAAGTTGAGGACTGGGCGCCAGCCATAGCCCTCGAACCTTCTTCTCAGCTTCTCAAACCTTCAACCTTGGTTCATTTTAGGTCGTTTTCCCTTGGTTTCCTGCTCAAAACACCTCAAATCGTTTGTTAGCATACAAAACACACAAATATATGAATTTATGCATTTCATAAGAATTATAAATTCAAATCAAGGTAAAAGATGGGCAAAAATAAGGCAAATGGGCATAGAAATATGCCCAACATCAGGCTTGAAGTGTGTTCCAACACTTTGAGGGGAATTTCACCCCAAGGTAAAGAGTATCCTTCTTGTCTTCTAGGTACAATAGCTAAGCTTGACACTTCAAATATTCCAAATGAACAAAGTGTGAGTGATAGCTTGTCTTCATGTGAATTTAATGATTCTAAATGAAATTGCCAAAATATTTTCCTTTGAACTGTTTGAAAGTTATCCAACCATATATTGATAATGTCTTTATTGAGAGGGTTCATACATTGATTGATCCTATTGAGTGACCAAATTGATCCTTCTTGCAAGATCAATTTGTGCCCACCTAGTGTTAACACTTGTGATTTGAATGATATTACATTATCGTGTGAAGCTTGTAATGATCAACTTGTTTGAAAAGTGATAGTTCACTAATTGAGGTATTTGGTGATGTGTTAAGTGAATCTCAATTTAGTGATGACATTGATAGGGTTGGTCATTTGAATAGGAGTGACTCTTTGAGCATGTCTCTTTTTGAAGATCCTGTTACTTGTTTTGCTCAAAAAGGTCATATGAATGAAAATTCTTTAAAGGATGACATTTGTCTTTTTGAGAATAAGATTGCACGCTTTGACTTTTCTTCTTTGATTGATTGTTCTCTCTTAAAGTATAATGTCTTATTTGATGATGATGAGATCATCTTTAATGATGTATCTAGTGGTGCGGAATATGATGTCTATGTAGCTCTTTGTGAAGGCTACAACTTGTATGATAACCCACTATGGGATGTTGAGAAAAAAGGTGATGCTCGCTTTCAAATGATTACTTCTTCATTGAGTATTCAAATTCTTAATGATATGCTTTATTATGTCCATGATCTAATAGTGAGCTTATATACGATGATACCTTGGATGAAGTCATTTTGAGTGACACCTTTCTTTACTGTCTATTTACATATGATGATGCCCACTCTTGTGTAGGTGGAATATCTTATGTGGGAAAGGGAATTTAATCGGGCGATCAGTTGTTATCTTAACCAAGATGGGTGGATAATCTTTTCTTTTGACCTCAACGACCCTTTGAATGTGTGTGCGTTTGTCACTCTACCGTCTTGGACTAACCAAGTTCTTAGTGCTTCATGTGAAAGTTTGTCCTTCATAAAAATAGTTGATGCTTGGCTATATCACATACTTGCACATCGTTGCATGTTGCTAGGTTTCATAACCATTGCACTAATCCTCATGCTATGAGGTACTTGTTGTTTGTCTTCCCTATGATTTTGCAAGGTTTAGATTCGAGGATGAATCCTTTTCAAGAAGGCGAGTGATGCAAACCAAGTTTTATCAAGGCCTTGCAAAGTGGAGTTCAAGGGTTTTTCATCAAATATTATTTCGGATGCTTAGAAGGTGCTTGGGTTGAATCCTTGAAGCTAAAAAATGTGCTAAAATGGAAGTACAAGACTCCACTTGGAAAACTACTTAGGACATGGAGAAAGAGGCTATTTATGCAAAACGTGACTATTCTTAAAGTCACAAGTCATGGCCTAAGTAGATTAAGAAGATCATATTTATTTCATTAAGGTTATTTATGTAATAGTTAGATTAGACTATAAATAGTGGAGAATAGCTCCTTTTGACTTAGATTATTTTGGATATTGAGTTTTGAAGAGTGATTCTCTTGTGAGAGTTGAGGCTAGGGTCTTTGTTGCTATTCAATGTTGATGGAATTGCTTGCTTGAGGATTCATTCCTCTTGAGGGTGTCTTTATAGAATTGGTGCTTGTTTTGGTTCAATTAATTGAAGGTTTTAGCTTTCTATAGCTATTATTGTCAATTAGTTCCTTTACTTGTCCTTCTCCTATCTTTCCTTTATTGTTCTTAGTTAGGGTTTTGTTTTCATATTTGATATTATATCACATAGTTTGATTGACGAGACGTGTGAAGAGTTAATGAGAGGCTGAAGATTTTGAGAATGTAAAGGTTTTAGATTAAGCAGGAGTAAGACAGAGTACTTGGAGTCCAAGTTTAGTGACATATCACATGAGGCGAAAGTGGAGGTGAAGATTGATACACAAGCTATTCTTAGAAGACGTAGTTTTAATTATCTTTGGTCCATAATACAAGGTATCGAGGATATTGATGAGGATGTGGTGCACCGCATTGTAGTGAGATGGATGAAATGAAGGCTCGCTTGTGGGGTTTTGTGTGATAAAAGCGTGTCACCAAGGCTTAAAGGTAAGTTTTACAAAATGGTGGTTAGACCTACTCAGTTGTATGAGGCAGAGTGTTGGCCAGTCAAAAATGCTCATGTGTCAAAAGATGAAGGTAGAGCAGATGAGGGTGCTCAGATGGATGTGTGGGCATACTAGGAGGGATATGATTAGGAACGAAGATATTCGGGGTAAGGTAGGAGTAACCTCTGTGAAGGACAAGATGAAGAAAGCTAGGGTGAGATGGTTCAGGCACGTGCAGAGAAGATGCGCGGATGTACTAATGAGGAGGTGTGAGAGGTTAGCCATAATAGGTGTTAGGAAAGGTAGAGGTAGGTCGGAAAAGAACTGTGAAAGGTGATTCAACAGGACATGGTTCACATTAAATTGACTGAGGACATGACCTTAGATAGGAAGATTTGGAGGTCGAGGATTAGGATAGAAGGTTATTAAGTAGTCGAGTGGTGTAGCACCTTTAAAGGGTCAATTTACTTCGCTACTTTTCTCTTTTTAGTAGTATCACTATTTAGTAAGTGAGTAGTGTTTTTTTTATTTCGATTTATTGTTTCCTGTTGCTTCATTGGTTGTATCTGTGATACCGGTATCTTTTCTAATTGCTTTGGTGTTGCTATTTTATTGTCAGATTATTCTTGCAATTATATTTGGATAAGTGTTCTTTTGAGCTAACGATCTATCAAAAACAAGTCTCTCTACCATAAACATAGGGGTAAGGTCTATGTACATCTTATCCTCCCCAAACCCCACTTGTGGAATTACACTGATTATGTTATTGTTGTAGAAATTGCATTCTTTGAAAATGGTTCTTGGGCAGTTCAGATACTACTTCATTCTTTAAGATGCATAGAGGATCTCTAATAGATATTTTATATAATTTAGTCATATGGATTATTAATAAGGGAAAAGGGTAAAAAATACCCTTTTACTTTTGGCTATTAGTTAAGTTTGTGCCTAGTTATATTATAGGACTAAATATACCATTGATGTTACTAAACTTAACAAATGCACCCCTCAATTGGATGAATTCGTCTAATTCAACTAAAATTACCCGATTTTCCTTAAATAACCTGAAGCCCTCTTTTAACCGGACACAATCCACCTAATCAAACTAGCCTATCGAATATACCCAAGAGAAATTACATTGAATAAGAGTAATTAGTGGTTTACAATATTTTTTGCCGTTGTTGCCCCTTCCTGATGTGTAAAATTCAAGTGAAACCCAACTTCCAAGCTCCTCGCTGTGAACGAAACCAGAGAGCACAGCTCTGTTCGTCCCTTTTTGAGAGTAACTAACAAAACATTACTTGGTAATGGTAGTACTTACGGCTTTTGCTTATTATTTTTTATTTCATTTTCCCCCAATTGGCAGCCATTGAAGCTCCATCAATGGTAGCTTCAGTTCGTGGGTCAAAGGAAGAAAATGACCAGACCTGCTCCAATCTCTAAAAACCTCCTTGTTTTTCAGTTCATTTCTTCATTTCAAGGTAATCTGTGTTCTCTTGTAAACGACCAGACCAAAGACCTGCTCCAATCTCCAATCTCCATCAATGGTTTATGCAAGAATATTGTAAAACACTAATTACTCTTATTCAATGTAATCCGTGAGTTCTTTTTGGGTATATTTCATATGGGTTAGTTTGATTAGGTGGGTTAGGTCGGGTTAAAAGAGGGATCCTGATTATTTAAGAAAAATGGGTAATTTTAATTGATTTTAGGGGACTTCGTCCAATTGAGGAGTATATTTATTAAGCTTAATAACGACAGGAGCATATTTGACCAAATAGTATAATTAGGGACAAACTTAGCTAATAGATGAAAGTAGAGGGATATTTCTGACCCTTTCTCCTATTTCATAAAAAACCCTAGGAGACCTATTTGGTACTCACTCTTTGAACAGGGTTCTTGTGCAGTTCTGGTGTAGCCACAGCACTGTTCCTTTAAACGTGATTATCTCACAGGTGATCCTTTTCTCTATTATATCTCTAGAATAATACATAGCAAGTATTGAAATGCCAAGTGAACTAGTCTTGGGCTAGTCACATAGAGTCTGAAATCATCTTTGCATAAACTTTTGGTTACAGATGGGGACGCGGTGTGGAAAGGCTCTTGTAGCTGAAAGTGTTCGAGACTCACTTCACAGTTGGTGTAAAAGAGTGAAGGACAGGTCAAAACGAGATGCTCTACGCTCTATAACTACTAGATCAACATGTTCCCTTGGATTGACAATTGATGAGGGGGATGAGATAGCAACAGTGGCGTCAGTAACTTTATCTCCATGTTCCTCTAGAGGCTCATTTCACCACCTAGATGAGAATGTTTTGTTGAATGATCAGCAAGAAGATTGGATTGTTGAAACTTCAAACCAACCAGAACATGAACCATCTTTCAGAAACAGGGAATGTTCATGTGATGCTCTGGTCACTAGTACAGAGGAGATTGTGGATGATGAGAGGCATTCATCTGAACCTCTGGAGAATGTGGATAATGATGATGATGCAGACAAGACGGAAACTCTCTTCGAGCTGTTCCTAAAGACATGAATTTTTCTCATGCTACACTAGTATTTATTCTGTACATTATACACCCAGCTACACTATCCGACTAGCCCAGAGCATTTTGTGCACGGGAGAAGCCCTTTTTACATGAGTATTTATTGTTGCCTTTGCTATCTGGCAAGGGAGACCACTTCACTATGATAAAACTAGATTAGGCTTCTATGTCGTAACTCAAAATGAGCATACATTGATTTGCAAAGGACAGTCTGATGAACAAGGATGAATATATGCCTAATTTTACATGGGAATTTTTCAGTTGATAACATTAGACCTTCAAGATGTTTTTGTTTTTACGCCCTGTAACTCTTTTCCACCTAGGCTTGGGAATAACAGAGAAATTATTAATGAAAAGCCTTCCTCGTCATTAATAAAATATATTTGTGACAAAAAATGTAATCACATCTGAGACTTTGTTAATTTTTCAATAGCCCCAAGACTATGGAATAAAGTATTACCTTGGATATATATATATATAGACTAAAGTTTTAATGGTGTTTCTCTAATGTAGCGGAACAGATGAGATAAATTCCATTTTGTCTTGGTTGGACATGGATTACATTTGCCATCTGCGCATGAAATTTCAATCCCGTTCACTAATGGCGTACAATTTAGCAGGTGAATCTGAAACTTGTTAAAAATAGATGAAAATTAACACTTGCATCATTATTTAAAAAGGAGATAAGAGTTGATAAATTTAAAAGAGCTACATGGCATCTTATGTGATAACAAAAGAGGCACATTATCAAAAGTAAATGCTCAACAAACAAATGAAGTGTTCTTTTTTATTTTTGTGGGTGGGTGGGTGGGTGAACAAATGTTGAACTTAGCCAGTAAGTTCCTCTTCCTTGTGGGTCTCAATGGTAACATCAGACTGTGGGTAAGCAACACAGGTGAGTACAAATCCTTCAGCCATTTGGTCATCATCAAGGTAGTTGCCATCAGACTGATCGACTGTTCCAGCAGTAACTTTTCCAGCACAAGATGAGCAAGAACCAGCCCTGCATGAGTAAGGAAGGTCATGCCCTTCTTCCTCAGCTCGGTCAAGAATGTAGACATCATCTGGGCAATCAAATTCAACAGGTCCATCTGGCGTAACAAGCTTCACTTTGTAAGTGGCCATGCAAGTAATCCTACCACCCCTCTGAGATTTAAGCCCAAACAGAGCTTGGCCAACATTTGGTATGGCTTTGAGGCTAGTCACAACTGGCTTTCTTGGAAGGAAAGAAGTGCTAACCATGGTACCTGAAACACTAGCCATTTTTAGAATTCTTTTCTTTGCTCTCTCTCACTTGAGATATGAGGATTGAACAAGGGAGGGGCTTGTGGATATAGTGTGCTTTGGAGAAGGGTAAGGGAGGTTTATCTTCCACGTGTCAATATGCTGTGGCTAGCTTTATCTGTTTATCAACATAGAGGGATTCACCAGTCATTTTGTGAATGTGATGGTCACTCAAAATCAAGCTTCGATTTTAGCCCTTCATTCTCAAAAGGCTTGTGGCTTTAATTTTGTCCCGTCTTAGTCTACCACAATTTAAACGGAAAAAAAAAGAGGATATGCTATTGGCATAAAAGGGAAATTTTCCCCTTATAAATTTACAAGAGCCAGAAAAAAACAGATGGCCAGGAATGGATTACCTGAGACTCCGTTTGTTGTGTTTTTTTATTGGAAGGTCTCAATCAGTTTATATGTCTGATCATTAAGATGACTTTTTAATCTGAATACTTCATAATTAAAGTAATTTTTTTTCACTATTTGAATGTGTGTACCGGATAAACTATGTCCCTCTGTGTACCGGATAAACTATGTCCCTCTAACGGACTCTCCCATTGGGGTCGAGACATTAAATGGAACGTCGAGTATAACAAGTTTCCTATTCAAGCACGACACAAAGTATTAAAACACAAGAATAAGTAGACATTGGATCTATTAGTGCAAAAGAATGATGAGAACATGCGGAAAGTAGACATGTAACACATGTTGATTGAACTTTTCAAAAATATCAACGGGTATTTTGAAGGATCCAACATGAGCCGATAACATTTTGAAAGAGTTCGAACAACATAAACCATTGCATTAGATGTATTTACATCTTGTCTGACATAAACACACGAGGAGCTCCCCCTTCCTGAGCTCCTTGTCTACAGTACCCTATGTAGATAGAGTAGTAGCTTGGCTGACTGGGGGGGGGGGGGGAGGACTGGGGGTTGAACGGTAGTAAGAACCCTGTGGTCTAGCTGAATATTGAGTTGAAATACCACTCTCTCAGGCAATATCTAACATAATGTCCAACTTATCACAAGTCTAACACTCCCTGCCTCTGGTCTTTTTGCACTAACCATAATGAGCTTCGCCAGAGCAAGTGCGGGTCCCTATCTCAGATGAACCCATATTTATGATGTTTCTACTGCCCCTAATAGAAAGAAGAAACTACAATTGATTGGGTTGGTCTTAAAGAACTTTGACCATGACCACCCCTACCCCCAGATGGAGCACTGCTAGTAGGTGTAACGTGAAAAACTCTCTTCTTATCTCGCTCAACATCCTTATAAGACTGCATGGCCTTCACTGGTGGCAACATCAACCACGTCCAGATATGAATCATGACAACTTTCACTATTAACAAATTTCACTACCCTGTCCCTCTCAATATGGACCAAGTAAGATGCATAACAAGTTAAGTTAGTGAACATAACATCATACTCAAACACAGTCATGACTATTTTCTTGAACTGCTCAAATTGTCACCACCTTTCATTAGGTTGACTCGATGGAATGAAATTCTCCATGAATAAGTCCACAAACTTAGTCTAAATAAGTGGTGGATATCTAGCTAGTCTGCCCCTCTGATACAAAACTCACCAAGACCTAACTATACCAAAAAATAGAAAGACAGTAAACGCTACTTCACATATGTGTCTAGTATCAAAGGTAAAAAGAATCTTCTCACACTTCTATATGTACTTATGAGTAGTATTACTACCTGAAGTGTTCTCAGTCTCTGGTAGAAATTTCATAAAAGACTATCTTTCTCACACTATCATCAACAGTAGTAGTAGAGGTCCCACTCCACCCAACAGTACCAAGACTGGGGAACTATAATAGGAATATAGATCACAATTTCAGCTATTGGAATAGGTTCCTGATCAATATGAATAGTAGTAAGAATCTGAGAACCAATGATAGCATGACCTTTGTAACAGCTGGTATCCATGCCAGTTTAACTGGTTAAGGAGAATAAGATTCCAAGATGCTCAGTAGTTTCTCTACCACATTTGTAGGGAGGACTAGGAACTATAGTCTATAGGAGAATATGTTGTGCCTCAAGTACCACAGGCTGCATTATTCTCTCTCCTCCAATAGTTAGGGG
This sequence comes from Datura wrightii, assembly GCA_035772735.1. Classification (NCBI taxonomy): domain Eukaryota; kingdom Viridiplantae; phylum Streptophyta; class Magnoliopsida; order Solanales; family Solanaceae; genus Datura; species Datura wrightii. Next base: position 13,099,629 of record JASDFA010000002.1, read on the forward strand.
ACTACTTTCAATTGTCCTAGCAGGTGCAGTCCTAGGTTGAGTAGTCTGAGCATGGCCTGAGCACTCGTCCTACCATGTGCCCTAGGTATAACCTACACTAGTGGTGCCGCATCTAGTCCTCTAAGGGATGATCTCATTCTCACCATTTTTTAAGAAAACATTGAAGAATTAGATCTTAGTTCAAACTCTATCACACGAGACATAAATGAAGAAAGAAAAAGAAAAGAAACTTTTCTAAAATATCCATATAGCCTTATGCTCATAAAATATGATAGACAATATATCCATAAATAAGATTCTACTAGGACACTGTTCTTTAATTCACAAGACTCTAAAGCCTGAGATTTAATTCCAAAGCTTGTCACGATCCAAAATCATGGGCCACAGCTTGCACCTAAAGAGCCAATACCCTTAGGTGTACTAGGTTCTCTTACAACACCTTTATACTCAAAATAAAGTAGAACAATTAAAAAGCAAATCATTATGTTGATAATTCAAATAAAATAAACATAAAAAATCCAACAATGCATGTGTACTAAGCCACCCATATACAAATAAATTATCAAGGAGCACTATTAGACCCTGAATACATAAGTTGGGTTATAGTCCCGAATAGACAAACAAGAAAAACATCTAGCTTGAAGTGTCACCACGACTGATGTGGTTGACTCACCTCAACTAAAATTCACAAGGCATCGAATAGGATGTAAGCTAACAAGCAACCCCACTAATAGAATGCATTAAAGCAACTGTAGGATATACCCCACCATTATACCCCGTGTAGCTACTCTTAAAAAATAATGCATTAAAGGAACAATAAGATATACATAGATACATATATACATACATACATACATACATACATACATACATATATATACACACACATACATACACACACACACATATCAAATACTGTACTGAGCAACAAATAAGACATACAACAGTAGGTACAAGTTAATAACATCATGTATCTAATCATGAGCCCTTGAAAGTCAAGTCCACTAGCTTGGACATTCTAAACCATCGTCCTTTGTAAATTCTAAATGATCCACTAGATCGAACCATTTGGGCCCTTATAGATACTTGAGATTCATTTAGACCGAATATACATGGGCCTTCCCAGATACTAGAAATTTGATAGATCAAACAATCTAATATCGATATTATTATGCCCCAAATGTGAGGAGGCATAACTGGCACCCGGTGCCTACTTAACCGAGGTAGCCACTGAGACTCAGCTATAAGAAAGCAATTGGGCAAACAAGACCACAATAATAAAGCAACTATTTATAACTATGACACCAACAAGGTCACAATAATAAAACTAGAATATGGATAAGCCCGACAAGGCCACAACTCAACTGATAGAAACAACAATAAGATGATAAGTCTGCTATTAAACAATATATACAGAAGGCTGGCAAGGCTATAAAAGTTGAATAACTCACATATCTAGTCTACAAAGCCTCTAAGAGTACTAACAACCAATAGTCAGGATAGGACCCCGACCTACCTGTCAACTATACCAAAACTCAAAATAAGAAAAATTAAGCAACTACACTATCTGCTCAAGAAAGAAGAGAGCATGCTAACCAACAACTGAATATAATAGACTCCTACTGTAGAGGTCGATCTGAGCCTCTATCTACACCTGCAATACAAGATGCAGCATCCCCAGGCAAAAGGACGCCAATACGAATAATATGTAATGGTATGTAATACTGAATAAAAAGAGCATAAAGGTAATTGTAGCATAGACAAGTGTTGAAACAACCTGAACTTTTGGATGCCACACAAGACAAATAATCTGTAACTCAACTGACATCCAATGCAACTCAAATGTAGCACAACTTAAAATCAAATGCAGCTTTACTCTGTATACCTTTGTACCTCTATAACTTTCCACCAACTTAAGCTCAATGGTTATAATACAATAGTATGCTAGTGGTAACCATTAATGATCTGCCCAGCCAAAACGAGGTTTGTTAGTCAGAGACAATGATAGCCATATGAGGTCCATAATCTGCCTAACAGGTGGTAAAATGCATGTTCCATGACATGAACTCACATAAACTAGAACAGGACTCTAACTTTTAAAATTAAGAATAAAAAGAACTTTCAAAAATATCATGAAAAAGACTCGAATAAAGATCTGACATTTTAGTTCAACCTGGGTTCTTTTTCTTGTATGAATTCTTAGTAGTAAGACAAGTTCTAAACTAGTTCAATTCTATGAAATATGTGCATCTAACACAAAAAATATCTTAGTTCAATAAGTGAACAATGTACGACACTTTTGGGTTTTAATGGAATGATAACACGAAAATGAAGGTTTTCATATGTTGCTAGATTACAAGGTCAATAATGCTATACATTTAATGAGAAGAATGCGCTAGGTATAAGACACAAATATCAAATGCCCTCTTGAAGGGAATTCCTAGCAATAAAAATATAATAACTACAATAGTTCAACTCAGACAATTTTACAACTAGAGAGTACAAGGTCTCATAAATCGTAAGAGTGTAAGAAATGACAATGCTGGGTACTTAACACGGGCAAAATAGTTAAGATTACAGAACTCAAAGTTTAGAACAAGGATGATTATTAATTTGACTCCAACAAGTTCAGCCCAACAATAGATAAGATGACTTAAAATTTGTGCGACCCCAAGAGAAGGGTATTTCCTTACCTACCTTGAAAATAATTCTCATAACTTCACGAACCTACGCCATCCTCCTTCAACTAATCTACTATTACCAATAAGCTAGCTCAGCTTCTACACCCCTGTAATCAAGTTCAAATAGCCCACAACAATGACAAAGTTCAAAAACCCTGATATCAATGAGTAATTTTAATAACAACATAGAAACATAAATTAGCAATGAGTTAAAACTTGAAAATCCTTATCTTATAACCAAGATATACTTCAATGGAAGATTTTAAGTTTTCCACAAGATTCTCCTTCAATTTACCACACCTAAACTCGAAAACCCGTGAAATTAATGTCACCATAAAAATCACGGCAATAGAAACACTTTACAAACTTGGAAGATAGTGAATTATGGTTATCTTGCAGAATTCTCTTACCTTGAAACTATGGATTTATATGGAAGAAAGGAGATAGAGAGAGATGATTTAATTTCTGGAAATTTGGTTTGAATTATGATGGATTTGGGTGAAAATTTGCCTTAAATAGGCACTCGAACCCGCCAAGCCCAGTTGGGGGTGCGTGACCCATTTCCTTTCCGAATAGTCCATGGTAAAATGATCATGACTTTTTATTCCGACATCGGATTGGTGAACGGTTTGATGTTATGAAAATTAGACTTAAAAAATTGTAGTTTGATAGTTATTATGCTCTCTAACTCTTTATAGATAGGGAAATATGCTCGTCCCAGGTCAAACCATATATGAAATTATTTGAAATATTTTCCCGTGATAAAACTGTCAACTACAATTTTATTACCCAGCAACCTCGGCCTCTAACTTTTGTTTTATTCTTCAACAATCTTCATATATTAGCTTCTTGATATGACCAACCATTTGTAACCTTATTCTCCTGACATCTAATCATCGAACGACATAAAATGAGAAAAAAAAAGAAAATCTAACACGAATGTCTTCAACTTAGTGGGATAGTCATTTTAAAATATACGGGATATATAACCTTACCCCCTTAGGATCATTCATCCTCGAATGAGGGTAATACTGACGTGAGGATAAAATTTTATATGTTTAGCCATCATTTCACCTCACATTTGGTTGTTTAGTCGTACTTTAAATGCTAAAAATAGGTGTCGAGCTTACCTTTATTATTTTTGATGTGCAGAATGAAAATAAAGAGTTTTATCTAAAAATATGGGAAAGAGAGAGATTTTGAAGTTTGAGTAGAAACCACTTAAACCAACCCGGAGTTCATACTAGGTGTAAAACCAAATGTGGGAAGCAAGGTTACGAAAAATCAAGTCAAGGAGCTAAAAGGGCACTGTCACATTGCACTAAACGTAGCACCCAATGTCGCGACAATGGAATTAAAGCATGGAGTGCACCTATGCACTCATTTAATGAAGGTATTTTCATTTGGAGTCATTTTAGAAATCCTATATGTATTGTAAACACGTAGTTTTGAGGGTATTCAGGTCTGGAACAGAGAAGAGGAAGAGAACTCAAGAACTTTACATAGGTTTTCATTTTTGTAATCTTCTTTTGTCTTTGAAACAATTACCACTGATGATTCATTATCTTGTAACCAAGTTATGAGTCGCTAAATACTTTAGTTCTGGGTAATGGTTTAGACATGATAGTTGATGTTTGAAAGTTGTACATGTAATATAGTATTTTTCATTTATTGAGTTGCTTACTTTTTCTTGGCCTTAATTATTTAATTTTCTGGACAATTATCAAATACTATTTATGGCTCATAGATTGAAATCGAAAGAGGGAATCTGCAAGCATAATAAGAAAAAGTAGAGATTATTCACAAACTCTATTGGGAAGGGGGAGTGATTTACTAACATGGATAGGAATATACCGTTAGCATTGCTTAGTTGATACAAAAATTTTTTCACGTGCACTTCATTATCGATCGACGACCATAGAAATATAGGAGTTAGAAATAGTTAAGTAGTCTTTGGGACTTTGGACAGGGGCTCAGGAAGGGATATTAACCTGCTACTAGTAACTCAGAAAAATAATTTTGGTGTGCAATTTGAGAACTCAACTTGATTGTCAACCAACTATAACCTTGGATCTTTCTCTCATTTGATTTGAATCAAAACGAATTGTTGCTTTAGTTAACTATTCATCTGCCTTCATAAAATAATTAGTCACACAATGTTTCCCAAGAATGTTTTCCCCCAACTAAATAGTTGATTACTAAATTAAATTTCTTAATCTGTTTGACAAGTCCCTATGGGATCGATACTAGGACTAACCTCCTATATTACTTGTCAACTGTGTACATTTACACGGGCATTTGGATGCAACAATATCTATAAAATTGAGTTTTTAGGATTTTCTCAAAATTTAAGTACAGTTCTTTATGCAAATTGGACTATCTAAAAACATAAAACTTATCGCATACCAATCTATACGCCTCACAGGGTGATACAAACATAATATTCAAATAATTTAATCAAATTAAAATAGTATAACTCATCATTTATGCAAATGAAATGCATAACTTAAAAGTAAAAACTCACCTCACTTATGGTACTTCTGAACTATTCTTCTTTCATTTCGAACACTACCTGCTCATAATATACCGATTAGCTTCCTGATAAGTTAAATTATTTAATGCTCGTATAAGAATACATAAGCCACTATAAGAGCCTTTTTATCTTGAAAATAGGTGGGGATATCTAACTCTCATTTTTCTTGACTTCCCACGACATTTCTTTGATATATGCTCTTTAAAGTAATTTTATTGATGCTATCTCTTTAGTTCTCAACTTTAGAAACTTTTGATGAGGTACTTATTGTGTAGTATAAACATTCTTTGCTGACACCATACTAAAGGAATCTTTTATACGTTTTTATATGTATTCTGGGTGGATTGCTTGTAATTCTGATAGCAACTCAAGCACGTGGTCTATTCCTGAAAGGATTTTGTATAATTTGATATATTTTGTACTAAGCTTGCTTTTCATTATCGAATCCTGTAACAACCTTAATTTGTGAGATTTATAAGAAGTTATATTCCTTTAATATTAAACTCTAATCCTCAACATTGTATATCTGAGTGAGATCTCTTCTTGCACTAATCTTTTAACAATCATTCCTCTATAACTTTTACTTTCTTTTAACTTGCTGAACTAAGTTAGAATTAATAGATCAGAGTCCCCGATATTTAGATCCATCGATAAAAGGTCTACTCCTTCATTCCTACAAGATTTATAATTAGCTATCATAATGCTCAACTTAGTATTTATCTTCATATACTAACTCAATAAGGAATAAATAATCCTTCCCATTACTTTCAAAGTCTAGAACTTAGACTCGTAATATGTCCTTAATATCTGAATAGTGTACTTTAGACTGATTGTCTGGTTGTAGATTACACATTGTACTGAGGTTTATTGGAGTAATCAAACCTTTCTAAACTCTTCCAGAACCTTATTGTAAACTGGGGGGTGTCCATATTTGAATAATGGAAACTGGTACTTATTGTAAAAGCGGTCCAACCTCTTTTTGGCTTTATATATATATATATTGTCACGACCCGAGCTGGAAGCCCAGACCAAGACATGGGACCTAGAACCACGACTGGCTCCAAGTTGACCCATGATATGAACATAACAACTAAAGAGCATACATCAAAGTGGAGACTGAAAAATTAAACATGAATAAGCGGAAGTCTGAATAACATAACGATCATCCACGGAGTCAATACTTGACAAAGATAAAAGCCTACATAATGTCTGATAAGCTTTTAAATCTGATGAGCTGGTGGGACAACAACCCCAACTAACTTGCTAAAGTCTAAGATTGAAATAACATAATAAAAACTAAACTGAATGTCCTTGGAAGATGAGAACTCACCAACAATAGGAATTGAGTTGGACTGTGGAGGAGCTGGACTAACGGCGAAACTAAGTCTGATCGCTCGGACTTGTATCAAGAAATGATACAACCTAGAGTATGTGGTCAATACTTGAAATATACTGAGTATATAATGTAAGTAAAACATGCTGAGTAAATATTAACTAAAAATATAAATCAGTAGTATGTTAAATTTTGAATCTAAGACATATATAGTCATAAGCTAAGTATTATATCTAAAAAGAATGACTTAAGGTTAAAAATTGAAATCATATGACTTTTCATAGCTAAAATCATAAGTAAAAGCTCATAAACTGATCATTGGGTCAAACTTGCTGTAAAACATAATATTATAAGCCATGAACATGAATAACTAAAATCATGAGGAACAATGGGAGACTTTTCATAACCGGTACCATCACGATAAAGCTTATGCAAGGACCCAACTATCACACTCAAGTAGGCAGAGTTGTCCAAAACCTTGCCAGGGTTAAGGACGATACCATGATATCAATATCAAGCTGAGGCCCCTTTGGGGGAAAGGGAAAAACACACAAGGGAGGCCCCAATGTATATGTATACCTATGTTGGTGCATAGTTCTGAGACCCGAGATTTACCTGAACCCCTGGCCTACTCGGTGCTAGACACTACTCCCAAATACATGCAAGTTACTCCCATTATTTTTCAACGAAGCTGAAATCATAATTACATGCATAGTCTAAAATCTGAACATTTGGAAGTCCTGGCTCCAAACATACCATAAGTTGAATGTGTGAGTATTGACACCAAATCATATGGTAAGTTGATCTTATAAACCTGAGCTAAATCATGAAAATATGCTTTACCTGTGGGGGCGTGCCCAAATCTTAAAATCATGCATACTTGAAATAGACTTTAAAAGTCAAAATCACAGATTCATACAAGGGATAATTTATAAATATTTATTCATGCTAGATATCTCATCAAACTTGAAATCATGAATCATAAACTTGACTTTTTTATGAAACTTGTGTAATACGACATAATTTCTAAAAAACTTGAAATCATGAATTTATAATCAATTTGTGTATAAAATCTGCCCATAAATCTTAAAACATGCTTTGAAACATGAGAAGAATTGACCCATAGACATATCATAGAGATTTTCATAAAATTGGGTTAAAACCCCATAAAACCATTTACTTGAATCAGAACTTGAATTCATGAACTTGGGGAGAAATTTGGGCATAGGAGTGAAAGAAAACTCTCATTCATATCCCTACATACCTGGGTAGATTAATTCTCTAACTATCCTTGGAAGCCCAAGAGAATTGGGGAAGAAATTGAGGGATTCAAGTTTGATCTTCAAAGGAAATTTCTAAACTTTGCATACATAGGAGTATAAAGAATTATAATAGGTTAAAACCCCTTAAAACACTACTTTTAGGGCATAAAACAATGTAGCATTGGAGTTAAAAGAATAGGAGATTACAAATTACTCCTGAGAATCGGGAAGAACTGAACAACTAGGCGATCTAATGATATGGGTGATGGGCCATCACATGGCCAACGATCTATCAATATCACCATCGCCCTTAAACAGAAGGTTGAGTCAAAACCTCCTTTTTATGGTAGAAGTGTCACGATCCAAGTCTATACCCTAGACGAGACACTGGTACGTAGAGTCACAAATAACCCCAATCCAACCCATGGCCTATCATAACACTGGTAATCTGAGTAATTATTGCTGAAGCTGAAATAATAAAACCATTTAGGAAATATAATTGATAAAATTTCATACATCTAAAAGCAAAACTAAATGTTTGAGTCTATGTCTGAAATCCATCTACAAATGATGAGCTGCTGGGATAAGCCCCCAGCTAACTCTAAAGTCTAACTGAAAGAAATAACTAAATAATAAATATCATCCTCAAAATATGATTACTCACCAACTACAACTACTGATATCACCGAAAGGAAATTGTCTAACGATGCTGAGGCTGGGAACCTGCGCCTGTATCATGATACGATATAACATAGAAGGTATGCGTTAGTACTTTGAATGTATTGAGTAAGTGGGAGAAAATATAACGTAAAGGATAAATAACTGAACTGTAATGGCATGTAATGGCCAACTAAAATATTGAAAACTAAACAGCTGAAAAATAACTAAGATGGTCAATAATGACCCTGACTGGTGGTCATAAACATGCCCTGAATCTGAGATACTGATCTGAGCTAACTGTACTGAATTGAACTGGACTGAGTAAATTTGGAATTGTACTGAGCTGAACTAAACTAAAACTGTACTGACTAGTGGAAGAGTCTATAACTGATATATAACCACATGAGCTAGACATGGAGTCCGATGTATGCACCTCATCGCTAGGATTGAATATACCTTGCCACAGTATATAGGCATGAGTTGGGTGACCACAAGTCTAGGGACATAGGGCCAATAAAATAACCTACGGTGGCAACGTATTTCTGGGTACCTGGGTGATCTGGAACCCTGGTCCGCTCGGTGCTAAGTCCTACTCCCACTGGGTAGTCCTAGGCTAACTACTAAGCTGATAGCTCGAAATTGGGGTTCAAGACTAAGTCAGGGATACCTATATGGAAGTACCCTGAGAGTCTTAATGGATCGAATTCTGTAACTGGTGTTCTAAGACTTGCTAGAGCTTTTTATATGGAAGCGTCATAACCGTCTAAAGAACAAACTGAAATCCGAGAACTAACATCTGAGTCTAATAACTGATAACTGGGAGACACCACTGATACCTTAAGAAAAGACTGTAGTCAAACTGATCAGCTGACATTTATGAATAATACTGAGTATACTAATATTTTGACTAAAACTGGACTAGCATGCATCTGACTGAGATTTCAACTGATACTAATAATATGGAAATCCCCAACACTAATAGAATCAAGTAATTTGGATAATTAATCAATTATGCAAGACTTTAGTTTTACTGCATTCAAAAGCTAGGGCTAGAATCCATTTTATAGGAACAAGCATCAACATAGTCACAACATAGTGGAAATATAACTACAATTAGGATGAATAATATTCCACATGATATAGACGAAATCTGGCTGAAAATTCATTCACATTCAAAAACTCAGGGACTGGAACTGATAAGAAATTTAGATTGATTTTTGGGGCACAAGGGAAAGAAAATTTCCTTGTTAAATTCCCACATACTTGGTGAAGAAATCCTAGAGAAAATCCCTTGAGAATCTAAGAAAAAATTCGATTGCCCTAGCTCCTGCTATGAGTTTTGTTGAGAGAGTTTTTATGATCTGACTTCTGAGGGAAAGAGAGGAGTGAAGTATATCATCAATTACCTCTCTAAATTCCCTGAATATAACCCAAAATGATGTAGCTTAGGGATTAAAAGTTTGGAAAATTACTAAAATATCCCTAGGGAAATATCTGGAAAAACTGCCGACAGGAACCAACGGGTCACTCAACGAGTCATTGGTTGAGACCACGACTCGTTAGGACCAGTCGTTGGTCCTGGGGCCTGGATTCTTGGCTCACTGGAATTGGAAATGACAGGGACCACTACTCGTTGGATGAACCAATGGGTTGTTGGTACCTCTCGTGACCACTAGCAAGAAATCGAACAAAAACATTGGACCCTCTCTCCAACGGGTGACGCGATGACTCATTGGTTGGGACAATGATTCGTTGTCACCTCTCGTTCTGTTCACTGGAAATCCTGAAGGATTATTGATCTTGACACCACGGGTGGTGACGATGAGTCGTTACTTGACCTAACAACTCATCCCCTCCTCTCCTCGTCAGCAATGCCTCAGGGGCTAAACTTTACCAGGACCCTTCCAACAACCGACTCAATGAGTCATTGCTTGACCTAACGACTCGTTTTGTCTGTTGTTGTAACTGTGACATGAACTACGAACCTCCACCCAATGACCCTTCATGATGACTCGTTAGTTGACCTAATGAGTCGCTATGTGAGTCTTCATCCCTGGGCTCCTGAACAAAAATTTCCTGCTTTGAGCAATGAGTCTGACCATGACTCATTTAGTCCCTGGATGAGTCATGCCACGGCTCGTTTTGTGCAAAAATTTCCTGGTTCTCTTCTGATTTTTTTTCTTGAAAGGTCTGAGTTTGGTCTAGGAAAGTTTTGGGGTGTTACAAGAATTGAGGGGTGGTCACTCCTCTGACAGTCCATTAGGTCCACTGTCAAGCTCTGAGATTGGAAACACCCAATGACGGTCCAAATGACAGCCCTTCGACGGTCTGACGGCCATCACCCTCACCGTTACGGGCCTTAACGGGTCATGAGACACACCGTCAGACCTGGACCACCTGTGACGGTCTGTTGCTTATCTAAAGATAGTCACTTGTACACTGTCTGGGACGTGACGATGCATCGGCCATACTGTAACTCCCTGTACCAGACCTGCAATTTCAGTTATTCTTCCTTCAATAAGCTATTTAGAGGTCCCAAGTGTTTCAATATCTCCTCTTTGGGAACATTCGTCCTCGAATATTGACTTAAGCATACTGGAAAGCTAGGGAAAGGAACTACAATCCCAAAACTGAACGATTATAGTTGAAAACTAACGGAGTGACTAACTCTGGACTGAAATATATGACTGAACTGAACTCACGAAATGCATATGCATGCTAAAACATGAAAAGAACTGAGAGACATGAACTTGACATGAAAATGAATAGAGTATTAAGGAGGAAACTGATACCTCATGCTGAAACTGAGCCGGAAGGGAAAAGATGCGGGTATCTAGCCATCATCTGCTTCGGCTTCCCACGTAGCTCCCTCAACAAGCTGATTCCTCCAAAACACCTTCACTGAAGCTACCTCCTTGTTTCTCAACTTTCAAACCTGATGATCAAGAATCTCATCTAGAACCTCCTCATAGGTAAAGCTATCCTTCACATCTATGCTCTCCACCGGAACGACTAAGGCCGGGTCACCAATGCACTTCTTCAGTAGAGATACATGAAAAATTTGATGTACTGAAGCTAACTCCATTGGTAGCTACAACTCATATGCCACTTCTCCAACTCTCCTCAGAATCCTATAAGGACCAACATATCAGGTACTAAGCTTCCCTTTCTTTCTTAACCTCATCTCTCCCTTCGTGGGAGACACCTTCAAAAACACTCAATCATTAAGTTCAAACTCAAGCTCTCTCCTTCTAACATCCGCATAAGATGTCTGACGACTCTAAGCTATTTTCAGCCTTTCCCCAATAAGATGGACTTTCTCCATAGCCTCATGAACTGAATCTGGCCTATCAACATACGCTCACATACTTCAAACCATCCAACACATGATCTACACCTTCTCCCATAAAGAGCCTCAAATGGAGCCATCTGAATGCTAGAGTGGCAACTGTTGTTGTAAGCAAACTTGATGAGAGGAAAGTGATCATTCCAACTACCCTTGAAGTCAATCATACATGCTCTCAACATATCCTCAAGAGTTTGAATGGCCAGTGTGGCTTGACCATCTGTATGTGGGCGAAAAGCTGTGCTAAGCTTGACCTGAGTACCAGGTCCTTTTTTGAAACAATCTCCAAAACTGTGAAGTGAACTGGGTACCTCTATCTGAAACAATGAATAATGGCACTCCATGTAATTGGACCAACTCCCGAATGTGCAATCTAGCATAATCCTCAACTGAATTGGTAGTTTGATTGGTAGGAAATGTGCTGCTTTGGTCAACCTATCTATAACCACCCATACTGATTCATACTATCGGCGTGTACAAGGCAACCCTGTAATGAAGTTCATATTGGTCTCTTTCCACTTCATAGTAGTGATACTAATGTCTTGTAACATACCTCTAGGTCTTTGATGCTCAACTTTCAGTGGTTTGACAATTTAGACACTTAGCCACAAACTCCGCTATGTCCTACTTCATGCCATTCCACCAATAGACCTCCCATAGTTCAAGATACATCTTGGTGGCACCTGGATGGATAGAATACCAAAAGCAATGAGCCTCATGCAACATTCGTTCTATCAACTCAACACCCAGAACACATAAATGACCCTGATAATGAAGTACACCATCTCCCCCTTGGGAAAAGATCTCCACCTTCTGATTCTAAACTACTTCCTTCAACTTTACTAGGATAGGGTCTTTCTCTGCCTAGCCTTGACCTTCATCACCAATGAAGATTCTGACCCATTCTGGACAATGACGCCACAATCTATCAAGTCAACAAGGTGAACCCCTAAACAAGCAAGCAGATGCACATCCTTCACCAACTCTTTCCTTCCATCCTCAATGTGAGACACACTCTCCATAGACAGCCTACTAAGAGCATCCGCCACCACATTGTCCTTGCCTAGATTATAAAGGACCCTCATGTCATAGTTCTTGAGAAGATCTAACGACCCCTTTTTGTCGCAAATTCAGGTCCTACTACGTGAACATATTGAAGGCTTTTGTGATCTATGAACACATCCACATGCACCCCATACAAGTCATGCCTCCAAATCTTCAAGAAGACACCTTGACTGCTAGCTCTAGGTCATGCGTCGAGTAATTCTTATCTTGAGTCTTAAGCTGTCTAGAGGTATACGCAATGACCTTACCATGTAGCATCAATACACAACAAAGACCAAACCTAGAGGCATCATAATTCACAACAAAACCATTCATGCTCTCCAGCAACCTAGAGTTACCACTAATAACATTACTTCCCCTCAATAAGAAAGTCGTACAAGTTCGAGCTCTGATCAAGAGTCACCAGTCACACCATACTATGGTCTACCTGTACATCACCACCTCATTCAAGCTTATCATTCATGGTTATCCCATGGATCCGAGTAGCTAACGCTACTCAAAGAATCCCCCAATCTCCCAAGCTTGTCTAGTAATTGTGCTTCATGAACTTCTACACACCTGGCACCTCAAGCATGCATAGAGAGTTATCCTAGGCATACACGTCATACCCATCATTTCCATCATGGGGGAACATTCATAAGGGCTTAGAGTAAGGAATTTGTGAGCATGAATCGTTTAAGAAATCTAAGCTGCGCATATACCTGATATAACACGATCTTATGAGCCGCTAAAGAAAATCTTAAGGATTGAGTTCATAGAGCTGAGCATGCTGAGAGACATGATTTTACATACGTAACGAGGCTCATGACATGAAGCTGAGATTTATGGAATCATGGAAGAAGACTGGAATCACCATCTGAAGTGGTTACTTCTTATTCTACAAATCTGAGCACGAATACACGTAAGGAGTACTTGGAACTTGGACATAGGCATAGCATGTTCACATATGGCTTGAGTAGAGTATCATATTAACTGAAGTACAAGAAGACACCTGAATAAGAGTGTATCGATCTTCTATAGTTACTGATCTTGTACTTTCACCTTATCGTCTTCCCCTTAGCTTAAAAGTAATCTCGTTTAGGCTCTTGAATCCTTTCTTAAGGCTAGGTTGACATCACTAGCTATTGACTTTCCATTCGTCCCTACAGTTACCAATGAAGGCTTCATACTTATAACCATTTCCTACCCACCAAGGGATGAATCTCATACTAAAATTCTAAAAGGGATCTTATGAAACATACAAGGGTCGATATGAAAAACTCATAACATACTTGAGACTATGTCTGCAACTGGCCGCCACCTGCACTAAGTAACCCACCCTGCTGAGATTGGTGAGCTGCTAGGGTTGCTATTCTGGTGGCTGGAGCACTAGCTCTATCCTTGCCCTATCTAGCCAATGGGTAATCTCTAAGCATATGGTCGAGCTTACCATACCCGAAACAACCATCTCTGCCAACTAAACACTCTCCCGAGTGTTTTCTACCATAATTCAAGCATGCTAGCTGCCCGGACTAGGATGCTGGAGGGGTAGCTGGGACACAACCTCTCTAGCCACTCTGCTAGGTTGATGGGCAGTCTCTGAGTTTATGACTGGGCTGGCCACACCAAAAGCAAACACCTAAACCCACCAAGCACTTCCCTAGGTGGTTCTTCCCACATCTTCTACATGCTGGGTATGTAATCTCCCTTACCCTAAACTTTTTTCCCCGAGTTGGAGCCAAAGATTTCTACTGAAGCTGATGGTGATTTCCACTACTTGACCCTTGCTGGGAAAACTCAAAGTTTCCCATCCTGGCCCTCTTGTTCTCCTTTCTTCTTTCATTGAACTCCCTATTCTTGGTTCTAACCAAGAAACTTAGGCAGACTCTTTCCCGTGAAGTCTTGAACATTAGTAGCCGTTGTCTCTCCAGTGAAGTCCCAAATGCGATTGCCTACTGGTTAAGCTGAGTGGTCATGGCTCGTACCAACACTCTGCAGGTGGCCTCGAGCTCCACATTCATAACCTTCCTGAACAAGGGGCTCGCTGGAGTTGGTCGAGCTGGCTGACCTCCGTTGTTTCTTTGGGAATACATACTTCAACAAATGCGTATAGCACAAATTAGGAGAGTAGAAGAGTTGAACCCCATAACACGAGGTAGAATCATGAAAGAAAGAAAGTTTCCTAAAAATGTTTCGTAGCCTCTTCATTATAAGTGTGACATGCTTTACACTCATGAAAAGGACTATACTTAATGTGGCATTTAGACACCCTAGGACACTCTAAATCATTTTCTCTAATACCAAGTTTGTCATAACCCGAGCAGGGACCCCGAACCGAGACACGGGACCCAGAACCACGAATGGCTTCAAGTTTACCCATGACATGAACATAACAACTAAAAAGCAGACATCAAAATAGAGATTGAAAACTTAAACATGAATAAGCGAAAGTCTGAATAACATAAGGATCATCAACGAAGTCAGCGCTCAACAAAGCTAAAAGTCTATATAATGTCTGATTAGCCTCTAAACTGTATGATGAGCTGATGGGACAACACTCCCAACTAGATCTCTAAAGTATGAGATTGAAATAACATAATCAAACAACTAAACCGAATTTCCTTGAAAGATGAGGATTCACCAACAATGGGAACTGAGCTGGACTGCGGGGGAGTTGGACTAACAGCGAAACTAAGTCTGATCGCTCGGACCTGTATCATGAAATAATACAGTATAGAGTATACAGTCAGCACTTGAAATGTACTGCGTACGTAAGGTAAGTAAAACACACTGAGTAAATATTAACTGAAATCATGCATATAAATATAATTAGTATATTATGAGAGTAAGGATTGCATGCTGAAATCTAAATTTGAGACATATATAGTCATAAGCTGAGTATCATATCTGAACAGAATGACCCAAGGTTAAATATAGAAATCATATGACTTGTCCTAGCTAAAATCATAAGTAAAAGCTCATAAACTGATCATTGGGACAAACCTGCTGTAGAATATAATATTATAAATCATGAACATGAATAACTGAAATCATGAGGAATAATGGGAGACTCTTCATAATCGACACTATCATGATAGAGCTTACGATATGCCCCAACTATCTCACTCAAGTGGACAAAGCCGTCCAAAACATTTCCAGGGCTAAGGATGATACCATGATATCGATATTAAGCTGAGGCCCCTTTGAGGGCAGGGGAAAAACTCACAAGGGAGATCCTAATTTATATGTATATGTACGTTGGTGCATAGTTCTGAGACTGGAGGTTACCTGAACCCCTGGCCTACTTGGTGCTAGACACTACTCCCCAAAACATGCAAGGTGCTCCCATCATTTTTCAATAAAGTTGAAACAATAATTACTTGCATAGTTTGAAATCTAAATATTTGGGATTCCTAGCTCCAAAAATACCACAAGTTGAATGTGGGAGTATTGACTCCAAACCATATAGTAAGTGATCTTATAAAACTGAGCTTAAATCATGAAAACATGCGTAACCAATGGGGGCATGCCCAAATATTAAAATCATGCATTTTTGAAATAGACTTCATAAGTCAAAATCATAGATTCATACATGGGTAATTTATAAAAATTCATTCATGATAGATATCTCATCAAACTTGAAATTATGAATTATAAACTTGACTTTTCATAAAATTTGTATAATAGGGCATAATTTCTAAAAACTTGAAAATCATGAATTTATAATCAATTTGTGTATAAAATCTTCCCATAAATCTTAAAATATGCTTTGGAATATGAGAGAATTGACCCGGAGATATATCATAGAGAATTTCTTAAAATTGGGTTAAAACCGCATAAAACCATTTCTTTGAATTAGAACTTGAATTGATGAACTTGGGGAGAAATTTGGGCAGTTAAGTGAAAGGAAACTCTAATTCATAGCCCTACATACCTTGTTATATTGATTCTCTAACTATCCTTGGAAGCCCAAGAGAATTGGGGAAGAAATTGAGGGATTCAAGCTTGATCTTCAAAGGGAATTTCAAATCTTTGTATGCACGGGAGTCTAAATCATTAGAATAGATTAAATCCCCTTAAAACACTACTTTCAGGGCTTAATATGACCTAGTATTGGAGTTAAAACATAGGAGATTACAAAATTATCCCTTAGAATCAAACAGAACTGAACAACTGGGCGATCTAACGGTACGGGTGATGGGCCGTCACACGGCCGACGGTCCATCAATACCACCATTGGCCTCAAATAGAAAGTTGAGTCAAAACCTCCTTCTGACGGTAGAAGTGACAGATGATCACTCCTCTGACGGTCTGTCAAGTCCACCGTCAAGCTCTGAGCCCGAAAACACCCAATGACGGTCCAAATGATGGTCCATCAATAGTCTGATGGCCATCACTCTCACCATCAGGGCGGTGACGGGCTGTTGCACATGCCGTCAAACCTGGACATCACTAGTGATAGTCCGTTGCCTGTCTGACGACCGTCACTTGCACTGTCAGGGGCGTGACGATCAGTCAGCCATGCAGTCACTCTCTACACAAGACCTGCAATTTAAGTTATTCTTCCTTCAACAAACTATTTTGGGTCCGAGGTGTTATATATTTAGAAAAGTCTTCAGCTGCTTAATTAGTTCATAAGCCTATCAACAAGTTCTTTCATGAAATCACATCTTCAAGAT
This sequence comes from Datura wrightii, assembly GCA_035772735.1. NCBI lineage: Eukaryota > Viridiplantae > Streptophyta > Magnoliopsida > Solanales > Solanaceae > Datura > Datura wrightii. The sequence continues at coordinate 13,117,167 of JASDFA010000002.1, forward strand.
ATAAAGTAAAATCCCATAGTATAATCTATATCACTTCCTATTTCTTATTACAACTCTTGTATTCTATGTTTAATCCTTTGGGCTTGTACTATCTTGTACTTTCAAAATGGAATTTTGACTTCAACTTATAAGTAAATCAATCCCAACTAGGGGAACATGATCATTCATATGGTTTGTGATGTTAAATTGATATTCCTAGTCTATACCTAGGCATTGAATTACCTGGGAGGTTAAAGAATGGAAATTAGAAAAATCTCAAAAAAATCTACACAGGTATTGTAAATTGACTTACGAACCGTAAATGAAATCTACGGTCCATAGGTTGCTGTGCGAAGGGAATAAAAGTCCAACTGGGTGATGTCATAAATGACTTACATACAGTAAATAGAATCTACTGTCCAGACTTTGATGTGCGAAAGGAAGGATAGTCCAACTGGGTGATGCATAAGTAGCTTCTGGACAGTAAATGGAATCTACGGTTCGTATGTTGATATGCGAAGAGGGTAAATAGATTCTACGACCTGTATATAGATGTATGAATGAGAGGGTCCAACCCTTTGAGCAACCATTTATAACTTATAGCCCAACTTATGGACCATATGCGCATTCTATGTACCGCACTTCATTATCGTAATTGGGAGTCCAATTCTTCAGATTACTATTTATGATGTATGGTCCGATCTATGGACCATATAATCATTCTATGAGACATAATTTACTATCAGTAACTGGAGACCTGAACTTTTAAGGTTCTAGATAAGAACTCAAGGTCCAACTTGTGGAATGCAAGTTGAATCTACAGGCCGTACCTGGCCTCGTATATGAAGCCTTATTTTTTTGGGGTTCTATTAAATGACCACTATCTAACTTGCAGATCATAAGTCAATTCTATGGTTCCTTACTAGACCCTAGATCCTCCGTAAGCTATCCAGCACAGTAGCTATAAATAGTTAAAATTTGAACTTTTTACCATATTTTCTCATCTCTCAAGTCCTAGTCTGGTCCTTATGTCTTCTCCAATCCTCTCACCTCAAGGTAAGCTTAATTTAAACAAATCTCAAGTGATTTTATATGCATGCATGAAGGATTTTGTAATCTCCATTGTCCTCCACCTAAGGTTTCAAAAGAAAACCTATTTCTAGGCTCATGGACATTGAAGGTTCTTCCTTAAGCTTGAACTTGTTTTCTCCAATTGCTTGAGTGCAATTATGGTATGTAAGGCTAACTCTATGTGTGGACATCATTGTTCTTCCCCACAAATGTTCCTTCTAGCCATACAAGTGGATTTCTATGATTAATTAGGGTTAAACTTTAAATTTGAGAACCCTTCATGAAATATCATTATGAATATCTTGAATTTTTATGAATTCCAATGAGTTACGATCGTGTCTCATTTGGTGGATTTCTATGTTCATCCATGAAATTTTGACTGAAATTACCATTTTACTCTTTTGTCAAAGAACTTTATGCTATCATGATTTGATTTTTCCTATGGATTTTTCATAAAAGATTTTATTAGGAGTTTCCACCATACTCCATATACATGAGTTTTACTACATTTTCTGGTATCTTAAGCCAAGCATGACTTATGAGCTTCTCAGATAAAAGTATGACTTATGATTTATGAGCTTTTTAGATAAAAGCGTGCCTTCGGTCCACTTTACGAGCATGATTTATAGGGAGTAAATGGTTAATTGAGAAGGCATGTGTCACAACCAAAATGACCGTGATGGACCCCCACACTAACCCTACGGTGGGTGAACCAATGAATCCTGATACTACCCCCATAATCAAAACATTCATGAAAAAGAAATCAACTATAATAAAAAATAATTTCAAATCATTACACTGTGCGTACTAAAACCAAGTAAGCAATTTCCCATAACCTGATTGTCATTGCACTAGACGTCTATTTTTACAAGCTAAAGAACTAAAACTACAAATTAAATAAAATGTTCGAATTTTGGAAAAAAGGACATCTGCAAGAAAGGAGTGATCTGTGTCCTCATCTACCCACCTTCTTGATCCATAAAAGCTGCTAGTTCACAGGTGAGGGCGCGAAGAACTGTCGGGCTTGAACTTTGTTGGGATCGAGCTTTGCACTCAGAAAAGAATGCAGGGGTAGGTTCAGTACATAACACAGTACTGATAGGAATCATCCGCTTACCTTACATAATAACATATAAGTATAGAAATAGAGATATAAAAAGGGTCCTCAACTTTAAGCAGAATTACAAGCCATTTTATGAACACTAGTTCTACTCAGGAATTAGCTGGCCTACACACTGGATTAGGCCCCTCACTGCAGCGCTCACTTGTTCGCTGCAGCAAAAAAGATTTTGCTGCAGTGGTTCTGCTTAGGCAGTAGCTCAACATGTTGCTCCCTTTTCAATTCATCCATCACATAGTTCAATAAAATCAACAGTTACATTTCACATACTCAAGGAACCCATCAATGACCATAACGAACAACCACCACAATAGCTATTAAGAGTAACAAATCCTCAGTTATTCTCAGTGACAACTACTCAATAACCACACATAGTGACAAAGTCGCACTTAGCATTAACGCCACATTCATTGTTATCAATTTGCATTATATCCACAATAAGTTAGCACATTCTCGCAATACATTTCACATCCACCTCTTGAACATAAATGAAATCACGAACAATAAGTTAATAACACAACTAAGGTAACATGACTGGCATATGGCTCCGCCATCTCCCCTTTAACACTCAACCATAAGAATCATGTGCACACATGCTAGTTGGTCTTATTTATCCCCAACTAGTCATGAACTGTAGGGGACTCTAGAAATCCATGTACTGTGCCGGCGTGGCTCCCACTCCCACTCATATGCTAGTCTAGATGCTCCTCTTGGACACGAGCCACTCAAATATCATTATTTGCTTGCCCGGATACTCCCTTTGGGCTCGAGCCTCTCATTTTAAGATATTAAGATCTTTTCATTCATCATTCTCATAAAGCATGCCAAGTGCATCATTGCATTTTTACAAAAAGTCACAATCTACCTCTCGAATTAGCCATCATCAATTAAGCATTCATCACAGGTAATTACATTAGCATATATACAAAATCATTTAACAAGTCATGAAAATTCCATAGTACATCTTAGTCACATTCTTAAGATTGATTGACAACAATAGACTCACATATCACATAAACGTCCGAACACCAATCATATATCAACATTGCACAACATACATGCCATTATATAGGTCTATCCCTATAAATCGTAACCTACCTCAATTTGAAAGGTAGAAATTCAGCTACTCCTGGGAGCCTTGCCTTTTTTCAAAGTTTCGGAATGTGTGAAATCTACAACACAAGAGTAATTCGTTAATTACCTTCAATTTAGAGCCTAACAGGTCAAACCCTCCCATTTAGGGTGATTTCGAGAGTAAAAACCCTAATTCTTCTAGGTTCTAGGACTATAATTCCCACGTAACCCTCGTTCCCAACATGTAATTCTAAGGGAATGATCAACATAATTCAACATCACCCAAATTATCCCACCATTCCAGCTCTAGTTTAACAACCTAGGTTTCTTCTTCTACAAAATTTCCATCATTAGAGGCCTCTAAGGATTCTAGGACCAAAATCACCTACTTTAGAGATAGAGAATTGAAAATCTTACCTTGAGTGAAAGGATTACTACTCTGGAAGGTTTTCCCGCCCTCTAGACCTCCTGATCGCATTTTGGGAAATAATTGATTGGAAACCCTGTAATTCCCACTTAAACCCACTTTCTGATTTCTGTTGTCCGCTGCAGCAGTTACCTTTCTGCTACAGTGGTCCAAATGGTTGCTCCTCAATTTCCACCACGGAAGGACTCCGACCACTGCAGCGGTCCCCTGGACCATTAGCTCCCTGATGCACAATTCTATACTTAGTGTATTTTCACAACCTATGTATCTCGTCCTTAGCCAAATTTCTGTGTTCTATGCCCTTAACCATCCCATAACGACGTCCGGATCGTTACACATGCCTGAAAATATGTTTGCTAATATAGGAATAGGGATTGTTATGTTGGTTTCGGGCATACCCCTCATGTTCCAAAAAGAGTATGAATTATGGTTTCTAGCAATTCATGTTATGCATGCCTCATACCCAACAAGGTATGGGAAGCCTTTACGGATCCAATAGGTATCAGACTCCATATTCTCACATGGTAACTCATGTATGTAGGCTATGCTATTAAGCTCCCCAAAAAGAATAGTTTTATAATAAGAAATAAATTTTGGGGTCAACCCAATATGATTTTTAAACTATTTTACTTTCGCATAATTTAGTATGATTTTGAACTATCCCTCTACTTTAGTACATTTCATGTTTCATTCTGCCTTTTTACGTACAATATAATTTCATATGTACTTATGTCTCTTTTACCAGGGGCGTTACATTGTTTAATAATTCAGACTTAGGTACTGAGATGTTTGGCTGAGGAGCATATTAGGTCCCCTACATCTTAAGCTTTTATTGAGCCCCACTTACTCTTGGGGCATTTTTTGTTATAGTTTTTGTTTAGTTTTTATCTATAGGTATGTTGGATGCCTTGTTCTGATAAAAGTAGTTAATTCATGTCTTATTATAGGCTTCATAGATTGGTTATTCTAGTATGTTTTCATGTCATCTATTCCAATTTGACCTCAATGTCACTTATATAATCAAGTGGTGTTTTTTATATGAAAAAGATTTACTTTCCTTATGCATACCACTATGTCTTCCTAAAAGCTTTTAATTATCCATGTTTCCCTCATGTTAGATAAAATTCTCTATGTTTCATGTCATATTATGAGGTATATTCGGGCCAGCGATGGCATCTAGTGCTGTTCTCGCCTCGATTTTGGTCAGCGCATGACAAACTTGGTGGGAGTCTATGAAGATGTGTCTAGTAGTGTCTTAACTATGGGTGTGAAATGCACCATATTTATAATTGAGAAGCTGTAGGGAATCCAAAAATGCTATTCATATTTACATACTTTAGATCATGCCGTAGAAGGAACCTTAAGAATTGAATCTAACTCGTGTGTTACTACGTATTTGAAAATTTGCCTGCTAAGGAAAAAACAACTACATGCCAGAGGACTAATGTCAGTACTGATACTATTATAAAGATGGATGCCAGTCAGCTGCTTCAAACTCCGGGGATGCAGACAAGATCCCAGGGTCATTCAGTTGGCCGTCCTACCAAGGAATCACCACCACCACTAACAACAAGTTCAATAGGGAGCCCAATATTTTTCATGCCTCAACAACTGAACTTTTTTTATATAGAATTTAATGGAGCAATTTGTTATGCCTCGAAATTTTTTGATGATTATTTGATGTTCACACACTATGTTAGGGGTGGTACAGGCTGTATGTTGGTCGTAGGTGAGGAGAGAAACATGTACGAAAAGAAGGGCAAATAGTATGTGAAGTTCACAAGTAAGAGCAAATTTTAAATTATCATATCTCCCAATCTATAATGAGTTAGAAGTTTTACAACCAATCAAATTAAAGGTATTTGAAAATTTCAGCACATCAGACTGTTCATCAATCCGAGTTCGGAGCAAAAAGTTTTAAGCATTTTACTGGGTCACTATCAAGTGATGATGTGGCCCACCACCTTAAAAGGCTACACCGCCCCACCCTTTATATTTTAAGTGTTAAGGTGTAATTTTTCATTCTCATCCTTAAATCAAAGGAACTACTTTCTTAGTGAATATATCCTCTCTGTTTTCCAGCAACTAAAACGAGGAATAGCAATGGAAAAAAACCAAGCTAAACTCCACTAAAATACAAACTAAGTGAAGGAGATCAATCACAAAGTAAATATGGTGTGTTGGTGAGTATTTTGGCTGCATTTGGGCAGTGTTGTTATGGTGAATTTGCTGCATTTTTGGAGTCAGTTCTACGCTACATATACACTCCATTTTTATAGGGATTGGATACAAGAGAAAAGGTAAGAATTATACTCCTTAAACTTGTAAGAATCCTAGCTTGAAACTTGAGGTTGGACACCAAGTTTGGCTACCATTTTTTGTGCAATTCTGCTGAAGGTCATTGCTTGTGTTTGAAGGTTGTTGTAGCTGTGTGTTACTGGAAATATACTCCATATTGATGGGAGTTGGTTACAAAGTAAGTTAGGTAATTTACTATTTCCATTCTTTCCTTAAAAGTGTGTAGAACAAGTTGTAGTATTATCCTATAAAGCCTTGTGTGTTATTGTTGTGGCTGCTGTGGGTATGACGTTTTGGCTGGATATATTGGCATGAAACAGCCTTGTCAGTTGGTTATAAACTCAAGTAATTAAAGGGGATAAGTTTTGGTTGTTGAAGGAAAGAAGCGACTGAAGAAAGCTCGTCGGAACAAGGTATGTGAGACGCCCCGTTCGTTGTTCTTTCAAGCACGATTCTTAAGTTATAGGCTGAATGAGACAGCAAGATTCTTATGTGTATCGAGGTAGTATGTTAAGATTAATTTAAGATTTAAGTTATATGTTTAATTGAAGCTAAGTGTTGGATTTATGTCTAGCCCAAAGAGGCATTTAAAGTGTAATATCGTGTTGATTGTTGTTGTAGCTTTACGTCGAGTTGAAGACCCCTCAACGCGGGCATTGTTAGCTAGTCGATTACATTATGTTATATATTATATTGATCATGTTGAGGTTCTGGTTGTTATATGTAATTGAAAATGAAGCTAAGACGACAAATGGGAACCACGTAAGCTAAGAACTAATGTCAACCTAGTAAGGATTAACGAGGGTATTAATGTGAAGATTCCTTAACATGATCTACTACCTGTATATGTATATGTTTTAAGGAACTTAAGGCCTAAAAGAGATTCCATAATTCCTATTCCTTAAGCTATGGACAAGTTACTAGGTTATCGAGTTCTAAGTTAAACGAATGTCGATGCTAAGTATCTATAATTAAGCCTAAGTGCTCCCAGCTGAGCAGAAGTTGAGTCTAAGCTTTCTAAATTGAATCCAAGTGTTCAATTGATTCCAAGTATTCCAAGTTGGGTCTATGTATCCAAATTTGATTCTAATAACCCGTAAGCAAGGTCCAGTGTCATTTTCCTCAAGTCTCATGTTCATGTTATGCTTCCAAGTCAATGTATGTCTTATGTACCCTACTAGAACTTGTTAGGGGTATTACATTCAATTGGTCCCCTGAGTTGGATCCGTCCTTTGAGTTAGTTATATTGTATTATTCAGTTGCTGATCTAAGTATTGGTTTTCTCATTTTCATATTTTGCATTTTACTTATCGCATGCCCTCTCTGGTCCAAGTATCAAATGGATGACTGTGTGAAAGATTATATATGAAAATCTTGGTCCAAGTATCAGGTCGTCCATAAAAAGTCCTGATCCAAGTATCCGGAAACTCTTAAAGTCCTGATCCAAGTATCAGGAATCCGTACCTAAATCCTGGTCCAAGATCAGGTAGACATCGAGTCGATTCTCACAAACTTTGATCCAAGTACCGAAAGTGTTGGCATTTGAGTCAGTTATGTTATACTCATGCACAGAGTCTGCATATAGGGTAGCAAGTTATAAAATTATAGATTATCTATCTCTATCCTATCTTTTGAGTTATGTTCAGCTGTTATTTGCCATTGTATATGTTTATAGGATCGAGAGTGTTAGATTGTGGATATTAACTTCTCTAGTTCAGTTTATCTTTGGCATTATTTTATTTATAGCTTTCAGCCTTACATACCAATGCATTTCATTGTGCTGACGTCCCTTCGCCTGGGGACCCCTATAATCGTGCTGCAGGTGCAGATAGGGGCCCAGATCGATCATTTCAGTAGGAGCCCAGTTCCAACAGAGAGTTGATATACTCCTTTCTTTCAGGAGCGATGTGTCTGGTTTAATTATTCTGAGCTTTGTGCATAGTATGGGTAGGCTGGGGCCTTGTCCCATTGTAATAACCCGAAAGTGCCTAATATTAGACTCTTGGCCGATTCATGGGCCCTTATTTATGGCTAATCATGTATTTTAAGTGGGATCCATCATGTTATTATTTTGTCCATGAACTTCATGAATGATATTACGATTACTATATGAGCCCTCATGTGCATGTTTTTGGGAGCAGTGTCTAGCACTGAGTAGACCAGCGTTCAATGGAAAGCCCCGTCATCTCAGAACTACATGCCACCATAGGTTTATATATATTATTGGATCTCTGTGATATTACCATGTAAGCATGTCCCTCGCTTGGCAAGCCGGGGACAGTCCTGACAACTTGGGCAAAAGAGTGGGGCATTATGTAAGGCTATATCATGGTGGTGTCAGTTTAGATGAGTCCTCCCATTATTTCTCATAATTTATGCATGGTTATGTTTATGTTACGTTGGCTCAAGTCATGTTTAATAAAACTTTTCTCCTATGATTATGATTATGACTGATTTATGAATGTTTTGAAAACCTTGAGCCCTTATGTTTACATTATGATATTTACTTTATGATCATGTTGTCCTACTCTTATGAACTCTTATGTATTTTAACTGTCTGTTTCTACTTATCTTGCATACTTAGTATATTCCAAGTACTGACTGCATACTCTACGCTGTATCATTTCATGATACTGGTTCAAGGGATCAATCTGAGCCTCTTCATTAGCCCTACTTCTCTCTCAAACCTATCCAGCAGGTGTGGTGAGTCCTCATCTTTTGAGGACGTTCAGACATCTGTAGTTTTCTATGTATTTCAGTTTCAGACTTTGTATAGCTAGTTGGGAGTGTTGTCCTATCGGCTCATCAGTTATGTTAAAGGCTTTCTAGACATTATGTAGAAATTTTCTTGTTGTTGTTGATTTAGTTCTAGCTTGATATATATATGTATGCATAATTCCGCTACTATGTATGTTAAACTTCTGATTTATTATGTTGAATTTAGACGTTATGTTCATGCCATGGGTCGACTTGGAGCCTCTCGGGGTTTCTTGTCCCCTATCTCGATCTAGGTCTACGTTCGGGTCGTGACAAACTTGGTATCAGAGCATTAGATTTTGAAGTGTCCTAGAGTATCTAAAAGTCATGTTGAGTAGAGTCTTTTTCATGGGTGTGAAGCGCGCCACACTTATGATGAAGAGGCTACGAAACGTTTAGGAAAATTCCCTTCTTTCATGATCTATGTCGTGTGATGGAATGTCTTTCTATCCTTATAACTCGTGCTATACACGTTTGATCATGCCTCCTCGCTGCATCAATGGAAGAAGAAACGGGAATGGAAATGGCCATGAGAATGACAATTGAGATGGGCACCAGTCGGGCCCATCAGCCTATGAAGAGCATGTACCCAAGTAGGTTGCCCTTGCTGATTTTAGGGCAGCCATACAGATGCTAGCTCAGGCCTTGACCACCTAGGTGAATCAACAGGCAGTAGCATATTTCCCTAAGAACGAGAATGCGACGGTGGCAAGAGTTAGAGATTTTCTGAGGATGAACCCTCCAGAGTTCCTTGGATCGAAGGTGGACAAGGATCCACATGAGTTTATTGATGAAGTGCTGAAGATCACTCAGATCATAGGAGTGACCGGGGAATAATACAAAGACCTAGCCTCATATCAGTTGAAAGGGGTCAAGCACATCTGATTTAGTCAATGAAAGGATAGCAGGGTAGTTGGAGCGGGGTCCATTGGTTGGGATGAGTTCCACACTGCATTTCTTGATCGATTCTTCCCTCTTAAGATGAGGGAGATTAAAGTAGTGGAGTTTGTGAACCTAAAGCACGGTAACATGATAGTTCAGGAGTATGCTTTGGAGTTCACTCGTTTGTCCAAGTATGCACCATAGCTAATGGCTGATTAGAAAGCTCAGGTGAGCAGGTTTGAACATGGGGTGGCAGACTACCTGGACAAGGATTGTAGGATTTCCATGCTTCTTTAGGACATTGATTTTCCCCGAATGGTTTTGTACGCCCAACAGATGGAGGTGGTACATCTGAGAGAGAGAGAGAGGACAAGAAAGCCAGGACAAATAGTTATGGGTTCTCTCAGCAGAGATTGAGAGGCAGACATCGCTAACTGTCTCATCATAGGTCATTAGCTCCAGCACCATCATCGGCCAGTGCATCATCCAGACCGCGAGGTGATTAGAGGAGCAGAGCCTCAGGTTCTAGGGGCCAGAGTAGCATGCAAACAGAGCGTACTTTCCCAGCCTGCAGGAAGTGTGTCAAGAATCATATAGGGGAGTGTTTGATTGGGTCAGATATCTGTTTTGGTTATGGTAGACCTGGGCACAGGCGCTAGGAGTGTCCATTGGCTAGACGGGGTGATGGTAGAGGTCATACTCAGGCTATCGGCTCAGCAGTAGTACCAGCACGCCCAGTTCAGCAGGATGCGTCCACCAGTGCAGATGGCGGCCAGCGTCAGAACAAATTTTGTGCCCTAGAATCTTGTTAGGAGAATGAGGTCTCCCCAAATGTAGTCATTGGTATGTTACGAGTATTCCACCTTGATGTATATGCATTGTTAGATCTAGGGGATACTTTATCTTCTGTGATGCCCTTTGTTGCTAGTAGTTTTAGAGTTAGTCCCTAGATTTTATTAGAACCCTTCTCAGTCTCTACTCCAGTCGGTGATTCAGTTATAGCTCGATGGATATATAGAAATTGCCCTGTCACAGTCTTTTAGAAAGTCAGCTCAGCAGATTTAGTATAGCTAGCCATGACTGATTTTGATGTTATCTTTGGCATGGATTGGCTACATGCATGTTATCAGTCAATTGTAGAACCCGTGCAGTAGAATTTAGATTCCCAGGTGAGCCAGTCCTAGAGTGGAAGGGTAGTTCAACTGTGCCTGTAGGTTGCTTCATTTCCTATCTTAAGGCCAGAAAGATGATTTCTAAGGGTTTCTTGTACCATCTAGTTAGGGTTAAGGATTCTACGTCCAAAACCCCGACTATCCAGTCAGTCCCTGTAGTGTGAGTACTCAGAAGTGTTTCTAGATGATTTATCAGGAATCCCTCCTGAGCGAGAGATTGATTTTTTGTATTGACCTTTTCCCAATACGCAACCTATATCTATTCCTCCTTATAAAATGGCTCCAGCCGAGCTAAAGGAGTTGAAGGAGCAGTTAAAGGACCTTCTAGAAAAGGGTTTCATTAGACCAAGAAAATCCCCATGGGTGCACCAGTTCTCTTTGTCCGCAAGAAGGATGGTTCTCATTGTATGTGTATTGATTACCAGCAATTTGAACAAGGTCACAATCAAGAATAGGTATTCTCTCCCCAGGATTGATGATTTGTTTGACCAACTTCAGGGTGTCAAGTGCTTTTCAAATATAGACCTCAGATCCGGATACCATTAGCTTAGGGTTCGAGAGAGTGATATTCCAAAGACAACCTTCACGACTCGGGTTGGTCACTATGAGTTTGTAGTTATGTCTTTTGGACTAAGAATGCTCCTAAAGCTTTTATGGATTTGATGAACAGGGTGTTCAAGCAATACTTGGATATTTTTGGGATTATGTTCATAGATGATATTCTCATATACTCTCGGAGTGAGAAGGAGCATGCATCTCATTTGAGGGTGGTGCTGCAGACTCTTAAGGATTGCCAGTTGTATGGTAAGTTTAGCAAATGTGAGTTCTGGTTGAACTCAACGGAATTTTTGGGTCATGTGGTGTCAAGTGATGCTGTACAGGTGGACTCTCAAAAGATAGAAGCGGTGAAGAATTGTCCTAGAGTGGTGAATCCTTCGGATGTTAGGAGTTTCTTGGGTTTAGCTGGTTATTATCAGAGATTTGTTAAGGGGTTTACATCCATTGCAGCCCCGTTGACTAGTTTGACCCAGAAGAAAGTGAAGTTTCAATGGTCGGAGGCTTGTGAGAAGAGCTTCCAAGAGTTGAAGACTCGACTCACCTCAGCTCTAGTGTTGACCATACCTGAGAGTACCAATGGGTTTGTGGTATATTGTGAAGCTTCAAGGATCAACCTTGGTTGTGTATTAATGCAGCACAGTAAGGTTATAACATATGCTTCTAGGCAGCTGAAGGTCCATGAAGAGAACTACCCGACTCATGATCTCGAATTGGCGGCAGTAGTATTTGCCTTGAAGATTTGGAGACACTATCTGTATGGGGTCTATGCAGATGTGTTTATGGACCACAAAATCCTACAATACGTGTTTACCCAGAAGGATCTGAATCTGTGCCAGAAGAGGTGATTGGAGCTGTTGAGGGACTATGATATGAGTGTCCTTTATCATTCGGGCAAGGCAAATATAGTAGCAGATGCTCTTAGCAGGCCTTCCATAGAGAGTGTATCTCATGTAGATGAGAAGAGGAAAGAGTTAATAAAGGATGTGCACCGACTTGCATGACTAGGAGTTCGTCTGGTTGACTCGACAGATGGTGGTGTCATTGTTCAGAATGGATCAGAATCATCTTTGGTGACTGATGTTAAGGCTAGGCAAGATGAGGATCCTATTTTGGTGAAGTTGAAGAAAGCCATTCAGAATCAGAAAGTAGAGGTCTTCTCTAAAGGGGGAGATGGTGTGCTCTGATATTAGGTTCATTTGTGTGTACTAGATGTTGGTGACTTGAGGGATCAGATGTTGCATGAAGCTCATGGTTCCAGATACTCTATACATCCAGGTGCCACTAAGATATACTGTGACTTACGGGAGGTCTATTGGTGGAATGGCATGAAGAAGGACATAGAAGAGTTTGTGGCTAAGTGTCCGAATTGTCAACAGGTGAAGGTTGAGCATTAGAGACCAGGAGGTGTGCTTCAAGACATTGATATCCCTACATGGAAGTGGGAGGAAATCAATATGGACTTCATTATTGGGTTGCCTTGTACATGCCGACAGTATGACTTTATTTGGGTGGTTGTGGATAGGTTGACTAAAGCAGCTCATTTCCTACTGGTCAAAACTACCGATTCAATGGAGGATTATGCTAAGTTGTATATTCAGGAGTTAGTTCAGTTGCATGGAGTGCCCTTGTCCATCATATCAGATAGAAGTACTCACTTTACCTCCCAGTTTTGGAGATCATTTTAGAAGGGCCTTTGTACCCAGGTTAACCTTAGCACACCATTTCACCCGCAAACAGATGGTTAGGTGGAGCGGACCATTCAGACTCTAGAGGATATGTTGAGAGTGTGTGTGATGGACTTCAAGGGTAATTGGTATGATCATTTGCCTCTTATTGAGTTGGTATATAACAACAACTACCATTCCAGCATTTAAATGGCTCCATTTGAGGCTCTTTATGGGCGGAGGTGTAGATCACCTATTGGTTGGTTCAAAGTCGGTGAAGCTGCGATGATAGGACCGATTCAGTCCAGGAGGCCATGAAGAAAGTTTAGCTTATAAGGGATAGTTTGAAAATAGCTCAGAGTCGCCAAAAGTCCTATGCGGATGTGAGGAGGAGAGAACTTGAGTTTGAAGTCAATGATTGGGTGTTTCTAAAGGTGTCTCCCATGAAGGGAGTGATGAGGTTCGAAAAGATAGGGAAACTCAATACCCATTACGTTGGTCCATATCAGATTGTGAAACAAGTTGGCAAGGTAGCATATGAGTTGGAGTTGCCCTTAGAATTAGTTTCAATTTATCCAGTTTTTCATGCATCGCTCTTAAAGAAGTGTTTGGGTGATCCAGCTCTGGTTGTTCCAGTGGATAGTGTAGGTGTGAAGGATAGCCTTAGCTATGAGGAGGTTCCAGTGGAAATAGTTGATCGTCAGGTGCGAAAGCTAAGAAACAAAGAAGTAGCTTCAGTGAAGGTGTTGTGGAGGAACCAGCATGTTGGAGCTACGTGGGAAGCCAAAGCAGATATGATGGATAAATACCCATATTTATTTTCTTCTAGCTCAATTCCAACTTGAGGTATCAGTTTCCTCCTTAGTATCCTATTCAGTTTCCTCCTTAGTATCCTATTCAGTTTCATGTTCAGTTTATGTTTCCCTAGTTTCATCCATGTCAATGTATGTATTTGTGATTTATGAATTCAGTTCAGTCATGTATTCCAGTCCGGAGTTGGTTATTCTGTTAGTTTTCAACTTAAATGTTCAGTATTTGGCATAGTAGTTGCATTCCCCAGCTTTTAAGTATGTTTACCGACGTTCAAGGATGAATCTTCCCAAGGGGGAGATATTGTAATACCTCAGAAGTTCCTAAGACTTGACTCAGGATTTGGAATGAAAAGTAGCAGAGAATCTGAGATTTCTTATCAGAATGAGTCATTGTACAGGTCATTGGTGGGAGTAACAACACATTGGAGGTGCTCGTGGTGAAAATCTGTAGGGTAAGCTGGGAAGTAACGGGTATTAGAATGACTCATTAGTGGATAGTCATTGTAAGGGGGTCGTTAGGAGGATGGTCTTGATAAAAAGGGTTGGCACGAGTCATAGGACGACTCGTTGTTCGAAGGGATGAGTCGTCATATGGTCCCATTGGAAGGATTCTCAGAAGGCAGGTGGTGGTGACAACGGATGGTTGCCACGAGTTGTTGGAGCTAGGTACGACTCGTGGTACCTGTCGTGGTATGCAAGTATGGGACTAAAACTTGGGCTGAAGCAACGGGGAAAACAACCACTCATGGGAGCTCATAATGATTCATTGGACCAGTCGTTGTCACTGCCAGTGCAGATTTTCTAGGTTTTTCATCATTTCCTAAGCCCTAAGGTCCTAACTATTTCGTTTTAAGCTCAGTTAGTTGGGTTTTAAGGGGGATAAACCTATTCTAAGTATCCCCACTCCATGCATGCAACTTAGAGCCTTCCTTGAAGATCAAGTTTAAGGAATTTCATCAAATTCTCTCCAAATTCCTTTGGGCTTTCAAGTGGGAGTGTGAAATTGATTTACCAAAGAGTGTGAGGCTATGAATGGGAGTTCCTTTCATCCCCATGCCTTAAATTCTTCTCAATTCCATGGATTTCAGTTCTAGATTCAAGTTTCTTGATCTTATGGGGTTTATCCCAATTCTTGTAAAATTCTCTACGATCTATCTATGGGTCAATTCCCATCATGTTTCAAATCATGTTTTATGATCTTTGGGTAGACTTTATAATTATTTTGATTATTAATTTATAGTTTCAACTTTTAATTAAATTAGGCCCAATTTTGCAATCTTCATGAAAAGTCAAGTTATGAATGTTGATTTATGATTCATATTATGATTTCTCTTCAAGTACTCATCATAGAAATATGAATATCAAGTAAGAATGTTTTATAAGTATGCATGGTTTTCATGACTTATGGATTTATGACTCTTGGCCGATTCACGGGCCCTTATTTTTGGCTAATCATGTATTTCAAGTGGGATCCATCATGTTATTATTTATTTGGCGATGAACTTCATGAATGATTTTATGATTATGATATAAGCTCTCATGTGCATATTTTTGGGAGCATTGTCTAGCACCGAGTAGACCCGGGGTTCAAGGGAAAACCCCATGGTCCCAAAACTATTTGCCACCGTAGGTTTATATATATATTTATTATTAGATCCCTGTGATATTACCACGCATGCACGTCCCCCTAACTGGCAAGCCGGGGACGGTCTTGACCACTTGGGCGAAAGAGTAGGGTGTCATGTAAGGCTCTATCATGATGGTGTCGGTTAAGATGAGTTCTCCCATTGTTCCTCATGATTTATGCATGGTTATGTTTATGTTACTTTGGCTCAAATCATGTTTAATAAAGCTTTTCTCCTATGATTATGACTGATTTATAAATATTTTGAAAACCTTAAGCCCTTATGTTTACAGTATGATATTTACTTTATGATCATGTTGTCCTACTCTTATGAACTCTTATGTATTTTAACTTTCCGTTTCTACTTATCTTGCATACTCAGTACATTCCAAGTACTAACCGCATACTCTATGCTGTATCGTTTCATGATACTGGTTCGAGGGATCAGTCTCAGCCGCTTCATTAGCCCTACTTCTCTTTCAAACCTATCCAACCAGGTGTTGGTAAGTCCTCATCTTTCGAGGACGTTCAGACATATGTAGTTTGCTATGTGTTTCAGTTTCAGACTTTGTAGAGCTAGTTGGAGGTGCCGTCCCATCAGCTCATCAATTATGTTAGAGGCTTTCCAGACATTATATAGAAATCAGCTTGTTGTTGTTGCTTCAGTTTTAGCTTGATATATGTATATGTATGCAGACTTCCACTATGATGTATGTTAAACTTCTTATTTATTACATTGAGTTTAGATGTTATGTTCATGCCATGGGTTGACTTGGAGACTCTCAGGGTTTCTTATCCCGTGTC
Organism: Datura wrightii; assembly: GCA_035772735.1. Taxonomy (NCBI): domain Eukaryota; kingdom Viridiplantae; phylum Streptophyta; class Magnoliopsida; order Solanales; family Solanaceae; genus Datura; species Datura wrightii. The sequence goes on from JASDFA010000002.1 coordinate 13,133,409, forward strand.
TCGATTTGGGTCTATGTTCAGGTCATGACACCTGTGCATTTCTTTTTGCTTATTCTTCAGAGGTTTTTTTGGACTAGTTGTACAGTTGTGTAGCTTCAGTTTAGTGTGTGGACTTGTTGTCCTTCAACAGTTCTTTTCAGGTGTTATCATAGCGTTGTCGGCATTCTATCGTTATTATATTTCTTGAGACATGGTCGATCTATTTTTTTGCTTTAGCTGACTATGATAGGTGATGCTGTTGGCCTAAAGGTTATCATTTAGATGTTATATAGCCGGCTTCTCAATCACTTGGAGTCGAGTTCCAGTCACAGTCGAGTTCCAGTCACACCCTTCCCAATTTTGGAGTGTGACAAACTTTGTATCAGAGCGAAGTTGAGTCACAGGGTGTCCATAAGGCTGTATCTAGTAGAGTCTTGCTTATGGGTATGTTGTGAACCATACTTATAATCAGGAGGCTACAGGGCATTTAAAAGTTGTTTCGCTTTATTCACTAATTGATTGTGCTATACAGTAAGGTTGTAATTGTTATCTGATGTAATTGTGCTTATGTTTCAGCGTATGCTTGTGACGAGGCAGATGACTACTATGTTGATCAGCACAACAATTGGTTAGGGTACTAGCCACCCTCTTACCGATTAAGGAGATAGATCAGAGGCATAGAGTGAGTCTCCATTTCCCCGAGTGATAGCCCCCCCAGCTCCAACAGGAGCTACAATAGAGAGACGCCCAGCACCCCCCAGGTCTGGTACCACCATAGAGGGATAGAGTGGTTGATCCTCCCGCAGTACTGATGTTGGGCATATTTTCATGCCCATCAATCATTTTTTTTACCCATATTTCATCATGTTTTGAATTCATAATACCTAATTTATGCTTAAATTCGTGTATGTGTGTGTTTTATGCGCTAACAAATGATTTAAGTTGATTTGAGTAGGAAACTAAGCCAAATGGGCTCAAAATGATGCAAGGAATGAAGATTTGAGGATTTAACTAGGTTTGGTGCTATAGCTGGCGCCCCGCACCAAGTCCCAAACTTCATAGGAAAAAATCTCAGGTAGGTGCTATGGCTGGCGCCCGCACTAGGCCTCAAACTTCAGAGAAAAAAATCTCAGTCTGGTGCTATGGCTGGGGTAGCGCCCTGATCTTGGGCACATTTATATGCCCAAGTGATACTCAAATGTGTCATTTTGCCTTGTTTATCTATCGATGTTTATACATTATCATGTGAAATTTAATAAAATGTGAATTTATACTAACCAACATGATTAGCGTGATTTTGCAGGAAAAATATAATTGTACGAAGCTAAGATGCATGTTGGGAGAAATAGGAATTGGACTCGGAAGCAAGCAAGGGAAAAAGCACAAGGAGAGCACGAATTAAAGGGGCTCCGCGATGGAGCCGTGTCACGCTGCCATCGTGGATGCGTTCTGCCTGGAATGGAATTTTTGCTAAATTCCAGTGAAGGTGCGCGTTGGGGCCGTGGCACGTTGGCCTAGCCCTGCATTGCACGCCGTGCCATGTTGGGCCTTAATACCTGGACGTCCAAATTCCAGTAAGGGTCCGCGTTGGTGGCGTGTCACGGAGGCAGTGCTCCGTGATGCACTCCGTGACACGTTGCTTGTTATTCCGGGAACAATTCCCACTAGTATAAATAGAACACTTAGGTTCATTTTTAATTATTCTGACTTGGTGGAGCAAGAACGTGGGTTACAGGCAGTTGAGGGGACGAAAATCTCAGGGTTTTTCTCTATCTCCTTCTTCTTTATTTCAATTGCTTGTATGATTAACACTCATTTAATGATGTTTAATCCACAAATGAGTGGCTAAATCCCCTTCTTGCTGAGGTTAAGAACAATTGTATTGAAATGTAATTATTGATCAATTGGTTTTTCATCTTTTCTTCCATAGTTGTTCTATTGATTCTTGTTCTTACTGCATTAATGTGTGGCCAACGTTAATGTATATCTAAAAGGTCCGGTTGAAATTGGAAAGTTGTGAATTGATAGGATATGATCTTTTCTTAGTTTGGGAAAATTGAGAATTGATTTACCTTCAGGATAGAGATATACCTGAAAGTCGTATTAGTCAATTAAGGAATCGGTTTTGTATGACTAGAACATGAATTTCTTTTTATCACAGAAATGTAGGTGGAAGGTTCATGATTCTTAAGTTGGGTTAAATACGAGAGTTTTAATCCATAGGCAATAATTCTTGACTAGCAACCGGAGGAAAGATTAATCAAATTGTATCGATAATTTATTTCTCTACATGTTCATTTTAGCCTCAGCATGCTCATACTTATAGTTCAGACTCAAATTATATATTCGTTTTAGACTTAGTATAAAATTAGGAAACAAAATATCAAATTTCTCTTCACGCTGTTGACTGCATTTTAGAGTTAAAGTTCATTGACACTTGAGTAGATTGTTACTTTAGTCCAGTCTCTGCGGGATCGATACTTGGCTTACTTGAGCCACTTTACTACTTGTTCGACTACGTGCACTTGCGTGATAGTTATACCCAACAAGCCGAACAAGTTTTTGGCGCCGTTGCCGGGGACTGGCAATTGGTAAATTTTTCTTAAGTGTTAGTTACTATTTCTTCTGAGTGTTGACAACTTGGTCTTGGCCTGTATTTTGCAGATACTAATTTCTGTTGAACACTGGCAAGAGACAAGGAGCTGGTGGACTCATATTTAGAGCCGGAAAGACAATTTCATCGTCAAAGGAGAGAAGCTCTAGAGAAAAAGCTGCAGTTGCTCAAACAAACAATCCTGGAGCAACAACAGAATCCACCAGTTGTAAGGGCAATGTTAGTGCCCGAGGCAATGGCAGCTAGGCCGGTTTGCGAGGTGGCAATCCCACATGCTAACAATGTCACATCTAGCATCTGCAAACATGAGCCAGGAGGGAGGTTCGAGCTTAAACAAAACATGGTGCAATTGCTGCACACCAGTGGGCAGTTCACAGGTCTCCCTCATGAGGATCCACAACACCATCTCCAAAATTTCTTGGAGATAAGTGACACTTACATCCCCACTGGAGTGTCATCAGATTATGTCAGGCTTACATTGTTCCCATTTTCACTTTTGGGAGAAGCCAATATGCTGAAGTTTATGAACACTGGGGACAGTGTTTGATTTAAGTGTGAGGTGGGAGTAGTTAGGTGTTGGTTGTTGTTGTTATTATTGTCTCTATTCTGTTGTTGTGCTTGGATAAACTTGTGACCCTGTGATTTTTGTGTGTATGTCTATATTGTAATTAATGTGAAGCTGTTGTGTGCTATTGAATGTTGTTAGCTGGTTTTGTAAATATCTTTGTTTTATCGAAATTATCGATATTTTAAAAATTTTTTTGTGAAATTTTTATTTTTGGGTTTCCTGGCGTTTGTTTTCGGTTCTTTTACCGAGAATAGTCCCATTGAACCGAAGTCTTAGTTAGTGACCGTTCCCTATGATGGATGGATGACTACCGTCTTAAGGGAAATGTAGTCGTTAGGAGTAGATTTCTTTTGTTCATTTATTTTTAGTTTTTTTCTTTTGTTGGTTTGCATCCTAAAACCTATCGTTACTTTATGGTTGCGAAATTATGGTTGCGTGTTGTACATGATATTTGAAATGCAAAGGTGATTCGTATGAAAACATGCAACTTTGTAAATATGTTGAGATTCCTAGGCCATAGAGTTCGATTCGGTGTGATTGAGGCTTAATGTTTGAATTCTTTTAATTAGCTGATTGAAGAGTCTATAAATATGTCTTGAGTTGAGCATGTGAAATGAGTGTATAGTGAGGTTTCATTTCTTCCATGCTATTGTGAAGTGTCTAGAACTTGCCTGGTGTGTGTACAAAACGAAATGAAGGATGTGTATTGTAGGAAAGGATGTAGGCATTTCTTTGCTTTAACCGAAAGTTTCTTCTTTTTTCATTATCGTACCCACCTTGAATGTACATCCTAGTTAGCCCATTGAGCCTTTAGCCTATTATTTTTCTTTTGTCAAAAAGGTGTAAACCGAGCTTAACCCCTTCTTTTCATTAGCTGTGAATTTGATCCAAAACACTTAAGCGCTCAAGAAAAGAAAATAATTTTCCCATAGTGTCAAGGAATGAGAATGGTGAAAAGAAAAGAAAAAGCAGAGTGATGAAAGGAAAGAAAAGGTCGAAGGTGCACTCGTTATAAAGTAAATATAATGAAGATGTATAAATAATCTTTGTTATTGAGTCAAGTGTGCTTAAAGATATGGGGTCAAAAATAAAGACAGACTTCAAGAATGGGAGGATGAAGGAAGAAACAATGCCCATAATGTTGATGGGATGTATTGAAAAAGCGCTTAAGGATGCTAGTTGTTATTATTGGTTAGCCCAGTATTTACTAGTTCCGTAGCTTACATTACAACCCGTTAAGTCCTACGTGATCTTACATCACACGTCCTTATATTAGTGGAGTAATACACTAAAGGCAAGCCTATGGTTCATAACAGGATGCATGTGAACTCTTTTGGGAGAGAGAGTGAAATTGTGCTTATATGCCCCTGCATGTAATGTCTTTGAGTTCATGTAATTAAAAAGGGGGAAAAATTCTCTTGTGTTGTGAGGGCACATGCTTGACGAGAGATTAAATTTCGTGTCGGATATCTTGATTAGCTGATTTGCATGAGTTTGCCGATATCGAGAGTCGATTCTTGAGTCTAGGAGGTCTTAATGTGTTGAAGGTCATTATATTGATAAGACTATGCATGTTTTCTAGATGATTTGCTATATTAAATAATCGGTATAATCGTAGCTTGAATTGTCGAGCCAAAGTAGCCAGGATGGGGTGTCAATTGCATGAGGTGTAAGATTGTTGTTCGGGGAAGAACAAGGATTTAAGTGTGGGGTAAGTGATCTTGGGAAAATTTATATGCCCAAGTGATACTCAAATGTGTCATTTTGCCTTGTTTTTCTATCGATGTTTATACATTATCATGTGAAATGTAATAAAATGTGAATTTATACTAACCAACATGATTAGCGTGATTTTGCAGGAAAAATATAATTGTACGAAGCTATTATGCATGTTGGGAGAAATCGGAATTGGACTCGGAAGCGAGCAAGGGAAAAAGCACAAGGAGAGCACGAATTAAAGGGGCTCCGCGATGGAGCCGTGTCACGCTGCCATCGCGGATGCGTTCTGCCTGAATACGGAATTTTTGCCAAATTCCAGTGAAGGTGCACGTTGGGGCCGTGGCATGTTGGCCTAGCCCTGCGTTGCACGCCGTGACACGTTGGGCCTTAATACCTGGACGTTCGGATTCCAGTAAGGGTCCGCGTTGGTGGCATGTCACGGAGGCAGTGCTCCGCGATGCACTCCGTGACACGTTGCTTGTTATTCCGGGAAAAATTCCCACTAGTATAAATAGAACACTTAGGTTCATTTTTAATTATTCTGACTTGGTGGAGCAAGAACGTGGGTTACAGGCAGTTGAGGGGACGAAAATCTCAGGGTTTTTCTCTATCTCCTTCTTCTTTATTTCAATTGCTTGTATGATTAACACTCATTTAACGATGTTTAATCCACAAATGAGTGGCTAAATCCTCTTCTTGCTGAGGTTAAGAACAATTGTATTGAAATGTAATTATTGATCAATTGGTTTTTCATTGTTTCTTCCATGGTTGTTCTATTGATTCTTGTTCTTACTGCATTAATGTGTGTCCAATGTTAATGTATATCTAAAAAGTCCGGTTTCACTCGAGAGAGAAAGAAATTGGAAAGTTGTGAATTGATAGGATACGATCTTTTCTTAGTTTGGGAAAATTGAGAATTGATTTACCTTCAGGATAGAGATATACCTGAAAGTCGTATTAGTCAATTAAGGAATCAGTTTTGTATGGCTAGAACATGATTTCTTTTTATCACAAAAATGTAGGTGGAAGGTTCATGATTCTTAAGTTGGGTTTAATACGAGAGTTTTAATCCATAGGCAATAATTCTTGACTAGCAACCGGAGGAAAGATTAATCAAATTGTATCGATAATTTATTTCTCTACATGTTCATTTTAGCCTCAGCATGCTCATACTTATAGTTCAGACTCAAATTATATATTCGTTTTAGACTTAGTATAAAATTAGGAAACAAAATATCAAATTTCTCTTCACACTGTTGTCTGCATTTTAGAGTTAAAGTTCATTGACACTTGAGTAGATTGTTACTTTAGTCCAGTCTCTGTGGGATCGATACTTGGCTTACTTGAGCCACTTTACTACTTGTTCGACCACGTGCACTTGCGTGTAGTTATACCCAACAAGCCGAACATGCCCCAGACCCTATTTGGAGCTAAATTATTGAAACTTTGACCAAGTCTATGGTGAGATAGGAGTGCTGGTGCGCTAGGGTCATTTCGAGGCAGACAAGTCTTGAAGGGCAGAAGCATTATTTGAAGACTCATCTCTAAATATAAGCCATAGGTTGTTTGTTACGCAGTTGACTTCTTGGAGTAGTTTTAGACTTTTTTGAAGCAATCTTTCCTCATTTTTGTAATTCCGCAGTTCATTCATGAAAGCTTGTAAGCCGTTTAGAAGGAAGAAAAGTTTCTACAACTAGGTTTTCTCTTCTTTACTTCATATTTTCGCATGATGATGACTAATTATTTGTTTTTCCACTTGTCTAAGAGTGGCTAAACTCATATTCTATGATTGTGGCCATGGTGTGTCAGGACTCGAACATAGGCCTGGATCGAGACACGGGGAAAGGAGCCCCGAGAGACTCCAAGTCGACCCATGGCATGAACATACATCTCACTCAATCAAATAAAGTGGAAGACTTAACACAAATAACATAACGGGAGTCTAATCATAACATAGCATTGGAACCGGAATTCACTTCATACATGCCAAGCTGATTACTACGTACAGTATCAAAGCCTCTGTTATACCCCGTAGGATTCTCGGTACCTAGATGACCTATTCGCACGTTGGTTAAGCATATTTGAAGGCCATACGTGCTAGAGAAAGGCCCGGGAAAAAGATCGAACGAGAAACCTGTCGAACCATAGCGGAAGGAGCCGAGGCAAAGCCCCTCCGCGATGGCAGTGTGTCACGGAGCTGAAGCCTCCGCGTTGGCTCCGTGACACGTTGGCCTTGTCCAGGCCCAAGTATATAAAGCCCCACTTCGGTTTTAAATCATATAAACTTATAAATTTCCAGTGAAATAGAGAGGAAACATCAGAGAAGAGAAAAGAACAAAGGGGGTAATATAATTTTCATCCGATTACGCTGCTAAACGTTGTCCAAACTCAAATTAACCCCAGATACTGAGGTATTTAGCAGCAGAGAGCATTCCTACGGATTTAGTTTCGTGAAATACGACCGACGAATCGTCGAGCTACCGAGCTAAGGTAAGTAGAATTGCTCCAAACTAGTGTCTATGTGTTTCTAGCGGTGAAGTGAATATTTCTCTCTTCTGGACCTCTGAAAAATAGTGAGTTTTCGACCGTCTTTCGATAAGCCTAAGTTTAGGCTATAAATTACATCGAAGTGATGTTGTTCATTTAAAATAAAGTTATATTTGGTATTAATTGATATATTTATGAATGCAGTTGGGAGAAAATAGTTGAAGTACCGGCCAACCCTCGTCCGACAGACGGATAGTTCAAGGATAAGGTATGTAAAGCTAGTTTCCTCGGCAAGTTAGTAAATCTCGGTATAGTAAAGCAATTTAAAGGCCAGTAGAATATTCAGAAGTCATGTGTTGTGTTTATTACGAATGTTGGTACGATATTAGAAGCATCAGGTTATAATTAGCACGAAACTTGTTAGCACGATATAGATTCTAATACAAGTGTTAGGAACTGCACAACATGCTCAGTATATGATGTAGTACAAAATGTCAGGATATTATCGTATTCAGTCGAAACCCAGTAAAGAAATGTAATATCTGTAAGACATCTCAGAAGTAGAATGATAGGTTAAAATGAAGTTTAGAAAACATATTAGAAATAGCAAATCATGTTACTATAGAAACTCAGCATACAACATGGTTTTCAGCAGAAAGACTATATCTTGTCCAGCATTAGACTCAGTACGGTATGGCAGAAGATTATATATTATATATGCATACTATTGTCAGTCTCAACATGTGTTAAGTATGTACATATTACTATTACTAGCTCAGCATATAGTATGTACAAATACTTTACTACTATTAGCTTCAGTATATGGGATATGCAGATAGTATTACCAGTTGAGACCGTTGTATTGTTTTGGGGTTGGATTACCTAGCATCCATGACCGCCCCAGGGTTAATAGCTGTATCGACTCGTCCGCTAGAGGATGAGGATACGTCGCTCTACGGAGTGGCATGCCGTCCCATAGGGGACGAAGATGGGATGCCAGTTTTCCCCATATTGTGCCTTGATCGGCCCTTACATACCCCTGTCGAGCGGATACGCCCGGGTGTTGATTCAGGAGTACTTCGGAATCAGATGCAGCTATAGTCAGGGGATCAGCGAGCCCAAGTGCATACCCAGGGGACCAGCAGGATGCTTATAGCGAATATAGGAGATGGGATGACCGGGGTAGGGGTATAGATTCTGTGCTGGTTGTACCTCCCGGCTTATTGGGGCCGGGTAAGGTTTGTGTGTGCTATATTATGTTATGTTATGTTATGCCATGTTACATTAGACACGAATAGTTCGGCAGTAGAACGATACGTCTCCAGGTATGACTCCTACTCCTTCCAGTATAATTAAGAGAAGGTATGATTTACATTATCAGACAGTTAATCTATTCCTTCCTACTTCAGTTTCATCAGTGGTATTGTTGTTTTCAGATATTTCCTTCATTTATTGCTTTACATACTCAGTACCAGTGGTACTAACGCCCGGTGGGGCGCTGCATTACTTGCCTGCAGGTACTCATAGACGAGCAGGCGATACCTCATGATTTCTATCAGCGACCGAGTATTCAGCTCCTGTCATCCGGAGACTGAATTCCAGAGGTGTATTTCGTTTTCTTTTGTTGTACAGTATGGGTAGGTCGGGCCCCTATCCCGATCATTTCTATTGTTATTCCTAGAGGCTTGCAGTCTGTATATATGTCCCTATGGTCAGCTGAGCCGATCGTGTGAGGCCGTGCAGTTGTGTAGCCGTTAGTACTTTTACTTTTTTTATGTTGGCCGTGTGGGGCCATAACTCGACAGTAGTGGTGACCTTGCCGGTCACGTAGCCTTCTAGTATTTTGTTGTTGAGTTGCAGATAATTAGACAGCATGGTGGCCTTGTCGGCCCGCATAGGTTTCCCTATAGTTGCATGTTTCTGGTTAGCTGTCGTTACAGGTACAGGAGGCTATAGGCCAATGGGCCAAGGGCTGTGTTTACAACCGTTATATAGCCCGTTGTTTTCGGAAATGTGAGTTAGAGCCAGCCTGGCACCAGAGGTGCCCAGGCTTAGCAGTCTAGCAGTTCAGGTCCTAGTAGGGCACCAGGTGCCAGTCATACCCCCCAAGGCGGGGTGTGACAACCTGTAACATATCTGATGGGTTGATGGGATAACGCCCCCAACTAACTTGACAAGTTTGAAAACTGAAAATGCAAGATAACTGGAAATAAGTAGTCCTCGAGAGATGAGGACTCACCACTGAAGCTGAATGCTAGCCTGGAGAACTGGCTAGTGACGGGGCTGAGTCTGATGATCGGAGCCTGTATCATGAAACGATACAACATACAATATGCGGTCAATACGTGAAATGTACCGAGTATGAAAGGTAAGTAAAACGAATATTTAAAATACATAAGAGTTCATAAGAGTAGGACGACATGATCGTAACATAAATATCATAATGCAAATGTAAGGCTCAAGGTTTTCAAAATATTCATAAATCATCCATAATTATAATCATAAGAGAAAAGATTTATTAAACATGACTTGAGCCAAAGTATATAATCATAACCATATATAAGTCATGAGGAACAGCTGGAGATTCTTATAACCAACATACCCCGCATGAGCACACATGGAGCCCAACCTATAAACCCCTAGTCGGGAGGGCATTCATACCTTTCCAAGAGTAAAACCATGAAAGAGGTGTGACATCACAATAGAGGGCCCATTTGGGCAAAGGGGACAGTAACATGGAGGTCCCATCATGGCTACGTAGGCGTGTAGTTCTAAGACTCCGGGCATGATTGGACCCCGAATCTACTCGGTGTAAAATACTACTCCTAAAACATATATAGTTCTCATAGGATAATATACATGAGATTCATAGTCTAGTTAAAATCATGATAATCATAAACATCTTGAAATATGTGAAATAGCCATGAAGGTAAGGCCAGTGAGTCAGCCATAATCATAAATCATAAATCTTGAGGTTCATGCACACTTGTAAAACATGTATATGCTTGACATCCATAAGTTCATGATGAACATTTGAGAGAAATCATATCATAAGTCATAAATCATAATGGGTTAATGAACATCAAAATCGAAATACAATCATAACTTGATTTATCATGACACATACATTATTCGGCATAGTTTTGTAGAAAAGTTAAATCTAAATAGTTATAGAATCTACCCATGATTCATAAAATATGAATTGATACATGAAGGAATCAACCCATTGATAGATCATAAGGATTTCACAAGGATTGGGATAAAACCCCATAAAATTGTCAATAGAATTTCATGAATTAGAGAGAAATTGGGCATGGGTGTGGACAAATTCACCCATTCGTAACCCTACATACCTGAGAGAATCAGATTCTACAACTCCCTTAATTGCCCAATGAAGAATTGAATAAAAACTTGAAGGAATTAAGCTTGATCACCTCTCTTGGCTTCTAACTTTGCATGCATGAATAGGAATAGCCCAGAATGAACTTACCCCTCTTAATACTCACTAGTCATAGCTTAAAATGACGTAGTTTAGGACTCCTGGGCTTAGGAAATGATGAAAATACCCTTAATGAATTTCCTAAAAACACTGCTCTGCCAGAGACCACGGGCGCCACAACGGACCGTTACTGCCTCCAACGGTCCGTTACACCACTCATTGTCACACCCCAGAATCAAGTCTCAGATCCCCAACCACAACTAGACAGAACGAGTCGTTACAAGCTCCAATGACTCGTTGCTTCCAGTCATTACCACCACTACCTTAAATCTTGAAATCTTCCCAACGGACACTTACAACGGCTTGTTGCTACCAACGACGAGTCGTTACGTGATCCGTTACTTTCTCCCTGAACCTGAACAACTTGACACGACTCACATCCAATGGCCCGTTACACCTTGCAATGGGTTGTTCCTAAACCCATTACTGTAACTCCAGTTCTACAGCACCTCACCACGGTCGCATCTAATGGCTCGTTGGTCCCACTAACAACCTATACAACGACCCGTTCTGAGAAGGATTTTTAGATTTTCTGCAACTTTTAATTTTCAAATCCTAGGTGTAGTCTTAGGCACTTTTGAGTTATTACAATATCTCCCCCTTGGGAACATTCATCCTTGAATGTGAGAAAACATACAAAAATAGAGAAATAAAATCACCATATTTAAGTACTAAGTATACATGATGAAAACCGATGGAGTGACTGTCTCCGATTTGAACTACATGAGTGAACAGAATTCATGAGTCATATATACGTACTTTTGCATGAAAGAAACTAAGGTACATGAGCTGAACATGAAACTGAATAGAGTTTTAGGGCAAAACTTGATACCTCAAGCTGGAACTCAGCCGGGTATCTAGCCATCATATCTGCTTCAGCTTCCCACCTAGCTCCCTCAACATGTTGATTCCTCCATAAAACTTTACCTGAAGTTACTTTCTTGTTTCTTAGCCTTCGAACCAGACGATCCATTATTTCTACCAGAACCTCCTCATAACTAAGGCTGTCTTTCACACCAACACTGTCCACCGGAACAACTAGAGCTGGAGCACCCAAACACTTCTTTAGGAGTGATACATGGAAAACTGGATGGACTGAAGCTAATTTTGAGGGCAACTCCAATTCATATGCCACCTTGCCAACCCGTTTCACAATTCGATACGGGCTAACATAACAGGGACTGAGTTTCCCTTTCTTTCCGAACCTTATCACTCCCTTCATGGGAGACACCTCCAGAAACACCCAATTGTCAACTCAAACTGAAGTTCCCTCCTCCTCAAATATGCATAGGACTTTTGGTGACTTTGAGTTGTTTTCAACCTATCCCGTAGGAGCTAAATTTTCTCCATAGCCTCATGGATTGAATCTGGTCCTATCATCACAGCTTCTCCAACTTCAAACCAACCAATAGGTGATCTATATCTTCGCCCATAGAGAGCCTCAAACGGAACCATCTGGATGCTGGAATGATAGCTGTTATTATATGTAAATTCAATAAAAGGCAAATGGTCATCCCAACTACCCTTGAAGTCAATCACACATGCTTTCAACATGTCCTCGAGAGTTTGAATTGTCCTCTCTGCTTGATCATCTGTTTATAGGTGAAATGTTGTACTGAGCTTAACCCGAGTACCAAGTCCCCTTTGAAATGACCTCCAAATCTGAGAGGTAAATTGGATACCTCTATCTGATATGATGGACAAGGGCACTCCATGCAACCGAACTAGCTCTTGAATGGAGAGATCATTACCTCCTTCTTTGCTGGGAGAGGAGGAAAAGGAGTAATGGACATCCTTGGGTCTAGTGGGGGAATACCTGCCAAAACAGAGAATTTGTTAGGCGAAGGGTCGTTCAAAGACGACCGGATGTGAAATGGATTCACTGTTTTCTTTTCCTCCTTTCTGGAAGGAGAACTGGTTGTTGAGCCTGTATATTTAGGTCTGAGATTGAACGGCTTCATTTTTGCCCTGCAAAAATTCTCTGGTTAGAAAGTCAGGGAGAGAATTGTTTTCTCCTTTCAAGAATTCAATATCGAAATCAAAACTAGACAATAATCCTTGCCATCTGGCGAAAATCTGTTTTGAAATTAGATTTTTCACATCTTTTTGTAAAATATCTTTAGCAGATTTACAGTCTACTCTAAGCAAGAATCTTTTGTTAACAAGATCATCTTGGAATTTAGAAATACATAAAACAATGGAAAGAATTTCTTTCTTAACAGTGCTATAATTCCTTTGTGCGGAGTTCCAAACTCCAGAAGTGTAACGAACAAGTTGTTCAGAATCCTCAGAGGATTTCTTTTGTTTAAGTATACCACCGTACCCTAAATCGGAGGCGTCTGTCTCAACAATCATAAAAGCTCCTGGGTTGGGGATACCCAGGCAAGGAAGATTTTTAGCAATCTTCTTAATTTCTATCACAGCATTGGTCTGGGTATCACCCCAGGGGGTAGGGTTTTTCTTAAGCCTATCGAATAAAGGCTTGCAGATGTGCCTGATCTTAGGAATGAAATCAGCTATGTAGTTGAGACTTCCTAAAAACCTTTGTAACTGAGTTTTTTCAAAGATCTCATTGGGAAATTTATCTGCGAACTCAATGGCCCTGCAAATAGGTCGGTAAGTACCTTGAAACAAATCATGGCCTAAAAACCAAATTTTTGTTTGGAAAAGTTTGATCTATTTGGCACTAAGCACAAGACCATTATGTTTCACAATTTTTAGGAAAACATTCAGGTGTTTAAAGTGAGAATCGATGTCCTCAGAAAATATCAGTACATCATCTATATAGACTATAGAAAAATGACTAATGCAATTGAATAAAGAGTTCATAATATTTTGAAATTCAGAGGGGGCATTTTTCAACCCAAAAGGCATTACGTTCCATTCAAATTGTCCAAACGGGACATTGAAAGCGGTTTTGTACTTATCTTTTTCAGAAATTTGAATCTGCCAGAAACCTGACTTCATATCAAATTTACTGTAAAGATTGGCTTTAAAAGTTCTTTTTAACAAATCTCGTTTGTTAGGAATTGGATATCTAATCCACTTGAGAGCAGTGTTCAAAGGCTTATAGTTAATTACCAGTCTGGGAGAACCCCTTTCTTTCTCCGCAGCTTTATTAACATAGAAGGCTGAACAGCTCCAAGGTGATTTAGAGGGCCGGATAATTTTGTTTTTCAAAAGAGTTTCAATCTCTTTTTTGCAGACTTCCATTAATTCATGGTTCATTTGAATGGGCCTAGCTTTAGTGGATATGGCCTGTTCATTGAATCCATCAATATATGGGAGATCAACAGTGTGGGCTTTTCTGGCCCAAAAGGCATTAGGAAAATCAGAGCAAATTTCCTTTTCAAAAGTTGTTTGCAAATCATAAATTTTGGTAATCATTCCCGGGGTTTTTAAAATTTGCTCAATTTTCTTAAGCTTAATTTCTTCTTTAATAAAACAAATCTGATTTGTTTTAAAGGCAGTTTGTTTATGCAAAAATTTGCTTTCCTCAAGAGAAAGAGTTTTAATAAATGGGAAGGAAATGTTTTTTCCCAAAATTTTTGTGCGAATCTCATTGAAATCAGAAACATAAGGTTTAATCTGGGTAATAAAGGGAATTCCCAGAATAATATCCTCATTTATGTTTTTCGTAATTACAAAATCATTAATAAGACATATACCATTATTGCAGATATGAGCCTTATTCAATTTATAGTTGATAGCAATACGCTCACCTGTGGCGCTATACAACCTGGTAGTACCTTTACTTAGGTACTTGGTGGGAATTAAACCTTCTGAAATGCAGTTTCTATCTGCACCACTGTCTAATAAAGCAATTTTATTAAGGACTAAGTCATTGTTAATAACAAGCTTAATCAAAATATGAGAAGACTGAGGTCTTACCCTAGTGATGACTCCAAGGCCAGCATTACCTTCTGATTCTTCAATGAGGTTATCAGTCTGATCATCTGATTGATCATGGTCAGGAGAAGACGATAACCCAGCCATGAAGGTTCATGGTGTTGATTTTGGCCAGACTATTCCTAAGGTTTACTATGAAGATAGTCTTTCCAGCCCGTCCCAGAGTGAGATGAGGCCTGACCATGGCCGAAAAGACTCTCTCGGAGTTCTTACCTCTGACGATGAGTTTGATATTGATATGAAGAAGATCAACAGGTGGTGGAAGCTACCAGAACACCAAAGAAAGGTAGAATGGTACAAAGATACCTACACTCTTAGACAAAGGACTGCATTCAGAGATAAGTGGTTCAAAGATATGAAAAGATTCAAAACTGAGATTGAATTTTTTAAATGGTTTGAATGCTCAGGACAGATTGATGACAAGCAGTCATCACTCCAGGTATTGGTTAGCAGGTGGTACACCAAGGACCAGGTGATCGACAGTATTACTCCTCCCCTTGAAGGTTTGTCTATTCCTTATAAAAAGGAAGTTCTCACTGCTTCCCCCTTCAAAAAACTCAAAGGAAAGACAGGTTCTACTACTGTTTCTACTGAGGACATTGACAAGATCCTCGAACAAAACAACTACACAAACCAGATTCTTCATGTTGTCTCTAGACAAATTGAGGAGAAAAACTCTCATAATCCCTTAGCCAAACCAAGTACTTCCAAAGTCAGTTCCAAAATTGAGACTAACCCTATCTTCAGAATCCCTGAGTTCTCTAAAGAAAAATATCCCGATCTCTCGAAAGATTTCACTAGTTCCCCTGACCTTCTTGAAAGGATCAATGAGCAGCTCTCCAAACTTAAAGTAACCCAAGGAAGTGACAAAAAAATCAGTACTCTTCTTGAAATACATCCAAACAAAAGGAATTTCTATCCTAGACCTTCTTTTCCAGATGTCCAATTTGAAGAAGATACCCTTCACCCACAATCTACAGCTGATGGAATGGGAATCACAGAATGGAACATTGATGGAATGGCCGAGGGCCAAATCTACAATAAACTCCAAGAGATAGGCATGAACATTACTGCCTACAAGATGAAAGGTGCCAGTGATAGACATGCAGCTACCATGATAACTGCTGGATTCACTGGAACACTCAAAAATTGGTGGGATAATTACCTCACAGAACAGAACAAGAATGAGATCTTCAATGCAACTGCCACTCAGACGGTAGTAAAAACTGAAAATGGAGCTCAGACTTCAGAAATTACTACTACAGAAGATGCTACTGCCACTCTGGTCTATAGTATAGCAAAGCACTTTGTAGGAGAACCTAGACTCTTCCAAGACAGAAGTTTGGAAATCCTTAACAATTTGTATTGCAAAAAACTAACTGATTTCAGATGGTACAAGGACATGTTCCTCAACAAGGTCATGATCAGACCTGATTGCAACAATGAATATTGGAAGGAACCTTTCTTAAGCGGACTACCTCCTCACTTCGCCAAAAAGGTAAAATCTAAAATAAGGGACAGGTGCGATGGTAAAATCCCTTATGATCAACTTTCTTATGGTGACTTGATTAGCATTGTTAATGTGTTTGCCATTGAGCTTTGCACAGATATCAAGCTGAAGAAACAGCTTAAGGAAGACCAGAGGACTTCACCAGCAGAATTAGGAACATTCTGCCAAGACTTTGGATTTCCCCTGCTAAAGCCTCCTTCTGCCAGGAAATTAGGAAAGAAGGAAAGAACTACAGGAAAATACAGGAAAACTTCCTCCAAGAAGGGAAGAGATTTCAGAGAAAAGAAATCTAAGAAGAAGTTCAGGAGAAGGAAGTCTGAAGAAATCTCTACTTTACCTCTTTCATCTATAAATAGATGCTTGTAATTCATTAAGAGGCATCGGAAAATTTATTCAAGATATATTTCTCTGAAAGCTCTCTCTCATGTATTATGCTTCCGATATTATGAATAAAATCTCTGTTTAAAGTAAGTCTTCCTGTCTCTGCTTTAGTCGTCTTTTATGCTATTACCACTTGATCCTGTATAATGGTATCAAAGCCATGTTAGCCATTCTCGGCTAAGTTTTTATCGTCTGAGGTAGGAAGAATAAGTTAGATTCTTGTTAGGTCTAACTAATGACTTAGAACAGCATGTTAATATACTGTTATAATGTTTGAACCAGATGGGGTTCTGGCATATCTAAGGAAGATGATTACTGTACTACTGTTTATGTGATGTGTAGTTATACTCTTAGGATGTTAGAATATTTACTTGTTTAAGTGTTGGGTATTCGGTGTATAGTTTCTCAGTTTAGACCATCCTGGAGGAATCGTAATTGCCGCTTAGCCAAGGGAAGGCGTTAGGCTTGATTCTTGGACTCGTAGTGTCTGAACATAAGAAACTATTGTAATATCCAGATGAATTCTCTGTGTCAAATCTTAAACGTTTAAATATTTAAACATTTAGAGAGTCTTACTACTATTCATATAACTATTCAAAATCTGTTTAAAGTAAGTCTTCCTGTCTCTGCTTTAGTCGTCTTTTATGCTATTACCACTTGATCCTGTAAAATGGTATCAGAGCCATGTTAGCCATTCTCGGCTAAGTTTTTATCGTCTGAGGTAGGAAGCATAAGTTAGATTCTTGTTAGGTCTAACTAATGACTTAGAACAGCATGTTAATATACTGTTATAATGTTTGAACCAGATGGGGTTCTGGCAGATCTAAGGAAGATGATTACTGTACTACTGTTTATGTGATGTGTAGTTATACTCTTAGGATGTTAGAATATTTACTTGTTTAAGTGTTGGGAATTCGGTGTATAGTTTCTCAGTTTAGACCATCCTGGAGGAATCGTAATTGCCGCTTAGCCAAGGGAAGGCGTTAGGCTTGATTCTTGGACTCGTAGTGTCTGAACATAAGAAACTATTGTAATATCCAGATGAATTCTCATGTCAAATCTTAAACGTTTAAATATTTAAACATTTAGAGAGTCTTACTACTATTCATATAACTCTGTGAACAACATCATCCCATTAGATAGACTAGTCCAGAATTGATAACTAATTCTGGTCATCCATTAAACACAGTTGTTTAACTTGATTGCTCTATATTATTAGTTATACGTGAACAAAATCTATACTTAGCTTTCTCTCCTCAAAGACGATCTTTTTGCTTTATGGATAGTAATCAGTATGTTACAAATAGCATGAATTTATCTATCTCTAAGGTAGAAAATGATTTGCAAAATTGGTCTATACCAAAAGAACCTTTTGAAAAGATTTACCAGTTAGGTAATTTTTCTATGTTTAAAAAGTATAACATCAAGACATGTGAGTCTACTATTGCTATTAATAATTCTTTAGAAATTATTAAATTATTGATTGCTGCTGACATTGATAGGTATAAGAAAGATTTTAAATTTCTTCATATCGGTTTTGTACAAGTAGCTGTTAAACCTCTTTTCCGAAAAGGCCTTAATATTCCTCTTTGTTTATTACTTAGAGATGATAGACTTCTGAACTTTGATGACTCTTTGCTAGGAGTCCTTGAAAGTAACCTCGCCAATGGCCCGGTATACTTTAACTGTTACCCCAACTTCTCGGTAGATATTCATGATCCAAACATCATGGATACTTTGACCCTTAACGTCAAAACCAAGAATATGAACAGTAAGTTGGACACCAGAGAAATAGCTGTTATATACCGGGTATATTACAAGCTAATGAAAACCACTATAGCCCCAAAGGCTATAGCATCCTCCGTCAAAGGTGTTACTATGCTCATGGAAGCAAACCAAGAGCATAGTACAACCTTCGTTCCTCGTCTTCTTAAATGGAACGATATCCTTACGGATGAAGAGTGGAAATTCGACTCTATCACTAACCCCTTACCTATCCAACCCGAAAGATCCCAGATCGAAAGGGTTATTCAATTTCCAGATGGATCGATTAATCTTAAGTTTCTACGATCCAACTCGCAAAGCCAAGCTTCTTCAAGTAGAAGAATGTCTTCGGCTAGACCTTCTTCTTTTAACCCCCGGGAGGGAGAAGACGATAACCCAGCCATGAAGGTTCATGGTGTTGATTTTGGCCAGACTATTCCTAAGGTTTACTATGAAGATAGTCTTTCCAGCCCGTCCCCTAGTGAGATGAGGCCTGACCACGGCCGAAAAGACTCTCTCGGAGTTCTTACCTCTGACGATGAGTTTGATATTGATATGAAGAAGATCAACAGGTGGTGGAAGCTGCCAGAACACCAAAGAAAGGTAGAATGGTACAAAGATACCTACACTCTTAGACAAAGGACTGCATTCAGAGATAAGTGGTTCAAAGATATGAAAAGATTCAAAACTGAGATTAAATTTTTTAAATGGTTTGAATGCTCAGGACAGATTGATGACAAGCAGTCATCACTCCAGGTATTGGTTAACAGGTGGTACACCAAGGACCAAGTGATCGACAGTATTACTCCTCCCCTTGAAGGTTTGTCTATTCCTTATAAAAAGGAAGTTCTCACTGCTTCCCCCTTCAAAAAACTCAAAGGAAAGACAGGTTCTACTACTGTTTCTACTGAGGACATTGACAAGATCCTCGAACAAAACAACTACACAAACCAGATTCTTCATGTTGTCTCTAGACAAATTGAGGAGAAAAACTCTCATAATCCCTTAGCCAAACCAAGTACTTCCAAAGTCAGTTCCAAAATTGAGACTAACCCTATCTTCAGAATCCCTGAGTTCTCTAAAGAAAAATATCCCGATCTCTCGAAAGATTTCACTAGTTCCCCTGACCTTCTTGAAAGGATCAATGAGCAGCTCTCCAAACTTAAAGTAACCCAAGGAAGTGACAAAAAAATCAGTACTCTTCTTGAAATACATCCAAACAAAAGGAATTTCTATCCTAGACCTTCTTTTCCAGATGTCCAATTTGAAGAAGATACCCTTCACCCACAATCTACAGCTGATGGAATGGGAATCACAGAATGGAACATTGATGGAATGGCCGAGGGCCAAATCTACAATAAACTCCAAGAGACAGGCATGAACATTACTGCCTACAAGATGAAAGGTGCTAGTGATAGACATGCAGCTACCATGATAACTGCTGGATTCACTGGAACACTCAAAAATTGGTGGGATAATTACCTCACAGAACAGAACAAGAATGAGATCTTCAATGCAACTGCCACTCAGACGGTAGTAAAAACTGAAAATGGAGCTCAGACTTCAGAAATTACTACTACAGAAGATGCTACTGCCACTCTGGTCTATAGTATAGCAAAGCACTTTGTAGGAGAACCTAGACTCTTCCAAGACAGAAGTTTGGAAATCCTTAACAATTTGTATTGCAAAAAACTAACTGATTTCAGATGGTACAAGGACATGTTCCTCAACAAGGTCATGATCAGACCTGATTGCAACAATGAATATTGGAAGGAACGTTTCTTAAGCGGACTACCTCCTCACTTCGCCGAAAAGGTAAAATCTAAAATAAGGGACATGTGCGATGGTAAAATCCCTTATGATCAACTTTCTTATGGTGACTTGATTAGCATTGTTAATGTGTTTGCCATTGAGCTTTGCACAGATATCAAGCTGAAGAAACAGCTTAAGGAAGACCAGAGGACTTCACCAGCAGAATTAGGAACATTCTGCCAAGACTTTGGATTTCCCCTGCTAAAGCCTCCTTCTGCCAGGAAATTAGGAAAGAAGGAAAGAACTACAGGAAAATACAGGAAAACTTCCTCCAAGAAGGGAAGAGATTTCAGAGAAAAGAAATCTAAGAAGAAGTTCAGGAGAAGGAAGTCTGAAGAATCTTCGTCCCAAGAGACATGTTGGACATGTGGAAAAAAGGGCCACAGAGCTAATAAATGTCCGAGAAATAACAAGAAAAAGAAGAAAATTAATCTTCTAAATGTAGACGAAGAAGTCAAGAAAAAACTTTATTCGATTCTTGAAGAAGAAGAATCAGAATCTGATTACACTTCTGAAGAAGAAGAAGAAAGTGAGGATGAAGAGTTCCTAAATGTTGCCCAACATTCTGAGACAGAAGAAGAAGCTTCTGACTGCAATTGCAATGGCGCCTTCTGTCTTTGTGATAGTAAATCCATTAGGGTAATCTCAGAAAAGACAGCAGAAACACTCTTTTCCACTATTGAGCACATCCAGGATAATGATGCTCGGAGGAACTATCTCATCGAGCTTCAAAAGCTGGTCACCAACCATAGAGAAGAAAGGCCCAAGGTAACCCCCTTTAGCATGAAACAGGTCATGCAGAGATTCGAGAATAAGAAGGAAGAACCTTCTATTGAGGTCCTCCGAAGAGAGGTCAACAGCCTGAAAGATGAAGTCAGAGAAGTCAAAAACAGACTTCACAAAATTGAAATAGATGCTCTCACAGAACAAGTTCTGAAAGGAGTTAACAATGAAGCCTCTACCTCCAAAGGAAAAGGTATCTTGGATTTAGACCATGATCAATCAGATGATCAGACTGATAACCTCATTGAAGAATCAGAAGGTAATGCTGGCCTTGGAGTCATCACTAGGGTAAGACCTCAGTCTTCTAATATTTATTAAGCTTGTTATTAACAATGACTTAGTCCTTAATAAAATTTCTTTATTAGACAGTGGTGCAGATAGAAACTGCATTTCAGAAGGTTTAATTCCCATCAAGTACCTAAGTAAAGGTACTACCAGGTTGTATAGCGCCACAGGTGAGCGTATTGCTATCAACTATAAATTGAATAAGGCTCATATCTGCAATAATGGTATATGTCTTATTAATGATTTTGTAATTACAAAAAACATAAATGAGGATATTATTCTGGGAATTCCCTTTATTACCCAGATTAAACCTTATGTTTCTGATTTCAATGCGATTCGCACAAAAATTTTGGGAAAAAACATTTCCTTCCCATTTATTAAAACTCTTTCTCTTGAGGAAAGCAAATTTTTGCATAAACAAACTGCCTTTAAAACAAATCAGATTTGTTTTATTAAAGAAGAAATTAAGCTTAAGAAAATTGAGCAAATTTTAAAAACCCCGGGAATGATTACCAAAATTTACGATTTGCAAAAAACTTTTGAAAAGGAAATTTGCTCTGATTTTCCTAATGCCTTTTGGGCCAGAAAAGCCCACACTGTTGATCTCCCATATATTGATGGATTCAATGAACAGGCCATATCCACTAAAGCTAGGCCCATTCAAATGAACCAAGAATTAATGGAAGTCTGCAAAAAAGAGATTGAAACTCTTTTGAAAAACAAAATTATCCGGCCCTCTAAATCACCTTGGAGCTGTTCAGCCTTCTATGTTAATAAAGCTGCGGAGAAAGAAAGGGGTTCTCCCAGACTGGTAATTAACTATAAGCCTTTGAACACTGCTCTCAAGTGGATTAGATATCCAATTCCTAACAAACGAGATTTGTTAAAAAGAACTTTTAAAGCCAATCTTTACAGTAAATTTGATATGAAGTCAGGTTTCTGGCAGATTCAAATTTCTGAAAAAGATAAGTACAAAACCGCTTTCAATGTCCCGTTTGGACAATTTGAATGGAACGTAATGCCTTTTGGGTTGAAAAACGCCCCCTCTGAATTTCAAATTATTATGAACTCTTTATTCAATTGCATTATTCATTTTTCTATAGTCTATATAGATGATGTACTGATATTTTCTGAGGACATCGATTCTCACTTTAAACACCTGAATGTTTTCCTAAAAATTGTGAAACATAATGGTCTTGTGCTTAGTGCCAAAAAGATCAAACTTTTCCAAACAAAAATTCGGTTTTTAGGCCATGATTTGTTTCAAGGTACTTACCGACCTATTTGCAGGGCCATTGAGTTCGCAGATAAATTTCCCAATGAGATCTTTGAAAAAACTCAGTTACAAAGGTTTTTAGGAAGTCTCAACTACATAGCTGATTTCATTCCTAAGATCAGGCACATCTGTAAGCCTTTATTCGATAGGCTTAAGAAAAACCCTGCCTCCTGGGGTGATACCCAGACCAATGCTGTGATAGAAATTAAGAAGATTGCTAAAAATCTTCCTTGCCTGGGTATCCCCAACCCAGGAGCTTTTATGATTGTTGAGACAGACGCCTCCGATTTAGGGTACGGTGGTATACTTAAACAAAAGAAATCCTCTGAGGATTCTGAACAACTTGTTCGTTACACTTCTGGAGTTTGGAACTCCGCACAAAGGAATTATAGCACTGTTAAGAAAGAAATTCTTTCCATTGTTTTACATATTTCTAAATTCCAAGATGATCTTGTTAACAAAAGATTCTTGCTTAGAGTAGACTGTAAATCTGCTAAAGATATTTTACAAAAAGATGTGAAAAATCTACTTTCAAAACAGATTTTCGCCAGATGGCAAGGATTATTGTCTAGTTTTGATTTCGATATTGAATTCTTGAAAGGAGAAAACAATTCTCTCCCTGACTTTCTAACCAGAGAATTTTTGCAGGGCAAAAATGAAGCCGTTCAATCTCAGACCTAAATATACAGGCTCAACAACCAGTTCTCCTTCCAGAAAGGAGGAAAAGAAAACAGTGAATCCATTTCACATCCGGCCGTCTTTGAACGACCCTTCGCCTAACAAATTCTCTGTTTTGGCAGGTATTCCCCCACTAGACCCAAGGATGTCCATTACTCCTTTTCCTCCTCTCCCAGCAAAGAAGGAGTAATGGACATCCTTGGGTCTAGTGGGGGAACACCTGCCAAAACAGAGAATTTGTTAGGCGAAGGGTCGTTCAAAGACGGCCGGAATGGCTAACATGGCTCTGATACCATTATACAGGATCAAGTGGTAATAGCATAAAAGACGACTAAAGCAGAGACAGGAAGACTTACTTTAAACAGAGATTTTATTCATAATATCGGAAGCATAATACATGAGAGAGAGCTTTCAGAGAAATATATCTTGAGTAAATTTTCTGATGCCTCTTAATGAATTACAAGCATCTATTTATAGATGAAAGAGGTAAAGTAGAGATAAAGCAAAGACTCGGTGGTCTCCTCTGATTGGTTGAAGACGATTGCCCTTATCCTCAGATTTGAGTGGGAATCTCCTTTTTGTGAGTGGGAAGATAATGGGTATCTGCTTTATCCTTTTCTTCCGGGTGGATGATTGCTTTCCTTTAGTGGGAAACAACTTTTGTCGGTGTGGCCCTTTGGTGGGGTCTAATGAAGACTTTTGGCTAAATTCCTTTAGCAAATGGCAGTAATCTCGAGGATTAATTTTATTTGGTTTAGTCACTTTTCCAACTAATAATTCCGGCTCTTTGAACCTCTATTAGTGGAAGTGCAGTATTTTCGGATTTTAATATCCTCAACTGGGACTAATCCTCATAAAATGCTTCTACATAGGCTTGTGCCAGTGCCTTGGGATTTAGTTCATCTCCATTGTCCTCAGTGGACGAGGCTTCTTCTAGGAGTGCTGAGACTGATTTTTCATCGGTGTCTTCATCTTCTAAATCTGACAAGGCTTTCTGTAACCTCTTCTTGAGGTCTTCTTTCTTTGATGAAGAAGCTTTTGCTTCCATTGCTTTAGGGACTTGAGTTTTGGGCTCCTTCGCAGCAGGGACCCATCCTCTGATAATTACTTCTCTTGATAAATATTTTATCCGATCAAATTCATGGATTGAAAATGACCAGCTTAAAATATAGGATATCCTTCTTTGAATAAAGTATTTGCACATTTGGATGTGCTCTGATAAAGTTGAGATACTGTTCTCAATAATGAATTGGGGAAATTTGTCCAAATAAGATTTTGGTAATGTTTTCTGGTTACCTCCGAAATAACTCCACCATTCGTAGAACCATCGGGGTAGGATTGATTTAGGTAATTCTGGTCCGTACTTTATGAACCAGGTATGGGTAGATGGCCTAAGGTACATAAAATTGAACCAGGCATGCTGATAGTCAAACCAATTGTAATGCTGGGGTTTGAAAGGTCTGGATAGGGGTATAGGAGTATGCAGATGACTGGCTAACCAAGATAAAGGCGTGAAAATCCTTTTAATTGTGATTTTTGAGTAAGCTATGCTGTCGGGATTTGAAGGATCCCGCAATTGGTGTTCAATCTCTGCTGAAGCAGTGTCAACAAGGATAAATTCAAAAAACTTTCTGGTTTTTAGAGGATTATCAGTATCGACATATTGTCTGTTAGTATAAAGAGGTCGAATGAGGGTTTTGACATCAAAATTTTCATAATCCTTGTCTAGAGCAAGGATTGGAGAAACCTGTTTAACAAATGGGTCAAAGGTTTCCTTTTTGGAAGGTGAACTGAGAGGGTTTTGTTTGGTTGCTGAAACTGGGTTAACGGCCTCAGCATAACTTTCAGGGTTTTTCATAGTATAACTATCCCTGGTTTGAAGAGTGGTAAATCTGGGATTTCCTGAAGGGGAAACAGAGGTCGGCTCTGTTGGTTTGAATGGAGAGATCATTACCTCCTTCTTTGCTGGGAGAGGAGGAAAAGGAGTAATGGACATCCTTGGGTCTAGTGGGGGAATACCTGCCAAAACAGAGAATTTGTTAGGCGAAGGGTCGTTCAAAGACGGCCGGATGTGAAATGGATTCACTGTTTTCTTTTCCTCCTTTCTGGAAGGAGAACTGGTTGTTGAGCCTGTATATTTAGGTCTGAGATTGAACGGCTTCATTTTTGCCCTGCAAAAATTCTCTGGTTAGAAAGTCAGGGAGAGAATTGTTTTCTCCTTTCAAGAATTCAATATCGAAATCAAAACTAGACAATAATCCTTGCCATCTGGCGAAAATCTGTTTTGAAATTAGATTTTTCACATCTTTTTGTAAAATATCTTTAGCAGATTTACAGTCTACTCTAAGCAAGAATCTTTTGTTAACAAGATCATCTTGGTATTTAGAAATACATAAAACAATGGAAAGAATTTCTTTCTTAATAGTGCTATAATTCCTTTGTGCGGAGTTCCAAACTCCAGAAGTGTAACGAACAAGTTGTTCAGAATCCTCAGAGGATTTCTTTTGTTTATGTATACCACCGTACCCTAAATCGGAGGCGTCTGTCTCAACAATCATAAAATCTCCTGGGTTGGGGATACCCAGGCAAGGAAGATTTTTAGCAATCTTCTTAATTTCTATCACAGCATTGGTCTGGGTATCACCCCAGGGGGCAGGGTTTTTCTTAAGCCTATCGAATAAAGGCTTGCAGATGTGCCTGATCTTAGGAATGAAATCAGCTATGTAGTTGAGACTTCCTAAAAACCTTTGTAACTGAGTTTTTTCAAAGATCTCATTGGGAAATTTATCTGCGAACTCAATGGCCCTGCAAATAGAAGTACCTTGAAACAAATCATGGCCTAAAAACCGAATTTTTGTTTGGAAAAGTTTGATCTTTTTGGCACTAAGCACAAGACCATTATGTTTCACAATTTTTAGGAAAACATTCAGGTGTTTAAAGTGAGAATCGATGTCCTCAGAAAATATCAGTACATCATCTATATAGACTATAGAAAAATGACTAATGCAATTGAATAAAGAGTTCATAATATTTTGAAATTCAGAGGGGGCGTTTTTCAACCCAAAAGGCATTACGTTCCATTCAAATTGTCCAATTGGGACATTGAAAGAGGTTTTGTACTTATCTTTTTCAGAAATTTGAATCTGCCAGAAACCTGACTTCATATCAAATTTACTGTAAAGATTGGCTTTAAAAGTTCTTTTTAACAAATCTCGTTTGTTAGTAATTGGATATCTAATCCACTTGAGAGCAGTGTTCAAAGGCTTATAGTTAATTACCAGTCTGGGAGAACCCCTTTCTTTCTCCGCAGCTTTATTAACATAGAAGGCTGAATAGCTCCAAGGTGATTTAGAGGGCCGGATAATTTTGTTTTTCAAAAGAGTTTCAATCTCTTTTTTGCAGACTTCCATTAATTCATGGTTCATTTGAATGGGCCTAGCTTTAGTGGATATGGCCTGTTCATTGAATCCATCAATATATGGGAGATCAACAGTGTGGGCTTTTCTGGCCCAAAAGGCATTAGGAAAATCAGAGCAAATTTCCTTTTCAAAAGTTTTTTGCAAATCGTAAATTTTGGTAATCATTCCCGGGGTTTTTAAAATTTGCTCAATTTTCTTAAGCTTAATTTCTTCTTTAATAAAACAAATCTGATTTGTTTTAAAGGCAGTTTGTTTATGCAAAAATTTGCTTTCCTCAAGAGAAAGAGTTTTAATAAATGGGAAGGAAATGTTTTTTCCCAAAATTTTTGTGCGAATCTCATTGAAATCAGAAACATAAGGTTTAATCTGGGTAATAAAGGGAATTCCAAGAATAATATCCTCATTTATGTTTTTCGTAATTACAAAATCATTAATAAGACATATACCATTATTGTAGATATGAGCCTTATTCAATTTATAGTTGATAGCAATACGCTGGAGAAGACGATAACCCAGCCAGGAAGGTTCATGGTGTTGATTTTGGCCAGACTATTCCTAAGGTTTACTATGAAGATAGTCTTTCCAGCCCGTCCCCTAGTGAGATGAGGCCTGACCACGGCCGAAAAGACTCTCTCGAAGTTCTTACCTCTGACGATGAGTTTGATATTGATATGAAGAAGATCAACAGGTGGTGGAAGCTGCCAGAACACCAAAGAAAGGTAGAATGGTACAAAGATACCTACACTCTTAGACAAAGGACTGCATTCAGAGATAAGCGGTTCAAAGATATGAAAAGATTCAAAACTGAGATTGAATTCTTTAAATGGTTTGAATGCTCAGGACAGATTGATGACAAGTAGTCATCACTCCAGGTATTGGTTAACAGGTGGTACACCAAGGACCAAGTGATCGACAGTATTACTCCTCCCCTTGAAGGTTTGTCTATTCCTTATAAAAAGGAAGTTCTCACTGCTTCCCCCTTCAAAAAACTCAAAGGAAAGACAGGTTCTACTACTGTTTCTACTGAGGACATTGACAAGATCCTCGAACAAAACAACTACACAAACCAGATTCTTCATGTTGTCTCTAGACAAATTGAGGAGAAAAACTCTCATAATCCCTTAGCCAAACCAAGTACTTCCAAAGTCAGTTCCAAAATTGAGACTAACCCTATCTTCAGAATCCCTGAGTTCTCTAAAGAAAAATATCCCGATCTCTCGAAAGATTTCACTAGTTCCCCTGACCTTCTTGAAAGGATCAATGAGCAGCTCTCCAAACTTAAAGTAACCCAAGGAAGTGACAAAAAAATCAGTACTCTTCTTGAAAGACATCCAAACAAAAGGAATTTCTATCCTAGACCTTCTTTTCCAGATGTCCAATTTGAAGAAGATACCCTTCACCCACAATCTACAGCTGATGGAATGGGAATAACAGAATGGAACATTGATGGAATGGCCGAGGGCCAAATCTACAATAAACTCCAAGAGATAGGCATGAACATTACTGCCTACAAGATGAAAGGTGCCAGTGATAGACATGCAGCTACCATGATAACTGCTGGATTCACTGGAACAATGAAAAATTGGTGGGATAATTACCTCACAGAACAGAACAAGAATGAGATCTTCAATGCAACTACCAACCAGACGGTAGTAAAAACTATGAAGATAGTCTGGCCAAAATCAACACCATGAACCTTCATGGCTGGGTTATCGTCTTCTCCCTCCCGGGGGTTATAAGAATATGCAGATGACTGACTAACCAAGAGAAAGGCGTGAAAATCCTTTTAATTGTGATTTTCGAGTAAGCTATGCTGTCGAGATCTAAAGGATCCCGCAATTGGTGTTCAATCTCTGCTGAAGCAGTGTCAACAAGGATAAATTCAAAAAACTTTCTGGTTTTTAGAGGATTATCAGTATCGACATATTGTCTGTCAGTATAAAGAGGTCGAATGAGGGTTTTGACATCAAAATTTTCATAATCCTTGTCTAGAGCAAGGATTGGAGAAACCTGTTTAACAAATGGGTCAAAGGTTTCCTTTTTGGAAGGTGAACTGAGAGGGTTTTGTTTGGTTGCTGAAACTGGGTTAACCGCCTCAGCATAACTTTCAGGGTTTTTCATAGTATAACTATCCCTGGTTTGAAGAGTGGTAAATCTGGGATTTCCTGAAGGGGAAACAGAGGTCGGCTCTGTTGGTTTGAATGGAGAGATCATTACCTCCTTCTTTGCTGGGAGAGGAGGAAAAGGAGTAATGGACATCCTTGGGTCTAGTGGGGGAATACCTGCCAAAACAGAGAATTTGTTAGGCGAAGGGTCGTTCAAAGACGGCCGGATGTGAAATGGATTCACTGTTTTCTTTTCCTCCTTTCTGGAAGAAGAACTGGTTGTTGAGCCTGTATATTTAGGTCTGAGATTGAACGGCTTCATTTTTGCCCTGCAAAAATTCTCTGGTTAGAAAGTCAGGGAGAGAATTGTTTTCTCCTTTCAAGAATTCAATATCGAAATCAAAACTAGACAATAATCCTTGCCATCTGGCGAAAATCTGTTTTGAAATTAGATTTTTCACATCTTTTTGTAAAATATCTTTAGTAGAGTTACAGTCTACTCTAAGCAAGAATCTTTTGTTAACAAGATCATCTTGGAATTTAGAAATACATAAAACAATGGAAAGAATTTCTTTCTTAACAGTGCTATAATTCCTTTGTGCGGAGTTCCAAACTCCAGAAGTGTAACGAACAAGTTGTTCAGAATCCTCAGAGGATTTCTTTTGTTTAAGTATACCACCGTACCCTAAATCGGAGGCGTCTGTCTCAACAATCATAAAAGCTCCTGGGTTGGGGATACCCAGGCAAGGAAGATTTTTAGCAATCTTCTTAATTTCTATCACAGCATTGGTCTGGGTATCACCCCAGGGGGCAGGGTTTTTCTTAAGCCTATCGAATAAAGGCTTGCAGATGTGCCTGATCTTAGGAATGAAATCAGCTATGTAGTTGAGACTTCCTAAAAACCTTTGTAACTGAGTTTTTTCAAAGATCTCATTGGGAAATTTATCTGCGAACTCAATGGCCCTGCAAATAGGTCGGTAAGTACCTTGAAACAAATCATGGCCTAAAAACTGAATTTTTGTTTGGAAAAGTTTGATCTTTTTGGCACTAAGCACAAGACCATTATGTTTCACAATTTTTAGAAAAACATTCAGGTGTTTAAAGTGAGAATCGATGTCCTCAGAAAATATCAGTACATCATCTATATAGACTATAGAAAAATGACTAATGCAATTGAATAAAGAGTTCATAATACATGAGAGAGAGATTTCAGAGAAATATATCCTGAGTAAATTTTCTGATGCCTCTTAATGAATTACAAGCATCTATTTATAGATGAAAGAGGTAAAGTAGAGATAAAGCAAAGACTCGGTGGTCTCCTCTGATTGGTTGAAGACGATTGCCCTTATCCTCAGATTTGAGTGGGAATCTCCTTTTTGTGAGTGGGAAGATAATGGGTATCTGCTTTATCCTTTTCTTCCGGGTGGATGGTTGCTTTCCTTTAGTGGGAAACAGCTTTTGTCAGTGTGGCCCTTTGGTGGGGTCTAATGAAGACTTTTGGCTAAATTCCTTTAGCAAATGGCAGTAATCTCGCAGAAGCATTTTATTTGGTTTAGTCACTTTTCCAACTAATAATTCCGGCTCTTTGAACCTCTATTAGTGGAAGTGCAGTATTTTCAGATTTTAATATCCTCAACTGGGACTAATCCTCATAAAATGCTTCTGCATAGGCTTGTGCCAGTGCCTTGGGATTTAGTTCATCTCCATTGTCCTCAGTGGACGAGGCTTCTTCTAGGAGTGCTGAGACTGATTTTTCATCGGTGTCTTCATCTTCTAAATCTGACAAGGCTTTCTGTAACCTCTTCTTGAGGTCTTCTTTCTTTGATGAAGAAGCTTTAGCTTCCATTGCTTTAGGGACTTGAGTTTTGGGCTCCTTCACAGCAGGGACCCATCCTCTGATAATTACTTCTCTTGATAAATATTTTATCCGATCAAATTCATGGATTGAAAATGACCAGCTTAAAATATAGGATATCCTTCTTTGAATAAAGTATTTGCACATTTGGATGTGCTCTGGTAAAGTTGAGATACTGTTCTCAATAATGAATTGGGGAAATTTGTCCAAATAAGATTTTGGTAATGTTTTCTGGTTACCTCCGAAATAACTCCACCATTCGTAGAACCATTGGGGTAGGATTGATTTAGGTAATTCTGGTCCGTACTTTATGAACCAGGTATGGGTAGATGGCCTAAGGTACATAAAATTGAACCAGGCATGCTGATAGTCAAACCAATTGTAATGCTGGGGTTTGAAAGGTCTGGGGAACTAGTGAAATCTTTCGAGAGATCGGGATATTTTTCTTTAGAGAACTCAGGGATTCTAAAGATAGGGTTAGTCTCAATTTTGGAACTGACTTTGGAAGTACTTGGTTTGGCTAAGGGATTATGAGAGTTTTTCTCCTCAATTTGTCTAGAGACAACATGAAGAATCTGGTTTGTGTAGTTGTTTTGTTCGAGGATCTTGTCAATGTCCTCAGTAGAAACAGTAGTAGAACCTGTCTTTCCTTTGAGTTTTTTGAAGGGGGAAGCAGTGAGAACTTCCTTTTTATAAGGAATAGACAAACCTTCAAGGGGAGGAGTAATACTGTCGATCACTTGGTCCTTGGTGTACAACCTGTTAACCAATACCTGGAGTGATGACTACTTGTCATCAATCTGTCCTGAGCATTCAAACCATTTAAAAAATTCAATCTCAGTTTTGAATCTTTTCATATCTTTGAACCACTTATCTCTGAATGCAGTCCTTTGTCTAAGAGTGTAGGTATCTTTGTACCATTCTACCTTTCTTTGGTGTTCTGGCAGCTTCCACCACCTGTTGATCTTCTTCATATCAATATCAAACTCATCGTCAGAGGTAAGAACTCCGAGAGAGTCTTTTCGGCCGTGGTCAGGCCTCATCTCACTAGGGGACGGGCTGGAAAGACTATCTTCATAGTAAACCTTAGGAATAGTCTGGCCAAAATCAACACCATGAACCTTTATGGCTGGGTTATCATCTTCTCCCTCCCGGGGGTTAAAAGAAGAAGGTCTAGCCGAAGACATTCTTCTACTTGAAGAAGCTTGGCTTTGCGAGTTGGATCGTAGAAACTTAAGATTAATCGATCCATCTGGAAATTGAATAACCCTTTCGATCTGGGATCTTTCGGGTTGGATAGGTAAGGGGTTAGTGATAGAGTCGAATTTCCACTCTTCATCCGTAAGGATATCGTTCCATTTAAGAAGACGAGGAACGAAGGTTGTACTATGCTCTTGGTTTGCTTCCATGAGCATGGTAACACCTTTGACGGAGGATGCTATAGCCTTTGGGGCTATAGTGCTTTTCATTATCTTGTAATATACCCGGTATATAACAGCTATTTCTCTGGTGTCCAACTTACTGTTCATATTCTTGGTTTTGACGTTAAGGGTCAAAGTATCCATGATGTTTGGATCATGAATATCTACCGAGAAGTTGGGGTAACAGTTAAAGTATACCGGGCCATTGGCGAGGTTACTTTCAAGGACTCCTAGCAAAGAGTCATCAAAGTTCAGAAGTCTATCATCTCTAAGTAATAAACAAAGAGGAATATTAAGGCCTTTTTGGAAAAGAGGTTTAACAGCTACTTGTACAAGACCGATATGAAGAAATTTAAAATCTTTCTTATACCTATCAATGTCAGCAGCAATCAATAATTTAATAATTTCTAAAGAATTATTAATAGCAATAGTAGACTCACATGTCTTGATGTTATACTTTTTAAACATAGAAAAATTACCTAACTGGTAAATCTTTTCAAAAGGTTCTTTTGGTATAGACCAATTTTGCAAATCATTTTCCACCTTAGAGATAGATAAATTCATGCTATTTGTAACATACTGATTACTATCCATAAAGCAAAAAGATCGTCTTTGAGGAGAGAAAGCTAAGTATAGATTTTGTTCACGTATAACTAATAATATAGAGCAATCAAGTTAAACAACTGTGTTTAATGGATGACCAGAATTAGTTATCAATTCTGGACTAGTCTATCTAATGGGATGATGCTGTTCACAGAGTTATATGAATAGTAGTAAGACTCTCTAAATGTTTAAATATTTAAACGTTTAAGATTTGACATGAGAATTCATCTGGATATTACAATAGTTTCTTATGTTCAGACACTACGAGTCCAAGAATCAAGCCTAACGCCTTCCCTTGGCTAAGCGGCAATTACGATTCCTCCAGGATGGTCTAAACTGAGAAACTATACACCGAATTCCCAACACTTAAACAAGTAAATATTCTAACATCCTAAGAGTATAACTACATATCACATAAACAGTAGTACAGTAATCATCTTCCTTAGATCTGCCAGAATCCCATCTGGTTCAAACATTATAACAGTATATTAACATGCTGTTCTAAGTCATTAGTTAGACCTAACAAGAATCTAACTTATGCTTCCTACCTCAGACGATAAAAACTTAGCCGAGAATGGCTAACATGGCTCTGATACCATTATACAGGATCAATTGGTAATAGCATAAAAGACAACTAAAGCAGAGACAGGAAGACTTACTTTAAACAGAGATTTTATTCATAATATCGGAAGCATAATACATGAGAGAGAGCTTTCAGAGAAATATATCTTGAGTAAATTTTCTGATGCCTCTTAATGAATTACAAGCATCTATTTATAGATGAAAGAGGTAAAGTAGAGATAAAGCAAAGACTCGGTGGTCTCCTCTGATTGGTTGAAGACGATTGCCCTTATCGTCAGATTTGAGTGGGAATCTCCTTTTTGTGAGTGGGAAGATAATGGGTATCTGCTTTATCCTTTTCTTCCGGGTGGATGGTTGCTTTCCTTTAGTGGGAAACAACTTTTGTCGGTGTGGCCCTTTGGTGGGGTCTAATGAAGACTTTTGGCTAAATTCCTTTAGCAAATGGCAGTAATCTCGCGGATTAATTTTATTTGGTTTAGTCACTTTTCCAACTAATAATTCCGGCTCTTTGAACCTCTATTAGTGGAAGTGCAGTATTTTCGAATTTTAATATCCTCAACTGGGACTAATCCTCATAAAATGCTTCTGCATAGGCTTGTGCCAGTGCCTTGGGATTTAGTTCATCTCCATTGTCCTCAGTGGACGAGGCTTCTTCTAGGAGTGCTGAGACTGATTTTTCATCGGTGTCTTCATCTTCTAAATCTGACAAGGCTTTCTGTAACCTCTTCTTGAGGTCTTCTTTCTTTGATGAAGAAGCTTTAGCTTCCATTACTTTAGGGACTTGAGTTTTGGGCTCCTTCGCAGCAGGGACCCATCCTCTGATAATTACTTCTCTTGATAAATATTTTATCCGATCAAATTCATGGATTGAAAATGACCAGCTTAAAATATAGGATATCCTTCTTTGAATAAAGTATTTGCACATTTGGATGTGCTCTGGTAAAGTTGAGATACTGTTCTCAATAATGAATTGGGGAAATTTGTCCAAATAAGATTTTGGTAATGTTTTCTGGTTACCTCCGAAATAACTCCACCATTCGTAGAACCATCGGGGTAGGATTGATTTAGGTAATTCTGGTCCGTACTTTATGAACCAGGTATGGGTAGATGGCCTAAGGTACATACAATTGAACCAGGCATGCTGATAGTCAAACCAATTGTAATGCTGGGGTTTGAAAGGTCTGGATAGGGGTATAGGAGTATGCAGATGACTGGCTAACCAAGATAAAGGCGTGAAAATCCTTTTAATTGTGATTTTCGAGTAAGCTATGCTGTCGGGATCTGAAGGATCCCGCAATTGGTGTTCAATCTCTGCTGAAGCAGTGTCAACAAGGATAAATTCAAAAAACTTTCTGGTTTTTAGAGGATTATCAGTATCGACATATTGTCTGTCAGTATAAAGAGGTCGAATGAGGGTTTTGACATCAAAATTTTCATAATCCTTGTCTAGAGCAAGGATTGGAGAAACCTGTTTAACAAATGGGTCAAAGGTTTCCTTTTTGGAAGGTGAACTGAGAGGGTTTTGTTTGGTTGCTGAAACTGGGTTAACGGCCTCAGCATAACTTTCAGGGTTTTTCATAGTATAACTATCCCTGGTTTGAAGAGTGGTAAATCTGGGATTTCCTGAAGGGGAAACAGAGGTTGGCTTTGTTGGTTTGAATGGAGAGATCATTACCTCCTTCTTTGCTGGGAGAGGAGGAAAAGGAGTAATGGACATCCTTGGGTCTAGTGGGGGAATACCTGCCAAAACAGAGAATTTGTTAGGCGAAGGGTCGTTCAAAGACGGCCGGATGTGAAATGGATTCACTGTTTTCTTTTCCTCCTTTCTGGAAGGAGAACTGGTTGTTGAGCCTGTATATTTAGGTCTGAGATTGAACGGCTTCATTTTTGCCCTGCAAAAATTCTCTGGTTAGAAAGTCAGGGAGAGAATTGTTTTCTCCTTTCAAGAATTCAATATCGAAATCAAAACTAGACAATAATCCTTGCCATCTGGCGAAAATCTGTTTTGAAATTAGATTTTTCACATCTTTTTGTAAAATATCTTTAGCAGATTTACAGTCTACTCTAAGCAAGAATCTTTTGTTAACAAGATCATCTTGGAATTTAGAAATACATAAAACAATGGAAAGAATTTCTTTCTTAACAGTGTTATAATTCCTTTGTGCGGAGTTCCAAACTCCAGAAGTGTAACGAACAAGTTGTTCAGAATCCTCAAAGGATTTCTTTTGTTTAAGTATACCACCGTACCCTAAATCGGAGGCGTCTGTCTCAACAATCATAAAAGCTCCTGGGTTGGGGATACCCAGGCAAGGAAGATTTTTAGCAATCTTCTTAATTTCTATCACAGCATTGGTCTGGGTATCACCCCAGGGGGCAGGGTTTTTCTTAAGCCTATCGAATAAAGGCTTGCAGATGTACCTGATCTTAGGAATGAAATCAGCTATGTAGTTGAGACTTCTTAAAAACCTTTGTAACTGAGTTTTTTCAAAGATCTCATTGGGAAATTTATCTGCGAACTCAATGGCCCTGCAAATAGGTCGGTAAGTACCTTGAAACAAATCATGGCCTAAAAACTGAATTTTTGTTTGGAAAAGTTTGATCTTTTTGGCACTAAGCACAAGACCATTATGTTTCACAATTTTTAGGAAAACATTCAGGTGTTTAAAGTGAGAATCGATGTCCTCAGAAAATATCAGTACATCATCTATATAGACTATAGAAAAATGACTAATGCAATTGAATAAAGAGTTCATAATATTTTGAAATTCAGAGGGGGCGTTTTTCAACCCAAAAGGCATTACATTCCATTCAAATTGTCCAAACGGGACATTGAAAGCGGTTTTGTACTTATCTTTTTTAGAAATTTGAATCTGCCAGAAACCTGACTTCATATCAAATTTAATATAAAGATTGGTTTTAAAAGTTCTTTTTAACAAATCTCGTTTGTTAGGAATTGGATATCTAATCCACTTGAGAGCAGTGTTCAAAGGCTTATAGTTAATTACCAGTCTGGGAGAACCCCTCTCTTTCTCCGCAGCTTTATTAACATAGAAGGCTGAACAGCTCCAAGGTGATTTAGAGGGCCGGATAATTTTGTTTTTCAAAAGAGTTTCAATCTCTTTTTGCAGACTTCCATTAATTCATGGTTCATTTGAATGGGCCTAGCTTTAGTGGATATGGCCTGTTCATTGAATCCATCAATATATGGGAGATCAACAGTGTGGGCTTTTCTGGCCCAAAAGGCATTAGGAAAATCAGAGCAAATTTCCTTTTCAAAAGTTTTTTGCAAATCGTAAATTTTGGTAATCATTCCCGGGGTTTTTAAAATTTGTTCAATTTTCTTAAGCTTAATTTCTTCTTTAATAAAACAAATCTGATTTGTTTTAAAGGCAGTTTGTTTATGCAAAAATTTGCTTTCCTCAAGAGAAAGAGTTTTAATAAATGGGAAGGAAATGTTTTTTCCCAAAATATTTGTGCGAATCTCGTTGAAATCAGAAACATAAGGTTTAATATGGGTAATAAAGGGAATTCCCAGAATAATATCCTCATTTATGTTTTTCGTAATTACAAAATCATTAATAAGACATATACCATTATTGCAGATATGAGCCTTATTCAATTTATAGTTGATAGCAATACGCTCACCTGTGGCGCTATACAACCTGGTAGTACCTTTACTTAGGTACTTGGTGGGAATTAAACCTTCTGAAATGCAGTTTCTATCTGCACCACTGTCTAATAAAGCAATTTTATTAAGGACTAAGTCATTGTTAATAACAAGCTTAATCAAAATATGAGAAGACTGAGGTCTTACCCTAGTGATGACTCCAAGGCCAGCATTACCTTCTGATTCTTCAATGAGGTTATCAGTCTGATCATCTGATTGATCATGGTATGAATCCAAGATACCTTTTCCTTTGGAGGTAGAGGCTTCATTGTTAACTCCTTTCAGAACTTGTTCTGTGAGAGCATCTATTTCAATTTTGTGAAGTCTGTTTTTGACTTCTCTGACTTCATCTTTCAGGCTATTGACCTCTCTTCGGAGGACCTCAATAGAAGGTTCCTCCTTCTTATTCTCGAATCTCTGCATGACCTGTTTCATGCTAAAGGGGGTTACCTTGGGCCTTTCTTCTCTATGGTTGGTGACCAGCTTTTGAAGCTCGATGAGATAGTTCCTCCGAGCATCATTATCCTGATAGACAGAGGGACGACACATCTTCAGGTACGCTTAGTTAGTTACAGAATGTATAAACTCTCCCCAGTTATCCTTAGCTAGATAGACTCAGCTACTTCTTGCTTAAATGTCATGTTATTGTGCTATTCGTTTTAGTTGCATATTTCAGTTTGCTTTACATGCTCAGTACCTATGGTACTGACGCCCAGCGGGGCGCTGTATTGCTTGCCTACAGGTACTCACGGACAAGGAGCCGATCCCTCGTGATTCCAGCCAGCCAGTGAGTCATCAGCTCCTGTCATCCGGAGTCTGATTCCCAGAGGTGTAGCTCCTTTTCTTTTCTTGTGCCGTATGGGTAGGTCGGGGCCTTGTCCCGATCATTTCTATTAGTTTCTTACAGTATTCGTAGAGGCTTTCAGTCTGTATATATTCCCTGTGGTTATTTGAGCCGGTCGTGTGGGGCCGTGCAGTCTGCTGTAGCTGTCTTGTATTCCAGTTTATGTTGGCCGTGTGGGGCCTTAGTTTGACAGTAGTGGTGACCTTACCGGTCACGTAGTGTTACAGCAGTCTTGTGTTAAGTTACAGATAACTAGACAGCATGGTGGCCTTGTTGGCCCACATAGGTTCCTTGTTACAGGTCTGTTTCTGGTTAGCTGTTGTTACAGGTACAGATGGCTACAGGCCAGTTGGCTAGAGGCTGTAGTTACAGCCGTTATATAGCCGATTTGTTTCTTGAAATAGAGCCAAAGCCAGCCAAAGCACCAGATGTGCTCAGGCTGGACCAGTTAGCAGTCCAGAGTCTAGCAGGCACCAAGTGCCGTCATACCCCCCAAGGTGGGGTGTGACAAACTTGGTATCAGAGCCAGGTTGTATCCCAGGGAGTCTGCAAGCCGTGCTAAGTAGAGTCTTGTCTATGGATGTGTTGTGCACCACATACTATAGGTAGGAGGCTGCGAGGCATGTTAGGATTGTCACTTTTATTTCTTATTCAATCATGCTATAGAGCGGTACAGTATAGAGTTGACTTTTGAAACTCACCACCCTCTTTGCTCACATATATTATGGCAGACCAGTGGCACCCAGCTATAGGTAGGAGATTGGATACAGCAGCGGGCGAAGGCACCAGTAGGATGCCTCAGTTACAGCCAGATCCCGCTCGGTCTGAGAGCAATACGGAGGCGTCATCTCGGCCCTCCCAGCAGTCTCCGCCTCGCCAGACACCATTTGAGGCAGCACCGCCTCCCACAGCTCCTGCACCCATTTCATCTGATCAGGAGCTATGTAGTGCGGTGGTTATGTTGACTCAGATGCTAGCTGCTCAGCGTCAGCCAGCACCACCTACAGCAGTAGAATCCCTAGGGGGGCCAGGTAGTTCCAGGGTTAGAGAATTCTCGGCGTTGGGACCCCCTCAGTTTACTGGATCGGATTAAGCAGAGGACCCTCAGGACTTTTTGGACCAGATGCAGAGGATCTTTAGAGTCATGCACGTAACCTCAGTAGAATCAGTTGAGTTAGCAGTGTTTCGGTTACGGGATATTGCTGTTTTGTGGTACGAAAGTTGGGAGAGGTCTCGGGGAAGAGATGTAGCCCCTCCTACTTGGTCCAGCTTTTCAGAGGCCTTCCTGGACCACTACTTACCCCGGGAGGTCAGACAGGCTCGGGTGGACCAGTTCTTACATTTAGAGTAGGGGGCTAGGAGCGTCCGTGAATATTTCTTGCAATTCGACTCCTTAGCCCGCTATGCTCCAGCATTTGTGGACACCATGTCGTCCAGAGTCCACCGCTTTATTATGGGCCTGAATCCAGAGTACATGGAGACGTGCATGACAGCTACTTTGAGAGAGGACATGGACATAGCCAGGGTGCAGGACTTCGCACAGACAATTGAGGGCCTGAGGCAGCGACAGCGGGGTGACAGACAGGCGACTTCAGAGCAGCACCGTAGGAGCAGACCCGCTGAGATTCAGAGGGATATTCCTAGGGGGCCGAGACCACGGTTTTCAGATAGGCCACCTAGATCTCTACCATCGGTACAGAAGAAGAGGGGCAGGTTCACTCACCGGAGTCAGTCGGAGTCCGGTAGCAGTTCACGGACAGTAGTCTCACCTCAGCAGCGGAGGGTAGAACGGAGTAGATTTACATCCACCCCTTGTCCTATATGTCACCGACTACATTCTGGAGCCTGCAGGCAGGGCTTCCCAGGGTGTTATTACTGCGGACAGGAAGGGAATTTAATGAGAGATTGTCCAGCCAGGGGACAGGGTAGTCACGATGATCTGGATAGAGCGTCAGCAGGGCCACGAGTTCCAGCAGCCTCAGCAGGGCGCAGACCCTCAGGTTCAGGGAATAGGGGCTGAGGTAGACCAGGAGCCTCTGGCATAGGTGCAGGCCCCAGCCGTACCTATGCATTACCGGGGAGGCAGGATTCAGAGGCATCTCCCAACGTGGTCACAGGTACATTGATTATCTGTTCATATCCTGTTTATGTATTGATTGACCTAGGGTCTACATTGTCATATATCACACCATTTGTGGCCCGAAAGTTGGGTATCGAACCAGAATTGCTTCAGCAGCCCTTTTCAGTGCTTACACCGATCGGTGACTCGATTACAGCTAACAGAGTTTACCGAGGGTGTACGGTAGAGGTTGCTGATCGCTAGACCACAGTAGACTTAATAGAACTTGAGATGGTCGACTTCAATGCTATTATGGGTATGGACTGGTTAGTGCCATGCTACGCCGACTTAGAATGCTGGACCAAGACGGTCCGATTCCACTTTCCGGGGGAGGCAGTGCGAGAGTGGAAAGGGAGTACACCTACGCCGAAAGGTAGGTTTATTTCCTACCTTAAGGCAATAAAATTAATAGCAAAGGGATGTATTTGCCACCTAGTTAGAGTCCAGGACGTTCGGGTGGAACCTCTGACTCTTCAGTCTGTTCCAGTGGTCAATGAATTCCCTGATGTATTCCCGGATGAGTTGCCTGGTATCCCTCCCGAAAGGGAGATAATTTTTGCGATTGACTTGTTACCAGGTACTCAGCCGATATCGATTCCTCCTTATCGTATGGCTCCTGCAGAACTCAGAGAATTAAAGGAGCAGTTGAAAGATTTGTTATATAAAGGTTTTATCAGGCCGAGTACTTCACCGTGGGGTGCGCCAGTTTTATTCGTGAGAAAGAAAGATGGCTCGCTCCGAATGTGCATAGATTATCGGCAACTAAACAAAGTTACAGTGAAGAACAAATACCCGCTCCCGAGAATAGATGATTTGTTTGACCAGTTGCAGGGGGCCAAATGTTTCTCTAAGATAGATCTGAGGTCCGGATACCACCAGGTCCAGGTTCGTGAGAGAGACATTCCAAAGACTGCTTTCAGGACCAGGTATGGTCACTTTGAATTCTTAGTTATGTCTTTCGGGCTGACGAATGCTCCCGCAGTGTTTATGGACCTGATGAACAGCATATTCAGACCGTATTTGGATCTGTTCATGATAGTATTTATCGATGATATTCTGGTATACTCTCATTCAGAGACAGATCACCAGAACCATTTATGAACAGTACTCCAGATCCTTAGAGAACGTCAGCTGTACGCCAAGTTTTCTAAGTGCGAGTTCTGGCTGAACTCAGTTGCCTTTTTGGGGCACATCGTGTTGGATGCTGGTATACAGGTAGACACACAGAAAATAGAGGCTGTCAAGACATGGCCCAGACCTACCACTCCGACCGAGGTCCGCAGTTTCTTGGGTTTAGCAGGATATTATCGGAGATTTGTTGAAGGATTCTCCACTATAGCAGCACCTCTGACAAAGCTGACACAGAAAGTAGTAAAATTTCAGTGGACGGAGGCATGTGGGCAGAGTTTTCAAGAGTTGAAAGACCGATTGACCTCCGCCTCAGTACTAGCATTGCCAGAGGGAACAGATGGGTATGCGGTGTATTGCGACGCTTCAGGTTTGGGACTGGGTTGTGTGTTGATGCAGCATGGTAAGGTGATTGCTTATGCTTCCATACAGCTGAGGAAACACGAAAAGAACTATCCGACCCATGACCTGGAACTGGCCGCAGTGATCCACGCTCTAAAAATTTGGAGGCATTATCTGTATGGCGTCCATGTAGACATTTTCACAGATCATAAAAGTCTGCAATACATTTTCACACAGAGGGAGTTAAATCTGCAGCAACGTCGCTGGTTAGAATTGTTGAAAGACTATGATGTAAATATTCTCTATCATCCAGGAAAAGCTAATATAGTAGCAGATGCCCTGAGCCATAAGTCAATGGGGAGTTTGGCGTATTTGCGGCCCGAGAAGCGGGAATTAGCCAAGGAAATTCATCAACTAGCTGGGTTAGCCGTTCGAGTAGTGGAGACAGAAAATAACAGAGCGGTAATTCAGAATTCTGCCGAGTTATCACTAGTTACAGAGGTAAAAGAACGGCAGTACGAGGACCCTGACTTAGTCCAGCTCAGAGATAGAATTCAAAAAGGTAAAGAGTCAGATTTCCAAGTGAGTGAAAATGAAGTACTACGTTGTGGGGGCCGTTTATGTGTCCCGAATGTTTCAGGGCTTCGCCAGAAGATCATGCATGAGGTACATTACGCTCGTTATTCCCTCCATTCAGGAGCAACGAAAATGTACCACGATATCAGAGACATCTACTGGTGGCCAGGTATGAAATCTGAAATAGGTGAATTTGTATCAAGATGTCCTAACTGCCAGCAGGTGAAAGCGGAGCACCAGAAACCGGGCGGTCTGACGCAGGATATAGCTGTGCCTATGTGGAAATGGGAAGCGATAAATATGGATTTTGTAACAGGATTACCCCGTACCAGACGCAGAAATGATTCCATTTGGGTAATAGTAGACAGGCTAACAAAATCAACTCATTTCCTACCAGTGAAGGCTACCTTCTCAGCTGAGGATTATGCCGAATTATATATCAGAGAAATAGTTAGATTACATGGAGTGCCGATATCTATTATTTCAGACAGGGGAGCATAATTCACAGCTAGATTTTGGCAGTCGTTCCAGAGGGGTCTGGGAATGCAGATCAATTTGAGCACAGCATTCCACCCTCAGACAGATGGACAGGCTGAATGAACTATCCAAACGCTCGAAGATATGCTACGGGCGTGCGTACTAGATTTTGGGGGTAGCTGGGATGAACATCTGTCGCTGATTGAATTTGCTTATAATAACAGCTACCATTCAACTATTCAGATGGCGCCTTTCGAGGCATTATACGGGCGAAAATGTAGATCGCCGGTGGGCTGGTTTGAAATAGGAGAATCAGCATTAGTTGGCCCAGACATTGTTCGGCAGTCCGAGGAAAGGATAAAGCTTATCCGAGAATGTTTACTGACTGCTCAGAGCCGCCAGAAGTCGTATGCAGATATGCGGCGTAGAAATCTAGAATTTGCGGTAAGCGACTGGGTATACCTGAAGGTGTCTCCGATGAAAGGGGTGATGAGATTTGGCAAGAAAGGCAAGCTTAGCCCAAGATTCATTGGGCCATATCAGATTCGGCGAAGAATAGGCCGAGTTGCATATGAGTTGAACTTGCCTCCAGAGTTAGCATCTGTTCACCCAGTGTTCCATGTTTCTATGTTAAGGAAGTTCGTAGGGGACCCTTCTACAGTAGTTCCGGTTCAAGATGTCCAGGTCACAGAAGAGTTAGCATATGAAGAAGTTCCTGTAGCTATTTTAGACAGACAGATTCGCAGGTTGAGGACTAAAGATGTTGCATCTGTCAAAGTATTGTGGCGTAACAGGAATCGTGAGGAAATGACGTGGGAAGCAGAAGAAGATATGAAAGTCAGATACCCTCACCTATTTCAGGCCTAGTCAGGCGACAGGTATGTCCGTATTATTACTTGTGCAGTACCTTATGGTTGTATGTCTGTGAATGATAAAG
Organism: Datura wrightii; assembly: GCA_035772735.1. Lineage (NCBI taxonomy): Eukaryota > Viridiplantae > Streptophyta > Magnoliopsida > Solanales > Solanaceae > Datura > Datura wrightii. Next base: position 13,176,748 of record JASDFA010000002.1, read on the forward strand.
AGTGATATTTAGTTATCCAGTGGATCCTAGAATATTATGTGCAGTGCCTGTGTTGGACTTTTCAGCATTTCAGGTTTTTGTTATAGTCCATATTACAGGGGAAACTCTGCCGAAAATTTTCTAGAAAATAAAGTAAGTAGTCCTATAGATAACAGTGTACATTCGAGGACGAATGTTCTTAAGGGGGGAGAATGTTATACCCGGTAGAATTACCGGCACCTAGACGACCTATTCGCACGTTGGTTAAGCATAGTAGAAGGCCATACGTGCTAGAGAAAGGCTGGGAAAAAGATCGGACGAGAAACCCGTCGAACCATCGCGGGAGGAGCCGAGGCAGAGCCCCTCCGCGATGGCAGCGTGTCACGGAGGTGAGGCCTCCGCGATGGCTCCGTGACACGTTGCCCAGGTTCAGGCCCAAGTATATAAAGCCCCACTTCGGTTTTAATTGGTAAAAACATGTTATAATTTCCAGAGAGTAGAGCAAACTGGCAGAGGGAGAAAAGGAACGAACGAAATTAAATAATTTTCGTCCGATTACGCTGCTAAACGCTGCCCAAATTCAAATTAACCCCAGATACTGAGATATTTAGCAACAGAGAGCATTCCTACGGATTTAGTTTCGTAAAATACGGCCGACGAATCGGCGAGCCGCCGAACTAAGGTAAGTAGAATTGCTCTAAATTAATGTCTATGTGTTCCTAGCTGAGAAGTGAATATTTCTCCCTTCTGGACCGCTGAAAAATAGCGAGTTTTCGACCGTTTTTCGAAAGGTTAAAGTTGGGATAAATATATATATCTAAAGTGACAATTTCTCCCGAATATTAATGTACTTAGTTCTAATTGACGTGTATATGAATGTAGTTGGGAGAAACAACAGAAGTACCAACGGAAATCACACCGGTCAGTCGGGTACTCAGAAACTAGGTATGTAAAGTTATTCTTTCGGCAAGCCAGGAAGTACAGCTTAGAAAGTAAATAGAATAAAGGCTATTAACGATTACCCAGCATACATGAACGATTTTAGTACAGTTTCCAGCAAGCATGCTAGTATATTAATCACGTATCATGCGATAATCAGAATAGTAGATATTCAGGCAATACGTAGTACATCTGTTGAGATTGTATCCAGTAGTAGATGGTACATTTTATGTTATTGAACTATATCCAGATATAATCAGATAGACAGATAAAGGCCAGGTAGCAGTTAGTCCAGCAATCAAAAATAGTGTAAAACATAATATAGTATCAGTTATTTAATACAAACTGGCCTTGAGATACAAGAAGAGAATATGATTAGTATTTTTCATTTAAGCATGCTTGCTGTGTATGTGTTTTGTATGTTGAGACTTGTTGTGGCATGTGGGCACCCTTTAGCATCCCCACCGCCCCTGGGTTATAGCTGTGTCGATACCAGATTCAGATACCGCCACCAGCTGGGTGATGGCGTCCGACTAAAGGACGATGATGGCCGACCACCATGATAATACGGTCCAGACCACCCTGCTTGCAGGGGTATTTCAGTTTACTCTGCGCAGAGCTAGCACACCCTGTTTACAGGGGAAGACCACTCTGTGTGCACACCTGTGCCCAGAGGTAGGAGTCTTCGGACTCAGACACAGTTTATTGTCAGAGGCCAAGGCCTGAGCTACGTACCCAAGGGGGCCGGTAGGAGGAGCTCACAGTTATCAGATGAGTGGAGTGACATGTTTTTGGTTGGTTTAGACCCGGGTAGGGGTAAATAGATTGCTTGCTTGGTTGGCACCTTCCGGCTTATAGGGGTCGGTCAGGTATTGTGTGTATTATTATGTATATTGATATGTGCTAGTAGATACTGATAGACAGAGGGACGACATGTCTTCAGGTACGCTCAGTTAGTTACAGAATGTATAAACTCTCCCCAGTTATCCTCAGCTAGATAGACTCAGCTACTTCTTGCTTAAATGTCATGTTATTGTGCTATTCGTTTCAGTTGCATATTTCAGTTTGCTTTACATGCTCAGTACCTGTGGTACTGACGCCCAGTGGGGCGCTGTATTGCTTGCCTACAGGTACTCACGGACGAGGAGCCGATCCCTCGTGATTCCAGCCAGCCAGTGAGTCATCAGCTCCTGTCATCCGGAGTCTGATTCCCAGAGGTGTAGCTCCTTTTCTTTTGTTGTGCCGTATGGGTAGGTCGGGGCCCTGTCCCGATCATTTCTATTAGTTTCTTACAGTATTCGTAGAGGCTTGCAGTCTGTATATATTCCCTGTGGTTATTTGAGCCGGTCGTGTGGGGCCGTGCAGTCTGCTGTAGCTGTCTTGTATTCCAGTTTATGTTGGCCGTGTGGGGCCTTAGTTTGACAGTAGTGGTGACCTTGCCGGTCACGTAGTGTTACAGCAGTCTTGTGTTGAGTTACAGATAACTAGACAGCACGGTGGCCTTGTCGGCCCGCATAGGTTCCTTGTTACAGGTCTGTTTCTGGTTAGCTGTTGTTATAGGTACAGATGGCTACAAGCCAGTTGGCCGGAGGCTGTAGTTACAGCCGTTATATAGCCGATTTGTTTCTTGAAATAGAGCCAAAGCCAACCAAAGGACCAGATGTGCTCAGGCTGGACCTGTTAGCAGTCCAGAGTCTAGCAGGCACCAAGTGCCGTCATACCCCCCAAGGTGGGGTGTGACACATTGATTGATTAAACAACTGACTCAGAGTCTAATAAAGCTGGAAATTCACCTAGTGGTTCACCTAAGGATTATCAAGTAGACACCTTAGAAATCGATGGAACCAGAACCACTAGGGCAAGATCAAAGCCCCAAGCCGAAGAAACCACCGCCACATCAACTCAAACTCCCCATTCTGAAGAGGGAGCTAGAGAGGAACAACAAAGGCTGAAAATCGACTCCAACACTGAGGAAAGGTCATAAGGGACCCAGAATAATGTAGAAAACAGTGATGATGAAGTGGAGGAGGAGACCCCTGCTAGAGAAAATAGAACAATGCAGTGGAGAGTACCGGGTGCTAAAGAAATATATGAACAAGGAATCTCTCTCACTGCCAAGAATGAACAAAAAAGAAGCATCCAAGAAGAACCACGGATCCTCACTAATTCCTTGAACGAAGTTGAGGAGATGAAGCATTTTTTTAGATTCTACGGGTTAGAATGGATGGCCAAGACCCCTACACAATACACAAAAGAGATCGTCAGGGAGTTGTATGCCAACTACCTGTCCACAATGGAGGAGAAAGCAAAGGAGGGGCAAAAGATAAAGGATCAACCTTGTTTGGAGAATGTTCTAGTCCAAGGGCGAGTAGTAGATGTATCCGATCGGACCATTGCACGGATGTTATATGGACCTCAGTTTAGACCAACAAAGATAACACCTGAGTATGATTACAGGGTGGAGGCAATGCAGTAGATCAGAAGTCTGAGCAGGGGTGAGCGATAGAGGCAGCTGCAATGGCTAGCAGAGGTGATCGCTGCGAATAAGGCCGAGGCCGAGTGGGTCACAGGTGGAAAGCAGGTGACAAAGAATTTACTGAACTTCATAGCAAAGGCCTACTAGACACTGGTGAGCCATTGATTATCACCCGCAGTCAATGACAACACGCTGGGTGCTGACAGAGCGGCTTTGGTGGCATGCCTTATGTCTCGCTACCCTCTTAACATCCTGAGAATCATAGCTACAGATATACGAGATCGGGCAGTGAAAGTGAGCACTACTATCCCATTCTCGATCCTTGTATACAGTTTGTGTAGGGAAGCGAGAGTTCAATGGGATGATGAGAGATTGATTGGAGGCCAAAGAATTGCAGACATTGGCCTTATCTTGGATGAGATGAACCCAGTAAGCAGATCCAGGATGCCTACGGCTATTCCAATAGCTCAGCCAGTAGGGGACGTACCGGTGAATGTCTCCAGTACTCAGGAGCAGAGTGAGACACCGGATGCAGATGCCAGTCATTCAGAGTCAGCTCCCAGCACCTCAGCTTCACCGCTGCCTAGTGTACAGACTCAGACTCTTGGAGGGTACATCTTGGTACCGCAGGATTTCTTCCAAAAGCTAGCCAAGAGATTGACCATGGCCGAATGAAAAATTCAGGCAATGATGGAGAATGTAAAGCCATGGGTCAAATCCAAGATAGATGCAGTAGCTCAGGCCCTTCATGCTCACCTGGATAGTTTTGAGAGTAGATTTAACATGAGGATGGCAGAGTAGTCAAACACTGGCAGTCTCCGTGCGGAGTTGGGGGCTCTTCAGAGTCAAGTGGTTGAGTTGTCTTTATGACAACCAACTGTTATAGCAGCCCCCACTCTTCTGGACCTAGATGCAGAGCTTGATGAGGATATTGATTTGGCAGCATACTGGGGGCCAACTACAGCTGGTGATAAAGGCAAGAAGAGAGCTGTTGAAGATGCTGGTGAGGAGAGTTTGAGAAAAAAGAGAAAGAAGGAGAAGAAAGAGCACAAGCGGGCTAGAGCGGAGAGTATGCGGGCTCATGAGAAGCATATGACTGAGCTACATGAGAGAGTTAGAGGAGCGGGAAGCTCCACCATAGCTCAGCCCAAGCTTGCTAGTTGCCATGATCCTTCCACTGAGCCACATTCAGTCCTAGTTACTATAGAGGCCGTTCAAGAGGCTACATCCACTGAGGGGGGACCACTCCCCCCATTGTTACACCATTGAGTGCGCCGGCCACCGCTAGCGCCACTACTACCGCAGAGGTACCACCTTTGCAAGATGACAGAGGTAAAGTCTGAGTAGCCACAGATATGTCCTTCTCCCTACATACTTATATTTTATGCTTCGGGACGAAGTTCATTTTTTTAAAAAGTGGGGAATGTACTTTTATTTTTGGGATTTTTGTTCGTATGAGGGTTTTTCTTGCCGTGTTTCTTTTCCCTCAACCATGCGATCTAGTAGAACTGGCATGTGTTAGTATTTTTATTTTTAGTCGTGATTTTTGTTTGATTAGAAAATAACTTAGGAATACTCAACCAATGGATATGCACTAGTTTTGTTGTTTTTGGAAAATTTGGCCCCGCTTAAAATTTTTTTGCTATGTATTTGCGACAACAATGCAGGATTTTTGTGGATCATTTTATGTTATTTAGTTATTAATAGTGCTAGTCTTGTTAAGCCATGTATGAACCAGATCATTTATGTGGAACATTTTATCTCATGTACCATGTGTGAGTGAGGTCTTAGTATTTATTGCGGTATGTTGTTGAAGATCTAGACTTTGCCTAGTTGGTCTCTGCATAGGTTAAGGATGGTTGGTTAGGAGTTGATCATAGGCCATTTTTGTTTTAGCTCACTTTTAGCCTATATTGCCCTACCAAAGTTTCATGAATCCTTTGATCCCAAGTTTGAGCCTTAATAGACCATATTTCTTTGATTTACCTATTAACCGTACCCATTTGTTTATAATGAACCTGTTTGGACCTGGTCCTTCCTTGGATATTATGAACCTCAACATAAGCAAAATGCTTAAGTTGAGGGTGGCTAGAGTAGGGATGCATAAATGGTGGGAGCGGGAGAAAAGGAAAGAAAAGAAATGAAAAAAAAGAGAAGAGAAAAAATGGTGAAAAATAAGGTGTCATGAGGTGAAAAGAAAAAGCTGAACATTTGAGAACATGGAAAAAGAAGAATCTAGAAGAGCTTGAAATTGTTGCAAAATGTGAAAAATCACCTCACCCATGCAAATATTCTTAAAATGGAAAAAAGGGAAGAAAAGAAGACAAAAAGAATGAAGGGTGAAATAGGAAAATGGTGTAGCCAATGGATGTAGTGCCAACGAAGGGATAGTCACTCATAAAATCGTTCATCTTTATCATGTCCAGCCCTAAGACTACATTACAAGCCATATCAAGTCCTATAGTGATCTTAATTTGACCATCTAACAAATCAAAGCAGAGAAAATAAGGGCAAGCCTATGGTATCTGATGCATAATACTTGCAAACTTCCTTGTGAGAGTGAGTGCTTCACTTGCCTAGTCCCATGTTGTGTTTGATACTTCATATCTGAGTGGGGACTTCATTTGTGTGAGAGTACATGGGTTATGTTTGCTTTTACCTTTGGTTTGTGAAAAACACATAGGTGATGCCTTGATTGCTTATTGATAGTTAGATAACATGTCTTGATCCCTGAATATGAAGTTGTGATGTTACTTGTAATGCATTAGCTGATGATGTTCTATGAGGAAGGGTCAATAGAGTGTATATAGAGAGTGCAAAAATTTGTTTGAGTATCGGATGTAGTATCTTAAGTGTATTTTCTAATTGAGCATCATGTTTAGTTTTTCTTTTTCTTTGCCTGAGGACATGCAAAAGTCTTAAGTTGAGGGTGTTGATGTGCTATGTATTTACAACACAATTGATGCTCAAAACTAAGAAAATAGCATGGACTTAGGTGTATTTATGTGGATATGAAGCACTTTTCCTTTGATTTTAGGATAAATGGGCATTGGAACAATAAATTTTAAAAGGAAGCTAAAAGTGTGCAAAAAAGGAAAAAAAGTGCAGTCCACAGTATGATCCATAGGATGGACCTATGAGCCGTATTGAGGGCCTTGATAAGAAGCTAAAAGTTTAACCTGGAAGACTGATTCCATGAGACTTGTCATGGATTGTACCATGATGGTACGAGTCGTGGTAGGACAGTCGTGATGAAGTCCAGAAAAATTGCATAGGAGGCTGATTCTCAGTACGAGAGTACCCTACGACCCGTGAGATAAGGTACGAGTCGTACTATGCTGGTTGTGGTGAAGTTCAGACAAAGTTCAAAGTATCAGGATCAAGCCACGGGTGCAATGTACGAGTCGTAGGATGTAGGTACGAATCATACCTTGGCCCAATACTTAGCCGAAATTTAGCCAACACTTTAATCCACGAGTCGATGCCACGGTATGTGAGAAGCCCCTACGAGTCGTAGGTGGACCCATGACGAGCTTGGCGACAGATATGGAAAGCAGTCTTGTTAGTTTAGGAAAAGGATTCTTGTTTCTCTATAAATACTTTTTATGTTTTTATTTCTCATAGAGGACGAGGAGTAGACTTAATTTTAGTAGGAAAACATTGTAGTAAGCAATTACACATCATTGAAAGAGAGAATTGAGTTGGTTCAAACTTGTGATCAACCTTTTCTTGAATTCATATTGTTCTTGCTACTTGTTATTCAAGATTTCATGGATTAATTGAAGGAATCGTTGTTCTCAATCATCTTTGTAAGTATTGTTTTATGTCTTCAACCATGAACACAATTCACAACCTTGCAACTATGAGAGGCTAAAACCTCCATAGCTAGGGTTGTGGGAACCATGGTGGATTAACAAGATAGGGTTGCACAAAGTAATTCTAAAACCAATACTAATTATTTATATTGTAGTCTCTTCATCTTTAATGATTTTTAGCAGTGTGCAATGTTAGGAAGTGCCTGAATTCTTTACTTGCTTTGGTCGAAGAGGTAGAGATTAGAAAAAGAGAATTACAACAGAGCCTTGATCTTGATGATCATTGTATTAACTTCTGCTGTTGTCGCAGGATAGTTATATCTGGAACTTAGTTATAACGGTTAGTTTGCAAAACTCATGAGACTTGGTCGAATAATTGAGGATAGTCATTCAATAGGCATTGGTCGATCGTTTGAATGAATCTAAGTTATCAGTTCTATAAGTAAGTTTTGGTAAAGATCACGAGTGTATACCCAAAGCTGTTATGAACCCATGGGAAACACAAACCCTAGTTATTCTTTAATTATTGATTCACAAATATAATCTTGACTGCTGTTTATTTATATTATTGATTTTTATTAGAATCCCCCCATTGTGAAGTAATTACCAGATGAGTTCATCTACCAGCTGTAATCTTGATCTTTCATATTCCTTGTGGGTTCGACCCCAACCTCTAGTTGGGTTCTATATTGACAACATCCGCTTCATACTTCAGTTGGAAGTGTGGTTTGAGCGTTATCAGCGTCTTTGGTCCACCTATCCACGACTACCCAAATGAAGTCATACTATCGATAAGTACGAGGCAATCTTGTGATGAAGTCCATATTAATCTCCTCCCACTTCCAAGTCGTGATGCTGATGTCATGAAGCACACCTCCCAATCTCTTATGCTCTACCTTCACTTGCTGACAATTTGGACACCTAGCTAAAAATTCTGCGATGTCCTTCTTCATGCCATTCCACCAATACACTTCCCATAGGTCTTGGTACATCTTTGTAGCACCTGGATGTATCGAATATCTGGAACCATGAGCCTCATGCAACATCTAATTTCTCAAATCACCAATGTCCGGGATATACAAGTGACCCTAATATCGAAGCAAACCATCTCCCTCTTTTGAGAAGACTTTTACCTTCTGATTCTGAATGGCTTCCTTTAACTTTACCAAAATAGGATCCTTGTCTTGTCTAGCTTTCACATTAGTCACCAAAGACGATTCTGACCCGTTCTGAACTATAACACCGCCATCATTTGAGTCAACCAAATGAACTCCCAACCTTGCAAGTCGATGCACATCCTTCACCAACTCCTTACTCCCCTCATCTACATGGGACATACTCTCCATAGAGAGTCTACTAAGTGCGTCTGCTACTACATTGGCCTTACCCAGATGGTAAAGGACACTCTTGTCATAATCCTTGAGTAGTTCCAACCATATCCTTTAGCGTAGATTTAGGTCCTTCTGTGTAAACACATATTGTAGGCTCTTGTGGTCCGTAAACACATCTATATGGACCCCGTACAAACAGTGTCTCCATATCTTCAAAGAAAATACCACTGTCGCCAATTCAAGATCATGGGTCAAGTAATTCCTTTCATGAACCTTCAGCTACCTGGAGGCGTATGCTATAACTTTACCATGTTGAATCAATACACAACCAAGGCCGATTCTAGAAGCATCTCAATACACTACAAACCCATCAGTACCTCAGGTAGGGTTAACACCGGTACTAAGGTGAGTCGGGTCTTCAACTCCTGCAAGCTCCCCTCACAAGCCTCTGACCATTGAAACTTCACTTTCTTTTGGGTCAATTTGGTCAATGGTGCTGCAATAGATGAAAATCCCTCAACTAATCTCTGATAGTAGCCAGCTAAGCCCAAGAAGCTCCTGATATCCAAAGGATTCACCGGTCTAGGCCAGTTCTTCATTGCTTCTATTTTCTGAGAGTCCACCTTTATTCCCTCACTTGACACCACATGGACCAAAAATGCCACCGAGTTCAACCAAAATTCACACTTGCTGAATTTAGCATATAATTGGCGGTCCTTGAGAGTCTGTAGTACCACCCTCAAATGAGCGGCATGCTCCTCCTCGCTATGAGAGTATATCAGGATGTCATCAATAAACACGATCACGAACATATACAAGTATGGTTTGAACACTCTGTTCATCAAGTCAATAAAAGCTACAGGAGAATTCGTTAGTCCAAAATATATAACTACAAAGTCATAATGACCATACTGCGTCTTGAAGGCTGTCTTCGGGATATCACTCTCCCGAACCCTGAGCTGATGGTATCCAGATCTGAGATCTATCTTCAAAAAGCACCAAGCACCCTGAAGCTGGTCAAACAAATCATCAATCCTGGGAAGAGGATACTTGTTCTTGATGGTGACCTTGTTCAATTGTCGATAATCAATACACATACAAAGAGAACCATATTCATTTCAGACAAAGAGAATAGATGCACCCATGGGGATCAAGACACGGGACAAGGAGCCCTTAGAGACTCCAAGTCGACCCATGACATGAACATATATCTAACTCAATCAAATAAAGCAGAAGACTTAACATAAATAACATAATGGGAGTCTAATTATAACATAGCATCAGAACCGGAATTCACGATGCCAAGCTAATTACTACATACAGTCTGAAAGCCTCTAACATATCTGATGGGTTGATGGGACAACGCCCCCAACTAACCCGAACAAGTATGAAAACTGAAAATGCAAGATAACTGGAAATAAGTAGTCCTCGAGAGATGAGGACTCACCACTGAAGCTGAATGCTAACCTAGAGAACTGGCTAGTGACGGGGCTAAGTCTGATAATTAGAGTATGTATCATGAAATGATACATCATAGAGTATGCGGTCAGTACGTGGAATGTATCGCGTATGCAAGGTAAGTAAAACGGACATCTAAAATACATAAAAGTTAATAAGAGTAGGACGACATGATCTCAACATAAATATCATAATGCAAACGTAAGGCTCAAGGTTTTCAAAACATTCTTAAATCATCCATAATCATAAGAGAAAATCTTTATTAAACATGACTTGAGCCAAAGTATATAATCATAACCATACATAAACATGAGGAACAATACGATTCTTGTAACCAACATACCCCATATGAGCACACATGGAGCCCGACATGTAAACCCCTAGTTGGGAGGGCGTTCGTACCTTGCCAATGGTAGAACCATGAAAGAGGTGTGATATCACAACAGAGGGCCCATTTAGGCAAAGGGGATAGTAACATGGAGGTCCCATCATGGCTACGTTGGTGCGTAGTTTTGAGACTCGAGGCATGCTTGGACCCAGAATCTACTTGGTGTTAAGTACTACTCCCAAAATATATATAGTGCTCACAGGATAATATACATGAGATTCATAGTCTAGTCAAAATCATAATCATAAACATGCTTGAAATATGTGACCTAGCCATGAAGGTAAGGCCCGTGAGTCGGCCATAATCATAAATCATAAATCATGAGGTTCATGCATACTTGTAAAACATGTATATGCTTGAAATCCATAAATTCATGATGAGCATTTGAGAAAAATCATATCATAAGTCATAAATCATAATGGGTGAATGAACATCAAAATTAAAATAGAATCATAACTTGATTTATCATGAAACATACATAATTGGGCATAGTTTTGTAGAAAATTTAAATATAAATAGTTATAAAATCTGCCCATGATTTGTGAAATATGAATTGACACATGACGGAATTAACCCATATATAGATCATAAGGATTTCGCAAGGATTGGGATAAAACCCCATAAAATTATCAATAAAATTTCATGAATTAGAGAGAAATTCGGCATGGGTGTGGACAACTTCACCCATTCGTAACCCTACATACCTGAGAGAATTAGATTCTATAACTCCCTTAATTGCCCAATGAAGAATCGATGAAAAACTTGAAGGAATTAAGCTTGATCACTTCTCTTGGCTTCTAACTTTACTTGCATTAATAGGAATAGCCTAGAATGAACTTACCCCTCTTAATACTCACTATTCATAGCTTAAAACAATGTAGTTTAGGACCCCAGGGCTTAGGAAATGACAAAAATACCCTTAATGAATTTCCTGGAAAAACTACTCTACTAGAGACCACTGGCGCAACAACGGACCATTACTGCATCCAATGGTCCGTTACACCACTCATTGTCACACCCGAGAATCAAGTCTTAGATCCCTAACACGACTGGACAAAACAAGTTGTTACACGCTCCAATGACTCATTGCTGCCAGTCATTGCCACCACTGCCTTATATCTGGAATTCTTCCCAATGAGCACTTATAATGACTCGTTTCTACCAACGACGAGTCATTACGTGATCCCTTACTTTCTACCTGAACCTGAAAAACCTGACACGGCTCACATCCTATGGCCCATTACACCTTGCAATGGGTCGTTCCTAGTCACATTACCTGCAACTCCAATTCTGCAGCACCTCACCACAGACGCATCTTACGGGTCGTTGCTCCCACTAACGACCCATACAACGACCTGTTCTGAGAAGGATTTTTAGATGTTTTGCTACTTTTCTTTTTCAAATCTCGGGTCTAGTCTTAGTCACTTTCGAGGTATTACATGGTGATTGGTTGATTATTTGACAGAGTAAATTTTAAACTTAGTTTTCAGTCTTCTTCTATGGTTGTTTGTATTTATTTATTTTAATTTATTATTTATGAGATTGAGTACCTTGTAAGTGATCTATTGGCTTTCAATTGAACTTGGGAAAGGGGATCAAAAGGGTTAAAAATAAACACATAGTGGGAATTCAAAGACCCTTGAACCCATTGGTGATAGGATAGAAGTTGTTGTTGAGGATAGGGATATACCCTTCAACCCCGTTTAGTTGAAATATAAGTAGTCATACTCATTGATTCATTGTTCTCCTACAACCATAGGGATATAGGCGTTAGGGTTCATGAAATAGTTCTTGGATGCTAGGGATAGTGGAAAGAAATGGGATAGTAACTTGCAACTAATAACCATAGGAAGAATCATGCTAGTTTAATTATGTCTGGAAGACTCAACTTGAAGCCAACCAAGTTCCATTTCCCTAGTCTGTCATCATTATCGAAATACAATCAAGCTTGCATTCATGTTAGTTAATTTCATATTTGAAGTTTTAGTAGTTTAATTTTTCAAACCAATCTTCATTTTACTTGTTTTGTAGATTAGTGAAATCAAAGTACAACCTTATAATGATTAAATTAAAAAGTCCCTATGGGTACAATATCTGGACTAACAATCCTATATTACTTGACGATCAAGTGCACTTGTGTGTGCTTGGGAGACATCAAGTTTTTGGTGCCATTGTTGGGAACTTGAATATTGTTTAATCATTTGTTGGTTAGAATTTTGTTTTGCTAGTCTATATTTTACGTTTGTTTCTTGTTTTTGTTGAAGTTCACAGGGTTGTTTGCCTCAGTATATTCCAAGCACGAGAAGTCAAGGACCAACCTTAGCTTCTCTTGATCCTGAAATAGAGAGAACCTTTCAAAGGTTAGCTTTGGAAAACATCGGGCAAGCAGCAGATGAAGAGAATTCAGTGATGCAATTTGCTAGGCCGAATGTTGAGAATGCTTCTAAACAAATTGTTGAACCATCCATCAATGAGAACTTCAAGATGAAAGAAGGGACTGTGTGGTTGGTCCAAAACACTTTCCAATTTCAGGGCAAGCCGCACGAGGATCCCTACAGGCATCTGATGACGTTTGTAAAGCTGAGTGAAAACTTCCACTACCAAAACACGTTAGATGAATATGTCAAGTTGACTCTATTTCCTTTCTCACTAATCGGAGAAGCCAAGAGTAGCTTCAAAATGAGCCTGCAGGATCCATCACCACTTGGGAGATCCTCTCCAATAAGTTCATCAATCGATTTTTCTCTTCAAGAAGAACTAAAGAACTGAGAGAAAAGATCTATAGATTTTTACAGAGAGATGGAGAAACACTAGCTCAAGCATGGGAACATTACAAGGGCTACTTGAAGGATTGTCCACACCGCATGCAACCTAAGGAGATAATTGGGCACAACTTCATTGAGGGTCTGAAGCCCAAATATAAGATACTCCTTGGTGCTACTCCACAAGGACAGATTCTGTCAAAAAGTTATGATGATATTGAGGCTCTCTTGAACCTCATTTCTGTGAGAAGTAAAGATTTTTATGATTCAGGCAAAGGATTTACAGTAACAAAGGTGCCGAGAAAGATTGAGGTAGATAGTGTAGCGGTAATCAGGGCAGAAATTAGCCAATTGGTGAATGTGATTAGTGAATTGGTGACCACACTGGCAGGAGGCCAAGTGCAGCAGGTACAACAGGTACAAATCCCACCACCATCATGTGAGGCGTGTGGAGAAGGCCATGCCTATTTCGGTTGTCCACTTAATCCTAAGTTTGTATATTTTGTTGGACAACAAGGTTGTGGTGGAGGTTTTGCAGGTAATGGCTATAATCAGGGGTATCGAAATGGAGAAAATCCCCCATGGGGCAGGAATCAAAACTTCCAAAGGCCCACAATAGAACAGTTCTCTTGAGAAGACAATGAAGCAATGGATGGTGCAACATACGTAAGTGGTAAATGAAATGCAAAGGTCCATCCATGAGCTGGAAAGGAAAATGGGGCAATTGGCCCTATAGTTGAACAACAGAACACAGGAGGCACTCCCAAGTAATACCGAGAAGAACCACAAGGAAAATTTAAATGCTATTTTCTTGCGCAGTGATAAGGAGCTGGGTGAGGTTGTCCCCAGAAAAGAAAAAGTGGATGAGGAGTAGGCCGTGAAATCCAAGGCTGAGTTAGAGGACTCTAGAAACCCACAACCAAAAATTGCAGTAGCTAGACCACCTCCCCCATTTCCTCAAAGGTTGAAGAAAAAGACAGAGGACACAACCTGTAGTAAGTTTCTTGAGTTGTTGAAGTAGGTGCATATGAATATTTCGTTGGTGGAGCTTTTGCAGGAAGTTTTGAAGTATGCTAGGTATCTCAGGGATATCATGGACAATAAGAGGAGGTATACAGAGTTTGAAACCATGGCTTTTACGGAAGAATGTAGTTCCCAAATCAAGAATAAAATTCCTAAAAAGTTAAAGGATCCTTGGAGTTTCACTATTCCTGTCACTATTGGAAGTAAGGAATTTGGTTTAACTTTGTGTGATTTGGGTGCAAGCATCAATTTCATGAGTGCATCCCTATTCAAAACACTGGGATTAGGTGAATCACGTCTTACCAAAGTGATGTTGTAGCTTGTGGATCGGTCTCTGGCCTATCCTGAAGGATTCATTGAAGATGTCTTGATTAAGGTAGGACCTTTCATCCTGCCAGTGGACTTTATAATCCTAGAATATGAGGTAGGTGCAGCAGTTCCCCTAATTTTGGGTAGAGAATTTTTATCCACCACTGACATAGTCATACATGTTCAGTCGGGCAAGATGTCTATGAGAGTAGATGGTCAGAAGGAAGTGTTTAGAGTATCCCGAATGCCACCTCATTATGAAGTGTTTGAAGTGTTCAAAGTATTTCGAATTCCACCTCATTATGAGTACTTCAAGATGAATCCAACCGGAGAACCTAGAGGTTGTAATCAATTAGTGGAACAACAAGTCCTGCATCAAAGTTTAGCAGATCCTTGGTATGGTCACAAGTCTACTCAGATGAAGGAGTGACAAGGACCATAGCCATGCTGCGATGTTAAATCAGGTGCTGCATGGGAGGCAACGCATGAATGTCGTGCCACGATATTAGATAAGGCGCTTGATAGGAGGAAACCTATCCGTTTTAACATTTTTTATGATTTTATTTTTTTTATAGAGACGAACAGGGCATAAGATGCAAGAACAAGTTGGGACATTGAGCTAAAAAGTGTAAGTTCGAGGTGAGACACCTGACATAGGACACCAGGAGTTAAATTCAAGAAGAAGAAAATTTTGTCAGGTGAGGCTACAGGGGGCATGCCCCTCCAGCCCCTTTCTCCAGAGGAATTTTTTTATAAGTCTGTGGTGAGATAGAGGGGGCGGCACACCAAGGGGTATCTGGCTGTAAAGTTTTGTCAATTTGATTCAATATTGATTTAAAAGACCTTAAAAATTACATAAAAGCCCATGCCCCACCTTTTATTTAAAGTCCCATTCATCCTTTTCAATAAAAAACTTGAAAAGAAAAAAGAAAAAATTTCTCTCTCTCCCATAAAGCTGTAACTCCCCATTCCCTCTCCCCTCCATTGTTGTCTTCTCGAACAAGTTGGTAAAGCTCTCATCTTCTACTCAAATAATTATATTTCTTCTCTCTTGTTCGAGTAATGATGCAAGAATGCTCCCACACACTTCTTCCCCAATATTTAGAACCCAAAATCACCATTGTTGGTGAAAAACTTGAATGTCATGTTTTAGATTTTATGAGCTTAAAGTCTTAAATTCTTCCATGATTGTATATTATCTTTGTTGGGTAGCTTGATTCTTGGTTGAATATAGTGATACTTGTGGGGATGATGAGGTAGGTGAATTGAGTTCTTGAATGTTGGTGGGTAGGTGCATTGATTGTAGAAAGAGAAAGTACATGAAGCTTTGAATTATTGAATGTGACAATTGCTTGAGTTTGTGAAATTCTTGATTAATTCATGTTGAATTGTAGTAAAATTGTTTATTTTTGGTTGATTGAATTGAATATTGTTACTCCATTACATGAATTACTTGAAATGTGAATTGGAGAAGGAAAGTGAGAGGGATAACCTATATAATGCATTCTTGATTAAAAGCTAAAAGCTAGAGGAGAGTTGAAAAGAAAGAAATTCATGAATTTGGTGTAGTATGAGTTAGTGAATTAAATTGGATTGTTGAGATTGGATGATTATGGGGGAAGTCTTGAGTACCCAATTTGATAAATTCTCACATATACTCTAGCAAATTAAGTTGGGGGGGGGGGGGTTATATTTTGCACCTTCCACACTTAGTTAGTTAACCATTTGGTTCACAAACTAATTTTGTAGAGTTCTTGATCTTTTTCTTACTAGGTACCATGCACAAAAAGGAAAGGAGGTGATTGTAGCTGAGAATAGCCGAAAGAGGGGTAGACGAAGAAAAAGGGAAGCTAGTTCTTTGGCTCCCAAAGCATACCCCGCAAGGAGATTTGGAGCAAAAGCAGTTGAGCCTCATGGGCTTACTTGGTTTAATAATGAAAACGAAACCAAGTAAGCACTTGAGAACTGGATAGATGAGGGCCACTTGGCACTTGAGTTCCAGGCTATTCGGGAAAAGATACATGAGTTGGAGCTAGCTATATCTTCAATGAGCCGGAGAGGTGCAACATTTACTTTGTTGAGGAAATTCTATGCAAATTAAGACACCTCATTCAAAGAGATTACAAAGGTCAAGATTAGAGGAAAGGTGGTGCGATTCACAACAAAAAGGTTCAATGCCTTCTTAGAGTCACCTGCAGTAGACCCTTCCGAGTATTTCATCTTGTTGGAAAAGCCACCATACAGAGACATCCACCACACTTTGTGCGTTGAGCTACGCCTGATGGGCGAAGGATCAAAATGGCACCCATTCCACACTTGCATTTTCTTATTTGAATAAGGAGGCAAATATGTACGTGAAGTTGGTATGTGTTGTCTTTCTCCCTGGGACACATTTGATAGAGGTGATTCACGAGTGGATTTTCTTGGTGTACATGTTGATGAAGGGGGTACCGATTAATTTTGGTGTTGTGATTCATCACAATATGAGGAGATCACGAGACAATTGTAGATGGAAATATTTTCATGGCAGTCTCTTGACCATATACTTAAGGGAGGTAGGTATTGAGGAGGAAGATGCAGACCTTGTTTTACCTTTGGCAGGACATTTAGCTGGACAAATGATAGACATCACAAAGATAAAGGAGATTGTCCCTTCCACAGGCCCTTCTCTTACTATAGCTGATTGACAAGCCTAAGATGAGAGTTGGTAGGGTCGTATGTTTGGGATGTTGGAATTACAACTGAAGATAGGAGGTCGACCAACCACTGTAGAGGAGATGTCAACTTTAGAGGCACAATACCTGCTCACAGAGAATGCTATGTTGATGTGCAGAATGGGCCCGACTTTTGAGGATCCGCTTGATGATGATGAGGCTACAATCCTTATTGATGGTGTTGATGATTTAGACTTGGAGGAGGAGGATGCTGTTGTAGGTGCCATGCAGGATACTGCTTAGTGACCAGGAAGTTTTTTTTCTCTCCCTTTATGATGTGATTGTGTGTGAACTGAGGACAGTGCACCTTTTTAAGTGTAGGGTGGGGTAAAGTTAGATTTTTGTTGTTCTTTAGTTGCTATATTTGCAGGTTGTAGCATTATTATGTCATTCCTGGTCATAGTAGTTTGATGATTTGTAGGTCTTGAGGTTTAATAGATAGCATGATGATGTTGATTACTTGGACGCCTAAGATGTTTGACTTGTTATATTCGTCTTGACTATGTCATGTTTGGTTGCTTTATTTTAGAGTAAATTTTTAATTTTTTGTTTTGTTTTACTTGAGTCATTGTAGTCATAGAGTAATGACATTTCCCCATGATAGATGGATGAAGACCATCTTAAGGAAAGTTTCATCACATTTTTTTAGGATTGAGTCGTAGGTCATCCACTTGTATGCTTGTTGATATTTTGCTTAGCCGCTATGCTAGAGTAAGTAGAGTGGTCATATTGATTGCCTGACTTAGAATCCTTGAGAGACGCATATATCTCTTTAATTTGAGTCAACATGTCCTTAGGACTTAAGTATGATCTTGTTATTCAATATGATTGTGTGAATGTGTAGCTATAAAAACTGATTAGATTCTTGTTTCCATGAGAGGTGAGTTGAATTCTTTTGTATGTATATATTGTAGCATCTAGAACTTGCCTCAATGTATGTAGGATAACTAGTTGGTAGGGAGTTGAGAGATGATCAAGGAATTTCTTTGAAAAGCCGTGTTTTCTCACATTTGTTTACCTTCCTAGTCATTCTCCCTAGTTACCCCCTTTGAGCCTAAAAGCCTTATTCTTTCTTAGCCTCCGTAATAGCTTAATCCCTCTTTTTGTGGGACCTTAGACTTATTGATCCAAAGTAGTCTTAAGCACTTTGAGACTTGAAATTAAAGGTCCACTAAAGTATAATGTTAAGGGAAAAAGAAAAAAGTTGCGGTAAGAAAAGAAAAGTGAGAAGAAGAGGTGCCCATAAAACTTGTGTTGTCTACCTGCTGCTAGGGAAATGAAAAAGAGAGCTTTAATTGCAAAATCCTTAGTTATGCTATGGTTAGAAAACTAGCAGTCAAATAGTGAAAATGGGGCATGAAAAGAAAAGAAAAAGGTGAGTAGAGGAAAGGTGAAAAAGCAAGAAAAGAGGTGGTGGACAAGAAATGTAAAATATGTCTTCAAAGTGCTTAGGGCGGTAGTCACTATAAAATGAAATATCAATCATACCTTTCCCTTAGCCGAAATTACAATCAAGAAAAGTCCTTGTGATCTTAATCTCTTGAAGCAATTAGGTAGTCTTAACGTAAATGAAGGTCAAGCCTATGGTATGTTGCATATGTACATTACATCATTTGTGAGTGTGAGTGTGCCTTACTTATTGTGTTCCATGTCTTATATGTGAAGTTGAAAGAGGAACATCACTAAAAGTTAGGGGCACAAGAGGTATAAGTCAGTGTACTACTTATTGAATTGTGTCACACTTAATTATGTTGGCCCTTTGTGTTCAAAAGATGAGTCATTTATAGAGGTTGTGAGTGCTTGACTGTGAAATCTTTCAATGTGCTTTGTTGAGAATTGTTGTATGACAATAAACCACTCAATGTTTACTCCATGCTAGTTGATTGAGTTTGAGTTGATAGAGGTGTCAAGTGTGATGGTGAAACATGATTTTAGGTATGTTTAAGGATTTTTCAAGGACAAACAATGGTTTAAGTGTGGGGTGATGATTTTGGGCATATTTTCATGCCCATTTTTACCCATATTTGATCATATTTTAAGTTCATAATCCTTAATTTATGCTTAAATTCATGTGTGTGTGTGCTTTATGTGCTAACAAATAATTTGAGTTGATTTGAGTAGGAAACTAAGAGATATGGGCTAAAAATGATGCAAGGAACAAAGATTTGAGGATTTGACGGATTTGGTGCTATAGCTGGTGCCCCGTACCAAGTCCCAAGCTTAAGAGAAAAAAATCTCAGGCTGGTTCTATGGCTGGCTCCGCGCACCAGGCTTCAAACTTCAGAGAAAAAAATCTCAGTCTGGTGCTATGGCTGGGGCAGTGCGCCAGGCCCTATCTGGAGCTGAAATTGCTGAAAATTTGACTAAGTCTATGGTGAGATAGGAGGGGCAGCGCTCCAGGGTCATTCCGGGGCAAAAAATGTTGATTTTAAAGCCAAGTCTTGAAGGGCAGAAGCGTCATTTGAAGGCTTATCTATAAATATAAGCCGTAGGTCCTTTCTTACGCAGTTTTTAACATCTTAGGGTAGTTTTAGACTTCTTTGAAGTAGTCTGTACTCATTTTTTATTCCGTTGTTCATTCATGAAAGCTTGTAAGCCGTTTGGAAGGAAGACAAGGTTCTACAACTAGGTTTTCTCTTCTTTACATCATATTTTCGCATGATGATGACTAAGTATTTGTTTTTCTGCTTGTCTATGAGTGGATAAACTCATATTCTAGGGTTGTGTCCATGGTGAATGGTTGATTGTTTTATAGACTAAATAATCTAAGTTTCGATTCTTCTTCTATGGTTGTTTGTATTTATTCATTTTAATTTATTATTTTTGAGATTGATCACCTTGTAAGTAATCTGTTGTCTTTCGATTGAACTTGGAAAGAGAATCGAAGGGTTAGAACTAAATACAAAAAAGGAATTCAATGACCCTTGAACCCACTAGTGATAGGATAGAAGTTGTTGTTGAGGATAGGGATATACCCTTCAACCCCGTTTAGTTGAAACAAAAGTAGGCATAATTGTCACTTCATTGTTCTCCTACGACTATAGGGATATAGGCGTTAGGGTTCATGAAATAGTTCTTGGATGCTAGGGATAGTGGTAAGAATTGGGTAACTTGCAACTAACAACCGTAGGAAGAATCATGCTAGTTTAATTATGTCTGGAAGACTCAACTTGAAACCAACCAAGTGCCATTGCCCTATTCTGTCATCATGCACAATTTAGTTATTGACCCAGATAACAGTGGGAATGGAGTGACGAGTAGAGGCATTGGAAGGAGCTAGGGGGAATGAGTCCGAAAGTTCTAGAGCCCAGGAGTTTTTGGGCCTGAGTTCTCCAGTTTTCATAGGGTCTGATCCAGATGAGGATCCTTAGGACTCTATTGACTAGATGTATCGAGTATTGCGGGTGGTGCGAGCTTCAGTAATAGAGGATGTGGAGCTTGCAGCATTTAGGCTACGTGGAGTAGCTATTCTATGGTATTGATAATGTCCAAACTATAACCCTCTTAATGAGAGAGCGTACATGGTCATTACTCAAAATAAATATTCCCGACGGATGTTGACGTCGAACCCCACAGAGACTAGTGAATGATTTGGCAAAGCGTTGTTTAGAAACACACTAATAAAGGGAAATAAAATAGTAAATGTTTTGGGGGAAAATGAAGTCAATAATATTGTGAATTCTAAATCAGCTCACCAAGATAGCAAAATGACCAAAATTGATAGACAATGATGAGTGAAGACTAGAGGTGTGGTGTAGATGGGGTGTTAGTCAAATAAGGATATGCTAGATCATCAAATCATTGCTAATAAGTGTAAATAACTTTGGATGAGATGACACTCTATGTTTTTCAACCTCCTGGGCAACTTTTTCTCGAGTTCTATAGAACCTCAAGACACAATTCAATCAGCCCAATAGAGTTTGGGTTAATAGTTGAACTATTTCTAGCCATCAACTACTAATTAGGATAGTGAATATGGGTTTTGGCTATTTCTAGCCCAATCCACACAATCAAATCCATTCCCACCACTAAATTCTCTCCCAATACTTAATTCTTCTTTTTCAAGATAAAATTAAGAAAACTAAATCCACATTTGCAACTATGGATCATCAATTATAAATTGAAGAGAATTTAACAGATTTACACTAATTAAGCAATATTAAGATGAATCTAAAAACATCCAATCTAATTAAGCACACATCATTACACACCTCTAGTTGATGATTTAGCTACTCATGGTTAAGAAACTAAAGAGTATATTCATTAATAAACTCAGTGATTTTATTACTAAGAGAAAGCAAAATCAAACTCAAAATATTTCTGCAACAATGGTTATACCTTGCCAAGGAAGAAGATGAAAATAGGAAACGCAATATTAAAATTTCTTTTCAAATGGATTCTTCTCTCTAAAAGCAAAAGGAATGTTCAAAAAGTTCAAAGTCTGTACATAGTACTTTCTTCTAGACTATATACAAAAATAGGGAAACCAATCTCCTCTTTTTCAGTGCTAGATGTAACTACCCATGTTCAGCTGTTTTTTCACTTATGGTGGAATCAGCGGTTCGATGGTTCCACTTCACGAACCACCATTCATTTTCTTTTGCAATCCAGTGATGTTCCAGGACCATTCGGCGATGCCGTCGACGGTTAGCTGGCTTTCATCCACAATCTACCGATTAATTTCTTCCTCAGCCCAGTAAGATCCACCACCTGTCGGCGAATGAACCGGCGAGTCGCCGGTTGATGTCCACAGCCGCCAGTTGCATTTTCTCCTCAAACTAGTGGTTATCTGCGTTTGACCGACGTTTCGCTGGTGTCCTCTGGTGGAGCACTGATTTTAACTTGATTTCATTCTTTTTATCCACTTCTTGCTCTTTCTTATCAACTTTGATACCTACACATAAAAAGGCAAACAAGGCATAAAATTCATCTAAATAACTTGAAAACTAAGCTAAAGCTCATGCTTAAGAGCCTAATGAGTTGGTAAATTACCAACTCATCAAACCCCCAAACTTGAACCTTTGCTTGTCCCAAGTAATGCAATTCTTATCAGCTGAGAAACATGCCACTCCACAAGAGTTTATGCATCAATGACTACTTAATCCATGACAACCCAAAAATGCTCACCACTGACAGAAAAAGAGAAGCAAATTCCCCTAAAAGAATATATGAAAAAGTTTCAAGAGTCAACCACAATTCAAAGGCATGATTTAAAAATGCTTTAATTTTGCAAGACAAGGGTATAACTTATCCAACGAAACACACATAGCATCTCAATTCATAATCACTGCACATTCAAAGTTTGCCTTAGAACTCACGCTACTCATGCCTCAATCACACTTTACCTAAATGCAAGTGTGTCCTCAAAAGAAAATAATGCAACTCACTAAAGAGAGAATCCCCTTTCCATGAATCAATGCACACATAAGGAATTATAGAAAAAGATAATCACACTCACTCTCCCAAAAGAAATCTTCATGCACATAACTCGACCCATAGGCTTGCCCTTCATGTAATTCTCCACTAATGCAGAGTAACCACACTCAGAATCAATTAGGACTTGCGGGTCATGATTAAGGTTAGGGATAATGGTAGGACAATTATTTGGCTCTAGTGACTAGATCATCCCTAATGCCTTTATGTGAATACTTTCACCTTTTCATCTAACCTTCTATATCACTCAACATTATTCCTCTTTTTGCAACCATTTCCCTCTTCTATTGCTCAAAGACCTTCCTTGTATCTCCTTTGGCGACCACATTAAGCCTTGTTTAAGCAAGAGGTAGCGCCATTTCACTTTTCTTTTTTCTTCTGGTATCTTAAGGTTCCTTAGACCATCATTTCATTTATTTTTCTCACAATTTGGTGCTACCTCAAATTTAAGCTTATTATATATATCCCCCTTTCTTGAAACCCCCCAAACTTAGGCTCTTTGCCTCTTTCTCACTGATTCCCTTATCTCCCCCTATGTCTTTGGGCTTTCAGCCCCCATTTTTCTCATTCGCTCACCACTAGCAATTAGGGAGGGGTGCCAAGAAGAAGGGATAAAAAAGGGACATTGTCTTGTAATGTGGTTTCCAAGAATAAAGAGTTCAAAAGGCTCGACATTGGCTAGCAAAGGAAGACATTTTCGGAGGTCATTTTTGGTAGAGTGGCTAGTCAAATGAAAGTCTAAAATCATGTTTTAATTACAACTACATCTAGGATTTCCCCTTAAGTTACACTTAGCGCAAGTTCTAGACAAGAAGAGATGCATGAGATTCACAAAAATCCTTACCACACGAGGCATCACACCTAAAGAGTCCACAAAAGTCATTATCATCACAAGATTTTAATTTAAGACACTAGAGCATGTGAATTCATAAGCCAAATAGGGAATCTACAATGTATGAAAAAAGAGTGTTATATTTCTCATTTCTCATTTTCATGCCACATCTCAAAAGTTTTGGTGGTACCTCTTAAAACAGCTCCACAGAAGACTCAAGGAAGACATGACATTTTTCCTTAAGAGAGTCACCTCACAATCTATCATTGCGGAGTGCTAACCCAGTTCAACAACAAAAAGAAAAGAAAAAGAAAAATGCTCATTGGGAAAGAACCGTGGTATGAACAAAACCCTTGGAGTTTGATTACTATGTACTATTTACACAGAAGAATAACAAGATTTGGGTCAAAATGCATATTTAGCCATTAAGAGAAAAAACCCAACCCATTCTAACAGTACTAATGATACTCCATTTCATTGTGTTTTATCAAGGCTCAACATCCATTCAAAAAAAAATATAAACTCCCCTCCCCCACTTCAAACAATGCATTGCCCCCAATGTAAAAAGAAAAGACAACAAGTCAAAAGGGAAACCTTGAAAAAAATTAGTGATTGGGATGAAGGACCCAGGAGTATGTGGCTTCATCAAAATGCCAAGAAGCAGTTTCAATGCAGATGACATCAATGGATCAGGTGGGAGTTCTAGTGATTTCCCTGGTCCGGGAACCGCCTTATCTGGCAAGGTTTGGAGATCATGATATGAAGTGGCGTCCACCCGACCGAGTTTCTAAGACGGATCTACTTCTTTCACAGTGAGCATTGGAGTAGGTGATGGTCGGCTATGATGTATCTCTTCATTAGACATAATTTTTGATGAATTGTCATACCGCACCCACCAATCATCCGGTGGGCTTTTGGGTGCCTCGAGCTAGGCTATCACTGCAGCTGGTTCAGAAGGGTTCAAATGGCTGTAAGGTAGAGGTCCCGTGAGTGTAGCCACATCCTTCCTCAAAGTAATCACATCACTTTCTAAGACCTCAACTATAGCACAGAGACCCCTCAACTTATATCTAGCAGGTTGCATGGCTTTCTTAATGGCTTGTTGGATCATGGAAGGGATGGCGTTGGCTAACTTTACGATTTGACTCTCATGCTCTTGGGCCATTTATGCTATTTTTAACAAGTCTTTTGGCATGGAGGCGATGACTGCAGCTTCTTGGGACTAGCCATGAGTTGTGCTAGAGAGCATAGAAGGTGGTGGTTGAATCCTGTCCTCCAGTCCTGTAGGCCATTTTAAGGATGGGGAATCTTTATCATTTTGGTAGCCAAAGTAATCACACCCTCAGCCCGCAGGCACAACATACTCACAAGGCTAGGATATGGTAATGATGTTGCCTGTTGCTTGGCCTTTCTTTTGAATTGATCTGCAATGATTTCCCAATATTGATGTGCATATGATCCATAATGCAGGCAAAAAGATTGCAACCTCAATTGGGACTTGTGTTGTATTATTTGAAGGGATTAATCGAGCACATACCAAATCCACCCACATATGGGCTTCAAATTTTAGATCACAATGGTGAATCGGACCCTTGGAGATGGCCCACTGTGGTTGATCACCAGCAATTATGCTAGGTACCCATTGAAACTAATTTTCTTTATCTTCCACCTTCTTGTGGAACACTGAATTTGGTTGGATTGGGTCTGCCCAATAGAGGGAATCGATTGCTTTTGGAGTTATGTGCACTTCTTGGCCATGCACCCACATATACGACATGCATGGAATTGTATCTGTTCAACATGTGGTTTATGATGCTTTTCCGTGCACTGTATGATGCATAGGACTCCCACACCAACTCAGGGAAGTAGGGCTCGACGATTATGGTGAATGGACCCCAATCTCGCATGCCAATCTGATAGTAAACATCAGGGAAATCAATTTTGAAAGAATCCACCTCAAATTGAGTTTCTGCATGGATGGACCACTTCTCCTTGAATGACATGTAATACTCTTCCATTCCAGCCAGCCCAAAGTGAATATGTGTTATACGTTGGGCTTCATCAGATGGTAAGCTTTGTGTGGCGATGTTGCTCATCGGTGCTTTTCCTTTTCTAATCTGTCTGGATGCTGCAGACTAAGGTTAGTATTGTGCACAGATTCAAGAGAACACTCAGAACATTGGAGAACAAATGATATCCAAATGGAAGTAGTGAGAAGGTGACCCAGGTGACACCGGCGAAACATCGGCAAAACGAAAATGTGAACCCGTGAAGCACCAATGAACCACCTGCATGAACCAGTAAGCTAGGTATAGACCTTAGTCACTAGCGCCCCACCGAAAAATCACTGGTTTTCAATTGCAAAGTGCCATTGAAACGCGAGTTCGTGACAGAAGTTAGAATTCTACAATCAAACCCACGGCTGCACTGGCAATTAGCCGAACATGAATGACGGTTTACCGATGGGTTGCCTCCCACTCAGTTGAACCAAAATGTTTCTCCATAAACCTTACACTAACATATTTCATTCAAATTAACAACGACAACTCAACCTTCAGAAAGTTGTCCTTCTATCTATTATCGGGCAAATTATGAAACGAGTAATGACCAGGAGTGTCTCATTGGCCCCCCAATATGAATATCGCAAATGGGTAGGTAATGGTTATAGATCCAAACTTGGAGGTACAATGATGGATGGTTGTGATGGTGGGGTTGTTTGATTTTTGAGGTCAAGGTCTAGTTTCCTCTGTTGGAAGGTATAAGTTCCTAGCCCTTTGCTCACTTGACACACCTCCTCTAATTCTTCACTGCTAAAAGAAAAGGTAGCAAACATTTCTTCCAAAATATCTTCTTCCATCTCCCATCCAAATATTTCTTCATCCATTTTGGCTTGAGGTTGTGAAACTTTCGTTTCGTTTGTTACTTGTTGAGCTACCACTTGAAATGCTGACGCATTCATTTTGTCTTCTAACTGTTTTATTGCCACATCATGATTTTTCATTGTTGTAGTGATGTCCAACAATTCTCTCCATAATTCCTGAATTCCTGAATCAGTTGAAATAACTTTTTTAAGCACCACCTCAAGAGTGTTTTCCATGCGAGATAAGAGTGAAACATCACTTCCTTGACTACTCGTTACAGCTAACTAGACATCGTTCCGACCTTGATTTTCATTATAAGAATACCCATAACATTGATTGGCTTGGTGTTACCTTATATGAGAACCCTTTATATAATTCATTAATAGCTCTATTTGTTTCATCACGACTAGCAACACTGTATCTTTTCTTCCTTCTCTATGCCACATCTTATCCATCAGTTGGAGGGTCTTAACATAAGGTGTCCCCTTGGGGTCTCGCAATAGCCTTTCAAAGGGACACATTAGCATCTCAGCAATCACTCAATGGAAAAATGAGGCACCAACTCCAACAGTAAAATTATACTAATCAAGGTGAAAGAACAATTCAAATTAACAGTCAACACAAGGATATCAAGTGCTAGTCCCCGGGAACAATGCCATTTTTGATACTACCCAAAATACATCCTTCTTAACGAGAGAGCGTACACAGTCGTTGCTCAAAACAAATATTCTCGATGGATTTCGGGGTCGAATCCCAAAGATATTAGTGAATGATTTGCGCAAGCGTTGTTTAGAAAATTTGAATTAACTCACACCAATCAAGGTAAATAAAACATTAATTTTTTTGGGGGAAAATGAAATCAATAATATCGAGGATTCTAAATTAGCTTACCAAAATAGAAAAATAACCAAAATTGATAGAAAATGATGAGTGAATACTAGAGGTCTGGTGTAGATGGGGTGTTAATCAAATAGGGATATGCTAGATTATCAAATCATTGCTAAATAAGTGTAAATAACTTTGGACGAGATGATGCCCTATGTTTCTCAACCTCATAGGCACCTTGTTCTCGAGTCCTTTCGAGTCTCAAGACACAATTCAACTAGCCCAATAGAGTTTGGGTTAATAACTAAACTATTTCTAGCCATAAACTACTAATTAGGATTATGAATATGGGTTTTGGCTATTTCTAGCCCAACCTCACCCAATCACACATTCCCATGATTAAATTCTCTCCCAATACTTAATTCTTCTTTTTCAAGCTAAAATTAAGTAAGAAAACTAAACCCACATTTGCAACTATGGATCATCAATTATAAATTGGAGAATATTCAAAAGATTTATACTAATTAATCAATATTAAGATGAATCTAGAAATATCCAATCTAATTAAGCACCCATCATCAGACACCTCTAGTTGATGATTTAGCTACTCATGATTAAGAAACCAAAGAGCATATTCATTAATAAACTAAATTATTTAATTACTAAGAGCAAGAAAAATCAATCTCAAAATATGTCTGCAACAATGGTTATACCTTGCTAAGGAAGAAGATGAAAATAGGAAAAGCAATATTCAAATTTCTTCTCCAATGGAGTTCTTCTCTCTAAAAAGAAAAAGGAATGTTCAAAAAGTTCAAAGTCTATACAGAGTATTTTTTTCTAGAATATATACAAAATAGGACAACCAATCTCCACTTTTTCAGTGCTAGACGTAATTTCCCCTGTTCAGGCATTTTTTCACTTGTAGTGAAACCAGCGGTTCGTCGGATGCACTCCGCGAACCGCCTATCATTTCTTCTGTGATCCAGTGATCTTCCAAGACCATTTGGCGATGCCCTTAGTGGTTCATATGCTTCCATCTGTGATCCTCCGATTAATTTCCTCCTCAGTCCAGCAAGATCCAACACCTGTTGGCCAATGAACCGGTGAGTCGCCGATTGATGTCCACAGCCACCAGTTGCATTTTCACCTCAAACCAGTGGTTATCTACGTTTGACTGGCGTTTCACCGGTGTCCTTCGGTGGAGCGCTGATTTTCACCTGATTTCATCCTTTTTACTCCATTTCTTGCTATTTCTCATCAACTTAGATACTTGTACATAAAAAGGCAAAAAGGGCATAAAATTCATCTAAATGACTTGAAAACTAAGCTAAAGCTCATGATTAAGAGCCTAATAAGTTGGTAAATTACCAACTCATCAGGTATGATTCTTGAAACCAAGCCAGGAGATAAGATGGCCTCCAACTGAGTGGGAGGAGTTCTTAGAGGCCTTTATTAGTACCTGCCACATGAGCTTCGAGAGGCCCGAGCAGAGCAGTTTATACACTTGTAGTAGGGTAGCATGAGCATGCGAGATTATAGCATCAAATTAATTCCTTGGCTAGATATGCTCTGTATATGGTGTGGACTATGCGATCAGGAGTTTACAAGTTTGTAGCAGGGCTAGGGACTCATATAGTTCATGAGTGCTTGGGAATGTCCACTCAGTCTAATATGGACATTGCCCAAAAGTAGGCCTTTGCCCAAAGGGCTAAGGATTTAATTCACCAGATTCGTGAAACTCATAGGGGTCAGGAGTAGAGGAAAAGGGAAAGAACTATGAGATCTTCTAGAGAGTCTAGAGGAGACTCCGGGGTTCAGTCGCCCAGATAATCGACTCGACCTGCAAAGCGTGTTATGTTGATGTTGATTGCTGAGCAAAGATTATCAGATTCAAAATTTTGGACAAGCCAGTTCTAGAATAGATGGGCAATGCTACCACACCTAAAGGTAAGTTCATTTCATATCTTAAGGCCCAGAAGATGGTGTCCAAAGGCTGCATTTCTCACTTAGTTTGAGTCAGAGACTTGGCCAGCGAATTGGTGAATTTCCAGTCAATTCTAGTTGTGAGTGAGTTTTCAATAGTCTTTCCAGTGGACTTACCTGGATTTACTCTCGAAAGGGAGATATACTTTGCCATTTATCAGCTTCTAGGTACACAGGCCATATCGATCCCTCCTTATAGAATGGCTCCGATAAAGCTAGGAGAGTTGAAGGAGCAGCTGAGAGATCTGCTCGAGAAGGCATTTATTTGGCCTAGTGTATCTCCTTGGGGTGCACCAGTGCTCTTTATGCAGAAGAAAGATGGGTCGTTGAGGATGTGTATCGACTATAAGCAGCTGAATAAAGTGATGATTAAGAACAAGTATCCGTTTCCTAGGATTGATGACTTGTTTGATCAGTTATAGGGTGCCAGATGCTTTTTGAAGATTGACCTAATGTCCGGGTACAATCATTTACAAGTTAGGGAAGTTGATATCCCTAAGACTGCCTTCAGAACTAGATATGGCCACTATGAGTTTTAGTGATGCCATTTGGTCTTACTAATGCCCCAACAACCTTTATGGATATGATGAATAGGATGTTTAAGCCCTTTCTTGATGTATTTGTGATTGTCTTCATTGATGACATCCTGATTTACTCATGATGAGAGGCCAAACATGTAGATCACTTGAGAGCTATGTTATAGACTCTCCAGGAGTGCAAGTTGTACGCTAAATTATCTAAATGTGAATTTTGGCTAAAATCTATGGCTTTCCTTGGTCATATGATTACAGTAGAAGGTATAAAAGTGGATAGTCAAAAGATAGAAGATGTAAAAAGTTGGCCTAGACCCTTGAATCCTATAGAGGTTCATAGCTTTCTGGGTTTGTCAAGTTACTATCGCAGATTTGTAGAAGGTTTTTCTACTATGTCCCTGCTGTTGACAAAGTTGACTCATAAAACAACTATGTTCCAGTGGTCAGAGGCGTGCGAGCATAGTTTTCTAGAGTTGAAAGATAGGTTGGCTTCAGCACATATATTGACTCTTCCATAAGGTACATAGGGTTATCTGATTTATTATGATGCTTCCAAGGTTGGTTATGTAGTGTTTTGATGCAACACGGCAAGATCAGTGCCTATGCTTTGAGGCAGCCAAGGAAGCACAAGAAGAATTACCCTACCCACGATCTAGAGTTGGCAGTAGTTGTGTTCGCACTGAAAATCTAGTGTCACTACCTGTATGGGGTATATGTTGATATTTTTATAGATCATAAGAGCCTTTAGTACCTGTTCCATTAGAAGGAGTTGAATTTACAACAGAGAAGATGTTAGAATTGCTGAAAGATTATGATGTTAGCATTCTGTACCATCCTGGCAAAGCTAATGTTATGGCTGATGCATTAAGGCGCAAGTCTATAGGAAAATTAAGTGATATTGACGCTGACAAAGTTGAAATGGTGAAAACTATACAACAAATAGCTAATCTGCATATTCTATTGCTAGATACGGAAGATGGAGGCGTGGTAGTTTAGAAAACCGCAGAATACTCCCTAGAGTTAGAAGTTAAGGAGCAACAATATGAGGATCCGAAATTGGTAGTGCTAAGAGATAGCATTCGACAGCAGAAGCAGGTCTTGTTTGAGTGCAGGCTAGATAAATTCCTCAAATATCGAACTTGTTTATGTATGCCTAATGTGGGCAAGCTGCGGAGCAAATTATAAAGGAAGCTCATTACTCTCGATATTCGGTACATCCAGGTGCCATGAAAATGTATCATGACCTGAAACAGTTCTATTGGTGGAGCGGCATGAAAATAGACACCACATATTTTGTGGTTCAGTGACCTAATTGTCAGCAAGTGAAGGTCGAACACCAGTGACCGGAGTCCTAACTCAGAATATAGAGATTTGAACCTGGAAGTGAGAGGTGATTGTTACGTATTTTATTACTGGTTTTCCATAGACAAGAAGGAAGTATGACTCAATCTAGATAATAGTAGACAAATTGACCAAATCAGCTCACGTTTTGCCAGTCAGGACCACTTATGGAGCGGAGGATTATGCCAGGCTATATATTCGTAAGATAGTTCACCTACATGACGTCCCCTTACCCATTATTTCAGACAGAGGCGCATAGTTCACAACAAACTTTTGGAAGTCTTTCTAGAAATGCCTAGGAACTCAGGTGAATCTCAGCACCACGTTTCATCCCCAGATAGATGGATAGGCCGAACACACCATTCAGACGCTCGAAGATATGATGTGCGCCTGTATTTTATACTTTGGAGGAAGCTAGGATGATCATATTTCCTTGATAGAATTTGCCTAAAATAATAGTTATCAGGCAAGCATTCAGATGGCTCTGTATAAAGTTTTGTATGGGTAGAAGTGTAGATAGCCAATAGGCTGGTTTGAACTCAGGGAAGCAAAGTTATTAGGGCCAAATTTAGTGCAGTAGGCTATTGATCAGGTGAAGCTTATTAGAGAAAGACTTGAGATAGCTCAGAGCAGGCATAAATCTTATGCTGATGTACATCGCTGACCTCCGGAGTTTGCTGTCGATGATTGGGTCTTCCTGAAAATGTCTCCTATGAAAGGCGCCATGCGATTTTTACGAAAGGACAAGTTAAGCCATAGATATGTTGGGCCTTACATAGTTGTCTGTAGGATAAGCAAGGTAGCCTATGAGTTGGAGTTGCCTCAAAAGCTAGCAGCAGTTCATCTTGTATTTCATGTTTTGATGCTATGAAAGTGCACCGAATATTCATCTCGCATCATACCTATTGAGGATGTCCAGATATCTAAGGAAATGACCTATATAGAGGTCCTAGTTGCAATTCTTGATCGGCAGGTCAAGAAGCTTCAGACTAAAGAAGTCGCCTTAGTTAAAGTATTGTGGCAGAGTAACAATATCGAGAAGTGACGAAGGTAGCTGAGGAGGAGGTGAGGAAGAAGTACACTAAATTATTTGCGACATCAATGTGATATTGAGGTATGTATATGATATTTAAGTTACTGCTATGGACTTTTAATACGTGTCAAGTGAAGTTAACCCACATTGAGAATGAATGTTTCTAAGAGGGGAGGATGTTACACTCCAGGAAATTTTTGATGATTAATTGATGTTCGTATGCTATGTTAAGGGATGTATGGCCTGTATGTTGGTTGTAGGTGAGGAGGGGAATATGTATGAAGAGAAGAGAGAAAAGTATGTGAAATTCATAAGGGTCAATTTTATATGATCATATCTCCCAATCTATAAAGACATAGAAGTCCTAAGACCTATCAAATTAGTGGTATCTAATTCTACTATTCAGAACATCAAACTGTTTGTCAATATGAGTTCAGAGTAAAAAGTTATAAGCATTTTACCGGGGCACTGTCAAGTGATGACGTAGCCCACCGCCTTCAAAAGGCTACACCGCCCCACCCTTTTATATTTCAAGTGTTAAGGTGTAATTTTTTTATTTTCATCATTAACCCAAAGGAGCTTCTTGCTTAGTGAATATATCCTCTCTTTTTTCAAGAAACTAAACCAAGGAAGAGAAAGGGAAAACATACCAAGATAAACTCCATTAAAACACAAGTTAAGTGAAGGAGATCAATCACAAAGTAACGGTGGTGTGTTGGTGACTATTTTGGCTGCATTTGGGTAGTGTTGTTGTGGTTAATTTGCTGAATTATTGGAGAAGTTCTAAGCTAAATATATACTTCCTTTTGGTAGAGATTGGATACAAGGAAAAATGTAAGAATTCTACTCAAACATGCAAGAATCCTTGCTTGAAACTAGAGGTTGGGCACCAAGTTGGGCTGCCATTTTTTGTGTGATTTTGCTGAAGGTTACTGCTCATTTTTGATGTTTGTTGTAGCTGAGTGTTACGGGAAATATACTCCTTGTTGATGGGAGTTGGTTAAAAAGTAAGTTAGGTAATTTTCTAGTTCCATTCTTTCCTTAAAAGTGGGTAGAACAAGTTGCAGTATTATGCTAAAATGTTGCCTTGTTTGTTGTTGTTGTGGCTGCTGTGGGTGTGACATTTTGGATGGATATATTGGCATGAAACATCCTTTTCAATTGGTTATAAACTCAAGTAATTTAAGGGGATAGTTCTGGATTTTGAAGGAAAGAAGCGATAAAAGAAAGCTCATCGGAACAAAGTATATAAGGCGCCCCCGTCCGTCGTTCATTCAAGCACAATTCTTAAGTTATAGGCTGGATGGGCTAGAAAGATTCGTATGTGTATTGAGGCAGTATGTTAAGATTCATTTAAGCTTTAAGTTCCATGTTTAATTTAAGCTAAGTGTTGGATTTATGTCTAGCCCAAAGAGGCGTTTAAAGTGTTGGATTGATTGTTGTCGTAGCATTACATTGAGTTGAAGACCCCTCAGTGTGGGAATTGTTAGCTCTTCCTTTATATTATGTTATCTATTATATCGATCATGTTGAAGTTCTGGATGTTCTATGGAATTGAAAATAAAGCTATGATCACAAATGGGAATCACATAAGCTAAGAACTACTGTCAACCTAGTAAGGATTAATGAGGGTATTAATGTGAAGATTACATAACATAGTCTACTACCTGTATATGTATATGTTTTAAGGAACTTAATGCCTAAAAGATTCATAATTCCTATTCCTAAGATATTGGCAACTTATCTGGATATTGAGTTCTTAAACGAACGTCGATGTTAAGTATCTATAATTAAGCCTAAGTACTCCAAGTTGAGTCTAAGCTTTCTATGTTGAATCAAACTATTCAATTGGAATCCAAGTATTCTATGTTGGGTCTACATCATACCCTGAACCTAGACCCAGGGTGCTGACCGGTACTTCGACTACTTTCATGATCCAAGCAAACCCTTGGCTTGGTTTGCTATAGTTTAGATATCAATAACCAATGCAGAAGCTTAGTACATAAGTGAGCTCAATATAATAAAAGATAATTTATTCTTTAACTGAAATAAATGTTAAGAAGTAACATTATTGATTCAACATCTAACTCTATCTACGTAGCCTTTAAAACTTAAGATAGATGTCGGGATAAAGCTCCCACGACTACATCAAGCTCAATAAATAAAAGACTCAATCAAAAGTGTGACACTCTAAATGTAGGAGGCCTCACCAAACAGCTAGATGAAGTGAATTCCTAGCGAAGCGTCCCTTGCTGTATCTTTCTACCTGAGTCAACATCATAAAATGATGCAGCGCCAAAAAGGGCATTAGTACATGTAATTACGGTATGTAAAATAGTTGAGTGAAATAATATTAAGAAGAATATATCGATAAAAGGGAATATGTGGAATCAATAAACTTGACATGAAACAATAAAGGGAAACCGTACTCTAGAACTCATGATGCATAGGACACAATTTGAAAATGTGTAAAATAGTTTATGCAAAAACTTATGTATCAAAACAACTCTGCAAATATATCAATAGTAGGTTGGTGGGAGTTTCTCATAACCAACACCATCATGAAGGAGCACACGATGCCCAACTATCTCGCTCAAGTTGGCTGAGCCGTCCAAAATATTGCCCGGGTAGATGACAATCACAACCTGACATCCCTAACAAACAAAGTCCTTACTAGGGACTATCTTTGAGGAATCACTCGAGTTAATAGCATGATCCTATCCTAGATTGGAGAAGTGGTTATGGGGATTAGGGGTTGTCTGAACTCGATTATCAACTCGGTGCTAAATACTCCTCCCAAAACAATCTTCCTCGTGCCCAGTCAAATCCCTTTCTTAGGCGACATCAAAACATCATTATAAAGAACTTTATCTATAACACGTAATGAATATTTAAAATCATCCATGGAGCCTTTTGCTCGAAAAAGAATCATCTTTAAACTTGCTCATGAGCCTCTCGGTCAAAACATAGTTTGAAACATTTTTATAACATCATGAAGAGCCTTTTACTTAAAACAATCATTAAACATCAATATGGAACCTTTCGTTCAAAACATCTCATGACTTTCAAATTAAGACTTTACTTATGTTTTTTTTAACAATCATACTAAAAATCATCTCTTCTTGCTCAAAATCTCATCATGCATGCTCTCTTGAAAACATGCTCAATATTTATGAAAATAATGCATTTACTTCAAAAATACATTCTTTCAAATTAATGCGCTTAAAAGTATGCTTTCAAATGAATGCTCTTAGAATCATGCTTTCATGAAATTAGGGTCATGGGATAACAATATGACCCAACTAAATCAATAAATCACCAATAATTTTCAAAAGATAATGATCAATAGCTCAATAGAATAATTTGACAATCAATGGACATCAATACCCTTAATATGAAGATTTCTATTACACTCCATAAGTTCCTATCATTTAACTGATGCATTCGTATGTATGTCGAGCATTTTAGAGTACGAAGCATACGGAAAAAGGCTCAAGAAATGAATGAATGAGTACGGAGTCGAACGAGCAGGAGGTCAGGCTGGAGGCCAGGCACACTGGGCGCCGCGCCACACCGACCAGCCCGATGCCCTGAGCGGTGCATTGCACCCGAATCTTGGAGCTACAGGAAGCGCGACGCGCCCCCTACCTACCGCCTTATATATATATATATATATATATGTTTTAAAGGTTGAGTTTGTTTTATTTGAAAATATATGCCTCGGCCAAGAACAGAGAGAAAATGCAACTTTCATCGGATTTTCATTAAAATACGCCATCAAACTCCATTCAAACGCAAATACTTCAAGTAACAATTTCTAGGCCTATGGGAAGCATCTTTGCGGAGTTATTTCTTGAAAATTCGCCCGGTACACCGGAACCCTACCGAGTAAAAGTTGTCAGAATTGCTCCAAATTGGATTTTAAACGGCCACAAGCTAATGTAAGCATTTCTCCCTTCTAAACTCTCGAGAAATTGTAAATTTTCAGCCGAATGAAATGGTGTTGAAGTTATAGTTAACCCTATTGAAAAGATATTGTTATTGGCCGTTCTTATTGTTGAAAATAGTTATATTCTCTTATGTAAATGCGACAACTAAGTGGAATTACTGTCTTTAGGTGGAGAACTATTCAGTGAACGAAAGTAGGCATTTGAGGTATGTTAAGGCTTATCCCTTTGGCAAGTTATTCTCGTCGTATTATGATACGACCTATGTTTTTGAAAGTAGATAGTGATCCTATTTGTTGTAACTAGATGCTATTAGTACATAAGGATCATACATGTTGCAATTAGCTGTTGTCAATATTATGATTATATAAGTTGTGGTTAGGTGCTAAATGATGTTTCAAGAGTATATTGTAGTATCCATCATCGGGAAAGAATATGCTTTTGACTCACGCTAGGAGTGTCATAGAAACTCCTCTGTTCTTCTATTCACTATATTAGTAGAATTCTGGTGTTTTTCCACCATGCCAAGGACTTAGAAGTTTAGGGTTAGCTGTTGGGCCTGAGTTGGTAAATTGGATAGCATAGGGCGCAGCCGGGTGATATAACAATCGGTTGGGTGCCTGTATGGTTAGTAAAGCTTGTTGAGAGGCCATTAGCGTACCTTGATTCCTCCAGGGCTAGAATTTGAATAGGATGATCTTACCCTAGAGCCAATGGCACCAGGAGTTTCCAGTGGAATGAGTGACAGATTGCCCTATAGTTAGCCACTGCCACTGAATATTAGTTGCAGTCAACTTAGTGTTTGTCATACAGGCTGCCCAGGAAGTCAGCCTAATTTCACAAGTCTGATAGACCCGTGAGTACCCTAAGGAGGGAACCTCATCAGCAGTCGGATGCGGGGCCAATGCTCCAATTTTCTCTTATAAATACTCAGGTACGGGTTGCCACAAATGGCCAAGTCTAGGTAAACTTTCCTACAAGGTTAGGGATCACCAGAGAAGATACATGAAATATGAACATACAAAGTTGAGATCTAAGGATCTGGAACTATAGTAGTACAATATTACCTTCAGGCTGAGAATCATAGTAAATTTCCTGGGGAAGGTTAGGGGCTATCTAGACAGGAGCATGTCCAATTAAGTAGCAGCCCATAGTTATCCAAAGAGAAGAATAAATAGTTGGTCGTTCTCCCTAGCATGACATTCAGAGTATCGTTAGGCTACTCCAAATCTCGCCTTATCCAGTCAAGTCCATTAGAGATTATGAAAACTACCAGGATTCTACGATTAGGTATAGGCACACGAGGTATGCCAATTAGTAGTTGTATATACTATTCTAGGGGCGAGTAGCGGTCTCATTAGGCCTTAAGAGCCAGA
The DNA here is from genome assembly GCA_035772735.1 of Datura wrightii. Taxonomy (NCBI): domain Eukaryota; kingdom Viridiplantae; phylum Streptophyta; class Magnoliopsida; order Solanales; family Solanaceae; genus Datura; species Datura wrightii. The sequence goes on from JASDFA010000002.1 coordinate 13,214,106, forward strand.
TATGCCTTTTGAGTGGCTAGATTGAGACTAGAATGCAGTATATGGTTGGGATTGACCTACCCTAGGATAGCCTTCTGTTGTCCAACCTCAGAGTTACTAGCTATGTCGTTGCCTATGAGGCTATATGGATCGCTCCAAGGAGCTATATGTTATCCCAACAGACTATGCTAAGGCCCAAGGGCCATATTACAGTCCATTCCATGGCTGGACTTTTATATTTATGCTGTATCGACATCACTGACCCTCATCGAGCCAGGTGCCTAGGGTGCAGTTACAGGAGTTCATCGTACTCAAACACAACTACAGGAGCCGAGTGGGCTCAATTGTAGACCCAGGGAATAGGCAGGTTGGCTATAGTTACCTGTTGACATATTTTGACCTTGTTAGAGGTATATAGATTGAAGTCTGCCTGCCAGGATTATAGGCCCCGGTCGGGTTATTCTGTGTTGGTTGTACCTCCAGGTATATGGGGGCTAGGTGAGGTTCTTATTTGTATTCTTGCCTGCTAGTTATAGCTTAGGAGTGCATAGTTGTACAGTCTTAGCTCTTGTACATGTGGTGTTTTATGAGATGCAGGTTATGGAAAAGAAAGATTACAGGTTAATTTCTGCCCCTTCTTGTTATCCACTTTTAGTTCTTTATCAGTGTTTATTCAGCTTTTCATTACGACCTTACATATTCGGTACATATTATACTGACGCCCAACTATGGGGCACTGCATACTTGCCTGTAGGTTTAGATAGATAGATTGTAGGGTCTCCTAGCAGATATTTAGAGTCAGCAGATTGGCCAGCTCCTTTCATTCAGAGTTGCCAGGTTGTAAAGGTTTATTTGTTTTCTTTTGTATAACATCTGGGTAGGCCGGGACCCTGTCCCAACCAATATTTTCACTCCTAGAGGCTTGCAGACTACAGTCTTTAGTTACTTGGTTGTTGTTTTCCATGTGAGGCCTATGTATGTCTTATTTGCATGATGACCGTGTGAAGCCTAGTTTGGCTAGTTAGTTAGCAGCCTTGTTGGCTATAGTATGAATATGACCGCCTACTTCCTTTTTGTTATAACTAGACATTATGGTGGTTTTGTCAGTTGGGGGACAGTTAGCCTAAGGGTAAAAGTAGGCGTCTTTTAATTCCCCCAGCATCCTCTCGTGGCACCAGGAATCTCATAAGATAATAGATATGCCAGCATCGTCCATACTTCCTTCTTTAGCCTTGAAATAGGAGGTTTGGAGTATAGTATATATATGATTTGGCTACCCTAGTAGATGTTTAGAATTAGATAGGAGCAGCAGTTAATGTTGGGTTATCTCAAATATGTGAAGGATTGAGGGTTGTACCTCCAGTTTTAAGAGTTTCTTGGATTTTGTGCTTTAGCCCTGCATAGCATGATGGGGTTATTTTCCACCTCCCAGCTTGTTCTTTCAGTACAACAGAGGGCGTAACCATCAATGCCATGTTGCCAGAGTAAGTAGTAAAGGAGGGCTAAAATTGTTGACTCTGAGAAGGATTAGAAAAGTGGTTAAGACCCCTAGTGTTTACAAAGTTATCTAGACCCTCACGGTAATAAATCAGGAGAGCAGATAAGATTTCCAGTAGCATTCAAGTACGTGTGAGAGTCCATAAGCGATAAACCCCCAGTAATAGCAAAGCTCAGGTCAGAGATAGGATGATTCCCCCGCAGTGTGGTAGAAAACTCTTGCAGAATGATAGCCATGGCCCTAGTTTTTTATGTCGCAGGACAGAGAGACTGCATGGGGGAAATTGGCCGACTGTGGGTAAGAATGATACAGGTGGGTAGATTTGTCCAGTAATATCCTTACCAGTTCAGTGCATGGAGCACCAACCCCAGATCTCAGCTAATGGAAGTAAGGGGAAGGCATGAGTATCTAACTCTGGTGGAAAATAGAATCACCTCCAGGTTATAGTAGGTTGACAGGGTATGGGACAACTGCTGAATGTCGAGGAATGAGCATCGAGTGGACATTTAAAGGATAGTGAGGTTGTAACCTAGAATACCGCAATTGTGGAGGTAAAGGAGTGACGGCACAGAGATTCTAACCTAGTACAACCTAGAGACAAGGCCCAGCAGGACTTCATCAGCCTTTAAGGAAATAAGGTGTGGAGTCGTGAGACCCCGAGGTCGACTCTGTGTCCCAAAGATGGTAGGACTTCGTTAGTAGACTATAGCGAAGATTTACTATGTCCGTTACTCCCTTCACCCAGAGTTTAACGAAAAGGTATCAGGTTGTAAAGAGAGACCTACTGATGGCATGGGAAGAGGGAAGATATTGTTGAGTTGTAGCTCAGAGCTCCAATGACCAGCCAAGGAAGGCTGGGCAGGAGAAACTGGGCAGGCTAATTTAGGGGATAGCCGCGCTTGCATGGAAGTGGAGAATAGTTAGCACAAATATAGCAATAGGTTTTCTCTATATTAGGTGTAAATTTAGCCCTATTGAGTCCTTGTCAAACAACTAGAGAGGTCAACTCATTCTTGTCGATTAGAATTATGTTTTAGTTAAAGATTATGTTAAGTTGAATGCTAAAGAAACAGTCCAGCTATATGATGCCTCAGTGTTTATCAGTTTTGGCAGAAAGGTAGTGTTGGAAAGGGTGGTTGTTCGCGATTAGTTGCTACGGTTAAAAACCGACACGCAAGTGCACGTGGTCAAACAAGTAATAAAGTGGCTAAGTAGCCAAGTATCGATCCAAGGAGGCTCAAGATATGTAAAATTGCCTAATTTACTATATTTCTATTTAACTTCTAATTATGCTAACAACAATGTAACCAATAGTTAATTGAGTTTTTGTTTCTAAGCTATATACTACAATTAATAACAACTATTTACTTTTGAATTCAGACAATGGATGTGAACATGCCAAGGTTAAGAACAAGTAATGAACTTGATAATCATGATAATTTTTGGTTAATTCTATTCTTCATGTTGCTAGCCAAGAACATTCGCCTAGAAATTAAAACTCTCGTATTTAATTTCACTTTAGAATCATAAACCATCCGTCTACATTTCTGTGATCAAATGCAATTTATGACCTAGCACTACAATTCCGGTTCCTAAATTGACTAATACGGCTTTCAAGTATATTTCTATCAGGAAAGCACATCAAAACCCAATTTTCCCAAATCAAGTTAAGAACAATACCCTATTAATTCACAACTTTCCAATTTCTTGCTCTTTCGAGTGAAATTGGACTTTTTAGATGTACATTAATGTTGGCCAATCAATAAAGCAGTAAAAACAAGAATTAATAGAACAACATTAAAGAAGAAGAATAAAACCATATCAATTAAAATCAGAATTCATTACACATGTTCAAAACCTCAGCTAGGAAGAGAATTAGCCACTCATTCTTGGATTGATCATCCTCAAATGAGTGTAAATCATACGTACAATTGATAGAAAGAAGAAAGGAAGAGAAGAAATCCCTTAGCTTTTCCAATCTTCAATTGCTGCTAACCCACGTTCCTGCTCTCCACTTCTGAACTCAGTCTAAAAACTAAAAACTCATTAAAATAAACCTAAGTGTGCTATTTATACTAGTGGGAAATATTTCCCGGAATAACAAGCAACGTGTCACGGAGGCCAACGCGGAGCACTGCCTCCGTGACACGGCGTGGACGCGGACCCTCACTGGAATTTCCAGGGTCCGGTAAATTAGCCTCAACGTGGCACGGAGGCCATCGCGGAGGCCTATCTCCGTTCCACGGAGCTGACGCGCAGGCACACTGGAAATTGCCAATTTAATTTATGCTCAGGCAGTGTGCTACCGCGATGGTAGCGTGGCACGGCGCCATCGCAGAGCCCCTATAAAATATGCCTTCCAAGGTCTTTTCCATGCTCACATCCAAGTCCAACTCCGACATAGTTCCAACATGCATTTTAGCTCCTGAAAATCACAATTACCTGCAAAACAAATGCTAATCATGTTGGTTAGTATAAATTCGCATTTTATTACCAATTACATGATATTATATACACATTGCACAACAAACAAGGTAAAAATGATACGTTTGAGTATCACTTGGGCATATAAATCTGCCCAAGATCAGTGGTAGGTCGGATTGGGGCGTAGATTAACTTGAGTAAAGCTTCCCATCCCCAGACAAATGACCAAGCCGATCACCCGATTAAGATGCCTGGAGATTTGTTATGTGCGGAAATGTAGGCCCCTATGTGATGACCTGAAGTGGGTAATTTGGGGGTAGTTGAACCGGGCATACTAATACATCAGCCAAACAAAGGAAGTTTAGCTTACTGGGAAAGAGTACTGGCAACCCAGGGCCATTGAGAGTCGCACTCTAACATATGGCGTAGGGAATTAAGGATTGAAGATGTTAGGACTTGAACAGAGGCCCGGATTGTGACACGGGATAAGAAGCCCCGAGAGACGCCAAGTCAATCCATGGCATGAACATACATCTAACTTAATCAATAAAACTAAAGAATTATCAAGATAATCATAGCAAAAGTATAGATTAAACATAATATCAGGATACACAATCTGAAGCTGAATACATCCTTTGTCTGGAAAGCCTCTAAACATGACGAGTTGATGGGACAAGACCCCAACTAACTCAACAAAGCTGAAACTGAAAATACATAAAGGAAATTCGAAAAAGTCTAGTCCTCGAGAGATGAGGACTCTCCAATAGCGTAAGGTGATAACTTTGGAGACTGACTATGAATGGGGCTGAACCTGAGAGCCGGGTCCTGTATCATGAATCGATACAACATAGAGTATGCGGTCAGTATGTGGAATGTACCGAGTATGCAAGGTAAGTAAAACCTCTTAAATAAGTAAATCACTTTAAACCATGCATAGTATAAAACATAAACATTAAGAATCTGAGAGTAGGTCTTGCATGCATTCTTTTTGAAATCATGATCTCATCATAACATAACATAAAATCATAATTGTATCGATTGACTCAAAGCTGAAATATGATAGTCATGAGTAAGACTGAACATTGAGTCAAATTTAGAACATATCTAGATATAGAAATCTCATGAATGATAAACATGCATAACTGAAATTATGAGGAACAATGGGAGACTCGTCTTTTAACCAGCATACCACGATAGAGCTTACATGGTCCCAACTATCACACTCAAGTGGGTAAAGCCATCCAAAGCCTTGTCAGGGCTGGGGACGATACCATGATATCAATATCAATCTGATGGGCCAATAGGGCTAGGGATAACATACAAGGGTGGTCCCGAAGTAAGATATATAATAGTATAACCCACATTGGCACGTGGTTCTGAGGCATAGGGTGATCGGAGCCTATTCAGTGCTAGACACTACTCCCAAAGACATATATATGCTTTACATCATTAATCAATGAAGCTCAACATCGTCTATTGACGAAGCTCATAAATCAAATACATCTCGAAGATGAAATCATGGATATGAGAAGCTTTAACTCAAATCATACCACAAGCTAAAGAATAATTGGGAGTCTTCGCTCCAAAACAATGTGGTAAGCTTAATTCGGGAAATCATAAATCATACTTTAAACATGTGGGCATTGTCCAAAGCTTTATCATGATTGAAAATACTCAATTCACATTGAAAACATGATTATAAACATGGGTAGCTTGAAAACATGCTTTTCATCATACTATCTCATCATAATCATACATTCATCACAAATCTCTTCTTTCATGAACTTTTCATCAATGGGCTTTTTAATACATAAAACTTGAAACATGCTTTTAAATTGAAAACAATATAAAACCTGCCCATGCTTCATAATTCGATAATAGAAACATATTTAAATCATACCCATGTAGAGAATTTAGGAAATTCATGCATTGGGTTAAAACCCCATAGATTAGGCATAGAAATCTCACGATTTAGAGAAGGATTGGGCATGGGTGTGAAAGGAATCAACCATTCATAATCCTACATACCTTTTGGTAGCTAATTCTTACACTTTTGATAGCCCAAGAAGAAATTGAAGAGAAATTGAAGAACACTAAGCTTGATCACCCTCTCTCACCTTCTACCTTGCATGAATTAAAGAATATGGCCTAAAATGAACTTAACCCCTTTAAAGATCATCATTCATAACTCAAAACGATGTAGTTTAGGCCTTAGGATCTTAGAAATTATGAAAAAGCGCTTACTAATTTTGTAGAAAATAACTGCCAGTTAGTCCCAACGAGGGACCTAATGACTCGTCATCAAGGGCCAAGACTCATGGAGTCGTCTGTTAGGTACACTGCTTATCTGATCATCTGGGCTCGTCACGGGTAACATCACAATCTATTACAGGTGACCACGACTTGTGGTCACCACCCATCATGTACACTGCCTCCATTCCAAATAATTCTTCAACTAACTGACCACGACCCTCCCCACGAATCGTGGTGACTGACCACGTCTCGTGGGGTCCTTCCATTAAGTCCACTTCCATCCTTTTCCTCTTTTCTCAATCACCACTCCTCACGACTAACCTAACGAGTCGTGGGGCCTGACCACGACTTGTGGTCACGTCCACGGGGAGCCTTTTCCCAATTTCAGAATCATCATCTGGGCCTCACCACGAGTCACATCAAGACCCACGGGTCACATCACAACCCATCCGGATGCCTGGTGTCTGATTTTAAGTTTTCTCAGTTTCAACTCCCGAATCTAATCTTTGTCTTTCCGGGGTATAACAATATCTCCCCCTTAGGAACATTCATCCTCGAATGTTGGAAAACATACAAAAAAGTAGAGAAATGTAATCATCATATACAAATACTGATTGTTTAAGTTGAAAACTGATGGAATGACTATCTCCGATTCAAAAAACATAGCTGAACTGAATTCACAAATCATACATGCATCCATATATATATAAAAGAAACTTGGACACATGAACTTAACCTAAAAACTAAATAGGGTTTTCGGGAAAAACTGATACCTCAGACTGGAACTGAGCCAATAGGGAATAAATGTGGGTATTTAGCCATCATATCCGCGTCGGCTTCCCACATAGCTCCCTCAACATGCAGATTCCTCCATAATACTTTAACTGAAGCTACTTCCTTGTTCCTTAGCCTTCGAACCTGACGATCCAATATTTGTACCGGAACCTCCTCATAACTGAGGTTGTATTTCACACTAACACTGTCCACCGCGACAACTAGAGCTAGATCAGCCAAACACTTCTTTAAGAGCGATATATGGAATACAGGATGCACACAAGCTAATTCTGAGGGCAACTCCAATTCATGTGCTACGTTGCCAACGCGTTTCACAATTCGTAATGGGACGACATAGCGGGGACTAAGTTTCCACTTCTTTTCGAACCTCATCACTCCCTTCATGGGAGACACCTTCAGAAATAGCCAATTATCAACTTCAAATTCTAACTTCTCCTCACATCAACATAGGACTTTTGGAGACTCTGATCACTTTTCAACCTGTCCCTTATCATCTGAACCTTCTCCGTAGCCTCATGAATCGAATCTAGTCTAATATTAATGCCTCACCAACCTCAAACCATCCAATGGGCGATATACATCTCCGCCCATAGAGAGCCTCAAATGGTGCCATTTGGATACTGGAATGATAACTGTTATTGTATGTAAACTCGATAAGAGGCAAGTGCTCATCCCAACTACCTTTATAGTCAATGACGCATTCTCTCAACATGTCCTTGAGAGTTTGGATTGTCCGCTCCACTTGATCCGTTTATGGGTGAAATGTCGTGCTGAGCTTAACTTGAGCACCAAGTACCTTTTGAAATGACTTCCAAAATTAAGAAGTGAATTAAGTACCTTTGTCTGAAATGATGGACAAAGGCACTCCATGCAATCGAACTAGCTCCCGGATATATAGTTTGACATAATCCTTCACCGAATCCGTGGTTTTGACCAGTAAAAAGTGACGGCCTTGGTCGACCTGTCTACTACAACCCAAATGGAGTCATATTTCTGATGAGTGCAAGGCAAACCTATGATGAGCTCCATGTTGATTCCTTCCCACTTACAAGTAGGAATACTGATATGTTGAAGCACACCTCTCGGTCTCTGTGCTCGGTCTTTACTTGCTTGCAGTTCGGACACTTAGCTATGAATTTTGTGATATCCTTCTTCATGCCATTCCACCAATAGATTTCCCGTAAGTCACGGTACATCTTGGTGGCACTGGGATGGATATAATACCTGGATCCATAAGACTCATGCAACATACGGCTCCTCAAATCATCAACATCCGGAACACATAAGCGACCTTGGTACCGAAGCACACCATCTCCCCTTTTGGAGAAGACCTCTACCTTTTGATTTTGAACCACTTCCTTTAACTTTACCAAAATAGGGTCCTCATCTTGTCTAGCTTTTACATCAGTCACCAATGATGATTTTGATTTGTTCTAAACCACAACACCACCATCGGTCGAGTCAACCAACTTAACTCCCAACCTCGCAAGTTGATGCACATCTTTCACCAGCTCTTTCTTCCCCTCATCCACATGAGACACACTCTCCACAGAGAGTCTACTAAGTGCGTCCGCTACTACATTAGCCTTACTCGGATGGTAAAGGACACTCATATCATAGTCCTTGAGTAGCTCCAACCACCTCCTTTGCTGAAGATTGGGATCCTTCTGTGTAAACACATATTGTAAACTCTTATGATCCGTAAACACATCCATGTGGACCTCGTACAAGTAATGTAGCCATATTTTGAATGTGAATACCACCGCGATGAATTTAAGATCATGGGTCGGGTAATTCTTCTCGTGAACTTTCAGCTGTCTAGAGGCATATGCTATAACCTTCCCGTGCTCATAAATACATACCGAAGTCCGATCCTTGAAGAATCACAATATACCACAAACCCATCAGTACCCTTCGATAGAGTTAACATCGGTGCTGAAGTAAGTTGGGTCTTCAACTCTTGGAAGCTCTTCTCACAAGCCTCCAACCATTAAAATTTCACCTTATTCTGGCTCAATTTGGTCAAAGGTGCTGCAAACAATGAGAAAACTTCCAGGAATCTTCAATAGTAGCCATCTAAACCCAAAAAGCTCCGAATATCTGAAGGATTCACCGGTCTAGGCCAATTCTACACTGTTTCTATTTTCTAAGGAGTCCACCCTTATGCCTTTGCTTTATACTACATGGCCCCAAAATGCCACCGACTTCATCCAAAACTCACACTTGCTGAATTTTGCATTTAATTGGTGATCCTTGAGAGTCTATAGCACCATTCTCAAGTATCAGGCATGCTCCTCCTCGCTCTGAGAGTATATGTAGATGTCATCAATAAACACAATCACGAACATATCCAAGTATGGCTTGAACACCCCATTTATCAAGTCCATAAAAGATGCAGGAGCATTTGTTAGTCCAAAAGACATAACTAAAAACTCATAATGGCCATACCGCATCCTGAAGGCTGTCTTCGGGATGTCACTCTCCCGGACTCTGAGCTGATGATACCTGAATCTGAGATCTATCTTTGAGAAACACTTGGCACCCTGAAGCTGGTTGAATAAATCATCAATCCTAGGTAGAGGGTACCTGTTCTTGATGGTGACTTTGTTCAATTGCCTATAATCAATACACATTCTAAGAGACCCATCCTTCTTTCGGAAAAATAGAACTGGTGCACCCTATGGGGACTTGCTCGGTCTAATGAAACCCTTATCTAATAGGTCCTTCAACTGCTCTTTCAACTCTTTTAACTCAGCTAGAGCCATTATGTAGGGAGGACTTGATATAGGCTGTGTGTCAAGAAGAAGGTCAATACCAAAATCAATCTCCCGCTCAGGAGGGATTCTCGGTAGATCATCAGGAAAGACTTCGGGATACTCACATATTATTGGGACAAACTGGATAGTCGGGGTATCAGACTTCGCATCCTTAACCCTAACTAGATGGTACACACAACCTTTAGAAATCATCTTTCTGGCCTTAAGGTAGGAAATGAAACAACCTACAGGAACAACTGAACTACCTTTCCATTCTAAGACTGGCTCACCAGAAAATCTGAACTCTACTGCCCGGGTTCTACAATTAACTGAGGCATAACATGCAAATAGCCAATCTATGCCGAGGATAACATCAAAATCGATCATGGATAACTCTATCAAATATGCTGAGGTGACTTTCTAAAGGAGTGAGACCGGGCAACCTCAATATACCTGTCTAGCTATAATTGAGTCACCTACTGGAGTATAGATTGAGAACAGTTCTGATAAGACTTCGGGACTGACTCCGAAGCTACTGGCCACATAAGGTGTTATGAAAGATAAGGTAGCCCCCAAATCTAACAAAGCATAAACATCAAGATGGAAAACTCGTAACATACAAGTGACTACATCGGGGAGACCTCCTGCTCCTAGAAGGATGCTAAGGAGTAGAATCTATTTTGGCACTAACCGCCACCTGTGCTGGTAGATGCCCACTGATGTGTTGAGCATACGGTTGGGGATGCTGAACTAGAAGCTGGGCCTCGGCCCCCAGTATAATCATGTCTTGCTGCTGGGCAATCCCTGAGCATGTGTCCGAGCTTCCCACACCCGAAACAAGCACTTGTACCTACTAAGCACTGGCCCAAGTTCCCTTGACCACATCTACAACAAGATGGAATACTAGAATCTGCGGGTTTGCTGCTCTGACCCCTATAGCCTGATGCTCGCCCTCTCTAATCATGCATCGATCTGGATGGAACACTCAATGCTAAAGACGCTGGGGCTGATGATCTCTGGTGGGTCTGTATCGGTGCCCACCTCCTGACCTCGGCTATGAGAATTTGTGGTCATCGGTCTTGGCCCTCTTGGCCTCTCTATCCCTCATATGTGCTGCCTCCATCTGCTGGGCGTACAATACTATCCGAGGGAAATCCATATCCTGGTGGAGCATGATAGTCCTACAATACTTGTCCAAATAGCCCGCCACTCCATGAACGAACCTGCTCACTCGCGCCCTTTGATCAACCACTAACTCTGGGGCGTACTTTGATAGGTGAGTGAAATCGAGGGCATACTCCTGCACTTTCATCCTCCCTTTCTTAAGATTTACGAACTCAGCTGCCTTTAGCTCCCTCATCTCACGAGGGAAGACTGATCTAAAAAGGAAACATGGAACTCTTCCCAGGTGACATGACCTACTCTTGCGGCCCTACTATCTTTCCATTGACAAAACCAGATGTGTGTGACCCCTTTTAGCTGATATGAGGCCAGCTCCGCACACTCAACTCCATTCACCCCCATAACTTGGGTGATCTTCACAATCTCATCTATGAACTCATGCAGGTCCTCATCTACTTTCGACTTGAGAAACTCCACCAACTTCATTCTCAAGAAGTCTCTGACTCGAGCCACCACTGTATTGCCATTTTGCGGAACATGCGAAACTGCCTGCTGATTGACCTAAGTGATCAAGGCTTGCGTGAGCATCTAAATAGCTTCCAAAAACTCAGCATGGGTAACAGGCTCTGGTGCTTGGTGCTCTTGAACTGGTGGGGCCTGATGGTGCCCGTTTGCATTGCCATCCTCGTGGCCTTCTCCATTCCTATTCCTTGTACCATTTACTCTTCGGGGAGCCATGATTCTGCAATCGCGAATAGCATGAATTAGAAGGATAGGAAGACTTTTCATCGCATGACAAAGATCAGGTAAGAAGGTAACATTTCCTAAACGTTTGGTAGCCTCTTCGTCATAAGTGTGTCGTGCTTCACACCCATGAAAAAAGACTCTACTTAATGCGACTTTCAGACACCCTAGGACACTTCAAACCTATTGCTCTGATACCAAGTTTTTCACGACCTGAATAGAGGCCCGGATCACGACACGGTACAAGGAGACTCCAAGTCAACCCATGGAATGAACATATATCGAAATTCGAATAAGTCTAGTCCTCAGGAGATGAGGACTCACCAACAGTGTAAGGTGCTAACTTTGGAGACTGTCTATGAATGGGGCTGAACCTGAGAGTCAGGTCCTGTATCATGAAACGATACATCATGGAGTATGTGGTCAGTACGTGGAATGTACCAAGTATGCAAGGTAAGTAAAATTACTTAAATAAGTAAATCACTTTAAACCATGCATAATATAAAACATAAACATTAAGAATCTAAGAAAAAGGCTTGCATGCATTCTTTCTGAAATCATGATCTCATCATAACATAACATAACATTGTAACTGTATCGATTGACTCAAAGCTGAAATCTGATAGTCATGAGTAAGACTGAACATTGACTCAAACCTGCTTTCGAACATATATAGATATAGAAATCTCATGAATGATAAACATGCATAACTGATATTATGAGGAACAATAGGAGACTCGTCTTTTAACCGGTATACCATGATAGAGCTTACGTGGTCCCAACTATCACACTCAAGTGGGTAGAGATGTCCAAAACCTTACCAGGGCTAGGGACGATACCATGATATCGATATCAAGCTCCTGGGCCAATAGTGCCGGGGATAGCTCACAAGGGATGTCCCGAAGTAATATATAACCTACCTTGGCGCGTAGTTCTGAGGAATAGGGTGATCGACCCTTAGCCTACTCGGTGTTAGACACTACTCCCAAAAACATTCATATGCTCTACATCGTTATTCAATGAAGCTCAACATCATCTATTGACGAAGCTCATAAATAAAATACATCTCAAATATGAAGTCATGCATATGAGAAGCTTTAACTCAGACCATACCACAAGCTAAAGGATAATGGAAGTCTTCGCTCCAAAACCATATGGTAAGCTTAATTTGAGAAATCATAAATCATATTTTAAACATGTGGGCAATGCCTAAAGCTTTATCATGCTTGAAAATACTCAATTCACATTGAATACATGATTATAAATATGGGTAGATTGAAGACATGCTTTTCATTATACTATCTCATCATAATCATAAATGCATCACAAATCTCTTCTTTCATGATCTTTTCATCAATGGGATTTTTAATTCATAAAACTTGAAACATCCTTTTCAATTGAAAACAATGTAAAAGCTGCCCATGCTTTATAATTCAATAATAGAAACATTTTCAAATCATACCCGTGTAGAGAATTTAGGAAATTCATGCATTGGTGTAAAACCCCATAGATTAGGCATAGAAATCTCATGATTTAAAGAGGGATTGGGCATGGGTGTAAAAGGAATCGCCCATTCATAACCCCATATTCCTGTTGGTAGCTAATTCTTACACTCCTTTAATTGCCCAAGAAGAAATTTAAAAGAAATTAAAGAACACTAAGCTTGATCACCCTCTCTCACCTTCTACCTCGCATGCATGAATGAATATGGCCTAAAATGAATTTAACCCCTTTAAAAGTCATCATTCATAACTCAAAATGACATAGTTTAGGCCTTAGGATCTTAAAAATTATGGAAAAGCCCTTACAAATTTCGCAGAAAATAACTGCCAGTTGGTCCCAACGAGGGACCTAATGACTCGTTGTCAAGGGCCACGACTCGTGGAGTCGTCCGTTAGGTACATTGCTCATTTGATCATCTAGGCTCGTCACGGTTAACATCACGATCTATTACAGGTGACCACAACTCGTGGTCACCACCCTTCATGTACACTGCCTCCATATTAAATAGTTTTTCAACTAGCTGATCAAGACCCTCCCCACGAATCGTGGTGACTGACCACGACTTGTGGGGTCCTTATGTTAAGTCCACTACCATCCTTTTCCTCTTTTCTCAATCACCACTCCCCATGCTGACCTAACGAGTCGTGGGGCCTGACCACTACTCATGGTCACGTCCGTGGGGACCCCATTTCCCAATTTCAAAATCTTCATCTAAGCCTCACCACGAGTCACATCACGACTAGTGGGATACTCCCATGGGTCACATAATGACCCGTCTTGACTCCTGGTGCCATATTTTAAGTTTTCTCCATTTCAACTCTCGGGTCTAATCTTTGGGCTTTCGCGGTATAACAAAAGAAGAGACTGGGCGTTCCTGAGAACCTCTTAGGAGATTTGATAAGAAGGGCAATCCTAGCCTATATTCATTAGACCTTATTGGACCCTCTGGAAGATGATCCAGGTGGCCTATAAGGAAAAGGTATCTTCAGGGCTAGGATCCGTTCACCAAGACTACACAAGTGCGTAGAAGACCTTGTCTCGGATTTATCAAACTGGGGATACTCAAGGTATAGAACCACTGTTCCACAGAGGGACTCTAATAGTCACAGGAGCCATCTTGAGAACCAAGTTGTAGCTTATTAGGGTAGCATGGGGGGACAGGAATATAGAAGACATGAATTGAAAAACTATGAATAATGCGACTACGACGATGATATACACTCTCAGACAATTTAAGTTAAAGCGAGATCATTTATGATGTTATTATGTTTTCAGATACCTCTATACAATTACAAGCCATTTTGTTCAATTGATACAAAACACCTACGCTATAGTAGTTGTTGCATGGATTTTGGTTACCGTTATTATCAGTTCTTTACATATATGTAGAATACCTATGTTTTAGCTGCAAGTAGTGTCCTGTGAGATGTCTGTGTTGGAATTTTCTGCATTTCAGGTCCTCTAGATATTCTACACTATAGAGGAGACTCTACTGAACTTTTCCTGGCATTAGTTAAAAGAGCTGAGTCTTTTAAGCTTAAAGATTATATTCGAGGATGAATGTTCCTAAGAGGGGGAGGATGTTACACCCTGTAAGTTCCTATCATTTAACCGATGCATTCGTACGTATGTCAAGGGTTTTAGAGTATGACGCATACAGAAAGAGGATCAGGGAATGAACAAACAAGTATCGAGTCAAGCAAGCAGAAGATCGAGGTCGGGGGCCAGGTGTGTTGGTCACGCAAGTGTACGGGTTGTACAAGTAATATAGTGTCCCTTTTTAAGAGCCGGGTGCCGAACCCACAGGGACTGGACCAATTCAGCGATTTATCAAGTTCAAGTGTTAGTTAAGTAGTTGGTTTTAGAATTTTTCAATAAATTATAATTAAATCTTAGTGGTGACACGGAATAATCTGGAAGCAATACAAAACAAAACTAGAGTTAAGGCCGGTTAATCATGCAATGCTACAATTCATAATGGATTAAGTATGAAATTATCAATTGTTGTCTCACATAATTGGAATTTCATGTTCATGGTCTTCCGAACCTATAAACACGACACACTAGCCTCATTACTACATCGTTAAGCGAGGATGTCATTTCTAGTTCGTGGGCCATTCACTACGTGGATGTGGTTTATGGGGTTTATGCCCTTGATTGGGGACTTCCGTACCTCCAACAATTTAACCAAACTTAGCTTCACAACTACTCCTTCGAGTGGTGGAGTACAATTCTAAGTTTTTGTCTTTCTATCTTCCCATTTTATCAACCAAACAAGGTAAATTAGGTATATTCCTATCCTAACCACAAATCTTATCAAAAGACAAGAACTTGCTTCCTACATTCTTATGTTCTTGCCTAGGTTTGCTCTTCCAAGCTTCCACCCAAGCTTAACCCACTTTTTTCATGGTGATCAAGCATAAAAACAATAATAATAAAGATCGTAAGACAAAACAACAACTAACAACTCAACCCAAAACGAATCTAAGCAAATACAATCGTATCCATGGCCTCAACCCTAGATGGAGGGTTCTAGCCACCCATGTTTGTACAAATACCCAAAACCATGTTTATAGTAGTTTACTTACAAGTATAGATGAAAATAAATGAAGAAAAATGAACCCAAGAGGAGTTCTCCAAGTCTCCTTCGTGCCTCCCTTCAGTTTTTCCAGAAAATCGTGTGTCCGCCGATTTTAAAAGCTAAGGGTTCAATTTATACTATGCTGAAAAAATGCAAAATTTGGCCTGTGGTGGAACAGCTCCGTGTCACGGAGGTGAATGCGGAGCCTTGCCTCCGTGACACAGAGGTAACGCGCACCCTCACTTAAATGTGCCAAAAAATGCAATTTTTGGCCAAGTGTTGCCGCGTTGGCAGCGTGCCACGGCCCCTATCGCGCAGGGTGCCAGTTATTGCATGTTTGCTTGTTGACTTTCACATTTTTCTCTTGATTCCATTCCTCCACTTCACAAAATCATGAATTAGTTCCTCAAATGCATTATTAACCTTCAAAAACAAGGACTAATCATGTTGGTTAGTATATATTCACATTTACATAAAATCACATGAGAATGTATATAAATAAGTAGATAAACAAGACTAAATTGAGTTATAAAGTAGCACTTGGGCATGCAATTATGCCCAAGATCACAACCCCACACTTAAAGCCTTGTTCATCCTCGACCAAACCTTTTACATCTCATGCACATGAAGACTCACGCACAGCTAATTTAGCAAGACAATTCAAGCTACGGCTATAATGACTATGCAAGATAGCAAGTTACAAATAGTGCATGCAAGATTTAATCATTAAAATTATATATATCTATGTTAAGACTTCCTAACCTCAAGGCTTGACTCTCAATCTTAGCAAACTCATGCAAATCAACTGATCAAGAAATCCAACATGAATGCTATCCTTCATTAAACATGTGCCCTCACAACAAGAGAGTTACTCATTTTAACTCATGAATTTTCAAGTCACACCATGTATAGGTATATGAATTAAAATTATGCTCGCTCTCACAAAGAATTCACGTGCATCATACAGTGACCCATAAGCTTGCCCTTAGTGTTTTACTCCAGTAATTTAAGGATGTTTGAAAGTAAGATCAAGAAGGACTTCTCGGGTTGTAATGTAAGCTAAGGGACGGGTAGGTACTATTCTAGCCAGTAATAGTGACTATCTTCCCTAAGCGCTTTTAATACATCACGCATTCATTACGAACTTCCCTCCTCTTACTTCACCTTCATACTTTTCTGCTCCCATTTTCCTCTTTTGTTTCCCCATTTCTTTAGGTACACTTAGCTTATTAGTAAGGAGTTCTACAAGCAATTTTTTCATTCATTTATTCTCTTACTACCCACCAATATTCCAGCCTTTTCAAACAAGTGCACCTCTGCCCTTTTCTCAACTCCCACAACTATTCTTTTTCCTTCTTTTTTCACGATTCTCACTCCTTTTCTCCTTCGAATTTTTCACTTAAGCGCTTAGGAGTTTTGGATCAAATTCAAGGCTAATGAAAGAAAAAGGATTTAGCTTGTGTTGTAGCTATCAAAGAATAGGTTTAAGGCTCAACGGGGTTAACTAGGATTAAACATTCAAGGTAGGTAAAACAAGGGATAAAAATTAGGCTCATGCAAAGAAATGCCTATATCATTTCCTACAATCTACATCCTTCATTTCGCTTTGTATACACACCAGGCAAGTTCTAGACACTACACAATAGCATGGAATATTCAAACCCTTACACTCACAGCACATGCTCAATTCAAGAAAAATTCAGCAGACTCTTAATTCAGCTAATCACAAGAATTTAAAATCAAGCTTTAAGCACATAGAGTCACATTCAAGAGCTTAGGTGTCTCAAACAGAGTTATACAACTTGCTTGCTTCAACACTAACCATACTTGCATCTCATAATCATGTACAACACATAACAAGAACATCAAGCCATCAATTAGCTACAGGTTCAAAAGAAAAAAAAAATAAAATAAAATTTTTTATTCATCTTCAGTTCAAAGACCCCCTGTCGGAAAAGAACAGACAAGAAAAACCAATGGGTGGGTGAATCATGCTCAACTCGAAAATTTTTCTTCAACTAATACTTATAAAGCATTAAATTCACCCAAAATCATTAAGCACAAAACTTTGAAATTTCCCTTGAAATTTCCCTCACCCCACACTTAAATCATGTTATGTCCCTATAGCATCAAATTAAAATTAAAAAGGGTAAGAAATACTCCCTGAGCCTCTATGCCTAGCTAACAACATGCTTTTCTTCAAATTTTCACAATTGGGTGTTTGACCCCACACTTTTCCTCTTCCATGCTTGTTAGCTTCCTCCTCCACGGGTACTCAGACTTCCCGTCCATCTGTGCTTAACTTTCCACCAAAACAACACAAGATGAAAAATAAATAAAATCAACACAAATGCAAGAAATTAAAATGGTACCCTTGGGTTGCCTCCCAAGAAGCGCCTAATTTTATGTCGCGGCACGACGCATCAAGTTTCACCACTTTTCCCTCCACTTTGAGGATATGAATCTCACCCCCAATTTCTTCTATAGTTTTCTCTTATGCTCCAGGGGTGGTGGTGAAAAATTTAAAGGACCAAGCAGAAGATGTCACCTCTTGCCTTTATTGTCCCTTACGTAAGTGAAGTCATTTTGTCTATTACAATCAGCAAATTCTAGAATATACGGAGCTTTTTCCTCCTCTAGACCTTTCTCTACAAGCCTGGAAGACTCTATTTCTAGGTTGTCAACCAAACTTAATGTCGAGAAATGCTTTGAGTGAGGTACAATATACCTCAATTCTGAAAATGCTTTGTGCTTGACTTCCCTACTTGTATACACCTTCTCCACATCAACATCTATCTCCCTATAAATTTCAAATGGTTGGCACTCTATCTCTTCTTTCATAAATGGATTGGATATATGTGTGAGAGTATCACGGGGACTCTCAAGAGATTCTAATTGTTGGGCTTCTTCCAAAAATTCACCTTTGTTTTCTTCTTGTAGTTCCTCTTGAGTATCGCCTAAAACCGTTACCTGCAATTTACCACAAGCTTCAGCCTCAGCCATTATCTCTGTGATTTTGATGCTCATTATTTCTAGGGCCTCTCCATTTTCTTCTTGTTGAATTCTCAATGCTTCCATCTCCTCCTTCATTGCTTCTGTTTGATCAAGGACCTGTTTTATCATGTTTTGTATCCGAGTTTGGCATTCCAAGTCCTCATTTTCATCATTCCTATATTTATCAAAAACAACAGAAGGATCATAGTAGGGGTTTGGGGGAGGGGAGTATGCATTTGGACAGCTATCCCAATGGCCATCTTGACCACCACATATATTGCAAGTGTTTGCATTTGGGAAACCATCCCAATGGCCATTTTAACCACCACATATATTGCAAGTATTACAATGTTTCCACAAGTGAGGTCCTCCACAATTCAGACAAGACTCACCAAAATAAGAGTATCCACCATTTAACCCATTTGTATTCCATGATGTCATGTTAAGAAGGGTATCAGATTAAAAACAAAAAATTGAAATAGTTTTAAAAGAAATATATATAAATTTTTTCAACATAAAAAAATAGATACTAACACAAAATTAGAAATTCACCAATTTCACCAATCCCCGACAACGGCGCCAAAAACTTGTTGGTCCCACAAGTGTACAGGTCATACAAGTAATATAGTGGCCCTTTTTAAGAGCCGGATGTCGAACCCACAGGGACTGGACCAATTCAGCGAATTATCAAGTTCAAGTGTTAGTTAAGAAGTTGATTTTAGAAGTTTTCGATAAATTATAATTAAATCTTAGTGGTGACACGAAATAATCTGGAAGCAATACAAAACAAAACTAGAGTTAAGGTCGGATAATCATGCAATGCTACAATTCATAATGGGTTAAGTATGAAATTATCAATTGTTGTCTCACATAATTGGAATTTCATGTTCATGGTATTCCGAACCTCTAAACATGACAAACTAGCCTCACTACTACATTGTTAAGCGAGGATGTCATTTCTAGTTCGTGGGCAATTCACTATGTGGATGTGGTTTATGGGGTTTATGCCCTTGATTGGGGACTTCCGTACCTCCAAGTATTTAACCAAACTTCGCTTCACAACTACTCCTTCGAGTGATGGAGTACAATTCTAAGTTGGTGTCTTTCTATCTTCCCATTTTATCAACCAAGCAAGGTAAATTAGGTATATTCCTATCCTAACCACAAATCTTATCAAAAGACAAGAACTTGCTTCCTACATTCTTATGTTCTTGCCTAGGTTTGCTCTTCCAAGCTTTCACCCAAGCTTAACCCACTTTTTTCATGGTGATCAAGCATGAAAACAACAATAATAAAGATTCTAAGACAAAACAACAACTAATAACTCAACCCAAAACGAATCTAAGAAAATACAATCATATCCATGGCCTCAACCCTAGATGGAGGGTTCTAGCCACCCATGTTTGTACAAATACTCAAAACCATGTTTATAGTAGTTTACTTACAAGTATAGATGAAAAGAAATGAAGAAAAAATGAACCCAAGAGGAGTTCTCCAAGTCTCCTTCACGCCTCCCTTCGATTTTTCCAGAAAATCGCATGTCCACCGATTTTAGAAGCTAAGGGTTCAATTTATACTATGCTGAAAAAAATGCAAAATTTGGCCTGTGGTGGAACAACTCCATGTCACGGAGGTGAACGTGGAGCCTTGCCTCCGTGACACAGAGGTAACGCGCACCCTCACTGGAATGTGCCAAAAAATGCAATTTTTTGCCAAGTGTTGCCGTGTTGGCAACATGCCACGGCCCCTATTGCGTAGGGTGCCAGTTATTGCATGTTTTCTTGTTGAATTTCACGTTTTGCTCTTGATTCCATTCCTCCACTTCACAAAATCATGAATTAGTTCCTCAAATGCATTATTAACCTTCAAAAACAAGGACTAATCATGTTGGTTAGTATATATTCACATTTACATAAAATCACATGAGAATGTTTATAAATAAGTAGTTAAACATGACTAAATTTAGTTATAAAGTAGAACTTGGGCATGCAATTATGCCCAAGATCAAGGCGCACTGGGCGCCGCACCGCGCTAGCCAGCCCGGCACCTTGAGCGGCGCGTTGCACCCGACTTATCGTGCTAGGGTTGGCGCACCGCACCCCCCTACCCACTGCCTTATATATATATATATGTTTTAAGGGTTGAGCTTGTTTCATTTGAAAATATATGCCTCGGCCAAGAATAGAGAGAAAACACAACTTTCATCAGATTTTCATCAAATTACGCCATCAAACTCCATTCAAATGCAAATTAACTTCGGGTAACAAGTTCTAAGCCTACATGAAGCATCTCTGTAGCGTTATTTCTTGAAAATTCGCCCGGTACAGCAGAACCCCTCGGTTAAAGGTTGTTGTAATTGCTCCAAATTGGAAACTAAATGGCCACTTGCAATAGGTAAGCATTTCTCCCTTCTAAACTCTTGAGAAATTGTTAGTTTTTGGCCGAGTGAAATGGAGTTGAAGTTATAGTTAACCCTATTGAGAAGATATTGTTATTGGCCGTTCTTATTGTTGAAAATAGATGTATTCTCTCAGTGTAAAGGCAACAACTACGTGGAATTACTGGCTTCAGGTGGAGAACTATTTAGTGAATGGAAGTCGCCATTTGAGGTGTTTTAAGGCTTATCCCTTTGGCAAGTTATTCTCATCATATGATGATACGACCTATGTTTTTGAATGTACAAAGCGATCCTATATGTTGTAACTAGCTGCTGTTAGTAGATAAGGATCATATATGTTGTGATTAGATGTTGTCAGTAGATTATGATTATATAATTTGTGATTAGATGCTAAAGGATGTTTCGAGAGTATATTACAGCATCTCTCATCGGGAAAGAATATGCTAAGTGTGGCTCACGCTAGGAGAGTCATAGAAACACCTATGTTTTTCTGTTAAGTGTATTAGTAGAATTTTAGTGTTTTGCTACCATGCCAAGGTGTTAGAAGTTTAGGGTTAGCTGTTAGTCCTGAGTTGGTAAATTGGACAGCATAGGGCGCGACCGGGTGATATAACTATCAGTTGGGCGCCTGCATGATCAGTAAAGCTTTCCCAGAGGCTGTTGGTATACCTTGATGCCTCTAGGGCCAGAATTTGAATAGGATGGTCTTACCTTAGAGTCAGCGGCACTAGGAGTTCTCAATGGAATGAGTGACAGCCTACCCTGTAGTTAGCCATTGCCACTGAATATTACTTGTAGTCGATTTAGTGTTTTTCATACAGGTTGCCCAGGAAGTTAGCCTAATTGCACAAGTTAGATAGTCCCGTCAGTACCCCAAGGAGGGAACCTCCTCAGCAGTCGGATGCGGGGCTAACGCCCTAGTTTTCTCTTATCAATGCTCAAGTACAGATTGCCGCAAATGGCAAAGTCTAGGTAAACTTGCCTACAAGGTTAGGGATCACCAGGGAAGATACATGAAATCTGAACAGTCCAAGTTGAGATCTAAGGGTATTGAACTATTGTAGTATAGTATTACCTTCAGGATAATAAACATAGTAAACTACCCGGGGAAGGTTAGGGGATGATTGCTCAGGAGCGTGTCCAATTAAGTAGCAGCCCCACTATTATCCTAAGTGAAGAAACTAAATAGTTGGTCGTCAATGACATTATGGTTCACTTATGAGCTACCACTACCCTAGCATGACATTCAGAGTATCGTTAGGCCATCCAGGTCTCACCTTATCCAGTATAGACCAATAGAGATTATGAACACTGCTAGGATTGTTTCATCAGGTATAGACACATGAGGTATGCCTGTTAGCAGCTATACAGGATATTCTAGGGTCGAGTAGTAGTCGCGTTAGGCCTTAAGATCCAGATACGCCTTTTGAGTGGCTAGTTTGAGACTAGAATGCAGTATATGGTTGGGATTGACCTACACTAAGATAGCCTTCCATTTTCCAACCTCAAGGTTACTAGCTGTGTCGTTGCCCACGAGGCTATATGGATCATTCCAAGGAGCTATATGTTGTCCCAAGGGACTATGCTGAGGCCTAAGGGCCATATTACAGTCCATTCCATAGCTGGACTTTTATATTTATGTCGTATCGGCATCACTGACCATCATCAAGCCTGGTGCCCAGAGTGCAGTTGTAGGAGTCCATCGGACTCAGACACAGCCACAAGAGCTGAGTGGGCTCAATTGCAGACTTAGGGGATAGGTAGGATGGCTATAGTTACCTATTGACTTATTTTGACCTTGTTAGGGGTATATAGATTGAAGTGTGCTCGCCAGTGCTTATAGGGGCCCCGAGCAGGTTATTCTGTGTTGGTTGTACCTTCCAGGCTTATGGGGGCCAGGTGAGGTTCTTGTTTGTATTCTTGCCTGCTAGTTGTAGCTTATTAGTGTATAATTGTACAGTCTTAGCTCCTATACGTGTGGTATTTTATTAGATGCAGGTTATGGATAAGAAAGCTTACAGGTTAATTTCTGCCCCTTCTTGTTATCCACTTTTAGTTCTTTATCAGCGTTTATTTAGCTTTTCATTACTTTCTTACATATTTGGTACATATTATACTGAAGCACAACTATGGGGCGCTGCATACTTGCCTACAGGTTTAGACAGAAAGATTGCGAGGTCTCCTAGCAGCTATTCAGAGTCAACAGATTGGTCAGCTTCTTTCATTCGGAGTTGCCAGGTAGTGGAGGTTTATTTGTATTTCTTTTGTATATCATTTGGGTAGGCAGGGCCCCTGTCCCAACTAATATTTTCACTCCTAGAGTCTTGCAAACTATAGTCTTCAGTTAGTTGGTTGTTGTTGTCTGTGTGGGACCTATGTATATCTTATTTTGCATGTTGGCCATACGGGTCCTAGTTTGGCTTGTTAGTTAGAAGCCTTGTCGGCTATAGTGCGGATATGATTGCATGCTTCCTTTCTGTTACAACTAGACAACATGATGGTCTTGTCGGCCCGCATAGGATCCCTGTATTGTTGTATTGGCTGGGTCAGCTATTTTCTTTTATAGAAGTTGCGTGGCCTCATTGGCCCAAGGCTGTGTTTATAGCTGAAATATAACAGTTTATTTTCTTGATTTTGAGTCGCTGGTTGGCACCAGCAGTGCATATGCCTAGTCCGGTCATTCCAGATCCCAGTATGGCACTAGGTGCCAGTCATGCCTCCCAAGGTGGGGCATGAAAATTCAACAAGGTTAATTCAACATATATGAACTAGGTAGAAGATCATGAATATAACAATAAACCCTGGTTTTGAATTCACCAATCAAACAATGGATTAAGGATATGAGGAAGATTAGAATTCCATTACTTAGGATAGCCTTACATACCCAAAAATCATAGCCTTAGACTCAAACTTGAAGAACCCTAACTTTGGAGAAGAAGAATCCCTAGCTTTCTTGAAGAACTTGAGAGCTTGAATGCTGAAATTCTAATTGCAATGGTGAGAAAAGATTGTTTAGGCTTTGGAAATACTTAAATAACCCCTTTAGGAATCCCAAAACGTATGGGTTTGGGTGTTAAAATTATAATAAATTATGAAACTGCCCACAGAAAAACGTGCAAAAAATCTGCGAACTCAAACTGACGGCTAGAGTGATGGGCCGTTACTCACTCAAGGATCTGTCATTCTCAGGGTCACCCTTAACCTGAATAGTATCAATTTTGGGATGAAGAGATGTCCAATGTGATGGGCCATCACTCACCTGACGGTATGTCACTTCTGGCGTCAACCTTAACCTGAAGGGTCTAAAATTTTTGGGTTCATTGACATTTGAGGTGGTGGGCTCTCACCTACTTGATAGGCCATTAGTTGTGTCATCAAATGCCATCGGCCCTCGAAACTTTTACTCGTACTACAAAAAATTTTCTTGGAAGTATAGGGTGTTACATTATCTCCTCCTTATGCTCATTCATCCTCATAAAACTGCACTTATGCTCAATCAACAGCTGATTCAGCTAAATTACTTAAACTCAGCTCATGCATCACACATCATACTAAGCAACTCAACAACAACTGAATGGAATATGGAATCAATGCAAATGCTACAAGAGGGAATTATTACCTCACAATGATTTTGGATTAGGAGGGAATAAATGGGGATACTTGGCTATCATGTTTGCTTCAGCTTCCGAAGTAGCTCCCTCAACATGTTGATTCCTCCATAATACCTTCATCTGAGCAACTTCCTTGTTCGTTAGCTTATAAACTTGGCGATCTAGAATATCCATTGGAATATCTTCATATGACAGGTCATCATTAATTCCAACACTCTAAGTAGGCACAATAAGTGTGGGTCTCCCACACACTTCTTAAGCATAAAGATGTGGAAAACCAGATGGAGTGATGCTAATTCAACTGGTAGCTCCAACTCATAAGCTACCTTGCCAACCTTCTTAAAAATTTGGTATGGACCAATATAGTTGTTACTAAGCTTTCATTTCTTACCAAACCTCATAATTCCCTTCATAGGTGAAACCTTCAAATACACCCTATCATCAACCTCAAACTCTAGATCTCTCTGTCTAATATCGATTTAAGACTTCTGGCAGCTTTGTGCAGTCTTAAGCCTTTCTTGGATGGTCTTATCTTTTTCCATAGCTTTATGCACTAGGTCTGGTTCTATCAACTCTGCTTCGCCAACCTCAAACCAATCAATCAGAGATCTACACCTCTGCCTATAGAGAGCTTCATATGGAGCCATCTGAATGCTAGAATGATAACTGTTGTTATAGGCAAACTCAATAAGAGGTAAATGGCCATTCAATTTTCCTTTGAAATCAATAACACATGCTCTCAACGTATCCTCCAAGGTATGAATAATATGCTCTTCATGACCATCTATCTGTGGGTGAAAAGTAGTATTAAGGTTCACCTTCGAACCCAAACCTTTCTGGAATGACTTCAAAAATTGAGCCATAAAATGAGTAACTTTGTCTGAAATAATGGATAATGGCATTCCATAGAGTCACCACCTCCCCAAGGTACAATTTAGCAAGATCCTCTATTGAGTCTGTAGACTTTATCGCTAACAAATAAGCTGACTTAGTCATTCAATCCATGATCATCCAAATAGAGTCATGCTATCTGTGGGATCTTGGTAGACTAATGATAAAGTCCATATTGATTATCTCCTACTACAACTCGGGGAGTGCTATATTCTGAGTAACACCATATGGTCTTCGGTGCTCAACTTAACTTGTTGATAATTTGGTCACTTAGCAATGGTATCAGCAATGTCCCTCTTCATACCAGTCCACCAATGGACTTCTCTCAAGTCATGGTACATCTTGGTGGAACTTGGATAAATCGAATATCTTGAACTGTGTGCTTCTGCCATACTTCTATCTCTGAGGCCATCTACATTAGAAACATATAATTTACTTTGATACCTTAGGACACCATCTCCCCCTTGAGCAAAAACCAATACCTTCTGCTTTTGAACACTTTCCTTTAGCTGAAGCAAGAGGGGATCTTTGTCATGCTTTTCCTTAACTTCCACAACTAAAGAGGATTCAGCCCTATTTTGAACAAGCACATTACCTTCCTCGGAGTGTAAAATATTAACTCCCAAGCGTGAGAGTCTATTACCCCTTTTGCTAGTTCTCTCTTCTTTTCTTCCACATGGGTTGTACTGCCCATAAAGAACCTGGTAAGTGTATCAACAACTACATTAGCTTTACCTGAATGGTAGAGAATACTCATGTCAACTCAAGCCATCTTGTCTATCTCAAATTTAGCTCCTTTTGGCTAAACACATACTGCAAACTCATATGGTCTGTGAACACATCAACATGAGCACCATAGAGATAATTTCGCCAAATCTTTAATGTGAACAGAACCACTACCAACTACAGAGCATTAGTTGGATAATTCTTATTATGGATTTTCAGTTGTCAGGAGGTATACACTATAACGTTACCATTTTGCATCAATACACACCCAATGCCAACTCTAGAGGAATCACAATATACAACAAAACCATCTATGCCCTTTGGTAGGGTCAACTCTGGAGCTGTAGTCAAATGGGTCTTCAATTCCTGAAAGTTTTTCTCATAACCTTTAGACCATTGAAATTTGGCCTTCTTTTAGCTCAAATTAGTGAATGGAGCAGTAATACATGAAAACCCTTCCACAAACCTTCTATAATAGCCATCTAAACTGATGAAAAGTCTGATATATGTCGAAGTTGTTGGTCCAGGCCAACCTTAACTGCCTCAATCTTTTGAGATCTAACCTTGATACCTTCACTGGAGACAATGTGGCCTAAGAATGCCAAAAACTTCAACTAAAATTCAAACTTAGAGAATTTGGCACATAGCTCCTTATCCTTAAGTGCTTGGAAGACTATCCTGAGATGGTTAGCATGCTCCTCCTCACTCTTGGAGTAAACCAAAATATCATCAATGAACACAATAACGAACATATCTAGGTATGGCTTAAACACTCTGTTCATGAGGTCCATAAATCTTGTAGGAGAATTGGTCATTCCAAAGGATATAACAATAAACTCATAATGACCACAGTGGGTCCTAAAAGTTGTCTTGGGAATATCACTTTCCCTTACCTTCAACTGATGATAGCCTGATCTGAGGTCTATCTTGGAGAAACAAGTAGCACCTTGAAGCTAGTCGAACAAGTAATCGATTCTAAGGAGTGGATACTTATTATAAATGGTGACCATGTTCAACTGTTTGTAATCTATATTCATTCTAAGAGTACCAACTTTCTTATGCATGAAGAGGACTGGAGCACCCCAAGGTGAAATATTGGGGCGGATGAAACCCTTATCTAGCAGATCCTTTAACTTCTCTTTTAACTCTTTTAACATAGTTGGGGCCATTCTACAAAATAGAAATAGGCTGAGTATTAGGAATAACATTGATTCTGAAATCTATTTCCTTATCTGGAGGGACTTCTGGAAGATCATCGGGGAAGACCTTAGGAAACTTATTAAAAAATGGAACTTACTAAAGGGATGGGGTCTCAACATCAGAGTCTATCACTCTAACTAGATGATAAACACACCCCTTAGAGGTTAACTTTTTGTCCTTAAGGTATGAAATGAATTGACCCTTAGGCATGACGGGACTACCTTCCCAAACTAAGAAAGGCTCATCTGGAAATCAAAATTCTACAATTTGGGTCCTACAAGAAATTGTGCATAATAGGAATATAACCAATCCATGTCTATAATAACATCAAAATCCACCATATCAAGCTCTATCAAGTCAACTATGGTGTCTCTATGATGAACTGAAATAATACAATCTATATAAACTCTCTTAGCTAGAATGGACTCACTGACCGGAGTAGAAACATAATAATGTTCTAAGAGTAGTCCTGGATTCTTTATGAACTTTTCAGCTATACAGGGAGTCACAAAAGATAAAATAGTGACTGGATCAATTAAGGCATAAACATCAATCAAGAGGACTTTCAACATACCAACAACAATGTCTGGGGAGTTCTCCAAGTCCTACCAGCTAGCTATAGAATACAGAAGGTTTTGAAGGCTGCTTATTACCGAGGTAGTGCCCCTTTAGGCATGTCTGCTTGCTGACAGTGTAGGCTGGGCTCTATGCCCCTATTGCCCTATCTGGATGGGATGTCTCATAGATAGTGTCCCTATTGTCCACAACCATAGCTTCTGTCCTTACCCAATCGGCACTCACCTAAGTATGTATTACCACAGTTGCCACAAGGTGGTTGTCGCTGGGTTCCCTTAACTGTGCCATCTTGTCTCTGTGACTGCTGTTTATTTCTGCGAGTCTGCGTTGGAGCATTAACTGACTGTGTTGGTCCAGAGGACCTCTTTCTGAAGAAGGAACTATTTCCATTCTTGTTCCTCTACTGTGTAGCCTCATTACCTACTATATTAGCTCTCTTGCTCTAGTGTTCTTCCCTATCTTTCTTCTTGTCTTCGTCTAACTATTGTGAATCACTATTAGCCTCAAAATATCCATCTCTTTGATCAATAGAGAACCTTTGCATTCCTTCTTCACATGCTTACCTAGGCCAAATACAAATTTTCTCATCCTAGCCCTTATGTACGGTACCATCTTGGAAGTATATCTAGATAGCTGAATGAACTTAAGGCTGTACTCCTTCACAGTCATAGTATCTTGACTAAGGTTCACAAATTTCTCTACTTTTTCTTCTCTTAACTCCTACGAAAAGAAGTGGTTCAGAAAAGCTTCCTCAAAATTGTCCCAAGAAGTTAGGGATGCATTATTACCCCTGCCTTGCTCCCACTGATCATATCAGACGTTTGCAACATCCTTAAGTAGGTAGGAGGAAAACTTGACTCCCTCTGTCTCAGAGGCATGCATTGCCCTCAAAATCTTCCATGTCTTACCAATGAAGTTCGGGGGTCTTCCTCAACCTTTGAACCAGTGAAAACTGGAGGGTTCATCCTCAAGAACTATCTAATCCTTGAGGCTCCTGAGTCATGTGAACTAAAGTAGCCTGGTGCTAGGTTCTAGTGAGCTAACTGGGCAGCCTCCAATTGAGTGAGCATCTAGATAGCTCCTCTAAATTCTGCCTCCAAAGTACCCATACTAAGAGGTTGGAGAACTGAGGTCTTTGGGTTTCTGCCACTTATAGACGGTGCACCTTTATTTCTAGTGCTAGATCCCTGAACTAGGGTGCATGGATCATTCCTGGTCTGTATCCTAGTTTATGGAGGCGTGTTTAATGCGTTCCTCTAAATGGCAGTGCATTTAGGAGGAATGATCTGAAACACTCGAATACACGAGTCAGGAGGAAGCCTTTATAGAGTTAACTCTATCGCGCGATCTAGAGTATGAAAGAAGGATATTATTTCCTAATTCTTTGTAGTCTCCTCATTATAGATGTGGTGCAACTCATACATATTAGAAGGAAACTACTAGATGCAGCTTCATAGATACCCTAGGACTCTTAAAAACCTAAAGCTCTGATACCAATTTTTTCACGGCCCGAATCTAGACCAAGGGAACTGACCTACACTTAGACCACTTTCGTGATCAAAGTGAACCTTTGGCCTAGCTTGCTATAGTTTAGATCTCAATAACCAATGTGGAATATTAATACATAAGTGAGCTAGATATAACACAATAGAATTTATTCTATAATTCAAATAAATCTTAAGAAGTAATATTATTGATTCAACACTAATTCTATCTATGAAGCCTCTAAAACTGAAGATAGATGCCAGGACAAAGCTCCTATGGCTACCTCAAGCTTAATAAATAAAATACTCATTCAAAATTATGACACCCCATATGTAGGAGGTCTCACCAAAAAGCTAGATGAAGTGAAGTCCTAGTGAAGCATCCCTTGTTGTACCTGTCTACTGGAGTCTGCATCATAAAACAATGAAGTGCCAAAACGGACATCAGTACATGGAATGTACGGTATGTAAAATAGCTGAGTGGAATAATGTTAGCATGAATATCTCGAAAAAAGGGCATAAATGGAATCAATAAACTTGACATGACATAATAAAGGGAAACCGTGCTTGGGAATTCAATATTATGCATAGTAGACAATATACAAATGTGTAAAACAGTTCATGCAATAAAACTTATGTATCAAAACATCTCTGTAAATACTTATGCAAGTAAAGTATATCAATAGTGGGTTGGGTGGGAGTTTCTCATAATTGACACCATCATGAATGAACACATGATCCTAACTATTTCTCTCAAGTTGGTAGAGCCATCCAAAATCTTTCCAGGGTAGTGTACAATCACAATTTGGGATCCCTAACAATCAAAGTCCTTACCAGGAACTATCTTTAAGGAGTTACCCGAACCATCGACATGATCCTATCCTATGTTGGTGAAGTAGTTATGGGGCTTAGGGGTTGTCTGAACCCGTTTACCCACTCGATGCTAAATAATCCTCCCAAAACAATCTTGCTCATGTCCAGTCAAATTCCTTTCTTAGGCAACATCAAAACTTTATTATAAATCACTTTAGCTATAACATACAATGAATGTTTAAAATCATCTATGGAGACTTTCGCTCGAAAAAAAATTAAATTTAAACTTGCTCACAAGCCTCTCACTCAAAACATAGTTTGAAATATCTTTAAAACATCATAAAGAGCCTTTCCCTCAAAACAATCTTTAAACATCAATGTAGAATCTTTCTCTCAAAATATCTCATGACTTTCAAATTAAGACTTTACTTATGTTTTTGAACAATCATACTAAAAATCATCTCCTTATGCTCAAAATCTCATCATGCACGCTCTCTTGAAAACATGCTTAATCTTTATGAAAACAATGTATTTACATAAAAAATACATGCTTTCAAATTAATGCTCTTAAAATTATTCTTTTATGAAATTAGGGTTCATGAGATAAGAACATGACCCTACTCAACCAATCAATCAACAATAATTTTCAAGAGAGAATGATCAAAAGAATAACTTGACAATCAATGGACATCAATACCATCAATATGAAGAATTCAATAAAGGCAATTCAACACATATGAACAAGGGTAGAAGATCATGAGTGTAACAATAAACCCTAGTTTTGAATTCTCCAATCAAAGCTTGGATTAAGGACATGAGGAAGATTAGACTTCCTTCACTTTGGGTAGCCTTACATACCTGAATATCACAGCCCTAGACTCAAGTTTGAAGAACCCTAACTTTGGAGAAGAAGTATCCCTTGCTTTCTTGAAGAAATTGAGAGCTTGATTCCTTAAAATTCTAATTTCAACAGTGAGGAATGAGTGTGTAGGCTTTAGAAATACTTAAATACCCCCTTTTGGAATCCCAAAACATATGGGTTTGGGTGTTTAAATTATAGAAAGTTATGAAACTTCTTGATAACGCTCAATACATCTCTTCCTTTTATAAGAGGTGGCAGCACTCATTGTCAAAAATAATTTTCCTAACGGATGTCGGGGTTGAATCCCACAGAGATTGAGAATAGATAATCCAAAAGTTGTAAATCAACTGAAACTAGATAGCATGATTGTATAAACAACATAACATAAATATTGGGGGTAAAAAGAAGCAATTATCAAATTCAAATGTTAAATTAAAGCAAGGGCAAATCACTTATTGCAATCAATAAGAGGGAACTAGGGATGTGTACATGATGGGGTGTCAACTAGATTGGGGTTGATTGAAATGTGTTAAATTCAATTATAGAATTGATAGAAATAAATAAGCTACACCCTCTTATTTTTCAATGACAAGGATGTGTTTGCTTTGGATTTTCTCAAACACCAAAGCCATAATTAATAATCAGCCAACAAGTTTGAGGAAGCGTTAAGCTACTCTAGCCTTATTCCTTTAATGCAGTATGAATATGGGTCTTGACTATCTCTATCTCAAGCTCAAGCATTACACACCCAAATCCTTACTATTGAATCCTCACCCAAATCTCACTTTTCTTTCTCAAGCAAAAGCAAGATAAGCAAGCTAAACCAATATTTGCAACTATTAATTTTTCAATTAAAACTTAGAGGAAATAATAGATCCATGCATATTAATTGAATTTAAGAACAATCATCAACACCCAATCAAGTCTAAACACCTATCATGCACACACCCTAGATAATATTTATATATTCATGAATAAGAAAAGAGAAATTATACCCATAAGGAATTCCTCTAACTTCATCATATTAAGTACTAAAATTCATCTCAAAATCTGTAGCAATGGAGTTCTTTCCAAATGAGGATTGAAGAAAATGAAGTAATTGTACTCTACTATTTATCTCTGTGAAACTTCTCTGTACAATATTCAATATCCTAATGAATTGTATGCACAATTGGGGTAAAGATATGCAAATTCTTATGAGCAGCTTTCTAAAATTTCCCTTGAAAGCTTCTCAAATACATTTGTGCCAAAATTGGATGATTTTTCCCTTGTCAGCATTCGGGTCACTTGCGTGGCATCTGCGCTTCACAGGTGCTTATCTGCGGCTCATAGTTACTTAGCAAGTTGAGACAGTGTTCTTTGAAGGCCATCTACATTGGGACCTGTGGAACATAGGTGCCAACCTACAGTTCATAGGTTCTATTTAGGTCATCCTCTAGTGCCATCTACGTGGCACACGCAATGGCAGACATGCCATTTTTGCCTCCAGCAGAGTGCTTTTTGTTTAATTCCTGCATTTTCTTTATCTAAGTTAAATACTTGCACAAACAAAGAGAAAACATAACACCTACCTAATTTTTGTGAAAACAAAGCACTAGTTCATGCTTAAAAAGATGAATGAGTTGGTAATTTACCAACATATCAAATCCCCAAACTTGAACCATTGCTTGTCTTC
Source organism: Datura wrightii (assembly GCA_035772735.1). Lineage (NCBI taxonomy): Eukaryota > Viridiplantae > Streptophyta > Magnoliopsida > Solanales > Solanaceae > Datura > Datura wrightii. Next base: position 13,246,991 of record JASDFA010000002.1, read on the forward strand.
AAGCAAAGTATTCACTTACAACTAGAATTGAATGAAGCACACCGCATCATGGGAGCTGCACATAAGAGAACTAAAACTTAAAGACAACCCCAAAAATCACACATAGACTTAAATAGTTGCATAAATTCAATTATATCACAACAAACCCTTGGAAAATATCATTTTCATTATTTCAATTCAAAATAGAGCACATATCCAATCAAATCAAGATCAACCAACATCTCAAGTCATTGGCGTCCAACATTCAATGTTTGCCTAGAAGTTCATTGCACAACTTGTCACATTCATACCTCTAAATTTAAAGCACAATTTTAGCATTTACTCAAAGGAAGTGATGCCACTCAACAAAAGAGAAAATCCCACTCATATTCATGCAATTCTCATTTAAGTATTATAAAATGATGCAAAGACGCTCACTCTCTCAAGTATATTCAAGTGCATACACATTGAATCATAGGCTTGCCCTTCATGTAGCTCGCCATTAATCGATAGTTGCTACTGATGAGTTGGAAATTTACCAACTCATATTTATGAAGCATGAGTTATTGCTTTGTTTTCACATTATTTAGGAAGGTTTTATGCCTTTTCTTTTTGTTTGTGCAGACATTTGACTTAGACAAATAAAAGGGAAGAATTGAAAAAAAGCACTATGTTGGAGGCAAAGGACATGTGTGCTACATATTAGCACATACGAAATGCAGGTGCCACGTAGTTGGCAGCTACACTCGAAATCACTAAGGACTTGCGGGTCATATTAAAGGCTAGGGGTAATGATAGGACAATATTTAAATCTAGTGGTTAAAACCTCCCTAATGCCTTTATGAAATGATTCAAACATTTCGCTTCCAAATAGTGAGTTTACTCCTTATCTCTCCCTTTTCACAATCCATATTTTCCAAAAAGATCCACCCTTTTAACACCTTCTTTTATACAAGTCTCTTCTATACAAGAGATAGAACCATTCAGTTCATTACTTTCTTCTTTTGATCAAAGGGTTTTCCACCAACCATTTTTTTTTTCATCAAGCAATTGGTGCTATCTCATATTGAAGCTCACTTCTATTTTTCCCTATTTTGCACAATACCAAACTTAGGCTTTTGCCTACATCACATTTCATTTTTCCATCCCCAAACCATGGACTTTAAGCCATCCTATTTCTTTTATCACTATTAATTAGGGAGGAACGGGTTCCAAAGGAGAGGATTAAAAAGGGTATAGGGCTCGTAATGTGGTTTCCAACAAAGGATCTAAGGCTCAACAGTGGTTAACAAGGGTTGATGTTCAAAGAGGTCATTCTGTGGTGAAGTGACTATCCAAAAAGAGCCTACGGTGATTTTCCAAGTGTTGCTACCTCTAGGATTTCACCTTGAGTCACATTCGGGGAAAGTTCTAGATGATATGCATACACAAGAATCAAGCAAAAACCTCACTACACAAGGAATTACAATCCAAAGAACTATTCTCATGATTAATTCAAAGGAAGGACATAAGAAAATCTATTTTGAGTTTTACATACTCGTTTTGCGAATCAGAAAGCCAAATAAAAAATGTGTAACTCATGACAATATAATGCTCATGTTCTCCTTTCATTTCAAAATCTTATTTTGCAAAAATTTTAGTGGTTCCCCCAAATAAATGCAATGAGGACTCAAAAAGATAAACTAAACATGGTATTTTTCCTTAAGAAAGTTTCCTCTCAATCTACCGTAGGGAATCTTCACCCGATTCAACACCAAAAAGAAATAAAAGAAAATTTGCTCATTGAGAAATAACCGTGGTATGAAGAGAACCCTTGGAGTTTATTTACTATCTATTACCTACAAAGGAAATTATGAATCATGGGTCATTTTAACACCCCAAAATTTCCTAAGAGTAGACTCAGGATTTGAAATTTGATCAGCAGAAAAATTTGTAATTTTTCCACAGAAAAAATGACTCATGGTATGAGTCATGGGGTGATATGATGGATCATAGGAAGAGTCATGTTAAGATTATGGATTTTTATTTCCCAGACCATGAGTCTACACCACAAGTAATGGTGAGTTGGTACGACTCGTGGTCGTGAGTCGTGGTCAGCATCTGCGGAGAAAGGGCCCTGATATAACTAGTCCAGTAACTACTCGTGAGACCTGGGTCATGATGAGGTTTAGGCTGGAGAATCAGAGAACCAGAAAGTAGGCTGGCAAGTAACGGATGGATACCACGAGTCTTGATAGGTTGGTACGACTCGTGGTACGAGTCATGACAACAGGAAGATAGGTTTTTAAATATAATTTTTTGGGAGGTTTTTTCATAACTTCGTAGGCTTATAACCCCTAAGTGACATAATTTTGGGTTTCTTAAAGGGTGTATTAAGGGGTCTTAACCTTGACGAAGTCATCATTTTTTCAAAACAATCGTAGATTGAAGGTCCTCTCTCAAATCAAGCTAGGGTTCTTCATCCCATTCATCTTAATGTCTTTTAGGTTTGCAAGGCAAGTCAAGGGATCAATTTACCCAGGTATATAGGGTTATGAATGGGAGAAATCCTTCCACCCACATACCCTGTTCATGCTAAATTCCATGCTCTCTACTTCTTAAGTTCTAAAATGTGAAATTCTAGGGTTTAACCCAATTCCATTCAATTATCCATGATATCTCTATAGGTTCAATTCTCTCATGTTCCATTTGATGAAATGTGGTTATTGGGGAATATTTAACTCTAAAATTCCTAATGAATTGATGATTTCAAGCTTATGATGAATTTTTCCTATTATTCATGATTTATGAATTTCAAACCTATGAGCCTATAATTTCTAGTATGATGAGTTATCATAGTATGCATGAATGTTTACGAATTCTTAAATTTATGATTCTATGATTTTGAATTTATTAAGCATTATTTAGTATGTATCATTTTTATGATTTGGGCAAGCCCATGTAAAGTCAAGTATGTTTCACTATGATTTTTAGCCAAGGTTTACAAGATCGGTTTTAAAGAGATCTTTTGAAGTCAAGACTCCCAAGAGACAGATTTAATCTATGTTTTGAGAATATGATTATGAGCAATATGCATGTTTTGGGAGTAATGACTAGCACTGGTTAGCCCAGGTCTCATAATTATGCACCACCATATATATATTCATATTTGGGACCTCTTAAGAGAGTGTTTTCCCTGCCCAAAGGCACACTGGTGATATCATACCTTGATCGTTCTTTGCCCTGCCAAGGCTTAGGATGGCTCTGCCCACTTGAGGGAGGCATCACGTAAGCTCTATCGGGATGATGTTGGTTATGACGAAGCCTCCTATCGTTTCTCATGTTTTAAATTACTCATGTTCATGTCTTATGATATTATGTTTTATAGCATACTTGACCCATTAATTAGTCTAGGAGATTTCACGTATGATTTCAAGTATGGTACACTATATGATGTCTATTTCTAAACCTTAGGTCATTATGTTAAGCTTATGATGATTATCTCATGATTATGTCTATTTCAGGAATATTGTTGTTAGCATGTTGTTCCTATTCTCATGTTCTATCTTATTTTATGTTCATGATTTTAGACTATCATTTTACTAACGTGTTTTACATTCTCTACATACTTAGAACATTCAAAGTACTGACTGCATACTCTATGCTATATTATCTCATGATATAGTTTTGGGTGACCGCCTCAGTCTCTACGTTAGCTCATTCCTACTTCAGTCCAGTACGACTCCAGTTTGGTGAATCCTCATGATCCGAGGATGATAGTTTTGGTTCATGAATCTTTTGCTTATGTCTTTTAGTTTTAGACTTAGCAAGAGAGTTGGGGGTGTTGTCCCATCATCTCATCATATGTTTAGAGGCTTTTAAGACAACTATGTATAGATGGCTCAACGTTGTTGACTCGTAGCTACATTTATGTTTTTATACCATGCAGACTTCTGCTTATATTGTGTTCATGTTTATTTTCACTTATTGATTCTCTTATTCATGCTATGTATATTCCATGAGTTAGTTCTAGGCCCCGTGTCTCGATTCGTGATTTATGCTCAGATCGTGACAGTCATAATTAATTGGCAAGCAAAACTAACTCTTAATGGAAACTCACATAATCAACTAAGGATTTGGCCCGACAAGGGTCAACAATTTTAATCAATTTAAAACAAACCCAATGAGGCATTTTATTCATCCAAACAAACTTTAAATAACAACACTTAAAGTGGCCAAAACATCTAAATAATTAAAACAAGCCTGACAAGGGCAACAACATCAATTATCAAAAGAGGCACACCCCACCCCTAACTAAAAATCAACATTGTCCCCAATGTTATTAAGTAAAGAATAAGGGGAATGAGAATTCCCTGAGCCAACTATCCCTCCGCATCATTGTCAGCACCAACCTTGCTGCCAGTACCTGCACCATTTCCACCATCCTCATTGTACTCGGCCTCATCGTCCTCCCCCAAGTCCCCAAGATGGTCATCTATTGGCCTTGAGCTTTGTATGGAGCAGCCATAGCTTCATCAAGGAAGCTCATATCTTTACTTAATAGGGAGGCCCTTCTCTTAAGCTCTCTCACATCAGTCTGGAGAGAAGATTGTGCACCCTCAACTATGTTTACTTGAGAACACAACTTGTTCAAGATGTCAAAGATATCCTTTATCGCGCTCTTCACTGATCTTTAGATTAGGGTTGGAAGATTCCTGGCCAATTTTGCAAGTTGATTTTCATGGGAGTGGGTCATATCGGCTAGTTTTTGAAGCTCACTCGGCTTGGAGAATGAAGGTGGTGGTGAAGACCCCAGAGGTGGCATCTCCCTAGAAGCATGTCCCGACATTTAGAGAGTGGGATCATTGAGGTGTTATACCCATGGGTTACTCATAGTGTCCTGTTCTCCTACCTCATCGGGGAAATCCCAGGCTGCACCTTTTACTCTTGCTCTTGGGAGCATCTGCTTCCCTTTTCTTGAAAAGAAATTACCCCAGTAGTGGTGCTAACAATGTCATCAGTGATGTATGGGACTCCTATTCTGGCACACAATTGGCTAATTAAGATTGGAAAGGGCATGGAGAGAGCTGGTTGCCTGGCTTTTCATTTCATTTGAGTGGAAACAACCTCGCCAATGTTTACATGCACCCCTGACCTGATGCATTCTATTTAGAGGCTGCCTCTATATGTATCCTCTGGTCATTCTTGGAGGACATAAGGTGACAACAAACTAGATCAAGCCATAGCTTGGCTTCAAAGCGGAGGTCCAGTCTTGGGATATCACCCCATAGAGTTGCCCATATAGGCTACCCCATTGCAATAGTTTGGGCCATCCATGGGAGTTGGTCGCCTTTGGTAGCGACTTTCTTCGCAAACTGGATCCCTGGTTCAATTGGTTCTCTCCGATAAAGATAAGTGATGGCGTTTGAATTGATATCACCACTACCCCTCAGACCCTGATGGATAGTAAGTTAAGGAACTCAACTACCCTCCCTGTGTGCTTCATAAAGTATTACCTCACTTGATAAAAGGCATAGAACTCTACCACCAGATAGGGATAATAGCCTACCAGAGCATCCAAAAATGGGTGCGACTCCCTTTTCGTAAAATGCTTGTTGATGTTGGGAAACACCTAACCCAACCCAGCTATGTCGAATTGCTTTTCTGGAGTGATTGAACAACCCTAGTATTTGATAAAATAGGGCTTCATGCCCTCCATGCAGAACCTAACTAAATCCGCAGTTGTAGTGGGGATAGGAGTTTCATTAGCCTTGCCCATGCCTTTTCTTTTGGATGAGGCAGGAGCTTTTCCTCTATCTTGGCAGTGGGATGAAGACATTTTCCTGCAAAACAATGTGAGTTCCACAAACCAAAATAACTTCTTTTTGTATTTTTTTGAAGGAATATAAAAGGAAACAATTATACTAGATTTAAGAAAGAAAAATGAAACAAGTTGGATTGGAAATAAAATGAAGCGGCAAAAACTCAATTGCTTGTACCTGCACTTCACCTGCGCTTCGCAGGTGCAAACCTGCAGTTCGTAGGTGAGGTGCAGATATTAAACAGATTTAGTGGGCTTGACATAGAATCTGCATTACATCTACATTTCGCAGATGAAGATCTATAACACGTAGGTGGACGTAGTTGTGAAGAAGTGATCCTGAAGCTCATTGGCCATTCCTACATTGAACAAACATTTCGTGGAGCAGCATCTTCGGTGCGTAGTTTCTCAACAGTGCCTAAATTTCAACCCACACATTTGCAGTTCAAATTTTAAGCAAGTACAAACTATTGTCAAAATCCAATGGGTACTCAGACTTTCTTGAAAGATATAATGACAATATCAACCTCAAATATTGTCCATTATAACTATTTAATGACTTCCCTTAAGAAGGATGTTACTCCATCTATCATTGGGAAACGTCAAGTGACATTCCTTTCTAGCACTTGATGAGCCATGGTTTTATGGCACTTTTAATTCTTAAAACATAGGAAAAATGCTTGGTCTTAGGTGTGTTTATGCATATGTGAAGATCTTTTACTTTGTTTTCAGGGAAATCAGGTTCGGGAGTTGGATTTTGGAAAAGAAGAACAAAAGTGCAGAAAATGGATTGCTACAAGCCACAATACGAGCCATACCATCCTACCTGACACCCGTAGTTGAATTTCAGAGAACTTGCATAAGTGCAGAGCAAAGTACGACCAAATAGTATGTGTCGTACAATCTACGAGCCGTACTATGGGTCCGTGATAGAATTATGAGATGTGCACTTATAAAGTTCACTGTATGAGCAATAGCCATGAGCTATGAAAACAAGGTACGAGTCATATTAACAGACCTATGGTGGGATTCATAGGATCAGATACTTGGATACTTAGGCACAAGTGGATTGCATGGGTTGTACTAGCATGGTAAAAGTCATATGAAGGACCCTTAGGAGAATCATCAGAGATACCAAATTTTTGAAGTCCAGACCACGACAGACTCCTATTGCTCATAGTAGCATTGTACGAGTTGTACCAACCCCTAGTAACTGATTAGATCAAAAGCTATCAAGTAAACCACGATTCATAGAAGCAAGCTACGACTCGTAGGTCATCCATATAGAAGAATCCCTATCAATTTAGGAAGGGATTTCATTAATTGTATAAATACTTGTCTTTTGGTTTTCCTTAACAGAACCAAAACTTTTTCATTGTAATTGTGTTTTTGGGTTTTCTAACACTACTTGGAGAACAAACACACGAAAACCTTGATCTAGTTCATCATTGTGTTCTTGATTGTCGAAGTTCATTGTGCAACTGATTATCAGGTTTTTCTTCCATCAATATTACAAGTGCTTAATTATGGTTTCTTCTATGAATTCTGATTTTTTGCGTACAAACATGAGTAGTTAAAACCTCCACAACTAAGATTGGGGTTAACACATAGTGATTCTAAACCAATATGAATGCTTGGATTGTTCTTTTCTTCATATTAATTATTTATTAATGGTGCACAACGTTCGAACTAGCCTGTATTCTCTTCTTGCTTAAATCTAGAGAAAGTAGAGATTAGGAAAAGAGAAAAACAAAAAAGTCTTGAAAGTAATTTTCATTGAATAACTTGAGCTGCGATTACAGGAAAGTTATCTTGGAATTATTGATAAAGGATTGTTGAAATCACTCATGAGTCCTAACTTGGTAATTGAGTATAGTCATCTAATAGGGGCAAATAAGCCATTTGGATGAACATAGTTTATCAGGTTTGCAGGCTAAATATTGGAATAGATCACAAGTGTAATAACTCGACCTAGTTAAGAAGCGATGTGGAACACTTACCTGGTTGATTAGATAACTTTGATAACAAAACCATTCCACAATACTGTTACTTGATTATTTCTTTTAAAACCCTCCTGAGAAATTAAGTAAACTAAAATCCTAAATACTAGAATTAGTATATGATGTTGGGCATAATCTTATGCCCATTTGCCATACTTTTACCCATCGTTTACTTTGTGTTGAGATCATTATCCTTATGAAATGAATATATTCATGATTTTGTGTGTTAGATGAGCTAACAAGTGCTTTTAGATGATTTTAGTAGGTAATCAATGGAAAAGGACTTAAAAATGGCTCAAGGTGTAAAGAAAGAAGTGATCGAGAAAATTTGGCCTGGTTAGACAGCTGGAGTGGTGCGCTAGAAACCAAACTTCAGAGAAAATTGGACTCAGATTGGTTATATGGATAGTGTGATAGTCAGAGCCCAAACTTAATAAGAATTTTGATCAACACCTTGGCGAATTAAGTGGCACGGGGCCAGAGGTATTCGGGACATGGAAAATTTTCTAACACTCTGGTGTAGTGAGAGGTGCGGCAAGCCAGGTCCTAGAAGTGCAGAATTTTGACTAACACCTTAGCAAAATGGCTGGTGTGGCGTGCTAGAGGCTAAACATTAGAGGAAATTCAAGCCAAAGTCTGCTGAGATGGGAGGTGCGGCGCGCCTGGGCCTGTCTGTGGTGGATTTCCAAGTTGAAAAGCTAAACTTCTCAAGGGAAAAAGAGTTATTTGATACCTTGATTATAACTATATCATCTAGGGCATTTTTTAGGGGTCTTCGATCAGAATGGTCAATTTTGTACGCAATTTTTGGGGGAAGGGACAAGAAGTTCATTTTCTTCTAGGTTTTCTTCTTTACTTTATGCTTTTGATTCAAATGATGATTTCATTAGTTTTCCGCTTGAACTTGAGTTGCTAAACACCTGTTCTAGGGTTTTGGCTATAGTTATGGTTGTATTTTGAATATTCATTTGTGCTAGACTCTAATTCTTCATTCAATATTGTTTATTCTTACTTGTTTTCATTAATTATTCATCAGGAAGATCACCTTGTGAATATTATCTGTTGGCTCTTGCTTAAAATTGGGAGGGGGAACTAAGAGGGTTAAAAAGAAGCATAGAATATGTTTCAATTATCATGTTTAATTAGTTCAAGAGTTAGTTTAGTTGTCGAGAATAGGCATATACCCTTCAACCTGTTCAGTTGAACACAAGTATCTTCGGCCGTCATCTCATGTTTCTCCTACAACCATAGGGATATAGGTGTTAGGGTTCATGAGATAGTTCTTGCATATTTGGGAGAATACTAAGAAATGGAATCATAAATTGCAACTAACAATCTTAGAAGAGTTTAGTCTAGTGTATTCGAGTCCTAAAATCCAACATGATAGAAAAAGTGCCAAAACCTTGGATTTCTCTCATCATTTGAATTACGAACACTTTGCAAGTGATTCTAGTTTTTTAGTTTAAATTACATTTCAAGTTAGTAGAATAATCTCCAAAACCATTTCTCCATTTTACCTATGTTTATTTGAATAGTGAAATAAAATGTTAACCTTAAGCAATTAATCTGACAAGTCTTTGAGGGATCCATATCGGGACTTTATTGTCTTATATTACTTAACGACCACGTGCACTTGTGTGTGCTTGGTGACATCAGTCAATATCTTTATCATATTTCCTATGGGATCGATCCCAACCTTAATTGGGTTCTTTATTGATAATGACGCGTTATACTTCTTCTGAGGTGTAATTTAAGCATTATAAAAAATAGCGTTGTTGCCGGAAAATACGACTTAGGATTAGATTAATTACTTCTATTTAACTTTTAGTCTTTATTTCCTCATTTATGTTTTCTTTTGTTTTTGTTTTATTCAGGCTCGTGTGTGGAAAGGGTCAACCATTCTGAGTAGTAGAAGTCTCCTAACTTGAGAGTAACCTCTGTGACCAGCCCTATGTAGGATAAGAGATTGCTAGAGCCCCTGGAGGAGAGGTTGGGTATTAAGACACTAGCATCCGTATTATGAATTTTGAGGAGGATGATGTCCAGGGGTATGCAGAGATGGTAAATGCACCGGATAGAATGGGGTCCTACAAGTTTAGGCCAAAAAAAGTTTGACCTTGATCTAAAGAATCGTGCAATCCTTCCAGAAAAACCTTCAGTCAAAGTACCACCAATTTTGGAGCTTAAAGCTCTACCTCCATATCTAAGATATGCATTCTTGGGGGAGAACAATACTTTGCCAGTGATTATTGCTGCAGACCTTGTAGAGTGGCAAGTTGAGACCCTAGTATCAGTTCTGACAAGGTTCAAGAAGGTAATTGGGTGGACCATTTCTGAGATCATTGGGATCCCTCCAGCTATATGCGCCTAAATAATTCAGCTTGAGTCAAACTATGTACCAAGTATAGAGCATCAACGAAGACTGAATCCATCCCATGCAAGAGGTGGTGAAGAAGGGGATTATCATATGGCTTGATGCTGGTGTTGTCTACCCCTTTATTTACAGTAAGTGGGTGAGTCTGGTGTAATGTGTACCAAAGAAGGGTGGAATTATGAAGGTGCTAAATGAGAAGAATGAGCTGGTCCCGACAAGGCCAATTAAAGGTTGTCGTGTTTGCAAGAATTATTGGAAATTCAACCATTGGACATAGGAGAACCACTTTCCGTTGCCTTTCATGGCCAGATGCTTGATAGATTGGCAGCAGATGATGGTATTACTTGCTTGATGGTTACTCGGGGTAGAATCAGATTTCGATAGCCCTAGAGGACCAAGAGAAAACCACCTTTACCTGTCCTTATGGGACTTTTGCCTTCAGGAGAATGCCCTTCGGACTATGCAACACACCTACTACATTTCAGCGTTGCATGATGTCCATCTTTTCAAACATGAGGGAGGACACCATCGAAGTATTCATGAACGATTTCTTGGTCATGGGTGATTCCTTTTAAGACTGTCTTGAGCACTCAATAAAAGTGCTTAGTAGGTATGAAGAAACCAATCTAGTACTCAATTGGGAGAAGTTCCATTTCATGGTGAAAGAGGGGATTGTGCTAGGCCATAGGATTTTGGGAAAAGGAATAGAGGTGGATAAAACAACAATTGAGGTTATAGCCAGTTTGCCACCATCTATCTCTGTCAAAGGCATCCACAGGTTTTTGGGGTATGCAGGTTTCTATAGGAGGTTCATCAAGGACTTCTCAAAGATTGCACAGCCCTTATGAAAGCTACTTGACAAGAAGGTGAAATTCATTTTTGACGATGATATCTGCAAGCTTTTGAATGCCTAAAAGAAAGACTTACCTCAGTCCTCATTATTATGGATCCAGACTTGTCTCTTCCATTTGAGGTGATGTGCGATGCTGGTGGAGTTGCCCTAGGTGCTATCTTGGGCAAAAAAGAGCAAAAATATTTTAGCCCATCTATTATGCTAGCAAGACACCCAATTCAGCTAAGAAGAACTATACGGTGACTGAAAAGGAGTTGCTAGCAGTGGTTTTTACATTTAAAAAGTTTTGGGCGTACTTGCTCTGAACTAAGGTGATAATACATACTAACCATACATCGAATTTCCCAAGTTCACACCCTGGACGCGACACGGTACTTATAGTTACAAGAAAACCCTGGCAAAGCATATTCTACTAAAACTTATATACTGAGAATAATCATAAAAGAGCGGAAGTTGATAAAAGAAATAACTATTATTGAATAAATGACAAAATATAAAATAGTTTAAAAATCTAGATGAATTTGTTAATATTGTCTGAAAGCTTTCTAACTTGAGCTGATGTATTGCTGGGACAAAGTCCTAGCTAACTCTAATGTCTAAACTGAAATAATAAAATACAATTGGAAATGGGAATCTGGCCCTCGACAGATGAGGTGCAACACCCCGAAACTTTCCTAGACCAAACTCATACCTTGCAAAAAAAATCCTGAAGAAACCAGAAATGTTGCCTCAAAACGATTAAGAAAATGATTTATGGTCAGCTCCAATGACCCGTTCTCTTAGTCGTGATTAGCCCTGCCTTGGTCCTTCGAGTACCAACAAGACATGGAATGACCCATTGTGATAAACAACGAGTCGTCCGATCACTCGTTGGTCCCCAGCTCAGAAATCCCTTTTCTAGGAACCCACGACTCAACCAATGATTTGTCGTGTAATACAAAAACTCATGGTGTGAGTCGTTTGTTGGGACTCCCAGAAATCTTCTGAGTGACAACAAGTGGCAACAATTATCCGTTGTATCACAAAATGAGTCATTGTGACCACCCATGGTTCCAAGTTCAGGGATCTTAAGAAATTCTCCAGTGGAGGTGACGACTCCAACAACGACCGTTGGGTATACCAAAGAGTCATTGTGTTACCCATTGTTAGGCTTCTCAGATTTTTCTTCTAGTTGCCACGGGAGGAACTAACGACCCATTCGTTCATCCAACAAATCATGGTCCCTCTCGTTGCCAGTTTCAGTGAGCCGAATATTCAGGCCCCAGGACCAACGACTAGTCCCAAAAGACTCATTGAGTGACACATTGGTCCTTGTCTGCAATTTTTCTTGATTTTTTCCCAGGGATATTTTAGTAATTTATCACCTTTTTAATCCCTAAACAACATCATTTTAGGTTATTTTCAGGAAATTTAGAGGGGTACTAGACGTTATACTTCACCCCTCTCATTCACTCAAAAGTCAAATCATAAAATTCTCTCAGAAAAACTCAGAGCAGGAGCTAGGGCAGTAGATTTTCTTCTCAGATTCTCAAGGAATTTTCTCTGAGATTTCTTCACCAAGTATGTGGGAATTCAACAAGGGAATTTTTATTCCCTTGTGTCCCTAAAAGCCTTTCTTAATCTTCTATCAATTATAGCCATGAGGTTTCAAAATGTAGAAATTTTTCAGAAAGAATTCAATAAATTTCAGGTGGAATATTATCCATGTTATTAACTGCTATATTTTCCAAATTTCCTAGAAATTATGTGGAAACTAGTTTCTCTTAAAATGATTTAGCCCTAGTTATTGAGTTTAGTAAGTTAGAATCTTGCATATTTGACTAGTTATTCATGTCGCTTGATTATATCAGTATTGGGATACCCTTGTTGTTAAAATAAGTTGAAATCTCAGTTAAATGCATGCTAGTCTAGTTTCAGTCAGAATATTAGTATACCCCATATTATTCAAAAATGTCAACTGATCTGTTTAGCTATAGTCTTTTCTTGAGGTGGCAGTGGTGCCTCCTAGTTATCAGTTATTAGACGCAGATATTAGTTATCAGATTTTAGTTGGTTCTTTAGACGGTTACAATGCTTCCAGATAAGTAGCTCTGGCCAATCTTAGAACACCAGTTACAAAATTATATCTAATAAGACTCTCAGGGTATTTTCAGATAGGTATCCCTGACTTAGTATTGGACCCCAGTTTTGAGCTATCTACTTAGTAGTCAGCCTAAGACTATCCAGTGGAAGTAGGACTTAGCACCGAGTGGACCGGAGTTCCAGCGCACCGAGGTTCCCAGAAACTATGTTGCAACTGTAGGTTATTTCATTGGCCCTATGGCCCCATACTCGTGATCACCTAGCTCACAACTTTATACCCTAGCAGGGTATATTGGGTCCTACCGATGGGGTGTATACATCAGACTCCACGTCTAGCTCACGTGGTTATATGTCGGTTATAGAATCTCCCACTAGTCAGTACAATTTCAGTTTATCTTAGCTTAGTACAGTTTCAAATTTACTCAGTTCAGTATCGTTAGCTCAGATTAGTATCTTAGATTTAGGGAATGTTTATGACCACCAGTCAGGGTCATTATTGACCATCTCAGTTATATTTTAATTACCAGTTTCCAATATTTGAGTTGGTCATTGTATCTCCTTACAGTTCAATTATTTGTTCTTTTTGTTATATTTTCTCCCAATTACTCAGTACATTCAAAGTACTGATGCAGACCTTTGATGTTGTATCGTATTATGATATAGGTGTAGGTTCTCAGCCCAAACATCGTTAGGCAATTTCCTTCTGGTGATATCAGCAGCTGTAGTTGGTGAATCCTCATCTTTTAAGGACGATATTTCATTATTTAGTTATTTATTTTAGTTAGACTTTAGAATTAGCTGGGGCATCTCCCAACAACTCATCATTGTAGATTGCTTTCTACCATAGACTCAAACATTTAGTTTTTCTTTCAGATGTATTAACCTTTATCAGTTTGCTTTTTCTTAGATCATTTTATTATTTAAGCTTTTTTATGATTACTCAGATTACCAGTGCTATGATAGACCATGGGTTGGCTTGGGGTTTACTGTGACTCCAAGTACTGTATCTCATTCAGGGTATAAACTTAACTCATGGAAGACTTGGTATCAGAGCCCTAGGTTTAGAGTATCCTAAGATGTCTGAAAGCAGCATTAAGTAGAGTCCTTTTCATGGGTGTGAAGCGTGACACACTCTTGGTAGGGAGGTTATGAGACGTTAATAGGAAAAGTCACTTTTTGTTCATACTCCTTATCGTGCGTTGAAGTTGAATTCCAAAAATGTTCTCCTAACTCGTGCTCTATTCCATTTCAGTGAAACCATGCCTCCAAGAAGTGGAAGTGGAAGAAGGGACGGCAACGCTAACCGACCCGCCCCTCCAACGCAGTCCCGCAGGATGACCAAGTGTCCTCAGCGGAATTTAGAGCGGCAATCCAGTTGCTGGCTTAAACAGTCCCAAAGCAAGTAAACCAACAGGTGGTTCCAAGTTAACTCAAATGGATCTGCAGTGGCTTCCAGAGTTTGAGACTTCACTCGAATGAACCCTCTAGCCATTCATGAATCTAAGTGGGAGAGGACCCACAGGAGTTCATGGATGAGGTATAGAAGATCACCTGGATTATGGTGTTGGTTCCACTAAGAGTGCTGACCTGGCTACCTACCAGTTGAAAGGGGTAGCCCAGATCTGGTACGATCAGTGGAAAGAAGGGAGACCAACAAGAGTGGAACCGATAGAGTGGGAGGAGTTCACAGTAGCATTCCTAGACAGATTCTTCCCCTAGGAGTTAAGGGAGGCTAAGGTTGCAGAATTCATGAATTTGAAGTAGGGCAATAGGACGTGGAATAATATGCACTGGAGTTCACACGATTGCCAAGATATACTCCGAAGATGGTAGCAGATCCAAGGGCTCGCATGCTTAAGTTCATCAACGGAATATCAAACCTGGTCCTTAATAAGTGCAGGACTACGATGCTCATAAAAGACATTGACCTTTCTAGCTTCATCGTGCAGGCAAAAGATTGAGGTAGAAAAGTTGAAAGACACTGAGCAGGAGAATAAGCGGGCTAGGAATGGCCAATCAAATTATGGCCACCAGAGGTCTGGCAGTAGTAGCTGCCCACAACAGTAGCAGAGGGCTCCAACACCCATTTAGCCAGCACCCCTACTTTTTGGTCCTGCAAGGATCGGAAGGGTGGAGCATTTGGCTCATAGTCCTATAGTCACACTGCCAGCAACCATTACCCAGCTTTTCCTAAGTGTGACAAGAACCATATAGGGGAATGCCTTCAGTTTAGAGAAGGTTTCTTTGGGTGTGGATAGCTAGGTCACCAGCTTAGAGAATGCCCATCAGTAGGACAGAGGATGTCACAGTCTATCACTTCACCAGCTCCAGCAGGCTGACCAGCTCAACGGGCCAACACTTAAGGTACAAATGGCGATCAAAGCCAAAACTGTTTTTATGCTTTCTCCTCTCATTAGGATTAGGATAGCTCACGTGACGTGGTCATGGGTATGTTACATCTCTTCCATCTAGATGTGTATGCCCTACTAGATACAGGAGCTACACTATTGTTCGCGACTCCCTATGTAGCTGTCCAGTTTGAAATCAATCCTAAAGTCCTCTTAAAACCATTCTCAGTCTCTACCCCTGTTGGTGAGTCAACTAAAGCCAGCCGGGTGTATAGAAACTGTCCAGTCTCAGGATCGAATAAGGTCATTCCAATCGACCTAGTAGAGTTAGACATGGTTGATTTTGATCTCATTCTTCGCATGGACTGGTTACACTTCAGTTATGCCTTAGTTGACTGCAAAACTAGAGTGTTTAGATTTTAGTTCCCTAAGGAGCCAATTTTAGAGTGGATGGGTAGTAGTTCATCACCTAAGGGTCAGTTTATTTCCTACCTTAAGGCAAGTAAGCTCATTACTAATGGGTGCATTTATCATCTAGTTCGGGTCAAAGATTCCAACTCTAAGACCCCAACTATCCAGTCAGTTTCTGTTGTTAGCGAGTTCCCTAACGTGTTTCCCAAAGATCTTCCTAAAGTCCCTCTCGAATGGGAAATAGACTTCAGCATAGACCTTTTCCAAACACTCAACCCATCTTCATCCCTCCTTACAGTATGGCTCTAGCTGAGCTTAAGGAGTTGAAGGAGAAGCTAAAAGATCTTCTTGATAAAGGTTTCATCAGGCGCCACAACTCTCCATGGGGTGCTCCAGTATTATTCATGCGACAAAAAAATGGTACTCTCAGGATGTGTATCGATTACCTTCAATTAAAGAAAGTCACAGTTAAGAACAAGTATCCTTCATGGTTATGTCCTTTGGACTAACTAATGCCCCTGCAGCCTTAATGGACTTGATGAACAGAGTTTTCAAGTAGTACTTAGACATGTTCATCATTGTATTCATTGATGACATTCTGGTATACTCCAAAAACGAGGAGGAACATGCTAACCATTCGAGGATAGTGGTACAGATGCTCAGAGACCACCCGTTATTTGCTAAGTTATGCAAATGTGAATTCTGGTTGAAGTCTGTGACTTTCCTTGGTCATGTCATCTTGGGTGAGGGTATTTAGGTAGATCCTCAAAAGATAGTAGTGGTGAAAGACTAGCCAAGACCTAGTTCCCTAATTGAAATAAAAAGTTTCTTGTGTCTATCCAGTTATTACCGACGTTTTATGGAAGGATTTTCCTCTATTGCATCTCCTCTGACTAGGTTGACTCAGAAAAGGCGAAGTTTCAATGGTCATACGCGTGTGAGAAGAATTTCCAGGAGTTGAAGACTTGACTCATTACCTCCCCAATGTTAACCTTACTAGAAGGAGAATAAGGGTTCACTGTATATTGTGACTCCTCCAGAGTGGGACTCGGTTGTGTTCTGATGCAACGGGGTAAAGTGATAGCTTACACCTCTAGACAACTCAAGGTTCATGAAAGGAACTATATGAGTCATGACCTTGAGTTGGTAGCAGTGGTGTTTGCATTGAAAATATGGAGGCATTACCTTTATGGGGCTCACGTGGTTGTTTTCACCGATCACAAGAGCCTTCAGTATGTGTTCAGTCAGAAAGACTTGAATCTTCATCAGAGAAGGTGGTTGGAGCTATTGAAGCTCTATGACATGAGTGTACTATACCACCGGGGCAAGGCCAATGTGGTAGCTGGTGCCCTAAGCAGGATGTCCATAGGGAGCTGGCTCATATTGAGGAAAGTAGAAAGGAACTGGCAAAAGATATTCACAGGTTAGCTCGGTTGGGATTGCAGTTGTTTGATTTAGATGAGGGCGGAGTAGTAGTGCAGAAAGGATCAGATATCTCGTTAGTCGTTGAAGTTAAGTCAAGGCAGGATGAAGATTCCATACTGCTTAAACTAAAAAAAGCAGTTCTCAGAAAAGAAGTGGGGTTTTCTCCAAAGGGGGAGATGGTGTGCTTCGTTACCAGGGTAGAATATGTGTACCAGATGTAGGTGACTTAAGATAGCAGATATTGGCTGAAGCATACAGTTCGAGATATTCTATCCACCCAGGTGCCACTAAGATGTACCGTGATCTACGGGATATTTACTAGTGGAATGACATAAAAAGAGACATAGCAGAATTTGTGGCTAAGTGCTCGAACTGTGAACAGGTTAAAGTGGAACATCAGAGACCTGGGGGTATGACTCAGGATATCAGCATACCCACATGGAAGTGGGAAGAAGTGAATATGGACTTCATTACAGGTCTACCTCGTACTCGTCGGTAGCATGACTCAAACTGGGTAATAGTAGACCGAATGGCCAAGTCAGCACATTTCCTCCCAATTAAAGCTATAGACTCAGCTGAGGATTATGCTAGGCAATATATCTGGGAGTTAGTCAGACTACATGGGGTGGCCTTGCCTATGATTTCAGATAGACGTACCTAGTTCACCTTGCATTTCTAGAAGTTATTTCAGAAAGGACTCGGTACTCAGGTCAATCTCAGCACAACTTTTCACCCTCATACAGATGGACAAGCTGAGTGGCCTATCTAGACCATGGAAGATATGTTGAGAGCGTGTGTGATCAATTTCAAGGGAAGTTGGGATGATCACCTACCTCTCATCGAGTTTGCGTACAACAACAACTACCACTCTAGTATTTAGATGGCCCCGTTTGAGGCATTATATGGTAAGAGGTGTAGGTCTTCTATATCATGGTTTGAGGTTGGTGAAGCTACCTTGATAGGGCCAGACTCAGTTCATGAAGCTATGCATAAGGTGCAACTTATCAGGGAGGTTTAAAACAACGCAAAGCCGACATAAATCCTATGTTGATGTGAGGAGAAGAGAGTTAGAATTTGTAGTAGATGATTGGGTTTATCTGAAATTTCACCCATAAAGGGGGTGATGAAGTTGGGAAGAAAGGGAAACTTATTCTGAGATATTTGGGACCCTACAGGATTCAGAATTGAATTGACAGTATGGCATATGAGTTAGAACTACCTTTAGAGTTAGCTTCTGTGCACCCAGTCTTTCATGTGTCACTATTGAAGAAGTGCATCGGTGATCTAACTTCAGTTGTGCCACTAGACAGAGTAGGAGTGAAGGATTGTCTCTCTTATGAAGAGGTCCCAATTCAGATCCTTGACCATCAGGTTCGTAAGCTAATAAACAAGGAAGTTGTTTCTGTGAAAGTCTTGTGGAGGAACCAGCTAGTTGAGGGAGCCACATGGGAGGTAGAAGCGACATGATGGTCAGATACCCTCATTTATTTCCTCCCAGTTGAGTTCCAGCATCAGATACTAAATTTCTCCTCAATACTCTATTCAGTTCCGTACTCATCAGCTCTATTCAGATTTTCAATGTGCATTCTAGTTGCATCAACTCTATTAGCATGGTTAAGTCAGTTCGGAGTTAGTTACTACTTCAGAAACTAGTTCATAGTCTCAGTTTGGGAATTGCAGCTCTTTTCCTAGTTCCCCAACAGTTTTAGCCTTCATTCAAGGACAAATAATCCCAACAGGGAGATATTGTAACACCTCAAAACTTTTCTAGACCAAACTCAAACCTTGCAAGAAAAATCCAGAAGAAACCAGAAATGTTGCCTCATAACCATCGAGACAACGAGTCGTGGTCAGCTCCAATGACCCGTTGTCTCAGTCGTGGTCAGCCCTGCCTTGGTCCTTTGGGAATCAACGGGACATGGAAAAACCTATTGTGAGAAACAATGAGTCATACTATCACTACCCAACCAATGAGTCATCGTGTGGTATAATGACTCGTGGTGTGAGTCGTTAATTGGGACTCCCAGAAATCTTCTTCAATGACAACGAGTGGAAACAACGACCCATTGTATCACCCAATGAGTCATTGTGACCCCTTGTGGTGCCAAGTTCAGGGATGTTAAGAACTTCTCCAGTAGAGGTGACGATGCGACACAGCGACCCATTGGGTATACCAACGAGTTGTTGTATTGCCCCTTGTTAGGCTTCCCAGATTTTTCTTCCAGTGGCCACAGGAGGAACCAACGACCCATTGGTTCATCTGACGAGTCTTGTTCCCTCTCGTTGCCAGCTCCAGTGAGCCAAATATTCAGGCCCCAGGACCAATGACTGGTCCCAACGAGTCGTGGTCTCAACCAATGACTCGTCGAGTGACCCATTGGTCCCTGTCGGCAGTTTTTCTAGATTTTTCCCTAGGGATATTTTAGTAATTTCTTACCTTTTTAATCCCTACACTATTTCATTTTGGGTTATTTTTAGGGAATTTAGAGGGGTAATTGACATTATACTTCACCCCTCTCATTTCCTCAAAAGTCAGATTGTAAAAATTCTCTAAGAAAAACTCAAAGAAGGAGCTAGGGCAGTCAATTTTCTTCTCAGTTTTTCAAGGCATTTTCTCCGGTATTTCTTCATCAGGTATATGAAAATTTAACAAGGGAATTGTTCTTCCCTTGTGTACCCAACACCCTTCATTAATCTTCTATCAGTTATAGCCTTGAGGTTTTGAAATGTAGAAAGTTTTCAGGCAGAATTTGATAAATTTCAGGTGCAATATTATCCATGTTATTAGCTGCTATATTTTCCAAATTCCTAGAAATTATGTGGAAACTAGTTTCTTTTAAAATGACTTAGCCCTGGTTTCTGAGTTTAGTAATTTAGAATCTTGCATATTTGACTAGTTAGTCATGTTTCTTGATTCTATCAGTGTTGGGATTCCCTTGTTATTAAAATAAGTTGACATCTCAATTAAATGCATGCTAGTCCAGTTTCAGTCATAATATTAGTATACTCTGTATTATTCAGAAATGTCAATTGATCAGTTTGACTACAGTCTTTTCTTGAGGTGTCAATGGAGCCTCCCAGTTATCAGTTATTAGACTCAGATATCAATTATCAGATTTCAGCTGGTTCTTTAAACGGTTACAACCCTTCTAAATAAGCAGCTCTGGCCAATCTTAGAACACCAGTTATAAAATTCGGTCCAATAAGACTCTCAGGGTACTTTCAGATAGGTATCCCTGACTTAGTTTTGGACCCCAATTTTTAGGTATCAACTTAGTAGTCAGCCTAAGACTATCCAGTGGGAGTAGGACTTAGCACCGAGCGGATCAGGATTCCAGCACACTCAGCTTCCTAGAACTACGTTGCCACCGTAGGTTATTTTATTGCCCCTATGTCCCCATACTCGTGATCACCTAGCTCATGCCTTTATACCCTAACAATGTATATTGGGTCCTACTGATGAGGTGTATACATCGAACTCCACGTATAGCTCACATGGTTATATGTCGGTTATAGACTCTCCCATTAGTTAGTATAGTTTCAGTTTAGCTTAGCTTAGTACAGTTTCAAATTTACTCAGTTCAATTCAGTTTGGTACAGTTAGCTCAGATCAGTATCTCATATTCAAGGCATTTTTATGACCACCAGTTAGGGTCATTATTGACCATCTCAGTTATATTTTAGTTGACCAGTTTCCAGTATTTTAGTTGGTCATTACATGTGATTATAGTTCATTTATTTGTTATTTATGTTATATTTTCTTCCACTTAATCAATACATTCAATGTACTAACGCATACCTTTTATGCTATATCAAATTATGATGCAGGCACAGGTTCTCATCCCCAGCACCATTAGATGATATCAGCAGCTGCAGTTGGTGTGTCCTAAACTCATCATGTTTTGCTTTTAGATGTATAAACCTTTATCATTTAGCTTTTTCTTAGATGGTTTTATTATTTAAACTTCCTTTATAATTACTTAGATTACCCGTTCTATGATAGATCATGGGTTGGCTTGGGGTTACTTATGACTCCAAGTACCGTGTCTCGTCCAGGGTATAGACTCAAGTCGTGACATGAGGACTCACCACAGAAGTTGTTGAGACATAGCTGAGAGGATCTAACTGCAGTGCTGAGGCTGGGTACCTGAGTCTATATCATCA
Source organism: Datura wrightii (assembly GCA_035772735.1). Taxonomy (NCBI): domain Eukaryota; kingdom Viridiplantae; phylum Streptophyta; class Magnoliopsida; order Solanales; family Solanaceae; genus Datura; species Datura wrightii. Next base: position 13,268,427 of record JASDFA010000002.1, read on the forward strand.
GATGATATAGCATAAAAAGTATGCGTCAGTACTTTAAATGTACGGAGTATGCGAGAAGGAACTAAAACATTCATAAATTGAGTTATAGAAAGCTACACTATAATACTGTAAAAATATATTAAAAACTGAAGAGTTGAACTGAACTGAAGTCATAGCTAAACTAGACTGAACTATAGTGTGGTGTGGTATGGTATGGTGTGGAAGAGTTTATAATCGACATGTAACCACATGAACTAAACATGGAGTCCAATGTATACCCCCCATCGGAGAAGGCCCACTATACCATGCCAGGGTATAATAGCTAAACTGGATGATCATTGTCTGAAGCCCATTCAGACTAATAACCTACGATGGCAACGTAGTTCTAGAAACCAGGGTGCGCTGAACCCTGGCCCGATCAGTGCTAAGTACTACTCCCACCAAGAATCCTAATGGTGCTGATAGCTCCAACTGATATCCTAAGACTTAGGTCAGAACTACTTATCTAGAAGTGTTCTAAGAGACTAAGGACCTGAAAGAAACTAATGTTCTAAGGCTTGTTAGAGCTGCTTTATCTAATATCGTCGTAACCGTATAAAGAATGACTATTAAGATAATAAACTGAAATTACTGAGTTTATTGAATTTCTCAAGAGACTGATAAAAGTCAAACTGATCAACTGACATTCGGGGAAATACTAAGTGCATTCAACAATCTGGAAATACAAACATTAAATTGAAACATACATGTTAAGGAATTTTGCTCAAATAGCATTCGATAAAATATATACAATTTCAGACCAGCTATTAAATAACACAAAAATTCCGCCCAAGGATCATGCTAAAATCGATAAGTTGGGAGGCATCTACAAATTGAAAATAACATATCAGTCATAACATGATACTACACATAGAAACTGTAAACATTAGGGAGATAAAGAAATTCAACAACTAAAATAGAAACCCTATGTCATGATTTCTAGAATTTCAGGCTAGGGTTACTAAAGAATTTGGGACACAAAGGTGAGAAGAAACCTTTATTGAAGTCCCACATACCCGGCGTAGTAATTCCTTGAGAAGAAGCTTAGAAAATTTGAGGAAATTGGAAGCCCTAGCTTAGCTTGATAGAGAGTTTCCTTACAGCTTTATGGTTGTTCTTGAGGGTTTATGAGAAAATGAGAGGGAATGATTGACTCCCCCAATAAATCCTCTTCCAAATTACCCAAAAACTATGTAGTTTGGGCGACATCAAGTTTTTAGTGTCGTTGCCGTGGGCTTGAATATGTTTAATATTTCTTAGTTAGAATTTTATTTCACTGTTCTGTATATATTGTTTAGATTTCTATTTTTTTTCCTTTTTTTAAGTATTTGACCACTCATCTTAACACGATATCTTGGAATGTGAATGAGTTGAATTTTGGGTATTCATATTTTGATAATCCATGTCTGAATTATGGAGGACCTAACTTGTCGAAACATTGTAATACTTGTGATGTATGTGGTGGTTTGGATGGCCATTGGAGTTGTTTCCCAAAATTTCTCCTTCCCCAAGTCCCTATTACGATCCTCCTTTTGTTTTTGATGCTTACATGAATAATGAAGAGGATGAACATCATGCTCAAATGAGAAATATGGAAAAAAATGATCTTGGAGCATATAGAAGTAATGAGAGAGCAACTTACTAAACAGGGTGGAGCCTTAAAAAGGTTGAGTGCAAAGCTCACAGAGATGATGTCTGAGACTACAACTTGTACCAATTTGTAAGTCGCAGTATTAGTCAATACTCTAGAAGAACCTCAAGTGGAAGGGAGAATAGAGCTCAGACAAGAGATGGATCAAATTGGCTCAAGTATCCATGACCTGCATGATCTTTTGAATGAAATATTTGAGGCTTCTGAGGCCCAACTATAAAGTGTTGTGGATACCAGCCAATGCATGGAATAAGAAGAGGAATCCCAACCATTAGCAATTCTTTGGTGGTGGATGTCAATGTTGAGGAGGTGGATAAAATTGAGGATTTCAAGCACAATGAAGAAATGTGTGGCATAATGTCGGAGTTAGGACATATTGTTCCTCATTCTAAACACTTTTCGACATTGTGTTTGGGTGGCAACCTAGAAATAGAGCCATCCAAACCTATAGAGAGAGGTGTAGATGAGGAAAAATTCCCCTATACTCTAAAATTCATTATGCAAAAGACACATTATGACATCCCCACTTAAGGGCCAAGAAGTGAAAGAGGCAATCTCTATTACTTGGTCCCTTCATGTTTACACCACCGCCCCTTGAGCATAATTGAAAATTAGAAAAGAAACTAGGGGTGAAATTTATAAGTTCAAAGTGGAAGGAAAAGTGGTGATACTTGATGACGTCGTGTCGCGACATTAAGTCAGGCGCTTGTTGGGAGGCAACTCAATTTGTAATAGTGTGAAACAACTATCAACATAAATGAGTGGAAGCTAATTGCAAGAGCCTTATAAGGAGAAATAAAAATAATTGTAACAACACTTTGATACAATGCCGAATCTATCTAGACAAGTCTGAAAGCCTTCTACTAAATTGAGGAGTTGTTGGGACAAGTCCCCAGAAAACTCCTAAATTCTGAAAACTGAAGCATAACGAAAATGTAAACATAAATCATGTCCTCGGGAGATGAGGACTTATCACTAGCAGTTGAGAGGGAATGAAGCATATCTAACCACGAGGCTGAGTCAGGAAACCTGAACCTACATCATAAAATGATATAACACAAAAGGCGTGCGGTCAGTACTTTGAATGTACTGAGCATTCGAGATAACGTAAATAACTAAATATACAATAAGGAAATGAAAAAGTACATCGGCATAATTGATTTAACATGCAATGATCCTCATATGAGTCACATACACATATATGTATATGAAACTTTCCTTTGGATGTCATGTTTTGAAACATCATCGAACTCATGCATAAGGGTCAATTTCTGAACATTTAATAAGAAATGAACCTGAATCTAGCATCACACACTGTACTAGATCACTGCTGGTAACTGAGTCTGATTCTTATTATATTAAATCTGATGTAATCTGAAATCTGCGTAATACGGAACTGAATCATATTGATAACATAACTAAGGGAGTCATTCTCTGCTATGGATGAATCCTGACTGAGTTAGGGAGTCACTCTCTGCTATGGAGGATCCCGACTGAACTAGGGAGTCACTCTCTGCCATAGAGGATCCCGACTAAAATAGGGAATCATTCTGCTATGGAGGATCTCGACTGAACTAGGGAGTCACTCTCTGCTGTGGAGGATCCCGACTATAATAGGGGGTCACTCTCTTCTATGGAGGATCCCAAACTGACCAGGGGAGACATTCTCAGCTATGGAGAGTCTATGGCTGAGTAGAACATGAGGAGTACTGGTCCGACATTGTATATCTAGTCTATGATACTACAGCTAGTCAGAAACATGAACATACACTGGTTTCATCATACAATATTCATTTCTAAAGGACAGGGGCTATTTTTTACTAACAACAAGCCCAATATTCTGAAATATCGTTCTCATGCTTTATCATCATAATTCATATCTTCATGGAGCCATATAAATATTTCTTCAAAGGTCTTCAATTAGTGAGCATTTTAGATTCACATCATGCATAATACTTTCACACCATCTAAGTTCTGGATTCATATCATTCGACATATATCATAAAGTCATTCATGATCCATAGGTCTAATTTGTATATTAACATGCATACATTGATTCATGTATTATAGATTTACGAAAAGACATATACCTAAATCATAACTTATACATTTAGAACGAGATCATGGGATAAGCATACATTTTCATTTCATAAGACCCATTTCGAGATTTACCCCAATTCATGAGAAGGATGCATTAATTAAGACATTATTGTCGATTTACCTCATACCCAATCAGTTCCTTCAAAAATATAAGGAGAATACATATTTTACATTCAATTAATTGAGCCCATACGCTCTAATCTCATCTCAACATATTTTAGCAATTAGCGCACTCTAACTATTAGGGAATTCTTACAATCTTCACATATTTCATACATGGATGTGTGTCATGGATTCAATTGATTGAATAATAATAAAAACCCAATCATCATTCCAGCCCTTTCATGAAGAACATTCTGATATCATACATTTTTACCATCTCGCACATAATTCAAGACATTCAAATAGTTTATAATCACAATTAGCTCATAATTCTAGTGGATTTTAGAAATCAAGAAAACATTGAAGAAATCACCCATCAATTTAAACCCTAGGTCATGCTTTTCTAGAATAATTGAAATTGGGCTTTTGATAAAACATTTATGGGCACAAGGATGGAAGAATATCCTTGTTGAAAAACCCGCATACCTGCTTCGAAGAATCTCCCACTTGAACCTGACCTTGTAGTCTTTGAGTAATCCCTTGAAGAATCCTTGAACCTTGAGAGAGAGGAGGAAGAAGGGTTTGAGAGAGTATCATGAGAGATTAGACTAGAAGAAACCCTTAAAAACGTCCCAAATAATTCTCAAAAAGACTTAGTTTAGAAGTTAGGAACATAGAATTTTACGAAAACACCCCTAAAACTTCGCCAAGAAAAGGGACCATGCCAGTCCTCGCGAGGGACGTCATGACTCATGAGTTACTGGATGAGTCGTGAGTCCAATCCGTGAATTCTACTGGAATTTTCGCCAAATTTTGCCACTTAATGAGTCACTTAACGATTCGTGAGGTAACTTAATAAGTCACTAACTAGTCATGAATTCCCCTGTGGAAATGACGTTTTCCAGCAATTTTGGCCACCTAACGGGTCACTTAACGAGTTGTTAGGTGACTTAACGAGTCACCTAACAAATCGTTCTGTTTTGCTGATGCAGTTTCACCAAAAGTCTCATAACGTTTTACTCCGAACTCCGATTAATGCAAGGTCGGATGTGTTGGAAAGAAGACTCAAATAGATTCAATTTGATATATTTAATCACCCAAAAACAATTTGTAAAGTGGTATCTATAGTCGTTATAAGTTGACCCTTGCTAGAACTTTTGCGAAAACTCAATCAATAAAAAGGTTCTCAACTCAACTTTGTGCTAGAAGTTCCTTATGACCTTAATTTGCATCCGTTGCACTTACAACACTTGGGAATTGATATTAACACCTAGTATCCATAGAATTCATTGGGCTCGAACCTATCCATACATCTAGAACGGTTCCAAACTTAGACCAAAAGTCCGGGGCATTGAAATATCTCAACTCACTAGTTTATGATCTAGTCTTAGAGACTTTTGGGGTGTTACAATATCTTCCCCTTGGGAATACTCACCTCGAATGTAGGCTAAACTTGGTAAAGAATTAGGGAAAGAATTGATATCACAAATACCGAACATTTACAACTGACACTGATGGAGTATCTGACTCCGGGCTAATCTTATATAGATGAAATAAATATCTGAATCATACATGCATGCTAAGACATGAGAGGGACTGAAAGATATGGAGGTGACATGGAACTAGGTACAACACTGAGAAGGATTCTTCCACTTTAACTAGCACTGAACTGATGTGGACTGAGCCTTCGCTCTCAAATCACATTTTATTACAGGGTTAGAATTCATAATATCTGATCTGACTTCAACTAAAGGTCTCATGAGCATGAATCATTCATGAAATCTAAAACTGAGCACATACATGAGATAACCTGAGCCTATTGAGCTACTAAGCATGTTCAAGCGATTGAGTTCGAGCTGATCATATTGGGATACATGAATTAACACATATAACTAATTCGTAACACAAAAATGACCCTAAAGGATTCGTGAAGTAAGATCGACATCGCTGTCTGAAGCGGTTATCTAGAACTTCTGGGAGTCCGCACATAGGGATGGGCATAACTCAGCTTCAATTGAACTACTAGAGAAATTATCTGAACTTGAAGGGGTTGACATATCATGACTGTTAGGGTTAGAACTCCCCTACTATCAAATCCAAGATCCAACTAGGTTCACATACTTACCATCTCCCCCTTATCTTTAAGCCATCATTTTGAGCCTCCTGAATATTTCTCAAGGTTGGGACTAATTCACTAACTCGTAGCTCCCCCTTTCACCTCTAACCATCACAACCAGTCTTATGTTAAAAGCTATTCACATCATACATCGACAATCTCTTCTCAAAGACAACCAAAAGCTCCTTATTTAATACTGGGGTTCTGGGGCTAGGAACATACAAAGAGTTATGCAAGATTCACAATATACATGTGGCTACTACTGGGGACTTGCCCTTATCCTGGTGTGCTGATACGAATAGGAGCAATTTTGATGACGTCCGCTACCTGGGCTAGATGATGCACCCTACTGAAATGGGTGGGCTATCGGAGCAACTGAAGAGATGGCTGAGGATCTACTCTCGCCTTGATTTACCGCTGCATAATCTCATTGCTTATGGCCCGACAGGATGCACCAGAAACAAACATCTGATCCAGCCATACATTCTCCTAAGTGGTACTTCCCACAGTTAGTACACATTGAATACGTAATCTCCTTTACTCTAGGTTTGTACGGAGTACTGACCGTAGAAAATGCTGGGGCTGCTGATTTCTTCTGGGAAAGTGAGTGGTGTCCACCACTTGTCCTTGGCGAAGAGAACTCTGAATCTCCTATCCTGGCCCTCTTGGCCTCTCTCTCCTTTGCCTTCACTTGCTCCGTCTCCATTTTTTGTGTGAATATCACCAAACATGAGAAGTATATATCCCTGTGCAACATGGCAGTCCTACAATCTTTAATCAAGGAGTCTCACACTCCATTCCCGAACCTACTCATTCGGACCCTATGGTCCACTATCGTCTCTGGGGCATACTTGGATAACCGGGTAAATTCCAACGCATACTCTTGAACTGTCATGTCATTCTGTTTCAGGTTGACGAACTCTGCCGCCTTAGCCTCTCTCAACTCTCTAGGGAAAAACCTGTCCAGGAACGCAGTGTTAAATTCATCTCAACCTATGGAGCCTGCTCCAATCCCTCGACTGTCCCTTCACTAACAAAACCATATGTAAGCAACTCCTTTTAGCTGGTAGGAGGCTAAGTCTGTGATCCCAATTCTCTTCACCTCTATGATGTGGGTAATCTTCTGAATTTCTTCCAAGAACTCATATGGGTCCTCGTCTACCTTTGTCTCCAAGAACTCGAGTGGGTTCATTCGGAGAAAATCCCTCACCCTTGCACCGCTACATTCCCATTCTAGGGAATACGAGCCATTGCTTGCTGATTAATCTGGGCAGTCATGGCCTGTGCCAACATATTAAGAGTTGCCCAGGACTTGACATTGTTAACATGCTCGTCCATCGGGTTTACCGGGACTGGTGGTACCTACTAGCCGTCATTACTATTTCTCCTTCCATTTGGTCATCTAGGAGGCATTATCTGCAAACGCGTAAAGTACGAGTCAGGGAAGGAACTATTCAGGGATTCATACTCTACGCACGATAAGAATCATGAAGAAAAGGGAACATTCCGAAAACATCTCATAGCCTCCTCGTCATGAGTGTGGCGCACTTCACATTAATGAAGAAGACTTTACTTAACGCAACTTTCAAACACCCTAGGACACTCTAAACCCTTGCTCTGACACCAAGTTTGTCACAACCCGAGTTTACACCCTATTTGTAACACGGGACAAGGAACCCCAAAAGACTCTTAGTCGACCCATGGCATAATCATAGCATATCACTTAACACTAGAAACAACTATCAACATAAATGAGCGAAAGCTAACTGCAAGAGTCTAATAAGGATTCATGAGAACAATTGTAACAACACTTTGATACAACGCTGAATCTATCTAGACAAGTCTAAAAGCCTTCTACTAAACAGATGAGTTGCTGGGATAAGCCCCCAGCTAACTCCTAAATTCTGAAAACTGAAACATAACAAAAATGTAAACATAAATCATGTCCTCGGGAGATGAGGACTTATCACTAGCAGTTGAGAGGGAATGAAGCATATCTAACCACGAGGCTGAGTCAGGAAACCTGAACCTACATCATAAAATGATATAACACAAAAGGCGTGCGGTCAGTACTTTGAATGTACTGAGCATTCGAGATAACGTAAATAACTAAATATACAAATATACAATAAGGAAATGACAAAGTACATCGGCATAACTGATTTAACATGCAATGATCCTCTTATGAGTTACTTACACATATATGTATATGAAACTATCCTTTGGATGTCATGTTTTGAAACATCATCGAACTCATGCATAAGGGTCAATTTCTAAACATTTAATAAGAGATGAACCTGAATCTAGCATCACACACTGTACTAGATCACTGCTGGTAACTGAGTCTGGTTCTTATTATATTAAATCTGATGTAATTTGAAATCTGCGTAATATGGAACTAAATCATACTGATAACATAACTAAGGGAGTCATTCTCTGCTATGGAGGAATCCTGACTAAGCTAGGGAGTCACTCTCTGCTATGGAGGATCCCGATTGAACTAGGGAGTCACTCTCTACCATAGAGGATCCCAACTGAAATAGGGAATCATTCTTTGCTACGGAGGATCTCGACTGAATTAGGGAGTCACTCTCTTCTATGGAGGATCCCAGAATGACCAGGGGAGACATTCTCGGATATGGAGAGTCCCTGGCTGACTAGAACATGAGGAGTACTGATCTGACATTGTATATCTAGTCTATGCTACTACATCTAGTCTGAAACATGAACATATACTGCTGTCATCATACAACATTCATTTCAAAAGGACTTGGGCTACTTTCTACTAACAACAAGCCCAATATTCTGAAATATCATTCTCATGCCTTATAATTATAATTCCTATCGTCATGGATCCATATCAATATTTCTTCAATGGTCTTCAATTAGTGAGCATCTTTAGATTCACATCATGCATAATACTGTCACAACATTTATGTTCCAAATTCATATCATTCTACATATATCATAAAGTTATTCACGATCAATAGGTTTAATTTGTATGTTAACATGCGTACATTGATTCATATATTATAGATTTACAAAAATCTATATACTTAAATCATAACTTATACATTTACAATGAGATCATGGGAGAAGCATATATTTTCATTTCATAAGACCCATTTGAGATTTACCCCAATTCATGAGAAGGATGAATTAATTAAGCCATTATTGAGATTTACCTCATACCAAATCAGTTCCATCGAAAACATAAGGAGAATACATATTTTACATTAAATTAATTGAGCCCATACGCTCTAATCTCATCTAAACATATTTAGCAATTAGCACTCTAACTATTAGGGGATTCTTACAATCTTCACATATTTCACACATGGATGCGAGTCATGGATTCAATTGATTGAATAATAATAAAAACCCAATCATCATTCCAGCCCTTTCATGAAGAACATTCTGATATCATACATTTTTACCATCTCGCACATAATTCAAGACATTCAAATAGTTTATAATCACAATTAGCTCATAATTCTAGTGGGTTTTAGAATTCAAGAAAACATTGAAGAAATCACCTATCAATTTAAACCCTAGGTCATGCTTTTCTAGAATAATTGAAATTACGCTTTTGATAAAACATTTTGAGGCACAAGGATGGAAGAATATCCTTGTTGAAAAACCCACATACCTGCTTTGAAGAATCTCCCACTTGAACTTGAACTTGTAGTCATTGAATAATCCCTTGAAAAATCCTTGAACCTTGAGAGAGAGAAGGAAGAAGCTTTGAGGGAGTATCTTGATAGATAAGTGATTAAACTAGAAGAAACACTTAAAAACGTCCCAAATAATACCCTAAATGATGTAGTTTAGAAGTTAGGAACATAAGATTTTATGAAAACACCCCTAAAATTTCACAGGAAAAGGGGCCCTGCCAGTCCTCACCAAGGACATCATGACTCGTGAGGTACTGCATGAGTAGTGAGTCCAATCCGTTAAGTCCACTGAAATTTTCACCAAATTTTGCCACTTAACGAGTTACTTAATGATTCATGAGGTGGCTTAACAGGCCACTAGTCGTGAAGTCCCCTATGAAAATGAAGTTTTCTAGGAATTTTTGCCACCTAACGGGTCACTTAACGAGTTGTTAGGTGACTTAACGAGTCACCTAACAAATCGTTTTGTGATGCTGATGCAGTTTCACCAAATTTCTCATAACTTTTTAGTCCAAAATCCGATCGATGCAAGGTCATGTTGGAAAGAAGACTCAAAGGGCTTCTATTTGATATATTAAATCACCCAAAAATACTTTGTAAAATGGGATCTATAGTCGTTATAATTTGACCCTTGCTAGAACTTGTACGAAAACTCAATCGGTAAAAAGGTTCTCAACTCAACTTTGTTCTAGAAGTTCCTTATGACTTTAATTTTCATCCATTACACTTATAACACTTGGGAATTGATATTAACACCTGGTATCCATAGAAATAATTGGGCTTAGACCTATCCATACATCTAGAATGGTTCCAAACTTAGCCTAAAAGTCTGGGGCATTGAAATATCTCAACTAACTAGTTCTGGATCTAGTCTTAGAGACTTTTGGGGTCTTACACCTTGATCCCCATTTAGTTTAAATACAAGTTGGCATAATTGTATTTGATGTTCTCCTGCGACCATTGAGATTAGGTGTTAGGGTGCATGAGATAGTTCTTTGATACTACGGATAGTGCAAGAAATGGGATAGTAACTTGTAGCTAACAACCACAGGAAGAATCATGCTAGTTTAATTATGTCTAAAAAACTCAACCTGAAACCAACCAAGTGCCATTACCCTAGTTTGTCATCTTTATCGAAATACAATCAAGCTTGAATTCATTTGTAGTTAATCTTTACATTTGAAGTTTAGTAGTTTAATTTTCCAAACCAATCTCCAAATTATTTGTTTCGTAGATTAGTGAAATCAAAGTGACAAATTATAATGATTAAATTGATAAGTCCTTGTGGGTACAATATCTGGACCTAACAATCCTATATTACTTGACGAACACATGCACTTGGGCGACATCAATGGTCTAGAATCATAACAGAAACTTCTTGCAAGAGAGACTATCCTTTACACCCACTCTCTCTAATGGCACAACCAATGCTGGATGATCGATGTATTTATTCAACAGACACACATGGAAGATTGGGTATACCAATGCTAACTCAGCAGGCAACTCCAACTCATAAGCTCCAATTCAAATGTGTCTCATGATTTTTTAGGGACCAATATATCTAGCACTGATATTTCCTTTCATTTTGAATCTCATCACCCTTTTCAATGGTGAAATGTTCAAGTATACCTAATCATCCATAGCAAACTCCAACTCCCTTCTCCTCACATTTGCATATGATTTTTGTTGGCTTTGAGCTATTTTCATCTAATCCCTGATAAGTTGAACCTTCTTCATAGCCTCATGTACTGAATCAGGTCCTATCAAGGTAGTTTCACAAAGCTCAAACCACCCTATGGGAGATTTGCACCTCCTACCATATAATGCCTCAAATGGGGCCATCTAGATAATAGAGTGATAGATGATGTTGTATGCAACTTCAATAAGAGGTAAGTGATCATCCCAACTTCCCTTGAAGGCCATCACACATGACCTCAACATATCCTTCAATGTTTTAATCATCTGTCAGCCTATCTATCGTTCTATGGGTGGAAAGCTATGCTGAGCTTCACCTGAGTGCCAAGCCCTTTTTGAAATGACTTCTAGAAATGTGAGGTGCACTGAGTACCCCTATCTGAGATGATGGACAAGGGAACCCCATGCAGTCTAACTAACTCCTAGATGTACAATTTAGCATAATCCTCTATTGAGTCTGTAGTCTTAACTAGTAGAAAGTGTGCTGACTTAGTCATCCAGTCGACAACCACCCAAATGGATTCATGCTATCAGCGAGTACGAGGTAGACCTGTGATAAAGTCCATATTCACTTCTTCCCACTTCCAAGTAGGAATACGAATATCCTGAGTCATACCCTCAGGTCTCTTATGTTCAACCTTGACCTGTTGGCAATTTGGATACTTAGCCGCGAATTCTACATTGTCCTTCTTCATGCCATTCCACCAGTAGTTTCGTGTAGATCACGATACATCTTGGTGGCACCTGGGTGGATAGAGTACCTGGTGCTATGCGCTTCCATTAGTATCCGCTTCCTCAAATTGTCTACATCTCAAACACACAACCCGCCCTGGTAACCAAGTACACCATCTCCTCTTTTGGAGAATGCTTCCACCTCTTTTCTTAGAACTACTTATTTCAACTTGAGCAAAATTGGGTCTTTATCCTGCTTTGACTTAACTTCTACCACTAGGGAGGATTCTGACCCACTATTGACTATGACTCCTCCATCTACCAACTAGACCCCTAACCAAGCCAGCCTGTGAACATCCCTCACCAGCTCTTTCTTACCATCCACAACATGAGCAACACTTCCCATAGACAATATGCTGAGGGCATTAGCCACTACGTTGTCCTTACTCAGGTGATACAAAATTCTCATGTCGGTCTTTCAACTACTCTAACCACCTTCTCTGATGCAGATTCAGGTCCTTCTGGCTGAACACATACTACAAAATTTTGTGATTAGTAAAAACATCCACATGAACCCCATATAGATAGTGTCTCCAAATCATCAATGTGAACATCGTCGCTGCCAATTCAAGATCATGAGTTGGTAGTTCTTCTTATGAACTTTGAGATATCTGGAAGCGTAAGCTATGACTTTGCCATGTTGAATTAAAACGCAACCTAGGCCAACTCTAGAGGAATCACAATAGACCACAAACCCGTTTGAACCTTCTAACAGAGTCAGGACTGGGGCTATAGTGAGTCGAGTCTTTAACTCCTGAAAACTTTTCTCACACTCATCAGACCACTGAAACTTCACCTTCTTCTGAGTTAGTTTGGTCAAAGGGGAGGCAATGAAGGAGAATCCTTCAACGAACCATCTATAATAACTGGCTAAGCCCATGAAACTCCTAATGTCTGATAGAGCAGTGGGTCTTTGCAATCCTTGACTGCCACTATCTTTTGAGGATCCACCTGGATACCCTCTGTAGAGACCACATGGCCGAGGAAGGCAACCGATTTTAGCTAGAATTCGCACTTGTTGAATTTGACGAACAACTCGCGGTGCCTGAGAATCTGCAGAACTATTCTCAAATGGTCTGCATAATCCTTCTCTATTCTAGAGTAAACTAGAATATCGTCTATAAAGACAATAATAAACATGTCCAGGTAGGACTTGAATACCCTATTCATTAGATACATAAAAGTTGTAGGAGCATTGGTTAGTTTAAAAGACATAACTACAAATTCATAGTGACCTTACCGAGTTCTAAAGGTTATTTTTGGAATGTCACATTCTTTGACCCTGAGCTGGTGGTATCCTGATCTAAGACCTATCTTGGAAAAAAAACTAGCTCCTTGAAGTTGGTCAAATAAGTTTTCAATCCTTTGTAGAGAATACCTATTCTTGATTGTGACTTTGTTTAGTTGATGGTAGTCGATACACATTCTGAGTGTACCAACTTTCTTTCACATGAATACGACTGGGGCATCCCATGGAGAGATATTGGGTCTCATAAACCCCTTGTCTAGAAGGTCTTTCAGGTGTTTCTTCAACTCTTCAAGCTCTGCTAGAGCCATTCTACAAGGAGGAATAAAGATAGGATGGATATTTGGAAGAAGGTCTATGCCAAAGTCTATTTCTCGCTCGCTCAAGACTTTGGGAAGGTCTTCCGGGAACATATCAGGAAACTCCTGTACAACTAGAACCGACTGAAGTGTTGGGTCTCAAAACTAGAACCTTTGACCCTAACAAGGTAGTAGAAGTACCCCTTAGAAATCATATTCCTAGCGTTAAGGTATGATATGAAATGACCCGCGGGCGTTGAATTACTATCCTTCCACTCTAGGACTGGTTGGTTAGGAAACTAAACCTTGACAACCTTAGTTCTGCAATCAACTGAAGCATATCAAGAATACAGCCAGTCCATGCTAAGGATGAGGTCGAAGTCGACTGTATCTAGCTCTAATAGATCAACTAAAGAGAATTTATTCAACATCGTGATTGAACAATTTCTATACACTCGACTAGCTCTAACTGACTCACCAACTAGAGTAGAAACTGAAAATGACTCTGAGAGGATTTCTGCACTAATATTGAACTGGACTAAATTTTAAGGAGTCATAAAGGAATGTGTGGCTCCTAGATTTAGTAAAGCATATACATCAATGGGGAAAAGGCATAATATACCAGTAACCACATCAGGTAAGTTCTCTTGATCCTGCCAGAAAGATAGAGCGTAGAAACGGTTTTGGCGCTGACTGCGACCTATACCTGAGGTGGTGTCCTGTTGGGCTGGACGTCCTTGCGGAGCTACTTATGTGGTGGATTAGGCCTTTCCCCATCCTGCTGATGGTTAATCCCTCAATTTGTGACCCAGCTGGCCATACCCAAAAAACCATCCCTGCCCAAATGACATTCCCCTAGATGATTTTTGCCACACTTAAGACATGCTTGAAAAGTGTTGCTGCTGGAGACATGGCTCTGGGACTGGGAGCCTGGTGTCCCACCCCTCTTATCTTTGATGGGCCTAAGAGTTGGAGCACTGGCTGAGGAAGGTATTGGAGGCTTCTTCTACTGCTAAGGGCAATTACCACCTCCCGACCTCTGCTGGGAATACTCAATTCGATAGGTTCTGGCGCATACTCTCCCTCTCTATCTCCTTTAACTTTTCTACCTCTAGCCGCTATGCATAAATGATGAGACATGAGAGGTTTGTATCCTTAATAAGTATGGCGGTCCTACACTACTTGACAACCAAGTCTGAGATTCCATTAACAAATTTGAGCATGCAAGCACTAGGCTCAGCGACCATTTTTGGAGCATATCTCGATAGTTGAGTGAACTTTAATGCATTTTCCTGTACTGTCATGTTGTTCTGCCTCAAGTTCATAAATTTGCCAACCTTAGCTTCTCTCAACTCCCAAGGAAAGAACCTATCTAGGAATGCCGTAATGAACTCATCCCATTCCATCAGACCTGCACCGTTTTTCCTTCCTTTAATTCCTTGTACCAAATCTTATCCACCCCTTTTAGCTTGTAGGAAACTAGATTAGCATATTCTATAGGGGTAACACCCATGATTTAGGTGATATTTTGCACCTCATTAATGAATTCCTACGGCTCTTCAGAAACCTTAGACCCGTGAAATGCTGGGGGATTCATTCGCGTGAAATCCTCAACTGTGGTAGCAGCTGCAGACCCATTTGTGTTGATTGGTACAACGACGTGCTGATTGACCAGATTGGTCATTTCCTGAGCTAGTATCTGAATAAAGGCCTAAAACTCTACATAGGACACCTAGTTGTTCTGAGGTGCTGCTAGAGCTGGTGGGGTTAGCCGGTTAGCGTTTCCAGTCCTCGTTCCATTTCCCCTTCTTGGAGGCATTGTAAACTAAAAAGGGTAAAGTACGAGTTAGAAGGATAACTTTTGAATCAAACTCAATGCATGATAAGAATCATGAATAAAGAGAATTTTCCTAAGAACGCCTTGTAGCCTCCTCCTCATAAGTGTGGTGTGTTTCACACCCATATAAAAGACTCTACTTGATGCAACTTTCAAACATCCTCAGATACTCTAAACCTGAGGCTCTAATACAAAGCTTGTAATGACCTAAGTTCACACCCTGGATACGATACGGTTCTTAGAGTCACAAGTGACCCAAAAAAACCCGGTAGAGAATATTCTACTAAAACTGATCTACTAAGAATAATCATAAAAGAGCAGAAGCTGATAAAATAAATAATTGTTTTTCAATAAATGACAAAATCTAAAGTAGTCTAAAAATCTAGCTGAATCTATAAATATTGTCTGAAAGCCTTCTAACATAAACTGATGAGTTTCTGGGACAAACCCCTAGCTAACTCTAATATCTAAACTGAAATAATAAAATAAAACTATAAATGGGAGTCTGGCCCTCGACAGATGAGGACTCACCACAAAAGCTGCTGGGATATAGTTGAGAGGATCTAACCGCAATGTTGAGGCTGGGTACCTGAGTCTATATCATAAAATGATATAGCATAAAAAGTATGCGCTAGTACTTTGAATGTACTAAGTATTCAAGAAGAAACTAAAACATACATAAACTGAGTAATTATAGAAAGCTATACTATAATACTGTAAAAATAGACTGAAAAGTAAAGAGCTAAACTGAACTGAAGTCATAACTGAACTGGATTTAATTGTACTGTGTTGTGCTATGGTATAGTGTGGTGTGGTGTGGTATGGGAGAGTCTATAATCAACATGTAACCATGTGAGCTAAACGTGGAGTCCGATGTATATGCCCATTGGAGAAGGTCCACTATACCTTGTCAGGATATAGTACCTGAACTGGGTGATCACTGTCTGAAGACCATTCGGGCTAATAGCCTATGATGTCAGTATAGTTCTGTGAACCTGGGTACACTGAATCCAGACCCGCTCAGTGCTAAGTACTACTCCTATAGAGAATGTTAACTGTGTCTAATTGTGCTCATAGTTCGAACTGATGCCCTAAGACTTAGGTCAATACTACTTATATGGAAGTTTTCTGAGACTCTAAGGACTTGAAAGAAACTATGTTCTAAGACTTGTCAAAGCTGCTTTATCAAAAAGCGCCGTAACAGTCTAAAGAACGACTACAAAGCTGATAAACTAAAATTACTGAGTTTACTAAATTTCTCAAGAGAATGATAAAAGTCAAACTGATCAGCTTCCATCCAGGGAAATACTAAGTGCATTCAACAATATGGAAATACTAACTTTAAATTGAAACATACATGCTAAGTAATTTTTCTCAAATAGAATTCCATAAAATATATAGCCTTTTAGACCAGCTATTAAATCACACAGAAATTTAGCACAAGGATCACGCTAAAATTGATAAGTTGGGAGGTATTTACAAATCGAAAATAAACATATCAGTTGTAACATGAAATTACACATGGAAACTTAAATCTTTGGGAGTTAAAGAAATTCAACAACTAAATTGAAACCCTAGGTCACGATTTCTAGACATCAGGCTATGGTTACTAAAGAATTTGGGACACAAAGGTGAGAAGAAACCTTAATTGAAGTCCCACATACCAGGAGTAGAAATTTCTTAAGAAGAAGCTTGGAAGATCTGAGGAAATTTGAAGCCCTATTTTAGCTTGAGAAAAAGTTTCCTTGAAGCATTATAGATATTATTGAGAG
Organism: Datura wrightii; assembly: GCA_035772735.1. NCBI lineage: Eukaryota > Viridiplantae > Streptophyta > Magnoliopsida > Solanales > Solanaceae > Datura > Datura wrightii. The sequence goes on from JASDFA010000002.1 coordinate 13,285,669, forward strand.
TTTAGGAGAGAATGAGAAGGAATGATCGACTCCCCCCTAAATCCTCTTCCAAATTACCCCAAAACTACATAGTTTATGACTTAGAAGAGTGGGAATGTATGAAAATACTCATGGGAAATAATTTTTAAATCTAAAAATCTTGGGTCGCAACACGTCTGATGGGATAAGTGATAGACCGTTGCAAGCCTGATGGTCCATCATCTCCACCATTGGGCTTAAGTAGAATTACCCGAAAATTTGCCCTAAGTGATGGTCCAAATGACGGGCCGTCGCTTGACAGATGGACCGTTGCCTCTCTAGTCATACTGAAATAGTCGGCTTGGAAATCTCGGTCCAGGTGACGCTTACCATGACAGGTTGTCAGTCATTTGATGGTCCATCGCTCACTCTGTCACCCTCAAGCTTATGGGACTAGACCTCAACAGAACCAGTGCCTTAGTTTCACTGTCAAAGGTATGACGACCCATCACTTCCCCCGTCACTCTGCCACTAGGTCTCCAACTGTCATTTTTTTGCTGCAATATTTCACTTCGGGGGTCTGAGGTATTACAATACATCACTGTGTTATTTGATGTCAAAGAAGGATGCTAATGCGAGGCTAATCAGATAGGTGTTTCTCCTACAAGAATTTGAGTTCGAGGTAGAGGACCGAAAGGGGACCAAAAATCTAGTGGCTAATCACTTATATAGATTGGAGGTAGAAACAAGATTGAAGGATGATGTTGATATTGATGATACTTTCCCTGATGAGAAGGTGTTAGCTACATCACAAGATCTGATCACATGGTTAGCTAAGTATGTGAATTAGTTTATGAGTGACATGATTCTTGCAGACTGACCTCCTAGTAAAGGAAGAAGTTGCTATCAATGTACGAAGAATCTATTGGGATGAGCCATATTTCCTCTATATTTTTGCAGATGGGATAATTCACAGATATGTCCTAGAAGTTGAGATGATGAGTACTAGAGGCCTGCCACTAATCCCTAGTTAGGGGTCATCACAGCGGTATCTGGAGTATACTTAAAATTCTGCAGTGCGGGTATTATTGGCCCATAATCCATCAGGATGCTCATGATTTTGCCAAAGAATGTGACCAATGCCAAATACAAGGGGGATTCCCTCATAAGAATGAGCTACTATTAACCCCAATCCTAGAGGTGGAGTTATTCGATGTGTGGGGTATTGACTTCATGAGCTTGTTTGTGAGCTCGTACGGGATGAAGTATATTCTGGTGGTTGTGGATTACGTATCAAAGTGGGTGGAAGGAATTGCACTCCCTAAAAATGATGGGAAGAGTGTTACGACATTCCTGAGAAAGCACATATTTGCAAGGTTTGGTACTCCTAGAGCCATCATTAGCGACGGTGGATCTTACTTTTATAATCGCCTCTTTAGAGCTTTTCTTGAAAAATATGGTGTGAAGAACAAGGTGGCAACACCTTATCATACTCAGTCAAGCGGATAAGTGGAGGTATCCAACAGGGAGATTAAGACTATCATGGCTAAAATAGTGAACACCAATAGAATGGACTGGTCTTGGAAGCTGGATGATGCACTCTAGCATATTGGACACCTTGTAAAACCCCTATTGTTACCTCACCACATCAGCTAGCATATGGCAAGTATTGCCATTTATTGGTAGAGCTTAAGCACAAGGCATCATGGGCACTCAAGAAATTCAACCTTGATTGGGAAGAAGCTTCCAAGTTGAGGCTGGATCAGTTGAATAAGTTGGATGAGTTCCGACACCGAGCCTATGAGAGTGCAACATATACAATGAAAGAATAACCACGATCGGAAGATTGTGAAGAGAGACTACAATACTGGTGACTTGGTCTAGCTGTTTAACTCTAAACTCCATTTGCATCCAGGAAAATTGAAGTCTAGATGGATGGTTCCATATAGGGTGGTGGAAGTGTTTCATATGGTGCCAGTGAACTGGAGAACAAAGATGCCAAGAGATTCAAAGTGAATGGCCAGAGGGTGAAGCAGTATCTAGGAACCATTGACGACATGAATGGAATTGAGTCGATGTATCTTGACGAAGCTTGAACAGTCAAGAGGCTTGCATCATGCCATTACATTAAATCAGGCACTGCATGGGAGGTAGCCCATGAGTGGTTGGTGAAGTTTGCGTAGCCGACAGAGGATAACAAGAGCGGTTAGAGTGCCACAGGTATGTCCTTTACCTAATTTTTATTTCACTGCTTTGGGGACAAAGCACGATCTTTTTGAAGGGGTATCTATTTTTGTTTTTGTTCATCCAAAAATTTTTGTTTTTGTGTTTCTTTTCCCTTGGACAAGCTATCTAGTAGAACAAATATATTTAGAATGTTTTTATTTTGGTTAACTAGGAGTAATATAGGAGTATTTAATAGCCAATTAAATGCACATGTATTGTGATGTCTTATAGTTTCTTGAAAAATGACCCCTTTTTAAACTTGTTTTTGTGATTAGCATGACATTTGGAAGATTAGCATGATTAACTATAGTGTAGATGTGCATAAACCAGACAGGTAATGTGATGCAACCCTGTACTTTGTGTGAGTGAGTTTTTCCATAGTTCGATGTTGTGTAGATGATATAGAGCTTGACTTATTAATCTTTGCTTAGATTAGAGGATAGTTAGTTAGGAAAGGATCATAGGCCATTTTTGACTTAGCTCACTTTTAGCCCAAATTACCTGACCAAATGAAATAAATATCCCTTGATCCGAATGTTTGATCCTAAATTGACCATTGTCTTTGGTTAGCCCATTCAGCTTCCCACTTGTTTATAATGAATCTGTTTTGGCCTTTGTCCCTCAAATATTGTGAACCTCAACTCAGGCAAAATACCTAAGTTGAGGATGGCTATTGTAGGAGTGCACAAACTGTGTGAAAAAAATAAAGGAGAAAAGATAATTAGTGAAAAGTGAGTGTGGTGTTAAAGAAAAAGAATTTAAAAAAAAAAAGAAAATTTTGAAAGTTAATGGAAAAAAGAGAGTAAAAGTGAAAAAGTAGCCATACCCACGAGTTGAAAGCTAAATAAAATGGAAAAAGGGAGAAAAGAAAAGAAAAGGGTAAAAGTGAAGCTAAGAGTTTTTTAGTGACAAGGTGGGTAAGTCAATATTGTCCATATTTACCACACCCATCCCCAATTCTACATTACAAGCCAATGAAAGTCCTATAGTGATCCTAATCTGACTGTCCGGAAAACTAGAGTAGAGAAAATTAGGGCAAGCTTATGGTATCACCTGTGCAGTGTTTAAACTTCTTTGTGAGAGTGAGATCTTTACTTGATAGTCTCAATTTCTTATATGTATATCAGTATGAGTATTTGGGAGTTCATTTTTTGTGAGGGCACATGGGTTGAATTACATCTTACTAGTTGTCACTACTCAATTGTCTATTAATAATTTAATTCCATTTCTAGATCCCTTTGTGTCATGATTTGTAGTTGCATGTGTATGTAGTAGTCTTGGTTTTTAGTATGTAAAAGAGAAAGGATTAATACTTGATAGTGGTCATGTGTGCAAATTTTGATATTGTTGGCTGTAAGTCTTCTAGTTTGCTTTCTAGTTAAGTAGCAAATTTGTAGTAGTGTTTTTGTTTGCTTGAGGACATGCAACAGTTCTAAGTTGAGGGTGTTGATTTGTCATGATTTTACGAAATTTTCGATGCTTAAAACATAGGAAAAATGCTTGGTCTTAAGTGTATTTATATGGATATTAGGTTCTTTTACTTCGTTTTCAAGGAAATTAGGTTCGGGAGTTGCATTTTGGAAAAAGAGAACAAAAGTGCAGAAAATGGCTTACTAAAGGTCAAAGTATGATCCGTACCATCTTGGTACAGGCCGTACCTGAACCCATAGAAGAAGTTTAGAGAAGTTGCATAAGTGCAGAGCAAAGTGCGACAGGATAGTACGAGCCATACTAAGGGTTCATGATAGAATTCATAATCTATGCACTTGTAGAGTTCATTATACAAGCAGTAGCCACGAGTCATGACAACAAGGTACTAATCATAGTGATAGACTCGTGGTGAGATTCAGAGGATGGATACTTGTCATACTCAAGGTACGAGTGGATTGCACAGGTGTACCAGCATGGTATGAGTCGTATGAAGGACTCGTAGAAGAATCATCAGAGATGCTAGATTTCCAAATTTTAGACCATGAAAGACTCTTATGACTCGTAGTAGAAATGTATGAGTCATACCAACCTCCAATACCTGATGAGATCAGAAGCTGTCAAGCAGACCACGACTCATAGCAGCATGCTACGACTCGTTGGTCATCCTAGCGACAAAATCCCTGTTAATTAGGAAGGAATTTCATTAATTTTATAAATACTGTATTTTATTTTTCCTTAACAAAATTGATACATTTTCACTGTTATTGTGTTTTTGGGTTTTCTAACATTACTTCGAGAACAAACACACGAAAACCTTGATCTAGTTCATCATTGTGTTCTTGATTGTTGAATTTTATTGTGCAATTGATTTATCGGGTTTTTTTCCATCAATGTTATAAGTGTTTATTATAGTTTCTTCTATAAATTGTGATTTTTTTCTTACAGACATGAGTGTCTAAAACCTCAACAACTAGGGTTGTGGGAACCATGGTAGAATAACGAACTAGGGTTAACACAGTGATTCTAAACCAATATGAATTCTTGTATTGTCCTTTTCTTCATATTAATTGCTTCTTAGCGGTGCGCAATGTTAGGACTAACCCTTATTCTCTTCTTACTTGAATCTAGAGAATTAGAGATTAGGAAAAGAGAAGAATAACAAAGCCTTGAAAGTAATTTTCATTGAATAATGATGGTGGGCATATTCCTATGCCCATTGCCATACCATTACCCATATTTTTCCTTGTTTTGAGATGTTTATCCTTATATAATGCATGATTTCATGGATGCATGCGTTAAATGAGCTAACAAGTGTTTTTAGATATTTTTAGTAGGTAACAGATGGAAAAGACTCAAAAATGGTCCAAGGTGTGAAGAAAAAAGATTTCAGAAAAAGTTGTCCTGGTGAGATAGCTGGCATGGCGCAGCAGCCACCAAACTTTAGAGAAAATTATGCTCAGGTTGGTGGTATGGCTGGTGTGGCACGCTAGAGCTCAAATATCAAAATAATTTTGATCAACACCTTGGCGAACTGAGTGGTCGGGCGCGCCAGAGGGGTTTCAGACTTGGGAGAATTTTCTAGCACTCTGGTGCATTGACTGGTACATTGGCTGGTGCAGTGCTCCAGATCCCAGATTTGCAGAATTCGACTAACACCTTTGTGAGATGTGTGGTGCGGCGCGTCAAAGACCATACTTCAGAGGAAGTTCAAGCCCAGTGTTGCGAGATAGCTGGTGCGGCGTGCTAGGGCCTGTCTAGGGTAGATTTTGTAAGTCTAAAAGTTGAACAACTTAAGGGAAAAGAGTCATTTGTTACCTAGCTTATAAGTATCTAGTCTAGGGCATTTATTAGGCATCTTTCAGTAGAAAATCAAATTGTATGCATCCTTTTTGTAGGAGAGACAAGAAGTTCATTTTCTTCTAGTTTTTTCTTTTTTACTTAAACTTTGTTAATCCGAATGATGAATTATTGGGTTTTACACTTGAACATAAGTGGCTAAACTCCTATTATAGGGTTTTGACCATGGCTAATGTTGTAGTTTGTTTGTTCACATACGCTAGACTTTAAATTCATCTTTTAAAGATTGTTTGTGCTTACTTGTTTTCATTGTTTACTTGTTAGACTGATCACCTTGCGAATATTATCTTTTGGCTCTTGATTGAACTCGGGAGAGGAAACTAAGAGGGTTAAAAGGAAGCATAAAATAGGTTTCAGTTATCTTGTTCAATTAGTTCAAGAGTTGATTTCATTATTGAGGATAGGGATATACCCTGCAACCCTAAAAAAGTATCATCAACCACCATCTCATGTTTCTCTTGCAACCATAGGGATATAGGTGTTAGGGTTCGTTCATTGGATAGTTCTTGCATATTTGGGAGAATAGTACGAATGGAATAGTAACACACAACTACCAATCTTAGAAGAATGTTGTCTAGCGTATTCAAATCCTAGAACTCAACCTGAAAGCAAAAGTGTTAAAACCCTGGATTTCTATTATCCTTTGAATTACAAACACTGTGCAAATGATTCTAGTTTCTTAGTCTAATTTACATTTCTATTTAGTAGAATAATTCCCAAAACCATTTTCCTATTTTACTTGTGTTTTCTGAATAGTGAAATAAATGTTCAAAAGCTTAAGCAATTAACCTATCAAGTCTGTTTGGGTTTGATATCGGGACTTCCCCATTCTATATTACTTAATGACCATGCGTGCTTGCGTGCGCTTGGCGATATCAAGTTTTTGGCACCATTGTCGGGGACTTGAATTAATTGATTATTTGTGGTTAGGATTTTATTATGATATTATGCATTTACATTTGTTGCTAGTTGTTGAAGGTTTCAGGTGGTGTTTGTTCAGTGTATGGCAACCACTAGAACTCAGGGACAACCCTTGGCTCACTTTGATCCAGAAATTGAAAAGACTTTTCGTCGGTTAGTGATGGAAGAAAACAATAAACAAGCATAGGGAAACAACCAGGACAGGATTCCAGTGCTCAATTTTGCTCAACCAAACATGGAGAACACTTCTGAAGCGATCATTAGGCCAACCATCACTTGAAATTTTGATTTGAAGGAGGGAACCATGTGGTTGGATCAAAGCACTTTTCAATATCAGAGTAAGCTGCATGAGGATCTCCACCGACATTTGATGACATTCGCGGAACTCATAGAAAATTTGCACTAGCAAAATGTTTTAGATAAGTATGTTAAGCTCACTCTATTGTTGTTTTTATTAATTGGTGAAGCAAAGGAGTAGATTCAAAATGTGCTAGCTAGATCCATTACTTCCTGGGAAGCTCTTCCCAAAAAGATCATAAACAGGTTTTTCTCTTCGAGGAGAATAAAGGAGTTGAGAGGAAAGATCTCAGGATTTGTTTAGAAGGATGGTGAGACCCTAGCTCAGGTTTGGGAAAGAGACAAAGGATACTTGTGAGATTATCTATACCATATGTAGCTAAAGGTGATTATTGGGCACAATTCATATAAGGGCTGAAGCCAGAGTCTACGATTTTACTAGACGCTACCACACAGGGGCAAATCTTGTCCAAAAGCTACGATGAGATAGAGGCTCTATTGAATCTCATGTCAGCTGGGAGCTAAGATTTTTAGGATTTAGGTAGAGGATTTACAGCAACCAAAGTCCCAGGGAATCTTGAGGTTGATGGTGTACCAACAATCCAGATTGATATTAGTTAGTTGCTGAATGTGATCAACAAGTTAGTGACCACACCAGCTGCAAGTCAGGTTCATCATATTCAGCAAGTTCAGACTCCTCTACCATCATGTGAGGCGTGTGGAGAAAGTCATGCGTATTCAGGTTGTCCAATAAACCGAGAGATAATTTATTTTGTGGGTCAACAAAGTTGTTAGAGATTTTGCAGGAAATAGTTATAATCAGGGGTACAAGAATGCAGCTAATCCCTTATGGGGAGGGAATTAGAACTTTTAGAGGCCCCCGAACAACTTCCTGAGACCTCATGGACAGTAGCATGGCAGTTCTTTAGAGGATATTATGAAGCAATGGATGGTTCAACAGACTTAGGTGGTTAATGAGATGTAGAAGTAAATCCATGAGTTGGAAACGCAAATAGCTCAATTGGCCTTTCAGCAAACAAACAAACCGCAAGGGGAATTTCTAAGTAACACTAAGAATAAACCCAAGGAGAATGTCAGCACAATCTCTTTGCGTAATGGGAAGGAGCTATGTGAAGTGATACTGAAAGATAACATAGAAGAGATAGAGTAGATTACGATGTCCAAGCAGGAGGTTTGTTAATTCACAGCCGAAAGTGGTAAAAGCTGACCACCTTCTCCATTTCCATAGAGATTCAGAAAATAGAAGAAGGATACAACTTGTAAGAAGTTTCTTGATGTGTTGAAGTAGATACCTGTGAATCTACCATTAGTAGAGTTGTTGCAAGAAGTTCGTATGTACACTAGGTATCTGAAGGATATTATGGCAAACAAAAGAAGGCTCACTGAGTTTGAAACTATAGCTCTCACAAAAGAGTGCAGTTCGCAGGCTCAACATTGTGTGATCTGGGTCATGCCTGCGTCATTGTTTAGAATGTTGGGGTTAGGTGAACCCTGACCTACCACAGTGACATTGAAGTTAACTAACAGGTCCATCACTTATCCCGAGGGAATTATTGAAGATATGTTAATCAAAGTGGAACCGTTCATCCTACTGGTAGACTTCATCATCCTTGATTATGAGGCGGATGAAGTAGTTCCCATCATTTTGGGAAGAGGATTCTTAGCCACCACTGATGCAGTTATAAGAGTGATGTTAGGCAAGATGTCAGTGGTTGTGGATGGCCAAGAGGAAGTTTTTGATGTGTTCAGGGCGGCACGGTTGCCACTCCACTATGAGGAGTTTAAGATGAGCATAATGATGGAGTTGGGAAATGCTAAGAAAGTTGTTAAGCAACATGTGCTACGGGTTGAATCAGCAGGGAAGAAGGTTACTAATCATTTCACTCAATTGGAGGAACGAGAAGTCTTTTGTTGTGCCGTGATGTTAAATCAGGAACTGCCCGAGAGGTAACCCATGAATGTTGTTCCACAACTATAACTAAGGCACTTGGTGGGAGGCAAACAATCTTTCTAACACATTTTTGTTTTGTAGAGACGAACAGGGAATTTGAGGTGAAATATGGAGAAATGAAGCTGGAAAAATTCTAAATACAGGGCAAAATACATGGCGCGTGTTGGACTTCGGAAAAGATTTTTTTTTTCAGGTTGACATAGTGGCTGGCGCACCCTGCCAGACCCAATTCTCCAAGAAATATTTTTTCTAAGCATAGGGTGAATGGGTGGCGCACTGCGCTAGGTGTAATTTGGGAAAAATTTTGTGGGCCCATGGGTCAAATTTAGCCAAAGGGCCCTAGAATTGATAAAAATCCATAACCCAAACCTTTATTTTAAACTCCCATTCATCTTCTCTCTCTAAAAAGCCAAAGAAAAAACAAAAGAATTTTCTCTCTTTTCTCTCTCCTGACTGTAACTCCCCTCCCTTTTTACCCCTATTGTTGCCTTAGTCAAAAAGCTTTGTGAAGGAAACTTCTTCAACTCAAGTAAGTAAAGTTCTTCTCTTCTTTAGTAATTAATTTTTTAAGCATGCTCCCATTACCCTTCTCCCCCAAGTTGAAAAACCCAAAATCACCATTTTTGGATAAGGATCTCGAACTTTATAATGTGGGTTTCATGAATTAATTCTCATATGTTTGTAACACTGTGAAAAGTCCCTTTGATCGGACCTGAGACTTACATAATAAAATAGAAAAAAAACACCAAAATAAAACAATGAACCTCAGTACGGTTCGTTGTAGGAACCAACAGGTCATTGGTTGTGCCTGCTATTGAGTTCCAGTGAGCAGTCAAAAATTGGTCCAGAACTAATGAGTGGATTATAAGGACTGTTGTTTGATTATACAATTCAACATTTGGAGTCGTTGAATCAGGTTCAGAGAGTAATTTGGAGGTAACATGAGAAACTACGATAGGATCCCACAACTCGTACTAGCATTGTATGGGTTGTACTGAAGGTTCCTTGGAAGGAGGTTTACAGAATTTTTCAAGGGAGGATTAGTAGCTATAAAGACTTAGTATGAGTCATAATATGATGGTACGAATCGTTGTTTCAGTCATGAGTTGAAATATTATAATGCCTCGGACTTTCGGGATAAGTTTGGAATCGTTCTAGGTATATGGATAGACCCAAACTTGATGAATTTGTGGAAAAAAGGTGTTAAGATCTCTTAAGTGTAATAAGTTCATTGGATGCAAATTAAGGTCATAAGGAACCTCTAACACAAAGTTGAGTTGAGAGCCTTCTGGTCGATTGGGTTTTTGTATAGGTTCTTACAAGGATCAACTTTAAACGACCATAACTCCTATTTTACAAAGTTTTTTTTTTGTGTGAGTCAACACATCAAATTGAATCCCTTTTATTCTTAATTCCAGTGCATTCGAATTTGCATCAATTAGAGTTCGGAGTAAAAAAGTTATGAGCAGTTTAGTAAAACAACACCAGGCATTACTCGAACCTCAGTACGGGTCGTCCTATCAACCAACGACCCGTCCCTTTGGTCGTTGGTTCTGCTAATTTCAGGGTGTTTTTGGGTAGTTTGGGGTTATTGTGATAAACCCCTCTACTTTTAATCCTAAATAAGATCATTTTGGACTTCCTTAAGGTCAGATTAAAGGGTTTAACCTAGCTAAATCCTCAATCTCTTCAAACATCCGTAAATTGGATTTTCTCTCAAGAAGAAGCTAGACTTCATCACCTCCAACTTCTCAATTCCTCTTGGATCTTCAAGACAAGTTAGTGAATCATTTACCTAGGCATGTAGGGCCATAAATGGGGGATTTCTTCCACCCTCATGCTCATTTCTTCTTTAACTTATGAATTCAAATCTTTAATCAAGTTTAATGAAAATTCTAGGGTTAGACCCAATTTAATGGAATCTTCTATGATCCTTCTATGGGTTCATTTCGCTCATGTTTCAATTGATGAATTATGATTAGTATGGTAGATTTGGTCCTCAAATTCCTTATGAATTCATGATTTCAAGTTCATGATGATTTTATCCAATTATGCATAATCTTATGATTTTCAAATTTATGAGCCTATGCTTTCAAGTTATGATAAATTATCAAAGTATGCATGATTGCAAATCTTAAGCTTATGATTTCAAGTTATGATGTTTTATTCGAGAATGTATGTATTTTATGGAAATCAAGTTTATGTATCATGGCCGCACTTCGACACTGTTTTCATGGCTAGCTCACGTATATTAACATGCTATGAATTTCATGATTTAAGCCAGCCATGTAAACTCATGTTTCATGGTTATGATATAAGCACTATATATGTTTTAGGAGTAGTATTTAGTATCGAGTAGGCCGGGAGTTTTATTGCATCCAAGTCTCAGAATTACATGCCAACATAACCACGATGGAGTCCTCCACGAGAGCATCTCCTATGCCCCGAGGTGCCACCCATAAGTGATATCACACTTTTTCATGGTTCTATCATTGGTAAGGTGAGGAAACCCTCTCGACTAGGGTTTTACAGGTTGGGCTCCATGTATGCTCACATGGGTATGTCGGTTATAAGAATCTCCCATTGTTCCTTAATTTGTCTCTCTATATATGTGTGTGTATATTCATGTTCACTTTCTCTATATATGTGTGTGTATATTCATGTTCACAAACATGATTTTACGACTTAAGATAATCTGATTCAAATATGATTTATGAGGCTTTTACTTATGAATTCAGTTATCGTCAACTTTTATATTATAGTTTTGAACTGCCTTGAGCCCTTATGTCAAAATTATGATCAAAACTCATGTTTTATACTATTTTACTCTCATGATCTCTTGTATACTATTTTACTAGCATGTTTTACTCACTTTACATACTCAGTACATTCAAAGTACAGACCACATACTCTATGTTATATCATTTCATGATATAGATCCATGTACCCAGACTCAGCCCGCGGTTAGATACCTTCCAGACCTGATTAGCTACTAGGGGTCAGTCCTCATCCTTCAAAAACTAGAGTTATCTTCTTTGTTTTAGTTCTTTTACCTCGATTTAGTTTCAGACTTTCGAGTTAGCTGGGGGATTGTCCTAGCAGCTCATCAGTTAGTCGAGGCTTTGAGACATATCGTTAGAATGTTCAGCTTTATGACTCAGTGTTTACATAATCAGAATATTTTGTTATCCATATGGCAATATCTTACATTTCAGTTAGCTTATATTCAGTTTCCCTTATAAGTTATATTATGCTAGTAATATGCTAGCCATGGGTTATCTTGGAGTCATTCATGGTTCTATGTCCCGTGTCTCAATCTAGAGTCCATGCTCGAGTCATGATAGACTTTGTATCAGAGCATTAGGTTTAGGTGTGTCCTAGGGTATCTGAAAGCTGCGTTAAGTCGAATCTTTGTCATGGGTGTGAACCGCGCCACACTTATGAGAAAGAAGCTACAAGACGTTTTAGGAAACTTCCCTTCTTACATGATCCTATCTCGTGCTATGAAGTTCAACTCTCTATTATTTTCCAACTCTTTCTCTATGAGATCACAGAGAATGCTTCCCAGAAGAGATAGTGGAAGAGGAAATGACAATGGAAATCCACTAGCCCCACCAACTCTAGTAACCCCCCCTTAGTGGGCAAGTGACGACTGCAGAGCTCGGGGTTGCCTTCAGAGTGTTAATACTGGACATGACCACTAAGCTGAACTAGTAGGCTATCGCACCTACCAACTCTATCGAAGGTATCGCAGTTACTAGGGTTTGAGACTTCACTAAGAAGAGTCTATTTGAGATTCACAGTTCAAAGGCAGGTGGAAGGGTTAAGGAGAACAAGAGGGCTAGAATTTGCAATTTTGTGTTTCCCTAGCAAGAGTCAAGTGGTGGGAATCACCCACAGCAGCTCTTGTACCTTCGTTAGTTAGTGTTCTGTCGTGACCAAAGCTGGTACCCCAGATCGAGACACAGGACCTAAAACCATGAACGGATCTAAGTCGACCTATGGCATGTACATAGCAACTGAAGAGCGTAATTAAAGCGGAAACTGATAACTTAAACATGAATAAGAGGAAATTAGAGTAACTTAATGTGTATTAAATGATAACATCACAAGGCTAAGTCTCAAAGCTAAACATACTAGTCTATGTCTAAAAAGCCTCTACTAATTGATGAGATGCTGGGGCAAGCCCCCAGCTATCTCCAAGTTTGAAACTAAACTGACATGATCAACATAACTAAATGAATGCCCCCGGAAGGTAAGGACACACATAAGAGGGGCTAACTAGACATATAGGGAAGCGAGCTATCGGCGAGATTGAGCTGGATCACCTGCACCTATATCATGAAATGATATAACATAGACTGTGGAGTCAATACTTTGAATGTACTGAGTATATAAGGTACGTAAAACATACTTAGTAAATGTTAACTAAAATCATGCATATAAATATAAATCAATGAGATCATGAGAGTAAGGACTACATGTTGAAAACTGTATCTGAGACATACATATTCATAAGCTGGTTTTCATAATGGAACATAGTGATCTAATATTTAGAAATAGAAATCATATGACTTTTCATAGTTAAAATCATAACTAAAATCTCATAAACTGATCATTGGGTCAAATTTGCGGTAAAACATAATATCATAAGTCGTGAACATAAGTAACTAACATTATGTGGAACAATGGGTGACTCATCATAATCGACACCATCATGATAGAGCTTATGTGATGCCCTAACTATCACACTCAAGCGGGCAAAGCCGTCGAAAACCTTGTCAAGGCTAAGGAAGCTATCCATGATATTGATATCAAGCTAAGGCCCCTTAGGGTAGGGGAAAACTCTCTTGAGAGGCCCCAAATATAAATATACCTATGTTGGCATGTAGCTTATGAAACCGGGGAACCTTGAAAACCCCAAGCCTCTAGGTGCTAGACACTACTCCCAAAAACATACAGAGTGCTCACATCATTTTTCAACGAAGCTGAAATCATAATTTATACATATCTTGAAATCTTAGAATTGGGATTCTTGACTCCAAAACATATCATAAGCTACATTGGGAGTCTTGACTCTAAACCATATGATAAACTAATCTTATTAATCTTGGTCAAATCATAAAAACATACATAACTTGTATGGGCTTTCCCAAATCATAAAATCATGCACACTTGAAATAGACTTCATAAGTCTAAATCATGGATTCATAAGTGGGAAATTGACAAACATTCATTCATGCTAGATATCTCATTGTACTTGAAATCATGAATCATAAGCTTGACTTTTCATAAGACTTGCATTATAGGGCATAATTTCTAATAACTTGAAATCATGAATTTATAATCAAATTGTAATAAAATCTTACAATTAGACTTTAAAACATACTTTAGAGAATTAGGGATTAGACCCATAAACATATCATAGATAATTTCATAAAATTGGGGTAAAACCCTAGGAATAATTCACTTGATTAAATACTTGAATTCATGAACTTGAGGAGAAATTTGGGCATGAGAGTTGAAGGAAACACTCATTCATAGCCCTACATACTTGGGTAAACTAATTTCCAAATTAGTTTTGAAAGCTCAACAGAATTAGGGAAGATATTTGGGAGAATTTCTAGCTTGATCTTGAAAGGGAATCTCAATATCTTGCATGCATGGGAGTCTAATGACTTAAAATAGGCTAAACCCTCTTAAAACACTCCTTCCAATTCTTAAAAGGACATCATTATGGAGTTAGGAGCTCAACAATTTTGAAAATACTCTTAATGATTCGTCTAGAAAAATACCCACTGCTAGTCATACGACCCATACAATGAGTCATAACACCAACATATGACTAATGGTTTCCTCTTATGGCTAAACTGTCCAATTTCTCCAACTCTTGATTATTTCCACGATGCCTAGCATGACTCATACTTCGGTACAACGAGTCATACAATCACATGTATGACCAAAACCTAGCAACTCAGCAGCATGTTATGACTCCATGACCACGAGTCCTACCACCAAACCATGAATTATGGTGGGACTCGTGATCTGGGGTATGAGCCTTTAAACTTTACCACGATTCTTCCTATGACCTGTAGCAGCTTACTATGAGTCATACCAGCAATTATATTGAGAGAGAATTGCAGACTCCTCTGCTAAACATATTCAACTTCCCCAATCTAGTCTTAAAGAACTTTGGGGTGTTACAGTGTCCCACTACCTGGATCCAAAGGGGAGCAAAGGGGTAGATAGTTCGACCATAAGATTCAAGAGCGAAAGTCCAGGGTAAGGGAGATTACATACCCAGCTTCCAATGGAAAAGGGAAGATCCACTTAGGGAAGTGTTTGATGGGATCAAATACTTGCTTCTGGTGTTGTAAGCCTGGCTATAAGCATAGAGATTGCCCAGCAGCCAAATAAGGTAAAGACAGAGCTCCAACCACCTCTTCAGTAGCTCTGATAGCTTGCCCACAACACAGGGAATGTAAGAAGGTGCAGGGAGTAGGCAGCGCCAATATTAGGAAAGCTTACTAGAGGTAGTCATAGGTATATTATAAGCTTTTCATTGTTAGTCTTGCATGCTGCTAGGACCAGGAACTATAGTATAAGGTGTATGGTTCCTTTAAGTGTCTTAGTATAAGTTTCATTTAGTGTATTATGTTGAATGGTTAGAGAATTGGATGAACGGAGGGATGTGACAGAAGAAGTATTAAACTTTTGGAGGTAGCCTTAGGCCCAAATGAGTATTCAAGAGTTAGTGATTTTTTATCTAGCATTATGGAGAGTTCCAGATCCTTAGAATGATGACTTTAAGGTTAGGGGGAGATGATAAAGTGAAGGACTGAGTCATGTATTGAGTTCCAAATGTGAAAGTCTATGATTAGTATCTGTGGGAGATCGATCCACGCTTATTCTGGGGTCTTCCCGTACTTAAGTCAATATGATACTCTATTCATTCCATATGTGAACATGCTATTCCCATGTATAAGTTCCAATTACTTCTTAAGTGTATCCGTACTAAGATTCATAGAATGAAAAGTAACTGCTTGAGACGACAACCCCAGTCTTCCTTTATGATTCCATAAACCTTAGCTTCATCTCATGAAACTCGTTATGTATGGGAACTCATATCTCACAGTATGCTCAGCTCTATGAACTCAGTCCTCAAGAGTTGCCTTAACGGCTCATAAGATCTTGCTATATATGGTACATGACCAGCTTAGATTTCTTGAATGATTCATGCTCACAATTTCCTTACTCTAAGCCCTATATATGTTCCCCTATGACAAAAATGATGATTACATCGTGTGCGTTTGGGATGACTTCTTGTTCATGCCTTAGGTACCCTATAGGTGGGAGTTTGTGGAGTACAGGTTATTAGCTAGGCCAAGGAGACGAGAAGGTTCTTGGGTAGTATAAGCTTTCGAGGAGCCTCAAGATGATTATAGTGATAGGCTTGGATGAGGTGAGGGTGTATCGATGAACCATTATGCTGTGTGACTAGGGACTTCTAGATTAAAACTTAAGGTCAAGAGATTGTCATGACAAAGAGAAGTAGTATTCGTGGGAAGATAACTTTAGATTACAAGAGGTGTAGTCAAGCCAGGACTAAAAGTGAATGAAAATATGTTGTTGGACTCAGACATTAATATGGATAGGATATTAAAGAGAAGTATAGGCTGAGGAGGTGGAGCATAAGAGATCAGGAGGTATGTTATAAGGTATCAGTATTCCTATTTGAAAATGGAAAGAGATAAATATGGGATGCATCATTAGATCGCCTTGAACACACTGAAAACATGAATTTATATAGGTAGAAGTGGATTGGATATCCAAGTCAACACGAGGACAATGCTATATTTTATATTGCAGAGTTAGTTCGGTTTCATGGAGTTCCTTGTTCATCACCCTAGATAGAGGTACTCAATTCACCTCTCAGTTCTGCAGATTGTTTCAAATGGTCCTTGGTACTCAGGTGAATCTTAGCACAACTTTTCACCCACGAATGAATGGTCAAGCTAAGTGGATTATTCAAACCTTGGAGGACATGTTGAGAACTCATATTATTAATTTCAAAGGTAGTTGGGATGATCACTTACCCCTTATTGAGTTTGCGTACAACAACAACTACCATTACAGCATTTGGATGGCTCTGATTGAGGCTCTTTAGGGGAGGAAGTGTAGATCACCTATTGGATGGTGATTCGGGTAGGTTCAATTCATGAGGCTGTGGAGAAATTTCAACTTATTAGGGATAGGCTGAAAACAACACATAGCCGACAGAAGTATTATGTAGATGTTAGGAGGAGAGAGCTTGAGTGTGTCTTGATGATTGAGTGTTTCAAAAGGTGTCTTCCATGAATCGAGTTATGAGGTTTGGAAAGAAGGGGAAGTTTAGTCCCCGATATGTTGGTCCTTACAGGATTTTGAGGGGTGTTGACAATGTAGCCTATGAGTTGGAGTTACCGGAAAAGTTTGCTTTGGTACATCCAGTTTCTATGTGTCCTTATTGAAAAAGTTCATCGAGGACCCAACTTTAGTTGTTTAGGTAGAGAGCATTGGTGTGAAGGATAGTCTTACCTATGAGGAGGTACCAGTTGAGATCCTTGATCGTTGGGTCCTCAAGTTGAGGAATAAAGAGGTAGCTTCAGTGAAGGTTCTATGGAGGAATCAGCTAGTCAAGGGAGTTATGTGGGAAGCCAAAGTAGACATGATGGCTAGATACCCGCATATTTTCCCTTCCATATCCATTCAAGCTTGAGATACTTGTTCCTCCTTGGCACTCAATTCAGATCATGTCAAGTTCATGTGTCTCAGTTCCTTTCATGTATTAGCATGTGTGTATATTTCATGGGTTTATTTCAATCATATTTTTCATATTCGGAGCTAGTCACTCCCTCAGTTCTCTGTATAGCTGTTCAGTTTTAGGATTGCAGCTCTTCCCCTAGGCTTTCAGTGTAGTTTACCCACATTCGAGGATGAATGTTCCAAGGGGGAGATTTTTTAATATCTCCAAAAGTCTCTTAGATCAGACTCGAGACTTACAATAGAAAACAATAGGAAAACAACACTAGAACTAAACAATGAACCTCAGTATGATTTGTTGTAGGAACCAACAGGTTGTTAGTTGTGCCCATTGTTGAGTTCTAGTAAGCTATCAAAAATTGCTCCAGAACTGATAAGTGGTTGTACGACCTTTGTTTGATTGTACAGGTCATTGTTTGGAGTTTTTGAATAAGGTTTAGAGTGTAAATAAGAGTTAACATGAGAAACCACGACAGGATCCCACGACTCTTACCAGGGTGGTACGGTTCTTACTAAAAGGTCATAGGAAGGTGGTTCAGAGAAGATTTCAAGGGAGGATAAGTAGCTACATAGACTTAGTAAGAGTCATAATATGATGGTATGAATCATCATTTCAGTCATGAATTGAGATATTATAATGCCTCAGATTTTTGGGATAAGTTTAGAACCCTCCTAGGTATGTGGATAGACCTAAACCCGATGAATTTATAGAAACTAGGTGTTAAGATCAAAATTCATAAGTGTAAGAAGTCCACTAGATGCAAATTAAGTTCATAAGGAACCTCTAGCTCAAAGTTGAGTTTAGAGCCTTTGTAATGCCCCAGACTCTCAAAGACTAGACCCGGGACTTAAATCATAGAAAAATCGGAAATTCTGCACCAGGTCACAGAATGAGTCATTCTGTGACCCATGGGAGGTGACCACGAGTCGTTATGTGACTCGTGGTGAAGGACTGGGAACTTAAATGGAAATTTGGAGAAATGGGTGACCACGGGTATGACCGCGAGTCATGTTCAACCCCCACGAGTCGTGATATGACCCGTGGTAAAGAATAAAATTAAGGCCGGGAAATGTTAGGCACTGAACCTAATGACCAGTCACCATGAGTCGTGGTCCCTGCCATAACCCGTTAGGTGACCCGTGGTAAAGTTTTGGTTATGATTTAGAGGAGGCTAGGAAGTGTACCCAACAGGTCCTCACCACGACTCGTTCGGGACACCACGAGTCATGGTATCACCAGTGGGGACTCCAGGGTTATTAAGGCAGTATGGTCCATAGGAGGTGACCACGAGTCGTGACCACTAACCACGACTCGTTAGATCCCTCGTGGTGACCTGCAGGGGGTTTCACGCAGTGAACATCTCGAGTGTGACCACGAGTCGTTGTCACTGATCACGACCCATTAGGACACCCGTGAGGACTGATGATCAGTTTTTCCCTACGGGTTTTCAAGGGTCTTTCAGTAATTTTCTACCCTCCTAAACTCTAAACTACGTCATTTTAAACATATTTTCAGACTTATTAGAGGGGTTAACCGGTTTCTTTCCTCATTATCTCCATCCAGATTCTAAGAAATCATCGTAGAACTTCTCTCAGAGCTTTGCAGAGCAAGAGCTACGGCAACCTTTTCTCCTCAGTTTGTCAAGGAAATTCTTGGGGTTGCTTCACCAAGTATATGGGAATTCAACAAGGGAATAGTTATTCCCTTGTGTCCCCAAATTCCTCCCTATTTCTCTCTATCAATTGTTGCCCTAAAATTATAGAATGTCAAGAAATTGCTAGTCATACCTTTTTAAAATCATGTGGATTATTATACCATGTTAATTACAGACATTTTCAACCAATTTGTGACTGAAATAATGTTAAATCTGCTGAAGTGAAATTTAGCCCTATTTCTTGAACTAGAAAATCTTTAAATTTGCATTAGTGCTTGCATATCGAAATCTGGCTTGGATTTATCAATGTTGTGGATTCCAATGTTGTTAGTAGCATTGAAAATAAATCAGAATATTGTCAATTCAGTTTTAGTAAGAATTTTAGAATTCTCAATTAGCCAGAAGATGTTAGCTGATAAGTTTGACTACAGGAATTACCAAGGTGTCAGTAGTACCTCCCAAATATCAGATCAAATTCAGAATTTAGTTTTATTAGTCAACTAGGTGGTCATGACATTTTACATAAACAGATCTGACTACCGTTAGGACCCCAGTTTCAGATTTTATTTTGTTTTTTAGACATTACGACGCTTCTAGATAAGCAGCTCTGACCAGTCTTAGAACCTAGTTTCACAATCTGGTCCAATAAGACTATCTCAGGGTTTTTTAAGATATATATCCCTGACTGGTCTTGGACCGGAGTTTTGAGCTATCAACTTAGAATTCAGTCTAGGACTATCTAGTGGGAGTAGGACTTAGCACCGAGTGAACCGGAGTTCTAGCAGATCTAAGTTCCCAAAACTACATACTTTTATGCTGTATCATTTATGATACAACTGCATGATCTCAGTCTCAGCCTCGCTAGCCGATCATTCACTGCAGACTTCAGTTGTTCTAGTTGGAGAATCCTCATTCTTTGAGGATGGAGATTTATTGCTTCTGTTATACCTTCTTTCCTTTTTATTTAGATTTGAAGTTAGTTGGGGGCTTGTCTTAGCAACTCATCAGTCATAGGGGCTTTCAGACATAGACTTGGTTTTTCATACATGTAGTTTTGCTCAAATGTTTTAAAACTTTATGATCTAGCCTTATTTCTTAAATGTTTTATAGTTTTATTTAAAGCTTCCACTATATTTTTATGTTTACTCAGAATGCTAGTGCATGATAGACCAGGGGTTGACTTCGGTTACTTGTGACTCCATGTACCATGTTCCGTCTAGGGTGTTAGCTCGGGGCGTGAAAAACTTGATATCATATCACTAGGCTTAGAGTATCTTTAGATTTCTGAAAGCCACATCGAGTAGAGTCCTCTTCATGGGTGTGAAGCGCTCCACACTTATGATGGTGAGGCTATGAGATGTTATTAGGAACATTCACATCATTTTGTACTCCTTATTGTGCATTAAAATTTAGTTCCAAAATCATTCTCCTAATGCGTGCTCTATGTCATTTCAGTGAATCATGCCTTCGTGATGTGGTAATGGAAGAAGGGCCAGTAATGCTCACCGACCTACCCCACCAGCCCCGATAGCCCCTCAGGACGACTTAGTGTCTACTGCAGAATTTAGGGCAGCCATTTAGGTGCTCGCTCAAACTATTACCAACCAGGTGAACCAGCAGATGGTTCCAATCAACAACAACGGTTTTGTAGCAGCTGCCCGAGTGCGGGACTTCACCCGGATGAACCCTCTGGATTTTCATGGATATAAGGTGGGAGAGGAGCCACAAGGATTTATGGATGAAATTAGAAAGATCAGCCGAATTATGGCTGTCAGTCCCTCAGAGAGTGCGGATGTGGCTGCCGACCAACTAAAAGGGGTAGCCCAAGTCTTGTATGAGCAGTGGAAGGAGGGGAGGCCAATAGAAGAAGGACAAGTGGAATGGGAGGAGTTCACTATAGCCTTCCTAGACAGATTCTTCCCTTGGGAGCTTATGGAGGCAATGGTATTGGAGTTCATGAATTTGAGATAGGGAAACCGGACGGTAGAAGAGTACACTCTAGAGTTCACCGGGTTTTCCAAATACGCTCCAGAGATGGTGGTCGAGCCAAGGGCTCGCATGATGAAATTTGTAAATAGGGTGTTGAACCTTGTCCTCAAAGAGTGCAGGACAACTATGCTGATTGAGGATATTGACCTCTCCAACCTGATTGTCTATACCCAGTAAATTGAGGCCGAAAAACTGAGGGACATGGAGTGAAAGAACAAGAGAGCAAGGACTGGCCAATCAGATTATAGCCACCAGAGGTTTGGCAGTAGCAGCCGCCCACAGCAGTAGCAGCCGCCCACAGCAGTAGCAGTAGCAGAGGGCTCCAAACCCAACTCAGCCAGCGCCCCTACCTTTCGATCTAGCCATGATTGGAGGGGTGGAGCATCTAGCTCTCAGCCACTGAGCTACAGTGCCGGTAACAGGTATCTAGCTTGTCCCAAGTGCGGCAAGAACCACCTAGGAGAATGTCTTCAGGGTCATGAAGGCTCTTTTGATTATGGAAAGCTTGGTCATCGGATTAAGGAAGGCTCGTCAGCAAGACGAGAAAGGTCATAATCCACTACCTCAGCAGCTCCATTAGGCCGACCAGTTCAGTAGGCTAACCCTTCAAGTACGGATGGTGGCTAGCGCCAAAACTATTTTTATGCATTGTCTTCTCGTCAGGATCAGGAGATCTCACTTGACGTCGTCACATGTATGTTACGCCTTATTCATCTAGACGTGTATTCCCTACTAGATCCAAGAGCCACTCTATCATTCATGACACCCTATGTAGTAGTATAGTTTGATATCAATCCATAGGTCCTTTCGAAACCATTTTAAGTCTCCACCCCAATTGGCGAGTCAGTTAGAGCCAGCAAGGTGTATAGAAACTGCCCAATCTCAGTCTTCAATAAAGTCATTCCAAATGACCTTGTAGAGATAGACATGGTCGACTTTGACCTCATTCTTAGCATGGATAGGTTACACTACGGTTATGCCTCAGTCGACTACAGAACTAGGGTCATTGGGTTTCATTTCCCTAATGAGCCAGCTCTAGAATGGACGGGTATGTTTATTTCCTACCTTAAGGCTAGGAAGCTCATATCAAAGGGATGTATTTACCATCTAGTTCGGCTCAAGGATTACGACTTTGAGACCCCGATTATCTAGTAAGTCCCTGTTGTTAGCGAATTTCTAGAAGTGTTCCCCGAAGATCTTCCGGGAGTTACTCCTGAATGGGAAACGACTTCAGTATAGACTTTATTTCAAATACTCAACCCATCTCCATCCCTCCTTATAGAATGGGTCCGGCTGAAGTTAAGGAGTTGAAGGAGCAGTTAAAAGATCTTTTTGAGAAGGATTTTATCAAACTCAATATCTCTCCCAGGGGTGCTCCAGTGCGTTTCATGCGAAAGAATGATGGTACCTTCAGAATGTGCATCGATTACCATTAGTTGAACAAGGTCACAGTCAAGAATAGGTATCCCCTATCCAGAATTGATGACCTGTTCGACCAACTTCAAGGAGCCAGCTATTTTGTCAAAATAGATCTCAGGTCGGGGTATCACCAGCTAAGAGTCAGAGAGTGTGACATACCAAAAACGGCTTTCAGGATTCGGTATGGTCACTACTAGTTTGCGGTTATATCCTTCTGACTAACTAATGCCCCTGCAGCCTTTATGGACCTGATGAATAGAGTCTTCAAGCAGTATCTGGATATGTTTGACATTATATTTATCGACGATATTCTACTATACTCCAAAAATGAGGAAGATCATGATAATCACCTGAGGATATTACTTCAGACACTTAGAGACCGCCAGTTGTTCACCAAGTTCAGTAAGTGCAAATTCGGGTTGAAGTTCGTGACTTTCCTGGGTCATGTGGTCTTGAGTGAGCGTATTCGGGTCGACCCCCAAAAGATAGCAGTCGTGAAAGACTGGCCCATACCTACCTCTCCAACTGAAATCAAAAGTTTCTTGGGTTTGGCTGGGTATTACCGACCCTTTGTGGAAGGATTTTCTTCTTTAGCATCTCTTCTGACTAGGTTGACTCAGAAGAAGATGAAATTCCAATGGTTAGATGCGTGTGAGAAGAGTTTCCAAGAGTTAAAAACTTGACTCTCTACCGCTAAAGTGTTGACCCTACTGAAAGGATCAAATGGATTTATGGTATACTGTGATGCTTCTAGAGTGGGATTCGATTGTGTTCTAATGCAACAGGGCAAGGTGATAGCCTACACCTTTAGACAGCTCAAGGTTCACGAGAAGTATTATCCAACTCATGTCTTAGAGTTGGCAACAGTGGTGTTTGCATTGAAATTATGGAGACACTATCTGTATGGGGCTTATGTTGATGTTTTCACCAATCATAAGAGCCTCTAATATGTATTCAGTCAGAAGGACCTAAATCTTCGTCAGAGAAGATGGTTAGAGCTCCTAAAGGATTATGACATGAGCGTGCTATATCACCCGAGCAAAGCCAATGTGGTGGCTGATGCCCTAAGCATAGTTTCTATAGGTAGTGTGGCTCATGTTGAGGAAGGCAAAAAGGAGTTGGCGAAGGATGTTCAAAAACTAGCTCGGTTAGGGGTGCAGTTGGTTGACTCAGCTGAGGGTGGAGTGGTGATGCAAAGCAAGTCCGATTTCTCTTTGGTCATTAAAGTTAAGTCAAAACAGGATGACGATCCCATTTTACTTAAACTTAAGGAAGCGGTTCTCAGGAAAGAGGTTGAAGCTTTCTCTAAAGGGGGAGATGGTATGCTCCATTACCAAGGTAGATTGTGTGTACCGGACATCAGTGATTTGAGACAACAGATATTGGCTGAAGCTTACAGCTCGAGATACTCCATCAACCTTGGTGCTACTAAAATGTACCGCGATTTTTGCGATATTTACTGGTGGAACGACATGAAAAGAGAAATCGCTGAATTCATAGTTAAGTGCCCGAACTGCTAGCAAGTCAAGGTAGAGCACCAGAGACCGAGAGGTATGACCCAAGATATCAGCATACCCACATGGAAGTGGGAAGAAGTGAATATGGACTTTATTACGAGTCTACCTCGAACTCGTCGGCAAAATGATTCTCTCTGGTTAGTAATGCACCATATGACTAAGTCAGCACATTTCCTCCCAGTTAAAACTACAGATTCAGCTGAGGACTATGCTAGGCTCTATACCCGGGAGTTGGTCAGACTTCATGGGATGCCATTATCCATTATTTCTGAAAGAGGTAACCAGTTCACCTCGCATTTCTGGAAGTCTTTTCAGAAGGAACTTGGTACCCAGGTCAAGCTCAGCACAACTTTTCACCCGTAGAAAGATGGGCAAATGGAGTGGACTATTCAGAACCTAGAAGATATGTTGAGAGCGTGCGCAATCGATTTCAAGGGAAATTGGGATGACCACTTGCCTCTTATCGAGTTTGTGTACAACAAAAACTACCACTCCAGTATCCAGATGGCCCCGTTGAAGGAATTGTATGGTAAAAGATACAGCTCTCCTATTGGATTGTTTGAAGTTGGTGAAGCTACTATAATCGGGCCAGACTCGGTTCATGAAGTTATGTAGAAGGTACAACTCATTAGGGAAAGATTGAGGACAGCTCAGAGCCATAAGAAATGTGATGCTGATGTGAGAGAAGAGAATTAGAGTTTGTTGTGGATGACTGGGTCTATTTGAAAATTTCACCCATGAAAGGGGTGATGAGATTTGGAAAGAAGGAAATGCTCAGCCTGAGATATGTGGGACCTTACAGAATTATAAGGCGAATTGGCAAGGTGGCTTATGAGCTGGAATTACCTTCAGAGTTGGCGTCTATGCACCCTATATTCCATGTGTCACTATTGAAGAAGTGTATCGGTGATCCAACTTCAATTGTTCTATTGGGCAGTGCGGCAGTGAAAGATAGTCTCTCAAACAAGTAGGTCCCAGTCTAGATCCTTGACCGTTAGGTTCGTATACAGAGGAACAAGGAAGTACCTTCTGTCAAAGTCTTGTGGAGGAATCAGCAGATTGAGGGGGCTACGTGGGAGGCTGAAGCGAATATGATGGCTAGATACCCCCATTTTGTTCCTTTCCGACTCAGTTTCAGTTTAAGGTGTCAATTCCCTCCCCAAAACTGCGTTTAGTTCATGTGTTTCAGCTTCTTTCATGTAAATAAAAATGTGCATGATTAGTGAATTTAGTTTAGTCTTGTGATTCAGTTTGAAGATAGTCATTCTGCTAGTTTTCAGTTTTCATGGTTAGTATTTGTGTATAAAGATTGCCATTCTCTGCTTTCTTGTGTGTTTTCAAACATTTGATGATAAAAGTTCCCAAGGGGTCTGTAATGCCCTGGAAACTAAAAGACTAGACCCGAGACTTAAATTAGAGAAAAACTAGAAAATCTGCACCAGGTCATAGAATAAGTCATTTTGTGACCCGTGAGAGGTAACCACAAGTCGTTAAGTGTCTCGTGGTGATGGAATTGGATTTTAATTGGAAATTTTGAGTAAAGGGAGACCACAGGTGTGACCATGAGTCGCGGTCAAGACCCATGAGTCGTGATATGACCCGTGGTCAAGAATAAAATTAAGGCGGGAAATGTTAGGCAGTTAACCTAACGTCTAGTCACCACGAGTCGTGGTCCATGCCATGAACCGTTAGGTGACCTTTGTCAAGTTTGGTAAAGATTTAGAGGAGGCTAGGCAGTGTACCCAACAAGTCCTCACCACGACTCATTTGGGACACCACGAGTTATGGTGTAACCCGTGGGGACTCCAGGGTTATTAAGGCACTGTGGTCCATGGGAGGTGACCACGAGTCATGGTCACTAACCATGACTTGTTAGGTCCCAAGTGGTGACCTACAGGTGGGTTCAGGTAGTGAACCTCATGAGTGTGACCATGAGTCGTGGTCACTGATCACAACCCGTTAGGTGACCAGTGAGGACTAACGATCAATTTTCCCCTGTGAGTTTTCAAGTGTCTTTCGGTAATTTTGTACCCTCCTAAACTCTATACTACGTCGTTTTAAACATATTTTCAGACTTATTAGAGGGGTTAAACGGTTTCTTTCCTCATTCTCCCCTTCCCGACTTTTAGAAATCATCATAGAACTTCTCTCAGAGCTTTGAAGAGCAAGAGCTAGGGAAACCTTTTCACCTTAGTTTCTCAAGGAAATTCTTCAGGCTTCTTCACCAAGTATATGGGAATTCAATGAGGGAATAGTTATTCCCTTGTGTCCCCAAATTCCTCCCTATTTCTCTCTATCAATTGTTGCCCTAAAATTATAGAATGTCAAGAAATTGCTAGTCATAACTTTTCTAAATCATGTGGATTATTATACCATGTTAATTACAGACATTTTCAACAAATTTGTGACTGAAATGATGTTAAATCTGCTAAAGTGAAATTTAGCCCTATTTCTTGAACTAGAAAATCTTGAAATTTGCGTTAGTTCTTGCATATAAAAATCTTGCTTGGATTTATCAATGTTGTGGATTCCAATGTTGTTAGTAGCATTGAAACTAAATCATAATATTGTTGGTTCAGTTTTAGTAAGAATGTTAAATTCTCAATATTAGCTAGAAGATGTTAGCTGATAAGTTTGACTATAGGAATTACCAAGGTGTAAGTAGTACCTCCCAAATATAAGATCAAATTCAGAATTTAGTTTTATTAGTCAACTAGGTGGTCATGACATTTTACATAAACAGATCTGAGTACCATAAGGACCCCACTTTCAGATTTTAGTTTGTTCTTTAGACGTTCCGACGCTTGTAGATAGGCAGCTCCGACCAGTCTTAGAACCTAGTTTCACAATCTGGTCCAATAAGACTATCTCAAGGTTCTTTATCCCTGACTAGTCTTGGATTGGAGTTTTGAGCTATCAGCTTAGAATTCAGTCTAGGACTATCCAGTGGGAGTAGGACTTAGCACCGAGTGGACCGGGGTTCTAGTAAATCTAAGTTCCCCGAACTACATTGCCACCGTAGGTTATAGTTACTATTGGCCTCATCGCCTCAGACTCTTGTGATCACCCAGTTTATGCCTTTATACCCTGGTATGGAATATTGGGTCCTACCGATGGGGTGTATACATCAAACTCCATGTCTAGCTCACGTGGTTATATGTGAGTTATATACTCTCCCTTTAGTTACTTTAGTCAAGTTTTAGTTTAGTTCAAATCAATATTCCTAATTTGGAACATGTTTTGACCATCAAACAGGGTCCTTTAGACCGTCTCGGTATTTTAGTTATTAAGTTCAGCAGCTTTGGTTGGTCATTGCATGTCCTTCCAGTTCTATATTTCCTTTTTATTTATTACATTGTGTTATTTTTCTCTCACTTACTCAGTATATTCAAAGTACTGATGTATACTTTTATGCTGTATCATTTATGATACAACTGCAGGATCTCAATCTCAGCTTCGCTAGCCGATCATTCACTGCAGAGTTCTGTTGTTCTAGTTGGAGAATCCTCATTCTTTGAGGATGGAGATTTATTGCTTGAGTTATACCTTCTTTCCATTTTATTTAGATTTGAAGTTAGTTGGGGGCTTGTCCCAGCAACTCATCAGTCATAGGGGCTTTCAAAAACAAACTTGGTTTGTCATACCTGTAGTTTTTCTCAGATGTTTTTAAGCTTTATGATCCAGCCTTATTTCATAAATGTTTTATAGTTTTATTTAATGCTTCCACTATATTTTTATGTTTACTCAGAATGCTAGTGTATGATAGACCAGGGGTTGACTTGGGTTACTTGTGACTCCATGTACCATGTTCCGTCTAGGGTGTTAGCTCGGGGCGTGACAAACTTGATATCAGAGCACTAGGTTTAGAGTATCCTTAGATTTCTTAAAGACGCATCGAGTAGAGTCCTCTTCATGGGTGTGAAGCGCTACACACTTATGACGGGGAGGCTACGAGATGTTATTAGGAACATTTACATCAGTTTGTACTCCTTATCGTGCGTTAAAATTTAGTTTCAGAATCATTCTCCTAACTCGTGCTCTATGTCATTTCAGTTAATCATGCCTTTGCGACGTGGTAATGGAAGAAGGGCCAGTAATCCTCACCGACCTACCCCACCAGCCCCGATAGCCCCTCAGGATTACTCGGTGTCTACTGCAGAATTTAGGGCAGCCATTTAGGTGCTCGCTTAAACTATTACCAACAAGGTGAACCAACAGATGGTTCTAATCAACAACAACGATTTTGCAGCAGCTGCCCGAGTGCGGGACTTCACCCGGATGAACCCTCTGGATTTTCATGGATATAAGGTGGGAGAGGACCCACAAGGATTTATGGATGAAATTAGAAAGATCACCCGAATTATGGCTGTCAGTCCCTCAGAGAGTGCCGATGTGGCCGCCTACCAACTGAAAGGGGTATCCCAAGTCTGGTATGAGCAGTGGAAGGAGGGGAGGCCAATAGAAGGAGGAAAAGTGGAATGGGAGGAGTTCACTACAACCTTCCTAGATAGATTCTTCCCTTGGGAGCTTAGGGAGGCAAAGGTGGTGGAGTTCATGAATTTGAGATAGGGAAACCGGACGGTAGAAGAGTACACTCTAGAGTTCACCCGATTTTCCAAATACGCTCTAGAGATGGTGGCCGAGCCAAGGGCTCGCATGATGAAATTTGTAAATAGGGTGTTGAACCCGGTCCTCGAAGAGTGCAGGACAACTATGCTGATTAAAGATATTGACCTCTCCAACCTAATTGTCTATGCCCAGTAAATTGAGGCCGAAAAACTGAGGGACATGGAGTGAGAACAAGAGAGCAAGGACTGGCCAATCAGATTATAGCCACCAGAGGTTTGGCAGTAGCAGCTGCCCACAGTAGTAGCAGTAGCAGAGGGCCCCCTACCTTTCGATCCAGCCAAGATTGGAGGGGTGGAGCATCTAGCTCTCAGTCACTGAGCTACAGTGCCGGTAACAGGTATCCAGCTTGCCCCAAGTGGGGCAAGAACCACCCAGGAGAATGTCTTCAGGGTCGAGAGGGATCTTTTGATTATGGAAAGCTTGTTCATCGGATTATGGAATGCTCGCCAGCAGGACGAGAAATGTCACAATCCACTACCTCAGCAGCTCCATCAGGCCGACCAGCTCAGTAGGCTTACCCTTCAAGTACGGATGGTGGCCAGTGCAAAAACTATTTTTATGCATTGTCTTCTCGTCAGGATCAGGAGAGCTCACTTGATGTGGTCACAGGTATGTTACGCCTTTTTCATCTAGACGTGTATGCCCTACTTGATCCAAGAGCCACTCTATCATTCGTGACTCCCTATGTAGCAGTACAATTTGATATCAATCCATAGGTCCTCTCGAAACCATTTTAAGTCTCCACCCCAGTTGGTGAATCAGTTAGAGCCAGCAGGGTGTATAGAAACTGCCCAATCTCAGTCTTCAATAAAGTCATTCCAGATGACCTTGTAGAGTTAGACATCGTCGACTTTGACCTCATTATGGCAGATTGTGTGTACCAGACGTCAGTGATTTGAGACAACAGATATTGGCTGAAGCTCACAGCTCGAGATTCTCCTTCAACCTTGGTGCTACTAAAATGTACCGCGATTTGCGGGATATTTACTGGTGGAACGACATGAAAAGAGACATCGCTGAATTCGTAGCTAAGTGCCCGAATTGCCAGAAAGTCAAGGTAGAGCACTAGAGACCGAGAGGTATGACCCAGGATATCAGCATACCCACATGGAAGTGGGAAGAAGTGAATATCGACTTTATTATGAGTCTACCTCGAACTCGTCGGCAAAATGGTTCTATCTGGTTAGTTATAGACCATATGACTAAGTCAGCATATTTCCTCCCAGTTAAAACTACAGATTCAGCTGAGGACTATGCTACGCTCTATATCCGGGAGTTGGCCATTATCCATTATTTCTGATAGAGGTACCCAGTTCATCTCGCATTTCTGGAAGTCTTTTCAGAAGAAACTTGGTACCCAGGTCAAGCTCAGCACAACTTTTCACCCGCAGACAGATGGGCAAGCAGAGTGGACTATTAAGAACCTAGAAAATATGTTGAGAGCATGCACAATTGATTTCAAGGGCAATTGGGATGACCACTTGCCTCTTATCGAGTTTGTGTGCAACAACAACTACCACTCCAGTATCCAGATGGCCCCGTTTAAGGCATTGTATGGTAAAAGTTGCAGGTATCCTATTGGATTGTTTGAAGTTGGTGAAGCTACTATAATCGGGCCAGACTCAGTTCATGAAGCTATGCAGAAGGTACAACTCATTAGGGAAAGATTGAGAATAGCTCAGAGCCATCAAAAATCTTATGCTGATGTGAGGAGAAGAGAATTAGAGTTTGTTGTGGATGACTGGGTTTATTTGAAAATTTCACCCATGAAAGGGATGATGAGATTCAGAAAGAAGGGAAAGCTCAACCCAAGATATGTGGAACCCTACAGAATTATAAGGCGAATTGCAAGGTGGCTTATGAGCTGGAATTACCTTCAGAAGGTGCGTCTATGCACCCTATATTCCATGACTCACTATTGACGTGTATCGGTGATCCAACTTCAATTGTTCCATTGGACAGTGTGGCAGTGAAAGATAGTCTCTCATACGAGGATGTCCCAGTCTAGGTCCTTGACCGTTAGGTTCGTAAACTGAGGAACAAGGAAGTATCTTCTGTCAAAGTCTTGTGGAGGAATCAACAAGTTGAGGGGGCTATGTGGGAGGCTGAAGCTGATATGATGGCTAGATACCCCCATTTTGTTCCTTTCCAACTCAGTTTTAGTTTAAGGTATCAATTCCCTCCCCGAAACTGCGCTTAGTTCATGTGTGTTTCAGCTTCTTTCATGTAAATAAACATGTGGACGATTAGTGAATTCAGTTCAGTCTTGTGATTCAGTTTGAAGATAGTCATTCTACTAGTTTTCAGTTTTCATGATTAGTATTTGTGTATAAAGATTTCCATTCTCTGCTTTCTTGTGTGTTTTCAAACATTTGATGATAAAAGTTCCCAAGGGGTAGATACTGTAATGTCCTGGAAACTCAAAGACTAGACCCAAGACATAAATTAGAGAAAACTGGAAAATCTGCACCAGGTCATAGAACAAGTCATTTTGTGACCTGTGGGAGGTGACCACGAGTCGTTAAATGACTCATGGTAAAGGACTTGGATCTTAATTTTAAATTTTGAGAAAAGGGTGACCACGGGTGTGACCATGAGTCATGGTCAACACCCATGAGTCGTGATATGACCCGTGGTCAAGAATAAGATTAATGCGGGAAATGTTAGGCAGTGAATCTAACATCTAGTCACCATGAGTCATGGTCCATGCCATGAACTGTTAGGTGACCTTGGTCAAGTTTGGTAAAGATTTAGAGGAGGCCAGGCAGTGTATTCAACGGGTCCTCACCACAACTCATTTGGGACACCACGAGTTATGGTGTAACCCGTGGGGACTCCAGGGCTATTAAGGCAGTGTGGTCTTGCATGCTCAGGGCCTTTCGAGCCTCTAAACACGACAAACTAGCCTCACTGCATCATCGTGAGCAAGAATGCTACTTCTATTTCGTGGGCAATTAATTACGTGGATGTGGTTTATGTGGAAATGAGTAGGCACTCTCTTGCACCTAATCATTTAACTCAACTTAGTCTCACAACTACTTCTTCGAGTGGTGATGTGATAATCCTAAATCGGTCTCTAAATAACCCCGTTTTATCAACCAAGCAAGGCATTAGGTATATTTCTATCCTAACACAAATTATATCCTGAGATACAATTATGCTCCTCACATTCTCATGTTCTGACCTAGGTAAATGCTTTCTCAAGAAAATTCCCAAGTTAACGTGTATGTTTTCATGGTGATCAATCATTAAAACAACCAATAATCCAGAATGTGAGACAAAACAACAATCAATAACTTAATTCCACACAAATTCATAAAAACGCAATCATAATTCATGGCTTCAACCCTAGAGGAAGGGTTCTAGCCATTCATGTTCGTAAAACTACAAGAAACTACAACTAAATTAACATACTTACAAGATTTGGTAGATAAGAAGGGAATTTGCCAAACCCTAGATGAGTTCTCCCACTTCTCCCTTCACTCGACAAAGTGGTTTCAGGAACTAAGGGACCTATTTATAATAAATGAGAAACGTGCACAATTTAGCCTGTCATGGAATGGCTCCGTGTCACGGAGTGTATCGCGGAGCATTGCCTTCGTGACACGGAGGTAACGCGGAGGCTCTCTGGAAATTGCCTCCGGATGCATAAACTGTCGAGTGTCACCGCGCTGCCGGCGTGACACGCTGCTCATGCAGCGCGTTGGGCTGTTGCTGGCGCGCATCTCCCCTGGCGTGGCACGGCGTTGGTGCGCTGGAGCCTGCCTGCCTGCTGCCTCTTCTCGCGTGCCTGGCATGGGCATGGCACGGCACTGGGCCCGGCACACGCACAGCATGGCACGGTGCCTTGCGCTGCCAGCCTTGCCATGGCATGCTCCTTGCCGACTTTCGCCAATTTCTCCCGACTCCATTCCTCTACTTCACCAACTTATGAATTAGTTCCTCAAAATCATTGAAACCTACAAAACAAGGACTAATCATGTTGGGTAGCACATATATTCACATTTATATAAAATTACATGAAAATGTATAAAATAAATTAGATAAACAAGACTAAATTAAGGTATAAATCATCACTCGGGCATGCTATTTTGCCCGGATCAATCCACGGGAGGTGACCACGAGTCGTGGTCACTAACCACGATTTGTTAGGTCCTGAGTGGTGACCTACAGGGGGGTTCAGGAAGTGAACCTCATGAGTGTGACCATGAGTCGTGGGCACTGATCACAATCCGTTAGGTCACCAGTGAGGACTGACGATCAGTTTTCCCCTATGAGTTTTCAAGGGTCTTTCGGTAATTTCATACCCTCCTAAACTCTAAACTATGCCGTTTTAAACATATTTTCAGATTTATTAGAGGGGATAAATGGTTTCTTTCGTCATTCTCCCCATCCAGACTCTCAGAAATCATCATAGAACTTCTCTCAGAGCTTTGCAAAGCAACAGCTAGGGCAACCTTTTCACCTTAGTTTCTCAAGGAAATTCTTTGGGCTTCTTCACCAGGTATATGGGAATTCAACAAGGGAATAGTTCTTCCTTTCTGTCCCCAAATTCCTCCCTACTTCTCTCTATCAGTTGTAGCCTTGGAATTACAGAATGTCAAGAAATTTCTACTCATTCCTTGTTTAAATCATGTGGATTATTATACCATGTTAATTACAGATATTTTCCACCAGTTTGTGACTGAAATGATGTTAAATCTTGTGAAGTGAAATTTAGCCTATTTCTTGAACTAGAATATCTTGAAATTTGCGCTAGTGCTTCCATATCGAAATCTTGCTTGGATTTATCAGTGTTATGGACTCCCATGTTTTTAGTAGCACTGAAACTAAATCAGAATATTGTCAGTTTAATTTTAGTAAGAATGTTAGAATTCTCAGTGTCAGACAGAAACTGTCAGCTGATCAGTTTGACTATAGGAATTCCCAAGGTGTCAGTAGTACCTCCTAGTTATCATAATCTAATTCAAAATTCAATTTTATTGGTCCAGTAAGCATTCATAAAATTTTAGATAAACAACTTTGAATATCCTTAGGACCCCAGTTTCATATTTTAGTTTGTTCTTTAGACTGTTACGACGCTTCTAGATAAGCAGCTCTGACCAGTTTTACAGCCCAATTTCAGAATCTAGTCCGATAAGACTCTCTCAGGGTGCTTTTAAATATGTATCCCTGACTAGTCTTGAACCCCAGTTTTAAGCTATCAGCTTAGTATTTAGTCTAAGACTATCCAGTGGGAGTAGGACTTAACACCGAGCGGACCGGAGTTCTAGCGCACCTAGGTTCCCAGAACTACATTGCCACCATAGGTTACAGTTACTATTAGCCTCATGGCCCCAGACTCTTGTGATCACCCAGTTCATGCCTTTATACCCTGACAAGGTATATTGGGTCCTACCGATGGGGTGTATACATCGGACTCCACATCTATCTCACGTGGTTATATGTCGGTTATAGACTCTCCCACTAGTCAGTTTAGTCCAGTTTCAGTTTAGTTCAGATCAGTATTCCAGATTTGGAACATGCTTTGACCATCAGATAGGGTCCTTTAGACCATCTCAGTATTCAGTTATTTAGTTCAGCAGCTTTGGTTGGTTATTACATGTTCTTCCAATTCAGTATTTCCTCTTTATTTATTACATTGTATTATATTTCTCTCACTTACTCACTACATTCAAAGTACTGACGCATACTTTTATGCTGTGTGATTTTATGATATAGCTGCAGGATCTCAGTCTCAGCCTCGCTAGCCGATCACTCACTACTGACTTCATCTGCTCTAGTTGGTGATTCCTCATTCTTCGAGGACGGAGATTTATTGCTTCAGTTATACTTTCTTTCCTTTTTATTTTGATTTGGAGTTAGCTGGGGGCTTGTCGCAGCAACTCATCAGTCATAGGGGCTTTGAGACACAGACTTGGTTTTTCAAACCTGTAGTTTTACTTAGATGTTTTTAAACATTATGATCCAGCTTTATTTCATAAATGTTTTATAGTTTACTTTAAAGCTTCCGCTATATTTTTATGTTTACTTAGAATTCTACTGTATGATAAACCAGGGGTTGACTTGGGGTTACTTGTGACTCCAAGTACTGTTTCCCCTCCAGGGTGTAAGCTCGAGGCGTGACAGCATTTATACCGATTGGGTTTTCATATAAGTTCTAACGAGGGTCAACATCAAATGCCCATTGCTCCCATTTTAAAAAGTGTTTTGGGTGATTCAACACATCAAATGGAATCGCTTTGATTCTTCTTTCCAATGCATCTTACTTTGTATCAATCAAAATTTGAAGTAATAAGTTATGAGCAGTTTAGTGAAACAACACCAGGTATTGGATGAACCTCAGTATGGGTCGTCCTCTCAACCAACGACCCATTCCTTTGGTCGTTGGTTCTGCCAGTTTCAGGTTTTCTTTGGTAGTTTGGGGTATTTTGATAAACTTCTATGCTTTTAACTCCTAAATGACGTTGTTTTAGGATTACTTAAAGTTAGATACAAGGGTTTAACCTAGATTAGATCCTCACTCTCTTCAAAAATCTGGATTTTCTCTCAAGAAGAAGCTATGGTTCATCACCACCAACTTCTCAATTCCTCTTGGATCTTCTAGACAAGTAAATGAATCATTTACCCATTTATATAGGGCCATGAATGGGGGATTTCATTCACCCTCATGCCCAATTTTTTGTCTAACTCATGAATTCAAATCTTCAATCACGTTTTATGAATATTCTTGGGTTAGACCCAATTTAATGGAATCTTCCATATCCTTCTATGGGATAAATTTCCTCATTTTCAATTGATGAATTATGGTTTATATGGCAGATTTGGCCCTCAAATTCCTTATGAATTCATTATCTCAAGTTTATGATGATTTTATCAAATTATTCATAATCTTATGATTTTCAAATTTATGAGCCTATGATTTAAAGTTATGATAAATTATTAAAATATGCATGAATATTTACAAATCTTAAGCTTATGATTTTATGATTTCCAGTTGTGAAGTTTTATTCAAGAATGTATGAATTTTATTGAAATCCAGTTTATGTATCTTGGTTGGTCTTCAGCAGTATTTTCATGGCTAGCTCACATATATTAATATGTTATGAATTTCATGATTTAAATTAGTCATGTAAATCATGTTTTATGATTATGATATGAGCATTATATATGTTTTGGGAGTAGTATTTAGCATCGAGTATGTCACGCCCCATAACTGGGGGGAGGGCACGACTGGCTCCCCATACCTGACTGACTGGGAAGCCGATATATGACATCTGTAACTGTAACACTTGGGCCGTCCAGGCCACCTGTCAGAATCAACTGGAGGACAAACTGGACCCATAATGTCTCAACAATACAGGGTAAACAACTAAAATGAAAACAAGGCTATGAGTATGCCAAACTAAAAAACAAAAAGCCGAAAAGGCCACAAACTGAATACCATTTTACACATTAAGTCCACAAAGCCTCTAGAGAGTAAACTGACTGATGGTCGGGACAGGGCTCCGACCTACCCATAACTACTTCTCAAAACTCTAACTGAAACAAAAACCAGTCTTAGCTCTAGAAATAAAGGAGCATACCAACACATCTGCTAATCTCATGAACTTCTACTGCAACTGGAAATCCCGACCTCTACCTTCACCTGCGGCACGAATGCAGGTCCCCAGGCGAAGGGACATCAGTATGAATGAAATGTACTGATATGTAAGGCAGAAAATGGTAAACATGCAAGATAGCAGTGATAGTTAAGCCAGAAATAAGGAAGAACAACAACCTGGAATCCTGGAAACTGAAACCTGACAATAAGTCAATACTGAAGTGCAAATGCTACCAAGTAATGCAAAAGAAAAACTATAACTATAATGCCAACAACCAATCCACTATAAATCCATATATAAAATTCGTCCAGACGATGTACCATACCAAGGAAAAATAAAAGTATCTTCAGTTGATGTATCACAACGGGTAAAATAAAAATATCTCCAGCCGATATACCATACCGTGGTAAAATGAAAATATCTCTAGCCGATGTATCACACCGGGGTAAAATAAAAATATCTCCAGTTGATGTACCACACCAGGGTAAAATAACAATATTTCCAGCCGATGTACCACACAGGGGTAAAATAAAAATATCTCCAGCCGATGTACCACATCAGGGTAAAATAAAAATATCTCCACCCGATGTACCACACCAGGGTAAAATATAAATATCTCTAGCCGATGTACCACACCGGGGTAAAATAAAAATAATTGTCAATCATAATCATAAATAGGGTCGATATGGCTTATATTGAGTCATTTAACACGTATGACATATAAATGACAAATGTTAAATCTGTGACCGGAATAGGCCTCTTTCGTAACCCATAAAAGCAAGTGAGCACCCATATCATGTAAAGCTAGAAAATATGTATATATATCAAGTAAAGTTGTCAAATTATTCATGAACATGTCGATTCAGTTACTTGAAGGACCTTCAAGAGGTTTAGACAACATAAGAACTTTTGTAGGATTACAAATAATGTCGTACAAATAATCCTACCAATTGAACATAGTACTTGGATAGAAACACATAGAGCTCATTTCTACACAATTCTTTAACATTTGGGAACTGCAAATATATATTGCCTACCAGGTGGTTCCTTTACCTGTATCAACAATTATACATTGGAATTTCATTGCCAAATTTATCATGTAGATAAACACATATAGTTCTTAATTCATTTGACTTATTTGTAGGAAAACATGGAAATTATAACTAGGAACTTGGAGTTATTTGTCATATACATAAAGCTGAGAACTGAACTATAGACATACAACGTATGAGACTTCTATATAATGTATAACTCGTATTTAGTTAACTGGGTGACCTTCAGGAGACTTCCTGGTATTCAAAGTTTTGAGCTTAACTGATCATTATCATAGCCTGAACTTATACTTACTTAGACATTAGGAACATTGGTACATGGGAGAATCTCTCCTTTAAATTTAGGAAATTCAAATGATAACTCAACAAGAGCTAAACTTAAAGATGTATGACTTGAATATAACTGAAAGAATTCAACCGTATGTTATAACATGAAAATCATATTCATTAAGACTTCTTACTAGAATGACATATAAAGACTTGAGTTTTTAGACTCGTATACAACATTAGATAATTGACCGAGACATTAGCATAATTCTAAAAATATGATCTCTCAAAAACTTCTTAGATCTGGTAGCAGATTTCAACATAAATTAGGGACGTAAAGAAATAACTTAAGGATCTAAGACTTGGAGCTCTATAACTTAGGAGCTCATGAGTAACTCTCTAAGTGATTCCTTATAGGCAAATAAAGATATATAGCCGTAATTCAGGTGATGCTGGATTGACTTACATAACTTTGCAATTAGTTGGGGAGCTTAAGAAAGCTTACATAATCATAAGTGACTTAGGAGATCCTAGGATTACCCTTTTCAAACATGGTAGAAAATTTCAACACTTAGAATAGATAACTTAACATAATCCTTTAGGGGTATAGCGGAGAGCTTCTCAACTTAAGTTACTATTTTGCAGACGTTCAACTCTAATTATTTCGTAGAAGGTTAACACTTTAGTGGTTATTCATCAATGTAACACATATTGAACATAAACAACTTAATTTATAACTCTTTTGCTAAACTTCTTTAGAACAGGGTTAATCTTCCTAGTTGTTGCCTACCCCATTCACCATCGTAACCCGTATCATCTAATTTAACAATATTTAGCTCTACTTTCCTTATTCATCTTTTCTTTTCCAAAAATTATTCACTCTACACTCAAGTTTTTACCCTCGTTTTCACTATTCCATCAATTCTTATATGCACTTACCTCTTTGCCTAATTGACAACTTAGCCACGTTTTCCCCGTTAATATGTATCGATTTAGCTTATTCGCTATGTGCCGCTTGCTTAGCTTTAAAGAGCAAAAATATAAAATCTACTTTTTACCTTAAGCACTTTAAAACATAAACATATATGAGGGATTAAAAATATCATTAAAACATCATTTCAATAAGCTCATTTACCTTCAATCGGCTTAGCGTCATCTTCTTAGCTTAAGTTCAATTACATGTTGTTGTCTTAGCATTTCGTACCAATTTCGCTAAGTGACCAGATCTTAACATATATTCAACATCACATATACAGTATACTGAAAAGGACCAGCTCACGGTGCCCATGTTAAGGGGACTTCAGACTCAATTTAGAACTACGGCAACAATCGTATAAAAATTACGCCTTTCGCTTCACGTTTGTTCGCTTCAACCATTCTTAACGATTCAAGTTTTATGCCAGGTAGTTCCAACCCTTTGGAAAGGATCATGTATGCTTCAATATGATTTTAAAAACATAGGAATATTGATCCTTTCAATAACTTAGTTTCTTTCTTGAAAAACAAGGAAAGGGACGCCTTTACATACCTCACTTCGTCGCGTCTTTTTAGCCAATTTCTTCCGCTTTCTAGAAACTCCGACACCTTCAGCTTCCTTAATTACAATACATGGAATGAGTACTTTTTATGTCAAGTTCCCAGTCAAAATTCATGTCCAAAAACATACAACCAAACAGCCACATCATAATATAATTTTCAGCAATCCGACATACCTTAGGCGTCTTAAACTTGAGGCAATTCAAGAGAGTTTCGCTTACGTGCTTTTGGTGTTTAACCTCCCCAAAGGTGTGGTGTATTCCTTCCATCTTTTGGATAAATTCCAGCATCTTTACAGCTGTAACAACCTCCCAAAAATGGGCAGAAACCTCAGTCAAATATCACATAAAACACATATTGACTTTATGTCATTTCCTTACTTTAGCTTGTGAATTTGAGCAGATAAAGCAAGTAGGAACACTTACCTTTCACTTGTGTATAACCCCTGCCCATATGACATTCCTCTTCAGCTAAATTCCATTCCAAAAATGTAGCAACCATGCTGCGAAACCGCAACAACAACACACACCCAAGCGACACATAAGTTCCAACTTCACTTCCAACATAACTTGTTAGTTCATGATAATTTAAAGAGTAAAAACACCACTCCTTTTGTACTTAACTCTCACCAATATGGAGGTAGAACTTCACCTACCTACTTCCCAAAAATGCAGCATCTTGGTAGTCGAAAACGCAGCAACTCGACGATTAAAAGATCACGACATAAGAAACCCTTTCCAAGCTTGGACTATAAGGAAATTTGACCTATCCATACAATTTATTACCTGGAATTTGCTTTGACCATTGGATAGAGCTCTTAATTATGCGAATTTTTTTTTAGAAAAAAGAGGTGAAACGGAGTAGAAATGAGCTTTTTAGCTCAAAATTACTTCATATAGGTAGGCTGGGAGGTGCCCACGTGCGGCGCTCGTGCGACGTGCCCTCACGCACGAGCGTGCGCGTGCCTGCTGCCTGCCTATCTCGGCACCCGCGCGCATGGGTGCTTTTCCATCCTACAGTGTTGTCTTCAAACGAGCATAACTTTTTACTTCGAACTACGATTAACGAACATTTTTTGCATTGTAAACTAGACTCAAATATCTTTCATTTGATAGGCTATTGGACCTCTGAATCATTATATATTTGGAGATATGTCCATTTAAAGTTGACCCTTATTTACAAACTTCACAAACTCTTCGCTTTTCCCTTTGCACATGTTTCCCTCCTCACATACGGACAACATACGACCCATAATTCCATTAATATGACATATAACCATCAAATAATCATCAAAAAAAATTCTGAGGTGTAACAGAGTAGGCCAGAGGTTTCATTACAGCCAGGTCTCACAATTACGTGCCAACGTAACCATGACAGAGTCATCCACGAGAGTGTCACCCATGCCCCGATGGGCCATCTATAAGGTATATCATACCTTTTCATGGTTCTACTATTCGAAAAAAATGGACAACCTCCTAACTAAGGTTTTACAGATCGGGCTCTATGTATGCTCACATGGGGTATATCGGTTAGAAGAATCTTTCACTGTTCCTTAATTTATATATATATATATATATATATATATATATATATATATATATATACTAATGTTCACTAATTCATGATTTTACAACTTATGATGATCTATTTCATGATATGCTTTATGAGGCTTTTACTTATGAATTCAATCATGATCAGCTTTATATTATAGTTTTGAAATGTCTTGAGCCCTTATGTCCAGATTATGATCAGAAACTCACATTTTATACTAGTTTACCCTCATGATCTCTTTTATACTATTTTACTAGCATTTTTTACTAATAACGCTCAAATCACACCCCCGTAAAAGTATGACATGGACATTTTCAATAAAGAATCCAACTAGGTTGGTATCGATCCTATATGGAATATGGTCAGGATGAAGAATAATGCTAGTATTTATGCTTTTAGTAAAATTATCTCCTAATGGGGGGTTTCATTGAAAGAATTAAGTGAGAGTATTGTAAATGTCACACCCACCTTGGGAGGAATGACTAGCACCTGGTGCCCTACTAGGACCTGAATTGCTGAGCTGACTGAACCTAAGCACCTCTGGTGCAGGGCTGACTCTAACTCTAGAATCAAGAATACAACGGGCTATATAGCGGCTGTGAATACAACCCCCGACCGACAAGGCCTATAGCCACATGTGAAAATAAACAGCTAACCAGAGACAAACAATCATAGGAAATCCTATGCGGGCCGACAAGGCCGCTATGATATCTAGTTATAACTGGAAAGTGAGATCAGATGCTAAACTGAACTATGGCGGGCAAGACCGCCAATCAACAGCTAAATAGGGCCCCACACGGCCAACACACATAATCTAAAACACATATGGGCCCCACACGGCCGATATTATCTAACCACAGGGAAGTAACAAAATCTGCAAGACCCTAGGAGTAATAAGATGGTTGGGATAAGGCCTCGACCTACCCATATTGTACAAACAAAAGAAGTTGACCTCTATCACATAAGCTCCGGAAGAAAGGAGCTGACAACTCTATACAGATGACTAGAACTACGAGGGACCTGCTCCTTGTCTATCTGTACCTGCAGGAAAGTAATGCAGCACCCCAGAAGAGGGCTTCAGTACCACAGGTATTGACTATATAAAGTAGTAACATTAAATAACTGAAAGTAAGGAAATAGAACTGACAATTACTAAAGTAAATGAAACGGACTGAAGATGATTGAAGTAGTGAAATTAGGGCTAGACATAACTT
The DNA here is from genome assembly GCA_035772735.1 of Datura wrightii. Taxonomy (NCBI): domain Eukaryota; kingdom Viridiplantae; phylum Streptophyta; class Magnoliopsida; order Solanales; family Solanaceae; genus Datura; species Datura wrightii. The sequence continues at coordinate 13,327,566 of JASDFA010000002.1, forward strand.
TAATAAGGAGGATAGGGGTCATACCTGACAAGAGAGGCGTCTTACTGTCTAACTATCAATAACTAAAGAAAACATAAACCTTACCTGGCCCCCATAAGCCGGAAGGTACAATCAACACAGAATTACCCACCTGGGTGCCCATTAGCTCTATCGAGTACACCTCAATCTATATACCACTATCCAGGTCATACTGAGTCAACTACCAGCTATAAATGTCCTGCGAATCCCCTAGGTCTGCAACTGGGCCCGCTCGGCCCCTGACTGTAGCTGTGTCTGAGTCTGGAGAACTCTTGATATCTACACCTCGAGCGTAAACACTCGGCAGGGATGTGTATAAGGCCAACCGTGGCATATGAGGATCTGGATCCCCATCTTCGTCCCTTGAGGATGGCATGCCTCTCCGTAGAGCGACGTATCCTCGCCCCTGGTGGGCAGCGACACAGCTATTAACCCTGGGGTTGTCATGGAATCTATATAGGTGTAATCCAGCCCAAAACAATACAAATTACGAGCCTTGACTGACTATAACAACTAGACATGATATCATACTCCTAACATGCTTTACTGGGATTCATACTGGACTACTATGCTGAAGAAACTAACTTGCCGAAAGAAAATACCTTAACATACCTCGTTCGTTGTTTACCGATTAACTGGCGAGTTTCAGCTCATGTTCAACTGCCCTTATCAACTGTAATCATATTAATGGAAGAATAGGGTTGCTTTATTACTATATTCGAAGAAAAAAATAACTTATATATATACTTACTATACTTCAACTTATCGAAAGACAATCATAAACTCGTAATTTCTCAGGAATCTAGAAGGGAGAAATACTTACTTTAGGCACGTGATCGTATTGACACTAGTTTGAAACAATTCCATCAACTTAGGCAGTACAATGATTTGCCGGGCTTATTTTACAAAAATAACTCCACAGTGATGCTCTATGCAGCCTTATAATTCAATACCCAGAGTTAATTTGGATTTGGATGGCGTTTAGCAGCGTAATCGGATGATTAGTTAATGTTTTCCTTGGTTTCCCTCTATTCTGGTCGTGATTATTTTGATAATGATCTAACTTCTAAGTGTGAGACCTTTATATACTTGAGGCAGCAGAAAAGGCAATGTGGTACTCTGCCCATCACGCTGATTTTGCTCAGTGCCACGTTGGCTAACACGAAGGAGCTTCTCCATGCTACTTTCCTCCACTAGGCAGCTTGGTTCGGCCTCCTCCCGTGAAATCCCGACTTTGCACTCGTTCGATCTTTACCTGAGCCCTTTCCTCGTAGGTATGGCACTCTAAAACTTTCAACCAACATATGAATAGGCCGACTAAACGTTAGAAACTTACGGGGTGTAACATCCTCCCCCTTAAGAACATTCGTCCTCAAATGTTAGCTTCTACTTGCAAGAACCTTAACCTTTCAATTACTTATTCTAGAAAAATAATTTAGCAGAGTCTTCCCTGTAATATGGACTATCCAAAAACCCTGAAACGCAGAAAAGTCCAATACATGTACTCTACATAATGCTATGGCATTCACTTCACAATAGACTGAAATCAATTATCTCACATATACATGTATGTAATGCAACTTATGAAACAACAACAACAGTATACCTCTAGCTGCACAATCTAACTAAGTCTGCAATAACTGAGGATATCTGGTTTTCATATTGTCTTCTACTTCCTAGGTCATCTTCTCTTGGTTCTTATTCCTCCATAAAACTTTAACGGAAGCAATATCTTTAGTTCTTAGTCTGCGGATCTGCCGATCTAGTTTGGCTACTAGACTTCTTCATAAGCTAAATCATCAGTGATTTGGACGTCTTTGACTGGGACAGTCCGCGAGGGATCTCCTATGCACTTCCTCAACATTGATACATGAAAAAATAGGTGAACGGATTCTAATTCTGGAGGTAAATCCAATTCATAAGCCACCTGGCCTATCCTTTGGTGAATCTGATAAGGCCCAATAAACCTTGGGCTGAGCTTACCTTTCTTATCAAATCTCGTCACACCCTTCATCGGTGAAACCTTCAGGAATACCCAGTCACCCAGTTTAAATTCTAGGTTTCTACGCCACACATCAGCATAAGATTTCTGGCGACTCTAAGCAGTCAGCAGACGTTCCCTGATAAGCTTTACTTTCTCTTATGACTGATGAATAATATCTGGCCAATCAATGCTACCTCAAACCAACTAGCTGGAGACCTACACTTCCGCCCGTATAATGCTTCATAAGGCACAATCTGAATTGTTGAATGATAACTGTTATTATAGGCAAATTCAATAAGCAGTAGATGTTCATCCCATCTGCCTCCAAAATCTAGCACACACACCCGTAACATATCCTTGAGTGTTTGGAATGTACGTTCTTCCTACCTTTCTGTCTGAGGATGGAAGATTGTGCTCAGGTTAACCTGCGTCCCCAAGCCTCTCTGAAAAGATTGAAAAAATTTAGCTGTAAAATGCGCCCCTCGGTCCGAGATAATTAGCAATGGAACACCATGCAATCGGACTATTTCTCTAATATACAACTCAGCATAATCTTCGGCTGAAAAGGTAGCCCTTACTGGTAGAAAGTCAACTGATTTTGTCAACCTGTCAATAATTACCCAGATAGAATCATGTTTATGCCTGGTACGAGGTAACCCTACTATGAAATCCATATTAACTTCCTCCCATTTCCATAAAAGCACGGCTATATCCTGTGTCAGTCCGCCTGGTTTCTGATGTTCAGCTTTCACCTGTTGGCAATTGGATCATTGAGCTATGAATTCTGCTATCCCCTTTTTCATTCCCGACCACCAGTAAAACTCTTTTACGTCATGGTATATTTTTGTCGAACTTGGATGGAGAGAGTAACGGGCATAGTGTACCTCGCCCATAATTTGCTGGTGAAGCCCTGCCATATTTGGAACGCAGAGGCGATCCCTATATCTCAAAACTCTATCCTCGGTTACCTGAAAATCTGTCACTTCCCCTCGCTGGACCCTATTTCTGAGCTGAATCAGGCTAGAATCTTCATACTGCTATTCTTTCACTTCCACAACTAATAATGACCCTCCGGTATTCTAGATTACTGCTCCATTGTCTCCTGATTCTATTATACGAATGACTAAACTAGCTAGTTGATGCAATTCACGAGCAAATTCTCGCAGCTCAGGCTGTAAATACGTCAGGCTTCCCGTGGACTTGCGACTAAGGGCATCTGCTACAACATTACCCCTTCTTGGGTGATATAAAATATTAACATCATAATCCTTTAAAAGCTCCAACCAGCGACACTACCGCAGATTCAGCTCTTTTTGAGTGAAAATATACTACATGTTTTTGTGATCAGTGAACATATCTACGCAGACGCCATATAGGTAGTGTCTCCATATTTTCAAGGCATGAATCACCGCGGCTAACTCTAGGTCATGGGTAGGGTAGTTCTTCTCATGCTTCCTCAGCTGCCTGGAAGCATAGGCAATCACCTTACCATGCTGCATCAAAACACATCCTAACCCAACACCCAAAGCGTCATAATAGACTGCATAACCCTCTGTTCCTTCTGGCAACGCTAGCACCGGTGCTGATGTCTATCTGTCTTTCAGTTTCTAAAAGCACTACTCACATACCTCAGTCCAATGGAATTTTGCTTCCTTCTGCGTCAATTTGGTTAAAGGTGCTGCTAAAGTACAAAAACCTTTCACGAACCTTCTGTAATACCCGGCTAACCCCAGGAAACTATGTACCTCGGTCAGACTGGTAGATCTAGGCCATTCCTTCACTGCCTCTATCTTCTGCATATCTACCTGTATACAAGCATCTAACACAATATGGCCCAAGAAGGCTACTCAATTCAGCCAAAATTCACATTTAGAAAATTTTGCATATAGTTGGCGATCTTTGAGAATTTGGAGCACTGTCCGTAGATGATCCTGGTGATCTACCTTTGAGCGAGAATACACCAGAATATCATCGATAAATACTATCACGAACAAGTCCAGGTATGTTCTGAAAATGTTGTTCATCATGTCCATGAACACTGTTAGGGCATTTGTCAGTCCAAAGGACATGACTAGATATTGAAAGTGGATGTATCTGGTCTTGAAGGCAGTCTTTGGAATATCTTTTCACAAACCCGAACCTGATGATATCCTGACCTTAAATCAATCTTTGAAAAATACCTCGCTCTCTATAACTGATCAAATAGGTCGTATATTCTGGGAAGCGGGTACTTATTCTTTATAGCGACTTTATTCAGTTGCCGATAATCTATACACATATGGAGGGAGTCGTCCTTCTTCTTTACGAACAGAACTAGCGCACCCCATGGTGAGGTACTCAGCCAGATAAAGCCCTTGTCCAGCAAATCCTTCAATTGTTCCTTTAGTTCTCTGAGTTCAGCAGGAGCCATTCGATATGGAGGAATAGGTATAGGCTGAGTTCCTAGTAATAGATCGATTACAAAATCAATTTGCCTTTCTGGGGGAATACCAGGAAGCTCATTTAGAAATACGTCGGGAAATTCATTAACCACTGGAATAGACCAAAGGGTCAGAGGCTCTTCCCGAACATCCTGAACTCTGATAATATGATAAATTCACCCTTTTGCTATCAATTTTCTAGCCCAAAGATAGGAAATAAACCTACCTTTTGGCGTGGATGTAATACCTTTCCACTCCCGTATGCCTCTCCTGAAAAGTGGAATCGGACTATCTTGGTCCAACATTCGACATTAGCATAGCATGGAGCTAGCCAATCTATAACCATAATGGCATCAAAATCAACCATTTCTAGTTCTATCAAGTATGTCGTAGGTTGACGACTGGCAACCTCTACTGTACACTCTCGATAGACCCTTCTGGCTATGATAGAGTCACCAACAGGCATAGACACTGTGAAAGGTCGCCGAAGAAATTCCAGCATAATACTAAACTTTCGAGCCTCTAACGGTGTAACATAGGACAAGGTGGATCACGGATCTATCAACACATAAGCAGAATTAGAGCAAATGTTCAGCATACCTGTCACAACATCTGGTCACAACTCTAACTCCTGTCTCCCCGGTAGTGCATAAGTACGTTCTGGGCCCACACCTGAACTGGAGGCCCCAGATCTGTCTCGGCCTCTGCCGGCTAAAATTGAGGGCCTATGCCCTGATGGAGATGCTAGAGCTCGTGATCCTGCCGAGGACCTATCCTGTTGATCCTGATCACCCTGACCCCTAGCTGGACAATTCCTCAACTTGTGACCCTTCTATCCACAAATGTAGCACGCGGTGGAACCATACCTGTATACTCCAGAGTGGCGTCGACTGCAAATAGGGCAAAGTGGTATTGTAAACCCACTCTGCTCCACTCTCCTCTACTGCTGTGAACCTACTGCTCGCGAACCTTCGCCGGGCTCTAGCTGTCCTCGGCGACTAGACCTGCTACTCTGCCGCTATGGTGGAGGCAAGGGTCTAGGCGGCCTATCTGATAACTGTGGCCTAGGTCCTCCCCGGGACTCCTCCTGTAATTCACCCGGTCTGTCCCTGTGGCATTGCTCCTAACTTGTCCTCCTAATTTCCCATTTCCTCTGTTTGATACCCTCAATATTCTTAGCAAAAGCTTGCACACGTGCGATATCCATATCCTCTCGCAGTGTGGCTGTGATGCAGGTCTCAACATATTCTGGGTTCAGCCCCATAATAAAGTGGTGTACCCTGGCTGGCATTGTGTCCACAAATGCTGGCGCATAACAAGCCAAGGAATCAAACTGCATGGCATATTCCCGGACGCTCATCGACCCCTGCTCCAAGTGCAGGAATTGATCAACCCGGGCCTGCTGAATCTCCCGCGGTAGGTAATGATCCAAGAAAGCCTCTATTAAGCTGGGCCAGGTTGGAGGGGAAACATCTCTCCCTCGGGACCTCTCCAAACTCTCAGTACAATGATGTCCCATAGCTGAAATACCACCAACTCAACCGACTCTGTAGGTGTAGCATGCATTACCCTGAAAATCCTCTGCATCTACTCTAAGAAATCTTGAGGGTCCTCGGTCCGATTTGTCCCTGTGAATTGCATGGGACTTAGTGCTAGGAATTCTCAAACCCTCGAGCTACCAGGCCCTTGTAAGGGTTCTGCAATTGTAGGTGGCACTGACTGGCGCTGAGCAGCCATCATTTGGGCTAGCATAACCACCGTGCTCCTGATCTCCTAGTCGGTTGGTATGGGTATAGAAACTGCCAGAGGGGGTGCCATCACACCAGCCGTCCCAAGCGGCTCCTGACGTAGTGGAGACTGCTAGGGAGGTCGAGATGATATCTCCGTATCATCCTCAAATTGGGCCGATTCTGAACAAGGCTGACGTACCCTGCTAGTGCCCTCTCTAGCTGCTACATCTAGCCTCCTGCCTATCGTAGGGTGTCGTTGGTCTGACATTTCTTCTTAAAAAGAATATAATATGCTTAGGGACTAAACCTTATACTGTACCGCTCTATAGAATGACTGAATAAGAAGAAAGAGTAACCATCCTATCATGTGTTGCAGCCTCCTGCCTATAGTATGTGGTGCCCAACACATCCATAGACAAGACTCAACTTAGCACGGCAAACTCCCTGGGATACGACCTGCTCTGATACCAAGTTTGTCACGCCCCATCTCGGGAGGCATGACTGGCACCTGGTGCCCTACTAGGGCCTGAACTGCTGAGCTAACCGAGCCTAAGCACCTCTGGTGCAGGGCTGACTCTAACTCTAGAATCAAGAAAACAACGGGCTATATAGCAGCTGTAAATACAACCCCCGGCCGACAAGGCCTATAGCCACCTGTGAAAATAAACAGCTGACCAGAGACAAACAATCATTGGGAGTCCTATGCGGGCCGACAAGGCCATCATGATATCTAGTTATAACTGGAAAGTTAGATCAGATGCTAAACTAAACTATGGCGGGCAAGGCCGCCAATCAACAGCTAAACAGGGCCCTACACGGTCAACACTCATAATCTAAAACACATATGGGCCCCACACGGCCGATATTATCTAACCACGGGGAAGTAACACAATCTGCAAGCCTCTAGGAGTAATAAGATGGTTGGGACAGGGCCTCGACCTACCCATACTGTACAAAAAAAAGAAGTAAACCTCTATCACACAATCTCCGAAAGAAAGAAGCTGACGGCTCTGTAGTGCTGACTGGAACTATGAGGGACCTGCTCCTAGTCTATCTGTACCTGCAGGAAAATAATGCAGTGCCCGAGAAGAGGGCGTCAGTACCACAGGTACTGTATATGTAAAGCCGTAACATTAAATAACTGAAAGTAAGGAAATAGAACTGACAATGACTGAAGTAAAGCAAACGAACTTAAGATGACTGAAGTAGTGAAATCAGGGCTAAACATAACTGTAATAAGGAAGGTAGGGGTCATACCTGACAAGAGAGGCTTCTTATTGTCTAACTATCAGTAACTAAAGCAAACATAAACCTTACTTGGCCCCCATAAGCCGGAAGGTACAATCAGCACAGAATAACCCACCTAGTCCCCATTAGCCCTAGAGAGTACACCTCAATATATATATCCCTATCCAAGTCATACTAACTCAACTACCAGCTATAAGCGTGCTGCCAATCCCCTGGGTCTGTAATTGGGCCCACTCGGCCCCTGACTGTAGTTGTGTCTGAGTCTGGAAGACTCCTGATATCTATACCTCCGGTGTAAATGCTCGGCGGGGGTGTGTATAAGGCGAACCACTAAATATGAGGATCTAGATCCCCATCTTCATCACTTGTGGATGGCATGCCGCTCGGTAGAGCGATGTATCCTCGGCCCTAGCGGGCGGCGACACAGCTATTAACCTTGGGGTGGTCACGAAAGCTATACAGGTGTAATCCATCCCAAAACTATACAAATTACTAGCCTCGACTGACAACAACAACTAGACATGATAACATACTGCTGACATGCTTTACTGGGATTCATACTGGACTATTGTGTTGAAGAAACTAACTTGCCAAAAGAAAATGCCTTAACATACCTCATTCGCTGTTTACCGATTAATTGGCGAGTTTCAGCTTGTGTTCAACTGCCCTTCCCAACTGTAATTATATTAACGGAAGAATAGGGCTGCTTTAATACTATATTTGAGGAAAACAATAACTTTTATATATATATACATATATATGTATACTGATTATACTTCAACTTATCAAAAGATGATCAAAAACTCATAATTTCTCGGGAATCTAGAAGGGAGAAATAATTACTTTAGGCACGTGATCGTGTTGACACTAGTTTGAAACAATTCCATCAACATAGGCTCAGCGGGACGATGATTTGCCGGGCGTATTTTATGAAAATAACTCCGCAGCGATGCTCTCTGCAGCCTTATACTTCAATAGCCAGAGTTAATTTGGATTTGGACGGCGTTTAGTGGCGTAATAAGATGATTATTAAATGTTTCCTCAGTTTCCCTCTGTTCTGGCCGTGATTATTTGGATAATGATCTTACTTCAAAGTGTGAGACCTTTATATACTTGTGGCAGCAGACAAGGCAACGTGGCACTCTGCCCATCGCACTGATTCTGCTCCGTGCCACGTTGGCTAATGCGGAGGAGCTGCTCCGTGCCCCTTTGCCCCTCTGGGCAGCTTGGTTCGGCCTCCTCCCATGAAATCCGAACTTTGCACTCGTTCTGCCTTTCCCCGAGCCCTTTCCTCGTACATATGGTACTCTAAAACTCTCAACCAACATACGAATAGGCCAACTAAACGTTAGAAACTTACGAGGTTTAACAGTAAATTAATGTTATTGTCAAGATTATGCAATGAACTAGGGAGGTGTTCCCTATGGATTCATAACTACTTTGGGTTTTACACTTGTGATCTATTCTAATACTTAGCTTGAAGAACTGAGGTTCATCCAAATGACTGATTTGTCCCTATTAAATGACTATGCTCAATTACTAGATTAGGTCTCTTGAGTGATTTCTTTTTAACTATTATCAATTTATTTTAAATTAACTATCCTGCAACCGCAGCTCAAGTTGTACAATGAACCATAAATTTCAAGGCTTCGTTGTTCTTCTCTTTTCCTAATCTCTACCTCCTAGGTTCAAGCAAGCATAGAATTCGGACAAGTCCTAACATTGCTCTGTTAAAAAACGTTTAAGATGAAGAGAAGACTATACAAGCATTCATATTGGTTTACAATCACATTGTGCAAACCCTAGTTGGTTAATTCACCATAGTTCCCACAACCCTAGTTGTGGAGGTATTTGCCGCTCATGGTTGTAAGAGAAGAATTAAAATTCATAGACAAAAACATAATTAAAAACTTATAATCTGATTGAAATAAAACCCACTCTATTAAGTGCATAATTAAATAATGATCACTCCAAGAACTGTGAATAACCTTCAAGAATATTGACAAGAAAACTTGAAAGTACTTCTTCTCTAACCAAGAAGGTCGACCTCTAAGTATCCTCTATTACAAAAATAACCTAGAAAAGTATTTATATAAATAATTAGAAACCTTTCGTAAATTAATAGGGGAACTATAATAACTGTCGCTGCCAGATCCTACGACTTGTACCTAGAACCTAGGAGTCATAGCTTCCACTCGCACAATACTTAGTAGCCCTGATTTTGGTTAAGTTTTGGGAGTTGGTACGACTCGTACAATGCTCCTAAGAGTCGTATATCTCTATTGTGGTCTAAACCTGTGATTTCTGGCATCCTTTGAATATTTCTATGAGTGTCTTGGTATGACTTGTACCTTGCTCTTAACTCATGGCTTCCTCTCATACCATGGAATATGACTTTCAACATTCTTTCCTAAAGTTCACCACGGCTACTTGGTACATGTCGTAAGTAGTCATCAAGAATCGTGATTTCTACCAGTACTAGGAGACCAATCAAAGTGCATCCTTCTGTAATTTTCCACGACTGCTCTCGTATGGCTCCTACCAAGAGTCATACTTTGCCTTGGTCTTGAGAAGGCCTTTTGAAGTTTATCATAGATCAATGTATGGCTCATACCATCAATGTACGACTCGTACTGAGGCCTGTGCTTAGCCCATATTCTACACTCTTTTTCCTTCTTTTATAGATTGCAACTCTATCATCAAATTTTCCTGAAAACAAAGCAAAAGTGCATCATAGTTGTATAAACACACCCAAGACCATGCATATTTTCTCGATTTTAAGAATCCAAAGTATTGTAAGCGCACAACACATCAACACTCTAAACCTAAGACTTTTTCATGTCTTCAGGCAAGACCATGCATATTTTCTCGGTTTTAAGCATCCAAAGTATTGTAAGCCTACAACACATCAACACCCTAAACTTAAGACTTTTTCATGTCTTCAGGAAAGATAAAACTATAGAATGACACTTAAATAGAAAGTAAAGTAGAAGACCTACAACCAATATAATAAAATTTGCACATACAACCATTATCAGACTTGACCCCTTTATCATTCAAACCAAGTAAGCTATGCATACATGCAACTAAAAGTCATGACATATAATGATCTAGATATGGCATCCAACTATTAATAGAGAATTAAGCTATCAGTAATGCTATTTACACAGACAACTAGAAGAATGAAACATAAACCATGTACCCTCACAGTAAATAAAGTCCCCAACACTCACAAATATATACAAATGACTCCTGGGACTAGTCAAGTAGACTCTCACTTTCACAAAGAAGTTCCAAATACGACACATCGGATACTATAAGCTTTCCCTTATTTTCTCTACTTTCATTTTTCAAACAGTTAGGCTAGGATCACTATAGGACTTTCATCAGTTTGTAATGTAGGCTTTGTGTTGGGTATGGTAGACATGGAAATAGTGACTAACCCTCCTTGAAACTACACAACTTGGCTTCACTTTTCACTTCTTATCCCTTTTTTCACTTTTCCTCCCTTTTTTTTTCCATTCAACCATCATTTGTAAGTGTAGTGCATTTTCTCTTCTTTCTTTCTCTTTTTTTCACCTTTATTTCTTGCATCTTTCTTTTTCTTTTTTTCTTTCAGCAAACCCAACCTTTCATTGACCAACTTTTTCTATTTTTCTCCCTCACCTCATCTATGCACCCCTAAAATAGCCTCCCTCAACTTAGGCATTTTTTCTGAGTTGAGGTTCACAATGTCCAAGGAGGGACCAAGGGCAAACAGGTTCATTATAAATCAAATAGGGAAAGTGAATGCGCTAATCAACAAAAAAGGTCAATGTTAGGCTAAAACATGGGATCAAGGGATTCATATTTATTTTGTTGAGTAATTTAAGCTAAAAGTGGGCAAAATCAAAAGCGTTCTTATGATCCTTTCCTAATAAACTGTCCTACAACCTATGTCAACACCAATCGGGTAAGTCTAGATCCTCTACACAATATTGAACTAAGTAAGAATCCTCACTTACACATGGTACAGGTTTGCATTTATCCTACCTATCTGGTTCATGTACAATTAAGCTACAACTACACATGCTAATTTATTGAATGCCATAAAAGACCCACAGTAGTCATGCTTTGCAATCATCATACACAGCTAACACCAAATTTTTTAAGAGGGTCATATTTCGACAACTTTAAAAACACATGCATTTATTGGTTGTAAGGTACTCCTAAGCTACTTCTAGTTAAAATAAATGAAATCCTAAATATGTTGGTTCTACTACATAGCATGTCCGAAGGAAAAGAAACACAGCAACAGAAACCCTCTGACGAAATAAAAAACCAAAAACAATTAAGCCCCTCTTTTTAAAAACATGCTTTGTCCCCAAATAAGTAAAAATGTAAGAACTTGGAGAGGGACCTACCTGTGGTACTCTAACCACTTCTGTCGACTACTCAGACTTCACCAACTATTCATGGGATGCCTCCCATGCAGCACCTGATTTAATGTCGAGACACAACACAAGTCTCTTGACTACTCAAAATTCATCAAGAAACTCAAAATCATCCTCAATTGCTGATATAACCCTAAACTCATTGGGTTGTTTTATTGACCGGCAGACATTTAAAGTGGCCACCTCCTTGTTCAACCTGAACATCAACTAGCCAGCCTCAATGTCCACAAAAGCTCTTCCAGTGGCAAGGAATGGTCAACCCAAAATGATAGGGACCTCAAAATAGACCTCGCAATCTAGGATGATGATGTAAACTGGAAAAATAAATCTGTCTACCTTGACTAGCACATCAAAAAAGGATCCCACTGGCTTCTTAATTATGCGTCCCGCCATCAATAGTCGAATGTAGTCGGTGTGGGGGCTCCCAAGCCTAGCTATTTGAGCACACATAATGGCACCAAGTTGATGCTAGCACCTAGATCACAAAGGGCCTTTGCAAACTCAAAAACACCAATCTCGCATGGAATGGTGAAGGCACTTGTATCTTTCTTTTTCTAAGAAAGGACCAGTGAGGCTATAAGACTGCAAGGATGCAAGTTACCCACAAACTCATAGCTTGCAGACCTCTTTCTAGTCACCAAGGTCCTTCATAAACTTGGCATACCCGGGCATCTACTCTTATGCCTAGACCAATGGGATGTTCACAAACAACTATTTCAACATTGACAAGAACTTCTGGAACTTCCCATCTTCCGCCTTCTTCTTCATCCTCTGAGGTAATGGTGGCAGTGGTCGAGGGATAGGCCTAAAAATTTGAGTTTCCCCTTTTTCCTTCCCTTTATAAGCTCTAGACTCCTTTGCATCACATGGAACCTTGGTTAATTCAACCACACTTGTAAGATCTTGTTCAGTAATCTCATCTTTCTCATTTATCTTGATCTCCTTCCGTCTCTCCATGTCAACTACAACCAGCGGGGGAGGGGGGGGTTATTGGTGGTCTTTCCATCCTAGTCATCATAGTCATGTAGTGACTGTCATTTTTTAGATTTTAGACTATGTTGCTAGGTAGTGTGCCCTTCTGTCTATGGTTTAGGGATGCATACATCTACCCCAGCTGCAACTCAATCTGCTTCGTCAATGTGGCATGGAATTTAACTTTCTGGCTCATGCCAAATATGTCTGTCACAACCCAAATATGGGCCCGGATCGAGACACGGGATAAAGAGCTCCAAGAGACTCCAAGTCGATCCATGGTATGAACATACATCTAACTAAATCAGTGAAAGCGGAAGATCGACATAATAGTTATAGCGGAAGTTTGAACCCAACATAGCATTAAAATACATACGCGAATCTGAAGCTAATTATACACTATGTCTGAAAAGCCTCTAATTCTGATGAATTAATGGGACTAGACCCCAACTAACTCTCTAAGGCTAAAACTGAAAATACAATGATAACTGATAACGAATGGTCCTCGGGTGATGAGGACTCACCACTGAAGATGGATGCTAACTCCAGACACTAGCTAGCGACGGGGTTGAGTCTGAAGATCACAGCTTGTATCATAAAACGATACAACATAGAGTATGCGGTCACTACATGGAATTTGCCAAATATGCAAGCTAAGTAAAACCGCTTAAGTAAAATAAAAAAATATGCATAATATAAAACATAATCAATATAAGAATCTGAGAGTAGGGATTGCATGTTATTTTCTAAAATCATGAACTGAACATAACTGAACATCATAACTTAATCGAATGCCCAAAGCTGAAATCTGATAATCGTAAGTAAAACTATACATTGGGTCAAACCTGCTTTAGGATATATATATATATATATATATATCATGAATGATAAACATACATAACTGAAATCATGAGAAACAATGGGAGACTCGTCATATAACCGACGTTACCATGATAGAGCTTACGTGATTCCGACTATCATACTCAAATGGGAGAGCCGTCTAAAGCCTTGCTAGGGCTAGGGAAGATACCATGATATCGATATCAAGCTCATGGGGCATAGTATTGACTGACCCTTAGCCTACTCGGTGCTAGACACTACTCCCAAAAACATGCATATGCTCTCCATCATTTTTCAACGAAGCTGACCATCATCTAATGAAGAAGCTGAATAATCATGCACATATAAAATCCGAAATCATACATGAGGAGCCTTGGCTCAAATCATACCACAAGCTGAACATAATTGGGAGTCTTGACTCCAAAACCATATGGTAAGCTAATTGACATGTATTCATAAATCATACTTGAACATATGGGCTTGCCCAATACTTAAACATGCTTGAAAGTACTTGATTCACCTGAAACATGATCATTAACATGGGTAACTTGAAAACATGCTTTTCATCATAAATATCTCATCATACTTTAACATACATCATAGATCTCAATTTTCATGAACTTCTCATAGATGGGAATCATGGTTTATAAAACATGAAAACATGATTTAAAATTGAAAACATTGTAAAACTTTCCCATGAATCATAATTCAATAACAGAAACATACTTAGATCATTCCCATAGTAGAAACTTAAGAAATTCATGCATTGGGTTAAAACTCCATAGGATCAACATACATATTTTCATGAATTAGAGAGGGATTGGGCATGGGTTTGAACAAATACACCCATTCATAATCTTTCATACATGAGAGAATATGATTCTACGACTCCCTTGATTACCCAATGAAGAATTGATGAAAACATTGAAGAAATTGAGCTTGATAACCTCTGTATACTTCTAATTTTGCATACATGAATAGGAATAGCTTAGAATGAACTTACCCCTTTTAAAACTCACTATTCATAGCTTAAAACGATGTAGTTCAGGCCTTAGGATCATAGGAATTATGGAAAAGCTCTTACTAAATTTGCAGAGAAAACTAGACTTCCAGTCCCAACGAGGGACTGGACGAGTCATTGTCCAAAGCCATGACTCGTGGCCACTATCCCTCCTGTACACTGTCAAAAACTCCACATCGGTCACCACAGGGCACATGACAATTTGTTATTGGCGACCACGAGTCGTGGTCACCACTCATCCTCTTCACTTGTAGAAAACCAACTGGGGTCACCACAGGCGACACCAAAACTCGTGGTGCTACCCAACGAGACATGCGGAGGACCCGTTAAGTGTACTGCCCCATATATCCACTTCTATTAGCCATCCCTGACCACGGGTGACCTAATGGCTCGTGGGGCTGACCACGACTCGCTATCATAACCGTGGTCACCCCAACTGAAACTTTCCAAATGATTCAACACTCCTCACCACGAGTCATTTAACGACTCTTGGTCAACCTGACGAGTCACAAGATGACTCATTCTGTAACCTAGTGCAGAAAATCCTGTTTTCTCTGTTTCAACTCCCGGGGTCTAATCTTAGGGTTTTCAGGGTAATAATATCTCCCCCTTGGGAACATTCATCCTCGAATGTTGGAAAATATACAGAAAAGCAGAGAAATGCAATCATCATACTCAAATACTGATCATAAAAGCTGAAAATCGACGGAATGACAGACTCCAATTTGAGCTTCAAGACTGGACTGAATTCGTGAATCATACATACATACTTTTACATGAAAGAAACTGAGGTACACGAGATGAACACGAAACTAAATAGAGTTTTAGGGCAAAAACTGATACCTCAAGCTGGAACTGAGATGGTAGGGAATAGATGTGGGTATCTAGCCATCATATCTGCTTTGACTTCTCATGTAGCTCCCTCAACATGCTGATTCCTCCATAAAACTTTAAGTGAAGCTACTTCTTTGTTTCTTAGCCTTCGAACCTGATCATCCAGTATTTCCACCGAAACCTCCTCAGTAACTAAGGCTGTCTTTCACACCTACACTCTCCATCGGAACAACTAGAGATGGATCACCCTAACACTTCTTTAAGAGCGATACATGAAAACAGGATGAACAGAGGCTAATTCTGAGGGTAGCTCCAATTCATATTCCACCTTGCCAACCTGTTTCACAATCCAGTACGAGCCAATGTAACGAGGGTTGGGTTTCCTTTTCTTTCCAAACCTCATCACTCCCTTCATGGGAGAAACCTTTAGAAACACCCAATTGTCGACTTCAAAGTCAAGTTCTCTCCTTCTCACATACGCATAGTACTTTTGGTGACTCTACGCTATTTTCAACCTATCCCCTATGAGCTGAAATTTCTATATGGCCTCATGAACTGAATCTGATCCTATCCTTGAAGCTTCACCGACTTTAAACCAACCAACAGGTGATCCACACTTCCACCCATAGAGAGCCTCAAACGGAACCATATGAATTCTGGAATGGTATCTGTTGTTATATGCAAACTCAATGAGAGGAAAATGGTCATTGATCTTGGGAAAATTTATATGCCCAAGTGATACTCAAATGTGTCATTTTATCCTTGTTTATCTATCAATGATTATACATTCTCATGTGATTTATAATAAAATGTGAATTTATACTAACCAACATGATTAGCGTTATTTTGCAGGTGAAATGTAATTTTGTGAAGTTAAAATGCGTGTTGGGAAAGATCGGGGATGGACTTTGATGATTAGCAAAGGACAAAGCATTGGACGGCAAGAATTAAAGGGGCTCTGCGATGGAGTCGTGTCACGCTACCATCGCGGAGGCCTTCTGCTTGGCTAGGGAATTTTTGGCCAAATTCCAGTGTGGGTGCGCGTTTTGTGGATTAAACATCGTTAAATGAGTGTTAAACATACAAGCAATTGAATTAAAGAAGAAGGAGATAGAGAAAAAACCCTGATATTTTCGTCCCCTCAACTGCCTGTAACCCACATTCTTGCTCCACCAAGTCAGAATTTTGAAAAATGAACCTAAGTGTTCTATTTATACTAGTGGGAATTTTTCCCGGAATAAAAAGCAACGTGTCACGGAGTGCATCGCGAGCACTGCCTCCGTGACACGCCACAGACGCGGAGGCTCACTGGAAATGGACTGTCCAGGTAATAAAGCCCAACGTGGCATGGCGTGCAACCCGGGGCTAGGCCAACATGCCACGGCCCCAACGCGCACCCACACTGGAATTTGGCCAAAAATTCCCTAGCCAGGCAGAAGGCCTCCGCGATGGCAGCGTGACACGGCTCCATCGCGGAGCCACTTTAATTCTTGTCATCCAATGCTTTGTCCTTTGCTAATCATCCGAGTCCATCCCCGATCTTTCCCAACACGCATTTTAGCTTCACAAAATTACATTTCACCTACAAAATAACGCTAATCATGTTGGTTAGTATAAATTCACACTTTATTATAAATCACATGAGAATGTATAATCATTGGTAGATAAACAAGGTTAAAATGACACATTTGAGTATCACTTGGGCATATAAATTTGCCCAAGATCACTTACCCCATACTTAAATCCTTGTTCGTCCCCGAACAACAATCTTACACCTCATGCAATTTACACCCCATCCTGGCTACTTTGGTTCGACAATTCAGGCTACGGTCATCCCGATTATTCAATACAGCAAATCATCAAGAAAACACACATGGTCTTGTCAATGCAATGACCTTCAACACATCAAGACCTCCTAGACTTAAGAATCGACTCTCGATATTGGCAAACTCATGCAAATCAGCTGATCAAGATATCCACCACGAAAATTAATCTCTTATCAAGCATGTTCCCTCACAATGCAAGAGAATTTTCCCTTTTTAATCACATGAACTCTAACGGTTACATGCAGGGGCATATAAACACAATGTCACTCGCTCTCCCAAAAGAATTCACATGCATCATTTCATGAACCAAAGGCTTGCCCTTAGTGTATTACTCCACTAATATAAGGAAATGTGATGTAGGATCACGTAGGACTTTAACAGGTTGTAATGTAAGCTACGGAACTAGTAAATATTGGGCTAGCCAATAATAGCCACTAGCATCCTTAAGCGCCTTTTCAATACATCCCACAAACTCATGGGCATTGTTTCTTCCTTCATCCTCCCATTCTTGAAGTCTGTCTTTAGTTTGGCCCATATCTTATTAATCACACTTGACTCGATAACAAAGATTATTCAGACACCTTCATTATATTTTATTTATAACAAGTGCACCTTCAACCTTTTCTTTTCTTAAGTCACTCTGCTTTTCTTTTCTTTTCACCATTCTCACTCTTTGACACTTTGGGAAAATTATTTTCTCTTCTTAAGCGCTTAAGAGTTTTTGGATCAATTTACGGCTAATGAAAAGAAGGGGTAAAGCTCGGTTTACACATTTTCAACACAAGAAAAAAATAATAGGCTAAAGGCTCAACGGGCTAATTAGGGTGTACATTCAAGGTGGGTACAATAATGAAACAGAGAAACTTTCGGTTAACACAAAGAAATGCCTACATCCTTTCCTACAATACACCTCCTTCATTTTGTTTCGCACACACACGAGGCAAGTTCTAGACACTTCACAATAGCATGGACTAAACAAGACCTCACTTCACACTTATTGCACATGCTCAATTCAAGACGTGTTCACAGACTCTTCAATCAGCGAATTACAAGAATTCAAACATTAAGCCTCAATCACACTGGATCGACTCTATGGCCTAGGTATCTCAACATATTTACAAAATTGCATGCTTTCATACGAATCACCTTTGCATTTCGAATATCATGTACGACACGCAACCAGGATTCCGCAACTATAAAGTAACTACAGGTTTTCGGATGCAACCCACAAAATAAAACAACTGAAAAATAAATGAAAAAAATCTACTCCTAACGACTACATTTCCCTTAAGACGGTCGCCATCCATCCATCATAGAGAACGGTCACTAACTAGGACTTCGGTTCAATGGGACCATTCTCGATAAAAGAACCGAAAACAAACACCGAGAAACCCAAAGATTGACAAAAAAAAGAAGTTTTTTTTAAAAATATCGATCATTTCGATACAAAAATATGTACAAAATAAGCTAGCAAAAAATTCAGCAGCACACAACAATTTCACATTTTTCACATTTAATTACAGTACAGAACAACAACTTCACAATCACAAATCATAGGGTCACAAAAGTTTTCATTAGGCACAACAACAGAATAGAACATACACAACAACACAACCAACACCTAACTACTCCCACCCCACACTTATATCGAACACTGTCCCCAGTGTTCACAGAAATTAAAATAGCACAAAATTGGGTGGTGGAACTCCCTGATCAATCAAAATACTCCACTTCTTCATCAGGTGTTGCTGCCTCGTCTCCCATGTTTGAATCACCCCCATCGTCATCATCGGAGTCCTCACGATGTGTCTCCTCATCTGTGGGGACATCATCATCCGTGGGCTCTACAAAAGCTGGCCCCACTCAGCATAGAGCCCTGGCATTTTCGCCAAAAGGGTAGTCTAGCTCGAGCTGCCATAGCTCCTCCTCTGTTGCCGGCCTCCCGCCTATCCGTAGCTGGAGCATCTGCATTCCGTACATACGATCCATGTACTGATCATCCCGAGCATGTCATTCAACTAGTGTAAGCACTGGCCCGTGGGTGGTGTCGGGAGCCTTAGTTTTGGTGAGATCTAAGGCCCGCCGCTCCATCTGCGGGATATAGTCAAGGGCCTCTTCATCAATGTCCAGGCCCCTCAGGAATGTGGTGAGTAATCCACCAAATCCGTATTTGTGCCCCTGATGCAACCGGGCTCTCTTCATGGCGGAGATGATCACCGCCCCACATTGATCTCCAGCCCTTTCATCAGGGCGTACACCAAGCATACACGCTCCCGGGTTACATTCATCATATGCACCCCCGGGATTAGGCAGGAACACACGATCTTAAGCCATATCCTGACTTCCCTGTTCATCTGTGAGTAGGGCAAAGTCTGATGGTAACCCCTCTCCTTATGTCTGCTCCACCTAGCCGTCGATCGGGTTCCACACAAAGTGCGTCTAATGTCCGCATATGGTGGAGTGATATTAATCTGTCGAAGCACGTGGGCGTCTGTGTCCCGCGCCCCTAAGATAGCATTGAGGTGGTGGGGCTCAAAAGTGACTATTTGATCCCTTATTTTGATGGTGTGACTTCTGAGAGTCAGGTTCCAGTTGGCGTAGAATTCCCAAATCAAGTGCAAATTGCATTCTTTGGGCTCTTCAAAAATGAAGTTCAGCCCAGTTTCCTTGATCCTCTGGACAATCCTGGGGAACTCCTATGCCAACGGTTCCCTTGCTATGTGTTCCTCGGGGAAGTACTTGCTCTCTTGTGCTTTGTGTACCACTTCTTCCCCTCCTCAGTCACCCACCTGGTTCCAT
This sequence comes from Datura wrightii, assembly GCA_035772735.1. NCBI lineage: Eukaryota > Viridiplantae > Streptophyta > Magnoliopsida > Solanales > Solanaceae > Datura > Datura wrightii. The sequence continues at coordinate 13,347,691 of JASDFA010000002.1, forward strand.
ATTGACGGCGTTGGCTACGTGGAACCGCTGCTGCTGCTGGGACCGCTGTGCCCAGTCTGATTCTTTTTCTGTCGGCGCCAGATGTTGATGCGCCTTTTCCCTTGTCCTGCCTGCTTGCCATTTTTCCTGTCAACCCAAATAGACAGGATCAATGTTAAGCCAACTAAAATTTGCTTCGAATAAGGTTGGGTTAAGCTAGGCTACCCCACACTTAGTCCTTAGCCAAAATTACAACATTAAGGCAAGATCATGCTTATTTACACAAACAACCAACAAAACATAACAAATGTGCTTAGTGCATTTGAAGAATTCGACGGTATATATTCTACGTACTACTCAGACTTCGTACAGCTAACCACAATCATTACCATCGATAACATTTTATCCCATCGCACTTAGCAAGGAGAAACAAAGAAACAAAAACAAAAAGAATTTATCTACATGAACCTATACAATTCACCCAATTCTTGCAAATTCCAATATTTCCTTCACCCGAGAATCCGTCGGTCTTTTAGCATAGTAACAGTTAGCACATCGACTCATCTCACTCAACATGTACAACCCAGCATGAATTTCACTAGTTCACTAATTTTTTCCAATTCAAACTCAAAAGCAAGCCCTAGCTATGATTCTATCAAAAATTCGATTAAATTATACAATTAACGAGTTCAAGCAATCACAATGATACTCCGAACATCCATCAACAATAATTTAATTGAATTTACGCTTAATTTCTACTTAGGGCAAGTTTAGCTCATATCACATGTTCAATATCGAAGAAAATCGACAAGAAATGAGATGGAATTGAAGAACATACCTTGAATTCGAAGAATTGAAGAAAACTCGATGAAATTCTTGGCCTAATTCCGTGTCACGTTGAGGGCGGAGGGGTTTTAGGGAGGTTGGTCACAGAGTGTGTGAGAAATAAGGAAAATTGAGGGTGAATTGGGGTTTAAAAGTGGGAAATTCGCGCGGGTCACCCGGCAACCCGGTGTGACCCGTCGCTATATACACTACAACGTGTCACGGAGGGTAACGCGGAGCATGCCCTCCGTGACACGGAGCTGTCGCGAGGATGTTCTGGAATTTTTTTAAAATTCCAGATTTACACCTCAACGTGTCACGGAGGGTAATGCGGAGGCCCTCCTCCGTGACACGGAGCCATCGCCCTAGCTCACTATTTTGCCACCTTTTATTATTTTTCATACCTCAAATTTTCCTTTGCGATCACTTGCACATTTATCCTCCATTCAACCTGAAATTCATCATACGGCAAGAAATTGGTTAGAATTATAGGTTTCACTCAAAATAAAAATAAAAACAAAAATAAAAACTAAAAGTTTTGTTGTTAATCAAGAAAAAGAAAAAGAAATCTATTCACAATTTACAAAGAAAAATTTCACGGGTTGCCTCCCGTGCAGCGCCTAGTTTACCGTCGCGGCTCGACGTAATTCAGATCAGTCATCTTCTAGGGTGATGGACGTTTTCTCTCGACCACCGTCCTCACCCGAATAGTGCTTACATCTCTGCCCATTGACTAAGAACGTGGCACTCCGATCTTCTTGCCACAACTCTACTGCCCCATGCGGGGTCATTCTCACCACTTCAAATGGCCCCAACCATTTGGACCTCAGCTTTCCCTGAAACAACTTTAATCTTGAATTGAAGAGCAATACCTTCTTCCCTGGTTCAAAAATGCGGTGCACCACATGCTTGTCATGCCACCTTTTTGTTCTTTCCTTGTAGTACTTAGCACTCTCATAAGCATGCCAGCGGAACTCTTCAAGTTCACTGAGTTGCATTAATCTCTTCTTGCCCGCTAGCTCCAAGTCCATATTCAATTTCCTCACGGCCCAGAAGGCTCGGTGCTCTGCTCCACCAGCAGATGACACGCTTTTCCATAGACCAATCGATATGGTGAGGTTCTGATCGGTGTCTTGTAAGAAGTTCTGTACGCCCATAACGCATCATCAAGTTTTCTTGACCAATCATTTCGTTGTGTATTTACCATTTTCTGGAGAATCTGCTTCACTTCTCTATTCGACACCTCTACTTGCCCACTAGTTTGGGGGTGGTATACTGTTGCCACCTTGGGGCGCACCCCATACTTGGCTAGTAGTTTCTTGAAACTTGCATTGACAAAATGAGCCCCTCCATCACTGATAATGGCTCGGGGTGTCCCGAACCTGGTAAGAATATGTTTTTTCACAAATTTTGTTACCACCTTGTTGTCATTCCTGGGGCAAGCTATTGCTTCCACCCATTTTGATACATGGTCTACAGCCACAAAGATGTAACGATTACCAAATGACGGTGGGAATGGGCCCATGAAATTAATTCCCTATACATCAAAGGTCTCTACTTCCAGTATATTCTGCAGCGGCATCTCTTGTCTTCTACCAATTGTTCCTGTACGCTGACATCTGTCACACATTTTGACATATGCCATAGAGTCTCTGAACAGTGTAGGCCAAAAGAACCCTGACTGTAGAACCTTGTGTGTTGTTCGCTCGCCTCCATAGTGACCCTCATACAACGAAGAGTGACAGCTCCTCAACACCTCTACAATCTGACTCTCCGGGATGCATCTTCTCATTTACCTGATCTGGTCCATGTTTAAATAAGTATGGTTCATCCCAAACAAAATGCCGACAATCATGCCTCAATTTCCTTCTCTGTTGGTCTATTGCCTCAGGTGGGTAGACTCCACTCACTAGCAAATTGACTATATCTGCGTACCAAGGAACTTCAGCTTCCCCTACTGCCAAGAGCTGCTCATCCGGGAACTCCTCATTGATGGTATCACTTTCCATCACATGCGACCGGCTCTCCAGTCGTGATAAGTGATCTGCCACCTGATTTTCGCTCCCCTTTCTGTCCTTGATCTCAAGGTCGAACTCTTGCAACAACAGGATCCATCTGATCAGCCTAGGCTTAGCATCCTTCTTATTAAATAGGTACCGAATCGCTGCATGATCGGTGTACACCACTACTTTTGAACCCACCAAATAGGACCTGAATTTGTCAAATGCAAACACCAATGCTAGCATTTCCTTCTCTGTGACTGTGTAATTGCTTTGGGCCGTATTTAGTGTTTTGCTTGCATAATGAATAGGATGAAAGATTCTATTTTTCCTTTGCCCCAATACAGCTCCCACAGCCACATCACTCGCATCACACATCAACTCAAATGGTTGTCCCCAATCCGGAGAAGTATGGATAGGTGCTTCTATCAATTTCTTCTTCAACTCCTCGAATGCGTTAACACACTCATCATTCAACTCAAACTTTACCTCTTTTTCTAACAATCTGCATAATGGTCTAGAAATTTTGGAAAAGTTTCTGATGAAGCGTCTATAGAATCCTGCATGCCCAAGAAAACTGCGAACACCTTTCACCGACACAGGCAGTGGCAACTTCTCAATAACCTCGATCTTAGCAGGATCGACTTCCAACCCCTTTTTAGACACTTTGTGGCCAAGGAGAATACCCTCCTTGACTAAGAAGTGGCATTTCTCCCAGTTTAGTACAAGGTTGGATTCCTCACAGCGAGCCAGCACCCTGTCAAGATTCTGCAAACAGGTAGCAAACGAATTACCGAAAATAGAATAATCATCCATAAATACTTTAACAAAATCCTCCACCATGTCGTGGAAAATAGCCATCATGCATCTCTGGAATGTGGTGGGCGCATTGCATAACCCAAATGGCATCCGCCTAAAAGCATATGTCCCATAAGGACAGGTAAAAGTAGTCTTCTCTTGGCCCTCCGGAGCTATGGCTATTTGGTTATAACCAGAGTACCCATCAAGGAAACAATAATATTCCTGTCCAGCCAACCTATCTAATATTTGATCAATGAACGGGATAGGATAATGATCTTTCCTTGTGGCTTCATTCAGCTTTCTATAGTCCATGTAAATCCGCCAGCCTGTGACAGTTCATGTAGGAATCAACTCATTTTTCTCATTGGTGACCACGGTCATCCCTCCTTTCTTTGGAACGCACTGAACGGGGCTGACCCATTCACTGTCTAAAATCGGGTAGACCACACCTGCATCAAGACACTTGATTATTTCTTTCCTCACCACATCCTTCATTGCTGGATTTAGCCTTCGTTGCGGCTGAACGGTTGGTTTTGCTCCTATATCCATGAAAATCCTGTGTGTGCAAAAAGCTGGATTTATACCCTGAATATTTGACATTTGCCAACCCATTGCTTTCTTCCTTTTTCTAAGGACACCCAAAGCTTCTTTCTCTTGTGCCTCTGTCAATTCTGCGGAGATGATGACTGGTAATGTCTCATTTTCCCCCCAAAAGACATATTTTAAATGGGGAGGCAATTCTTTCAATTCCAGCTTTGGTGCCTCCTCAACGGATGGTTTCGGCAACGGTTCTAAGGACCTCATCAATGATTAAAATTCCTGTTTCCTCGGATGCCTTTGTGCCTCATTCAACATTTGGACCACCTCATAGGCGTCTCTATCTCCAAAATGATCCGAGTGCATCAACACTCTTTCCAGTGGGTCTTGAGATTCAATAATCTGACGAATTTCTTCGTGTTCAACCATACTGATTGCTGAAAGCTCCTCATGTATTGCCGACAGCTTCATGGCTTTAAACACATCAAGTACCTCAATCTTATCATGTGCTCGCATGGTTAGCTGCCCTGCATCTACATCAATTAGCGCTTTCCCGGTCACCAAGAAAGGACGTCCCAAAATAAATGGGACTTCCGCGTCTGGCTCAAAATCCAGCACGACGAAATCTACCGGGAAGATAAGGGAGCCCACTTGCACCAGCACATCCTCCACAATGCCATCAGGTCTGGCTAAGGACCGATCCGCTAGTTGCAAGATCACTGTTGTTGGTCTAGGACTCCCTAAACCCAACTTCTTCAATACCGATGACGGCATCAAATTAATGCTCGCTCCCAAATCAATTAATCCGCGAGCTCGGATACTCTGCCCAATTGTAATTTGTATAGTAAAGCTCCCAGTATCTTTGAGCTTTGTGGGCAGTCGGTTTTGTATCCGGGAAGTGCACTCCTCCGTGAGAGCTACCGTAGCATACTCAGTCAATCGACTTTTGTTTGCCACGATGTCCTTTATGTACTTTGCATATTTCGGCACTCCCTGCAAAACATCAACAAGAGGTAAGTTAATATGTACCTGTTTCAGCACCTCCATGAATTTCTTGAAACACGCCTCCTCCTTGTGTTTCTTTAATCTTTGAGGGAACGGGGGTGGTGGTCTTTCTGATTCAGCTTCCTTTTTCTTCCCCCTCTCATCACTTTGCTCCCTCTCAACTTCTGCTGCTCCCGATTATTGAGGTGGTGTTTCTAGTTCCACCTCTTTCAGCTGCAAACCACTCCTTGTGGTCACCGCATTCACTTGCTTGGGATTGGGATCTGTGTCGCTCGGAAGTCCTCCTCTAGGCCTGGTATTTTGGGCTCCAGAAAATTGCCCAAATTGATATTCAAGTGCCTTAGTAGCTAACTGGTTGTTCTTCACCTCAGCTGCCAATTTCACATAGTCAGCCTGCAATTGAGCTTGGTTAGCTATCATCGTCTTGAACATCTCCTCAATGCTGGGTGATGGTGGTGGAGGAGGTGCATTGTTGTTTCTATATTGTGCCTGATAGTTCTGATGCCCTCCTTGATTCCTCTGCGCCCCCTGACTCGAACTTTGCCCTTGATGGTTGTTGCTACCCCAAGATAAATTCGGATGATTCCTCCAGTTGGAATTGTAGTTTTTGCAACACTGTTGGTGGTTGTTCCTCTGTACATTTCCCACAAAGTTCACCGAGTCAGGATTTTCTCCACAACACTCAGTTGAGTGCTCCCTGCTCCCGCACACCTCACACCAGATCTGCTGCACTGCATTCACTAGGGCTTGAGGATGGTTCATTGTCATGTTACTGAAGTGGGTGTTGAGTTGATTCTGTAAAGCAGCTATCTGTGCAGCAATAGCTGTAAAACCATCCACTTCTAGAACTCCTGCTGCTTTCCTTGTTCCTCCTCTTGACGAATCAGTATTCCACTCCGGATTGCCCTGCGAAATACGGTTTAACAAGGTATACAGCTCCTCATAAGTTTTCTCCAATGCTTGTCCCCCAGCTTCTAAGTCTAGCAAGATTTTTGTGTGGGGTTCCAAACCCTCTATAAAAGTGTGCACCAGCACATCATTGGATTGATGATGATGTGGACAATCCTGCAACATGGACTTGAATCTCTCCCAAGCTTGATATAGATTCTCTCCATCTCTCTGTTTGAAACTTAGAATTTGACTTCTAAGTCTTGCTGTTTTACCGGATGGAAAAAATCGTATCAAGAATTTCCTTGCAAGATCATCCCAAGTAGTAATAGAATTTGATGGCTCAGCTTTCAACCACCTCTTGGCTTCTCCCAATAGTGAAAAAGGGAACAATGTAAACCTGACATAATCTGATGACACTCCAGCGGGGATGTAAGTGTCACTTATCTCCAAAAGATTTTTGAGATGTTGTTGTGGATCCTCATGAGGGAGACCTGTGAACTGCCCGCTGGTGTGCAGCAATTGCACCATGTTTTGTTTGAGCTCGAACCTCACTCCTGGCTCAGGTTTGTGGATGCTAGATGTGACATTGTTAGCATGTGGGATTGCCACCTCGCGAACCGGCCTAGCTGCTACTTCCTCGGGCACTAACATTGCCCGTACTACTGGTGGATTTTGTTGTTGCTCCATGATTGTTTGTTTGAGCAACTGCAGTTTTTTCTCTAGAGCTTCTCTATGCTGACGATGAAATAGTCTCTCAGGCTCTAAATATGAGTCCACCAGCTCCTTGTCTCTTGCCAGTGTTCAACAAGGATTATATCTGCAAAATACAGGCTAAGACAAAGTTATCAACACTAAGAAAAAAATATAGTGAATTAACACTTAAGAAAAATTCACCAATTTCCAGTCCCCGGCAACGGCGCCAAAAACTTGTTCGGAGTTTGTTATATGGGTGTATAACTACACGCAAGTGCACGTGGTCGAACAAGTAATAAAGTGGCTTAAGTAAGCCAAGTATCGATCCCACAGGGACTGGGATGAGGTAACAAATTACTTAAGTGTTACTATAGTGATTCTAAAGATGAAGACAACAGTGCAACGAAGAGTTTGATATATTTTGATTTCTAATTTTATCCTAAGTCTACAAAGATTATATAATTTGAGTCTGAACTATGAATGTGAGCATGCTGAGGTTAAACGACCATGTAAGGAAATAAATTATCGATATAATTTGGTTAACTTTTCCTCCGATGCTAGTCAAGAACTATTGCCAATGGATTAAAACTCTCGTATTTAATCCAACTTAAGAATCGTGAACCGTCCACCTACATTTCTGTGATTAAACAAAATTTATGTTCTAGCCATACAAAACCGGTTCCTTAATTGAATAATACGACTTTCAGGTAAATTTCTATCCTGGAGGTAAATCAATTCTCAATTTTCCCAAACTAAGAAAAGATCATATCCTATCAATTCACAACTTTCCAATTTCTTGCTCTCTCGAGTGAAACCGGACTTTTTATATATACATTAATATTGGCCACACATTAATGCAGTAAGAACAAGAATCAACAGAACAACCATGGAAGAAAAGATGAAAAACCAAATAATCAATAATCACATTTCAATACAATTGTTCTTAACCTCAGCAAGAAGAGGATATAGCCACTCATTTGTGGATTAAACATCGTTAAATGAGTGTTAAACATACAAGCAATTGAATTAAAGAAGAAGGAGATAGAGAAAAAACCCTGATATTTTCGTCCCCTCAACTGCCTGTAACCCACGTTCTTGCTCCACCAAGTCAGAATTTTGAAAAATGAACCTAAGTGTTCTATTTATACTAGTGGGAATTTTTCCCGGAATAACAAGCAACGTGTCACGGAGTGCATCGCGAAGCACTGCCTCCGTGACACGCCACAGACGTGGAGGCTCACTGGAAATGGACTGTTCAGGTAATAAAGCCCAATGTGGCACGGCGTGCAATGCGGGGCTAGGCCAACGTGCCACGGCCCCAACGCACACCCACATTGGAATTTGGCCAAAAATTCCCTAGCCAGGCAGACGGCCTCCGCGATGGCAGCGTGACACGACTCCATCGCGGAGCCCCTTTAGTTATTGTCATCCAATGCTTTGTCCTTTGCTAATCATCCGAGTCCATCCCCGATCTTTCCCAACACGCATTTTAGCTTCACAAAATTACATTTCACCTGCAAAATAACGCTAATCATGTTGGTTAGTATAAATTCACATTTTATTATAAATCACATGAGAATGTATAATCATTGATAGATAAACAAGGTTACAATGACACATTCGAGTATCACTTGGGCATATAAATTTGCCCAAGATCAGTCATCCCAACTACCCTTGAAGTCTATCATACACGCTCAACATATCCTCGAGAGTTTGAATTGTCCACTCCACTTGACCATCCATTTGCAGGTGAAATGCTGTACTGAACTTGGCATGAGTACCAAGTCCCTTTTGAAATGATCTCCAAAATTGAGAGGTAAAATGCGTACCTCTGTCTGATATGATGTACAAGGGCACTCCATGCAACTGAACTAGCTCTCGAATGTATAGTTTGGCATAATCCTCCGCTGAATCAGTGGTTTTGACTAGTAGAAAATGAGCATCTTTTGTCAACTTGTCCACGACCACCCAAATGGAGTCATATTGTCGAAGAGTGCAAGGCAACCATGTGATGAAGTTCATATTAATCTCCTCCCCACTTCCAAGTAAGGATTCTGATGTCTTGAAGTACACCTCCCAGTCGTTGATGCTCAACTTTCACTTTTTGACAATTTGGATACTTAGCCACAAATTCTGCGATATCCTTCTTCATGCCATTCCACCAATAGACATCTCATAGGCCACGATACATCTTGATGGCACTTGGGTGTATGGAGTATCTAGATCCATGAGCCTCGTGCAATATCCAATCTTTCAAATCATCAATATCTGCAACACACAAGCGACACTGATATCGAAGTACACCATCTCCCCCTTTGGAGAAGACCTCTACCTTCTGATTCTAAGCGGCTTCTTTTAACGTTACCACAATAGGGTCCTCGTCTAGTCTAACCTTCACATCAGTCACCAAGGACGATTCAGATCCATTCTGAATAATAACACCGTCATCGGTCGAGTCAACAAAATGAACTCCCAACCTTGCAAGTCGATGCATATCCTTTACCAGCTCCTAACTCCCCTCCTCTACATGGGAGACACTCTCCATAGAGAGTCTACTAAGTGCGTTTGCTACTACATTGGCCTTACCCGGATGGTAAAGGACACTCATATCGTAATCCTTGAGTAGCTCCAACCACCTCCTTTGGTGTAGGCTTAGATCCTTCTGGGTAAACAAATATTGTAGGCTCTTGTGGTCCATAAACACATCTACATGGACCCTTTACAAATAGCGCCTCCAAATCTTTAAGGCTAATACCACCGCCGCCAATTCAAGATCATGGGTCAGGTAATTCTTCTCAAGAACCTTCAGCTGCCTAGAAGCATAGGCTATCACTTTACCATGCTACATCAATACATAACCAAGGCTGATTCTAAAAGCACCGCAATACACCACAAACTCATCGGTACCCTCGGGTAGGGTCTACACTGGTGCTGAGGTGAGGTGAGTCGAGTCTTCGACTCCTGGACGCTCCTCTCACAAGCATTCGACCATTGGAATTTCACTTTCTTTTGGGTCTATTTGGTCAATGGTGTTGCAATAGACGAAAACCCCTCAAAAAATCTCCGATAATAACCGTCTAAGCCTAAGAAGCTCCTGATATCTCAAGGATTCACCAGTCTAGGCTAATTCTTCACCGTTTCTATCTTCTAAGAGTCCACTTTTATACCCTCATTTGACACCACATGGCCTTAAAATTCCACTGCGTCCAACCAGAACTCGCACTCACCAAATTTAGCATATAATTGGCGGTCCTGGAGAGTCTGTAGTACCACCCTCAAATGAGCGGCATGCTCCTTCTCGCTTCGAGAGTATATCACGATGTCGTCAATAAACACAATCAAGAACATATCCAAGTATGGCTTGAACACCCTACTCATCAAATCCATAAAAGCTGCAGGAGAATTTGTTAGTCCAAAAGATATAACTACAAACTCATAATGACCATACTGTGTCCTAACGGCTATATTTAGGATGTCACTCTCCCGAACCCTAAGCTAATGGTATCCGGATCTGAGATCTATCTTCGAAAAACACTTAGCACCTTGAAGCTGGTAAAAAAATCATCAATTCTGGGGAGCAGGTACCTGTTCTTTATGGTAATCTTATTCAATTATTGGTAATCGATATACATACGAAGAGAACTATCTTTCTTTCGGACAAAGAGAACTGGTGCACCCCATGGGGATTTTATCGGTCTGATAAATCCCTTTTCTAAAGGTCTTTCAACTACTCCTTCAAATCCTTTAGCTCAGCTGGGGCAATTCTGTAAGGAGGAATAGATATAGGCTGTGTATCGGGAAAAAGGTCAATACCAACATCAATCTTTCGATCGGGAGGGATTCTCGGTAAATTATCTAGGAAGACCTATAGATACTCAAATACTACTAGAACGGACTGGATAGTGGGGGTCTTGGACGTAGAATCCTTAACCCTAACTAAATGATACACGCAATCCTTGGAGATCATCTTTTTGGCCTTAAGGTAAGGGATGAAATGACCTATAGGCAAAACTAAACTACCCTTCCATTCTAAGACTGGCGCACCCGGAAATCGAACTCTACTTCACAAGTTCTACAATAAACTGAGTCATAGCATGCAAATAACCAATCCATGCCGAGGATAACATCAAAATCGGTCATGGATAAATCTACTAGATTTGCTGAGGTGACTTTGTGAAGGATTTTGACCGGGCAACCTCTATACACCTGTCTAGCTACAACTGAATCACCCATTGGAGTATAAATTGAGAAGGGTTCCAATAAGATTTTGGGACCAACTCCTAAACTACAAGCCACAAAGGGCGTCATGAAAGACAAAGTAGCGCCTACATCTAACAAAGCATATACTTAAAGGTGGGAAACTCGTAACATACCAGTGACTATTGATAACGCTCAAACCACACCTCCTATTGAAGTATGAAACGTACGTTGTCAATAAAGAACCCAACTATTGGTTGAGGTAGAACCCACAGGGAATATGGGAGAACTAGATTACAGCTGGTAAGTGAACGTGTGAGGTAGTTACTTTAAAATTGGGGGGTTATGAAGAAAATCAATAATGAAAACAAATATCAAAATTATGGTTTTTAATCAATATTAAAGGATAACTAGGGTTTGTATTCCGCATGGGTTCATTATTGCTTTGGGTATACACTAGTGATTATCACCAAAACTTACTTATAGAACTGATACCTTAGGTTCATTCAAACGATCGACCAGTGCCTATTGAATGACTATACTCAATCACTCAACCAAGTCTCATGAGCGATTTGAAACTATCCGTTATAACTAAGTTCCAGATTTAACTATCCTGCGACCACAGCTCAAGTTAATATAATGATTATCAAAATCAAGGCTCTGTTGTAATTCTGTTTTCCTAATCTCTACCTCTTATTCCTAAAAATTACATAATTCGGACATATCCTAACGTTGCGCACCGTTAAGAAATGCATAAGCATGAAGAGAATACAATATAAGTATATTTTATTGATTTCAAAATCATTTTGTGCAACCCTAGCTTGTTAATCCACCATGGTTCCCACAACCCTAGATATGGAAGTTTTAGCCTCTCATAGTTGTAAGGTTGTGAATTGTATTCATGTTAAGAACATAAATCAATACTTACAAGAATGAATAAGAAAAACACTTCCTTTAATTAATCAACAAAATCTTGAAGGAAAAGTAGCATGAACAAGATGAATTCAAGAGAAGGTTGATCACAAGTTGAATCAACTCAATTCTCCTAAAAATCTCTTCTCTCGTCTTCCCTCTCGAACTCTCCTCATGTCTACAGAAAAATAAAACCTAAAATGTATTTATACAGACACAAGAATGCTTTTCCTAGGCTAACAGGATGAATTTCCATATCTAGTTCCGCATTCATCACGAGCCAACCTACGATCCATAGCAGCATCCTACTACCCGTATCTTCCTTTCGTACCATGCATGGTTGACTGAATTTTGGCTAAGTGTTGGATCCTGGTACGATTCGTACCTCCATCCTACAATCTGTACGGAGCTCCCGTGGTTTGATTCTGAAACTTTGGAATTCTTCTGAAGTTCATGACGACCGTCATGGTACGACTCGTACCTTTTTCCCGTGGGTCGTACTTTCTCTCTGTAACAGGAGTCAGTCTATTATGCAAATTTTCTGGATTTTGTCACGACTTCAACACCACGACTCGTACCAGCTTGGCATGACTCATATTGAGACTTATAAATTGCATCTCTTTAATTCTAGTCGTCTACAACTTTTAATGGCCATCAGTACGACTCGTAGGACCTTCCTACAGCTCGTACTGTGGTATGCAGTTTGAGCATATTTTGCATACTTCAGGCTTTGTTTTGGAATTTTTAGGTCCAACACCAATTTATCCTGAAACCAAAGAAAAAGTGCTTTATATCCACATAAACACACCTAAGTCTGTGTTATTTTCTTAGGTTTGAGCGTCAAGAGCGTTGTAAATCCACAACATATCAACACCCTCAACTTAAGGCTTTTGCATGTCCTCAGGCAAAGAAAAGAAAAACTAAACTCGACGCCCAACTAGAAAATAGACTTAAGATACTACAACCAATACTCAAACAAACTTGCACTTTCTATACAAACTCTATTGACCCTTTCTCATGGAACAACATCAGCTAATGCATTACAAGCAACCTCAAAACATCCTAAACAGGGATCAAAATATGTCATCCATCTATCAATAGGCAATCAAGTCATCACCAATGTTTTCCACACAAACCAACGATAAAAGCAAATATAATCCATGTGCCCTCACACAAATGAAGTCCCCACTCAGATATGAGATGTCAAACATAATATGGGACTAAACAAGCTCACTCTCACAAAGAAGTTACAAGTATTATGTGTCAATACCATAGGCTTGCCCTTATTTTCTCTACTTTGGTTTATCAGATGGTCAAGTTAGGATCACTATAGTACTTGATATAGATTATAATGTAGGCTCAGGGCTAAACATGGTAAAGATGGAGGATTTTATAAGTGACTATCCCTTCCCTGGCACTACATACATTGGCTACACCATTAACCTATTTAACCCTTTTACTCTTTCATTCCCTTTTCACCCATTTTTACACATTTGCATCGGTGTGGTGAGTTTTCAACTTTTTCAGAATTTTCATTTTCTTTTGAAACTTCTTTTTTAAGATTCTCAACATTTTTCATCTTTTTTCTTTTCATCTCACCACACCTCATTTTTCACCATTTTTTCTCTTTTCTTTTCCTTTGTTCCTTTCCCACCATTTACGCACACCTACTCTAGCCACCCTCAACTTAAGAATTTTGCTTATGTTGAGGTTCACAATATCTAAGGAAGGACCAGGGCTAAAATAGGTTTATTGTAAAAAATATGGGTATGATTAATCGGTAAATCAAAGAAACATGGTCTATTAAGGCTCAAACTTGGGATTAAGGGATTCATGCAACTTTGGTAGGGTAATATAGGCTAAAAGTGAGCTAAACAAAAATGGCCTAGGATCATATCCTAACCAACCATCCTTAGCCTATGCAAAGGCCAACCAGGAAAGTTTTAGATCTTTAACACAATACCGAATTGAATACTATACCTCACTCACACCTAGTACATGAACTATTTTCACCTCACCTTTCTGGTATATACATGGCTTAACAAGAATACTCATGTTGAAAAAATAAATAACATCAAAAGATCCATAGTAATCATGCATGTTGTCACAAAAACATAGCTAATGCTTCAGAAAATTTTTAAACAGGGTCAACTTTTTTCAAAAACCAAAACTAGTGTATCTTATTGGCTGAGTACTCCTAAGCTACTTTCTAATTAAACAAAAATCACAAACTAAAAAAAATCCTACACATGGGCAAGCTTAGCCCGATGTTCATTGGGTCGTACTGGATCATCTGAAGAATAGGCCGAGTGGCATATGAATTGGAGTTGCATCCAGAGTAAGAATCTGTCCATCCAATATTTCACGTGTCTATGTTACGAAAGTGTATAGGTAACCCATTCAGAGTGGTACCAGTTGAAGATATTTAGGTCACCGAAGAACTAGCTTACGAAGAGATTCTAGTGGCAATATTAGATTGGCAGGTTCGTAGGCTGAGAACTAAAGATGTGGCCTCCATCAAAATGTTGTGGAATAATATAAATAATGAAGAGATCACCTGGGAAGCTAAGGATGACATGAGGTCTAGATATCCCCACTTTTTCAAGGATTGACTTAGATTTTACAGTTAAGATGATATTGTTACTTTGTTGTTATTTTATTACTTATGTTATCAGTACTGTCTGATTGGCTATCTCTTAGCTGTGGAAGAGTTATTATAGTGTTGTGTGAGATATTTGTGTTGGACTTTTCTAAGTTTCAGGCTTTTAGATAGTCTATATTACAGGGGAGACTCTGCCAAAATTTTTCTAGAATAATAGTTGGAACAATTAAACTCTTGTAAATTACATTTGAGGATAAATGTTCCTAAGGGGGGAGGATGTTACGCCCCATAAACTTCTAACCTTTAGCCGGTCTATTCATACGTTAGTCAAGAGTTTTAGGGTTCGGTGCATATGAGAAAGAGCCCAGGAAAAGGTCAAACGAGCGAAGAATCGGGGAAGTGAGGGAGAAGGCCAATGCAGGCTGCCAGAGGGGCAACGTGTCACTAACCCTCCCCCTCCACGTTGGGCTCCGTGACACGCCCGTATTTATGCGCGATAGGGTCCGTGCCACGGACCCCTTGTCCACTACGCAAGTATATATATAAGGTCCCTTTAGTTCTTGGATCATTTCCCAAATTTTACCTTCGGCCAGCGAAGCAGGAATATGAAGAAAATAGTATATGTTCGCCCATTTACGCTATGAAACGCCACCCAAATTCAAATTAACTTCAGGTATTGAATCCTAAGCCTATAGGGAGCATTACTATGGAGTTATTTTCATGAAATTCACCTAGTGAATGATAACCCCACTGAGCAAAGGCTATCAAAATTGCTTCAAAGTGATTTCTATAAGATCACAAGCTTCAAGTAAATATTTCTCCCTTCTGAACTCTTAGGAAATTATACGTTTTTGGCTATGTTTCATTAATTTAAAGTATAGTCAATATTAGTAATATAAGTTATTGATTCTACTGAGTTTAGTACTAAAACTAGTCTCATTCTCTCAGTAGTACGATTCCAATTAGGAAGGGCTGTTGAATACCAGTTGAAACTTTCTAGTTACTGAGGATACGACAATTGAGGTATGTTAAGGTGAATTCCTTCGGCAAGTTAGCTTCCTGAGTATTGTAATACATTTTGAGTCCCCATAGGAGAGTCAAAGGCATATCTATTGTGATTAGCTATTGTATTATATTGACTTCTGTTATATTGAGGTCGCGAGGGCTATATTGAGTTCTGTTATGCTGAGGCCGCGAGGGCCATATTGAGTTCTCTTTTATTGAGGTCGCGAGGGCCACATCGTGTCCTATTCTACTAAGGCCGCGAGGGCCATTTTTAGTTCTATTAGATTGAGGTCGTGAGGGCCGTCTTGAGTTACTATGTACTACAATCATTAGCAATCAAATAGTGGAACATATATTGGTTGTACCTGCTGAGGTTTATGGGGGCCCAGGTAGGTTATTCTTGTATAAGTTGCACCTTCAAGGCTTATGGGGGACCGGTTAGGTCCTTGTTCGTATATATGTGTACCTTGTTAATTAGATACTACAGATAGAGAGATTGTTCAGGTTAAATTCTTTCCCTTCTATATGATTATTTCAGTTCTTCAACTCTAATTCAGTTATTACTTTACTACTTTACATATTTAGTGCATATTGTATTGACGCCCTCCTTGGGCACTGCATTACTTTCCTGCAGGTGCGGATAGGCATAGACCAGGACCTTCGTAGCTTCAAGCCAGGGTTAGCAGTACAGTCAGATCCCTTCCTCAGGAGCTAATAGTTAGAAGGTCTACTCTTTTTGATTACTCAGTTTATGGGTAGGTCGAGGCCCTGTCTTGACCACTATTCTACTTCTAGAGGCTTGTAGATGTACAATTCCCTGTGGTTAGTCTGTTGTTGGCCGAGTGGGGCCCATATGTATGTTTTATTTTGTGATGACGACCGTGTGGGGCCTTGTTTAGACGTTGGATAATGGCCTTGTCAGCTATAGTATATGTAAGTCACTTGTTTTTCATCACAGTAATAACTAGACATCATGGTGGTCTTGTTGGCCCACATAGGATTCCCTATGATTATCTATTTCTGGGTAGCTATTTTATTTTACAGGTGGCTATGCGGCCTTCTGGGCTGGGGGATGTGTTTACAGCCAAGATATAGCCCGTTGTTTTCTTGATTTGAGAAGTATGTTTGCACCAGAAGTGCATAAGTCTAGTCAGATAAATCCAGACCCTAGTAGGGCACTAGGTACCAGTCATACCCCCCATGAATGCAAGTTTGAAGATTTGAAGTGGAGATTCAAGGAAAAATCTCAAGGTTTCCATTGGAATCTTACTTTGGGCAATTGGAGAGTGTTACAATCCACTAATCCCAGGTATGTAAGATTATGAGTGAGTGCTTCCTTCCGCACCCATGCCCGATTTCCATCAGAACATGATGAATTGCCTATGATCAAGTATGGGGTTTCTACCCAATTGCTTAATTCTTCAATCTATATACATGGGTATGATTAGATTATATTTATATTGATGAATTGTGAAGCTTGGGCAGATTTTAAATTGTTTTCAATACAAATTGTGATTTCTAAATTATGAAATTGAATGCCCATGGATGAGAAGTTCATGAAAAAAAGAGAATGATGTTGAATGTATGATGATGATTAGATTTAATGATGAAAAACATGTTTCTAAAGCTACCCATGATTATGAGGTTGTTTTCAAAGTGAAATGAGTAGATCCTAGTATGATAAAGCTTTGGGCAATGGCCACATGTTGATTTAAAGTGATGATTTTTCCGACATAAGCTTACCACATTGTTTGAAGTGAAGTTTCCCAATTTTTCATAAATTCTTTCTTCTGGCATGTTGAGTTAAATATTTCTACGTGTAGCTTACCACATGATTTGGAGTAGATGCTCCCACCTATAATTGAGCTTTTGGTATGTTTCGAAATAAAGCTTCTTATATGCATGAATTCATAATTGAGATGTATGTCATTATTGAGCTTTGTCAAAGGACAATGTTGAGCTTCATTTTCATATGATGTCGAGTCTATGCATGATTTCGTTATTGAGCTTCGTTATCAGATGATGCTGATCTTTGTTATATATAATGTACACCATTGCGTGTTTTTGGGAGAAGAGTATAGCACCGAGAGAGTTAAGGGTCGATCACCTTATGCCGTAGAACTACGCGCCAATGTAGGTTGATACTATTATATTATTGGGACCTCCCTTTGTGGGCTATATCCAGCCCGATTGGCCCTTAATCTTGATATCGATATCATGGTATCGTTCATCGCCTTGGCAAGGTTATGGATGGCTCTACCCACTT
The DNA here is from genome assembly GCA_035772735.1 of Datura wrightii. NCBI lineage: Eukaryota > Viridiplantae > Streptophyta > Magnoliopsida > Solanales > Solanaceae > Datura > Datura wrightii. The sequence goes on from JASDFA010000002.1 coordinate 13,365,404, forward strand.
GAGTGTGATAGTTGGGACCAAATAAGCTCTATCATGCTATGTCGATTAACTGACGAGTCTCCCACTGTCTATATCATTCAGATTTTCATATTCATTACCCATGATGATTACCTTTTGCATACATGTTCTAAAAGTAAGGTTTGACTCAATGTTTAGCTTTTGATATAAATTTTATGTTCAACTTTGATTCATTCGAGTCAGTAATGATGTTTTAAAGCTAAGCATGGTCATGTCATGATAAGATTTTGATTTCAGAATGAATGCATGTAGGCCTTCTACTTATACTTGAAAGCATATGATATGGTATGAATGTTATAAAAGATTTACTTTGCTAGAGCGGTTGTACTTACCTTGCGTACTCGATACATTCCACATACTGACTGCATACTTCCTATTCTGAATCATTTCATGATGTAGGATCCAGTTCTCAGGTCCAGCCCCGCTCGTATTCTCTTATCAGAGTTAGCACCCACGTGATTGGTGAGTCCTCATCTTTTGAGGACTAGACTTTCAGTTTCTTTTGCGTATTTTAGTTCTGTATTATTGAGTTAGTTGGGGTTTTTTCCCATCAACTCGTCTATATTAGAGGCTTTTCACACTTATGTATGTGTAGCTTCGGATGTTATTATAATGTTATGTTGAATTAGATTTCTGCTGAGCTATATTGATGATTTGTTCAGTTTATTGAATGATTTAGTTGTATGCTTATGCCATGGGTCAACTTGGGGTCTCTTGTGGTCCCTTGTCCCATGTCTACGATCAGGGTCTATGGTTGGGTCATGACAAAGGGTGGGTTTAATGGTTGGAAGGTGGAAAGGTAATGTATGGAGAAGTTAAAAAGGTGTATTGGGAAGTGAAGAGGTGGAAAAAAAGGTTTATGGGGATTTAGAAGGGTTTTGACCGATATTTTTAAATTTTCGGGTCAGATCGATCCATGGATCAGTCAAAAATATTTAGAAGATGAACTTACCAGCACTTGTGCTTAACCGACGGTTTTCGGTAGGGACCGTCCATTCGTCGATTGTAAGGTCGGTTCCTAATACCTTTCCAGTTCACTGGTCATCTACCGGCGATTGGCCGGCTTGTTGCAGATTGAGGTCGACAGTTCGCCAGTTGGATCGCCGAACACCCCTAAACTTCCAGGTGCACTGTTTTGAGCTGGAGATTCACCGACGATTTGCAGATTGGTATTGGTTTCCTCTCCTCTCTCCCTTTCTTCAACTCATTACCTGCAATAGGGAGACATTTTGCATGTTGGCACCAGTGTACCACAGGTCTAACATCGTGCCTGCCCTGTTTTTCTTCTCTATTGTTTGTGTATCCAAGATACCTACAAAACCAAAAACAACAAAACATCAAAATGCTCAAGATAAAAATTCTAGGGTTGCTTCCCATGAAATGCCTTAGTTAACGTCGTGGCACAACAGATGTCTTCTCGAATTCCAACATTCCGAAGGATCATCCTCTACTTCACTCTTGTCATCAAAAGATACATAATGCTTTTCTTCCCCATCGAGCACTGCCACGACCTTGCACTCATTTGGAGGCTTGATAGGTAGGATAAATTGAAGGTGACCTCATCACAACCTACCCAAAACTTCACCTCCCTGATCTCCACATCAATTAAAGCCCTTCCCGTTGCTAGTAGAGGTTGCCCCAAGATCATTGGCACCTCGACATCTATTTCATAATCCAGTACTACGAAATCAGCTAGGAGTATGGATTTATCCACCTTTACAAGAACATCAACTGACACTCCAATGAGTCTTTTGATTGACCTATCCGCCATCAACAGCCTAATAGAGGTAGGTTTTGAACTCCCTAACCCGAGTCTCTAAAAGATCACGAGGAGCATGAGATTGATACTTCCACCAAGGTCGCACAAAGCTTTATTGAACATTCACACACCAATTGTGCAAGGAAAGGTGAATGCCCTAGGGTCTTCACGTTTTGGAGCAAGGCTGCTAGTCATGACAGCACTGGAATGACGGGCACCGATGAGGTGCCCGTATCCACGACCTTCTTCTTTTTTTCAAGAGTTCCTTCATAAATTTTGCATATCCTGGCATTTGAATCAAAGCATCCACCAGTGGAATGTTGATAGATAATTTACTAAACATTTCAATAAACTTTCAAAACTGATTATCCTCCTTTTTTTCGGCCAACCATTATGGATATGGAAGGGGAACTCTCACTTTATGATCCTTGTCATTAGAGGCCTTCATGCCCGTCTTGACATGAACATTATTCAAGGGCGTCATATCAATATCTCCCTCATCTTTTCCTTCCTCATTATCACCAACATTTGGTGCTTTTGGCACCTCATTCAACACATCATCATCAATTGCCATCGGGTCATCAACATCCTTGGGTTTCACCCCCACATCATTCAATATCTTACCACTCCTGGTGATGATTGTCAGGCAATGGCCATCTTTCTTTGGGTTTGGGATAGTGTCACAAGGAAGTGTACCCTTCATGTGAGGGTTAATTTGTGCTTCGAGATGTTTTATTGAAGCTAAGTAGGAGCTCACAGTTTTAGCATGGTTAGACACCTCCCCTTTCAACTCTCGGACCCTGCATTGAGTGGATTCTACTTTCTTCAACACTCGGGACAACACGTCCTTAATCTTTGAGTTTCCTACATCACTCACCCCAGGCTATCCTTGAGGTGTTTATGGTTTTGGAGGGGGTACAGAAAGGTTAAAACTTCAGTGATATCACTCTCCTTCACAATTTTGCTCTCTATTCCCCCATGGATCATTTCTCACCCCTCATCTAAGATTGTCATGGTTTCTCCAACATTGATTCTCCTCCCTTTGGATCCATGAGCCTTGATATTCACCTTGATACCTAGGGAAAGAACCCCCCAATTTTCTTGACATGTATTGACACTCCTCCTCATATCTCGGAGATAAAGGATCATCATCAAATTGAGCATGGGTTTCAGTAGCTATAGCATTCACATTCTTTGTACCAGCTCCCATCACATGTTTTGCCATCAACTCTAGCTGGGTCATCATTTTGGCAAGATTTTAATCTCTAGCCTTATCTCTTTTCCTTAATTCAACACTCACAAGATTTGACGCAACACCACTAGAAGATACCTCCGCTTCTCTAGTGTGTCATGCTCGATTGGTTTTCATCATTCTATCAAGTAATGCCTTGACTACTCCATGATTGATCCTCCAACCAAGTTATTTGCCACAGACTTATTGACAGAATCGAATGATCGGTAGAAGCTTTGAAGTAGGACCCCATTGGGTAAGCCATGGTTTGGAAAAATGGCTACCTTTTTCTTAAACCTCAACAATGCTTCATGGAGTAGTTCCCCCACAAGTTGTCGGAAATTCGTAATGTCATCCCTCAAATGAAACATCCTCGAGGGAGGAAAGAACCTATTCGAAAATTCCTTCATGAATTCATTCCAAGAGGTAATAGACCGAGAGATAGCTCCTCCAAAAATGCAGTTGCTTCCCCAATGCGTGAGAATGAAAAGAGTCTCAATCTAATTGACTCTTGAGTGGTGTTTGTAATGTTAAAGGGTTGACAAATCTCCAAGAAATTGTGGAAATGCTTGTTTGCATCCTCATTGGGCATCCCTCCAAAGAGTCCCTTCATTTGAAGTAAGTGAAACATTGTACTCAACAAATGAAAAATTGCATTCCCTATCGTAGGAGGTAGGTGAATTTCACCAGCTACATCGGGCATCATGAGGTCATCATCCTCATGATCCATACACCCTTTCATTGAACCTTCTCCTTCTAATGAGTGCTAGCTCATATCAAATTCCACCTACAAGACACCAACCACAATTGTAAAGTCAAACTAATTAAAATGCAAGATCAATTCAAAATAACAACAACTATAGGCTATCAAAGAACATTCCCTAGCAACGATGCCATTTTTTGATAACGTCCAAACTACACCCTTCTCTACAAAAGATCGTAAACGGTCATTATATGTTACACCCCATAAAATTTAACGGTTAGTAGGCGTACGCGTGGGTTGTGACGAGTAAAGAGAGTTCAACGTATGTAAGAAAAGTCTCAGAAGTAGTGTTGGGTGAGGCCAGGACACGAGGGGCCAGCACGACGCGCCATCCTGTTGGTGCTTTGGACATGCCAGGAGGGCCAGAGCCCTGGGAAGTGCGGCGCAGCACCCTCTTTGGCGCGTTGGCCAGCGCGAGGCACACCCCTGCCACCCCCATGATATATATATATATATATATATATATATATATATATATATATATATATATATATATATATATATATATATATATATATATATATATGTATGTATATATATATATATATATGTATGTATGTATGTATGTATATATATGTATGTATGTATGTATGTATATATATGTATGTATGTATAAAGCACCCTTGTTCAATTTTAAAGAATAACAAATGAGACCTCAGCCAGAGAAGAGGGGAAACGCAACTTTCATTGTATTTCTCATCAATTACACTACCAAACGCCGTTCAAATGCAAATTAACTCCAAGTAACAAGTCCAAAGCCTACGGGAAGCAGTTTTACAGAGTTATTTCTCAAAAATTCGCATTGCGTACATGAACCCCACCGAGTAAAGTTGTCAGAATTATTCTAAATTGAATCCTAAATGGCACAGGCATTAAATAAGCATTTCTCCTTTCTAAACTCTCGAGAAACTGCGGGTTTTCACCGAGTTATTCAGAGTTGTATTATTGTTAATATTATTATCAAAATTTATCATTATTTGTCGATCTTAGTATTGAAATTAGCCCTATTCTCTCAATATAAGGACAGCAGTTGGGTGAAAATGGCATTTACAAGTTGAAGCTCCCCAGTTAGACGAAAGTCTGCACTCGAGGTATGATAAGGATATCCTTTTCGGCAAGTTACATTCATCGTAATGTTAGTACGACTTGTTTATTTATAATACTTTAGGGTAAACCTATTTTGATCAGCTGTTACAAATAGAACTGAGACGACAATGATGAGATAGTAACCCTCATCAAAGTTAACGTTAGCTAGATTGGTTTTTCCTGACGATGTTTGGGTTGTCGGGTGTTGTTGCCTACATGGCTATCCTTATAGGGGAAGTATGATGTCCAAAAGAACCAAATTTAGGTTGTGAGGGCCATATTGAGTTACACTAGATTGAAGCCGTGAGGTCCGTATTGAGTTACACCAGATTAAGGTCGCGAGGGCTGTATTGAGTTAGACTAGATAGAGGCCATGAGGGTCGTATCCAGTTACAAAAGATAGATTATGATCCATAGTCGAGCCAACGCTCGGGATCCGGTTACAGCAGTTACATTATGACCCACAGTTGAGCCAAGGCTTGGGGTCTAGTTACATAACCCAGACGGCTCAGAAATAGACACAGCTACAGGAGCCTATCAAGCTCGGATAAAGATTTAGAGAATGAGAAATCCTGAGTTACAGTATGCTTACAAACCTTTAGTATCCAGACAATAGGAGTTTGCATTATTTGTACTCGCCGGGGCTTATGGGGGCCCAGGTAGGTTATTCTGTGTTGTTTGTACCTTTCAGACTTATGGGAGCCCAGTTAGATTCTTGTTTGTATATATATACTTGTGAGTTAGATATTTTAGATGGTGAGATCATTCAAGTTAAACTCTTACCCTCCTATATGATTACTTCAGTTTTATCATCTTTTATTCAGTTTTTACTTTACTACCTTACATGTTCGGTACATTCTATATTGACGCCCATCCATGGGGCAATACATTACTTGCCTATAGGTACAGATAGACACAGTTCAGGACCATCTTAGTCACTAGCTAGGATCAATAGTCCATTCAGCTCCTTTTTTCGGAGATGATAGTTTGAGAAAGTTTGTTCTTTTTTTATACAATTACGGGTAGGTTTGGGCCCTGTCTCAACCATTAGTCCACTCCTAGAGGCTTGCAGGCTACAAATTACCAGCTATTAGTGTTGCCCATATGGGGTGCATGTATGTTTTATTTCATGTGATGACTGTGGGGCCTAGTTTATCTATCAGTTAGCAGCTTTGTCAGTTATAGCATAGTTATAGTTGCCTGTTTTCATTTAGTTATAACTAGACAACATGGTGGTCTTGTCGGCCCACATAGGATCCCTGTTATTGCGTTGTTGTTGGTTAGCTGTTTTCTTTTACAAGTGGCCTTGTTGGCTAGAGGTTGTATTTATAGTTGAGATATAGCCCGTCGTTTTATTGAAATAAGTTGTAGGCGTGCACCAAAAGTGCACAAGCCTAGTCAAGTTATTTCAGATCTTACTGGGGCACTAGGTGCCAGTCTTGCCTCCAAAGGTGGGGTGACAAACTTTGTATCGTAGTGATCTTGGGCAGAATTGCATGCCGAAGTGATACTCAAATGCTTCATTTCGACTTGTTTATCTATTATTATGTGTATATTCTCATGTGATTATTTGATATATGTGAATTTATACTACCAACATGATTAGTGTTGTTTTGCACGTAAAATGAAATTTTGGAAGCTAATATATATGTTGGTGAAGTGCGGGAATGGACTTGGAAGCAAGAAGCAGAAGTTCACAAGGGAAAGTGGCAAAAATAAGGGATCCGCGATGGCGCCGTGTCACGCTACCATCGCGGAGGCATTCTACCTGGGATGACTTAGTTATGTCAAATTCCAGTGGAGGTTCGTGTTACCTCAGTGGCACGGAGGCAGTGCTCCGCGATGTACTCTGTGTGACGTTGAGTGTGATTACCTGGAACAGAGGTAAGGCTCCGCGATACAAGTCGTGCCATGGTGAGGTGCAGTTACCTGGGAGCCGACTTCCAGTGGGGTTCCGCGATAGCCCTGTGGCACGGAGGGAGTGCTCCGCGATACACTTCGTGCCACGTTGCTTGTTATTCCAGGAAAAATTCTCAATAGTATAAATAGCACACTTAGGTTTTATTTTAAACATTCTGACTTGGTGGAGCAAGAACGTGGGTTACAGGCAGTTGAGAGGACGAAAATTCTAGGGTTATTCTCTTCCTTTTTCTCTTTAATTTCAATTGCTTGTATGAATTCTACTTATTTGAGGATTTTTAATCCACAAATGAGTGATTAATTCACTTCTTGCTGAGGTTAAGGATAATTGTAGAGGAATGTAATTATTGATCATTTCAGTTTTCATCTTTTCTTCAATGGTTGTTCTATCAATTCTTGTTTTTACTGCATTAATGTTTGGCCAATGTTAATGTATATCTTAGAAATCCAATTTTGATTTTGAAAAGGAAAGGAATTGGGAAGATGTGAATTGGTAGTTTATGATCTTTTCTTAGCTGTAAAAATTGAGAAAAGATTTACATTCAGAATAAAAATATATCTGAAAGTCTTATTAGTCAATTATGGAATCGGTTATGTAGGGCTAGAGCATGAGATTCTTATATCACAGAAATGTAGAACAAGGTTTCATGATTCTTTAACTGGATAGGAGTCGAAAGATCCAATCCATAGGCAATTAATTCCTGAATAGCAACTAAAGAGAAGATTAGCTGAATTGAATTAATAAAATACATCCCTACATGCTTGCCTAAACCTCAGCTTGTTCATTGCTATTGTTCAGACTCAAATTATAATCTTGACTTAGATTCTTATTACTTAGTGATCTTAACTCATAAAACACTATTTATTTTGTTATCTGCATTCATAGAGATATCGTTCACTGACGCTTAAGTTAATTAATACCGTAGTTGAGTCCCTGTGAGATCAATACTTGGCTTGAAATAAAGCCACCTTACTACTTGTACGACCACGTGCACTTGCGTGTATTTTTTGGTCGAACAAGTTTTTGGCGCTGTTGCCGGGGACTGGAAATTGGTAAATTTATTTTCCTAGTGTTAGTTTACAAATTCAATATAAGTGTTGACAACTTGATCTTAGCCTTTCTCTTGCAGGTAATGAATTTTTTCTGAACGCTATGACGTGCCTTTATTCGCGCGTCCGCAAGTGTACGGGTTGTGCAAGTAATATAGTGGCTCTTTTTAAGAACCGGAATGTCGAACCCACAGGGAATGGACCCATTCCTCTAACTATCCATTACAAGTGTGATCCTAAATATCGAAAATGTTGGTTATAGAAGTTTTCGAGGGAGATTTTTAATTAAATCTAAATTTGGTCAACAAAATATTCTGAATGCACTCTAGGAGCAACATAGAGTTAAAACCAGATAATCATGCGATGCTACGATTTGCAATGGGTTAAGTATGAAACTATCGATTGTCGTTTCACATAATTAGAATTGCATGTCCATGGTCTTTCGAGCCTCTAACACGACAAACTAGCCTCACTACATCATTGTGAGTGAGGATGCTACTTCTAGTTCGTGGGCAATCAATTATGTTGTGGTTTATGTGGAAATGATTAGGGACTTTCGTGCATCTAATCATTTAACTCAACTTAGCCTCACAACTACTTCTTCGAGTGGTGATGTGGTAATCCTAAGTCGGTCTTTAAATACCCTCATTTTATCAACCAAGCAAGGTGTTAGGCATATTTCTATCCTAACACGAAATTATATCGTGAGATATAAGCATGCTCCTCACATTCTCATGTTCTGACCTAGGTCATTGCTTTCTCAAGACTATGCCCAAGCTAACGTATATGTTTTCATGGTGATCAATCATAAAGACAACCAACAATCCAGAATGCAAGACGGAAACAACAATCAATAACTTAATTCCAAAACAACTTCATAGAATCACAATCATAATTCATGGCTTCAACCCTAGAGGAAGGGTTCTAGCCATTCATGTTCGTAAAACTACAAGAAACTACAACTAAATTAACATACTTACAAGAATTTGGTAGATGAGAAGGGAGTTTGACAAACCCTAGATAAGTTCTCCCACTTTTCCCTTCACTCCTAGGTAGTTTTCCAGAATAAAATCGTGACAAAGTGTTTTTAGGAGCTAAGGGACCTATTTAGAGTAAATGAGAAATGTGCACAATTTAGCCTATAGTGGAATGGCTCCGTGTCACAGAGTGTATCGCGGAGCACTGCCTCCGTGACATGGAGGTAACGCAGAGGCTCTCTGGAAATTGCCTTCGGAAGCCAAAACTGCCGAGTGTCACCGCGCTGCCAATGTGACACGCTGCTCATGTAGCACGTTGGCCTTGCTTTGTCACGAAGCTGGCCTAGTGTGGCACGGCACTGGCGTGCCGAATCCTTTCCATGGCATTCTCCTTGCCGACTTTCGCCAATTTCTCCCGACTCCGTTCCTCTACTTCACCAACTGATGAATTAGTTCCTCAAAATCATTGAAACCTATAAAACAAGGACTAATCATGTTGGTTAGCACATATATTCACATTTATATAAAATCACATGAAAATGTATAAAATAAATTAGATAAACAAGAATAAATTAAGGTATAAAGCATCACTCGGGCATGCTATTTTTGCCCGAGATCACCTACCCCACACTTAAAGTCTTGTTCGTCCTCGAACAACCTTTTACATCTCATGCATATGGAGACTCACACATAACTAATTTAGTAAGATAATTCAAGATACGGCTACAATGATTACGTAAGATAACAAGCTACAAATAGAGCATACATGATTTAATCATTGAAATGAAATACAACTCCGCTAAGACTTCTTAACCTCAAGAAGAGACTCTCAATCTTAGCAAACTCATTCAAATCAACTGATTAAGAAATCCCACATGAATTATATCCTTCATTCAACATGTGCCCTCACGGAACGAGAGTTACCCATTTTCACATGCAAAAACTTTTTAAATCACAACATGTGTGGGTACATGAATAGAATTACGCTCACTCTCACAAAGAATTCACATGCATCATGTAATGACCCATAAGCTTGCCCTTAGTGTTTTATTCCACTAATCTAAGGATGTGTGAATGTAAGATCAAGTAGGACTTAATGGGTTGTAATGCAAGCTAAGGGACGGGTAGGTACTATTCTGGCCAATAATAGTGACTATCTTTCCCAAGCGCTTTTAATACATTACGCCCTCATTACGAACTTCCCTTCCCTTACTTCACCTTTTTCTCCTTTCAGCTTTCTTTTTTCCTCTTATGTTCCCCCTTTCTTTAGGCACTTTTTATTAGTAAGGATCTCTATAAATAATTTTTCATTAATTTGTTTTCTTACTCCTTAATAATAATCAACCATTTTCACACAAGTACACCTTAGTCCTTTTCTTCACTTCTACAACTTGCTACTTTTCCTTTCTTTTCCTTCTTCTCACTCCTTTACTCTTTCATATTTTTCTCTTAAGCGCTTAGGAGTTTTGGATCATGTTCAAGGCTAATGAAAGAAAAAGGATTAAGCTTATGTTGCAGCTGTCAAAGAATAGGCTCAAGGCTCAATGGGGCTAACTAGGATTAATTTTTCAAGGTAGGTAAAGTGAGGGATAACATTAAGGTTCATTCAAAGAAATTCCTAAATCATCTCCTACAGTTCACATCCTTCATTTCATTTTATAAACACACCAGGCAAGTTCTAGACACTCCACAATTGCACAGAATACTCAAAAACCTTACACTCATGGCACATGCTCAATTCCAGACACATTCGGCAGACTCTTACTCAGCCAATCACAAGAATTCAGAATTAAGCTTCAATCATATTGAGTCAAATTCAAGAGCCTAAGTATCTTACACAAAGTTATACACTTGCATGCTTCAACACTGAACATACTTGCATATTACAATCATTTATAGCACATAACAAGAACATCAAGCAATCAATTAGTTATGGTTTCAAAAACCCAACACCTATCGACTAATTTTCCTCAAGATGGTCGTCATCCATCCATCGTCGGAAAAAGTCCCTAACTATGACTAATAACATTATATACAGACAAAGAAAATTATTTTTATTCTTCGGTTCAAAGACCCCCCGTCGGAAAAGAACCGAAAAGAAAAACCAATGGGTGATGAATTCATGCTTGACTCCCAAAAAATTTGAAATTTTTCTCACCCCACACTTAAATCATGTTATGTCCTAATAGCATTAAATTAACATTTAAAGGATGAGAAATACTCCCTGAGCCTCTATGCCAAGTTAAAAGCATGCTGTCCTTTCAAGTTCTAGAGATGGGTGTTCGACCCCACACTTCTTCTATTCCATGCTCTTTAGCTTCCACCTTCTCGGTACTCAGACTTCCCTTCCATCTGTGCGTAACTTTCCACCAAAAACACAAACAAAATGAAAATAACAAAACCAAAACAAAATTAAAATTAACAAAGTGTACCCGAGGTACCCTTGGGTTGCCTCCCAAGCAGCGCCTTATTTTACGTCGTGGCCCGACGTGGACTGTCCTTTTCAGGACATCCTCATACCTGGGTTCTCTTTCGAGAACCATCTCCTTTTCTTTTGCTGTTTAGAGGAAACAGCCTCCACTCTGTTCCTCTCTTTCTCCAACTTCTTCTCAATTTGAAGTCCTCTATCAGACCCGAGCTGAACACTTGACATTGCCTTTGGTCGTGCCCCTCTCGATGACTCGCTGTGCCACTCTGGATTTCCTTGGGCAATTATGTTCAACAAAGTGTACAACTGATCATACGTCTTCTCCAAGGCTTGCCCACCCGCTGCAGAGTCTAGTAAAATTTTAGTGTGTGGGTCTAGACTTTCTACAAAGGTGTGAGCCAGCACTTCATTTGATTGCTAGTAATGGGTACAGTCTCTCAACAATGACTTGAATCTTTCCCAAGCCAAATATAAGTTCTCATCAGGGCTCTGCTTGAAACTTAATATCTCACTTCTCAACTTTGCAGTCTTGCCTGAAGGAAAGAATCTAATAAGGAACATCTTAGCCAAGTCATCCCACAAAGTTATGGAGTTCGGTGGCTCAGCCTTCAGCCACTTTTTCGCCTCTCCCAACAATGAAAATGGAAAAGGGTCAATCGTACATAATTTGTGGACACGCCGGTGGGGACAAACATGTCACTAATCTCTAAAAAGCTTTGTTAGTGCTGCTGCGGGTCCTCATGTGCCAATCCAGTGAATTGACCACTAGAATGTAACAGCTGCACCATGTTCTGTTTAAGCTCAAAGTTCCCTCCAGGCTTCGGTTTACGGATACTAGAGGTCACGTTTATCGCTAGTGGAATTGCCACTTCGCGAACTAGTCTAGCTGCCATTGCTTCCGATGACAATTGTGCTTGTCTCGCAGGTGGTTGTTGTTGTACCTTTTCTTGAAGTCTCTTCAGCTTTTGCTCTAGAGCTACTCTCCTGCACAAATGGATTTGACGTTCAAGTTCAAGCAACGGTTCCACAAGCTCTCTATTTTTAGCCAGCTAGGCAGGACAACCTGTCGCCTGCAAATAATCATACTAAGACAAAGTTTCTCAACACTTAAGGAAATTTAAAAATCACACAAAAATAGATAAATTATCAAAACTTCGCCGAGTCCCCAGCAACGGCGCCAAAAACTTGTCGTGCCCTTATTCGAACGTCCGCAAGTGTACGGGCCGTGCAAGTAATATAGTGGCTCTTTTTAAGAACCGGAATGTCGAACCCACAGGGACTGGACCCATTCCTCTAACTATCCATTACAAGTGTGATCTTAAATACCAAAAATGTTGGTTATAGAAGTTTTCGAGGGAGATTTTTAATTAAATCTAAATTTGGTCAACGAAATATTCTGAATGCACTCTAGGAGCAACATAGAGTTAAAACCAGATAATCATGCGATGCTACGATTTGCAATGGGTTAAGTATGAAACTATCGATTGTCATTTCACATAATTAGAATTGCATGTTCATGGTCTTTCGAGCCTCTAAACACGACAAACTAGCCTCACTGCATCATTGTGAGCGAGGATGCTACTTCTAGTTCGTGGGCAATCAATTATGTTGTGGTTTATGTGGAAACGATTAGGGACTTTCGTGCATCTAATCATTTAACTCAACTTAGCCTCACAACTACTTCTTTGTGTGGTGATGTGATAATCCTAAGTCGGTCTTTAAATACCCCCATTTTATCAACCAAGCAATGTGTTAGGTATATTTCTATCCTAACACGAAATTATATCGTGAGATATAAACATGCTCCTCACATTCTCATGTTCTGACCTAGGTCACTGCTTTCTCAAGCCTATGCCCAATGTTTTCATGGTGATCAATCATAAAGACAACCAACAATCCAGAATGCAAGACGGAAACAACAATCAATAACTTAATTCCAAAACAACTTCATAGAATCACAATCATAATTCATGGCTTCAACCCTAGAGGAAGGGTTCTAGCCATTCATATTCATAAAACTACAAGAAACTACAACTAATACTTATAAGAATTTGGTAGATGAGAAGGGAATTTGACAAACCCTAGATAAGTTCTCCCACTTCTCCCTTCACTCCTATGTAGTTTTCTAGAATAAAATCGTGACAAAGTTTTTTTAGGAGCTAAGGGACCTATTTATAGTTAATGAGAAATGTGCACAATTTAGCCTGTCGTGGAATGGCTCCGTGTCACAGAGTGTATCGCGGAGCACTGCCTCTGTGACACGGAGGTAACGCGGAGGCTCTCTGGAAATTGTCTCCGGAAGCCAAAACTGCCGAGTGTCACCGCGCTGCCAACGTGACGCGCTGCTCATGCAGCGTGTTGGCCTTGCTCTGTCGTGCAGCTGGCCTAGCGTGGCGCGGCCCTGGCGCGCTGGAGCCTTTCCATGGCATGCTCCTTGCCGACTTTTGCCAATTGCTCCTGACTCAGTTCCTCTACTTCACCAACTTATGAATTAGTTCCTCAAAATCATTGAAACCTACAAAACAAGGACTAATCATGTTGGTTAGCACATATATTCACATTTATATAAAATCACATGAAAATGTATAAAATAAATTAGATAAACAAGACTAAATTCAGGTATAAAGCATCACTCGGGCATGCTATTTTTGCCCGAGATCACGCTGGCAAGAGATAAGGGGTTAGTGGATTCATTTATAGAGCCGGAGAGACAATTTCATCGCTAAAGAAGGGAAGCTATAGAGAAGAAGCCGTAGTTGCTAAGACAGGCAATTCTGGAGCAGCAACAGAATCGACCACTTGTAAGGGCAGTTTTAGTGCCCGAGTAGATGGCAGCAAGGCCAGTCCGCGAAGTGGCAATCCCACATGCAAATAATGTTACATCTAGTATTCACAAACTAGAGCTAGGATGGAGGTTCGAGCTTAAACAGAACATGGTGCAGTTGTTGCCCACCAGCGGGCAATTCACTGGTCTCCTTCATGAAGATCCGCAACATCTCCAAAACGTTTTGGAGATAAGTGACACTTACATTCCCGCTGGAGTATCATCCGACTATGTGAGGCTTACATTATTCCCATTCTCATTATTGGGGGAAGCAAAGAGGTGGTTGAAAGCTGAACCACCTAATTCTATCACCACTTGGGATGATCTTGCTAGAAAGTTTTTGATACGATTCTTTCCATCTGGGAAGAAAGCCAGATTTAGAAGTCAGATTCTAAGTTTTAAACAGAGAGAGGGTGAGAATTTGTATCAAGCTTGGGAGAGGTTCAAGTCAATGTTAAGGGATTGTCCTCATCATCACCAGTCTAATGATGTGTTGGTGCATACATTCATTGAGGGTTTGGAACCACATACTAAAATTTTATTAGACTCAGCAACTAGGGGGAAGGCATTGGAGAAGACTTATGAGGAGATTTATACTTTGTTAAATCGTATTTCACAGGGAAATCCAGAATGGAATGCGTACTAAACACAAGGAGGAACAAGGAAAGTGGCAGGAGTCTTTGAGCTGGATGGTTTTACAGCTATAGCTGCACAGATAGCTGCGTTGCAAAATCAACTCAACACCCACTTCAACAGTATGAGCTTGAATCAAGCACAAGCCCCAGTCAAAGAAGTTCATCAGGTATGGTGTGAAATATGTGGGAGTAGTGAACACTCAATTGAGTGTTGTGGTGCCAATCCAGACTCGGTAAAGTTTGTTGGGAACGTCCAGAGGAATAATAATCAAAAATATGGAAACAATTACAACTCAAATTGGAGGAATCATCTGAATTGCTCTTGGGGGAGTAATAGCCATCAAGGAAAGAGTTCGAATCAGGGCATGCAGAGAAATCAAGGGGGGCATCAGAATTTTCAGTCTCAATAGAGTGGAAACAATGCACCTCCTCCACCACCCAACAACATTGAGGATATGTTCAAGATAGTAATAGCTAACCAAGCGCAAATACAGGATGATTATGTGAAATTAGCAGCTGACATGAAGAATCAGCAGTTAGCTACAAAGGCGTTGAGGTACCAGTTTGGACAGTTAGCTGGAGCTCAAAATGTTACACCCCGTAAATTTTAAATAAATAAATAGCCTAATGTCATGTTGGTTAAGGGATTTAGAAAGCAAAAAATAATAATAATAATAATAATAATAATAATAATAATAAATTGAAATTGATAAATAAAGTCAACTTCTTCATCCCCATTTAGCATATTTCCAGTAAGAAACAGGGGAAAACAATTACTAAGAAAACCCACGACATATATATATATTTTCCTTCCAATTACACGACGAAACGCGGTCTAAACTCTGTTCCGGCTTAGGTACAGGTGTATAAAGCTGCAGGGAGTAATCCTACGGAGTTGGTTTCGTGAAATTTGGCCGTCGAAACATCGTGCTACCGAGGTAAAGTCAATAGAATTTCTTTAAATTAGTACCAATGTGTTCCTAGCGTTGCAGTGAGCATTTATCCCTTCTGGACTATCGAGAAATAATGAGTTTTCGACCGTTTTCCGAAAGGTTAAAGTTGGGATAAATATATATATCAAAAGTGATAATTTCTCCCGAATATTAATGTATTTAGTTCTAATTGACATGTATATGAATGTAGTTGGGAGAAACAGGAGAAGTACCGACGGAAATCACATCGGTCAGTCGGGTACTCAGAAACCAGGTATGTAAAGTTATTCCTTCGGCAAGCCAGGAAGTACAGGGTAGAAAATAAATAGAATAAATGCTATTAAAAGATACCCATCATACAGGAATGATTTTAGTATAATTTCCAGCAAGCATGCTAGTATATTAATTACGTATCATGCGATAACCAGAATAGTAGATAATCAGGCAATACGTATTACATCTGTTGAGATTGTATCCAGTAGTAGGTGGTACATTTTATGTTATTGAGCTATATCCAGATATAATCAGATAGACAGATAAAGGCCAGGTAGCAGTTAGTCCAGCAATCAGGAATAGTGTAACACAGAATATAGTTCAGTTATTTAATACAAACTGGCCTTGAGATACAAGAAGAGAATATGGTTAGTATTTTGCATTGAGCATGCTTGCTGTGTATGTGTTTTGTATGTTGAGACTTGTTGTGGCATGTGGGCACCCTTTAGCATCCCCACCGCCCCTGGGTTATAGTTGTGTCAATACCAGATTCAGATACCGCCACCAGCTGGGCGATGCCGTCCGACTAAAGGACGATGATGGCCGACCACCATGATAATACGGTCCAGACCACCCTGCTTGCAGGGGTAGTTCAGTTTACTCTGCGCAGAGCTAGCACACCCTGTTTACAGGGGCAGACAACTTTGTGTGCACACCTGTGCCCAGAGGCAAGAGTCTTCGGACTCAGACACAGTTTATTGTCAGAGGCCAAGGCCTGAGCTACGTACCCAAGGGGGCCGGTAGGAGGAGCTCACAGTTATAAGATGAGTGGAGTGACTTGTTTTTGGTTGGTTTAGACCCGGGTAGGGGTGAATAGATTGCTTGCTTGGTTGGCACCTTCCGGCTTATGGGGGTCGGTCAGGTATTGTGTGTATTATTATATATATTGATATGTGCTAGTAGATACTGATAGACAGAAGGACGACACGTCTTCAGGTACGCTCAGTTAGTTACAGAATGTATAAACTCTCCCCAGTTATCCTCAGCTAGATAGACTCAGCTACTTCTTGCTTAAATGTCATGTTATTGCGCTATTCGTTTCAGTTGCATATTTCAATTTGCTTTACATGCTTAGTACCTGTGATACTGACGCCCAGCGGGGCGCTGTATTGCTTTCCTACAGGTACTCACGGACGAGGAGCCGATCCCTCGTGATTCCAGCCAGCCAGTGAGTCAGCAGCTCCTGTCATCCGGAGTCTGATTCCCAGAGGTGTAGCTCCTTTTCTTTTGTTGTGCAGTATGGGTAGGTCGGGGCCCTGTCCCGATCATTTCTATTAGTTTCTTACTGTATTCGTAGAGGCTTGCAGTCTGTATATATTCCCTGTGGTTACTTGAGCCGGTCGTGTGGGGCCGTGCGGTCTGCTGTAGCTGTTTAGTATGTCAGTTTATGTTGGCCGTGTGGGGCCTTAATTTGACAGTAGTGGTGACCTTGCCGGTCACGTAGTTTTACAACAGTCTTGTGTTGAGTTACAGATAACTAGACAGCATGGTGGCCTTGTCGGCCCGCATAGGTTCCTTGTTATAAGTCTGTTTCTGGTTAGCTGTTGTTGCAGGTACAGATGGCTACAGGCCAGTTGGCCGGAGGCTGTATTTACAACCATTATATAGCCGATTTGTTTCTTGAAATAGAGCCAAAGCCAGCCAAAGCACCAGATGTGCTCAAGCTGGACCATTTAGTAGTCTAGAGTCTAGCAGGCACCAGGTGCCCATCATACCCCCCAAGGTGGGGTGTGACAAACTTGCTATCAGAGCAGTTCGTGTCCCAGGGAGTCTACAAGCCGTGCTAAGTAGAGTCTTGTCTATGGATGTGTTGTGCACCACATACTATAGGCAGGAGGCTGCGAGGCATATTAGGATTGTCACTCTTCTTTCTTATTCAATCGTGCTATAGAGCGGTATAGTATAGAGTTGACTTTTGAAACTCACCACCCTCTTTGCCTACAGATATTATGGCAGACCAGTGGCACTCAGCTACAGGTAGGAGATTGGATACAGCAGCGGGCGAAGGCACCAGTAGGATGTCTCAGTTACAGCCAGATTCCGCCCGATCTGAGAGCAATACGGAGGCGTCATCTCGGCCCTCCCAGCAGTCTCCGCCTCGCCAGACATCAATTGAGGCAGCACCGCCTCCCACGACTCCTGCACCCACTTCATCTGATCAGGAGCTACGTAGTGCGGTGGTTATGTTGACTCAGACGCTAGCTGCTCAGCGTCAGCCAGCACCACCTACAGTAGCAGAATCCCTAGGGGGGCCAGGTAGTTCCAGGGTCAGAGAATTCTTGGCGTTGGGACCCCCTCAGTTTACTGGATCGGATTCAGCAGAGGACCCTCAGGACTTTTTGGACCAGATGTAGAGGATCTTTAGAGTCATGCACGTAACCCCAGCAGAATCAGTTGAGCTAGCAGTGTTCAGATTAAGGGATACTGTTGTTTTGTGGTACGAAAGTTGGGAGAGGTCTCGGGGAAGAGATGCATCCCCTCCTACATGGTCCAGTTTTTCAGAGGCCTTCCTGGACCACTACTTACCCCGGGAGGTCAGACAGGCCCGGATGGACCAGTTCTTACATTTAGAGCGGGGGGCTAGGAGCGTCCGTGAATATTCCTTACAATTCGACTCCTTATCCCGCTATGCTCCAGCATTTGTGGACACCATGTCGTCCAGAGTCCACCGCTTTATTATGGGCCTGAATCCAGAATATATAGAGACGTGCATGACAGCTACTTTGAGAGAGGACATGGACATAGCCAGGGTATAGGCCTTCGCACAGACAATTGAGGGCCTGAGGCAGCGACAGCGGGGTGACAGATAGGCGACTTCAGAGTAGCGCCGTAGGAACAGACCCGCTGAGATACAGAGGGAAATTCCTAGGGGGCCGAGACCACGGTTTTCAGATAGGCCACCCAGATCTCTACCATCGGTACAGCAGCAGAGGGGCAGGTTCATTCGCCGGAGTCAGTCGGAGTCCGGTAGCAGTCCACGGACAGTAGCCTCACCTCAGCAGCGGAGGGTAGAACAGAGTAGATTTACATCCACCCCTTGTCCTATATGTCACTGACTACATTTTGGAGCCTGCAGGCAGGGCTTCCCAGGGTGTTATTACTGCGGACAGGAAGGGCATTTAATGAGAGATTGTCCAGCCAGGGGACAGGGTAGTCAGGATGATCTGGATAGAGCGTCAGCAGGGCCACGAGTTCTAGCAGCCTCAGCAGGGCGCAGACCCCCAGATTCAGGAAATAGGGGTCGAGGTAGACCAGGAGCCTCTGGCTTAGGTGCAGGCCCCAGCCGTACCTATGCATTACCGGGGAGGCAGGATTCAGAGGCATCTCCCGACGTGGTCACAGGTACATTGATTATCTGTTCATATCTTGTTTATGTATTGATTGATCCAGGGTCTACATTGTCATATATCACACCATTTGTGGCCCAAAAGTTGGGTATGGAACCAGAATTACTTCAGCAGCCCTTTTCAGTGCTTACACCGGTCGGTGACTCGATTACAGCTAAAAGAGTTTACCGGGGGTGTACGGTAGAGGTTGCTGATCGTCAGACCACAGTAGACTTAATAGAACTTGAGATGGTCGACTTCGATGCCATTATGGGCATGGACTGGTTAGTGCCATGCTACGCCGACTTAGAATGCTGGACCAAGACGGTCCGATTCCACTTTCCGGGGGAAGCAGTGCGAGAGTGGAAAGGGAGTACACCTACGCTGAAAGGTAGGTTTATTTCCTACCTTAAGGCAAGAAAATTAATAGCAAAGGGATGTATTTGCCACCTAATTAGAGTCCAGGACGTTCGGGTGGAACCTCCGACTCTTCAGTCTGTTCCAGTAGTCAATGAATTCCCTGACGTATTTCCAAAGGAGTTGCCTGGTATCCCTCCCGAAAGGGAGATAGATTTTGCGATTGATTTGTTGCCAGGGACTCAACCTATATCCATTCCCCCGTATCGCATGGCACCAGCTGAGCTTAGAGAGTTGAAAGAGCAGTTAAAAGATTTGCTCGACAAAGGTTTTATTAGGCCTAGTACTTCCCCGTGGGGTGTGCCAGTTCTGTTTGTAAGAAATCAAGATGGATCACTCCGTATGTGTGTGGACTATCGGCAACTAAACAAAGTTACAGTGAAAAACAAATACCCGCTCCCGAGAATAGATGATTTGTTTGACCAGTTGTAGGGGGCCAAATGTTTCTCTAAGATAGATCTGAGGTCCGGATACCACCAGGTCCGGGTTCGTGAGAGAGACATTCCAAAGACGGCTTTCAGGACCAGGTATGGTCACTTTGAATTCTTAGTTATGTCTTTCGGGCTAACGAATGCTCCCGCAGTGTTTATGGACCTGATGAACAGCATATTCAGACCGTATTTGGATCTGTTCGTGATAGTATTTATCGATGATATTCTGGTATATTCTCGTTCAGAGATAGATCACCAGAACCATTTACGAACAGTACTCCAGATCCTTAGAGAACGTCAGTTGTACGCCAAGTTTTCTAAGTGTGAGTTCTGGCTGAACTCAGTTGCCTTTTTGGGGCATATCATGTCGGATGCTGGTATATAGGTAGACACACAAAAAATAGAGGCGGTCAAGACATGGCCCAGACCTACCACTCCGACTGAGGTCCGCAGTTTCTTGGGTTTAGCAGGATATTATCGGAGATTTGTTGAAGGATTCTCCACTATAGCAGCACCTCTGACAAAGCTAACACAGAAAGCAGCAAAATTTCAGTGGACGGAGGCATGTGAGCAGAGTTTTCAAGAGTTGAAAGACCGATTGACCTCCGCCCTAGTACTAGCATTGCCAGAGGGAACAGATGGGTATACGGTGTATTGCGACGCTTCAGGTTTGGGACTGGGTTGTGTGTTGATGCAGCATGTAAGGTGATTGCTTATGCTTCCAGACAGCTAAGGAAACACGAAAAGAACTATCCGACCCATGACCTGAAACTGGCCGCAGTGATCCACGCTCTGAAAATTTGGAGGCATTATCTGTATGGCGTCCATGTAGACATTTTCACAGATCATAAAAGTTTGCAATACATTTTCACACAGAGGGAGTTAAATCTGCGGCAACATCGCTGGTTAGAATTGTTGAAAGACTATGATGTAAATATTCTCTATCACCCAGGAAAAGTTAATGTAGTAGAAGATGCCCTGAGCCGTAAGTCAATGGGGAGTTTGGCATATTTACGGCCCGAGAAGCAGGAATTAGCCAAGGAAATTCATCAACTAGCTGGTTTAGCCGTTCGAGTAGTGGAGACAGATAATAACAGAGCGGTAATTCAGAATTCTGCCGAGTCATCACTAGTTACAGAGGTAAAAGAACGGCAGTACGAGGACCCTGACTTAGTCCAGCTCAGAGATAGAATTCAGAAAGGTAAAGAGTCAGATTTCCAAGTGACTGAAAATGAAGTGCTACGTTGTAAGGGCCGTCTGTGTGTCCCGAAAGTACCAGGGTTTCGCCAGCAGATCATGCATGAGGTACATTACGCTCGTTATTCCCTCCATCCAGGAGCAACGAAAATGTACCACGATATCAGAGACATTTACTGGTGGCCAGGTATGAAATCTGAAATAGCTAAATTTGTATCTAGATGTCCTAACTGCCAGCAGGTGAAAGCAGAGCACCAGAAACCGGGCGGTCTAAAGCAGGATATAGTTGTGCCTATGTGGAAATGGGAAGCGATAAATATGGATTTTGTAACAGGATTACCCCGTACCAGACGCAGAAATGATTCTATTTGGGTAATAGTTGACAGGCTGACAAAATCAGCTCATTTCCTGCCAGTGAAGGCTACCTTCTCAGCCGAGGATTATGCTGAGTTATACATTAGAGAAATAGTTAGACTACATGGAGTGCCGGTATCTATTATTTCAGACAGGGGAGCACAATTCACAGCTAGATTTTGGCAGTCGTTCCAGAGGGGTTTGGGAACGCAGATCAATTTGAGCATAGCATTCCACCCCCAGACAGATGGGCAGGCTGAGCAGACTATCCAAACGCTCGAAGACATGCTACGAGCGTGTGTGCTAGATTTTGGGGGTAGCTGGGATGAGCATCTTTCGTTGATTGAATTTTCCTACAATAATAGCTATCATTCAGCCATCCAGATAGCGCCTTTCGAGGCATTATACGGGCGAAAATGCAGATCGCCGATTGGTTGGTTTGAAGTGGGGGAATCAACGTTGATTGGGCCAGACATCATTCAACAGTCAGAGGAGAAGGTAAAGCTTATCAGAGAACGCCTGCTGACTGCTCAGAGCCGCCAGAAGTCGTATGCAGATATGCGGTGTAGAAATTTAGAATTTGCGGTAAATGACTGGGTATACCTGAAGGTGTCCCCGATGAAAGGGGTGATGAGATTTGGCAAGAAAGGCAAGCTTAGCCCGAGATTCGTTGGGCCATATCAGATTCGGCGGAGAATAGGCCGAGTTGCATACGAATTGAACTTGCCTCCGGAGTTAGCATCTGTTCACCCAGTATTCCATGTATCTATGTTGAGGAAATTTGTAGGAGACCCTTCCACAGTTGTTCCAGTTCAGGATGTCCAGGTCACCGAAGAGTTAGCATACGAAGAGGTTCCAGTAGCTATCTTAGACAGACAGATCCGTAGATTGAGAACTAAAGATATTGCATCTGTCAAAGTATTGTGGCGTAACAGGAACCGAGAAGAAATGACCTGGGAAGCCGAGGAGGACATGAAAGCCAGATATCCCCACTTATTCCAGGCATAGGCAAACGGGAGGTATGTTAGCACTATTTTCCTTATTTAGCTTATACTTCATATATGAAAGCAGGCGGTTGATTATAGATAATTTTAAACATGGATGTTATTATATCGTGTAGAGTACCTGTATTGGACCTTTCTGCTTTTCAGGAATTTCGAGATAGTTCATAATACAGGAGAAACTCTGCCAAAATTTTTCTAGAAACAAGTTGAGTAAGTTGAGAAAGTCCTCTAGACATAATGTCATTCGAGAATGAATGTTCTTAAGGGGGGGAGGATGTTACACCCCGTAAATTTTAAATAAATAAATAGCCTAATGTCATGTTGGTTAAGGGATTTAGAAAGCAAAAAATAATAATAATAATAATAATAATAATAAATTGAAATTGATAAATAAAGTCGACTTCTTCATCCCCATTTAGCATATTTCCAGTAAGAAACAGGGGAAAATAATTACTAAGAAAACCCACGACATATATATATATAATTTCCTTCCAATTACGCGACGAAACGCGGTCTAAACTCCGTTCCGGCTTAGGTACAGGTGTATAAAGCTGCAGGGAGCAATCCTACGGAGTTGGTTTCGTGAAATTTGGCCGTCGAAACGTCGTGCTACCGAGGTAAAGTCAATAGAATTTCTTTAAATTAGTACCAATGTGTTCCTAGCGTTGCAGTGAGCATTTATCCCTTCTGGACTATCGAGAAATAACGAGTTTTCGACCGTTTTCCGAAAGGTTAAAGTTGGGATAAATATATATATCAAAAGTGATAATTTCTCCCAAATATTAATGTATTTAGTTCTAATTGACATGTATATGAATGTAGTTGGGAGAAACAGCAGAAGTACCGACGCAAATCACATCGGTCAGTCGGGTACTCAGAAACCAGGTATGTAAAGTTATTCCTTCGGCAAGCCAGGAAGTACAGGGTAGAAAATAAATAGAATAAATGCTATTAACAGATACCCAGCGTACAGGAACGATTTTAGTATAATTTCCAGCAAGCATGCTAGTATATTAATTACGTATCATGCGATAACCAGAATAGTAGATAATCAGGCAATACGTATTACATCTGTTGAGATTGTGTCCAGTAGTAGGTGGTACATTTTATGTTATTGAGCTATATCCAGATATAATCAGATAGACAGATAAAGGCCAGGTAGCAGTTAGTCCAGCAATCAAGAATAGTGTAACACAGAATATAGTTCAGTTATTTAATACAAACTGGCCTTGAGATACAAGAAGAGAATATGGTTAGTATTTTGCATTGAGCATGCTTGCTGTGTATGTGTTTTGTATGTTGAGACTTGTTGTGGCATGTGGGCACCCTTTAGCATCCCCACCGCCCCTGGGTTATAGCTGTGTCGATACCAGATTCAGATACCGCCACCAGCTGGGCGATGCCGTCCGACTAAAGGACGATGATGGCCGACCACCATGATAATACGGTCCAGACCACCCTGCTTGCAGGGGTAGTTCAGTTTACTCTGCGCAGAGCTAGCACACCCTGTTTACAGGGGCAGACCACTCTGTGTGCACACCTGTGCCCAGAGGCAGGAGTCTTCGGACTCAGACACAGTTTATTGTCAGAGGCCAAGGCCTGAGCTACGTACCCAAGGGGGTCGGTAGGAGGAGCTCACAATCGGGCAAAGTATTCGAGCTCGTGGATTATGTGATTTGGGAGCAAGCATAAACTTGATGCCGACATTGGTGTTCAAGAAGTTGGGGCTGGGCAGCCCTAGACCAATTACTGTGATCTTACCGCTAGCTGACCGTTCCTTGGCCAGAACAGATGGTATTGTGGTGGACGTGTTAGTGCAAGTGGGCTCTCTCATTTTCCCGGTGGATTTTATTATCTTGGATTTCAAGCCGGATGCGAAAGTCCCATTTATTTTTGGACTTCCTTTCTTGGCAACCGGGCGAGCTTTGATTGATATGGCTGATGGGCAGCTAACCATGCGAGCACATGACAAACTAGAGGTTTTTGATGTGTACAAGGACATGAAGCTACCGTCCATCTATGAGGAGCTATCAGCGATCAATGTGCTAAATAAGAAATCAATTCTGCAGATTGTTGACTCTCAGGACCTATTGGAGAGAGCCATGATGGGCTCCGATCATTTTGGAGACAGTGCTACATACGAGATGGTGCAGACGTTGAACGAGCAAAAATGGTTTCCCAGGAAGCGAGACTTTGAGCTGTTGATGAGATCCTTGGAACCATTGTCAAAACCATCAATTGAGGAGGCACCAAAATTGGAGTTGAAGACATTGCCTCCACATCTGAAATATGTATTTTTGGGGAAGATGACACCTTGCCAGTCATCATTTTCGCAGAACTGACAGAGGCACAAGTGAGAGATGCATTGGTGGTCCTCAAGAGGCGGAAGAAAGCAATGGGTTGGCAAATGTCGGACATCAGAGGAAGTAATCCAGCTTTTTGCACACACAAGATTTTTATGGAAGAAGGATCAAATCCAACTGTACAACATCAGCGGAGGTTGAATCCAGCGATGAAGGATGTAGTTAGAAAGGAAGTGATCAATTGGCTGGATGCAGGTGTGGTATATCCCATTTCAGACAGTGAATGGGTTAGCCCCGTTCAGTGTGTTCCAAAGAAAGGAGGGATGACCGTGGTCACCAACGAAAAGAATTAGATGATTCCCACACGCACAGTCACAGGCTGGCGGATTTGCATGGATTATAGGAAGCTCAATGAGGCCACGAGGAAAGATCATTATCCTATCCCCTTTATTGATTAGATTTTAGACAGGCTGACAGGTCAAGAATATTATTATTTCCTTGATGGATATTCTGGCTATAAACAAATAGCCATAGCACCGGAGGATCAGGAGAAGACCACTTTTACATGTCCTTATGGGACATATGCTTTCAGGCGGATGCCATTTGGTCTATGCAATGCACCAGCCACATTTCAGAGATGCATGATGTCGATATTTCACGATATGGTGGAAGATTTTGTCGAGGTATTTATGGATGAATTTTCTGTTTTCGGTAATTCGTTTGCTACATGTTTGCAGAATCTTGACAGGGTGCTAGCTCGATGTGAAGACTCTAACCTTGTGATCAACTGGGAGAAATGCCATTTTTTAGTCAAGGAGGGCATCATCCTTGGCCATAAGGTGTCATGCAAGGGGTTGGAAGTCGGTCATGCAAATATTGAAGTGATCGAAAAGCTACCACCACCAGTGTTAGTGAAGGGGGTCCGTGATTTTATCGGACATGCAGGGTTCTACAGACGGTTCATCAAGAACTTCTCTAAAATTTCTAGACCGATACGCCGGTTTCTAGAAAAAGAGGTGAAGTTCGAGTTTGACAAGGATTGTGTTAAAGCATTCGAGGAGCTAAAACAAAAGCTGGTAGAAGCGCCTATTCTCATTTCTCCGGATTGGGAGCAACTGTTTAAATTAATGTGTGATGCAAGTGACGTGGTTGTAGTAGCTGTATTGGGGCAGCGGAGGAATAAAATTTTTCATTCCATTTATTATGCAAGAAAAACACTTGATGAAGCCCAGTTCAATTATACAGTAACGGAAAAGGAGGTGCTAGCACTGGTGTTCGCATTTGATAAATTCAGGTCCTACTTGGTGGGTTCTAAAGTAGTGGTGTATACTGATCATGCAGCAATACGGTATCTGTTTAACAAGAAGGATGCAAAGCCCAAACTAATCAGATGGATATTGTTGCTAAAAGAGTTTGACCTAGAGATTCGGGACAGAAAAGGGAGCGAGAATCAAGTGGCAGATCACCTATCGCAATTGGAAAGCCGGTTGCATATAAAGGAAGGTGATATTATCAAAGAAGAGTTCCCAGATGAGCAGCTCTTGGCAATAAGGGAAGCTGAAATCCCTTGGTATGTAGACATTGTGAATTTTCTGGTAAGTGGAGTCTACCCACCGGAGGCTACGACTAATAAAGAAAGAAGTTGAGACATGATTGCAGGTATTACATTTGGGATGAACCGTATCTGTTTAAGCAGGGACCGGATCAAGTGATGAGACGATGCATCCCAGAGAGCCAGGTGACAAAAGTATTGAGGAGTTGTCACTCATCATTGTATGGAGGGCACCACGGAGGCGAGCGGACAGCTCATTTTGGCCTACACTGTTTAGAGATTCTATAGCATATGTAAAAATGTGTGATAGATATCAAAGAACAGGCACAATTGGTAGAAGACAGGAGATGCCACTGCAGCAGATATTAGAAGTGGAGATTTTTGATGTATGGGGAATAGACTTCATAGGCCCGTTTCCACCATCATTTGGTAATCGTTACATCTTAGTAGTGGTTGACTATGTATCTAAGTGGGTCCAGGCAACATCTTGTCCCAAGAATGACAACAAGGTGGTGACGAAATTTGTGAAAAAGCATATTTTCAAAAGGTTCGGGATACCCCGAGCTATTATCAGTGATGGAGGGGCTCATTTTGTGAATGCGAGTTTCAAGAATTTGCTAGCTAAGTATGGGGTGCGGCACAAGGTAGCAACAACATATCATCCCCAAACTAGTGGGAAAGTGGAGGTGTCGAACAGAGAGATAAAGAAGATTCTACAGAAGACAATGAATTCACAACGAATTAATTGGTCAAGCAAACTTGACGATGCGTTGTGGGCTTATAGAACTGCATACAAGACACCCATTGGGACTTCTCCGTACAAATTGGTCTATGGAAAGGCATGTCATTTGCCTGTGGAGCTGGAACATCGAGCTTTTTGGGCCATGAGAAAGTTGAACATGGATCTAGAGTTAGCAGGGAAGAAGAGGCTGATGCAACTCAGCGAACTAGATGAGTTTCGATGGCATACATATGAAAGTGCCAAATGCTACAAGGAGAAAACGAAGAGGTGGCACGACAGGCATATGGTGCATCGGATCTTTGAGCCGGGGCAAAAAGTGTTGTTATTTAATTCAAGTTTGAGGCTTTTTCCAGGTAAGTTGCGGTCCAGTGGTCAGGACCGTTTGAAGTGGTGAGAATGACCCCACACGGGGCAGTGGAGTTGTGGCAAGAAAATAGAAGTGCCATATTTTTGGTGAACGGGCAACGATGTAAGCATTATTGGGATGAGGACGTTATTCGAGAGAAGACGTCCATCACTCTAGAGGATGATTGAGAATGAGTAGCGTCGAAACGCGACGGTAAATCAGGCGTTGCACGGGAGGCAGCCCATGAATGTATTGTAATAGAAGAGTAGAATTATTTTTAAAAAAAAAAGAAAAAAAACAAAGAAAAAGAAAAATAAAAATTGTTGCATTGTAATATATGATTTCTAATCAATTTCTTGTGGTGAATTGATTTTCAAGTGGAACGGAGGGCAAAAAGACAAAAAAAACGCAAAGGAAAAAAATCAAGGTAAGAAAATAAAAATTGGCGCATTCCAGTGAGCCTGCGCGATGGCTCCGTGTCACGGAGGCAGTGCTCCACGTTACCCTCAGTGACACGTTGAGGGTTATTTCGCGTCGGATCACCTCGGGTCACTGGGTAACCCGCGCGAAAAACCCCTTTTAAACCCCTATTTCCTTCATTTTTTTTCTACTTTCTCAAATCCTCCACGACCCACACCAAAAATCCCCTTCTCCCCCAACGTGACACGGACTTAGTGATCAACTTTCTTCGAGTTTTCTTCAATTTCATCGAAGTAAAGGTATGTTCTTGAATTTTTCTTTATTATTGCTCAAATTTTTGATTCTTGTACATGGTTTGTGATTAAACCTTGCCCAAAGTAGGAAATAAGCTTGAAATCAATTGAGTTATGATTGAATGACGTTAATAGCATCGTTGTGAGTAAATTAACTCAATGATTGCATGTTTTGTCAAAATTCTTGTGAAATTGATAGCTAGGGTTGAGGATTGAATAGGAAGAAGACTAAATGCTTTGAAATGTTGATAAATTGGGTTGTGCATGTTGGGTGAGGTAAAATGTAGTGACATTGATGTTGAATATGCTAAGTTAGAAGAGGAATTTTCGGGAGAATGCAATTGGAGAATTACATAGGTTGTTGAAAAAATTGCAAAGTGCTAATGATGATGTAATTGAATCGATGGAGAAATTTTTATTCATTGTACAAAGTCTAAGTAGTACAAAGTAATTATCCCATCGAATTATATGAATGCACTAAGCATGTTGAATGCTAAGAATGGCAAGATCAGGAATATCTTGTCGAATTGTTTTGATTGTGGCTTAAGACTAAGTGTGGGGTGATCCAATTAAACCCAACCTTAGTTGTAGCTAATTATGACTTGAATAACATTGAAATTGTATGTTTGAATGTACAGGAACAATGTCAGGCTGACAAGACAAGGGCAAGGGCGCATCCACATCGGGCGCCAGTAGAAAGAGGGTAAGATTGGGAACAGCAGTTCCAGCAGCACCAGCGGTTCCTAAAGGTCATCGCCGACAATACAGAACCAGATGGGTGAGTGATGAGGGGAAGAAGTGGTAAGCCAAACATAAAGAAACCAAATACTTCCCGGAAGAGCAGATAGCACGGGAACCACTGGCACAGGAATTCCCACAGATTGTACACAGGATTGACACCGCTAGGCTTAACTTCATTTTCAAAGAACCCAGGGAGTGCGATCTCCATCTTATCCGTGAGTTCTATGCCAATTGGAACCCGACCTTACGCAAACACACCATAAAAATCAGAGGACAGGTAGTCACATTTGAGCCCCACCACTTGAATGAAATCCTGGGGGTGCGAGACACAGACGCTCATGTCCTCCGTCAGCTAAACATTACTCCACCCTATGCGGACATCAGATGCACCTTGTGTGGAGCTCGATCGACAGCCAGGTGGAGTAGGCACAAGGAGAGAGGCTACCACCAGATATTGCCCTACTCTCAAATGAACCGGGAGGCTTGGATTTGGTGGAAGATTGTGTGTTCATGCCTGATCCCGGGGGTGCACATGACAGATGTCACCCGGGATAGAGTTTGCTTGGTGTATGCCTTGATGAAGGGGTTGGAAATCAATGTGGGGGCGGTGATCATCTCCGCCATGAAGAGAGCCCGACTGCATCAGGGGCATAGATATGGGTTCGGTGGTCTTCTTACCACGTTCCTGAGGGGCCACAATATTGAGGAGGAAGCCCTAGATTACATCCCTTAGATCAACAGGCGTGCCTTGGATGTCACCAAAACCAAGGCACCTGACACTACTTTTGGGCTGGTGCTCACACTAGCCGAGCGACATGCTCGGGATGATCAGTGCATGGCCTGCATATACGGGATGCAGATGTTGCAGCTGCGTACCGGAGGATGGCTCGCAACGGAGGATGAGCTGTGGAAGCTCGAGTTGGATTACCTATTCAACGAGAGTGCCCGAGCTTTA
Source organism: Datura wrightii (assembly GCA_035772735.1). Lineage (NCBI taxonomy): Eukaryota > Viridiplantae > Streptophyta > Magnoliopsida > Solanales > Solanaceae > Datura > Datura wrightii. The sequence continues at coordinate 13,395,381 of JASDFA010000002.1, forward strand.
TGAAGAGTGGGGCCTGCATTTGTGGAGCCCGTGGATGATGATGTCCCTACCGCTGAGGAGACACGCCGGGAGGACTCAGATGTTGAGTCGGACGAGGAAGGCGAGGGCGAGTCTGACATGGGGGACGAAACACGAGCACCTGATGAAGAAGTTGAATACTTTTATTGATCAGGGAGTTTCACCACCCAACCTTTGTGCATTTTAAAATTATGTGAACACTGGGGACAGTGTTCGGCTTAAGTGTGGGGTGGGAGTAGTTAGGTGCTAACTATTTTGTTTATGTTTTGTTTATGTTTGTTGTGCTTGTGTTAAATGTGACCTTGTGACTCTGTGTTTCGTGTTCTGTAATTAATGTGGGTGTTGTAATGAATCTTGAGCTATTGTTGTGTTGCTGTTGTGTATGATGTGTAAATATTTTTCAAATTATATTTTTATCTTTTTCTATCGATTTTTCTATCGAAATTTTTTGTTGAATTTTTTTATGTTGAGTTTATCGGCTTTTGTTTTCGGTGCTTTTACCGAGAATAGTCCCATTGAACCAAAGTTGTAGATAGCGACTGTTCTCTATGATGGATGGATGACGACTGTCTTAAGGGAAATGTAGTCGATAGGAGTAGTTTTTTTCTTTTTTTTCTTCTTTCTATTGTTTGTTTCCCAAACGTATTGCTAATTAATGGTTTGAAATTCTTGTTATGTGTTGTACATGATATTAAGAGCAAAGATGATTCGTATGAAAGCATGAAAAGGTGTTGAACATGTTGAGATACCTAGGCCATAGAATTCGATTCGGTGTGATCGAGGCTTAATAGTGAATTCTTGTAATTAGCTGATTGAAAAGTCTGTGAATATGTCTTAAGTTGAGCATGTGCAATGAGTGTGAGGTGAGGTTTTGACTATTCCATGCTATTGTGAAGTGTCTAGAACTTGCCTGGTGTGTGTACTAAATGAAATGAAGGATATAGATTGTAGGAAAGGATGTAGGCATTTCTTTGAATAAACCGAAAGTTTCTCCCTTATCATACCTACCTTGAATTTTACATCCTAGTTAGCCCCATTGAGCCTTTAGCCTATTCTTTGATAGGTACAAACCGAGCTTAATCCCTTCTTTTCATTAGCTGTGAACTTGATCCAAAACCCTTAAGCGCTTAAGAAAAAAAAAATTCCCAAAGTGTAAAGGAGTGAGAAGTGTGAACCGGAAGGAAAGCGGAAGTTGTGAAAACTAAAGAAAAGGTCAAAGGTGCACCTCTTGAAATTGATTAATTAATAGTAGAGAGTAAGAGAATCCATGAATAAGAAAAAAAATAAAGATGCATAACTACTCTTTGCTAGTAAGTCGAGTGTGCTTAAAGAAATGGGAACAAAAACAAAGAAGAAAATTCAAAAATGAGAGGATGGAGTAAGAAGCAATGTCGTACTAAAGGTGGGATGTATTGAAGAGCACTTAGGGAAGCTAGTTGCTATTATTGGTTAGCCCAGTATTGACTAGTTCCTCAGCTTACATTACAACCCATTAAGTCCTACGTGATCTTACATCACGCGTCCTTATATTAGTGGAGTAAAACACTAGAGGCAAGCTTATGGTTCATGACATGATGCATGTGAATTCTTTGGGAGAGCGAGCGAAATTGTAATTGTATACCCCTACACGTAGTGCTTTGGAAATGTTATGATGGCAAATGGGGTAATTCTCTTATGTTGTGAGGGAACATGCTTGACGAGAGATAAAATTTCATGTCGGATGTCTTGATCAGTTGATTTGCATGAGTTTGCCAAGATCGAGAATCGATTCTTGAGGTTAGGAGGTCTTAATGTGGTGTACTTCATTGTATTGATGATACCATGCATGTCTTCTTGATGATTTGCTATCCTAGATAATCTGTATAGCCGTAGCTTGAATGGTCGAGCCAAGTTAGTTATGTGTGGGTTTCAATTGCATGAGATGTGAATGTATTGTTCGAGGACGAACAAGGTATTAAGTGTGGGGTAAGTGATCTTGGGCAGAATTGCATGCCCAAGTGATACTCAAATGCTTCATTTCGACTTGTTTATCTATTATTATATGTATATTCTCATGTGATTATTTGATAAATGTGAATTTATACTAACCAACATTATTAGTGTTGTTTTGCAGGTAAAAGCAAATTTTGGAAGCTAATATATATGTTGGTGAAGTGCGGGAATGGACTTGGAAGCAAGAAGTGGAAGTTGACAAGGGAAAGTGGCAAAAATAAGGGCTCCGTGATGGCGTCGTGTCACGCTACCATCGCGGAGGCATTCTTCCTGGGATGAATTAATTATGTCAAATTCTAGTGGAGGTTCCCGTTACCTCCGTGGCATGGAGGCAGTGCTCTGCGACACACTCTGTGTCATGTTGAGTGTGATTACCTGGAACCTCAAGTTCTAGTGAAGGTGCGTGATAGCACCACGGCATGGAGGCAAGGCTCCGCGATACAAGCCATGCCACGGTGAGGTGCAGTTACCTGGGAGCCGACGTCCAGTGGGGTTCCGCGATAGCCCCGTGGCACGGAGGGAGTGCTCCGCGATACACTCCGTGCCACGTTGCTTGTTATTCCGGGAAAAATTATCAATAGTATAAATAGCACACTTAGGTTTTATTTTAAACATTCTGTCTTGGTGGAGCAAAAATGTGGGTTACAGGCAGTTGAGAGGAAGAAAATTCTAGGGTTATTCTCTTCCTTTTTCTCTTTAATTTCAATTGCTTCTGTGAATTCTACTTATTTGAAGATGTTTGATCCACAAATGAGTGGCTAATTCACTTCTTGCTGAGGTTAAGGATAATTATAGAGGAATGTAATTATTGATCATTTCAGTTTTCATCTTTTCTTCAATGGTTGTTCTATCAATTCTTGTTTTTACTGCATTAATGTTTGGCCAATGTTAATGTATATCTTGGAAATTCAATTTTGATTTTGAAAAGGAAAGGAATTGGGCATATGTGAATTGGTAGGATATGATCTTTTCTTAGCTGTAAAAATTGAGAAAAGATTTACATTCAGAATAGAAATATATCTGAAAGTCTTATTAGTCAATTATGGAATCGGTTATGTAGGGCTAGAGCATGAGATTCTTATATCACAGAAATGTAGAATAAGGTTTCATGATTCTTTAATTGGATAGGAGTCGAAAGATCCAATCCATAGGCAATTAGTTCCTGACTAGCAACCTAAGAGAAGATTAGCTGAATTGAATTAATAAATTACATCCCTGCATGCTTGCCTAAACCTCATCTTGTTCATTGCTATTGTTCAGACTCAAATTATAATCTTGACTTAGGTTCTTATTACTTAGTGATCTTAACTCATAAAACACTATTTATTTGGTTGTATGCATTCATAGAGATATCGTTCACTGATGCTTAAGTTAATTAATACCGTAGTTTAATGCCTGTGGGATCGATACTTGGCTTGAAATAAAGCCACTTTACTACTTTTACGACCACGTGCACTTGCATGTAGTTTTGGGTTGAACACATAGAAGGTCGTATCTATGGAGTTTTCAAGCCGTGTCAGGTAGAGTCTTGTCTATGGATGTTTTGTGCACCACATTCTATAGAAAAGAGGCTATGAGAAATAATAGTGTGGTTACTCTTCTTTCTCCTCCAGTCGTGCTATAGAGTTGTGCTATATAGGGTAACTCCCTAAGCTTATGTTCGGATACACGGCAGGCCACGACTGGTCGAGAGTTGGATCTGGCGGTAGGAAAGGGTACTAGTAGGGGGACCCAGTCAGAGTTAGCCCAATTTGAGTGCGACAAGGAGATGTCACCTGAATCTCCCCAACAGTCACCGCCGCACTCAGAGCCCTCTGGTGAAGAAGATACATCAGTACCACCCCCAGCCATTACTGTGCCATCGGATCCAGAGCTCAAGGGTGCATTTTACATATTGGTTTAGATGATGGCTGCCCATCATCAGCCTCAGCCGGTAGTACCAGCTGCTATTGAGCTCACTGAGGGTCTTGGGAGTTCGAGAGTCCACGAGTTCCTTGCTTTGAGTCCCCCACAGTTTATAGGGACAGATCATACAGAGGACCCCTAAAACTTTATAGATCAGTTGTAGAGAATGTTCAGGGTTATTCATGGCTCATCCACAGAATAAGTTGAGTTAGCAGTATTCCGATTGCGGGAGGTAGAAGTTTTGTGGTACGAGAGTTGGGAAAGATCCTGAGGTAGAGATTCACCTCCACCTACGTGGACTAGCTTTTCTAAGGCTTTCATACACAATTACTTGCCCCGAGAGGTCCATCATGCTAGAGTAAGAAATTTTTACATCTGGAACAGGGAAAAATGAGTGTCAGAGAATATGCATTGAGATTTGATTCCTTAGCTAGATATGCAACCTCGTTTGTGACACTATGCCAGCCAGGGTGCACTAGTTTATTACGGGACTGGTGCCAGAATATGTGGAGTCTTGCATTACGACCATACTGCAAGAGGATATGGATATCTCACGGATTCATGCCTTTGCTCAGAACATAGAGGAACTAAGATAACGTCAGTATCCCATGGATAGGGCAAGTCAGGAGTAGCGTCGGAGGGCTAGAATCGCAGACTTTCAGGCAGACTTTAGGGTGGGCCCAGGCCTCTTTTATTAGGTAGGCCACCTAGGCCCCTGGTCCAGTAGCAATAGGGCGGCAGATCAGATCGTAGTGGATAGTCAAGGCCCGGCGAGAGTTCACGAGCATCAAGCTCATAGTTGCAGAGGAGGCCAAATCAGATGGGACTAGCGGTACCACATTGCAGCACCTGTCATAGGCTACATCCGGGGAGATACATGTATAGTTCCACCGCCTGTTGTTCCTGTGGATAGGAGGGACACATAATGAGGGATTTTCCGACTAGATGCCAAGGTGGTCAAGACTAGTAGGATAGATCCTCAACAGGTTCTTATGCCCCAGCCCCTTCTACAGGGCATAGGCCCTCAGCTCCAGTTGGCAGAGGCCGAGGTAGATCAGGGACTTCTAGTTCAGGCGGTGGTCAAGATCGCACATATGCACTACCATGCGACAGGAGTCAGAATTGTCGCCAGATATTGTGACAGGTATATTAGATGTTTGCTCTCACTCAGTTTATGCTTTGATAGATCGGGGCTCCTCTTTATCGTATGTTACTCCGTTAGATGCTCGAATGTTTGATATAGTTCCAAAATTTCTTTAGTGACCCTTCTCGGTGTCTACGCCCGTTGGTGACTCTTTTATTGTTGAAAGAATTTACCGGAGTTGTACAGTAGAGATTGTTGATTGCGAGACCTTAGCAGATCTTGTAGAATTAGAAATGATTGATTTTAATATAATTATGGGTATGGATTGGCTAGCACCATGTTACGCCACTGTAGAGTGTTGGACTAGAATTGTCCGATTTCACTTTCTGGGGAAGTAGTACGAGAGTGGAGAGTTAATACAGCTACACCAAAAGGTAAGTTCATATCCTATCTTTGGGCGAAAAAGTTGATCGCAAAGGGTTGTATCTACCTTTTTTTTAGGGTTCGGGATGTGCAACTAGAATCCCCGACTCCCCAGTCCATTCCAGTGGTTAATGAATTTCCAGATGTGTTTCCAGACGAACTTCCTAGTATTCCCCCAAAGCGAGAAATAGATTTCTCTATAGACTTGCTACTAGTTACTTTGCCTATATCCATCCCTCCGTATCGAATGGCCCCTACTGAATTGAAAGACTAGTTTAAAGACTTGTTGGATAAGGGTTTTATCAGGATGATTACTTCACCGGGGGGTACGCCAGTTTTGTTTGTAAGAAAGGAAGATGGTTCACTACGCATGTGTATAGATTATCAGCTATTAAATAAAGTTATTGTTAAGAACAAATACCCTTTTCTAAGGACATATGATTTATTTGACTAGCTTCAAGGGGTGAAATATTTTTCCAAAGTTATCTTGAGATTCGGGTACCACTAGGTTTGAGTTCGGGAGGAGGACATACCGAAGATGGATTTCAGGACCAGATATGGTCATTTTGAATCCTAGTTATGTCCTTCGTGTTGACAAATGCCCCAGTAGTGTTCATGGACCTAATGAACAGTATCTTCAGGCCATATTTAGATCTGTTTGTGATAGTTCTCATCAACGATATTCTAGTATACTCTCGCTCAGAAGCGGAACATAGAGATCATTTGCGAACAGTATTTCAAATCCTCAGAGATCACCATCTATATGCAAAGTTTTCTAAATGTGAGCTCTAGTTAAATTCTGTAGCATTCTTGGGCCAGATTGTATCAGAGGCTGTTATTCAAGTTGATTCACAAAAAATTAAGGTAGTAAATACATGGCCTACACCTAAAAATCCAATGGAGTTTCACAGTTTTTTGGGTTTAGCTTGGTATTACAGAAGGTTTGTGGAAGGATTTTCTACCTTGTCAGTGCCATTGACTATATTGACTCAGAAGGCAGCCAAGTTCGAATGGATTGAGGCCTGTGAGTAGAGTTTCCAGGAATTAAAAAATAGATTGATGTCAGCACTAGTGTTAGCTTTGCTGGAAGGTTCAGAGGGTTATGCTGTATATTGCAATGCTTAGGGCATTGGGTTAGAGTGTGTTCTGATGAAACATGGAAAGGTAATTGCGTATGCTTCAAGGCAATTGAGGAAACATGAAAATAATTATCCCAATTAAGTGCATTAAGATACGAAGGCTTCGTATTCCACAACAACGAAAGCACTTTTTCACTCTTTCACGATCTGGAGTTAGCGGCAATGCTTCATGCCTTAATAATATGGAGGCACTACTTGTATGGTGTGCATGTGTGATCACGGGCAAAAATATATGCCCGAGATACTCTTTATTACTTGAATTAGTCTAGTTTATCTAAGTTATCGTATACATTTTCATGTAATTTTAGATAAAATAAAGATATGTGCTAACCAACATGATTAGCCTTTGTTTTGTAGGTGTTGATGATGTTTGAGTAACTAATCCATGAAGTTGGTGAAGTAGAAGCTTGGAGATGGAATTAACACGCGAACGTCGGCAAGGAAGAGGCACAAAACAGCCCACCGGTGCGTCGACAAGGTGCCACGGTAGGCAGGCTGCACAAAACAGCCCACCTGCGCGTTGGCAACGTACCACGACAGGTGGCCTCCGCGACCAAGAGGATGTAACGCGCTGCCCAGGCAGCGTGACACGTTGCCAACGCGGCAAGGTGCTGCCTGGGCCGATTTCGGGTGATTTTCCAGAAAGCCTCCGCGTCCGTAGCGTGTCACGGAGGCCGTGCTCCGCGTTGGCCTCCGTGACACGTTGCTTGTTAATCCGGAAAAGATTTCTACTAATATAAATAGCACACTTAGGTTTATTTTTGATTTTTAAGACTTGGTGGAGCTAGGACGTGGGCTAGCAGCAGTTGAGGGACGAAAAAGCTAAGGGTTTTTCTCTCTTTCTTTCTTCTTTCAATCAATTGTACGTATGATTTACACTCATTTGAGGATGATCAATCCACAAATGAGTGGCTAATTCTCTTCCTTGCTAAGATTTTGAACATGTGTATTGAATTTTGATTGTGAATTATATGGTTTTTCATCTTCTTCTTTCATGTTGTTCTATTAATTCTTGTTCTTACTGCATTAGTGTGTGGCCAACATTAATGTACATCTAAAAAGACCAATTTCACTCGAGAGAGCAAGAAATTGGAAAGTTGTGAATTAATAGGGTATTGTTCTTAACTTGATTTGGGAAAATTGGATTTTGATGTGCTTTCCTGATAGAAATATACTTGAAAGCCGTATTAGTCAATTTAGGAACCGGAATTGTATTGCTAGGTCATAAATTGCATTTGATCACAGAAATGTAGACGAATGGTTTATGATTCTAAAGTGAGATTAAATACGAGAGTTTTAATCTCTAGGCTAATGTTCTTGGCTAGCAACATGAAGAGAAGAATAACCGAATTATGATTACTATCGAATTCATTACTTGTTCTTAACCTTGGCATGTTCATATCCATTGTCTAAATTCAAAAGTAAATAGTTTGTATTAATTGTAGTATATAGTTTAGAAACAAAAATTATTTAACTTTTGGTTACATTGTTGTCAACATAATTAGAAGTAAACTAGAATATAGTATACTTAAGCAATTTTACTTATCCAAAGTCTCCTTGGATCGATACTTGGCTTACTTAGCCACTTTATTACTTGTTTGACCACGTGCACTTGCGTGTCGGTTTTTAACCCCTACCAAAGCACCGAGCAAGTTTTTGGCGCCGTTGCCGGGGAGACTTGGCAATTGGTGAAATTGTTTCAAGTATAAATTTACTGTATTTTTGTTTTATTTTCTTAAGTGTTGACAACTTGGTCTAGTGTTTGTTTTAATTCTTCTTTATTTTATTTTATTTTTCTGCTTGTTCGTACACCCTTATTGACATGACATCGTGGAATATAAATGGTTTCAATGGTGGATACTCATATTTTAGTGAATCTTGTCTGAACTGTGGAGGACCCCACTTGTGGCAAAACTGTAATACGTGCAATATATGTGGGTGTCAATATGGCCATTGGGGTGATTGTCCAAAGGCATATTCCCCTCCCCCAAGCCCCTACTATGATCCTTCTGTTGTTTTTTCTGAATATAGGCATGCTGAAAATGAGGACTTGGGACGCCAAGCTCGAATAGAAGACATGTTGAAACAACTCTTGGAGCAATCAGAAGCAATGAAGGAGGCGATGGCAGTATTGAGAAATCAGCAAGAAGAGACTGCAGAGGCTCTAGAAAGGATGACCATCAAATTCACGGAGATGATCGCTGAAGCTGAAGCGTGTGATAAATCACAGACAACAGTTTTAGCCGATATTCAAGAGGAACTACAAGAGGACGACAAAGGTGAATTTTTGGATGAAGCCCAACAATTCGAATCTCTTGAGTGTCCCCGTGATGGGCTCACACTTATGGAAAATCCATTCTTGGAAGAAGAGTTAGCGTATCCCCCAATCGACTTTAATGGTGAGACAGATGTCGATATCGAGAAGGTATATACAAGTAAGGAGGTCAAGCAAAATGCAGTTTTAGAGTTGAGGTGTATTGGACCACACTCTACTCATTTTTCAACATTAAATTTGGTTGACAACATAGAAATAGAGTCTTCCAAGTTTGTAGAGAAATGTCTAGAGGAGGACCAAGCACCATATATTTTGAAATTTGCTAACTCAGAAAGACAAAATGACTTCGCTTACTTAAGGACCAATAAATGCAAAAGGCAACATCTACTGTTTGGTCCTTACAATTTTTCACCACCACCCCTGGAGCATAAGAGGAAATTAGAGAAGAAATTAGGGGTGAGATTCATATCCTCAAGGTGGAGGAAAAAGTGGTGAAACTTGGTACGTCGTGCCGCGACGTAAAATTAGGCGCTGCTTGGGAGGCAACCCAAGGGTACCATGGGTACCATTTTAATTTCTTGCGTTTATGTTTATTTTATTTATTTTTCATCTTGTGTTGTTTTGGTGGAAAGTTAAGCACAGATGGAGGGGAAGTCTGAGTACCCGTGGAGGAGGAAGCTAACAAGCATGGAAAAGAAAAAGTGTGAGGTCGAACACCCACTTGTCCATAGTTGAAGAAAACCATGCTGTCAGCTAGGCCTAAAGGCCTCAGGGAGTATTTCTCACCCTTTGTAACCTTTAGTTTGATGCTATGCGGACATAGCATGATTTAAGTGTGGGGTGAGGGAAACTTCTAGGAAATTTCAAAAAAATTTGTTGTGGTTAACGATTTTTGGTGAATGTAATGCTTGTGCAAAAGTTTGTGAGAAATTTGAAAAATTTGAAAAATTTTTGTGAATTAAGCATGACTTCATCACCCGTTGGTTTTTCTTTTCGGTTCTTTTCCGAAGGGGGGTCCTTGAACCGAAGAATAAAATTTTTTTCTTTTTCTTTCCTTGGTATGTATATAGTGTTTTTAGTCATAGTTAGAGACTGTTTCCAACGATGGATGGATGACGACCGTCTTGAGGAAAATTAGTCGATAGGTTTTGGGTTTTTGAAACCATAACTAATTGGTGCTTGATGTTCTTTTTATGTGCTATACATGGTTGTAAGATGCAAGTATGTTCAGTGTGAAGCATGCAAGTGTATAACTTTGTTTGAGACACTTAGGCTCTTGAATTTGACTCACTATGATGGAAGCTTAATTCTGAATTCTTGTGATTAGCTGAGTAAGAGTCTACTGATTGTGTCTTGATTTGAGCATGTGCCATGAGTGTAAGGTTTTTGAGTATTCCGTGCTATTGTGGATTGTCTAGAACTTGTCTGGTGTGTTTATAAAACGAAATGAAGGATGTGAATTGGAGGAAATGATATAGGCATTTCTTTGAATGAACCAACTTTTTATCCCTCATTATACCTACCTTGAAAAATTAATCCTAGTTAACCCCATTGAGCCTTGAGCCTATTCTTTGACAGCTGCAACATAAGCTTAATCATTTTTCTTTCATTAGCCTTGAAATTGAACCAAAACTCCGAAGCGCTTAAAGGAAAAATTCGAAAAGGTAAAGGAGTGAGAAGAATGGAAAAGAAGGAAAAATAGCAAGTTGTAAATAGTTGAGAAAAGGAAAAAGGTGCATTTGTGTGAAAATGGTTGGTTATTAGTAGGGAGTAAGAAAAGGAATGAATGAAACATATTGCTTAAGTACTCCTTACTAATAAGCTAAAAATGCCGAAAGAAATGGGGGAACAAAAGAGGAAAAAGAAAGATGAAAAGAGAAAAAGGTGAAGTGAGGGAAGGGAAGTTTGTAATGAAGGCGTGATGTATTAAAAGCGCTTAGGAAAGATAGTCACTATTACTGATCATAATAGTACCTACCCGCACCTGAGTTACATTACAACCTAAAAAGTCCTACTTGATCTTACAGTCATACATCCTTATATTAGTGGAATAAAACACTAAGGGCAAGCTTATGGGTCATTACATAATGCATGTGAATTCTTTGTGAGAGTGAGCGTAATTCTATTCATGTACCCACACATGTTGTGATGTAAAAAAAAATTGTTTTTGCATGTGATTGGGTAACTCTCTTTCCGTGAGGGGCACATGTTGAAAGAAGGATATATTTCATGTGGGATTTCTTAATCAGATGATTTGCATGAGTTTGCTAAAATTGAGAGTCGATTCTTGAGGTTAAGAAGTCTTAACATGGTTGTACTTCATTTCAATGATCAAATCAGGCATGCTCTATTTTTAGCTTGTATCTTACGTAATCATTATAGCCGTAACCTGAATTATCTTGCTAAATTAGTTATGTAGGAGTCTCCATTTGCATGATATGTAAAAGGTTTTTCGAGGACGAACAAGGCTTTAAGTGTGGGGTTGTGATCACGGGCAAAAATATATGCCCGAGATACTCTTTATTACTTGAATTAGTCTTGTTTATCTAAGTTATCGTATACATTTTCATGTAATTTTAGATAAAATAAAGATATGTGCTAACCAACATGATTAGCCTTTGTTTTGTAGGTTTTGATGATGTTTGAGTAACTAATCCATGAAGTTGGTGAAGTAGAAGCTTGGAGATGGAATTAACACGCGAACGTCGGCAAGGAAGAGGCACAAAACAGCCCACCGGTGCGTCGACAAGGTGCCACGGTAGGCAGGCTGCACAAAACAGCCCACCTGCGCGTTGGCAACGTGCCATGGCAGGTGGCCTCCGCGACCAAGAGGATGTAACGCGCTGCCCAGGCAGCGTGACACGTTGCCAACGCGGCAAGGTGCTGCCTGGGCCGATTTCGGGTGATTTTCCAGAAAGCCTCCGCGTCCGTAGCGTGTCACGGAGGCCGTGCTCCGCGTTGGCCTCCGTGACACGTTGCTTGTTAATCCGAGAAAGATTTCTACTAATATAAATAGCACACTTAGGTTTATTTTTGATTTTTAAGACTTGGTGGAGCTAGGACGTGGGTTAGCAGCAGTTGAGGGACGAAAAAGCTAAGGGTTTTTCTCTCTTTCTTTCTTCTTTCAATCAATGGTACGTATGATTTACACTCATTTGAGGATGATCAATCCACAAATGAGTGGCTAATTCTCTTCCTTGCTAAGGTTTTGAACATGTGTATTGAATTTTGATTGTGAATTATATGGTTTTTCATCTTCTTCTTTCATGTTGTTCTATTAATTCTTGTTCTTACTGCATTAGTGTGTGGCCAACATTAATATACATCTAAAAAGTCCAATTTCACTCGAGAGAGCAAGAAATTGGAAAGTTGTGAATTAATAGGGTATTGTTCTTAACTTGATTTGGGAAAATTGGGTTTTGATGTGCTTTCCTGATAGAAATATACTTGAAAGCCGTATTAGTCAATTTAGGAACCGGAATTGTATTGCTAGGTCATAAATTGCATTTGATCACAGAAATGTAGACGAATGGTTTATGATTCTAAAGTGAGATTAAATACGAGAGTTTTAATCTCTAGGCTAATGTTCTTGGCTAGCAACATGAAGAGAAGAATAACCGAATTATGATTACTATCGAATTCATCACTTGTTCTTAACCTTGGCATGTTCATATCCATTGTCTGAATTCAAAAGTAAATAGTTTGTATTAATTGTAGTATATAGTTTAGAAACAAAAATTATTTAACTTTTGGTTACATTGTTGTCAACATAATTAGAAGTAAACTAGAATATAGTATACTTAAGCAATTTTACTTATCCAAAGTCTCCTTGGATCGATACTTGGCTTACTTAGCCACTTTATTACTTGTTTGACCACGTGCACTTGCGTGTCGGTTTTTAACCCCTACCAAAGCACCGAGCAAGTTTTTGGCGCCGTTGCCGGGGAGACTTGGCAATTGGTGAAATTGTTTCAAGTATAAATTTACTGTATTTTTGTTTTATTTTCTTAAGTGTTGACAACTTGGTCTAGTGTTTGTTTTAATTCTTCTTTATTTTATTTTATTTTTCTGCTTGTTCGTACACCCTTATTGACATGACATCGTGGAATATAAATGGTTTCAATGGTGGATACTCATATTTTAGTGAATCTTGTCTGAACTGTGGAGGACCCCACTTGTGGCAAAACTGTAATACGTGCAATATATGTGGGTGTCAATATGGCCATTGGGGTGATTGTCCAAAGGCATATTCCCCTCCCCCAAGCCCCTACTATGATCCTTCTGTTGTTTTTTCTGAATATAGGCATGCTGAAAATGAGGACTTGGGACGCCAAGCTCGAATAGAAGACATGTTGAAACAACTCTTGGAGCAATCAGAAGCAATGAAGGAGGCGATGGCAGTATTGAGAAATCAGCAAGAAGAGACTGCAGAGGCTCTAGAAAGGATGACCATCAAATTCACGGAGATGATCGCTGAAGCTGAAGCGTGTGATAAATCACAGACAACAGTTTTAGCCGATATTCAAGAGGAACTACAAGAGGACGACAAAGGTGAATTTTTGGATGAAGCCCAACAATTCGAATCTCTTGAGTGTCCCCGTGATGGGCTCACACTTATGGAAAATCCATTCTTGGAAGAAGAGTTAGCGTATCCCCCAGTCGACTTTAATGGTGAGACAGATGTCGATATCGAGAAGGTATATACAAGTAAGGAGGTCAAGCAAAATGCAGTTTTAGAGTTGAGGTGTATTGGACCACACTCTACGCATTTTTCAACATTAAATTTGGTTGACAACATAGAAATAGAGTCTTCCAAGTTTGTAGAGAAATGTCTAGAGGAGGACCAAGCACCATATATTTTGAAATTTGCTAACTCAGAAAGACAAAATGACTTCGCTTACTTAAGGACCAATAAATGCAAAAGGCAACATCTACTGTTTGGTCCTTACAATTTTTCACCACCACCCCTGGAGCATAAGAGGAAATTAGAGAAGAAATTAGGGGTGAGATTCATATCCTCAAGGTGGAAGAAAAAGTGGTGAAACTTGGTACGTCGTGCCACGACGTAAAATTAGGCGCTGCTTGGGAGGCAACCCAAGGGTACCATGGGTACCATTTTAATTTCTTGCGTTTATGTTTATTTTATTTATTTTTCATCTTGTGTTGTTTTGGTGGAAAGTTAAGCACAGATGGAGGGGAAGTCTGAGTACCCGTGGAGGAGGAAGCTAACAAGCATGGAAAAGAAAAAGTGTGAGGTCGAACACCCACTTGTCCATAGTTGAAGAAAACCATGCTGTCAGCTAGGCATAAAGGCCTCAGGGAGTATTTCTCACCCTTTGTAACCTTTAGTTTGATGCTATGCGGACATAGCATGATTTAAGTGTGGGGTGAGGGAAATTTCTAGGAAATTTCAAAAATTTTGTTGTGCTTAACGATTTTTGGTGAATGTAATGCTTGTGCAAAAGTTTGTGAGAAATTTGAAAAATTTGAAAAATTTTTGTGAATTAAGCATGACTTCATCACCCGTTGGTTTTTCTTTTCGGTTCTTTTCCGAAGGGGGGTCCTTGAACCGAAGAATAAAATTTTTTTCTTTTTCTTTCCTTGGTCTGTATATAGTGTTTTTAGTCATAGTTAGAGACTGTTTCCAACGATGGATGGATGACGACCGTCTTGAGGAAAATTAGTCGATAGGTTTTGGGTTTTTGAAACCATAACTAATTGGTGCTTGATGTTCTTTTTATGTGCTATACATGGTTGTAAGATGCAAGTATGTTCAGTGTGAAGCATGCAAGTGTATAACTTTGTTTGAGACACTTAGGCTCTTGAATTTGACTCACTATGATGGAAGCTTAATTCTGAATTCTTGTGATTAGCTGAGTAAGAGTCTACTGATTGTGTCTTGATTTGAGCATGTGCCATGAGTGTAAGGTTTTTGAGTATTCCGTGCTATTGTGGATTGTCTAGAACTTGTCTGGTGTGTTTATAAAACGAAATGAAGGATGTGAATTGGAGGAAATGATATAGGCATTTCTTTGAATGAACCAACTTTTTATCCCTCATTATACCTACCTTGAAAAATTAATCCTAGTTAACCCCATTGAGCCTTGAGCCTATTCTTTGACAGCTGCAACATAAGCTTAATCCTTTTTCTTTCATTAGCCTTGAAATTGAACCAAAACTCCGAAGCGCTTAAAGGAAAAATTCGAAAGGGTAAAGGAGTGAGAAGAATGGAAAAGAAGGAAAAATAGCAAGTTGTAAATAGTTGAGAAAAGGAAAAAGGTGCATTTGTGTGAAAATGGTTGGTTATTAGTAGGGAGTAAGAAAAGGAATGAATGAAACATATTGCTTAAGTACTCCTTACTAATAAGCTAAAAATGCCGAAAGAAATGGGGGAACAAAAGAGGAAAAAGAAAGATGAAAAGAGAAAAAGGTGAAGTGAGGGAAGGGAAGTTTGTAATGAAGGCGTGATGTATTAAAAGCGCTTAGGAAAGATAGTCACTATTACTGATCATAATAGTACCTACCCGCACCTGAGTTACATTACAACCTAAAAAGTCCTACTTGATCTTACAGTCATACATCCTTATATTAGTGGAATAAAACACTAAGGGCAAGCTTATGGGTCATTACATAATGCATGTGAATTCTTTGTGAGAGTGAGCGTAATTCTATTCATGTACCCACACATGTTGTGATGTAAAAAAAAATTGTTTTTGCATGTGATTGGGTAACTCTCTTTCCGTGAGGGGCACATGTTGAAAGAAGGATATATTTCATGTGGGATTTCTTAATCAGATGATTTGCATGAGTTTGCTAAAATTGAGAGTCGATTCTTGAGGTTAAGAAGTCTTAACATGGTTGTACTTCATTTCAATGATCAAATCAGGCATGCTCTATTTTTAGCTTGTATCTTACGTAATCATTATAGCCGTAACCTGAATTATCTTGCTAAATTAGTTATGTAGGAGTCTCCATTTGCATGATATGTAAAAGGTTGTTCGAGGACGAACAAGGCTTTAAGTGTGGGGTTGTGATCACGGGCAAAAATATATGCCCGAGATACTCTTTATTACTTGAATTAGTCTTGTTTATCTAAGTTATCGTATACATTTTCATGTAATTTTAGATAAAATAAAGATATGTGCTAACCAACATGATTAGCCTTTGTTTTGTAGGTTTTGATGATGTTTGAGTAACTAATCCATGAAGTTGGTGAAGTAGAAGCTTGGAGATGGAATTAACACGCGAACGTCGGCAAGGAAGAGGCACAAAACAGCCCACCGGTGCGTCGACAAGGTGCCACGGTAGGCAGGCTGCACAAAACAGCCCACCTGCGCGTTGGCAACATGCCACGGCAGGTGGCCTCCGCGACCAAGAGGATGTAACGCGCTGCCCAGGCTGCGTGACACGTTGCCAACGCGGCAAGGTGCTGCCTGGGCCGATTTCGGGTGATTTTCCAGAAAGCCTCCGCGTCCGTAGCGTGTCACGGAGGCCGTGCTCCGCTTTGGCCTCCGTGACACGTTGCTTGTTAATCCGAGAAAGATTTCTACTAATATAAATAGCACACTTAGGTTTATTTTTGATTTTTAAGACTTGGTGGAGCTAGGACGTGGGTTAGCAGCAGTTGAGGGACGAAAAAGCTAAGGGTTTTTCTCTCTTTCTTTCTTCTTTCAATCAATTGTACGTATGATTTACACTCATTTGAGGATGATCAATCCACAAATGAGTGGCTAATTCTCTTCCTTGCTAAGGTTTTGAACATGTGTATTGAATTTTGATTGTGAATTATATGGTTTTTCATCTTCTTCTTTCATGTTGTTCTATTAATTCTTGTTCTTACTGCATTAGTGTGTGGCCAACATTAATATACATCTAAAAAGTCCAATTTCACTCGAGAGAGCAAGAAATTGAAAAGTTGTGAATTAATAGGGTATTGTTCTTAACTTGATTTGGGAAAATTGGGTTTTGATGTGCTTTCCTGATAGAAATATACTTGAAAGCCGTATTAGTCAATTTAGGAACCGGAATTGTATTGCTAGGTCATAAATTGCATTTGATCACATAAATGTAGACGAATGGTTTATGATTCTAAAGTGATATTAAATACGAGAGTTTTAATCTCT
The DNA here is from genome assembly GCA_035772735.1 of Datura wrightii. Taxonomy (NCBI): domain Eukaryota; kingdom Viridiplantae; phylum Streptophyta; class Magnoliopsida; order Solanales; family Solanaceae; genus Datura; species Datura wrightii. The sequence goes on from JASDFA010000002.1 coordinate 13,412,340, forward strand.
AGGCTAATGTTCTTGGCTAGCAACATGAAGAGAAGAATAACCGAATTATGATTACTATCGAATTCATCACTTGTTCTTAACCTTGGCATGTTCATATCCATTGTCTGAATTCAAAAGTAAATAGTTTGTATTAATTGTAGTATATAGTTTAGAAACAAAAATTATTTAACTTTTGGTTACATTGTTGTCAACATAATTAGAAGTAAACTAGAATATAGTATACTTAAGCAATTTTACTTATCCAGAGTCTCCTTGGATCGATACTTGGCTTACTTAGCCACTTTATTACTTGTTTGACCACGTGCACTTGCGTGTCGGTTTTTAACCCCTACCAAAGCACCGAGCAATGTGGATATTTTTACTGATCATAAAAGCCTCCAGTACATTCTCACGCAGAAAAAGCTGAATTTCCGGCAGCGTCGTTGGCTAGAATTGTTGAAAGACTATGATGTGAACATCTTGTATCATCCAGGGAAGGCTAATATTGTAGTTGATGCCCATAGCCACAGATCCATGGGCAGTTTAGGACAACTGAGACCACAACAACGGAAAATGACTCGAGAGTTACATCGGCTAGCCAGTTTAGCAGTTCGGGTAGTAGATTCAGAGGATAATGGGGCTATAATTCAGAATATAGCAGTATCCTCCCTGTTTGTAGAGGTAAACGAATGCCAGCATGAGGACCCAAGTCTGGTACAGTTTAGAACAAGGTTCGGCGGGGCAAAATATCATCTTTTGAGACAATCGAAAATGGGGTTTTGAGATACAGAGGTTGCCTCTGCGTTCTAGATGCAGCAGGGCTCCGTCAGTAGATTATGGCAAACGTATATTACTCTCGTTACTTTCTTCATCTAGGTTCGACAATGATGTACTACAACATAAAAGAGATATACTAGTAGCTTGGAATGAAGAGAGGTATAACCGAATTCATAGTGCAGTGTCCTAAATGTCAGCAGGTAAAGGCTAAACATCAAAAACCTGGCAGATTAACTTAGGAGATGGTTATACCTATGTGGAAATGGGAGGAAGTTAATATGGATTTTGTGAAAGGATTACCCCGTACTAGGTGCAAATTGGACTCTATTTGGATTATTGTTGATAGGTTGATGAAATCAGCTCACTTTCTGCAACCTATTCTTAGTTGAATATTACACCGAACTATATATTAAAGAGATAGTCCGATTGCATGGTGTCCCAACATCTATAATCTTTGACAGAGGGGCAAAGTTTACAGCTAGATTTTGGCAATCATTTCAGAAAGGTTGGGGACGTAAGTTAGTTTCACATAGCCTTCCACCTCCAGATAGACGGCCAGGCAGAGCGCACAATTCAGACCTCGAGGATATGTTACGGGTGTGTGTACTAGATTTTGGAGGAAACTTGGATGAGCATTTACCCCTTATTGAATTTTCATATAATAATAGCTATCATTCTGCAATTTCAGATAGCGCCTTATGAGGCATTATATGGGTGTAAATGCAATTGCCCCATCGGATGGTTTGAGGTAGGAGAGGCTGAGTTAGTCGGGCCTGATATGACTCACCATTCAGAGGAGAAAGTGAAATTCATCAGAGAGCAGTTACTAACAGCCTAGAGTCGCCAGAAGTCCTACTCTAATGTGCGGCATAGAGACTTAGAATTTAATGTAGATGATTGGGTATTCCTTAAAGTATCGCCGATGAAGGGAGTGATGAGATTTGGCAAGAAGGGAAAGCTTAGCCCGAGGTTTATTGGGCCATATCGGATCCTCCGAAGGATAGGCCAAATGGCATATGAGTTAGAGTTGCCTCCAGAATTAGAGTCTGTTCACCCAGTCTTTCACGTGTCTATGTTGCAAAAATGTATAGGGGACCCGTCCCGAGTTTTGCCAGAAGAGGACATTCAAGTTACTGAGTTAGCCTACAACAAATTCTTATTGATATACTTGATAGACAAGTTTGTAGACTGAGAACTTTAAATGTAGCCTCTGTTAAAGTACTATGGACGAACAGAAATAAAGAAAAGATGACCTTAGAAGCTGAGGACAACATAAGATCTAGATATCCTCACCTATTCCAGGATCAACCCCCCTTTTGCAGTTAAGGTGAGGTCGTGGTTCAGTTGTTATTTTACTGCTTATATTACTAGTACTGTTTAGTTGGTTATCTCTATATGGTGGAGTAGTTGGTTATAGCATCGTGTGAGGTGCCTAGATTGGACTTTTCTACATTTCAGGTTTCCGGATAGTCCATATTACAAAGAAGACTCTGCCAAACTCTTTCTATGTACTAGTTAAAAGAGTTTACTCCTTTAAGCCTAAAGATGTCTTTCAAGGATGAATGTTCCTAGGGGGGAGGATATTACACCCTATAAAATGTTAATGGTTAGTAGGTGTATGCATTGGTTGTGACAAGTAAAGAGAGTTCAACGCATGTAGGAAAAGCCTCGGAAGTAGGGTTTGGAGAGGCCAGGCCGCGAGTGGCCAGTGTGATACACTAGCCTGCCGGTGCTTTGGGCAGATGGCTTTCCAGGAGGGCCAGCGCCCTGGGAAGCGTAGCGCGGCACCCTATTTGGCGCGTTAGCCAGCGCGAGGCACACCCCTTCCACTGCCTATGTTATACATATATAGCACCCTTGTTCAATTTTAAAGCATAACAAATGAGACCTCGGCTAGAGAAGAAGGGAAACACAACTTTCATTATATTTCTCCTCAATTACGCTACCAAATGCCATCCAAATGCAAATTAACTTCAGGTAACAAGTACTAAGCCTACGGGAAGCATTTTTATGGAGATATTTCTCAAAAGTTTTCTCGGTGTACCGGAACCCCACCTTGTAAAGGTTGTCAGAATTGCCCCAAATCAAATCCTAAACGGCCACAGGCATTAGGTAAGCACTTCTCCCTTTTGAACTCACCAGAAACTACGGGTTTTCTCCAAGTTATTCAGAGTTGAATTATAGTTAATATTACTATCGAAAAAATTTATTGTAATTTGTCGAGCTTAGTATTGAAATTAACCCTATTCTCTCAATATAAGGATTGTTGTTGGGCAAAACTGCCATTTACAAGTTGAAGCTCCCCAGTTAGAAGGATGTCGGCACTCGAGGTATGTTAAGGCTATCCTTTTCAGCAAGTTACATTCGTCGTCAAGTTAGTACGACTTGTGTATTTATAGTTCTTTCGAATAAACCTATTGTGGTCAGCTGTTACAAATACAACTGAGACAACAATGATTACATAGTAATCCTCGTCAAATTAAACCCTAGGTAGATAGGTTTTTCCTTACGATGTTTGGGTTGTCGGGTGTTGTTGCCTACAGGGCTATCCTTCTAGGGAAATATTGTCACGACCCGAGAGTACACCCGGATTGTAGACATAGGACAAGGAGCCCCGAGGGACCCCAAGTCAACCCATGGAATGAGCATATAACTAAACAATTCACAGAAGGCGGAAGAATTAGCTTAATACTCATGAACTAAATAAAACTGAGACATGAAATATAAGAAACAACAGTACATGATCCAAGCATAAATAGATGAATACTACAATTAAGTCTGAAAGCCTCTAATCATAATAGACGGGTTGAAGGGACAACACCCTAACTAACCCCAACATTCTGAAAACTAAAGGACAAACAAAATCCGAACATGAAGCCCCAGAATCATGAGGACTCACCACTAAGAACGGAGAGCAGAACTGAGAGCAAGCTAAGAGCGATGCTAAACCTGCGAACCGGATCCTGTATCATAAAACGATACAATGTAGAAAATATGTGGGTCAATACTTGAAATGTACTAAGTATGCGAGGTATGCAAGACAATAATTAAAACATAAAAGTTATAGGAGTGGGGACATCATGATCATAAAGACTAAAATCATAAGTATATCGTAAGGCTCAAGATTTCCAAAATATTCGTAAACCTGTCGTAGTCATAACATGAGATAAAAACATTTCATAAAACATAAATGAGCCAAAAGAACATAATCATACATGTATTAAAACAATGAGGAATAATGGGAGATATTTATAACCGACAACCCCATATGAGCATAGATGGAGCCCGACCTGTAAGCCTAGTGGGGAGGTCGTTCATACCTTGCCAAGGGTATGAACCATGAAAGGCGTGATATCACTCATGAAGGCCCCATAGGGAAAACTGAGGAGATCCCAAACTTAACCTACGGTGGCACTTAGTTTTGAGATTCGGGGTGTAACCTAGGCCCTGAACCTACTCGGTGTTAAGTACTACTCCCAAAACATGCAACGTGCTCATAGAAATTCATACATGACATGCATGGATAGTTAAATTGTGATAATCTTAACATGCCTGAGAATTCGTAATACTAACCATGGAATTGGGCCCGTGGATCAGCCAAAATCATAGTTCATAAATCATAAGCAGCATGTGGGCATTGCCCGTAATTTCAATCATACTTGAAATGCTTAAATTTATAGGAAATATTTCATAATAACATGAGTAATTGAAAACATGCTTAAAATTCAAAAGTTTATATCATGCTTGAGAAACCACCATAACCATGAATTTCACTAAAAACCCCATGACTTGGCACATGTTATTTTAGGGATTAAATAATCAAATATTGAATAAAATAAGTGAAAACAACCCAATTATTCAAAACCCATGATTTTAGACATACTACAACATGCTCATATCGATTTTTGAGAAAACATACATTTGGGTTATGACCCATAGAGATTTGGTAATTTTAAACATAGGATTAGGGAGAAATTGGGCATGGGTAGGGATTAAACCACCCATTAAAAACCCCACATACCTGGAACTTCTTGATTCTTAACTCCTTTGAAAAGCCCTAGATGGAAACTTGGAGAATTTGAAGATGAACACTTGAATCCCTTTCCTCTTTCCTCTCTACTCTTACATGCATCAAATGAGGTTTATCATGAATGATTTCCCCTTAAGAGACGCTGTCCGGATCTTAAAATGACGTAGTTTAGGTCTTAGGAGAGTAGGAAATTACGAAAAGGCCCTTAATAATTCGCAGGAAATAACTGCCAGGTGACCCTAACGGGTGACCTGATGACACATTAGGACGGGCAACGACTCGTCGTCTCACCCGTCAAGTACACTAGCTACTAGGTCGGTTGGGCTCGTAACTAGTGACTCAACGACTCGTCACAAATGACCATGAGTCGTGGTAACCTTCCGTCAAGTACACTGCTTCATCCTTAATTAAATTCCACAGGCTCGTCCACGGCCCACCTCACGAGTTATTGGGACTAGCCACAACTCGTGGGGTCCCATCCGTTAGGTGCACCGTTCAAACCTCCCAGGTAACCCTCAATATCACTCCACGGGATACCTAACGACTCGTGGTAGCTGGCCACGAGTCATTCCCACTCCCGTGGGGACCTCAGCTCCTCAGCCTATTCCTTCCTCCCATGAGCGACCTGATGACTCGTGCGGCCTCATCACAAGTCATCTAGTGATTTGTTCTGGACTGCTGTAATATTTTCCCAAATTTTCCTCGTTTGATTCCCGAGTTTGATCCTTCGGTTCCCGGATTATAACAATATCTCCCCCTTGGGAACATTCTTCCTCGAATGTTAGAAACATGCAAAAAACTCAAGAACAACCAATCACCATATGCAAATACTGATCATTTAAGCTGAAAATTGATGGAATGAATACCCCCAAAAAGAACTACAAAGCTGGACTGAATTCAAACATCACATACATATATCATATCATAAAACAAACTTGCACGCATGAACAGAACAGGAAAAACTGATTAAAGCTTTAGGGAAAAAATCGATACCTCAAACTGAAACTACTCGGTAGGGAACAAATGAGGGTATTTAGCGATCATATCCGCTTCAGCTTCCTATGTAGCTCCCTCAACATGATTGATTTCTGCATAACACCTTTAGTGAAGCTACTTCCTTGTTCCTCAGTCTCCGAACCTGACGATCCAAGATTGCAACGGGAATTTCCTCATAATTAAGGCTATCCTTCACACCAACACTTTCTACTGGAACCACTAAGGATGAATCTTCCCAGCACTTTTTCAAGAGCGATACGTGAAATACGGGATGATCTAAAGCTAACTCTGAAGGTAACTCTACTCATAGGCTACTTTACCCACTTGTCTCACAATCCAATATGGACCAATGTTGCGGGGGCTGAGTTTTCCTTTCTTTCTGAATCTCATTACTCCCTTCATGGGAGATACCTTCAAAAACACCCAATCATCAATCTTCAACTCAAGCTCTCTTCTCCTCACATCCGCATAAGACTTTTGGCGACTTTGAGCCATTTTTAGCCTTTCTCTTCTCAACTAAACTTTCTCCATAGCCTCGTGGACTGAATTTGGACCTACTAACGAAACCTCACCGACCTCAAACCAACCAATGGGCGATCTACACCTTCGCCCATAAAGAGCCTCAAACGGTGCCATTTGGATGCTAGAGTGATAGTTATTGTTGTAGCCAAACCCAATAAGAGGTAAATGCTCATGCCACCTACCCTTGAAATCAATAATGCAAGCTCTCAACATGTACTCAAGAGTTTGGATAGTCCGCTCCGCCTGACCATCTGTTTGCAGATGAAATGCCATGCTAAGCTTGACCTGGGTAGCAAGTCCCTTTTGAAAAGATCTCCAAAACTGAGAGGTGAACTGAGTACCTCTATCCGATACGATGGACAAGGGCACTCCATGCAACTAAACAAGCTCTCGGATGTATAATTTGGCATAATCTTCTGCTACATCGCTGGTTTTGACTGGTAAAAAATGAGCAGCCTTGGTTAACCTGTCCACAACAACCCAAATGGAGTCGTATTGCTTACGAGTGCGGGGTAAACCTGTTACGAAGTCCATATTGATTTCTTTCCACTTCCAAGTAGGAATGTTGATATCCTGAAGTACACCTCCCGATCTCTGATGCTCAACTTTCACTTGTTGGCAATTCGGACACTTGGCTAAAAATTCTGCAGTATCCTTCTTCATGCCATTCCACCAGTAGATTTCCCGCAAGGCATGACACATCTTAGTGGCACCTGAGTGGATAGAATATCCGGAGCCTTATGCAACATCCGGCTCCTCAAATCACCCACGTTTAGAACACATAAGCGACCCTAGTATCGAAGTACACCATCTCCCCCTTTGGAAAAGACTTCTACCTTCTGATTTTGAATAGGTTCCTTCGACTTTACCAATGTTGGATCTTCATCTTTCTTAGCCTTCACCTCCATTACCAAGGACAACTCTGCCCCATTGTGAACAACTACACCCCCATCGATCGAGCCAACTAATCTAACTCCCAACCGTTCAAGTTGATGTACCTCCTTCACCAGCTCCTTCCTATCTTCACTCACGTGCGACACACTCTCTATAGAGAATCTACTAAGGGCATCCTCTACCACGTTGGCCTTACCGGGGTGGTAAAGGACACTCATGTCATAGTCCCTAGTAGCTCCAACCAGCTCTGTTGCCGAAGATTAAGATCCTTCTGCGTGAACACATATCGTAAGCTCTTGTGGTTAGTGAATACATCTACATGAACCCCATACAAGTAGTGTCGCCATATCATCAAATCAAATACCGCCGCAACCAACTCAAGATCATGGGTCGGGTAATTCTTCTTGTGAATTTTTAGCTGTTTGGAAGCATATGTGATGACTTTCACGTGCTGCATCAATACACATCCCAGTCCGACCCTCAAAGCATCACAGTATACCACAAAGCCATTTGTTCCCTCCAGTAAAGTCAGCACCGATGCTGAAGTGGAATATATAAGAAAAATGGGAAGGAATGAGAAGAAATCCTATTTGCAGGCAACAACGATTTGCTGCTTTCTTAATTAGAAAAAGGAGTTACCTAGCTTAAGCCTTGGTAGGAGCAACGGGATGATGATGAGTATATAAGTTAATAAAGACCAAAAAAGAATAAATGGCAAGATAAATTAGATATGAGTCGGGCCTTCAATTCCTGGAAGCTCTTCTCACAAGCCTCCGACCATTGGAACTTCACCTTTTCCTGAGTTAATCTAGTCAATGGGGTTGTAATGGATGAGAAACCTTCTACGAACCTCCGATAGTAACCCGCTAAGCCCAAAAAGCTCCTAGTCTCCAAAAGGTTTACTGGTCTGGGACAGTTCTTCACTGCCTCTATTTTTTAGGAGTCCACCCTTATACCTTCGCTTGACACTACATGTCCCAAGAATGCAACTGAATTCAACTAGAACTCATATTTGTTGAACTTGGCATATAGTTGGTTATCCTTGAGGGTCTAGAGTGCTACCCTCAAGTGTGCGGCATGATCCTCCTCGCTCCTAGAGTATATTAATATGTCGTCAATGAACACGATCATGAACATATCAAGATATGCCTTGAATACCCTATTCATCAGGTCTATAAAAGTTGCAGGGGAATTGGTTAGTCCAAAAGACATAACAATGAATTCATAATGGCCATCTCGAGTTCTGAAAGCAGTCTTCGGGATGTCGCTCTCCCGAACCCTAAGCTGGTGATACCCGAACCTGAGATCTATCTTGGAGAAACACTTGGCACCCTAAAGTTGATCAAATAAGTCATCAATCCTGGGTAAAGGGTATCTATTCTTGACGGTGACCTTGTTCAACTACCTATAGTCAATACACATCCGAAGAGAACCATCTTTCATTCGGACGAACAACACTGGAGCACCCCATGAAGACTTACTCGGTCTGATTAAACCCTTATCTAGCAAATCCTTCAACTTCCCCTTTAGCTCTTTTAGCTCGGCTGGGGCCATTCTATAAGGAAGAATCAATATGGGCTGTGTGTCGGGTAAAAGATCGATCTCAAAATCAATCTCCCTCTCGAGAGGAACACCTAGTAGGACATCTGGAAATACCTCGGGATACTCACCTACCACGGGGACTGACTTAATGGTCGGGTCTCGGATGTGGCATGCTTAACCCTAACCAAATGGTAAATACAACCAGTAACAATAATTTTCTGGGCCTTAAGATAGGAGATAAAGTGGCCTACAGGTACTGCTTAACTACCCTCCATTCTAAAATGGTTCACCTAGAAATCGGAAATCTACCGCTCGGGTTCTACAGTTAACAGAAGCATAACATGCAAACGACCAATACATACCCAAAATAATGTCAAAACCAGTCATAGCCAATTCCACTAAGTCTGCGGAGGTAACCTTATGCAATATTGTAATAGGGCAACGTCTATATACCCGCCTCGCTACGACTGCATCCCTAACTAGAGTAGACACAGAAAACGGTTCTGATAAAATTTCAGGACTGACTCCAAAGTTACTAGCAATGTAAGGTGTCACAAAAGACAGTGAAGCTCCCAGATCTAACCAATCATAAGCATCAATGTTAAAGACCCGCAACATACCCGTAACCTCATCGAGAGAAGTCTACTGCTCCTAACAAGAGCCAAGTGTATAAAACCGGTTCTGCCACTGACCACCAGCTGGACCAGCCAGAGCACCCTGCTGAGTAGGACGTGCCGCTAGAGCTGCTGAACTAACTGCTGTAGTAAGGGCTCCACCACCCCCTGACTTGGTTGTGGGCCAATTTCAAAGCCTGTGTCCGGGTTTTCCACACCTGAAACAAGCATCTAAGCCCACCAAATACCTCCCTAGGTGATTCTTGCCACAACTAGCACAATATGGGAATGTGCACTCTGTGCACATGCTACTCTGACCCGTCGAACCTGAGGCCCTGCTCCTCCGATCATCTCGAGGCCTGGATGGGGTACTTGCTGAAGACGGTGCTGGAATAGACCTATGTTGGGATTGCTGGCAAAGCCCACCTCCTGGGCTCGGCTGGGAAAACCTATAGCTATCAATTCTGGCCCTCTTGGCCTCTCTCTGCCTCATATGAGCTGCCTCCATCTGCTGCGCATAAAGGACTATCCATGGGTAGTCCATATCCTAATGAAGCATGGGTGTTCTGCAGTCCTTGTCCAGATACTCGGCTATTCCTTGCACAAATCTGCTCACCCGCGCCCTCTGATCCATCACTAAATCCGGGGCATACTTTCACAGGCAAGTGAACTCAAGTGAATATTCTAACACCGTCATCTTTCCCTGTTTGCGATTAACAAACTCAGTTGCTTTCAATTCCATCATCTCCCAAGGGAAGAACCTATCTAGAAAGGCCATGCGGAACTCAACCCAGCTTATAGGGCCTGGTTGCGTTTTCCTGCTGTCCTTCCATTGCTTATAACAAATATAAGTGACCTCCTTTATCTAATAAGAGGCCAAATCAACACACTTCTCATTTTTCACGCCCATAACTTACGTAACCTTCAAGATCCCTTCAATGAACTCGTGTGGATCCTCTTCCACCTTTGATCCTGTGAACTCAGGAGGGTTCATCCTCAAAAAGTCTTTAATCCGAGCCGTCGCTGCGTTACCATTCTTTGCGACATGTGCAATAGCCTGCTGGCTGACCTGAGCGGTCAAGGCCTACGCCAACATCTGAATAGCCCCCCGAAACTCAGCATGGGCAACTGGCTCTAGTTCCTGGGGCTCCTAAACAGGTGGGGCTTGCTGACGCCCATGATCATTGCCACATCCGTGGCCTTCATCACTTCTGTTCCTCCTTCAATTTATTCAGCTGGGAGCCATAAGTTTCTACATTCTCAAATATCACAAATTAGAAGGATGGAGAGACTTTTCATCGCACGACATGGATCATGATAGAAGGGAACATTTCCTAAAACTTTTAGTAGCCTCTTCGTCATAAGGGTAGCGCGCTTCACACCCATGAAAAAGACTCTACCTAACGCGGCTTTCAGACTCCCTTGGACACATCTAGACCAATGGCTCTGATGCCATGTTTGTCACGACCCAAAAGTACACTCGGATCGTAGACACGGGACAAGGAGCCCCGAGGGACCCCAAGTCAACCCATGGAATGAGCATATAACTAAACCATTCACAGAAGGCGGAAGAATTAGCATAATAGTCATGAACTAAATAAAACCGAGACATGAAATATAACAAACAACAGTACATGATACAAGTGTAAAAAGATGAATACTACAATTAGGTCTGGAAGCCTCTAATCATAATAGACGGGTTGAAGAGACAAGACCCCAACTAACCCCAACATTCTGAAAACCAAAAGACAGACAAAAATCTAAACATGAAGCCCTCATATCATGAGGACTCACCACAAAGAACGAAGAGAAGAACTGAGAGCAAGCTAAGAGAAATGCTAAACCTGCGAACCAGATCCTGTATCATAAAACGATACAACATAGAAAAAATGCGGGTCAGTACTTGAAATGTACTGAGTATGCAAGGTATGCAAGACAATACTTAAAACATAAAAAGTTATAGGAGTGGGGACATTATGATCACTAAAACTGAAATCATAAGTATATCGTAAGGTTCAAGATTTCCAAAATATTTGTAAACCTCTCATAGTCATAACATGAGAGAAAAACATTTTATAAAACATAACTTTAGCCAAAAGAACAAATCATACATGCATTAAAACAATGAGGAATAGTGCGAGATTTCTATAACTGACATACCCTATTTTAGCATACATGGAGCCCAACCTGCAAGCCTAGTCGGGAGGCCGTTCATACCTTGCCAAGGGTATGAACCATGAAAAGCGTGATATCACTCATGAAGGCCCCGTAGGGCAAAAGGGACAGTCACTGAGGAGGTCCCAAACTTAACCTATGGTGGCAGCGTGTAGTTCTTAGATTCGAGGCGTAACCTAGACCCCGAACCTACTCGGTGTTAAGTACTACTCCCAAAACATGCAACGTGCTCATAGAAATTAATACATGACATGCATGACTAGTTAAATCATGATAATCATAACACGCTTGAGAATTGGTAATACTAGCCATGGAATTGGACCCGTGGATCACCCAAAATCAAAGTTTATAAATCATAAGCAACATATGGGCATTGCCTATAATTTTGATCATACTTGAAATGCCTAAATTTATAAGAAAAACGATCATAATAACATGAGTAATTGAAAACATGCTTAAAATTCAAAAGCTCATATCATGCTTGAGAAACCACCATAACCATGAATTTCACTAAAAACCCCATGATTTGGGCACATGTTCTTTTAGGGATTAAATCATAAAATATTGAATAAAATAAGTGAAAACAGCCCAATAATTCGAAACCATTGATTTTAGACATTCTACAACATGCTCATATCGAATTTTGAGGAAACATAAATTTGGGTTATGACCCAAGGAGATTTGGTAATTTTAAACATAGGATTAGGGAGAAATTGGGCATGGGTTGGGATTAAACCACCCATTAAAAACCCCACATACCTGGAACTTCTTGATTCTTAACTACCTTGAAAAGCCCTAGATGGAAACTTGGAGAATTTGAAGAAGAACACCTGAATCCCTTTCCTCTTTCCTCTCTACTCTTACATGCATCAAATGAGGTTTATCATGTATGATTTCCCCTTAAAAGACACTGTTGGGACCTCAAAATGACATAGTTTAGGTATTAGGAGTGTTGGAAATTATGAGAAGGCCCTTACTAATTTGAAGGAAATAACTGTTAGATGAACCCAACAGGTGACCTGATGACACGTTAGGATGGGCAATGACTCGTCGTGTCACCCATCAAGTACACTAGATACTAAGTCGTCTAGGCTCTTAACTGGTGACTCAAAGACTCGTCACAATTGACCACGAGTCGTGGTCACCTTCCATCAAGTACACTACTTCATCCTTAATAAATTTCCAAAGGCTTGTTCACGACCCACCTCACGAGTCATTGGAATTGGCCACGACTCGTGGGGTCCCATTCGTTAGCTGCACTAGTCAGACCTCCCAAGTAACCCTCAATCTCACCCTACGGGAGACCTGACGACTCATGGCAGCTAGCTACGATTTGTTCCCACACCCATGGGGATCTCAGCTCCTCAGCCCATTCCAGCCTCCCCATGAGCCACCTAATGACTAGTGGGGCCCCCTCAAGAGTCTTCTAGTGACTTGTCCCGCACTGCTGCAATATTTTCCCAAATTTTCCCTATTTGACTCCCGGGTCTGATCCTTGGGTTCTCGAGGTATATGAAGTATGATGTCCGAAAGAACCAGATTTAGGCTGTAAGGGCCGTATTGAGTTATACCAAATAGAGGTCGTGAGGGTCGTATTGAGTTACACCATATTGAGGTCGTGAGGGCCATATTGAGTTACACCTAATTGAGGCTGTGAGGGCCGTATTGAGTTACACCGGATTGAGGTGGTGAGGGTCATATTGAGTTACACCAGATAGAGGCCATGAGGTTCGTATCCAGTTATAGCAGTTACATTATGATCCATAGTCAAGCCAAGGCTCGGGATGCAATTACAGCAGTTACATTATGACTAGTAGTCGAGCCAAGGCTCAGGGTCCAGTTACATAACCCAGATGGCTCAGACACAGACATAGGTACAGGATCCTATTAGGCTCGTATACAGCTTTAGAGAATGAGAAATCCTGAGTTACAATATGCTTACGAACCTTTAGTAGCTAGACAGCATGAGTGTGCATTGTTTGTACTTGTTAGGTCTTATGAGGGCCCAGGTACGTTACTCTGTGTTGTTTGTACCTTCCAGGCTTATCGGGGCTCGGTTAGGTTCTTGTTTGTATATATATACTTATTAGTTAGATATTTTAGATGGTGAGATCATTCAGGTTAAACTCTTACCCTCATTTATGATTACTTTAACTTTATCAGCTTTCATTCAGTTATTATTTTACTGCCTTACATATTCGGTATATATTGTTCTGATGCCCATTCCTGGGGCACTATATTACTTTCCTGTAGGTGTGGATAGACGCAGTTCGGGACCTTCTTAGTCACCAGCCAGGGTCAGCGTCTAGTCAGCTCCTTTTTCCAGAGTTGATAGTTAGAGATGGTTTATTCGTTTTGTTATACAGCTTACGGGTAGGTCGGGGCCCTGTCTCGACCATTATTCTAGTCTTAAACTTGCAGGCTACAGATTACCAGTTGTTAGTTTTATTGTTTGTTGTGTGGGGTCCATGTATGTTTTTATTTTGTATGATGGTCTTATGGGGCCTAGTTTAACTATCAGTTAGCAGCCTTGTTGGCTATAGCATAGTTATAGTTGCCTGTTTTCATTTATTTATAACTAGACAGCATGGTGGTTTTATCATCCCGCATAGGATCCCCGTTATTGCGCTGTTGATGGTTAGCTGCTTCTTTTACAGGTGGCCTTATTGGCCAAAAGATATATTTATAGCCGAGATATAGCTTATCGTTATCTTGAAATAAGTTGCAGGTGTTCACCAGAATTGCACAAGCCCAGTCAGGTTAGTTCAGATCCTAGTATGGCACTAGGTTCCATTCATGCCTCCCAATGTGGAGCGTGACATTATATCAAAACAAATAACCCGAAGGGTGTCGGGGTTGAATCCCACAAGGAATGTCAGTTGATCACACAATATTTGTACATTAACTTGATCTAATTCACATAAAAGTTTCAAAACGAATAAGAGAAAATTTGTAGGAGTCACAATTTATGAAATAAAATATAGAATTGCTAAAACACGGGCAAGGTATAGACAATACCAATGAAGAGAATACTACAAGTGTGATATTTATTAGGGGTTTCAATGGATAGGAATAATGAATTGCTCCTATCTTTACTCAACAATATGATTAGTTGTGGATTAGGCGACATCTTAAGTTTCTCAACCAATTAGATGTCTTATACCTTGGGTTCTCTCAAATCCAAAAGTTAATCTTCACAACAACCGCATTAGCTTGGGTGTGGATTCATTATTTCTAGCTCCAATCCTTAATGGATATACAATAATGGGTTTTGGCTATGTCTAGCCCAACCCCTCATAATTACTATCCAAATACCCATTAGTGCTTCCTCACCCGTACCTTTATGTCCTTTTTCAAGCAAAATCAAAGTAAGGAAATACAACCTACATTTGCAACTATGAGGTTTCAAATTATAATTCTAAGAAAACACTAAAATCATACAAATTGAGTAAATCTAAGATCAAATTTACAATACCCAACCCAAATCAACCCCAATCATTCACACACTCCTAGAAAAGAATTTAGCTACTCATGTGAGTAAAATAAGACATTGCATTAATCAAAAATTCAATGTCCATTCACAAACTTGATTAAAATAAATTCAAGCAAGGTCTAAGCTTCAATGGACGTTTCTATGCTCAAAGTGAAGAAGATGACTTTCTCTTTCTACTTCTCTCTACTTTCTATACAAGATAAAAGCAATATATCCATATTCCCCCTTCTAGGAAGGAATATTTAAGTCTTTTATGAAAGGTATAGAAAATAGGGTATAGATCTGCTCCTCCTTTTTTGTGTTTGACATTTTTGCCCCTGGCTGACGGGCTTCATTTGCAGTTCACCGATGGTTAGCGGGTGTAGGTTCACGAAACGCTAGTCATCTAGAGCTGCAGGAAAGTAAGGCTTTTCGGCTCATCGACACTGGCACCGGCAGTTCGCCGGTGCTGATCCGCGGATCGCCGATTGGTCCCAACTCCTGGTAGTAAACTCTTCAGCACTCCAGCATTGGCACCGGTTGTTCGCTGGTTCTCATTTGTGGTCTGTTGTTCTCCAACCTTCTTCTAGGCAATAGGTGACTGTGATCAATTTGACATTTTGCCCGTGTCCTCCGGTAGCGGGTCACTAACTCTATTTCCTTACCTTTTGCTCAATTTTATGCTTTACTCCATTCAAATAAAGAACCAACAAGGATCAAAGAAAAAGGCATAAAATCCACCTAATTAACTTGAAAACTATGCAAAAACTCATGTTTAAGAGCTTAGTAAGTTGGTAAATTACGAACTCATCACTTCCCCTACTTCAGTCAATATGATACTCTACTCATGTTGTACGTGAACAAGTTATGCCCATGTCTAAGTTGCAAGTACTCCTTATGTGTATCCATACTCAGATTCATAAAATGAAAAGTAACCGCTTAACCGCTTTAAATGGCGACCCTAGTCTTCCTCCGTGATTCTATAAACCTTAGCTTCATGTCATGACACTCGTTATGTATGGGAATTTATGTCTCACAGTATTCTCAGCTCTATGAACTCAGTCCTTAATAATTTCCTTAACGAATCATAAGATTGTGCTTAGGTACATGCCTAGCTTAGATTTCTTAAACGATTTGTGCTCACAATTTCCTTACTCTAAGCCCTATGTATGTTCCCCCATGATGAAAATGATGATTACATCATGTGCATTCTGGGTTGCTTCTTGTTCATGCCTTAGATGCCCTGCAGGTGGGAGTTCGTGGGGTATAGGTTATTAGCCAAGCCAGGGAGGCAAGAAGGTTCTTGGGTCGTATAAGCTTCAGAGGAGCCTAAAGATGATCACAGTGATAGGCTTGAATGAGGTGAGGGTGTATCAGTGAACCAATATGCTATATGGGCGAGGACTTCTATATTGGAACTTAAGGTCAAGCGATTTTCATGATAAAAAGAAGTAGTATTCGTGGGAAGATAACTTTAGATTACAAGAGGTCTAGTCAAACTAGGCTTGAAAGTGAAGGAAAGTATGTTGTTGGACTCATACTTTACTAAGGATAGGAACTTAGAGATAAGAATAGGTTGAGGAGATGGAGCATAAGAGAGCAGGAGGTATGTGATAGGGTATCAGTATTCCTATTTGGAAGTGGAAAGAGATAAATATAAGTTACATCACAATAAGCATAAGGAATATGTTGTATTTTATATTAGGGAGTTAGTTCGGTTGCATGGAGATCCTCTGTCCATTACCCCAGATAGGAGTACTCAATTCACCTATTAGTTCTGGAGATCGTATCAAAAGGGTCTTGGTACTAAGGTGAAGCTTAGCATAGCTTTTCACCTATAGATGGATGGTCAGGCTAAGCGGATTATTTAGACCTCGGAGGATATGTTGAGGACATTTGTGATTGATTTCAAAGGTAGTTGGGATGATCACTTACCCCTCATTAAGTTTGCGTACAACAGCAACTACCATTTCAGAATTCAAAATGGCTCCATTTGAGGCTCTTTATGGGTGGAAGTATAGATAATCTATTGGATGGTTGGAGGAATGTGAGGCTATATTGATATGGCCTGCTTCAGTTCATGAGTCCAGGGATTGGACTGTGACGCCCCACCTTAGGAGGTATGACCGGTACCTAGTGCCCTACTAGGACCTGAACTATTGATCTGTCTGAGCCCAAGCACCTCTGGTGCAGGGCTGACTCTAACTCTTGAATCGAGAAAACAACAGGCTATATAGCAGATGTAAATACAACCCCAGGCCGACAAGGCCTATAGCCACCTATGAAAAATATACAGATAACTAGAGACAAACAATCATAGGGGGTCCTAGGCAGGCTAACAAGGACACCATGATATCTAGTTATAACCGAAAAGTAAGATCAGATGCTAACCTGACCTATGACCGAAAGGCCACCAATCAACAGCTAAACAAGGCCCCACACGGCCAACATACATAATCTCCTCCCCCCTTTTTTTAAAAAAAAAGAATGCTTCATACCCGAAGCATAGAATATAAAAATAGAGGGAAGGGGACATACCTGTGGCTACTCAGACTTCACCATCCATGGGTTGCCTCCCATGCAGTGCTTGATTTAACTTCACGGCACGACGCAAGTATTTTGACTATTTAGACTTCGTCAAGGAACTTGGACTCATCCTCCACTGTCTTGGATGCTTGGCTTTGCCAATAGGTGCCCTAGATGAGACCAAACAAAACAAACAAAAACATAAAAGAGGAAATAACTACCGAAAAGTCAAATACAAGCAACTAATCTAGTCTTAGTCGTATTCCCTGGCAACGGCGCCACTTTTTGATAACGCTTAAACCACACTTCCAATCGAAGTATAAAGCGGACGTTATCAATAAAGAACCCAAACTTATAGGTTGGAGTCGAACCCACAGGGAATATGGATGATCTAGATTACAGCCAATAGATGAACTTGTATGGTAATTACTTCACAAAGGGGGAATTCTAATAAAAGGAAATAATAAAAATAATCAGCAATCAAGATTATAGTTGTGAATCAATAATTAAAGGATAACTAGGGTTTATGTTCCCCATGGGTTCATAACAGCTTTTGATATACACTTATATCTTTACCAATACTTACTTACAGAACAGATAACTTCAGTTCATTCAAACGATCGACCAATCCCTATTGAATGACTATCTGCAATTACTCGACAAAGTCTCATGAGTTTTGCAAACTAACCATTATCACTGAGTCCAGATATAACTATCCTGCAACCACATCTCAAGTTAATACAATGATCATCAAGATCAAGGCTCCGTTGTAATTCTCCTTTCCTAATCCCTACCTCTTCGACCAAAGAAAGTACAGAATTCAGGAACTTCCTAAAATTGTACACAACTAAGAATCATTAAAGATGAAGAGACTACAATATAAGTAATTGGTATTGGTTTTAGAATCACTTTTTGCAACCCTAGCTAGTTAATCCACCATGGTTCCCACAACCCTAGCTATGGAGGTTTTAGCCTCTCATAGTTGCAAGGTTCTGATTTGCATTCATGATTAAAAACATAGAACAATACTTACAAAGATGATTGAGAAAAATAATTCTTTCAATTAAATCACGAAATATTGAATAACAAGTTGCAAGAACAAGATGAATTCAAGAAAAGGTTGATCACAAGGTTGAACCAACTTAATTCTCTCTTCCAATGATGTAAAATTGCTTACTAGAATTAAGTCTATTCGTCGTCTTCTCCTCTATGAAATATAAACATAAAAAATATTTATAGAAACACAAGAATCCTTTTCCTAAACTAACAAGACTGCTTTCCATATCTTGTGTCGACCTCGTCACGGGTCCACCTACGACTTGTAGGGGATTCTCATGGATCATGACATCAAGTCGTGGCTTGGAATGCTGGCTTAATTTTGGCTAAGTGTTGGGCCGAGGTACAATTCGTACCAACTTGCTACGACTCATGCATTAACACCTGTGGCTTGATCCTGAACTTTTGTATCTTTTTCTGAACTTCACTACGACCAGTATGGTACGACTCGTACCTTCATCTCATGGGTTATAGGTGCTCTCGTACTGAGAATCAGCCTTCAGTGCAATTCTTTAGGATTTCGTCATGACTGGCTTACCACGACTCGTACCACCATAGTACGATCCGTGACAAGTCTCATAAATTCAGTCGCCTAGGTTATCTTTCAGCTTCTCATCAAAGCCCTCTCTAGGACTCGTATATCCATCCTATGGATTGTACTGTTGTTTGCACTTTTTGCACCTTTTTGCACACTTTTAGCTTTCTTTGGCAATTTATTGTTCCAACACTCATTTATCCTGAAATCAAAGGAAAAGTGCCTCATATCCACATAAATACTCTTAAGTCCATGCTATTTTCTTAGTTTTGAGCGTCAATAGTGCTATAAATTCACAACACATCAACACCCTCAACTTAAGACTTTTGCATGTCCTCAGGCAAAGGAAAAAAATTAAACACAATGCTCAACTAGAAAATAAACTTAAGATACTACAGCCAAAACTCAAACAAATTTGTGCACTCTATATACAAACTCTATTGACCCTTCCTCTTGAAACATCATCAGCTAATGTATTGCAAGCAACCTCAAAACATCATATTCAGGGATCAAGACATGTCATCTAGCATCAACAAGCAATCAAGTCATCACCTATGTGTTTCACACAGACAATGGTAAAAGAAAACATAATCCATGTACCCTCACAAAAAAATGAAGTCCCCTCTCTAGTATAAAGTATTAACTGAAATATGGGACTAGGCAAAGGACGCACTCACTCTCTGAAAGAACTGCAAATACTATGCATCAGATACCATAGGGTTGCCCTTGTATTCTCTGCTTCGGTTTGTTAGATGGTCAAATTAAGATCACTATAGGACTTTATATGGCTTGTAATGTAGGCTTAGGGCTGTACATGATAAAAATAACAGATTTTATTAGTGGCTATCCCTTCCTTAGCAGTACATCCATTGGCTACACTGTTCTCCTATTTCACCCTTCATTCTTTTTGTCTCCTTTTCTTCCCTTTTTCCCATTTTATGAACATTTGCATGGGTGAGGTGATTTTTTTCACATTTTTCAAAACTTTCAAGCTATTTTGAATTTCTCTTCTCTTTTTTCAATTTTCTCAAATTTTCAGCTTTTTATTTTTTTCACCTCACCACACCTTATTTTTCACCATATTTCTTCTTTTTCCTTTTCTTTTCTTTCCTCCTGCTCCTACCATTTATTCACCCGTACTTTAGCCACCCTCAACTTAAGCATTTTGCTTATGTTGAGGTTCACACTATCATAGGAAGGACCAGGGCCAAACAAGTTCATTATAAATGAATGGGTACGGTTTGCAGGAAAATTAAAGAAATATGGTCAATTAAGGTTCAAACTTGGGACCAAGGGATTCATGAAACTTTGGTAAGGCAATATAGGCAAAAAGTGGGCTAACGCAACAATGGCCTATGATCATCTCCTAACCAACCATCCTCAACCTATGGAGAGACCAACAAGGCAAGTTCTAGATCTTCAACAACATACCGCAACAAATACTAAGACCTCTCTCACACATGGTACATGAACTATTTCACTTTACCTGACTGGTTCATACATGGATTAACAAGACTAGCACTATCGATAACTAAATGACATAAAACGATCCACATAAATCATGCATTGTTGTCACAAATACATAGAAATTTTTTTTAAACAGGGTCAATTTTTCAAAAACAATAAAAGTAGTGCATATTTAATGGCTGAGTATTCCTAAGTTACTTTCTAATCAATCAAAAATCACAATTAAAAAAAAATCCTAACACATGCCGGTTCTACTAGATCGCATATCTGAGGAAAAAGAAACACGGTAAGAAAAACCCTTAGGCAAACAAAAATATCAAAAATTACAAGAACAACCCCTCCCCACTTTTTTTAAAAAAAGAATGCTTCATACCCGAAGCATAGAATGTAAAAAACAGAAGGAAGGGGACATACCTGTGACTACTCAGACTTCACCATCCATGGGTTGCCTCCCATGCAGCACCTGATTTATCGTCACGGCACGATGTAAGTATTTTGACTACTTAGACTTTGTCAAGGAAATTAGAATCATCCTCCACTGTCTTGGATGCTTGGCTTTGCCAATAGGTTCCCTAGATGAGACCAAACAAAACCAAAAAAAACATAAAAGAGGAAATTGTCATGCCCCGCCTTGGGATGCATGACTGGCATCTGGTGCCCTACTAGGATCTGGACTGCTGGACTACTGTGCCTAAGCACTTCTGGTGCCAGGCTGGCTCTAGTTATGGATTTATGAAAATACCGAGCTATCTAACGGCTGTAAATACGGCCTCCGGCCGACAAGGCCTATAGCCACCTGTAGGAATATAACAGCTACCCAGAACAACTAAACATAAGGAAACCTATGCGGGCCGACAAGGCCACCATGCTTACTAGTTCATCTGAGAAATGAAAACAAGTACCAAGCTACTATGTGACCGACAAGGTCACCACTACCAACTGAATAAGGCCCCACACGATCGCTGCATACAACTGAAACACACAAATGGCCCCACACGGCTTACACAGCTAAGCACAGGGAATATATACAATCTGCAAGCCTCTAAGAATAGCAAGATGGTTGGGATAGGGCCCCAACCTACCCACACTATACAAATAAAAGGGAAGTCAACCTTTGTCTTTCGAGCTCCGGATGAAAGGAGCTGAAGGTGTTTTACGCTGGCTAGAACTATGAGGGATCTGCTCCTCGTCTATGAGTACCTGCAGGCAAGTAATGCAACACCCCGAATGGGCATCAGTACCGCTGGTACTGAGTATGCAAAGCAACAAATGAAAGTACTGAATGTAAATAATAAAACTGATAAAACTGAAGTAATAAGGAAACAGACTGTAACTGACTAGAAATGTGAATTCAAGACTGTCCTTAACTACACTGAAAGGAGTAGGATTTGTACCTGGTAACGTGGACTTCTACTGTCTATCCATCTATATCTAGCATAACATAGCACACATGAACCTTACCTGGCCCCCATAAGCCGGAAGGTACAATCATCACACAATTTATACCCCTACCCCGGTCATCCCAACTCCCCTAGTAACTATAAGCATCCTGCCAGTTCCTTGGGTATGCACTTGGGCCCGCTAAGCCCCTGACTATAACTGTACCTGAGTCTGGAGGACTCCTGAAATCAACACCTCAGGCGTAAGCGCTCGATGGGAGTGTATAAAAGCCGACCAACGCATAATTATGGGGAAACTGGAATCCCATCTTCATCCCTAGTGGGCGTCATGCCACTCCGTAGAGCGATGTATCCTCATCCTCTGGCGGATGAGTCAATACAGCTATCAACCCTGGGGCGGTCATGGATGCTAGGTAATAAAGCCCAAAACAACACAAGCAAGTTATATATATGTATTCTCTGACATGTTGTACTGAATCTGGTACTGAAACAAGATATAATATTGATGGAATATTCTGCTGAGAATCATGTTATTCAACTAAGTTCCATGCTAAATACGAGTTAATATTTCTAACGGGCGTTAATAAATTCATACTGAACATAATATACGACTTCTAAAACATTCTACTGGAATTTGTACCATTTTACTATGCTGGAACTACTAACTTGCCGAAAGAAACTGGCTTTACATACCTTAACTATCGGCTTCCTGATTAACTGGCATAGCTCGGCTAATATTCAGCTATTTGCCCAACTATATTCATATTCACGAAGGAATAGAATTAATTCTACTATTATTTTGGAGAGAAACCATACTTATGAATATATTTACTACCTATTCTTTGACTTATCGTAGAACGACTGAAAACTCGCAATTTCTTGGGAGTCTAGAATGGAGAAATACTTACTTTAACTCGGGAGTGTATTAACACTAGTTTGGAACAATTCCAATCACTTTGACTCGGCGGTCGCCGCTTTGCCGAGCGATTCTCGTGAAACTAACTCTATAGAAATGCTTTTATAGTTTGGTACCCGAAGTTAATTTGAGTTTGGACTGCGTTTGACGGCGTAATCGGACGTATTCTTATGTTAAACCCTCATCCCTCGCTGTTTCTGGTCGCTCACTGGAAATGAAGAATGAAAAATGACTTAAAAAAAATGAAGTGGGGCTTTATATACTTGGGCCTGAACCCCCTTTAATTGGCATTTGTCGAATGCGATTTATAAGTCGCATTTGTCAAATGCGATTTATAAGTCGCATTTTCCTTGCGAAGCTCCGACTTGGCGCTTGTTCGGTCTCTCCCCGGACCCTTTTATCGCACGTATGGCATTCTAAAAGTCTTCACCAACATGCGAATAGGCCAACTAAGTGTTAAGAACTTACGGGGTGTAACATCCTTCTCCCCTTAAGAACATTCGTCCTCGAATGTTAACTTCTTCTTACAGAAATTTTAACTTGTTCTACTTATTCTTGAAAAATTTCGGCAAAATTTCCCCTGTAATATGGACTATTTCAAAAATCCTAAAACACAGAAAAGTCCAATACAGGTACTCCATATAATACTATAGCATTCATTTCATAACAAACTGAAGTCAACATCTCACTTATACACATGAATAATAAGCAACTCATAAGACAACAATATCAACATACCTCTGGCTGACTAAGTCTGAAATAACTGAGGGTATCTGGCTTTCATATCTTCTTCTGCTTCCCAAGTCATTTCCTCTCAGTTCCTATTACGCCATAACACGTTGACAGAAGCAACATCTTTAGTTCTTAATCTGCGGATCTGTCGGTCTAGTATGGCTACTGGAACTTCTTCATAGGCCAACTCCTCTGTAACCTGAACATCTTGGACTAGGACAATTCAGGAGGGATCTCCTATACACTTTCTTA
The DNA here is from genome assembly GCA_035772735.1 of Datura wrightii. Classification (NCBI taxonomy): domain Eukaryota; kingdom Viridiplantae; phylum Streptophyta; class Magnoliopsida; order Solanales; family Solanaceae; genus Datura; species Datura wrightii. The sequence goes on from JASDFA010000002.1 coordinate 13,436,225, forward strand.
GCATTGATACATGGAAAACTGGGTGGACATATTCTAACTCTGGAGGTAAGTCTAGCTCATTTGCCACTTGGCCTATTCTTCGGTGAATCTGATAAGGCCCAACAAACCTCGGGCTGAGCTTGCCTTTCTTGCCAAATCTCATTACACCCTTCATCGATGAAACTTTCAGAAATAACCAATCACCCACATTAAATTCCATGTTTCTGTGTCGCACGTCAGTATAAGATTTCTAGCAGCTCTGAGTAGTCAGTAAACGTCCTCTAATAAGCTTTACTTTTTCCTCTGACTAATTAATGATATCTGGCCCAATCAATGCTGATTCTCCTATCTCAAACCAACAAACTGGAGATCTTCACTTTCGCCCATATAATGCCTCATAAGGTGCCATATGAATGGCTGAATGGTAACTGTTATTATAGGAAAACTCAATGAGTGGTAAATATTCATCCCAGCTACCTCCGAAATCCAACACACATGCTGGCAACATATCCTGGAGTGTTTGAATGGTGCGTTCTGCCTGCCCATCTGTTTGAGGATGGAAAGTTGTGCTCAGGTTAACCTGCTTCCCCAAGCCTCTCTGAAATGATTTCCAGAACTTAGCCGTAAACTGCGCCCTTCTGTCGGAGATAATGGACACTGGAACCCCATGCAGCCTGACTATTTCTCTGATATACAGCTCAGCATAATCTTCAGTTGAAAAGGTAGTCCTTACTGGCAGGAAGTGAGCTTATTTTGTCAATCTGTCAACTATTACCCAGATCGAATCATATCTACGCCTGGTGCGAGGTAATCCTGCTACAAAGTCCATATTCACTGCTTCCCATTTCCATAAAGGCATTGCTATATCCTGAGTCAGTCCGCCTGGTTTCTGATGTTCAGCTTTTACCTGCTGGCAGTTAGGACACTGAGCTATGAATTCTGCTATATCCCCTTCTTCATTCCTGGCCACCAGTAGATTTCTTTTATATCGTGTTACATTTTAGTCGAACCTGGGTGGAGAGAATAACGGGCATAATGTACCTCGCCCATAATCTGCTGGCGAAACCCTGCAACGTCTGGAACACAAAGGAGATCTTTATATCGCAATACCCCATCCTCAGTTATTTGAAAATCTGTCACCTCTCCTTGCTGAACTCTGTTTCTAAGCTGAACCAAGCTAGGATCTTCACACTTCCATTCCTTTACTTCCACGACTAAATACGACACTGCGGTGTTCATGATTACCGCTCTGTTGTCCTTTATTTCTGCTACACAAACAGCTAAACTGGCTAACTGATGCAATTCCTGGGCTAATTCCCGCTGCACAGGCTGTAAGTATGCCAAATTTCCCATAGATTTACGGCTAAGGGCATCTGCCACCACATTAGCTCTCCCTGCGTGATACAAAATATTCACATCATAGTCTTTCAATAGCTCTAACCAGCGACGCTACGGCAAATTCAACTCTTTCTGGGTGAAGATATACTGTAGGCTCTTATGATCAGTGAAAATATCCACGTGGACGTCATACAAGTAATGTCTCCATATCTTCAAGGCGTGAATCACTGCGGCCAATTCCATGTCATGGGTGGGATAGTTCTTTTCATGTTTCCTCAGCTGTCTGGAAGCATAAGCAATTACTTTACCATGATGCATCAACACACATCCTAACCCAACACACGAAGCGTCACAATAAACTGCATATCCATATGTACCTTCTGGCAATGCTAACACTGGAGCTGATGTTAACCCGTCTTTCAATTCCTGGAAGCTCTCTCACATGCCTCAGTCCACTGAAATTTTGTTGCCTCCTGCGTCAGTTTAGTCAGAGGTGCTTCTAAGGTGGAAAATCCTTCAACAAACCTCCTGTAGTACCCTTCTAATCCTAGGAAACTGCGTACCTCAGTTAGAGTGGTAGGTCCGGGCCATGTTTACACTACTTCTATTTTCTTTGTATTTACCTGTATACCAGCATCCGACACGATATGCCCCAAAAAGGCTACTGAATTCAGCCAAAATTCACATTTAGAGAACTTGGCATATAGCTGACGGTCTTTGAGAATCTGGAGCACTGTCCGCAAATGATCCTGGTGGTCTGAATACACCAGAATATCATCAATAAATACTATCACGAACAGGTCCAGGTATGGTCTGAAAATACTATTCATCAGGTCCATAAATACTGCTGGAGCATTCGTCAGCCCAAAGGACATGACTAAGAATTCAAAATGGTCGTATCTAGTCCTGAATGCAGTCTTTGGAATGTCCCTTTCACGAACCCGAACCTGATGATATCTAGACTTTAAGTTAATTTTGGAGAAATATCTAGCTCCCTATAACTGATCAAACAAATCATCTATCCTGGGAAGCGGATACTTATTCTTGACTATGACTTTATTCAGTTGCCGATAGTCTATACACATGCGGAGGGAACCATTCTTCTTTCTCACAAACAAAACTGGAGCACCCCAAGGTGAAGTACTCGGCCTGATAAATCCCTTATCTAATAAATCTTTCAACTGCTCATTTAGATCTCTGAGTTCAGCAGGAGCCATGCGATAAGGGGGAATTGATATGGGCTGGGTGCCTGGTAATAAATCAATTGCAAAGTCTATTTCCCTTTCTGGAGGAATACCAGGTAACTCATCTGGAAATACATCAGGGAATTCATTCACCACTGGAATAGACTGGAGAGTCGGAGGCTCTACCCGAATATCCTGAACTCTGACAATGTGGTAAATTCACCCCTTGGCCATCAACTTTCTCGCCCAAAGATAGGAAATAAACCTACCTTTTGGCATAGCTGTACTGCCCTTCCACTCTCCTACTGCCTCCCTTGGAAAGTAGAATCGGACCGTCTTGGTCCAGCATTCTACATTGGCATAGCATGGAGCTAACCAATCCATACCCATAATGGCGTCAAAATCAACCATTTCTAACTCTACAAAATCTGCTGTGGTTTGACGGTTAGCAACCTCTACTGTACACCCTCGATAGACTCTTCTAGCTAAAATAGAGTCACCGATGGGTGTAGATACTGAAAAGGGTTGCTGAAGCAATTTTGGTACAATACTGAACTTTCGAGACACTAATGGGGTAACATAGGACAAGGTAGATCCCGGATCGATCAATACATAAGCAGGGTGAGAGCAAATAGTCATCATACCTGTCACAACATCTGGAGATGCCTCTGAATCCTGTCTCCCTGGTAATGCATAGGTACCGCTTGGCCCCGCACCTGAACTAGAGGCCCCTGATCTGCCTCGGCCTCTACCTGCTGGAATTGAGGGCCTGCGCCCTGCTGGGGATGCTGGAGCTTGTGACCCTGCTGATGACCTGTCCTGTCGATCCCGGTCACCCTGACCTCTGGCTGGGCAATCTTTCATCAGGTGACCCTCTTGGCCATAAATATAACACCCGGTGGAGCCATATCTGCACGCTTCAGAGGGGCATCGGCTGCAAATAGGGCAAAGTGGTAGTGTATACCTAGTCTGCTCTGCCCTCCTCTGTTGCGGTGAATCTGTTGTGTGCGAACCTCCGCCGGACTCTGACTGCCCCCGGTGACTAAACCTACCCCTCTGCTGCAGTGATGGAGGCGGGGGTCTGGGCGGCCTATCAGACAATCGTGGTCTGGGTCCTCCCCGGACCTCCCCCTGTAACTCAACTGGCCTGTCCCTGCCGTGCTGCTCCTGATTGGTTCTCCTGATCTCTCGTTGATGTTGTCTGATGCCCTCAATATTCTGAGCGAATGCCTGAACTCGGTCAATATCCATGTCCTCTCGCAGAGTAGCCGTAATATAAGTCTCAATATACTCTGGATTCAATCTCATGATGAAACGGTGTGCTCTGGATGGCATGGTATCAACAAAGGCTGGCGCATACCGGGCCAAAGAATCAAACCGCAGGGCGTATTCTCGAACACTCATTGCCCCTGCTCCAAGTGTAAAAAATGATCAACCCAGGCCTGTCGAATCTCCCATGGTAGATAATGATCCAGAAAAGCCTTTGAGAAGTCGGACCAGGTCGGAGGGGAAACATCTCTCCCTCGGGACCTTTCCCAATTCTCATACCACAACACGGTGATGTCCCGTAACCGGAATACCGCCAATTCGACCGACTCTGTGGGTGTGCCATGCATTACCCTGAAGATTCTCTGCATCCGATCTAGAAAATACTGGGGATCCTCTGTCCTATCCGTACTTGTAAACTGAGGGGGACTCAGTGTTAGAAATTCTCGGACCCTCGAACTCCCGAGCCCTCCTGACGACTCTGCAGTTGTAGATGGCATCGGTTGACGCTGAGCGGCCATCATTTGCGCTAACATGACTACTGCACTCCTGATCTCCTGGTCAGACGGTACAGGTATGGGGACTGCTGGAGGTGGTGTCGTCCCAAGTGGCTCCTGATGGTGGAGACTACTAAGAAGGTCGGGACAATGCCTCTATATAGCCCTCAGATCGGGCTGATTATAAACGAGGCTGAGGCATCCTTATGGTGCCCTCTCCTGCTGATGTATCCAACCTTCGGCCTGTGATAGGATGTCACTGGTCTGACATTTTGTCTATAAATAAAGAGTATAGTAAGCTCTAGGGACTCAACCCTATATTATACCGCTCTATAGCACGACTTAATGAAAAGAAAGAGTAACCATCCTATCATGCCTTGCAGCCTCCTGTCTATAGTATGTGTTGCACAACACATCCATAGACAAGACTCTACTTAGCACAGCTTGCAGACTCCCTGGGATACGACCTGCTGTGATACCAAGTTTGTCACACCCCGCCTTGGAAGGCATGACTGGTACCTGGTGCCCTACTAGGATCTGGACTGCTGTACTACTAATCCTAAGCACTTTTGGTGCCAGGCTGGCTCTAATTATGGATTTATGAAAACAACGGGCTATATAACGGCTGTAAATGCAGCCTCCGGCTGACAAGACCTATAGCCACCTGTAGGAATATAACAACTACCCAGAACAACTGAACATAAGGGAACCTATGCGGGCCGACAAGGACACCATGCTTACTAGTTCATCTGAGAAATGAAAACAAGTACCAAGCTACTATGTGACCGACAAGGTCACCAGTACCAACTGAATAAGGCCCCACATGGCCGCTGCATACAACTGAAACACACAAATGGCCCCACACGGCCTACACAGCTAATCACAGGGTACAATTTGAAAGCCTCTAAGAATAGCAAGATGGTCGGGACAGGGCTCCGGCCTACCCATACTATACAAATAAAAGGGAAGTCAACCTTTGTCTTTCGAGCTCTAGATTAAAGGAGCTGAAGGTGTTGTACGCTGGTTGGAACTATGAGGGTCTACTCCTCGTCTATGAGTACCTGCAGGCAAGTAATGAAGCACCCCAAATGGGCGTCAGTACCGCTGGTACTGAGTATGCAAAGCAACAAATGAAAGTACTGAATGTAAACAATAAAGCTGATAGAACTGAAGTAATAAGGAAACAGACTGTAACTAACTGGAAATGTGAATTCAAGATTGTCCTTAACTACACTAAAAGGAGTAGGAGTCGTACCTGGTAACGTGGCATTCTACTGTCTATCTATCTATTTCTAGCATAACATAGCATAACATAGCACACATGAACATTACTTGGCCCCCATAAGGCGGAAGGTACAATTATCACACAATCTATACCCCTACCCCGGACATTCCATCTCCCCTAGTAACTATAAGCATCCTGTCGGTTCCCTGGGTATGCACTTGGGCCCGCTGAGCCCCTGACTATAACTGTACCTGAGTTCGGAGGACTCCTGAAATCAACACCCCGGGCGCAAGCGCTCGACGGGGGTGTATAAAAGCCGACCAAGGCATAATATGGGGAAATTGGAATCCCATCTTCATCCCTAGCGGACGTCATGCCACTCCGTAGAGCGACGTATCCTCACCCTCTGGCGGACGAGTCGATACAGCTATCAACCCTGGGGCGGTCATGGATGCTAGGTAATCCAGCCCAAAACAACACAAGCAAGTCTAAACTGATAATAATACTGCATACAATACATGATGAAACTGATAATAATACTGTATATATATATATATGTTTTCTGACATGCTGTACTGAATCTGGTACTGAAACAAGATATAATATTGCTGGAATATTCTTCTGAGAGTCATGTTATTCAATTATGTTCCATGCTAAATACCAGTTAAAAACGCTCTTATAATCTTATAGATGAAGAGGGAGTTCAAAACTTACCTTTTAGTAGAGAAACTCTACTATTTTCCTTCACAAAAGCATCTCTACAGAAGATCCCTCAAAAGCTAAAAGCAGAAGAAAAACTTGTTTTAGCATCATGTAATTAAAGAGCAAAATTCAAGCCCATAAAATATATCTTATTTACCATAGCTATGGAGAGTTTTGAGGAGAGTTTGGAACCCTTTGGAACTGTTTGGGAGTGAACATGGTGAACCATAGCTATGGAGAGTTTTGAGGAGAGTTTGGAACCCTTTGGAACTGTTTGGGAGTGAACATGGTGAAAAAATAAGGAAAAGGGTCGAGTTCTAATCTTGAAAAGGCTTCCATTACCTCCTACTTACGGTGGCAACTTCGCAGCATACAGGCCGCATATTGAACACATGGTCTGTATGTTGAGTGGCAAACGTCGTAAATGAAAATATTGTTGAAACTGTGCTCATAAATTGGGCATAATTTTTTAACTCAATGCCGAATTGACAAGTGATTTATTTTGCTGTAAACTATAATAAAAGATCTTTAATTTGATAAGTAGTAGGCCCTCTAAATCCTTATATAGAGAGAGATATGCTCCTTCAGAGTCACATCATATATGGGATCATTTGAAACATTTATTGTAATGCAACCTTCAACTTGAACTTTTGTTTTAGAGTCCCCCTTGACATCTAACTTTGATTTAACACTTCAAATTACCAAATATAAGGGTTCCTTGATATAATTACCAATTGGCAACCTTATTCTTCCGACTTCACTCTGATTCGTCAGTGTTTACAAGTCACACATGTTCTAGTAGTTACGGGGTATTACAATTCTTTTATTTTTATATTTAATTTTGTTAAATCATAAATATAATTTAAAATTTTATCGCTTGAATAAATAATTAGCATTAGTTTAATTTACTAAATAATTAATCATAAATTCATGTGAATTGATATTCGATTACTATATTACGCGATCGTGTGCATAGGATTCATCAGTTCTCAGTTCCTCTTTTTACACTGAATCTCATCCAAAGAAAATACCTCAAATTCTATGCAAGAAGAGAAAGAAAGAGAATCCGTGAAGAGCAAGTGAACTGCGTTTGAAATGATGACCCGTTCTGCCAAGTTGAAACTCAGATGACATTTGGGAAAAAAAAAAAAAGAACTAAGATGAGCGTTAAGCGTCCAAGCCTATTTGGCATTTTGAGTCTTTTTTTATTTGTGAGAGGAAATAAGAAATGGCTTATGATATAATGTGTTTCTAATTTGTCTGGAACATTAGATAGAGGGAAGTTGGTCACGGGGAGAAATGAAATTTTTAAGTACGTGTTCTAAAAATTTTACGATTAATCGATTTATTTATTTAAAAAATTAATAATTGAACTATCAAAAATTAAAATCGATTAGAAAAAAATTAAATAAAAAAATAATTAGTTCAGTCAATTTTTTCGATTTTAACCAAATAATGTCCACCCATATATGTAGGGGTAGGTATAAATACCCAAAAAATAAAAATCAGAATGAATCGAACTAATTTTGCTCTTTGATTCTATTTTTTGAGAAACTTTGATATTCTGTTCGATTCACGATTTTGAATACCGATTCTTTAGTTTAATCGAATTTTATTTAAAAAAATTACATAAAATAATAATGTAAAACATCTAATTACAGAACATGCCAACAACAACAACTCATTATAATCCCACCAAGTGAGATCTGGTTACAGAACATGCCAACACTTTGTTTTATTTATAAAAAATAAAATTTTAATTTAAAAAGTATCATAATATACATTTAATATAAAATATGGTAATTTTTGAAATATTGGCACTAAATTCAGATTAGTGAGGTGACTGGCAATGTCACAAATAGATCCGGTGGCCGAGATGCAAAGGACTACTTTTTATCGACAGGTATTAGAACTACTTTTTTTCAAATTGATGTTAATGGTGTAAACATTTTAAAGTTTATGTTTAATTTGTTGTAAGGAAAATATCTTGACAAATGAAATTCAATCATTTTGTTTAATGTGTTTACTATTAAATTCCAAAAATAAATGGAGCGGGGATGGGGTGGGGGAGGAGATGGAATAGTAGTATAATATATTATATAATTTTATTGTTTTTGTTTGTGTAGATGTTGATTGATATATTTAATTAAATCACAAATGACATAATATATGAAAATTTATTGTAAATAATTAAAAATTATGTAAATCGCAATAGAAGTCCAGACATATATATGTACACTAAACATGTCCCAATACCATATTACAAACACTAATTTTTCATTCAATCAAGTATATGTTCAGTTATTTAACAAAAATATATAAAAATAAATTTAAATATTTTGGAATGTGAAATATTTAAAGTTAAATATATGTCTATATATAATTTTAAATAATTTAAATTTAGAGGAACATCACAAATTATAGCGTGTTTAAAATTATTTTTCATACACATTATATATTATTTGTATATAACTTCAAATAATGTAAATTTAGAAAGAACACCACGAGTTATATCAATAGCAGAATCTTTTTCCATAAACGTTATATATTGTCTGTATATATATCACTATACATAATAATACCAATTCATATACAGAATAAATCAATTTTTAAGTATATTTAAGCTTATTTCGTTTGAATTCCAAATAAGTACGATTGAAAATATCTTAAAATGATAGGAAAAAGAAAACTTTAACTTAATATTTTTGTCTTGGAGGAACATTGCTGCATGTCTTCTTATTTTGTCCAAATAAGTGTTTCTTTCTATTGCTTGGTCTTTCCGATGGTCTCTTTAAATCACGTGGCAACACAATTTCGTCCAACACATGCCTTGCTACTTCCCAAATACTTTCACATGAAAGAGGTTCACCTAGTACTGTATATGTATCTTGAAAATTTTTATTATTGTAATAACTTGAAGATCATCACCGTGTTGGTGTCAGAGCTCAGTGATAGCCATATGTATTATGTCCATTATTTTAAAAAAATAAAAATTATAATTAGTATTAAATATTATAATCTAAATATCTACTTACTTTTAAACGCTTATGTTATGCCAACATAATAGTTTAAAAGGAAATTACGATTAAAAATTATCATATTATAAACTAAAAATATATCACCTAAATATCTGAAAATATATTAGACCATCAATAAAATTTATATGATAATTGATTGACAAAGTGATTTTACATATTAAAAAATGAAATCACATTACATACATAATCCCAACAAATTATTTCTAAGTCAATAGGCAATTAAAATAAATTTTAAAAAAACAGCAAATATATGCGAACAAACAATCTAAATCTAAATCAAATTTTAATCAATTATGAAATATATACTGGATATTTTAAAAGGTCATCCCATTAAAAATTAACATAATATAAAATAAGTATAATCATACAAAAAAACCATAATATACACTTATTTAAAACATTTTAAATTTTATTATGATGAAGCACCATTAATACACTTTTTAATATAATTTTTATTACGTTTATAATTTCAAAAAAAAACTGCAATCATATTATATACATAAATTATTTATCGTGCTTTTGCATAAAGTAATTATAATTTTTTTTTAAAAAAAAAGAAGATAATTGCAACAAATACATCCAACAAGTTGTATCCCCACCCCTCCTAAATTTCGCAAACAAAAACAATAAATATATAAATATTATATAAAAATAAATACCTATTGTGTTTCATTTACCGTCATGTTGAATCATAATCAAATTAAGACATCCATCCACCATTAAAAGAAATCTGATTTTATATTCTTAAACAAAAAAAAAATCTCATTTTATATTGTAGATAGAATTTTACAGTGGTGCAAGTTCAGAACTTTAATTCTATTACAATTAGAATTAGAGAAAATAAGGAGAAAATATATAGAGATATACGTTAGATTCCACAATGATGCAAAATCATAAATCCAATTCTATTACAACTAGGTTAGAGAAAAATAAGGAGAAAATACAGAGAGAAATACATTACATAGCGTAATTAAGGGATTGATTACAATTATCATATTTTTCTTTTTAATAAAAGTCACGGTTGTTTTCTTTTTTAACGTATATGATGGTAGTTTTTGTAAATATTTTTCCGCTATTTTTGAAAAAACAAAAACTATTGGTATATTTTATAAATTTTTTCCCAAATTTGTACATATGCTTTTTTTTTCCTTAAAAAAATAAAAATACTACACTAGAGGCCCAAATATTTCTAGTTAACTTACATGCAGTCAAATTTCAAAACTATCAGTGTTAGAATACAGTTAAATCACTCTATAGTGGTAGCATTTGTCTGAAAATTTTATGGCTGCTATAGTTAGGTGGTGTTATATATGTATATTGACATTTGGCATTTAGATCTCATTTTGTTGTTATAAACAAAAGTATATAAATATCTAGTTTAATGATTTTGTGTACCAAGAAGAACGAAGGGGAGGTTACGTAAATACAATATTTTAAAATTATAATTACAAAAGTTACAACTATTTTCTTAATTACATAATATATACAATATATACCTTATACATAAGTAAATAGATTAATATTTTTAATATGAAGTTTCTATAAATGACATAAATAATAGTTTCTTCCATAATTTAAGTAGATTCAATATGGTAAAAATTTAATATGTATTGTTATATTAACATCATACATATACTAAATATGCTAAATAGGTATTATTATATTTTGTTTTTAAAAAACATTATTCATATTCATCATCCATAAATTTTTCTTTTACTTTAGTCTTTCACATATAAAGATTATCAATATAATATATATTAAACACGATATACTATATATTATATTATGCATATATATATATATATATATATATATATATATATATATATATGTATTATATAATATAATTGAAGCATATATATGCATCTATTTTTTTTAAAATTATGCACGATTTTTATTAATAAAATTTTATACCAAAAATGTAACACCATACATATACTAAATATGTATTATTATATATATTTTTTTTACAAAATATCCATATCCTCATATTCATCATCCATAATTTTTTCTTTTATTTTAGTCTTTCACATATAAAGATTATGAATATAATACATATTAGACATCATATACTATATATTATATTATGCATATGTGTATCAATATATTATATTATATAATTGAAGATTATGTGTGCATCTATTTTTTATATAATGCACAATTTTTATTAATACAAAAATACCTTTAATGAACCTTTGGATGAATTCATCCTTTATTCAAGGATCTTAAAATATTTTAATAAAATAAAAGTAAATTTTAATAAATAATCACAACTGATTTATATAAAATCGAGAAGAGGGGGATTCTTAGGAAATCAAATAAAAATGGAGAAGAAAGAGGGATTTTTAAATCTTTTGGAAAAACAAATATGGAGAGTATAGAGAAATTTTTGGGAAAACAACAATGGAGAAGAGAAAGGAATTATAGAAATTTTTGGAAAAATAAATATGAAGAAGATAGAGAGATTCTTGGAATTTTTGAAATTTCTGCAAAACAAAATAAAAGATGAAAAAGAATATTTTATATTATTTTGTGTATTTAAATTATTATCTTAGACATATAATATTTTCTTATATTTAATTAGAAAAGATATTTTAGGAAAGTAAAATTTGTACAAAATATAATTAAAAAGATAAAATTTTAAATAGTTTGTATTTATGTAGTTATATTAAAGAAGTTATAATTTTTGTAATTATGATTTTTAAAAATAGTATTTGTGTAAGAAATCCAAGAAGGAATGTATTTGTTTACCAATTTAACCAAAAAATTTAGAAAGAGTATGAATGTACAAAAAATAAAAAACAAACACCATTAGTCTTTTTTTGTGAAGTTACGATCATAGTTGATGGGACTATTTTAATATAATTATTTTCTTTTAGATATTTGTACTTGAATTTTATCATGTACATTACATTAATGATAATTATCATATATATTTTAATATTTATATTTGTACATTATATATTTCTTACCAGATATTATTGCATAATATTTGAGTATGACTTTTATAAAGGGGTAGTTTTACAAAGAGTGTACTACTATGTTGAACGTCACTACTATTGTAGGTAGTATGTTGTTATAGAGAAGTAAAATATAACATGAACAATCGATTCTAGAGAAAATCAGGTTGTTATAATAAAAGCTATTATAACGAATGATTGTTATAACGAGGTTTGATTGTAGTTTATTTTGAATTAAATTTTGAAATATAAAATTTTAAAATAATTTATTTAAAACTAAAATATATATAAAAAAAGAACAATCCATTTTAATTTCTTTTAAAGCTCATTTTACAAGCAAAGGATAGCACATTAATCCAAAACAACCGAATTAGAAAAATTGAATTTAACTTGAAAAAAACAAGAACCGAACCAGATTAGTTCAATACACACTAATAAAACATCGAAAATTGAAGAACCAAACATCCACCTCTAGTTATATACAAGTTTATTATGTGATTATGGATTATTTTTTTATGGCGGAAACATGAAAAAAATATTTAGGAATTGAAAAAGTTTAATCCTAAAGTTCTTCAATCCAAATCATCAATTTGAAAGGGAAAACGTTATCAAAATTCACTTTTGATTAGTGTTTTAGAATCTTTTCATTAAAGAGAATATGTGGATGCTCATGATTCGAAAATTTCGTCTCGTTCCTAAGTTGAATTTGTGAGTCATACCTTTGACATAAATTTGACTTTTGTTTAAAAAAAGAATTAAACACGTCTACCAAAGAGTTTTTGACCATTCTAAACCCTTTTTGTGTAGTTTGAAGTGATTTAGAAAAATGAGAGTTTAGTTATAATTTATTAAAAAGTGTATTTGAATTGTAAATTTGAAGTAAATTAGATTTTAAATTTTAATGCTTGCTTTTTAAACCTGCTTTGATAATGTGTTTTGCCTTCCTAGTCCATATGTTGGGACAAGCATGTGCTTGACAAAATTGGCGGCCTTTAACCAGCGACATATGTGTTACATTAGGAAGAATATTAAAATTGCTTAATAAGTGATATATAATATGGTATGGTCTCGTACCATTACATTGGGGCATTGGGTATCCTTCCTTCGCTACCATAATATGTTTACTAGGGGGCGTACATGTTTTGTCGTAATATGTTAGGAGTCTTGAACATGCAGTCGTAATATATATTTGAGGCATTATATATGTTGTTGAGGATTAGTCTGGGTGCTAGGCAGATACCCTTCACTGCCGTTTATGAAAAGTCATGAATGTGAATTGTGTTGAGATATGTAAATTCCCTTGTTGAATATTTATTTGGATCTTATTAAGCATTATATTATAAAATATATTTTTGTGCATATTATTCATGTGTTCGTTGTATGAATGTATTATCTAACACTTATTCCAGAGATATTAAAGTGATGGATCGAGAATTTTATTTGGTTATATTTATGTATAGCTCACTTTATACCTACGTGTCTATTTAGGTACTGTTGCCGAAAGTGAGACTTATGATCATCAGTTATGGTCATAACTTGAATTTAAATGGTACCATCGATTGTGGTTATAATTCCACGAGAAAAGTTACTGGTGTTCTTTTTTATGTTCATGTTTTTTTTATTTTTGAATTAGATTTGATTAACAAATATATTCTTTCTTCTTGATACACAAAATCATTAAACTAACTTTTTACATACTTTTATTTATAACATCTAAATGAGATTTAAACATCAAACGTGTGTGTATATATATATATATATGTGTATATATATATAAATGTCTCGTAAGATTTTCATATAAACCTTATCACTATAATGAAATTGAACCGTATAAGGATGATTTACAAGAACGATCAATTGATCATTTTTAACTTTTGACATCGCTTATCTCGTAGGTAAAATTTCATACAACTCGACTTCTACCCTTTTTCTCCGAGGCAAATGTAAAACATTCAAAATCACTCATGTTGAAAATAATTAGATGTAATTTGTTAGTTTATGTCACGCCCCGAGTTTATATCCTGGACGTAACATGATACTTGAAGCCACAAGTGACCCCAAGTCAACCCCTAGTCTATCATTCACTAGCATTCTAAGTAAACATGCACGGCGGAACTTTTAAATAAAATCATAAAAAAATATTTATGAAAGACAAGTCTGAAAACATAAAGTTCAAAACACTTGAGTAATACTAATAAATCTGAAAATCATGTATGTCTGAAAGCCATCTAATTAAGGAGTTACTGGAACAAGCCCCCAGCTAACTCTAAGTCTAACTGAAACTAATATATGACTGAAAGAAAGAAATAATACCCTGGGATAATGGGGACTCACACTTCAATCACTTAGATGGAGAATCTGAACTGCGACGTCTAGCGGTACTGAGTCTAAAAACCTGTAGCTGTATCATGAAACGATACAGCATAAAAGTATGGGTCGGTACTTTGAATGTACTGAGTAAGTGAGAGAAACATGAATAACATGAAAGAACTGGTATTGAACTGATAGGACATAAAATGACTAACTGAAATGTTGAAAATTGACACAACTGGTATAAAACTGATATGGTCAAAAGTGACTCCGACTGATGGTCATAAACATGTCCTAAGTCTGAGATACTGAGTCTGAAATACTGCACCGAACTGATCTGGACTGAAGAATCTGAGAGTAAACTGAACTGACTAGTGGGAGAGGTTGTAACTGACATATAACCATGTGGGCTAGACGTTGAGTCCGATGTATACACCCCACCGGTAGGACCCAATATACCTTGCCAGGGTATAAAGGCATGGACTGTGATAATCACTGTCAAAGGGGCCATGAGGCCAAGTAAATATATAACCTACGGTGTCAACGTAGTTCTGAAACCTGGGTGCGTTGGAACCCCGACCCTTTCAGTGCTAAGTCCTACTCCCACTAGATAATCCTATTACTACTACTACTGACAAGCGGATAGCTTGATACTGAGATCCAAGACTATACTGACCCAAGGATACTGTCAGAGAGTTTTCTAAGCATCTTATAGGACCAGATTTGGAAACTGAGTTCTAAGATTGGTTAGAGCTTCTTATCTAGAAGCGTCGTAACCGTCTAGAGAACAACTGATAACTGAACTGGGGTCCGGGGGCTGGTCAGAGCTATAAATGGAAGGTTATGACCGCCTAATGGACCAAATAACTATAATCCGAGTCTGAGTCTGATAACTGAGAGGCACCACTGACACCTCGGGAAAAGACTATAGTCAAACTGATCAGCTGACATTACTGACTAGCACTGAAAGATTCTAATACTGTGACTGACACTGAACTGACATTCTTGAGTGATATTGAGCAAATAAATTTCTAACTGAGATTGAGTTTCTGATGCATACAATTACTATAGGAATTTTCTAACTTTGAAGGATTTTTAAAACATGATTCAATAAGTCAACAAACACACAGGATTCTAGTTTCTGCTCCAAAATTTAGGCAAAAATCCTACTTCACTGGAGTAGGCATCATTTTAGTCACAAACCGGTGGAAATTAACTACAATGAATATAAATTAGGGTTCCACAAGAATTAATCACGAATAAATAACAATATCTTAAATTTCATAAGTTCAGGGCTAGGACTGAAAGTTAACTGAGAGAGGAATTTGGGGGACGCAAGGGGAGAACAATCTCCTTGCTGAATTCCCACATACTTGTAGAAGAAACTCTGGTGAAAATCTCTGGGAAAAATTTAGGAGGTTGACGTTTGCCCTAGCTGTTGTTTTCAACTCCCTGTCTATTTCTACATTATGATTCTGAGAGGATGAGTGAAAGTGAGGGGTAAATGTCATTCTATTCCCTTTTCTCCCTCCTAAGTGACCCTAAAACGACGTGGTTTAGGGATTAAAAAGGTGGGAAATTACAAGAGTAACCCTGGGAACTGAAACTGAAATCTGGCTGACAGGAACCCACGGGCCTCAGAATGGGTCGTTGGTCAAAATGACGACTCGTTGAATCCAATTGTGGTTTATGGGTTCATGAACTAGGTTTACTAGGGTTTTTCCAAGGTAGGGTACAACGATCTGTTGCAAGAAACAACGGGCAGTTGATACCTTCCATTGGTACTGGTGAGAAAACAGGGCCTTGAAACAACAGTCAACACAACGACTCCTTGGTAGGACCAACGGGTCTTTGTATAGACTCGTGGTCTACACTACAAGGGCCTGGAAGCAGATGACAGGTGGTCATAATAGCTCGTTGGAGTCTACCATGGGCGGTTTTTCCCTCTCGTTGTCTCAGGGAAGGGTCCGGTAGACCTCTGAACCCGGGATTCAACGGACGATGGGACGGCTCGTTGTTAGGAACAACGGGTCGTCCTATGTATAATTGTTCCCCCTCGAAGGAAGGCTGCTACTAACCACGACCACTTACAATGGTTCGTTGGTTCCACCAACGGTCCGTTGTGGGGGTCGTCTGAGACAGAAAAATTTCTGGTTTCTCTGGTTTTTCATGCAATGTCTGAATTTGATCTAGGAAAGTTTTGGGGTGTTACAATATCTCCCACTTGGGATCATTCGTCCCCAAATGAAGACCAAAATTAGGAAAAGAACTAAGATTTCAAAAATTGAGGCTATGACTGATTTCTGAAGGAGTAACTGACTTTGAACTGACTTAACCGTACTAACAGAGCTGATGCAACTAGAATGCACGTAGGAAATCTAAATAAGGCTGATGAGTACAGAACTGAGTAGAGTACTGAGAAGGGATTTAATACCTGATTCTGGGTCTGAACTGGAAGGGAACAAGTGAGGGTATCTGGCCATCATGTCTGCTTCTACTTCCCATGTGGCTCCCTCAACTTGCTGATTTCTCCATAGCACCTTGACTGAAGCTATCTCCTTATTCCTCAGCTTACGAACCTGAGGGTCAAGGATCTGGACTGGTACCTCCTAATATGTAAGACTATCCTTTATCTCCACATTATCCAAGGGCACTACTGAAGTTGGATCACCGATGCACTTCTTCAGAAGTGACACATGAAAAACTGGGTGTACTGCTGCTAGTTCTGAAGGTAACTCTAGCTCATAGGCCACCTTACCAATCTGTATCAGAATCTTATAGGGTCCCACATAACGTGGACTAAGCTTTTCCTTTTTCCCAAATCTCATCACCCCTTTCATGGGTGAAATCTTCAGGTATACCCAGTTGTAATCTGCAAACTCCAACTCTCTTCTCCGCACATTGGCATAAGATTTTTGATGGCTCTGAGCTATTTTCAACCTTTCTCGAATGAGCTGAGCTGAACTTTCTGCATTGCCTCATGCACTGAGTCTGGCCCTATCAAGGTAGTTTCACCAACTTCAAACCACCCTATAGGGGATCTACACATTCTACCATACAATGCATCAAATGAATGCTGGAATGGTAGTTGTTGTTGTACGCGAACTCGATAAGAGGCAATGGTCATCCCAATTACCCTTAAAATCAATTGCGCACGCCCTCAACATATCTTCTAAGGTTTGGATGGTCTGATCAGCTTGGCCATCAGTCTGCGGGTGAAAGGCTGTGCTGATCTTGACCTGGGTACCTAGTCCTTTCTGAAAAGACTTCCAGAAGTGAGAGGTGAATTGGGTACCTCTGTCCGAGATAATGGATAAGGGAACCCCATGAAGTCTGACGAGCTCCCGAATATAAAGTCTAGCATAGTCCTCAGCTGAGTCTGTAGTTTTGACTAGGAGGAAGTGAGCTGACTTAGTCATCCAATCTACTACTACCCAAATCAAGTCATGCTGCCGTCGAGTCCGGGTTAAACTTGTAATGAAGTCCATATTTACTTCTTTCCACTTCCAAGTGGGTATAATGATATCTTAAGTGATGCCTCGGGGTCTCTGGTGTTCTACCTTGACTTGCTGGCAGTTCGGGCACTGTGCTACAAATTCAACAATATCCCTTTTCATGTCGTTCCACCAGTAAATATCCCGCAAGTCGCGGTATATTTTAGTAGCACTAGGGTGAATAGAGTATCTCGAGCTGTGTGCCTCGGCCAGTATGTGCTGTCTCAACTTACCAATATCTGATACACATAACCTGCCCTGGAATGGAGAACCCCATCTCCCCCTTGGGAGAAAGCTTCTATCTCTTTTCTGATGACTGCTTCCTTAAGTTTAAGTAAAATGGGATCCTCATCCTGTCTGGATTTGACTTCGACTACCAAGGATGAATCTGACCCGCTTTTCATCACCACGCCACCTTCAGCTGAATCCACCAACTGCACCCCTAACCAGGCTATGATGTGTTGTGGATTTACAGCACTATTGTCACTCAAAACTAAGAAAATAGCGTGGACTTATGTGTATTTATGTGGGTATATGGCACTTTTTCTTTGATTTCGGGATAAATGGGTGTTGAAACAATAAATTGCAAAAGGCAAAAAGTGCAGTCCACAGTACAATCTGTAGGATGGACCTACGAGTCGTACTGAGGGTCGTGATAAGAAGATGAAAGTTTAACCTAGAAGACTGATCCCACGAGACTTGTCACAGATCGTACCATGATGGTACGAGTCGTGGTAAGCCAGTCGTGATGAAATCCAGAAGAATTGCATAGGAGGCTGATTCTCAGTACGAGAGGATCCTACGACCCGTGAGATGAAGATACGAGTCGTACCATACCGGTCGTGGTGAAGTTCAGACAAAGTTCAAAGTATTAGGATCAAGCCATGGGTGTAAGGTACGAGTCGTAGGATGTAGGTACGAATTGTACCTTGGGCCAACACTTAGGCAAAATTCAGCCAACACTTCAAGCCACGAGTGGATGCCACGGTCCATGAGAAGCCCTTACAAGTCGTAGAAGGACCCGTGACGAGCTCGGCGACACATATGGAAGGCAGACCTGTTAGTTTAGGAAAAGGATTCTTGTGTCTCTATAAATACGCTTTATGTTTTATTTTTGAGAGAGGACGACGAATAGACTTAATTTTGGCAGAAAAACATTATAGTAAGCGATTTACATCATTGAAAGAGAGAATTGAGGTTGTTCAACCTTGTGATCAACCTTTTCTTGAACTCATATTGTTCTTACTACTTGTTATTCAAGATTTTGCGGATTAATTGAAGGAATCGTTTTTCTCAATTATCTTTGTAAGTATTGTTTTATGTCTTCAATCATGAACACAATTCAAAACCTTGCAACTATGAGAGGCTAAAACATCCATAGCTAGGATTATGGGAACCATGATGGATTAACAAGCTAGGGTTGCACAAAATGATTCAAAAAACCAATACTAATTACTTATATTGTAGTCTCTTCATCATCAATGATTCTTAGCAGTGCGGAACATTAGGAAGTGCCCGAATTCTTTACTTGCTTTGATCGAAGAGGTAGAAATTAGGAAAAGAGAATTACAACAGAGCCTTGATCTTGATAATCATTGTATTAATTTGAGTTGTGGTCGCAGGATAGTTATATCTGGAACTTAGTGATAACTGTTAGATTGCAAAACTCATGAGACTTGGTCGAGTAATAGAGGATAATCATTCAATAGGGATTGGTCGATCGTTTGAATGAACCTAAATTATCAGTTCTGTAAGTAAGTATTGGTAAAGATCACGAGTGTATACCCAAAGCTGTTATGAACCCGTGGGGAACACAAACCCTAGTTATCCTTTAATTATTGATTTGAAGATATAATCTTGACTGCTGTTTATTTTTATTATTGATTTTTATTAGAATCCCCCCATTGTGAAGCAACTACCATATGAGTTCATCTACCGATTGTAATCTAGATCTTCCATATTCCCTGTGGGATCGGCCCCAACCTCTAAGTTGGGTTCTTTATTGACAACGTCCACTTCATAATTCAGTTGGAAGTGCGGTTTGAGCGTTATCAAAAAGTGGCGTCGTTGCCGGGGAATACGGCTAAGACTAGGTTATTAACTTGTATTTGACTTGTTGGTAGTTACTTTACTTTTTATGTTTTTTCCTTTATTTTTAGTTTGTGATTTCCTCAGATTTTCATCTAGGGATAAATCCTCCACTCAAACACTTAAAGATGGAACATGATGAGCTGCCAACCTTAGTGGAAGGAATTGTGACTAATGATACTTTGGCAACTGAGATAATAAATTATAGAGATAATAGGCAAAGAATAAAATTGTATCTGGGAGATGAAGATGAATTGAAAATAGTGGAGTAAATATACCTTGATGATACCTGAGAAGTCACAAAAGTAACGTCGTGCCGCGATGTTAAATCAGGCGCTGCATGAGAGGCAACCCATGGAAGGCGAAGTCTGAGTAGCCATAGGTATGTCCTTTTTCCTACATGCTTATATTTTATGCTTCGGAGAAGAAGCTCATTTTTTAAAAGGGGGGGGGGTGTACTTGTATTTTTGGAATTTTTGTTCGTCTGAGGGTTTTTCTTGCTGTGTTTATTTTCCCTCAGGCATGCTATCTAGTAGAATCGGCATGTGTTAGGATTTTTGTTTTTAGTCGTGATTTTTGTTTGATTAGAAAGTAACTTAGGAATACTCAACCAATGGATATGCACTAGTTTTGTTGTTTTTGAAAAAATTGACCCTGCTTAAAAAATTTTGCTATGTATTTGTGACAACAATACATGATTTCTATGGATCGTTTTATGTTGTTTAGTTATTAATAGTGATAGTCTTGTTAATCCATGTATGAACCAGACAAGTAAAGTAAAAATAGTTCATGTACCATGTGTGAGTGAGGTCGTAGTATTTATTGCGGTATCTTGTTGAAGATCTAGAACTTGCCTAGTTGGTCCCTGCATAGGTTAAGGATGGTTGGTTAGGATATGATCCTAGGCTATTTTTGTTTTAGCTCACTTTTAGACTATATTGACCTACCAAAGTTTCATGAATCCCTTGATCCCAAGTTTTAGCCTTAATAGACCATATTTCTTTGATTTACCTGTTAACCGTACCCATTTGTTTATAATAAATCTGTTTGGCCCTGGTCCTTCCTTGGATGTTGTGAACCTAAATATAAGCAAAATGATTAAGTTGAGGGTGGCTAGAGTAGGGGGTGCATAAATGGTGGGAGCGGGAAAAAAGGAAAGAAAAGAAAAAGAAGAGAAAAAATGGTGAAAAATAAGGTGTGGTGAGGTGAAAAAGTAAAAAGCTGAAAATTTGAGAATATTGAAAAAGAAGAATTCAAAAGAGCTTGAAATTGTTGAAAAATGTGAAAAATCACCTCACCCATGCAAATATTCTTAAAATGGGAAAAAGGGAAGCAAAGAAGACAAAAAGAATGAAGGGTGAAATAGAAAAATGGTGTAGCCAATGGATGTAGTGCCAAGAAAGGGATAGTCACTCATAAAATCTTTCATCTTTATCATGTCAAGCCCTAAGCCTACATTACAAGCCATATCAAGTCCTATAGTGATCTTAATTTGACCATCTAACAAACCAAAGCAGAGAAAATAAGGGCAAGCCTATGGAATCTGATACATAATACTTGCATTTCTTTGAGAGAGTGAGTGCTTCATTTGCCTAATCCAATGTTTCATTTGATACTTCATATTAGAGTGGGGACTTCAATTTTGTGAGGGTACATGGATTCTGTTTGCTTTTACCATTGGTCTGTGTGAAACACATAGGTGATGACTTGATTGCTTGTTGATAGTTAGACAACATGTCTTGATCCCTGTATATGATGTTTTGATGTTTCTTGCAATGCATTAGCTGATGATGTTTCATGAGGAAGGGTCAATAGAGTTTGTATATAGAGTGCACAAATTTGTTTGAGTTTTGACTGTAGTATCTTAAGTTTATTTTCTAGTTGAGCGTCGTGTTTAGTTTTTCTTTTTCTTTTCCTGAGGACATGCAAAAGTCTTAAGTTAGGGGTGTTGATGTGCTGTGGATTTACAGCACTTTGACGCTCAAAACTAAGAAAATAGCATGGACTTAGGTGTATTTATATGGGTATGAGGCACTTTTTCTTTCATTTCAGGATAAATGAGTATTGGAACAATAAATTGCAAAAGAAAGCTAAAAGTGTGAAAAAAAAGGCAAAAAGTGTAGTCCACAGTACGATTCATAGGATGGACCTACGATTCGTACTAAGGGTCATGATAAGAAGCTGAAAGTTTAACCTGGAAGACTGATCCTACGAGACTTATCACGGATTGTACCATGATTACGAGTCATGGTAAGCTAGTCATGATGAAATCTAGAAGAATTGCACAGGAGGCTGATTCTCAGTACGAGAGGATCCTATGACCCGTGAGATGAAGGTACGAGTCATACCATATTGGTCGTGGTGAAGTTCAGACAAAGTTCAAAGTATCAGGATTAAGTCATGGGTGCAAGGTACGAGTCGTAGGATATAGGTACAAATCATACCTTGGGCCAACACTTAGCCAAAATTCAGCCAACACTTCAAGCCACGAGTCGATGCCACGGTCCGTAAGAAGCCCCTATGAGTCGTAGGAGGACCCGTGACAAGCTTGGCGACAGATATGGAAAGCGGTCATGTTAGTTTAGGAAAAGGATTCTTGTGTCTCTATAAATACGTTTTATGTTTTATTTTTCAGATAGGACGACGAATAGAGGATGAAAAATAGACTTAATTTTAGTAGGAAAATATTGTAGTAAGCATTTTACATCATTGAAAGAGAGAATTGAGTTGGTTCAACCTTGTGATCAACCTTTTCTTGAACTCATATTGTTCTTGCTACTTGTTATTCAAGATTTTGCGGATTAATTGAAGGAATCGTTTTTATCAATCATCTTTGTAAGTATTGTTTTATGTCTTCAATCATGAACACAATTCATAACCTTGCAACTATGAGAGGCTAAAACCTCCATAGCTAGGGTTGTGGGAACCATGGCGGATTAACAAGCTAGGGTTGCATAAAGTGATTCTAAAACCAATACTAATTACTTATATTATAGTTTCTTCATCTTCAATGATTCTTACTGGTGCGCAACGTTAGGAAGTGCCCGAATCCTTTACTTGCTTTGATCTAAGAGGTAGAGATTAGGAAAAGAGAATTACAATAGAGCCTTGATCTTGATGATCATTGTATTAACTTGAGTTGTCGTCACAGGATAGTTATATCTAAAACTTAGTGATAACGGTTAGTTTGCAAAACTCGTGAGACTTGGTCAAGTAATTGAGGATAGTCATTCAATAGGGATTGATCGATCATTTGAATGAACCTAAGTTATCAGTTCTGTAAGTAAGTATTGGTAAAGATCACGAGTGTATACCCAAAGTTGTTATGAACCCATGGGGAACACAAACCCTAGTTATCCTTTAATTATTGATTTGAAAATATAATCTTGACTGCTGTTTATTTTTATTATTGATTTTTATTATATTCCCCCCATTGTGAAGTAACTACCATATGAGTTCATCTACCGACTGTAATCTAGATCTTCCATATTCCCTGTAGGATCGACCCCAACCTCTAAGTTGGGTTCTTTATTGACAACCTCCTCTTCATACTTCAGTTGGAAGTGTGGTTTGAGCGTTATCAGGCTAGCCTGTGAACTTCTTTCGCTAGTTCCCTCTTGTCTTCCTCAATGTGAGCTACATTTACCACAGACCGTTTGCTTAGAGCGTCATCCACCACATTGACCTTACCCGAGTGGTACAACACACTCATGTCATAGTCCTTTAGCAGCTCCAACCACCGTCTCTGACGCAGGTTTAGGTCCTTCTGGCTGAACATATACTGAAAGCTCTTGTGATCTGTGAACACATCCACTTGAGCCTAGTATAAGTAGTGTCTCCATATTTTTAATGCGAATACCACCACTGCCAACTCCAAGTTATGAGCCAGGTAGTTCTTTTCATGGACTTTGAGCTGTCTGGAGGTATAGGCTATCACTTTGCCCCGCTGCATCAGAACACAACCAAGTCCAACTCTGGAGGCGTCACAATATACCACAAACCCATCTGTTCCTTCTGGCAGAGTCAAAACTGGAGCGGTAGTGAGTTGAGTCTTTAACTCCTGAAAACTATTCTCACACTCATCCGACCACCGAAATTTCACCTTTTCTGGGTTAACTTGGTCAGAGGAGATGCTATGGAGGAGAAACCTTTCACAAACCGTTGGTAATAGCCTGCTAAGCCGGAGAAACTCCTGATTTCAGTGGGAAAGGTAGGTCTGGGACAATCTTTCACTTCTGCAATCTTGTGAGGATCTACCTGTATCCCATCACCTAAGACCACATGACCCAAGAAGGTCACAGACTTCAACCAGAATTCACCCTTGCTGAACTTGGTGAATAACTGGTGATCTTTGAGGGTCTGTAATGCTAACCTTAGGTGATTGACATGCTCTTCCTCATTTCTGGAGTACACTAGAATTTCATCGATAAATACAATGACGAACATATCCAGATACTACTTGAAAACCCTGTTCATCAAGTCCATGAAGGCTGTTGGGGCGTTCGTTAACCCAAAGGACATCACCACAAACTCGTAGTGACCATACCGAGTTCTGAATGTTTTTTTCGGTATGTCACACTCCCTAACCCTTAGCTGATGGTACCCTAACCTAAGATCAATCTTGGAGAAATAGCTGGCTCCCTGAAGTTGGTCAAATAGATCGTCAATTCTGGGTAGAGGGTACTTGTTCTTAACTGTGACCTTGTTCAACTGATGGTAATCTATGCACATTCTAAGGGTACCGTCTTTCTTATGTACGAATAGCATTGGAGCACCCCAAGGAGAGATGTTAGGTCTGATAAAACCCTTATTAAGAAGATCCTTTAACTACT
Source organism: Datura wrightii (assembly GCA_035772735.1). Classification (NCBI taxonomy): domain Eukaryota; kingdom Viridiplantae; phylum Streptophyta; class Magnoliopsida; order Solanales; family Solanaceae; genus Datura; species Datura wrightii. Next base: position 13,461,138 of record JASDFA010000002.1, read on the forward strand.
CCTTCAGCTCATTAAGCTCAGATGGAGCCATTTTGTAAGGAGGGATGGAGATGGGTTGAGCGTCTGGGAGGAGATCTATTCTGAAGTCTATTTCTCGTTCAGGGGGAACTCCGGGAAAATCCTCAGGAAACACATCTGGGAACTCGCTAACAACTGGAACTGACAGAATGGCTAGGGTCTCAGAGTTGGAATCCTTGATGCGAACCAGGTGGTATAGGCATCCTCTGGAAATGAGTTTTTGAGCCTTAAGGTAGGAAATCAACCTACCTTTAGGTGCTGAGTTGCTACCCGGCCATTTTAATACGGGCTCATTTGAAAATTGCAACCTGACAACTCTAGTTCTGCAGTCGACTGAGGCATAGTAGGGATGTAACCAATCCATGCCGAGAATAAGGTCAAAGTCGACCATGTCTAGTTCTATGAGATCAGTTGGAATTACTTTATTCAGGACTGAGACTGGGCACTTTCTATACACCCGGTTGGCTTTAACTGACTCGCCAACTGGGGTGAAGACTGAGAATGGTTCTAAGAGGACCTCTGGACTTATATTGAATTGAACTGTTATATATGGAGTCATGAACAAAAGAGTATCTCCTAGATCTAAGACGGCATATATGTCTAGATGGAAGAGACGTAACATACTAGTAACTACGTCAGGTGAGCTTTCCTGATCTTGACGAGAAGGTAGAGCATAGAAACGATTCTGGCGCGAACCACCATCTGTACATGATGAGATGGCCTGCTGAGTTGGTCAACCTGCTGGAGCTGCTGAGGTAGTGGATTGTGATCTCCCTCGCCCTGCTGACGGGCACTCTCTAAGTCGGTGTCCAAGCTATCCACATCCAAAACAGCCCTCTCTGCCCTGTAGACACTCTCCAGGATGATTCTTTCCGCACTTAGGGAAAACTGGATACCTGTTCCCTGTACTGTGAGCCTGAGACTAAGTGCCAGATGACCCACCCCTCTGATCCTGACAGGACCAAAAGGTTGGGGCGGTGACTGAACTAGGTGCTGGGGCCCTCTACTGTTGTTGCTGCTATGGGCGACTACTACTGCTATACCTCTGATGGCCAAAATCTAAATGGCCAGTTCTTTCCCGCTTGTTCTTTCTCTCCATATCCTTCAGCTTTTCATCCTCAATTTACTGGGCATAAACAATTAGGCTAGAGAGGTCCATGTCCTTGATCAGCATCGCGGTCCTGTACTCCTTGAGGAACAGATTAGATACTCCATTGACGAACTTCAGCATGGGAGCCCTTGGCACAACAACCATCTCTGGAGTATACTTTGATAACCTGGTAAACTCTAGAGCATACTCCTCCACTATCCTGTTGCCTTATCGCAGGTTCATAAATTCTGCCATCTTCGCCTCCCTCAGCTCCTGGGGGAAAACCAATCCAAGAAAGCCGTGGGGAACTCCTCCTACTCCACCGGTCTTACTCCCACTGGTCGCCCCTCCTTCCACTGCTCATACCAAACCTGGGCTACCCTTTTAAGCTGATAGGTAGCCAAGTCAGCACTCTCGGAGGATCTGACACCCATAACGCGGGTAATTTTACTGACCTCATCTGACAACTCTTAGGGATCCTCCCCAACCTTTATTCCGTGGAAATTCGGAGGATTCATCCGAGTAAGATCTCGTACCCGAGCAGTTGTCGCGGACCCATTTGTGTTCACCAGTACCACCTGCTGATTCACTTGATTGGTCACGGTTTGAGCCAGTAACTGAATGGCCACTCTAAACTCTGTGGTAGAAACTGAATCATCTTGAGGAGCTACCGGGGCTGGTGGGGTAGGTCTATTGGCATTTTCGGCCCTCTTTCCGTTACCGCGCTTGGGAGGCATGGTTCACTGAAATGAAACAGAGCACGAATTAGAAGAACATTTCTGGAATTGAACTTTGACGCATGATAAAGAATATGAACAAAAGGGAGTTTCCCTAATAACATCTCGTAGCCTCCTCGTCATAAGTGTGGAGCGCTTAACACCCATGAAAAGGACTCTACTCGATACGTCTTTCAGACATTCCAAGGATACTCTAAACCCAGGGCTCTGAAACCAAGTTTGTCATGCCTCGAGGCTACACCCTGGACGTAACACGGTACTTGAAGCCACAAGTGACCCCAAGTCAACCCCTAGTCTATCATTCACTAGCATTCTGAGTAAACATGCACAGTGGAACTTTTAAATAAAATCATAAAAAAACATTTATGAAAGACAAGTCTGAAAATATAAAGTTCAAAACACTTGAGTAATACTAATAAATCTGAAAATCATGTCTGTCTGAAAGCCATCTAACTGAGGAGTTGCTAGAACAAGCCCCCAGCTAACTCTAAGTTTAACTAAAACTAATATATGACTGAAAGAAAGAAATAATGCTCTCGAATGATGAGGACTCACACTTAAATTATGTGTCCTATGGGGGTTTTCTGAGACAGAAAATTTTTTGATTTCGGTGATTTTTCATGCAATAACTGAATTTGATCTAGGAATGTTTTGGGGTGTTACAATTTAGAAAAAAGGATCCGAATCTTTGTAGAAAATGTCTAATTAACCAGCTCCACGAAAATGAACCTTTTAAAAATGCATTAAAAGTATATTCGATATAAAGAAAAATATTTTCTAAAAGAACAAGACATTTCTTACGTATTTTCTTGTGTAAGATAGGCAAGTAAAAGATACTATCCTAAAAATATTTATAACATTTATATGTATCTAAGACAACTACGAACATGAGAATGAATATGAGGTGTAGGTAAAAGGAAATGGACCTAGTGGGTGAGGGGGTGCTTGGCAGGCGGATTGAAGTTTGGTCAGATGTTTAGTATGTCAATTAAATTATACTCATGGAAGACCTTGAAGTTCTGCTTCCTTGACAATTGGATAGCAATCAATGAAGCCACAGGCAGCACATCATAGCATAGAAAGCAAACTCAAATATAGTATCATGGACAGGTCTATAAAGATCCACTACTTCGGCTTCAACCTATAATTATTGGGTATATCAAGAATTAAATTCACTTGCCAAATCAGTGCCAGCTAGTTCTTTATCATAATCCCATTCTTGTTTTCAACAATCAAAATAAAAATGAGTTCAAAGTTATTAAAATGATGCCCAACCAACAATCTTTAGACATTCATCATTGAGTTCCTCCTGCACTCGGACAACATGTCCATGTAGAACTGACACTTGCCAATGTCATTTCCAGAGCTATTAATGCACTGCAAGTTGAACCACAAACAACGGCATCATCAGAATCTTCTTGTGAAGACAAGATAGGTCATGCTGACTTGAAGACTAAACGATCAATTTCCACTTTACATATTATAGTAGTTAAAAGGTGTGAAATTAACACTTACATCTTGGAATGCTTTAGTGTGCACACTGTAAGCATCAGAACTTAACACGACTTATTATGGGTGTTGGAGCTGCAGTTGCCTCAGCAATGACAGTTTCATGTTGAATAGTGCATGGACCCATGAAAGCATCTACAGCCTTGTGTGCCACAGCATTTCCAGTCCCAAAGGCCATCCCTATAAAACATAATTATCACGCTTTAAGCAACTTTGCCCAACAAAATATAATTGAAAAACTGTTGATTTAAGTTTTTTACACACTGCGGGATATAGTCATACCTTTAGCTATAGTAGAACCAATACCACCAAGCATGGAATCCACCACCACTACTTTGCATGGGAGTTGGGGGAGGAGCATGGTGTACTGCCACAAATTGAGATAGAATATGAAAATGCACGAGCAAAGGAAGGAAGATCAAACCACACCGACCAAATGACAAAAATAAGTTGCCAAGAGATAAAATCTGACAATCAAATAAACTAACCTAGGGAAGGAGCAGGACGAGGGGCAGCACGAGGAGTAGATCTTCCTAAACAACATCAAAAATCATCAACCCCAGAAGAAAGACGGACAAAAAAAATTCCCTTTTCTGCCTATAGAAAACAGCAAAACTACTCTACTAATTACAACAACAGACTATAACACAAAGGCTAAAAAGTGTCAAATACATATAAATGGAGAATTAAGATGAACTAGAGAAACCAACTAACACAAATATAATATTACACAATTGGATGAAAATAGTATTCCAAAGAAAACTACAACAAATTAATACCTCAATCCTATACATTGAACAGGAAGAACGGTACATTAAAATAAATTCCTATCATTGAGGTTTTAAGCAATTTTGTAGGCACTCTACCTGTATTCTTTAAGAAATTCATTCTAAATTCCGTCCCTTTTAGCAATTATCGAATCTCATGTCAAACTTTTTGGTCTAACACCCAATACACAGATCAGAAGACACAACTAAAACTATAAACTTCATCCACATAATCCAAAAATAAACATTGGCTCTTCTATGAAAATGCTAATGCAAAGAAACAATGCTACAATTAGCTTCTCAATACAATTGAACTTTGTTTTCTTCTCAATCCGAAAGTCTAAAAATACAATCAACCCTAGCATAAAGGAATTCCAAGTTTCACCTCACATAAGAAAAATTGAGATTATTTAATTGTCACATGATTAAACCCATGAAAAATAACTATTGATAATAGTTAAATAAGCTCTGATTAAGGCACCAAATATCATACCAATATTTAAACCTTCTACAGTTTTCTTCATTACATAAGCATATTTACAAGTTAAAAGAGAAGAAAATACGTATCTAGTCCGTAGCAAAAAGAATGAGGGGGTTCAAACTTCCTAATTTGTTTTTTTAACACAAAAACTACAGTTTTTTGTTTTCAAAATAATTTTTCATTTTATTTTAAAATCAGTTTTTTGGTTATAAAATTTTCAAATCCAACTTGGAGTTGGATTTCAAATTTGGAAAAATGCTCCAAAAATATTTTTCAAACAAACACAACTCCATATTCATCTTTTAATTCATAAATTTTGAATAAAGTGAAAAATATTTGGAACTTTTGGCCACACGCCTACTTAAAATTTATAACTACTATAATCACAACAACTTTTAAGTAGTATGATCATTCTTTTTGGGACGTAGGGAATAATTATTACCGTCATAAAAGCATATAAACTCAAATAGAAAGAAAAATCAAAACTTTATGATGAATCAAGTCAGTTGCCTCCAAGTACGAAGTCAACACAATGAATAAAAATGGAAAGAAGATTAATCCTTGGATTTACTATAAAGGAAATTCGTTTCCCTTTCAATTTTCAAAAGTAACAAACACCAGAAAATCGACAGAAGAAAACCCTAAAAAAAGGAAATAGATGAGCAACGTGGAATGTAGATCTAAATTAAAATTGAAAATATAGAAGTGAATTGAATACCAAAGCTTCGGCGAGGCATGATTTTTGTATAGGGGCGACAAAAACCTAGAGTAAGAGAACTTGGATCACAAAAAACCCTAGAAATGCAGAGAGATATGTAGATGACAATGATTTCTTCCTAACACACATATATATTGACATTCATGAGTTTCAGTAAAGTGTTATGTGTCAGTATTTTAATGGTTGATGTGTCATTAATGGAATGAAATCGGTGCTCAAGTTCACGCGAGGATGATGGAGGTCACCGCCTTTGATTTGGCTGGGTTTCCAAAAAATGTTTTATTTGATGCCTCCACTAAACACCCAATACATTTTTTTGTCAAATCTCATAGACAGTAACCTCTCACATACTTTTATTAGATTTAGGGGTCGCTTGGGGGAAAATAAATTTTTTGAGATTATTATTTCACTTTTAATTTGAAATAAAAATACTATAATAATTTTTAAATAACTAATTCTGAAATATGTCTCTTCATTCCGGTAGGGGTAGAGAACTATTGTCGCTGTCTTGGCTGTGATATCGAAAGCTCTGGGAAAGTCGAAATAAGAGAGCACTCACCTTGGGGTGGGCTTACTACTTAGATGCTTTCAGTAGTTATCCAAATCTACACTTGACAACCAAGCGTTTACTATAAGTACGATAACTGTTACACCAGAGGTGCGTCCTTTTTTATCCTCTCATACTAGGAAAAGGTCCTCTCAATGCTTAACCGCCCACACCGAATATGGACCTAACTGTCTCATGACATTATGAACCCAGCTCACATATCGCTTTAATGGGCAAACAACCCAACCCTTGAAATACACCATAATCCCATCTTGCAAAGAGCCAACATTGAGGTGTCAAACCTTTCCGACGATGTAAGCTCTTAGGAAAGATCAGCCTATTATCCCTAGAGTAACTTTTAATTATCCGTTGAGTGTCGGTCCTTTCACTCGGGACCGTTGCATCACTAAGGCCAACTTTTATCTCTGCTCAATGAGTGGGTCTTGCATTCAAGCTCCCTTCTATCTTTTCACTCGAGGGCCAATCTCCGTCCGACCTGAGAAGACACTTGCATTCCTCCATTACCTTTTGGGAGTCCTACGTCCCATAGAAACTGACTACCTGAGACGGTACCTCGCCCCCCCCCCCACACACATATATATATATATATATTCTAATATATAGAAGTGGCTTGGGAAGCAGCTGGTCGTTGTCCTGCCAACTTGCTGCCCCAGGGTTATTTTAGTCATTTTATATTGAATTCTTGCACGCCTAAAGTCACCGCCTCTATCACTTCCTAACTACTTGTTGTTGTTGACAGCCACCGCCTCTATCACTTCCTAATCTACTTGTTGAGAGTGGTTAAATGTGCAGGAGAAGATAATATAATAATCAAAAATGAGCATTTGGGTTCTCTGTTTCTTCGACTGGTTAAGAAGTTACTCAACGAATTAATGTTACTTGTCTCACTGTTATTGTTACAGGTTTGTAGCTTCTCTTTTCTGAGTTATTCTCTTTCTATTTAATACCTATTTTCTTAATTTAATATTTGATTTTGTGATTTTCTTTTGGTTGCTTGGTAGAATAAATTTTGTTTGTTACCCTTCTTGATTTCATGTTTTCCATCATATTACTTCGCAAAATCCCGATCTTGATTCTTGTGTATATAGATTCACCTCAAATCTACTTGGTCTTGGAGGAACTTCTCGGCATCCTTCGATTATATTTAGTTTTGATTCTGTGAATTATTTTTTCTACAAATCTATTTTTTCCCCCAGTTTTGATTTTGCACTTCAGATTTCTGGACTGAAAGAGAGCAATTTTATATATTTTTGGAAAAAGAGATAAAGAAGAAATCAGGAGAGGAAAACTTAGTGTAGATAGTTACAAAAATCTATTACCGGTTTGTACGCCATATGTGAATTCACCTCAATGCTAAGAAAGAGAGTAATGTATGTTGAGAATTCTCCACTGATGACACAGGCAGCTCAATGTGTAATTGCTGATATCGTTTCAAAAGGATTTATATATAATTGAAATAAATTAAGATGAGTATGGGTATCATACACAATAACAAACTTTATGTGTTACTCATTCATGTATTAGAAAGATATTCTTATTTTTTTAAAAGAAATAATATTTGGTCACCTGTAAAATAATTAAATATATGTTTTGCTTACATAGAAGAATACATTTACCAATTTTTTCTTAATAGAATTCAAGTTGCTCCTTTCTATTAGTCTTCCTGCATAAAATAACCAAGAAAAAGGAAAAAAAATGTTAAGAGAAAAGTGAATAAATTAACCGACTAGGGATTCTCTTAGTTGAAAGGAAAATGGGTAGTTTATTACTCTATAAGAAAGTTGAAAGTTGTAGTTACAACAGCAAACTACAAACAAAGCACAGATGACAAAGAACCAAGAAGCAAAAGAAAAAAAATAAAAAATGTAAGAACAGTAAAGTTGGAAGCTTTTTTTCTTTACTCTTTTTACATTTCTTTTACCAAATTGAAACACAAACATTAGCACCGATCTCAAAAGTACAGCTTACCCAAAATTTTTAAAATTATAAAATCGTGATGTGTTCAGCTCCTTATATACAAATAAGTATCACGTACCTTGATTCTAGTCACAAGTATCTGTTCCTCGCTAAAGGACTTTTTTATTTGAATAATCTCAACCAATTTTTTAAAAAAATTTAAAACTTCTATTTATGAAAATTACTAAAATTATATTATCATTTCTGTTATTGTAATAAGTGTAAAACTTCAAAACAATGTTGATCAACTTACTCCCGTAGTTACATTAACTGCTTTAGGTTTTTCATTAAAATTTTCAGCTTACTTATGAAAATAATGGACAAATTTGAAGATTCTATATAAACATACCTTCTCTTAAGTTGTGAATCTTTGTATCGTTGTTAGAAATTTCACACTGAAAATGTATATACTCTTTTGCAATACAGATGCCGACAGATAAAAAATCAATAATTCCAAGTTGTTGCTTTCAAAAAAGGAAACATCATTACTCAGTAGAGAATTTCTAAAATCAACCTCAGGAGACATGATTTATATGCACAATTGTCACCTAAAAAAAAAGAGATGATTTTATCGAAGCGGCGACGAAAAAATCTTAAATCAGTAAGTCCCACTCTCTTGGCTAACTGTGCTGGGGAAGCATTATGTTCTGAAGTTTGTGTTAAGTTACGTTGATAAAAAGCTCTAACGATAGGAGAGTCATCTTTCGCTACCAAAAAAGGTTAGACAGTAAAACAATGCAACTTAAGTATATACAGTTATCTATAATGTTTATGATTTTACTTACATATGTTTTCTTAACATTAAAGATGATTTTTCTACTGTGGTCACCAATACACCTAGCACCAACAATCCAATAGTGGACTTTGACAAAGGAAAAAATATAATTGAACACTTCGCTTTATTTGAAAAAGGTTAGTTATAATCAAAATGCTATTCCAACTTTAATTTATCATAAATATTTCATATATTATGTAGATTGACTACTTATTAGGTTCAACATCAAATGCTCCTGCTAAAGCATTATATTCTCGATATAAAGCTCTAATAATAGGAGAGTCATCTTTCGCTATCAAAAAAGGTTAGAAACTGTGTATAACGTTTATGATTTTATTTATATATATTCTATTAATGTTAACCATGATTTACCTTCTGCAGTGACTGATACATCTACCGTGAACAACCTAACCATGAGCTTAAACAAAGGAAAGAATATGAACGAGCACTTCACTATATACGAAATTTGTTAGCTATAATTAAAATTTCATTCCAACTTAAATTTACCAAAAAAATTGTCACAATTTAAATCTATCAAATATACTTCTTATATATTAATTAGCTTGATTACTTATTAGGTTCAACATCAAATGCTCTGACTAACCAACATCATCCAACAGCGATATCAATTGTCCCAAAAAAGGTTAGTCTTAGTCTAATATTTAGACAATATTTACATATCTTTTATTTACAATAAATGTGATATATTCTTGCAACCGATATACATAGGTTATAGATCAAAAATAGTAGGTTGTTGTAATTTTAAGCAGTTACCCTATGATGCAAGTATTCTAAAAATCGCACCAGATTGTAAATATTGTCGAGCAAAAAGATTTGAATATGAACCACCGAGATTTTGTTGTAGCAACGGTTCGATTAAGTTGACATCGTATAATATGCCTAATGAATTATTGAATCTCTACTTAGGTAATACTGAAGAATCTAAACACTTTCGTACATACCTTAGAATCTATAATAACATGTTTGCATTTACTTCACTTGGAGTGAACTATATCAAAGAGCTAGCAAAAAACAATCATGGTATTTATACATTTAAAGTGCAAGGACAAATGTATTCTTTTATAAATGATTTAGTTCCATTAAATGAACAACCAAGAAATTTACAATTGTATTTTTATGATGACAACACAGAGATGTTGAATCGAATGGTTTCCTCAACTATACTCAGACAAACAGTTGTTGAGAAATTAATGGGCATTCTAAAGATAAATCCTTATTGTATTTTCTTGAAATCTCTGATACATATCCCTGAATTGTCAAACTTTTATATTGCATTGAGGTGTGGATCTGATTTAGGTCAGCGGTATATAACCTACCTATTGAGCCAGAAGTGGCAGCATTATGGCTAGAACAAGAAACAAACAATAATAGTTTTTCACCGCATATCCGAATTTATACTCATAGTAATAAGAACCAATTAGTAAATTACTATTATGGTTGCTATGATCCTTTACAGTATCCACTTTTATTTCCTTATGGTGAAAATGGATGGCATTATGGTATTCAAAAGTTGTATTTTCAGAAAATAAATTAAGAAAACAAAAGAGAGCTTATTACAAAAATGAAGAGCTTCCAAGTTTACCTAATATGTGTTCAATTGATAGACTGCTTGATATGGAGCTGAAGTTTTGCAAAAAGGAAAACAAAAAAGGGATAATGTTTCTTGTCGTGAATACTATTGTTACGAACTTCAAATGAGAGATAATGAGAAAAACGAAATCTTGGACTCAGTTAGATTGTTTCAACAATACTCAGTTGATGAATTCATAAAACTAGAAACTCAAAGTTTAGATTTTGCATCCTTTAATCAGGATTTATTTTGAATTGATATGCTGCAAGGAGTTCTTGATATTCTAAGACTGGGTGAAACAGAAGCCTCTAAGATAGAAAAAAAAATTTCTTCCAACCAGTTTTACAGGTGGTCCAAGAGATATGCGTCAACGTTATATGGACGCTATTGCGTTAGTACAACATTTTGGAAAGCCCGATATATTTCTAACTATGACATGTAATTCTTGGCTAGAAAAAAAATACATGCTCCCAACAAATGAAGCTCAAAATAGACCTGATTTAGTTGGCCATGTATTCAAAACGAAGGTAGAAGAGATGAAGATAGATATACTAATAGAAATATATTTGGAAAAGTTGCAGCTTTTAGGTACACGATAGAATTTCAAAAACGAGGTCTTCCCTATTCTCATTTTCTTATTATACTTAGCGATGACTACAAATTATTGACACCTGAGGCCTATGATAAATTTATTTCTGCTGAGTTACCTGATCTTCGTACAAATCTTTATTTATATAAACTTGTTATTAAGCATATGATGCATCATCCTTGTGGTCACTTGAATCCTACAAATTCTTGTATGAGAAAAATCGGAAAGTATAAATTTAAATACCCAAAGAACTTCACTGATGAAACAACAAAAGGAAACAAATCATATCCAATTTACAAAAGATGAAATACTGGTAAATTTGTCAAAGTCAGAAAATAATTTCTGGATAACTCATGGGTTGTTCCTTACAATCCTTATTTGCTATGTAAATATAACAACCACATAAATATAGAATTTTGCTCTGAGATTAAAGTTTTCAAATATATATATAAATATATTTGTAAAGGGAATGATAAAATTACATTTCATGTGCATGAAGCTAATACAAATGTAGAAATTGATGGAATAAAAGAATATCAATCAGCTAGATGGGTATCACCGCCAGAAGCTATGTGGTGTTTATTCGTCTTTCCTATCAGAGAAATGTATCCAAGTGTTTACCACCTTCAATTACATCTTGATGGACAATAATTTGTCTCTTTTAGAAAAACAGATAACATAAATGGTATCGTCAAAAATACTATGATTAACAAAACAATGTTAACGGAGTTTTTCTTAATGAACGCAACAAATAAATACGCTCAAGAGCTTAATTTGTTGTATAAAGATTTTCCTCAATACTTTGTATGGTCATCTACCTACAAAATGTGGACTAGACGAATACGTGGTAAGGTTATCGGGCGTGTTGTAATATCTCATCCAATAGAAGGATAAAGATATTATCTTAGATTATTATTAATAAATGTAAGAGCACCAAAATCGTATGGCGATCTTCTGACAGTAATGAAATAAGTTGTGAGACATTTCGAGAATCTGAGGAAAAAAGGGGTTTGTTGCATTGTGATAATAGTTTGGTTGAATGTTTATTGGAGGCCAGCTATTATCAAATGCCTTATAGTTTAAGACATTTATTTGCTACAATATTAGTATATTGTAACCCTAACAATAAAAAAGAATTGTGGGAACAATTTGAAGCTTCAATATCCGAGGACTTTACCAATTTGACAAATATTATGCCAAAAGATATTCACTTTGTTGTCTTAAATTATATTAATGACATATTACATTCTATGGGATATGATATTAATGAATTCAATCTTGTTCCAGAAACCATCACTTCTTCAAAAATAGCAAAAGAAGTGAAAGAAGTGTATTTTGAAAGAAACATTATTATAAGCGATGAAGAATTATTATGTAGAAAGAAACATTATTGTAAGCGATGAAGAATTATTGCTACATAATAAATTAAATACAGAACAGAAAATAGCATATAACATAATCCTTAAAAGAGTATTTGCCAGTAAATTAGGAGCATTTTTTATTGATGGGCCCGGTGGAAGTGGTAAGACATTTTTATATTGCGTCATATTAGCAACTGTAAGATCTAAAGGATTTATAGCATTAGCAACAGCGACTTCTGGTGTTGTTGCTTCAATTCTTCCAGGAGAACGATCATCTCATTCACGTTTTAAGATTTCAATTAATATTGATGAAAAATTTTCTTGTAACATCAGCAAGCAAAGTGTGCTAGCATCTTTAATTTGCGACACAAAATTAATTGTAGATTCTCTTTTATAATATATATTGATTCAAATATGTTGCTTGGTGGAAAAATAGTTGTGTTTGGAGGAGATTTTGGACAAATTCTTTCTGTAATTCGAAGTGGGAAAAAAGAGGACTTTATTCAAGAAAGCATATTAAACTCATAAATATGGAATCGACTTGAAAAACTACAATTATCAGAAAGTATGCACGCAAAAATTGATTCCTCTTTCTGTGAATACTTCATGCGCATTAGAAATGGAAAAGAAAATACTAACAAGGAAAACAAAATAACTATCCCAAGATCTTTCAATATTCCTTACACTACTGAAAAAGAATCATTAGATCATTTATTCAAAATAATATATCCTGATTTTCATACATCTTTTCATGATTCTAATTTTTTAACCTCCCGTGTTATTTTGACAACAAAAAATGACTTTTTTAATGAATTAAATGATAGACTCATAACTCAATATCCTAGAGATGCTAAAACATTTGTTACAATAGATGAAATTATTGAATCAAATGATCAAAGCCAGTTTGAAGATTCTTTTTACATACATTGAACCCAATTGGTTTACCTCCTTACAAATTAACCTTGAAAGAAAATTTTCCTATCATACTAATGAGAAATTTAAATCCTTGTGAAGGTTTGTTCAATGTTACAGGACTGATACGCTGTGATCTTAAGAGTCGTACTATAAGTGCTAAAATTATCAGTGGTAATTTTAAAAATACTCATGTATTTATTCCCCGAATACCTTTGTTATCTTCAGATGATGAAAAGTTACCTACCCATTAAAAAGAACACAATTTTTAGTTAGCTTATGTTTTGCCATGACAATAGATAAAGCTCAAGGACAAACATTAGATTATGTTGGAATTTATTTACGCGAGCCTGTTTTCTCTCATGGCCAATTATATGTCGCTTTATCTCGAGCAAAAAGTTCAAATTGTATAAAAATATTAATTCAACCACCTACTGCAGATAACGGTGATGATCAATCTACATATAATATAGTGTATGATGAAATCATTCAAAAAGCCCTTCTATAAGTTTGCGCCTATTTTATGTACTCAACTCTACTAAAAAAATCTTGCTTGGAGCAAGTTGGTGCAGATTGGTGCTGAAAGGACTAAAAATGTCCTTATTTTGATTAGTGATACTGCTGGTGATCATGGGGCTTTAGCTGAGCCTATTCGAAGTGCTTTCAAGTTATAATTTGGGGATGAATATAGAGTGAATCTATTTTGCTTTTTCCAGTTTACTTTGATCTTTTTCGAGTGTTCTAACAACTTGTTTGTGTCTTGCTTTTGGTTCTTGGAATTTTTTGAGTTTCTGAGATCTGCTTGCTTAGTTGTTAGAACATGTCAATAGAGTGTGCTGATCCCATGAGAATATCTAAAGATGTCAAATTTTTTATTCTCAAAATCGAAAAAATTTAATTTTTATTTTAAAATTGAGAAGTTGCTAAGTAATCCTTATTTCGGATATTCACATTATGTGTTTGATATTCAATAACGATCTTATTTTATAAGGTTTAAGAAAAATCATAATTTTAAAATTTTACTTTGTTATGGTTGTAAGAATCATTTGCCTACCAGAAGTTTTTGTTGTATTTTTGTTGGTCTTGTATTTTAGTTTGTTAATCAACTTGCCATACTCAGATAAGGACTCTCCAATTATCTTCTACATAATTTCTTGCATTTTTAAGAAAGTATGATTTTTTTTGTATCCATGAGTCATTGTAATAGTTTTGGTGGTTCTCATTGTGACATGTTTTCGATTTGATTTGCGTGTTAATTGATATGTTTAATGTGATGCTTTATTTTAGGCCAAATTTGCTTTTTTTTTCTTTCCAGTTTAGAACAATTTTTTTTTTGGGTATTTGTGCATGTTTGTTTGTTCACATATACACAACCTTCTAGACCCAATTGATATTCTTCTCAACAATTTAGGTAGTTGTGTTCTTCACAACATACCTAGACGATGTTTCTTTGTTACAGAGGAATGTGAATTATGGTGTTTGCTTTTTCAGAAAAGGCACGAAAATTTGTTTAAATACTATCATATAATTAGCACCAAAAGTGGAGGGATAAACTATTGTTTTTTGGCTCAAAGTCCCACATTGGAAGATGAGTAGACATAGGGAGGCAACCTTAGACTATAAAAGGAAGCCTCCCCCTTTTGGTTTTATCACACCAAACTTGAAGCCTTCTAACTCTTCTAGAGGCTTAGTTTATTTTCTCTCTTGTAATATTTCTTGAAGAAATATATTTGTAGTGGTGTCCGGGGATTTAGGCATAATTGGCCGAACCTCGTCAAATCTTGGTATTCTCTTTATTCTCTTTTTTGTTTCTTATTTATCATTGTTAGCCATTATTAGTTTTTCTATTGGTGGAAAAATAGCTCAAATTTCCACAACAATTGGTACCAGAGCTTTTGGTTGCGATTTCTCTTGAAATTTTAGTATGCTCAGTGGTTGCGGTTTTAACTGATCCTCCACATCAGAAAAAATTTCTTGAGATTATTTTTTTGTAAATTTGTGTTAAAATTGCTAAGTAATATATTGTCTAATTAAGTGCATGTCTAGGGAAGTTCTGTCTAAGGAAACTGGTTTTTAAGTGGGACCGTGTGACCCCTCCAGTTTTTCCTGGGAATTTTCCTGGTGCATTTTTTTGGCTAAATTATTACTGGTAATTTTTCACTTTAGAGCAAAAATGGCTGATAATAATGAGCAGACTTCGAGAGCCACAGTTTCCACTACATCAACTTCGGCAGCATCTTCGTCGTCAATTTTGACGAGATTTGCTGTGCCAAATGCAAGATTTGCGGTGGAGATTTTTGACGGTACGGGTCATTTCGGGATGTGGCAAGGTGAAGTTCTAGACGCGCTTTTCCAGCAAGGTCTAGACATTGCTATTGAAGAAGAGAAACCAGAAGAAATTGAAGAAAAAGAATGGAAGACCATCAATCGGTTGGCGTGTGGTACTATTCGCTCATGCCTTTCCAGAGAGCAGAAATATTCATTCTCAAAGGAAACTTCTGCAAGTAAGCTATGGAAGGCATTGGAGGAGAAATTCTTGAAGAAGAGCGGTCACAATAAGCACTTCATGAAGAAGAAGTTATTCCGGTTTAGTTATCAACCGGGTACCACCATGAATGATCATATTACTGCTTTTAACAAGGCAGTAGCTGATTTGAGGAACCTTGATGAAACTTTCAAAGATGGAGATCTGGCATTGATGTTGCTGTTTTCACTTCCTGAAGAGTATGAATTTATAGAAGCTATGTTACTTCATGGGAAAGGGGAAGTTTCCCTCAGTGAAGTATGTAGTACTCTATATAGTTATGAATTGAGGAAAAAAGACAGGGAGGAAAGCAAGCATGCAGAGGTGGTTGCAGAAGCACTGGTAGCAAGAGGCAGACCACAAAACCAGAAGAAAGGAAGAAGTGGAAAATCTCATTCAAGAGGCAGACCGAGTAAAGATGAATGTGCCTTTTGTAGAGAGAAGGGGCACTGGAAGAAAGATTGCCCGAAATTGAAAAATAAGGGCAAAGTTGAAAAACGCAAAGCTGTTGCAGAGTCATGTGCTGCTGAATACAGTGATGAAGATTCAGATCTTCACTGGTTGTTACAACCGCCACAAGGCAATCTGACAAGTGGTTGTTTGACTCAGCATGCAACCAACATATTTGTCATATCCGGGAGTGGTTCTTTGAGTTTAAAGAGATAGACGGTGGAGTTGTCTATATGGGCAACGAAACATTTTGTGAAACAATAGGAATTGGTTCAGTCAACTTAAAGAATCATGATGGATCAACTAGAGTTTTGACAGAGGTCAGGTATGTACCTGACATGAAGAAAAATCTCATCTCTTTGGGAGTCCTAGAATCCAAAGGATTGACGGTGACAATGCGAGATGGAGTCTTGAAAATAGTCTCTGGAGCTCTGGTGATGTTTAAAGGCACCTGGATGAATAATTTGTATTACTATGATGGTAATACAATTGTTGGGATAGCTGCAGTTGCAACTCTTGATGATGAAGGGTCAGATGCAACTAGGTTGTGAGCAGGTATATGCATGATCCTGGTAAAGGACATTGGCAAGCTGTCAAATGGATTCTACGGTATATTCGGAACACCGTGGATGTTGGGTTATTATTTGGGCAGGATAAAAAGATTGGTCAATATGTAGTTGGATATTGTGATTCCGACTATGCCGGTGATTTGGACAAACGAAGATCAACTACCGGTTATGTGTTTACACTTACAAAGGCACCGGTTAGTTGGAAGTCTACTTTGCAGTCAACAGTCGCTTTGTCTACTACAGAGGCAGAGTATATGGCTGTTACCGAAGCTGTTAAGGAGGCTATTTGGCTTCAAGGGTTGCTGAAGGATTTGGGAGTTGGTCAAAAGCACGTCAAGGTGCATTGTGACAGTCAGAGTGCTATTTGTTTAGCAAAGAACCAAGTCTATCACGCACGAACGAAGCATATAGATGTTCGACATCACTTTGTAAGGGAGATTCTGGAAGAAGGTGAAATACTACTTCAGAAGATCCAGACAGCTGAAAATCCTGCAGATATGATGACCAAGATAGTGACATCGATCAAATTTCAACATTGTATGAATTTGATCAATATTGTGAAGATTGCACATGGGTAGCACCATAGGTGCATTTGAAGACACTACTAGAGATAGTTGTGAGAGAAGATTTTGTAACTTTTGGGACTTTTTGCCAAGGTGGAGATTTGTTGTTTTTTGGCTCAAAGTCCCACATTGGAAGATGAGTAGACATAGGGAGACAACCTTAGACTATAAAAGGAAGCCTCCCCCTTTTGGTTTTATCACACCAAACTTGAAGCCTTCTAACTCTTCTAGAGGCTTAGTTTATTTTCTCTCTTGTAATATTTCTTGAAGAAATATATTTGTAGTGGTGTCCGGGGATTTAGGCATAATTGGCCGAACCTCGTCAAATCTTGGTATTCTCTTTATTCTCTTTTCTGTTTCTTATTTATCATTGTTAGCCATTATTAGTTTTGCTATTGGTGGAAAAATAACTCAAATTTCCACAACATAAACAACTAGAGCAAGGGCGGTGGTGATTGTAATTGAGCTTACAAGAAGAACCAATAAAGAACGCAATTCTCCTACTTGAAAGCTTGTGAAGTTTGATAGTTGCGGGTTTCCCTTTACCTGTTTTGGTTTTGAATTCAAAATGATTGAAGGTAGATACTTCGACCGTAAAGATGAAGCTTATGAAACTTGAATCCAAGCCTGATCAGTTTCAGACGGAATGAGACAATATCAGGTCAATAGTAATAGTTTATTTTCTTTCTCTGCATTTCACACCCTTGTACCCATTATTCTAAGTAGATATTTATTTATTGTTCATATATGTTTAAGCCTGATTTTCCTTTCATATAGTATAAGAGAACTGTATGTTTTATGCTCAAGTATGTGTGTGTATTGCCTTTCCTAAACCTCCTCCTAGAAATTTTCTATCACTTTTACATTTTTAATCATGTAGACTGGGACTGCTTATTGTAAATATTAATGTGATTGATCTTAATACCATATTATGTGGCTACATGTCATACAGAACTGTCAGAAAGTAATGACAATCAACTTATATAATTACGTCCTTGCAAATATATTATATCATTCAGTTTGCTCTTTTAAACATCAAAGAATGTCTTCTTCTCATATTTAGTTTTTATTTACCTTTTATATCTGGAAAAGGAGTTGATAGTATGTGCGTGTATGTGGCTTCCTTTTTTCCGGAACACTCAGTAAGTAATGATGGTCATTTGGTTACTTAGTCAAGAAATAAATATTCTCTTATTTATAGCTCAGTTTTTTCATGCATTTCTGTTTTAACTTTACCTGCCCAAACTGACCTTAAAGTGAAAATAATGTCATTACTATAAATAAGCCAGAAGGAGAGCTTCCTCTCATATGGTGTTTGTCCAGAGACAACCCGCCCCCGCCTCAGTTCACCGTGACACTAATAGCTTGGTTAACCAAATCTGCTTCCCATGGTTTCACCATATTTTTGGATGAAGTAAACTCCTTTTTCCCTTCTCCTATTCGTCCACATATAAATTAATTCAATTACAACTATTTATTATGAAAAATTAATTAATTATTACTATTATTAATTAATTATTTGCTCCAATGTTATTTTTTGTTATTGTTATTCGTAAACAAAAAAAAGCATTTTTTTATTCACAATGCAACTGTATTGGTTATTCCTTACATTGTATTACTTTGATTCTGCAACTGCAGCAAGGAGTCAAAATCTGATACTTCAATGAGATACTCTGATCATAAATATACTGCCATGAAAATTGCTATCAAACAACAGCATCCTTGAGACTCAAATGTCCTCAATGCAAAAGTGAAAAGATGGTACAATAAAAATACATTTGTGTATTTATCATTTGGGCCAAATTTTAGTGATTATATACGAAATGCATTTGTTTACACTTCTACAAAAATATATACTTTTCCAAGTCAAGCCAAATCTTTAGTATTTATCAAAATACAATAACACAAAATTGGCACGGGCCAACAAAAATATAGTGTGTGTGTGTATATATATATATTACTACTATATTAGAAATGGCTTGCTTTCAACATGTCTGGTTTTTGGCATTTAATTTAAAATTGAGGGTATTTTTGTCTTCTTAATATTTCAGGTTACGAGTCTCTTTAGAGGTGAATTGAACGGAGACCTCCTTATTGTTCCTCCTAAATCCGCCATCTTGCAGCAGACCTTGCCTTTTCGCTCAATCTTCTTCCCTTGCTTTCTGTGGTGTTCTCCGGCTGTACAGGTATGTGCCTCTTCTTCCTCTGTTTCTTTTTTCTTTTCCAGTGCAAATTTCTATTCTTTTTCATGTCTGAAAAATTAACAGCGTAAATATTAGGTTTCCCTTTCTCTGTTCCTACTTTCAGGGGGAGTGCTTGTGGATTTTGTTCTAATGTTTGTGCATAGGATGAGGCTCTCGCTCTTTCAGCAGGTACGTGCTTCTTTGAATTAATTTCATCCATCTTCCTCTGTTTCCCATTGTTTTCTTTTTCTTTTTTGTACGTGCTATTGTTTTTCCTCCATATGCTTTTCTTTTCTTTCTGAGATTCCTTTGGTATTGGATTTTTGCCATATTTGTTAATTCACTGTTCAATAATTGTTGTGGATTTTAATCACATGTTATTGAACTTTTTAACTGTCTGATTTTACTGACTGGAGTTTCATAATTTTGAGTTAGAATCTCAACTTTTATTCTTCTTTTTTCTTAGTTCATTTTTTCCCTTGAATTCTTTTGGGTTTTCTTCCATGTATATTTAGATAGAAATCATAATATATATATATATATATATATATATATATATATATATATATATAAATCAAGAAGTCTCTTAATCCTAAATTTCAGTGAACAATGTATTTTGTCTTCTTGCCCTGTGATTTAGTTACATATGTGGACTCACAGTACTAAAAATAGTTGTAGATTTTCTCCTTTTTTTCCTTGTATTTGTGCTAAGTCTGCACTCATACTCGAAATGGATGCAGTAGTACACTGCATGCAGGGAAATTGTCAATCTATATCTTATTAATGACATGTCAGACAGTCAGAGTGCTCGTTTCTTTCTAAAATTTATAATTATGTTTAGTCCACACTTGTACTCTAATGGATACAGTAGTTCTCGATTTGCAGGAAAACTCTCAATCTATATATGTTTAGTTACATGCGAGAGTGCCACATTTTCTGTTAGTTTCTTCGGGCTATACTGTTTTTGTACGTTTTCTCTCATGTTTTCTAGCAGCAAAAGAGAATCAAATGTGGTGAGATGAGTTTATACGTGTTTTTAGCAGAAAATTGAACAAAATGGAGAAGACAAAAAAGATGATTTCTTACTTCCCTTGTGAATTTGTTTGCTGCCGGCGGTTGAATAGGGGCATTATCTCACTTTTGGTTATGCTTTTGTATTTTCAGTTATTCAGACTAGCACCTGCAGAGTCTCTCTGCATATTCTGAAGCTTTAAAGGACAATAAGGAGGTACCTGTTGATAGCATAAAATAATTGATGTTTGGATAGACTAGGTGTTTTTAAGCTGTTCATAGTCTGAAATGCTTCTAATTCCTGCCCGCATGAGGAGGAATTCTAGAGATATTATACTATCTACAAAGATGACAAAATTGTCATCATTGAATGCTCTGCATATGTATTTATTTTTATTTGAAAGTGAGAAAAATCTATTCGGGAGAAGTTTCTTGGTTGATAGGCATAAAGATTACCTAGCATGATTCAGTAGTATTAAATGATCTACTAAAAGTTTACCAGCTTCATGCTCCTTTAAGTCCAACACTTTGTATGGCTGAAAGCATGTAACGGTGCACATTTCTGTCCATCTTAATATTGAAAAAAACTGTAGTGTGTATGTGCATATTTTACTGTTATGACTTCACCTTATCCTGTTACCTGAAAGTTGAAGATGCAACTTGTTTGTGTTTAATTGGAGTTCATGAAGTTTGTCGCTGTCATATTAATGTCTGAGGGCATTGACTTTGGTATTTTGAACCAGAAATCCTATTCCAGGGGAATCTCCATTCAATTTAAAAACGAGGAGGAAAGTAGGGCCTTCCATTGTGCATTTGAGCAATGGAAGACAGAAGTGGTTGTTCAAGGTCTGTTTTGACATGTCTTTTATTACTCTAAAAGTTAATTGGTACATCTTGTGCAGTACAGTCACATTATCTTCATTAATTTCTTCAATAATTCTTGAATTCTGTCTGAGATGTTAGTGATGACTCTTTTTTTTTTGGGAGGGGGTGGGGGGGTGGGGGGTGGGGGGATCTGCTACATGATGCAGCGTTGGTTCTTGATAATGTGGAACAGGATAAATGTTAATTATTTTAAGGATAGTGAGTGGATGTGCTTCAGAAGGAGATTAATTTTGTGTTGCCTTCTCAATTTCTATGTGATCAACTTTAATCTGCATTCTTACTGTGTGATAAGCTTAGACTGTGATTAGTAAATTGTGCATGTTAATATTGATTTTTTCTTAAAAAAGGAACGTTTGACCAACTTGCTAACGGACTGTCGTTTAAAAAATTTATGCTTTAATTTCTCTTTATTTATATCAGTCGTTTCGTTTTTTTCATTCTTTATTGAAACTTTGAATTTTCTTTATTTGTTATGTGAAGCATCACTTGTTAGGAGAATGAAGATTTTATTGAGAATTGAAGTATAGTAGAATGAATTAGATAAGACCATATATTAGTCACTCTTCTGACATGTTATAAGGTATTATAAGCCTCTTAATTTGTTAGCACTAGTGTTATTATCACTGTTTATTATCAGCATGATCTTAGTAATGGTAGTCCACATCCTTGATTATTTTCTTGGTATCAACTTCAAAAAGCAAATTTGATGAAAAAATTGAGGCATCTTCTGCTAAAATGTATTTTCACTACTATGGGCGACTATTGCAGCAAAATATGTTGCATGATTTTGCAAGGACAGGTGATGTTTTGAACTTTGGTCTTTTACGTGGTTTAGCTTGTATCATGACGTAGGGCTTAATTTCTTAGCCTGTTTGTCCATGAAAAATCAAATACTGAAATAATTATTTGCAAGTTTTTGCGATATGGTTGGTAATACTTTTTGGCCAGGAAACTAATGGCATCAGCTTTGTTGAATACTTTTTGGAAATGGTGAAGTCACTCTTGCAGCAACATTAGGTTTGAGTTAAATATCGATAAGTTAAACTTTTTTTAAGAAACTAGATAACGGGATTCTTTTCTTAAGTTGAATCCTTGATCTAGTTATATATTGAAAATTTTCATCTCATATACCTATATTTTCTTTTTCCACAGATATTTTTTCTCAAATGCTGTCAAGACGCTGCAAAGAAAATAAAAATGCAGAAGAAAAAATGCACCGTCATTCCCAATATGTTTCCCAATATGTAAATAGTGTATAGCAACTAAATTTGCAATGTAAATAACGCAGCCACAAATGTAGACATATATATATATACATATATATATATATATATATAAAATATGCTTAGCTGACCAAAGCTTTCAAAATTGGAAGCACGGGCCATCACTATCTAGTATATATATATATAGGGTGCATTTTCTCATTTTTATTTTTGGAATTAGGGTGCCGCATTTTGGGTGCAATTTTTGACCTGTTTTCGATGTGCAGTGGTCTTTGGCGTAGCATTTTAGGATATGAAGAAACGTACATGGTGTTTATGATTAAATTTTTATATTTTAAATTTTTATTTTATATATATATATATATATATTATATTTTTGCATTTCCTGTCAAATCTAACACATTGAATTCTTTTAATTATGCGATGGACATTAATAATAATAATAATTGGTCATCTTTTACAAATTAAAAAATCAAAATATGTTCAAGATTATAAATTTAAGAAACTACTGTAATTTACTCCAAATATAAGGGATCTTTGTCATATTCTCTCAAAATCTTTACTTTTATACGTAAAAAGTCCTAAAATAAATACACAAAAAACTTGCATGGTCAACATTTTTGTTTCAAAATTGAATCATCTCCTCCTAAAGAAATCCAATTATTTTGTTCGATATTTGTCACAAGCCTTTTTGTTCCCTTTAACAATGAAAGACTCCACTCGTCTCATTTTTTGTGCTGCTGCTATCTGATTGGATACTAAATTTTTTCAAAATTTATCTTTTAGGTATGTGAAGATATTTAACAGTAAAATTATGTTACTAAGAATAACATAAAATTTTAAAAACTATAATATTTTTAAATATAAAATGCATTCACTTTTGAAAAAAATTAGAAATGAGATAATATCATCCAAAATGAGGCGGAGGAATTAATTTTTTATCATAAAGAATTGAAAGGTAATAATAAAAGAGGAGATACAAACGATTGATTCCGACAAAATTTAGATTTAGACATAGTTTGATATCATGTCCATGTGTAGATACCTTGTAAAATGTATTGTTTTACATAATTAAAATGAACTAATTGTTGTATGACATTAAATTTTGTTTGCATAATTCACAAATCTCTCATTTATCGTTCTAGTTCTTTTATTCCACAGTAATTTGTTGATGTTCATTCCATACAAAGAAATTTAATGATCGGATCATTATCGACATTTTAATTTATAACTTTAAATTTATATTTTATAATCAAACGTTTGAATCCTATTAGGGCAGGGTGTGTTTGATATGAAGAAAAATTTATCTCTTTTGGAAAATAAACAGAAATATTTATATGCCATCTAAGCAAATATTATTGGGATTGACATATCTATTGGGGGTTGGAGGTTTTGGAGAGTGGATATTATACAACTAATAAAATGTTACTTATTTTAGTTAATAAAAATTTTTAAACAACCAAAGGAGGCTATATATTGGCCTCAAATCCTCCATTGCGTCCTCAACCCACCCGAAAATGAGAAAAATCTAGAAGAGCCCGTCAACCAGAAAAATCTTCAATATATGTAAACGATAATTAATCAATATAAGTGAATCTGCAGTAAAACAGGTCTAATTAATTAACTTCAAGTGATATGAATGACACATATATAAACAATAGTAAAATCTATTTTCCATAATATTACAATAACATTTAAGTGTGCATAGTCACTCTTCTGTCTGTAAAATATCCTCAGCTTTTCACCCTCGTTTATAGTTTTTTCAGATAAATGAGTATTACCCCTGTTGGTGCCAACCCCAACCCACTAATTTCAACTAGAATTATATCTATAATAGAGGGCTCGACTCTTAAGTTGTTCAAAATTATTAACGTTTACTTTTTATTGCATTTGCATTTATATCGTGGATCAAAGAGAGGCTATATTTTAAAATGCTTTCGTCCTCAAATGGTGTTGTGTGTATCTGGGATACAAATTCAAAATTAATTACATTTGAATAGCAGAATAAAACCATATGTTGGAATGACCTAAAATCTCAGCAACAAGATCCCTCATGTATTTGCCTAAGTTACACTATCATATGTACAAATATATGCAAGTTTGGCAGATATTAGACAACATAAATATTTCACTTCTTTCACCTTAATTCAACACCACCAGAGGTGACCACAAATAAGAGCTCTCTATCATCGTTCAGATGGTAGCACCATGATCTCATCATCAGAAGTGATGACACCGGCAGCAGCCATACCATCTGATCCATTGGCTTCACCATTGTTCTAGCAGTGAAAATACCATACCAAGTTTAGTTTAGGTTCCAGAGAAACTACATATCGAAGGATATCCGTAACCCCGAGAAAGAGAGAGATGCACCTGTTCGGTAAATTTCACAGGATGCTCCTGAGCTCCTGTAGTTGAAACTTTAGAAAGATCTCTTAAAATCCCCTGCAAAATCACGACGGCAAAACAACATCACCATTCATACAACCAGATTACTGATTAGACATGATTGGAAATGATTTTTAAGTTCTGATTCAAACTTGCATCAAAACTTGATAACTGAAGTTGAGAGCAAAAGAGTGTTAAAGCAGAACAACATACATTTTCATGAACTTATTGGATAAGAATACAACATTTCATTTCTTTTATCGAGAGAATACAAAAAAACACAAGAAGTGATTGGTAAAGGAAGGGCTAGCTGATGGAAACTGTGGCCTTTCGATTGGAGAAACAAGACAAGAAGAAGCAAAAAGTGGCGAAAGGAAAATTACATACTCAAATATACACTTCCAGAATTCAACTTTTGTAAGTAGGAATCAAAAGATAAAAAGTATAACATTACACATTCAGTGCCGAGAAAAGATCAGAGTTTTACTGATGGTGCAGGAAGTATATATAACTCATTTCAGTCATTTAAAGAGCTAATTTTGTAATTCTTTTTTTATGTGTGTGTGTGTGAGAGAGAGAGAGAGAGAGAGAGTTGAAGGCAAGGCAATTTTATTATAAATAGTACCACGTATTTTTTATTAGTTTGTAGGCTATAATACTTTACACATTTAGTTTTACCAACTTAGAAAGATGGTTGATTTCATTGTCAACTTTTGAAGCTGAAATCATTGTTACACTGCACAAATATGCATCTTGTGATTACAAAGCTCATCAGAGAAAGTAGAGTTTATTTCATCTGTCCTTCAACTCTTGCTCTCATTTTTTTCCTTCTGCTAGCTTTCAGGGTCAATGAAAGCTGTATTACAGGATATCTGAAATTGAAACCTGATAAGGTGGCTAATAAACTTTGGGATGTGCTCTGGAGATATAGGGTCATCTTTGGGATAGCGAATATGAACCTTGGGCAGATTTGGTTTTTTAAAAACCAAAAACTAGGCGGTGTTTGGAAGAAAACCTTGGGTGTTGGAGGAAAATAACCAAAAATTTCGAAAACAAAACAATTCAAATTTGTTTTGGTTTTCCAAAACATAATCCGTACACCTTTTGAAGGTTCCCGTTTGACCTTTCTTTTCTTTAATACGGCCTTCTGTAAAAAGAGATACTGCACCATTGCTGCTTCTTTTCTTTTTTTCATTTTTTAGCTCGTAACATCCTTTTTTTTAAAAAAATCTCGTTGAAATCATTACTTATATGTTTTTATGTCATATGGCACAACCTTGTTAGTCTAATGCATGTCAACTTATTAAATTGTTATAATGTTTATGCTATGATGATTGAAATAATAATGGGGAGTAGAACTTACAATTTTAGTTTTTAGATAAAAGTAATAAATTTTATTAATGTTTGAGCAAAAAACATGCCACATATACTACAACAACAACTACCCAGTATAATCCCATCAAGTGGGGTCTGGAGAGGGTAAAATATACGCAGACCTTACCACTATACTTGTAACCATAAAAACTACAAAAAGAGATGATTTTCTACGAATGACACACAAGATCCATAAAGGCCCCTTATGGGTGCACCCTCTTTCGCTTGGTTATTGGACTAGAGCGAACCGTCTCTTGTGCTATGGTCCAAAATATGTTGCCAAAGAGAGGAATCTCTTGCAGCGGATACAGGGCCTGCCCATGAGGGTATTGGATTCAATTCCTAGCAAGTCGTACACCACCGGCGGCCTCGACCCAAAGGCGCAGGTTGATCTTTCTGGTTGAAGCTGCATTCATTTATGCATATTCAACTTGACATGTGGCCACGTGGGAAGGTCTTACTATTCTAGTGACTCAACTTGATCTCACTCCCTTCCCGCACTATTCTTCCCCACTAAAAAGAGAGATTGAAAATCTCGAGAAAGAAATAAGTGAAAATATCACTCCTTAACTGAACAAAATTCATCTCTACACCCTCAAAAGCTTTCTATTTCGTACCCTCCAAACTAGCCACATAAGAGCTACACTACCATAACTCAACTGGCCATTACCTCCTTTATTTGCCTGGGATCACCTTAATTAATCAAACTATGTAAGAATTTCCCACCACAATCTCGATGCTACATGACAATGAATGAAGAGGTAGCCAACATCTTCGCCTGAACTGTTGCACATAAAGCACCAACTGACAGTAAGTAATTTTCCTCTTGTTAGATTCTCCGTCTTGGTACCTTCCAGATCCAAATCAACCTATACGGGAAGTCCACCTCCTACCTGATCAAAAACGTTTCATAATAGGACTTAAAAGAGAACACTCCATTACTTCCCAACCCCACTTCCATACATTTGCGCTATTTTGTGATGCATTGTTTGTGGGTAAATTGATTAGCCTTTGGAATTCTATCACCTCCCAATCCCAAAAGTTTCTCCTGAATTCAAATCCCAAAATACTTTTCAATCTTATAATCTCAGACTCATTGGACTGTCATCTTCTTCTGGCATGAAATTTTATAGATGTCTCAAAAAGCAATGCTCAAAAGTATTATCCCCCCACAACTTGTTCTCCCAAAAGCTAGCCCTCGTGCCATCCCCAACCTAGAATGACATATTTTCGCTAAATTTTTTCCATCACCTCATGATATTTCTCCATAAATCAACCCATTTGGACCCCTTAGAGGCTCTAACCATGGAGCACATAGATCCCAAAAACGCATAGTTTTTCCTCCAAAAATGACTTCTCCGGACATCCATAAGGCAAAGTGATATATTCTATCCTCCAACCCCTTTCCACAACCCCATATTTATCTACTATCACCTCCCTCCAAAGAGCATGCTCCTAGGTCCCAAATCTCCATAACCATTCCTCCAAAGAGCATGCTCCTAGGTCCCAAATCTCCATAACCGTTCCTCCAAAGAGCATGTTCGTATGTCCCAAATCTCCATAACCATTTATCTAATAAGGCTTTACTAAACATCCTTTAATCTTCAACCTCAAGCCTACCCAACACTTGGGAGTACACTTAGGGGTCATTTGATTGGGGAATAAGTTATTCTGGGATAAGCCATCCCAAGTTTAGTTACCCGAGATTGTTATCCCATCCTCAATGAGGGATAAGGGATAAATAGTCTCGGGATTAATTGTTTGATGGGTTTATCCCACGCTTAATTGGAACAAAATCTTTAGATAAATTATCCCAGGTTTAGTTTCCCCGGATTGTTATCCCACACTAAATGCGGGATAAAAATAACACTATAATCCGGAGATAATTTATTCCGAGATTTTATCCCAACCAAACATGGGATAAACTCATCCAAAAATTAAACCAAGGACTATCTATCCCTTATCCCTTATTGAGGGTAGGATAACAATCCCGAGATAACTAAACCAGAAATAATTTATCCCGGAATAACTTGTTTCCCAACCAAACAACCCCTTAAGAGTCCTGATGATCTCCCACCTTACCAAGCGAAACTTCTTTGTGCCACCAAACAAATACCACATGAAGTTTCTTTGATGTTTTTCCAACTTCCTATGGATGCAAGTCGAGGCCCAAAGCAAAGACATAAATATGTAGGGATGCTCGACAAAGTGCTCTTAATAAGAGCTTTCTTTCCTCCTTTGGATAAGTATCTTTGTTGCCAACCTGCAAGCCTCTTCTCAAACCTCTATAGTACCGAATCACAGGTTTAGCATTTAAAAACATCCAATGAAAACAATAGTCTTCTAATAATAACTATTTAGAGCCCTATAATCAAACACATTGTTTTGCAATAATATACTTCTTTATTGTCTGTTTTCCTAAAATATTCTTATTTTTAGGAAACAAAAAAACAAAACAAAACTCAAATCATATCCAAATGGCTCGGGATCAAATTGACAAAATTTAGGATGGATCAGTGTTTTTGAGAGCGAGAAGCACAGAAACACAACAAGAGCCGGCTTTGATTAAAGGGAGAAGTGAAGTGCAATTTTTTTAAAAACAAATACCAAAATAAACTTCGCATAAATAAGTAAAATAACTAAATAAAAAGATGCCATTGTACAATTAGTAAAAATATTAAAAGAAGCACAAGGAAATAGAAAAAATCATGATAAACAGATAAGCTCATTTGTAAAAAAACTGGAAGAAAAATAAGAAGAAAGAATCTGTCCCATTAAAAAAATAGTATAAAGCAACAAAATCTAAAGCGAAGTGTTCGAACAAGAAAAAGAAAAAGAACAAGAAGAAGGCTCATGACAGTTTGAATAAGAAAAAACAAGAACAGAAAGAAAGCCCATTTCTTTTATAAAGTAATAGTTTTATTCGTATTAAAATTCGAACAAAAAAACTTGCTCGTGTACAAGAAGTATACCAAAAAGTAAAACCTACAAAAAGATATGATTTTCTACAAACAACATCCAATCTTGTATACATAAAGGAATCTTATGGGTGCACCAAAAGGAAATAAGAGATAAAATACTACTAAAAGTGTTCCATCTTTACTCCCTCAAAAGCTCTACTATTTAGTTCCTTCCAAACTACCCAAATAAGAGCTATAGGCACAAAATCCCAAGCCATGTGCTCTTCTCCTACTTCCAAAACTCCATTTGGTCATAACCACTTTAACTGTGCCTGGCATCACCCAAAAGAACTCCTAAACCATGTAAACATTTCCTGCCATAAGTTTGTAGCCACTGGACAATGAATGAGGAGATGGTCGACATCTTCACACGCACCCTTGGACATAAAGAACCAACTGATATAAGTGATCCTCCTCTCCACCATCAGGACTAATCCTCTAGTTGCTAACCAACTAGAAGAAACACCTATGTATCTCTTTTATTTTCCAACTCACTCTACAAGGACAAGAACAAAACACATAAAAGAAAAGGAAGAAAAAGAGGAGAGCAATAACAAGAGTCGAAGTTTGAAATTTGACAATGAACTGAAGAAGAACCGGCTAAGGACCCAACAATAGTGAAAACCCTAATTTTGAAATTATCAATCAGATTACCCATCTTTTTTCTTCTAAAAGGTCCTGATTTTTCAAAAATAACCAGAAGCAGTATGAAGCAACTGCTTCTTGCCTATCACGCTTCTTTGTCTAAAGCAAGTGCCTCCTCCAACTCATGTTGCCTCAACCTCAAAAAACAATGTACCTGCATGTCTGTGCTTCACCACTTAAAGCGCAAAAGCAAGCGCTTTTTAACAACACTAGGATGGACATGGGCTAATTTTGGCAAAAATATTAAATAACTTAAAAACTACACAAGAAACACTTGATCACAAGTATAAGAATCTAACATCGATTAAACATGATTTTGAGAAAATGTAGAACAAGTAGATCAAATCTCCGGATAGCAAATAGGAAGACAAAGTTCGACTTTTATATATGCATGTGCCTTACCCTAGTAGAGTCTTTCAATGAGAGACAATAGTAAGTACATTGCACAAAAATTCTAATTGATATACTCGGGGAAACTAGAATTAGAAAAGTAAGCTCACGAGGCTTAGTTCAAGTGCAAAAGGTTGAGAGACTTGGGACTTAGATCACAAGTTTGAGCCTTACGTCATGCAAACTGTTAGAACAGGAAAAGGATTGTAATGTAGTGTCTATAAATAGGGATAGTATAATAATGTAGAGTACACAACACAATAAGAGTTTCTCCCGTCTTTAGTTCTCACATGGTATCATAGTAACCATGAGAAAACATCGGGACAGAAAGATAGTTGGTGTGCCTTCTTTTCCGGCGACTGTCTAGCCTCTGTTTTGAATCACCACTCTTCCTGTGAATCTTGTAAATTAGTTTATGGAGTCTCCCTATGATAGTCATTGAGATGCAGTTGTCCACATTATGCAATATACAAAGTCAGCTCTATTAAAGGACAACTCTTCGAGGATCGAAGCCATGACCAGATCATTGGATATACAAATGCTAATTGAGCATGCTCACCTTCTGATAGATGTTCTACATCCAAATATTGTGTTTTCGCTGGAGGTAGTTTGGTTGCCTAGAAGAGTAAGAAACAAAGTGTGGTTGCTTGATCTAGTGCAGAAGCAAAATATTGAACAATGGTTATAGCAACTTGTGAGCTAGTTTGGATTAAACAGTTGCTTAGAGAACTTAAAAATTAGAGAAATAGATGAAACTTGTGTGTGATAACCAAGCAGCTCTTCATACCGCAGCAAATCTAAAATTTCATGAGAGGTCTAAGCCATTGAGATAGACTATCATTTTGTCAGACAAAAGATATTCTCAGGAGATATTGGTACAATATTTGTGAAGTAGAGTGATCAACTTGCAGATATTTTCACCAAGTGCGAACCAAGTCTCTCACTGGTCCTCGAATTAATTACACTGATAACAAGCTTGATACATATGACTTATATGCACTAGCTTGAGGGGAATATAGAAATAGGAATACGATTGCATATATGTCCTACATTGAGAAGGATTGGTACATATGACTTGTATGCACCAGCTTGAGGGGAATATAGAAATAGGAATAGGATTGTATATATTTACTACGTTGACAAGGATCGTAATGTAGTACCTATAAATAGGGCTTAGTGTAATAATGTAGAATACACAATAGAATAATATTTACCCTAATCTTTAATTTGAAAATGTTGAAAGAGATGTTGCTTTAAATTGGCGATACCATCCTGATTATTGTCAGTGATAACAATATCAACAACATTAAAGCACCAAATAAATACACAGATTTGGAGCAGAATGTCGATAAAACACAAAGTGATTAGCTTCACCACGAGTCGGGCAAACTCCTGAGTTAATGTGTTTAACTTCCCAAACTACGTTGAGCAAACTGTTTAGACCATAGAGTGATCAGCACAATCGACATGCAAGGCTATTAACCTTGCTTCATATAGACTACTTCCTCAAGGTCACCGTGGAGAGAAGCATTCCTTAGGTCCAATTGACGAAGAGGCCGATAGAGAACAACCACCATGGGTAAAAAACGGCAAACAAATGCTATTTTAGCTACAGGAGGGAGTATCATTGTAACCAAACCCAAATATCTGAGTATTATCCTTTCACAACAAGGCAAGGCTTAAGCAGATCAACTTGACTATTCGAACCAACTTTGACTGCATAAACCCAACGGAAACAAACGGTAGATTTACCTTAAGGAAGAGAAACAAACTTCCAAGTATCACTCACATGTAAAGCGAACATCTCGCCAATCATAGCCTGCCTCCATCTTGGATGTGAAAGTGCTTCAACCATAGACTTAGGGATGAAAATAAAGGACAAAGATGAGACAAAGGCATAATGAGGCGATGATAGACGGTGATAACTTAAAAAGATATAATAGGAATCGCTATTACGAGTTGATCGTATACCTTTTCGAAGTGCAATTGATTGACTAGAAGAAGAAAAGTCCGCAGTAGGTGCAGGGTCCAAACGCATGACATGAATCATCTGGGCCTGATGTTGGACGCGGACAATGATGATTAACTCAGGAGTGGTGACACTTTGGCTGTAAATGTAGAAGTAACTAGGTTCCTCCAATGTCGGTGTAGTTAAGACCTTAGAGAAATCAAGATGATCAAAAAAAGATGTAAAGTAAGATCGAGACTAAAAAATGTGACATCAATTAATATAAGATATCGACGAAGATCGGGTAAGCAGAACGATACCTCTTTTGAACCCGAGAATAAGCAAGAAAGGCGTATTTGGGAGCACAAGGGACTAATTTATCTTTTATTGGGGCTAAGTTATGAACAAAACATGTACTCCCAAAGACACGAGGGAAAGAGAGAATAGAGGTGACTAAGGAAACAATACGGAATAAGCAATCTGATTCTAAATGAAATATGAGGGCATTCGATTAATTAAATAGCAAGACGTGACTGCATTGCCCCAAAAACGTAAGGGAACTTGGAATTCAATGAAAAGAGCATGAAAAGTCTCAACAAGATGTTTCTTCTTCCTTTTTGCTACCCCATTCTATAAGGGGTGTGCAAACAAGATGTCTGATAAATAATTCGTTGGTGTGTCATAAACTGCTGAACTAGGAGGATAAGTATTCTAAGACATTATCACTATGAAAAGTACGAATAGAAACACTAAATTAATTTTGCATTTTAGCACAAAACCTCCTGAATATAGAAAATAACTCATAACGATCTTTCATCAAGAAAATCTAAGTACATCTTGAACAATCATCTATTAAACCAATAAAATAACGAAATCCTGAAGTTGAACTGATCTATTAGGATCCCAAATATCATAATGAACTAATAACAAACATACTCTGCACAACTCTCAGCACTGTGTGAAAAGATAGCGCAGGTGTGTTTCCCAAGTTGACACGACTCACAATCTAATATGGATAGGCTAGATAAACTAGGCACCATCTTCTGGCTTGAATAAACTCAGATGTCCCAAATGTCTGTGAATTAGGTCCAAATGATTTGTAACGGGGCATGTTGTAAGGAATTAAAAGATAGAAGATAGTAGAGGCCCTGTGATTCATGCCTTGCGTCAATCGTCTGCCTCGTACTACAGTCCTGCGTAACAAAGAATCATTAAGAAATAATACGACACAATTTAGGGCATGCATCAAAATGACTGTAGATTCAAGATTAAAAGGACAACCCGCAACATAAAGGACAAAGTTCAGAGAGACAAAATGATAGGGGATTAGCTTGTCCTATTCTTTTGGTTTTGTCTGGATGTCATTGGCTAAAGTAACAGCAAGAAGAGATTATGAATAAAAATATTTGACAATAGTGATTTGTTATCAGAAATATGATAAGACGCACCCGAGTCCACGACCCACGGTCCAAGGATACTAGAAGCCTGAGTCCACGACCCACGATCCAAGGATACTAGACTGTGAAACACAATAAAAGAATTACCAGCAAACAGAAGTATCAGGATATGCAACTGAGGATACTTGTGGAGATGTCTCTTGTTTGATACTAAAAGAACTCATTATATTCCCTTCGAAAAGACAAGCCCCCGATTACCTGTAGTGTCAGTTTGAGCAATATGAGCATTCTGGGGTGGTCGACCGTGTAAAAAATAGCATACGTCACGAGTATGTCCAAACCTGTTACAATAACTATACTTAGATCGAGATCTTCCAAAACGATCTCCTCCTCGTTCTAAGATGGCTGATTTTTTGTGGTTTGAGATGCGAGAACAAAGAAGTCAATGATTGATGATTGAGATGCGAGAACAAAAGAGTCAACAATTGATGATAAGACCATCGCGTGATTGGGAGGCGCGACAAGGCCAAGTAAACGAGAAAACAATTCATCAATTATAGGAAACTAGGACTAGCCAAAATTTCATCACGCACTGAATCAAATCAATGTAACGTCTGTCTTTTCTCCTATTATTTTTCAACCCTTGTAGTAACTGGCATCAACCTCTCAAATTCCTTCATGACTGCCTATACCTGTCCCAAGTAGATATATTTGATTCCTATTTTTTTAAGTTGGTCATTCAAAATATCACATCATAAAAGCGAGATATGTCTGTGTTTAAAGCGCGAAATTTCTCCCAAAGTGAATAAAATGTCTGAAACGGGCAAAATAAAAGCATCAACTTGGAATCAATAGATTGCCACAGGAGACTACATAATTGAGCGTTAACCTTCGTCCATTGTGATTTGGCCTTTTTATCTACCTCATTGGCATTTGCCTTTTCATCTACTGCACTATCATTTTTCATTAAGTGGTCTTGAACACCTTGACTCTTGCACCACAACTCAACCGAGAAGCCCAAGCTAAATAGTTTGAACTTTCAACTAATGGTTCTGAAGTGATCATAGGAATTGATCTTTCAATTTCTATGCTTTTAGAGCCAAAAATATCACCCAAAAGACACGGCTGACTTGAAGAAAGGTCTAAACAAATAAAGTGAATTTGAGATTATTGTTGGTTGGAGAAGTCGTTGGACAAAATCAAAAAATATTTCAAAAGATAAAAAGACTGCTGAAAACTTCAATAGAGTCCCAAAGTACTATAAAATTTCTGAAAGATTGCCAGAAAACTAGCAAAGGTTTCCGTTTAGGGTTGCAACAATCGAAATCAGCAGAAAATGCAAGGAAAGCTTCAAAAGGTCTAGGCGACTCCCAAGGAAAAAGGTTTGCTTCAAAAGGTGCCAGAAAACTGGCTCATGTGCCGACGCATGTGCCAAATGCGTCATCGGTAACAGACTTTTGAGCCACGTGAAAAGGCTCCAGTCGCGCTATGCTGGAGTTTGCTCGCCGGAGCTTCCTATACCTTGTGGAATTGTTAGTTTTTACACAAATTGATGTGCCATGATTTTACGGCACCTTTGACGTTTAAAACTAAGAAAAATATGCAAATCCTAGGTATGTTTATATAGATGTGATGTGTTTTGTTCAGTGTTGCAGGAAAACGGGTTCGGAAAGTGAAGTGGAGAAAACGAGCCAAAAATTGGCTAAGTCTGGACTTTAAGGAGGGTAACGAGTCGTCATGTCACTCAACGACTCGTTCCCTGAACCGTTAGGTGAATAATGCCATAGGATCAGAGAGTTGGATAGTCAGAAGTTGCTGGTAACGGTTGAACTAAACTACTCATCAAGTCTGATAACGAGTCACTTGCACCTGTTATGTGTGCCTGTTAGGACTGGAAGCAAAATATGAACAAAGTACTGAGAGTCTTGACGAGAGGAGCAACGAGTCATCAAACGACTCGACTTAATGATTCGTCATGACTAGCCGTTATCAGTAGTTCAGAAGGTTGGATATTCAACTCTTAGAGGCCACGAGAGACATAACAACTTGTTACATCACTTAACGAGTCGTCAGTTGAGGCGTTAGCAGGAAGGATGATTTTCGTCGAGACACATAACGTCCCGTAAAGACCACTAACAAGTCGTCACCACTGTCGACCTGATTTCCTTGTCTATGTAGGAGGATTTATTTCATGTCTACAAATACTTTGTTGAGGTTTTTTTTACAAGTTCCGATACTCTTGACCTTTTCTGACCAGCATTGAAGTCCAAGAAACATCTTCTCTTAAGTTGTTCTTAGGTTTTGAAGGATCAAACAAGTTTTGATTGTTGATTTTTACTTATTGCTGATTAATTCAAGAAGTGTGATTTCTTCTACAAATTCTTGTAAGTTTATAACTATGATTTCTTCTACAATTGTTGATCATAATTCTTCAAGCATGAGTAGCTTAATCCCATAACTAGGGTTGTGGGAACCATGATGAATTAACAAATGTAGGCAAAGTGCTTTGTGATTCTTGAATGAGGTTTATGCATGTATTGTTCTTTCTTCATTTTAATTGCTTTTTAACGGTTGTAAACGTTAGAACTTGTCTTATTCTTGCTCACCGCAACAAGGGGGTAATAAATGGGAAAAGGGATCAACAATGGAGATTTGAGGCTATCAACCCTCATCTAATAGCTTGACCTTGTCTAGGAATAGCTAATCCGAGATTAAAGGTAAGGGTTAGGAAAATATATACCCATAAATAGACCAAGTTGCGTGGTGATAATCATCTATTTAAGGGACCAACCATTTAGGTGAACTTAACTTACCGATTTTGCATGCTGAACACCTAGATAGATCACTAGTACGATAAGCTTGCGTTGTTATGAAATCATAGGGACCACGATCCTAGTCACTTCACTCATTGATTACAACCAACTTTAACAAGTATTTTACTCTCATTCACTTGTCGTTTTATACTGTTATTTGTTACACACAACCCCCCTTAGGAAATAAGTAGACTAAAAGTAATAGTAAGCACGTTAATCTAGGTCCTCGTAGTATTCCTCACGGGATTCAACCCCAACCTCTGTTAGGTTCTACATTTGAACATCGACCGCTTTATATCTCATATAGAGGTGTAATTTGGGCGACATCACAAATCCAATCACCATTTTTTTCCCTTTCTCCCTAATTCCAATCCACATATGACCCAATTTTATCCAACATTCCGACTT
This sequence comes from Datura wrightii, assembly GCA_035772735.1. Classification (NCBI taxonomy): domain Eukaryota; kingdom Viridiplantae; phylum Streptophyta; class Magnoliopsida; order Solanales; family Solanaceae; genus Datura; species Datura wrightii. Next base: position 13,497,941 of record JASDFA010000002.1, read on the forward strand.
TTCTCCCTTATTCCAACAAATATGGATCCTAAACCCAAAATGAATGAGATTTGTATCATCGCGGCCGAGATGATAACACATAACTGAGACTTATTAACCAAGTGTTTGATGGTTCCTCATACTTGGAATGAAAAAGGGAGATGCATGTTGCACTATCACACAAATAAAACTTGCTTTGTCAACGGTTGCATTCCAATGCCTGCGAATTCATTTATGTAATATTGTTGGGAAAAGTGCAACAAATTGGTAGGATCCTAGTTAATGACAACTTAGACATTGCATCAAGAATTACAACCCTGGAAACAGCCAAGGATGTTTGGATTTACTTGGAAGATAATTTCAATTCGAAATCAATCCATACATGGAGAAAGGAAGTCATAGCCCTAAATCAAGGAGGCTCGGATCTCAAGCAATAATTTGACAAAGCCAAAATATTGTTGCTTCAATTTGATTGTTCTAATCAGCGAAAGAAGTGCACCTCCTATGTCTGTGTGGGACAAAAGAGAACATGAGAAAAATAGAAGAGAAACTTTTAGTGATTCAATTTTTGAAGGGTCTATAAAATTCGTATATTGGAAATCGAATATATATTTTAGGTTTGAATCCGTTTTCTTCGTCAGAAAAAGTCTATTGGATTCTCCATCTCCGAGATAATGAAAGGCCCAGGAGGGAACCGTCGCCTGTCACTAGAACCCCCTCTCACGTTCATACAGATGATATTAATAGCCCCCTCCCAAAATACAACAAATACAAAGGATTCAGACCTAAAATATATATTCGACTTCCAAGATACAAATCTTGTAGACTCTTCAAAAACTGAATAACTAAAATCTATTTTGTGCATATTCTCTTTTTCCCCAAACAAACATAGGCAGGTGCACATCTTCAGCGTATTGAAACAATCAAATTGAAGTAACATATTTTAGCTTTGCCAAAGTATTGCTCGAGATCCGAGCCTTCTCGATTTAGGGCTATGACTTCCTTTCTCCATGTATGGATTAATTTTGATTCTGAACTGAAATTATCTTCCAAGTAAATCCAAACATCTCCGGTCGTTCTAGGGTTCTAACTTTTGATGCAATGTCATGGCTTAAGTTGTTCCTTAACAGGATCATACCAATTAGTCACACTTTTCCCAATGATACTGCGTAAATGGATTCTCCAGCACTGGAATGGTGTCGTTGATAAAGCCAATTTTGTTTTTGAGTGATAGTGCAACATGCATCTGCCTTTTCCATTCCAAGTATAAGAAACCATCAAACACTTGGTTAATAAGCCTTAATGATGTCTTATCATCTCAGCCTCGATGATCCAGTTCTCGTTCATATGAGTTAGAATCCATATTCACCGGAATAGGGATCGTACTTTTGTACATGCACGTACTTTACGCTAGTAGTCTTTTAATGACCGATAATAGTAAGTATATTATAGGAAATTCTAATTGATACACTCAGGGAAACTAGAATTACACAAGTAAGCTCTGAGGGCTTAGTTCAAGTGTGGAAGGTTGAGAGACTTGAGACTTAGATCACAAAGTAAGTAAATCTTCACCAAGGTAGCACTCCTGATAATGTTGAATTAAACAACGATGATAGATAACTTATTGTTCAGCTGTGACATGTAAAGTGAGTATGGTTTCTTCCGATAGTGCCGGCTTACTTGTATATCAATTCTTCGATTTGATCAATCTATACAGCAAATTAGACAAGTAGGTAGTTCAAGGAAGTCAAAGGTGTCCTTTTGTTATTCATACCCTAATACAGGTTTGTTGTTTAGCACAACCACATAACTATCTATGATCTTTCCTTCAGTACTTTCTTTTAAAATTTTAAGTGGTTCAAAACCATTTTTTTATAACTGTGGTGTTGAGGCCAACTTGCGCACACTTCGACTAATTCAACAACCTGCTACCTCCCACCATCAAACATTTATTATTGTATGTATGTAATATGAGACGTGCAAGCCTGATTCTTTATTTTATTTTTTCGGATCAGGCTCATGTAAATATTCTTCGAGGAGAGGCAGCGAGACTAGAACCTCAGACCACTACCTACTTCCAACATGTATGTGGTGTGTGTATTCTCTTATCTAAAAGCTTAAATAAAAAGAGAGGAGCCACTTTTATCTGCTTATTTTAGGACTGCAACAGGTATCAATAAACTGATGGCAGGGTTGGCAGGAAGATTAAGAAACAAACAGGTTTTTATCTATGCTTTGGGTATAAGGTTCTCAACATCAGGTGTATGTATGCCAGTCTATTACCCATCAAAAGTGAAGTGGGTATGCATATTGACTTCTGGTTAACTAAGTAAACAGATTAAAATTTTCAGTTTTTTATAGTTTGCTTCCTGATCAAAAGATTCAGAAACTTCCTTTATGATAGATGAGAATGCAGCAAGTGCTAAGCAGTCCAAGAAGTCCACAAAACTTCTGATTTAAGGTCTGACTTTGTGCAAAACCAAACTTGAAAAGACAAACTCACCCTTCAATGGCACCTTTGCATAATAGTTTCTGCTTTAAGAAAAAAAAATTAAAATAGTTAAGACAGAACTAACTTATCCCTTCTTTTTATTGATTTTTGGTTCATAAGCAGCAGGGAGCTACTACTTACCAGCCATGCTCCACTATTTATTCAGGTTTTGTTGCTGACAGATAATATGCTAATATTATTCGACACTTGATAACTCACTCATGGAATAACAACCACCTTTCCTTCTTCTTTTTTCTAAATGGTGGTGTCCGAGCCAGTTTGCATATCTCGATTACTCCACCGGGCACCTGTTACCTCCCACCAGCACAAGTACCGAATAACTTTGCTCACCAAGCCTCGAATAGATGGGAAGAAAATCACCTAGTGTTTCTTGCCTCTACTGGATTAGAACTTGAGACCTTATAGTTCTCCTCTCACTTCACTGACCACTGGGGTTGTACCCTTGGTAATCACACCTTCCTACCTACCTCAGTTTTATATCAACAAACTATGCCTTCCAAAATTTGGTCAAAGTGACCACTGTTTATCCCTTAATCAAAGAAAAAGAGAATAGTACCACATAACACATAATACTAGTCTACAATCTACATAATGAGAGGCTCGTATACGTGGAACAAAACGTCAGACACAATTATCACTATTTGAACTGACAAGTGACAAAAACCAAGGTGAGTAAAGTCTTCAAACTCAATACTAACCTTATTGGCCCACGTAAGTCCACATGCATTGCAAAGTGACCTCGGGCCAGCTGGTCCCCGACGCATCATAGGAGTGGATTTCGAACTAATACCACAATGTCTACATCTGTTGAGAAAAAGAGAATAAGGTCTCAGCTGCTGCATTTGTTTGATTTGAGTTCAACTCAGCCGCCACATAAAGTTTGGATCTTCTGGTATATAACAGGTCAACAGGCTTTCACTATTGCTGTCTTACTTATTCAACAGAACAGAAACAAAAACAACTACAGAACTAGAGAAGTCCAACACTCACGATGTTTCCTGTTCTTCTTGGCTAGAGCCTGCATTCCCCTCTGCAGAAGAAGAAGCTGCTTCATCAGATACTGACTTGGAAGATGTAAACTGACCCTTTTTTCGCTGCATCCTGACAACAAATCCAAGATCTATGAGATGCAATAGGCCACAGATCAATTTTGACCAAAATTATTTTGGATGACCACCCTAACTAGACACTGAACGTCAAAGAATAGGCAAAGACCGAACTTTAGAGCTTCAAATAGCAAACGAAAAAGAACCAAGTAACCTCCCTAAGAAACATATGGGAAAAGCAAAATTAAAAAGAAAAAAGATATTGCATTCACAACATATATACTGTCACAAGCCCACAACTAGATGTCACTATAAACATCTTTTTGCAATATCCATTTCACTTCCATAGGAGGAGAGTTCCAAATTGACATGCCACCCCAATTGAAGATTGAAACAAGCCTTACTTGAGAGATAAGCCAATGGAAGATCCCATCCACTATCATTAATATACTGTTTGTACACGTTACCATGACCAGCTTGACACCCAGAATCTACCCACCAAAGCGTACTGCATTTTCTAAGTGAAGACTGACCATCAAATCAACACATTGACAAGGTATGTGTCACTCTAATGTGCAAATGCCATTAGGCTCCTTCAAAGTTTCCTCCAATGATGATGTCACTGGAATTGCATATCCAGTCATGGCATTGGTGAATCCATGATGAGTGTTAAGGAGGTCAGGGAATTAAACTATGTCATATTCACATGTCAAGCAATGGCTTATTTATGGTTAAAATCTTTAGCTCATGTTCACTTCCGCTGAATACATCCTCTTTTTCATTTGACAGGAGGATTGCCCATGCTCTGCCACTCATGACACTCTCTGTACATTCTCTGCTTGATGGATAGTACTTTGGCTATAGCATCACATCTATAACACTGAATGAATCCCTTTCAGCTGGAGCTAAGAGGCATGTGCTGAAGTTTTTTCATTTTTTTTAATTTTTGGATAGATGGCATATCTCCATGACTTTTTAACCTTTTGTTATGTTTAAATATAACTGCTTATGTTTATCAACTTAGTGGTATCTACATTTCACAAAAGGTTTTTTAGAGCTTGCAGTTCTATTTACTGGAAATCCATCTCACACAAGAGAATCATAAATTAGTACCCAATGTGTCCTGATCAAGAAAAATAAAACTAGAATAAAACTAAGGGATAATTTCATAGACCTCCCTCCAGGTTGCCTTTATAGCACTTAGTTCCCTTGTGGTTTGAGATATTACACTAGCCTCCCTTCTTTTGATTTTTTCTTAACCAAACTAGTTTTATGTAATAAAAAATTGTGTATATTCCAAGTTTACCCTTTTATAAAATTAATTATCTGATACTATCTTCAGTAGCACCTACCTCGTCTAAAACTTGTCAATATTGCAAAATTTTGGCTAACATTTCAAATCTTTTTTATATCTAAATAACATTAGAAATAAAATTATGAGAAACGCTAAATTCAACAATATTGTAATATTTCTCTATGTTCCTGCAATCATGTTGTTTAATTAATAATAATGTTTAGGATTAAAAGGAACATTTCTCTTTGACGGGTTATGGAGAACTGACGCGACATATCCAAGATGAGGTGTCATGGTAAATGTTATCGCAGACAACATAGTATTGATTGACGAGATTAGAAGTGGAGTTAACTTTAAGCTAGAGGTTTGAAGACAGACTCTGGAGTCTAAAGGGCTCCAATTGAGCAAGATCAAAATTGAATACTTGGAGTGTAAGTTCAGTAATGCTACGAATGAAGTCGGCATGGAAGTGAAGCTTGATCCTCAAGTCATCCCCAAGAGAGGATGTTTCGAGCAGTGTTCTGGAAAGCGCTCGCTTCGTCGCTTTAAGCGCGAAGCGAAGCGACACATATTCTGCAGTCCAGGCAAAGCGACCTCAGGTAGAAGAAGCGTACGCTTCTATGGCGGAGGCGAGAAGCAGCTCGAAGCGTGAAGCGACTCGAAGCGGTCGCTTCTTCTTTTCTGGACTTTTAATGTCCTGTTTTAAATTCTTTTAAAAAAAAAAAATTAACATCGGCTGCTCCTGCTTTCTGGACATTTCAAATCGCGACTTCTAGGGTTTTTTTTTTCACATCAACTGCTCCTGCTTCTTCATCGCTGCTTCAGCCTTTAGGTACAGGTACGTTATTCTTTTTTTCTTTCTTCTTCTTCTCCTTTCTTCTTCAGGCTTCTTCTTTCTTCTTCTTTCTTCTTCGTCGCCTGCTTCAGGCTTCTTCTTTCTTCTTCTTCAGGCTAGGTTTTCGCAGGGATTTTTCTTCTTTCTTCTTTTCTTCTTCTCTTTTCTGCTCGATTCAGCTGTCTTGCACTTTTGCTTCTGCTCTGCTTTGCTGCTGCCAGTTTTCAGCAAGTCTTAAAACAGAGCAGCAGCTGCAGATAAGTGAATTATCTTCTAATTTAATACTCTGTTTGATGCTGTTATGTTTTGCTGAGTCACTAACTGGTGACTGCTCTGTTTTGTTGAATGCTGACTGCTCTAAGCCTCTAATATTGATAGATTTTTTTTAAATCCTAACAGCTATTAAAAATGGGTGACCCGGCTTGGAAATATGGGAGAAAAGTAAGTGAGACCAATAGGACAGCAGTTTCTTGTGACAAGATAACTAAAGGCGGTATCTTTCGTCACAAACAATATATTATTGGTACTTCTAGGGACGTCTCACGGTGTACAAAATGCCCAGAGGATGTGAGGGAAAAATAAAAAAATATGTCGAAGGAAAAAATGATTTAAAACGTCAAATGTTACATCAACCAAATGGGACTAATCTTGATGATGATGATGATGAAATGGAAGAAGGTGAAGCTGCTGACTTGTCATTTCCTTCAAAATCACAAAAACATTCATAGAGTACATTTGCATCAGTTTCTTCAAGTTATGGATCAACCGGTAGAAAAGGTCCTTTAGATTGTTACTTTCCACAGAAGTCTAGAGAGGATGTGAGGGAAGAAATAAAAAAATATGTCGAAGGAAAAAATGATTTAAAACGTCAAATGTTACATCAACCAAATGGGACTAATCTTGATGATGATGATGATGAAGATGAAATGGAAGAAGGTGAAGCTGCTGACTTGTCATTTCCTTCAAAATCACAAAAACATTCACAGAGTACATTTACATCAGTTTCTTCAAGTTATGGATCAACCGGTAGAAAAGGTCCTTTAGATTGTTACTTTCCACAGAAGTCCGGAGATGGTGCAGGGAAAAATGATTAAAAAAAAAGTTTGCATGATACCGCCAAGGCGATTTTGAGGGATCGTGCAGTTACGGCCTTTTCACGGTGGATGTATGATGCAGGGCTCCCCTTTCATTGTGTCAATTATGACACTTTTGGAGCCTTTATTGAGGTCGTAGGCCAATGTGGTCCTGGAACGAAGTCTCCCACTTATCATGAAGTTAGTGTCACCTATCTAAATAAAGAAGTGGAAGAGACCAAAAAAAACTGTGGAGGATCATCGGATAGAATGGAACAAGTTCGGATGTTCCATTATGATGGATAAGTGGACGGCAAGAACCGAAAAAATAATCATCAATGTGTTAGTGAACTCTCCAAAATGAAGCCTATTTCTTGAATCCATTGATGCGAGTGACTCGTCTACTGATGCCATCAAAATGTTCTCCTTGTATCGAAAAACAATAGAGGACATTGGAGCACAAAATGTTGTTCGGGTTGTTCAGATAATGCAGCTGAAAATGTTAAAGCGGGTGATATGTTGCAAGAGTGTTCCCGCACATATATTGGAGTCCTTGTGCAGCTCATTGTGTGAATTTGATATTTGCGGACATTTTCGAAGAAAGACCCTTCACAAGTGTTTTCACCAAGGCAGTTAAGGTACATTCTTACATTGTTCAAAGACCTTTGTTGTTGAATTTGATGAGGAGATTCACTAAACAAAGAAACTTAGTAAAACCTGGAAAGACTAGATTTGCTACTGCTTTCTTGACCTTGCATAGTATGCACACACAAAAGGCCAATTTGAGAAGCTTGGTCATTTCGGAAGAATGGAACAACAGTAAATTTGCAAAAGAAGTGGTGGGAAAAGAAGTTGCACGCATAATGCTTTCTTATACCTTTTGGAATAATGTTGTTTATGCTCTTAAAGTTGGTGGTCCCTTGATTAAAGTTCTTCGTTTGGTGGATGGTGAGAAAAAACCATCAATGGGGTACCTTTGTGAAGCGATGGATAAGGCTAAGGAGGCTATTCGAAAAGCATTTACCGACGAATATAAATATGCAAAGGTCTTTGAGATCATTGATAGAAGGTGGAAGGATCAGCTCCATCGACCATGCAGCTGGTAATATCTTGAACCCATCACTCTTCTATCATAACAATGATATGGATTTATTAGGTAAGGATGTATGGGCAAGATTCCATGAATGCGTCGGTAAGTTGGTAGTTGATGAAAATGTGCAAGATTTAATAACGGATCAAATTAGCATTTATAGGAGTGTTGATGGACTTTTTGGAATACTAGCAGTTATTAGACAAAGAACGAGGAAGTCACCAGGTGAACGTGTGATTCTATGTTTCATTGTAACTTTAACTTTTAGGCTATTTCTTTATATCTGCTAATTATTAAATCGTCATTCTACTTTAATAGTTGAATGGTGGAGGCTTTATGGTTCAGAAACACCAGAGTTACAAAAGTTCGCCATCAAAGTTTTAAGTCTAACTTGTAGCTCTTCCGGGTGCGCGAGAAACTGGAGCGTGTTTGAACATGTAAGAAATTAGAGGAAAGATTTCGTAGTTTGAGATAACCAAATATCTCTATTGTCTTAACTCGTACTAATTACTTGCCAATATTTATTTGCATATTCATACAAAGAAGAGGAATAGACTAACCTTAAAGTGCCTCAATGACTTGGTGTTCATAAAATACAATAGGACATTAAAGCGTCGCTACAATGCGCGCAATGAAACTGATCCAATTTGCTTGGACAATATTGATGATGCCAATGAATGGCTAACTGGAGTTGAGCATGCTGAAGATGAAGCAATTTTTTAGGGAGATTCAGATTTCACTTGGGGTGTTGTTGCGGAAGCAAGTGGAGTTGATGAGAACCGTTATGGTTTAAGGGCGAATACTTCAAGTTCAAGCTTACATAGGAAGGGAAAAGAAGTAGCTACACGCCTAGTTGATGAAGATGATGATGGAGTTGAGGAAGATGATGAGCAATATAATGATAAGAGAGAAATACAAGATTTTGACAATCTTGTAGAAGTAGAGATTTAGACAAACAAGAAATAGTTGTTGAACTATTAATAACTTTGATTTTGTTTGTCTTATTGTATTTTGTGATATCTATTTTTGGGCTTTTAATTTGAACATTTGCTAATATATAGTCTCTATTTTTGGTCTTTTTTCGTTAAAATTACGCTTCACTTCAATGAAGCGAGCGCTTCGCTTCACGCTTCACGCTTTAAGCGAAGCAGGGCCTTGTCGCTTTTTTCCGCTTTACGCTTCCCTGAACACTGGCTTCGAGTATTTGGGGTCTTTGATCCAAGGAAATGGGAGATCAACGATGAAGCTCTCGCTTACGGAAAGTAGAAACAGAAGTTGACCAGTTTCGAATGAATGGATACTCCGAGATAGAACGAGAAAAATTGGATTTGATTAATTCAACTTATAAGACTTTGGAACAATTAGAAAATTACAAAAAACAAAACGATTCAATTTGGATGTCACACACCGAATCGGTGCAGGATGGGTGAAACAAAGGCTCGCCTCCAAAGTCTTGAGTAATAAGAAAGTACCGCAAAATCTTAAAGGTAAGTTTTCCAAAGTAGTATTTAGACCGACTATATTATGTAGGGCGGAGTGTTGGCTAATCAAGGACTCTCATGTTCAAAAGATGAAAGTTGTGGAGATCAATATGTTAAAGCGGATGTGTGGGCACACTAGGAGAAATAAGTTTAAGAATGAAGATATCCGGAACAAGTGGGAATGGCCTCCATAGTGGACATGAGGAGGTGGACAAGATGAGGGAAGCATAGTTTGGACGTGTGAAGAGGAGAAGTGTAGATGCCCCAGTGAGGAGGTGTGAGAGGTTGTCGGTGACGGGCTTAAAGAGAGGTATAGGCTGACTGAAGAAATATGGGAAGGTGATTAGATAAGACATGGTGCATCTTGAGCTAACTAAGAGCTTACGAGGGCATGACCTTAGATAGGAGGGTCTGAAGGTCGTGAATTAGAGTAGAAGATAAGCTAGTAATTGAACGTTACTTGTACCTACTTTCATACCAGTAGTATTAGCACTGTTCTCATGCCTTTTGTTCTTCGATTTTCAGTTAGTACTAATGGATTTTTGTACTTTAGTTATAGAAGTATTTTGTTATCATTACTGTTCTTTCTTCTATATGTTGTGTATTGATCCCCGGTTTGCATTATTTAGTTGTTACTATCTTCATTTCTGTATTCATTTTTTTTAAGTCGACGATCTATCAGAAATAGTCTCTCTACCTCTGTGAGGTAGGATAAGGTCTGCCAACAATCCACTCTCCCCAAACCCCACTTATGGGATTGCATCGGGTATGTTATTGTTGTTGTAGAGAATAAGAAGAATAATTCTTTTTTGAATTCTTATAGCTATAAAAGATTTATGAAGAGTTCTCATAGTCAAACTTTATTAACTGCATTTAATTTGACGCCATCCATACTTTCCTAGTCAATTTTAATTTGCTAGATGGGGATTTTTGAGTTTTCCAGTGTTTTGATGGAAATTTTCAAGCACAACTAAAGAAACTAAGCACTTAACCAACAAAATTAGATAGCTTTAAATTGCGAAAATATTGCAATAGGTTAGAAGCATCCAGTACCAACAGTTTCAACGCAGTAAATCAGGAAAAGAAAAACAGAAAACTAGAAAAGAAGGTGAAAAGAAGAAACTAGAAAGTCTACAAAGGAGCTGTAACTTGTATAGTTACAAAAGGATAAACTTGGAATATACATAATTTAATTATTTATAAGGAAGATGAGCGCAATATTGTAAACCACGAGGCAAGTAAGCATTGTGAAGCCAAACCTGAGGGGAGCTCTCTGAAATTATCCCTAAAACTAATCAAATAAAATAAACACCGATATATCAGGGAAAGGATACACCAACTGATTTATATGTCTTATTCACTCCAGTTTTTCCTTTTTTTTGGGACAAGTCTTACCGACTTCAACGTAAAAGCAGGAGACTTGAACTCATTTATACCATACAATTAGCAGCACAGCAATAACAGAAGCTTCTAGCATTCTGTAAAAAGCAAGAACTAGCTGAAAGGCATCACAACAATATGCCTTACAAGGAGCAAGTTGTCACTTTTGTTCTATGAAGTGGATATTCACAGATGAACATCTTGTGCATAGCAGATGGAAACAGTTTGCGAACATTTCAGGCAGTTCTTTGTTCTCACAAACTCCATCACATTGCTATCTAGAGCAACAAGAAGTGATGAATGTAAAACATTAAATAAGTGTATTTAATACTCCAATTCCAACTAAATTAGAGGTAAGTTCAATTAGAGACATAACAAAAATTGGTGGAGACGACTAGTGATTAGTCATGGTACATCAAACATGGCAGAATTTCATTTTTATCCAACACTTCCAACGTGATATTTAAGAAAATAATGAAGCTGTATTACCGAAGTGCAACTTCCTTCCGAACAGTATATCGAATCTTTTTATCAAAACATCTTTCTTTCCTTTTTTCCCTAAAACGACTCAAAGAAGCCGCCCGTTGCGGTTGATTCAATCTTCCAGGACCTTCACTTGAAGCCTAGGGAAATTGCATGAGAAGAACCATAAATGATTGCAAACCAGAATAACAGCAGAACACTACAGGTAGGGAGTAAAAGTGCATACCCTATGACTCTGGGAAGCCATATTGACAGTAGGGATGCCGGTAGGGACTTCATATCCCCCCAATAGCAGCAGCACTGCCTGAACCTGAAAATCAATCGAGACCAAAAAGTGATTATTTCTCTGTACAGTGCTTGCCTTAAAGACGAATTATTCATCATTCCCACAAAAAAGGACCTAATTAGAGCAGAAAAATCATAGAATATTCATTTAGCTGACCCATCGGGATTGAGGCATAATTGATTCAAGATTGATTAATCACGATGCTTGTTGATAAGCAGACAGTAATTCGAACAAACTAAGCCAGATCAGAGTCCACCCATCTCCTTAAAATTTTGAAGGTTAAGAGTCTCTCCTATATTTGGAAAAGCAAAAACCTTGGTTGACCTCTTTGCTTCAGAGCTAATCAAATTTTCACACCAACTCATCATTCGCATACAACCAAATCTTAGAAATTACCAATTCCTGAGTCTTGAATCACCTCAATTACAAAAGCAACATTGAAGCAGATGTTTGCCTGGACTTATATATCCTAGAGCTTCCTACAAACCCAGTTTTTTCAGTCCTTGTGGAAACCATGTAATGTTATCCATGAATATACTAAGCAAAAGCCTTACTAATAGGAGATGTCTGCCTAGATTTATGTGCCATAGACTCTCTAACAAAACCCTAGTATATCCTATGGTTGTTGAAACAAAGTAATCCACGGGGTATCGACCTAATACTAAGCAGAACGCGTCATGATATGTGAGCCAAAAGCTTCATCCAGAAACATTTATACTTCAAATAATTTACTTAGCAAAGAACAACAAGCTTTGTTAGCACACTGAAAAAAGACGATCAAGATTCCCAAGTAAAGGCCTAATTATTTTTACAAGAACAAGAAGAAAGACCCAAATCAAAGAAGCACCTTTTCAGGTGAAACAGCATCATACACAAACACTTCGCCTCGAAACGACAGCGTAAGCTGATCACTACTTCCTCCGCCAACCATTTCCGACCCAGGGACATAGAGAGCGTTATGTGGAACGCCTTCCATACCATTCAGCGGTGCCTCTGTGGTAGCCATGGTACCATCGGCGCCGTTGTGGATCGCGTGAGAATGCGCGTGGTGGTTGTGGTCGTAGCGAATGTGATGAGAACAGTCTATGGACTCCACTCCTCCTCCTCCTCGAGAATCGTCACCGCCGGCGACGTCGTCGTCTTCTTCGCCGTCGACGAAATGAGTCTGTTGTTGTTCCTCTCGCTGTACTGCTGTAGTCATTGTTTCTTTTCTGTACATCGTATCTCTAATCTATCATTTTCCCCTGAAAGAAAAAACATAAATATTCCTTTGGAGTACTTTTGGCCGGTTTGTCCATAGATTTGGTCTCAAAATTTTGAATAACATTTAGGGAAAAATTATTTTCTAACTCAATTTATGGTTTTTTTCAAATTGATTTTTATTTTTATATATAAAATATTATTATTTTTATATATAAAATATTATTATTTTTATATATAAAATATTTTTAAAAATTATTTTTTTATTTAAATTAAAATAAATTAAAGAATCTCATTTTTGAATGTTATAAAATAGTAACGAAATTACATAATAATATTTGATTATGTAAAGCACAAGTTTCATAAAACTCTTGGGAAATATTCCTTTTGTCATCAATGCTATAAAATTCAGTATACCAGTTTTTAAAACTTTTACACTTATCTTGACAAAATTCATTTAAAATATGTTTTCTTGCCGGAGATCCCGGACTAAAATCAATTTGGAACTTAATCATTTAAGTTTTATTAAAATCAAAATCCATATCGGATAAAGTAGGAATATCCTTGTCAGAATTATCATCTCTAACAATATTATTAGAAACCTTTATATGTTCAACACGCTTATTATTATCAGCCGTGTTTATCGTATGGAGAGAGGCAGGACGATTGAGTGAGAAGCTTCTATATTAAAATTTAAATTACTATTTTACCCCTATAGTAAATTAAAATATAATAAATATCTAATTAAATAGTAGTAATATTTTATCATTCATTGAATTATAATTAAATTAAATAGTAATATTTAAAACCCATTAAAATTTAAAATTTAAATAGTAATTTTTAAAAATGCTCCTGTAGTAAATTAAAATATAATAAAACATTTAGTTTTATCATCCATTGAATTAAAATTAAATTAAATATTAATATTTAAAACACAATAAAAGTTAAAATTAAATAATAATATAATCAATTCTGTATAATATTATTATTATAATAATAATAATCAATATATATATATATATATATATATATTATATATTGTTATGAAATAATAAAAAAAGAATAAGAATATTGTAGAGAAAGAGAGAAGGAGAGAAGTTTTTATTTCTCTTGATGGAATGAAATACAATGAAGGAGAATATACGCCCCGCCTTGGGAGGCATGATTGGCACCTGGTGCCCTACTAGAACCTGAACTGCTGAGCTGACTGAGCCTAAGCACCTCTGGTGCAAGGCTGGCTCTAACTCTAGAAATCAAGAAAACAACGGGCTATATAGCGGCTATAAATACAACCCCCGGTCGACAAGGTCTATAGCCACCTGTGAAAATAAACAGTTAACCAAAGACAAAATAATCATAGGGAGTTCTATGTGGGCCGACAAGGCCGCCAATCAATAGCTAAACAAGGCCCCACACGGCCAACACACATCATCTAAAGCACATATGGGCCCCACACGGTCGATACATCTAACCACAGGGAAATAATATAATCTGCAAGCATCTAGGAGTAATAAGATGGTCGGGACAAGGCCCCGGCCTACCCATACTGTACCAACAAAGAAGTAACCCTCTATCACACAAGCTCGGAAGAAAGGAGCTAATGGCTCTATGCGGCTGACTGGAACTACGAGGGACAACTTGTGGTATCTGTACTACAGGTCCAATAAGCTTTACGCTTATTAATACACATCATTTCACTTGATAATTATTTCTGCATTAGCATGCTTTAATAGATATAGAATTTAGATCCTCACAATCTTTTACAATATTGCGCCTTGTATTGTATTAAAGATATCGTCGACGATCATTTTAATATCAATTCTAATGCGACATAACTTATTGAGATCTCTTCATTTTTCATCATTTTCATGTACCTGAACCTTTGCTAAGGTTTTATGAAGTGTTATATCGTGGTGTTTTCTTAAAGCACTTGCCTCATCATTATGACCATCTTAATCATTTGCTCCTCTCCTTCTTCAAGGAGTTCTATATTTGGCATCGTTTGGTCTCTATCAAACTTCAGGCGTCTCATAGACCATGTCCTTCAAGGACCTTTCTTTAGAGCATTTATAACTGAATTATAAAATAGGGTCAGCAGATACATCTGGCAATTGATTTGCAATATTTTGCAAGTGAATTATCTCTTGAACTTTAAGTTCACTTTTTTTTTCCTGAGGATCTAGATAATTCATCTCACACTCAATTTTCAGCTGCTAATCACTTCTCCCCCTAATGTTAGAAAAACTAACATTTACCCCCAAACTCATTTGGGGACCCATCTTTGTGCGTTGTGGTGGAGTAATTAAATCATACACCGCACATTCAAATATTTAGATGGAATTATTTGGTTCCTGACCCTAAACCAATTGTGATAGGATAACCTTGTTGGCTTGATGCATTCAAATATTTCTATACGTTAAATAAACATATCTCATACCAAAATTTATTTGGGAGTTTTGTTCTCATAACCAATGGTTTAGCTATAATTGGAGGCATACAATTTTTGCTAAACCAACTTAGATATGAACCAGCATTATCAATATGATTTTATAATTTGAAACCGTGCTCTTAATTTAATAATTAGAGCAAACAACCTTGAAAAAATCAATTGCAAGTTGATATCAAAGCACGTGTGACCATATCGTAGATGCATATATAAAAATTATATAATAGCAAATAGTTCACATGGCGGGTGAACGAGCCCATATTAACCCTTTTATAAGTTCCAAAATTTCAGGGAATATAATTCCAATCTTAGCTGATCAAGGTCATACTATCACGATAATAAGCAACACAAGAGAATTCTTGAAGAATCTTTTATTTCTTCAACATATAGCCACGTGAATTCACAATTATTTTTGCATCACATTTGAACTAGGATGGCCAACCAGTTATGCCAACTTATCTTTATTTCAGTAAACTTCTAGTTTACTTTTGTATGTGATTTTGTCATTACACTTATATTTATATACTACAAACAAAAGAAAACGACGGGTAATCTTTTACATAAATATTTATAACCCGCTTTAATTTTAGTAATATGAAGATATTAGATCTTTCCATAATTTATAGTCTCAATTATTTTTTTTCAATATTTTTGAAACTTATAAGTTTCCTTTTGAGACTTACTACAATAATTTCATTCCTTCGGGTAGTAACACATTAGCTCTTCCGGAGCTCTCAATTAATTTTGTGTAATACCATATATTCAATCATATCAACATCATTAATTGTCTCTCCACATAGTTTCAACTAAGAAACAATTCTAAACATTATAGAGTTGTACTCATAAACAGACTTATAGTCTTGATTGATCCAATCATATCGTGACTTTGGGTGGATGACCATCTTCAGGTGGTCATACCTTTCTTTTAGGATATTCCACAAAATTCTTAATCGTAAGATATTCAATTTTCAGAATTTCGTCAATATGATGACGCAAGAATATCATAGCCTTAGCACGATCTTGGTTTGATGCTTTATTTTCACTTTTAATGGTGTCTCCAAGACCCATTGCATCCATATGGATTTCAGTATCCAACACTTATGAAAGGTAGTTCTTACCCGAACTTTGAAGGGCAACGAAATCAACTTTCGTAAGGGGGTGAGCCATATTAAAAGAAAGAGAAAAATAATACCTTGGCCTTCAAATTTTGAGATGGTAGAGTCGTAGAGAAACAATATCACCAAAGGAATATCATTCCTATGGTTAAGTAATATATCTTTCGAAAAAGAAATTTTAATTTTTCTTACCTCAGATCTTTCAAATTGAGTGCTCAAGGTAGAGACTCGTGTTGATAACGTGTTATGAAATAAGAAAGAAAGAACAAGAATATTATAGAGAAAGAGAGAAGGAGAGAAGTTTTTATTTCTCTTGATGGAATGAAATATAATGAAGGAGAACCCTCTATTTATAGGGATAATTCCTCCTAACTTTTCTCCAAAAGATAGACTTTCACTATAATATATACACATGTGTCCACTATAATACAAATATCTTTATTGACATTCACTATAATACAAATATGTTTATAACATATATATATATATATATATATATATATATATATATATATATATATATATATATATATATATATATTATCTGAGCATAGAGTAGGATATGTGACACCTTTTTTTGACCAAGGATCCTATTTATCTTTTTTCTCTCCTTTTTTATGATTTTAAAAGATTGTGCCATCATGTGGCTATTGTTTTTTTCTTTTTTTTTAAAGCATATAAATAGATTATATTTTCTTAAAATAGGTTTCTTTCTTTTGCACGTCTTTTTTAAAAAAAATTAATATAATTTTACTTGTATGAATTTAATAATTCAAGAGTCTGTACTAGATTAAAAATTCTTAATTGTCTTAAGTGATGAAAATTAGAAAAAAATAATTAAATATTAATAATCAAATGAATTAGAAATTCAAATTTAATCTATTTTAATTTGGTGACTAGGAAGAGTGTTTAACATACTTCCAATATTTAGTTATTCAAAAGAGGATTATTTCATATATTTAATATAATTTTCAAAATCGTGCGAAACGCGAATAAATTCACTAGAACTAATATAATTGGGTATCTTTCATTAATTACATGTTATTATTGTGTTCTTCTTAAAATTAATATATTATACGATCAAATACATATGAATAATTGAGTTGCATTTTAATATAACATATATCAAGTTTTTTACATTTCATCTTCAATATAACTATGTAATTTATTTCCTCATTAGATACATTTATCTCTTCGTTAATATCACTATAGAATTTAAATAATTGAAATATGTTATTAAATGTAGGCAAATTAAATTAGTTAAAATATAAGTTAATTTAATTAATTAATACTCCAATGTGGTTGGGAATTCCAAAGAACACTAATCAAGAGATTAAGAACTATATAAAGACAAAACATTCTGATGCATTTCCTCCAAAAACTCTTTGGGCAGCAGATTTTTTTTTTGTTTTGTTGTTTTATTTTTTTCTATTTCATTTATCTTTATTCAATATTTGACATACCTCTATATATGCAGTATGAGATATAGTTAGAATAGGTTCAAGTATTGTTCTAAAATTTCTTTTTAAGTGATTCTAAATGAGAAGGGAAAATTGTTAGGCAACAATTCATTTTGTTTTTCTTTATTTGATTTTAGTCTTTTGTCCCACGTAATTTATCTCTACCCTCTCTTGTCAAAATTGACGATGGTTTTCACTTTAGAGTGAATAATCAAAATGGTAGATGAACTGCGGGGAGAAAAAGAATATATTTTATATGCACTTATATTCTAGAAGGCGTGATTCAAAATTTAATTTATTGTCTAATTTGGTATTGTATGCTCGCACAAAATGCATCGATGTTAACTTATTATCGTGTTATATTTTATAATATGATTATTATATATAACATATAATTCAACTAATATTTTATGTTAAATTCACAGATGAAAAGATTCATGGGTTTGACAATAACCTACTAGCCATCCTAATAAAGACATATGTTAATAGAATTTTCTTACAATTTTTACTACTTACTAATTTCACCCGATAATAATTTCTTGATATGTATGAGGTTGTATTAAGAGTAGGGAGGTTATAATTTTTTAAAGATAAGATATAAATTTTATGACTTGAAGTATTTATAATCATATGCGATATTGCTAATATCTACATTTAAATTATGTGTTGTTGAAATGTTAGATAAGCGGAATGTTTAATATATTAGAAGAATCTCTAATTTTTTTTTACTAATTAGAATGAAATACACGTGCAATGCACGTGTTCGAAAACTAGTTATTATATAAATGGGAAGCCCCTAAGTTGAAAGTTAGATTAGAAAATACCCTTTAAATATTAATCGACTAAATTATCCCTCATCCTAAAATTACATTATATATATAAAATTATATTTTATTTATTATATTATATTATTTATATCTATATCTATACTATTCTAAAAGTAAGAAATCCAAAGTCAAAAGATTAAATTCTAAATTCTAAATTCTAAATATAATAATTGTATTATATTATATTATCTATATCTATATCTATACTATTCTAAAATTGAGAAACCCAATATTAAAAGACCAATTTTCCCATCAAATATAGAGCGATCATTTTATCTTTCAATCTAAAATGATTTTATAATATTTTATGTACTAAAAAATAAACTTACATTATAATATATATTATTAAACTATTAAATACTTTACATTGAATTAATGTATAATAAAATAAAAATAATTTATAATTTATTATAAATAGTATTTATCATGATAATGGTTTTGAGTCTTTTCAAATTTCTGCCATTACTATACATGTTGTTCAAGAATCAATGTATATTTTTAGAAGACACTTGAAATAATTATATATTAAGTTAAAATAAATTAGCTAGCAAATGAAGAGACAGTTATTACAATGTAACTCATAATTTCTTCGAATTGACAGCAACTGGAAATTAAGAGTCATATCCATGTTCTTTCTTTCTCTTTTTAGGTTGTAATGTCATTTTGTATTTTATTTTGGTATATAGACTCAAGATATATATTTGACAAGTCACTCTAAAGCTTCTTAATTTTAAATGTCATGTTTGTAGTGGAATGATATTCTTTTATGCAGATTAATTTTTTCTTCAATGTCATAATATCTATTACATCTCTCGTCCGCATTAAACGTAAATGGTTGATCAATGACGATACACTGACAACAAGTAGGGGTGGCAAAATGGGTAAAATTTATGATTATCCGCTCGATTTAGTCTATTTTAAGTGGGTTGTGTATCCAATCATTTAAAAGTAGATCAATCCATATTATCCATCGTAAAAATCATAAAATATGGATAACTCATAGGTATCTACCAATTACACTCACCTTAAAGAATATAAGGGAGTAGGAACCTATAAAATATACACTTATAAGGGTGTGTTTGGTACGCAGAAAAATATTTTTTAATTATCTAATCATTTAAAAGTGGATCAATCCATATTATCCATCATAAAAATCATAAAATATGGATAATTCATAGGTATCTATCAAATTGCACTCACCTTAAAGAAAGGGAGTAGGAACCTATAAAATATATACTTATAAGGGTGTGTTTTGTACGCAGAAAAATATTTTTTTATTTTCTCATGTTTGGTTAATTTAAATATTTTAATTTTTTAAATTTTTTTTGTAAATTGATTTATTTTTCTCTAATTTAAGGAAAATCACTTTCCTACATAAAATTAGAAAAATATATTTTAAAACTTTCTGTAAATCCACCCCAAAATAGGTCCCGACCACGACATCTCTTCCTCGACCCCCTACCACGACACCTCTCTCGACCTCCGATCCTGATCCAGACCTCGACCTCGACACCCTACTCTGACTCCGAAACCCGACCCCAAACCTAAACCCAACACCCAACCTCGACCCGACACCCGACACCCGACCCCGACCCAACTTTCGATCCTGACCCCGATACCTCTCCCTCAACCCCCTACCACGACACCTCTCCCAACCCCCGACCCGACCTTGAACCTGACCATAACCCGACACCGACCTAATATTTTACCCCAACCCCAAACCCATGACCCGACACCCAACCCCAAACTGGACCCCGACCTGACACACAACCTTTGATCCGACACCCGACCCCAAACTTGACCCCGACCTGACACCCAACCTTTGATTTGACACCCGACCCCGAACTGGACCGCGAACCGACACCCAACCTTGACCTAACACCCGACCTCGATCCAACATCCGACATCCGACCCTCAATCCTTGACCCAACCTCGACATTCGACCCCAATATTGAGCCGATTTTTAACCCTGACTCCGATCTCGACCCACGACTCAACATCCAAGCTCTACACCTAACCCTGACACCCAACCTCGACCTGGCATTTGACCCCAACCCCAACCCGGTGCTCAAACTTGACCCCTGACCCGACACTCCACCCCGACCTAACACCCGACACTCGATCTTGACCTGACTTGACTTTCGACCCCAACCCCGACTAGATACTCAACCTCGAACCTGACTCCGACCTTCGACTGTGACTTCCGATCCTAAATTCTGACACCGACTTTTTACCCCTATCCCGACCCGAGACCTAACTCCTGACCCCAACTCAGAATCACTTATTTTTTTAAAAAATATTTTTTATGATAACACGAATATATTTTCCTTCATACCAAACACACCCTAAAACTAGAAAAAGAAAAAAAATATATTTATAATTTGGGGGTACTTATTTCTTTTCATAATAAGAAGCAATGAATAATATGGATATCCATTGAATATCTATATTATTCATTGATTTACCCATTTTTTATCCATATCAAATATGAGCGAGTCGGATATTTTATTCATTTCACTTGACTCATTTTCCACTTACCCATATCAGGCTCAATCCGCCTGTTTGCCACCACTAACAACAAGATATTGAAAATCTAATTTATATTATTTTGCAGAATTATAAAGTAAATTGAATACTATCAATTTGTGAGAATATTATGTTGACACTTTGAGACATCTCTTAGTTTTATATATGCTTACAATATTGACAGACAATGTCTTTGATGCATAGTTTTAATTGGCTGATGTGCTTTCTGTTGTTGGACTATTGTGGTATGAGAATAGATAGATGTATTATACAAGTTGTATGGGTAAACAACATGTAAGTTTTATTACTGATTGATTAAATTTATAATTTTGTATTTCTGTTGCATTTTTTGTTCGTGAATCTACTCTTGAAGGTTTTGCAATTTGTTTCCTTTTGACTTTTATAATTTCATCTACTTATCGACTCAAAATTTTTTATAATTATTTATTTACTTAACTTCTCTATTGATATGAAGAGTCTTCTTTTTTATAGTTTATCTTTATACAATTACAAACACCTGATTGTACGGGGCCTATTTTGTCAATGCGGATTTGTGACTTTCATAATAATTCACTTTTCTCAATTCGACATATTTAGTTCACTATTGATAGACAAGTCATCTAAAAAGTTGCATCTCTAAGTGAAAAATATCAATATTTTAACTTCAACATCGTTGATGAAATATGACGATTAATTAATTCTCCTGAAATTCATATTTTCACTTACATTTTAAGTACATGGCCAATAATGAATGATGTTGGGTATATTCTTATGCCCATTTGCCATGTTTTTGTCCATATTTTACCTTGTTTTGAGTTCATAATCCTTATAAAATGCATAAATTCATGTTTATATGTGTTTTGTGAGCTAACAAATATTTTTAGATATTTTGAGTAGGAAACCAAGAAAAAAGGACTATAAAATGACCCAAGATGTGAAGAAAAAAGAGTTCGTGAAAGTTGACCTGGTGCTATGGCTGGCGTGGCACGCCAACCCTTAAACTTCTGAAAAATCTGCACAAAAGTTGGTGCTATGAGTGGGTGACGCGCCAGGTCCCGAACTTCAAAGGAAAATTTGATCAACACCTTGGTGAGATCGCGCTAGAAGCATCCCAAACTTATGAAATTTTTTCAACACTCTGGTGCATTGGATGGCGTGGCGCGCCAGAGGTGTCCGATGCTTAGAAGTTTGACTAACTCATTGGTGCATCGTGGGGCGCTCGGAGCCAAACTTCTGAAAAAAACGAAGCCCAACCTGGCGTATTGGCTGGCGCGGTGCGCCAGGCTCCTTCTTGGACGGACTTTGCTGATTTTTAAAGCCAATTACTTGAAGGCGAAAAGGTCATTTGAGGCCTCACTTATAAATACAATATCTAGGTCATTTGTTAGCTATCATACATCATTTTGTTTGATCATATTTAGGTTGTAACGCAACTTTGGAGGAGATACAAGTTCATACTTAAGTATACGTCTTTTCTCTATCATTTTATGCTTCAAATGACATTGTCTTTATTTTTCCGCTTGAACATAAGCGGTTAAACTCCTATTTTAGGGTTTTTTCCATAGTAGATGGTTGAAGTTTAATGGATTGATTATTTCTAGTATTGATTCTTCATTAAAGGTTGCTTATATTTACTTATGTTAATTGCTTATTCGTTAGACAGATCACCTTTCGAATAAATCTGTTGACTTTTAGTTGAACTCGGGGGAGGGAATTAATAAGGTTAAAAGTAAATATAAAATAAGAATTCAAAAACCCTTTGTCCATTGGTTGAAGGATAAAAGTTGTTGATGAGGATAGGAATATACCCTTCAACTTTAACGACCCGTCCGATCGTTATAGCACCTCGCAGACATAGATGGGGAAGAATTTTAAATTTTTTTTCAAAGGACTGAGCTACACTCTCGGATCAAAGGACAATGGACTCGAACAAATTATAATGGGCCGAGCTGAAATCTGGTGAGCCAATCCACGAGATCGCTGTAGCAGGACTAATTTTCGCCGTAGTGGAACTGCTGCAGCGGATGATGCAAAATAAAACTCCGAAATTCTGTTCAAGATAGGATTTAAAAACCTATTCTTATAAGTTTGGCGAATAAAATGCCCAGAAAAATAAAAGTGGGGATTGCTAACAAGGAAAGAAAAGAAGGAGGCTAGAGAGGGAAAGGGGTTCACCATCCACCATGACAAATCCTTGCAAGAACTCGGAACTCAATACAAACACGCAGCTGTGAACGTCTTGAGGATAGCTTGACACCAAGGTAGTATATGGTTCACTCACCTTTGTGTTAGACTTTGGTTAGAGAAATATATATGTGCGTATAATTAATGTGCTATTGATGAGTAGGGAAAAATTGTTGAGTAAATTGGCAGTGAAGATGATAATTAGTAAGTGTTTGGGGGCGAAGGAAATAGGGAAGGGGTGGTGAAATCCCCATGAGATGAAATTCCGTAGATTATGGTTTAATGAGAATAAACTTTAGATAATGGAGATATTAGAGTGGGTTGATTTTAGGCTTAATGGCCTTCAAATATTGCTCGTTGGTGTGTGTGTATATATATATATATGTATGGTCCTTCTTTTCCTAATTATAATATTGAACGGCCAGTCATAAATTCTTACTTATATAATGCGGGGATTGAATATCAAGGGTGGGCTATAATTGCTGCATAACTTGAATCGTGACCCTTTAATTAGGGGAGAAAGCGAGCTATGACGCTAGTAAATTTCCTTTGTTACATTGTGACCTATGCTTGTTTATTTCGTATCAATTCAATTGTCATTGCTTGAGGAAGAAGGTAGGGTTATTGTAGAGATGATTCGATGTAGTTTATATGTAATGGGTGAGAGATTGCGAAGAAACAATTCGTGGGAAATCTGGGAGGAAGAATGGGTCAAAATATTGCCTGAAACAGTACCGTTGTAGCGGTCCGGGAACCGTTGCAATGGTCCGGGAACCGTTGCAGCGAAACCACAGTGGCGGCAGTGATGCCACCATAGTGGAGCCCAATCTCATGAGTGGGCCCAGTGTTGTACCTCATCATAGAACTTCTGATATAAATGATGTAATAATTAATGGGTCGTAAAATGGCCCAGAACTAGGATTGTGCTATAATCAGTGATGTGTAATTCTTGGTTGTGTGTGATTTTTATTGATATTTTAAGTGTGATATGTTTTTCCTGAAATGATCAATGGAATCTGTGACAACTGGACAAATGAATGAAGAGGTGTGTCATAATCGGAAGGCAAATCATTTACATGTTGAGAAAAGAGGCTTGGGGTCGGGATGAGACTTGGATGAGCAAATTGTGTGATCAATGCCGTGAGTGAGGGCTGGATATGAGTGGTTCATAGGTGAGTATCCAGTTGAGCAGTATGAGTGGTACACAGACAGGTATGACTAAATGCTTATACAGCTAGGTGTACAGACATGAGTACACAGACAGGTATGATAAAGATCTCATATGGCTAGGTGTACAGTACATGAATTTCTAGAGTCCCTTATAGGTCATGACTGGAAGGGCAAACATAAGACCCTCTAGCATGTGTGTACAGTGATGTGATGGAGGCGTGTGCCTGGCATATCACCATGGTATGATTGTGAGACAGAGATGGTGCGGGTATAGTATTGTACACATACGACTGCAATGACCAAGAGGTACAAGTTCATAGGTATGATACAAGATATACCGAAATGATTCGAGTATGATGTGAGAGACACTGTTTGGATTTAATACATGATGACACGGTACAAATATGGTGCCATACGACATAATTATGATGCAAAGAAACATGTATATATAGGTATTTGACCATGGAGGATTTGACTCTATTGGTATGTGTTCGCGCCCCGCAAGTGTACGGGTCGTGCAAGTAATATAGTGGCTCTTTTTGAGAACCGGAATGTCGAACCCACAGGGATTGGACCCATTCCTCTGACTATCCATTTCAAGTGTGATCTTAACTTTCTCAAGTGTTGGTTATAGAAGTTTTCGAGGGAGATTTAATTAAGTTTGTTTTGGTCAATGAAATATCCTGAATTTACTTTAGGAGCAACATAGAGTTAAAACCAGATAATCATGCAATACTACAATTTGCAATGGTTTAAGCATGGAACTATCAATTATTATTTCACATAATTAGAATTGCATGTTCATGGTCTTTCGAGCCTCTAAACAAGGCAAACTAGCCTCACTGCATCATTGTGAGCGAGGATGCTAATTTCTAGTTTGCGGGCAATTAATTATGTTGTGGTTTACAGGAAAACGATTAGGGACTTTCGTGCGTCTAACCATTTAACTCAACTTAGCCTCACAACTACTTCTTCGAGTGGTGATGTGATAATCCTAAGTTGGTCTTTGATAACCCCCGTTTATCAACCAAGCAAGGTGTTAGGTATATTTCTATCCTAACACGAATTTATATCGTGAGATACAAACATGCTCCTTACATTCTCATGTCCTGACCTAGGTAATTCTTTCTCAAGCAATTGCCCAAGCTAACGTATATGTTTTCATGGTGATCAATCATAAAAACAAGCAACAATCTAGAATGCAAGATGAAAACAATAATCAATAACTTAATTCCAAAACAATTTCATAAAATCACAATCATCATTCATGGCTTCAACCCTAGAGGAAGGGTTCTTGCCATTCATGTTCGTAAAACTACAACTAACTAATACTAAACTAACATACTTACATGAATTTGGTAGATGAGAAGGGAATTTGCCAAACCCTAGATGAGTTCTCCCACTTCTCCCTTCACTCCTAGGTAGTTTTCCAGAATAAAATCGTGACCATCTGATTTTAGGAGCTAAGGGTTCAATTTATACTATGCTGAAAAAATGCAAAATTTGGCCTGTGGTGGAACAACAACGTGTCAAGGAGCTGAACGCCCTACTTGACCTCCGTGACACGGAGGCAACGCGTACCCTCACTGGAATGTGCCAAAAAATGCAATTTTTGGCCAAGTGTTGCCGCGTTGGCAGCGCCACGGCCCCTATCGCGCAGGGTGCCAGTTATTGCATGTTTTCTTATTGACTTTCACGTTTTGCTCTTGATTCCATTCCTCCACTTCACCAAATCATGAATTAGTTCCTCAAATGCATTATTAACCTTCAAAAACAAGGACTATTCATGTTGGTTAGTATATATTCACATTTACATAAAATCACATGAGAATGCATATAATTAATTCGATAAACAAGACAGAACTAAGTTATAAAGCATCACTCGGGCATGCTATTTTGCCCATGATCACCTACCCCACACTTAAAGTCTTGTTCGTCCTCGAACAACCTATTACATCTCATGCATATGGAGACTCACCCATAACTCATCTAGCAAGAATATTCAAGCTACGGCTATAATGATTAAGCAAGATAACAAACTAAAAATAGAGCATGAACGATTTGATCATTGCAATGAAGTACAACTATGTTAAGACTTCTTAACCTCAAGAATCGACTCTCAATCTTAGAAAACTCATGCAAATCAACTGATTAAGAAATCCGACATGAACTATATCCTTTATTTAACATGTGCCCTCACGGAAAGAGAGTTACCTAATTTCACACGCAAAAATAATTTTTAAATCACAACATATGTGGGTACATGAATAGAATTACGCTCACTCTAACAAAGAATTCACATGCATCATGTAATGACCCATAAGCTTGCCCTTAGTGTTTTATTCCACTAATTTAAGGATGTATAAATGTAAGATCAAGTAGGACTTTTTAGGTTGTAATGTAACTCAGGTGCGGGTAGGTACTATTATGGCCAGTAATAGTGACTATCTTTCCTAAGAGCTTTTAATACATCACGCCTTCATTACGAACTTCCCTTCCCTTACTTCACCTTTTTCTCCTTTCAGCTTTCTTCTTCCTCTTATGTTCCCCCCTTTATTTAGGCATTTTAAACTTATTAGTAATGAGTTCTGTAAATAATTTTTCATTAATTTATTTTCTTACTCCTTACTAATACTCAACCATTTTCACACAAGTGCACCTTTGTCCTTTTCTCACTTCTACAACTTGCTACTTTTCCTTTCTTTTCATTCTTGTCACTCCTTTACTCCTTCGGATTTTTTCACTCAAGCGCTTAGGAGTTTTGGATCAAGTTCAAGGCTAATGAAAGAAAAAGGATTAAGCTTATGTTGCAGCTGTCAAAGAATAGGCTCAAGGCTCATTGGGGCTAACTAGGATTAATTTTTCAAGGTAGGTAAAATGAGGGATAAAAATTTGGTTCATTCAAAGAAATGCCTAAATCATCTCCTACAATTCACATCCTTCATTTCGTTTTATAAACACACCAGACAAGTTCTAGACAATCCACAATAGCACAGAATACTCAAAAACCTTACACTCATGGCACATGCTCAATTCAAGACACATTCAGTAGACTCTTACTCAGCTAATCACAAGAATTCAGAATTAAGCTTCAATTATATTGAGTCAAATTCAAGAGCCTAAGCGTCTCACACAAAGTTATACACCTGCATGCTTCACACCGAACATACTTGCATCTTACAATCACGTATAGCACATAACAAGAATATCAAGCACCAATTAGTTATGGTTTCAAAATCCCAAAACCTATCGACCAATTTTTCCTCAAGACGGTCGTCATCCATCCATCGTCGGAAACAGTCCCTAACTATGACTAAAGATACTATCTACAAACAAAGGAAATAATTTTTTTTTATTCTTCGGTTCAAAGACCCCCCCGTCGGAAAAGAACCGAAAAGAAAAACCAACGGGTGATGAAGTCATGCTTAATTCACAAAAAATTTTCAAATTTCTCCCAAATTTCACACAAGCATCACATTCACCAAAAACTTGTTAAGCACAAAAATTTAGAAATTTTTCTCACCCCACACTTAAAGTCTTGCTATGTCCTCATAGCATCAAATTAACATTTAAAGGATGAGAAATACTCCCTGAGCCTTTATGCCAAGCTAAAAGCATGCTTTCTTTTCGAGTTCCAGAGATGGGTGTTCGACCCCACACTTCTTCTATTCCATGCTCTTTAGCTTCCACCGTCTCGGTACTGAGACTTCCCGCCATCTGTGCTTAAATTTCCACCAACAACATAAACAAAATGAAAATAACAACATCAACACAAAAATCAAAATTACAAATTGTACCTGAGGTACCCTTGGGTTGCCTCCCAAACAGCGTCTTATTTTACGTCGTGGCACGACGTAAACTGTCCTTTTCAGGACATCCTCATACCTGGGTTCTCTTTCGAGAACCATCTCCTTTTCTTTTACTGTTTAGAGGAAACAACCTCCACTCTGTTCCTCTCTTTCTCCAACTTCTTCTCAATTTGAAGTCCTCTATCAGACTCGGGCTGAACACTTGACCTTGCCTTTGGCCGTGCACCTGTGGAATCCTCCACCCCACACTCATCCTCTGCCAACACACTAACCTGACAAAGGTTAGTGTAGTGTGCGGACGGGTTCATTTCTTGGTAAACGCAGAAGAGTTTTTCTTCATCTTCGACCCTCATTTTCAGGGTCCCTGCTCTCAGATCAATCACCGCTCCACCGGTGGCCAAGAATGACCGTCCCAAGATTAAGGGTACCTAGTCATCAACTTGAAAATCTAGAACAATAAAATCAGCAGGTATAATAAACTTACCTACTTTGATGAGAATGTCCTCTATTATTCCATCAGGTGTCACTCGCGACTTGTCAGCCCGCTGCAGCATCAACCTTGTCGGCCTCGGTTCTCCCAACCCCAGGGTGTTGAATAAGGATAGGGGCATTAGATTAACTGCTTCCCCTAAGTCACACAAAGCTCGTAGCACCTCAGCTTTACCAATTTGTATGAGGAGGGTAAAACTCCCTGGGTCTTTGAGCTTCTTTGGCATTTTGCTCAATACCCTGTGACTGCACTCCTCAGTCAGTGCTACAGTCTGGACATCCACCAATCTAACTTTGTTCGCCATCACGTCCTTCAAGTATTTAGCATACTTGGGCATTTCCTGCAAGACATCAATAAGAGGCAAATTTATGTGAAGTTCTTTGAAGCTCTCAAAGAACTTTTTGAAGCATTCCTCCTCCTTGCTCTTTTTGAATTTCTGAGGGAATGGTGGTGGTGGTCTTTGTGCTGGCTGCAATGAAAGTTGCGCATTTTGTTGTCCAGCACTCTGATTATCTCCCATGTTGATGGATGGTCCTAGTCTAACCAACTCCAGCTGCACCTCCTTTCTCAGCTCTTTTGGCACTGCATCAGATAATTGCTTACCACTTCTCAGACTGATGGCATTGATCTGCCGGAGGTTAGGATCTGTGTCACTTGGTAATCCCCCCTGCGACCTCATGTTTTGAGCAGCTGCTATCTGACCCACTTGTTTTTCAAGATTTCGGGTGGCTACTTGATGATTCATTAAGTCTGTTGCCATCCTCGCCTGATTTTCCACTAACTGCTTCTGGATCTCCATAATTTTCTGCAGTGTTTCCTCAATGCTGCTACTCAATTGCCCATCATTCTGCCTATTCTGCTGATACTGCTGTTGTTGAGGTTGCATATAATTCTGCTTTTGGTTTCCACCCCAAGAAAAATTCGGGTGGCCCTGCCAATTTCTGTTGGAGTTATTCTCAAAATTCCGATTCCTATGCACATTACCAACAAAATTGACTGATTCCGAATTGGCTCTTCAATATTCTGCATTGTGCCTATTATTACCATAAATTTCACACCAACTCGGAGCTTGCTGAACTGCATTAACCTGGCCCTGGTGTTGGTTCATACTCAGTTCAATAAACTGAGTCATCATTTGATGTTGGAACGAAGCTAACTGTACTGCCAAGGCATTCAAACCATATACTTCTATCAACCCTGGTCTCTTTCCTGCCTCCCTCGATGACTCGCTGTGCCACTCTGGATTTCCTTGTGCAATTCTGTTCAACAAAGTGTACAACTCATCATATGTCTTATCCAAGGCTTCCCCACCCAATGCAGAGTCTAGTAATATTTTTGTGTGTGGGTCTAGACTTTCTACAAAGGTATGAGCCAGCACTTCATTTGATTGTTGGTGATGGGGACAGTCTCTCAACAATGACTTGAATCTTTCCCAAGCCATATATAAGTTCTCATCAGGCCTCTGCTTGAAACTGAGTATTTCACTTCTCAACTTTACAGTTTTGCCTGAAGGGAAGAATCTGATAAGGAACTTCTTAGACAAATCATTCCATGAAGTTATGGAGTTCGGTGGCTCAGCCTTCAGCCACTTTTTCGCCTCTCCCAACAGTGAAAATGGGAAGAGGGTCAGTCGGACATAATCTGTGGACACGCCGGTGGAGACAAATGTGTCACTAATCTCTAAAAAGCTCTGTAAGTGCTGCTGCGGGTCCTCATGTGCCATCCCAGTGAATTGACCACTAGAATGTAACAGCTGCACCATGTTCTGTTTAAGCTCAAAGTTCCCTCCAGACTCCGGTTTACAGATGCTAGAGGTCACATTCGTCGCTAGTGGGATTGCCACTTCGCGAACTGGTCTTGCTGCCATTGCTTCTGATGACAATTGTGCTTGTCCCGTGGGTGGTTGTTGTTGTACTTTTTCTTGAAGTCTCTTAAGCTTTTGCTCTAAAGCTACTCTCCTTTGCAAATGGATTTGACGTTCAGGTTCCAGAAACGGTTCCACAAGCTCTCTATTTCTAGCCATCTCGGCAGGACAACCTATCACCTATAAATAAACAGACTAAGACCAAGTTTCTCAACACATAAGGAAATTTCAAAAATCACACAAAAACAGATAAACTATCAAAACTTCTCCAAGTCCCCGGCAACGGCGCCAAAAACTTGTTCGCGCCCCGCAAGTGTAAGGGTCGTGCAAGTAATATAGTGGCTCTTTTTGAGAACCGGAATGTCGAACCCACAGGGACTGGACCCATTCCTCTGACTATCCATTTCAAGTGTGATCTTAACTTTCTCAAGTGTTGGTTATAGAAGTTTTCGAGGGAGATTTAATTAAGTTTGTTTTGGTCAACGAAATATCCTGAATTTACTTTAGGAGCAACATAGAGTTAAAACCAGATAATCATGCAATACTACAATTTGCAATGGTTTAAGCATGGGACTATCAATTATTATTTCACATAATTAGAATTGCATGTTCATGGTCTTTGGAGTCTCTAAACAAGGCAAACTAGCCTCACTGCATCATTGTGTGCGAGGATGCTAATTTCTAGTTCGCGGGCAATTAATTATGTTGTGGTTTACAGGGAAACGATTAGGGACTTTCGTGCGTCTAACCATTTAACTCAACTTAGCCTCACAACTACTTCTTCGAGTTGTGATGTGATAATCCTAAGTTGGTCTTTGATAACCCCCGTTTATTAACCAAGCAAGGTGTTAGGTATATTTCTATCCTAACACGAATTTATATCGTGAGATACAAACATGCTCCTTACATTCTCATGTCCTGACCTAGGTAATTCTTTCTCAAGCAATGCCCAAGATAACGTATATGTTTTCATGGTGATCAATCATAAAAACAAGCAACAATCCAGAATGCAAGACGAAAACAATAATCAATAACTTAATTCCAAAACAATTTCATAAAATCACAATCATCATTCATGGCTTCAACCCTAGAGGAAGGGTTCTTGCCATTCATGTTCGTAAAACTACAACTAACTACTACTAAACTAACATACTTACATGAATTTGGTAGATGAGAAGGGAATTTGCCAAACCCTAGATGAGTTCTCCCACTTCTCCCTTCACTCCTAGGTAGTTTTTCAGAATAAAATCGTGACCATCTGATTTTAGGAGCTAAGGGTTCAATTTATACTATGCTGAAAAAATGCAAAATTTGGCCTGTGGTGGAACAACAACGTGTCAAGGAGCTGAACGCCCTACTTGACCTCCGTGACACGGAGGCAACGCGTACCCTCACTGGAATGTGCCAAAAAATGCAATTTTTGGCCAAGTGTTGCCGCGTTGGCAGCGTGCCACGGCCCCTATCGCGCAGTGTGCCAGTTATTGCATGTTTTCTTGTTGACTTTCACGTTTTGCTCTTGATTCCATTCCTCCACTTTACCAAATCATGAATTAGTTCCTCAAATGCATTATTAACCTTCAAAAACAAGGACTAATCATGTTGGTTAGTATATATTCACATTTACATAAAATCACATGAGAATGCATATAATTAATTCGATAAACAAGACAAAACTAAGGTATAAAGCATCACTCGGGCATGCTATTTTGCCCATGATCAGTATGGTTTGATATTTCCTTGTATGTTCTTGAGTTATTAAATATATAATTGTGATTGAATGTCTGATTTAAGTGATTTTTGAGGGCCATAGAAGGTACTATGACAGGTTTAATAAAAGGGTAGTGCTTTGCCGGGTGACCGCAAGTTTAGCTTTATTAATCATGTACTAAATTAGGGAAGGTCAGAAAATCCTGTAATTAATTAAATAAGTCAATAAATGGGGGTAAGGAACTTGGTCAATGATAGTGAAATGGTAAATAAGTAGGGATGTTATAAAGTTTTCATGGCAAAATAAAAGAAACGAGATCAGAGGAACCGAGCTATTGGCTGCCTGGGTACCGCTGCAGCAAGTAAATTGCCGTTGTTGTAGAATCACTATGGCACGCTAAGCAACCGCTACAGTGGGATAAGAGAGAGATAGATTGAAAGATTAATTGATGGCTAGAGTTGTAGGGTGATTTCATGAACCTTGCCGAGTCATAAGAGACGATAATGTAGTTAATAAACTTAATGAGTTATTGCACAAGTGAAGTAGTTGTTAAATATATTAATGACAATTGTATGTTAATTATTATGCTGTTATGTGAACTAATTTTAGTCAGCTGATGATGCCTACCAGTTTGTATGGTGTATTAATATTACCTCGCTACACCTTTTTGGTGTGGGTTGTGGCAGGTTTGAAGTTTCTTGACTGACGTAGAGTACTCAGCATCAGCTTCTGTGTTCTTCTCCTCAGACAAAGCTGTGTCATTTATCTTGTCAAGTATTTTGTTAGAGCTCTTGTACTTGTCTAGACTAAATCTAGGGAGAGTCGAGGTTTTAGGAAACACTTTGTTGTTATTTCATGATATTGTTGATTTGCGTAAATTAATGAGAAAATTGATATTTTATGTGATATTCAAAAAGGGGTATAGGCGTTAGGGTCGCGACATCAACCTTGTTTAGTTGATCCATGAGTAGCCACAACCGTAGTTTCATGTTTCTCTTACGATCATAGGGATATAGGCATTAGGGTTCATGAGATAGTTCTTGGATGCTCGAGAGAGTGGCAAGAAATGGGATAGTAACTTGCAACTAGCAACCTTAGAAAGAATCAATCTAGTTAATCAAGTCTTGAAAACTTGAAGCGAAAGTGCCAATTTCCTAGATTTTCATTATCATCTAAAGTACAAACCCATTTGTAACAATTTTAGTTCATTAGTTAATTTACTTGTCAAGTTTAGTAGTTTAATCTCCAAATTGTTCCCCAATTTTATCTTTGTTTCTTAGAATAATAAAATAAGATGTTAACCTTAAACGATTAATCTGACAAGTCTCTGAGGGATCGATAATCAAAACTTCACGATTCTATATTACTTGACGACCACGTACGTTTGCATGCGCTTGGGCGACATCAAGTTTTTGGCTTCGTTGCCGGGACTTGAATATTGATTAATTGTTTGTAGGTTAGAATATTTATTCCGCTATTCAGTATTTTATGTTTTGTTTGTTGGTTGTTGAAGTTTACAGGTGTTGTGTGCTTAGTATATGCCAAGTATAAGAAGTCAAGGGCCATCTTTGGATTTTTGATCCAGAAATTGAGTAAATCTTTTGTAGGCTACGTATGGAGAATAACAAGCAAGTATAGGGCAACAACCAGGGGAGGTCCCAGTGCTTAACTTTGCTAGGTCGAACTTGGAGAACACTTCCAAAGTGATCGCCAAGCTGGCCATCACTGGAAACTTCGAGTTGAAGGATGGGACTGTGCGGTTGTTCCAAAATACTTGTCAATATCAAGGCAAGCCGTACGAGGATCCTCACAGACATCTGATGATGTTCGTGGAGCTGAGTGAGAACTTTCACTATCAGAATGTGTCAGATAAGTATGTTAAGCTCATGTTGTTTTTGTTCTCGTTGATTGGTGAAGCCAAAGAGTTGCTTTAGAATGAGCCAGCAGGTTCTATCACCACTTGGGAGGCTCTTTCCAACAAAGTCATCAACAGGTTCTTCTCTTCAAGGAGGACAAAAGAGTTAAGAGGGAAGATCTCCGACTTTGTGCAGAAAGATGTTGAGATCTTAGCTCAGGCTTGGAAATGATACAAGGGCTACTTGAGAGATTGCCTGCACCACATTCAGCCGAAGGAGATTATCCGAATCAAAGATCTCTCTTTGACGCAACCGCATAGGGACAAATTTTATCTAAGCGCTATGATAAAATAGAGGCTCTTTTGAACAACATGTCAGCGGAGAGTCAAGACTATCAGGACTCAGGTAGAGGGTTCACAGCAGCCAAGGTGCTAGGAAAGCTCGAGGTAGATGGTACTGTAGCAATTTGAGCAGATATCAGTCAGCTGGTGAGTGTGATCAGCAAGCTTGTAACCACACCGGCAAGGAGTCAGGTTTAGCAGGTCCAGACTCCACCACCATCGTGTGAGGTGTGTGGAGAAGGCCACACTTATTCAGGTTGTCCACTAAACCCAAAGTCTATTTATTTTATGGGACAACAAGGTTGTGGTGGAGGTTTTGCAGGTAACAATTATAACCAGGGGTACTAAAATACAACAAATCCCTCAAAGGGAGGGAATCAGAATTTCCAAAGGCCCCAGAATAACTATCCAAGACCTTAGGGCCAGCAGCCAGGCAGTTCACTAGAAGAGATAATGAAGCAATGGATGGTTTAGGAGACTCAGGTGTTTAATGAGATGCGGAAGTCCATCCACGAGCTGGAGTATTGTCCCTCAGTAGATAATAGACCGCAAGGGATACTTTTAAGTAGCACCAAGAAGAACCCCAAGGATAATATGAGCGTAATTTATTTGCGCAGTGGTAAAGAGCTGTGTGAGGTGATCCTTAGAGATAAGAAAGTTGATACAGAGTAGGTTGTTATGTTGATAAAGCTCAAACTCACACTTTCTAGCAAAGTATGAAGCGGCCGTTGTCAATTAAAAACCCAACAAAGAGGTTGGAGTCGAACTCACAGGGAATATGGTAAGATCTAGACTAATGCCGGTACTTGAACTTGTTGGTGAGTTATCTCCAAATTAGGGGGGTTTCAAAGAAAAATAATATTAAAGCAAGTTTATAATTGTGATTGATATCAAGATTTGCAAATAACTAGGGTAAGTATTCCCCATGAGTTCATAACTATTTCAGGTATACACACGTGATCAATCCCAATGCTTACTTATAGAACTGATAACTAGGATTCGTCCAAACGACTGGTTCATCCCTATTGGATGGATATACTCAATCATCGGGTCAGGTCTCATGAGTGATTTCAAACTAACTGTTATCAATATGTACTAAATTTAACTATCCTGTGACCAACTCAAGTTAATACAATGATCATAAAGACCAAGGCTTTGTTGTAATTTTTTTCCTAATCTCTACTACTCTAGGTTCAAGCATGTAAAGAATTCGGGAAATTCCTAACGTTGTACACCATTAAGAAACATTTAAAGATGAAGAGAAAACAATACAAGTGTTTAGCATTGATTTTGAATCACTTGTGTATAACCCTATTTCGTTAATCCACCTTGGTTCCCACAACCCCTAGTTGTAGAGGTTTTAGCATCTCATGATTGTAAGATTACAATTAGCATTCATAGACAAACACATAATTAAACACTTACAATAATAATTGGAAGAAAACCTGATTTGAATATCAAAGAACAATCTCAAGAACAATGGATGAAATTAAGAGTTTGATCCTAAGAATTGCTCTCCAAAACTTGATAAAAATTCACAAATATTATACTTCACACGTCTCTCCTACTTTGTTTCTATCTTTCTACTAAAATAAAACATAAAAGCTACTTATATAGACATTAAAAACCTTTTCCTAAGCTAACAGGGAATTTTCCATATTTGGCACCGATTATATCACGACTGAACCTATGACCTATAGCAGGATTGTATGAGTCGTACCTGCTTCTCGTACTTCCTTGGCTACTGCAGATTTTTCTAAGTGTTGGTAGGTTGGTACAACTTATACCACAGCTCTATGAGTCGTACAATGTATTCGTGGCTTGGCCTTGAGAACTCTGACATCTTCTGAAGTTTTCCATGATTGTTGTGGTATGCCTCGTACCTTCCTCCAATGACTTGTACTGCTTGTTGTGTCTGAAGTTCTGCCAAGTCTTGAATAATCACTTGAAGCTCACCCCAGCTCATGGTACGGGTCATATGTGAGTGCTATGATTTGTGGGTTCACCCGTACCAAGAGACTACCTTTGTGCAAATTTCTCTGAATAATTTCACGCCTCAAGTTACGACTCGTACTGAGAGTCGTACGTTGCCTTCATATTCCAGGCTTCTAACTTTCTCAATAATTCTAGTACAACTCGTACAATCAAGGTATGGCTCGTACTAAGACTTGTACTTGGCTGATTTTCTGTATTTTTATGCCTCTTTTGCATATTTTTACTCCAACACTTATTTTTCCTGAAATCAAAGTAAAAGTACCTCACATCCATATAAACATACCTAAGTCCATGCTATTTTCTCAATTTTAAGCGTCGAAAGTACTATAAACTCACAACACATCAACACCCTCAACTTAAGACTTTTGCATGTCCTCAGACAAAGAAAATAAAAAACTAAACGCGAAGCTTAACTAGAAAATAAACCTAGGATACTAAAACCAACAAATAACCAAAACTTGCATTATAACTCAAACAACTTTTGACCCTTTTTCCCCTGAACCAAATGAACACATGCACATCAAGCAACCACAAAACATGATAAACAGGGATCAAGATATGTCATCTATTTATTAACAAATAGTCAAGTCATCACCAATGCTTTTCACA
Source organism: Datura wrightii (assembly GCA_035772735.1). NCBI lineage: Eukaryota > Viridiplantae > Streptophyta > Magnoliopsida > Solanales > Solanaceae > Datura > Datura wrightii. The sequence continues at coordinate 13,535,000 of JASDFA010000002.1, forward strand.
CAGACCACTGGTAGAATTAAAAATAAACCATATACCCTCAAAGCAAATGAAATCCCCCACTCACAAATATAGTAAAATATAAAACATGAAATTGAACAAGTAAGGCTCTCACTCTCACAGAGAAGTTCCAAATACTGCATATCGGATACCATAGGATTGCCCTTATCTTCTCTACTTTAGTTTGTCAGATGATCAGGCTAGGATCACTACAAGATTTGCTTTAGCTTGTAATGTAGGCTTTCGGGCTAGGTATGGTAGAGATGGAATCTTTTGAGTGATTAAACCCTCTTTAGAACTACATACATGTGGCTTCATTTTTTCACTTTTTCATCCTTTTTGCTTTTTCCACTTTTTCCTCCCTTTTCACCCTTTTTATGCACTTGTATGAGTGTGATGTGTTTCTTCAAATTCTTATGCATCTTTCTCTTTTTTTTTTTTCGATTTTTTTCTTCTTTTTCTTTTTCTTTTATTACACCACACCTCATTTTTCACCTTTTTCTTTTCTCTTCCTTTTTCACCTCTTAAATATTTATGTACCCCTACTCTAGCCACCCTTAACTTAGCCATTTTGCCTATATTGAGGTTCACAATGTCCAAGGAGGGAATAGGGACAAAATAGGTTCATTATAAAAATTGGTACGCTTAATTGATTAATCAAAGAAATATTTTTCATTTAAGGCTCAAAATCGAGATCAAGGGAATCATATCATTTTGGTAGTGTCATTTAAGCTTAAAAATGGGCTAAAAAATGACCTATGATCCTTTCCTAACAAACCATCCTAAAACCTATGTAAAGACCCGTCACACCCCACCTTGGGGGGGGGGGGGATGACGGGCACCTGGTGCCCTAGTAGGGCCTGGACTGCTAACTGGTGAGCCTAAGCACATCTGGTGCCTGGCTAGCTCTAACTCAGATTTATGGAATCAACGGGCTATATAACGGCTGTAAATACAGCCTCCGGCCGACTAAGCCTATAGCCACCTGAACTATAACAACAGCTAACTAGAATCATGCCAATATAAGGGAGCCTATGCGGGCCGACAAGGCCACCATGTTGTCTAGTTATCTCTAACTCAATATAACAAATGCGGAATAGCTACATGATCGGCAAGGTCACCACTACTGACTGGATAAGGCCACACACGACCAACATAAGCAACTAAACATACGCACGGCCCCACACGACCGGCACAACTTACCACAGGAAAATATATACAGACTGCAAGCCTCTAGGAATACTGATAAAATGGTCGGGATAGGGCCCCGGCCTACCCATACTATACAACAAAAGAAAATGAAATACACCTCTAAATATCAAGCTCCGAATGACAGGAGCTGATGACTCTGTAAGATGGCTGGAATCACGAGGAATCGCCTCCTCGTATGTGAGTACCTACAGGCAAGCAATGCAACGCCCCTACGGGCGTCAGTACCACAAGTACTGAGCATGTAAAGCAAACTGAAATATACAACTGAAATGGGTAACAACAATAACATGACATATAAGCAGGAAGTAGCTGAATCTATCTGGCTGAGGATAACTGGGGAGAGTTTACCTATTCCGTAACTAACTGGGTGTACCTGACAACGTGTCGTCCTACTGTCTATCAGTATCTAATAGCACATATAGATATACATATAAATACACACAATACCTAACCGACCCTCATAAGCCGGAAGGTGCCAACCAACACACAATCTATTTACCCCTACCCGAGTCTAAACCAACCAAAAATAAGTCACTCCATTCATATGATAACTGTGAGCTCCTCCTACCGGGCCCCTTGGGTACGTAGCTCAGGCCTTGGCCTCTGACAATAAACTATGTCTGAGTCTGAAGACTCCTGTCTCTAGGCGTAAGTGCGCAACGGGGTAATATGCTGCTGTATCTGTGACTGAAACTGCCCCTGGGTGCGAGCACGCAACAGGGTAATTTTATAAAAATCTGTATCTGAAACTACCCCCGGCCACAAGCGCACACAGAGTGATCTGCCCCTGTAAACAGGGTAATCTGGCTCTGCGCAGAGCGAACTGAACTGCCCCTGCAAGCAGGGAAATCTGGACCGTATTATCATGGTGGTCGGCCATCATCGTCCTCTAGGCGGACGACATCGCCCAACTGGTGGCGGTATCTGAATCTGGTATCGACACAGCTATAACCTACGGGCGGTGGGGATGCTAAAGGGTGCCCACATGCCACAACAAGTCTCAATATACAAAAACACATACACAACAAGCATGTTCAAATGAAAAATACTAATCATATTCTCTTCTTTTATTTCAAGGCCAGTCCGTATTAAACAACCGATGCTATGTTCTATTTTTGGCACTGTTTCTGATTGCTGGGCTGACTGCTACCTGGCCTTTATCTATTTATCTGATTATTGTTACCCTGATCTGAAGCTATATCAGTTTCTGGAGCTACATCTGTATCTAGAGCTATTTCTATATCTGATTACTGATTTGATTATATCTAGATATAACTCGATAACATAGAACATACCATCTATAACTGGATATAGCTCAATAACATAAGATGTGCCATCTATTACCGGATACAGTCTCAACAAATGTAATACATACTATCTATAATCTTGCTAATTCATTATATTGCTTTTACAGCTTCCATTCTGGATATTACGTAAAAACATGCTGAGCTATTATCTGATACCACATTATTATCTAAAATTATCTGACTATTCGTTATTCTGATTATCGCATAATACGTAGTGATATACTAGCATGCTTGCTGAAAATCGTACTAAAATCATTTCTGTACGCTGGGTATCTGTCAATAGCCTTTATTCTATTTATTTTCTAGACTGTACTTCCTGGCTTGCCGAAAGAATAGCTTTACATACCTGGTTTTCGAGTACCCGACTGACCGATGTGATTTCCATTGGTACTTCTGCTGTTTCTCCCAACTACATTCATATACATGTCAAGTAGAACCAAATACACCAATATTCCGAAAGAAAACGTCACTTTCAATATATTTATTGTCTAAACTTTGGCTTATCAAAAGACGGTCGAAAACTTGCTATTTCTCGAAAGTCTAGAAGGGAGAAATATTCACTTTAAAGCTAGGAGTATATTGACACTAATTTGGAGCAATTCCACTTACCTTAGTTTGGTAGCACGATGATTCGCCGGCCAAATTTCGCGAAACTAAATTCGTAGGAATGCTCCTTGCTGCTAAATACCTCAGTATCTGGAGTTAATTTGAGTTTGGACCGCGTTTGATGGCGTAATCGGATGATAATTTAGTAGTACTTTCGCACCCTCTCTGTTTTTCTCGATTTCTCTGGAGATTATATGAAATATATCATTTACAATCGAAGTGGATGGCTTATATAGTTGGGCCTGGACAGGGACAATGTGTCACGGAGCCAACGCGGAGGCTCCACCTCCATGACACGTTGCCATCGCGGAGGGGCTCTGCCCCGGCTCCTTCCGCGATGGTTCGACAGGTTTCTCATCCGGTCTTTTCCCGGGACTTTTCCTAGCATGTATGGATTTCAAATACTCTTAGCCAACATGCAAATAGGCCATCTATGTGTCGGGAATTTTACGGGGTATAACATTCTCCCCCCCTTAAGAACATTCGTCCTCGAATATAAACTTCTATCTAGAGGACTTCTCAACTTACTCAATTTGTTTCTAGAAAAATTTCGGCAGAGTTTCCCCTGTAATATGGACTATCCCAAAAACCTAAAATGTAGAAAAGTCCATACAGGTACTCCACATAATACTATAGTATTTAAATGACAGATTTAACTAGCCCTTCTCATTTATAGGTATACTATAAGGCACTGCATAAGATAATAATACTAACATACCTGTCGCCTGACTAGGCCTGGAATAAATGAGGGTATCTGGTCTTCATATCTTCCTCCGCCTCCCAAGTCATCTCCTCTCGGTTCCTGTTACGCCACAATACCTTGACAGACGCAATATCTTTAGTTCTCAATCTACGAATCTGTCTGTCTAGTATCGCTACTGAAAGCTCTTCATATGCTAACTCTTCTGTGACCTGGACATCCTGAATTGGAACAACTGTGGAAGGGTCTCCTACGAACTTCCTCAACATAGATACATGGAATACTGGGTGAACAGACGCTAACTCTGGAGGCAAGTTCAATTCGTATGCAACTCGACCTATTCTCCGCCGAATCTGATATGGACCAATGAACCTCGGGCTAAGCTTGCCTTTCTTGCCAAATCTCATCACCCCTTTCATCAGAGACACTTTCACATATACCCAGTCACCTACTGCAAATTCTAGATTTCTGCGCCGCATATCTGCATAAGACTTCTGGCGGCTCTGAGCAGTCAGTAGGCGTTCTCTAATAAGCTTTACCTTCTCCTCTGACTATTGAATGATGTCTGACCCAATCAACGCTGATTCTCCCACTTTAAACCAGCCAACCGATGATCTGCATTTTCGCCCATATAATGCTTCAAAGGGCGCCATCTGGATGGCTGAATGATAACTGTTATTATAGGCAAATTCAATCAACGATAGATGCTCATCCCAGCTGCCCCCAAAATCTAGTACACACGCCCGTATCATATCTTTGAGCGTCTAGATAGTTCGTTTTGCTTGCCCGTCTGTCTGAGGATGAAATGCTGTACTTAAGTTAATCTGTGTCCCCAGACCTCTTTGAAACGACTGCCAAAACCTAGTTGTAAACTGTGCTCTTCTGTCCGAAATAATAGTTACTGGCACTCCATGTAATCTAACTATTTCTCTAATATATAATTTGGCATAATCCTCAGCCGAGAAGGTAGCTTTCACTGGCAGGAAATGAGCTAATTTTGTCAGCCTGTCAACTATCACCCAAATAGAATCGTGCCTATGTCTGGTAAGAGGTAATCCTGTTACAAAATCCATATTTATCGCTTCCCATTTCCACAAAGGCACAGCTATATCCTGCGTCAGACCGCCCGGTTTCTGGTGTTTTGCTTTCACCTGCTAGCAGTTAGGACATCTAGATACAAATTCAGCTATTTCAGCCTTCATACCTGGCCACCAGTAGATGTGTCTGACGTCGTGGTACATTTTCGTTGCTCCTGGATGGAGGGAATAACGAGCGTAATGTACCTCATGCATGATTTGCTGGCGAAGTCCTGAAACATTCGGGACACATAGGCGGCCCTTACAACGCAACACTTCATCCTCAGTCACTTGGAAGTCTGTTTCCTTACCTTTCTGAACTCTATCTCTGAGCTGGACTAAGTCAGGGTCCTCGTACTGCCGTTCCTTTACCTCTGTAACTAACGATGACACAGCAGAGTTCTGAATCACCGCTCTGTTATTTTCTGTTTCTGCTACTCGAACGACTAAACTAGCTAGCTGATGAATTTCCTTAGCTAACTCCCGCTTGTCGGGTCGCAAATACGCCAAACTCCCCATTGACTTACGGCTGACGGCATCTGCAACTACATTGGCTTTTCCCGGATGATACAGAATGTCCACGTCAAAGTCTTTCAGCAACCAACGACGCTGCCGCAGATTTAACTCCCTCTGTGTGAAAATGTATTGTAGGCTCTTATGATCTGTGAAAATATCCACATGGACGCCGTACAAGTAATGTCTCCATATCTTTAAGGCGTGGATCACTGCGGCTAATTCCAGGTCGTGGGTAGGATAATTCTTTTCGTGTTTCCTCAGCTGTCTGGAAGCATATGCAATCACCTTACCATGCTGCATCAACACACAACCCAACCCAACGCCTGATGCGTCGCAATACACTGAGTAACCTTCTGTACCTTCTGGTAATGCTAACACTGGGGCGGAGGTTAATCCGTCTTTTAACTCCTGGAAGCTCTGCTCACATGCCTCTGTCCACTGAAACTTCGCTGCCTTCTGCGTCAGTTTGGTCAGAGGTGCTGCTATAGTAGAGTATCCCTCAACAAATCTCCTGTAATATCCCACTAACCCCAGAAAACTGTGAACCTCGGTCAGAGTGGTAGGTCTGGGCCATCTCTTGACCGCCTCTATTTTCTGCGTGTCCACCTGTATACCAGCATTCGACACGATATGCCCCCAAAAGGCAACTGAGTTCAGCCAAAACTCACACTTAGAAAACTTGGAGTACAGCTGACGGTCTCTATGGATCTGGAGTACTGTTCTTAAATGGTTCTAGTGATCTGTCTCTGAACGAGAATATACCAGAATATCATCGATAAATACTATCACGAACAAATCCAAATATGGTCTGAATATACTGTTCATCAGGTCCATAAACACTGCGGGAGCATTCGTCAACCCAAAAGACATAACTAGAAATTCAACGTGACCATACCTGGTCCTGAAAGCAGTTTTTGGAATGTCTCTCTCACGAACCCGGACCTGGTGGTATCCGGACCTCAGATCTATCTTAGAGAAACATCTGGCCCCCTGCAACTGGTCAAACAAATCATCTATTCCAGGGAGCGGGTATTTGTTTTTAACCGTTACCTTATTCAGCTGCCGGTAGTCTATACACATACGGAGTGAGCCATCTTTCTTTCTTACAAACAGAACTGGCGCACCCTCCGGGGAAGTACTAGGCCTGATAAAGCCTTTTTCGAGAAAATCTTTTAACTGCTCTTTCAACTCTCTAAGCTCAACTGGTGCCATGCAATACGGGGGAATGGATATAGATTGAGTCCCTGGCAACAAGTCAATTGCAAAATCTATCTCCCTTTCGGGAGGGATACCAGGTAACTCATCTAGAAATACATCAGGGAATTCATTGACCACTGGAACAGACTGAAGAGTCGGAGGTTCCACCCGAACGTCCTGGACTCTAACTAGGTGGTAAATACATCCCTTTGCTATTAATTTTCTCGCCTGAAGGTAGGAAATAAACCTACCTTTTGGCGTAGCTGTGCTCCCTTTCCACTCTCGCACTGCTTCCCCTGGAAAGTGAGATCTGACCGTCTTGGTCCAGCATTCTAAGTTGGCATAGCATGACACTAACCAGTCCATACCCATAATGGCATCGAAGTCGACCATCTCAAGTTCTATTAAGTCTACTGTGGTCTGACGATCAGCAACCTCTATCGTACATCCCCGGTAAACTCTTTTAGCTGTAATTGAGTCACCGACCGGTGTAAGCACTGAAAAGGGCTGCTGAAGCAATTCTGGTTCGATACCCAACTTCCAGGCCACAAATAGTGTAATATATGACAAGGTAGACCCTGGATCAATCAATACATAAATAGGGTATGAGAAGATAATCAATATACCTGTGACCACGTTGGGAGATGCCTCTGAATCCTGCCTCCCTGGTAATGCATAGGTACGGCTGGGGACTGCACCGGAGCCAGAAGCCCCTGATCTACCTCGGCCCCTATTTGCTGAACCTAAGGGTCTGCACCCTGCTGAGGCTGCTGGAACTCGTGGCCCCGCTGATGTTCTATCCAGACTATCCCGGCTACCCTGTCCTCTGGGCGGACAATCTCTCATTAAATGCCCTTCCTGTCCGCAGTTATAACACCCTGAGAAGCCTTGCCTGTAGGCTCCAGAATGGGGTCGGTGGCATATAGGACAAGGGGTAGGTACAAATCTACTCTGTTCTTCCCTCCGCTGCTGAGGTGATGCTACTGTCCGTAAACTACTACCGGACTCTGACTGACTCCGGCGAACAAATCTGCCTCTTTGCTGCTATACCGGAGGTAAAGATCTGGGCGGCCTATCTGAAAACCATGGTCTCAGTCCCCTAGGGATTTCCCCCTGAATCTCAGCGGGTCTGTATCTACGGCGCTGCTCTGAAGTCGCCTGCCTGTCGCCCCGCTGCCGCTGTCTCAGGCCCTCAATTGTCTATGCGAAGGCCTGTACCCTGGCTATGTCCATGTCCTCTCTCAAAGTAGCCATCATGCACGTCTCTATGTAATCTGAATTCAGTCCCATAATAAAGCGATGGACTCTGGACGACATGGTGTCCACAAATGCTGGAGCATAGCGGGCTAAGGAGTCGAACTGTAAAGAATACTCACGGACGCTCCTAGCCCCCTGCTCTAAGTGTAAGAACTGGTCCATCCGGGCCTGTCTGACCTCCCGGGGTAAGTAGTGGTCCAGGAAGGCCTCTGAGAAGCTGGACCAAGTAGGAGGGGCTGCATCTCTTCCCCGAGATCTCTCCCAACTTTCGTACCACAAAACAACAATATCCCTCAACCGGAATACTGCTAATTCCACTAATTCTGCTGGGGTTACGTGCATGACTCTAAAGATTCTCTGTATCTGGTCTAGAAAGTCCTGAGGGTCCTCCGCTGAATCTGACCCTGTAAACTGAGGGGGTCCCAATGCCAAGAATTCTCTAACCCTGGAGCTACCTGGCCCACCTAGGGATTCTGCTGCTGCAGGTGGTACTGGCTGACTCTGAGTAGCTAGCATTTGGGTGAACATAACCACCACACTACGTAGCTCCTGATCAGATGAAGTGGGTGCAGGAGCTATAGGAGGCGGTGCTGCATCAAATGATGTCTGGCGAGGCGGAGACTGCTGGGAGGGTCGAGATGACACCTCCGTATCGCCCTCAGACCGGGCTGAATCTGGCTGTAAGTGAGGCATCCTGCTGGTGCCTTCGCCTGCCGCTGTATCTAATCTCCTGCCTATAGCAGGGTGTCGCTGGTCTGCCATTTTTATCTGTATACAAAGAATATGATAAGTTTTAAGAACTCGACCCTATACTGTACTGTGCTAGGGCACGACTGAGTATGAAAGAAGGGTAACCATCCTAATATGCCTCGCAACCTCCTGCCTATAGTTTGTGGTGCACAACACATCCATAGATAAGACTCTACTTAGCACGGTTTGCAGACTCCCTGGCACACAAACTGCTCTGATACCAAGTTTGTCACACCCCACCTTGGGGGGGGGGGTATGACGGGCACCTGGTTGCCTAGTAGGGCCTGGACTGCTAACTGGTGAGCCTAAGCACATCTGGTGCGTGGCTAGCTCTAACTCAAATTTATGGAATCAACGGGCTATATAAAGGCTGTAAATACAGCCTTCGGCCGACTAGGCCTATAGCCACCTGTACTATAACAACAGCTAACCAGAATCATGCCAATATAAGGGAGCCTATGCGGGCCGACAAGGCCACCATGCTGTCTAGTTATCTCTAACTCAATATAACAAATGCGAAACAACTACGTGACCGACAAGGTCACCACTACTGACTGGATAAGGCCTCACACGACCAACATAAGCAACTAAACATATGCACGGCCCCATACGACCGGCACAAATAACCACAGGAAAATATATACAGACTACAAGCCTCTAGGAATACTGATAAAATGGTCGGGACAGGGCCCTGACCTACCCGTACTATACAACAAAAGAAAATGAAATACACCTCTAAATATCAAGCTCCGGATGACAGGAGCTGATGACTCTGTAAGCTGGCTAGAACCACGAGGGATCGCCTCCTCGTCTGTGAGTACCTACAGGCAAGCAATGCAGCGCCCCTACGGGCGTCAGTACCACAGGTACTGAGCATGTAAAGCAAACTGAAATATACAACTGAAATGGGTAACAACAATAACATGACATATAAGCAGGAAGTAGCTGAATCTATCTGGATGAGGATAACTGGGGAGAGTTTACCTATTCCATAACTAACTGGGCGTGTCGTCCTACTGTCTATCAGTATCTAATAGCACATATAGATATACATATAAATACACACAATACCTGACCGACCCCCATAAGCCGGAAGGTGCCAACCAACACACAATCTATTTACCCCTACCCGGGTCTAAACCAACCAAAAATAAGTCACTCCACTCATCTGATAACTGTGAGCTCCTCATACCGGCCCCCTTGGGTATGTAGCTCAGGCCTTGACCTCTGACAATAAATTGTGTCTGAGTCCGAAGACTCCTGCCTCTGGGCACAAGTGTACAACGGGGTAATCTGCTACTGTATCTGTGACTAAAACTGCCCCTGGGTGCAAGCATGCAATAGGGTAATTCTATAAAAATCTGTATATGAAACTGCCCCCGGCCACAAGCGCACACAGAGTAATCTGCCCTTATAAACAGGGTAATCTGGCTCTGCGCAGAGCGAACTGAACTGCCCCTGCAAGCAGGGTAATCTAGACCGTATTATCATGGTGGTCGGCCATCATCGTCCTCTAGGCGGACGACATCGCCCAGCTGGTGGCGGTATCTGAATCTGGTATCGACACAACTATAACCTAGGGGCGGTGGGGATGCTAAAGGGTGCCCACATGCCACAACAAGTCTTAACATACAAAACACATACACAACAAGCATGCTCAAATGAAAAATACTAATCATATTCACTTCTTTTATTTCAAGGCCAGTCCGTATTAAACAACCGATGCTATATTCTATTTGTGGCACTGTTTCTGATTGCTGGGCTAACTGCTACCTGGCCTTTATCTATTTATCTGATTATTGTTACCCTGATCTGAAGCTATATCAGTTTCTAGAGCCATATCTGTTTTTGGAGCTACATCTGTATCTGGAGCTATTTCTATATCTGATTACTGATTTGATTATATCTAGATATAACTCGATAACATAGAACATACCATCTATAACTGGATATAGCTCAATAACATAAGATGTGCCATCTATTACCGGATACAGTCTCAACAAATGTAATACATACTATCTGTAATCTTGCTAATTCATTATACTGCTTTTACAGCTTCCATTCTGGATATTAAGTAAAAACATGCTGAGCTATTATCTGATGCCACATTATTATCTAAAATTATCTGACTATCCGTTATTCTGATTATCGCATAATATATTGTGATATACTAGCATGCTTGCTGGAAATCGTACTAAAATCGTTTCTGTACGCTGGGTATTTGTCAATAGCCTTTATTCTATTTATTTTCTAGACTGTACTTCCTGTCTTGCCGAAAGAATAGCTTTACATACCTGGTTTCCGAGTACCCGACTGACCGATGTGATTTCCGTCGGTACTTCTGCTGTTTCTCCCAACTACATTCATATACATGTCAATTAGAACCAAATACACCAATATTCCGAGAGAAAACGTCACTTTTGATATATTTATAGTCTAAACTTTGGCTTATCGAAAGACGGTAAAAAATTTGCTATTTCTCGAAAGTCCAGAAGGGGGAAATATTCACTTTAAAGCTAGGAGTATATTGACACTAATTTGGAGCAATTCCACTTACCTTAGTTCTGTAGCACAATGATTCGCCAGCCAAATTTCGTGAAACTAAATCCGTAGGGATGCTCCTTGCTGCTAAATACCTCGGTATCTGGAGTTAATTTGAGTTTGGACCGCGTTTGACGGCATAATCAGATGATAATTTAGTAGTACTTTCGCACCCTCTCTGTTTTTCTCGATTTCTCTGGAAATTATATGAAATATATCATTTAAAACTGAAGTGGAGGGCTTATATAGTTGGGCTTGGACAGGGCTAACGTGTCATGGAGCCAACGCGGAGGCTCCACCTCCGTGACACGTTGCCATCGCGGAGGGGCTTTACCCCGGCTCCTTCCGCGATGGTTCGACAGGTTTCTCGTCCGGTCTTTTCCCGGGACTTTTCCTAGCATGTATGGCTTTCAAATACTCTTATCCAACACGCGAATAGGCCATCTATGTGTCAGAAATTTTACGGGGTATAACAAGACCAAGCGAGCAAGTTTTAGATCCTCTACACAATATTGAACTAGGTATTGGACCCCACTCACTCATGGTACATGTCTTGAATTCACTCTACCTGTCCGATTTATACATGGCTAACCAAAACTATTCATGCTAATGTACTAAATAACATAAAAGGATCCACAAAAATCATGCTTTGCAATCACAAGTACATAGCTAACCATAAAAAAAAATTAAAACAGGGTCAATTTTCACAAATTCAAAACTAGTGCAAGTTATTGACTGAGAACTCCTAAGCTACTTTCCAATTAAACAAAAATCATAAAAATAATATCCTAAACATGCCATATCTACTAGATAGCATTCCCGAGGGAAAAGAAATACGGCAAGAAAAACCCTTAGACGAATCAAAATTCAAAAATACAAGCACACCCCCTCCCCTTTTTAAAAAGCATCCTTCTTTCTCAAAGTATAGAATGTAAAAGCAGAAGGAAGGGAACATACCTGCAGTGCACTAAGCGCTCCTTTCATCCTACGAAGGAGGTACCTCCGCTGCAATCGTGGCGCTGGTGGTGGCTGCGCACTCACTGGTGTATCTGTAGGGGGAGTGTCTACCTCCTCAGTAGTAGCGGTCGCCTCTATGACCTGTGGAATCATCGGGGCTGAATGTGTCTCACCCGAAGGGTCCTTTCCACCCGCAAGCTCTATCTGGGTCATGGTAGAGCTACCCGCTCCTCTAGCTCTCTCAAGCAACTCCAACTGATGCACGTTGTGAGTCTACTAACTCCCCAATATTGCCCGCTTACACTATCTCTTCTCTCTCTTATCTTCTTCTTTGGGGTATAATCTCTAACATCCTTAAAGACCCTCTTTTTTCCTTTCTCCTTGTCAACTCCTGTGTGCTCCCAATAAGCCACCAGATCAAGCTCCTCGTCAATACCAACACCGAGGTCAGGAAGAGTGGGGGCTGCTATGATTGCCGGCTTCTGTGATGACAGTTCAGCCACTTGACTTTGAAGAGCCTCCAACTCCTCATGGAGGCTGCCTGTGTCAGTTTGCTCGGCCATACACATGTTGAATTTGCTGTCAAAACCATCAATCTGGCATGTAGGGCCTGTGCAACTATCTCAATCTCAGCCTTTACCTAAGGCTTGACCTTTACCCAAGGCTTGACGTTCTCCATCATCAATAGAACCTTCTTCTCAGCTATGGTCAGTCTCTTGGCTAGCTTTTGGAAGAATTCCTGAGGCACTAGCATGTACCCGACTGAGAGTCTGGCTCGGGGGGCTCATAGGTGGTATAGATGAGGTGCTAGGAGCTACATCTGAATGACCAATATCTGTAGATGGTGTCTTGCTCTGCTCCTGTCATGTGGGGGCATTCACCTATGCACCCACAACTGTTTGTGATAATGGGACTGTGGTAGAAGCTCGTGCCCGACTTACTGGATTCATCTCATCCTTGTCCTTTGATCAGGTGCTCCTCACCACGACGCATCTTAATACCTGCCTCTATGCACAATCTGAAAATGAGACTCGAAAATGGGACGGTAGTGCTCAATCCTATAGCCCGATCTCGCATCTCCTCTGCAATGGCCTTCGGGATATTGATGGGGTATCTGGACTTGATAAAAGCCACCAAAGCTGCTCTGTTTGCGCTGAGGGTATTATCATTTACTGTTGGGGCCAATCGATGGCGCACTAACGTCCAATAGGCTTTTGCGATGAAGTTTAGAGAGTTCTTTGTGACCTGCTTGCCGCTAGCTACCCATTCTACCTCTTTTTTGTCCTTAGCAATCATTCTAGACAACCATTTAATCTGCCTCCGCCTCTCATCAAAATCTAGCTGCTTGATCTATTTCAAGGCCTCCACCCGATAGTCATATTCTGGTGTAGCATGTAGAGGTATGAGGGCCCATATAACACCAAAGTAATAGTGCGCTTGGATATATCAACCTCCTGGCCTCTAACCATGATGCTGTCTAGCTTGGGATGGTCTTTCAACTTTTGCCCCTCTTTTGTTTTCTGCTCCATGGTTGCCAAATAACTGGTGTAGAACTCCCGGATGATTTCTGAAGTGTATTAATTCGGGGCCCTAGCCATCCAATCAAATCCATAAAAGCTAAATATTCATTTCTCCCCCGCCTTGTTTAGTGAATTGGTGAGGATCCGCGACTCTTCTTGAATGCTCTGCCTAGGTTTGTTCTTCGCGATGAGAGCATGCCAAATGGTGCAGTTCTCCCTAGGCGGAGTCTGCTCTTGCTCGAGATTGGGTGCTTCCTCCTCTGATCCGGAGTCACTATTTGTATCTCTTGGTTTGGCCTCTTTCGACCCCTCTTCTTCATTACTGCCACTTTCGGACTCTTGGGCTCTTTCCTCCGCTTCCTCCTCAGACTGGGGAGCAGCAGCAGATGTGACAGTGGCCTCTACTGTCTGGGCTTTAGCCTTCACCCTAGTGGTTTGGGTCCCGTCAATATCAGATGTATTGACCCGTATTCCTCTACTGAACCACTAGAGGAGTTTCCCGCTTGTTCGGATTCGGAGGTCTCATCAATCAATGCCCTCCGAGCAGTTGCCTTGGATGTTTTTTGTTTTTGCATCATTGTACTTGTGGAGAAAAAGGTTAGAATTCCAAATCTAAGAAAATGAAATCAAGAAAAAAAATCCTCTGTAATTTATCACGGATCTATACAACGGGTCGTACCTTTGAGATACGATTCATACCGAGACTCGTAATATCTCAAGGTCAATATTATGCCTCTGAGATACGACTCATTCCATGAAGGTATGGTCCATTCCACGAGTCATATGTCGATGCCCCTTGAAAATAAATGTTCTGTATTTTTCCACAACTCATGGTACGACCTGTAAGTGGATTCCACGAGTCTTAGGTAGGATTGTACTGTCACTTGTGGACTTGACCCTTTTCAGATTCTTGGTATGATTGCCAGGTACGACTCATAGAAGGATACCATAAGGCTTACTAGGATTCGTACCTCCTGATTATTACAAGTTTGGCTTGGGACAGTCCCAAAGAGCCATCCTACGAGTTGTAGTATGAAACCATGAATCGTCGAAAGGCTTGTAAAGTCTGTCCCTGCCTTATTTTTGATTCAGTTTGTAGGTGATTTTGATTTGGTGTTGGGTACTCAGAATTCCCCAAGTCCAGGCATGCATTTATCATGTTTTACAGTTATCCATTCCTCCCCTTTTTAATCACAACCCGTAACTCAAGCTTAACAGTTCATTGCACGATTTTTACAAGTTACATCCCTACCCAGGCCCCTACTTGTTCACATCCCTGGTCATTGTCCTTTTTAATTTTTTCAAGCATTGAGAGGACTCTCAGGGAATAAGTAGGTTTGCTTCAAGCACAACAGGTCATTATTATCAAATTCAACAAATATACTTACTTGAATGCTTCTTACTTCGACTGGAAATCAGGACTAGGGTTGGGATTGAGATTCACAGTGTTATCTGAGCAAAAAACTTGCTCAATAAATCTTGAGTTTGAATTACGGGTGTGAGATAGTTGTGAGTTCTAGTCGTGAATTTGGTTCTGAGTGCATGGGAGAAGGGTACGATTTGTTTGAAGTTTAAATAGTTAGGAAGGCCCTATGGCTCATCCCTTGGACTCGTAACAGAGAGGTTGAGAAACTTACCTGTTGACCTATGAGCATATCTTATGACTTGTACTATGGGGGTACCGTTCGTACTATGACTCCTAGGTCTTTCTTACATTGAGGTCCATGCCTTGCATAGTTCATAACCATAGTAAGTACTACGACCCGTACAATGAAGTTACGAGTTGTAGGTCCAACCGTACCCTAAACTCATGCACTGAAATACCTCTATATTTCTCACCACGACTCATACTATGGCCTGTACAGTCCTTTTATGGGTTGTACTGAGAACTGTAGCACCTGCCTGTTCAGCAATTCTTTTGCCACCTGTTTTTGTTTTCCCTGCACACTGAACACACATAAGTCAATCAACTTGGGTTGCCTCCCAAGAAGCGCTTAATTTAACGTTACGGCACGTTGTAGGTGGTTCAGTTACTTAGAATTCACCAAACCACCAATTGGGTTGCCTTCCAAGAAGCACCTGATTTAATGTCGCGACACGATACAAGTCTCTTGACTACTCAGACTTCGTCAAGGAACTCGAATTCATCCTCTATTGCTGAGACAACTTTGTACTCCTTTGGTTGCATCATTGACCTGCAAACATTGAAGCTGACCTCTTCTTTATTGAGTCTGAATTTCAACTGGCCAACCTCCATCTACTAAAGCTCTCCTAGTGGTGAGAAATGATTGCCCCAAAATGATGGGGACCTCAAAATTAACCTCGCAATTAAGGATCACGAAGTTCGCTGGGATTATGAATCTATCAACTTTAACAAGCACATTGAATAGGATCCGCACAGGCTTCTTCACATTTCTATTGGCCATCAATAGCCGCATAGTAGTTGGTGTGGTGGATCCCAAGCCCAGCTGCTTAAACACAACTAACGGCATCAGATTGATGCTTGCTCCCAAATCGCAGAGTGCCCTCACAAACTCAACATCGCCAATTGTACATAAAATAGTGAAGGCACCTGGATCTTCCTTCTTTTGGGAAAGGACCCGTGAGGCTATTGCTCTACAATGATGCACATTATCCATAGGCTCATCGCTCACGAACCTTTTCTTTATCACAAAGTCCTTCATAAAATTAGCTTATTCCAGCATCTGTTCCAAAGCCTTGACCAATGGTATGTTTACATATAACTTTTTTAGCATTGATAGGAATTTCTAAAACTTACCATTCTCCGCCTTCTTCTTCATTCTTTGGAGGAATGGTGGCGGTGGTCGTGGAATAGCCTTGTAAATTTGTGTGGCTCCTTGCTTCTCTCATTGTTCATTTCAAGCCCCTTTTCAATATCTGGAGCCTTAGTCAACTCAGCATCCTCATTATGCTCATCATCTTCCTCATCTTCGATCTTACTTTCTTTCTTCCTTTCAACTACAACTAGCAGAGGGAGATCAACCGTGGTGTTTCCACTCTTAGTCATCACAGCCATGCAGTGACCATCATTCTTTGGATTCTAGACTGTGTTGCTAGGTAGTGTACCCTTTTGCCTAGGGTTCATGGATGCAGACAGTTTCCCTAGCTGCTACTCGATCTACTTGATAGCCGTAGCATGTGACTCAACTCTCTGACCCATGCTCGATAGACCATTACGGATGTCTTTCAGCTGATCATCTGTGGATCGCACCTTCTTTAGCATCTCAGCCATCATGATCTCTAACTTTGACTGTCCAACCTCACTCACATGCATTCGGAGGCACGTACAATCCTGCTCGATCGTTGTGGTAACCATCATTCCTTTTCTAATCTCCCTCGCGCTCACAACCTCGGCTTCTATATCTATACCCATTCTGGTTGTAATAGTCTCTATATTGGTTCAGACCTTGGTTTTCGGAACCTTGGGGCTGAGTGTCTTGTCCAGACCCTTGCTCGTTGGCTCGAAAACCCGCCACCTGGTTGTTTAATAAGTTTGCCTCCTCCTCGAAATCTGAGTGATCAGGCACTGGCTCCTATACCTCTCCCTATTGCATTAACTTTTTCGGCTCCAGCTCCCATGATATTCTTAGTTAGCAAGTCCAATGATGTGCGCATATGAGCCAATTCCTGGTCATGTTCTTTTTCCTTCTTTCGTTGGTCTATAGTGAAACCAACAACATATATACCAGCCGCTGCTTCTGCTTCCCGGGTGTGCCATGCTCTATTTGTTTTGGTCACTCTGTCTAGAATAATGGCAGCTTGCTCCCAGGTGTGCCTCATCAGTGCTCCTCCCGCCACTGTGTCTGCTACTACTTTTGTACTGTTGTTCAAGGATCTATAGAAAATCTCCAATAAGCTATCATTAGGAGTTTTGTGATTCGGGCACTTGATCAACTTCTTCTTGAACCTCAACCAGGTTTCATGAGGTGCCTTAGTCTTCAGTTATTGGAAATTATAGATTTTGTCCTTAAGCTGCAACATCCTGGAGGGTGGAAAGAATCTCTCTAGAAAAGCTTGCTTGATCTCCCTCCAGTTGGTAATGGAGTCGTTGGGCAACTCCGATAACCATAAAGTGGCCTCCCTAGATAGAGAAAAGGGGAAGAGTTTTAGCCTTATAACATCTTGGCTGAATCCGAACAACCTGTATGCCTTGCATATTCCCATAAAGTTCATCAGGTGCAGGTTGGAATCATCAGCTGCGTGACCACTAAACATCCCTTTCATGTTCAATAATTGGATCATGGTGCTAGTGATGTCAAATTTTGCCCCAGCAGGCAATGGTGGTGGTATAATAGCTCCAGTTTACCCAACTTTATCAATGTCCAGGTCATCTTCATCGAAGAATTGAGGGGTATATCTTTGACCTCTATTTCCCTTTTCTTGGTGACCAGCGTTAACAACCTCATCTTGAGTATCCTTCGCATCCTGAAGTGCAACTTGCCGAGTTAGCTTGGGTTGCCTAGCTTCTTCAGTAATAAGGGCATCTCTCTGCTCTTGGTTCTCCATTTTTTGCAGTGTTCTTTCGAGTTCGAGATCCAAAAGGAATTAGGGGGTTTCCACTCCGATGAGTACTTGGCATTCACCAACTGACAACCTATGGATAGCCAAAAATAAAAAGAAAACGTAATTCAGGAAATAACAACCAAAAGTCAAATACAAGAAATTAATCTAATCTTAGCCGTATTCCTCGGCAATGGTGCCACTTTTTGATAACACTCAAACTCACACTTTCTGACAAATTATGAAGCGGACGTTGTCAATAAAGAACCCAACAAAGAGTCTTGGGTCGAACATAGAGTGAGATCTAGACTAATGCCGATACTTGAACTTGTTGGTGAATTATCTCCAACTTGGGGGGTTTCAAAGAAAAACAATGGTAAAGCAAGTTTATAATTATGATTGATATCAACATTTGCAAATAACTAGGGTAAGTGCTCCCCATGGGTTCATAACTATTTCGGGTATGCACACGTGATCAATTCCAATGATTGTTTGTAGAACTGATAACTACGGTTTATCCAAATGACTGGTTCGTCTCTATTGGATGACTATACTCAATCACCAGGGCAGGTCTAATGAGCGATTTCAAACTAACCGTTATCAATATATTTCAAATTTAACTATCCTGCGACCATAACTTAAGTTAATACAATGATCATAAAGACCAAGGCTTTGTTGTAATTCTCTATTCCTAAATACTTCTCTAGGTTCAAGCAAGTAAAGAATTCAGGCAAGTCCTAACGTTGTACACCGTTACGAAACATTTAAAGAAGAAGAGAATACAATACAAGCGTTTAACATTAATTTTGAATCACTTGTGTGTAACCCTATTTTGTTAATCCACCATGGTTCCCACAACCCCTAATTGTAAAGGTTTTAGCCTCTCATGATTGTAATATTAAAATTAGTATTCATAGACAAACACATAATTAAATACTTGCAATAATAGTTGGAAGAAAACCTGATCTGAATAACAAAGAACAATCTCAAGAACAATGGATGAAATCAAGAGTTTGATCCTAAGAATTTCTCTCCAAAACATGCTAAAAATTCACAAATGTTATTCTTCACACATCTCTCCTATTTCATTTCTATCTTCTCTAAAGCATAAAGCTATTTATATAGACATTGGAAACCTTTCCTAAGGTAACAGGAAATTTTCTATATCTGGTGCCAACTGTATCACGACTGAACCTATGACCCGTAGCAGGATTGTACGAGTCGTAGCTCCTTCTCATACTTCCTTCGCTGTTGCAGATTTGTCTAAGTGTTGGCAGGCTGGTAAAAGTCATACCACAGTCCTACGAGTCGTACAATGCATCCGTGGTTTGGCCCTGAGAACTCTGACATCTTATGAAGTTTTTCGCGAGTGTTGTGGTACGCCTCATACCTTCCTCCTACAACTCGTACTACTTGTTGTGTCTGAAGTTCTGCCAAGTCTTGAATAATCACTTGAAGCTTACCAGGGCTCATGGTACGGGTCGTATGTGGGTGCTACGATCCGTGGGTTCACTCGTACTAAGAGACTGCCTTTGTGCAAATTTCTCTAAACAATTCCATGCCTCTAGTTACGGCTCGTACCATCTTGGTACGACTCATATTGAGAGTCGTGCTTTGTCTTCCTCTTATTCTAGCCTTCTTACTTTCACCATGATTCTCAGTACGACTCATACAATCAAGGTATGGCTCGTACTGAGACTTGTACTTGGTTGATTTTCTGTATTTTATGATTCTTTTTTTACATTTTTGCTCCAACACTTATTTTTCATAAAATCAAAGTAAAAGTACCTCACATCCATATAAACATACCTAAGTTCATATTATTTTATGAATTTTAAGCATCGGAAGTGTTGTCAACTCACAGTACATCATACGTCCATATAGGAGGTTGATGAGTCAAGCAACTCAAAGCTGAAATTGGTAGAAGACACACCACCACCCCATTTCCACAAAGGTTTAAGAAGCAGAAGGAGGACACAGCTTGCCAAAAATTTCTTGATGTATTGAAGCAGGTACATGTTAACTTACATTTGGTGGAGCTTTTGTAGAAAATTTTGAAATATGCCAAGTATCTGAAGGATATTGTTGCAAACAAGAGGAGGCTTTTGGAGCTTGAGACTGTGGCTCTCACGAAAGAGTGCAATTCTCTGGTGCAAAACAAAATTTCAAAGAAGTTGAAAAACCCCGATAGCTTCACCATTCTAGTGATTATTGGGTACAAAGAAGTTGGTTCAGCACTGTGTGACTTGGGTGCAAGCATTAATCTGATGCCTGCATCCTTGTTCAAAACATTGGATTTAGG
Organism: Datura wrightii; assembly: GCA_035772735.1. Classification (NCBI taxonomy): domain Eukaryota; kingdom Viridiplantae; phylum Streptophyta; class Magnoliopsida; order Solanales; family Solanaceae; genus Datura; species Datura wrightii. The sequence continues at coordinate 13,555,459 of JASDFA010000002.1, forward strand.
TGAACCACGTCCTATTACAGTGGCATTGCAGCTTTTCGACCAATCTCTTGCCTATCTAGATGGAATCATAGAGGACGTCTTGATCAAGGTGAGACCTTTCATCTTACTGGTGGACTTTGTAATCTTGGATTACAAAGCAGATGCAACAGTTTCCCTCATTTTGGGAGAGGATTCTTAGCCAAATGATGCTGTTATAAAGGTGAAGTCGGGCAAGATGTCGATGACTGCAGATGGTCAGGAGGCAGTCTTCGATGTGTTTAGAGCAACCAGGTGCCACCTTGTATCATATATTTAACTATGTTTTATATCATACTTTTCTCTTTTTGTTCTTCTATATATAGTTGGTTTTATACCTTTAGAATTTTACTTTCTTGGTGAGCTTATTGGATCTGTTCTAAAATCATTTTCAGATATAACTTTTTTTTACCTTATTAATTTTCTTAAGTTATTATGTATTAATTTCCTTATAAAAATATTAGGTTTATTTGAATAAACATTTATGCATATATTATATTTACACTGACTCAATAAATACTTGACACATATTTTAATTTATATTCTTATTTTTAAATCATAGTTAATTTATAAGCATACTTACTTTCCCTGACTTAATTATGATAAAGTAGTGTGATTTGATGTAAATATCTAGTGCATATTTTTATGCCATTGATACGTCCAAATTACACCTATTAAAAAGGTATAAAGCGGCCGTTGTTCAAATATAGGAGAGAAAATTACACTCTATGGCAACTGGGGTTAAATAATTACCCATTTTAGCTCATATTTAACTTTATTACTTCTTTAGCCTAATTCTCTTTATTAGTTTATTTTTTCTTCTTCGTTCTTCTCTATTCCTTCTTCTTTTTTGTTGCTTTTATTCTGCTATTTCTTTCTTCTCTTCTTCTTTCATAATTTTTATATTTAGAATTGTGTATATTATGTGTAAATTTAATATTTTTTTATTATTATAAATTTAAAATATTATTTGTTAGGTGAATTAAATTGAAAAATTTAAAACTCTATTGTTGGAATTTTTAAAGCTTGAAAATTCACAAATGAGTTTTGAATTACACTCTATGACAATTGGGGTTTAATAATTATCCATCTTAGCTCATATTTCACTTTATTTCATAATTTTTATATTTAGAATTGTGTATATTATGTGTAAATTTGATATATTTTTATTATTATAAATTTAAATTTTATTTGTTAGGTGAACTAAATTGAAAAATTTAAAACTCTACTACTGAAATTCTTAAAGCTTGAAAATTCACAAATGAGTTTTGAATTTGTTGAAAATTAAAAAGAATTGATAATTGTGATTCGTTGGTGGTGTCATTTCGAAGTTGTTATTTTGATTTTCTTTTTCTCTATATGAGAATACTTATTTTTCTCATTTTTTCATTTGAGTTTTCTCCTCTATCCTAATCCCTCTCTTCTCTTATATCAATACTCACCCCTTTTTATTGCAATTCAAAAACTAATTTAAATGTAGCAATAGAATTTCATTTTATTTTTGTTGTTGTTTGTCTTTTATATATCTTTGTTGGTATTCTATTCACACCTTAGATTTATGGGAAAAGAAATAAAGATAAAGAATCAAGTGTTGCTTCTTTAATTTCTTGGTCCTTTTATTTTGTTGATTTTGAAATAGTATTGCATAAGAAAGTATAACTCATTATTGGCCATGTACTTAAAATCTAAGTGAAAATATGAATTTAAAGAGAATCAAATATCATCATATTTCATCAAAAATTCTTGAAGTTAAAAGAAACACATTGATCATCACAATGCACCTTGAATTCACAACAATCAAGACTACAAAGTATAATTTCAGAGTTCATTTTACAAGTATAACTAACACATCATAATTCTAGCAAAACTAGTGTCCAAGAACCAACAAATCATATTCGTCAAACCACAACATGTATAAATCATTAAATAATGTCTAACTACTCGTAATTCATAACCCACCTCAATCACACAACTGAAATATGCAGTTAATCCACTGGAGCCTTGCCTTTTCTCAATGCCTTCGACAGTTCAAAGCACGTGACAAAATTCATTGATGTAGATGCCCGCACGATCTGTCCATCTGGGTCGTGTCAAAATCCAGCATGACTAATTTTCATTCTTATTTTTTTTGTTGGGAGTTAAGGCAATTGACAAATTTATTTGGAGAAAATTAATGAAGCCTATCAATTTTGGATAAAAAAGTATAAACTAGTTATTCATAGTGAATTAATTCATAATATATCAATTTTGTATAAGTTTGTATAATTTTATATAATCATGTAAAAGTGTATCCAAAACAACTCTCCCGTTAGAGAGGTGACAACAGTCGTTTGCAAAATAAGTACCCAACAAAGAGTCGGGATCGTATTCCATAAGGATTGGAGGTTAGATTCACCAAGTGTTGTAAATTAGTTCACACGAGCATGCGTCATATCTAAATGTAAAGTAAATTTTTGGGGAGTTGGCTTGAACTAGTACAAATGAAAATGTAAAATTAAAACAGGGCAAAACAATTGTTACTAGCAAGATGAGAGACTAGGGGTGTGCATTTGATGGGGCATCGACTTGATAGGTACGGGATTTTATACCCGCATCTGATCGAAGTTGCATTTTAGTGCTCCCATAACATTAACTAAGAGCCTTAGATTCAATTAGTGCATGGACAACCTTGGCTTTGAGCTACACTCTAAGTTTCTCAACAAAAAGAGTTTTTCTACTTTGGGTTTTCTCAAATCCCAAAGTCAAATTCTACTAAATAACCAAATAATGCTTGAGGAAGGATTTAGACTATTTATAGATCTAACCCTTTAATGGAGTTTGAATTGGGTGTAAACTATCTCTAGCTCCAACCCATAGATCAAAGACTCCAAATCCTCACTATTGAAATCTTACCCAACTTCACTTTCCTTTCTCAAGCAAAATCAAAGGTAGAGAGCCAAATTAATGTTTGCAACAATTAATTATCAAATTGTAACTTGAAAAAATAATAGATCCATGCAATCTAATCTAATCTAAGATCAATTAGTCAATACCCACATAGATCTAAACACCCATCATCCACACACACCCCAATAAGGGAAATTAGCTGCTCATAATTAAGGGAAAAGAAATTATACCAACAGAGAATTTCTCAAAACCAATCATATTAAGAAATTAAGATCATTTTCAGCTTAGAATCTGCAATAATGGTGTTTTCTCACAAAGAAGATGAAGAAGAAAGTATAAATTGTACTCTCTCTGTCACTATCTCTCCTCTTCAATATTCTATGTGATGTAATGTACTTCTCTTAAATGGGGTAAAAATCTATATAATTTCTTGCACAGATTTCCAAAACTCCCTTGAAAGCTTCTCAAGTACGTGCTTTCCTTCTTGAACGATTTTTCCCTTTGAAGGAGACGTGACTCACTTGCGCTTACAGGGGCGGATGTATGGTTTGCAGATGCATCAACATGTCCAGGCAGTCTTTGCCTAATCTGCATGGTATCTGCGGATCACAAGTGCTGACTAGCGGCACGCAGGTCCTTTACCAACAAGCTTCCATTTTCTCCTGCGTGGTAACTGCGAGACGCAGGTACTGATTTGTGGCATGCATGTCACCTGTTTTTCCTCCGGTAGATTGCTTCAAATTGAATTCCTTTATCATCTTTGTTTCAACTAAATGTCCGCACAAAAGAGAAGAAAAGACATAAATCCCTTCTAAATTGCATTAAAATGGAGTAATAACTCATGCTTAAGAGCCAAATGAGTTGGTAAATTACCAACTCATCAGACTCCCAAACTTGAACTATTGCTTGCCCTCAAGTAAAGCATTCACTCACAACAGAATTGGCTTAAGCTTATCACAATATAAGAGCTGCACACAGGACTACGAAGACTCAATATAACCCCAAAACCACAAAAGACTCAAAAATAAAAAGACTCAAATAAATGCACAAATTTCAATTGGTGCCACCATAAACACTCGGCAAAGATTACCATCATTCTTTCAATCCAAATCTGGTGCATTTTTATTTCTATCAAAATCAACAAGCATCTACCTTCCAGGTTTTTCCTAGAAGCTCACTATATAACTTTCGCATTCATACCTATCAATTGAGATCAAGACTTTAACATTCATTCCAAGGATGTAATGCCACTCACCAAAAGAGAGAAATTCCACTCACAATTTATGCAATTCACGCAATAGGGATTATAAGATGATTTAAAAACGCTCACTCTCTCAAAAATGTTCAAGTATACATACATTGAACCATAGGATTTCCCTTCATGTAAATCACCACTAATGTAGAGTTGCAAAGCTTGGAATCACTAACGACTTGATTCCCACGTGCCCGCACATGATACTCAAAAGAAGATAAAATCCTACCCCACTTTTGCATGCTTTCATATGCTTTCGAAATGCAACTCAAAATTAAAGAAGACAAAATCCTACCCCACTTTCACATGCTATCACATGCCATCACATGCTTTCCCATGTATATATTTAGATTTTCACATACTTTCACATGTTTGCACATGCTTTGTCATGCCTAGGCTTAGGTGTTTTTTGTTTTTATTTTATCCTTTCACATGTTTATGGGACCCATATGTAAAATAAGTGTACTGAGTTTGTCTTGTTATAATCTCCCAACGCCTATATAAAGGAAGCTAGGTTGTACTTAGGAAGGGGAGAATAAATCCTTTTGTAAAATTTTCTATATGCAATAAATGAGTGCTTTCTAAATTTCTCTCTTGTTCTTCTCTTCAATAGGCATGAAAAGGCTGATCCTTAATCTTGTATAGGATTAAGAAATATTGGTCAAGTTAACATGTTAGAAGTACAATAGTTCTCCGAGTTATAACATCTAAATTTATAGTAGTGTAAAAGTTTTTCCAAGATAAGTAGCTTGGCAAACCGTTCTGGAGGATGTTGAAGCCAGCCCATTTGTAGGAAAAATCTTTACATCTAATTTACTGCTCGACTAGCTTGGCAAGCTGTCCTTCGGAATGTTGAAGCCAAGTTTGTGACAAGCCATCCTTCGGGCTGTTGAAGCCCAATCCTCTTCTGTAGAAAAACTATTGTGCCTATAATCTTGCTATCTTGCCTGCTATTTTCTCGACCTATACTACCTTAATGGTTGCAAAATCATATGTATATCTCTTTTAAGAGTGCCCTTAGGCCAATATGTTTCTCACATAAGCATATTGCTTTCAACATAATGCATATAGGCGAATATCTTTCTCAAATAAGCAGATTGCTTTTAACACAATGCTCGTGGGCCAATAACCTTCTCAATTAAGTAGAACGCTTTAAATAGTGTAGGTAGGCTACTAAATCATCAAGGTATAATATAACATGTGAAATAGAGTGGTCTAGTAATAAATATGCAATTTAAGTCATATAATATATATCAACTAAATTTCAACCTATATTTCATATAGATAAGTCATATTTCTAGTCATTATGTGTATCAATATGCCCAACTCGTAACACAATTGATTAAATAAATTGTCACTCAAACAAGGTCTAAGAGAGTAAGTCATAATCTCCCTCAAAAGCCAAGTAAACAAGCCACAAGCTCTCACAAATTGCCTTCCCTTTCTGAACAATCTCGGAATGCTCCCAATATATCAAAATCATACTCTATGCTAGTATATGGGTCTATCGACACCTATATTTCTATATAAAATTTTCATTTGGAAATCGAGTCAAAAGTCAACCCACGCCCCTAAGATGAAATTTGGAAATTAAGTTCAAAATAGGTTTACCTAATAGGGAAAAAGTATATGCACCAAAAATCAGTTAAATTCAAGCAATAATCAAAAATCAAATCGAGAAAAATACCAATTTTAAAGCTTAGGGCAAAACCCCTCGATTTTCTATATCCAAACACAGATTAAATAATAAAATAAGTGATAGATTAGTGAGGAAGTATCAAATATGGAGTTAGATTTTTACTTTCATAAAGAAATCTCAAAGTTCCTTGGAATATCTCCCAAAATTGATCTCTCTAGCTCTCAAAATCAAAATAAAGTAGTCTAAGGTTGAATTACGAATTGAATCTATTCAGATTCATTGTTCTTTGCAACTGTAAAGACTTCTCGTGATTGTAAGGCTCTAACCTGACCCACTGTATTGCAAACACAGAACCACCATGATGTATATGATAAAAACCTAGACGAGAACCACACATATTTCTCTTTGTGAACAAGAAGACCAAAGCACCTAATTACTTCTTGATCGTAGTGGTCTTTTTGCGAATGCGAAGAAGGACCACTACACTAGATGACAACAACCTCAAAAACACATACAAACTTGGAATTGACCCTCAAAATTTATCTGAAAACCTCCAAACGCAAACCAATAGTGCAAATGGATTATGAGCACATTTAGGACCTATTGGAATCATCAACTCACTAATCCAATGGCGTATTGACCAAATGTTGACCGTGGTCAACTCTAAATTTTTTGAAATCTAAAAATCAACTTAATTGTACAAATCACTCCTTAGCACCTTGGGATCCGTGCAAACTACCCAACAAAGTCATAAATCATTATTTGTACCTAATAAATTTGTCAAAAACTCAAATCTAACCTCACTAAGCCAAAATGTTGACTTTGGTTAAACTTTCTAAAAATCAAACTTTCAAAATTGAAAATCTTTCATGAAACATATTTGATCACCTCGAAAATTATTCTACCCGTCCCTGCAAATTGTAAACAACTAAAAAAAATCTATGAGAGGATCAAACATGAGAAAAGAAAAAAGCACAAAATGACTATAAAGGTTGTTACAGAAAGGCTAAGTGGTAGCTTATGCTTATAGGTAGTTGAAGGTTCTTGAGGGGAACTACCCTACGCATGATTTGGAGTTGACAACAATAGTATTTTCTTTAAATATTTGGGTGCATGGTGAAGTTTTTGCATAACATCATAATCATTTGTATATTTCAGCTAGAGAGATCTTAATTTAAGCAATTATAGTGGTTGAAATTGCTTAAGGATTGTGATATGACCATTCTTTATTGTTCGAGCAAGGCTAATATAGTTACAGGTGCCCTACATTATAAACTGGTAAATATGGATAGTTTGGTTATATTATGAGTGAAGGAGCAACCATGGGCTAAAAATGTCTAGTCTTTGGCCCGTAGCTTTATGAGACTTGATATTTTGGAGACTGTTACGATTCTTGCTTGTGAAGTGGCAAAGTCACTTTTGATTAAGTGGATTAAGGCTTGACAGTTTGAAGATGAGAAATTGTGCATGATTAGAGCTAAAGTGTTGAAGGGTGAGACCAAAGAAGAAATTTTAGATTAGGAAGGTGTTTAGAGGATTAAAAAAAGTATCTATGTTCCTAGATTGAATGATTTGATCAAGTTGTGATGTCGCCAAGCACGCACGCAAGCATACGTGATCGTCAAGTAATTGTAACGACCCTGGCCAAATACTGTGAAGTATTGTATGCTCTTGGGCTGAAGCCTATCACGGATTTGTCCCTTTGGGTTTTCAACCCAAAAGGCTCCTCACAGTATTAAGTCCAGTTCCTTTACTAAATAGCCCAGGACTTTCCCTCTCTTTTACGATGTGGGATTTGCCTAAGTGAGCTTATCGTGGGCAAAATAGCATGCCCAAGTGATACTTTATAACTTAGTTTTGCCTTGTTTATCTATTTATTTATATACATTCTCATCTGTTTTTATGTAAATGTAAATATGTATTAACCCACATGATTAGTCCTTGTTTTTGAAGGTAAATAATGCATTTGAGGACGTAATCTATGATTTGGTGAAGTGGAGGAATGATATCGGGAGCGATACACCAAAGTTGGAACAAAATGAGGGATCACTAAAGGGTGCCGCGTTGGGCACCGTGTCAGGGAGCCATCGCGATAGTGCTTTACCTCTAGGATTTAAATTGGGTGATTTCCAGAGGGCTTCCGCGATACCTCCGTGTCATGGAGGCAGTGCTCCGTGATACACTCCGTGTCACGGAGGTAGTGCTCCGCGATACACTCCGTGACACGGAGCCACTCCACTTCGGGCTAAATAGTTGCTTTTTCTCATTTACTATAAATAGGTCACTTAGCTCCTAAAAATATTTTTTCATGATTTTATTCTGAAAAACCACCTAGGAGTGAAGGGAGAAGTGGGAGAACTCACCTAGGGTTCATCAATTTCATCTTCTCTTCTACCAATTCTTGTAAGTATGTTACTTTAACAATGTTTTCTTGTAATTTTACGAACTTGAGTGGCTAGAACCCTTCCTCTAGGGTTGAAGCCATGAGTTATGATTGTGTTTTTATGAATTTGTTTTGGAATTAAGTTATTGATTGTTGTTTTGTCTTGCATTCTTAATTATGGTTGTTTTTATGATTGATCACCATGAAAACACACACGTTACGCGTAGGTAAATGCTTGAGAACGCAAACCTAGGCAAGAACATAAGAATGTAGGATGCAAGTTCTTGTCTTTTGATAAGATTTGTGGTTAGGATAGGAATATACCTAATTACCTTGCTTGATTGATAAAATGGGAAGATAGAAAGACACCAACTTAGAATCGCACTCCACCACTTGTAGGAGTAGTTGTGAAGCTAAGTTTGGTTAAATGGTTGGAGGTACAGAAGTACCCCAATCAAGGGCATAAACCCAATTAACCACATCCACATAGTGAATTGCCCACAAACTAGAAATAACATCCTCACTCAATGATGTAGTAGTGAGGCTAGTTTGTCGTGTTTAGAGGTTCGGAAGACCATGAACATGCAATTTTAATTATGTGAGACGACAATTGATAGTTTCATACTTAAACTAGTGCAGATCGTAGTATCACATGATTATCCGGCTTTAACTCTAGTTTCTCCTTGAATGAATTCAGAGTATTTCGTTGACCACATTTAGACTTAATTAAATTTCTCGAAAAAGTCTATAATCAACACTTGCGGCATTTAATATCACACTTGAAGTTGATAATTAGCTGAATAGGTTTAGTCCTTGTGGGTTCGACATTCGGCTCTTAAAAAGGGCCATTGTATTACTTGTACGACCCGTACACTTGCGGGCACATCAAGTTTTTGGCGTCGTTGCCGGGGACTCGACGAAGTTTAGTGAATTTGTCTGTTTTTGTGTATTTTTAAATTTCCTTAAGTGCTGAGAAACTTGGTCTTAGTCTAACTTATTGCAGGTGACAAGTTGTCTTGCCGAGCTGGCTAAGAATAGAGAGCTTGTGGAACCGTTGCTTGAACCTGAACGTCAAATCCATTTGCGAAGAGTAGCTCTTGAGCAAAAGCTGAAACGACTTCAATAAAAGATACAACAACAACCACCCGCAGGACAAGCCCAATTGTCACCAGAAGCAATGGAAGCCAGACCAGTTCGCGAAGTGGCAATCCCACAAACGAGTAATGTGAACTCTAGTATCCGTAAACCGGAGCCTGGAGGGAACTTTGAATTGAAACAGAACATGGTGCAGCTGTTACATTCTAGTGGTCAATTCATTGGGATGGCACACGAGGACCTGCAGCAGCACCTATAGAACTTTTTAGAGATTAGTGACACTTTCGTCCCCACCGGAGTGTCCATAGACTAGGTACGACTTACCCTCTTCCCATTTTCATTGTTGGGAGAGGCAAAAAGGTGGTTGAAGTCCGAGCCATCGAACTCCATAACTTCTTGGGATGATAAAAGGCTTTAGAGTGTGAAGAAGTTGGAGGAAGAGAGGAACAGAGTGGAGGCTGTTTCCTCTAAAAATCAAAAGAAAAGGAGATGTGTTACACCCCGTAAATTTCCAACAAATAGATGGCCTATTCGCGTGTTGGTTAAGAGTATTTGAAAGCCATACATGCTAGAAAAAGGCCCGGGAAAAGACAGGACGAGAAACCTGTCGAACCATCGCGAAAGGAGCCGGGGTAGAGCCCCTCCGCGATGGCAACGTGTCATGGAGGTGGAGCCTCGCGACACGTTGGCCCTGTCCAGGCCCAACTATATAAAGCCTCCAACTTCGGTTCATTTCATAAATATATCAAATAATTTCCAGAACTCGTGAGAAAACAGAGAGGGTGCGAAAGTACTATTAAATTATCGTCCGATTACGTCGTGAAACGCGGTCCAAACTCAAATTAACTCCAGATACCGAGGTATTAAGCAGTAAGGAGCATTCCTACGGATTTAGTTTCGCGAAATTCGGTCGGCAAATCGTTGTGCTACCAAACTAAGGTAAGTGGAATTGATCCAAATTAGTGTCAATATACTCTTATCCCTAAAGTGAGTATTTCTCCCTTCTGGACTTTCGAGAAATAGCGAGTTTCTGACCGTTTTTCGATAAGCCAAAGTTTGGGCTATATATATATCGAAAGTGACGTTTTCTTTCAGAATATTGGTGTATTTAGTTCTAATTGACATATATGTAAATGTAGTTGGGAAAAACAGCTGGAGTACTGACCGAGCTTCATCCGTTAGTCCCATAAACCGAGGTTAAGGTATGTAAAGTTATTCTTTCGGCAAGCCAGGAAGTACAGTCTAGAAAATAAATAGAATAAAGGCTATTAACAGACACCCAACGCACAGGAATGATTTCAGTACAATTTCCAGCAAGCATGCTAGTATATCATCACGTATCATGCGATAATCAGAATAACGGATGGTCAGATGATTTCAGATAGTAATATGGTATCCGCTAGTAGCTCAGCATGTTCTTACGTAATATCCAGAATGGAAGTTGTAAAAGCAGTATAATGAATTAGCAAGATTACAGATAGTATGTATTACATTTGTTGAGACTGTATCCGGTAATAAATGACACATTTTATATTATTGAGCTATATCCAGTTATAGATGGCATGTTCTATATTATTGAGTTATATCCAGATATAATCAGATCAGTAATCAGATATAGAAATAGCTTCAGACACCGATATAGCTCTAGATACAGATATAGCTCCAAAAACAGATAAAGGCCAAGTAGCAGTTAGCCCAACAATCAGAAACATTGCAAAATAGAATATAGCATTAGTTGTTTAATACAGACTGGCCTTGAAATAAAAGAAGAGAATATGATTAGTATTTTTCATTTGAGCATGCTTGATGTGTATGTGTTTTGCATGTTGAGACTTGTTATGGCATGTGGGCATCCTTTAGCATCCCCGCCGCCCCTGGGTTATAGCTGTGTCGATACCAAATTCAAATACCACCCCAGTCGGGCGATGCCGTCCGCCTAGAGGACGATGATGGCTGACCACCATAATAATATGGTCCAGATTACCCTGCTTGCAGGGGTAGTTCAGTTCACTCTGCGCAGAGTCAGATTACCCTGTTTACAGGGGCAGACTACTCTGTGTGCGCTTGTGGCCGGGGGCAATTTCAGATATAGATTTTTATAAAATTACCCTGTTGCGTGTTTACACCCACGGGCAGTTTCAGTCACAGATATAGCAACAGATTACCCCGTTGAGCGCTTGCGCCCAGAGGCAGGAGTCTTCGAACTCAGACACAGTTCATTGTCAGAGGCCAAGGCCTGAGCTACATACCCAAGGGGGCTGGTAGGGGAAGCTCACAGTTATCAGCTGAGTGGAGTGACTTATTTTTGGTTGGTTTAGACCCGGGTAGGGGTAAATAGATTGTTCTGTTGGTTGGCACCTTCCGGCTTATGGGGGTCGGTCAGGTATTGTGTGTATTTATATGTATATCTATAAGTGCTATTAGATACTGATAGACAGTAGGACGACATGTCGTCAGGCATGCCCAGTTTAGTTACAGAATAGGTAAACTCTCCCCAGTTATCCTCAGCCAGATAGACTCAGCTACTTCCTGCTTATATGTCATGTTATTATTGTTACCCATTTCAGTTGTATATTTCAGTTTGCTTTACATGCTCGGTACCTGTGGTACTGACGCCCGTAGGGGCACTGCATTGCTTGCCTACAGGTACACATAGACGAGGAGTCGATCCCTCGTGATCCAATCAGCAGAGTTATCAGCTCCTATCCTCCGGAGCTAGACAGTCGGAGGTTGCTCCTATTTCCTTTTTGATTACAGTTTGGGTAGGTCGGGGCCCTGTCCCGACCATTCTATTATTACTTCCTAGAGGCTTGCAGTCTGATGTTTCCCTGTGGTGGTGGAGCCGGTCGTGTGGGGCTGTGCATATATATATGTGTTTAGTTGTTGATGTTGGCCACTAGGGCCTTCTTTGGATTATAGTGTCATTGTTTTGGTTAGCTGTTGTGCATTGCAGGTGGCTATAGGCCTAATCGGCCGGGGGCTGTAATTATAGCCTCTATATAGCCGGTTCATTTCTTGAAATAGAGCAAGAGTTAGCCAAAGCACCAGATGTGCTCAGGCTGGACCGTTTAGCAGCCCAGAGTCTAGCAGGCACCAGGTGCCCGTCATACCCCCCAAGGTGGGGTGTGACAAGATGGTTCTCGAATGGCAACCCAGGTATGAGGATGTCTTGAAAAGGATAGTTCACGTCGTGCCGTGACGTAAAATAAGGCGCTGCTTGGGAGGCAACCCAAGGGTAACACAGGTATAATTTGTAATTGTTGTTTGTGTTGATTTGATTATTGTCAACTTGTGTTGTTTTTGGTGGAAAGTTAGGCACAGATAGAGGGGAAGTCTGAGTACCCATGGAGGAGGAAGCTAACAAGAATGGACGATAAAAAGTGTGGGGTCAAATACCCACTTGTTCAAAGGAAGAAAAGCATGCTGTTAGCTAGGCCTAGAGGCCTCAGGGAGTAATTCTCATCTTGTTTGATTTTAATTTGATGCTATGGGGACATAGCATGATTCAAGTGTGGGGTGAGGAAAATTTCAAAATTTTTTTGTGCTTAATGATTTTTGGGGAATCAGTGCTTGGGAGAAATATTGGAACAAAATTTTTGAATGAAGCATGATTTCATCACCCGTTGGTTTTTCTTTTCGGTTCTTTTCCGACGGGGGTCTTTGAACCGAAGAATAAAAATTTTTCTTTGTCTTTATATAACATTTTTAGTCATAGTTAGGGACTTTTTTCGACGATGGATGGATGACGACCGTCTTGAGGAAAAATTAGTCAATAGGTTTTGGTTTTTGAACCCGTAGCTAATTGATAGCTTGATGTTCTTGTTATGTGCTATACATGATTGTAAGATACAAGTGTGGTTACTGTTGAAGCATGTAAGAAGTGTATAACTTTGTTTGAGACACTTAGGCTCATGAATTTGACTCAATGTGATTGAAGCTTAATTTTGAATTCTTGTGGTTAGCTGAGTAAGAGTCTGCTGAATGTGTCTTGAATTGAGCATGTGCTATGAGTGTTAGTTTTTCGAATATTCCGTGCTATTGTGGAATGTCTAGAACTTTCCTGGTGTGTATATAAAACGAAATGAAGGATGTGGACGGTAGGAGATGATTTAGGCGTTTCTTTGAATGAACCTAATTTTTATCCCTCACTTTACCTACCTTGAGTGTTGAATCCTAGTGAGCCCCATTGAGCCTTAAGCCTATTCTTTGGTAGCTACAATATAAGCTTAATCCTTTTTCTTTCATTAGCCTTGAATTTGATCTAAAACTCCTAAGCGCTTAAGGGAAAAATCCGAAAGAGTGAAGGAGTGAAGGAGTGAGAAGCATGAAAAAGAAGGAAAAGTAGCAGTTGTAAAAGTTGAGAAAGGTCAAGGGTGCACGTGTTTGAAAATGCTTGATTATTGGTAGGGAGTAAGAAAATAAATGAATGAAAAAGTTGCGTAAGTACTCCTTACTAATAAGCTAAGTGTGCTTAAAGAAATGGGAACAAGAAGAAAAAAATATTCAGGATTGAAAAGAATGAGGGTGAAGTAAGAGAAGAGATGTCCTTAATAAAGGTTGAAGTTATTAAAAGCGCTTGGGGAAGATAGCCTCTATTACTGGCCAGAATAGTACCTACCCTTCCCTTAGCTTACAATACAACCCATTAAGTCCAACTTGATCTTACGTTCATACATCCTTAAATTAGTGGAGTAAAACACTAAGGGCAAACTTATGGTTCACTATATGATGCATGTGAATTCTTTGAGAGAGCGAGCGTAATCTTATTCATAAACTTGCTATCTTAAATAATCATTATAGCCGTAGCTTGAATTGTCTTGCTAAATCAGTTATGTGTGAGTCTTCATTTACATGAGATGTAAAAGGGTTGTTCGAGGACGAACAAGGCTTTAAGTGTGGGGTAGGTGATCGTGGGCAAAATAGCATGCCCAAGTGATACTTTATAACTTAGTTTTGCCTTGTTTATCTATTTATTTATATACATTCTCATCTGTTTTTATGTAAATGTGAATATGTATTAACCCACATGATTAGTCCTTGTTTTTGAAGGTAAATAACGCATCTGAGGACTTAATCTATGATTTGAAGAAGTGGAGGAATGATATCGGGAGCGATACACCAAAGTTGGAACAAAATGAGGGATCACTGAAGGGTGCCGCGATGGGCACCGTGTCAGGGAGCCATCACGGCAGTGCTCTGCCTCCAGGATTTAAATTGGCGATTTCAAGTGAGCTTCCGCGATACCTCCGTGTCACGGAGGCAGTGCTCTGCGATACACTTCATGTCACAGAGGCAGTGCTCCGCGATACACTCCGTGACACGGAGCCACTCCACTTCGGGCTAAATAGTTGCTTTTTCTCATTTACTATAAATAGGTCCCTTAGCTCCTAAAAATATTTTGTCACGATTTTATTCTGAAAAACCACCTAGGAGTGAAGGGAGAAGTGGGAGAACTCACCTAGGGTTCATCAATTTCATCTTCTCTTCTACCAATTCTTGTAAGTATGTTACTTTAACAATATTTTCTTGTAATTTTACGAACTTGAGTGGCTAGAACCCTTCCTCTAGGGTTGAATCCATGAGTTATGATTGTGTTTTTATGAATTTGTTTTGGAATTAAGTTATTGATTGTTGTTTTGTCTTGCATTTTTAATTATGGTTGTTTTTATGATTGATCACCATGAAAACACACACGTTACGTGTAGGTAAATGCTTGAGAATGCAAACCTAGGCAAGAACATAAGAATATAGGAAGCAAGTTCTTGTCTTTTGATAAGATTTGTGGTTAGGATAGGAATATACCTAATTACCTTACTTGGTTGATAAAATAGGAAGATAGAAAAACACCAACTTAGAATCGCACTCCACCACTTGTAGGAGTAGTTGTGAAGCTAAGTTTGGTTAAATGGTTGGAGGTACGGAAGTACCCCAATCAAGGGCATAAACCCCATAAACCACATCCACATAGTGAATTGCCCACGAACTAGAAATAACATCCCCGCTCAATGATGTAGTAGTGAGGCTAGTTTGTCGTGTTTAGAGGTTCGGAAGACCATGAACATGCAATTTTAATTATGTGAGACGACAATTGATAGTTTCATACTTAAACCAGTGCAGATTGTAGTATCACATGATTATCCGGCTTTAACTCTAGTTGCTCCTTGAATGAATTCAGAGTATTTCGTTGACCACATTTAGACTTAATTAAATTTCTCGAAAAAGTCTATAATCAACACTTGCAGCATTTAATATCACACTTGAACTTGATAATTAGCTAAATAGGTCCAGTCCCTGTGGGTTCGACATCCAGCTCTTAAAAAGGGCCACTGTATTACTTGTACGACCCATACACTTGCGGGCACATCATGAGCCAGGTTTCTCTACTAGCACTGTCCCTGCACTCACTCCCCATAGGGACTCAACGTCCTTGCTTAGGTTTGCCCCACCAGCGTACTAGTCGAGAGTCGGCTCTGATACCACTGTAACGATCCAGGCCAAACACTGTGATGTATTGTCCGCTCCTGGGCCGAAGCCTATCAGGGATTTATCCCTTCGGGTTTTCAATCCAAAAGGCGTCTCACAGTATTAGGTCCAGTTCCTTTACTAAATAGCCTAGGACTCCCCTCTCTTTTCCGATGTGGGATTTGACTAAGTGGGCCAGGTTTCTCAACTAGCGCTGTCCCTACACTAGTTTGTCATGCCCCGACCCTACACCCTGGACGTAACACGGTACTTGAGGTCACAAGTGACCCCAAGTCAACCCCTGATCTATCATGCATTAGTATTTTGAGTAAAACAAGCACAATGGAAATTTGAAATAATAACATAAAGGTATTTTGTGAAAGTTTAAAATAAAACTTAAAACAAGTAAACTGAACATCTGTAGGTCCGAAAATCTTCTAACTGATGAGTTACTGGGAAAAGCCCCTAGCTAACTCTAAGTCTAAAGTATAACTGCAACTGACTATAAGAAAATGAAAATAAGGCCCTCAAATAATGAGGACTCACACTTAATTTGCGGCTAAGAAGGAGATGAAACGTGGCGACTAGCGCTGCTAGATATGGAAACCTGCAGCTGTATCATGAAACGATACATCACGAAAGTATGCGTTAGTACTTTGAATGTACTGAGTAAGTGAGAGGTATAAATAACATGAAATAACTAATAACTGAGCTGAAATGACATGAAATGACCAACTGAAAATACTGAAAACCGAAATAACTAGAATATAACGGATATGGTCAATAATGACTCAGGATGGTGGTTATAAACATGCCCTAAGACTAAAATACTTAGTCTGAGATACTGTACTGAACTGATTTCAACTGAATTGAACTGAGAGATCTGAGAGTGACTAAACTGACTAGTGGGAAAGTCTCTAACCGACATATAACCACGTGAGCTAGACGTGCAGTCTGATGTATACACCCCACCGGTAGGACCCAATATACCTTGCCAGGGTGTAAATGCATGAACTGGGTGATCACAAAAGTCTGGGGCCAATCAGGCCAAGTAATACTCTAACCTACGCTGGCAACGTAGTTTTGGGTGCGTTGAAATCCCAGCCTTCTCGGTGCTAAGTCCTACTCCCACTGGAAAACCTAAATTGAACTATTAGGCTGATAGCTCGAAACTGGGGTCTAAGACTAGTCAGGGGCATATAACTGAAAATACCTTGAGAGCCTTATCAGATCAAATTCTAAAACTGAGTTCTAGACTGGTCAGAGCTGCTTATTTGGAAGTGTCGTAACCATCTAAGAACAACTGTGAACTAAACTGGGGTCCTGGGGTTGGTCAGAGCTATATATATATATCTAAAAGTCATGACCGCCTAATGGACCAGTAAACTAGATTCTGAGTCTGATTTTGATAGCTGCGAGACACCACTGACACCTCGGGAAAATACTGAAGTCAAACTAATCAGTTGACAAATTTTGAATAGTTCTGAAGGATTCTATTAACTAATTGAACTGAACTATTAAGCAGCTAATAGAGAACTCAACTCATTCCAAAAACATGAGAATTTCATAATATAGCAAAATTTCAAGAATTAAAGAAATCTCATCCGACAAGGCTAAAATCGTTCTTATCAATTAATATTTGCTCAACACATATATATAATAAGAATTACTAGGATATTCATCCCAAAACATACTTCAAAACTGGACGGAATTTAATACACAAATAGCCTTTACTCGAAAATTTAGGGCTTAAATTTCCTTTGGTAAGAACATCAATGATTTACTTAGGAACTGATGAAGATCATATGAATAATAAACATGGATAATAACTAAATTGAAATTAAAACGAAAACCAACATGAAATCTCTTCATATTCAAAAATCTCAAGGTTAATCTGATAGGAAAATTATGGGAGGATATTGGGGGACACAAGGGAAGGAAAATTCCCTTGTTGAATTCCCACATACCTGACTAAAATCCTTCCGGAGAAGAAGCTTGAACTGCTGCAAGAGATGAGAAGCCCTAGTCTTGCTTGGAGGGTTCTTGAGAGGAGAACTTTCAATGTTTCTGAGAACTGAGAGTGGGCAATGAGGAATGAACCCTTTTCCCCCACTAAAACGTCTAAAATTATTACTAAAATGACGTAGTTTAAAGCTTGAGAGAGTAGGAAATTACTAAATAGCCTTTATAAATTCGTTGGGAAAAACTGCCAGGTGACCTTAACGGGTTGTGGTGGCTGACCATGACTCGTGGTCACTCCCGTCAGGTACACTGCCTAGGCTTCTCAGTAGGTCACCACGAGGAACCTAACGAGTCATGGTCACTGACCACGACTCATGGTCACCAGTCGTGGACTATATTAGCTCACCACTGAAGATTAAATGTTAAGTTGGTAACAAGTCACCTAACGAGTCGTTGCCACTAATGACGACTCATTGTGACACTGGCTAAAAACTTACTTGGGCTGGTAACGGGGGACATAGTGAGTCATTACTGGGGACCACAACTTGTTTCCCCCACCTGTCAAGTACACTGATCCACTAATAAAATTCTCAACCCAGGTCTGACCATGAGTGACTCAACAGGTCGTGGTCGGTGACCACGACTCGTGAAGTCCCTCGTTGGGTACACTGTCTCTCATTTCCAATACTTACTCCTTCTTCTCATGACTGACCTAACGAGTCGTTGGGTATCATAACGACTCGTTGGGTGAGTCATCTGTAGCATTTCAACAGCTTTTTCAGATTTTCTGATTTAAGTCCCGGATTTAGATTTTGAGTTTCCGGGGCATTAATATCTCCCCCTTGTAAACATTCGTCCTCGAATATTAGAAAACATACAGGAAAGCAGAGAACAATAATCAAAATCTCTGAATACTGCTCATTTAACTCCAAAATTGTCGGAATGACTACCTCTATTTCAAAATACATAACTGAACTGAATTTACTTTTCATACATACATCCAAAGTCACAAATGAAACTTATACACATGAATTGAATTCAACCACTTGATCAGGTCCTAAGGCAAAACTAACATTTCAGGCTACAACAGAGTCAGTAGAGAACAAGTGTGGGTATTTGGCCATCATATCTGCTTCGGCCTCCCACGTAGCTCCCTCAACCTGCTGATTTCTCCATAGGACCTTGACTGAAGCGATTTCGTTATTCCTCAACTTACGAACCTGACGATCAAGGATCTGGACTAGTACCTCCTCATATGAGAGACTATCCTTTGTTCCCACGCTATCCAATGGCACAACTGAGGTTGGATCTCCGATGCACTTCTTCAAAAGTGACACATGGAAAATTGGAGTACAACTGCTAGTTGTGAAGGTAACTCTAGCTCATAGGCTACATTGCCGATACGCCTCAAAATTCTATAAGGTCCCACATATCTCGGACTGAGCTTTCCCTTCTTGCAAAACCTCATCACCCCTTTTATGGGCGAAATTTTTAGGTATACCCAGTCATCAACTGCAAACTCCAATTCTCTTCTCCGCACTTCGGCATAATATTTCTGATGGCTCAAAGCTATTTTCAACCTTTCTCGGATGAGCTGAACTTTTTGCATTGCCTCGTGAATAGAGTCTGACCCTATCAAGGTAGCTTCACCAACTTCAAACCATCCTATTGGAGATCTACACCTTATACCATACAATGCTTCAAATGGGGCCATCTGGATGCTGGAGTGGTAGCTATTGTTGTACGCAAACTCGATAAGAGGCAAATGGTCATCCCAATTACCCTTAAAATTGATTGCGCACGCTCTTAGAATATCTTCTAGGGTCTGAATGGTCCGTTCAGCTTTCCCATCGGTCTGCGGATGAAAAGCGGTGCTGAGTTTGACTTGAGTGCCTAGTCCCTTTTCCAGAAGTGTGAGGTGAACTGCGTTCTTCTGTCTGAAATGATAGATAAAGGCACCCCATGGAGTCTGACTTACTCTTGGATGTAACGTTTGGCATAGTACTCAGCTGAGTCTATGGTTTTGACTGGGAGGAAATGAGCTGACTTTATCATCCGATCTACCACCACCCAAACTGAGTCATGTTGTCGGTGAGTCCGAGGTAGACCCATAATGAAATCCATATTCACTTCCTCCCACTTCCACGTGGGTATACTAATATCTTGGGTCATGCCTCCTGGCCTTTGATGCTCCACCTTGTGCTACGAATTCAACAATACCTCTTTTCATGCCGTTCCACCAGTTAATATCCCACAAGTCGTGGTAAATTTTAGTAGCACCAGGGTGAATGGAGTATCTTGAGCTGTGTGCCTCAGCCAATATTTACTGTCTGCACTCACCAACATCCGGCACACACAATCTTCCCTGGTGACGAAGCACCCCATCTCCCCCTTTGGAGAAAGACTTAACCTCCTTTCTGAGAACTGCTTCTTTAAGTTTAAGCAGGACTGGATCTTCATCTTGTCTGGACTTAACTTCAACTACCAAGGATGAATCCAATCCACTTTGCACTACCACCCCACCTTCGACTGAGTCCACCGGCTGCACCCCTAACCGGGCTAGTCTGTGAACATCCCTTGCTAACTCTTTTTTATCTTCCTCGATATGTGTCACACTCCCCATAGACCGTCTGCTTAGGGCATCAACCACTACATTGCGCTTTCCCGGGTGATACAGTACCCTCATGTCATAATCTTTTAGTAACTCCAACCACCTTCTCTAACACAAATTTAGATCCTTCCGACTTAGCACGTACTGAAGACTCTTATGATCTACATGAGCTCCATATAAGTAATGCCTCCATATTTTTAGTCCAAACACCACCGCTGCCAACTCCAAGTCATGAGTTGGATAATTCTTCTCATGAACTTTGAGTTGTCTGGAGGTGTAAGCTATCACTTTGCCCCACTGCATCAGAATGCAACCAAGTCCAACCCTGGAAACGTCACAATAAACAACCAATCCATCTGTTCCTTCTGGCAAGGTCAGAATTGGAGCAACAGTGAGTCGAATCTTCAACTCATAGAAACTCCTCTCATACTTGTCCTAACACTGAAATTTCACCTTCTACTATGTTAACTTAGTCAGAGGAGATGCTATAGTGGAGAAGCCTTCCGCAAACCGTCGATAATAACCCGATAAGCCTAGGAAACTCCTAATTTTAGTAGGAGAGGTAGGTCTGGGCCAATCCTTCACTGCTGCTATCTTATGAGGGTCCACTTGTATTCCTTCACCCGGGACCACATGACCTAAGAAAGTCACGGACATTAACCAAAATTTGCACTTGCTGAACTTGGCGAATAATTGACGGTCTCTAAGTGTCTGTAATGCTAGTTTTAGGTGATTGGCATGCTCTTCCTCATTTTTGGAGTATACTAGAATGTCGTCGATAAATACAATGACGAACATATTTAGGTACTGCTTAAAGACTTTGTCATTAAATCCATGAAAGCTGCTGGAGCGTTTGTTAACCCAAAGGACACCAGAAACTTGTAGTGACCATATTGAGTTCTGAATGCTGTTTTCGGTATGTCACAATCCTTAACCCTTAGGTGATGGTACCTTGACTTGAGATTGATCTTGGAGAAACAACTGGTTCCCTGAAGTTGGTCAAACAGATCGTCAATTCTGGGTAGAGGGTACTTGCTCTTAACTGTGACCTTGTTCAGCTGATGGTAATCTATGCACATTCTGAGGGTACCATCTTTCTTACGCACGAATAACACTGGAGCACCCCAGGGAGAGATGCTGAGTCTGATAAAATCCTTGTCAAGAAGATTCTTTAACTGCTCCTTCAACTCCTTAAGCTCAGCTGAGCCATTCTGTAAGGAGGGATGGAGATAGACTGAGTGTCTGGAGGAGATCTATTCCAAAGTCTATTTCCCATTCAGGGGGAACTCCAGGAAGATGCTCAGGAAAAACATCTGGGAACTCACTGACTACTGGAACTGACTGGATGGTTGGGGTCTTAGAGTTGAAATCCTTAACCCGAACCAGACGATATATACATCCTTTGGAGATGAGTTTCTGGGCCTTAAGGTAGGAAATAAACCTACCCTTAGGCGCTGAACTATTGCCCATCCATTCTAGCACCGGCTCCTTGGGAAATTGAAACTTGACAACTCTAGTTCTGCAATTGACTGAGGCATAGCAAGAGTGTAACCAATCTATGCCGAGAATAAGGTCGAAGTCGACCATATGTAACTCTACAAGACCGGCAAGAATAACTTTACTCAGGACTGAGACTAGGCAGTTTCTATACACCCGGCTGGCTCTAACTGACTCTCTAACTGGGGAGGAGACTGAGAATGGTTCTGAGAGGACCTTTGGAATGATATTGAACTAGACTGCTATATAGGGAGTGCACTTTCACTTTACACCTATCGTAATGATAAAGAGTGGCCCCTGGATCTAGGAGGGAATACACGTCTAGGTGAAAGAGACGTAACATACCTGTAACTACATCAGGTGAGCTTTCCTGATCCTGACGGGAAGACAAAGCATAAAAACAATTTTGGCGCTGATCACCATCTGTACCTGAAGTGTTGTCCTGCTAATCTGGTTGGCCTGCTGGAACTGATGATGCGGTAGATTGTGATCTCCCTCGCCCTGCTGATAGGCACTCCCTAAGCCTGTGTCCAAGCTGTCCATACCCAAAACAACCCTTTCGTCCTTGAAGGCATTCTCCTGGGTGATTCTTACCATACTTGGGGCAAGCTGGATACCTGTTCCTTATACTGCAAATCTGAGGCTGAGTGCCAGATGACCCACACCTTCGATCCTGGCGAGACCAAAATGTTGGGATGCTGGCTGAACTGGGTGTTGGGGCTCTCTGCTACTATTGCTGTGGGCAGCTACCACCGCTAGACCTTTGATGGCCGAAATATGAATGACCAGTCCTTGCCCGTTTGTTCTTACGCTCCATATCCTTCAGCTTTTCAGCCTCAATCTGCTGAGCATAAACTATCAAGCTAGAAAGGTCCATTTCCTTAATCAGCATCGTGGTCCTGCACTTCTTGAGGACCACATTTGACACCCCATTTACAAACTTCAGCATGCGATCCCATGGCTCGGCTACCATCTCTGGAGCATACTTAGATAGCCTAGTAAACTCCAGAGCATACTCCTCCACTGTTCTGTTGCCCTGTCTCAAATTCATAAACTCCACCATCTTTGCCTCCCTAAGCTCCCGAGGGAAATACCTATCCAAGAAAGCTGTATGGAACTCCTCCCACTCTACTGGTCCTACTTTCGCTGGCCGTCCCTCTTTCCACTGCTCATACCAGACATGGCCTACCCTTTTTAAATGGTAGGCAGCCAGGTCAGCACTCTCAAAAGAGCTAACATCCATAATGCGGGTGATCTTTCTGATCTCATCCACGAACTCCTTGAGATCCTCCCCTACTTTGGATCCCTAAAAAGATGGACGGTTCGTACGAGTGAAATCCCGCACCCTCGCAGCCGCTGCGGTCCTGTTGGTGTTCATCGGTACCACCTGCTGGTTCTCCTGGTTGGTGACTGTTTGGGCCAACAATTGGTTGGCTGCCCAGAATTCGGCGGTAGATATTGAATCATCCTGGGAAGCTGTCGGGGCTGGTGGGGTAGGCTTGTTGGCGTTACCGGCCCTTCTTCCATTTCCACGCCAGGGAGGCATGGTTCACTGAAACGAAACAGAGCACAAGTTAGAAGGGCGTTTCTGGAATTGGACTTTAACACACGATAAGGAGTATGAACAAAAGGGAGTTTTCCTAATAACATCTTATAGCCTCCTCTTCATAAGTGTGGCACGCTTCACACTCATGAAAAGGACTCTACTCGATGCGGCTTTTAGACTTTCTGAGGATACTCTAAACCTAGTGCTCTGATACCAAGTTTCTCATGCCCCGAGCCTACACCCTGGACATAACACGGTACTTGAGGTCAAAAGTGACCCCAAGTAAACCCCTGGTCTATCATGCACTGGTATTCTGAGTAAAACAAGCACAACGAAAATTTGAAACAATAACATAAAGGTATTTTGTTAAAGTTAAAATAAAACTTAAAACATGAAAACTGAATATCTGTAGGTCTGAAAGCCTTCTTACTGATGAGTTACTGGGACAAGCTCCCAACCAACTCTAAGTCTAAAGTAAAACTGCAATTGACTATAAGAAAATGAAAATAAGGCCCTCAAATGATTAGGACTCACACTTAATCTACGACTTAGGAGGAGCTGAAACATGGCGACTAACACTGTTGGATCTGGGAACCTGCAGTTGTATCATGAAACGATACAACATAAAAGTATGCATCAGTACTTTGAATGTACTAAGTAAGTGAGAGGTTTAAATAACATGAAAGAACTAATAACTGAGCTGAAACGACATGAAATGACCAACTAAAAATACTGAAAACTGAAATAACTAGAATATAACCGAAATGGTCAATAATGACCCTAGATGATGGTCATAAACATGACCTAAGACTGAAATACTAAGTCTGAGATACTGTACTAAACTGAATTGAACTAAGAGATCTGAGAGTTACTAAACTGACTAGTGGGAGAGTCTCTAACTGACATATAACCACATGAGCTAGACGTGGAGTCTGATGTATACACCCCACCTGTAGGACCCAATATACCTCGCCAGGGTCTAAAGATATGAACTGGGTGATCACAAAAGTCTGGGGCCAATCAGGACAAGTAATACTCTAACCTATGCTGGCAACGTAGTTTTGGGTGCGCTGAAACCCCGACCCTCTCGGTGCTAAGTCCTACTCCTATTGAAAAACCTAAACTAAACTATTAGGCTGATAACTCGAAACTGGGGTCCAAGACTAGTCAGGGGCATATAACTGAAAATACCCTGAGAGCCTTATCGGACCAGATTTTGAAACTGAGTTCTAGACTGGTCATAGCTGCTTATTTGGAAGCGTCGTAACCGTCTAAGAACAACTGTAAACTAAACAGCGGTCCTAGGGCTTGTTAGAGCTATATATATATATATATATATATATATATATATATATATATATATATATCTAAAAGTCATGACTGCCTAATGGACCAAAAAACTAGATTCTCAATCTGATTCTGATAACTGGGAGGCACCACAGACACCTCGAGAAAATACTAAAGTTAAACTGATCAGTTGACAAATTTTGAATAGTTCTGAAGGGATTCTACATTCTAATTGAATTGAACTATTAAGCAGCTAATAGAGAACTCAACTCATTCCAACAACACGAGAATTTCATAATATAGCAAAATTTTAAGAATTAAAGAAATCTCATCCGACAAGGCTAAAATCATTCTTATCAATGGAATATTTGCTAAACACATATATATAATAAGAATTACTAGGAAATTCAGCCCCAAACATTAGTTGGGGTCTTCTCCCATCACTTGTTAGTAGTAGAGGCTTTTCAGACATAGAATGTAATCAACTTTGGTCTTGAATTATTTATTCCGAGTTATGAGATAATTAGACTTCCGCTATGTTATTTATGTTGATCTTCAGCTTATCTATGATTGATTTAGATGTTATGTTCATGCCATGGGTCGACTTGGAGCTTCTCGGGGTTCCTTGTCCCGTGTCTCGATCGTGCCTATGTTCGAGTCTTGACAAACTTGGTATCAGAGCATTAGGTTTGAAGTGTCCTAGAATGTCTGAAAGCCGCATTAAGTAGAGTCTTTTTCATGGGTGTGAAGCGTGCCACACTTATGACGAAGAGGCTAAATGTTCCCTTCTTTTATGATCTAAGTTGTGCGATGAAATGCCTCTCTATCCTTCTAACTCATGCTATACGCGTTTGCAGAATCATGCCCCCTCGCTGAGTTAATGGAAGAAGAAATTGAAACAGAAATGTCCACGAGAATGGCAATGCATATGGGCATCAACAGGCCCCACTATCCCATGAGGAGCATGTACTCGAGCTGGTTGCCCACTCTGAGTTAAGGGCAACATACAAATGTTAGCTCAGGCCTTGAACACCCAGTCCAATCAGTAGGTGGTAGTGTATGTCCTTCAAAATGGGAATACGACGGCTGTAAGAGTCATAAATTTTCTGAGGATGAACCCTCCAGAGTTTCTTGGATCAAAGGTGGATGAGAATCCACATGAGTTCATTGATGAGGTTCTGAAGTTCACCCAGATCATGGGGTGATCGGAGAGGAGCGCGCCGATCTGGCCTCGTAACAGTTGAAAGGGGTTGCACACATTTGGTTCAAGCAATGGAAGGATAGTAGGGCAGTTGGATTAGGCCCTATTGGTTGGGATGAGTTTTATGCCGTGTTTCTAGATCGGTTCTTCCCTCGTGAGATGAGGGAGATCAAAGCAGCCGAGTTTGTGAACCTAAAGCAAGGAAGATGACAGTTCAGGTGTATGCCTTGGAGTTCACTCGTCTGTCCAAGTATGCACCTGAGATTGTGGCGGATCAGAGAGCTCGAGTGATCCGGTTCGTGCATGGGGTAGCATACTACCTAGCTAAGGATTGTCGGATCGTGATGCTTCATCAGGACATTGACTTTTCTCGGGCAGTCTTGTATGCCCAGCAGATGGAGGCGGTGAAGATGAGTAACACCTAGTGGGCACCGTCAGTAGTCCCACTAGAGATCTTCAACCCCAGCACCTTCAGTTATGAGTGTGCCATCCAGATCCAGGCGTGATAAAAGGGGACAAACATCAGGCTTGAGAGGTTAGAGTAGCAGGCCCGCAGAGACCATCCCTCTAGTGTGTAGCAGATGTGGCCGGAGACACGTGGGTCAGTGCTTAACAGGTTCAGGTGCTTGTTTCGAGTGCGGGAAGCCCGAAAATATACTTAGAGATTGCCCAACAGCCAGACAGGGTCATGATACGGGCTGAGGCCCAGCCTCTAGTTCAGCAGCTCCACCAGCACACCCAACCTAGCAGGGGGCATCTACTAGTGTGGGTGGTGGTCAGCATCAAAACAGATTCTATGCCCTAGCATCCCGTCAGGAGCAGGAGGTCTCCCCAGATGTAGTCACTGGTATGTTACGAGTGTTCCACCTTGATGTATTTAGATCCAGGGGCTACCTCATCTTTTATGATGCTCTATGTTGCTAGTAATTTTGGAGTCAGTCCCGAAATGTTGTCAGAACCCTTCTCAGTCTCTACTCTAGTCGGTGATTCTATTATAGCTCGACGGGTATATAGAAATTGCCCTGTCACAGTTCTTCAGACAGTCACCTTAGCAGATTTACTAGAGTTAGCCATGACTGATTTTGATGTTATCCTCAACATGGATTGGTTATATGCATGTTATGCGTCAGTCAATTGTAGAACCCATGCAGTAGAGTTTAGATTTTCGGGTGAACTAGTCTTAGAGTGGAAGGGTAGTTCGGTTGTGCCTGTAGGTCGTTTCATTTGCTAGATTAAGACTAGAAAGATGATTTCTAAGGGTTGTGTGTACCATCTTATTAGGGTTAAGGATGCTACGACTAAAACCCCAACTCTCTAGTCAGTCCCTGTAGTATATGAGTATCCAGAAGTGTTTCTAGATGATTTATCAGGAATTCCTCCCGAGCGGGAGATTGATTTCGGTATAAACCTTCTTCCCGATGCACAACCTATATCTGTTCCTCCTTACAAAATGGCTCCGACTGAGCTAAAAGAGTTGAAGGAACAGTTGAAGGTCCTCTTAGACAAGGGATTCATCATACCTAGTAAATCCCCATGGGGTGTGCCAGTTCTCTTTGTCCGCAAGAAGGATGGTTCTCTTCGTATGTGCATTGATTATCAGCAATTGAACAAAGTTACCATCAAGGAGAAGTATCCCCTCCCTAGGATTGATAATTTGTTTGACCAGCTTCAGGGTGCTAAGTGCTTTTCCAAGATAGACCTCAGATCCGGATAACATCAACTTAGGGTTCGGGAGAGTGATATCCCAAAGATGGCCTTTAGGACTTTGATGGTCACTATGAATTTGTAATTATGTCTTTTGGACTAACGAATGATCCTACAACTTTTATGAAATCGATGAACATGGTGTTGAAGCCATATTTCGATATGTTCATGATTGTGCTCATAGATGACATCCTTATATACTCTCGGAGCGAGGAGGAGCATGCCTCTCATATGAGGGTGGTGCTACAGACTCTTAAGGATTGTCAGTTATATGCTAAGTTTAGAAAATGCGAGTTTTAGTTGAACCAGGTGGCATTTTTGGGTCATGTGGTGTTGAGCGAGGGTGTTCAGGTGGACTCTCAAAAGATAGAGGCGGTGAAGAATTGGCCTAGACTAGTGAGTCCTTCGGACATCAGGAGTTTCTTGGGTTTAGCTGGTTATTACCGGAGATTTAATGAGGGGTTTTCATCCATTGCAGTACCATCGACTAAATTGACCTAGAAGAAAGTGAAGTTTCAATGGTCAAAGGCTTGTGAGAAGAGCTTCCAAGAGTTGAAGACTCGACTCACCTTAGCAACAGTGTTGACCCTACCTGAGGGTACCGATGGGTTTGTGGTATATTGTGATGCTTCAAGGATCGACCTTGATTGTGTATTGATGCAGCACGCTAAGGTTATAGCATATGCTTCCAGGAAGCTGAAGGTCTATGAAAAGAACTACCCGACTTATGATCTTGAATTGGCAGCAGTAGTATTTTCCTTGAAGATTTGGAGAAACTATCTGTACGGGGTCCATGTAGATGTATTTATGAACCACAAGAGCCTACAATATGTGTTTACCCAAAAGGATTTGAATCTACATCAAAGAAGGGAGTTGAATAGAGAAAAATAAGATTTCCTGCACCAGGTCATAAGACGAGTCGTTCAGTGACCCGTTAGGTGCGCCATGAGTTGTTTAGTGAGTCGAGGGGAGGCGGTTGGACATGGATGAGATCTTGAGTTTGAGGCTGACCACAAGTGGGACCACGAGTTGCAGTCATCACCACGAGTCATCAGGTGGTCCGTGGTCAATAGTTGAATGAAGGGTGAAGGATTTGAGTAGTGCACCTAAGGACCAGAAACCACGAGTCGTCTGGCACACCACGAGTTATGGTGTCCCTCGTGGTGACTAGTGAAGATGGATTCAAGTTCAGGCAATGAGAGGTGACCATGAGTCATGGTCAAAGATGATGGGTCGTCCAGTCCCTCATTGGGATTGACAGTGTGTTTTTTCTTGCGAATTTATTAAGGGCTTTTCCATAATTCCTAAGTTCCTAAGCCTAAACTATGTCATTTTAAGCTAAGAATAGAGTGTTTTAATAGGGGTAAGTTCATTCTAGTCTTATTCACTTTCATGCATGCAAGTCTAGAAGCTCCTAAGGGTGATCAAGCCTAAATTCCTCAAGTTCTTCACCAAATTCTTATTGGGCAATCAAGAAATTTGTGAAATCAGATTTCTACAAGTATGTAGGGTTATGAATGGGTGTAATTATTCACACCCATGCCCAATCCCCTCTCAGTTCATGAAAATTATAGTTGATGGATCTATGGGGTTTTTTACCCAACATGTGAATTCTCTAAGTTTCAATCATGGGTATGATCTAAGCATGTTTCTAATATTGAATTATGTTTAATGGCATATTTTACAATGTTTTCAATTATAAATTAAGTTTTTTTCAAGTTTTATAAATTATGATGCCCATCCATGAAGGTTCATGAAAGTTTAGATCTATAAAATATGTGTTCAAGCATGATGAGATGTATATAAAGAAAGTATGATTTTGAATTACCCATGTCTATGTTCAAGTTTTCGAATGATCAAGTATATGTCAAGCATGTTTAAGTATTGGGCAAGTCCATATGATCAAGTATGCTTCATGAATTTATCTAAACTTCATGTACTAGCTTACCACATGAATTTTGGAGTCTAAATTCCCACTATTTTCAGCTTGTGGTATGGTTTGAGCCCTAGGCTCCTCATGTTATGATTTCAGATTAAAGTATGTATATTATGAGTTAGCTTCGTCACTAGATGATGGCTCAGCTTCGTTGAGAAACAATGGAGAGCATGTGCATGTTTTTTGGGAGTAGTGTCTAGCACCGAGTAGGCTAAGAGTCAGTCAATCCTATGCCTCAGAACTACACGCCAACGTAGGTATGTTCAGATTATTTGGGACCTCCCTTGTGTGCTTCCCCTGCCCCCAAGGGGCCTTCAACTTGATATCAATATCATGGTAGCGTCCTTAATGGGGGCAAGGCTTTGGACGGCTCTGCCCATTTGAGTGTGATAGTCAGAACCACGTAAGCTCTATCGTGGTAATATCGGTTATATGACAAGTCTCCCATTGTTTCTCATGATTTCAGTTATGAATGTTCATCAGTCGTGATATTATACTTTCAGCAGGTTTGACCCAATGTTCAGTTTTACTTACGATTATCAGTTTTTAGCTTTGGATTATTCGATTAAGTTATGTTGTTCAGTTATGTTTAGATCATGATTTTAGAGAAATAGCATGCAAGACCTACTCTCAGAATCTTATCTTGATTATATTTTATAATATGCATGATTTATGATTTTACTTACTTAGCGGTTTTACTTACCTCGCATACTCGGTACATTCCACGTACTCACCACATACTCTATGCTGTATCGTTTCATAATATATGATCAGATATTCAGGCTCAGTCTTGTGATTAGCCAGACCTGCAGCTTTGGCACTTATCAGCCAGAGTGGTGAGACCTCATTATTCGAGGGCCCTTCTTTTCGGTTGTATCTAGTACTTTCAATTTCAGACTTCAGTGAGTTAGTTGGTGTCTTGTTCCATCAACTGGTCAGTAGTAGAGGCTTTTCAGACATAGAATGTAATAAACTTTAGTCTTGAATTATATATTCCGATGTTATGAGATTATCAGACTTTTACTATGTTATTTATGTTGATGTTCAGCTTATCTATGATTGATTTAGATGTTATGTTCATGCCATGGGTCTACTTGGAGCCTCCTGGGGTTCCTTGTCCCGTGTCTTGATCTGGGCCTATGTTCGAGTTGTGACAGCTCCGTGCATGAAACACTCCAAAAGTCCCTAAGACTAGACCTGAGGCCTGAAATGGAGAAAACAACAAAAATTGCAGCAGATTACAGAACAAGTCATCAAGGGACTTGTTAGTACACTTGATGAATCGTCAAGTGAGTCGTTAAGTGGGAGGAACTCGACAGAAGTCTGAGATTCAGAGAGTCTTGAACGCTTGATAATGCTCAAACCACACTTCTAACTGAAGTATGAAGCAGACGTTGTCGATAAAGAACCCAACTTAGAGGTTGTGGTCGATCCCACAGGTAATATGGAAGATCTAGATTACAGCCGGTAAGTGAAATTGTATGGTTGTTACTTCACAAGTGGGGGGATTCTAATAATAATCAGTAGTAAAAACAAAACAGTTGTCAAGCTTATGGTTGTGAATCAATAATTAAAGAATAACTATGGTTTGTGTTCCCCATGAATTCATAACAGCTTTAGGTATACACTCGTGATCTTCACCAATACTTACTTACAAAACTGATAACTTAGGTTCAATCAAACGATCGACCAATCCCTATTAAATGATATACTCAATTACTTGACCAAGTCTCATTAGCATTTCCAAACTAACCATTATCACTAAGTTCCAGATATAACTATCCTGCGACCACAACCCAAGTTAATACAATGATCATCAAGATCAAGGCTCCGTTGTAATTCTCTTTTCCTAATCTCTACCTCTTCGACCAAAGCAAGTAAAGAATTTGGGCACTTCCTAACGTTGTACACCGCTAAGAATTATTAAAGCATGAAGAGAATACAATATAAGCAATTAGTATTGGTTTTAGACTCACTTTGTGCAACCCTAGCTTGTTAATCCACCATGGTTCCCACAACCCTAGCTATGGAGGTTTTAGCCTCTCATAGTTGCAAGGTTGTGAAGTGTGTTGATGATTGAGGACATAAAAACAATACTTACAAATATGATTGAGAAAAACGCTTCCTTTAATTAATCCGCAAAATCTTGAAGAACAAGTAGCAAAAACAATATGAATTCAAGAAAAGGATGATCACAAGGTTGAACCAACTCAATTCTTTCTTTCAAAGATGTAAAGTTGTCTAATACAATGTTTTCCAACTAAAACTAATTCTTCTCAATGTCACTTATGAAAAATAAAACATAAAACGTATTTATATAGACATAAGAATCCTTTTCCTACGCTAATAGGGCGATTTTCCATATCTGGTCCTGACCTCATCACGGATCATCCTATGACTTGTAGGAGCATCCTATGGCCCGTGGCAGCATCTCGTGGTTTGGATTGTTGGCTAATTTTTGGCTAAGTGTCGGGACAAGGTACGATTTGCACCTCCTTCCTACGACTCGTATCAGGCTACCGTTTCTTGATTCTAAATCTTTGAAATTTGTCTGAAGTTCACCACGACTCATATGGTACGATTCATACCAATCTCT
Organism: Datura wrightii; assembly: GCA_035772735.1. Taxonomy (NCBI): domain Eukaryota; kingdom Viridiplantae; phylum Streptophyta; class Magnoliopsida; order Solanales; family Solanaceae; genus Datura; species Datura wrightii. The sequence goes on from JASDFA010000002.1 coordinate 13,587,531, forward strand.
CATGGGTCATGGTATCCTCTCGTACTGAGAATGAGCCTCTTGTGCAATTCTTCTGGAGTTCATCACAACTGCCTTACCATGACTCGTACAAGATTGGTATGATCCGTGGCAAGACTCATAGGTTCATTCTTCCAGCTTCAGCCTTCTACTTCTTATCACATCCATCAGTACGACTCATAGGTCCATCCTTCGAATCATACTGTGGACTGCATTTTTGCTCTTTTTTGCACATTTTTAGCTTCCTTTTGCAAATTTACGCTCTAACACCCATTTATCCTGAAATCAAAGGAAAAGTGCCTCATAACCACATAAATACACCTAAGTCCATGCTATTTTCTTAGTTTTGAGCGTCAATAGTGCTGTAAATCCATAGTACATCAACACCCTCAACTTAAGACTTTTGCATATCCTCAGGCAAAGAAAAAGAAAAACTAAAGACGACGCTCAACTAGAAAATACACTTAAGATACTACAACCAATACTCAAACAAATTTTTGCACTCTCTCTATACACTCTATTGACCCTTCCTCATAGAACATCATCAGCTAATGCATTACAAGCAACATCAAAACATCATATAAAGGGATCAAGACATGACATCTAGATATCAATAGGCAATCAAGTCATCACCAATGTTTTTCACACAGATCAATGGTAAAAGCAAACATAACCCATGTACCCTCACACAAATGAAGTCCCCACTTAGATATGAAGTATCAAACACAACATGGGACTAGGCAAGTGAAGCACTCACTCTCACAAGGAAGTTTGCAAGTATTATACATCAGATACCATAGGCTTTCTCTTATTTTCTCTGCTTTGGTTTGTCAGATGGTCAAGTTAGGATCACTATAGGACTTGATATGGCTTGTAATGTAGGCTTGGGGCTGGACATGATAAAGATGAGAGATTTTATGAGTGACTATCCCTTCCTTGACACTATATACATTGGCTACACCATTTACCTATTTCACCTTTCACTCTTTCGTTTTCCTTTCTTCCCTTTTTACCCCATTTTAAGAATATTTGCATGGGTGAGGTGATTTTTCGCATTTTTCAAACAACTTTAAGCTCTTTTGAATTTTTCTTTTTCAAGATTCTCAAGATTTTTAGCTCTTTTACTTTTTCACCTTACCACACCTCATTTTTCACCATATTTTCTCTTTTCTTTTCTTTTCTTTTCTTTTCTTTTCTTTTCCTTTCTCCCGCTCCCACCATTTATGCACCCATACTCTAGCCACCCTCAACTTAAGCATTTTGCTTATGTTGAGGTTCAGAATATCCAAGGTAGGACCAGGGCTAAAACAGGTTCATTATAAATCAATGGGTATGGTTAACAGGTGAATCAAAGAAATATGGTCTATTAAGGCTCAAACTTGGGATCAAGGGATTCATGAAACTTTGGTAGGGCAATATAGGCTAAAAGTGAGCTAAAACAAAAATGGCCTATGATCATATCCTAACCAACCGTCCTTAACCTATGCAAAGACCAACCAGACAAGTTCTAGATCCTCAACAACATACTACAATGTATACTAAAACCTCACTCACACATGGTACATGAACTATTTTTACTTCACCTGTCTGGTTCATACATGGCTTAACAAGAATAACCACTATTAATAACCAAATGACATAAAAAGATCCACAAAAATCATGCATGTTGTCACAAATACATAGCAAAAAATTTTGAACAGGGTCAATTTTTCAAAAAAAAAAAAAACTAGTGCATTTTTATTGGCTGAGTATTTCTAAGTAACTTTCTAATCAAACAAAAATCACAACTAAAAGAAATCCTAACACATGCCGGTTCTACTAGATAGCATGCCTAAGGGAAAAGAAGCACGGCAAGAAAAATCCTCAGACGAACAAAATTTCGAAAAATAGTACAACCCCTCCCCCTTTTGAAAAAGTGAGCTTCGTCCCCGAAGCATAAGCTATAAGCATGTAGGGAAGAGAACATACCTGTGGCTACTCAGACTTTGCCTTCCATGGGTTTCCTCCTACGCAACGCCTCATTTAACGTCGCGACACAATGTGACTTTTGTAACTTCTCAGGCATCATCAAGGTATACTTCCTCCACTCTTTTCAATTCGTCTTCATCTCCCATATATACTTTTATTATTTGCCCATTTACTTTGAATCTTTTTCCCTCTTTGTTCTCAAGTTCCACTGCACCATATGGAGACACTTGCACTACTTTGTAAGGTCCCATCCATCTAGATTTCAACTTCCCAGGATGTAGCCGGAGTCTTGAGTTAAACAATAATACCAAGTCGCCTGGTCTAAACTCCCTTCTTGTAATCTTTTTCTCATGATAGATCTTCATTCTTTCTTTATAAATGGCTGCACTCTCATAAGCCTTCAGTCGGAATTCATCCACCTCATTGAGCTGATTCAATCTTAGCTTGGCAGCTTCATACCAATTCATATTTAGCTTTTTCAGTGCCCATAATTCCTTGTGCTCTAATTCAACTGGTAAGTGGCATGCTTTACCATAAACCAACTGGTAAGGTGATGAACCAAATGGGAGTCTTATATGCTGTTCGGTAAGCCCACTATGCATCATCAAGATTCCTTGCCCAATTTGTCCGGCTCGTGTTTATTGTATTGGCCAAAATGGTATTGATTTCTCTGTTAGAAACTTCTACCTGCCCACTCGACTGAGGGTGGTAAGGTGTGGCTACCTTGTGCTTGACACTGTATTTCTCCAATAAAGTTTTGAAGAGGCGATTGCAGAAGTGCGATCCACCATCACTGATTATAGCTCTGGGAGTGCTAAACCTGGAAAAGATATGCTTTTGGAGGAATGTTGTAACACTCTTGCCTTCATTGTTTGGCAATGCAAAAGCCTCCACCCATTTGGAGAAGTAATCCACATCCACTAGAATGTACTTCATCCCATATGAGCTAATGAATGGGCCCATGAAGTCAATGCCCCACACATCAAATAGTTCTACCTCTAAAATTGGGGTTAGTGGCAACTCATGTTTATGGGTAATATTGCCTTTCCTTTGGTACTGATCGCATGACTTGGAAAGGTCATATGCGTCTTGATGAATAGTTGGCCTGTAATACCCGCATTGCAAGATTTTATGGGCTGTTCTTGTGCCACTGTGATGACCCCCTAAAGGAGATGAATGACATGTCTCCATAATGTTCAGCATCTCCACTTCTGGAACACACCTACGAAGGATCCCATCTGCACAAATGCAGAATAAATATGGTTTATCCTAATAATACCGTCGGACATCAAATAAGAACTTCTTCTTCTGGTGAGAAGTTAGGTCTGCTGGCATTATACCGCTAACCAAGTAGTTAGCTATCTCGGCAAACGAAGGGATCAAGTCCTGTGATGCCGCTAATACCTGCTTGTCTGGGAATGCATCATTGATCTCAACCTCCATCTACTCCTTTGCTTCAGCCTCAAGTCTAGATAAATGATCTTCCACCTGATTTTCTGTTCCCTTTCGATCCTTTACTTCAAATTCAAATTCCTGGAGCAAGAGTACCCACTAAATCAATCTGGGTTTAGAATCCTTTTTAAACATCAGGTACCTCAATGCAGCGTGGTCTGTGTGAATGATCACCTTGGTTCTGAGCAAATATGCCCAAAAATTTTCAAATGCAAAGACCACTGCTAGTAGTTCCTACTCCATGATTGTATAATTTTTCTGGGCTGTATTGACTGTCTTGCTAGCGTAATAGATTGGATGAAAGATCTTTGCTCTCCTTTGGCCTAGAACAGCACCAAGAGCAACATCACTAGCATCACACATTACCTCAAAGGGAAGAGACCAATCTGGAGCTATGATGATAGGAGCAGTAGTGAGCTTTTCTTTCAGGCACTCAAAAACTTTTAGACATGCCTCATCGAATACGAACTTTACCTCTTTCTCCAGTAGTTTGCACAAATGGCTGTGCTATTTTGGAAAAATCCTTGATAAAGCGCCAATAGAATCCTGCATGCCCTAAAAAGCTTCTGACCCCTTTTATGAAAATAGGGGGTGGCAATCCTGATATAACTTCAATTTTTGCCTTGTCCACCTCAATCCCCTTTTCCGAGATTTTATGGCCCATCACTATTCCCTCTTTAACCATGAAATGACATTTTTTCCAGTTTAGGACCAGATTGGTTTCCTCACATCTTTTTAGCACTCTACCCAGATGCTCAAGGAAGAACTCGAATGACTCACCTACAACCGAGAAATCATCCATAAATACTTAGATGGTGTCTTCCACCATATCTGAAAATATGGACATCATACAACGCTAGAAGGTGGCTGGTGCATTACACAGTCCGAAGGGCATTCTCTTGAAAGCAAAAGTCCCATATGGACAGGTAAAGGTTGTCTTCTCCTGATCTTTTGGAGAAATAGTGATCTAATTAACTCTGAATATCCGTCAAAGAAGCAATGCCATCGTCTATATGATAGTCTATCAAGCATTTGATCTAGGATTGGCATTGGAAAATGATCCTTCTAGATGCAGTGGTTGAGTTTCCTGTAGTCCATGCATACACGCCATCCTGTGACTGGTCGTGTCGATATCACCTCATTCTTTGCATTAGGCACCATTGTTATCTCTCCCTTCTTTGGCATGCACTGAACATGACTTATCCATTGACTGTCTGCTAAGGGATATATTACCCCAGCGTCTAGCCACTTCATAATCTCCTTTTTTACCATTTCTTGCATGGGTGGGTTCAGGCGGCGCTGATGCTCTATACTTGGCTTACAATCTGGTTCCAACTGGATCTTATGGGTGCATATTGATGTGCTATGGATTTACAACACTATTGATGCTCAAAACTAAGAAATAGCATGGACTTAGGTGTATTTATGTGGATATGAGGCACTTTTCCTTTGATTTCAGGATAATGGGTGTTGGAACAATAAATTGCAAAAGGAATCTAAAGGTGTGCAAAAAAGGACAAAAAGTGCAGTCAACAGTGCGATCCGTAGGATGGACCTACGAGTCGTACTGAGGGTATTGATGAGAAGCTGAAAGTTTAACCTGGAAGACTGATCTTATGAGACTTGTCACAGATCATACCATGGTGGTACGAGTCATGATGAAATCCAGAAGAATTGCATAGGAGGTTGATTCTCAGTACAAGAGCACCTTACGACCCGTGAGATGAAGGTATGCGTCGTACCATAACCGGTCATGGTGAAGTTCAGAAAAAGTTCAAAATATCAGGATAAAGCAACGGGTGCAATGTATGAGATGTAGGATGTTGGTACGAATCGTACCTTGGCCCAACACTTAGCCAAACTTCAGCCAACACTTCAAGCTACAAATTGATGTCACGTTCCATTAGAAGCTCCTACGAGTCGTAGGTGGACCCATGACGAGATCGTCTACAGATATTGAAAGCAGTCCTGTCAGTTTAGGAAAAGGATTCTTGTGTCTATATAAATATTTTATGTTTTATTTTTGACAGAGGACGGCGAATAGACCTAATTCTAGTAGGAAAACATTGTAGTAGGCAATTTTACATCGTTGGAAGAGAGAATTGAGTTGGTTCAACCTTGTGATCAACCTTTTATTGAATTCATCTTGTTCTTGCTACTTGTTATTCAAGATTTCATGGTTTAATTGAAGGAATTGTTTTTCTCAATCATCTTTGTAAGTATTGTTTTATGTTTTCAATTATGAACACAATTCACAACCTTGAAACTATGAGAGGCTAAAACCTCCATAGCTAGGGTTGTGGGAACCATGACGGATTAACAAGTTAGGATTGCACAAAGTGAGTCTAAAACCAATACCAATTACTTATATTGTAGTCTCTTCATCTTTAATGATTCTTAGCGGTGTGCAACGTTAGGAAGTGCTTGAATTCTTTACTTGCTTTGGTCGAAGGGGTAGAGATTAGGAAAAGAGAATTACAACAGAGCCTTGATCTTGATGATCATTGTATTAACTTGAGCTGTGGTCGCAGGATAGTTATATCTGGAACTTAGTGATAACAGTTAGTTTGCAAAACTTATGAGACTTGGTCGAGTAATTGAGGATAGTCATTCAATAGGGATTGGTCGATCATTTGAATGAACCTAAGTTATTATTTCTGCAAGTAAGTATTGGTAAAGATCACAAGTGTATACCCAAAGCTTTTATGAACCCATAGGGAACACAAACCCTAGTTATCCTTTGATTATTGATTCACAAATATAATCTTGACTGCTCCTTATTTTTATTATTGATTTTTATTAGAATTCCCCCCATTGTGAAGTAATTACCATACAAGTTCATCTATTGACTGTAATCTAGATCTTCCATATTCCCTATGGGTTCAAACCCAACCTCTTAGTTGAGATCTTTATTGACAACGTCCGCTTCATACTTCAGTTGGAAGTGTGGTTTGAGCGTTATCACATATGCCTAGTGGGATTTCGATGATATCAGCTATGGTCCAGCTAATTGCGTTCTTGTATCTTTTCAATATGTTGACCACAACTTCCACCTGCTCATCTGATAGGTTTGCTGCAACTATAACTGGCAAGGTGTTTTTTCTCTCCAAGGAATGCATACTTGAGATGTGGAGGTAGTGCTTTTAGCTCAAGGATTGGTGGTACCTCCACAAATGGCTTGGCCAGTGGTGTTGAACGGTTCTTTAAATTAAGGTCTAACTTCTTTGTGCTGAAGCTAAATGACCCTATCCCATTTAAAGCATTAACCGTCTCTGTGTATTCTGGGCTCCCGTTGTCTCCATAATTCATTATCACAGCTACCAATGTATCATTAGTCACAATTCCTTCCACTAAGGTTGGCAACTGATTATGTTCAATCTTGAGTGTTTGAGTGGGGGATTTATCCCTCGATGAAAACCTGAGGAAGTCACAAAAGAATAATAAAGAAAAACAAAGGAAAAAATGTAAAAAGTTAGAGTAACTACCAACAAATCAAATACAAGCTAATAACCTAGTCTTAGCCATATACCTCGGCAACGACGCCACTTTTTGATAACACTCTAACCACACTTCTAATTGAAGTATGAAGCAGACGTTGTCAATAAAGAACTCAACTTAGAGGTTGGGGTCGATCCCACAGGAAGTATGAAAGATCTATATTACAGCCGGTAAGTGAACTTGTATGGTAGTTACTTCACAATTGGTGGGATTCTAATAATAATCAATAGTAATAACAAAGAAGCTGTCAAGATTATGGTTTTGAATCAATAATTAAAGGATAACTAGGGTTTGTGTTCCCCATGGATTCATAACAGCTTTAGGTATACACTCGTGATCTTCATAAATACTTACTTACATAACTGATAACTTACGTTCATTCAAACGATCGATCAATCCCTATTGAATGACTATACTCAATCACTCGACCAAGTTTCATGAGCATTTCCAAACTAACCGTTATCACTAAGTTCCAGATATAACTATCCTGAGACCATAGCTCAATTTAATACAATGATCATCAAGATCAAGGCTCATTTCTTGAAGAACAAGTAGCAAGAACAATATGAATTCAAGAAAAGGTTGATCACAAGGTTGAACCAATCTTTTAAAGATGTAAAATTGTCTACTACAGTGTTTTCCAACTAAAACTAATTCTTCTCAATGTCACTTATGAGAAATAAAATATAAAACGTATTTATATAGACATAAGAATCCTTTTCCTAGGCTAACAGGGCGATTTTCCATATCTGGTGCCGACTTCATCATGGATCATCCTACGACTCGTAGGAGTATCCTATGGCCCATGGCAACATCTCGTGGTTTGGATTGTTGGCTGATTTTTGGATAAGTGTCGGGCTAAGGTACGATTCACACCTCCTTCCTATGACTCGTACCAGGCTCCCGTGGCTTGATTCTGAATCTTTGCAATTTATCTGAAGTTCATCACGACCGGTATGGTACGACTCGTACCAAGCTCTCATGGGTCATGGTATCCTCTCGTACTGAGAATCATCTTCTTGTGCAATTCTTCTGGAGTTCATCACGACTTCCTTACCACGACTCGTACAAGCTTGGTACTATCTGTGGCAAGACTTGTAGGTTCATTCTTCCAGCTTCAGCCTTCTGCTTCTTATCACGATCGTCAACATGACTCGTAGGTCCATCCTACAGATCGTATTGTTGACTGCATTTTCGCCCTTTTTTGCACACTTTTAGGTTACTTTGCAAATTTATGCTCCAACACCAATTTATCCTGAAATCAAAGGAAAAGTGCCTCATATCCACATAAATACACCTAAGTCCATACTGTTTTTTTAGTTTAGAGCGTCAATAGTGCTGTAAATCCATAGCAAATCGCCGTTGGAGCAAGGTCCCGTTAAGTGTGATGATAAATCGTTAATATGAGATGTTAAGTGAAGAATAAATAAATGGAATCTTTGTTTAGTGGAATTGAGTGGATCAAACAACCCATCAAGTCACCTAACGAATTGTTAGGTGATCTGTTAGGTCTACCGGTATGAAATTTTCCAACCGAGTTATTAAGGATATTTTAAGAATTTTTTAGGTTTGAACTTCGAAACTATGTCATTTTAAGGTTATCTTCAAAGATTTTAGGGGAGTTAAACTATTTCTTCCTCATTTCCTCTTAGACTTTCAGAACATCAATACCTAGAACTCAAAACTTCTCTCAAAAATAAGAGCTAGGGTTCTTCGCTCTTCTCAGCAGGTTCATGGCTCATTCCCAGAGATTCTTCTTCGGGTATGTGGTGATTTAGCAAGGGTATTCATTTCATCCTTGTGCTCAATAGTATTTTTAGAAAATCTCACTATTTCCAGTCCCGTAGAAAGTTATGAGTTAGGGTTTCCAGGCAGCTTATGAATCTCCCTAATTTTAGTAATTCTTCAAGTTTCCGATGACTAGTTTTATGTGAAATTCATGTTTTGGCTTCAATTACATATTCGTTTATAGCCTTATTTTAGCATAATTTTGGGTTGAATGTTTCATGATTTAAAAGCTGGTTAGAAAGGTTATAATATCATGATATTATTACTTGAGTATGAATTTTAGCAAAAATGCTTTAAATGAAATACAATGTTTTCGGATGATAAGTATACTTAGTATTTCTCAGAAATTTCAGCTTTTCCACCTACTAATTATTAGTATAAACAATATTTTCAATTATCAGGTCCTTTAGACTCTCAAGACACTTCAGTTTTGAGCTATCAGTACAGATAGATATGATTAGGGTTTTAGTTGGGAGTAGTACTTAGCATCCAGTGGGCCGGGGTTCAATGCACCCAGGTTCACAGAACTATGTGTTACCATAAGTCTTTAGCCCGAATGGGCCTCAATTTGTGATCACATAGACCATTCACTATACCCTGGCAAGGTACAGTGGCTCTATTCGATGGGGTGTATACATCGAACTCCACGTCTAGCTCACATGGTTATATGTCGGTCAATAGGCTCTCCCATAGTACAGTTACAACTCCTAGTCCAGTCTCAGTATTTTCAAATTTCAAGATATGTACATGACCCTTAACCAGTTTTTAGTAGCTTTACTGTATTTCCAAATTTCAGGCTACTTACAACATTTATGATTCAGATAGGGTCATTGCATGTCATTTTAGCATTACTTACAGTTTTAACCAATATGTATATATTTTCATTGCATAATCTCTCATACTTAGTATATTTAAAGTACTGACTGCATACCTCTATGCTATATCATCTTATTATATAGGCTCAGACACTCAGGCACAACAGTGCGGTTAGTCTCCTGCAGATGCAGTTCAACAAAAGTATAGTGGTGAGTTCCTCTCTCGAAGACTGGAATCAGTTTCCCATTTCAGTTGTATTTTATTCACTTTTAGCTTTAGACTTTAGAGTTAGCTGGGGGCTTGTCCTAACAGCTCATCATTAGTGGAGGCTTTCAGACAGAGTGTTAGAAATTTAGCTTTATTCAGTATTTTCCAGTATTATCCAGTTATTAGTTTACTTCGGTACTTATACTTAAACGGTTTAGGTATACTCACCTTCCATTTAATTTTATCTAAACTTATAGTTATGTTAAAATTATGCTATGCCATAGGTTAGTTTGGGGCCACTTATGGCTCTAGGCATCGTGTCGTACCCACGGTGTAGAGTCAGTTCATGACAAGGCGGGTACGTAGATCTCATGAATCCCCCATGGTCCTAGATCTTGACAAGCCATCGGTAGAAGCAAGTGTAAAATGGTAGGATCATTTGGCCATTGAATTGTATTACTTCCTATTTACATTTTTTTCTTTTCTTACTTGAACTTTGTAGATATTATCTATCCGGTGATTTTGGTTATGTGCCGTCTTTCCGACCCTCAATTATTTGTTTGTGAAGTTGATACTTGATTTATATTACATTTAATACTTTTTATGATATAACTATCTATCTCTTACTTGGTCGGCTTGTAATATCTTCTAAGTACACATGTTCCTAGTCTCATACTACATTAGCTACATCTTTGATGTAAATCCAAGTGCTATCAAGCCCGGTTGATTCTTTTCTCAGTGGTAATTTTTTTCAAAATCTTTGGTGAACTACTTGGTGTTTAGAGTGGTTCTTGGGTTTCTCTAACTTTATTACCCTTATCATTTACTATTTTATATAGTATTGCAGGCTTTGTAATAAATATACTAAGTCTTTAGATGCTTTTATACTCATGACACTAAGTCTTAGGTGTATTTTTATCATTCTACGCTTCTATTAGTATTTTATGAAAGCTTGACTTTAAAACTTTATTTTTCGCTATTTTTGTTACTTCTGCATATTGACTTGATGTTTGATTCATGTTAAAAAGCTTGCTTACCTACTGATGAGTTAGTGTAGGTGCCATCATGCCTTTTAATTTTGGGTTATGACATCAATGTTTGTTACAGTATTACCATTGGTGTTTTACAAGCTGCCTGCTTGATTGAAATTCATATGAAATTGTTGTGAGGTTTTTCAGGAGTTGTAATAGTATTGGATGTACATCCAAAAATTAGTGTATTCATAATACTCCCCTTGGTTGTTTATTAATAAATATTGTGCCTCATTAAAACCTTACTAGAAAAAAACCTATAGAAAGAAATTCTAGTGAAGTAAATAGAGTACTCATATTTGGTAACCAACATATCTAGCCAACTCATTAAAAACCTTATCAGAAAAACCTAGGGAGAAAATTCTTGGTAAGGGAAAAAAAGTACAACACATATTTTACTACCCCTGATTATGACCATGATTCAAATGTCCAAGTCTTAGCATTCTAATTTTTTGTATGATCTTCTAAAAAGTTGAAGTTGGTGAACAAATCTGGAGTATAGCTTGAAGAGATTTGTTATACATCAATATCACAATTTCTTTTGGAGATCATGTGTGAAAAATAATTTTGGTGAGATATGTTTCGTTGTGTCTCCTTTTGTAAAACCTTCATTTAATTGAGCTATGCATGCAATATTATTTTTACACGACTATGGATATTTTGGTATCACTTGAGACCACATCTTTCTCGAATAAAATGAATTAGTGATCTTAACCACACACATTCCATACTTGATTCATGAATAACTATTATCTCAGCATGATTCGACGAAGTAGCAACTACTTTGTGGAGCCCATGATGACAGTTCCTTTGTATGTAAACATGTATCTTGTTTGAGATCCATCTTTATGTAAGTCATATAAATAATTTGCATTTCTATGACGTGTAATATCTAGACCATTTTAGTTAGTATAAAACAAACCCATATATGTGGTTCCTTTTTCATATAGAATTTTATGCTTGATTCCATGGCAATGACTTTGTGTAGTAATAAAACTATACCTTGATAGTACATTAACTGAAAATACTATGTCAGGTTTGTATCATTAGAAAGATATATAAGTGCACCAATTCTATTGAGATTTGGTACTTCAGGATCAATGAGCTCCTTATTCTCTTCTTGAAGTCGAAATGGATCTCTATTCAATACATGTGATTGGAGTACGTAATGCATGCCCTTTTTCCATATATCAAATCTGCCCTGATTGTTTTAAACTGTTTAATGATCTTTGTAATATGATTGACTATATTTCTTGAGACTTTGAACTATATGCTTTATGTATTTTAAATCTTTCTGTGATTTTCATAATTTTGTTATTATATGAGCCATAAAGATAGGATGTAGCTACATCCATTAAACAATTTTAGGATTTTCATGTACAACTAAATTGATGAGATATCAAAATATTATTACATCCATAACGGGTGAATATGTTTCTTCATAGTTGACATCCAGTCTCTATGAGAATCCTTGTGTAACCACATATGCTTTATATCTTACAATTTTATTTCTATCATTTGTTTTCTGCATAAAGACCCATTTATTTCAGTACTTATACTTGAATGGTTTACATTTACTTAGCTTTTACTTAGTTTTTATCTAAACATAAAGTTATGTTAGAATTATGCTATGCCATGGGTTAGCTTGAGGCCCCTTGTGGCTCTAGGCATCGTGTCGCTTCCAGGGTGTAAACTCGTGTAATGACTAACTTGGTATCAGAGCAGAGCATCTGGTTTAAAGTGTTATAGAATATATAAAAGCCACGTCAAATAGAGACTTTTTCATGGTGTGAAGCACACCACACTTATGAGGAAGAGGCTACAAGGCATTTTAGGAAATTTCTCCTTTCACTTTCTTATCATGTGATAGAGTGTCAAACTCTAAGAATATCCTTCTAACTCGTGCTTTGTATGTGTACAGAAAATACCTCCTAGATAAGTTAACGACAAAAGGAATAGAAATAGAGACCGACAAGCCTCGCCAACTCCAGCAGCCCCTCAGGCCAGTAGGTGTCACATGCTGAGTTCCGGGCTATATTTCAGCTACTCACTCAGGCTATAACCAACCAGGTCAGCTAGCAGCCTGTTTCCCTAGCCAGTATCAGTGGAACTGCAGCTGCTGCTAGAGTCTAGGATTTTATTCAGATGAATCCCCCAAAGTTTCACGGGTCAAAGGTAGATAAGGACCCATAGGATTTCATCAACGAGGATCACCCAGATCATGGGTGTTACCTCTGTTTAAAGTGTAGACTTAGCCACCTATCAGCTGAAATGGGTGGCTCAGATATGGTACTGTCAGTGGAAGGAAGAGAGACGAGATAGTGCAGGTTCGGTAGCATGGGATGAGTTCGTGATAATGTTCTTAGATAGGTTCTTTCCCAGGGAATTGAGGAAAGCTAAGGTGGAGAGTTCATTAATCTGAAGCAAAACTCCATGTTGTTAAGGAGTATTCCCTAAAGTTTACTTAGCTCTCCAAGTATGCTCTAGAGATGGTGGCGGAATCCAGGGCTCAGATAAGCAAATTTGTGTCAGAAGTCTCATACTTGGTGGTAAAGAAGTGCAGGACCACCATGCTAATTAGTGATATGGATATCTCTGGGCTCTCGATCCATGCTTAGTAAATTGAGGAGGAGAAATTGAAAGAAATTAAAAGGGAGAGTAAGCGGGCCAGGACAGGTGAGTTCGCGTATTCACAGTAGAGGTCAGGCGGTAGTAATCACCCACAGTAGCAGCAGAGACCTCCAACACCCTCTTTAGCCAGTTCTTATTTTTTCAGGCCCCACAAAGATTGAAATGGTGGAGCATCAGGATCTCAGTCTCAGAGCCATATCTCTAGCAGTCGCATTTTTCTAGCATGTCTGAAGTGTGGTAAGAACCATCCTGGTGAGTGTCGTTTAGGCAAGAAGGGTTGCTTTGGTTGTGTCCAGTTGAGTCATAGGTTGAGGGATTACCGAATGTGGGAAGGCCCAATCTACCACATCAATAGCTTCGAAAAGTCACCCAGCTCACCAGGGTACTACTTCAGGTACAGGTAGGGGTCAGCACCAAAATTGCTTTTATACTTTATCTTCATGTCAGGACCAGGAGAATTCACCTGTCATAGTCATCAGTATGTTGCATCTCTTTCATATCGATGTTTATGCTTTACTAGATCCAGGAGCCACATTTTCCTTCATGACTCCTTATGTTGTTTTTCAGTTTGAGATTAGTCTAGAAATCCGCTTAGAACCATTTTCAGTCTCTATTCCTACTGGTGAGTCAGTTGGAGCTAGTCGAGGTACAGAGATTTTTCCGTCATAGTTGACGTGCCCTTATTCACGTGTCCGCAAGTGTACAGGTCGTGCAAGTAATGTAGTGGCCCTTTTTAAGAACCGGAATGTCGAACCCACAGGGACTGGACCCATTCCTCTAACTATCCATTACAAGTGTGATCTTAATTACCGAAAATGTTGGTTATAGAAGTTTTTGAGGGAGACTTTTAATTAAGTCTAAATTTGGTCAATGAAATATTCTGAATGCACTCTAGGAGCAACACAGAGTTAAAACCAGATAATCATGTGATGCTACGATTTGCAATGGGTTAAGTATGCAACTATTGATTTTCGTTTCACATAATTAGAATTGCATGGTCATGGTCTTTCGAGCGTCTAAACATGACAAACTAGCCTCACTGCATCATTGTGAGCGAGGATGCTACTTCTAGTTCGTGGGCAATTAATTATGTTGTGGTTTACGTGGAAATGATTAGCGACTTTTGTGCGTCTAATCATTTAACTCAACTTAGCCTCACAACTACTTCTTCGAGTGGTGATGTGATAATCCTAAGTCGGTCTTTAAATACCCCCGTTTTATCAACCAAGCTAGGTGTTAGGTATATTTCTATCCTAACACGAAATTATATCGTGAGATATAAACATGCTCCTCACATTCTCATGTTCTGACCTAGGTCACTGCTTTCTCAAGCCTATGCCCAAGCTAACGTATATGTTTTCATGGTGATCAATCATAAATACAACCAACAATCCAGAATGCAAGACTGAAGCAATAATTAATAACTTAATTCCAAAACAATTTCATAGAATCACAATCATAATTCATGGCTTCAACCCTAGAGGAAGGGTTCTAGCCATTCATGTTCGTAATACTACAAGAAACTACAACTAAATTAACATACTTACAAGAATTTGGTAGATAAGAAGGGAATTTGACAAACCCTATATGAGTTCTCCCACTTCTCCCTTTACTCCTAGGTAGTTTTCCAGAATAAAATCATGACAAAGTGGTTTTAGGAGCTAAGGGACCTATTTATAATAAATAAGAAACGTGCACAATTTAGCCTGTTGTGGAATGGCTCCGTGTCATGGAGTGTATCGCGGAGCACTGCCTCCGTGACACGGAGGTAACGCAGAGGCTCTCTGGAAATTGCCTCCGGATGCCAAAACTGCCAAGTGGCTCCGCGCTGCCAACATGACACGTTGCTCATGCAGCGCGTTGGCAATCTCCTGTCGCGCAGCTTCCCTGGCATGGCATGCTACCTGGCGCGCTGGAGCCTTGCCATGGCATGCTCTTCGCCGATTGTCGCAATTTGCTCCCGACTCCATTCCTCTACTTCACCAACTTATGACTTAGTTCCTCAAAATCATTGAAACCTACAAAACAAGGACTAATCATGTTCGTTAGCACATATATTCACATTTATATAAAATCACATGAAAATGTATAAAATAAATTAGATAAACAAGACTTAATTAAGGTATAAAGCATCACTCGGGCATGCTATTTTGCCCGAGATCACAACCCCACACTTAAAGTCTTCTTCGTCCTCGAACAACCTTTTACATCTCATGCATATGGAGACTCACACATAACTAATTTAGTAAGATAATTCAAGCTACGACTACAATGATTACGTAAGATAACAAGCTACATATAGAGCATGCACGATTTAATCATTGAAATGAAATACAACTCGGCTAAGACTTCTTAACCTCAAGAAGCGACTCTCAATCTTAGCAAACTCATGCAAATCAACTGATTAAGAAATCCCACATGAATTATATCCTTCACTCAACATGTGCCCTCACGGAATGAGAGTTACCCATTTTCACATGCAAAAACTTTTTAAATCACAACATGTGTGGGTACATGAATAGAATTACACTCACTCTCACAAAGGATTCACATGCATCATGTAATGACCCATAAGCTTGCCCTTAGTGTTTTATTCCACTAATTTAAGGATGTGTAAGATCAAGTAGGACTTAATGGGTTGTAATGTAAGCTCAGGGATGGGTAGGTACTATTCTGGCCAATAATAGTGACTATCTTTCCCAAGCGCTTTTAATACATTACGCCCTCATTACGACTTCCCTTCCCTTCACATTTTTCTCCTTTTAGCTTTCTTTTTCCTCTTATGTTCCCCCTTTCTTTAGGCACTTTTAGCTATTTAGTAAGGAGCTCTATAAATAATTTTTCATTAATTTGTTTTCTTACTCCTTAATAATAATCAACCATTTTCACACAAGTGTACCTTTGTTCTTTTCTCCACTTCTACAACTTGCTACTTTTCCTTTCTTTTCCTTCTTCTCACTCCTTTACTCTTTCATATTTTTCCCTTAAGCGCTTAGGAGTTTTGGATCAAATTCAAGGCTAATGAAAGAAAAAGGATTAAGCTTATGTTGCAGCTATCAAAGAATAGGCTCAAGGCTCAATGGGGCTAACTAGGATTAATTGTTCAAGGTAGGTAAAATGAGGGATAACAATTTGGTTCATTCAAAGAAATGCCTAAATCATCTCCTACAATTCACATCCTTCATTTCATTTTATAAACACACCAGGCAAGTTCTAGACAATCCGCAATAGCACAGAATACTCAAAAACCTTACACTCATGGCACATGCTCAATTCGAGACACATTCAACAGACTCTTAACTCAGCTAATCACAAGAATTCAGATTAAGCTTCCATCATATTGAGTCACATTCAAGAGCCTAAGTGTCTCAAACAAAGTTATACACTTGCATGCTTCACACTGAACATACTTGCATATTACAATCATTTATAGCACATAACAAGAACATCAAGCATCGATTAGCTACGGTTTCAAAAACCAAAACTTAATGACTAATTTTCCTCAAGACGGTCGTCATCCATCCATCGTCAGAAACAGTCCCTAACTATGACTAAAAACACTATATACAGACAAAGGAAAGAAAAAGAAAATTTTTATTCTTCGGTTCAAAGGCCCCCCGTCGGAAAAGAACCGAATAGAAAAACCTATGGATGATGAAGTCATGCTTAATTCACAAAAAATTTTTCAAATTTCTCCCAAATTTCACACAAGCATTCCATTCACCAAAAACTTGTTAAGCACATAAATTTTGAAATTTTTCTCACCCCACACTTAAATCATGTTATGTCCTCATAGCATCAAATTAACATTTAAAGGATGAGAAATACTCCCTGAGCCTCTATGCCAAGCTAAAAACATGCTTTCC
Source organism: Datura wrightii (assembly GCA_035772735.1). Lineage (NCBI taxonomy): Eukaryota > Viridiplantae > Streptophyta > Magnoliopsida > Solanales > Solanaceae > Datura > Datura wrightii. The sequence goes on from JASDFA010000002.1 coordinate 13,604,785, forward strand.
TTTCAAGTTTTCAGAGGTGGGTGTTCGACCCCACACTTCTTCTATTCCATGCTCTTTAGCTTTCACCTTCTTGGTACTCAGACTCCCTCCATCTGTGCTTAACTTTCCACCAAAAACACAAACAAAATGAAAACAACAAAATCAATACAAAATCAAAATTAAATAATTTGTACCTGAGGAACCCTTGGGTTGCCTCCCAAGCAGCGCCTTACTTTACATCGCGGCACGATGTGGACTGTCCTTTTCAAGCGATTCCCATACCTGGGTTCTCTTTTGAGAACCATCTCCTTTTCTTTTGCTGTTTAGAGGAAACAACCTCTACTCTGTTCCTCTCTTTCTCCAACTTCTTCTTAATTTGAAGTCCTCTATTAGACTCGGGCTGAACACTTGACATTGCCTTTGGCCGTGCACCTGTGGAATCCTCCAGCCCACACTCATCCTCAGACAACACACTAACCTAACAAAGGTTTCAGCAGTGTGCGGATGGGTTCATTTCTTGGTTTGCAGTTTTGCCTGAAGGAAAGAATCTGATGAGGAACTTCTTAGCCAAGTCATTCCACGAAGTTATGGAGTTCGGTGGCTTAGCCTTCAACCACTTTTTCGCCTCTCCCAACAGTGAAAATGGGAAGAGGGTCAGTCGGACATAATCTGTGGACACGCCGGTGGGGACAAACGTGTCACTAATCTCTAAAAAGCTCTGTAAGTGCTGCTGCGGGTCCTCATGTGCCATCCTAGTGAATTGACCACTAGAATGTAACAGCTGCACCATGTTCTGTTTAAGCTCAAAGTTCCCTCCAGGCTCGGGTTTCCGGATACTAGAGTTCACATTAGTTGCTTGTGGGATTGCCACTTCGCGAACTGGTCTAGCTGCCATTGCTTCCGATGACAATTGTGCTTGTCCCGCGGGTGGATGTTGTTGTACCTTTTCTTGAAGTCTCTTCATCTTTTTCTCTAGAGCTACTCTCCTTTGCAAATGGATTTGACGTTCAGGTTCAAGCAACGGTTCCACAAGCACTCTATTTTTAGCCAGCTCAGCTGGACAACCTGTCACCTGCAAATGATCAGACTAAAACCAAGTTTCTCAACACTTAAGGAAATTTAAAAATCACACAAAAACAGATAAATTATCAAAACTTCACCGAGTCCCTGGCAACGGCGCCAAAAACTTGACGTGCCCTTATTCGCGCGTCCGCAAGTGTACAGGTCGTGCAAGTAATGTAGTGGCTCTTTTTAAGAACCGGAATGTCGAACCCACAGGAACTGGACCCATTCCTCTAACTATCCATTACAAGTGTGATCTTAATTACCGAAAATGTTGGTTATAGAAGTTTTCGAGGGAGATTTTTAATTAAGTCTAAATTTGGTCAACGATATATTCTGAATGCACTCTAGGAGCAACATAGAGTTAAAACCAGATAATCATGCGATGCTACGATTTGCAATGGGTTAAGTATGAACCTATTGATTGTCATTTCACATAATTAGAAATTGCATGTTCATGGTCTTTCGAGCCTCTAAACACGATAAACTAGCCTCATTGCATCATTGTGAGCGAGGATGCTACTTCTAGTTCGTGGGCAATCAATTATGTTGTGGTTTACATGGAAATGATTAGGGACTTTCATGCATCTAATCATTTAACTCAACTTAGCCTCACAACTACTTCTTCGAGTGGTGATGTGATAATCCTAAGTCGGTCTTTAAATACCCCCATTTTATTAACCAAGCTAGGTGTTAGGTGTATTTCTATCCTAACACGAAATTATATCGTGAGATATAAACATGCTCCTCACATTCTCATGTTCTTACCAGGTCACTGCTTTCTCAAGCCTATGCCCAAGCTAACGTATATGTCTTCATGGTGATCAATCATAAAGACAACCAACAATCCAAAATGCAAGACGGAAGCAACAATTAATAACTTAATTACAAAATAATTTCATAGAATCACAATCATAATTCATGGCTTCAACCCTAGAGGAAGGGTTCTAGCCATTCATGTTCGTAAAACAACAAGAAACTACAACTAAATTAACATACTTACAAGAATTTGGTAGATGAGAAGGGAATTTGACAAACCCTAGATGAGTTCTCCCACTTCTCCCTTCACTCCTAGGTAGTTTTCCAGAATAAAATCATGACAAAGTGGTTTTAGGAGCTAAGGGACCTATTTATAATAAATGAGAAACGTGCACAATTTATCCTGTCGTGGAATGGCTTCGTGTCACGGAGTGTATCGCGGAGCACTGCCTCCGTGACATGGAGGTAACGCGGAGGCTCTCTGGAAATTGCCTCCGGATGCCAAAACTGCCGAGTGTCACCGCGCTACCAATGTGACACGCTGCTCATGCAGTGCATTGGCAATCTCCTATCACGCAGCTGCCCTGGCGTGGCACGATACCTGGCACGCTGGAGCCTTTCCATGGCATGCTCTTCGCCGACTGTTGCAATTTTCTCCCGACTCCATTCCTCTACTTCACCAACTTATGACTTAGTTCCTCAAAATCATTGAAACCTACAAAACAAGGACTAATCATGTTTGTTAGCACATATATTCACATTTATATAAAATCACATGAAAATGTATAAAATAAATTAGATAAACAAGACTTAATTAAGGTATAAAGCATCGCTCGGGCATGCTATTTTGCCCGAGATCAATAGTTTTACAGAAAGTCACCATAGTCAATCTAGTTAGATATGATCGATTTTTACCTCATTCTTGGCATGCACTGGTTGCACTCTTGTTATGCCTCTGTCTACTGTAGAACCAGGGTTGTTAAGTTTCAGTTTCCTGATGAATCAGTCCTAGAGTGGAAAGATAGTACTTCAAAGCTTAATGGTTGATTTATTTCTTACCTTAAGCCTAGGGAAATAATTTCTAAAGGATACATCTACCATCTAGTTTGGGTCAAAGATTGTAGTTTTGAAGCCCCAACTCTTTAATCGGTCACAGTGGTGAATGAGTTCCCAGATGTGTTTCTCGAGGGTCTTCTCGGAGCCCCTTCCTAGCGAAATATCGACTTTGACATAAATCTTCTTTCAAATACCCCCTATCTCAATTCCTTCTCACAGAATGACTCCAGCTGAGCTTAAGGGGTTGAAGGAACAAATGAAAGACCTTCTAGATAAAGGCTTCATTAGACCCAGTATATCCCCATGGGGTACCCTAGTGTTATTCATGTGAAAAAAGGACGGTACACTCAGAATGTGTATTGACTACCACCAGTTGAACAAGGTCACAATCAAGAATAAGTATCCCATCCCCAGGATTGATGACTTGTTCGGCCAACTTCAGGGAACTAGCTACTTTTCAAAGATAGACCTCAGATTAGGCTATCATTAGGTCAAGGTAAGAGAATGTGACATTCCGAAGATAGCTTTCAGAACTCGATATGGTCACTATGAGTTTATAGTTATGACTTTGGACTAACGAATGCTCTTGTAGCTTTTAAGGACTTGATGAATAGGGTGTTCAAGAATTACTTGGACATGTTCGTTATCTTCTTCATAGACGACATTCTAGTCTATTCCAAGAATGAGGAGGAATATGCATACCACCTAAGGATAGTTTTACAGATTCTCAGAGACCGCCAGTTATTTTCTAAGTTCAGCAAGTGTGAATTCTGGATGAAATAAGTGACATTTCTTGGTCATGTTATCTCCAGTGAAGGTTTTTAGGAGGGTCCTCAAAAGATAGCAATTATTAAAAACTGGCTAAGACCCACTTCTCCATAAGATATTAGGAGTTTCTTGGGCCTAGTCGGCTATCACAAATAGTTCATAGAGGATTCTCCTCTATTGCATCCTCTATGACTAGGCTGACTCAAAAGAAAGTGAAGTTCTAGTGGTCTAAGGCATGTGAGAAGAGTTTTTATGAGTTGAAGACTCGACCAGTACAATTCCAGTTTTGAATTTACCAAAAGGTTCAGATGGGTTTGTGATTTACTGTAATGCCTCTAGAATTGGTCTGGGCTGTGTGTTAATGATCATGGTAAATTTGTAGATTATACTTTTAGACAGCTCTAGGCTCATGAGAAGAACTATCCGACTCATGATCTTGAGTTGGCAGCGGTAGTATTTGCCTTGAAGATTTGGAGGAACTACCTTTATGGGGTTCATGTGGATGTTTCACTGACCACAAAAGCCTACAGTATGTGTTCAATCAAAAGGACCTGAATCTGCGTTAAAAAAAGTGGTTGGAGTTGCTAAACGATTTTGACATGAGTGTTAAGTATCACCCAGGTAAAGCCAATACGGAGGTCGACTCCCTCAGTAGGATGCCGATGGGTAGTGGTTCTCATGTTGAGGATAACAAAAAAGATCTAGTTAAAGATGTTCACAGGTTGGCCTGGTTAGGAGTTTGTTTGGTTGACTCAGCGAAAGGCAGAGTTGTAGTCCAGAAGGGGCCAGAGTTCCCTTTTATGGTGGAGGCTAAGGAAATTTAAGATAATGACCCAACATTACTTAAGCTAAAGGAATTAGTCCTAAGGAAAGAAGTGGAAGCATTCTCCAAAGGGGGAGATGGTGTGCTCCGTTATAAGGCAGGTTGTGTGTTTCAGATATAGATGATTTGACGTAGCGGATACTAATAGAAGCACACAGCTCCAGGTATTTTATCTATCCAGGTGCCACTAAGATGTACTGTGATCTACGGGAAGTCTACTGGTGGTATGGTATGAAGAAGGTCATCGCAAAATTTGTGACGAAGTGTCCTAATTGCCAGTAGGTGAAGGTTGAACACCCAAGACCGGGAGGTATGACTCAGGACAATAGCATCCCTACTTGGAAGTAAGAAGAGGTCAATATGGATTTCATTATAGGTCTGCCTCGTATGCGCAGATAGTATGATTTGATTTAGGTGGTTGTATACTGGATGACTAAGGTAGCACATTTCCTACCAGTCAAAACCACAGATTCAGTAGAGGATTATGCTAGGATATACATTTGAGAGTTAGTTAGATTGTACGGGGTCCTTTTGTCTATCATTTTGGATAGGGGTACTCAGTTCACCTTGCACTTCTAAAGGTCATTTTAGAAGGGACTTGGTACTCAGGTTAAGCTCAGCATAACTTTTCATCCATAGATTAGATGACCATGTTGAGTAGACCATATAGACCCTAGAGCATACATTGAGGGTTTGCGTGATCAATTTCAAAGGCAGTTGGGATGATCACCTACCTCTCATTGAGTTTGCATATTACAACAACTACCACTCTAGCATTCAGATGGCCAATTCGAAGCACTATATGGTAGGAGGTATAGGTCTCCTATAGGGTGGTTTGAGGTTGGTAAAACTACCTTGATAGGGCCTGATTCTATTCATGAGGCCATGCAGAAAGTTTAGCTTATCAGGGGAAGACTGAAAATAACTCAAATTCGCCAAAAATCATATGCAAATGTGAGGAGAAGAGAGCTGGAGTCTGCTGTGGATGATCGGGTATATCTGAAAATTTTACCTATGAAAGGGGTGATGAGGTTTGGGAAGAAAGGAAAGTTCTGTCCTAGAAATGTTGGCCCTTATAGGATTATAAGGCGCATTAAGAATGCGACTTATGAGTTGGACTTGCTTGCAGAGTTAGTAGTGGTGCATCCAGTCTTCCATGTGTCTCTGTTGAAGAAATGTATCGGTGATTCGACCTCAATTGTGTCATTAGAGAGTGTTGGGTTGAAGTATAGTATCTCTTAGGAGGAGGTCCTAGTTGAGATTCTTGAACGACAGGTTCGTAGATTGAGGAATTAGGAGGTTGCCTCAATAAAGGTTCTTTGGAGGAACCATCTTGTAGAGGGAGTTATATGGAAAGCTGAAGTAGATGTGATGGCCAAGTACCCTCACCTATTCCCTTCCTGTTCAGCTTTAGCATCAGGTACTAGTTCTTCCATAGAACTCTACTCAATTTCATGTTAGTTTCATGCCTTTCAGTCCTATTCATGAATTAGTATGCATCCGTGTTGCATGAATTCAATTCAGTCATGTACCTCAGTCCGGAGTCAGTTACTCCGTTAGCTTTTTCAGTCTATAACTTTAGTTCTGGGATTATAGTTCTGTCCCTAACCTTTTAGTTTAGTTAACTTCATTCGAGAATGAATGTTTTTGATGGGAGATAATGTAACACCCCAAAAGTCCCTAAGACCAGACCCGAAGCCTGAAATGAAGAAAACAACAGAAACTACAGCAGACTACAGAACGACTCACCAAGTGACTCATTAATATGCTTGACGACTCATCAAGTGAGTTGTTAGGTGGGGGGTACTCAGGAAACGTTTGAGATTTAGAGAGTCTTAATGGCTGGAACAAGAACTCGTTAAGTGTGATGACGAATCGTTAAGATGAGGCATTACGTGAAGAGTAGAGAGGATTCTTTCTCTACTGGCAACGAGCAGATCAAATGACTTGTCAAGGTGGGTGCTTGTCCCAACAACTTATCATTAGTAGAGGCTTTCAGATAGAGTGTTAGAATTTCAGCTTGATTCAATATTTTCTAGTGTTATCAAGTTATTAGTTTACTTTGGTACTTATACTTGAATGATTTATGTTTACTCAACTTCCTCTTAATTTTCATCTAAACTTACAGTTATGTTAGAATTAAGCTATTCCATAGGTTAGCTTGGGGCCACTTGTGGCTCTAGGCACCGTGTCGCATCTAGGGTATAGAGTCAGGTCGTGACAAGGTGGGGTATATGGATCTTGTGAATCCCCCATAGTCCTAGATCCTGACAATCCATTGGTAGAAGCAAGTGTATAATGGTAGGATCGTTTGGCCATTGTATTTTATTTCTTCCTACTTACATTTTTTCTTTTCTTTCTTGAGCTTTGTACATATTCTCTATCTGGTGATTTTGGTTAGGTGCCTTCTTTATGACCCTTAATTATTTGTTTAGGAAGTTGATACTTGAGTTATATTACATTTAATACTTTTTATAACATAACTATCTATCTCTTTCTTGGTCAACTTATAATATCTTCTAAGTACACGTGTTCCTACACTCATACTATATTTGCTGCATCTTTGATGAAAATCCAAGTGCTAGCAGGCCTAGTTGATTCTATTGTCAGAGGTAATGTTTTTCAAAATCATTGATGAACTACTTGGTGTTTAGAGTGATTCCTGGCTTTCTCCATCTTTATTACCCCAGTCACTTACTATTTTATATAGTATTATAGGCTTTGAAATAAATGTACTAAGTCTTTAGATGCTCTTGTACTCGTGACACTAAGTCTTGGGTGTATTTTTATCATTCTACGCTTCTATTAGTATTTTATGAAAGCTTGGCTTTAAAACTTTATTTTTTTCTATTTTTGTTACTTCTGCATATTGACTTGATGTTTGATTCAAGTTAAAGGGCTTGCTTACCTACTGGTGGGTTAGTATAGGTGCCATCATGACCATTTGATTTTGGGTTATGACATCGATGTTTGTTACAGTATCACCATATGTCGCTACAAGTTGCATGCTTGATTGTAAGTCATAGGAAATTATTGTAAGGCTTTTCAAGAGTTATTGGAGTATTGGATGGACATACATAATTTAGGGTTTTCATAATATTCCCCTTGGTTGTTTATTAATAAATATATCACCTCGTTAAAACCTTACTAGAAAAAAACCTATAGAAAGAAATTCTAGTGAAGTAAATAGAGTACTCATATTTGGTAACAAACATATCTCGCTGACTCAGTAAAAACCTTATTAGAAAAACCTAGGGAGAAAAATCTTGCTAAGGGAAAAAGGTACAACACATATTTTACCCCCCCTAATTATGACCATGATTCAGATGTTTAAGTCTTTGCATTCTAATCTTTTGTTTCATCTTCTAAAAAGTTGAAGTTGGTGAACGAATCTAGAGTATCACTTGAAGAGATTCGTCATACATCAATATCACAATTTCTTCTGGCGATCATGTGTGAAAAATAATTTTGGTAAAATATGTTTTATTCTGTCTCCTTGTTACACCTCGTAAGTTTCTAACATTTAGCCGGCCCATTCATATGTTGGTTGAGAGTTTTAGAGTGCCATAAGTACGAGGAAAGGGCCCGGGAAAAGGCTGAACGAGTGCAAATTGGGATTTCACGGGAGGACTGAACCAAGTTTCCCAGAGGGGTAAAGTGGCACAAAGCAGTCCCCTCCACATTACCAAAAGTGGCATGGAGCAGAATTAGCGCGACCGGCAGAGTGCCACGTTGCTTTGTCTGCTGCCTCAAGTATATAAAGGCCTCACACTTAGATGTTATGTTATTTCCATACAAATCTCGGCAAGAACAGAGGTAGAAGCGAAGGGAGATCATAATAATCATCCGATTACGCCGCTAAACGCCATCCAGATCTAAATTAACTCCAGGTAGTGAAGTATAAAGCTGCAGAGAGCATCGCTATGGAGTTATTTTCATAAAATACGCCTGACAAATCGTTGTCCTGCCGAGCCTAAGTTGGTGTAATTATTTCAAACTAGTGTCAATACGATCACGTACCTAAAGTATGTATTTCTCCCTTCTAGATTCCCAAGAAATTATGAGTTTTTGATCATCTTTTGATAAGTTGAAGAATAGTCAGTATATGTATATATAAGCTATCGTTTTCTTCGAATATAGTGATGAAGTTAGCCCTACTCTTCTGCTAATATGATTACAGATGAGAAGGGCAGTTGAACACGAGCCGAAACTCGCCAGTTAATCGGTAAACAACGAATGAGGTATGTTAAGGCATTTTCTTTCAGTAAGTTAGTTTCTTCAGTATAGTAGTCCAATATGAGTCCCAGTAAAGCATGTCAGAAGTATGTTATCATGACTAGTTGTTTTTGTCAGTCGAGGCTCGTAATTTGTATTATTTTGGGCTGGATTATATCCCGTATAGCTTCCGTGACCACCCCAGGGTTAATAGTTGTGTCGCCGCCCGCCAGGGGCGAGGATACGTCGCTCTACAGAGCGGCATGCCATCCACAAGGGATGAAGATGGGGATCCAGATCCTCATATGTCGTGGTTTGCCTTATACGCACCCCCGTTGAGCGCTTACGCCCTAGGTGTAGATATCAGGAGTCCTCCAGACTCAGACACAGCTACAGTCAGGGGCCGAGCGGGCCCAGTTGCGGACCCAGGGGGTCGGCAGAATGCTTATAGCTGGTAGTTGACTCAGTATGACCTGGATAGGGGTATATAGATTGAGGTGTACTTACTAAGGATAATGGGGGCCCAGGTAGGTTATTCTGTGCTTATTGTACCTTCCGGCCTATGGGGGCCAGGTGAGGTTTATGCTTGCTTTAGTTATTGATAGTTAGATAATAAGTCGCCTCATTTGTCAGGTATGACCCCTACTCTCCTTATTACAGTTATGTTTAGCCCTGATTTCACTACTTCAGTCATCTTCAGTTTGTTTTCTTTACTTTAGTCATTGTCAGTTCTATTTCTTACTTTCAGTCATTTAAAGATATTGCCTTACATATTCAGTACCTGTGGTACTGACGTCCTTTCTGGGGCGCTACATTGCTTTCCTGCAGGTGCAGATAGACAAGGAACAGGTCCCTCATAGTTCCAGTCAGCCGTATAGAGCCGTCAGCTCCCTTCTTCCAGAGCTTGTGTGATAGAGGTTTACTTCTTTTGTTTGTACAGTATGGGTTGGTCGGGGCCCTATCCCGACCATCTTATTACTCCCAAAGGCTTGCAGATTGTGTTACTTCCTTGTGGTTAGATGATACCGGTCATGTGGGGCCCATATGTGTTTTCGATTATGTGTGTTGGCCGTGTGGGGCCCTGTTTTGCTATTGATTGGCGGCCTTGTCGGTCATAGTTCAGTTTAGCATCTGATTTTGCTTTTCAGTTATAACTAGATATCATGGTGGCCTTGTCGGCCCACATAGGACTCCTTATGATTGTTTGTCTCTGGTTAGCTGTTTACCTTCACAGGTGGCTATAGGCCTTGTCGGCCAGGGGTTGTATTTACAGCCACTATATAGCCCGTTGTTTTCTTGATTCTAGAGTTAGAGTCAGCCTTGCACCATAGGTGCTTAGGCTCAGTCAGCTTAGCAGTACAGGTCCTAGTAGGGCACCAGGTGCCAGTCATGCCTCCCAAGGTGGGGCGTGATAAACTTGGTATCAGAGCAGGTCATATCCCAAGGAGTCTGCAAGCCGTGCTAAGTAGAGTCTTGTGTATGGATGTGTTGTGCACCACATACTATAGGCAAGAGGCTGCAAGGCATGATAGGATGGTTACTCTTTCTTCTTATTCAGTCGTGCTATAGAGCGGTACAGTATAGGGTTGAGTCCCTAAGCTCATTATATTCTTTTTACAGAGAAATGTTGGACCGGGAATACCCTACGACAGACAGAAGGCTAGATGTAGTAGCAGAAGAGGGCACCAGTAGGGTGCCTCAGCCTCGATCAGAATCGGCCCGATCCGAGGACGATACAGAGGTATCATCTCGACCTCCCCAGCAGTCTCCACCATGTCAAGAGCCGCTTGGGACGGTCGATGTGACGGCATCACCTCCGGCAGATTCTATACCCGTTCCATCCGACCAGGAGGTCAGGAGCACGGTGGTTATGCTAGCCCAGATGATGGCTGCTCAGCGCCAGCCAGTGCCACCTACAGTTGTAGAATGCTTAGGAGGGCCTGGTAGCTCGAGGGTCCGAGAGTTCCTAGCACTAAGTCCCCTGCAATTCACAGGGACAGATCGGACAGAGGACCCTTAGGACTTCTTAGACCAGATATAGATGATTTTCAAGGTGATGCATGCTACACCTACAGAGTCGGTTGAGTTGGCAATATTCCGACTATGGGACATCGCTGTGCTGGGGTATGAGAGTTGGGAAAGGTCTCGAGGGAGAGATGTTTCCCCTCCGAATTGGCCCAGCTTCTATGAGGCTTTCTTGGATCATTAACTACCGCGGGAGATTTGACAGGCCCGGGTTGATCAGTCACTACACTTGGAGTATGGGTCGATGAGTGTTCGGGAATATGCCATGCGATTTGATTCCTTGGCTCGATATGCGCCAGCTTTTGTGGATACAATGCCAGCCAGGGTACACCGCTTTATTATGGGGCTAAACCCAGAATATGTTGAGACCTGCATCACAGCCACACTACGAGAGGATATGGATATTGCCTGTGTGCAGGATTTTTCTTAGAATATTGAGAGTATCAGACAACGACAATGGGAGATTAGGAGGACAAGTCAGGAGCAGCACCGCAGGGACATACCAGGTTAATTACAGGAGGAGTCCCAGGGAGGACCTAGGCCACGGTTATCAAATAGGTCACCTAGACCCCCGCCTCCACCACAGCGGCAGAGGAGAAGGTCTAGTTGCCGAGGGCAGCCAGATCCCGACGAAGGTTAGCGAGCAGTAGGTTCACAACAGCAGAGGAGAGTGGAGCAGAGTGGGTTTACACTACCACTTTGCCCTATTTGCAGTCGACGCCACTTTGGAGCATGCAGGTATGGTTCCACAACATGCGACATTTATGGACAGGAGGGTCACCAGATGAGGAATTGTCCAGCTAGGGGTCAGGGTGACCGGGATCGATATGATAGGTCCTTGGCAGGATCACGAGCTCCAGCATCCCCGGCAGGGTGTAGGCCCTCAGTTTCAGCAGGCAGAGGCCGAGGCAGATCAAGGGCCTCCAGTTCAGGTGCCAGCCCAGGCCGTACTTATGCACTACCGGGGCGACAGGAGTCAGAGTCATCACCAGATGTTGTGACAGGTATGCTGAACATTTGCTCTCATCCTGCTTGCATGTTGATAGATCCAGGGTCCACCTTGTCCTATGTTACACCGTTAATGGCTCAGAAGTTTAGTATTATGCCAAAATTGCTTCAACGACCTTTCTCAGTGTCTACACCCATTGGTGACTCTATCAAAGTCAGAAGGGTCTATTGGGGGTGTATAGTAGAGGTTGCCAGTCGTCAGACTATGACAGACTTGATAGAACTAGAAATGGTTGATTTTGATACCATCATGGGTATGGATTGGCTAGCTCCATGCTATGCCAATGTCGAATGTTGGACCAAGATTGTCCTATTCCACTTTCCAAAGGAGGCAGTACGGGAGTGGAAAGGTAGTACAGCCACGCCAAAAGGTAGGTTTATTTCCTATCTTTGGGCGAGAAAATTGATAGCAAAAAGGTGCACATATTGTCAGAGTTCAGGATGTTCGGGCAGAGCCTCCGACCCTTCATTCTATTCCAGTGGTTAATAAATTTCCCGACATATTTCCAAATGAGCTTCCTGCTATTCCCCTAGAAAGGGAAATTGATTTTGCAATCGATCTATTACCAGACACTCAGCCTATATCTATTCCTCCATATCGGATGGCTCCTGCTGAACTCAGAGAACTAAAGGAACAATTGAAGGATTTGCTAGACAAGGGCTTTATTAGGCCGAGTACCTCACCATGGGGTGCGCCAGTTTTGTTCGTGAAGAAGAAGGACGACTCCCTCCGTATTTGCATAGATTATCGGCAGCTGAATAAAGTAACTATCAAGAATAAGTACCCGCTTCCTAGAATAGACGACCTATTTGATCAGTTACAGGGAGCGAGGTATTTTTCAAAGATTGACTTAAGGTCAGGATATCATCAGGTCCGGGTTCGTGAAAGAGATATCCCAAAGACTGCCTTCAGGACCAGATACAACCACTTTGAATTTCTAGTCATGTCCTTCGGACTGAAAAATGCCCCAGTAGTGTTCATGGACCTAATGAACAACGTTTTCAGACCATACCTGGACTTGTTCGTGATAGTATTTATCGATGATATTCTAGTGTATTCTCGCTCAGAGGAAGATCACCAGGATCATCTACGGACAGTGCTCCAGATTCTCACAGATCGCCAGCTATATGTAAAATTTTCTAAATGTGAATTTTGGCTGAATTCAGTAGCCTTCTTGGGCCATATTGTGTCAGATGCTGGTATACAGGTAGATATGCAGAAGATAGAGGTAGTGAAAACATGGCCTAGACCTACCACTCCGACTGAGGTACGTAGTTTCCTAGGGTTAACCGGGTATCACAGAAGGTTCGTGGAAGGATTTTCCACTTTAGCAGCACCTTTAACCAAACTGACGCAGAAGACAACAAAATTCCATTGGACTGAGGCATATGAGCAGAGCTTTTAGGAACTGAAAGATAGATTGACATCAGCACTGGTGCTAGCGTTGCCAAAAGGAACAGAGGGTTATGCAGTCTATTGTGACGCTTCGGGTGTTGGGTTAGGATGTGTTTTGATGCAGCATGGTAAGGTGATTGCCTATGCTTCTAGGCAGTTGAGGAAGCATGAAAAGAACTACCCTACCCATGACCTGGAGTTAGCCGCGGTGATTCATGCCTTGAAAATATGGAGACACTACCTGTATGGCGTCCACGTAGATATTTTCACTGATCACAAAAGCATGTAGTATATTTTCACCTAGAAGGAGTTGAATCTGTGGCAACGTCGCTGGTTGGAGTTGTTAAAGGATTATGATGTGAATATTTTATATCACCCAGGAAGGGACAATGTTGTAGCAGATGCCCTTAGCCGCAAATCCATGGAAATCCTGGCATATTTACAGCTCGAGCTGCATGAATTGGCCCGAGAATTGCATCAGCTAGCCAGTTTAGCTGTTCGTATAGTAGAGTCAGGAGATAATGGAGCGGTAATCCAGAATACTGCAGTGTCATCATTGGTGGTGGAAGTGAAAGAACGGTAGTATGAAGATCCTAGCCTGGTTCAACTCAGAAATAGGGTCCAGCGAGGGGAAGTGACAGATTTCCAGGTAACTGAGGATAGAGTTTTGAGATATAGGGATCGCTTCTACGTTCTAGACGTGACAGGGCTTCGCCAGCAAATTATGGGTGAGGTACACTATGCCCATTACTCTCTCCATCTAGGTTTGACAAAAATATACCATGAAATAAAAGAGATTTACTGGTGGCCGGGAATGAAAAAAGGGATAGCAGAATTTGTAGCTCAATGTCCCAATTGCCAATAGGTGAAAGCTGAACATTAGAAACCAGGCGGACTAACATAGGATATAGTCGTGCCTTTATGAAAATGGGAGGCAGTTAATATGGATTTCGTAGTCGGGTTACCTCGTACCAGGCGTAAATATAATTCTATCTGGGTAATTGTTGACAGGTTGACAAAATTAGCTTACTTTCTGCCAATAAGGGCTACCTTTTCAGCTGAAGATTATGCTGAGCTGTATATTAGAGAAATAGTCCGATTTCATGGTGTTCTGTTGTCAATTATCTCTGATAGAGGGGTGCAGTTTATAGCTAAATTTTGGCAATCTTTCCAGAGGGGCCTGGGGACACAGGTTAACCTGAGCACAACCTTCCATCCTCAGACAGACGGGCAGGCAGAATGTACAATCCAGATGCTCAAGGATATGTTAGGGGCGTGTGTGCTAGATTTTAGAGGCAGTTGGGATGAAAATCTACCGCTTATTGAATTTGCCTATAATAACAGTTATCATTTAGCAATTCAGATGGCGCCTTATGAAGCGTTATATGAGCGGAAGTGCAGGTCTCCAGCTGGTTGGTTTGAGGTAGGAGAATCGACATTAATTGGGTCAGATATTATTCTCAGTCAGAAGAGAAAGCAAAGTTTATCAGGGAACGTCTGCTGACAGCTCAGAGCCGCCAAAAATATTATGCTGATATGCGGCGGAGAAACCTAGAGTTTAATGTGGGTGACTGGTTATTCCTGAAGGTTTCACCGATGAAGGGTGTGACGAGATTTGGTAAGAAAGGAAAGCTTAGCCCGAGGTTTATTGGGCCTTATCAGATTCGCCGAAGGATATGCCATGCGGCTTATGAATTGGATTTACCTCCAGAATTAGAATCCGTTCACCCAGTTTATCATGTATCAATGCTGAGGAAGTGCATAGGAGATCCCTCTCGGATTGTACCAGTCAAGGACATCCAAATCACTGAGGGGTTAGCTTATGAAGAAACTCCAGTAGCCATGCTAGATCAGCAGATCCGAAGACTAAGAACTAAAGATGTTGCTTCCATTAAAGTGTTATGGCAGAATAAGAACCGAGAGGAGATGACCTGGGAGGCAGAAGACGATATGAAAACCAGATATCCTCAGTTATTTCAGACTTAGTCAGATTGTGCAGCTAGAGGTATGTTGTTGTTGTTGATCATAAGTTGCATTACATACATGTATATGTGAGATGATTGACTTCAGTTTACTGTGAAGTGAACGTTATAGTATTGTGTGAAGTACCTATATTTGACTTTTCTGCGTTTCAGGGTTTTGGATAGTCCACATTACAGGGGAGACTCTGTCGAAATTTTTCCAGAATAAGTAATTGCAAGGTTAAGGTTCTTGCAAGTAGAAGTTAACATTCGAGGACGAATTTTCTTAAGGGGGGGGGGGAGGATGTTACACCCCATAAGTTTCTAACGTTTAGTCGGCCCATTCATATGTTGGTTGAGAGTTTTAGAGTACCATATGTACGAGGAAAGGGCCCGGGGAAATGCCGAACAAGTGCAAAGTCGGGATTTTACGGGAGGAGGTCGAACCAAGTTGCCTAGAGGGGCAAAGTGGCACGGATCAGCCCCCTCTGTGTTACCCAAAGTGGAATAGAGTAGAATTAGCGCAACTGGCAGAGTGCCACGTTGCCTTGTCTTCCGCCTCAAGTATATAAAGGCCTCACACTTAGATGTTATGTTATTTCCATACAAATCTCGGCCAGAACAGAGGTAGAAGCGAAGGGAGATCATAATAATCATCCGATTACGCTGCTAAGCGCCGTCCAAATCTAAATCAACTACGGGTAGTGAAGTATAAGGCTGCAGAGAGCATCGCTATGGAATTAGTTTCGTAAAATACGCCCGGAAAATCATCATCCCGCCGAGCCTAAGTTGGTGGAATTATTTCAAACTAGTGTCAATATGATCACGTGCCTAAAGTAAGTAATTCTCCCTTCTAGATTCCCGAGAAATTATGAGTTTTTGATCGTCTTTCGATAAGTTGAAGCATAGTCAGTATATGTATATATAAGCTATCGTTTTCTTTGAATATAGTAATGAATTTAGCCCTATTCTTCCACTCATATGATTACAGTTGAGAAGGGAAGTTGAACACGAGCCGAAAATCGCCAGTTAATCGGTAAACAGCGAACGAGGTATGTTAAGGCATTTTCTTTCGGCAAGTTAGTTTCTTTAGTATAGTAGTCAAGTATGAATCCCAGTAAAGCATGTTAGGAGTATGTTATCATGTCTAGTTGTTGTTGTCAATCGAGGCTCGTAATTTGTATTGTTTTAGGCTGGATTACACTCGTATAGCTTTCGTGACCACCCCAGGGTTAATAGCTGTGTCGCCGCCTGCCAGGGGCGAGGATACATCGCTCTACGGAGCGGCATGCTATCAGCAAGGGACGAAGATGGGGATCTAGATCCTCATATGCCGTGGTTTGCCTTATACACACCCCCGCTGAGCGCTTACGCCTGGGGTGTAGATATCAGGAGTCCTCCGGACTCAGACATAGCTACAGTCAGGGGCCGAGCGGGCCCAGTTGCAGACCCAGGGGATCGGTAGGACGCTTATAGCTGGTAGTTGACTCAGTATGACCTGGATAGGGGTATATAGATTGAGGTGTACTCACTAGGGGTAATGGGAGCCCAGGTGGGTTATTCTATGCTGATTGTACCTTCCGACCTATGGGGGCCAGGTGAGGTTTATGCTTGCTTTAGTTACTGATAGTTAGACAGTAAGACGCCTCATTTTTCAGGTATGACCCCTACCCTCCTTATTACAGTTATGTTTCGCCCTGATTTCACTACTTCAGTCATCTTCAGTCCGTTTTCTTTACATCCGTCATTGTCAGTTCTATTTCTTACTTTCAGTCATTTAAAGTTACTACCTTACATATTCAGTACCTATGGTACTTACGCCCTTTCTGGGGCGCTGCATTACTTTCCTGCAGGTGCAGATAGACGAGGAGCAGGTCCCTCGTAGTTCCAATCAGCCGTATAGATCCGTCAGCTCCCTTATTCTGGTGCTTGTGTGATAGAGGTTTACTTCTTTTGTTTGTACAGTATGGTAAGGTCGGGGCACTGTCCTGACTATCTTATTACTCCTAGAGGCTTGCAGATTGTGTTACTTCCCTATGGTTAGATGATATTGGTTGTGTGGGGCCCATATGTGTTTTATATTATGTGTGTTGGCCGTGTGGGACCCTGTTTAGCTGTTGATTGGCGGCCTTAAGTTCAAAAACATACCTTTAATCTGATGAACTCGAAGAAAAGTTGAAGAAACTTTGTGCCTAGGTCCATGTCACATTGGGGGAGGGGGGAATTTAGGGAGTTTGTCGCGGAGGGAATGGGAAATGGGGAAAAAATGAGGGGATTTGGGGTTAAAAAGGGGGTTTTTCAAGTGGGTTACCGGCGAGCCGGTGTGACCCGACACGAATTACACCTCAACGTGTCATGGAGGGTAACGCGGAGCACCCCCTCCGTGACACAGAGCCATTGCGCCAGCCTTCTGGAATTTGTAAAAATTTCGGAATTGGCTTCAACGTGTCACGGAGGGTAACGCGGAGGCCCTCCTCCGTGACACGAAGCCAATGCATAGGCTCACTGTAATGCCACTTTTTTATTTTTCTCACCTTGATTTTTCTCCTTTGCAATTCTTTGCATTTTTTCCCTCCGTTCCACCTGAAAATTATCTCACAACAAGAAATTGGTTAGAATTCATAGGTTTCAATGCAACAATAATTTTTTTTCTATTTATTTTTTTTCTTTATCTTTTTTTTTTCTCTTTTTTATTCACTATTTTATTCATCTACTACAATAATTTCACGGGTTGCCTCCCGCGCAGCGCCTGGTTTACCGTCGCGTCTCGACATCATTGACACTCAATCATCCTCTAGAGTGATGGACGTTTTCTCTCGAATAATGTCCTCACCCCAGTAATGCTTACAACGTTGCCCATTAACCAAGAACGTGGCACTTCTATCTTCTTGCCACAACTCCACTGCCCCGTGCGGGGTCATTCTCACTACCTCAAACGGCCTTGACCATTTGGACCGCAATTTCCCTAGAAACAACTTCAATCTTGAATTGAAAAGCAACACTTTCTGCCCCGACTCGAAAATGCGATGCACCATATGCTTATCGTGCCACCTCTTTGTTTTCTCTTTGTAGCACTTGGCACTTTCATAAGCATGCCAACGAAACTCATCAAGTTCGCTGAGTTGCATCAGCCTCTTCTTGCCTGCTAGCTCTAGGTCCATATTCAATTTCCACACGGCCCAGAAAGCTCGGTGTTGTAGCTCCACCGACAGATGACACGCTTTTCCATAGACCAATCGGTATGGAGAAGTCCCAATTGGTGTCTTGTAAGCAGTTCTATAAGCCCACAACACATCGCCAAGTTTGCTTGACCAATCACTACGTTGTGCATTCACTATTTTCTGGAGAATCTGCTTCACTTCTGTATTCGACACCTCCACTTGCCCACTAGTTTGGGGATGATATGTTGTTGCCACCTTGTGGTGCACCCCATACTTAGCGAGCAACTTTTTGAAACTTGCATTGACAAAATGAGCCCCTCCATCACTGATAATGGCTCGGGTGTCCCGAACCTGGTGAAAATATGCTTTTTCACAAATTTTGTTACCACCTTGTTGTCATTCCTGGGGCAAGCTAGTGCTTCAACCCACTTTGATATATAATCAACAGCCACCAAGATGTAACGATTACCAAATGACGGTGGGAATGGGCCCATAAAATCAATACCCCATACATCAAAGATCTCCACTTCTAGTATATGCTGCAGTGGCATCTCTTGCCTCCTACCAATTGTGCCTGTCCTTTGACATCTATCACACATTTTGATGTATGCCATAGAGTCTCTGAACAGTGTAGGCCAAAAGAAACCTGACTGTAGCACCTTGTACGCTGTCCGCTTGCCTCCGTGGTGCCCTCCATACAATGAAGAGTGACAACTCCTCAAAACTTCTGCAATCTGGCACTTCGGGATGCATCTTCTCATAACCTGATCCGATCCCTATTTAAACAAGTACTGCTCATCCCAAATAAAATACCGGCAATCATGCCTCAATTTTTTTCTCTGCTGAGCCGTAGCCTCTGGTGGATACACTCCACTCACTAGAAAATTCACTATGTCTGCATACCAAGGGATCTCAGCTTCCCCTATTGCCAAAAGCTGCTCATCCGGGAACTCCTCTTTGATGTTGTCACCTTCCTTCACACGCGACCGACTTTCCAATCGCGATAGGTGATCTGCCACTTGATTCTCGCTCCATTTTCTATCTTTAATTTCTAGGTCAAACTCTTGCAACAACAAGATCCATCTAATCAGCCTGGGCTTTGCATCCTTCTTGTTAAAAAGATACCGAATCGCTGCATGATCGGTATACACCACTACTCTCGAACCCACCAAATAGGACCTGAATTTATCAAACGCAAACACCAATGCTAGCATCTCCTTCTCTATGACTGTATAATTACTTTGGGCAGTGTCCAGTGTTTTGCTTGCATAATGAATAGAATGAAAGATTCTATTCCTCCGCTGCCCCAATACAGTTTCCACAGCCACATCGCTTGCATCACACATCAGTTCAAATGGTTGTTCCCAATCTGGAGAAGTAAGGATAGGTGCTTCTATCAATTTCTTCTTCAACTCCTTGAATGCTTTGACACACTCATCATCAAACTCGAACTTCACCTCTTTTTCTAGCAATCTGCATAATGGTCTAGAAATTTTGGAGAAGTTTTTGATGAACCGTCTGTAGAACCCTGCATGCCCGAGAAAACTGCGAACACCCTTCACTGACACAGGTGGTGGTAGCTTCTCAATAACTTCGATCTTAGCACGATCGACCTCCAACCCCTTGCAAGACACTTTATGGCCAAGGAAGATACCCTCCTTGACTAAAAAATGACATTTCTCCCAGTTGAGTACAAGGTTGGATTCTTCACAGCGAGCTAGCACCCTATCAAGATTCTGCAAACAAGTAGCAAACGAATTACCGAAAATAGAAAAATCATCCATAAATACCTCAACGAAATCTTCCACCATGTTGTGAAAGATTGCTATCATGCATCTCTGGAATGTGGCGGGTGCATTGCATAACCCAAATGGCATCCGCCTAAAAGCATATGTCCCATAAGGATATGTGAAAGTAGTCTTCTCCTAGTCCTCCGGTGCTATGGCTATTTGATTATAGCCAGAGTACCCATCAAGGAAATAATAATATTCTTGTCCAGCCAATCTGTCCAATATTTGATCAATGAACGAGATAGGATAGTGATCTTTCCTTGTGGCTTCATTGAGCTTTCTGTAGTCCATGCAAATCCGCCAGCCTGTGACGGTGCGAGTAGGGATCAGCTCATTCTTCTAATTGGTGACCACGGTTATCCCTCCTTTCTTTGGGACACACTGCACGGAGCTGACCCATTCGCTGTCCGAAATAGGATAGATCACACCTTCATCAAGCCACTTAATTACTTCTTTTCTAACCACATCCTTCATCATCGGATTCAACCTCCTCTAAGGCTGTACAGTCGGCTTTGCTCCTGTCTCCATAAAAATTTTGTGTGTGCAAAAAGCTGGATTGATACCCCGAATATCTGACATCTGCCAGCCCATTTCTTTCTTCCTTCTTTTGAGGACCACCAATGCTTCCTTTACCTGTGCCTCCGTCAATTCTACGGAGATGATGACTGGTAAAGTGTCATCTTCCCCCAGGAAGACATATTTTAAATGGGGAGGCAATGTTTTCAACTCTAGCTTTGGTGCTTCCTCAATAGATGGTTTCGGCAAGGGTTCCAAGGACCTCATTAAAGGCTGAAAGTCATGCTTCCTGAGATACCATTGTGGTTCATTCAACATTTGCACCATCTCATAAGTATCTTTATCTCCGAAATGATCAGAGCTCATCAATGCTCTTTCCAATGGATCTCGAGATTCAACAATCTGAAGAAATTCTGCTTGATTTAGCACATTGATTGCTGAAAGTTCCTCATGTATGGCCGGAAGCTTCATGGCCTTATATACATCAAATACCTCCACTTTGTCATGCGCCCGCATGGTTAGCTGCCCTGCAGCTACATCAATCAAAGCTCTCCCGGTTGCCAAGAAAGGACGTCCCAAAATAAATGGGACTTCCGCATCCGGCTCAAAATCCAGAACAATAAAATCTACCGGGAAGATAAGGGAGCCCACTTGCACCAACACGTCCTCCACAATGCCATTTGGTCTGGCTAAAGAATGGTCCGCTAACTGCAAGATCACCGTAATTGGTCTAGGACTGCCTAGCCCTAACTTCTTGAACACCGATATCGGCATCAAGTTAATACTCGCTCCCAAATCGCATAACCCGCGAGCTCAGATACTTTGCCCAATTGTGATTTGAATTGTAAAGCTCCCAGGGTCCTTGAGCTTTGTTGGCAACCTGTTCTGTATCCCGGAAGTGCACTCCTCAGTCAGAGCCACCATAGCGTACTCCATCAATCTGTTTTTGTTCGCTACAATGTCCTTGATATACTTTGCATACTTCAACACTCCCTGCAAAACATCAACCAGAGGTAAATTAATGTGTACCTGTTTAAGCACCTCTAAGAACTTTTTGAAACAAGCTTCCTCCTTGTGTTTCTTTAATCTTTGAGGGAATGGGGGTGGTGGTCTTTCTGCTTCAACTGCCTTCTCCTTCCCCCTCTCATCATCATGTTCCCTTTCTTTCTCTACTGCTCCTGACAGTTGAGATGGTCTTTCTAGTTCCACCTCCTTGAGTTGTAAACCACTCCTTGTGGTCACTATATTTACTTGCTTGGGATTTGGGTCAGTGTCACTCGGTAGTCCTCTTCTTGGCCTGGTGTTTTGAGCTCCAGCTAGTTGTCCAAACTGGTACTCCAACACCTTTATAGCTAACTGATTGTTCTTTACCTCTGCTTCCAATTTCACATAATCAGCCTGCAATTGAGCTTGGTTAGCTATCATTGTTTTAAACATTTCCTCAATGCTGGGTGGTGGAGGAGGAGGTGCATTGTTTCCTCTATATTGAGTCTGATAGTTCTGCTGCCCTCCTTGATTTCTCTGCGCACCCTGATTCGAACTCTGCCCTTGATGGCTGTTACTACCCTGAGAGAAATTTAGATGATTTCTCCAATTCGAGTTGTAGTTGTTTCCATACTGTTGGTGATTATTTCTCTGTACATTCCCCACAAAGTTCACTGAATCTGGATTTGCACCACAACACTCAGCTGAGTGTTCGTTACTACCGCATACTTCACACCAAAACTGTTGCACTACATTTACTAGGGCTTGAGGTTGATTCAAGCTCATATTGCTGAAGTGAGTGTTAAGTTGATTTTGCAGTGCAGCTATCTATGCAGCTATAGCTGTAAATCCATCCACTTCCAAGACTCCTGCCGCTTTCCTTGTTCTTCCTCTAGAAGAGTCCGCATTCCACTCTGGATTTCCCTGCGAAATACGATTTAACAAAGTATACAGCTCCTCATAAGTCTTTTCTAATGCTTGTTCCCCAGCTGCTGAGTCTAACAAAATTTTTGTGTGGGGTTCCAAACCCTCTATGAAAGTATGCACCAACACATCATTGGACTGGTGATGGTGAGTACAATCCCTTAGCAATGATTTGAACCTTTCCCAAGCTTGATACAGATTCTCCCTCTCTCTTTGCTTAAAACTTAGAATCTGACTTCTAAGCCTTACTGTTTTCCCGGACGGAAAGAACCGTATCAAAAAATTTCTTGCAAGATCATCCCAAGTGGTGATAGAGTTAGGTGGCTCAGCTTTTAACCACCTCTTTGCTTCTCCCAATAATGAAAATGGGAATAATGTAAGCCTTACGTAATCAGATGATACTCTAGTGGGGATGTAAGTGTCACTTATCTCCAAAACGTTTTGGAGATGTTGTTGTGGATCTTCGTGAGGGAGACCTGTGAATTGCCCGCTGGTGTGCAGCAATTGCACCATATTCTGTTTCAGCTCAAACCTCCCTCCTGGCTTAGGTTTGCGAATACTTGATGTGACATTGTTAGCATGTGCAATTGCCACTTCACGAACCAGCCTAGCTGCCATTTCCTCGGGCACTAACACTGCCCTCACAAGTGGTGGATTCTGTTGTTGCTCCAAGATTGTCTGTCTGAGCAACTGCAGCTTCTTCTCTAGTGCTTCCCTTCTTTGACGATGGAACTATCTTTCCGGCTCTAAGTATGAATCCACCAGCTCCTTGTCTCTTTCCAATGTTCAACAGAATTCAATATCTGCAAAAGACAGGCTAAGATCAAGTTGTCAGCACTTATATAGAAATTGTAAACTAACACTAAGAAAACAATTTTACTAATTGCCAGTCCCCGGCAACGGCGCCAAAAACTTGTTCGGGCGTTTGGTAACTAGACGCAAGTGCACATGGTCGAACAACTAGTAAAGTGGCTTAAGTCAAAGCAAGTATCGATCCCACAGGGACTGATATAGGGTAATAATTAACTTAAGTGTTAATATACTATAACTTTAAGAATACTGAGAACCAATTAAACAATATTTGGAGAGTTTGAGTTTTAATTTCTACGAATCTAAGACAAAATTATAAAGTGAGTCTGAACTACAGTAATGAGCATGCTGAGGCTAAAACAAACATGCAGTGAAGTAATTTGTCGATACACTTCAGTTAATCTTTCCTTCAGTTGCTAGTCAAGAATTATTACCTATGGATTGAAACTTTCGTATCCTACCCAACTTAAGAATCATGAACCTTCAACCTACATTTCTGTGATAAAAAAATTTCATGTTCTGCCCATACAAAACCGATTCCTTAATTGACTAATACGACTTTCAGATATATTTATATTCTGAATGTAAATCAATTCTCAATTTTCCCAAACTAAGAAGAGATCATATCCTACCAATTCACAACTTTCCAATTTCTTTCCTTTTCAAAATCAAAATTGGATTTTTTAGATATACATTAACATTGGTCAAGCATTAGTGCAGTAAGAACAAGAATTGATAGAACAACCATTGAAGAAAAGATGAAAACTAAATTGATCAACAATTACATTCCACTACAATTGTTCTTAACCTCAGCAAGAAGTGAATTTAGCCACTCATTTGTGAATTAAACATCATCAAATAAGTGTAATTCATACAAACAATTGAGATAAAAGAGAAAGAGATAGAGAAGAACCCTAGAATTTTCGTCCCCTCAACTGCCTGTAACCCCCGTTCTTGCTCAACCAAGTAAGAATAATTAAAAATAAACCTAAGTGTGCTATTTATACTAGTGGGAATTTTTCCCGGAATAACAAGCAAAGTGGCACGGAGTGTATCGCGGAGCACTCCCTCCGTGCCACGGTGCAAACGCGGACCCTTACTGGAAATTGATGTTCCAGGTAAATATACGCAACGTGCCACGGTATGTATCGCGTGGCATTGCCTCCGTGTCATGGAGGCAACACGGACCTTCACTGGAATTTGCCAAAATATATCATCCGAGGCAGAGTGCCTCCACGATGGCAGCGTGACACGGCTCCATCACGGAGCCCTTATTTTTGCTGCACTTCCTTGACCTTTTCCACTGCTCGCTTCCAAGTCCATTCCCGATCTTTACCAACATGTATCTTAGCTTCCAAAAATTACATTTTACCTGCAAAACAACACTAATCATGTTGGTTAGTATAAATTAACATTTTAACTACAAATCACATGAGAATGCACACATAACGATAGATAAACAAGACGAAATAGAGCATTTGAGAATCACTTGGCCATATAATTCTGCCCAAGATCATCTTGTCCATCCACTCAAAATTGTAGAAGCTAAAAATTCGCTTAATCTCCTCAACTTCATTCAATGTGCTTGTGAGGATCCGTGATTCTTCTTGAATGCTCCTCTATGGCTTATTTTTGGCGGTGAGAGAGATGCCTTGTTCATAGATTTCTTTGGCTCCCGGCACTCTCCACTGGGTTGTATGGTTTGCTCTAGGTGGGGTCTACTCTTGTGCAACAACTGGAGCCTTTTCCTCTAATGCATCACTGCGTCTTTCCTCTTCACTCAGGGTCTCCCTTGACCCTTCTTCAGCATTGGAGTAACTCCCTAACTTTTTTGTTCCTCTCTAACTCCCTCTTAATACTGGGGAGCTTGAGCGGATGTGGCAGTGGTTGCTTCATCTGGGGCCTTTGCTCTCGCCCTAGTGGTTCTGGTTCCATTAGTGTCTGAGGTGTCTACTTGATACTCCTCAATTGAACCACTAGGTGAGTCTCCTGCCTTGTTAGACTCCGAGTCAGTTGGTTCATTAATCATTCTCCTTTGGGCTTTTGTTTTGTATGCCTTACGTTTGTATGTCATTGTACCCGTAGAGAAAGAAGTTAGCATTTTGTTTTTGAAAAAGAAGAATTAGAAAGGAGATATTCTGAATTTCATCACGGGTCCTCGCTACGGGTCGTATTATGAAGGTACGACTCATGAGAAGTCCCAGAGTTGCAACATTTGTCAGTACGACTCGCAGGTACGACTCGTACCATAAAGGTACGATCCGTACTACGAGTTGTCTGATGAAGCTCGGCATTACTATTTTTCTGAATTTTCCCACAACTCATGGTATGACCCGTAGGTCGATTCCACGAGTTGTAAGAAGGACATTTTCATGCGACTTTGTTCAGATTGTTGGCACGAGTGCTCAGTACGACTCGTAGTGGAAACCTACGGTCCGTACTGTGCCTCATACCACTTCAAATTTTCTTTTCTCAATTTACAAGGATTCTTTTTAAATTTTTAGGGTACTCAGATTCCCCCCAAGATATAGGCTCATCAATGACTCAATCTAACTCAAGCCCAATCTTCCCCTTTGTTAACCCACTACTCGTAACTCATTAATTTTCAAAACTTCAATTCATCTAGAATCTAGCATCCTTTTAGTCGAAGAAGCACAATAATAACATCCTGATCAGTGTCTATTTTAAAAATGAAATATTCAAGCCTAATTACTGACTCACAGGGGTGTTGATACCTACAATCTCAATAGGTGACTCTTAACAATGTTTAACACAACACACTTACTTGATTGATGCTTCATCAATGGTAAATAATAGTGTGTGGTTTTTTGAGCTTGAGTCGAGCAAGAACTTTTCTTGATTCTTTTAGTGTTGTTGAGTTACGGGTAGGGGAAAGTGAGGTTGAGTCGTGTGTTTGAATGCTTGAGCGTGGGAGAAGGGGTTCAGGGGGTTTAAATAGGTAAGGAAAAATTTTAAAAAAAAATTGGGCCGAGTCGAGTATTAATGCCTAATTTTAACCCGTCATGACTCATACCACGAGTCGTAGGAAGAACCTACGGCTCGTCCCTTGGACTCGTATGCACCCTATTAACGAAAACATACCTGGCGACCTACGAGTACCATCATACAACTCATACTATTAAGGTATGGTCCGCAGGGTGAATCGTAGGTCAGAGCTTGGGATTATTTTTTTCTGAACCTCACCACGACTACTGCTACGGCTCGTAGGATCTCAGCACAGGTCATACTGGGAGCTATAGCAGATGATGTTTTAGCCTCCTATTTCTAATTTTTCCTGCACACTGAGTAAACATTAGTTCTATAACTTGGGTTGCCTCCCAAGAAGCGCTTGATTTGATGTCACGGCACGACGGAGGTAGCCTGGTTACTCAGACTTCACCAATCTACCACTTGGGTTGCCTCCCAAGAAGCACCCGATTTAATGTCGCGGCACGACGCAAATCTCTTGACTACTTAGAATTCGTCAAGTGATTCATAGTCATCTTCTAGTGCTGAGATCACACTAAATTCCTTGAGTTGCTTCATTGTCTTGCAGATGTTGAATGTGATCTCTTCTTGATTCATCCTAAACTTCAACAGGCCAGCTTCCCCATCCACTAGAGCTCTTCCGGTCGCAAGGAATGGTCGCCCCAAATTGATGGGGACCTCATAATCAACCTCACAGTCCAGAATCACGAAGTCTGCTGGGAATATATATTTATCTACCTTGACAAGCACATCGATCAGGATGCCCACCGGCATCTTAACTGTTCTATCGGCCATCAGTAGCCGCATGTTGGTCGGTGTGGGGGCTCCCAATCCTAATTTCTTGAATACAACCAAGGGCATCAAATTAATGCTAGCTCCCAGATCACAGAGTGCCCTTTCAAATTCGACATTTCCAATTATACATGGTATAGTGAAGGCACCTGGATCCTTTTTCTATGCTAAGACCCTTGGAGCTATGGCACTGCAGGGATGCACATTGCCAACAGGTTCATAGCTCACAAATCTCTTCTTTGTCACCAGGTCCTTCATAAACTTTGCATATCCTGGCATCTGCTCTAATGCTTCAACAAATGGTATGTTCACAGATAGTTGCTTAAGCATTGAAAGGAATTTCTGGAACTTACCATTCTCCACCTTCTTCTTCATCCTTTGGGGGAATGGTGGTGGTGGTCGTGGGATAGCTTTTTGCACTTGCGTTGCCCCTTTATCCATGTCAAGTTCCTTCTCACCTTTCAGGGCCTACTCACCAGTATCTTTCTCAGCACTTGTATCATCATCCTCCATTATGCTCTCTTTCTTCCACTCAACTTCAATTGGAAACAGGGGGGAGGGGGGTCAATTGTGGTTTTACCACTCCTAGTCATCACCGCCATACAATGCGCATCATTCTTTGCATTTTGGACAGTGTTGCTGGGTAGTGTACCCTTTTGTCTAGGGTTCATTGATGCTAACAGCTGACCAAGTTGGTGTTCATTTTTCTTGATGGCGGTGGCATGAGATTCCACTTTTTGACCCATACTTGACAATTCTCCACGGATTTCCTTCAACTGATCATTAGTGGACCTCACCTTCTTCAACATCTCGGCCATCATGCTCTCCAACTTTGATTGCTCAGCCTCCCCTTCTCATGCATTGGGAGGTACATAGAATCCAGCCCGGTCATTGCGATATCCATCATTTTGCCTCCAATCTCCCTTGCGCTCATGACCTCGGCTCCTGTCTCTAAACCCGTTTCTGTTATAGTTATCTCTATACTAGTTCTGACCTAGATTTCCAGAACCTTGGTGCCAATTGTCTTTTCTAGAAGCTTGGGCGTTGGTTCAAAAACCCACCACCTGACTATCCAAGAAGGTTGCCTCCTCCTCAAAATTAGAGCGATCAACTCCTTGCTCCCTTCCTTGAATACCCAATACATTGACCTGTTTGGCTCCGGCTTCCATAATATGCTTTGTCAGTAAGTCCAATGATGTGGGCATATGAGCCAACTCCTAGTCACGCTCTTCTTCTTTTCTTCATTGATCTGCAGTCAAACCAACAAGATATGTGCCTGCCACTACATCAACCTCCCTCGTATGCCAGACCCTGTTTGTCTTAGTCACCCTATCAAGAATGGTGGCAGCTTGCTCCTAGGTGTGACTCATCAATGCTCCTCTAACGACCGTGTCTGCTACAACCTTAGTGTTATTGTTCAGAGACCTATAAGAAATTTCCAACAAACTACCATCTGGGATTTTGTGGTTGGGGCACTTAGTCAGTTTCTTTTTGAATCTCCACCACGTTTCATGAAGTGCCTTAGTTTTAATCTATCGAAAATTATAGATCTCATCTTTTAGATGCAACATCCCGGATGGGGGAAAGAATCTCTCCAAAGAGGCCTATTTAAGCTCCCTCCAGTGGGTTATGGAGTCGTTGGGCAACTCCGATAACCACAAGGTAGCTTCCCCTGATAAAGAGAAAGGGAAGAGTCTGAGCGGTATTGCATCCTGACTTACTTTGGGAAACCTGTATGCCTTGCATATTCCTACGAAGTTCATTAAGTGCAGGTTGGACACTGAACACCCCTTTCAAGTTTAGCAGCTGAATCATGGTGCTCGTAATGTCGAATTTGGACCTAGCGGGCAATGGTCGTGGAACAATTGCTCCAGTCGACCCGACTTCATCCATATCTTGGTCATCATCATCATTAAAGAACTGAGGGGAAAATCTATGGGCTCTGTTGCCCCTCCCTTGTCAACCAACATTTACCACTTTATCTCTTTCATCTTCCGCATGCTGTAGTGCAGCTTGCCGAGCTAGCTCAGCTTGCCTAGCTTCTTCAGCTATGCGGGCTTCTCTT
Source organism: Datura wrightii (assembly GCA_035772735.1). Classification (NCBI taxonomy): domain Eukaryota; kingdom Viridiplantae; phylum Streptophyta; class Magnoliopsida; order Solanales; family Solanaceae; genus Datura; species Datura wrightii. Next base: position 13,633,867 of record JASDFA010000002.1, read on the forward strand.
TGCTCGTGGTTTCCATTCTATGTAGTGCTCTTCAATTTCTAAAATTAGTGGAACAAGGGGATCTCCTCTACTCTGAGTGCTTGGCATTCACCGGAGAACAACCTGTGTGTATCAAAAATAAATATAAACGTAATTAAGGAAATAACTAACAAAAAGTTAAGTACAAGCTAATAACCTAGTTTCATCCATATTCATCTACGTTCGAGGACGAATATTTTCAAGAGGGAGATAATGTAACACCCTAAAAAGTACCTAAGATCAGACCCTAGACTTAGAGTAGAAAACCAGTAGAAAATCTGAAATTGAAGGAATTGAGGTAAAAAACTTGAAATCTCCCCTTGAATCCCCTCTCAATGTTCTTGCATGCATGAATGGGAGTTTAGAATAGGTCTTCCTCTTAAAACCCAGCTTTTCCCAAGCCAAAACGACATAGTTTAGGGCTTTATATCATGAAAAAGTCAAAAATACCCTTAATGAACCTGCCCTAAAAGCTGGCCGGGTGGAACCCACCCATGGCCCGTCCTGCCTTCTCATTGAAAACACTGCAGAAAGCCAATTCTCAAAATCGTACCACAGACACACAGGACGGGTCTTCGTAAGCTTCAACAGACCGTTCCTTTGGTCGTTGTTTCCTTCTTCTAAAATTCTACACTCCCATTCCAAGAGTCTCACCACGACTCATCGTAAGCTTCAACAAGGCGTGGTTACCACCTGTTGTCTCCACTGTGACAGTACACATCTCTACCACGAATGATAACAACGGACCGTTGTTCCTCATAATGGGTCGTTGTAACACCCATTGTTACTTCAACCATTTGGGCTGAATCCTTACCATGACCACCACGACGGCCCGTGGTTATTACCACGGGTCGTGGTACCTGTTGTTCTACAACCTTCTTCCCAATTTTCAGTAGTTTTGCATTTTAGCTTCCTGGGTCTACTCCTATGCACTTCTGGGGTATTACAACAGGTATGATAGCCTACTGGTTGACCTGGTTAGCCATCGCCTATGCTAGCATCTGAATAGATGCCCTTAACTCAGCAGGTCTCACTTGATCATCCTGAGGGGCTGCTGGAGCTGTTGAGTCTTGGTGGTTGGCGTTACTGTTCGCCTCTCCATTTACTTTTCTGGGAGGCATTGTCAACTGAAAATGGCAAAGCACGAGTTAGAAGAGCATTTTAGAGTTTCATACTCTATGCACGATAAAGATCATGATGAAAAGGGAATTTTCCTAAAATGCCTTACAGCCTCTCCCTCATAAGTGTGGCGCACTTCACACCCATGAAGAAGACTCTACTTGATTCAGATTTTAGTCATCCTAGGGTACTCTAAACCTGATGCCCTAATATCAAATTTTTCATGACCTGAGTCTACACCCTGGACGTGACATGGTGCCTAGAACCACAAGTGACCCCAAGATAACCCATGGCATATATTTTTTCTGATATACTAAATAATTGTAAACAAATATCAAGCGAAAGTTGTTCATAAATATGAGATACTTTTATAAGTAAAAGCCAGCATCTGATAAGATACTGAAGTTTCGAGCAACACTGACAACTATAACTGAAACTAATACACTCTATCTGAAAGCCCTCTAACAACTTATGAGCTACAGGGAAAAGTCCCCAACTATCTCCAAAATTTGAAACTAAAGTAGCAATATGACTAAAAGAAGAAAGGTACACCGGCCCTAAAAAATGAGGACTCAACACTGTCAACTGCGGGATATCGTTAGAGGAACTAACAACGAGTCTAGGTCTGGGTACTTGAGCCTATATCATAAAACGATATAACAAAGGAAGTATGCATTAGTACTTGAAATGTATTGAGAATGTGAGATATCAAATAAAACATAAGAATACTGATAATTCATAAACTAGACTGATATGACATACAATAACCATGTCTGAACCATAAGTACTAAAAGAGTTTGAAAATCTGAGAGAAATATTATAAGAACCGATAATTTGAAATTAAAGTCATAAGCATATCCTGAAATCTGTAAGACTAGACTGGACTGTGAACTATGATAGTACTGTAATATGGGAGTTCCTATTAACCGACATATAATCACGTGAGCTAAACGTGGAGTTCGATCTTTACTCCCATCGATAGGGCCTACCATACCTTTCCAGGGTACAGTGACTGGACTGTGTGATCACTAACTTATAAACCCATTCTGTTTAAATCCTACGGTGGCACGTAGTTTTGGAAATTTAACTGCGCTGAACCCTGGTCTGCTCGGTGCTATGTACTAGTCCTAATTGAAGACACATAATGGACACATACGAACACATATATATACATATATATATATATGTATATATATATACACACACACACATATACACACTCATCACTATACTATACCGATAACTCAAAGTGGTGGCCTAAGGCTAAATCAGAACTACTTATCTGGAAGTGTCATGAGAGCCTAAAGGACCTAATAATTGAGGGTACAAAATATACTGATAAACTGATGATACTGATTTCTAATAATATTATTGTTATTGAGTATTCTAAAAAATGATAGAAATACTGTAAAGCATAAATGCACAATTTTAGGAGAAAAATCAGGTCAAATTCAATATTATATGAGACATACTGTATAACTGAAAATACTAACATGAATATATAATATTTCCAAACATGAAAGTCTGACATCATAGAAAAAGAAGGGAATTTCAACAATTAGAAAGAAAAATCCTAGACCATGATTTCTAAAATTTCAAGGCTAGGGTTACTGAAATCTTGGGATACAAGGGTGAAAGGAAGCCCTTGTTGAAGTCCTACATACCTGAAGAAGAAAACCCGTGAGAAGAAGCTTGAATTCTAAACTTAAGGAAGAACCCTAGTTTAGCTTAGGAGAGTTTCTGAGCTTTCACGTACTGTTCTTGAGAGGCTAAGAGAGAAATGAGGCAGAAGGACCATTTATTTCCTCTAAATCCCCTGATAATTACCCTAAAATGATGTATTTTAGGAGCTAAAAGAATGGGGAGTTACAAAAATACCCCTGGAAAGTTGTCTGAAAAACTGCCTGTCCGAGCCTAATGGGTCAGCAATGAGTCATCATTTGAGACTATGACTCATTGGGACCAACTGTTGCTTTTGGGCCTGAAATTCCAGTTTTTGAACCTTCCCCAACGAGCAAACAAAATGACCCATTAGAAGAAACAATGGATCGTTATATCCATCCGTTGTCACTAAAAGAATTTTGAACACTTTCTGAACTCCACCTAACGACTCACAAGACGAGTCGTTACTTCCTCCAATGACTCGTCAAGTGGTTCGTTTGTTTGGGGAAAATTTCAACAACTCTATAATCTTGATCAGGACGGGAGACCTAATGACTCGTTACATCCTCTAAGGGGTCTTTCCATCACTCATTAATTCTGGAGGAAGAAAATTACAGAAGCTAACAATGACTCTTCTAATAGGTCGTTGGTTCTAACAACAACTTGTTTGACAAGTCAATTAGAGGTTAATTTGCAGGTTTTTTGCTTGTACCCACTCCAAGTCTAGGGTCTTACCTTAGATACTTTTGGGTTGTTATATTACACCCTGGGCGCGACATGGTGTCTAGAGTCACAAATGACCCCAAGCTAACTCATGACATAGCTTTATTATGATATACTAAATAATTGAAACAAATCTTAAGTAAAAGTTGTTCATAAATATGAGATACTTTTATAAGTAAAAGCCAACATTTGATAAGATACTGAAGTTTAGAGCAACACTGACAACTATAGCTGAAACTAATACACTTTGTTTGAAAGCCCTCTAACAACTAATAAGCTACTGGGACAAGTTCCCAGCTAACTCCAAAATCTAAAACTAACATAATAACATGAATGAAATAAGAAAGGTACTCCAACCCTCGGAAGATGAGGATTCACCACTATCGACTATGGGATATCATCAACGGTATTAACTATGAGTATGGGTTTGGGTACCTGAGCCTATATCATAAAATAATATAGCATAGGAAGTATGCTTCAGAACTTGAAATGTACTGAATATGTGAGATATCAAATAAAATATAAGAATGCTAATAATTCATAAACTAGACTGATATGACATACAATAACCATGCCTGAACCATAAGTATTGAAAGAGTTCGAAAATCTAAAAAAAATACTATATGAATTGATAATCTGAAATTAAAGTCATAAGCATATCCTGAAATCTTTAAGACTGGACTGGACTATGAACTATGACTGTACTGTACTGTGGGAGATCCTATTAACCGACATATGACCATGTGAGCTAAATGTGGAGTTCTATGTTTACTCCCCATCAATAGGGCCTATCATAACTTTCCAGGTTACAGTGACTAGATTGTGTGATGACGAACTAATAAACCCATTCGGGTTAAATCCTACAGTGGCATATAGTTCTGGGAAACTAGATGCGCTGAACTCCGGCTCGCTTGGTGCTAAGTTCTACTCCCAACTAAAGACACATAACGGATACAAATGCATATATATGTATAACGGATACATATGTGTGTATATATACACACACACACTCTCATATCACTATATTGTACTGATAACTCAAAGTGGTGTCCTAAGGCTAAATCCAAACTACTTATCCTAAAGTGTAACAGATCTAATAACTGAGGGTAAGAACTATACGAATAAACTGATGATACTAATTTCTAATAATATTACTGTTACTGAGTATTCTAAAAACAATGATAGAAATATTGTAAAGCATAATTGCACAATTCCAGGAGAAAAATCATGTCAAATTCAATATTATGTGAGACATACTGTATAAATGAAAATACTAACATGAATATATGATATTTCCAAACATTAAAATCTTACATCATAGAAAAAGTAGGAAATTTCAACAATTAGAAGGAAAAACCCTAGGTCATGATTTCTAGAATTCCAAGGCTAGGGTTACTGAAATCTTTGGATACAAGGGTGAAAGAAAACCCTTGTTGAAGTCTCATATACCTGAAGAAGAATGTCCCTAATAAGATTCTTGAATTCTGAAATTGAGGAAAAACCCTAGTTTAGTTTGGGAGAGTTCCTGAGCTTTTACGTACTGTTCTTGAGAGACTAAGTGAGAAATGAGGGAGAAGGACCATTTATTTCCTCTAAATCCCCCGATAATTACCCAAAAAATGATGTAGTTTAGGAGTTAAAAGAGTAGAGAGTTATGAAAATACCCCTGATAAGTTGTCTGAAAAACTGCCTGTCTAAGCCTAGCGGGTCACGCAATAAGTCCTCATTTGAGACCATGACTATTTAGGACCAACCGTTGCTTCTGGGCCTGAAATTCAAGTTTTTAAACTGATAACGTCCAAATCCACTCCTTAAATGAGAGAGTGTACACGGTTGTATGGTATATAATTAACAAAACTAAGAGTCGGGGTCAAATCCATAGGGAATGGGGAATGATTTCTACTAAAGTTGTATATCAATCTATACTAACTAGAATCATTGCATCACAATTTATATATCAATCTATACTAACTAGCATCATTGCATCACAATTTATAAAGTAAATGTTTGGGGAAAAATAAGATCACTATATGATTCTAAAAGCAATATCAAAACAAGATAATGGGAATCAAAGCAACAATGAGAGAAAGTACTAGGGATGTGCTATTGACAGGGTGTCGATAGGATTGGGGTTAATCAATAAGTCTAAAGAATCAACTACTAGCATGAATAACCATGGATTAGATTATAGCCGATGTTTTTCGACTACTTGGGTACATTCTAATTGGGTTCTTTCAAATCCGAAGATCACATAACAAATTACCCATATTGGCTTGGAGAAGAATTAAGTTATTTCTAGCCTTTAACCCTTGAATGAGTTATGAAAATGGGCTTTGGCTATCTCTAGCCCAACCCCACACTTACAGAACCCAATTCCCCACTAGTGCTTTCTCACTCATATCCTACTTATCTTTTTCAAGCAAAAGCAAGATAAGCAAACATAATTTATGTTTGCAACCATAAATATTTTAATTAAAACTTAGAGAAAGCATTAGATTCATGTACAATAAGTGATTCTAAGAATAAACTAATAACACTCAATCCACTCTAAACCCCTGTCAAGCACACACCTCTAGCAATCAAATTGGCTACTCATGAATGGGGGCAAGAGAATTATATCAACAAGAGATTCATTAACATTCATCATTGAGTAGTAAATTTAAGTTTCAAAGTATGCTTCAATAGTGGGTTGTTACCCTACAATTTGAAGAAGAAGAAGAAGAAGAAGAAGAAGAAGAAGACTAACTCTCACTTCTCTCTATGTTTCTCTCTCTACAAAAATTGATATTCAAAAAGTACTATGTGTGTGCGCGCGCGCATGTGTGTAATCATAGTAACTCACCATTAATTTTCATTGAGGGTCTATTTGGGAAGCCATCTGGTAATTGAATTTGGGTGCAATTAAATATAATTACACAGTTTGGCCTATTTTTTTTGGCCAGGTAATTGCATGGTCAGCATGAAATTAGATGTAATTGGGAGGGAGTAATTACACTCTCCAATTCTTAGGGGGTGAGAATTGCAGGTAATTACATGGTGTAATTACAAGGTCACTTTTTAATTTTTTTGTTTTTGTTTTATTTTTATTTTTATTTATTTTCTTTTTAATTTATTTTTTATTTCTATTATTTTAATTTCTTTTATTTTTTTTATTTTACATTATTTATCTTTTATTTTCTTTCTTCTCATTTCTCATCCTTTACTTCTTGTGATTCCACGTAATTGCTCATATTTTTTATTTTTTATTTTTTATTTTTTGTCTTTATTTAACATAAAAATACATTATTATTCTAATTTTTGACTTACAATATAATTTCATTGTTGAATGATATTATAGACTTATGTTTTTCTTTTTTGTTTGAATTATTTTTACTTAAGTTATACTACAACTTATTTTAAGTTATATTTGAATTTGACATAAGAGTATTATGTTAACTTTTTTTCTTAATTTTGAATTTATGTTATATTTTTGCTTCTGATTTATTTTCTTTTAGTAGTATTGACTTGTTATTTCACATTGCATGCTATTCATTTTTTATTTAGAATTGATAGATTATTTTTTGTCAAATATTTAAATAATTTTATGGCATTATATTTATAATATTAATATTTTTGTCAAACATGCATGTGATGTTCTTAATAAATATGATTTTTAGTTTTTATAATTAATTAAATTAAAATATAATTAATTCAAAAATATATACCAATTATTTTTTATCATATTAGTTAAAAATATATATCTATTAATTAATATATTTTTCAAAGACAATATATATATATATATATATTAATACCTAATTTAATGTCATTTATAAAGACACATATTTGTCAAATATTAATTTTTGATAATTGACTTTTACTTAAAAAAATTAATCTAACTGTATAATTACACTTGTGCAACCAAACAGTAAGCTTGTAATTACACTATAATTATATCATGACAATCAAACAGGTCATTGTAATACTATATTGCGTAATTACTAGGCTGTATAATTACTGCCCTAGTAATTACATCAGTTTCAATTACACAATGATTTTTGAAACAGACTCTTAGATAATAATTTAATAATTCTTTCTAATAAAAGAAGAAATATTTTTATTTTTTAATCTTTTTCAAATTGAAAAGGCATAAATATTTACTAATATTAACAAATAATATTTTTGTTCAATTTTGCATTTTTCACATTGTTTATCTTAAGTAATAAGATTTTTATTTAATTAAAATAAAGTATATGGGTCGGGACCTCATTTATTTTTCCCCTCATTTTCCTACTATAGTTGTATCTCAAGCATCAACACTTATACCTCTATTAAATATAGAAAATTTGTAATTAGTAATTTTTTCTCTGTGTATGTATAGAGAACAACTCTATTGATCTTCTTCCATCTCTTTGTCATATAAAAATCACCAGTGAAACCACCTCATCCAAAATGCCACGGAAAACAACTCTCACCAATCGGTAGTGAATGTAGCAATGGAGGCTGCAACGGCTCAATCCAAGTGAATGTAGAAATGTTGGCTACAACGGCTCAATCCATTGGGTACCCGACATAGACACCTAAGGACCATCTCCTTGAGCAACAACAACAACAGTTGCAGATGTTCTGGACCTACCAGCGCCAGAAAATCGAGCAGGTTAACAATTTCAAGAACTACCAACTTCCCCTTGCCTGCATTAAAATAATCATGAAAGCTAACTAGAATGTCCGCATGATCTCCACTGAAGCACTCATTTTATTCACCAAGGCATGTGAGTTATTCATTATGGAACCCACCCTTCAATCCTAGTTTCACGCCGAGGAAAAGAAATGGCGAACTCTAAAGAAAAATGACATCACCATGGTGACCACAGGGGATGAAATTTTTTATTTCCTTTTTGACATTCTTATTAGGGATGCGATCAAGGAAAAGGATGTTGGTCTTAGGCCAGTGTTATGACCCGAACGTAGGCCCAGATCGACACATGAGAAAAGGAGTCCCGAAAGATTCTAAGTCGACCCATGGAATAAACATACATCTTACTCCATCAGTAAAAGCAAAAGATTTATCATACTAAATATAATAGAAGTCTAAACATATCATAACATCAGAACTAGAATTTACATCATACATAACAAGTTGATTACTACACAAAGTCTGAAAGCTTCTAACATATCTGATGGGTTGATGGGACAACACCCCCAACTAACCCGCCAAGTCTGAAACTGATAGACGTAATACAATTGATAAGATAGGGCCTGATCACGGGCAAACTAGCATGCCCGAGATACGCTTTATACCTTAATGTAGTCTTGTTTATCTAAGTTATTTTACATACTTTCATGTGATTCTATATAAATGTGAATATATGTGCTAACCAACATGATTAGTCCTTGTTTTGTAGGTTAATAATGCACTTGAGGAACTAATTCACAAGTTGATGAATAGCAAGGAATGGAGTGGAAGCAAGTGGCGAAAGTCGGCAAGGAGCATGCCTTGGCAAGGCTGGCCGCGCCAGGCAGCGTGCCACGCCCTTGCCAAGTGCACGAGAGAAGGCAGCAAACGGCAGCAGCAGGCAGTAAACTAGCGCGCCAGCGCCGTGCCACGCTAGGCCAGCTGCGCAACAACAGCTTGCCAATGTGCTGCATGAGCAGCGTGCCACGTTGGCCAGCGCGGTGACCCTCGGCAGCTTGGGTTCCTGATGCACTTTCCAGAGAGCTTTCGCGTTGCCTCCATGTCACGGAGGCAGTGCTCCGCGATACACTCTGTGACATGGAGCCGTTCCATTACAGGCTAAATTGTGCACGTTTTCCATTTACTATAAATTGAACCCTTAGCTCCTAAAATAATTTGGTCACGATTTTATTCTGAAAAACCACTTGGAGTGAAGGGAGAAGTGGGAGAACTCATCTAGGGTTTATCAAATTCCCTTCTCATCTACCAAATTCATGTAAGTATGTTAGTTTAGTATTAGTTAATTGTAGTTTTACGAACATGAATGGCAAGAACCCTTCCTCTAGGGTTGAAGCCATGAATTATGATTGTGCTTGTATGAATCTGTTTTGAAATTAAGTTATTGATTGTTGTTTTCGTCTTGCATTCCGGATTGTTGGTTGTTTTTATGATTGATCACCATGAAAGCATATTTGTTAGCTTGAGTAATAGCTTGAGAAAGCATTACCTAGGTCAGGACATGAGAATGTAAGGAGCATGTTTGTCTCTAGGGAGAGATATTGTGTTAGGATAGAAATATACCTCACACCTTGCTTGGTTGACACACGGGGGTTATGAAAGACCAACTTGGGATGTCACATCACCACTCGAAGAAGTAGTTGTGAGGCTAAGTTGAGTTAAATGGTTAGACGCACGAAAGTCCCTAATCGTTTCCCCGTAAACCACAACATAATTGATTGCCCGCGACTAGAAAATTAAACTCCTCGCCCACAATGATGCAGTGAGGCTAGATTGCCTTGTTTAGAGGCTCGAAAGACCATAAACATGCAATTCTAATTATGTGAAATAACAATTGATAGTTCCATGCTTAACCCATTGCAAATCGTAGGATCACATGATTAATTGGTTTTAACTCTATGTTGCTCCTAGAGTGATTTCAGAATATTTCGTTGACCCAAACAGACTTAATTAATGTCAATCGAAAATGTCTATAACCAACACTTGAGGTATTTAAGATCACAATAGAAATGGATAGGTAGAAGAATGGTTCCAGTCCCTGTGGGTTCGACAATCCGGTTCTTAAAAAGAGCCACTATATTACTTGCACGACCCGTACACTTGCGGACGCGCGAATCGGGCACGTCAAGTTTTTGGCGCCGTTGCCGGGGACTCGGTGAAGTTTTGATAATTTATCTATTTTTGTGTGATTTTTAAATTCTCTTAAGTGTTGAAAAACTTGGTCTTAGTTTGTTTATTTGCAGGTGACAGGTTGTCCTGCTGAGCTGGCTAGAAATAGAGAGCTTGTGGAACCGTTGCTTGAACCTGAACGTCAAATCCATTTGCAAAGGAGAGTAGCTCTAGAGCAAAAGCTGAAGAGACTTCAAGAAAAGGTACAACAACAACCACCCGCGGGACAAGCACAATTGTCATCAGCAGCAATGGCAGCAAGTCCAGTTCGCGAAGTGGCAATCCCACTAGCGACGAATGTGACCTCTAGCATCCATAAACCGGAACCTGGAGGGCACTTTGAGCTTAAATAGAACATGGTGCAGATGTTACATTCTAGTGGTCAATTCACTGGGATGGCACATGAGGACCCGCAGCAGCACTTACAGAACTTTTTAGAGATTAGTGACACGTTCGTCCCCACCGGCGTGTCCACAGATTATGTCCGAATGACCCTCTTCCCATTTTCACTGTTGGGAGAGGCAAAAAAGTGGCTGAAGGCTGAGCCACCGAACTCCATAACTTCGTGGAATGACTTGGCTAAGAAGTTCCTTATCAGATTCTTCCCTTCAGGCAAAACTGCAAGGTTGAGAAGTGAAATACTCAGTTTCAAGTAGAGGCCTGATGAGAACTTATATATGGCTTGGGAAAGATTCAAGTCATTGTTGAGAGATTGCCCCCATCACCAGCAATCAAATGAAGTGCTGGCCCATACCTTTGTAGAAAGTCTAGACCCACACACAAAAATATTACTAGACTCTGCATCGGGTGGGCAAGCCTTGGATAAGACATATGATGAGTTGTACACTTTGTTGAATAGAATTGCACAAGGAAATCCAGAGTGGCACAGTGAGTCATCGAGAGGGGCAGGAAACAGATCAGGGTTGATAGAAGTAGATGGTTTGAATGCCTTGGCAGCACAGTTAGCTTCGTTCCAGCATCAAATGATGACTCAGTTCAATAAACTGAGTATGAACCAACGCCAGGGCCAGGTTAATGCAGTTCAGCAAGCTCCGAGTTGGTGTGAAATTTGTGGTAATAATGGGCACCATGCAGAATCTTGTGGAGCCAATCCAGAGTCAGTCAATTTTGTTAGTAATGTGCAGCGCAACAATCAGAATTTTGAAACCAGTTACAACAGAAATTGGCAGGGCCACCCGAATTTTTCTTGGGGTGGAAACCAAAAGCAGAATTTTATGCAACCTCAACAACAGCAGTATCAGCAGAATAGGCAGAATGATGGGCAATTGAGTAGCAGCATTGAGGAAACACTGCAGAAAATCATGGAGACCCAGACTCAATTAATGGAAAATTAGGCGAGGATGGCAACAGACTTAATGAATCAGCAAGTAGCCACCCGAAATCTTGAAAAACAAGTGGGTCAGATAGCAGCTGCTCAAAACATGAGATCGCAGGGGGGATTACCAAGCGACACAGATCCTAACCCCCGGCAGATCAATGCCATCAGTCTGAGAAGCGGCAAGCAATTAGCTGATGTAGTGTCAGAAGAGCTGAGCAAGGAGGTGCAGTCGGAGTTGGTTAGACCATGACCATCCATCAACAGGGGAGATAATCAGAGTGCTGGGCAACAAAATGCACAACTTCCATTGCAGCCAGCACAAAGACCGCCACCACCATTCCCTCAGAAATTCAGAAAGAGCAAGGAGGAGGAATGCTTCAAAAAGTTCTTTGAGAGCTTCAAAGAACTTCACATAAATTTTCCTCTTCTTGATGTTTTGCAGGGAATGCCCAAGTATGCTAAATACTTGAAGGACGTGATGGCGAACAAAGTGAGATTGGTGGATGTCCAGACTGTAGCACTGACTGAGGAGTGCAGTCACAGGGTATTGAGCAAAATGCCAAAGAAACTCAAAGACCCAGGGAGTTTTACCCTCCCCATACAAATTGGTAAAGCTGAGGTGCTACGAGCTTTGTGTGACTTAGGGGCAGCAGTCAATCTAATGCCCCTATCCTTATTCAACACCTTGGGGTTGGGACAACCGAGGCCAACAAGGTTGATGCTGCAGCTGGCTGACAAGTCGCGAGTGACACCTGATGGAATAATAGAGGACCTTCTCATCAAAGTAGGTAAGTTCATTATACCTGCTGATTTTATTGTCTTGGATTTTCAGGTTGATGACCAGGTACCCCTGATCTTGGGACGGCCATTCTTGGCTACTGGAGGAGCGGTGATTGATTTGAAAGCAGGGACCCTGAAAATGAGGGTTGAGGATGAAGAAGAAATCTTCCGCGTCTACCAAGAAATGAATCCATCTGCACACTACAGAAACCTTTGTCAGGTTAGTGTGTTGGCAGAGGATAAGTGTGGGGTGGAGGATTCCACAGGTGCAGGGCCAAAGGAAATTATAAGTGTTCAGCCCGAGTCTGATAAAGGGCTTCAAATTGAGAGGAAGTTGGAGAAAGAGAGGAACAGAGTGGAGGCTGTTCCCTCTAAACAGCAAAAGAAAAGGAGATGGTTCTCGAAAGAGAACCCAGGTATGAGGATGTCCTAAAAAGGATAGTCCACGTCGGGCCACGACGTAAAATAAGGCGCTACTTGGGAGGCAACCCAAGGGTACCACAGGTACCATTTTAATTTCTTGCATTTGTGTTGATTTTATTTATTTTTCATCTTGTGTTGTTTTTGGTGGAAAGTTAAGCACAGATGGAGGGGAAGTCTAAGTACCCGTGGAGGAGGAAGCTAAAAAGCATGGATGATAAAAAGTGTGGGGTCGACACACACTTGTGCAAAGTGAAGAAATCATGCTATTAGCTAGGCCTAAAGGCCTCAGGGAGTATTTCTCACCCTTTCTAAATTTTTATTTGATGCTATGAGGACATAGCATTATTTAAGTGTGGGGTGAGGGAAATTTCAAGGAAATTTCAAAAATTTTGTGCTTAACAAGTTTGTGGTGAATGTAATGCTAAAATTTGAAAAATTTGAAAATTTTTCGGAATTAAGCATGACTTCATCACCCGTTGGTTTTTCTTTTCGGTTCTTTTCCGACGGGGGGTCTTTGAACCGAAGAATAAAAATTTTATCTTTCCCTTTCCTTTGTCTGTATATAGTGTTTTAGTCATAGTTAGGGACTGTTTCTGACGATGGATGGATGACGACCGTCTTGAGAAAAAATTAGTCGGTAGGTGTTGGGTTTTGAAACCATAACTAATTGATGGCTTGATGTTCTTGTTATGTGCTATGCATGATTGTAAGATGCAAGTATGTTCGGTGTGAAGCATGCAGGTGTATAACTTTGTGTGAGACGCTTAGGCTCTTGAATGTGACTCAATATGATTGAAGCTTAATTCTGAATTCTTGTGATTAGCTGAGTAAGAGTCTGATGAATGTGTCTTGAATTGAGCATGTGCCATGAGTGTAAGGTTTTTGAGTATTCTATGCTATTGTGGATTGTCTAGAACTTGCCTGGTGTGTTTATAAAATGAAATGAAGGATGGGAATTGTAGGAGATGATTTAGGCATTTCTTTGAATGAACCAAATTGTTATCCCACATTTTACCTACCTTGAAAAATTAATCCTAGTTAGCCTCGTTGAGCCTTGAGCCTATTCTTTGACAGCTGCAACATAAGCTTAATCCTTTTTCTTTCATTAGCCTTGTGTTTGATCCAAAACTCCTAAGTGTTTGAGTGAAAAAAAATCCGAAGGAGTAAAGGAGTGAGAAGAAGGAAAAGAAAGGAAAAGTAGCAAGTTGTAGAAGTGAGAAAAGGACAAGGGTGCACTTGAGTGAAAATGGTTGATTATTAGTAAGGAGCAAGAAAACAAATTAATGAAAAATTATTTATAGAGCTCCTTACTAATAAGTTAAAAGTGCCTAAAGAAATGGGGGAACATAAGAGGAACAAGAAAGATGAAAGGAGAAAAAAGGTAAAGTAAGGGAAGGGAAGTTCGTAAGGAGGGCGTAATGTATTAAAAGCGCTTAGGAAAGATAGTCACTATTACTGGCCATAATAGTACCTACCTGTCCCTTAGCCTACAGTACAACCCATTAAGTCCTACTTGATCTTACATTCACACATCCTTAAATTAGTGGAATAAAATACTAAAGGGCAAGCTTATGGGTCATTACATGATGCATGTGAATTCTTTGTGAGAGTGAGTGTAATTCTATTTATTTACCCACACATGTTGTGATGTAAAAATGATTTTTGCGTGTGATTGGGTAACTTTCCTGCCGTGAGGGCACATGTTGAATGAAGGATATAATTCATGTGGGATTTCTTACTCAGTTGATTTGCATGAGTTTGCTAAGATCGAGAGTCGATTCTTGAGGTTAAGAAGTCTTAGCATCGTTGTATTTCATCTCGATGATTAAATTGTGTATGCTCTATCTTTAGCTTGTTATCTTATGCAATCATTATAGTCGTAGCTTGAATTATCTTGCCAAATTAGTTATGTGGGAGTCTCCATATGTATGATATGTAAAAGGTTGTTCGAGGATGAACAAGGCTTTAAGTGTGGGGTTGTGATCACGGGCAAAATAGCATGCTCGAGATACGCTTTATACCTTAATGTAGTCTTGTTTATCTAAGTTATTTTACATACTTTCATGTGATTTTATATAAATGTGAATATATGTGCTAACCAACATGATTAGTCCTTGTTTTGTAGGTTAATAATGCACTTGAGGAACTAATTCACAAGTTGATGAATAGCAAGGAATGGAGTGGAAGCAAGTGGCGAAAGTCGGCAAGGAGCATGCCTTGGCAAGGCTGGCCGCGCCAGGCAGCGTGCCACGCTGTGCGTGTGCCGCGCCCAGCACCGTGCCACGCCCTTGCCAAGTGCACGAGAGAAGGCAGCAAACGGCAGCAGCAGGCAGTAAACTAGCGCGCCAGCGCCGTGCCACGCTAGGCCAGCTGCGCGACAACAGCTTGCCAACGCGCTGCATAAGCAGCGTGCCACGTTGGCCAGCACGGTGACCCTCGGCAACTTGGGTTCCTGAGGCACTTTCCAGAGATCTTTCGCGTTGCCTCCGTGTCACGGAGGCAGTGTTCCGCGATACACTCCGTGACACGGAGCCGTTCCATTACAGGCTAAATTATGCACGTTTTCCATTTACTATAAATTGAACCCTTAGCTCCTAAAATCATTTGGTCACGATTTTATTCTGAAAAACCACCTGGAGTGAAGGGAGAAGTGGGAGAACTCATCTAGGGTTTATCAAATTCCCTTCTCATCTACAAAATTCATGTAAGTATGTTAGTTTAGTATTAGTTAATTGTAGTTTTACGAACATGAATGGCAAGAACCCTTCCTCTAGGGTTGAAGCCATGAATTATGATTGTGCTTGTATGAATCTGTTTTGGAATTAAGTTATTGATTGTTGTTTTCGTCTTGCATTCTGGATTGTTGGTTGTTTTTATGATTGATCACCATGAAAGCATATTTGTTAGCTTGAGTAATAGCTTGAGAAAGCATTACCTAGGTCAGGACATGAGAATGTAAGGAGCATGTTTGTCTCTAGGGAGAGATATTGTGTTAGGATAGAAATATACCTCACACCTTGCTTGGTTGACACACGGGGGTTATGAAAGACCAACTTGGGATGTCACATCACCACTCGAAGAAGTAGTTGTGAGGCTAAGTTGAGCTAAATGGTTAGACGCACGAAAGTCCCTAATCGTTTCCCCGTAAACCACAACATAATTGATTGCCCGCGACTAGAAAATTAAACTCCTCGCTCACAATGATGCGGTGAGGCTAGATTGCCGTGTTTAGAGGCTCGAAAGACCATAAACATGCAATTCTAATTATGTGAAATAACAATTGATAGTTCCATCCTTACCCATTGCAAATCGTAGGATCGCATGATTAATTGGTTTTAACTCTATGTTGCTCCTAGAGTGATTTCAGAATATTTCGTTGACCCAAACTTAGACTTAATTAATCTCAATCGAAAATGTCTATAACCAACACTTGAGGTATTTAAGATCACAATAGAAATGGATAGGTAGAGGAATGGTTCCAGTCCCTGTGGGTTCGATAATCCGGTTCTTAAAAAGAGCCACTATATTACTTGCACGACCCGTACACTTGCGGACGCGCGAATCAGGCACGTCAGGGCCCTCACAAGATGAGGACTCAGCAACAACTACTGAGAATAGCTAACTCCAGAGATCTGACTAGCGGGACTGAGCCTGGATGTCGGAGCCTGTATCATAAGACGATACAACATAAAATATGCGGTCAGTACGTGGAATGTACCGAGTATGCAAGGAAAGTAAAATGGATAGTTAAAGTACATAAAAGTTCATAGGAGTAGGACAACATGATTATAACGTAAATATCATAATGTAAACATAAGGCCCAAGGTTTTCAAATATTCATAAATCATTCATAATTACAAGCATAAGAGAAAAGCTTTATTAAACATAACTTGAGCCAAAGTGCATAAATATAACCATGCATAAATCATGAGGAACAATGGGAGGACTCGTCATAACCGACACCATCATGGTACTTCCTTACATGATGCCCCAACTGAAAGACCTCAAAAGTTCCCAAGATTTAAAAACCCTCTTTTTCTTTTCAAAAACTACATTTTTCTCATTTTTCTGATCATGTTTTTGAAAAATTAACTTCATTGATTTATTCAGACCGCTTTTTCCTGGATGCTCTATAGGAATCCATCGCTATTCCTTTCCTCCACCGATAAAGGTTCATCCCGAGTCACAAGAGCAATCTCCCGGAGTTGAAAGGAGCTTAGTAGTAAATCTGCAAAGTGGCCTCAGAACGACTCATCACACAAGTCATTAGTCCATCTAACAAGTCGTGAAGCAGTCGTTAGGTGGGAAAAAGGGTTCCTAGTCAGTGGAGACGGATGGTCGTAATGGGTCATTGGAGCTAGTAACAACCCGTGGTGTCAATGTGGGAAGGCTCTTAAGGCTTGGAGCAGTGGGGGTGACGGAAGGATATGATGAGCCGTTAGGTGGGGAAAGGACTCGTCACGTCAGTAGTTAGATGGGAGGAGCTGAAGCCGAGAGGTAGTTCCAGTGTACTTGATGAGTGGGTTCAACGAGTCGTTAGAGTAGTTAATGACTCGTTACGTTGGTCGTGGGATGAAGGAGCTGAAACTGTGCAAACAGACCAGTCCACCTAATGGAAGGTCACCATGAGTTGTGGTAAGGACCAAGGACTCGTGGTGAGGGTCGTGGTCCCAGGTCGATGAATTTTTCATGTTTTCTCAAGGGTAATTTGGTAAATCCTATGCTCCCAATTTTTAGGTGATGTAGTTTTAAGCTTTTTAGGGGACGTTTTTAAGGATTTTTCTAAGCCTAATCTTTCATTTCTTTAAATATACCCTCTCTCAAACCCTTCTTCCTTCCCTATCTCAAGTTCAAGGATCCTTCAAGGAAATTTCAAGGATTTCAAGGTCAAGCTTAAGTGGGTGATTCTTCGAAGCAGGTATGCGGGTCTTTTAAAAAGGATAATCTTCCATCCTTGTGCCCCAAAATGTTTTCTCAAAATTCCCAATTTCAATTATTCTAGAAAAGCATGACCTAGGGTTTTGTGTAATGGGTGATTTCTTCTATATTTCTTTAAATTCCAAGATCCATTATGATTATGAGATTAATTATGATGTAGAATAATTGGGTCACATTGATTTATGTTTTGGATGATGAACAATTTGAGATTATAGAATGTCTTCGTAAAATGGCTTGAACTTTGATTAATACTTTGTTATTGTTCACTCGAGTATCGTAATGATTTGCATCCATGTTTAAAAATGTGAAGATCATATAATTATCCCTAAGAACTTGAATGTTCCATTAATAGACATATTGAGAAGAAATTAGAGTTATGAGCTTGAATAATTGAACGTAAAACATGTATGTCCTTATTCTTTCGATGGAATTGATTGGGTATGAGGTAAATATATGATAATGGCCTAATTAATGGATTTTTCTCACGAATTGGAGTAAATCTCGAAATGGGTCTTCTGAAATGAAAATGAATGCTTCTTCCATAATCTTGTTGTAAATGTATAAGTTATAAGTTGAGTATATGGCATCTTGTAAATCTAGAATATATGAATCAATGTATGCATGTTAAGGTACTAATTGGATCAATGGATCATGAATGACTCTATGATACATGTTGAATGAGATGAAACCGGAACTTAATGTGGTGGAAGTATAAAGCATGATGTGAACCTATATATGCTCATTAATGTAAGATGTTTGAAAATTATTGATATGGCTCCCTGATGATATGAATTATGATGATAAAGTATGAGAATGATATTTCAAAATGTTGGGCTTGTTGTTAGTAGAAAGTATCCCCGATCCTTTCGAAATTAGTGTTGTATGATGAAAGCAATGTGTGTTATGTTTCTGACTAGCTATAGTAGCATTGACCAGATATATAATGTCAGATCATTACCTCTTAGGTTCAAATCAGCCAGGGACTCTCCATAGTCGAGAATGTTCCCCTAGTTTAGCCGGGATCCTTTATAGCAGAGATTGACTCCCTAGCTCAGTCGTGATCCTCCATAGCAGAGAGAGACTCCCTAGTTCTGTCGGGATCCTCCAGAGCATAGAGTGACTCCCTAGCTTAGTCGGGATTCTTCATAACAGAGAGTGACTCCCTAGCTTAGTCGGGATTCTTCATAACAGAGAGTGACTCCCTAGCTCAGTCGGGATCCTCATCCTCCATAGGATAGAGTGACTCCCTAGCTCAGTCGGGATTCTCCATAGCAGAGAGTGACTCCCTAGCTCAGTCGGGATTCTCCATAGCAGAGAGTGACTCCCTAGCTCAGTTGGGATCAGAGAGTGACTCCGTAGTTCAGCTGGGACTCTCCATAGTAGAGAATGACTTCCTTAGTTATGTTATCAGTATGATTCAGATTTCATATTATAATAGATTTAAAATAATGAGAATCAGGCTCAGTTACGAACAGTAATATAGTACAGTGTGATGTTGGTTTCAGATTTAGTTCTTATTAAACGTTCAAAATTTGACTCTTATGCATGAGTTCGATGATGTATCATAAAGTGAGATCTAAAGGAAAGTTTCATGTATATATAAGTGTATGTGAATCATAAGAGGATAATGGAATGTTAATCAGTTATATTGATGTACTTAGTTATTTCCTCATTGTATATTTGTATAGTTAATTATTTATGTTATCCCGCATGCTTAGTACATTCCAAGTACTCACTGTACGCCTTTTGTGCTATATGGATTCATGATATATATTCAGGTCTCCAGACTCACCTCGTTGTTAGATACGCTTCATTTCCTCTCAGCTACTAGTGGTGAGTCCTCATCCCCCAAGGACGTGATTTATATTCATACTTTCATTATGTTTCAGTTTTCATATTTTAGAAATTAGCTGGGGGCTTGTCCCAATAACTCATCAGTTTAGTAGAAGGCTTTCAGACTTATTTAGATAGACTCAGCATTGTATTAAAGTGTTGTTACAATCGTCCTTATGGTTCTTTACTAGACTCTTGCAGTTAGCTTCCGTTTATTCATGTTGTTGATTATTTTTATTGCTTATTGATGTGCTATGATTATTCCATGGGTTGACTCGGAGCCTTCAGGGGTTCCTGGTCCCGTGTTATGGCTAGGGTGTAAACTCGAGTCGTGACAAACTTGGTATCAGAGCAAGGTTTAGAGTATCTTAGGATGTCTGAAAGCCGCATTACATAGAGTCTTCTTCATAGGTGTGAAGCGCGCCACACTTATGACAAGGAGGCTACGAGACGTTTTAGGAATGTTCCCTTTTCTTCATGATTCTTATCATGCATAGAGTATGAAGCTCTAAATAGTTTCTCCCTTGACTCATGATTTACGCGTTCGAAGATAATGCCTCCAGATGAGCGAATGGAAGAAGACGTGGTAACAGTCGCCAGCAAGTACCACCAGCCCAGGCGAACCCGATGGACAACTATGTTACCCATGTTGAGTTCTGGGAAACTCTTGATAGTTGGAATAGGCCGTAACCGCCCAGATTAATCAGCAAGCAATGGCTTGTGTTCCTCAGAATGGGAATGTAGTGGCGACAAGGGTGAGAGATTTTCTACGAATGAACCCACCTGAGTTTTTAGGGTCAAAGGTAGACAAGGACCCGTATGAGTTCTTGGAAGAGATTCAGAAGACTACTCACATCATGAGAGTGATGGAAATTGAGATTGTAGACTTAGCCTCCTACCAGCTAAAAAGAGTTGCTTATATATGGTTTCATCAATAAAGGGACAGTTGAGGGATTGAAGCAGGCCCCGTAGATTGGGATGAATTTAAGACTACGTTCCTGGGCAGGTTTTTCCTTAGAGAGTTGAGAGAGGCTAAGGCAGTAGAGTTCATCAACCTGAAATAGAATGACATGATAGTTCAAGAGTACGCTCGGTTATCCTAGTATGCCCCGGAGATGGTAGCAGACTAGAGGGCCTAAGTGAGCAGGTTTGTGAATGGAGTGTCAGACTCCTTAATTAAATAATGCAGGAGTGCTATGTTGCACAAGGATATAGACTTTTCAGGTTTGGTGATATTTGCACAACAAATGGAGGCGGAGCAAGTGAAGGAAAAGGAGAAAGTGGCGAAAATGGCTAGAATAGGAGATTCAGAGTCCTCTTTGCCAAGGACAAGTGGTAGACATCACTCACTTTCCCAGTAGAAGTCGGCGGCCCTAGAATTTTCAACAGTCAGTGCTTCGTACAAACCTAGAGTAAGGGAGATTACGTACCCGATGTGTACTAGTTATGGGAAGCACCACTTGGGGGAATGTATGGCTGGATCGAATGTTTGTTTTTGGTGCATCCAGTCAGGCCATAAGCATCGAGATTGTGCAGAAGCAAAGCAAGGTGAAGTAGATCCTAGGCCATTTCTTTAGTAGCACTGATAGCCCATTCATTTCAGTTGGGTGCATCATCTATCTTGGGTGGCGGACGTCTTCAAAACCGCTCCTATGTCATGACAACACACCAGGATAAGGGCAAGTCGCTAGTAGTGGCCTCAGGTATGTTGTGAATCTTTCATAACTCTTGCGTGTTGTTAGCCCCAGAACCCCAATACTAAATAAGGAGCTTATAGTTGTTGAGAAGAGGTTGTTGATGGGTGATGTGAATAGCTATTAATGTGAGGCTGGCTGTGATGGTTAAAGGTGAAAGGGGGAGCTACAAGTTAGTGATTATTCCCAACCTTGAGAAATATTCAGGAGCCTTAGAATGATAGTTTCAAGATAAGGGGGAGATGGCAATCATGTGAGATTAGTCTGATCTTGATTATGATAATAGGGGAGTCCTAATCCTAGCAGTCATGGTACATCAATCCCTTCAGTTTCAGATAATTTCTTTAGTAGTTCGGTTGAAGCTAAGTTATGTCCATCCCTATGTGCGAATTCCCAATAATCGCTTCAAACAGCGATGCAGATCTTACTTTACGAATCCTTTAGGCTCATTTTCGTGTTATAAATCAGTCATATGTGTTAATTCATGTTTCCAGTAGGATCAGCTCGAATTCAGTCTTTAGAATATGCCTAGCAGCTCAGAAGACTCATGGTATCTCATATATGTGCTAAGTATAGATGTCATGAATGATTCGTTCTCATGAGACCTTCAGTTGAAGTCAGACCAGATATTTTGAATTCTAACCCTGTATTAGAAAGTGACTTGAGAGCGAAGGCCCTGTCTGTAGTAGTTCAATGCCAGCTTGAGCGGAAGAATCCTTCTTAGTGTTCTATCTAGTTCCATGTAATTTTCATGTCCTTCGGTCTCTTTTGTGCTATAGCATGCATGATCAAGTTAGATATTCAGTCCACATATGTAAGATTAGCCCGAAGCCTGATGCTTCATTGGTTTTAGCTGTGATTGATTGATTGTGGAAATTCAATTTTGTCCCTATCCTTTCAGTATGTTTAGCCAACATTCGAGGACAAATTTTCTTAAGGGGGAGATCTTGTAACACCCTAAAACTTCCTAAGATTTAAAAACCCATAGTTGAAAGGAGCTCAACAGTAAATCTGCAAAGTGGCCTCAGAACGACTCATCAAATGAGTCGTTAGTCCCTCTAATGGGTCGTGGAAACAGTCGTTAGGTGGGAAAAAAGGTTCCTAGTCAGTGGCAACGTATGGTCGTAATGGGTCATTGGAGCTAGTAACGACCCGTGCTGTCAATCGTAGGAAGGCTCTTAAGGCTTGGACTAGTGGGGGTGACATAAGGATATGACGAGTCGTTAGGTTTTGAAACGACTCATCACGTCAGTCGTTAGATGGGAGGAGCTTAAGCCGTGAGGTAGTTCCAGTGTACCTAACGAGTGGGTTTAACGAGTCATCGGAGCAATTAACGACTCGTTACATTAGTCGTGGGATGAAGGAGATGAAACTGTGCAAGCAGACCAGTGCACCTAATGGAAGGTCACCATGAGCTATGGTGAGGACCAACGACTCGTGGTGAGGGTCGTGGTCCCAGGTCGATGAATTTTTCATGTTTTCTCAGGGGTAATTTGGTAAAATCCTATGCTCCCAATTTTTAGGTGATGTAGTTTTAAGCTCTTTAGGGGACGTTTTTAAGGGTTTTTCTAAGCCTAATCTTTCATTTATTTAAATATACCCTCTCTCAAACCCTTCTTCCTTCCCTCTCTCAAGTTCAAGGATCCTTCAAGGAAATTTTCAAGGACTTCAAGGTCAAGCTTAAGTGGGTGATTCTTCGAAGTAGGTATGCGGGTCTTTCAAAAAGGATAATCTTCCATCCTTGTGCCCCAAAATGTTTTCTCAAAATGCCCAATTTCAATTATTCTAGAAAAGCATGACCTAGAGTTTTGTGTAATGGGTGATTTCTTTTATATTTCTTTAAATTCCAAGATCTATTATGTCACACCCCGCCTTGGGGGGTATGACTGGCACCTGGTGCCCTACTAGGACCTGAACTGCTAGACTACTGGGCCTGAGCACATCTGGTGCCTGGCTGGCTCTAACTCAGATTCAGGGAAACAACGGGCTATATAACGGCTGTAAATACAGCCTCCGGCCGACTAGGCCTATAGCCACCTGTCTGTACTAACAGCTGACCAGAAACATATCAATATAGGGGAGCCTATGCGGGCCGACAAGGCCACCATGCTGTCTAGTTATCTGTAACTTAACAATGAAATACTAGAAAGCTACGTGACCGGTAAGGTCACCACTACTGTCAAGTTCCGGACCCACACGACCAACATAACAGAAACAAAGGTACTAACAGCTATATAACTGCACGGCCTCACACGACCGGCACATCTGGCCACAGGGAAATATATACAGTCTGCAAGCCTCTAAGAATGCTGATAAGATGGTCGGGATAGGGCCCCGGCCTACCCATGTTGTACAACAAAAGAGAAGGTATAAACCTCTAGCTATCTAGCTCCGGATGACTGGAGCTGATGACTCTGTGAGCTGGCTGGAATCACGAGGTATCGGCCCCTCGTCTATGAGTACCTGCAGGCAAGTAATGCAGCGCCCCACCGGGCGTCAGTACCACTGGTACTGAGTATGTAAAGCAATAACTGAAGAAATATCTGAGAACAACAATGCAACTGATGAAACTGAAATAGGAAGGAATAGATTAACTGTCCGAAAATGTAAAACTATGCCTACCCTTAACTATACTGGAAGGAGTAGGAGTCATACCTGGAGATGTATCATTCTACTATCGATCGACTCGTATCTCGTGTAACATGGCATAACATAACATAACATAACATAGCACACACAAACCTTACCCGGCCCCCATAAGCCGGGAGGTACAAACAACACACAATCTATACCCCTACCCCGGTCGTCCCATCTCCTATAATAACTATAAGCATCCTGCCGGTCCCCTGGGTATGCACTTGGGCTCGCTGAGCCCCTGACTATAACTATACCTGAGTCCGGAGGACTCCTGAATCAACACCCGGGCGTATCCGCTCGACAGGGGTGTGTAAGGGCCGACCAAGGCACAATATGGGGGAAACTGGCATCCCATCTTCGTCCCCTGTGGGACGGCATGCCACTTCATATAGCGACGTATCCTCATCCTCTGGCGGACGAGTCGATACAGCTATTAACCCTGGGGTGGTCATGGATGCTAGGTAATCCAACCCTAAAACAATACAACGGTCTCAACTAGTAATACTATCTGCATATCCCACATACTGCAGCTAATAGTAGTAAAGTATCCGTACATACTGTGTGCTGAACTAGTGATGGCAATGTGTACGTACTTAACTCATGCTGAGACTGATAATAGTATATATGTACAAATATAATTTTCTTCCATACTGTACTGAGTCTAACGCTGAACAAGATATAGTTTTTCTGCTGAAAACCACGCTGTATACTGAGTTTCTATAGTAACATGATTTACTATCTCTAACATGCTTCCTAAACTTCATTTTAACCTATCATTCTGCCTTTGAGATGTCTTACAGATATTACATTGTTTTACTGGGTTTCCACTGAATACGATAATATCCTAACATTCTGTACTACATCACATACTGAGCATGATGTGCAGTTCCTAACACTTGTAATAAAATCTATATCGTGCTAGCAAGTTTCGCGCTAAACATAACATGATGCTTCTAATGTCGTACCAACATTCGTAATAAATATGACACCCGGATTCTGAACATTCTACTGGCCTTTAAACTACTTTACTATACCAAGATTACTAACTTGCTGAGGAAACTAGCTTTACATACCTTCGCTTCTGATTTCCCGACTAACTGGCGTAGCTTGGTCAGTATTTCAGCTATTCCTCCCAACTGCATTCATATATATATCAATCAGTACTAAATACAACCTTATTCTGAAGGACGACATCACTTTCGATATAATTATAGCCTAAACTTAGGCTTATCAAAAGACGGTCGAAAACTCGCTATTTTTCAGAAGTCTAGAAAGGAGAAATATTCACTTCACAGCTAGAAACACATAGACACTAGTTTGGAGCAATTCCACTTACCTTAGTCCGGTAGCTCGACGATTCGTCGGCCGTATTTCGCGAACCTAAATCCGTAGGAATGCTCTCTGCTGCTAAATACCTCAGTATCTGAGGTTAATTTGAGTTTGGACAACGTTTGGCAGCGTAATCGAACGATTATATGTTAACCTCCTTCGTCCCTCTCTGTTTTCCTACGTTCTCTGGAAATTTTTGATGAGTTAAATGAAATCAAACCGAAGTGGGGCTTATATACTTGAGCCTGGACAGGGCCAACGTGTCACGGAGCCAACGTGGAGGCTCCACCTCCATGACATGTTGCCATCGCGGAGGGGCTCTGCCTCAGCTCCTTCCGCGATGGTTCGACAGACTATCCGTCCGATCCTTTTTCGGGCCTTTCTCTAGCACGTATGGCTTTCAAATATGCTTAATTACCATGCGAATAGGCCATCTAGGTGTCGGAAATCTTACGGGGTATAACACATTATGATTATGAGATTAATTATGATGTAGAATAATTGGGTCACCTTGATTTATGTTTTGGATGATGAACAATTTGAGATTATAGAATGTCTTCATAAAATGGCTTGAACTTTGATTGATACTTTGTTATGGTTCTCGAGTATTGTAATGATTGCATCCATGTTTAAAAATGTGAAGATCGTATCATTATCCCTAAGAACTTGAATGTGCCATTGATAGATATGTTGAGAAGAAATTAGAGTTACGGGCTTGAATAATTGTACGTAAAACATGTATGTCCCTTATGCTTTCGATGGAATTGATTGGGTATAAGGTAAATCTATGATAATGGCCTAATTAATGCATTCTTATCACAAATTGGAGTAAATCTTAAAACTGGTCTTATGAAATGAAAATGTATGCTTCTTCCATAATCTTGTTGTAAATGTATAAGTTATGACTTAAGTATATGGCTTCTCGTAAATCTAGAATATATGAATCAATGTATGCATATTAAGGTACGAATTGGATCTATGGATCATGAATGACTCTATGATACATGTTGAATGGTATGAAGTCGTAACTTAATGTGGTGGAAGTATAAAGCATGATGTGAAACTATATATACTCATTAATGTAAGATGTTTGAAGAATTACTAATATGGCTCCCTGACGATATGAATTATGATGATAAAGCAAGAATGATATTTCAAAATATTGGGCTTATTGATAGTAGAAAGTAGCCCCAATCCCTTCGAAATGAATGTTGTATGATGAAAGCAGTGTATGTTATGTTTCTGACTAGCGTAGTAGCATACACCAAATATATAATGTCAGATCAGTACTTCTCAGGTTCTAATCAGCCAAGGACTCTCCATAGTCGAGAATATTTTCCTAGTTCAGTCGGGATCCTCCATAGAAGAGAGTGACTCCCTATCTCAGTCGGGATCCTCCATAACAAAGAGTCTCCCTAGTGCAGTCGGGATCCTCCATAGCGGAGAGTGACTCCCTAGCTCAGTCGGGATCCTCCATAGCAGAGAGTGACTCCCTAGTTCAGTCAGATTCCTCCATAGTAGAGAATGACTCCTTAGTTCAGGTGGGACTCTCCATAGTAGAGAATGACTCCCTTAGTTATGTTATCAGTATGATTCAAATTTTAGATTATAACAGATTTAAAATAATGAGAATCAGGCTCAGTTACCAATAGTGATCCAATACAGTATGATGGTAGTTTCAGATTCAGTTCTTATTAAACGTTCAGAATTTGACCCTTATGCATGAGTTCGATGATGTATGATAAAGTGATATGTAAAGGAAAGTTTCATGTATATATATTTGTAATCATAAGAGGATAATGGCATCTTGATAAGTTATGTTGATGTACTTAGTTATTTCCTCATTGTATATTTGTATATTTAATTATTTATGTTATCTCGCATGCTCAGTACATTCCAAGTACTGACCACACGCCTTTTGTGTTATATCATTTCATGATATAGATTTAGGTCTCCAGACTCAGCCTCGTGGTTAGATACTCTTCATTTCCTCTCAGCTACTAGTGGTGAGTCCTCATCCCTCGAGGACGTGATTTATGTTCATCCTTTCGTTATGTTTCAGTTTTCAGATTTTAGAAGTTAGCTGGGGGCTTTTCCTAGCAACTCATCAGTTTAGTATAAGGCTTTCAGACTTGTCTAGATAGACTCAGCGTTGTATTAAAGTGTTGTTACAATCGTCCTTATGGTTCTTTACTAGACTCTTGCAGTTAGCTTCCGCTTATTCATGTTGTTGATTGTTTCTATTTCTAAGTGATGTGCTATGATTATTCCACGGGTCAACTCGAAGCCTTTCGGGGTTCCTGGTGTTACACCCCATAAGTTCTTGACACTTAGTTGGCCTATTCGTATGTTTGTTAAGAGTTTTAGAATGCCATACGTGCGAGAAAAGGGCCCGGGGAGAGATCGGACAAGCGCCAAGTCAGAGTGTCGCAAGGCAAATGCGACTTATAAATCGCATTCGACAAATGCGACTTAAAGGGGGTTCAGGTCCAAGTATATAAAGCCCCACTTCGGTTTTTTGTTTGGTCATTTTCATTCTTCATTTCCAGAGAACGAACAGAAATAGGGGAGGGACGAAGGTTCAACATAAATTTCCTTCCGTTTACACCGTCAAACATAGTCCAAACTCAAATTAACTTCGGGTAGCGAAGTATAAAGCTGTAGGGAGCATTCCTACGGAGTTAGTTTCGTGAAATTCGGCCGAGAATCGTCGTCTCACCGAGCCAAGGTAAGTGGAATTTCTCTAAACTAGTGTTAATATACTCCCAACATTAAAGTGATTATTTCTCCCTTCTAGACTTCTGAGAAATTATGAGTTTTTGGCCGTTGTTCGATAAGTCGAAGAATAGGTAGTAGGTATATCCATAAGTATGGTTTATTTCCAAAATAATAGTAGAATTAATTCTATTCTTTCATGAATATGAATACAGTTGGAAGAAATAGCTGAACATTGGCTGAGCTGCTCCAGTTAATAAGAAAGTCGCTAGGCGAGGTATGTAAAGCCAGTTTCTTTTGGCAAGCTAGTAGTTCTATTATAGCAAAATAGTACGAATTTCAGTAGAGTGTTTCAGAAGTCGTATATTATGTTCAGTATGAGTTAGTAAGCATGTTAGAATTATTATACAGTGTTCAGCATGAAACTCAGTAAAACAGTATAAGTCCCAGCAGAATATTCCAGAAATATTTTTACAAATTCAATATATTTCAGTATCAAATTCAGTACATTGCAATATGAGATTCAGAACAGAATACCAGAATATAAATATTATTATCAGATTCAGTATATATATATTACATGCGGTTATTGCTATCTGTGTAGACATGATTGTTCTGTGTTGGGCACCCTTAGAGCTTCCTTGACCGCCCCAGGGTTAATAGCTGTGTCGACTATTCCGCCAGAGGGTGAGGATACGTTGCTCTACGGAGTGGCATGCCGTCCTCCAGCAGACGAAGATGGGATGCAGATTCCCCATAGCAGGCTGATCAGCACTATACCACACCCCCTGTCGAGCGCTTGCGTCCGGGGTGCAGATTACAGTTTTCAGATTACAGATTTCAGATTTCAGATTTCAGATTTCAGATTTCAGGAGTCCTCCGAACTCAAATACAGTTATAGTCAAGGGCCCAGCGAGCCCAAGTTGCATACCTAGGGGGCCGGCTGGATGCTCATAGTCTAGGTGGATGGTATGACCCGGGTAGGGGTATATAGATTGTGTGTTGGTTGGTAACTTACGACTTATTGGGGCTGGTAAGGTTCTCGTATGCTATGTTGTGTTAGTTATTAATAGATAGAAAGTATACCGCCATGTTATCAGGTATGACTCTTACTCTCTTTAGTAAAGTTACGCTCTTTTCAGTCAGTCTCAGCCCGTCTCCTATTACTTCAGTATCTATCAATATTATTGTTTGCTTTCAGTTATTCTCAGTTATTGCTTTGGATACTCAGTACCAGTGGTACTGACACCCGTTTTGGGGCGCTGCATTACTTGCCTGCAGGTACTCATAGCCGAAGAGCAGATCCCTCGTAGTTCCAGCAGCGTACAGAGTCTTCAGCTCCTGTCATCCGGAACTTGATAGCTAAAGGTTTACTTCCCTTTTTGTTTGTACAGTATGGGTAGGTCGGGGCCCTATCCCGACCATCTTATTATTCTTAGAGGCTTGCGGATTGTATATTCCCTGTGGTTAGTTGTACCGGTTGTGTGGGGCCGTATGTATGTTTCAGTTTGCATGTGATGGTCGTGTGGGGCCTTGTTCAGTTTTCAGTTGGTGACCTTGTCGGTCACAGATCAGTTCAGCACTTGATTATACTTTTCGGTGATAACTAGTCATCATGGTGGCCTTGTCAGCCCGCATAGGTTCCCTTATGCTCAGTTGTTCTTGTTAGTTGTTATATTCCTATAGGTGGCTATAGGCCTAGTTGGCCGGAGGCTGTATTTACAGCCGTTATATAGCCCGTTGTTTTCATAAATCCAGAATTAGAGCCAGCCTGACACCAGAAGTGCTTAGGCTCAGTAGTCCAGCAGTCCAGGTCCTAGTAGGTCACCAACTGCCAGTCATGCCTCCTAAGGCGGAGCGTGACACCTGGTCCCGTGTTTCGGCTAGGGTATAAACTCGAGTCGTGACACCAACTATCTCACTCAAGTGGGCAGAGTCATCTCAGGCTTGCTAGGCAAGGGACGTGCAGTATGTGATATCACGAAGAGGGTATCCATTAATATTAGAATATATATAAATAAACCTACGGTGGCACATAGTTTTGAGACACTGGCGTAGTCCTTTGAACGCGGGGCTACTCGGTGCTAGACACTGCTTTCAAAAAAATGCACATTAGGCTCGTATAATAATTGTAAAATCATTCATGAAGTTCATGGATAAATAAATAACATCATCATCATCGATCCCCATTTAAAATACATGTTTTGCCATGAACAAGGGTCCATAATTGGCCAAGAGTCATAAATCCGCAAATCATGAAATCCATGCATACGTGTAAACATGTATAAACTTGACATTTCATAAATTCATGGTAAGTATTTGAGAGAAATCATATCATAAGTCATAAATTATAATGGGTTAATGAACATCAAGATCAAAGTGAAATCATAACTTAAACTTTCATGAAATATGCATAATTGGGCATAGTTTGTAGGAATTTAAATTTAAATAGATAAAAAATCTGCCCATGATTCATAAAACATGAATTTATATATGAGAGGGATTAACCCATAGATAGATCATAAGGATTTCATAAGAATTGGGGTAAAACCCCATAGAATTATCAATAGAATTTCAATTAGAGAAGAATTAGACATGGGTGTGAACAATTTCACTCATTCATAACCCTGCATACCTGAGAAGAACTGATTTTGCCACTCCCTTGATTGCCCAATGAAGAATTGATGAAAAACTTGAAGGACTAGGCTTGATCACCTCTCCAAAACCTCTAAACTTACATGCATGAATAGAAATAGTTTAGAATGAACTTACCCCTATTAAAACTCTCTACTCATAGCTTAAAACGATGTTGTTTAGGCCTTAGGATCATAGGAATTACGGATAAGACCTTACGGAATTTTCATTGGGAAACAGACTACCAGTCCTAACAAGGGACTAGACGAGTCGTTACCTCTGACCACGAATCGTCTCCACAGTCGTCAAGTGCACTGCCAAAGCTTCCTGGAACTCACTAGGGGGAGCATCACGCGTCATTATTCGTGGTCACCACTCGTTCTCTACACTGCTAGAATACCAAGGGGGGATCACCACGGGTGACACCACGACTCGTGGTGCTTCATAACGAGTCGTGGTGGGGAGCCTTTAAGTGCACTGTCCCATACCTCCTCTTCCTTCAGCCATCCCTGACCATGGGTGACCTAACGGCTCATGGGGATGACCACGACTCATGGTCACACCCGTGGTCACCCCAACTTGAAAATTTCCAACAAGTCAAACCTCCTCACAACGAGTCACTTAATGACTCGCGGTCATCCCGGCGGGTCACAAGATGACTCGTTTTAGGACTTGGTGCAAAAAATTCTATTTTATCCATTTCAACTCCCGGGTCTGATCATGGGTTTTTCGGGGTATAACAATGTAATACCCCGAAAGTGCCTAAGATTAGACCCAGTATTTAAAATGGAAGTTATCTAAAACTAGGAAAACATTCCACAGGACAGACTACCCAACGGATCTTTGGTCCAACCAATGACCCATGGGAAGCAGTTGTAAGAAGGACCAGGCCTAGTGACAATGGAAACAACGAGTGAAGTAACGACTTGTTTTTGGGTACAAAGAGTTGTCATTTTGAGTCATGGTGAGGACTAGGCTTTAGCATTAGGGAATATAACGGGTCATCCCATGACCCATCATGAGAGGTAACTGGTCATGGTCATGAGTCATTACATGGGGATCGTATTTTCCAGTGGACTTAACGGAAGGCGACCATAACTCGTTGGATGAAGTAAGGAGTCATGGTGAGGCTCGTTAGAAGGACCAGTGCAGGGTCTGAAGGGGGAAAGCAATGGACGATGTGATGACCCATTGGATGGAAGGACAGGTTATCTTGTCTAGTCATGGGAAAAATTTGAAATCAGGAATGTTGACACTGGATGGATACCACGTGTCATGGTATCCTCCAATGAACTGTTAGTTCGTCCATTAGTCCGACAGTGTAGATTTTTCAAGGTTTTTCATTAAGGGTATTTTCGTCATTCCTATGCTCTAAGTTCCTAAACTACATCATTTTAAGTTATTTTTTGAGTGTATTAGAATAGGTTAATCCCTTCTAGCCTATTCATTCTCATGCATGCAAAAGTTAGAAAACTTTAGAGGTGATCAAGCTAGTCTTCAAGGTTTCTTCATCAATTTCCTTTGGGCTTTCAAGGAGTGGTGACAATTGATTTTTCCCAGGTATGTAGGGTTATGAGTGGGTGAGCCCTTTCACACCCATGCCAATCTCTTTTAGTTTCATGAAATTCCTATAAAAAATCTATAGGGTTTTTACCCAATGCATGAAAATTCAATTTCTCTACAGGGGTTTGATCTAATGGAGTTACTATTATGGAATTACGAATTATGAGTAAGTTTTATGTTGTTTTTCCTTAAAATTCATGTTTCAAGTTTTATAAATCAAATTGCCCATTCATGAAAAGTTCATGAAAGTCAAAGTTTATGCTGAATGTTCAAGTATTATGAATTATTAATGATGAAAAGTATGTTTTCAAGTTACCCATGTTTACAAGCATGTTTTCGAATGAATGGAGTACTGTAAAGCACGTTAAAGTATTGGGCAATGCATACATGTTGAAGAATGATTTACGAATAATGAAATGGATCTCATGATTTATCGATTTATGATGTTGGCCGACTAAAGGGACCTTTGATTCTTGGATAATCATGTTTTAATGGGGATCAATGAATAATAAATTTTTATTTAGCCATGAATCTTAATGAATGGTGTTATTGATTTATACATGAGCCTAATGTGCATGTTTTTAGGAGCAGTGTCTAGCACCGAGCAGCCCGACGTTCAAAGGACTACGTTGGTGTCTCATAACCACGTGCCACCGTGGGTTTATAATGATTCATTACACTAATAATGATCCCCTCTTTCGTGATATCACATAATGCACGTCCCTCACCTGGCAAGCCAGGGGAGACTCTGCCCGCTTGAGTTAAATAGTTGGGGCAACCTGTAAGGCTCTACAATGATGGTGTGTTATGAAGAGTCCTCCCATTGTTCCACATGTTTTATGCATTGTTACTTTTATGTTATTGGCTCAAGTGATGATTTGATAAAGTTTCTCTTATGATCATGATAATAAATGGTTTATGAATGATTTAAAAACTTTGAGCCTTATGTTATCTTATGATATTTATGTTACGAGCATGATGTCCTTCTCTTATGATCATTTATGTGCCTTTATATATTTTAAAATATCTGTTTTACTTACCTTGCATACTCGGTATATTCCATGTACTGACCGCATACTCTATGTTATATCCTTTTATGATACAGGCTTCAATCTTCAGATCCAACATCGCCATTAGCTTGTTACGGAGTCTCACATCCATCTTGTTGGTGAGTCTCATTCTCCCAGGACCATTTGATTAGACATTGATGCTTTCTTTTAGTTTTAGTTGCCGGGTTAGTTGGGGATGTTTTCCCATCAACCCATCTATTGCGTTAGAGGCTTTCAAACTATATGTAGTACTCCGTTGTTATGTACTTAGTCCATACCGATTATCATGCTATGCTATGTTATGTTCATGCTTCTGATATGTTGATATGTTATGTACTCCATTTTGATGATATGAAGTTAGATGAATGTTCATGCCATGGGTCGACTTGGATTCTCTTGGGGCTCCTTGTCCCGTGTTACGATCCAGGTCTATGTTAGAATTGTGAAAAACTTTGTATCAAAGTAATAGGTTTAAAGTGTCCTAGGTTGTCTTAAAGTTGTGTTAAATAGAGTCTTTTTTATGGGTGTGAAGCGCGCCACACTTATGACGAAGAGGCTACAAAACGTTTAGGAAATGTTCCCTTCATGATCTATGTCGTGCGATGAAATGTCTTTCTATTCCTGTAATTGATGCTCTTCGCAATTGCAGAATCATGGATCCCCAAAGAATGAATGGTAGGAGGAATGGAAGTGGTGAAGGCCACGAGGATGGCAATGGAAACGGGCATCAGCAAGCCCTACCAGTTTAGGAGCCCCAGGCAGCAGAGCCAGTTGCCCATGCTGAGTTCTAGGCCGCTATTCAGATGCTCGCACAGGCCTTGACCACTCAAGTCAATCAATAGGCTATTGTGTATGTTCCGCAAAATGTCAATACAGCAGCGGCTCGAGTCAGGGCCTTTTTGAGAATGAACCCACTAAAGTTCCTTGGGTCAAAAGTGGATGAGGACCTGCATGAGTTTATTGATGAGATTGTGAAGATCACCCACGTTATAGGGATGAATAGGGTTGAATTTGCAGAGTTGGCATCGTATTAGCTGAAAGGGGTCGCACACATCTGGTTCAGGCAATGGAGAGATAGTAGGGCCACCGGATCAGGCCCAACCACTTGGGAGGAGTTCCACATGGCATTTCTAGATCGGTTCTTCCCTCGGGAGATGAGGGAGTTGAAGGCAGTAGAATTCGTGAATTTGAAGCAGGGGAGGATGACGGTACAAGAGTATGCTCTTGAGTTCACTCTCTTGTCAAAATATGCCCCAGAGTTGGTGGTTGATCAGAAAGCGCGGGTGAGCTGATTTGCTCATAGAGTGGTGGGCTATTTGGAAAAATATTCCAAGATTTCCATGCTTCATCAGGATATGGACTTTCCTCATATAGTGTTGTACGCCCAGCAGATGGAGGCGGATCATGCAAGGGAGAGAGAGGCAAAGAGGGCTCGGACAGATAGCCGTGGGTTTACTCATCAGAGATCCAACGGCGGTCACCACCCTTAGTTTCAGCAGAGGTCACTAGCTCCAGCACCATCATCAGCTAATGTTCCATCCATACCCAACGGTGATCAGAGGAGAAAGGCTTTAGGGTCGAGGGACCAGAGGGGCACGCAGGTAAAGTCGCACCTCTCCGGCCTGCAAAAAGTGCAGCAAGAGTCATGCCTGGGATTGTTTGCTCCGCTCAGATATTTTCTATGGGTGTGGTAGGTTCAGCCATATGCGCCAAGCGTATCCATTTGCTAGACAGGATGATGATAGAGGTCATGCGCAAACTATCAAGACAACAGCAGCTCCAGCACGCTCAGCACCACAGGGAGCCTCTTCTAGTGGGGGTGGCGGATAGCGCCAAAACAGATTATGTGCCCTCGCCTCACGTCAGGAGAAGGAGACTTTACTAGATGTGGTTATTGGTATGTTACGAGTGTTTCACCTTGATGCTTATTCTTTGTTAGATCCAGAGGCTACCTTGTCTTTGTTGACACCTTATATTGCTAGTAGCTTTGGAGCTAGTCCCGAAACCCTGTCAGAGCCATTTTTAGTTTCTACCCCTATTGGTGATTCGGTTGAATCTAAGCAGGTGTATAGACGATGTACGGTCACTATATTGCATAAGGTCACCTCCACAGACCTTGTAAAGTTAGCCATGACTAACTTTGACATTAATCTTGGCATGGACTGGTTGTATGCATTTTATGCTTCCGTTAATTGTAGAACCCATGTGGTGGAGTTCCGCTTTCTGGGTGAGGCAGTCTTGGAATGGAAGGGTAGTTCGGTCGTGCCTGTAGGTCATTTTATTTCCTATCTTAAGGCCAGGAAGATGATCACCAAGGGTTGTATGTATCATCTAGTTAGGGTTAAGGATGTTGAGTCTGAGACCTCGACTATTCAGTCAGTTCCGATAGTGCATGAGTACCTAGAAGTATTTCCGAATGATTTACCTGGTGTTCCTCTCGAGAGGGAAATTGATTTTGGTATTAACCTTCTTCCTGACACGCAGCCTATATTTATCCCTCCTTACAAAATGGTTCCAGCTGAGTTAAAGAAGTTGAAGGAGTAGTTGAAAGACCTGTTAGATAAGGGTTTCATCAGGCCAAGTAAATCTCCAAGGGGTGTG
Source organism: Datura wrightii (assembly GCA_035772735.1). Lineage (NCBI taxonomy): Eukaryota > Viridiplantae > Streptophyta > Magnoliopsida > Solanales > Solanaceae > Datura > Datura wrightii. Next base: position 13,669,765 of record JASDFA010000002.1, read on the forward strand.
CCAGTCTTATTTGTCCAAAAGAAGGATGGTTCCCTTCGGATGTGCATTGATTATCGGCAATTGAACAAAGTCACCATCAAGAACAGGTATCCTTTACCCAGGACTGATAATTTATTTGACCAACTTCAGGGTGCCAAGTGCTTCTCAAAGATAGATCTCAAGTCCGGTTATCACCAGCTCAGGGTTCGGGAGAGTGACATCCCGAAGACAGCCTCTAGGATACGGTATGGTCTTTATGAGTTTGTAGTTATGTCTTTTGGACTAATGAATTCTCCTGCAACTTTTATGGACCTGATGAACAGGGTGTTCAAGCCATACCTGGACATGTTCGTGATCGTGTTCATTGATAACATCCTTATATACTCTCAGAGCGAGGAGGAGCATGCCGCTCATTTGAGAGTAGTGCTTCATACTCTCAAGGATCGTTAATTATATGCCAAATTCAGCAACTGTGAGTTTTGGTTGAACTCCGTAGCATTTTTGGGCCATGTGGTATCAAGTGAGGGCATCAAGATGGATTCTCAAAAAATAGAAGCGGTGAAGAATTGGCCTAGACCGGTGAATCCTTCGGATATCCAGAGTTTGTTGGGTTTAGCTGGCTACCATCGAAGCTTTGTCAAGGGTTTTTCAACTTTTGCAGTGCCCTTGACCAAATTGACCCAGAAAAAGGTGAAATTCCAATGGTCGGAGGCTTAGGAGAAGAGCTTCCAGGAGTTGAAAACTCGACTTAACTCAGCACCAGTGTTGACCCTACCCGAGGGTACTAACGGGTTCGTGGTGTATTGTGATGCTTCAAGGATCATACTCGGGTGCGTGTTGATGCAGCACGGGAAATTCATAGCCTATGCCTCCAGACAGCTAAAGGTTCATAAGAAGAATTACCCGACTCATGATCTTGAATTAGCTGCGGTGGTGTTCGCATTGAAGATATGGCAACATTATTTGTATGGGGTTCACGTGGATGTATTTACAGATCATAAGAGCTTATAATATGCGTTCATGCAGAATGACCTCAATCATTGGCGAAGGAGGTGGTTGGAGCTACTCAAAGACTACGATATGAGTGTCTTTTACCATCTGGGTAAGGCTAATGTGGTAGCGGACGCACTTAGTAGGATCTCTATGGAGAGTGTGTCCCATGTGGATGAGGGGAAGAAGGAATTGGTGAGAGATGTACATCGACTTGCAAGGTTGGGAGTTAGGTTGATTGACTCGACCGATAGCGGTGTTATTATGCATGATGAATCAGAATCGTCCTTGGTGACTGATGTAAAATCTAGATAAGATGAGGACCCGATTTTGGTAAAGTTGAAAGAAGCCGTTCAGAATCAGAAGGTGGAGGTCTTCTCCAAAGGGGAAGATGTTGTGCTTTGGTACCAAGGTCGCTTATGTGTTCCGGATGTTGCATGAGGCTCATGGATCCTGATATTCTATCCATCCAGGTGCCGCCAAGATGTACTGTGACTTACGGGAAACCTATTGGTGGAATGGCATGAAGAAGGATATTGCAGAATTCTTAGCCAAGTGACCAAACAGTTAGAAAGTAAAGGTTGAGCATCAAAAGTCGGGAGGTGTACTTTAGGATATCGGCATTCCCACTTGGAAATGGGAAGAAATTAATATGGATTTCATCACAGATTTACCTTGTACTCATTGATAATATGACTCCATTTGGGTTGTGGTAGACAGATTGATGAAGGTTGCACATTTTCTACCAGTTAAGACCACGGGTTTAGCAGAGGATTATGCCAAATTATATATCCGGGAGCTAGTCTGACTGCATGGAGTTCCCTTATCCATCATTTCAGACAAAGGTACCCAATATACCTCTCAGTTTTGGAGGTCATTTCAAAAAAGGCTTGGTACACAGGTTAAGCTCAGCATAGCATTCCACCCGCAAAAGGATGGTCAAGCGGAGCGGACGATTCAGACCCTCGAGGACATGTTGAGGACATGCATGATTGACTTCAAAGGTGGTTGGGATGAGCATTTTCCACTGATCGAGTTTGCCTACAGTAACATCCATCATTCCAATATCCAGATGGCACCGTTCGAGGCTCTTTATGGGCAGAGGTGTAGGTCGCCTATTAGATGGATTGAGGTTGGCGAAGCGGCGATGATAGAACCAGATTTTATTCACGAGGCTATGGAGAAGGTTTAATTGATAAGGGATCGGTTGAAAACTTACTAGAGTCGCCAAAAGTCTTATGCTGATGTGAGAAGAAGAGAATTAGAATTTAAAGTCGATGATATGGTATTTCTGAAGGTGTCGTCCATGAATGGAGTGATGAGGTTTTGAAAGAAAGGGAAACTTAGTCCTTGCTATGTTGGTCCCTACCGAATTGTGAGAAAAGTTGGCAAGGTAGCGTAAGAATTGGAGTTTTCCTCAGAATTAGCTTCTATGTATCCTGTATTCCATGTGTCACTCTTGAAGAAGTGTTTGGATGATCCAGCTCTAGTTGTCCCGGTGGACAGTATTGGTGTGAAAGACAGCCTCAATTATGAGGAGGTTTCGGTCAAAATACTGGATCGTTAGGTTCAATGGCTAAGGAACAAGGAAGTAGCTTCAGTTAAAGTGTTTGGAGGAATCAACATGTTGAAGGATCTACGTGGGAAGCCAAAGAGGATATGATGGCTAGATACCCACAATTATTCTCTACCGGCTCAGTTCTAACTTGAGGTATCAGTTTTTTCCTAAAAACTCTATTTAGTTTTCATGTTCCATTCATGTGATCAAGTTTATTTTATGTATATGGATGTGTATATGAATCATGAAATCAATTCAGCTATATGGTTTGAGTCGAAGATAGTTATTCTGTCAGTTTTTTGATTTAAATTATCAGTATTTGGGTATAATGGTTGCATGTCTTTATTTTCTGTGTGTCTCCAACATTTGAGGACGAATGTTTTCAAGGGGAAGATATCGTAATACCCCGAAAGTGCCTAAGATTAGACCCAGGATTAAAAATGGAAGTTGACCAAAAATTGGGGAAAATTCCATAGGATAGACGACCCAACGGATCATTGGTCCAACCAACAACCCAACAGATCGTTGGTACAACCAACGACCCGTAGGAAGCAGTTGTGAGAAGGACCAGGCCTGGTGACAGTGGAAACAATGAGAAAAGTAACGACTCATTGTTGGGCACAATGAGTCATCATTTTGAGTCGTGGTAAGGACTGGGCTTTAGCATTAGGGAATATAACGGGTCATCCCACGACTCGTCATGATAGGTAACAGGTCGTGGTCACGAGTCGTTATATGGGGATAGGTGTATTTTCCAGTGGACTTAACGGAAAGAAACCACGAGTCGTTGGATGAAGTAACGAGTCGTGGTGAGGCTCGTTGGAAGAACCAGTGTAGGGTCTAAAGGGGGCAAACAACGGATGATGTGACGACCCATTAGATGGAAGGACAGCTCATCCTATCTAGTTGTGGGACCAATCTAAAATCAGGAATGTTGACAGTGCAGATGATGGATGGATACCACGAGTCGTGGTATCCTCCAACGACCCGTTATTTCATCCGTTAGTCCGACAATGCAGATTTTTTAGGGTTTTTCACTAAGGGTATTTTCGTTATTCCTATGCTCTAAGCTCCTAAACTAAGTCGTTTTAAGTTATTTTCTGAGTGTATTAGGATAGGTTAAGCCCTTCTAGACTATTCATTCTCATGCATGCAAGAGTTAGAAAATTTTAGAGGTGATGAAGCTAGTCTTCAAGGTTTGTTCATCAATTTCTTTTGGGCTTTCAAGGAGTGGCAAGAATTGATTTTTCCAAGGTATGTAGGGTTATGAGTGGGTGAGTCCTTTCACACCCATGCCTAATCTCTTTATCTTCTATCACCAAAGAAAATGCCATTATTATCTTATTTACTTTGATTCCAATAAACTAACTACTTTTTAGCTACAAACACAAATAAAATAATTGAACTTAGTGCTCTACTTGATTTTGCTTGACAATTTCATGAAATTCCTATAAAAAATCTATGGGGTTTTTACCCAATGCATGAAAATTTGATTTCTCTACATAGTTTGATCTAATTGAGATACTATTATGAAATTACGAATTATGGACAAGTTTTATGTTGTTTTTCCTTAAAATCATGTTTTAGGGTTTATAAATCAAATTGCCCATTTATGAAAAGTTTATGATGACTGTTCAAGTATTATGAATTATTGATGATGAAAAACATGGTTTCTAGTTACCCATGTTTACAAGCATATTTTTGAATGAATTGAGTATTGTAAAGCATGTTAAAATATTGGGCAATACCCACATGTTGAAGAATGATTTACGAGTTATGAAATCGATCCCATGATTAATCGATTTATGATGTTGGCCAACTTAAGGGGCCTTTGATTATTCGCTAATCATGTTTTAATGGGGATCAATGAATGATAAATGTTTATTTAGCCATGAATCTTAAGGAATGATGTTATTGATTTATACATGTGCCTAACGTGCATGTTTTTGGGAGCCGTGTCTAGCACCGAGCAGCCTGGCATTCAAAGGAATATGCTAGTGTCTCATAACCACGTGCCACCGTGGGTTTATAATGATGCATAACACTGATAATGATTTCCTCTTTCGTGATATCAGATAATGCACATCCCTCGCCTGGCATGCCAGGGGCGACTCTGCCCACTTGAGTGAGATAGTTGGGGTATCATGTAAGGCTCTACCATGATGGTGTCGGTCATGATGAGTCCTCCCATTGTTTCGCATGTTTTATGCATTGTTACATTTATGTTATTTTCTCAAATGATGATTTGATAAAGTTTCTCTTATGATCATGATAATGAATGGTTTGTGAATGATTTAAAAACCTTGAGCCTTATGTTATCTTATGATATTTATGATACGAACATAATGTCCTTCTCTTATGATCATTTATGTTCTTTTATGTATTTTTAAATGTCCGTTTTACTTACCTTGCATACTCGGTACATTCCACGTACTAACTGCATACTCTGTGCTTTATCATTTTATGATACAGGCTCCAATCTTCAGATCCAGCATCGTCATTAGCTTGTTACGGAGTCTCACATCCAGCTTGTTGGTGAGTCCTCATTCTCGAAGGACCATTTGATTAAATATTGATGCTTTCTTTTAGTTTCAGTTGCCGGGTTAGTTGGGGATGTTGTCCCATCAATCCATCTGTTACGTTAGAGGCTTTCAGACTATATGTAGTAATCCGTGATTATGTACTTAGTCCGTACCGATTATCATGCTATGTTATGTTACGTTCATGCTTCCGATATGTTGATGTGTTAAGTATTTCGTTTTGATGATATGAAGTTAGATGAATGTTCATGCCATGGGTCGACTTGGAGTCTCTCGGGGCTCCTTATCCCGTGTTACGATCCGAGTCTATGTTTGGGTCGTGACAAACAATATCTCCTCCTTGGGAACATTCATCCTCGAATGTTGAAAATCATACAGAAGAGCAGAAAAATGCAATCATCATACTCAAATATTGATCATATAAGCTGAAAACTGACGGAATGACTGACTCCAAATTGAACTACATGACTGAACTGAATTCATGAATCATACATACATACATTGACATGAAAGAAACTGGGACACATGAACTGAATATGAAACTGAATAGAGTTCTAGGGCAAAGCTGATACCTCAAGCTGAAATTGAGCCGGAAGAGAACAAATGCGAGTATTTAGCCATCATATCATCTTCGGCTTCCCACGTAGCTCCCTCAACATGCTGATTCCTCCATAAAACTTTAACAGAAGCTACTTTTTTGTTCCTTATCCTTTGAACCTGACGATCCAATATTTCTACCGGAACCTCTTCATAACTGAGACTATCCTTCACACCTACACTCTCCACTGGAACAACTAGAGCTGGATCACCCAAACACTTCTTTAGGAGCGATACATAGAAAACTCAATGGACTGAAGCTAATTATGAGGGAAACTCCAACTCATATGCTACCTTGTCAACTCGTTTCATAATCCAGTATGGGCAACCATAAAGGGGACTCAGTTTTCCTTTCTTTTCGAACCTCATCACTCCCTTCATAGGAGACACCTTCAGAAACACCCAATCATCAACTTGGAACTCAAGTTTTCTCCTCCTCACATTCGCATAGGACTTTTGGCGACTTTGAGTTGTTTTCAACCTGTCCCATATGAGCTGAACTTTCTCCATGGCCTCATGGACTGAATCTGATCCTATCATTGTAGCTTCACCAGCTTCAAACCAACCAATAGGCGATCCACATCTCCGCCCATAGAGAGCCTCAAATGGAGCCATCTGAATTCTAGAATGGTAGTTGTTATTATATACAAACTCGATAAGAGGCAAATGATCATCCCAACTACCCTTGAAGTCAATTACACACGCTTTTAATGTGTCCTCAAGAGTCTGAATAGTCGGTTTCACCTGACCATCGGTTTGCGAATGAAACATTGTGCTAAGTTTAACCTAAGTACCAAGTCCCTTTTGAAATGATCTCCAAAACTGAGAGGTAAACAGAGTACCTCTGTATCATGACTCGAGAGTAGACCGGGACCGTAAACATGGGACAAGGAACCCCAAAAGGCTCCAAGTCGACCCATGGCGTGAGCATATATCTAATTAATTCAAGTAAAGCGGAAGACTTAACATAATAACATAACAGGAATGAAATCATGACACAAGACAAAAAGAAAGACGATACATAATCCACACATGACAGCTGAGTACTACATATAGTATGAAAGCCTCTTGTCATAATCGACGGGTTGATGGGACAATACCCCTAACTAACCCTACAGGACTGAAAACTAAAAGAAACATCAAGTCTGAACATATGGCCCTTGAAATATGAGGATTCACCTAAAAAGGCTGATAGCTAGCTCTGAATGGACTACTAAGGAGGATGAGCCTGAGAGCCGAATCCTGTATCATGGGACGATACAACATAGAAAGTATGCGGGTTAGTACGTGAAATATACCGAGTATGCAGAGTAAGTAAAACGAACATTTAAAATACATAAAGTTCATAGGTGTAGGACAACATGATCATAGTGCTGAAATCATAAAATAAACAAAAGGCTCAACATTTTCAAAACATTCATAACTTGTCGTAATCATAAACATGAGAGAAAAGCATTTAATAGACATGACTTGAGCCAAAGAACATATTCATACATGCATAAAGCATGAGGAACAATGGGAGATTTTTATAACCGGCATACCCCATATTAGCACACATAGAGCCCGACCTATAAACCTAGTAGGGGGTTCTTGTACCTTACCAAGGGTAGAACCATGAAAGGAATGATATCACTCATGAAAGGACCATTACGTAAAAAAGGGACAGTCTAAAGGGAGGTCCCAAACATGACCTCCGGTGGCACATAATTCTGAGATTCGGGGCGTAACCTGGGTCCCGAACCTACTCGGTATTAAATACTACTCCCCAAAATATGAAACGTGCTCATAAAGTAACATACATGACATATATGATCTAGTTAAATCATAATAATCATAAACATGCTTGGAGGTTCGTGAACTAGCCATGAAATCGGGCCCGTGAATCGGGCAAAGTCATAAATCATGAATCATGATTGACATGTGGGCATTGCCCGATATTTAAACATACTTGAAATACTTAATTTGATGGAAATCATGATAAAAAAAACATGGGTAATTGAAAACATGCTTCTAAATCGAAAATTCACATCATACTTGTAAAATCATCATAATCATGAACTCTCATGGATCTCTCATAATTGGGCACCTTAAGTTTAAAACACTAGTACATAAAATAATGATATAAACAATATAAAATCAGCCTATTATTAGAAACCCATAAATTTAGACATACTAGTAACATACCCATGTCGATTTTTGGAGGATTCATGCATTGGGTTAAAACCCCATAAGTATTGAATTGTAGAGTTCATAGATTAGGGAGAATTGGGCATGGGTGTGGATTAAACCACCCATTCAAACCCTGCATACCAGATTTGGAGTTAAATCTCCACACTCCCTTGATTGCCCAAGAGGAAATTGAGGAAGCAAGCCTTGAAATCACCTTGACCACCCCTCTATCACCCTTCTACTACTTTGCTTGCATGAATGAACACTTAGGCTAGTCTTTCCCCTCTTAAACCCACCTTTTTGAGGTTAAAACGACGTAGTTTAGGACCCTAGGACTTAAGAATTACAGAAAATCCTTTACTTAAATCGCAGAATTTTATTGACTGCCAGTCACCACGAGGGACTGGACGACTCGTCACCAGGGTCCACGACTTGTGGCCTTGAGTCGTGAGGTTAACTGCCAAAAATCACCATGGGACCCCACGGAGAACACCATAAATCGTAGTGAGTGACCACGACTCATGGTCACCATCCGTAGCCTACACTGTCCAACTATCCTTACAACATTTCCAGTCCAGGCCACGGGTGACCTCACGAGTCATGTGGCCTGACCACAACTTGTGGTCATGCCCCTGGTGTTCCCCAGACTAGTCCACCTCCCTACTTGACCACGAGTCACTTCACGACTCATGGTCCCTCCTCACGGGTCACCTAACGACCCGTTTTGTGATATGGTGCAGAATTCCAATTTTTCTCTGTTTCAACTCCCGGATTTGATCTTTGGGCTCCCGGGGTATAACAATATCTCCCCCTTGGGAACATTCTTCCTCTAATGTTGAAAACATGCAGCAAAAGCAGAAACATGCAATCACTATATGCAAATACAAATCATTTAAGCTGAAAATTGATGGAATGACTACCTCCGAAAAGAACTACATAGCTGAACTGGATTCACACATCACACACTTTTATCATAACATAAAACAAACTTGCGCACATGAACTGAACATGGAAATTGTTTAGAGTATTAAGGCAAGAACTGATACCTCAAACTGAAACTGAGCCGGTAGGAAACATGTGAGGGTATTTAGCCGTCATATTTGCTTCAGCTTTCCACGTAGCTCATTCAACATACTGATTTCTCCATAACACCTTTACTGAAGCTACTTCTTTGTTCCTTAGCCTCCGAATCTGACGATCCAATATCCCAACCGAAATTTCCTCATGGCTGAGGCTGTCTCTCACACCCACACTTTCCATCGGAACAACTAAAGCCGAATCACCCAAGCACTTTTTCAAGAGCGATACATGAAAGACGGGATGAACTGAAGCTAATTTTGAAGGTAACTCTAACTCATAAGCCACTTTACCCACATGCCTCACAATCTGTATGGGCCAATATTGCGGGGACTGAGTTTCCCTTTCTTTCCAAATCTCATCACTCCCTCCATGGGAGATACCTTCAAAAACACCCAATCATCGACATCAAACTCAAGCTCTCTTCTTCTCATATCCACATAGGACTTTTGGAGACTTTGAGTCATTTTCAGCCTTTCCCTACATCTACGCCCATAGAGGTCCTCAAATGGAGCCATCTGGATACTGGAATGGTAGCTGTTTTTGTAGGCAAACTCAATAAGAGGCAAGTGATCATCCCAACTACCCTTGAAATCGATAACATAGGCTCTCAACATGTCCTCAAGAGTCTAAATAGTCCATTCCACCTGACCATCTATTTGCGGATGGAACGCTGTGCTAAGCTTGGTTTGAGTACCAAGTCCCTTTTGGAAAGATCTCCAGAATTGAGAGGTAAACTGAGTACCTCTATCCGATACGATGGAAAGGGGCACTCCATGCAACCGAACCAACTCCCCAATGTAAAACTTGGCATAATCCTCTGCTGAATCGGTAGTTTTGACTGATAGAAAATGAGCAATCTTGGTCAATCTGTCCACCACAACCCAAATGGAGTCATACTGTCTATGAGTGTGGGGCAAACCCGTTATGAAGTCCATGTTGATATCTTCCTACTTCCAAGTAGGAATACTTATGTCCTGAAGTACACCTCCCAGTTTCTGATGCTCAACCTTTACTTGCTGACAGTTCGGACACTTGGCTACGAATTCTACAATATCCCTCTTCATGCCATTCAACCAATAGATTTCCCGAAACTCATGGTACATCTTGGTAGCACCCAGATGGATAGAATACTTTTGGATCCATTAGCCTCATGAAACACCTAGCTCCTCAAATTGTACACGTCTGGAACACATAAGCGACCCTGGTACTAAGCACACCATCTCCCCCTTTGGAGAAGACCTCTACCTTCTGATTCTAAATAGCTTCTTTCAACTTTACCAATATCGGATCCTCATCTTGTCTAGCTTTCACAACAGTCACCAAAGACGATTCTGATCCACTCTGAACAACAACACCGCCATCAGTCGAGTAAACCACCCTAACTCCCAACCTTGCGAGTCTATGCACCTCCTTCACAAGCTCTTTCTTCCCTTCATCCACATGAGACACACTCTCCATGGAGAGTCTACTAAGTGCATCCACTACCACATTGGCCTTACCTAGGCGGTAAGGACACTCATATTATAGTCCTTAAGTAACTCCAACCACCTCCTTTGCCGATGATTGAGATCTTTCTGCATCAACACATATTGCAAGCTCTTATGGTCCGTGAATACATCCACTTGGACCCCATACAAATAATGTCACCATATCTTCAAGGAGAATACCACTACGGCTAATTCAAGATCATGGGTCGGGTAATTCTTCTCATGAACTTTCAGCTGTCTAGAGGCATATGCTATAACCTTCCCATACTGCATCAACATACACCCAAGTCTGATCCTTGAAGCATCACAATACACTACGAATCCATCAGTACCCTCGGTTAGGGTCAATACCAGTGCTGAAGTGAGTCGAGTCTTCAATTCTTGGAAGCTCTTCTCACAAGCCTCCGACCACTAGAATTTCACCTTCTTTTGGGTCAATTTGGTCAAAGGTGTTGCAATAGATGAGAAGCCCTCAACAAATCTCTGATAGTAATCCACTAAGCCCAAAAAGCTTCTAATATCTGAAGGGTTCACCGGTCTAGGCCAACTCTTCACTGCCTCTATTTTCTAAGAATCCACCTTTATACCTTCACTTGAAACCACGTGACCCGAGAACGCTACTGAATCCAACCAAAAGTCGCACTTGCTGAATTTATCATATAGTTGGCGATCTTTGAGAGTCTAAAGTACTACTCTCAGATGAGCGGCATGCTCCTCCTTGCTCCGAGAGTATATCAAGATGTCATCAATGAACATGTTCACGAACATGTCCAAATATGACTTGAACACCATGTTCATTAGATCCATAAAAGCTGCAGGGGCATTGGTTAGTCCAAAATACATAACAACAAATTCGTAATGACCATACCGAGTCCTAAAAGTGGTTTTCGGGATGTCACTCTCCCGAACCCTGAGCTGGTGATACCCAGACCTAAGATCTATCTTGGAGAAACACCTGGCACCTTGAAGCTGATCAAATAATTCATCAATCGAGGTAAAGGATATCTATTCTTGATGGTGACCTTGTTCAACTGTCTATAGTCAATACACATCCAAAGAGAACCATCCTTCTTCCGGACAAATAGAATTGGTGCACCCCGTGGAGACTTTTTAGGTCTGATGAAACCCTTATCTAACAAGTCTTTCAACTGCTCCTTCAATTCCTTTAGCTTGGTTGGAGCCATCCTGTAGGGAGGAATAGATATGGGTTGAGTGTCAGGTAGGAGGTTGATCCCAAAATCAATCTCCCTCTGGGGAGGAACACCCAGTAGATCGTCTGGAAATACCTCAAGGTACTCACATACCACAGGGACTGACTGGATAGTTGGGGTCTCGGACGTAGCATCCTTAACCCTAACTAGGTGGTAAATACAACTCTTAAAAATCATTTTTTTGGCCTTGATATAGGAGATAAAGAGACCTATAGGCACGACTGAGCTACTCTTCCATTCTAAGGCTGGCTCACACGAAAAATGGAACTCCACCACACGGGTTCTACAATTAACAGAAGCATAAAATACAAACAACCAATCCATGCCCAAAATGATGTCAAAGTCAGTCATAGCTAACTCTACTAAGTTTGTGGAGGTGACCTTATGCAATACTATAATGGGGCAACCTCTATACATCTGCATGGCTACAACTGAATCACCAACTGGAGTATAAAATGAGAATGATTCTGCTAGAATTTTAGGGCTAACTCTAAAGCTACTAGCAATGTAAGGTGTCACAAAAGACAAGGTGGCTCCTGGATCTAACAAGGAATAAGCATCAATATGGAAGACTTGCAACATACCCCTAACCACATCGGAGGAAGTCTCCTACTCCTATCAAGAGGCAAGTGCATAAAACCTGCTCTGGCGCTGGCCGCTAGATGAACTAGTCGAAGCACCCTGCTGGGAAGGATGTGCCACTAGAGATGCTGAGCTAGTAGCTGGGGTACGGGCTCCACCACCCCCTGACCTGGCTGAAGGACAATCCCTAAGTCCATTTTTGGGTCTGCCACACCCGAAACAAGCATTTGAGCCCACTAAACACCTCCCTGGGTGATTCTTGACACTACTTGCACAGGCTGGGAAAGTATGCTCTGTCCGCATGCTACTCTGACTCCACGAACCTGATGCCCTACCCCTCTGATCATCTCAAGGCCTGGATGGTGTACTAGTTGATGATGGTGCTAGTGCAACAGACCTGTGCTGAGACTGCTGGTGATGCCCACCGCTTGGCCTAAGCTAAAAGAACCTATAGCTGTCAATCCTGGCCCTCTTGGCCTCTCTCTCCCTCATAAGAGTTGCCTCCATCTACTGGGCATATAAGACTATCTGGGGGTAGTCCATGTCTCTGGTGAAGCATAGCTGTCCTGCAATCCTTGTGTAGATACTCTGCCACCCCGTGGACAAACCTGCTCACTCGCGCCCTCTGGTCAACCACTAACTCTGGGGCGTATTTTGACAAGTGAGTGAACTCAAGTGAATACTCCAGCACTGTCATCTTTACCTGCTTAAGGTTCACGAACTCGGCTGCCATCAACTCCCTCATCTCCCGCGGGAAAAACCTATCAAGGAAGGCCATATGAAACTCATTCCAATTGATAGGGCCCACTCCCACTGCCCTACTGTCTTTCCATTACTTGTACCAAATATGAGCAACCCCCTTTAGCTGATAGGAGGCCAAGTCAACACTCTCACCACTTGCCACCCCCATGACCTGCGTGACCTTCAAGATCCCCTCAATGAACTCATATGGATCCTTGTCCACTGTCGACCCCGTGAACTCAAGAGGGTTCATCTTCAAGAAATCCCTTACTCTAGTTGCCACCGCATTCCCATTTAGAGGGTAATGCGCCACTATCTGGTTATGAACCTGGGAAGCCATGGTTTGTGCCAGCATCTGAATTGCTGCACTAAACTCAGTGTGGGCAGCTGGCTTCGGGGCATACTCCTCGTGAACAGGTGGGGCGTGCTGATGCCCGTCAACATTAACACCATCGTGGTCATTTCCATTTCCATTTCTTCTAACATTCACTCTGCGTGGAGGAATGATTCTACAATGAGAATAACACGAATTAGAAGGATAGAAAGACTTTTCATTGCACGACATAGATCATGAAAGAAGGGAACATTTCCTAAACGTCTAGTAGCCTCTTCATCATAAGTGTGGGGAGCTTCACACCCATGAAAAAGACTCTACTTAACATAGCCTTCAGAAACCCTAGGACACTTTAAACCTATGGCTCTAATTCCAAGTTTGTCACGACCCAAGAGTAAACCTGGACCGTAAACAAGGGACAAGGAGCCCCGAAAGGCTCCAAGTCGACCCATGGTATGAGCATACATCTAATTCATTCAAGTAAAGCAAAAGACTTAACATAATAACATAACAGGAATGAAATCATGACACAAGAAAGAAAGAAAGACGATACATAATCCACACATGACAACTGAGTACTACATATAGTCTGAAAGCCTCTTGTCATAATCGACGGGTTGATGGGACAATACCCCTAACTAATCCTACAGGACTGAAAACTAAAAGAAACATCAAGTCTGAACATATGGACCTTGAAATATGAGGATTCACCTAAAAGGCTGATAGCTAGCTCTGAATAGACTACTAAGGAGAATGAGCCTGAGAGCCGGATCCTGTATCATGAGACGATAAAACAAAGAAAGTATGCGGGTTAGTACGTGAAATGTACCGAGTATGCAGAGTAAGTAAAACGAACATTTAAAATACATAAAGTTCATAGGTGTAGGACAACATGATCATAATGCTAAAATCATAAAATAAACATAAGGCTCAACGTTTTCAAAACATTCATAACTTGTCGTAATCATAAACATGAGAGAAAAGCATTTAATATACATGACTTGAGCCAAAGAACATATTCATACATGCATAAAGCATGAGGAATAGTGGAAGATTCTTATAACCGACATACCCCATATGAGCACATATAGAGCCCGACCTGTAAACCTAGTAGGGGGTTCTTTGTACCTTGCCAAGGGTAGAACCATGAAAGGCGCGATATCACTCATGAAAGGCCCATTAGGGAAAAAAGAGACAGTCTCAAGGAAGGTCCAAAACATGACCTACGGTGGCACGTAGTTTTGAGATTCAAGGCGTAACCTGGGCCCTGAACCTACTCGGTGTTAAATAATACTCCCAAAACATGCAATGTGCTCATAAAGTAACATACATGACATACATGAGCTAGTTAAATCATAATAATCATAAACATGCTTGGAGGTTCATGAACTAGCCATGAAATTGGGCCCGTGAGTCGGCCAAAGTCACAAATCATGAATCATGCTTGACATATGGGCATTGCCCGGTTTTTAAACAAACTTGTAATACTCAATTTGATGGAAATCGTGATCGTAAAAACATGGGTAATTGAAAACATTCTTCTAAATTGAAAATTCACATCATACTTGTAAAATCATCATAATCAAGAACTCTGATGGATATCTAATAATTGGGCACCTTAATTTTAAAACACTAGTATACAAAATAATGATTTAAAAATATATAAAATCAGCCCATTATTCGAAACGCATCAATTTAGACATACTAGTAACATACCCATATCGATTTCTTGAGGATTCATGCATTGGATTAAAACCCCATAAGAATTGAATTGTATAGTTCATAGATTAGGGAGAATTGGAAATGGGTGTGGATTAAACCACCCATTCAAACCCTACATACCTGATTTGGTGTTAAATCTCTGCATTCCCTTGATTGCCCAAGAAGAAATTGAGGAAGCAAGCCTTGAAATCACCTTGATCACCCCCTCTATCACCCTTCTACTCCTTTGCATGCAGGAATGAACAATTAGGCTAGTCTTTCCCATCTTAAACCCACATTTATGAGTTTAAACTGACGTAGTTTAGGACCCTAGGACTTAGAAATTACAAAAAATCCCTAACTTAAATCGCAGAATTTGCTGACTGCTAGTCCCCACGAGGGACTGGACGACTCGTCACCAGGGCACACTACTCGAGGCCTTGAGTCGTGAGGTACACTGCCAAAAATCACCATGGCACCCCACGAAGGACACCATAAATCGTGGTAAGTGACCACGACTTGTGGTCACCATCCATAGCCTACACTACCCAACTATCCTTGCAACATTTCTAGTCAAGGCCACGGGTGACCACACGAGTCGTGTGGGCTGACCATGACTCATGATCATGCTCGTGGTGTCCCCATGGGTCACCTAATGACCCATTCTATGATCTGGTGCAGAATTCCAATTTTTCTCCAATTCAACTCCCGAGTCTGATTTTTGGGCTTTCGGGGTATAACACTCTGTCTGATATGATGGATAAGGGCACTCCATGCAACTGAACTAGCTCTTGGATGTATAGTTTGGCATAATCCTCCGCTGAATCAATAGTTTTGACCGGTAATCCCATAGAGATGATATCTTTGGCCTGTAAATTTAATGAATGAATATTACCTCAAATGAGTTGCTTTAGTCAATCTATCTACAACAACCCAAATGGAGTCATATTGCCGATGAGTGCGAGGCAACCCTATGATGAAGTCCATATTGATCTCCTCCCACTTCCAAGTAGGAATACTGATATCTTGAAGCACACCTCTCGGTCTTTGATGCTCAACCTTCACCTGCTAACAATTGGGACACTTAGCCACAAATTCTACTATGTCCTTCTTCATTCCATTCCACCAATAGACTTTCTGTAGGTCACGATACATCTTGGTGGCACCTGGATGTATGGAATATTTGGAACCATGAGCCTCGTGCGACATTCGATCTCTCAAATCACCAATATCCTTAATGCACAGACGACCCTAATATCGAAGCACACCATCTCCCCCTTTGAAGAAGACCTCTATCTTCTGATTCTAAACGACTTCCTTTAACTTTATCTAAATAGGATCCTTGTCTTGTGTAGCTTTTGCATCAGTCACAAAGGATGATTCTGATCCGTTCTGAATAACGACACCACCATCCATCGAGTCAACAAGACAAACTCCTACAATTCATGCTAAGAATTTTAAAGTCCTGAACCTCTGATTTTCACCTTTTATGCTTAAGCTCATGCCAAATATGCAAAATGTTCAAATCTACCCGAAACTCATCCGGAATCCCCCGATCACAACCCAAATACGCAATTCAATCATAAAACCCATTTCGGACCGATTGGAATCATCAAATTACCCATATATGGTTGTTTTGATCGGAAGTTGGCCGTGGTCAAACTTAGCCTCCTCAAAGCTCATAATTTTAACTAGGTTCAAATCACTCACGAATCACCTCGGGATCCATGCAAACTACCCAACTAATTTATAAATCACCATCTGGAACTAACAGAGCTTTTAGAATCCAAATTTGAGATGGGTGGTATGTAGACCTGATAGTTGGAGCACGGGCTCCACCATCACCCTGTATAATGGAAGGGCAATCCTCGAGTTTGTGTCTGGGCTTACCGCACCCGAAATAAGCATCCTTGCCAATCAAACACCTTTCCAGGTGGTTTCTACCACACCTTTGGCAAGTTATCCAACTAGACTGGGCTGCTGAAGGGGTGGCTGGGGCACGGCCTCTCTGGCCCTCTCGTTTGGCTGAAGGGCAATCTCTGTTTTTATGACCGGGCTGGCCACAATAGAAGCAAACATTTGATCCTTCCAAGCACCTTCCTAGGTTGTTATTCTCTCATCTTCGGCAAACTGGGTAAGTAATCTCCCTCACTAGGGGCTTGTATCCCCAAACTTGAGCTAGAGACCTCTGACGGGGTTGAGAGCGATTCCCACTACTCGACCCTTGCTGGGAACTCTCCAAGTCTTCGGTCCTAGGACTTTTGTTCTCCCTCTTTTCAATCTTATGCTCTTCACCCATATTTGAATCACCAAACTTAGACGGGCTCCTCTTCGCGAGTCCTTAAACCCTAGTAGCTGTCGCCTCTTCGGTAGGGTTCACTGATGTGATATTCTGCTGGTTAGGCTAGGCATCATGGCCCGTATCAACACTCTAAGGGAGGCTTCGAGTTCCTCATTCGTAATTTGCATGGGACCATTGGAGTTGGTGGGGCTAGCTGACTCCTATTGTTTTTCTGGGAAGACATGTTTATGCACACGTGTATAGCATGACTTAGAGAAAGGAAGAGAGTCGAACTCATAGCATGATATAGAGTCATGAAAGAAGGGAACATTTCCTAAACGTCTTGTAGCCTCTTCGTCATAAGTGTGGCGTGCTTCACACCCATGAAAAACACTCTACTTAATGCGGCTTTCAGACATCCTAGGTCACTTCAAAACTTATTGCTTTGATACCAAGTTAGTCATGACCCGAACATAGGCCCGAAACAAGACACGAGACAAGGAGCCCCGAGAGACTCCAAGTCGACCCATGGCATGAACATACATCTAACTACATTAGTAAAAGAGGAATATTTATCATACTAAACATAGCGGAAGTCTAAACATAACATAACATCAGCACTAAAATTTACATCATACATGACAAGCTGATTGCTACACAAAGTCTGAGAGCCTCTAACATATCTGATGGGTTGATGGGACAACACCCCCAACTAACCCAAGAAGTCTGACTCTGAAAGGCATAATACAACTGATAAGATAGGACCCTCTCAAGATGAGGACTCACCAAAAGCTACTGATAATAGCTAACTCCAGAGATTTGACTAGTGGGATTGAGCCTGGATGTTGGAGCCTATATCATAGGACGATACAGCATAAAGTATGCAGTCAGTACGTGGAATATACCGATTATGCAAGGTAAGTAAAATGGACAGTTAAAGTATATAAAAGTTCATAGGAGTAGGAAAACATGATCATAACGTAAATATCATAATGTAAACATAAGGCCTAAGGTTTTCAAACATTCGTAAATCATTCATAATCATAAGCATAAGAGAAAAGATTTATTAAACATAACTTGAGCCAAAGTGCATAAATATAACCATGCATAAATCATGAGGATCAATGGGAGGACTCGTCATAAGCGACACCATCATGGTAGAGCCTTACATGATGCCCCAACACTCAAGTGGGCAGAGTCATCCCAGGCTTGCCAAGAAAGGGACGTGGAGTATGTGATATCACAAAGAGGGGATCCATTAATATTGAAATATATATAAATAAACCTACGGTGGCACATAGTTCTGAGACACCAGCGTAGTTCTTTGAATGTCGAGCTACTCGGTGCTAGACACTGCTACCAAAAACATGCACATTACGCTCGTATAATAACTGTAAAATTATTCATGAAGTTTATGGCTAAATAAATAACATCATCATTGATCCACATTTAAAATACATGTTTATCCATGAACAAGGGCCCATGAATTGGCCAAGAGTCATAAATCCGCAAATCATGAAATCCATGCATACTTGTAAACATGTGTAAACTTGACATTTCATAAATTCATGATAAGTATTTGATAGAAATCATATTATAAATCATAAATCATAAATCATTATGGATTAATGAACATCAAGATTGAAGTGCAATCATAACTTGAACTTTCAAGATATATACATAATTGGGCATAGTTTGTAGGAATTTAAATTTAAATAGAGAAAAAATTTTCCCATGATTCATAAAACGTCAATTTATATATGAGAAGGATTAACCCATAGATAGATAATAAGGATTTCATAAGAATTGGGGTAAAACCCTGTAGAATTATCAATAGAATTTCATGAATTAAAGAAGAATTAGGCATGTGTTGAACAATTTCACCCATTCATAACCCTGCAAACCTGAGAAGAACTGATTCTACCACTCCCTTGATTTCCCAATGAAGAATTGATGAAAAACTTGAAGGACTAGGCTTGATCACCTCTTCAAAACCTCTAAACTTGCATGCATGAATAGAAATAGCTTAGAATGAACTTACCCCTATTAAAACTCTCTATTCATTGCTTAAAATGACGTAGTTTAGGCCTTAAGATCATAGGAATTACGGATAAGCCTTTACTAAATTCGCAGAGTAAAATAGACTGGCAGTCCCAATGAGGGACTGGACGAAACGTTACCTCTGACCATGATTCGTTGCCACAGTCATTAAGTGCACTACCAAAGATTTACCTTGAACTCACCATGGGGAACATCACAAATCGTTACTGGTGACCAGGAATCGTGGTCACTACTCGTCCTCTACACTGCTAGAATACTAGGGGGGTTCACCACAAGTGACACCACGACTCATGGTTCTTCCCAACGAGTCGTGGTGGGGACCTGTTAAGTGCATTATCTGATACCTCCTCTTCCATTAGACAACCCTAACCACAGGTGACCTAATGGCCCGTGGGGCTGACCACGACTCGTGGTCAACCCATGGTCACCCCAACTTGAAAATTTTCAACAAGTCAAACCTCCTCACCATGAGTCATTTAACGACTCGTGGTCATCCTGACGGGTCACAAGATGACTCATTCTATGACCTGGTGTAAGAGATTCTATTTTCTCCATTTTAACTCTCAGGTCTGATCTTGGGGATTTCGGGGTATAATAGCCAAGCTTGGTGGGATCCATAGAAAGTGGTGTTTCATACTATTACCCACTAGTGGGCCAACCTACTTCACCTGGGGTGATGATGGAAATGCATGTTGTCTATCCCTCAATGTACGTCCAACCTCTATCACCACCGTCACAGGCGTGGCAGTCCTTTTGGCAGGCTTCTGATGATAATTTCTATGCTAGTGGAGGCAACAGTGGACATAGTAATCTTGATGGTCGAAAGTAACTTTGTCATTTCCTTAAGATCTTGATAAGTTAGGGTTATAAAAATAAAATTTGTCAAGTCTTGATTTCTTTCATATTTTTCATTAAAGATGGTAAGTTTCTTCTTATTTTTAAGAAGTTTAGACTGGATAATTTTGTTGAAATTGTAGTTTTTGTTTTTTTTAATCAAAGTCTATGATATAGTAGCTACAAATATTTTTTCTTTTTATATGTTTGTCATCTTGCATTTAGGAAAATTTTAACTAAATTTTATGCATTCTCTCTTTACTTATAAAAAATAAATCTTTTCTGCAATCTTTCATTGATTCTGCAACATGGATTTCAGAGTATTGTTTGATACTCTATACTAAAAAGAAGTTCATGATTGATTCTTATCATTGTATAGTCAGACCTCTTTATAGTGGCAGTGTTTGTCTGAAAATTTTATAGCTAAAATAATGAGGTATTGTTATATATGTATATTGACATTTGATGTTTAGATCTCATTTAGTTGTTATAGATAAAAGTAAGCAAATATTTAATTTAATAATTTTATGTACAAAAAATAAGGATTGTGTTTGTTAACCAATTTAATCAAAAAAAATAGAAAGAGAATGAATGTAAAAAAGCAAACACATTAGTCTATCCTCGCGAAGATACGACCATAACTGGTGGATATTGTTTCGATATAGTTTTTTTACATTTGTTTTGAAATTTATCATGTGCTTGATACTAATGATGATTATCACAAATACTTTAGTATTTATTTTTACACATAATATATTTCTTATAAAAAATTATTATATAATATTTGAGTATGATTGTTATAGAGGGTTAATTTTACAAAGAGTATCCTACTAATTGAATGTCGTTGTTGTTACAGGTAGAATATTATTACAGAGAAGTAAAATATAATATAAAAAATTGGTTATAGAGAAAATCAGACCGTTATAGTGAAATACTGTTATGAAAAATAGTTGTTATAATGAGGTTTGACTATAAAAAACTAGAAGCTCATCTATATATTTTTTGAAACCGTGTCCCTAGGGGTTTTCCCACTTTGAATTCTCAATGAAGTTAGAGTAAAAAAAATATTTACCCTCTTATGATTCATTTTAGGTGTAATTGAGAGCCGTTGTGGGATTATCGAAAATAGTCTCTATACTCCACAAAGATAGGGGTAAGATTTGCATTCTATTCTCTCATGACTTCTGCATGCAGGATTACAATGGATTTCTTGTTATTATTGTTGAGCGGAAGTTATATTTGAGTTTCAGATAACAAATCATTTTACTTAATTAAAATCCTAATATGGTAATGAAAATTTTGAAGTGACTTTTCCGCCATCCTTGTGCTATCTTTCTCTGATGATCAACTTTTCATTATAACAACCTTTATCCATTGCCCTATTTATTCTATCCCTCTCATCCCTATTTGTTAATCTGTTTGCTTTCATGTTATTTCACTCATTTGTGGAATGTATTGATTTGTTTGGTATAATGTTGACATCTTAGTTCTTACTCCACTGTTATCTATTTATGGATTGTAATTTCTTGATGTTGTTGTTCTTGCGAGACTAGCAACTAAGTTATTAATTTAGTATTTTTTTTATGGTTTCTTAATATGATTCTATTTGAGGATGCAAGACACTAATTTCTCATTCTTATGATTCAATTATTTATTATTTATAATAATTTGTTTATTTGATCTTATTACAGTTAAAGATCATGTTTGCTGCTGATTTGGATGCTTTGTGGCATAACAGAAGCTATTAGTTACTATTGCTACTGGTCCTCTCATATGTAAATATACTTTATTGGTGTTGTCCATGAATGTTGGCATAATTGTAATGACTTGAATCCTTTTAGTCATTTTGTTTGTATAATACTTTGTGTAGTCTATCATGATGCTTATGGAGTTCTGATTTTCAAGGTTATGATAAATTGACCTTTATGTTTGCATAACATTTGTGTTATATTACTTTAATCAGTTCTCTTCTTGTCTTTTAGTTTTTTGACTGTTAGTCAGTCCTATTCCTGTCTTTTAGTGTCTTGACTACTGCCCCACGCTTTAGTGGTACGATGGAGCCACCAAGGCTTATGGCTATGATAGAAGTAAATATAGCGGGGCATCCAAGAGTTTGATGTAGTGTTCAATGATGTAGGTGTAATAGCTAGGGTAATTACGATTCCATCAATTTCATCATTTATGCAATCTCAAAATAACAAAATTATAACAAAGTTTTTGCAAGGCTTGGATGACAATTATCTAATTTGGTATATTAAAATCACATTGACATAGAAAAACCACTGAATCATAACCATAAGTTCCCTATAATACATACTTTCAGTTTCATAAATGCAAAACAATTAATGAGTTTCTCCATTGTTATACCTATGATATGTTAAGAAAAGTGAGAATGTTGGTTATGACCCGTTGTTTGACCTAACCATTTTGACTAAAGCAAACTTTGAGAAGGTTGGGTCTTCCCTCTATAATTAGTTTGAACTATTTTGATTCACTCAAATTTGGCTCAACTAGCCCATTTGCTGCTACCTCTACAGCCATCTGTAATTCTTGATCATATGTCATGATAACTACTTGTGGTATATTACATTATTAAATTTTTGAGGAAATGAAAAATCCATTTGTTCCTTCTCTTTCTTACATGTCTTGTCTGCTTATGTCATTTCTTAGTGAAAGTAAAGAGATACTCCTTCCGTTTCAAGTTGTTTGTTTGGCTTTCACTTGATACAGAGTTTAGTAAAGAAGACTTTTTAATCTTGTAGTCTTAAACTAAAGATATATATGCAGAATGTACCAAAATGTCTTTAATCTTGTGGTCTTAAACATGTTATGTAAAAAAATTAAAATTAGAGAGATGCTAAAAGGGGAAAGAGACAATCTTTTTGAAACAGACTAAAAAGGAAAGTATGACAAACAAACTGAAATGAAGGGAGTAGTAGTTTTAATATTAAGCAGTGTAGGAGGTTTTACATAAGATAATATTTTGTTGGTTAAGTGATCAGACAATCAGAAAAGGACCATAGAAAGACTACAAGTTGTAACTATTAGTTTTAGTCTAATTTTTATTTTTAGGACAGTATCACAGTGCTAACTCCATTGTCACTACGTTCGTTGAAAAAGTTATGTTAAATGAAAACTAAGGACTTCATTTATAGTAATTTCAATTTGATATTCACACACACACACAAAAAAAGCAAAAGTTAGAAGATGGTTATATGAATATTAGTATTTGAATCTTTACAAAAAAAAAAAATCAAAATCTTTAACAATAAATATTTTCCATGTTTACTTGCTTTCTTTTAGTAAAAAAATCAAAGTTCATTAAATTTGACATATATTTTAGTAATTGAGAATGCATTTGTTCTTTCTTTTCCTTAGAACTCTTGTCTGCTTCTGTCATTTCTCGATGAATGTAAAGAGATAGTAGTTCAAATATTCAACAGTGTAGGAGATTTAACAAATACAATATTATCTCATTTGATGATTTGTCATGACCCGAACATAGGCTCGGATCGGGACAAGGTTCAAAGAACCTCGAGAGGCTCCAAATCTACATATGGCATGAACATAACATCTACTATAAGAAAATATTAATAAAATAAAATGTGCTTAAACGGAAGTCTGCATTCATATCAATCTAAAATAGAGTCAATAATACATAATGCCTGAAAAGCCTCTAACATAACTGATGAGCTGATGGTACAACATCCCCAAATAGCTCGACAAAATAAAGTCTGTAATTGAAATAACATGACTATAGATAACTGAATGTCCTCGGAGGATGAGGAATCACCAACCCTGGCTGAGAGATGCTAACTCTGAGGACCTGGCTAATGGTGGGACTGAACCTGAATGTCCGAGCCTGTATCATAAAATGATACATCGTAGAGTAAGCGGTCAGTACTTAGAATGTACTGAGTATGAAAGGTAAGTAAAAATGGACAGTTAAAATACATAAGAGTGTATACGAGTAGAACAACATGATCATGAAGTAAATATCATAATGTAAACATAATGGCTCAAGGTTTTCAAACCATTCATAATCCAATCATAATAATAGTCATAAGAGAAAACTTTATAAAACATAACTTGAGTCAAAGTAACATAAACATAACCATGCATAAGTCATGAGGAACAATGGGAGGACTCATCTTAACCGACACTATAATGATAGAGCTTACATGATACCCCACTATTTTGCCCAAGTGGTCAGGATCGCCTCCGGCTTTCCAGGCAAAGGGACGTGTAGTATGGTGATATCACAGGGATCCAATAATATTTATATATATATACATATATATATACACCTACGATGGTACATAGTTCTGAGATCATGGGATTTACCTGAATGTCGGGTCTACTCGGTGCTAGACATTGCTCCCAAAAACATGCACGTGAGGGCTTGTGTAGTAATCATGAAATCATTCATGTAGTTCATGGCCAAATAAATAATAACATAATGGATCCCACTTGAAATACATTATTAGCCATGAATAAGGGCCCATGAGGTGTCCAAGAGTCATAAATCCATAAATAATGAAAACCATGCATACTTGTAAAAATTTATATACTTGATATTCATAAATCCATGAAGATTACTTGAAGATAAATCATAATATGAATCATAAATCATAATATAGACTTAGTAAGATCAAAATCATAATAGAATCATAACTTGACTTTTCATGAAACTTACATAATTGGGTATAATTTAATTAAAATTTGAAAATATAAATTAATAATCAAATAAGGTATAAAATCTGCCCATAGATCATATAAAACATGATTTGATACATGAAAGGAATTGACCCATAGATAGATCATAGAGAATTTCACAAAATTAGAGATAAACCCCAATAGATCATGAACTTAAATCTAGAATTGGAATTCATGGAGTTGACAAGAATTTAGAGCATGAGAGTGAAAGGAACTCTCATTCATAGCCTCACATACTTGGATTGATGATCCCTTGACTTTCGTTGAAGAGTCCAAGAAGATTTGAAGAGGTTGAAGAAGAACCCTAGCTCCTTTCTTGATAGAAATCCAACTATTGATCTTTTGGAGAGGGTGAGAATTTAGGCTAGGTTAATCCCTTAAGGAAGCCCAATACAACGTCATTTAGGAGTTAGAAGCATAGAAGTTTATCAAAATACCCCCAAACTATCAAAAAAAGACCTGGAACTGGCAGTTCCAATGACCAACAGAACGGGTCGTTGGTTGCTAGGATGGCCCGTTTTGAGGTTCATTGTTTGCCTGATGCCGCTTCACTAAACTGCTCATAACTATTTCCTTTGAACTCCAATTGATACAAAGTTAGATGCGTTAGAAACAAGACTCCAAGAGATTCAATTTGAGGTGTTGAATCACCCAAAAACATTTTGTAAAATGGGAGTTATGATCGTTTGCAGTTGACCCTTGGAAGAACTTATACGAACACTCAACCGGTAAGGAGGCTCTCAACTCAACTTTGTGCTAGAGGTTCCTTATGACCTTGCTTTGCATGTAATGCACTTCTTATACTTAGGAATTGATATTAACACCTTGTTTCCATAAATTAATTGGGCTTGGGTCTATCCATATACCTAGAACGATTCCAAACTTAGCCCGAAATTTTCAACAAACTAGTAGAACCAACGACCCATCCAATGGGCCGTGGTAACAAACAACGGACCATTGGTTTTCTCCATTCTTCCTTCAAAATTCTCTCAATCTACTTAAATGACCACAAACAACAACCAATTCAATCAAGTCACGATCCATACAATTCCCTCATGGGTTCTGGCCGAATTTCTGATAGCCCTCTGGTCATGTAACAACAAGCACCTTCAATGACCTATTGGACCCTACAACAACCCGTACTGAGGTTTGTTGTTTCATTCTGGTATTATTTTCCTGTTGTAAGCCTCACGTCTGACCTAAGGAACTTCTGGGGTATTACATCATCTCCCCCTTGGGAACATTCATCCTCAAATGTGGGTTAAACATACTGGAAGGCAGGGAAAAGAAATTGCAATCCCATATCGAACATCTAAAGCTGAAAGCTGATGGAGTGACTAACTCCAGACTTATACACGTGGCTGAAATGATTTCATGAATCATACATACATGCTAAAACATGAAAGGAACTGAGATAAATAAACTAGACATGAAACTGAATAAAGTACTAAGGAGGAAACTGATACCTCAAGCTGGAACTGAGATGGAACGGAAAAGATACGGGTTCTTAGCCATTATATTTGCTTTGGCCTCCCACATAGATCCCTCAATAAGATGATTTTTCCACATAACCTTCACTGAGGCTACTTCCTTAGTTCTCAACTTATGAACCTAATGATCAAGGACCTTGACTGGTAATTTCTCATAGGTAAGGTTGTCCTTCACCCCAATGTCCTCTACCGAAACCACAAAAGATGGATCTCTGATGCATTTCTTCAACAAGGACACATGAAACACCTGATGCACCGAAGCTAACTCCGCTGGTAGCTCCAACTCATAGGTCACCTTGACAACATGCCTCACAACCCTATATGGCCAAACATACTGGGGACTAAGCTTCCCCTTCTTTCCGAACCTCAAAGAATCAAGAAATCTCTACTTGCCTTAAAATGAAGTTCAAGCATTAAATTATGAATTTACCATTTCATAACCCTTCTGAATGATCAAAATCTAGTGAAATACGTATTTTACATAAGAAAATAAAATCATGGACATCCATATTGATATACTTCTATTCCGGGCCCAAAAAGTCAACCCTGAACCCGCAAGGGCAAAACTGAAATTTTATTTGAAAATCATTAATGTAAAGAACTCAAATATGAAATTTCATCCAAAATGGAGCTGAAATCGACTTTGAATTTATGAAAATACGGTTTCTAAATGTTAGACTCAAAATCCTCAATTTTCTCTAATAAATTCATGGAAAAAATAAAAAACCAACTGAAGAAATCATGTAGAAATACCAAAATAAAAATTAGATACTTACCCCCTCGTTAAATAGAAAAGAATTTCGAAAAAATCACTCAATTTTGAGCTCTAGAACACCAAATATACTCAGAATATCAAATAAACACAGTCTATGAAAAAATACACTGTTGAGGTCATATAGGGCTGCACCAGCAACTTTAATTTTTACTAAAATGGTCATAACTTCATCATACGAACTCGAAATGCGATGATTCTTTTTCCTATAATTTCTAAATAATGATAAGGACCTACTCATTCAATCGAAACTCCATTTGGTACTCGTTTTCCCCGTCAGATATCATTTTTGCTCATTTAAAAATTATTTTATCTTTTGCAATAAAAATCCGATCTTAACTTATTGAAATTGCACGAAATTTTTCAAATAAATCCTATAATTCATGCTAAGAATTTTGAAAGTCTCAGAATAATTTTTTGATCTCCAATACTAAAAATGAACCTCTAAGTTGTCACATTTTATGCTTAAAATCATGCTAAAACACACAAAACATTCAAATCCACCTGAAACTCATCCGAAATCCTCCAATCACAAACGAAATATGCAATTCAATCGTAAAACACATTTTGGACCTGGTTAAATCATTGATATAAGGTCGTTTTGATTGAAAGTTGACTGTGGTCAAACTTAGCTTCCTTAAAGCTCATAAATTCAGCCAAAGGTTCAAATCACTCCCGAACACCTTGGGATCCATGCAAACTACCCAACTAAGTCATAAATCATCATCTGAGACTAACAGAGCTTTCAGAATCCAAATTCCAGCTCGTTAACCTAAAATGTTGATTTTAGTCAAACGTAACAAACTTCAAACCTTCCAAAAATCGAAAATCTTATCCAATCTTTATTGGATCATCTCAGGAATTATGTCATCCATCTCTGCAAATCATAAATAAGAAAATAAAGATGCGGAAAGGTTCAACCTAGGAAAATGGGTCAAAAATCACAAAACAACCATATGGGTTGTTACACTTCCAAGCTTGGCTAATAACTGCGCTTCCTGAACTTCTACATACCTGACACCTATGGCAAGGACAGAGAGTTATCCTGGACGTACACATTTTAACCATCATTTCCATAATGGGGGAAACATTCATAGGGCTTAGAGTATGGAGATTATGAACATGAATCATTCAAGAAATCTAAGCAGGGCATATACTTGATACAACACGATCTTATGAGACGATAAGGCAAATCTTATTGATCGAGTCCATAGAGCTGAGCATGCTAAGAGACATGAGTTTACATACATAACGAGGGTCATGACATAAATCTAAGATTTATGGAAGCATGGAAGAAGACTGGAATCACCATCTGATGTAGTTACTTCTCATTCTATGAATTTGAGTACGAATACACATAAGGAGTACTTGGAACTTAGACATGGGCATAACATGTTCACATACGACATGAGTAGAGTATCATATAGACTGAAGTACGGAAGGACACCTGAATAAGCGTGGATCGATCTCCCATAGTTACTGATCCTGGACCTTCACACTTGAAACTCAAGGCTTAACCTGGTCCTTCACCTTATAATCTCCCTCTTAGCATAAAGGTCATCATTATGAGGATTGGATCCCCTTCTTAAGGCCGGACAGAAATCACTATATCTTGACTTCCCATTCGTCTCTAAGACTATCACGGAAGGCTTCATACTTCTCTTGTTGTACTCCCCAACTCTTTTGGTTCCTTACATCAAGTTCACGAATTCTTTTGCCTTAGCTTCGCTTAACTCTTGTAGGGAGAAACAATTCGAGAGCACCTCTTATTCTACTGACTGGCATTATGCTTTGGAGTATATGAATACACGAGTTAGAAGGATAGAAAGATATTTCATCGCACGACATAGATCATGAAATAAGGAAAATTTCCTAAAACATTTCGTAGCCCTTCATAAGTGAAGCACGCTTCACACCCATGAAAACGACTCTAATTAACGTGGCTTTCGGACACCCCAAGATACTTCAAAACCTAATGCTCTGATACCAAATTTATCAGGACCCGAACATAGGCCCGAATCGAGACATAGGACAAAGAACCCCGTGAGGCTCCAAGTTGATCCACGGCATGAATATGACATCTAAGAGCATAATTGTTACACCGCGTAAGTTTCTATCATCTAACAGATGCGTGCGTACATATGTTGAGAGTTTTGAAGTAAGAAGCATGCAGGAGAAGGCCTGGGGGGTTAACGCACAAGTGTGTCATTAAACTGACAAAGGCCGATCCCGGGAGGCTGGGCGGGCAGGGCACAGGCACGTTTCTCCATGGATACGGTGCAATGGAGGGAATGTTG
This sequence comes from Datura wrightii, assembly GCA_035772735.1. Classification (NCBI taxonomy): domain Eukaryota; kingdom Viridiplantae; phylum Streptophyta; class Magnoliopsida; order Solanales; family Solanaceae; genus Datura; species Datura wrightii. Next base: position 13,699,185 of record JASDFA010000002.1, read on the forward strand.
CACCCCTTGCCGATGGCCTCCCTATATATATTAGCTTCTTGGTTTAAATTCATTTTGAAACATTCCACAAACAGAGAGCTCGTCCTTGCGAAGGAAGTTTCTAAGTTTTCATTGAATTTTTGTCAAATTACGCCGTCCAAATGAAAATTAACTTCAGAAAACAATTTCTAGGCCTAGAGGAAGCATCTCTGCGGAGTTATTTCTTGAAAATTCGTTCGGTACATCGGAACCCCGCCGAGTAAAGGTTGTCGGAATTGCTCCAAGTTGGATTCTAAATGGCCATAGGCAATAGGTAAGCATTTCTCCCGTCTAAACTCTCGAGAAATTATAAGGTTTCAGCATAATGGAATGAAGTTGAAGCTATAGTTAAACCTATTGAAGGTTATCGTTATTCACCGATTCCTATTACTGAAATAGCCTTATTTTCTCAGTATAAAGTCCGCAATGGAATGGAATCGCCGGCTACAATTTGAACTAACCGAATAAACGAGAATCGACATTCGAGGTATGTTAAGGCTTATCTCTCTAGTAAGTTATTTTCGTCATATGATGATACGACCTATGTTTTTGAACGCAGATAATGATCCTATAAGTTGTAATTAGTTGTTGCTAGTTGATAAAGACTATATATGTCGTGATTAGTTGATGTCAATAGAATAAAGCTATATATATTGTGGTTAGCTATTAAAAGATATTCTTGAGAATGTATTGCAGTATCTCTCGTCAGGAAAGAGTATGTTAAGTATGGCTCACGCTAGGAGTGTCATAGAAACTCCTGTCCTTCTGTTCACTGTATTAGTAGAATTCTGGTGTTTGCTTCCATGCCAAGTCTATAGAAGTTTAGGGTTAGCTATTGGTCTTGGTTTAGTAAGTTGGATAGCATCGGACACACCCGGGCGTTATAACTTTTAGTTGACACCCGTATTGTCGGTAAAGCTCACCAGAGGCCGTTGGCGTACCCTGATGCCTCCAGGGTTAGAACTTGGATAGGATGGACATACTTTAGAGCTAGGGAACTAAGTGATAGCCTGTCGTCTAGTTAGCTACTGCCAGTGACTGTTCATTTCAATCGACTTAATGCTTGCCATACAGGTCACTCAGGAAGCCATCCCAGTTGTACAAGTCAGATAGATCCATGGGTACCCCAAGGAGGGAACCTTATCAATAGTTGAATGCGGGGCCAATGCCCAAGCGTACTCGTATAGACACTTAGGTACAGGTTGCCGCGAATGGCCAGGCCGAGGTAAACTTACCTACAAGATTAGGAATCACTAGAGAAGATATATGAGATCTGAGAAGACCAAGTTAAGATCTAAGGGACTATAACTACAATAGTACAGTATTACCTTCAGGCTAAGAATTATAGTAAACCACCTGGGGAAGGTTAGGGGCTAACTGCTCATGAACATGTCCGATTAAGTAGAAGCCCTACAGTTGTTCGAAGCGAAGGAATTAAATAATTGGTCGTCTGCGACCTTATGTTTCGCTTATGCGCTATCACTATCCTTGCATGTCATTCAGAGTATCATTTAGGCCACTTTAGATCTCGCCCTATCCATTCTAGACCATTAAAGATTATGATCACTATCAGGATCCTCTAATCAGATATAGGCACACGGGGTGTGCCTGTTAGTAGCTATACAGACTATTCTAGGGGCGAGTAGCGATCGTGTTAGACCTTAAGATCTAGATACGCCTTTTGAGTGGCTAGATTGAGACTAGAATGCAATATATTAGTTGGGATTGACCTACACTATATAGCCTTCTGTTGACCAACATCAGGGTTACTAGTTGTGTCATTGCCTTTGAGGATTTTTGGATCACTCCAAGGAGCTATATGTTGTCCTAAGGGACTATATTCAGGCCCAAAGGCCATATTACAGTCCATTCATGGTTGGACTTCTAATTTTTATGTTGTATTGGCATCATTGACCCTCGTCGAGCCTTGGTGCCTAGGGTGCAGTTACAGGATCCCTCTGGGCTCAAACACAGCTATGGGAGCCCAGCGGTCTCAATTGCAGACCCATGGGCTAGGTAGGTTGGCTATAGTTACCTGTTGACCCATATTGACCATGTTAGGGGTATATAGATTGGAGTGTTCTCGCCAGGGCTTATGGGGGCCCAGGAAGGTTATTCTATGCTGGTTGTACCTTCCAAACTTATGGGGGCCAGGTTAGGTTCTTGTTTGTACTCTTGCCTGCTAGTTATATCTTATGAGTGTATAGTTGTACGGTCTTAGCTCATATACGTGTAGTGTTTTACTAGATGCAAGTTATGGATAAGAAAGCTTACAGGTTAACTTCTGCCCCTTCTTGTTATTTACTTCCAGTTCTTTATCAGCTTCTATTCAGTCTTATTTACTGCCTTACATATTCAGTACATATTGTACTGATGCCTAACTATGGGGCGCTGCATACTTGCCTACAGGTTTAGACAGACAGATCATGAGACCTCCTAGCAATTATTCAGAGTAAGCAGTTTGGCCAGCTCCTTTCTTTCGGAGCTGCCAGGTTGTAGAGATTTATTTAACTTTTATTTTCATAGCATATGGGTAGGCCGGGGCCTTGTCAATATTTTCACTCCTAGAGGCTTGCAGACGACAGTATTCAGTTAGTTGGTTGTTGTTGGCCGTGTGAGGCCCTTGTATGTCTTATTTTATGTGTTGGTCGTGCGGGGCCTAGTATAGTTGTTGATTCCATTTCCATTATAACTAGACAACATGGTGGTCTTCTCGGCCCGCATAGGATCCCTTTTACCGTTATGTTGGCTGGGTTAGATGTTTCCTTTTTATAGGTTCTACGTGGCATTGTTAGCCCGAGGCTATATTTACAACTGAGACATAGCAGTTTGTTTTCTTGAATTTGAGTTGTTGGTAGGATCCAGAGGTGCCTGTGCTAAGCTAGGTCAGCCAGATCCCAGTGTGGCATAGGGTGCCAGTCATGCCTACCAATATGGGGCGTAACAAACTTGGTATTAGAGCAAGTCGTAACCTAGGGAGTTTGCAAGCCGTGTCTAGTAGAGTCTTATTTATGAATGTGTTGTACTCCACATTCTATAAATAGGAGGCTATGAGGCATGATAGTATGGTTACCCCTCCTTTTTCTCAGATCGTGCTATAGAGCCGAGTTGTATAGGATTGAATTCCTAAGCTTTGATTGTTATGTTTTTCTAGAGTAATATCTGACATAAGGTAAACTCCAACCAGCCGCAAGTTAGCTACAGCAGCAGGAAAAGGTACAAATGAGGTGCCACAGTTGGGGGACAACCAGCCTGAAGGCGGAAGTAGATCTCCTTTTAATTCCCCTGGCATTCTCTTGGAGACCAGGAATCTCATAAGGTAATAGATATGCCAGCATCATCTCCAGTTCCTTCTTCAGCCTTGGAATAGGAGGTCAGGAGTATAGTGTGTGTGTGTATGTGTGTGTGTGTGTGTATGTATGAACTTTATTGCTTAGTATACATCTAGAATTAGGCAGGGACAATAGTTAACGTTGGATTACTTGAAATACACGAAGGATTGTGCGAGGTTTGTACCTCCAGCCTTTAGAGTTGTTGAATTTTGTGCCTTAGCCTTATTATAGAATGATAGGGTCATTTCCTACTTCCCAGTTTGTTCTCTCAGTACAACAGAAAGTGTAAGTATCAATACTATGTTGCCCAGAATAAATAGTAAATTAGGGCTAGAATTGTTGATTTCGAGAAGGAGTAGAAAGTGGTTGAGACCCCTAGTGTTTGCAAAGTTACCTAGACCCTCACGGTAGTAAATCAGGAGGGCAGCTAAGATTGCCAGTAACACTCAAGTACGTGTGAGAGTCCATAAGCAATAAACCCACCCAGCAATAGCAAAGCTTAGGTCAGAAATAGGCTGATTCCGCCGCAGTGTGCTAATGACAGTAGGATATACCTGCGGAATAATGGTTATGGCCCTAGTTTGTTGTGTCAAATGACAGAGAGACTACATGAACAAAATTCGCCCGAGTGTGGGTCAGAATGATGTAGGCCGGTAGACTTGGTCAGTAATATCCTTGTCAGAACGATGCAGGGGGACAAACCCCAGATCTCAGCCTATAAAAGTAAGGGGAAGGCACGATTATCTAACTCTAGAGAAAAAAAGAATCATCTCCAGGTTGTAGTAGGTTGATAGAGAATGGGACCCCGCTGAATGTCGAGGAATGAGTATCGGGCGGTCATTTAAAGGATAGTAAGGTTGTAACCTAGAATACCACAATATTACCACTAGTTGTGGAGGTAAAGGAGTGACGGAACAAAGACTCTAACCTAGTACAGCCTAGAGACAAGGCCCAATAGAAGGAGTCACCGGCCTTTAAGATAGTAGGGGACAAAGTCCTGGGACCCATAGGTCAACTCTACATTCTAAATATGGAAGGGTTTTATTAGCAGAATGTAGCAAAGGTATATCATGTCCGTTATCCCCTTATCTAAGTTTGATGTAAACGCACCAGGTTATAAGAGAAATCTACTTATGGCACAGGAAGAAGAACGATGATATCGAGTTGTGGCACAGAGCTTCAGTGGCCAGTAAAGGGAGGTTGGACATCAAGAACCAGGTGGCTAATTCAGGAAATAGTCATGCCTGTGTGAAAGTGGAAATTAGACAATGTGAATATAGCTATAGGGTTACCTCGTACTAGGTGCAAACGTGACCCTATTTGGATCGTTGTTGAAAGACTAATGAGATCAACTTATTTCTTGCTGGTCAGATGTATAATTCAACTAGAGATCACACTGAATTGTATATTAAAGAAATATTCTAGCTATATGGTGTCTTAGTGTTTATTAACTTTTGACAAAGGGGTATAACTTACAGCTAGATTTTGGAAAAGCCATTAGGGCAGACTGGGACGCATGTCGATTTAAGTATTGCTTCTCGTCCCCAAATAAATAGCCAAGAAAATCACATGATTCAGACGCCCGAAGATATGTTATGAGTGGAAATGTAGGTCCCCTATATGATGGCCTGAAGTAGGTAAGTTGGGGATAATTGAACTGCGCAATCCCTGACTGAACTGCGCATATTGCATCAGTCAGAGGGAAATAGTTAAACTAATTCGGAGATATGGACCAGCAGCCCAGGGTCGTCAGAAGCCTTATTCTAACGTATGGCGTGGAGAGTTGGGAATGGAAGAAATGACTGGGTATTCCTCAAAGTCTCGCCTATAAAGGGAGTTATGAGAGTTGACAAGAAGGGCAAGTCCAGCCCTAGATTCATTAAGCTATACCTGACCCTCCGGGAGATTAGCTAAGTGGCCTATGAGATAGAGTTGCCTACGGTACTAGGATCCATTTATAAACACTAAGCACGCATATAGAAGGCATTTTCTAAGATTGACCCAGTCAAGGATTCTTAGGCCATAGAAGAGTCTTCCCACGCGGAGGCTCCAACAGTTATATTAGGTCGCTGGGTCCGTAAGGGGCTACCGTGAGGATTAAAGATGTGATCTATTAGAGACTTAGAGAGGAACATGAATATAGAAGATATGAATTAAGAATCTAGGGATAAAGTAAGATCTAAATATCTCCAGTCATTCCAGGCTCTATAGTGACAACATACAGATTCAAACAAATTCAGAAGCGGCAAGATCGTTTACAGGTATTGAGTAGAGCCCTTGTTGTTGTTGTTGTTGTTGTTGTTGTTGTTGTTATCAATCGCTTATATATGTAGTGGCACTATATTATTCAGTTGTAGACAGCGTCCTGTGAGGAGTTAAGTTCTTTAAGCCTAAAGATTACATTCGAGGACGTATTTTCCTAGGGTGGGGGTGGGGATGATGTTACACCCCGTAAGTTTCTATCGTCTAACGGACACGCGTGTACGTATGCTGAGAGTTTTGAAGTACAACGCATGCGAGAGAAGGCCTAGGGGGGTGAACGCACTAGGTGTCATTAAATGGATGGAGGCTGGGACCGGGAGGCTGGGCATGCTGGGCGCTGTGTTTCACAGCCTGCCCAGCGCAGGCACTGGCGCGTCGCACCATGGATACGGCGCAATTGGGGGCTCACTGTATAGCCCCCTACCGGTGGCCTCCCTATATGTATATATATTATCTACTTGGTTTAAATTCATTTTGGAAACATTTCACAAGCAGAGAGCTCGTCCTTGCGAAGGAAGTTTCTAAGTTTTCATCAAATGTTCGTCAAATTATGCCATCAAACGTCGTCCAAATGCAAATTAACTTCAGATACAAGTTCTAGGCCTACAGGAAGCATCTCTGCAGAGTTATTTCTTGAAAATTCACTCAGTACATCGGAACCCCACTGAGTAAAGGTTGTCAGAATTGCTCCAAATTGGATTCTAAATGGCCACAGGCAATAGATAAGCATTTCTCCCTTCTAAATTCTCGAGAAATTGTAAGATTTCGGCCGAATAGAATGAAGTTGAAGTTATAGTTCAACCTATTGAAGGATATCATTATTCACCAATTCCTATTATTGAAATAGCCTTATTTTCTCAGTATAAAGGTCAAAATGGAATGGAATCGCGGGCTACAGGTTGAACTAACTGAATAAATGAGAATCGACATTCGAGGTGTGTTAAGTCTTATCCCTCTGGCAAGTTATTCTCATCGTACAATGATACGACCTATCTTTTTGAACACAGATAACGATCCTATATGTTCTAATTAGATGCTGCTTGTTGATAAAGACTATTGATGTCATAATTAGCTACTGTCAGTAGAATATAGTTATATATATTATGGTTAGCTGCTAAAAGACGTTTTTGAGAATGTATTGCAACATCCATCATCGGGAAAGAGTATGTTAAGTATGGCTCACGCTAGGAGTGTCATAGAAACTCCTCTGTCCTTCTGTTCACTGTATTAGTACTTTTGCTACCATGACAAGGCTATAGAAGTTTAGGATTAGATGTTGGGCCTAGTTTGGTAAGTTGGACAACATCGGGCGTAGCCAGGCGATATAGCTTTTAGTTGACGCCCGTATCGTCAGTAAAGCTCACCAGAGGCCTCTGGCGTACCTTGACACCTCCAGGGCCAGAACTTCGATAGGATGAACATACTTTAGAGTCACCGACACCAGGGTTGCCTAGGGAACTGAGTGATAGCCCACCGTCTAGTTAGCTACTGCCAGTGACTGTTCATTTCAATCGACTTAATGCTTGCCATAAAGTTTCTTAGGAAGCCATCCCAGTTGTACAAGTCAGATAGACCCGTGGGTACCCCAAGGATGGAACCTTATCAGTAGTTGAATGTGGGGCGAACTCCCCAGCCTGCTCGTATAGAAATTTAGGTATAGGTTGTTGTGAATGGCTAGGCCTAGGTAAACTTACCTACAAGATTAGGAATCTCCAAATAAGATATATGAAATCTGAGCAGAAAAAGTTAAGATCTAAGGGACTAGAACTACAATAGTACAGTATTACCTTCAGCCTAAGAATTATATTAAACTGCCTGGGGAAGGTTAGGGGCTGACTGCTCAGGAACATGTCCGATTAAGTAGCAGCCCTACAGTTGTGCTAAGCGAAGGAATTAAATAATTGGTCATCCGCGACCTAATGGTTTGCTTATGAGATATCACTTTCCTAGCATGTCATTCAAAGTATCATTTATGCCACTCCAGATCTCGCCCTATCCGATCTAGACCATTAAAGATCATGATCACTATCAGGGTCCTCTAATTAGATATAGGCACACGAGGTGTTTCTGCTAGCAGCTATCCAGACTATTCTAGGGGCGAGTAGCGGTCACGTTAGGCCTTAAGAACCAGATACGCCTTTTGAGTGGTGATAACACTCAAACCACACCTCCTACTGAAGTATGAAGCAGCCGTTGTCAATAAAGAACAGAGCTAGAGGTTGGGGTAACCCATAAGGAATATGGAAGATATAGACTAATGCTAGTAAGTGAACTTGTTGGTTGACTCCAATTTAGGTGTTTAATAAGAATAATAATTAAAAACAATGATGGAAATTATGATGTAAAATTAAGATTTAAGACTAACTAGGGTTTGTACTCCTCATGGGTTCATAACTACTTCAGATATACACATGTGATCAATGTCAATGCTTACTTGTAGAACTGATAACTAGGGTTCATCCAAACAACTGGTTTGTCCCCATTGGATGACTATACTCAATCACCGGGTCAGATCTCATGAGCGATTTTTTGTTCCAAATTTAACTATCCTACAACCACATCTCAAGTTAATACAATGATCCTCAAGATCAAGGCTTTGTTGCAATTCTCTTCTCCTAATCTCTGCCTCTCTAGGCTCAAGATAGTAAAGAATTTGGGAAAGTCCTAATGTTGTACACTACTAAGAAACGTTTAAGCATGAAGAGAATACAATACAAGCGTTTTGCATTGGTTCACTTTTGTGTAACCCTTGCTAATTAATTCACCATGGTTCTCATAACTCTATCTATGGAGGCTTTAGCCTCTCATAGTCTCAAGGTTGTAATTTGTATTCATAATTAAACACATAAATCAATACTTACAATCGTAGATGAGAGAAAAACTTCTTTGATTATATCCGAAATACTCAAGAACAATTCACAAAGATCAAGAAGAAATCAATAAAAGATTGATCACAAGCTAATCAACTCAATTCTATGTTTTATCACATTCTCTGACAACTTCTAACCTTCTCTAGCTTCTCTCTACTAAAAATAAATCATAAAAAATATTTATACAGACATAAGAATCATTTTCCTTTGCTAACAGGATAAATTTTCATAACTGATGTCGTCTAAGCTACAATAGATCCTACGACCTATAGCAGGATTGTACGGGTCGTACCTGCTATTCGTATGTCCATGGCTTGCTAAAATTTGGCTAAGTGTTGGACCTTGGTACGACTCATACATGCTTTCTAAAATTCATACTATTCTTCCGTGGCTTGACTCTGAGATTTCTCAATTTTGCTAAAATTTCTTCAAGAGTGTGATGGTATAACTCGTACCTTGCTGCCACGACTCATACTGTCTATCCGTGTCAGGAGTCAGCCTCTTGTGCAATTCTTCTGAATATTTCCACAACTCAATGCTACGGCTCGTACAAGCATTGTATGACTCCTACTAAGAGTCGTAGGATGCACTCTTTATAACTCAGTCATCTGAAACTTTTCACGATCTTCAGTACGGCTCGTAGAATCAACCTACGGCTCGTACTAAGACTTGTGACTTAAGCCCATTTTCTGCACTTTCAAACTATCTTTTGCACATTCTTTCTCCTACACCTATTTGTCCTGTAATCAAAGAAAAAGAGCCTTATATCCATATATACATATCTAAATCCATGCTATTTTCTTAGTTTTGAGCATCGAAAGTGTTGTAAACTCGCAGCACATCAATACCCTCAACTTAATACTTTTGCATGTCCTCAGGCAAAGAAAAGAAAAAACTAAACACGACGCTCAACTAGAAAATAAACCTAGAATACTACAGTCAATACCAAACAAAACTTGCCCTATACATTCAACAACTTTTGACCCTTTTTCCGTGAACCAACATCAGCTAATGTACGACTAGTAACAACAAAACATGCTAAGCAGGGATCAAGATATGTCATCTAGCTATCAACAAGCAATCAAGTCATCACCAATGCTTTTCACACAGACCAATGGTAAAAGTAAACATAATCGATGTACCCTCACAACAAATGAAGTTCCCACTCACAAATATAGTGTCAGATATTGCATGGGACTAAACAAGCAAGACGCTCACTCTCATAAAGAAGTTTCAAGTATTGTGTATCAGATACCATAGGCTTGCCCTTATTTTCTCTGATTTGGTCTGTTAGATGGTCAGATTAGGATCACTATAGGACTTGTTGTGGCTTGTAATATTGGATTTAGGGCTGGACATGATAAATATCAGAGATTTTTTAGTGACTATCCCTTCCTTGGCACTGCATACATTGGCTTCATCATTCACCTATTTCACACTCTATTCTTTTCATTCCTTTTCCTCCCTTTTCACCTCTTTATGTGCATTTGTATGGGTGTGGTGTATCTTCAACTTTTTGAAGCATTATTATTTTTTCTTTTGAATTTTCTTTTTCAAGATTTTCAACTTTTTCATCTCTTTTTTTTTCTTTTCACACCACACCTTATTTTACCCTTTTCTCTTTTCTTTCCTTTTCCTCGTTCCTACCATTTATGCACCCCTATTCTAGCCACCCTCAACTTAGACATTTTGCCTATATTGAGGTTCACAATGTCCAAGGAAGGACCAAGGTCAAAACTGGTTCATTATTAAAAATGGGTACGGTTCATCGGTTAGTCAAAGAAAAATGGTCTATTAAAAGCTCAAAGTTGGGATCAAGGGAATCATATGATTTTGGTAAGGTCATTTAGGATAAAAGTGATCTTAACAAATAATGACTTATTATCATATCCTAACCAACCATCCTTAGCCTATGCAAAGACCAATCAGGCAAGTTGTAGATCTTAAACACAGTACTGAACTAAGTATTACACCTCACTCACTCATGGCACATGACTTATATTGACTTTACCTATCCGGTTTACACATGGATTAACAAAACTCCTTATGCTAATAAAATAAATTACATCAAAAGATCTACAGAAATCATGCATGCAGTCACAAATACATAGCTAATGCATCAAAAGTTTTAAACAGGGTCAATTTTTTTCAAAAATCCAAAATTAGTAACTTTCATTAGTTGAGTACTCTTAAGTTATTTCTTAATTAAACAAAAATCACAAAATAAGAAAATAAAATCCTAAACATGTCGGTTCTGCTAGATAACATGTCCTAGGGAAAAGAAACACGACAAGAAAAACCCTCGGATGAATCCAAAAATCCTAAAAATCACAGGTACACCCCCTCCGCTTTTTGAAAATTGAGCTTCGTCCCCGAAGCATGAACAACAAGAACAGAGGGAAGGGAACATAATGATGGCTACTCAAACTTCACCATTCATGGGTTGCCTCTCATGCTGCGCGTGATTTAACATCACGGCACGACGTGACTTTCATGACTCTTCAGGTATCATCAAGGTATACTACCTCTATTCCTCTTAATTCCACTATATCTCCCAGATACAACTTTATTCTTTGCCCGTTCACTTTGAACCTCTTTCCTTCTTTATTCTCAAGTTCCATAGCACCGTATAGGGACACATGTACTACTCTGTTGGGTCCCATCCATCTAGATTTCAACTTCCTAGGGTGCAACCGGAGCCTTGAGTTAAACAGTAGGACCAAATCACCTGGGCTAAACTCCCTTTTTGCAATCTTCTTACCATGTGTAAATCTTCATCCTTTCTTTATAAATGGCCGCACTCTCATAAGCTCTAAGTCGGAACTCATCCAACTCATTGAGTTGGTTAAGCCTCAGCTTGGTTGCTTCATTCCAGTTCATGTTCAGCTTTTTCATAGCCCATTTTTTGCTCTAGTTCAACTAATAAATGACATGTTTTTCCATAAACCAGTTGGTACGTAGATGAACCAATGGGGGTCTTATAAGCTGTTTAGTAAGCCCATAACACATCATCGAGCTTTCTAGACCAATTTGTCCAGCTAACATTCACTATTTTGTCCAGGATGGTCTTGATTTCCCTGTTCGAAACTTCCACTTGTCCACTTGACTGAGGGTGGTAAGGTGTGGCCACCTTATGCTTGACACCATATTTTTCCAACAGGGTCCTGAAGAGGCGATTACAAAAGTAAGATCCACCATCACTGATAATAGCTTTGGGAGTGTCAAACCTGGTGAAGATGTGTTTCCGAAGGAATGATGTAACACTTTTGCCTTCATTGTTTGGTAGTGCAATTGCCTCCACCCATTTGGAGACATAATCCACTACCACCAAGATGTATTTCATTTCATATGAGCTAATGAATAGGCTTATGAAATTGATGGCCCACACATCAAATAACTCAACTTCCAAGATGCGGATCAATGGCAACTCATGTTTACGGGTAATACCGCCCTGCCTTTGGCATTGATCACAAGATTTGGCGTAATCATATGCATCTTGGTGAATAGAGGGCCAATAATATCCACATTGTAAAATCTTATGTGCAATTCTGATACCACTGTGATGACCCCCAACTAGAGATGAATGACAGGCCTCCAGAATGCTCATCATTTTTATTCCAGGCACACACCTGCGAATGATCCCATCTACACAAATGCGAAATAAATATGGCTTATCCTAGTAATATCTTTGGGCATTGAATAAAAACTTTTTCTTCTACTAAGGAGTCAGGTCTGCCGGTATCATATCGCTAACCAAGTAATTTGCAAAGTCGGCAAACCAGGGAATCAAATCCTGTGATGCATCTAGTACCTGTTCGTCTAGGAAGGCATCATCAATATCAATCTCCACCCTTGCCCTAGCTTCAGACTCGAGCCTGGATAAATTATCCGCTACCTGATTTTCCATTCCCTTCCAATCCTTAACCTCACACTCAAATTCTTGGAGCAAGAACACCCACCGAATCAATCTGGGTTTAGCATCCTTTTTGGACATTGGTACCTCAAAGCGGCATGGTGATATGAATGATCACCTTGGTTCCAAGCAAGTATGCTCGAAATTTTTCGAATGCAAAGAACACCTCCAGTAGCTCATGTTCTGTGACCGTGTAATTTTTCTAAGTTGTATTGATGTTTTACTAGCGTAGTAGATCGGATGAAAAATCTTTGCTCTCCTTTGGCCCAAAATAGCACCAAGAGCAACACCACTAGCATCACATATTATCTCAAATGGAAGAGACCAATCTGGAGCTATGATGATAGGAGCAGTGGTGAGTTTCTCTTTTAAGCACTCAAAAGCCCTTAGACATGCCTCATTGAACATGAACTTCACCTCCTTCTCAAGTAATTTGCACAATGGTTGTGCAATTTTTGAAAAGTCCTTGATAAATCATCTGTAGAATCCTGCATGTCCTAGAAAGCTCCTGACCCTTTTTATGGAAATAGGGGTTGGCAAACTAGTTATAACCTCAAATTTTGCCTTTTCCACCTCAATCCTCTTTCCCGAGATTTTATGACCCAACACAATTCCCTCCTTAACCATAAAATGACATTTTTCCCAGTTTAGGAACAAATTAGTTTCTTCACATCTTTTCAATACTTTTCCCAGGTGGTCGAGGCAAGATTCAAATGAGTTACCTACAACAAAAAAGTATTCCATAAATACTTCAATGGTGTCCTCCACTATGTCTGAGAATATAGACATCATGCAGCGCTAAAATGTAGTTGGTGCATTGCACAATCCAAATGGCATTCTTCTGAAAGCGAACGTTCCATACAGACAAGTAAAGGTCGTCTTTTCCTGGTCTTCTGGAGTGATAGTAATCTGATTATAGCCTAAATATCCGTCAAGAAAATAGTACCAACCTCTACCTGCCAGTTTGTCAAGTATCTAATCCAAGAATGGCATTGGAAAGTGGTCCTTTTGGATCCAGTGGTTGAGTTTTCTGTAATCCATGATACACGCCATCCTGTGATTGGTCGTGTCGGTATCAGCTCGTTCTTTTTGTTGGGCACCACTGTGATCCCACCTTTCTTTGATACGTATTGTACTGGGATCACCCACTTTCTAATGGTGATGGGATATATCACTCCAGCGTCCAGCCACTTGGTGATCTCCTTCTTTACAACATCTTGCATTAAGGGGTTCAGCTGGCGTTGATGTTCTATACTTGGTTTGCAATTTGGCTCGAGTTGGATTTTGTGAGTACATATGCCTGCCGGGATTCCGATGATATCAGCTATGGTCCAGCCAATTACCTTTTTATATCTTTTTAATATGTCGACCAAAGCTTCCACCTAATCGTCTAACAGATCTGTTGCGATTATTACAGGTAAAGTACTATCTTCACTAAGAAATGCATACTTGAGATAGGGAAGTAGTGTTTTCTGCTCAAGGACTGGTGGTACCTCTACAGATGGCTTGGCTAGCGGCATTGAACGATTCTTTAGATCCAAATCTAACCTCTTTGGGATGAAGTTATATGACCCCATTCCATTTAAAGCATTCACCGTCTCCATTTATTCGGTATCCCGTCTCTCTCATAATTCATCATCACAGTCGCTAATGTATTAATATTTATCATCTCCTCCATAGACATTGGCGGTTTTACACATTCCATTTGGGTGTTTGAATGAGGGATCGTTCCTGTGCTATATCCTGAGAGAATCACAAAAGAAAAACAAAGAAAACATAAATAGGGAAATAACCACCTAAAGTCAAATACAAGCAATTAATCTAGTCTTAGTCGTATTCCCCGGCAACGGTGCCACTTTTTGATAACGCTCAAACCACACCTCCTACTAAAGTATGAAGGGGATATTATCAATAAAGAGCCCAACAGATATTGGGTTCGAACCCACAGGGAATATGGAAGATCTAGACTAATGTCGGTAAGTGAACTTGTTGGTTAGTTACTCCAATTTGGGGGTTTAATAAAAATAATAATTAAAAACAATGATTGAAATTGTGATGTAAAATCAAGATTTAAGACTAACAAGGGTTTGTATTCCCCATGGGAACATAACTGCTTCAGATATACACATGTGATCAATACCAATGCTTACTTGTAAAACTGATAACTAGGGTTCATCCAAATGAATGGTTCGTCCCTATTGGATGACTATACTCAATCACTAGGTCAGGTCTCATGAGCAATTTCAGTGTAACTGTTATCAATTTGTTCCAAATTTAACTATCCTACAACCACATCTCAAGTTAATACAATGATCCTCAAGATCAAGGCTTTATTTCAATTCTTTTTTCCTAATCTCTACCTCTCTAGGCTCAAGCAAGTCAAGAATTCGAGCAAGTCCTAATATTGTGCAACGTTAAAAAACGTACATGAAGAGAATACAATAAAAGCATTTTGCATTGGTTTCGAATCACATTTGTGCAACCCTAGCTCATCAATTCACCATGGTTCCCACAATCCTAACATGGAGGTTTTATCCTCTCATAGTTGCAAGGTTGTGATTTTCATTCATAATTAAACACATAAATCAATACTTACAATCGTAGATGAGAGAAAAACTTCTTTGATTATATCCAAAATACTCAAGAACAATTCACAAAGATCAAGAAGAAATCAATAAAAGGTTGATCACAAGAAAATCAACTCAATTCTATGTTATCTTTTGTTCTCTAACAACTTCTAACCTTCTATAACTTCTCTCTACTGAAATTAAATCATAAAAAGTATTTATACAGACATAATAATTCTTTTCCTAAGCTAATAGGGTAAATTTCCATAACTGATGCCGCTTGAGCCACGACAGATCCTACGATCCGTAGCAGGATTGTACGGGTCGTACCTACTATTCGTATGTCCTCAGCTTGCTGAAATTTGGCTAAGTGTTTGGCCTTGGTACGACTCGTACATGCTTCCTACGAGTTGTACTATTCTTCCGTAGCTTGACTCTGAGATTTCTCAATTTTGTTGAAGTTTTGTCACAAATGTGTTGGTACAACTCGTACCTTACTGCCACGACTCATACTATCTATTTGTGTCAAGAGTAAGCCTCTTGTGCAATTCTTATGAATATTTCCATGAATCAATGTTACGACTCGTACAAGCATTGTACGACTCGTACTAAGAGTCGTAGGATGCACTCTTCATAACTCAACCACCTGAAACTTTTCACGATCTTCAGTATGGCTCATAGCATCAATCTACAGCTCGTACTGAGACTTGTGACTTAAGCCCATTTTCTGCACTTTCAGGATATCTTTTTTTGCACATTCTTGCTCCAACACCTAGTTTTCCTGTAATCAAAGAAAAAGTGCCTTATATCCATATAAACATATCTAAGTCCATGTTATTTTCTTAGTTTTGAGCGTCAAACGTGTTGTAAACTCAGAGCACATCAAGTGGCTAGATTGAGACTAGAATGAAATATATTGGTTGGGATTGACCTACCCTATATATCCTTCTGTTGACCAACCTCAGGGTTACTAGATGTATTGTTTCTTTCGGGGCTATATGGATCACTCAAAGGAGATATATGTTGTCCCAAGGGACTATATTCAGGCCCAAGGGTTATATTACAGTCTATCCATGGCTGGACTTCTATTTTTATGCTTTATCGGCATCACTAACCCTCATAGAGCCTTGGTGCCCAAGGTGCAGTTATAGGAGCCCTTCGGGCTCAAACACAGGTACAGGAGCCCAGCGGACTCAGTTGTAGACCCAGGGGCCAGGTAGGTTGGCTATAGTTACCTGTTGACCCATATTGACCATGTTAGGGGTATATAGATTGGAGTGTGCTTGTCAGGGCTTATGGGGGCCCCAGGCAGGTTATTCTATGTTGGTTGTACCTTCCAGGCTTATGGGGGCTAGGTTAAATTCTTGTTTGGACTCTTGCCTACTAGTTATAGCTTATGAGTGTATAGTTGTACGGTCTTAGCTCATATACGTATAGTGTTTTACTAGATGCAGTTTATGGATAAAAAACCTTACAGGTTAACTTATGCCCCTTCTTGTTATTTACTTCCAGTTCTTTATAAGCTTCTATTCAGTCTTATCTACTGTCTAACATATTCATTACATACTATACTAAAGCCCAACTATGGGGCGCTGCATACTTGCCTACAGGTTTAGAAAGATAGATCGCGAGACCTCCTAGCAGCTATCATAGTTAGCAGTTTGGCCAGCTCCTTTCTTTCGGAGTTTCCAGGTTGTAGAGATTTATTTACCTTTTATTTGCATAGAATATGGGTAGGCTGGGGCCTTGTCCCGACTAATATTTTCACTCCTAGAGGCTTGCAAACGACAGTATTCAATTAGTTGGTTGTTGTTGGTAGTGTGAAGCCCGTGTATGTCTTATTTTATGTATTGACCGTGTGGGGCCTAGTATAGCTGTTGATTCCATTTCCATTTATAACTAGACAGCATGGTGGTCTTGTTGGCCCGCATAGGATCCCTTTTACTGTTATGTTGGCTGGGTTAGTTGTTTCCCTTTTATAGGTGCTACGTAACCTTGTCGTCCTGAGGTTGTATTTACAACCGAGATATAGTAGTTTATTTTCTAGAATTTGAGTCGCTTGTAGGCACCAGAGGTGCCTGTGCCCAGCCAGGTCAGCCAGATCCCAGTGTGGCATAGGGTGTCAGTCATGCCTCCCAAGGTGGGGCAGACAATACTATAAGAAAATACTGATATAATAAAACGTGCTTAAGTGGAATTCTGCATTCATATCAATCTAAAATAGAGTCAACAATGACAAGCTGATTTCTACATAATGTCTAAAAAGCCTCTAACATAACTGATGAGCTAATGTGACAGCATCCCCAACTAGCTCGACAAAAGAAAGTCTATAACTGAAACAACTTGACTATAGACAACTGAATGTCCTCGGAGGATGAGGACTCACCAATCCTGGCTGAGAGATGCTAACTCTGAGGACCTAGCTAACGGTAGGACTAAACCTGAATGTCCAAGCCTGTATCATGAAATAATACAGCATAGAGTATGCGATCAGTACTTGAAATGTACTGAGTATGTAAAGTAATTAAAAACGGATAGTTAAAATATATAAGAGTGCATAAGAGTAGGACAGCATGATCATGAAGTAAATATCATAATGTAAACATAAGGGCTCAAGGTTTTCAAACCATTCGTAATCCAATCATAATCATAGTCATAAGAGAAAACTTTATAAAACATAACTTGAGCCAAAGTAATATAAACATAACCATGCATAAGTCATGAGGAACAATAGGAGAACTCATCTTAACCGACACGATCATGATAGAGCTTACATAATGTCCCACTATTTCGCCCAAGAGGTCAGGACCGCCCCCGGCTTGCCAGGCAAGGGATGTGTAGTATGGTGATATCACAGGGATCCAATAATATATGTATATACCTACGGTGGCACGTAGTTCTGATACTACGGGATTTACCTTAATGCCGGGTCTACTCGGTGCTAGACACTGCTCCCAAAAACATGCACGTGAGGGCTCGTATAGTAATCATGAAATCATTCATGAAGTTTATGGCCAAATAAATAATAACATAATGGATCCCATTTGAGATATATGATTAGCCATGAATAAGGGCCCATGAGTTGGCCAAAAGTCATAAATCCATAATTCATGAAAACCATGCATACTTATAAAAATTTATATACTTGATATTCATAAATCCATGAAGATTACTTGAAGAGAAATCATAATATGAATCATAAATTATAATTTAGACTTAGTAAGATCAAAATCATAATAGAATCATAACTTGACTTTTCATGAAACTTACATAATTGGGCATAATTTAATTAAAATTTAAAACTATGAATTAATAATCAAAATAGGTATAAAATCTGCTCATAAATCATAAAACATGATTCGATACATGAAAGGAATTGACCCATAGATAGATCATAGAAAATTTCACAAAATTAGAGATAAACCCCAATAGATCATGAACTTAAATCTAGAACTGAAATCCATGGAGTTGAGAAGAATTTAGGGCATGAGAGTGAAAGAAACTCTCATTCATAGCCTCACATACCTGGGTTGATGATCTCTTGACTTTCCTTGAAGAGTCCAAGAAGATTTGAAGAGGTTGAAGAAGAACCCTAGCTCCTTTCTTGAGAAAAAGTCCAACTATTGATCTTTTGAAGAGGGTGAGGATTTAGGCTAGGTTAATCCCTTAAATCTGACCTTAAGGAAGCCCAAAACAACGTCATTTAGAAATTAGAAGCATAAGAGTTTACTAAAATACCCCCAAACTGCCAGAAAAAGACCTGGAACTGGTAGTTCCAACAACCAACAAGATGGGTCGTTGGTTGCTAGGACGGCCCATTCTGAGGTTCATTGTTTACCTGTTGTTGCTTCACTAAACTGCTCATAACTATTTATTTCAAACTCTGATTGATGCAAGGTCGAATGCGTTGGAAAGAAGACTCCACGAGCTTTAATTTGAGGTGCTAAATAACCCAAAAATATTTTTTACAATAGGAGCTATGGTCATTTGAAGTTGACCCTTGTAAGAACTTATACGAACACTCAATCGGTAAGGAGGCTCTCAACTCATCTTTGTGCTAGAGGTTCCTTATGACCTTAATTTGCATGTAATGCATTTCTTATACTTAGAAATTGATCTTAACACCTTATTTTCATAAATTAATCGGGCTCGGGTCTATCCATATACCTAAAATAGTTCCAAACTTAGCCCGAGATTTTCAACAAACTAGTAGAACCAACGACCCATCCAACGAGCCGTGGTAACAAACAACAGCCCGTTGGTCCGTCCGTTGGTTTTTCCCATTCTTTCTTCGAAATTCTCTTAATCTGCTTCAATGACCACAAACACAACCAGTTCAATCAAGCTACGGTCTGTACAATCCCCTCGTGGGTTCTGGGTAAATTTCTGACATCCCTCTGGTCATGAAACAACGAGCACCTCCAACGACCCGTTGGACCCTACAACTAACCGTACTGAGGTTTGTTTTTTGGTTCTTGTATTATTTTCTTGCTGCAAGCCCTGGGTCTGGCCTAAGGAACTTTTGGAGTGTTACATGATCTCACGAACTGGAGATGATCAGATAAAGACAATAAATTATAACTAACAGTTCTGAGTTTAACTTTTATTCTTTGGACAGTATCACAGAGAAAAGAATGATTTTCATTCTAATACAAAATAATGTTCCTTCCAGCTTAGGTTAATCAGAAGACACAAATCAATGTTAATATTTTATGCAGTATTACAGTCTTATAACTCAAATATCTAGTGAAAAAGTATTGAGTAATACAACACTCTGTTCAGCAGTAGAAAAATATAGCTAAGTCTTACATCAGTCATTAAACGTTACATCAGATTCTTAATTATCAACTCAGTGCTAATCCTAGTATCACTATATCAATTGAAAAAGTTAAGATAAATGAAAATTAACAACTTTATTCGTAGTATTTTCAATTTGATATTTAAAAAAGCATAAAATTAATGTACGGAGAGTGATTTCAATATTAGTATTTACACCTTTACCAGAAAAAACTAAGAATCAGAATCTTCAAACACAATATACAGTGTGATTCAGTAATTCCTCTTGTTACTTGCTTATAGCTTATGATTTTAAAGTGCTTGCATATGCACATATATATATTGGTATAAATAAAGCCCACTGGCCATTTTTCGATTTTGTTTATTAAAAATAGTTATTTTTCTGAAGTTTTAAATTTCACAAAAATAAAAAAATTTCATCATATTATCCTGAAATTATACGTGTGAATTTTATTATTGGCTTAGGAAAAATGACTTTTAAAGTTGGATTCATTGCCAGGTATGCCTTTGCCATAACCCGAAACGACATATCATGGAAGAAAATAAAAATTTGAATATTAATTTAATTCCTTTTTCTAAAGACTTTGAATATAAAAAATCAAAATATCACCGCAACTTCATTAATTGAAGTAATAATTTAGCAGTTATTCACCATCAAATTGCTTCTTTAATTAACCCAATTATTTAACACAAATAGTATTGTGTAAAAAGCGATTAATGAATCATTTAAGTAAAAAGGAAATCCAAATATTATATACACAATTGCATGCATAGAGAACTCGTCAGAACATACATACGTAAATATTAAAATATTACTTACAATATTTAGAGAGCGTTTGATTTAACTTATAAGTTAGGTCAAATTAATTTATAAGTATGTTTTAAATTTTGTGTAGTATTTAATTTTATTAAAAAATATTTTAAAAAGTTAAAAAGTAGTTTAAAAAAGTCAAAAGCCAAAAGTTGGTAGATATCAACTTTTTATTTTTTTGGCTTATAAGCCATTTAAGTTTGACCAAACTATTTAGGTTTTTATCCCATAATATTTTTTAATTCCAATAATACCCTCACTCAAGTCATTGATAAAATTTTATTTTTTGTGCATATTCCAAAAATAATAATTAAAAATCTGAAAAGAAAAAAAATCGAGGTAGTATTAATTCATTTAAACTATTATATTCGAGTTTACAAATAAAAAATAGAACTATACTCCTAATAAAACGTAAAGGGGAGATTTTCCTAATTTTTTTTCAAATTATATATTTTAAAAATAAAAAATAACTTAAATAATTAGTTTATATTAAATTTAATTAAAATATAAATTAATTTAAACTTTAATTGTTTTAGAAATAAAAATACCATAGTAATTCGCTTTTTATAGTGTCTAACAACTTTAAGGGCATTTCAGTTATTTGACCCAAAATAAGTGCTTAACAGCACTTATGTACCAAACATATCAATAACTTTTTTTAAACTTCATTTTTATCCAAACACATAACTGCTTATTTATAAAATAAGTTTCAATAATTAAAAAATATTTTAAGCACTTTATTTAAAAGCCACTTTTTAAAGCAAACAGGCTCTTACTTATTACTAGTTTTAGCCCAATGCCTCGCTCGTAACTCTCATATTAATTAAAATAAATTTTTAAAGTAGTATAAATAATATTTAGAAGATGTGTTTGTGTAACAATATAAGAATTTAGAAAAATTATAAATTTCAGATTGGTAAATAATTATATTTAAGAGTTTGATCCACTTCAATAGTTCTTTATTCAATTTATTCCTATACTTGTCTCAATAAAAAAAATGTTCAATAAATATTTTTAAAGGCCTACACACTTTTAATATAATATAATATAAATTATTTAATTTCCACAACCTTAATATGAAAGGTTAATAGTAGGGGTGGGCAAAAAAATCGAAAATCGAAAAACCGAACCGAACCGAATTAATTCGGTTTTTCGGTTTCGATTTTTTCGGTTTTTTGGTTCGGTTACGATTTTTTTATAACATAATTTGATTTTCAGTTTTTTTTGGTTACGGTGTACCGGTTATTCGGTTTGACCGAAAAACCGAATATATATTAAAATTTATTTTATTTTATTTTTATAATAAATAATTAAATTAAATAAAAACCCTAAAATCCTAAATTCCTAAATCCTAATAACCTAATTTACTCTCAACTCTCACTCTCAGTCAGACGACCTCCCTCACGTCCTCACTCCTCACCTCAATACCTCATCACCTATTCTGCAGCACCAGCAGTCTCCCGCCTGGCCGCCTCCGCCCTCCCCGCGACGTGCCGACTGCCGAGCCGACATCTCCCCTATTTCCCCAACTCCCCATCATTCTCTCTTCTCTACTCTCTACTCTACTTCTCTTCCTCTCCAGCCTCCAGGTCCAAAGTCGGCCTCCAGTCTTGTCTTCCGGTCATCGTTTGTCGTCGTCGACTCGTCGGCGTCCATAGTCACCAGTCGCCAATCCAGTGAGGCAGTGACTCCACCATCTGCCTCCTCTAAATTCCTCCCTGTTCTCTCGCCAGTCGCCTCTCCGATCTCGCCTCTCAATCGCCGACCGCGAACCTCATCAGGTAAGTAAAATAGAATAACAATCCCATTATCCCAATTCCCAAATATTGAGAATTTGAGATTGACAGATTGTTGTGAATTGTGATGTTGTGAAGTACTGAAGTGTGAACTGTGATTGCTGACTTACTGTGAATTGTTATTTGTGTTGCTGTGAGCCTTTGACTGTGAATGTGATGCTGTGTGATTGCCATAAATAAATAATAAAAAAAAACGTAGTGAAAGTAATATTACATATGATGAATCGGAAGAATTGAATCATAGCCATACGCTCATACCGGAGATTCTCCTAGATAATAACATATTATATTATTATATATGGGATTTGCTAGAATACAACATAAAAAAGGATGTCAAATAAGCAGGAAGTATATAGCACTTAAACTTTATTTGACATCTTACCAACAAACTAGTATTACACTATAATCAAATTTCACACCAGTAGTTAAAAGACTTCTCTACCTAATAGTGTAACATTCTATTCAAAGTTCAACATAAATGGAATAGAGATCAAAGACTAAGTGGAACATAAGAGAAACAAGCCACCTAGTTTGTTGGTAAGATGTAATACTAGACTACTAGAGCACTTAAAATTTATATTTTATGGACAGAGTACAACATAAAAAGGATAAAGTTAAAGAGTTCAAGAATCGGCAAAGCTAGCTTTTGTATAAATACAAAGAAGAAAAAAGAAAAAACTTAAGTAATGTAATTTGGACATCTTCTCAGAACTCAGAAGACTACTATAGGCATAGGCATAGATTTGCACCTTTTGCTTCCTCACCAAGTACCCCTTAATATTGTTTATTTTGAATAGTCTTTGGAATCACTTTCACTATACATACTTAATAGTTAATACTTTGATTCTTTGAATAGTTTTTGTCTTTTTGATATATCATCTGTTGGTTGTTGATTTGTTGGTTAATTATTTATGATTGTTCTTTTTAATTTTGTATAGATGGATGATAAAAGTAGAGTAGGTGATGTTGGTTCAACAGACAACTCACTTGATACTCAAACTGGGGATACAAAGAAAAGGAAAGAAATGCAACCAAGATCTGGGGTTTGGGCTCATTTTGATAAGGTAGTTGAAAATAGTATTGGTAGAGCGAAGTGCAAGTATTGTAACAATACTTATGCTGCCAATACAAGTAAAAATGGAACAACGGGTTTGAAACAACATTTGGATAGGTGCAAGGCATATAAAACTATCGTTGAAACTTCTTCTCAAATGAAAATATCTTTTCAAACTCAAGATGCCCCGCTTTGGAAATTTGAACAAGATGTAGTTAGAAGGGCTTTAGTTGAAATGATAATTATCGATGAACTACCATTTAGTTTTGTAGAGAATGAAGGTTTCAAGAAGTTTATAAGCAAAGCCCAACCTCTATTTAGAATTCTTTCCTGTAGAAAAATAACCAGGGATAGTTATGAAGTTTATAGTGAATTGAGACAAGATTTGAAGAAGTCTTTTAAAGAAGTACAACCAAAGATTTGTTTTACAACAGACACATGGACATCATTGCAAAAAATTAATTATATGTATTTGACTGCTCATTATTGATAGAAATTGGGTGTTGCATAAAAGAATATTAAATTTTTGCCCAATATCTAGTCATAAGGGTGAGCAAATGGCAGAGGCTATTAGTAATTGTTTGCTTGATTGGCATTTGGACAAGGTATTCTCTATAACTGTTGACAATGCGTCTTCATGATGTTACAGTTAAAGAATTGTCTAAACAGTTGAATATGTGGGGAACTAATATAATGGAAGGTAAACATCTTCATGTGAGATGTATGGCTCACATACTTAATCTGATTGTGCAAGAAAGTTTGGAAGAAATTGATCCTTCTGTCAAAAGGGTTCGACAAATGGTGAAGTATCTTAAATCATCCCCTGCAAGAATAAGAAACTTTAAGAAATGTTGTGAAGTCCAAAAGATAGAATGTGATAAAACATTGTCGCTAGATGTTCCTACTAGGTGGAATTCAACTTATTTGATGTTGGATACGGCACAAAAGTTTGAGAAGGCCTTTGATAGGTTTGATCTTTTTGATGACCAATTTAATACTTGTCTTTCAACTAATGTGTGTGAAGATGGAAGTGTTGCAGGTCCGCTCGAATGTGATGATTGGGCGAATGTGAGGAATGTGGTTAAGTTTCTTGAAAGATTCTACGAGCTCACTGTAAAGGTTTCAGGTTCACATTATGTTACTTCTAATGTTCATTTTGAGGATATATGTGAGCTTGATGTATATTTGAATGTGTGTTTAGCAAGTGAAGATCTTAATTTGAGTAACATGGCTGAACGGATGAAACAAAAGTTTAAGAAATATTGGGGTTATCCTGAAAAAATGAACAAAATAATTTTTATTGCTTCTGTGTTGGATCCTCGAAATAAGTTTGTGTATGTTAGCTTTGCACTTGAAGAACTATTTGGGGAGGAAATAGGAAAGAAAGTAAATGAAGGAGTGCATGATTATATGACTTCTTTGTTTGAAGTGTATATAAGACAATATTCAAAAGGATCTAATCAATCATCTCCATCTAGATCTGCTTCATCTCAGGACACATCTGATACATCTAGTTCTGGCGCTTCTCTAAGTATGAAAATAAAAGCCTTGAGAACTAAGCTTTACTTGAAAAAACAAAAAGAAGATTGTGGAAGTGGAGGTGCTAAATTGGAGTTGGATAGATACATTAGTGAAGAACAAGAGCCTGATTCTGATGATTTTGATATATTAGATTGGTAGAGGGTTAATTCTCCCAGGTTTCCTGTTCTTTCAGAGTTAACTCGTGATGTGTTGACTATTGCAATTTCAAGTGTAGCGTCAGAATGTGCATTTAGTACTAGTGGTCATATTCTTGATCTATTTAGAAGTTCATTGACTCCTAAATGTGTGCAATCTCTTGTTTGTGTCCAAGATTGGCTTAGACAAGAGACTAATCCTATTTGTGTTGAGGAAAGTTTGGAGTATCTTGAGAAACTTGAGCTTGGAAAGATTTTATATTTTTTAGTTGGTTGTTTAGACTTTTAAGTTTTAATGCAATAATAAATTAATAGTATACTAATTTGTGTTTTATGACATATTTGATTAAATTATCTTTAGAGATGGCAATAAATGGAAGAGAGTCTTGCATTGTTGATGTATGATTGCAATTTGCAATTTGCTACTAGTGCCTACTAATGCCCGGTGAGTTGAATTATTGACTACTTTATTCATTTGGTCATTGACATTTGTCTCATACTCTCTCATAATCTCATTGTCATTTGATGATATCTTTTTGTAATATTATTTTTTTATCTTGAAAGTTATATTCTAATTTTTGATTTTATCTTACTATTTATTAGGCTCAACGTTCAAGTTCAATCATGCCTCCTAAATTTAGCTCACCCGTTTGGAAATACTTCGAGGTTGTTCAAAACAATGAAGAAGGGCGTAAAGCTAGGTGCTTGAGATGTGGAGTGATCTATAATTCTGATCCAAAATTGTGTGGAACAACACACTTGAAGAAGCATGTTGAGAAGTGTCTTGAGCGTAATCTCAATGTTATTCGTATTTAATATTATGGAGTGGTTGAATGAATTTGGTGTTTTTTTTTTGTGATTTTAACTTTGAAGTCCCAAGCAGTTTGTGACTTTGTGTGTACCATACCAGTGTGTGTGTTGGGCTGTTGGGCGCTGGCACTACTGAAGTGTTGAATGTTGATTATGATTTTTGTCATTTTGTGTGTGTATTGTAATTTCAAATTTGTATGCTTTGTGTCTGTGTAGGTTTGGGAATGCCCAGGTGTCCATCGGCCATCAAGTGATGCTTTATGTCTGTGTTTGTTTGGGTTGTCAACTTGTCATTGAGAATTTGAGATGGTAAGTTATGCCATTTTGAAGTGTAGGCAGTAGCCGGTAGGCGGTAGGCACTCGATTTATAAAATTTTAATTTTTATTATAAATTTATAATTGATATTAATAAAAGAAAGATTCACAATAGTTAAAAGTAGATCATTTTGAATTAAAAAGCTTGAAATAATTTATATTTTATTTAAAAAGCAGGCCATTTTACAACCAGAAAAAAGCCTATCAACCAAGCCCAAAAAATTGAATAACCGAAATAAATAAACTGAACCAAATTAAAACGGTTCGGTGTTCGGTGTTCCTTATTCATAACCGAAAACCGAAAAAACCGAACCGAAATTTAAAAAAACTTAACCAAAACACTGAATGCCCACCCCTAGTTAATAGTCCAAGATGGAATTAGCATTTTATTTACGGATTCGATAAAATTTAATAACTTTAAAGTATATTTTATATTTATATCGAAACATACTTCTTGTGCCAGGAATCTCTTTCATTGTAAATTGGAAAAAAGTGGGGGTTTAAGTATTGTGCATGATTAGTACAAAAAAATTAATCTTTAGAAGGATAAATGATAAAAATAAAATAAAGATTAATTAAAATTTAAAAATTGTATCTTAGGAAAAAAAATTTATTATTACAAAAGATATTTGAAATAAAATGATAAAAAAAATTTGATCAAATCAAAACTACCTATAACTATTTTTTCATCTTCGAATAAGATTAGAAGATATAGAGGGTGTATTTGGTATGATTGGAAAATATTTTTTATTTTTTTTATTTTTTCCTGATTAGTTGATCAAAATATTTTCTTTAGAAAAATAAGTTTTCAAAAATGAGAAAATGATTTCTTTAATGGAGTTAGACACTATTAGAAAAAGAGATTCTCACTAAACTATTGAAAACTTTATGATTTTTTCATGTGAAAACACTAGTATTTTTTCTTTTCCCACCGATATCAGTGAGAATAGCCACTTAATATCTTTCGATGGGAAATTTCAATTGAAAAATAGTGAGTTTTTAGTAATGAGGGAAACAAGTTTCATAAATGACATTTTAAGTTTATTGTCTCCTCTCCACCTACCCAACACCTCAACCCCCACTCCTTAAGCATCCACCTCTCACCACTCTCGAACCTCCATTCCCCACCCCAATATAAAGTTTTTCTCAATTATATATAAATATTCTTAGGAGAATTTTTTTTTTCATTATCGAAAATTAAAATAAGTCAAAAAAAACCCATTGAGTGCTAACCACTACACCATGAATATTGAAACAAATTGATGCTGAGAAATTTTGTAATTAATTATTTTATAAAATTAGTTGAGTGGTATGTAAGTTGTTCAAACAAGTTTTATATAAGTTAAAGAGGTTTACTAATTTGTGTGATCGGAAAATGACTAAGTCCAGAAAACGAGGCACATGAAAATAGACAAAATCAATTAGGATAGGCTAGATGTGTTATCTTCTTCTCTTTAGCAAGAAAGATAAAAACAAAATTGAAATAATAAAAAGTTTGAATACAAACCCAATTATTCATACTAAGAAAACGAAGTACGAAGCAAACTTAAAAACAAAAATTGCCAATTGTTTAAAAGTTGGTTTTGTCTGCAAATAAGAATTTGACGGAAATAACAAAGAAAATATTGTTCTCTCAGATCATCTTTCAATTTCACTAATTGATAGTATTATATTTTCAAATAAACATGGTAGGAAAAAAATGCTACCTAAGAAACTAGAATAATAATAATATAGTTTAATATGAAAAATAGGAAAAAGGCATATAATTACGCACTTATACAAGTAGAAGATAATACTCTAATCGAGATACTCAATCAAATAAAATGACTTGATTCTTTTCCAAATGCTTATATTACTTATAGATGTCACGACCCAAATGGCGGTGATTGACAACCACACTTATCTCCTGGTGGATGAATCAACAATTCCCAACAACTACCCCGTCATCAACCATACAAGAAGGAATAACAAAGAAATAAAATTGAAGGAACTATCCATAATTTGTAGTAACCAACAAAATCTACAAAATAATAAAAACAACACAATCTTCCCCAGAATCTGAAATTTGTTGCACTTTGACGTCTAGCTACAAGTTTAAGAGTATATAACTAAAGAAAGATAAAAACTGCAATGTCCGGAGGAGGGACATCTTTACAAGGGGAGTAAATCAGCCCATTCCGCACCACTCACCTTTCAGAGAAACTGTTGCTGACTAAAGATGGGGACGAGAAGAGCTTCCCGGATCGTATTCTGCACTCAAAAAAGAAGTGAGAAGAAGGGTCAATACAAACACGGTACTGATAGGCATCATCGATCGACCTTACATAATAACATATAATCAAGGCAATAATAATATACAACCAGTCTCAACCTCAAACATAAAACAACAACATATCAAATATACTGGTTTTGCACAGGTGATAACACGCCTGCTCATTAGATTGGGCCTTTCGCTGCAATGGTCACTGGACCGCTACAACAGTCTCACAACAGCGAAATAAGTCCTGTTGCAGCGGTACTGCTCGAGACAGTAACTCGATTTAGCTGCACCATCTTCAGATCCCAGTTCTCAACAATTCATCCTCTCTATACTTCAATCAGATGTAACACAAGTTTTGACATAAATAATAACAACCCATATCAACATGCAGTCTAAAGCATTTCATCACAAAAAAATCAGCTTAGCATCTTTAGTTATCACATCATATCACACTTAGGATCTTTTTCCACTTCTCTCGGTTTATTACAAATACAGGATCATCAATTACACTCATCCACTTAGTACATACTCAATCCAAAACTTTCACAAGCTACATACACAACATAAATAAAACTAATGGTGACATGTCGTGCACACGCCTCTGCCATTTCACCATAAATACTCCTTCCTCAAAGTCAATGTACACACATGCTAGAGGATCTTATTTCTGCCCTTCCAGTCATGACTTGCAGGAGACTCAAGAAATCCATATACTGTACTTGCGTGGTACCCGCTCCCACTTATATTCTTGCCGAATGCTCCCTTTGAAAACGACCCACTTAACAAACATTGCTCACTCGAATGCTGCCCTCAAGTATGAACCTCTCATCTTAGGATATTATTACTATCCTTAATCATTCTCTACAAGTGAATACCTCAAAGTGCATTATTTAAACATACAAGAGTTTACAATCTACTCCTCCAAGTAAACAATTAAAAACCAACAAAACATCTCATTAACAGGGTATAATATCCTTACTTAACACTTAATATAGTTTCATCACAGTTTAATAACACACCATATCCACATTCTTTCAACAGCTTATTGAATAATAAATTCTCGTAACAAGTAATATCTAAATACCATTCGCATACCATTATTGCACAAAATGTACATGCTATTATATAGAGTCTAATCCCTCTAAACAATAACCTACTCAATGCTTGGGTACAAACCGTCAGCTACTCTACAAGAACCTTACCCTTACTTAACGCTTCGGAGATTTCGAAATCTACAATAACAATATAGAGTAATTCAATTATTTACTCTTCGACTAAGGGTCCTAGGAGTTCAAACCTTTCCCTTCAGGGCACTTTCGAAGGTAAAACCCCAATTCAACCTAGTTCTAGGTCTCAATTCCCGTGTAATCCTCATTCTCAAACAAGTAATCCTAGGGGAGTGATCAATACTCCTCAAACCTCAAATCAGACCACCCCATAGACTCCCCATAATTCATCCCTAGTCTATCAACCTAGAGTTTTCTCAATTCAAAAATCCACCATTAAAGGGTCTATAAGAATTCTAAGGTCCAAAATACCCATAATCGAGATAGGGGATGAAAATCTTAACTCCAGAGAAGAATTCACTGCTTTGCAAAGAAAATTCACCCTCAAACCTTTCTGATTGTGTTTTGGAAATAATAGTCTAAAATCCCTAGAAATCCCACTTAAACCCACTTTCTGATTCCCTTTGTCTGCTATAGCGGTCGCATTTCTGCTGCAGTGTACCCTCTACAGCGATCAAAATACCACTACGGCGGATCCAACGGTAATTTTCCAATTTGTTATGGAGAAACTCCGACCGTCACCACGGTCTTGCTGCAGCGGGCATCCTACTGTTGCAGCAGACATCCTACCACTGCAGCAGTCCCTCGAACTAGTAGCTCCCCCAAAAAGTCACTTTTTAACACTTCGCTGATTTCACCCGATTCTTACAAATTCTAGCTTTTTCGGATATTCTAAGTCCGTTTCCCTCATAAAAATATGTTGGTTGTTATATCATATACTAATTAAAACACCATTTGTCCCCGAACGACCTAGAATAAAAGCAAGGAAGAGAACATATTGGATTCCACAAACAACTGAGGATATTTGATTCGCATATCGGCGTCGGTCTCCCAAGTGGCCTCCTCTACTGGACGATTCATCCACTGGACCTTGACCGTCGGAATCTCTTTCGACCTCAGTTTTCGAACCCCTCTATCTAAATCGCCACTGGATCCTCCTCATAAAACAAATTCTCATCTAGTAGCATGGAGTCCCATTTAATAATGTAAGTCCCATCTCTGTGGTACTTCTTTAACATTAACACATGGTACGTCGGATGTACCCCAGACAATCCTAGCGGCAGTACTAGCTCATAAGCTACTTCCCCCACACGCCGAAGTATTTCAAATGGTCCGTTGTACCTCGAGCTAAGCTTGCCCTGCTTACCAGATCTCATCACTCCCTTCATGGGAGATACTTTGAGCAGAACTTGTTCTCCCTCCATAAACTCCATATCTCGAACTTTCTTGTCTGCATATTATTTTTGTATACTCTGAGCAACTACCAGATGTTCTTGGATTGTCCAAACTTTATCCAAGGATTCCTTCAGCAAATTGGTTCCCCAAGGTCGCACCTCAAACGCATCAAATCAACCGATTGGAGACCTGCATTTCCTTCCATACAGAGCTTCGAATGGTGTCATGCAATGCTCGAGTGATAGTTGTTGTTGTAAGAGAACTCTGTTAGGGGTAGGAATTTATCCCAATGGCCCCCAAAATTTATGACACAAGCCTGCAACATATCCTCCAACACTTAAATTGACCTTTCTGATTGTCCATCTGTCTGAGGATGGAAGGCTGTGCTCAAGTCCAACCTGGTGCCGAACTCTGCCAGCAAGATCCTTCATAAATCATAGGTGAACTAACTACCCCTATCAGACACAATCGACACTGAAACCCCGTATAATCGAATCAGTTCCTTCATGTAAAGCTTGGCCAACTTTTTGACATTATAAGTCACTTGGACAAGTAAAAAAATGAGCAGACTTAGTCAACCTATCCACAATGGCCCAAATGGAGTCAAACTTTTCCAGAGTCTTTGGAAGACCAACTATGAAATCCATAGCTATCCTCTCCCATTTCCACTCGAGGATAGGCATCCTCTGAAGTACTCCCCTAGGCTTCTGGTGTTCATATTTCATCTACTGTCAATTCAAACATTAAGCAACATGCTCTACAATGTCTCTCTTCATCGTGCCCCACCAATAGTATTGCTTCAAGTCACGATACATTTTGGTAGCTCCAAGATGAATGGAGTAGCTCGAGTTGTGATCTTCTGCCAGAAGAGTTTGAATTAGCTCACCAACTCGGGAACACACACACGTCCCTTTATTCTCAGAATCCCTTCACCATCTAGCATTGTTTCCTTAATTTCTCTCCGCAGAACATTATCTCTGATCTTACCCATCTTCTCATCCTCAAACTGCCTTGCTTTGATTTCTTCCAAAAAAGATGATTTAGCTTCCATGCTAGCTAGTATTCCACCTTCTTTTGTCAAGGATAGCCTCACCAAACTATTTGCCAGTTTCTAAACTTCCCTGGCCATCGGTCGCCGAGTAACCTCCAAGCAAGCTAGACTACCCATACTCACTGCTTTCTGACTCAATACATCTTTCACCACATTAGCCTTCCCTGGATGGTACAGAATGGTGATGTCATAGTCCTTGAGAAGTTTCATCCACCTCCTCTTCCTCAAGTTGAGATCCTTTAGGGAAAACACGTACTATAGGATGCGATGATCTATGAACACCTTGCAACGAGGCCCATACAAATAGTGCCTCCAGATTTTTAAAGCGAACACCACCGCTTCTAGCTCTAGGTCATGTGTGGGGTAATTCTTTTCATGCACCTTCAACTACCTAGAATATTAAGAAATGACCTGTCCTTCCTACATTAACACAGCACCTAACCTAGACCGCAAGGCATCATAATAAACAACGAAACTTTACCTTCCACCGGTAATGCTAGGACAGGTGTCGTGGTTAACAGAGTCTTGAGCTTCTGGAGACTCGTTTCACATTCCTTCGACCACTGGAAAGGTACATCCTTTTGAGTCAACTTGGTCAGCACCAAAGAAATGGATGCAAAATCCTTCATGAATCGACGGTAGTAACTGGCTAGTCCCACTAAACTCCGAATTTCTGTCACGATAGTTGGTCTAACCTAGTTTCTGACCGCCTCCACCTTCTTTGGATCCACTTTGATTCTCTCCTTGGAGACCACATGCCCCAGAAAAGATACCGAATCCAACCAGAATTCACACTTAGAGGATTTGGCATATAGCTGCTTCTTCTTCAGCAACTCCTACACTATTCTGAAATGATTCTCATGCTTCTGCTTGGTCTTAGCATACACCAAGATATCATCAACAAACTTAATCACAAAAAAGTCTAAATAAGGCTTAAAGGTACCATTCATCAGACACATGAACACAGTTGGGGCATTAGTGAGTCCAAATGACATGACCAGAAACTCGCAATGCTCATACCTGGTCTAGCAAGCTGGTTTGGGAATATCCTCAGCTCGAATCTTCAACTGATGATAACCCAACCTCAAGTCAATTTTTGAAAATACAGCTACTCCCTGTAACTGATCAAATAAATTATCTATTCGAGAAAGTGGGTACTTGTTTCAAATAGTTACCTTGTTCAGTTGACGGTAATCAATGCACATCTGCATGCTACCATCCTTCTTTTTCACAAACAAAATCGGAGGGCCCCATGGAAAGACACTCGGCCTAATAAACCCCTTACTCAGAAGCTCTTGCAACTGTTCCTTAAGTTCTCTCAACTTAGAAGGTGCCATTTGATATGATGGAATAGAAATAGGTCTAGCCCCTAGGTCTAAACCTATACAGAAATCAATATCACGGTCCGGTGGCATGCTAGGCAGATCTGCAGAGAACACCTTTAAAAACTCACAAATGATTAGGACCGACTCTATGGAAGGATCCTCGGAACTAGTGTCTCAAATATGCGTCAGATACGCTGAATAACCCCATTCTATCAAATTACACGCATGAATAAAGGAGATAAGGGCTACAATTTCCTTTCAACTCCAATCTGGATGACCCTGGGCCCGATATAGTGATGTCCTTAACATGGCAATCTAGAATGGCATGGTAAGGTGACAACCAGCTCATTCGTAAAATCACATCAAAATCAACCATGTCCAAGATCACTAAGTCTACCAGAGTGTCAAACCCCATGAAATCAATAATACAATCACGAACAACCCTATCCACCACCACAGAATCCCCAACAGGAGTAGACATATCTAAAGGAGTATCAAGCACATCATAAATAAGATCCAAACCCAATGCAAAATAAGAAGACACATAGAAAAATGTAGAACCTGGATCAAATAACACAATATCCATTTTGTCGGACACGACGATCGTACCTGTAATAACAGTGTCGGAAGCCTCTACCTCAGGCCTACTAGGAAAAACATAGAAGTGGGCCTGGTTACCTGCCCGTGAATCGCCCCGGTTGGGCTATGCCACTTCTCTACCTGACTGGGTGCCACCCTTACTCACCTGAGCACCTCCTCTACTCAACTGAGCACCACCTCTAACAACTGATTGACTACCTCGCTCGAGCTGTGGATGATCTCTACTAAATGTACTGCCTCCTCTTCCGACAGGGGCCAAAGCTCAAGGAGCTGGGTATGAAATAATCTATCTACATTGGCCAAACCTGGGATACTATCTGCAAATGTGTCCATACTCCACACGCTCATGGCATACCTTCTCGATCACTAGCCTCTAAGCCGGAATAGAAGAAATAGGACGAGCCCCACAGTCTGAGTGAATAAGTTGAGTACCCCCGACTAAACCTGCTGGTCGGGGAGTGTTTCCTGATAAACCTCCAGCTGAAACCTGCATAGTTGACTGAATAGGACACCTAGAGAAACCTTACGGTACCAGAGTGATAGCAACAAGGCCACTATAAGAACCCATCGTTCGAGCCTTCTTCTCGACATTCTTTGCATATCCCTCCGGTTTCACGCCCTCTATATTCTTCACATATTCTACACCTCCTGAAAGTTTTTACCTGAGGAGACCATCTGAAGGGCTGATAACTAAAGACCCACATTCAGGCCTTTAACGAAGTGCCTGATTCTCTCTTCCTCTATGGCAAGTAGGGGTAAAGCATACCTGGATAGTGAGTGGAATCGGGCCTCATAGGCTACAACAGAAGAGCTCCCCTGCTCGATGATGGTGAACTCATCCCTTCTCCTATCTCTCATGGAGAGGGATACATATTTTTTCAAAAAACATGGAGTAGAACTGGGTCAAAGTCAGCGGTGGTGACCCTGATGGTCTACATCCACAAAAGCTCTCCACCAGAGCTTCACATCACCCATCAGCTGGAAGGTGATGAACTCCACTCCATACTTCTCCATTGCCCCCATTTTGTGGAGCCTCTCATGGAAGTTAATGATGAACTCGTAAGCTTCCCATGCCTCAACAGAGTAGAATATGGGAGGCTTCATCTTGGTGGACCTCCAAAACAAGTCATGTTCTTCCCCTATCATCACCAGCCCAACCACCGACTTGGGGAACATGACTGCCTCAGACATGTCATCAATACAAGGAGCCACCAAAAACGCATGCTGAATCCCTGATTGTTGCCCGACAGGAGTTGCTGACATTTCCCCATTACCCAAGAGGCCACTCAAGAGGTTGAGAACCTGAGCCAGAACCTCGGAGGATGCTGGAGCGGCAAGAACCTCTCCTTGCAACGGTACCTCTACCTCTACCGCGACCTCTCTTGAACCGCGGGCGGTACCGGAGATGCCGACCCCTCTCTCTAATAGGAGCATGAGCACGAGCCCTTCCTCTAGTTGCGGCAGGCATTCGCCTACATCCTCGGCCCCTTCTTCTGCCGCAGACTGTTGTTGTCGCTGTTGTTGCTACTAGCTCAGATGCTGCGTCTCTGGCTCCGTTAGCACATGTTCTTACCATTTATGGGAGAAGAAATAACAGTTATTAGATACCAATTTGCATCACCAGATACCAATTGGAATCAAGCAATCGCACAAAAAGAGAGAAGAAAGAAGTTTTCCTAAAGTGTTGTAGCCTCTCGAAGATAATTTACGGACGTCTCCACACCGATCCGCAAGACTCTACTACACCCATCTTGGTGTAATCAGACCGACGAACCTAGAGCTCTGATATCAACTTTGTTATGACCCAAATAGTCATGATTGACATCCACACTAACCCCCCGGTGGGCGAACTAACTATTCCCAACAACTACCCCGTCATCAACCATACACGAAGGAAGAAAAAAGAAATAAAATTAAAAGAACTATCCGCAATTTGTAATAACCAACAAAATCTAAAAAAATAAAACAACATAATCTTCCCCAGAATCTAAAAGACATTGCAATTTGATGTCTAGCTACAAGTCTAAGAGTATATAACTAAAGAGAGAGATAAAACTGCAATGTCCAGAGGAGTGATATCTTCACAAGAGGAGTAAATCAGCCCATTCCACCCCGCTCACCTTACATAGAAACTGCTACTAACTAAAGGTGGGGACGAGAAGAGCTTCCTGGATCATATTCTACACTCAGAAAAGAAGTGCAGGAGTAGGATAGTACAAACATGGTACTGGTAGGTATTATCAGCCGACCTTACATAATAACATATAATCAAGGCAATAATAATACAAAACCAGTCTCAACATCAAACATAAGAATAACAACATATCAAGTACACTGGATCTACACAAGTGAAAATCGGCTTTTTCACTAGATTGGGCCTTTCGCTGCAGCGGTCACTGGACCGCTACGGCGATCTCGCTACAATGGAATAAGTTCCGCTGTAGTGGTACTGCTCGAGGCAGTAACTCAACTTAGCTACACCTTCTTCAGCTACCAGTTTTCAACAGTTCACTCTCTCTATACTTCAGTCAGATATAACACAAGCTTTAACATAAATAGTAACAACCCATATCAACATGTAGTTTAACGCATTTCATCACAGAAAAATCAACTCAGCATCTTAATTATCACACTGTATCACACTTAGGATCTTTTCCCACTTCTCTCGGTTCATTAAAATTACAGGATCATCAATTACACTCATCCACTTAGCACATACTCAATACGAAACTTTCACAAGTTACACACACAACATAAAATAGAACTAATGGTGACATGTCGGGCAACGCCTCCACCATATCACCATAGACACTCCTTCCTCAAAGTTAATGTACACACATGCTAAAGGGTCTTATTTCTTCCCTTCCAGTCATGACCTACAGGGGACTCTAGAAATCCATGTACTGTACCGATGTGGTACTCGCTCCCACTCATATTCTCACCGGAATGTTTCCCTCGGACACAAGTCACTCAACCAACATTGCTCGTCCGGATGCTCCCCTCAGGCACGATCCTCTCATCTTAGGATATTATTACTGTCATTATCATTCTCATCAAGTGAATACATCAATGTGCATTATTAAACATACAAGAGTTTACAATCTACTTCTCCAAGTAAACAATTACAAACAAACAAAACATCTCATTAACAGGGTATAATATCTCTTAACACTTAACATAGTTTCATCACAGTTTAATACCACATCATATCCACATTTTTTTAACAATTTATGAATAATAAATTCTCATAACATGTAATGTATGAAGACCAATTGCATATCATCATTGCACAAAACGTATATGCTATTATATAGAGTCTAATCTCTCTAAACCATAACCTAGCTGATGCTTGAGTACGGAACATCAGCTACTTCACAGGAGCTTTGCCCTTCCTTAACGCTTCGGAGAGTTCGAAATCTACAACAACAATATAGAGTAATTCAATTACTTACTCTTTGATTAGGGGTCCTAGGAATTAAAATCCTTCCCTTCAGGGAACTTTAGAAAGTAAAACCCCAGTTCCACCTAGTTCTAGATCTCAGTTCTCGCGTAATCCTCGTTCTCAAACAAGTAATCCTAGGGGAATGATCAGTACTCCTCAAAACTCAAATCAAACCACCCCATAGACTCCCCATAATTCAGTCCTAGTCTATCAACCTAGGGTTTTCTCAATTCAAAAACCCACCATTAAAGGGTCTATAAGCATTGTAAGGTACACAATACTTATAATCGAGATAGGGGATCAAAAATCTTATCTTGGGAGAAGAATTCACTGCTCTGGAGGAAAAATATGTCCTCTAACCTTTCTTACCATATTTTGAAAATAATGGGGTAAAAATCCCAGAAATTTCACTCAAGCCCACTTTCTGATTCCCATCGTCCGCTGTAGCAGTCGCATTTCCGCTGCAATGGACCCGTTACAATGGTCAGAAAATCGCTAAGGCGGATTTGGCGGTTAATTTCTCAATCCATTACGGGGGACTCCGACCGTCACCATGGTCTCGCTGCAACGGACATCCTACCACTGTAGCGGTCCCCCGAACCAGTAGCTCCCCAAAAGGTCACTTTTTAACACTTAGCTGATTTCATACCCGATTGCTACAGATTCTACCTAAGTCTGTTTTCCTCGTAACGACATGCGGGTTGTTACAATAAAATAATATTAACAATTGTTATAACAGTCGCTTCAATAGAAAGAAGCTCTTCAAAATTAAAAAATATAATATCTTATTTAAAATCAACTATGTCATTAGAAAGATTAATTAGGTTGACTATATTATCAATTGAAAAAGAATTATTAGAAGAAATCAATTAAAACAAATTATTAACAATTTTGCATCTCAAAAGGCTAGAAAAATAGATTTTAAATAAAAATATGTATAATTACTTTTTTTTTTTAATTTAAGGCCCCCGATTTAATTTTGGCCTTAGGCTCTTAGTATGCTTGAGTTGCTCTTGATCGAAACATATTTCTTATAAGAGAAATCCCGCTCACTGTAAATTGAAATATATTTAAAATAAAAAAAGAGGGGGTTTATGCTTTGTGCATAATTATTACAAAAAAATAATTTTTAGAAGGATAAATGATAAAAATAGATTAGAGAATAATTAAAATTTAAAAGTTGTCTTTTAGAAAAAAAATGTATATTACAAAAGATATTAAAAATAAAATTATTAAAAAATTGATCAAATCAAAACTACTTGTAAACTAATTTGATTCATCATCGAATAAGATTAGAAAATATAGAGGGTGTGTTTGGCATGAAGAAAATATTTTTTGAAAAATATTTTCTTGTTTGATTGGTCAAAATATTTTCTTTAGAAAAATAAGTTCTTAAAAAAATGAGAAAATGACTTCTTTAATGGATGTAGGGAGACAAGTTTCAGAAGTGACATCTCAAGTTCATTGTCGCCTTTCTATCCACCTAACATCCCATCCCTTGAGCATCCATCTCTCGTCACTCTTGAACCCCCACTCTCCATCCTATCGCACCTCATATATAATAATTTATTAGATTACATATAAATATTTTTAAAATAATATCTTTTTTATTTATTTACCAAAACTAAAAGGTAAATAAGAAACTCGATTACTAAGTGCTATTACACCATAAAAGTTGAAACCAGTTAATGGTGAGGAATTTAGTAATTAATTATTTTGAAAAATTAGTTGAGTGGTATGTAAGTTGTTCAAACAAGTTGTATATAAGTTAAATGAAAGAGGTTTACTGATCTGTCTGATTGCAAAATAACTCTGTGGAGAAAATGAGGTATATGAAAATAGACAAAATCAATTAGGCTAGGATAGACGTGTTATCTTCACCTCTTCCGTAAGAAATATAAAAATAAAATTGAAATAATAAAAAGTTTGACTACCAACACAACTGTTCACACTAAAAAAAAAAGGAGAAACACAAAGCAAACTTAAAGAAAAAAATAGCTAGATCTTTAAAAATTGGTTTTGTCTGTAAATATAGAACTTGACGGAAATAACAAGAAAAATATTGTTCTTTTCAGATCATCTGTCAATTTCAATAACTGGTAGTATTATTTTTCCAAAAAAATATGGTAGAGAAAAACATGCTACCTGAAAAACTAGAATAATAATATAATTCAATATGAAAAATAGGAAAAAGGCATATAATTACATATTTATATAAGTAGAAGATAATACTCTAATCGAGATATAATCAAATAAAATGACTTGATTCTTTTCTAAATGCTTATATTACTTATAGAATAATGTTAACAATTCCTGTAACAATCACTTCAACCGAAAGAAGCTTTTCAAAATTAAAAATTATAAAATCTTATTTAAAATCAACAATATCTTAAGAAAGATTAAGTAGGTTGGCTATATTATCAATTCAAAAAGAATTATTAGAAGAAATCCATTAAAACAATTATTAATAACTTTGCATATCAAAATGCTAGAAATAGATTTTAAATATATATATATATATATATATATATATAATTATTTCTTTTAGTTTAAGGCCCCCGATTTAAGTTTGGCCTTAGGCCCCTAATATGTTTGAGCTGCTCTTGATCGAAACATATTTCTTGCACTAGGAATCCTTTTTATTGTAAACTAAAAAATATTTAAAACTAAAAAAAAGGAGGGGGTTTAAGTTTTGTGAATAATTATTACGAAAAAATAATCTTTAGAAGGATAAATGATAAAAATAGAATAGAAAATAATTAAAATTTAAATGTTTTCTTTTAGAAAAAAAATTACAAAAGATATTAGAAATAAAATCATTAAAAAATTCATCAAATCAAAATTATTTGTAAACTAATTTGATTCATCATCACATAAGATTAGAAAATATTGAGGGTGTATTGGTATGAAGAAAATATTTTTTGAAAAATATTTTCATGTTTGATCGATTAAAATATTTTCTCTAGGAAAACAAGTTCTTAAAAAATGAGAAAATGACTTCTCTAATGGATGTAGGGAAACAAGTTCCATAAGTGACATTTCAAGTTCATTGTCTCCTCTCTACCCACCCAACACCCTATCCCTTGAGCATCCATCACTCGTCACTCTCGAACCCCCACTCTCCACCCTAGCGCAACCTATATATAATGTTTTGTTAGATTACATATAAATACTTTTGAAATAATATTTTTTTAATTATTTTTCAAAAATTAAAAGATAAATAAGAAACTCAGTTAATGAGTGGTAATGATCACTGCTCCATGAAAGTTGAAATCAGTTGATGGTGAGGAATTTAATAATTAATTATTTTATAAAATTAGTCGAGTGGTATGTAAGTTGTTCAAATAAATTTTATATAAGTTAAATGAAGGAGGTTTTACTGATTTGTCTGATTGCAAAATGACTCGATAGAGAAAATGAGGTACATGAAAATAGACAAAATCAATTAGGCTAGTCTAGTTGTGTTATCTTCTTCTCTTACGTACAAAAAATAAAAATAAAATTGAAATAATAAAAAGTTTGACTACAAACCCAGTTATTTACTCTAAGAAAACGAGAAACACAAAGTAAACTTAAAAATAAAAATACCTAGTTTTTTAAAAGTTGATTTTATCTGTAAATATAAAACTTGACGAAAATATCTTACAAATTACTTTTCTTCGAAGAGTGTGATTGTCACGCCCCGCCTTGGGAGGCATGACTGGCACCTGGTGCCCTACTAGGACCTGGACTGCTGAGCTAGCTGAGCCTAAGCACATCTGGTGCCAGGCTGGCTCTAACTCTGGATTAAAAGAAAACGACGGGCTATATAACGGCTGTAAATACAGCCTCCGGCCGACTAGGCCTATAGCCACCTGTAAGCAAACAACAGCTACCCAGAACAACTGAATTAATAGGGAACCTATGCGGGCCGACAAGGCCACCATGTTGTCTAGTTATTTCTGAATCAAGAAAACAAGTGCTAAACTGCTATGTGACCAGAGAGGTCACCACTACCAACTGAATAAGGTCCCACACGACCATCATAAACAAACTAAAACATACACACAACCTCACGCGATTCGTACAGCTAACCACAGGGAATGTACAATTTGCAGGCCTCTAAGAATACTGATAAGATGGTCGGGACAGGGCCCCGGCCTACCCATACTGTACAAAAAGGAAAAGGAATAAACCTCTAACTTTCTAGCTCCGGATGACAGGAGCTGATGACTCTGTGTGCTGGCTGGAATCACGAGGGATCGGCTCCTCGTGTATGAGTACCTGCGACAAGTAATGCAGCGCCCCAAACGGGCGTCAGTACCGCTAGTACTGAGTATGCAAAGCAACAACTGGAAAATAACTAAAGACAAGCAATATAACTGATAGAACTGAAATAGGAAGAAATAGACTGTAACTGACTAAAAGTATGAGTTTAAGACCGTCCTCAACTATGCTGAAAGGAGTAGGAGTTGTACCTGGTAACGTAGCATTCTACTGTCAATCTATTCATAACTAACGTAACATGGCAAAATATAGCATAACATACATAACATAGCACACATAAACCTTACCTAGCTCCCATAAGCCGGAAGGTACAACCAACACGCAATCTATACCCTACCCCGGTCATCCCATCTCCCATAGTAACTATAAGTATCCTGCCGGTCCTGCCGGTCCCCCGGATATGCACTTAGGCCCACTGAGCCCCTGACTATAACTGTACTTGAGTCCGTAGGACTCTTGAATCAATACCCCGGGCATACCCGCTCGACGGGGGTGTATAAAAGCCGACCAAGGCAAAATATGGAGAAACTGGCATCCCATCTTCGTCCCCTAGGGGACGGATGCCACTCCATAGAACGACGTATCCTTGCCCTCTGGCAGACGAGTCGATACAGCTATTAACCCTGGGGCGGTCATGGATGCTAGGTAATCCAACCCAAAATGATACAGTCAAGTATCAACTGATAGTACTAACTGCATACGATACATGCTGAAACTAATGATAGTAATGTGTATATATATAATACATGCTAAAACTGATAATGGTATATATATAATTTCTGTCATACTTTTCTGAATCTGATACTTGAACAAGATATAATATTTCTGTTGAGAATCATGTTGTATAACTAAATTTCATGGTAAACATGATTTACTATTTCTAACATGCTTTCTAAAATTCATATTAAGCTACTATTCTATTTCTGAAATACTTTACGGGAACTTATATTTCTTTACTAAGTTTCGGCTGAACATGATAATATCCTTACATACTTTACTAAATTACATGCTGGGCATGCTGTACTGTTTCTGAAACTTTCTACTAGAATTTATATCGTGCTAGTAAGTTTCACGCTACACATGACATGATATTTCCAACATCGTACTAAAATTTATACTAAATTTAATATGCGTCTTCTGAAATATTCTACTGGCACTTTAGCTATTTTACTATACCGAAACTACTAGCTTGCCGAAGAAACTGGCTTTACGTACCTTGTCCGTTAACTTTCCGAGTATCTGGCATAACTCGGCTAATTTTCATCTATTTCTTCCAACTGCATTCATATTCATAGAAATTAGAACTAAATTCATCGATATTCTCGAAGAAAATACTACTTTGAATATATATACTGCCCAAACTTTGACTTATCAAAAAACAACCGAAAACTCGCTATTTCTTGGAAGTCCAGAAGGGAGAAATACTCACTTTAGGTCTAGGAGTATATTGACACTAATTTGGAGCAATTCCACTTACCTTAGCTTGGTAGGACGAAGATTCGCCGGCCGAATTTCACGAAACTAACTCCGAGGAATGCTCCCGGCAACTTAATACTTCACTACCCAAGATTAATTCGAGTTTGGACCGCATTTAATAGAGTAAACAGACGGAATTTTAAAGGAATTCTTCGTACCCTCTGTTATTTGGTTTGTTTCTGGAAAATTATGATAATTATCTTAAAGAAAACGAAGTGGGGGTTTATATAGTTGAGGCTGGACCTCACCTCCGTGACATGCCGGCCAACGCAGAGGTGAGCCCTCCGTGACACGTTGGCCATCGCAAAGGGGGTCTGCCCAGCCTCCTCTTGCGATGGTCAACGTGGCGCTTGTCCAGTCTTTCCCCGTGCCTTTTTATAGCATGTATGGGATTCTAAAACTCTTAACCAACATGCGAATAGGCCATCTAAATGTCAAGTATTTATGGAGTGTAACAGTGATGCTTATTTTTTAATTCTCCAAAAACAGTATTATATACACTGAAGAATTAGAGATAAAGTGATACTGTAGCTTTCTTCTTGATTTATTTAAACAAAAGAAACGGTGCCATATTTCCTTGAAAAGGATGAGTTATTACTAGGACACATACTATTTTTTATAATAGAGAGTGCATCTCTTGTACTCAAAGCCAAAGATACAAAGATTAACTTAGATGGAAAAAATGATATCAACAGATAATGAATTTATGTATAACAATTATGGATAGTCAAAGAGATGAAATCAAATTAAAACTTCTTCTATAATATTTTATATATTAAAAAATAAAATTACATAGCAATAAATATTATTATTGCAATTAATATTATTAAATCAACTTTTAATGAAGTTTTTATTTTCTTGTGAACAGTCACACAGTAAATGAAAAGACAATTTTAAACTTTGTACAATCAAACTCAGCAGTCATCTTTTTTTTTTTTTTTTTCTTAGCTACTCTCTTAATGATGGAAAAAAACTCTATTAAATAATTTCAATAGTCATGTTGTTGGTTATCTTTTTATTTAGAATTAATATCTCAAAAGATCGCTCAATTATTAAATTTATGTAGTAAAGTTATTGAACTTTTTTTTATATCAATAAAATTACTCAAATTAGGACATTTCTCTTACATAATCACTCAATCAAATTTATAATAAAAAAATTGACATAATATAAATAATTCATTTTTATATCACGTAAATATGGACCTCACAAATAAATGAAACTAAAAAAAATACATTTTTATACCGGACTGACCGACCCGCAAATCAAAATGGATTTCATCTAAAACTTCTATTAAAATTGATGATGGTGATTTTATGTGGAGGAATGAC
The DNA here is from genome assembly GCA_035772735.1 of Datura wrightii. Classification (NCBI taxonomy): domain Eukaryota; kingdom Viridiplantae; phylum Streptophyta; class Magnoliopsida; order Solanales; family Solanaceae; genus Datura; species Datura wrightii. Next base: position 13,743,619 of record JASDFA010000002.1, read on the forward strand.
GTTATATTGTTGAATTAGGAGAAAGGAAATGTATATTGTGTATACCTTTTTATATATTTATATATAGTGATATATCTGGATATACAATGATAAATACGTGATATACATTATAGCATTGATGTTTTTTTAAAATTTGATTTCAATATCAAATTTTGACTCAAAACCAATTTAAATTACATTTAATATTCTAATATTATATATAGTCTCGTCCAAATTCTTTCAATGATTTTTCAATTACACACACCTAAAAATAGTTATTAAATTTTTTTATGCAAATTGAAGCTTCAATACATGTCACTACTATAAATAGGTCTTTCTTAATAAAAGAAAATTGACCAACTTTTTAAAAAAATATAAATAATATTTTTTCAATCTTTTTGAAGGATTGAAATAAATGAATTCATCGGTTTTTTTAATTCGATATTTGAAAATTTATTTTTTTAATTGAATATATCGCTAAATCGAATCACAAAATTTATTATCTTATAAACTAATAAAATTGATTGGTTTTATATTAAAAAGTTTTAGATCTTGTAAGTGATTCTTCTTATATGACAAGGTCAATTTCAAGATCCCATGGTAATCCTTAAATTTAGAAAGTTACTTTGTAAAATTTTATGAGTTTATCCTATTCTTTCATTTGAAGATGTATAAAAAAAGAAAATAAAAGGGTGTTTTCTTCACCAAATTGATAAAATTTCAAAGTTTGATGATATAAAATTGTCACTTAACATTGAATGTAGCTTCCATGAAGCATTTCATGATATTTTTATGATTCTACATTGCTTGAATTAATTATTTAATTCAATGAAATAAATCAACTTATATTCCTCTATATAACTTTATTATTGCAAGAGGAATCTCATTTCTATTGCAAAAGTATTTTTTGATCTAATTAGAAAATAAAATTTGTGCAATCATACTATGTCTTTCTCTCTCTTTTTAAATACAATTTCTTTATCACCTTTTTTTTCCTCCTATTTTGCTTATATACTTTACTTGCTTTAGTATTTTAATTGTTCAATAGTAATTTTTTGTTGATCTGTAAACTATGATCATGAGTAATTTTGTGTTTTTCTTTTAAAATTGTTGACTGATAAATATGATTTAGGAATTCTGGGTAATTAGATATTGAAAAATATTTTGAGAAAATACATCATCTAATAAGCTTATGTTCAATTATTAAGTCGATAAAATTGGCTCACCATTATCAATTTGAGCTTGTATTTTATCATATTAAATTTAGTGCAACTCATCACAAACATATCATAGCATCATATATATAATTTAAAAATATTTGTACTAATTAGCATGGATTATAGGCACAATGCACACGTTTAAAGACAAGTATATATATGTTTATGGGAGAAACAATGTTGCAACAAATACAATTTAACTTTTGTTATAGTTTGACACTGTAGTTTATTTATCATTGCAAATCATAAATATGTTGGAACTGATAGATAACTCTTCTAAATTGTGATCCGAAAATAATTTTTCACATTTATATATAATAATAATAATAATAATAATAATAATAATAATAATAATAATAATAATAATAATAATAATAATAATAATAATTCAGATATTAATATGTTAAGATTTTAAAATATATAATTTAGTAAATGAAATTTTCTAATTGAAATTAAAGTCCTTATGTTACACCCCGTAAATTCTTGACATGTAGATGGCCTATTCGCATGTTGGTTAACAGTTTTAGAATGCCATACGTGCGAGAGAAGGACCCGGGGAGAACCGGACAAGCGCCATGTCGGAGGGTCGCAAGAGGGAGCCAGGCAGAACCCCTCCGCGATGGCAGCGTGTCACGGAGGGGGGGCCTCCGCGATGACTGGCGTGTCACGGAGGCCCTGTTTAGGACCAAGTATAAAAGGCCTCCCACTTCGGTTTTTGATCATTTATCTCCTTTTAATTTCCAGAAACGAACAGAGAACAGAGAGGAACGAGGTTTCAATATAAAAATTCATCCGATTACGCCGTCAAACGTGGTCCAAACTCAAATTAGCCCTGGATACTGAAGTATAAAGCTGCAGAGAGCATTCCTACGGAGTTAGTTTCGTGAAATTTCGAGCTAAGGTTAGTGGAATTGCTCTAAATTAATGTCAATATACTCCTAGCCCTAAAGTGAGTATTTCTCCCTTCTGGACTTCCTAGAAATAACGAGTTTTTGACTGTTTTCCGATAAGTCAATTCAAAGTAGTATTTTCTTCCAGAATATTGATGAATTTAGTTCTAATTGCTATGAATATGAATACAGTTGGAAGAAATAATTGAATATTGGCCGAGTTACGCCAGTTAGCTGGAAAGCCGAGAACTAAGGTATGTAAAGCTAGTTTCTTCGGCAAGTTAGTAACCCTACTATAGTAAAATAGAATAAATTCAAGAAGGAAGTTCCACAAGTCGAGTATTAAATATGTTTGCGTTATTATGTCATATACAGAATAATAGTAAGTAAATCAGTATTAAACAGTGGGATATCATTTCAGACTCAGTACCAGATTCAGTTTAATCCAGTCAAAGAATCAGAATAGAATATCAGAACATGGATAGTATTTTCAGATTTAATATACATGTTATATGTGATTACTATTGCTTATTGAGACTTGTTTGTGATATGTGGGCACCCTTAGAGCTTCCTTGCCGCCCCAGGGTTAATAGCTGTGTCGACTCGCCCGCCAGAGGGTGAGGATACGTCACTCCAAGGAGTGGCATGCCGTCCGCAGTAGGACGAAGATGGGATGCAGCATTCCCCATATCAGGCTGATCAGCATTACAGTATATCCTGTCGAGCGCTTGCGCCCAGGGCACAGATTACAGATTACAGATACAGATCTCAGATTACAGTTATAGGAGTTCTCCAGACTCAGATACAGTTATAGTCAAGGGCCCAGAGAGCCCAAGCTGCATACCCAGAGGGCTGACAGGGTCTCGTAGTTATTAGGTGAGTGGAGTGAATTTATTTTTGGATGGTTTGACCCGGGTGGGGGTATATAGAATGCATGTTGATTGGCACCTTCCGGCTTATGGGGGCTGGTATAGGTTCTTGTATGCTATATATATTACTAAATATATATACATGTTACTTATTAAATGGATAGTTAGCAGGACGCCGCGTCGACAGGTATGAGTCTTATCTTCCTTCCACTACAGTTAACCTCAGTACAGATTCTACTATTCCAGACAGTTTTAGCTATCCCCTATCATTTCAGTAACTATCTAGTCAGTATTACTGTTTATCTTTAGTTATGTTCAGTTTTGCTTTGCATACTCGGTACCAGTGATACTGACGCCTGTTTGGGGGCACTGCATTACTTGCCTACAGGTACTCATAGACGAGGAGTCGATCCCTCGTAATTTCAGCCAGCACACAGAGTCATCAGCTCCTATCATCTGGAGCTAGACAGCTAGAGGTTTATTTCTTTTCTTTTGTTGTACAGTATGCATAGGCTGGGGCCCTGTCCCGACCATCTTATCAGTATTCTTAGAGGCTTGCAGATTGTATATTCCCTATGGTTAGCTGTACCGGTCATGTGAGGACGTGTGTATGTTTTAGTTTATTTATGATGGCCGTGTGGGGCCTTTTTCAGTTGGTAGTGGTTACCTTGTCGGTCACGTAGCAGTTTAGCACCTGTTTTCTTGATTCAGAAGTAACTAGACAACATGGTGGCCTTGTCGGCCCGCATAGGTTCCTTTGAACTTCTATTGTTCTGGTTAGCTATTGTTGTCTTACAGGTGGCTATAGGCCTAGTCGGCCGGAGGCTGTATTTACAGCCGTAATAGCCCGTTGTTTCCTTGAATCTAGAGTTAGAGCCAGTCTGGCACCAGAAGTGCTCAAGCTCAGCTAGTCTAGCAGTCCAGGTCCTAGTAGGGCACCAGGTGCCAGTCATGCCTCCCAAGGCGAGGCATGACAAACTTGGTATCAGAGCAGGTCGTATCCCAGGGAGTCTGCAAGCCATGCTAAGTAGAGTCTTGTCTATGGATGTGTTGTGCACCACATACCATAGGCAGGAGGCTGCAAGACATAATAGGATGTTTACTCTTTCTTCATATTCAGTCGTGCCATAGAGTAGTACAGTATAGGGTTGAGTCCCTAAAACTTATCATACTCTTTGTTTATAGATTAAAATGGCAGACCAGCGACACCCTGCCACAGGTAGAAGACTGGATACCGCAGTAGGAGAAGGCACCTGCAGGATGCCTCAGCTTCATCTAGGATCAGCCCAATCTGAGGACGATACAGAGGCATCATCACAACCTTCTCAGCAGTCCCCACCTCACCAGGAGCCACTCGGAACGATGCCGCCTCCGATAGTTCCTGTACCACACCATCCGACCAGGAAATTCGAAGTGTTGTAGTTATGTTGGCACAAATGATGGCTACTCAGCGCCAACCAATGCCACCTGTAACAGCAGAGTCATCTAGTGGGTCTGGCAGTTTGAGGGTCCGAGAATTTTTGGCACTAGGTCCCCGACAATTCACAGGGTCGGATCAGGCAGAGGACCCCCAGGATTTCCTGGACCAGATATAGAGAATCTTTCGGGTCATGCATGTGACATCTACAAAATCAGTTGAGCTAGCGGTATTCCGGTTGCGGGATATTGCTGTGTTGTGGTATGAAAGTTGGGAAAGGTCTCGAGGGAGAGATGTTGCCCCTCCGACCTGGTCTAACTTTTTAGAGGCCTTCCTGGACCGTTATTTGCCACGGGAAATCCGACAGGCCCGGATGGATAAGTTTTTGCACTTGGAGCAGGAGGCGAGGAGTGTACGGGAATACGCACTACAGTTCAATTCCTTGGCCCGCTATGCTCTAGCTTTTGTGGACACCATGCCATCTAGAGTCCACCAGTTTATTATGGGTCTGAACCCAGAATACATTGAGGCATGCATGATAGCTATGCTGCGGGAGGATATGGATATTGCTCGGGTGCAGGCCTTTGCCCAGACTATTGAGGGCCTTAGACAGCGGAAACAGGACAGTAGATGTATAAATCAGGAACAGGACCGCAGGGATAGATCAGATGAAATACAGAGGGAGATTCAGAGAGGACCTAGGCCCCGGTTGTTAGACAGGCCACCTAGACCCCCACCTTCATCACAGCAGCAGAGGGGTAGATTTATTCGCCGAGGACAGTCAGAGTCCAGCGGCAGTTCTCGAACGGTACATTCACCTCAGCATAGGAAGGCAGAGCAGAGCAGGTTCACACCCCCTACTTGCCCTATTTATAGTCGACCCCACACTGGAGCTTGCAGATATGGCTCCACAGGGTGTTATATATGTGGGCAGGAGGGTCATGTGATAAGAGACTGTCCAGCCAAAGGTCAGGGTAGTCGAGATAATCAGGATAGGGCGTCAGCAGGGCCGCGAGCTCCAGCAGCCTCGGCAGGGCGTAGGCCCTTAGGTCCAGCAGGTAGAGGCCGAGGTAGATCAGGGGCTTCTAGTTCGGGTACGGGCCCAAGTCGTACCTATGCATTACCAGGGAGGTAGGACTCAGAGGAGTCTCCAGATGTGGTAACAGGTATGATGACCATTTTTTCGCACCCTGCTTATGTATTGATTGATCCAGGGTCTAGTTTGTCCTACGTTACCCCATTTGTGGCTCGGACAGAGTTGCTTCAGCAACCCTTTTCAGTATCTACACCCGTCGGTGACTCCATCATAGCCAGAAGGGTTTATCGAGGGTGTACAGTAGAGGTTGCTGATCGTCAGACTACAGTAGATCTGGTAGAACTAGAGATGATTGATTTCGATGCCATTATGGGTACAGATTGGTTAGCGTCGTGCTATGCCAATGTAGAATGCTGGACCAAGACGGTCAGATTCCACTTTCCAGCGAGGCAATACGAGAGTGGAAGGGCAGTACAGCTATGCCAAAAGGTAGGTTTATTTCCTACCTTCAGGTGAGGAAGTTGATAGCTAAGGAATGCATTTACCACATAGTCAGAGTCCAGGATGTTTGGGTAGAACCTCCGACTCTCCAGTCTGTTCCAATGGTTAATGAATTCTCTGACGTATTTCCAGATGAGCTACCTGGTACTCCCCCAGAAAGAGAGATAGATTTTGTGATTGATTTGCTACTAGGCACTCAGCCCATATCAATTCCTCCGTATTGTATGGCTCTTGCTGAACTCAAAGAATTAAAGGAGCAGCTGAAAGATCTATTAGATAAGGGCTTTATCAGGCCGAGTACTTCACCTTGGGGTGCGCCAGTTCTATTTGTGAGAAAGAAGGATGGCTCGCTCCGCATGTGTATAGATTACCGGCAGTTGAATAAGGTTACAGTTAAGAATAAGTATCCGCTTCCCAGAATAGATGATTTGTTTGATCAGTTACAGGGGGCCAGATATTTCTCCAAGATTGACTTGCGGTCCGGATACCATCAGGTTTGAGTTCGTGAAAGGGACATTCCAAAGACTTCCTTCAGGACCAAATATGGCCATTTTGAATTCCTAGTCATGTCCTTTGGGTTGACGAATGCCCCAACAGTATTTATGGACCTGATGAACAACATTTTCATACCATACCTGGACTTGTTCGTGATAGTGTTTATTGACGATATCCTGGTATATTCTTGCTCAGAGGCAGACCACCAGGATTATTTGCGGACAGTGCTCCAGATTCTCAGGGACCGTCAGCTGTATGCCAAGTTCTCTAAATGTGAATTTTGGCTGAACTCAATAGCTTTCTTGGGGCACATTGTGTTGGATGCTGGTATACATGTAGACATGCAGAAAATAGAGGCAGTAAAAACATGGCCTAGACCTACCACTCCGTCCGAAGTCCGCAGTTTTCTGGGATTAGCAGGGTACTACATAAGATTTGTTGAGGGATTCTCCACCATAGTGGCACCTCTGACTAAGCTGACTCAAAAAGTAGTAAATTTTCAGTGGATGGAGGCATGTGAGCAGAGTTTCAGGGAATTGAAAGACAGATTGACCTCCGCCCCAGTATTAGCATTGCCAGAAGGTACAGAGGGTTATGCAGTTTATTGTGACGCTTCGGGTATTGGGTTAGGATGTGTGTTGATGCAGCATGGTAAGGTAATTTCTTATGCTTCCAGACAACTGAGGAAACACGAAAAGAATTATCCTACCCACGACCTGGAACTAGCCGCAGTGATCCACGCTCTAAAGATATGGAGACATTACTTGTACGACGTCCATGTGGATATTTTCACTAATCATAAGATCCTATAGTATATCTTCACTCAGAGGGAGTTGAATTTGCGGCAGCGTCGCTGGTTGGAATTGCTGAAAGATTATGATGTAAATATTCTGTATCACCCTGGAAGAGCCAACGTAGTAGCAGATGCCCTCAGCCGCAAATCTATGGGGAGTTTGGTGTACTTGCAACCTGAGCAGCGGGAGTTGGCTAGGGAAATACACCAGTTAGCCAGTTTAGCCGTTCGTGTAGCAGAAGCAGAGGACAACAGAGCAGTAATTCAGAATACCGCAGTGTCGTCATTAGTTTTGGAGGTAAAGGAACGGCAGTATAAAGATCCTGACCTAGTTCAGCTTAAAGACAGAGTTCATCAAGGGAAAGCGCCAGATTTTCAGGTAACTGAGGATGAGGTGTTGCGATGTAAAGGCCGCCTTTGTGTTCCAGATGTTTTAGGGCTTCGCCAGCAGATCATGAGCGAGGTACATTACGCTCGCTATTCTCTCCACCCAGGCGCGATGAAAATGTACCACGATATTAAAGAAATCTACTGGTGGCCAGGTATGAAGAGGGAAATAGCAGAATTTGTAGCCCAGTGTCCTAACTGCCAGCAAGTAAAAGCTGAACACCAGAAACCAGGCGGATTGACTCAAGACATAGTTGTGCCTCTTCGGAAGTGGGAAGTAGTAAATATGGATTTTGTAGCAGGATTACCCCGTACCAGACATAGGAATGACTCGATTTGGGTAATTGTTGACAGACTGACAAAATCAGCCCATTTTCTGCCAGTGAGGGCTACTTTCTCTGCTGAAAATTATGCTGAATTGTATATCAGAGAAATAGTCAGACTGCACGGTGTTTCGATATCCATTATCTCTGACAGAGGGGCGCAATTTACAGCTAGATTTTGACAATCATTTCAGAGAGGCCTGGGAACATAGATTAATCTGAGCACAACATTCCACTCTCAGACAAATGGGCAGGCAAAATGCACTATTCAGACACTCGAGGATATGTTAGGAGCGTGTGTATTAGACTTCAGAGGTAGTTGGGATGAGCACCTACCACTTATTGAGTTTGCTTATAACAATAGCTATCACTCAGCTATCCAGATGGCGCCCTATGAGGCTTTGTATGGGCGAAAATGCAGATCGCCAGTTGGCTGGTTTGAAGTAGGAGAGTCAACGCTGATTGGGCCGGATATTATTCATCAGTCAGAGGAAAAGGTAAAGCTTATCAGAGAACGCCTACTGACTGCTCAGAGCCGCCAAAAATCATATGCTGATGTGCGGCGCAGAAACCTGGAAGTTAATGTGAATGACTGGGTGTTTTTGAAAGTTTCTCCAATGAAAGGGGTGATGAGATTCGGAAAGAAAGGTAAGCTTAGCCCCAGATTTGTTGGGCCTTATGATATTCGTCGAAGAATAGGTCAAGTAGCATACGAGTTGAACTTACCTCCAAAATTAGAGTCTGTTCATCCAGTTTTCCACGTGTCTATGCTGAGGAAGTATATAGGAGACCCCTCCAGAGTTATTCTAGTTCAGGATGTCTAGGTTACGGAAGAGCTGGCCTATGAAGAGGTTCCAGTAGCCATACTACACAAGCAGATTCGTAGGTTGAGAACTAAAGATATTGCTTCTGTCAAAGTATTATGGCGTAACAGGAACCGAGAGGAGATGACTTGAGAAGCAGAGGAAGATATGAAAGTCAGATATCCTCACCTGTTCTAGACTTAATCAGCTAAAGGTATGTTAGTATTGTTGTCTTATGAATTGCCTTATATGATGTAAATAAAGGAAATAGCTGGCTTATGTGATAGATACTAATGTTGTGTGGAGTACATGTATTGGACTTTTCTGTGTTTCAGGATTTTTGAGATAGTCCATATTACAGGGGAGACTCTGCCGAAATTTTTTCTAAACTAAGTCAAATAAATTGAAATTCTTGCAAGTAGAAGTTTACATTCGAGGAAGAATGTTCTTAAGGGGGGGGGGGAGAATATTACACCCCGTAAATTCTTGATATGTAGATGGCCTATTCGCATGTTGGTTAAGAGTTTTAGAATGCCATACGTGCGAGAGAAGGGCCCGGGGAGAACCGGACAAGCGCCAAGTCGGAGGGTCGCAAGAGAGAGCCAGACAGAACCCCTCCGCGATGGCAGCGTTTCACGGAAGGGGGGCCTCCGCGATGAATGGCGTGTCACGGAGGCCCTATTTAGGCCCTAGTATAAATAGCCTCCCACTTCGATTTTTAATCATTTATCTCCTTTTAATTTCCATAAACGAACAGAGAACAGAGAGGAACGAGGTTTCAATATAAAAATTCATCCGATTATGTCTTCAAACGCGGTCCAAACTCAAATTAACCCTGGATACTGAAGTATAAAGCTGAAGAGAGCATTCCTGTGGAGTTAGTTTTATGAAATTCGGCCGGCGAATCATCGTCCTAACGAGCTAAGGTAAGTGGAATTGCTCCAAATTAATGTCAATATACTCCTAGCCCTAAAGTGAGTATTTCTCCCTGATGGACTTCCGAGAAATAGCGAGTTTTCGACAGTTTTTTGATAAGTAAAAGTTTGGGCTATATATATATATTCAAAGTAGTATTTTCTTCCAGAATATTTATGAATTTAGTTCTAAATTGCTATGAATGTGAATACAATTGGAAGAAATAGCTGAATATTAGCCGAGTTACGCCAGTTAGCCGGAAAGCCGACAACTAAGGTATGTAAAGCTAGTTTCTTCGGCAAGATAGTAACCCTAGTATAGTAAAATAGAATAAATTCCAGAAGGAAGTTCCAGAAGCCGATTGTTCAATATGTTTGCGTTATTATGTCATATTCAGAATAAAAGTCAGTAAATCAGTATTAAACAGCGGGATATCATTTCAGACTCAGTACCAGATTTAGTTTAATCCAGTCAAATAATTAGAATAGAATATCAGAACATGGATAGTATTTTCAAATTTAATATACATGTTATATGTGATTACTGTTGCTTGTTGAGACTTGTTTGTGATATGTGGGCACCCTTAGAGCTTCCTTGCAGCCCCAAGGTTAATAGCTGTGTTGACTCGCCCGCCAGAAGGTGAGGATACGTCACTCCATGGAGTGGCATGCCGTCCGCAGTAGGACGAAGATGAGATGCAACATTCCCCATAACAGGCTGATCAACATAACAGTATACCCTGTCGAGCACTTGCGCCTAGGGCACAGACTACAGATTACAGATACAGATCTCAGAGTACAGTTATAGGAGTCCTCCGGACTCAGATACAGTTATAGTCAGAGGCCTAGAGAGCCCAAGTTGCATACCCAAGGGGACGACAGGGTGCTCGTAGTTATTAGGTGAGTGGAGTGAATTTATTTTTGGATGGTTTGACCCAGGTAGGGGTATATAGATTGCATGTTGATTGGCACCTTCCGGCTTATGGGGGCTGGTATGGTTCTTGTATGCTATATATATATATATATATATATATATATATATATATATATATATATATATATATATATATATATATATATATATATATGTTACTTACTAAATATGTATACATGTTACTTATATAATGGATAGTTAGAAGGACGCCGCATCAACAGGTATGAGTCTTATCTTCCTTCCAGTACAGTTAAGCTCAGTACAGATTCTACTATTCTAGACAGTTTTAGCTATACCCTGTCATTTCAGTAACTATCTAGTCAGTATTACTATTTATCTTCAGTTATGTTCAGTTTTGCTTTGCATACTCGGTACCGGTAGTACTGACGCCCGTTTGGGGGCGCTTCATTACTTGCCTGCAGGTACTCATAGACGAGGAGCCGATCCCTCGTAATTCCAGCAAGCACACAGAGTCATCAGCTCCTGTCATCCGGAGCTAGACAACTAGAGGTTTATTTCTTTTCTTTTGTTGTACAGTATGGGTAGGCCGGGTCCCTGTCCCGACCATCTTATCAGTATTCTTAGAGGCTTGCAGATTGTATATTCCCTATGGTTAGCTGTACCGGTCGTGTGAGGCTGCATGTATGTTTTAGTTTGTTTATGATAGTTGTGTGGGGCCTTTTTCAATTGGTAGTGGTTACCTGGTCGATCACGTAGCAGTTTAGCACCTGTTTTCTTGATTAAGAAGTAACTAGACAGCATGGTGGCCTTGTCGGCCCGTATAGCTTCCTTTGAACTTCTGTTGTTCTGGTTAGCTGTTGTTGTCTTACAGGTGGCTATAGGCCTAGTCGGCCAGAGGCTTTATTTACAACCGTTATATAGCCCGTTGTTTCCTTGAATCCAGAGTTAAAGCCAGCCTGGCACCAGAAGTGCTCAGGCTCAGCTAGTCTAGCAGTCCAGGTCCTAGTAGGGCACCAGGTGCCAGTCATGCCTCCCAAGGCGGGGCGTGACACATTAATATTAGATTTTCTACATGGTTCAAATAATGAAAAATTTAACAAGCTAAATTTTAGTTGATATGAAATTTTAAAATATAAAAAATAATTAAATGGAAATTATGTTATAGTATTAACTTGAGTCTCACCTTTCAATAATACACTGCTGCTCTAAACGTGAAGTCGAGATGAACTTCCAAAATTGAATTCTACACTCAGAAAAGAAGTGTAGGAATAACATTAGTACGAAACACAGCACCGATAGGCATTATCAGCCAACCTTACGTAATAACACATATACATATAGACAACAATGTGCAATTAGTCCAGAATGTCATTCATACACAACCATTTTTATTACTGGAATTAAATTCTACTCAGGTGCTAATCGGCCTGCTGTCACGACTCAAACGTAGGCTCAGATCGTAACACGGGACAAGGAGCCCTGAGAGACTCCAGGTCAACCCATGGCATGAACATTCATCTAACTTCATATCACTTAAAACGGAATACTGAACATATGATATAGCAAAAACAGAAATGTAACATAACATAGCATGATAAGCAGAACGTACTAGAACTATATATCAGTTGAGTACTACAATTAGTCTGAAAGCCTCTATCATACCAGATGGGTTGATGGGACAATATCCCTAACTAACCCGGCGAAACTGAAACAAAAGAAACATCACTATCTGAACATAGGGCCCTCAGAACATAAGGACTCACCAAAAGGGATGATAGCTAACTCTGAAAGGACTATTGACGGGGATGAGCCTGAGAGCCAGGTCTTATATCATGAAACAATACAACATAGAAAGTATTCGGTCAGTACGTGGAATGTACCGAGTATGCAAGGTAAATAAAATGGTCATTTAAAATATATAAAAGCTCATAAATGATCATAAGAGTAGGACAACCTTCTCATAACATAAATAACATACGATAATATAGGTCTCAAGGCTTTCAAAACATTTGTAATTCAGTCATAATCATAATCATAGGAGAAAAGCTTTATTGTGACTCACAATTTAGCCTATGAATCTTCGCTCCGAAATCGGATTTTGGAGCTGGAAAACGAAAATTGTATTTTTCTGCTTTCTAAAGAGACGGGGGGATATTGGGCAGAAGTGAAAAGTGAACATGTCTTGAGCCAATATACATAATCATAAATATGCATATATCATGAGGAACAGAGGGAGATTCTCATAACCGACATACCCCATATGAGCACAGATGGAGCCAAACTTGTAACCCTAGTCGGGAGGGCGTTCGTACTTTGCCAAGGATAGAACCATGAAAAGTGTGATATCACCATGAAAAAGGGCCATTTGGGCCAGGGAAAGTCACAAAGGAGGTCCCATCATGTCCTATGGTGGCACGTAGTTCTGAGATTCGGGGCAAAACTTAGGTCCCGAACCTACTCGGTGTTAAATACTACTCTCAAAACATATATAGTGCTCATAATATATTATTCATGAGATTCATGGGCTAGTTAAATCATTATAATCATAAACATGCTTGTAAATTCGTGAACTAGCCATGAGGGTAAGGCCCGTGAATTGGCCAAAAATATAATTAGTAAATCATGGGATTCATGCATACTTGTAGATCATATATAAACTGAGAAAATTATAAAATCATAATGGGTATTTGAATAAATCCATATTTCAAAACATAAATCATGATGAGTTTATGAATATCAACAATTTAAGTAAAGATCATAACTCGATTCATCATAGAACATGCATAATTTGGCTTAATTTAGTAGAAATCAAAATAAATAATTTTAATATCAAAATAATTGTAGAATCTGATCACAATTAAGAAAATATAATATAAATCATAACCCATTATTGGATCATTAGAATTCCACAATATTTAAGTTAAAATCCCATAAGATTTTTGATCAACTTCCATAAATTAGGAGAGATTGGGCATGGGTGTGAATGAAAACACCCATTCATAACCATACATACCTAGGTAAGATCAATTCTCACCACTCCTTGAAAGCCCAAAGGGAAATTGATGAAGAACACCTTGAAGACTAGCTTGATCACCTCTAAACTTTTCTAACTTTGCATGCATGAGAATGAATAGGCTAGGAGGGATCAAATTATCTTAATACACTCAGAAAATAACTTCAAAAGATGTAGTTTAGGACCTTAGAGCATAGGAATGATGAAAATACCCTTAATGAAAAATCCTGAAAAATCTGCAATGGGTGAACTAACGAGCGTACCAACGAGTCGTTGGAAGATGCCACGAGTCATCTGCACTGCCAAATCCCTCTTATATTCAACGCACGAGTCTACAAGATGAGTCATCCTTTCATCCAATGGGTCATCACATCATCCGTTGTTTGCCCCCTCCAAATCCTGCACTGGTACTTCTAACGAGCCTCACCACGACTCATTACACCTTACGATGGGTCGTGGGATGACCCGTTACATCCCCTAATGCTGAAGTCCAGTACCCACCACGATTAAAAATGACGACTTGTTGTTCCCAACGAGTCATTACATCACTCTTACCTACACTTCTCAGGACTGCTTCCAAAGGGTCGTTGGTTGGACCAACAATCCATTGGGTCATCCATTCCTGCAACATTTTTTCTAGTTTTCAGCCAACTTCTATTTTTGATCCCGGGTCTAATCTTAGGCACTTTTGTGGTATTACACCTGCTCACTGAATCAGACCATCACTACAACGGTCACTTGACTGCTGTCATGATCTTGCCGCAGTGGAACATGTCCCGCTACAGTGGTACTGCTTGGCAATAGCTCGACTGAGCTACATATTCAATATTTTACTAACTCTTTACAACCAATCCATCATTACAAACATCCATGTATGCCACGGTCATCAATAAAATGGTATATATCACGTTAGTACATAGGGTATATAATGAGTCATTTTCAAAGATTGCACAAATCAATCGCTAAATCTCTTTCAAATATTCCATCCATCAAGTCATTGCAAGCCTCCACAACTCAGATGACAAGCACATGATCACAAGTTCATTTCAGTTAAATGCACAAACTCAGTCTAAAATCTCACGATTCTCACAATGCATCAATAACATAATAAATGGTGACATGCCCAACACACGATTCCGTCATATCATCATAAACACTCGGTCACTGAACATCGTTTTCCACACATGCCAAAGGATCTTATTTCTGTCCTTCTAGTCATGATCTACAGGGGACTCTAGAAATTCATGTACTATACCGGCATAGTACCCGCTCCCACTCATATACTTGTCTGGATGCTCCCCTCAGACACGAGCCACTCAGTCAGTCTTGCTCGCCCGGATACTTCCCTCGGGCGCGAGCCACTCAATTTAGGATATTTATATTATCCACATTCATTCTCATAGTTCATACATTAACATTAGGCCGTTGTTATGACTTTTGGGAGGCCTCAATCTAACCCCCATTATCTTAACCCTTTATAACGGTCCAATCATTCTCAGCAAGTGCAAAAGACATGTACAGCATATACACTTTATTCCATATTACATAGGTCACCATACCACATTAGAGCCACAAAATCAGGGAATTCAACAAGGAATATTGAAACACTTAAGATCCAGAGACAACATACACATTACAGTTCCATATCTATGCATACCATTATGAAAAGTCTAACTCCTTTAAACCATAACCTACTTCGATTTGGAGGATTCGAATGATAATCACTTGGCTGGAGCCTTGCCTTTCCTCAGCTCCTCCAAATGCTCAAAGTATAAAGACAAGAAAGTAATACAATTTCAATAATCTACTATCAACACAAGGGTTTCGGGGATTCAAACCCACCCCAATCTACCCATTATCACAATCACCTCATTTCCCATGGTTCTATTCTTACTTATTACCCCCCTCAAACCCTCTTTAAGGCAATTTTCAGGTTGAAGACTCCATTCCACCTAGTTCTAGGTTTTAATTTCCACATGAACCATGTTTTGTAGGAACTATGCATTAGGGAGATATCATTACTTCCTTTTTAAACTTAGAATCAACACCTATAGCTTCCTCATGATTTCAGCCCTAGTTCTACCAACTTAGGATTTTCTTGCTAGTATATCACCATTAGAGGTTCCCCTTTAACTCTACGGGGCTAGGGAATCAAAATAATGGAAAAATCAAAGAAAACTCTTACCTTGGGAAGGAAATCACTCAGTTCTTGGGAAGATCGCCTCTGGTTTCAGAACTTTGCACTTTAGAAATAATAGGGTATAACCCCTAAAATTCCACATAAAACCAACTTTTTGATTTCTATCGTCCATTGCAGCGGTCACTTTTCTACTGTAGTGGACTCGCTATAGCGGTCAGGACACTACTATGGCGGATCCAATGGTTATTCTCTCGATTCGTTATAGCAGAACTCCGACCGTCATGATGGTTTCGCTACTGTAGAAATTCCACCGCTGCAGCGGTCTCCGTAACCAGTAGTTCCCCAATTCCTGCTCTCAAACTATCCTCAACTTTTAAATTTTCACTATCTCACTTAATAACACCTTTATAAGCACCATCTGGGACAATAGGCGTTCTAGGATTATTCCCCTCGTAATAACGTATGGGTTATTACAATGGGTTGACCCCTCATTTCTTTATCCCCTCACTTGCCTACTGTAGTTGTACCTCAAGTATCAACAATTATACCTCTCTATTAGATTTAGAAAATTTGATATGCCTCTACTAGATTTAGAAAATCTGTAATTAGTTTTTTTTTCTCTATGTTGAGCACAACTCTATCAGTCTTCTTCCATCTCTAATTATTCATATGAAAAATTGCTAGTGAAACCACCTCATAAAAAATGCCATGGAAAACAACTCTCACCAATCAACGATGAATGTGGCGATGGAGGCCGCAATATCTCAGTCCGTACGGTACCCAACGCAGCCACCTGGCGAGCATCTCTTTTAAGTAGTAGAAATAGCACTTGCAGATGTTCTGGACCTACCAACACCAGAAAATTGAGCAGATTAACAATTTCAAGAACTACAAACTTCCCCTTTTCCTGCATCAAAAAGATCATAAAAACTGACCGGAATGCCCGCATGATCTCCACTGAAGTACCCATTTTATTGGACAAGACATATGAGTTTTTTATTCTGGAACTCACCCTTCATTCCTAGCTTTACGCCGTGGAAAACAAGCAACGATCTTTGGAAAAAAATGACGTCACCATGGTGATTATGAGAGATGAAATTTTTTATTTTCTTTCTGGCATTCTTTTTAGGGGTGCGATCAAGGAAGAGGGTGTTGGTCTTGGGCCAGGCTTGGTGGGCTTCACAGCAAGTGGTTGTTTCATACTATTACCCACCAATGGGCCAGCCTACTCCACCTATGATGATGATTGGAAGGCCTACTGTTTATCCCTCAATATACGTTCATCTTGTATCACCACCTCGCAGGTGCAACAGTATATTTGGTAGGCTTTTGACGATAATGCTAGTGGAGGAAACAGTGGACAGGGAAACCTTGATGGTCGAAGGTAAATTTTCATTTCCTTAAGATTTGGATAAGTTAGGTTTAGAAAAATAAAATTTTTCAAGTCGAATAGATTTCTTCTATTTTCATTAAAGGTGGTAACGTTCTTTTTCTTTTGAGAGGTTTAGACTAGATTTTTTGTTGAAATTGCATTTATTTTTGTTTTAATTAAAGTCTATTAGTAGTATATATAAGTATTTTGCTTCTTATATGTTTTTCACCTTGCATGTAGGAAAATTTTAACTAAATTCGAGTAAAGTACTTGTATAGTTTTATAATTTCACTCTTTACTTTTAAAAAATAAATCTTTTCTGCAATCTCTCATTAATGTTGAAACATGGATATCAGAGTATTGTTTGATTATATATACTAGAAAGAAGTTCATGATTAATTCTCTTTATGGTAGAAGATTAGAAACTCATCTATATATTTTTTGAAACCGTGTCCATATAGGTTTTCCCACTTTGAATTCTCAATAAAGCTAGAGTAGAAAAATATTCACCCTTTTATGATTCATTTTAGATGTATGTGAAAGTCATTGTGGGATTACCGAAATAGCCTCGATCTCTACCCCACAAAGATATAGGTAAGATCCACATCCTAATCTCTTCTAACTTCTACATGTGGGATTACGTGAATTTCTTGTTGTTATTGTTTAGTGAAAGTTATATTTGAGCTTCAGATAACAAATCATTTTACCTAATTAAAATGCTAATATGGTGATAAAAAGTTTGAAGGGACTTTGCCACCTTTCTTGTGCTTTCTTTCTTTGATGATGAACTTTTCATTGTAACAACCTCTATTCGTTGCCCTATTTATTACACCCCTCTCATAAAATCCCTATTTATTAATCTATTTGTTTTCACATTACTTCACTCATTTGTGGAATGTCTTGATTTATTTGGTATGATGTTTGAGATCTTAGTTCTTACTCCACTGCTATCTATTTATGGACTGTAGTTTCTTGTTGTTGTTGTTGTTGTTCTTGTGAGACTAAGTAGCTAAGTTATTAATTTAGTATTTTTTTAGTTTTTTAATATGGTTATATTTGAGAATACAAGACACTAATTTCTCATTCATATGATTTAATTGTTGATTATTTGTAATAATTTTTTATTTGATCTTGTTATAGTTTAAGATCATGTTCGTTGATGATATGATGCTTACTGGCATAATGAAAACTATTAGTTACTAATTCTAAGGTCCTCTCATATGTGAATGCACTTTATTGCTATTGTCCATAGATATTGGCATAATTGTAATAACTTGAATCCGTTAGTCATTTTGTTTGTATAATACTTTGTGTAGTTTATCAAGATGCTTATGGAATTCTGACTCTCAAGGTTATGATAAAGTGACCTTTATGCTTGCATAATATTTGTGTTATATTACTTTAATAAGTTCTCTTCTTGTCCTTTAGTGTATTGACTATTGCTCCGCACTTTAGTAGTACACTGGAATCACAAGGCTTATTAGCTATGGGATTAAAAGTAAATCTAGTGGGTTCCCAAGAGTTTGACCTAGTGTTGAATGATGTAGGTGTAAACCTTGGTGTATAGGGTAATTACGATTTCATTAATTTCGTCATTTATGCAATCTCAACATAAATAAATAAATTATAACAAAATTTTTACAAGGCTTGGATGACAGTTATCTAAATTGGTAGACTAAAATTACATTGACATAGACAAACCACTGAATCATAACCATGAGTGCACTCTAATACATACTTTCAATTTCATAAATGCAAAACAATTAATGAGTTTCTCCATTGTTATACCTATGATATGGTTTAAAAGGTGAGAATATTGGGTTATGACTCGTTGTTTATCCCAACCATTTTGACTCAAGCAAACCTTGAGAAGGTTTGGGTCTTCACCCTATAATTACTTTGAACTATTTTGATCCACTCAAATTTGACCCAACTAGCCTATTTGCTACCACCTCTACAATATAATCATATGTAATTCTTGATCACTTTTCATGATCATTACTTTATATTACATTATTAATTTTTTGTGAAAATGAATAATCCATTTGTTCCTTGTCTTTTTTACATGTATTGTCTGCCACCTCTACGACCATCTGTAATTTTTGATCATATGTCATGATCGCTACTTCTGGTATATTATATTTTTAATTTTTTGAGGAAATGAATAATTCATATGTTCCTTCTCATTCTTACATGTCTTGTTTGTTTTTGTCGTTTCTTAGTGAAAGCAATAAGATACTCCCTCCATTTCAAGTTGTTTATTTAGTATTCACTTGATTCAGAGTTTAAAGTAAAGAAAATTTTTTAATTTTATGGTGTTAAACTAAAGATGTATACATAGAATGTACCAAAATACCTATAATCTTATGGTCTTAAACATATCATTTGAAAAATAAAAATTAAAGAATTGCTAAAAAGGGGAAAGAGATACTCTTTTTGAAACATACTAGAATGGAAAGTATGACAAACAAATTGAAATGGAGGTAGTAGTAGTTTCAACATTAAGCAGTGTAGGAGGTTTTGCAAAAGATAATATTTTGTTGGTTAAGTGATCAGATATAACAATCCGTTTGATCGTTATAGTACCCTGACAATATGACCCTAGAATTTAGAATTTTATACAGGACTGATGTTGGTTTTGGTAAGGATGGAAGTAATGGTTGCATCGTATCTAAAGGGGCAGAGTTAAAAATTTTTGTGGACCCGGCGATAGGATCGCTAGAGCGGCCACCTCGTCGCCATGGAGAGACCGCTACAGCAGAAGACGTGGATTAGAGCTTCATATTTTTTTCACTTTAAAAAATCCAAATCCTACTGTAATAAGGATTAGTCGTTAAAAATGCCCTGAAAATAAATTTTAGTCATTCTAGCAAGGAAAAAAATAGGGTGGCTAGAGAAGGGAAAGGTTCCACCATCTTCCTAGACGGAATTCTTCAAGGAACGTTAGACTTGGTGCAAGAGATGGAACTCTAGCGCTTTATTGGTAGTAGCTTGGTGCCCAGGTAGGTTATGACTTACCTTCGTGTTAGAATTCGATTAGTAACTTGTATATATGTGTACAATTAATATGTTATTGATAAGTAAAATAAGATTTACAATGTTAAAAACGGCCGGCATAAACCATAGTGAATAGTTGTTAAAAATGGGGGGAAATAACCTAAATAACAAGAAAAGAAAGAAAGGATAAATAACATGTCGCAATTATTAAGTATGGATAGAATCTTGATGTTAGATGATTGATTGCATGTCCTAGGTAGCATGTCCTAGATTGTTGTTTCTAACGGTATGTCTGAGTAGGATATTCCTAAGATGAATATTGCTAATCATTTCCGAGTCAAGGATGAAATTTGAAGAACTTAAATATTGTGTGATTATGATTTGGTAACGAGTTAATAACTATTTACTGCGAGCAGTTGTATCTTGAAATAGGAGTGACTTGCTAGAAGAAATTTCCATAATAAATATTGTCCCTGAGTAGTGAGATTTCATGAGGGTGAACCAATAAATAACAAAAAGAGTAATAAGATGTATGGTTTCATATATTTTAGCGTAGGTATTTTACTACTCATGCGTGTCTTAGCTGTAATTCAAAATGGTACAGGACTGTGACTATTATTTTAGCTATTGATGATTTGATTAATATATTTGGATGGTCTTCGGACAATGGTTGTGTTAGAGATTACAGTGATTTAATCATGATTGTTTAAATGAATTCTAAATTGATTGCACTATGAATATCATTTCTAAACTGCAAAGAGACCATGATAATTGATATGTACTGGTTGATCCATCCTATGTGGTGGTTGATTGAGAGCATGACGAAATATATTGAGGACGGATAGGTAATACATCCTTGCCCAGAGATGAGAGGTTCTTGTTTGAGGTGATCATCCAGACGAGAAATCAAGTGTGATTGAGTATGTGTATAGATACTTGGATATGAGTCGCTCGTGCCTAAGATGAGCATCCGGACGAGCAGATGAGTGAGAGTGGGAACCATGCTGGTACAGTACATGAATTTCTAGAGTCCCCTGTAGGTCATGACTAAAAGTGCAGAAATAAGACCTTCTACCATATGTGTACATATATACAAGACAGATGTACATATATACATATGTGATACATGATATACCGATATGATTCATATATAATGTGAGAGATACAGGTGTGAGATAAGATATATGGACATGATATAGGTATGATGCCAAAGGATATAAATATGGTGCATATGTGTGCAAAGTGAGATCAAGGTGGTGCGGATATATACATGCATTTGTATTTTTGTGTGGGCATGATTCTACTAGTATGATTAATTATTTTATAGTTGATGATTAAATTGTGTTGCATGATAGTTGTTGATAAATGGATGTTGATGTGATTACACATGTTCCATAGGTAATTGCCTGATTTGATTGATTTTAAAATTAATTGAGCTAAGTTGATTTTGGTTATTAATGTTTTATGCTAGCTTGGCCCTGACTATGAGAGTGGTTCCATTAATAAATGTTGAGTTGAGATTTGTAAAGATAATATGAATTATTGATGATTAACAATGGCTAATTAAAGATTAGCCGCCGTTAGTATAATATCTTGGAGTAGTTGAATCAATAGGGAGTAATTGAAACAGGTTTAATTAACGAAAATTAAAGTAGATATGGGTAAGGGGATCATAGTCTTAAAAAGTGGAGTTGAAGAAAAGAAGTGCCAGTGATGTTAGGATACTGTTCAAGTGGGTTATTGCTGCAGCAAGTGTGTCTTTGCTTCCACGGGATCGCGGTAGCAGGCAAGGCACCGCTGCAGTGAGGAGACGGTACCAGTGTAGTGATTGGACATTGACGAATTGACTGTTGAATTTATAGTACGTATACAAAAGTAAGAAGGAGTCGATGAATTGATTGCTTAAGCCATAGTGCATTCATAGAGGTATCGATGTATAAATGTCTTCTTAATTGATATACTAATCAAGAGTTGGACATAACTTATATGTATGCTGCTGTGAATAGTAAAGGTGAATTCATTTCATGTTAATTATATACTATTGCGTGAACTAATTCTAGTCGGCCGATGATGCCTACAGGTATGTGTGGTGAACTGATACTACCTTGCTACACTTTTTTGAGTGTAGGTTGTGGCAGGTGATGTGTAGTTTCATGATTGACGTAGCGACACTTAGCCTCAACTTCTGCATTCTCTCCGCAGGTGAAACTGTATCATTTTGTTTTATCAATATTTCAAGTAGAACTCTTGTATCTGTCTTGATTAGATCTTGATAGAGTCATAATTTCTGGAGGAATTTTATTGTAAATTTAAACGTTAGTTGATTTATGTAAAAGTAATGAGAAATTTAAAGTATCTTAATATGGTTTGAAGAGGGGCTTTCCTATCGAGGTAGAGTCAAGGTAGGTGCCCGCATAGCCACCCATTTGGGTCATGTCGTCATAAAATCAGAAAAGAATCATAGAAATACTATAAGTTGTAACTGATAGTTTCAATCCAACATTTGTTATTAGGATCGATAGTATCATAGTGCTAACTCCATTGTCAGTATATTAGTTGTAAAAGTTAAGTTAAATGAAACCTAAAGACTTCATTCATAGTATTTTCAATTTGATATTCACAACAAAAAAAATTAGTATATAGTGATCTGAATATCAATATTTGCATCGTTACAAAAGAAATAAGAATCAAAATCTTCAATATTTATTTTTTTCCTTGTTTACTTGCTTTATTTTAATAAGAAAGTCTTAATTTTACTAAATTTGACGTAGATTTTAGTAATTTAGAATGCATTTATTCTTTATCTTCCTTAGAATTTTTATTTGCTTTTGTCATTTATGGGTGAATGTGAAAAGGTAGCTTTAACATTCAAAAGTGTAGGAGGTTTTATAAAAGACAATATTCTGTCTTTTGGTGATTACATAGATCAGATAAAGATAATCAGTTGTGACTAATAGTTTTGAGTTCAACGTTTTTTTTGACAGTATCACAGTAAAAAAATAATTTTCACTCTGATAAACAATAATGCTTCTTTCAGCTTAATTTAATCAGAATATATAAATTAGAGGTCATATTTTATGCAGAATTGCAGTCTTATGCCTTAAACATCTGGTGCAGAAGCATTGAGTCATATAACACTCTATTCAGCAGTAGAAAAATATGACGAAGTCATTCATCAGTCATTAAGACTTTACACCAGATTCTTAATCATCAACTCAGTGCCAACTCCATTGTCACTAGGTCAGTTGAAAAAGTTAAGTTAAATGAAAACTAAGACTTCATTTATAGTATTTTTAATTTAATATTTACAAAAAAAAAAGAAATAAAAGTTAGTAAATGGTGATCAGAATATTAGTATTTGCACCTTTACAAAAAAAAAGAATTAAAATCTTCATCACTAAATTTTTTCCTCGTTTACTTGATTTCTTTTAGTAAGAAAGTCTTAAATTTACTAAATTTGACATATATTTTAATAATTGAGAATGCATTTGTTCTTTCTCTTCCTTTAGAAATCTTGTCTGCTTCTATCATTTCTCGATGAATGTAAAAAGAGAGTAGCTTTAGAATTCAATAGTATAGGGGGTTTAACAAAAGACAATATTCTGTCATTTGGTAATCACACAGATCAGATATAGACAGTAAGTTGTAACTGACAATTTTGAATTCAACTTTTACTTTTTGGACAGTATCACAGAGAAAAGAATGATTTTCATTCTGATATAAAATAATGTTCCTTCTAACTTAGGTTAATCAGAAGACACAAATTAATGTTAATGTTTTATGAAGTATTACAATCTCATACCTTAAATATCCAGTGAAAAAATATTGAGTAATTCAACACATTGTTCAGCAGTAGAAAAATATAACTAAGTCATACATCAGTCATTTAGACTTTACACCAAATTAAATTCTTAATCATCAAATCAGTGCTAACTCCATTGTCAATACATCAGTTGAAAAAGTTAAGGTAAATTTATACTAAAGACTTCATTTGTAGTATTTTCAATTTGATATTCAAAAAAAGAAGGAAAAAGTGAGTTTTGAAGTCTGAGTAGATGCTATTCAACCCAACCCGACATTTATACGACGTGCAAAATAAAGTGCGGGAGGCAAGTCCATGAAAAATCAAGCTAGGGAGTTAGAAACATCGCACCAAGCAGAAAGCCAAGCGACGCGACAGTGCACTGGGTGGACCCCTAGACAAAATAATTGAAGCCTAGAAATTAACACCATTGCGCCGAGGCCTGCGTAATGGGGGAAGCACGACAGTGCAAAAATATGCTAGATTAGTGCACTCATTTAAATGAAGGGTATTTTCATCCAAAGACACTTTAGAAACTCTAAATGTACTGCATATATGCAGTATTGAAAGAGAGGTTCGAATTATTGAAGTCTGGAACTGAGAAGAAGCAGAGAACTCAAGTTCTTTGCTTAGGTTTTTCACTGTCGTAATTTTCTTTACACAATTTCTATTCAAGAATTCATTGGTTTACAACTAATTCATGAGTTGCTAAACTCCTTAGTTCTGGGGGTATGGTTTTGACATGATGGTTGGAGTTTGATTGTTGTACTCTTATCTAATATTTTCAATTAAAGTGAGTTGCTTACTTTTTCTTAATCTTAAATTATGTAATTCTTTGGCCAATTATCAAATATTATCGGTGGCTCATTAATTAAAATCAGAAGAGGGAATTCACAATCTTAATAAGAAAAAGTAGGGCTTGTTCACAAACTCTATTGGGAATGGGGAGTGATTTGCTAACATGGATAGAAATATAACCGTTAATCTCGCTTAGTTCATACAAAAGATTTTTCACATTCACTACACTATCAACCGATGATCATAGAATTATAGGTATTAGGAATAGTCGAGTAGTCTTTGAGACCTTGGACAGAAGCTTAGGATATTAACCTGCAACTAGTAACTCAAGAAAATGATATAAGTTTGCAACTGGAGAACTCAACTTGATTGTCAACCAGCCATAACCCTGAATTTTTTTCTCATCTGATTTGAACCAAAGAAACCTGCTTTCTTGGTTTTCATTTACTTTCACAAAAGTATTTAGTAACACGACACTTCCCCAAGAATTATTTCCCTCTCTACTGCATTGTTAATACAAATTCAATTTTGCACAAATCTTTGACAAGTCCTTGTCATACTACGACTAACCTCCTATATTATTTGTCGATCACATACACTTGCTTGAGTATTTTGACGCAATAAGTTTTTGGCACCATTGTTGGGGACTTTGAGAAGATTTTTTTTTCTTAAGTTCAATTTTTAGTACCTATTCAGTCTTCATATAGTTATTGTTTTTGTGCTATTTAGGCTACAGGTCGAGCGTGTGCACAAACCCAAAGTTAGGAAAATCCCTTGGCTCCTTTTGATCTAGGGATTGATAAAATCTTTCACAAAAGAGTGAAAATGGTAGAAGATACATGGAAAGAGAATCCGACCGGCAATCTGAATGCTCTGCCACTGGATAGAAATGCACAAGAATGGATTCTTGTGTGAACTTTGCTAGGCCTAACCTAGGAAATGCTTCAAATGCTATTGTAAAGCCAACCATCATAAGAAATTTATGTTGTAGGAAAGAATAGTGTGACTAGTATAGAATACATGCCTAGAATCAAAGTAAACCACATGAGGACCCACATAGGCACCCACTTTGATTTGTTGAGCTGAGTAGGAACTTCTATTACCAGAATGCTTCTAGTGAGTATGTGAAGTTGACATTTTGTTTCCATTCTCATTGCTTAAGGAAGCAAAATAGTTGTTACAAAGTAAACTTGTACGATCCGTTACTTCTTGGGAAACCTTATCTGAGAAGTTTCTTAACAGTTTTTTCTCATCTAGGAGGACCAAAAAGCTGAGAGGTAGAATCTATGGGTTCACTTAGAAATATAGAGAGTCGCTATCGCAAGCATTAGAGAGGTAGAAGGGTTATCTTCGAGATTGTCCTTATCATGGACAACCCAAGGATATCATGGGGCATACTTTTATAGAATGATTAATGAAGGATTCTAAGGCACTACTCATTGCAACAACTCAAGGACAAATATTGTCCAAGAGCTAAGATGAGTCAAAAGCCCTGCTAAATCTGATGTCATCAAGTAATAGAGATAATCAAGATATTGACAGAGTCTTTGCAGTGTAGAGCATGCGAGGCAGATTAGATGTTGATGGAGTCTTAGAAATAAAATCAGACATTAGTCAGATCTATACATTAATGAAGTAGTGTTTGAAACAACAACAGGTAGGATTAGTGTAGCAAGTCAATTAGGTACAACAAATGTCTCCGTCTTGTGAGATGTGTGAGGATAGTCACCATTATTCTGGGTGTCCTTTGAACCCTAAATTATTCTTTCATGTTGGACAACAAAATCATGGTCAGTGGTACCAGGAGAACAGTTATCCCCCAGATTACAAAAGCCTCCCAAGTTTCTCTTTTGGGAGGGGGGGCATCGGAGTGGTCAAAGGCCCCCATACCACTCTTTTCAAAATCAACAAACACCACAAGCATAGCAAGTGAGATACTCTTTAGAGTAAACTCTTAAGAAGTTTATGTCTAATATGCAAAAAACAATAACAACTAATTAGTGAAAAACCCAAAGAAAGCGATAAATACGATCTCCTTTAGAAGTGGCAGAATGTTAGAAGAGGTTCCATAGGCAGGTGATCTTGGGCGTATTTGTACACTCGCTTTTGTTATTTTATCCATATTTTGAGAAATATATTAGCTTATAATACATGTTTTGATTGAAAACTCTTGATAGTGAGCTAAAAAATATGATTAGATGTTTTATAGAAAATTTTGGTGGATACGAACCCAAAAGGAGATAAAAAGGATGGTTCAAAGTATTGGAGCATTATTGGAAGAATTTCTGGGCAAAATCAAGTTGGTGTTATGGCTGAAGCCTAGCACCAGTGCCTAAACTTTAAAATATTTCAAGTGGAGCAGGTTGGGCTATAGCTAGTACCCTATGCTAGGAGAAAAACTCCATAAGAATAAAAAGAATGTAGACTAGCTCCTTAGGTGGTGCGACACGCCAAAGCTGATAAAACAGAAGATTAAGCTGGTGCTTTGGGTGGCGCACGCTAAGGTTTATCTCGGACCAAGATTTTTTTTACTTTTGCAATCCAGATCCATCTAGGATAGAAGGGTATTTACTACTGCTATATATATATTTCCCTTCATGACTTTATTTAAGAGGTTGGTGATCTTGGGCAAATTTATATGCCCAAGTGATACTCAAAAGTACCATTTTCGCCTTGTTTATCTATCAATGTGTATACATTCTCATGTAATTGGTAATAAAATGTGAATTTATACTAACCAACATGATTAGCATTGTTTTGCAGGTAAAATGTGATTTCGGGAAGCTAAAATGCATGTTGGATGATATCGGAGTTGGACTTGGATGCGAGCAAGGGAAAAGGCATTGGACAGCATGAATTAAAGGGGTTCCGCGAAGGAGCCGTGTCACGCTACCATCGCGGAGGCATTCTGCCTAGATGAGGAAAATTCGCCCAAATTCCAGAGAGGGTCCGCGTTTGCTCCGTGGCACGGAGCCAGTGCTCCGTGATGCACGTCGTGCCACGTTGAGCCTAAATTCCTGGACCCCCAGTTCCAGTGAGGGTTCGCGTTCGTAGCGTGTCATGGAGGCAGTTCTCCGCGATGCACTCCGTGACACGTTGCTCGTTATTCCGGGAAAAATTCCCAGCAATATAAATAGAACACTTAGGTTCATTTTTCAATATTCTGACTTGGTGGAGCAAGGACGTGGGTTACAGGCAGTTGAGGGATGAAAATTTCAGGGTTTTTTCTCTCTTTCTTTCTTCTTTGATTCAATTGCTTGTATGATTAACACTCATTTTATGATGTTTAATCCACAAATGAGTGGCTAATTCCTCTCCTTGATGAGGTTATGAACAATTGTAATGAAATTTGATCATTGATTCTTTGGTTTTTCATCTTTTCTTCCTTGTTGTTCTATTAATTCTTGTTCTTGCTGCATTAGTGTGTGGCCTACGTTAATGTAAATCTAAAAAGTCCAGTTTCACTCGAGAGAGCAAGAAATTGGAAAGTTGTCAATTAATAGGATATGTTCTTTACTTGGTTTGGGAAAATTGAGTCTTGATTTGCTTTCAGGATAGAAATATACCTGAAAGTCGTATTAGTCAATTTAGGAACCGGAATTGTATGGCTAGGACATGAATTGCATTTGATCACAGAAATGTAGACGGATGGTTCATGATTCTTAAGTGAGGTTAAATACGAGAGTTTTAATCTCTTGGCAAATGTTCTTGGCTAGCAACTGGAGGAAAAGATTAACCAAATTATGATGATAATCAATTTCATTACATGTTCGTTTAACCTCAGCATGCTTTCATTCATAGTTCAGATTTAAAGTAGATAATTGTTCTTAGTTTTAGTATAAAAAGTTATAAAACAAACTATCAAACTTTTGGTTACACTGTTGTCTGCATTTTTAGAAGTAAAATATAGTACACTTGAGCAAATTGCACTTCATCCAAGTCTCTGAGGGATCGATACTTGGCTTACTAAAGCCACTTACTACTTGTTCGACCACGTGCACTTGCGTGTGAGTTATATACCCATATAAACCACTGAACAAGTTTTTGGCGCCATTGCCGGGGACTTGGCAATTGGTGAATTTGTTTTAAGTGTTAATTTACTGTATTTTTATTTTCTTAGTGTTGACAACTTGGTCTTAGCCTGTATTTTGCAGACTTAATTGCTGTTGAACACTGGCAAGAGACAAGGAGCTGGTGGAATCGTATATAGAGCCAGAAAGGATATTTCACAGTAAGCGAAGAGAAGCTCTACAAAGAAAGCTGCAGTTGCTCAGACAGACGATCATGGAGCAACAACAGAATCCACCGGTAGTACGGGCAGTGTTAGTGCCCGAAGAAGCAGCAGCACGGCCAGTTCGCGAGGTGGCAATCCCACATGCCAATAATGTTACATCGAGTATCCGCAAACTAGAGCCCGGAGGGAGATTTGAACTTAAACAGAATATGGTGCAGTTGTTGCACACTAGCGGGCAATTTACTGGTCTCCCTCATGAAGATCCACAGCAGCATCTCCAAAATTTTTGGAGATAAGTGACACTTACATACCCGCTGGAGTGTCATCAGACTATGTCCGGCTTACATTGTTCCCATTCTCATTATTGGGAGAAGCCAAGAGGTGGTTGAAAGCTGAGCCACTGAATTCTATTTCTACGTGGGATGATGTTGCATGGAAGTTTTTGATATGGTTTTTTCCCTCTGCTAAAACAGCAAGGCTTAGAAGTCAGATTCTAAGTTTCAAACAGAGAGAGGGGGAAAATTTATATCAGGCCTGGGAGAGATTTAAATCCATGTTGCGGGATTGTCCTCACTATCATCAGTCCAATGATGTGCTGGTGCACACATTTATTGAGGGTTTGGAACCCCACACCAAAATATTGCTAGACTCAGCAGCTGGAGGGCAAGCGCTGGAGAAGACTTATGAGGAGCTGTATACCTTGTTGAACCGTATTTCACAGGGCAATCCAGAATAGAATGCTGATTCATCAAGAGGTGGGACAAGGAAAGTAGCAGGAGTGCTTGAAGTGGATGGGTTCACAGCTATCGCTGCACAGATAGCTGCATTGCAAAATCAACTTAACACCCACTTCAGCAACATGACATTGAACCAGCCTCAAGCCCCAGTTAATGCAGTACAACAGATGTGGTGTGAAGTGTGTGGAAGTAGTGAGCACTCAGCTGAGTGTTGTGGAGCCAATCCTGACTCGGTAAACTTTGTGGGTAATGCACAAAGGAACCACCAGCAGTATGATAGTAGCTACAACTCCAATTGGAGGAATCATCCTAATTTCTCATGGGGTAGCAACAACCATCAGGGCCAAAGTTCGGGTCAGGGTGTGCAAAGGAACCAAGGAGGGCAGCAGAACTACCAAGCTCAATTCAGAAACAACAATGCACCTCCTCCACCACCATCACCCAGCATTGAGGAGATGTTCAAGACCATGATAGCTAACCAAGCTCAATTGCAGGCGGACTACGTGAAATTGGCAGCCGAAGTGAAAAACAACCAGTTAGCTACCAAGGCACTTGAATATCAATTTGGGCAATTTGCTAGTGTCCAAAATACAAGGCCTAGAGGAGGACTGCCCAGCGACATGGATCCCAATCCCAAGTAGGTAAATGCAGTGACCACAAGGAGTGGTTTACAGCTGAAAGAGGTGGAACCCGAAAGACCACCTCAAAAGTCGGGAGCAGCAGAAGTTGAGAGGGAGCAAAGTTCTGAGAGGGGGAAGACCAAAGAAGCTGAATCAGAAATACCTCCACCCCCGTTCCCTCAACGACTAAAAAAACACAAGGAGGAGGCGTGTTTCAAGAAATTCAAGGAGGTGCTGAAACAGGTACATGTTAACTTACCTCTTGTTGATGTCTTGCAGGGAGTGCCGAAATATGCTAAGTACATAAAGGAAATCGTGGCCAACAAAAGTCGGTTGACTGAGTATGCTATGGTGGCTCTAATGGAGGAGTGCACTTCCCGGATTCAAAATAGACTGCCCACAAAGCTAAAAGACCCTGGGAGTTTTACTATTCAGATTACTATTGGGAAGAGCATTCGAGCTCGTGGATTGTGTGACTTGGGAGCGAGCATAAATTTGATGCCGTCTTCGGTATTCAGAAAGTTGGGCCTAGGGAGTCCTAGACCCACAACAGTAATCTTGCAGTTGGCGGATCGATCCTTAGCCAGACCGGATGGCATTGTTGAGGACGTTCTGGTGCAAGTTGGCTCCCTAATTTTCCCGGTAGATTTTGTCGTGCTGGACTTTGAACCAGACGCGGAAGTCCCATTTATTTTGGGACGTCCCTTCTTGGCAACCGGGAAAGCACTAATCGACGTAGCTGCGGGGTAGTTAACAATGCGAGCACATGACAAGGTGGAGGTGTTCGATGTGTACAAGGCACCCAAGCTCCCGAAGGTGCATGAAGAACTCTCGGTGATCAATGTGATTGATCAAGGTGATGATAAGCAGATGGAGGATTCCCGAGAGTTAATGGGAAAACCACCGAAAAGGTGTAAGCACTACTGGGGGGAGGACGGTGATCGAGAGAAATCGTCCATCACCCTAGCGGACAATTGAGCTGAAACGACATCGAGCCGCGATGGTAAACCAGGCGCTGCACGGGAGGCAACCCGTGAAAATTTATTTTTTCTTTCATTTTGTAAAGTGTAAATAGATTTTTCTTTTCTTTTTTTTTTCTTTTTCTTGATTTACAACAACATTTTTCGTTTTAGTTTTTGTTTTATTTGTAGTTAGAGTGAAACCTATAATTCTAACCAATTTTGTATAGTGAGATGAATTTCAGGTCAAACGGAGAAAAATACGTACGGAATCGCGAAGGAAAAGTCGAGGTATGAAAAATTAATAAAAAGTGGAAAACAGTGAGCTGGGGCGATAGCTTCGTGTCACGGAGGAGGACCTCCGCGTTACCCTCCGTGACACGTTGAGGTATAACCCGGAAATTCTAAAAATTTCCAGAATGGTCTCGCGATGGCTCCGTGTCACGGAGGCAGTGCACCGCGATGCACTCCGTGACACGTTGCCTTGTATATCGCGACGGGTCACACCGGGTCGCCGGGTGACCCGTGCGATTTTCTTCCTTTTTAACCCCGAAACCCTTCCCTTTTCCCTCATTTTTTAATCCCTCCGCGACCAAACCCCCCAAAACCCATCCCCCATCAACGTGACACGGAGTAAGGCAAGAAATTCACCGAGTTTTCTTCGATTCTTCAAAGTCAAGGTATGTTCTTCGATTCCCTCTCAAATTTTTGTCGATTTTCTTCGATTTTGAGCATGGGAGGTGAGCTAAATTGCCCTACGTAGTAATTAATCATGAATTCGAGTTAATTGTTCTTGATGAATGTTCGGAATGTCGTTATGATTACTTGAACTTGTCGATTGCATAACTTATTCAAATTTGATTGATAATATCAATTATAGGGCTTGTTTGTTGAATTTGAAGTTAAAAATGTATTGAAATTGTGAATTTTATGCTGGGATGGATGTGTTGAATGAGATGAGTCGATGTACAAATTGTTAGGATGTTAATAGAACGACGGATTCTCGGGTTGGGGGAAATGTTGAAATTTGTAAGAATTTGGTTGGTTGAATAGGTTCATGTAAATAAATTTTTGTTGTTGTTTTTGTTTCTTTATTTTTCTTTGCTAAGTGTGATGGGTTAAAATGTTAGCGATGGTAGTGATTGTGATTAGCTGTACGAAGTCTGAGTAGTACGCAGAAGTTATACCGTCGAATTTTTCGAACGCACTAAGCATGATTGTATAGTTGTTTATTGTGTGTAAATAAAGATAATCTTGCCGTAGTGTTGTAACTGTAGCTAAGGACTAAGTGTGGGGTAACCAAGCGTAACCCAACCTTAGCCGAAGTTAATATCCGTTAGCTTAACATTGATCTTGTTTACTTGGGTTGACAGGTGAAATGGCAAGCCGGCAAGATAAAGGAAAAGGCGCATCAACTTCAGGCGCCGAAAGGAAACGAATCAGACTGGGCACAACAGTCCCAGCTGCACCAGCAGTTCCACGCGGCCAGCGCCGCCAATACGGAACGAGATGGGTGACCGATGAGGGGAAAAAGTGGTACGTGAAGCATAAAGAAAATAAATATTTCCCCGAGGAGCACATAGCACGGGAACCATTGGCACAGGAGTTCCCTAGAATGGTCCACCGGATCGAGGCAGCTGGGCTCAAGTTCATCTTTGAAGAGCCCAAGGAATGCAATCTGCACTTGGTTCGAGAGTTCTATGCCAATTGGAACCCGATGATCAGGAGTCACACCATCAAGATCAGAGGGCAAATAGTCACTCTGGAGCCCCACCACCTCAATGCCATCATAGGAGCGCTGGACACAGACGCCCACGTACTCCGACAGCTGAACATTACCCCACCGTATGCGGACATTAGACGCACACTGTGTGGGACCCGATCGACAGCTAGATGGAGCAGACACAAAGAGAGGGGCTACCGTCAGACTTTGCCCTATTCACAGATGAACAGGGAAGCCCGAATCTAGCTGAAGATAGTCTTCTCATGCCTCATCTCGGGGGTACATATGACAGATGTAACCCGGGATCGTGTATGCCTGGTGTACGCCCTGATGAAAGGGCTGGAGATCAATGTCGGGGCGGTTATTATATCCGCTATGAAGAGAGCCCGGTTGCACCAGGGGCACAGGTATGGCTTTGGTGGACTACTGACCACCTTCCTCAGGGGCCTCGATGTTGAGGAGGAGGCCCTTGACTATATCCCGCAGTTGGAGAGGCGGGCCTTAGACGTTACTAAAACTAAGGCTCCCGACACCACCCACGGGCCAGTGCTTACACTTGGCGAGCGACATGCTCGTGATGACCAGTATATGGCTCGGATGTATGGGATGCAGATGCTCCAGCTGAGGATAGGTGGGAGGCCGGCGACAGAGGATAAGCTATGGCAGCTCGAGCTAGACTACCCTTTTGGCGAAAACGCCAGGGCTCTATGCCAAGTGGGGCCAGCATTTGTAGAGCCCACAGATGATGATGTCCCCACAGATGAGGAGACGCGTCGGGAGGACTCTGATGTGGAGTCCGATGATGACGACGGAGGTGACTCGGATATGAGAGATGAAGCAGCAGCACCTGACGAAGAAGTGGAATACTTTGACTGATCAGGGAGTTCCACCACCCGAATGTGTGCTATTTGAATTTTTGTGAACACTGGGGACAGTGTTCGAGCTAAGTGTGGGGTGGGAGTAGTTAGGTGCTGGGCTGGGCTGGTTAGCATGTATGCTCTATTTTGCTGTCGTGTATGTGAAAATGTGTTTGTCCCTGTGAGTGTGAATTTTCAAGTTGTTTTGTATTTGTAAATATTTGTTAAATTGATGTGTGTTGCTGAATGTTGCTAGCTGATTCTGATTCTATACATATTTTTCTTATCGAAAAGATCGATATTTTTAAAAAATTTTAAAATAGTTTGTAAATTTTTAAATATTTTGTAAATAATTTTTCTATCGAAATGATCGATATTTTTGACATATTTTTAATTTTGGGTTTCTCGGCGTTTGTTTTTGGTTCTTTTACCGAGAATAGTCCCATTGAACCGACGTCTTAAGTAGTGACCGTTCCCTATGATGGATGGATGACGACCGTCTTAAGGGAAATGTAGTCGTTAGGAGTAGATTTTTTTTTCCAATTATTTTTCAATTTTTCAGTTTTTCTTTGGTGGATTGCATCCCAGAACCTGTAGTTACTCTATGGTTGCGAAATTCTGGTTGCGTGTTGTACATGATATTTAAAATGCAAAGGTGATTCATATGAAAGCATGCAACTTTGTAAATATGTTGAGATACCTAGGCTGTAGAGTTCGATTCAGTGTGATTGAGGCTTAATGTTTGAATTCCTGTAATTAGCTGATTGAAGAGTCTGTGAATACATCTTGAATCGAGCATGTGCAAAAAGTGTGAAGTGAGGTGTTGATATTCCATGCTATTGTAAAGTGTCTAGAACTTGCCTGGTGTGTGTACAAAACGAAATGAAGGAGGTGTATTGTAGGAAAGGATGTAGGCATTTCTTTGTTTTAACCGAGAGTTTCTATTTTTTTCCTTGTCATACCCCCCTTTCTGTGATTGTATACCCTAGTCAGCCCGTTGAGCCTTTAGCCAATTATTTTTTCTTTTGTCAAAAAAATATTTAAACCGAGCTTAATTCCTTCTTTTCATTAGCCGTAAAGTCTATACAAAACTCTTAAGCGCTTAAGAAGAGAAAATCATTTTCCCAAAGTGTCAAAGAGTGAGAATGGTGAAAAGAAAAAGAAAAGCAGAGTGATAGAAGAAAAGAAAAGGTTGAAGGTGCACTTGCTATAAATAAACGATAATGAAGGTGCATGAATAATCTTTGTTGTTGTGTCAAGTGTGCTTAATGAAATGGGCCATACTAAAGAAAACCTTCAAGAATGGGATGATGAAAAAAAAAGAAACAATGTCCATGAGTTGATGGGATGTGTTGAAAAGGCGCTTAAGGATGCTAGTGGCTATTATTGGCTAATCCAATATTTACTAGTTCCGTAGCTTATATTACAACCCGTTAAAGTCCTACGTGATCTTACATCGCACTTCTTTATATTAGTGGAGTAATACACTAAGGGAAAGCTTATGGGTCATGACATGATGCATGTGAATTCTTTTGGGAAAGAGAGTGAAATTGTGTGTACATGCGCCTGTTTGAATGTTTGTGAGTCATATGAGCAAGAAGGGGAAGACTCTCTTGTGTTGTGAGGGCACATGCTTGATGAAAGATTAATTTTTGTGTCGGATATCTTGATCAGCTGATTTGCATGAGTTTGCCGATATCGAGAGTCGATTCTTAAAGTCTAGGAGGTCATAATGTATTGAAGGTCATTGCATTGATAAGACCATGCATGTTTTCTTGATGATTTGCTGTATTGAATAATCGGTATGACCGTAGCTTAAATTGTCGAACCGAAGTAGCGAGGTTGGGATGTAAATTACATGAATTGTATGTTTGTTGTTCGAGGACGAACAAGGATTTAAGTGTGGGGTAAGTGATCTTGGGCAAATTTATATGCCCAAGTGATACTCAAAAGTACCATTTTCGCCTTGTTTATCTATCAATGTGTATACATTCTCATGTAATTGGTAATAAAATGTGAATTTATACTAACCAACATGATTAGCATTGTTTTGTAGGTAAAATGTGATTTCGGGAAGCTAAAATGCATATTGGATGATATCGGAGTTGGACTTGGATGCGAGCAAGGGAAAAGGCATTGGACAACATGAATTAGAGGGGCTCCGCGAAGGAGCCGTGTCACGCTGCCATCGCGGAGGCATTCTGCCTGGATGAGGAAAATTTGCCCAAATTCCAGAGAGGGTCCGTGTTTGCTCCGTGGCATGGAGCCAGTGCTCCGTGATGCACGCCGTGCCACGTTGAGCCTAAATTCCCGGACAGCCAGTTCCAGTGAGGGTCCGCGTTCGTAGCGTGTCACGGAGGCAGTGCTCCGCGATGCACTCCGTGACACGTTGCTCGTTATTCCGAGAAAAATTCCCAGCAGTATAAATAGAACACTTAGGTTCATTTTTCAATATTCTGACTTGGTGGAGCAAGGACGTGGGTTACAGGCAGTTGAGGGACGAAAATTTCAGGGTTTTTTCTTTCTTTCTTTCTTATTTGATTCAATTGCTTGTATGATTAACACTCATTTTATGATGTTTAATCCACAAATGAGTGGCTAATTTCTCTCCTTGCTGAGGTTATGAAAAATTGTAATGAAATTTGATCATTGATTCTTTGGTTTTTCATCTTTTCTTCCTTGTTATTCTATTAATTCTTGTTCTTACTGCATTAGTGTGTGGCCTACGTTAATGTATATCTAAAAAGTCCAGTTTCACTCGAGAGAGCAAGAAATTGGAAAGTTGTGAATTAATAGGATATGTTCTTTACTTGGTTTGGGAAAATTGAGTCTTGATTTGCTTTCAGGATTGAAATATACCTGAAAGTCGTATTAGTCAATTTAGGAACCGGAATTGTATGGCTAGGACATGAATTGCATTTGATCACAGAAATGTAGACGGATGGTTCATGATTCTTAAGTGAGGTTAAATACGAGAGTTTTAATCTCTTGGCAAATGTTCTTGGCTAGCAACTGGAGGAAAAGATTAACCAAATTATGATGATAATCAATTTCATTACATGTTTGTTTAACCTCAGCATGCTTTCATTCATAGTTCAGATTCAAAGTAGATAATTGTTCTTAGTTTTAGTATAAAAAGTTATAAAACAAACTATCAAACTTTTGGTTACACTGTTGTCTGCATTTTTAGAAGTAAAATATAGTACACTTGAGCAAATTGCACTTCATCCAAGTCTCTGAGGGATCGATACTTAGCTTACTAAAGCCACTTACTACTTGTTCGACCACGTGCACTTGCGTGTGAGTTATATACCCATATAAACCACCGAACAGTTGGTCACTAATTAGAATGCTTCAAGAGGCAAGAGAGATTTCATTATTAGGTTTCTTTTCTTATTATTTTTCAAGTCTTTACTTAGAATGAACACATCAAATTCTTTTGTTTTTGATTAAACATGAGCAGCTAAAAACTCTTGTTTTTGGGGTTATGGATAGAAGCATGAATGTTTAGTCAATGATTGACTCGACAAATTAATTTATCAAACTGGTTGTTCTTAGATTCTTAATTTTACAATTTTGATGATTGGCCACCATGAAATACATCTACCTTCTTATTGTGAACTCAAAAGATGGATCAGTAGGAGAGAATGAAAAATAAAAGAAGAAAATCTCTTCTTGAAATAAAACTTAAAATTGATTTGCATCTAGAATAGGAATATACCTAGAATGCATTTCTTGGTTTCTCCATGGAAGAAGTCAAAATAGTTCACATATTTTATTCTTGATCATATGAATATAGACATAGAATTGAATGTGAATAGACAATTAGAGGTTTGGAAGACTATAATTATTAAATTAACCCTGGAAACCATCAACCAGAAAAACTAGTCAGTCAAGGAAATCTAATATTAGACATGACTGCAAAACAAAGTACAACTTTTTAATACTCTCTAGTCTTTAATTTTATTAGTAGCAGAAATCAATCTTCACAACACTCTTTGGTTACTTTTCGCACTTGAATTAATTTATAGTAATTGAATTAGCTAGAATTTGCTAAATCACAAGTCTCTTGGGTTCAATATCCGGACTTAAAAATCTTATATTACTTGGAGGACCACGTGCACTTGCGTGTAGTTGGGAGTTGCCAACAAGTTTTTGGCATCATTGTCGGGAACTTAGAAATTAGAAATTTTTTAGTTTTGCTATTACTATTTCATTATTCGAATGTTGATAACTTAATCTTGCTCGCTATTTCTATAGGTACATTCTTGTTATGATAATAAGCTGGCATGTGATAAGGAAATCGTTGAACCATATATCTAAACCTGGATGATTACTTCATCAAAAAAAGGAAGAAGCTGCTCTATATCCCATCCTGTAGGATCAGGATCGTGAAATTGTTGAAGGTCGTGAAGCTATTCAGGATCGTGAGATTGTTCTAGCAAAAATGGCTTCTCCAAGCCTAGTTCACAGAGTTGTAATCTCACTCGTATGAAATGTTACCTCGAGCATCGATAGTAGCATCTTCAGAATTTGTTGGGGATAAGTGATACCTACTTTCCCACTGAGTCTCAGCCGATTATATAAGACTCACTCTTTTTCCATTCTCCCTCTTGGGGGAAGCGAAGAGATGGTTGAAAGTAGAGTTGTCAAACTCAATCACCTCATGGAATTGTTACACCTCGTAAATTCTTGACATTTAGATGACCTATTTACATGTTGGTTAAGAGTTTTACAATGCAATACATGCTAGGAAAAGGCCCGGGGGAAGACCGGACAAGCGCCAAGTCGGAGCATTGCAAGGCAAATGGGACTTATAAATTGCATTCAACAAATGCAACTTAAAGAGGAAGTCGAGCAAAGCCCCTCCGCGATAGGTAGCGTGTCACGGAGGCTTCCCCTCCGCGATGGCCAACATGCCACGGAGGGGGGGGGGGTTTCAGGTCCAAGTATATAAAGCCCCACTTTGGTTTTTTTTGGTCACTTTCCATTTTTCATTTCCATAGAATGAACAAAAACAGGGGAGACGAAGGGTTTTCAAAAAATCTCTTCCGATTACGCCGTCAAACGCGGTCCAAAATCAAATTAAATTCGGGTACCGAAGTATAAAGCAGCAAAGAGCATTCCTACGGAGTTAGTTTCGTAAGAATCGTCCGGCGAACCGCCGAACCGCCGAGTCAAAGTAATTGGAATTACTCCAAACTAGTGTTAATTCACTCCCAACATTAAAGTGAGTATTTCTCTCTTCTGGACTTCCGATAAATAGCGAGTTTTCAGCTGTTTTTCGATAAGTCAAAGTTTGGGCAGTATATATATTCCAAGTGGTGTTTTCTTTCGGAATATTGATGGATTTAGTTCTATTTTCTATGAATATGAATGCAGTTGGAAGAAATAGCTGGATATTGGCCAAGCTACGTCAGTTAGTCAGAAAGTCGGTAACTGAGGTATGTAAAGCCAGTTTCTTCGGCAAGTTAGTAATTCTCGTATAGTAAAATAGAATAAACTCTTGAAGAAAATTTCAAAATCCGAGTATTAAGCTCAGTGTGAGTTCAGTAAATATGTTTTGTATTATTATGCCATATTAAGAATAAAAGTCAGTAAATCAGTATTAAACCACGAGATATTATTTCAGACTCAATACCAGATTCAGGTTAATTCAGCCAGAGAATCAAAATAGAATATCAAAGCATGAACAGTATTATCAAATTTATTATACACGTTATATGTGATTATTGTTGTTTGTTGAGACCTAATTGTGTTATGTGGGCACCCTTAGAGCTTCCTTGCCGCCCCAGATTTAATAGTTGTGTCGACTCGCCCGCCAGAGGGTGAGGATACGTCACTCCAAGGAGTGTCATGCCGTCCGCAGTAGGACGAATATGGGATGCAGCATTCCCCATAGCAGGCTGATCAGCATTATAGCATACCCTGTCGAGTGCTTGCGCCCAGGGCACAGATTACAGATTACAGATACAAATCTCAGATTACAGTTACAGGAGTCCTCCGAACTCAGATACAGTTATAGTCAGGGGCCTAGAGAGCCCAAGCTGGATACCCAGGGGGCCGGCGGGGTGCTCGTAGTTATTAGGTGAATGGAGTAAATTTATTTTTGGATGGTTTGACCACGGGTAGGGGTATATAGATTGCGTGTTGATTGGCACCTTCCGGCTTATGGGGGCTGGTATAGGTTCTTGTATGCTATATATATATATATACATTACTTATTAAGTTGATAAATAGCAGGACGCTGCATCAACAGGTGTGATTCTTATCTTCTTTCCAGTACAATTAAGCTCAGTATAGATTCTGCTATTCCAGATAGTTTTAGTTATCCTCTGTCATTTTAGTAACTACCAGTTTACTGTTTATCTTTAGTTATGTTCAGTTTGCTTTGCATACTCAGTACCAGTGGTACTGATGCCTTTTTGGGGGCGCTGCATTACTTGCCTGCATGTATTTATAGACGAGGAGCCGATCCCTCGTATTTTCAGCCAGCACATAGAGTCATCAGCTCCAGTCATCCGGAGCTATACAGGTAGAGGTTTATTTCTTTTCTTTTGTTGTATAGTATGGGTAGGCCGGGGCCTTGTCCCGACCATCTTATTAGTATTCTTAGAGGCTTGCAGATTGTATATTCCCTGTGGTTAGCTGTACCGGTCGTGTGAGGCTGTGTATATGGTTTAGTGTTTTTGTGATGGCCGTGTGAGGCCTTATTCAGTTGGTAGTGGTGATCTTGTTGGTCAAGTAGCAGTTTAGAACTTGTTTTCTTAATTCAGAAATAACTAGACAGCATGGTGGCCTGTCGGCCCGCATAGGTTCCCTATTGATTCAGTTGTTCTGGGTAGCTGTTGCTTTCTTACAGGTGGCTATAGGCCTAGTCGGCCGGAGGCTGTATTTACAGCCGTTATATAGCCCGTCGTTTTCTTGAATCTAGAGTTAGAACCAGCCTGGCATCAAAAGTGTTTAGGCTCAGCTAGTCCAGCAGTCCAGGTCCTAGTAGGGGACTAGGTGTCAGTCATGCCTCCCAAGGCGGGGCGTGACAGGAATGATCTAGCATGAATGTTTCTAATTAATTTTTTTCCATTGGGGAAAATCGCAAGGTAGAGAAGTGAGATACTGAGTTTTAAGTAGAGAGAAGGTCAAAGCTTGTACTAGGCACAAGAATGATTCAAAGCCCTTCTTAGATATTTTCCTCATCACCATCAAATAAATAAGGTTTTTGTTCATACATTCATAGAGAGACTTGATCCGCACACGAAGATTTTGTTGGACTCAGCAGTAGGTGGTCAAGCTTTGGAGAGAACATATGATGAACTATACACTCTTCTGCATCGTATTTCAAGGGTAATTAAGAGTGGAATAGAGCTGGCTTAAGGGCTATGGTAAAAAAGGTAGCAGCTGTGTTAGAAGTTGATAGTGTAACAACATTGTCTGCACAGTTAGCCGCCTTACAAAATCAGATGAACACTCACTTCAGTAATATGAGTATAGCTCAGTCACAAGCTATAGTTAATGCGATGCAGTAGATTTAAACTTGGTATGAAATTTGCGATGGGAGTGCTCATTCAGCAGAGGCATGCAGGGAAAATTTGGGCTCAGTTAATTTTGTAGGTTATGCACAGAGGGGTGGAAATCAAAACTTTGATAACACCTACAATCCTAATTGGCAAAATCACCCCAACTTCTCAAAGGGGTGGGAACCAAATCAAGGGACAATGTTACACCCCGAAAAACTTTTGATGATTACTTGGTATTTGTATGCCATGTTAAAGGGATTTAAGGATATAGATTACGTGTTATAGAAGTGTCGGGGGATCAAACATGTCAACATATTGACAAACAAGCAAGCAAGGCAAGGCACCCTCTAGGTGCACTATGAGACATGATGCACCCGACCCTTTAGCACCGCCTCACTTTTATTTAAATATATATTGTTCTAAGTTATCTCATTTAGAACATTTCCCCTAAACCAGTAGCTAGCCTAAGATGTTTTCTGTCTAGTTTTTCCCACAAAATTGAAGAGAATTAATCCATCAAGTCTCCTTCAAATGACAAGCAAATTCGGGTAGTGAATTCGGAAGTTGTGGAGAACGTCCCTATAGAGTTAGTTTGTTGAATTGCTATGAATTTGCATGGTTTTTGGGTAGCAGAGGTTCTGGAAAATTCCTCCTATCTTGGCTAAAGATTACGTCTAAAGATGGTAAGTGATTTTACATTGTTGAACTGTGTGATACAAGGTTTATTACTGATTGAACTCATTTTGGTTATTGGTTGTTGTGTGTGTATTTTCTTATTGTTGCTGGATGGTTTTTTGCGGAATGGGAAAGCCATGTTTTGGTGTGTTTAGGGTTGGAACTTGGAAGTGTTAGAAGCTAATAGTTGAAGTTGTTTCTAACTAAGTTGAATTTGACGAGATGAGGTATGTAAAGGCACCCTCTTTCCTTGTTTCAAGAATGAATCTATGTTGTCAATAAAAGACTGGAATATATATGTCCTTAAGTCAAAGTAAAGCTATATATAGAGTTGTTACAAGGTCTGAAATACATGAAGTAAAATTGTAGCTATTGAAAGGTATAAGAGCTTATAAGCCTGAGGCAAACGATGTTGAATATGCTATTGTGTCGTAGATATACATCAAGTTTGGAGAATCCTTAATGTGGTAAATGTGAGCTGGTCCCATTGTAATTATACATATGTTATAATTTTGTATGTGTGTGATGTGCCATGATTTTACGGCACTTTCGATGCTTAAAACTAAGAAAAGATGCTAATCCTAGGTATATTTATATGGATATGAGGTATTTTTGTTCAGTGTTGTAGGGAAATAGGTTCGGAAAGTGAACAGGATAAAATGAGCAAAAAATGGGCTAAGTCTGGAATATGAGAAAAGTAAAGAGTCGTCACCAGTGACAACAACTTGTCTTGTGAATCGTTATGTGAAGAGGGCCTGAAATCAAAGAGTGGACTTGATGTGTTGTGAGTTTACAAAACTTTCAATACTTAAAATTGAGGAAATAAGCATGTACTTAGGTGTGTTTATATGGATATGATGCACTTTTACTTTGTTTTCAGGGAAAATAGATGTTGCAATTGAATTGTGCAAAAGACAGAGAAAATTACAGAAAAGTGGCTAAGTACGGACCTCAGTACGAGCCTTACCATCCTGGTACAAGCCATACCGAGAGTCCTTCATGACCCAAATGGCCATGATTGGCACCCACATTAATCCTCCGGTGGGCGAACTAGTAAAACCCAATAACAATTTTTGAGTGACCCCAAAATCAGGACATTTATAAAAACATTAATTGTTATGTTCTAAAAATAATTTCAAATCAATGAACTGCACATACCAAAACTAAATAAACAATTTACCAGAACCTGATTGTCGTTGCACCAGACTTCTATTTACCAGCTAAGGAAACTAACAACTA
This sequence comes from Datura wrightii, assembly GCA_035772735.1. NCBI lineage: Eukaryota > Viridiplantae > Streptophyta > Magnoliopsida > Solanales > Solanaceae > Datura > Datura wrightii. The sequence goes on from JASDFA010000002.1 coordinate 13,786,821, forward strand.
AAAATGAAATAAAATATTCAAATGTCTGAAAGAAAGACATCTGCAATCGGAGAGTGAACTAGGTCCTCATCTTCTCACCTTCTCAAACTCCGAAGCTGCTTCTCTACAGGGGAGGGCGTGAAGTACTACCTGGCTCGAACTTTGCACTCAGAAAAGAATGTAGGGGTAGGGTCAGTACATAACACGGTACTGGTAGGCATCATCTGCTGACCCTAATTAATAACACGTATACCGAGTAATAATAATATAAGACTAGTATACAACGTTTAGGGAAGTACAACACAATTTAGACACACTAGTTCTACACAGGGTATAGCCAGCCTGCTCACTGGATTAGGCCGTTTTCGTTGCAGCGATTGCTTGGCCATTGCAGCAGTCTCACCGTAGCAGAAATGGTTCCACGTAGCGGCACCGCGTAGGCAGTAGCTCGACATACTGCACACTTCTAAGTTCATCTATCCCACAGTTCAACAAATCAATAGTTTTGCATCTCACATACTCCATAAATCCATCAAACACGTATAATAAATCATTAATCGTATCATTTATTAAGAGCTACAGGTCCACAGTTAATCATAGAAACAACTACTCAAGAATTACACGTAGGGACAAAGTCACACTTAGCATTAAAACATGATCTTCATTATCAACTCACGTCATATTAATGATACTTTGCACATTCTCTTAGCAGGTTCCTCATCCAACTTCATGAACATAAATGATATCGCAAAACAATTACACAGACAACACAACCAAGGGTAACATGGTAGGTACATGCCTCGGCCATCTCCCCTTAACACTCAACCACACGAATCATGTACACACACGCCAGATGGTCTTATTTTTTCCCATCCAGTCATGACCTATAGGGAACTTTAAAAATTCATGTCTATGCCGACATTGCACCCGCTCCCACTCATATGCTCATCCGGATGCTCCCCACAAACATGAGCCACTCGATAATAGTATTCGCTCGCCCAATTTCTCCCCTTGGGCACAAGCCTCTCTCAATTCAGGATACAATCACTATCCTATTCATTCTCAATTTTTGTAAAACAACAAGTATACAAGTCGTACACATTCACATGTTCTCTAATTTTTATTCTCTTTTCACATAGTTAATTCATGACAAGCAGTTCACTTCACAATTTCTCATAAACTTAACAACATGTTAATCTTGACTTTCTATCAACATGGTAATCATACTCATTCGCAAGACAACTCACAACAAGGGATATCTGAAGACCAGTCACATACAATTATCACCTTGCATACAAATCATTAAGCAAGGTCTAACCCTCTAATCATAACCTACCTCGATTACTTTAAGTTATCGTCTTCGCTACTCTACAAGAGCTTTGCCCTTCCCCAATGCTTCAGATTGTTTGAAATCTACACACATAAAATAATTAATTAATCACTCATCAAGATAGGGCCTAATTCGATCAAACCCTTCTCTTTTCAAGGCAAATTGATAGAAAACCTTTCCCCTCCACCTAGTTCTAGCTCCCTACCTTGTCTAACCCATCAACATTAGCAAGAGGAACCTTAGGAAGTAAACATTACTCGAAATTCAACAATCAAAACCTCTCATAATCCCCCTTAATCTCAGCCCTAGTTCATCAACCTAGGATTTTCTAGTTCAGAATTTTCACCATTAATGTGTCCCCTCCTTAGCTTTTACGATAAACAACACCCATTAAAGGGACTAGGGGACAAGAAACTTACCTTTTCACCACCACTTCCAGCTCTGGGGAATAAATCGCACTCAACCTTGCTCTATCTCATTTTTAGAAAATAATGGCACTTAATCTCAGAAATCCCACTTAAACCCACTTTCTGACCCCCTTCATCCACTGCAGCGGTCACATCCACTGTAGCAGACCCACTACAATAGCCATAGGATCGCTGCGGCATTTCCAGTGATTATTCCACCATTTGCCACGGTGGGACTCCAATCGCTATCACGGTCTCACTGCAGCGGGAATCCCATTGCTACAGCAGTCCCCCAATCCAGTAGCTACCAAAAATGCCCAATTCCATACTTAGTTTATTTCACAACCTCCTATCATCCCCTTAGCCTATTTTCCATGTTCCAGGACCTTAACTATCCCCTAATGACGTCCAACTCGTTATAGAGTCATGGAAAGATCTAGGCCAAAAATGTTGAGGCAAAGGCAACTTACGGCTCATGGTACGAGTTGTACCATCTTGGTATGAGCCATGCCATAACAGTCATAGAAAACTTTAGAAGATTTGCACAGGCCAAGTCTCCTAGTAGGGATAGCAGCCACTAATTATGAGATCTACCTATGACCTGTATCGAGGAGCCATGGAAAAGTTCAGAAGAAGTGAAGACTGGCAGGTCTCAAGGTACGAGAAGGAGTTACGAGTCATAGAAGTGAGGTACGAGTTGTACCAAGCCATCCGTGAGAAGTTAAGAAGATTGTCAAAATTCTTAGTATCAAACCACGACTAATTGTATGACTCGTAGGTTCATGTTATGAGTCGTACCAGTTCCCAACACTTTGCCAGATTCAGCAGATGCCACCCAAGGTACGAGTCAAGGTACGACCCGTACAATCTTGTTACAGGTCGTAGGTGAAGTCGGTGACAGTTCAACAGTTTTCCCTGTTTACTTAGGAAAAGATTCTAAATATATGTATAAATACTTTTTAGGTTTTTTTCAGTCATAACAATTCTTAGCACACAAAATACATTGATTTTGTGTAATAATGAGGTTTTTGAGTGATGGTTGTAGAATTAATTTTCTGGATATAACCAGAGTTTATCTAAATATTCAAAGTCAGGTTCAAACTCCTCATTAGATCTGATCATGCATAAAAAGTCTCTTACTTGTAGCATCTCAGTAGCAGTGGGACTTGTTCTTTTGGCAATTCTAGGTTCATATTCAACCTTAGGAATTGTTTCAAATAAATCTACTCCTTTTAATTTTTTCTCTATGTCTTCAAGAGTTACCTCCTTTTCTTCCTGAGTTTTTGAATATGAAAATCCCTTGTTGGCTTCATCTTGAGTGATGAAGGCATACCACTCAAGCAGTCTGAGCGATTAAAGCATTTGTTAAAGACATACTCAACACTATAGTAACACTCTATGCCTATTATTGAAGGTTTCTAAAGCTGATATTTGCCCTAGGATAGTACTATCATTCCCCTGAATACCTCATATTATGTTCAAAAAAATAAATAATTTACACTTACACATCCATTCACAGAATAAATAAAATACTACAATAGTAGAAAATGGATCTATTTGAAATATCAAAGTAAGTACAAAAAGAAAGAATAAAAATATTGAAGGACTTAAACTACTATAAAAAACTAATACCTTCAAATACTCTAGACAATTATTCTAAAGAGATAACTAGAAAATTAATTCTTGACAATCAGGTCAGATTGTATAATAAATTATGTTATATTAATCATAATTTATCTATACAAAGTAGACAATTAACTGATATATTAATTACTCAGTTAAAACTATTTGCACAGTTTTAATGGATACCTCTGAAAATCAAAACATAATAAATAGTGTGAAAATTTATGCTATAACGACTAAAATAACTAAAGTAGAAAGTGATTTACAAAATTGAAATATTCCAGAAGAAAATTTTGAAAAGGTTTATAAAACTTGACACTTTAACTTTATAAAAAGTTATAATATTAAAACCTATGAATCTAAAATCACTATTAATAAGTCTATTGAGACTATTAAATTATTAGTAGCTGAAGACATCAACAAATATACAAAAAATTACAAGTTTCTTCACATAGGACTTGTCTAAGTCGGTCTTCAACAAATATAGAAAAAATTACAAGTTTCTTCACATAGGACTTGTCTAAGTCGCAGTTAAACCGTTGTACCGATTAGATTTAGAGGTACCTATATGTATTTTATTAAGAGATAATAGGCCACTAAACTTTGATAATTTATTGTTAGCAGTATTACAAAGTAATCTAGCTAATGGTCTGGTATATTTTAATTGTTATTCCAATTTTTCTATAGATAATAATGATCAAAATGTTATGGATACCTTTAAATTAAATGTTAAAACAAAATCATAAATAGTAAAGCAAATACAAGAGAAATAACCATAATATAGAGAGCATATTATAGGCTAATGAAAACTACTCTAGCTCCAAAAGAAAAAAAAGTAAATAACAAAGGGGTTACCATGCTTATGAAAGCCAACCACAATCACAATAATATTTTATCTGTCATGCCCCAACTTGGATGCATGACTGGCACCTGGTGCCATTCTGGGATCTAAACTGACCTGACTATCTTATGTACTTCTAGTGCACGCCTGCTCTTCAAATCAAGGAAACGATGAGCTATATCTCGACTGTAAACACAGTCTTCAGACGACAAGGCCGCGCATAGCTACCCGTAAAAGGAAATAGCTAACCTAGCCAACATGCATAAATAGGAACCTTATGCAGGCTGACAAGACCACCATACTATCTAGTTATAACAGAAAGGATAATAAGCAGCTATACTAGGCCCCACATGGCTGACACCTAAATAAGACATACATGCGCCCCACACGGCCAACAACAACTAACAAACTGGATGTTGTAGTCTACAAGCCTCTAAGAATATAAATAGTGGTTCGGACAGGGTCCCTATCTACCCAAATGCTATATAAATGGAAGACTGTAATCTCTACAACTTGGCAACTCCCAATGAAAGGAGCTGGCCAAGCTACTGACTCTGAACAACTGCTACTGAAGATCCTAAACTTTGTCTGCCAAAACCTGTAGGCAAGTAATGCAGCGCCCCATGATTGGGCATCAATACAATATGTACCGAATATGTAAGGCAGTAGATAAGTTGTTAGAGACTGAAAGTAAGTAGAATGAAGGGGAAGAAAGTAACTTGAAAGTTTTCACAAATATCGGATCCGGGAGTTGAAACGGGAAAGAAGTGGAAACTTTTTTTGCAGCCTCAGGACGAGTCATCTCACGACTCGTGAGGACAACCCACCAGTCATTAGGTGACACATGGGGAAGGAAACATAGTTGGGAAAAGGAAAGCTGGGCAGTGTACCTGACGGGAGTCCCCACAAGTCGTTGTCAACCTTAATGATTCGTGGGGTAAGTCGCTGGCAGGCTTGGAGTCCAAAGTTCGGAAATGAGACAATGTATTTAACGAGTGGTGACCACGAGGCATGGTTACCCATAAAGATCCGTGAAGTCACACATTACGAGCCTAGGAAAACAAATAAGGCATTACACTTGACGATCAGTATAACGAATCTTGCCCTCTAGCAACGAGTTGTCAGGTCGTCCGTTAGGACCACCTGACAGTCTTTTCCTGCGAAATTAGTAAGGGCCTTTTTGTAATTCCTAAAGCCTAAACTACGTCATTTAAGGTTCATTTTAGTGGGTTTCAGGAGGGGAAACCTATTCTAAGTTATTTCCTTCCTTGCATGCAAACTTGAGAGGTTGAGAAGGTGATCTAGAGCTAGTTCCAAGGTTTCCATCCAAATTTCATTTTGGGCAATCAGAGAAGTGGTGGAATCAATCCCTTCCAGGTATGTAGGGTTATGAGTGGGTGTTTTCTTCCACACCCATGCCCAATTTCTATCTAAGTATGATAATTTCCTATGATCAAGTTATGAGGTTTTTACTCAGATGCATGAATCTTCAATTTCTATATATGGGTATGATTAAATTATGTTTCCATGATTGAAGTATGAAGCATGAGCAGATTTTAAATTGTTTTCAATCGAAAATTATGTTTTCTAGTTTTTATGAAATTTAAGGCCCATAGATAAGAAGTACCTAAAAGAAGAGATTTATGATGAATGTACGATAATGATGAGATATGATGATGAAAAGCATGTTTCAATGAGATGTACTTCATTATTGAGCTTTGTCAATAGACAATGTTGAGCTTCGTTATAAAATGATGAAGAACATATGCATGTTTTTGGGAGAAGAGTCTACTACCTAGCGGGCTAAGGGTCGATCACCCTATGCCCCAGAACTATGCGCCAACGTAGGTTGATACTGTCATATGACTTGGGAATTCCCTTGTGAGCTTCCCCTTGCTTGAATGGACCTTCAGCTTGATATCGATATCATGGTAGCGTCCTTAGCCCTGACAAGGTTTTGGACGACTCTGCCCACTTGAGTGTAATAGTCGGATCACATAAACTCTATCGTGGTATGTTGGTTAAAAGACGAGTCTTCCATTGTTCCTCATGATTTCAAAAATGCATATTCATTATTTATGAGATTTATGTAAATGTGTGTTCTAAAGAAGGTTTGACTTAATGTTCATCTTTTACTTATAAATGTTAGAATTCAGCTTTGAGTCAATCAATTTAGTAATGAGGTTATGAAGCATGTTATATCATGTAATGGAGAAGTATTGATTTCAAAAAGAATGCATGCAAATCCTACTCTTAGTTTTCTAACGTTATGTTTTATTTGATGCATTGTCTTTAAATGATTTCACTTACATTAGCGGTTTACTTACCTTGCATACTCGGTACATTCCACGTACTGACAGCATACTTCTATGCTATATCGTTTCATGATACAGGACCCGACTCTCAGTTTCAGCCTGGCTCTTAATCAGCTTATTGTAGTTAGCGTTGCTTATTTGGTGAGTCCTCATCTTCCAAGGAATAGACTTTCCATCTTTTCTTTATATATATCAGTTTTAGTATTGTTGAGTTAGTTGGGGTGTTTTCCCATCAACTTGTCTTGATTAGAGGTTATTTAGACATATGTATGTATTCCACTTCGGATTTTATATTTTGATGTTACATTCAAGTTATACTTCCGATATGATTGTATTGATGGTTATTCCGTTCTTTATTGAGTTAGATGTATGCTTATTCCATTGGTCGACTTGGGGTCTCTCGGGTCTCCTCGTCCCCTGTCGCAATCCGGGCCTTCGTTCGGGTCATGATAGCACCATAGTTGGGCGTCAGTACAATATGTACCAAATATGTGAGGAAGTAGATAAGTTGTTAGAGACTGAAAGTAAGTAAAAGGAAGGGACAGAAAGTAACTTGAAAGTTTGCTTATTCACAACCTGCATCTAGTAAAACACTACACGTATATGAGCTAAGGCTATATAACTATATATTCATAAGCTGTGACTAGTTGGCAAGAATAAAAGCAAGAACCTAACTTGGTTCCCATAATCCTGGAAGGTACAAGCATCGCAGAAATAACCTATCGGGACCCCCATAAGCCCTGACAAGTACACTTCAATCTATATACCCCTATCCAGGTTCCTATGACTCTACTGGTGCTATAGCCAACCTACCTGTCCCCTGGGTCTGCAATTGAACCCGCTTGGCTCCTAATTGTAGTTGTGTCTGAGTCCGGTGGACTGCTGATAACTGCACCCTAGGCACCAGGCTTGATAAAGGTCAGTGATGCTGATACAACATAAAAATAATAGTCCAGCCATGGAAAGGACTATAATATTGACTTTGGGCCTCTACATTGTCCTTTCGGATGACATATCGCTCCTTGGAGCAATGTCATGTAGCCCTGTAGGCGACAACACAGCTAATAACCCTGGGGTGGTGATGAGTTGGTAATTTACCAACTCATTAGGCTCTAAAACTTGAGATTTTGTTTCTTTCTTGAGTTGATTATTGGGATTTTATGCCTTTTTTGCTTTTGTTGTGTGCAGATGGCTAAAAGTGAAGAAAAAAGAAGAAATAGAGCAAAAAGAAGGGAGTGAGAGTGAATCGGCGATTTGCAGATGAAAACCGGTGAGACGCTAGCCAAAGGCCGAATATCACTGCCTCAGAGGATTAATGCCACCGGAGGTTCACGACTTGCCAGCAGCGAGTCACTGGTCCAGTCGCCGAATGATACCCAAAAGTTCTGAAAAATGTCTTAAAGACCCGACGGTTCACGGATTGACATCGGTGAAACGCCAGGTGAACTGCCAGTGTTCACTGGAATTTAGTGAAGATGCAAACAAGATACCGGTGGTTCACGTTGTAACCGGTGCTCAGTTCTAGAACGGTGCTCATGGGGGTATAATTTTCCAACACTGGAAAACGAGATAAAACATGCCCTACTTTTCAGGATATAAATAGAAGATAAAGTACTTTGTATAGAAATATGTGGAGAAAGAGATAGAAATAGATATTTTGAGAGATAACAAAGCTTACATCACATCATTGTTTCCACTTTTAGCTGAAGAACATTCTCCTAGCTGAGAGAGGGAGATTCTGATTGAAAATTGTAGAAACTACTCTGTTCTATTCCCTCTTTGTACTAGTAAGTTTCAACTATTGTTGAAGATTATTTTGTGAAGTTGATTTATCTACTCTTTCTATTAAATTCAATGATGCTATTGATGAACGTATTTTTGAATTTCTTAACCATGAGTAGCTAAAATGATTAACTAGAGGTGTGTGATGATGAATACTTAATTAGATTGGGTATTGCTAGTGTCATCTTCATATTGTTCATGCAAGTGTAAATCTATTAGATTCTCTTCAGTCTATAAAGGGAGATCCATTGATTATGATATGGGTCGATCTATTCTTGCTTAAAAATAATAATTAAGTATTGGAAGAGAATTTAGTAGTATGTGTGGAGAAGAGATTGTGAAATTAGTTTAGAAATAGCTAAAATTGCATTCTCTTTCCTTATTAGCAGCTAATAGTTAGGAATTAGTGCAGTTGCTAATCCAAATCAAATCGGGTTGAGCTAAATTATGACTAGAGGTTTGACAAAACTCTAGTGAGAGGTAATTAGAAGGCTAAAAAGCTATAATTACCCACTTCCCAAGATTATTTACACTTGTTGAACTTATTAGATGACCTACCATGTCCTAATCTAGTTAGTATTTCATCTACAATACACCTCTTGTCTTTCACATCCTTGTTGATAACTTAGCTGATCTTTCTATTTTATTCACTAATCGACCAATACAATTCTCTGAAAATTTCAACTCCCCCAATTTTATTTGTTTTTATATTAAATCTATGTGGTGCAAGCTAATGTCAATTTCTCAATCGACATTTGAAACTATCATTCCCTAGTCCTCATGGGATTTGACCCCGACACTCGTTGGGTTACTTGTTTTGATACTTCGACCGTGTATATTCTTTGCATTAAGGATATATTTTGGAAGTTATCAAAAATGGCGCCGTTTCCACGGACTAGCACTTGATGATCTTGTGTTGATTGTGAAGTTGAAATAGTTTTGCATTGTAGCTACTTAACGTGCATTTTCTGTTTTGTTAGGATCGCATAACCACACAATTCATCACTCTCAAGCAGGAGATAGCTCAGTGGAGGGAAACATGGAACTCGAGGAAGACAATCCGGTGATACCGGAAGTTGCAAGAGCTATTCACCTACCACCAATGGTAGGAAATGCAGTGTTTCATGTCACAAGCATCATGCTTTAGTTGTTGTAAATGAAGGGGCTCTTTGGTGGAAAACCAAGTGAGGATGCAAATCTTCATTTGAGAAACTTATTGGAAATATGCCAGCTCTTCAATATAACAAAATATCAGTGAAGAGTCAATCTGGTTGAGACTCTTCCCTTTTTCATTAACGGGGGAGGCAACAATGTGTCTAGAGGAACTCCCTCCGGGATGTATTACTTCATGGAAGGAGCTAACCGAGGCCTTCTTGGACCGCTTTTTCCCTCCATCAAATATGCTTCAGTTGAGGGATGATATTACAAATTTCAGGCAAGAACCGGGGAGAGCCTTTACACTAGGCATGGTTAAGGTTTAAAAAGAAGGTTGCTCTTTGCCCAAATCATGGATTGCTGGATGGAGTGCTTCTCTAAAGCTCCTACAAGGCCCTTGATTCAATCAAAAAGTCCATGGCTAGCAACCTAGCTGGTGGTTCTATTATGGATCAAACATATGGGTTGACCAAAGCCCTCTTAGACCGAATGACAAAGAACAACAGGGCTTGGCACACTAGAGAAACAAATGTGTCCACTCACGAGATTAGTTCAAGTGAATTAGCGGTGGAGTTGCGAAAACAGGATGAAGAGCGGGATGAAAATCTCGCCAAGATGATGACACAATTAGAATTGATGACCGAGCATGTGATGGGAGCAGGGCCAAAGGTGGTAAATGCCATGGGAATGCAAGGTCCTTTACAATATGAAGGAAAGTCATCACCGCCAAGATATGATGAGGAATGACAATATATGGCAACCAAATGGGAGTTCCTCGACCTGGCTTCCAAGGAGCAAAGCAAGGCCCATGGCGCCCAAGGGATGACATCAAGTTTAGAGAAATCGCGAGCCACAAGGATGTCCTGAAAGGAATGAAAGGTGGGGTAATAGGTAGCCAAAACAAGAGAGTTATCGCTATCACCTGAGTTTGAATCCATATATTCCCCCTCCTAAGGTTGGGAATCCTCAAAATCAACCAGGCGTGAGTGATGCGGGCAATTCAAAAGTTGAAGAAATGCTATCAAGTGTTTTGAAAAAGGTTGAGTCAACCGAGAGTAGGGTGAAGAATTAAGAGGGGAGGTGTCTAACCTCGCCCAAACAATGAGTTCACACTCTGCCTCCATCAAGTATTTGGAAGCCCAAATGAATCACCTATCAGCTCAAATGAACCCCCGAATGAAGGGAACACTACCTAGTGACACAATGCCTAATATTAAGAAAGATGGTCAATGCATGGCCATTGTCACTAGGAGTGGCAAGGTGATTGGAGATGCTTCGATGAGGCCTAGCGAGGTTGATAGCCCGAAATCAATTGAAGAAGATGAAGTCGATAAAATGCCAATGACTTCAAAGAATGAAGAAAAGATTGATGAGGAAAAAGAGAGAAAGGATGATGAAATCCTCCCCCATGCTGATGATGATGACTCGGGCATGAAGGCCCCGAATGATGATAGGGTTGAATAAAGAATACCACCCCCTTATCCACAACGACTGACCAAGAAAAAGAAGGACAACCAATTTAGAAAGTTTGTTGACATGTGTAGCAAGTTGTCCATAAATATACCGTTAGTGGATCCTTTAATCCAAATGCCTAGTTATGCAAAGTTTATGAAAGATTTGCCAAAGAAGAAAAAGGTAGTTGATGCAAGCAATCAAGAGAAAACGCACAATTGTAGTGCGGTGACGATGAGTAATCTTTCCCCCAAAAGGGAGAATCCCGGAGCTTTTACAATCCCTTGCACAATTGGTACAAGTGTGTTTAAGAAGGCCCTATGTGATCTCGGCACCATCATAAATTTGATGTCCCTGGTCATCTTTAAGAAATTGGGACTCGGAAGCACAAAACCCATGTCAATAAGGATGCTAATGGCAGATAGGTCAATAAAAAAATCGATGGGGGTGCTAGAAGATGTGCTGGTAAGAGTAGACAATTTTATTCTACCAGCTAATTTTGTTATTTTGTATTGTGAGATGGATGTAGAGGTTCCCATTATTTTGGGAAGACCATTATTGGCTACGGGGAGAGCCATGGAGCTTGGAGAGTTAAAAGTTTGAGTTGGAAGGGAGGAGGTCACATTCAAGGTGTGTCCATTAGTTGAAACGCCTCCGGAATGCAAGGTGATCGGAATATTGCAATGATGATGAGGACAAAGGATTGAAGCTGAAGGAGACGGTAAATCGGATGATGACTCATGGGAAAAGAGTTGTTGAAAAAATGGGTCTAAGTCGTACCACAATGTTAACTAAGGAGCTTTTTGGGAGGCAACCCAAGTGTTTAGTGAATTATTAGATGTTTTTGTTGTTTTTGTTTCTGTAGGAGATGTGAAATGAGGAACAAAGGGAGAAACAAACCATGAAGGAAGGAACAGGCTCGTCGGTCCAGAAACATGAACCGCCGATGAAGGTGAGCACAAAGAAGAAGGTTGAGGTTTGGATCGAAGAACCGGCGGGCCCATCGACGACCCGCCGGATCAAATTCGTGGGCCGCCGGTGGATAGCCGATAGAGAACAATAAACTTGAAGCCTGGACATAGAAGCGGCGGGTAGTCGACGGATTGCCGATGTAATTTTCCAATCGTCGGTGGATCACCAGCAAGAAACAAATCACTGGGAAAAAATACACGACAAAAGAAATCACAGTGGTGAACTGTCGGTGTGATTCAGCGAACTGCCGATGACATGCCGGTTGAGGTGCAAAGTTATTACAAAATGGAATTTAAAAAGTTGGCCCACAAAATCTCTAATACCTAACCATCCACCCTATTCTGAAAATATTCCCATAGTTCCCCTTTTTCCAACACTTTTTCATTCCATTTTTGTCTTTCCATTACCCAACATTACCAATTCCCCATATTCATCCATTTTCATCCCTTCCACTTTCCCAGCTTTCACCTTCCCACTTCCCATCAACACACCCACATTAAACTCTCCACCTTCCCTTCAACCTATCACACTTCCATTCTTCACCTATAAAACCCCCTCCATATTTCACTAACACGCTCACTACACTCACATTCCCTACACTACATCTATCTCAAGGTGCCATTGCAAGATATAGTTAAGCTCTTTTTGAAGTGCAAGTGTGTGCAAGCAATCTTCCAATTTGGTAACAATTTTCTTCCCCTTGTCTTGATTTTATCATTAAAGCTTAAATCTTTAGGAGTAATACTTTGTTTCCCTTCCTTGTTGAATTTTTGAATGAGATATGCTTGTTGAATAGAATGGGGATGTGTTTTTGTGTGTGAAATTCTTAAAAGGGTGAAGTCTGAGTAATCCATTTGCATAAAGCACGATGTTTTGCCCGATGATAGACCGGGTGACATCATTGTTAAGGGCTAAACGCCATGAATGTGTGTTTGAATTGAGTAGTGCTACTTTTATTATGTTTGATGTGAGTGTTTGTTAATGGGTTCCTATAAATAGTGAATTAAAATTTGGGGACGATAGGGTCCAGCAATTCGGAGCGGTCAGATTCGGCAAATCACCGATGGAGCGCCGACTCACTTTGAAAATTGGCCTAGGAAACTGAGTGGATCCCGCGCTACATCGGTAGTTCGTGAACCTGGACTGGCGATTCGCCACTTAAACCGCCAAAACCACCCCTCACTTTCCCAGTTTTCTATAAGGCATCGATGGGTAATCGACGGTCCGCGAAATTCCTTCTACGAACCGTCGGTCCTCTGCTGGTACTACTAGTTCTTTAAATGATTATTTAGTTTTCCCTTTTTTCTTAGTTCTCCTTTAGACTAGTTTTATTTCATTTCTCATTTCTCTTCAAATAGTTGTCACTAACATCCTTATTGCAGAAAACCAAACCATGTCTTCTTCAAGAAACATCGGAAAGGGAAAAGCCCTTGCCTCATCTGTTAGCAAAGGCAAGGGCAAAGAAAAGGCTGCCCCACCACAGGCCAACACCAAGGAGGCAATAATTTTTTGCGTCCCCAACATGCAAGAGCACTATATTATTTGTCAAGGCCGATCAATCACCATGGAGAAGAGGTTTGATTTAGCAGGGTTGAAAGGTGATTTTCCCAACATAACCGCGCAATTCACCAACAGGCAGTGGCATGTATTTGCCAACCCTCTTCCATCCTACTACCCTAGCTTGGTCACAGAATTCTATGCCTCATATCAGGCTTGACAAGAGAGTATATAACATTGAGGCAAAGTGGATGATTTCCCTTGCTTGCTATCAGTGATGATCCGGGGAGTGGAAGTTGATATAACTCCGATAGCCATAAATTACCTATTCTGGGAGGACGAAGTTGACTCCGCTACAGAATACATGGCACAGGTGGCTGATATGAAGGATCATTTCGCTTATGTAGGCCGCATCATAACTGCTAGTAATACTCTTTAGGTCTCAATGGGTGGCAAAATCTCTCTCCACGACTTGAAGTTCGAGGTGAAGCTGTGGTTAGATTTTGTGTGTGCTCGGATCATTCCCTATAAGAATGAGTAGAGGGTCAGCCTTGATACTGCCATCCTCATCGCTTGCATAATGACGAGAGTCCCCATTAACTTTAGGGAAATTGTTGCTTAGAAAATAAAGAAAAAGGCCCGGCAGTCAAGTACCTCAATGCCTTATGCTGTCTTGATTTCCTAGCTTTGCACAGCAGCTGGGGTGCCTGTATTTCCTAATGAAACTCCTTCCATTGCTTCGGGTGTGATAGATATTGAGCGGAAGAGAGATGTCGAGGCACCGAAAGTGAAAAGAAAGTGACTTCAGGCCTTTGGAGTGCAAGAAAAGTCCCTCTCCCACGGGTCAGCCCAATCACCAATCGCCCCTGAGTCAAATGTGCTCCATCCAGAAATGTTAGAACTCTTCTCTTTTCTACAGAAAAATAAAACCTAAAACGTATTGATATAGACACAAGTATCCTTTTCCTAGGCTAACAGGATGAATTTCCATATCTGGTGTCGTATTTGTCATGATCCAACCTATGATCGGTAGCAGCATCCTACGACTCATAGCTTCCTTTCGTACATTGCATGGTTGGCTAAATTTTTGCTAAGTATTGGATCCTGGTACGATTCATACCTCCATCCTACGATCCATACTGAGCTCCCGTGGTTTGATTCTAAATCTTTGAAATTATTATGAAGTACATCACGACCGTCATGGTACGACTCATACCTTCTTCCCACGGGTCGTACTTTCTCTCTATAGCAGGAGTCAGTCTCTTATGAAAATTTTCTAGATTTTGTCATGACTTCAACACAACGACTCGTACCAGCTTGGTACGACTCGTACTGAGACTCGTACATTGCATCTCTTCAACCTTATCCTTCTGCAACTTTTCACGGCCATCAGTATGACTTGTAGGACTTTCCTACAGCTCGTACTATGGTCTGCACTTTGAGCATATTTTGCATACTTCAGGCTTTCTTTTGCGATTTTTAGGTCCAACACCAATTTATCCTGAAATCAAAGGAAAAGTGCCTTATATCCACATAAACATATGTCTATGCTACTTTCATAGTTTTGAGTGTCGAAAGTGCTATAAATCTGCAACACATCAATCGTAATCCGTAATGGTCTAGACCAGATAGGGCGAGGTCTGAAGTGGCCTAACGATACTCTGAATGTCCTGCTCGGACAACTATAACTCATAAGCAATTGTAGGGTTGCAAAAGACCAATTACTTAGTTCCTTTGCTTAGAACGACTATAGGGATGCTACGGACAGAACATGCTTTTGAGAGGTCAGCCCCTAATCCTCCATAGATAGTCTTCTGAAATTCTTAGCCTGAGGGTAATACTGTGCTAACATGATTCTAGTCCTATAGACCTTAACTTGGTTTGTTCGGATCTTATATGACTCTTCTGGATGATTCCTAACCTTATAGGAGTGTTTACATGAACTTAGCCACTTATAACAACCTGTACCTGAGTATCTTATAGGAGCAAGTTAGGGCGTGGCCCCGCATTCAACCGCTGATAAGGTCCCTTCCTTAGGGTACCCACGGGTCTATCTGACTTGGATGACTGGATGGCTTCCTGAGCGACCTGTATGACGGATACTAAGTAAATTGGAACTGACAGTCACTGGTAGTAGCTAACTAGGTCGCAGGGTGTCACTCAGTTCACTAGACAACTCTAGTGCCGCTGACTCTAAAGTATGGCCATCCTATCTAAATTTCTGGCCCTAGGGCGTGAGGATACGCCAATGGCCTCTGGGCATGCTTAACTGACAATACAGGCACCAAACTAGTAGTTATATCGCCTAGCTGTGCCTATGCTGTTCAACTTACTAAGTCAGGCCCAATAACTATCCACGAGCTTCTAAGGTCTAGGCTTGACAATAAAACATCCAATTCTACTAACACAATGAACTGAAGAATAGAGGAGTTCCTACGATCCTTCTAGCGTGTGTCACACTTAAAAATGTTCTTTCCCAATAAGGGATACTGCGATATAATCTTTATACATTTTCTAGAACCTAACCACAACATATGTAACTGTAATCCACTGATAGCAGCTAATATCAACATACCTGATCCTTATATACTAGCAGCAACTAATTACAACATATAGGATCATTATCTACGTTTAAAATATAGGTCATATCACTACATGATGAGAACAACTTACCGAAGAAATAAGCCTTAACATACCTCGAATGCTGACTTTCGTTCAGCTGGCGAGTTTCAACTTGCAATCGACGGTTCTATCCAACTATAACCTTTATGGTAAGAGAATAGGACTAATTTCAATATTAAATTTGTAATTTATGATAACTTTGATAATAATATCAACTATAATTCAACTTTGAATAACTCGGCTGAAAACCTATAATTTCCCCAGAGTTTAGAAGGGAGAAATGCTTACCTAATACTTGTGACCGAGTAGGAATCAATTTGGAGTAATTCTAACAATTTTTATTTGGTGGAGTTCCAGTTTGCCGTGTGAATCTTTGAGAAATAACTCTGTAATAATGCTCCCCAAGGCCTAGAACTCGTTTCCCGAAGTTAGTTTGTGATTGGACGGCGTTTGGCAGCATAATTGGACAAAAACTAATAAAAACTCACGTGCTCTTCTATTTCTAGCCGTGGTTCCCTTTTGGAAATGATTTAAATGAAAGAGCGGAGCATTTATATACAATTAGGGGCAAGGAAGGGGGGCGTCCCATGCCACCCAATGCATTGAGACTGCTCCACGTTGCGGCCCTCTGTGCGCCAGTAGGCTTGGTGCATCGCACTAGCCCTTCACGGCCTAGCCTCGACCAACCCTGTTTTCGAGGATTTTCCTCCATGTGTCAAGCTCTCTTTACTTATCACAAATCCACACGTATGCTTACTAATCGTTACCATTTACAAGGTGTAACATCCTCCCCCCTTAGGAACATTCATCCTCAGGATTAAAGGAGTTAACTCTCTTAACCAAGATTTAGAAAAATTTCGGCAGAGTATCCTCTATATTATGAACTATCCAAAAAACCTGAAACATATAAAAGTCCAACATAGGCGCCTCGCAGGACGCTATAAACAACTATTTCACCACAAAGAGGTAACTAGCTAAATAGTACTAATAACATAAGCAATTAAATAGTAGCTGAATAATAACATCACCTTAACTGTATAATCTGAATTAATCCTAGATCAATTAAGGATATTTAGATTTCATGTCATCCTCGGCTTCCTAGGTCATCTCTTCTTTATTCCTGTTCCTCCATAGTACTTTAACTGAGGCTACATCTTTATTCCTTAACTTACGAACTTGCCGATCTAGTATGGCCACTGGAACCTCTTTGTAGGCTAACTCCTCAGTAACTTGAACGTCCTCAACTAGCATAACTTGGGACGGATCCCCTATACACTTCTGCAACATTAACACGTGAAAAACTGGGTGGACAACTTCTAGTTTCCGAGGTAGTTCTAGCTCATATGCCACTTGGCCTATTCTCCGGAGGATTCGATACAGGACAATAAATCTAGGGCTAAGCTTGCCCTTTTTTCCGAACCTCATCACACCCTTCATGGGAGAAACCTTGAGAAATACCCAATCGTTAACCTCAAAGTCCAAATCTCTACGTCGTACACCGAAATAAGACTTTTGGTGACCTTGAGTTATCGGTATTTATTTTCTGGTAAGTTTAACTTTTTCCTTCTGCTTGATATAATATGTCCTGGTTAAACTACCCCTAATTTACCTACTTCAGGTCATCATATAGGGGGCCTACATTTCCACCCATAACAGATCTCCGGGCGTCTGAATTGTGTGCTCTGCTTGGCTATTAGTTTGGTGCCGAGAAGCCGTACTCAAATTAACGTGCGCCCCAATCTATTCTAACAGCTTCCCAGAACCTAGTAGTGCGTTGTGCCTCTCTGTCAAAATTTATTATATACTTGAGCTCTATGCAACGGAACTACTTTTTAAATATTTAATTTGGCATAACCTTTAGCTGAAATATAGTTCATCCAGCGAAACATGAGTTGATCTTGTTAGCCTTTCTACACTAACTCAAACAAGGTCAATTTACACCTGGTGTGAGATAACCTTGTAACTGCATTCATGTCAATTACTCTCCACTTCCTTGCAGGCACGACAATCTCTTGAATTTGCCTGCTCGATTCCTGCTGTCCAGCCTCCCCTGGCTGGTCATTGGAGCTCTGTGCTATGACTCAACAATATCTTCCTTCTTCCCTTGCCATCAGATAAGCTTGCATTAGACTCTAGCTGGAGGGAGTAACAGATATAGTGTACTTCATCTGCTAACGAAGCCCTGCCACATCTGGAACATAGGCCTTAAGACTCTGCGTTCTACTATCTAGAAAGAAAATGACTCCTTTTACTGGACCTTATCTCTGATTATACTAGGCTAGGGTCTTTGTACCATCACTCCTTCACCCCCAAACTAATGATAATATTGCAGTATCCTAGGTTACAACCTCACTATCCTTTAAATGTCAGCCTAATGTTTATCTCTGGAAATCCAGCGGTCGTCATATGCTCTGTCATCTACTCCAATTTGGAGGTGATTCTGTTTTCCTCCAGAATTAGATACTCGTGCCTTTCCGCTTACCTCCTAAGGCTGAGATCTGGGGTTCGTGCCTTCTGCCTTATATTGTCAAAGATACTACAAACCAAGCCTACTGACCTGTATCCTTCTGGACCATACTTGGACCCATTTCATTCATATAATCTCTCTGTCCTTCGACATAATGAGCTAGGGATATAGCCATTATCTTGCAATATGCCCTACCGTCTTTTGCACCCTGCGGTGGAATTGGCCTATATTTGACCTAAACTTTACTATTGATGGGGGTTTATCGCTGATGGACTCTCTCACACTCACTTAAGTTCTGCTAGCAACCTTATTCGCCCTCTTGATTTACTACTGTAAGGGTCTAGATAACTTTTTAAACACTAAGAGTCGCAACCACTTTCAAATCCTTCTCGGAGGCAACACTTCTTTCCTTCTTTACTATTCATTTTAAGCAACATGGCATTGGTACTTACGCTTTCTACTGTATTGAAAGAACAATTTGGGGGATGGAAATTGGTCAATCTTACTATGATAGGACTGAGGTGTGAAACCTTGCAACATCCGAAGAGTTGGGGGTAGTAATCCTACAATTTCCTCCTTCTTTCACACCTTTTAGGTAATTCAACATTATCTGTCGCCCTTATCTAATTCTAAATATCTAGTAGGTAAGCCAACTCCTATGTACATATACTATACTCTTGACCTCTTATTCCGAGGCTGTAGGGACAACTGGGGACGGTGCTGGCATATCTACCACCTTATGAGGTTCCTGGTGCCCGGGGAGAATGATAGGGGAAATTCAAAAGACATCTACTTCCGCCCTTAGGCTGACTGTCCCCCAACCGTAGAACCTCACTGGAACTTCCTCGTGCTGCTATAGTTATGTTGCGACTGGCTGGAGTCTATCTTATATCTCCTATCACTCTATACAGACATAATAATGAAAACTTGGGGGCTCAACCCTATACGACTCCGCTCTATAGCACAATCTAAAAAGGAGGGTTAACCATACTATCATTCCTCGTAGCCTCCTACCTATAAAATATGGTGCACAACAAATTTATAAGCAAGACTCTACTAGACAAAGCTTGCAGACACCTTAGGATACAACCTACTCTGATACTAAGTTTGTCACACCCCACCTTGGGAGGCATGCCTGGCACCTAGTGTCATACTAGGATCTACACTGACCTAACTAACTTATGCACTTCTGGTGCACGCCTGCTCTTCAAATCAAGGAAATGACGAGCTATATCTCGGCTGTAAACACAACCTCTGGCGACAAGGCTGCATAGCTACCCATAAAGGAAACAGCTAACCCAACCAACATGCATCAATAGGGATCTTATGTAGGCCGACAAGACCATCATGTGGTATAGTTATAATAGAAAGGAAAATAAGCAGCTATACTAGGCCCCACATGGTCGACACCTAAATAAGACATACATGGGCCCCACACGACCAACAACAGCTAACTAACTGGATGCTGTAGTCTGCAAGCCTATAAGAATACAAATAGTGGTCGAGACAGAGACCCAACCTACCCAAATGATATGTAAATGGAAGACTATAATCTCTATGACCTGGCAACTCTGAATGAAAGGAGCTGGCCAAAATGCTGACTCTGAACAGCTGCTACTGAAGATCCTGAACTCTGTCTATCTAAACTTGTAGGCAAGTAATGCAGCTCCCCTTAGTTGGGCCTCAGTACAATATGTACCGAATATGTAAGACAGTAAATAAGCTGTTAGAGACTGAAAGTAAGTAGAAGGAAGGGACAGAAAGTAACCTAAAAGTTTGCTTATACACAACCTGTATCTAGTAAAACACTACACGTATATGAGCTAAGACTGTATAACTACATATTCATAAGTTGTGACTAGCAGATAAGAATACAAACAAGAACCTAACCTGGCCCCCATAAGCCTAGAAGGTACAAGCAACACAAAAATAACCTACCAGGACCCCCATAACCATTGACAAGTTCACTTCAATATATATACCCCTATCCAGGTTACCATGACACTACTGGTGCTTTCGCCAACCTATTTGTCCACTGGGTCTGCAACTGAACCCGCTTGGCTCTTGATCTGTAGCTGTGTTTGAGTTCGGTGGACTCCTGATAACTGCACCCTGGGCACCAGGCTCGATGAGGATCAGTGATGCCGATGTGGCATAAAAATAATAATCCAGCCATGGAATGGACTGTAATATGGCCCTTGGGCCTCTACATCATCCCTTGGGACGGCATATTGCTCCATGGAGCAACGTTATATAGTCCCGTAGGTGATGACACAGCTAGTAACCTAGGGGTGGTCACAGAAGGCTCCTAGGTGAGGGCAATACCAATTGATGTGCTATACTGAAGTCTCAATCTATCGACTCAAAAGGTGTGTCTGGCCTTTTGGGCCTAACGCGACTGCTACTCGCCACTAGAATAATCTTTATAGCTGCTAGCAAGAACACCCCATGTACCTGTATCTGATCAGAGGATCCTGATAGTGATCATAATCTCTAATAGTCAAGACCGGATAGGGCGAGGTCTGAAGTGGCCTAACAATACTCCGAATGTCCTGCTCGGACAACAACAAATCATAAGCAACTATAGGGTCGCAGACAACCAATTACTTAGTTCCTTTGCTTAGAACGACTGTAGGGCTGCTACTGACTGAACATTCTTTTGAGCGGTTGGCCCCTAATTCTCCAAAGATAGTCTACTGAAATTCTTAGCCTTAGGGTAATACTGTGCTAACATGGTTCTAGTCCTCTAGAGCTTAACTTGGTCTGTTTGTATCTTATTGACTCTTCCGGATGATTCCTAACCTTATAGGCAAGTTTACATAGACTTAGCCACTCACAACAGCTTGTACCTGAGTATTATAGGAGCAAGTTAGGGCGTATCCCCGCATTCAACTGTTGATAAGGTCCCATCCTTAGGGTACCCACGGGTCTATCTGACCTGGATGACTGGTGTGGCTTCCTGAGCGACCTATATGATGGATACTAAGTCAACTGGAACTGACAGTCACTGGTAGTAGCTAAGTAGGTGACAGGGTGTCAATTAGTTCACTAGAAAACCCTAGTGCCGCTGTAGAAATGCTCCCTGCAGCCTTATACTTCGATACCCGAAGTTAATTTGGATTTGGACGACATTTAGCGGCGTAATCGGACGAAAATTAAATGTTTCCTTCGTCTCTCAACTCTGCTGGTTGTATATATTTGAGAAATATCATGAAATTTTAGGGTGAGGCCTATATATATATACTTGAAGCAGGATGCAAGGCAACGTGGCACATTGGACAACGTGCCGTTTCAGCTCCGTGCCACATTGGCTAACGCAGAGGATCAGCTCCATGCCACTTTGCCCCTCTGGGCAGCTTGGTTCGGCCTCCTCTAGCGAAATCCCAACTTCGCACTCATTCGGCCTTTCCCCGGGCCCTTTCCTTATACATATGGAACTCTAAAATTCTCAACCAACATGCGAATAGGTCGACTAAACTCTAGAAACTTACGGGGTGTAACATCCTCCCCCCTTAAGAACATTCATTCTCGAATGTTAACTTCTACTTGCAAGAACCTTAACCTAGCAATGAATTATTCTTGAAAATATTCGGCAGAGTCTCCCTTGTAATATGGACTATCCAAAAACCCTGAAACGCAGAAAAGTCCAATACAGGTACTCCACACAATACTATGGCATTCATTTCAAAATAGATTGAAGTCAACTACTCCATATATACAGATATATGATGCAACTTATGAAACAACAATAACAACGTACCTCTGGCTGTATAATCTGACTAAGTCTAAAATAACTGAGGATATTTGGTTTTCATTCATCTTCTACCTCCCAGGTCATCTCCTCTCGATTCTTATTTTGCCATAATACTTTAACAGAAGCGACATCTTTAGTTCTCAGTCTACGGATCTGCCAGTTTAGTATGGCTACTAGAGCTTTTTCATAAGCTAACTCCTTAGTGACTTGGACGTCTTGGACTGGAACAATCGGGGAGGCATCTCCTATGCATTTGATACATGAAAGACTGGGTGAACGGATTCTAGTTCTGGAGGTAAATCCAATTCATATGCCACCTGGCCTATCCTTCAACGAATCTGATAAGGCCCAATAAACCTCGAGCTAAGCTTGCCTTTCTTACAAAATCTCATCACATCCTTCATTGGTGAAACCTTCAGAAATACCCAGTCATTCACATTTCTAAGTTTCTTTGCGGCACATCAGCATAAGATTTCTGGCGGCTCTGAGCAGTCAGCAGACGTTCCCTGATAAGCTTTACTTTCTCTTCTGACTGATGAATAATATCCAGCCCAATTAATGTTGATTCTCCTACCTCAAACAAACCAGCTGGAGATCTACACTTCCGCCCATATAAAGCTTCATAAGGCGCCATCTGAATTTCTAGATGATAACTATTATTATAGGCAAACTCAATAAGCAGTAGCTATTCATCCCAGCTGCCTCAAAAATCTAGTACACATGCCCGTAACATATCCTCGAGCGTCTGGATTGTACGTTCTGCCTGCCCGTCTGTGTGAGGATGGAAGGCTGTGCTTAGATTAACCTGCGTCCCCAGGCCCCTCTGAAAAGATTGCCAAAACTTAGCTATAAACTGCGCTCCTCTATCAGAGATAATTGATAGCGGAACACCATGCAATCGGACTATTTCTCTAATATACAACTCAGCATAATCTTCGGCTGAGAAGGTAGCTCTTATTGGCAGAAAGTGAGCTGATTGTGTCAACCTATCAACAATTACCCAGATAGAATCATATTTATGCCTGGTATGAGGTAACCCTACTACGAAATCCATATTAACTGCCTCCCATTTCCATAAAGGCACGACTATATCCTATGTCAGTCCACTTGGTTTTTGATGTTCATCTTTCACCTGTTGGCAATTGGGACATTGAGCTACAAATTCTGCTATCCCCTTTTTCAGTCCTGACCACCAGTAAATCTCTTTTACGTCATGGTACATATTTTTCGAACCTGGATGGAGGGAGTAACGGGTATAGTGTACCTCACCCATAATTTGTTGGCGAAGCCCTGCCACGTCTGGAACGCAGAGGCAATCCCTATATCTCAAAACTCCATCCTCGGTTACCTGGAAATATGCCACCTCCCCTCGTTGGACCCTATTTCTGAACTAAACCAGGCTAGGATCTTTATACTGCTGTTCTTTAACTTCCACAACCAACGATGACACTGCGGTATTCTGGATTACCGCTCTATTGTCTCCTGATTCTACTATACAAACGGCTAAACTGGCTAGCTAATGCAATTTTTGAGCCAATTCCTGCCACTCAGGCTATAAATATGCCAGGCTTCTCATGGATTTACGGCTAAGGGCATCTGCACAACGTTGGCCCTTCCCGGGTAATATGAAATATTCACATCCTAATCCTTTAACAGCTCTAACCAGCGACGCTGCCGCAAATTCAACTCTTTCTGGGTGAAAATATACTGCAGGCTTTTGTGATCAGTGAAAATATCTATATGGACACCATACAGGTAATGTCCCCATATTTTCAAGGCGTGAATCACTACGGCAAACTCCAAGTCATGGGTAGGGTAGTTTTTCTCATGCTTCATCAGCTTCCTGGAAGCATAGGCAATCACCTTACCATGCTGCATCAAAACACATCCTAACCCAACACCCGAAGCATCACAATAGACTACATAACCCTCAGTTCCTTCTGGCAACGCTAGTACCGGTGCTGATGTCAATCTATCTTTCAGTTTAAGAAAGCTCTGGTCACATGCCTTAGTCCAATGGAATTTTTCTTCCTTATGCATCAGTTTGGTTAAAGGTGTTGCTAAAGTGGAAAATCCTTCCACAAATCTTTTGTAATTTCTAGCTAACCCCAGGAAACTACGTACTTAGGTTGGAGTGGTAGGTCTAGGCCATGTTTTCACTACCTTTATCTTCTGCATATCTACTTATATATCAGCATCTGACACAATATGGCCCAAGAAGGCTACTGAATTCAGCTAAAATTCACATTTAGAAAATTTTGCATATAGTTGGCGATCCTTGAGAATTCGAAGCACTATCCGTATATGATCCCGGTGATCTGCCTCTGAGAGAGAATATACCAGAATATCATCGATAAATACTATCACGAATAAGTCCAGGTATGGTCTCAAAATGTTGTTCATCAGGTCCATGAACACTGCTGGGGCATTTGTCAGTCCGAAGGACATGACTAGAAATTCAAAGTGGCCATATCTGGTCCTGAAGGCAGCCTTTGGAATATCTCTTTCACGAACTCGAACCTGATGATATCCTGATCTTAAATCAATTTTTGAAAAATACCTCGCACCCTATAGCTGATCAAATAAATCGTCTATTCTAGGAAGCGGGTACTTATTCTTGATAGTGACTTTATTCAGTTGCCGATAATCTATACACATACGGAGGGATCCGTCCTTCTTCCTCACGAACAGAACTGGCGCACCCCATGGTGAGGTACTCGGCCTGATAAAGCCTTTATCTATCAAATCCTTTAATTGTTACTTTAGTTCTCTGAGTTCAGCAGGAGCCATCCGATGTGGAGTAATAGATATAGGCTGAGTGCCTGGTAATAGATCGATTGCAAAATCAATTCCCTTTCTGGGGGAATACCAGGAAGCTCATCTGGATATACGTTAGGAAATTCATTAACCACTGGAATAGACTGAAGGGTCAAAGGCTCTTCCCAAACATTCTAAACTCTGACAATATGATAAATGCACCCTTTTACTAACAATTTTCTCGCCCGAAGATAGGAAATAAACCTACCTTTTGGCGTAGCTATACTACCTTTCCACTCCCGTACTGCCTCCCATGGAAAGTGGAATCGGACAATCTTGGTCCAATATTCGACATTGGCATAGCATGGAGCTAGCCAATCCATACCCGTAATAGCATCAAAATCAACCATTTCTAGTTCTATAAAATCTGTTGTAGTCTGATGACTGGCAATCTCTACTGTACACCCTCGATAGACCCTTCTGGCTATAATAGAGTCACCAATGGGTGTAGACACTAAGAAAGGGGGCCGAAGCAATTCTGGCATAATACTAAACTTTCGAGCCACTAGCGGTGTAATATAGGACAAGGTGGATCCTGCATCTATCAACACATAAGCTGGATGAGAGCAAATGTTAAGCATACCTGTCACCACATCTGGTGATGACTTTGAATCCTGTCGCCCCGGTAGTGGATAAGTACGGTTTGGGCCAGCACCTGAACTGGAGGCCCCTGATCTGCCTCGGCCTCTGCCAGTTGAAACTGAGTGCCTACGCCCTACCATGGATGTTAGAGCTCGTGATCCTTCCAAGGACCTATCCTTTCGATCCCGATCACCCTGACCCCTAACGGGACAATTCCTCATCTGGTGGCCCTCCTGTCCAAAAATATAGCATGCTGTGGAACCATACCAACATACTCTAGAGTGGCATCGACTGCAAATAGGGCAAAGTGGTATTGTAAACCCACTCTGCTCCACTCTCCTCTGCTGCTATGAACCTACTGCTCGTGAACCTTCGCCGGGCTTTGGCTGCCCTCAGCGACTAGACCTACTCCTCTGCCACTGTGGTGGAGGTGTGGGTCTAGGCGACCTATCTAATAACCGTGGCCTAGGTCCTCCCCGGGACTCCTCCTGTAATTCAATCGGTCTGTACCTGCGGTGCTGCTCCTGACTTGTCCTCCTAATCTCCCGTTGCTGCTGTCTAATACCCTCAATATTCTGAGCAAAAGCCTGCACACAGGCGATATCCATATCCTCTCATGGTGTGGCTGTGATGCAGGTCTCAATATACTCTGGGTTCAGTCCCATAATAAAGCGGTGTACCCTGGCTGACATTGTGTCCACAAAGGCTGGCGCATATCGAGCCAAGGAATCAAACCGCATGGCATATTTCAAAACACTCATCGACCCCTGCTCCAAGTATAGGAACTGATCTACCCGGGCTTGTCAAATCTCCTGTGGTAGATAATGATCCAGAAAAGCTTCTGAAAAGCTGGGCCAGGTCGGAGGGGAAACATCTCTCCCTCGGGACCTCTCCCAACTCTCATACCACAGTATAACGATGTCCGGTAGCCGTAATACCGCCAACTCAATTGACTCTGTGAGTGTAGCATGCATTACCCTGAAAATCCTCTACATATGGTCTAAGAAGTCCTGAGGGTCCTCGGTCCGATCTGTCCCTGTGAATTGCGGGGGACTTAGTGCTAGGAACTCTCGGACCCTCGAACTACCAGACCCTCCTAACGATTCTGCAACTGTAGGTGGCACTGGCTGGCGCAGAGCAGCCATCATCTATGCTAGCATAACCACTACGCTCCTGACCTCCTGGTCGGATGGTACGGGTATAGAAATTGCCGAAGGCGGTGCTGTCACACCGGCCGTCCCAAGCGGCTCCTGACGAGGTGGAGATTGCTGGGGAGGTCGAAATGATACCTCCGTATCATCCTTAGATCGGGCCGATTTTGACTGAGGCTGAGGCACCCTGCTGGTGCCCTCTCCCACTGCTACATCTAGCCTCCTGCCTGTCGTAGGGTGTTGCTGATCCGACATTCCTCTATTGACAAAAGAATATAATGAGCTTAGGGACACAACCATATACTGTACCGCTCTATAGCACGACTGAATAAGAAGAAAGAGTAACCATCCTATCATGCCTTGCAACCTCCTGCCTATAGTATGTGGTGCACAACACATCCATAGAAAAGACCCTACTTAGCACGGCTTGCAGACTCCCTGGGATACAACCTACTTTGATACAAAGTTTGTCACACCCCACCTTGGGAGGCATGACTGGAACCTGGTGCCCTACTAGGACTTGAGCTACTGAGCTGACTGAGCCTAAGCACCTCTAGTGTAGGGCTGGCTCTAACTCTAGAATCAAGAAAACAACGGGCTATATAGCTGCTGTAAATACAACCCCCGGCTGATAAGGCGTATAGCCACTTGTGAAGATAAACAGCTAACCAGAGACAAGCAAACACAAGAGAGGTCCTATGCGGGCCGACAAGGCCTCCATGATATCTAGTTATAACTAGAAAGAAAAATCAGATGCTAAACCGAGCTATGACCAATAAGGCCACCAATCAACAACTAAACAAGGCCCCACACGGCCAACACACATAGTCTAAACACATATGGGCCCCATACGGCCGATATCAACTAACCATAGGGAAGTAATGCAATCTGCAAGCCTCTAGGAGTAATAAGATGGTCAGGATAGGGCCCCGACCTACCCATACTGTACAAACAAAAGAAATAAACCTCTATCACACAAGCTCCGGAAGAAAGGAGCTGATGGCTCTGTATAGCTGACTGGAACTACGAGGGATCTGCTCCTCGTCTATGTGTACTTGTAGGGAAGTAATGCAGCGCCCCAAGAGAGGGCGTCAGTACTACAGGTACTGAGTATGTAAAGCAATAACTGCAAATGACTGAAAGTAAGAAATAGAACTGACAATAACTGGAGTAAAGGAGACGGACTGAAAATGATTGAAGTAGTGAAATTAGGACTAAACATAACTGTAATAAGGAGGGTGGAGGTCATACCTAACAAATGAGGCATCCTACTGTCTAACTATCAATAACCAAAGCAACATAAACCTTACTTGGCCCCCATAAGCCGGAAGGTACAATCAGCATAGAACAACCCACCTTGGCCCCCATTAGCCCTAGTGAGTACACCTCAATCTATTTACCCCTATCCAGGTCATATTGAGTCAACTACTAGCTATAAGCATCGTGCCGATCCCCTGGGTTTACAACTGGGCCCGCTGGTCCCCTGACTATAGCTGTACCTGAGTCCGGAGGACTCCTGATATCTACACCCCGGGCGTAAGCACTTGGCGGGGGTGTGTATAGGCCACAAGGAAAATATGAGGATCTGGCTCCCCATCTTCGTCCCTTGCGGACGACATGCCGCTCCGTAGAGCGACGTATCCTCGCCCCTGGCGGATGAGTCAACACAGCTATTAACCCTGGGGCTGTCATGGAAGCTATATAGGTAATCCAGCCCAAAACAATACAATTACAAGTCTCAACTGATAACAACAACTACACATGATAACATACTCCTGACATGCTTGATTGATATTCATACTAGATTACTATGCTGAAGAAACTAACTTGCCGAAAGAGAATGCCTTAACATACCTTGATTGTTTTTTACCAATTAACTGGCGAGGTTTGGCTGCTATTCAGCTGTTCTTCCCAACTGAAATCTTGTTACTGGAAAGATAGGACTAGTTTTAACACTAATTTCGGCAAAAAGGAAAACTTTATATATAGATATTAACTATACTTTCTATTTACAGAACACGGTCGAAACTTCATTATTTCTCGAAGGTATAGAAGGGAGAAATGCTTACTTTAAGCCTGGGATCATATTGACACTAGTTTTGAGCAGTTCCAACAGCTTTGGCTCGGCGGAACGACGATTCACGGGGCAAATTTTGTGAAACTAACTCCATAGAAATTCTTCCTGCAGCCTTATACTTCGATACCCGAAGTTAATTTGGATTTGGACGGCATTTAGCGGCGTAATCGGAAGAAAATTTAATGTTTCCTTCGCCTCGCAACTCTGTTGGTCGTATATATTTGAGAAATATCATGAAATTTAAGGGTGAGACCTATATATTCTTGAAGCAGGATGCAAGGCAATGTGGCACGTTGGCCAACGCGCCATTTCAGCTCTGTGCCATGTTGGCTAACGTGGAGGATCAGCTCCATGCCACTTTTCCCCTCTGGGCAGCTTGGTTCGGCCTCCTCTCGCGAAATCCCAACTTCGCACTCATTCGGCCTTTCTCTGGGCCCTTTCCTCGTACGTATGGCACTCTAAAACTCTCAACCAACATGCGAATAGGCCGACTAAACGCTAGAAACTTACGGGGTGTAACATGAATTACCCTTGTTGTGTAGATTTCAGGCATTCCAAAGCTTTAAGAAAAGGCAAGGCTCCCGCGGAATAGTTGAATTTTACCTTCCAAATCGAGGTAGGTTACGATTTATAGGGATAGACCAATATAATGGAATGTATAATGTGCCACGTTGATATATGATTGGTCTTCGGAAGTTTATGTGATATGGTAGTCTATTGTTGTTAATCTATCTTAAAAATGTGACTAAGATGTGATATTGAATTATGACGACTTGTTAAATGATTGTGTATATATGCTAATGTAAGTACCTATGATGAATGGGTAGTAAAATGATCATACTCCGCTAATGAGAGGATGATTAATTGATGATGGCCTATTTGTAAAGTAGATTGCAACTTTTTGTATGATGCAATGATGCACTTGGCATGCTTTAAATGACGAATGAAAAGATTTTAACATCCTAAAATGAGAGGTTCGATCCCTAGGGGAGTATTGGGGTGAGCAAATAATCATATTTGAGTGGCTCGTGTCCGTAGAGAGTATCTGAACGAGCATATGAGTGGGAGCGGGTGCCACGCCGACACAGTACATGGATTTCTAAAGTTCCCTGAAAGTCGTAATTGGTTGGGAATAAAAAAGACCCACTAGCATGTGTTACATGATTCGTGTGGTTGAGTGTTAAGGTGAGATGGAGGAGGCGTGTGCCCCTCATGTAACCCTTGGTTGTTTTATTCACTTATTGTTTGTGATTTCATTTATGTTCATGAGGTAGATGTGAAATGTACTATGAGAATGTGCAAACTTATTGTGGATAGGATGCAAATTGATAACAACGGACATTGTGTTAATGCTAAGTTAGACTTTGTCACCATGTGTAGTTATTGAGTGGTTGTTAATGTGAATAATTGAGGATTGGAGCTCTTAATAGCTATTGTGATTGTTGTTCATTATGGTCATTTGATGGATTCATGGAGTATGTGAAATGTTAATTGTTGATTTATTGAACAGTGGGATGGATGAACTGAGGAGGGAGCAGCATGTCGAGCTACTGCCTAAGCAGTGCAATTGCAGCGAGAGGCTTAATCTAGTGAGCAAGCCAACTGATTCCTGAGTAGAGCTAATGCTCATGAAATGGCTTGTAATTCTGCTTAAAGTTGAGGATCCTTTTTATATATTTATTTTTGTACTTAGATGTTGTTATATAAGATAGGCAGATGATTCCTACCAGTACTGTGTCATGTACAGACCCTACCCCTACATTATTTTCTGAGTGCAGAGTTCGAGCCCGACAGTTCTTCGCGCCGTCACTTGTGAACCAGTAGCTTTTTGTGGATCGAGAAGGTGAGCAGATGAGGACGCAGATCACTCCATCTCTGCAGATGTCCTTTCGGACATTCGAACACTTTATTTCATTTTTAGTTTTAGTTCCTTAGCTTGTAAAAATAGACGTCTGGTGCAATGATAATCAGGTTCCGAGAAATTGCTTATTTGGTTTTGGTACGCACAGTGTAATGATCTGAAATTGTTTTTTCATAATAGTTGATTTCTTTTTCATGAATTTTTTGATTATGGGGGTAGTATTGGGATTCATTGGTTCACCTACCGGAGGGTTAGTGTGGGTGCCAATCATGACCATTTGGGTCATGACAAAAAAATATAGTTCTTAATCAACAACATGACAAAGAAATAATTGAGCATTTTAATATGAAAAACGTACTAAATAAATTTAAAGAACAAAAGTCTAATACAACAGTACAAGATCTTCAAACTGAGTTATTACATATTAAAAATGAAGTTAAATAAGTTAAGAAAAGACTTAACAAGCTAGAAACAGAAGCCCTTGCTAATAAACTATTAAATAAACTAAAACCTAGGCAAGGATCTGAATTGAATCAATTCAAACTAGGAGAAACATCAAAATTAGAAAAGAATGAAGAAGAAATTGAGTCTCTCAAAAGCCCTTTAGAAACTAAATCAAGAGTAAAAATTATTGCAATAGTTAAAACCCAGAGCTGGCATATGCCTATCACATTAGTTATAAATAAAAATTATACTATTCACAAAATTACAATATTAGATATAGGTGCAGACTAAAACTGCATTATTGAAGCAATAATCCCTATTAAGTACCTTGAAAAGAGTATAATGCGGTTATTCTCAGCGATATGAGAAAAGCTCAAAATAAATTATAAACTCCATAAGGCACACATATGCAATAGTGGAATCATCTAGTAACTATGAACATCCCGCCGGCCCCATGCGTATGCAACTTGGGCTCTCTGGGCCCCTGACTATAGATGTATCTAAGTCCGGAGGACTCCTATAAACTGTAATATGAGATCTGTGATCTGTAAACTGTAATATATGCCCTGGGCGCAAGCGCTCGACAGGGGTATGCTATAATGTTGATCAGCCTGCTATGGGGAATGTTGCATCCCGTCTTCGTCCTCTAGCAGACGGCATGCCACTCCTTGGAGTGACGTATCCTCACCCTCTGGCGGGCGAGTCGACACAGCTATTAACCCTGGGGAGGCAAGGAAGCTCTAAGGGTGCCCACATAAAACAATCAGGTCTCTACAAGAAACAACAATCGCATATAACATGTATAATAAATCTGATAATACTGTCCATGATCTGATATTCTATTCTGAATCTCTTGTTGAATTAAACTAAATCTGATATTGAGTTATACTAAGTCTGGAATAATATCTCGTTGCCTGATACTAATTTACTGACTTTTATTCTGCATATGGTACAATAACTCAGACATGCTTACTGAATTCACACTGGGCATAATAATCAGCTTCTGAAACTTTCTTCTGGAATTTACTCTATTTTACTATGCTAGAATTACTAACTTGCTGAAGAAACTAGCTTTACATACCTCAGTTACTGACTTCTTGGCTAACTAGTGTAGCTCGGCCAACATCCAGCTATTTCTTCCAACTGTGTTCATATTTATAGCAATTAGAACTAAATTCATCAATATTCTGGAAGAAAACACTACTTTGAATATCTATATAGCCCAAACTTTGACTTATCGAAAAATAGCCGAAAACTCGCTATTTCTCGGAAGTCCAGAAGGGAGAAATACTCACTTTAGGGATAGGAGTATATTGACACTAATTTGGAGCAATTCCACTTACCTTAGCTCGGTGAGACGGCGATTTGCCAGCCGAATTTCGCGAAAGTAACTCCGTAGAAATGCTCCCTGCAGCTCAATACCTCGCTACCCGAGGTTATTTCGTGTTTGGACCGCGTTTAACAGTGTAAACGGAAGGAATTTTAATGGAAACCTTCCTCCTCTTTATTTCTCTACTGTTCTCTGGTTTACTCATTGGAGATATTGATAATTATCACTTAAAAAACCGAAGTGGGGGCTTATATACTTGGGGCTGGACCTCACCTCTGTGACACACCGGCCAATGCGGAGGTGAGCCCTCCGTGACATGTTGGCCATCACGGAGGGGGTCTTTCCAACCTCCTCTTGCGATGGTTCGACGTGGCGCTTGTCCGGTCTTTCCCCGGGTCTTTTTCTAGCATGTATGGCATTCTAAAACTCTTAACCAATGCTCGCGCTCTGCTGCTCGGTATATATTATACACCGACACGCAAGTGTACGTGGTCAAACAAGTAATAAAGTGGCTAAGTAGCCAAGTATCGATCCAAGGTGGCTGCTCTAGATATGCAAAACTGCCTAGTTTACTATATCTCTATTCTATTTCTAACTATGTTAACAACAATCCAACCAAGATTTGAGTGAGTTTTGTTTCTAAACTAATTATCTACTAAAATTAATAACTACTATTTACATTGAGTTTAGACAATGGATATGCACATGCCAAGGTTAAGAACGAGTAATGAACTTGATAATCATGATAATTTGGTCATCTTCTTCTTCATATTGCTAGCCAAGAACGTTTGCCTAGAAATTAAAACTTCCGTATTTAATTTCACTTTAGATTCATAAACCATTCGTCTACATTTCTGTGATCAAATGCAATTTATGACCTAACACTACAATTCCGGTTCCTAAATTGACTAATACGGCTTTCAAGTATATTTCTATCAAGAAAGCACATCAAAACCCAATTTTCCCAAATCAAGTTAAGAACAATACCCTATTAATTCACAACTTTCCAATTTCATGCTCTCTCGAGTGAAATTGGACTTTTTAGATATACATTAATGGTGGCCAATCAAGAATGTAATAAGCACAAGAATTAATAGAACAACATGCAAGAAGAAGAAGAAACCATATCAATTATTACCAACATTCATTACACAAGTTCAAAACCTCAGCAAGAAAGGAATTAGCCACTCATTCTTGGATTAATCATCCTAGAATGAGTGTGAATCATGCATACAATTGAAGGAAAGAAGAAAACTCTTATCTTTTCTATTCTTCAACTGCCACAAAACCACGTTCCTGCTCCCACTTCTGAACTCAGGCTCAAAAAAAACTAAAACTAAAAAACTCCTTTTAAAAAAACCTAAGTGTGCTATTTATACTAGTGGGAAATGTTTCCCGGAATAACAAGCAACCTGTCACGGAGGCCAACGCGGAGCACTGCCTCCGTGACACGGCGTGGATGCGGACCCTCTCTGGAAATTGCATGGTCCGGATAATTAGCCTCAACGTGGCACGGAGGCCATCGCGGAGGCCTGTCTCCGTGCCACGGAGCTGTCGCGAGGCCTCACTGGAATCTGCCAATTAATTTCCTCTCCAGGCAGTGTGCTACCGCGATGGCAGCGTGGCACGGCACCATCGCGGAGCCAGTGTAAAATATGCCATCCGAGGTCTTTTCCACGCTCGCATCCAAGTCCAACTCCGACATAGTTCCAACATGCATTTTAGCTCTTAAAAATCACATTATCCTGCAAAACAAATGCTAATCATGTTGGTTAGTATAAATTCGCATTTTATTACCAAATACATGATATTATATACACATTGCACAACAAACAAGGTAAAAATGATACGTTTGAGTATCACTTGGG
The DNA here is from genome assembly GCA_035772735.1 of Datura wrightii. Lineage (NCBI taxonomy): Eukaryota > Viridiplantae > Streptophyta > Magnoliopsida > Solanales > Solanaceae > Datura > Datura wrightii. Next base: position 13,821,147 of record JASDFA010000002.1, read on the forward strand.
CATATAAATCTGCCCAAGATCACTTACCCCACACTTAAATCCTTGTTCGTCCTCGAACAACACATACACAAATCATGCACATCACATCTCAACCTTTGTCACTATGGTGCAACCATTTACGTTACGGTCATACCGATTATTCTATTTTTGCAAATCATCAAGAAAACATGCTTGGTCGTACAAGACAATGACCTTAATACATCGAGGCTTCCTAGACTTTTAAGAATTGATTCTTGATATCGACAAACTCATGCAAATCAACTAATCAAGAAATCCGACACGAAAATCAATCTTTCATCAAGCATGTACCCTCACAATTCGAGAGAAACTTCCCCTTTTATGCTCGTGCAGCACACAAACATGCAAGTAGGGGCATATAAAAATTAATTTCACTCTCTCTCCCAAAAGAATTCGCATGCATCATGTCATGACCCATAGGCTTGCCCTTAGTGTATTACTCCACTAATATAAAGAAATGCAGTGTAGGATCAAATAGGACTTTTAATGGGTTGTAACTGGGCTATGGATCTAGTATATATATATTGGATTAGCCAATAATAGTCGCTAGCATCCTTAAGCGCCTTTTCAACTCATTCCCATCGACTCATGGACATTGTTCCTCTCTTTTCTCTTTTTCTCCCATTCATGCTGGTTTACTTTCATACAGCCCATTTCATCAGGCACACTTGACCCCAAACGGAAGGTTTTCATGTACCCTCAATTTCATTTAATTATAACTAGTGCCTCTTCAACATCATCTTTTCTTTCCTCACTTTGCTTTTCTTTTCTTTTCACTCTTTTCACTCTTCAACACTTTGGGAAACAATTTTCTGTTCTTTGTAAGCGCTTAAGAGCTTCTTATAGACTTTAAGGCTAATGAAAAGAAGGAATAAAGCTTAGTTCATACAATTCTGGACAAAAGAAAGAAATCGGCTAAAGGCTCAACGGGCTGACTAGGGTATACAACATATAAAAAGGTAGAATTTGACAAGAAAACAATGGAAACTAACTGTTAAAACAAAGAAATGCCTACATCCTTTCCGACACTACACCTCCTTCATTTCTCTTTGTATACACGCCAGGCAAGTTCTAGACAATTCACAATGACATGGAATAGCAAAACCTCACTCACACTTCATGCACATGCTCGAATCAAGATGCATTCACAGACTCTTTAATTAGTCAATTACATGAATTCAAGATTATGCCTCAATCATAATGAACCAAATTCTATAGCCTAGGTAACTCAACATATTTACACAATTGCATGCTTCCAAACGAATCACTTTCACATTTCGAACATCAATTACACACGCAACAAACTTTTAGCAACCATAAGCAACTACAGTTTATTGATGCAATCCACCAAAGAAACTAAAAACAAAACATCTACTCCTATCGACTACATTTCCCTTAAGACGGTTGTCATCCATCCATCATAGGGAATGTTCACTAACTATGACATCGGTTCAATGGGACTATTCTCGGTAAAAGAACCGAAAACAAACTCCGAGAAACCCAAAAATAAAACTTCAAAATTTTTGCAACACATCGATCATTTCGATGAAAAAAATATTTACAAAATATGTTGATAAGTGCAACATCTTTTCGCAAAAATTTTGAAAAATATCGATCATATCGATAGAGAAAAAAAATATTTACAAAATTTACAAAATATTTACAAAGGCAACCATAACTTTTAAAAACACACATCATTAGCCACAAACAAATATATACACATCATTCACAAATCAGTTCACAACAACAGGGAAAGCACAGACATACATAAACGTCAAGGAAGAATATACAGCAGATTTAGAGCCTATGACCCAGCACCTAACTACTCCCCATCCCACACTTAAATCGAACACTGTCCCCAGTGTTCACAAAAATACAAATCACAAAATTTTGGGTGGTGAAACTCCCTGCTAAGTCGAAATATTCGACTTCCTCATTCGGTGCTGCGGCCTCGTCGCCCATATCTGAATCAGCTCCCTCGCCGTCATCGGACTCCACATCAGAGTCCTCACGACGTGTCTCCTCATCAGTAGGGACGTCGTCGTCAGTCGGCTCCACAAAGGCTGGTCCCACCTTGCATAAAGCTCTGGCATTCTCGCCAAAAGGGTAGTCCAGCTCCAGCTGCCATAATTCATCCTCGGTGGCTGGTCTCCCACCTATCCGTAGCTGCAGCATCTGCATACCGAACATACGGGCCATATACTGGTCGTCACGAGCATGTCTCTCGCCCAGAGTCAGCACAAGTCCATGTGTAGTGTCGGGGGCCTTGGTCTTTGTCACATCAAGGGCCCTCCGCTCCAATTGCGGAATGTAATCCAAGGCTTCTTCCTCAACGTCGAGGCCTCGGAGGAAGGTGGTGATGAGTCCGCCAAACCCATATTTGTGGCCCTGGTGTAGTCTGGCTCTCTTCATGGCGGATATTATAACCGCCCCCACATTAATCTCAAGCCCTTTCATAAGGGCATACACCAGGCAGACACGGTCCCAGGTCACGTCTGTCATATGTACTCCTAGGATCAAACACGAACATATAAGTTTTAGCCAGATTCTGGGCTCCCTGTTCATCTGTGAATAAGGCAGAGTCTGGTGGTAACCCCTCTCTTTGTGTCTACTCCATCGGGCTGTGGATCGAGCCCCACACAACGTACGTCTGATGTCGGCATACGGTGGGGTGATGTTGAGCTGGCGGAGAACGTGGGCGTCTGTGTCCCGTGCTCCAACGATGGCATTCAGCTGCTGGGGTTCCAGAGTGACAATCTGCCCTCTGATTTTAATAGTGTGGCTTCTGATGGCCGGGTTTCAGTTGGCATAAAATTCTCGGACCAAGTGAAGGTTGCACTCCTTGGGCTCCTGAAAAATAAAGCTGAGCCCAGCTACCTCAATCCTCTGTACGATGCGAGGGAACTCCTGTGCGAGTGGTTCCCTTGCAATATATTCCTCCGGGAAGTACTTCTTCTCCTTATGCTTTGCGTACCACTTCTTCCCTTCATCGGTAACCCATCGTGTTCCGTATCGGCGGTGTTGACCGCGTGGAACAGCAGGTGCAGCTGGGACAGCAGTGCCCAGTCTCATTCTCTTTCTGCCGGTGCCTGAGGTTGAAGCACCCTTGCCTTTATCTTGTCGGCTGGCCATTGTACCTGTCAATTTACACAGACAAGCACAACGTTAAGCTCAAAACTTGTTAGTTTTGGCTAAGGTCGGGTTAAACAAAATTTACCCCACACTTAGTCTTTAACAATATTTACAACATGTTAGCAAGGATAGCTCTATTTACACCCCAAACACAATCACTATAAACATATTGCTTAGTGCGTTCACAAAAATTCGACAGCATAACGGCTAGCGAACTACTCAGACTTCATACAGCTAACCCAATCCTACTATCGACAGCTATTCACCCATAGCACTTAGCAACGATAACAACAACAAAATAGAAACAACAATATAAACATTTTATATACACTAATCTAAGCAATTCAACCAATTCACATATTACGCAATGTCCCACAAAATTTTTAGAATTAGTCGTCTTTCACCAATTATACAATATTTACCACGACTTATCTCAAATAATAAACACACCCCGGCATCAATTTCGGCAAACTATCAAGTTACCCAAGTTAAAATTCAACAACCCCAAGCCCTAAAACTCAATTCGACAATCAACAATGAATTATTCAATCAATCGATACGTTCACCCATCAACTACAACAATCCGAACACAATCAATCGCAAAATAATTCACGTCATGTTTAATTTCTACCTAGGGTGATATATCTCACCTCACATGCTCAAAATCGACAAAAATCGCCAAAAATTTGAGAAAGACGATGAAAACATACCTTGGAATTGAAGAATTGATAAAGACTTGACGTTTTCCTTGCCTCTTAACGTGGCACGGAGCTTGGGGGTAGGGGAATGGGTGTTTGGTCGCGGAGGGTAGAGGGAATGGGGAAAAATGGGCGAAAATCGGGGGTTTATTTAAAAGAAACCCGGGGGTCACCAGGAAACCCGGTGTGACCCGGCACTGGGATAAGGGCAACGTGTCACGGAGGGTAACGCGGAGGCCCTCCTCCGTGACACGGAGCCAACGCGTTGGCTTACTGGAATTTTTAAAAAATTCCAGATTTGCCTTCAACGTGTCACGGAGGCCAACGTGGAGCATTGCCTCCGTGACACGGCGCCAACGCGCCAGTGCTCTGTTTCACTATCAAATTTTATTTTTCATACCTCGCCTCGTTTTCTCGATTCCAAGTATTTTTCCTCCGGTATACCTGAAAATCACCTCACTAAACAAAAATTGGTTAAATGACTAGATTCCCTACTAAAAAAAATAATAATAAAAATTACTAATTAAAATGCACATCTAAACCTAGTCAAGAAAAAGAAAAGAAAATAAAATAAAAGAAAAACTTTACACTAAGGAAAAAAGAAAGAAAAATATTTTTCACGGGTTGCCTCCCGTGCAGCGCCTGGTTTAACGTCGCGGCTCGACAGCCTTTATGCTCAATTTTCTACTAGGGAGATGGACGATTTGACCCAATCATGGTCATCTCCCCAGTAGTTCTCAACCTTGTCTGGTGGCCTACCTAGTAACTCTCGGGAATCACTCAATCCATTTGCATTCCCATGATCAATCACGTTGATCACCGAGAGTTCCTTATAGACAGTCGGGAGCTTAGGTGCCTTGTACACGTCGAACACCTCAACCTTGTCGTGTGCTCGCATCGTGAGTTGACCCGCAACTACATCGATCAATGCCTTTCCGGTTGCCAAAAATGGTCGTACCAAAATAAATGGGACTTCCACATCTGGCTCAAAATCCAGAACAATGAAATCTACCGGAAAAATGAGGGAGCCTACCTGCACTAGCACATCCTCAACTATGCCATCCGGCTTAGCTAAAGACCTGTCTGCTAGCTGCAAGATCACTGTTGTAGGTCTAGGACTCCCTAGCCCTAACTTTCTGAATACCGAAGATGGCATCAGATTTATACTTGCCCCCAAGTCGCATAACCCACGAGCTCGGATACTTTGCCCAATCGTCAGCTGGATAGTAAAACTTCTAGGATCCTTCAGTTTAGTGGGCAACCTATTCTGAATACGGGATGTGCATTCCTCCGTTAAAGCCATCGTGGCATACTCGGTCAAGCGACTTTTGTTGGCCATGATGTCTTTGATATACTTTGCATATTTTGGCACACCCTGCAAGACATCAACAAGAGGTAAGTTAACATGTACCTGTTTAAGTACCTCTATAAATTTCTGGAAACACGCCTCCTCCTTGTGTTTCTTAAGTCGTTGAGGGAACGGGGGTGGAGGCCTTGTTGGTTCAGCTTCTTTGGTCTTCCCCGTATCTGAGGTTTGTTCTCCCTCAACATCTGCTACTCCTGACTTCTGAGGCGGTCTTTCCGGTTCCACCTCTTTTAAGTGTAAACCACTCCTCGTGGTCACTGCATTTAGCTGCTTAGGATTGGGATCCGTGTCGCTAGGTAGTCCTCCCCTTGGTCTAGTATTTTGGGCACTAGCAAATTGCCCAAACTGATATTCAAGAGCCTTGGTTGCCAATTGATTGTTCTTTACTTCGGCCGCCAGTTTGACATAGTCAGCCTGCAATTGTGCCTGGTTGGCAATCATGGTCTTGAACATTTCCTCAATAGTCGGTGATGGTGGTGGAGGAGGGGCATTGTGATTTCTGAACTGATTCTGATAGCCTTGTTGCCCTCCTTGGTTTCTGTGCATACCCTGCCCTGAACCTTGACCTTGTTGATTGTTGCTACCCCACGAAAAATTTGGATGATTCCTCCAATTCGAGTTGTAGCCACCGCCAAACTGCTGTTGATTCCTATGTGCATTGCCCACAAAGTTGACAGAATCAGGATTTGCACCACAACATTCGGCTGAATGCTCACTACTACCACACACTTCACACCACATCTGTTGGACTGCATTAACTGAGGCTGAAGGCTGGTTCAAATTCATATTGCTGAAGTGAGTGTTTAACTGATTTTGCAAAGCAGCTATCTAAGCAGCGATAGCTGTGAATCTATCGACTTCAAGCACTCCCGCTGCTTTCCTTTGCTCCACCTCTTGAAGAATCTGCATTCCATTCCGGATTGCCTTGTGAAATTCAGTTGAGCAAAGTGTACAGCTCCTCATAAGTCTTCTCCAGCGCTTGCCCTCCAGCTGCTGAGTCTAACAAAATTTTAGTGTGGGGTTCCAAACCCTCAATAAAAGTGTGGACCAACACCTCATTTGACTGATGATGATGAGGACAGTCCCGCAACATGGACTTGAATCTTTCCCAGGCTTTATAAAGATTTTCTCCTTCCCTCTGTTTAAAACTTAGAATCTGACTTCTAAGTTTAGCTGTTTTACCTGAAAGGAAAAATCTGATCAAGAACTTCTTTGCAAGATCATCCCACGTTGATATAGAGTTGGGTGGTTCAGCTTTTAACCACCTCTTGGCTTCACCAAGTAAGGAAAATGGAAATAAGGTGAGCCGAACATAATCAGGTGACACTCCAGCGAGGATGTAAGTGTCACTTATCTCCAAAAAGTTCTGGAGATGTTGTTGCGGATCTTCGTGAGGGAGACCGGTAAACTGCCCGCTAGTGTGCAAAAGTTGCACCATATTTTGCTTTAACTCAAATCTCCCCCCAGGCTCTGGTTTGCGGATGCTGGAATGTACATTATTAGCGTGTGGGATTGCCACCTCGCGAACCGGCCTGGCTGCTACTTCCTCGGGCACTAACACTGCCCGCACAACTGGTGGATTGGGTTGCTCTATTATAGACTGTTTCAGCAACTGCAACTTCCTCCGAAGAGCTTCTCTACGTTGACTGTGCAATTCACGTTCTGGCTCTAAGTAAGATTCCACCAGCTCCTTGTCCCTTGCCAGTGTTCACAGAAATAAAAATCTGCAAAATACAGGCTAAGACCAAGTTGTTAACACTTAAGAAAATAAAAATACAAATACAGTAAATTTACACTAAACAAAATTTTACAAATCGCCTAGCCTCCCCGGCAACGGCGCCAAAAACTTGCTCGCGCTCTGCTGCTCGGTATATATTATACACCGACACGCAAGTGTACGTGGTCAAACAAGTAATAAAGTGGCTAAGTAGCCAAGTATCGATCCAAGGAGGCTGCTCTAGATATGCAAAACTGCCTAGTTTACTATATCTCTATTCTATTTCTAACTATGTTAACAACAATCCAACCAAGATTTGAGTGAGTTTTGTTTCTAAACTAATTATCTACTAAAATTAATAACTACTATTTACGTTGAGTTTAGACAATGGATATGCACATGCCAAGGTTAAGAACGAGTAATGAACTTGATAATCATGATAATTTGGTCATCTTCTTCTTCATATTGCTAGCCAAGAACGTTTGCCTAGAAATTAAAACTTCCGTATTTAATTTCACTTTAGATTCATAAACCATTCGTCTACATTTCTGTGATCAAATGCAATTTATGACCTAACACTACAATTCCGGTTCCTAAATTGACTAATACAGCTTTCAAATATATTTCTATCAAGAAAGCACATCAAAACCCAATTTTCCCAAATCAAGTTAAGAATAATACCCTATTAATTCACAACTTTCCAATTTCATGCTCTCTCGAGTGAAATTGGACTTTTTAGATATACATTAATGGTGGCCAATCAAGAATGTAATAAGCACAAGAATTAATAGAACAACATGCAAGAAGAAGAAGAAACCATATCAATTATTACCAACATTCATTACACAAGTTCAAAACCTCAGCAAGAAAGGAATTAGCCACTCATTCTTGGATTAATCATCCTAGAATGAGTGTGAATCATGCATACAATTGAAGGAAAGAAGAAAGGAAGAGAAGAAAACTCTTATATTTTCTATTCTTCAACTGCCACAAAACCACGTTCCTGCTCCCACTTCTGAACTCAGGCTCAAAAAAACTAAAACTAAAAAAACTCCTTTTAAAATAACCTAAGTGTGCTATTTATACTAGTGGGAAATTTTTCCCGGAATAACAAGCAACGTGTCACGGAGGCCAACGCGGAGCACTGCCTCCATGACACGGCGTGGACGCGGACCCTCTCTGGAAATTGCATGGTCCGGATAATTAGCCTCAACGTGGCACGGAGGCCATCGCGGAGGCCTGTCTCCGTGCCACGGAGCTGTCGCGAGGCCTCACTGGAATCTGCCAATTAATTTCCTCTCCAGGCAGTGTGCTACCGCGATGGCAGCGTGGCACGGCACCATCGCGGAGTCTGTGTAAAATATGCCATCCGAGGTCTTTTTCACGCTCGCATCCAAGTCCAACTCCGACATAGTTCCAACACGCATTTTAGCTCTTAAAAATCACATTATCCTGCAAAACAAATGCTAATCATGTTGGTTAGTATATATTCGCATTTTATTACCAAATACATGATATTATATACACATTGCACAACAAACAAGGTAAAAATGATACGTTTGAGTATCACTTGGGCATATAAATCTGCCCAAGATCAACCAACATGCGAATCGGCCATTTAAATGTCAAGAATTTACGGGGTGTAACATCCTCCCCCCCTTAAGAACATTCGTCCTCGAATGTAAACTTTTGCTCACAGGAATCTCAACTTACTCGACTTATTCTAGAAACATTTTGGCAGAGTTTCCCCTGTAACATGGACTATCTCAAAATTCCTGAAATGTAGAAAAATCCAACACAGGTACTCCACACAATACTGTAGCATTCATCACGCAGTAGACTAGAGTCAACTATCTCATTTATACACATAACATAAGGCAATTCATAAAACAACAATACTGACGTACCTCTGGCTGATTAAGTTTGAAATAACTGAGGATATCTGACTTTCATATCTTCCTTTGCATCCCAAGTCGTTTCCTCTTAGTTCCTGTTACGCCATAACACCTTGACAGAAGCAACATCTTTAGTTCTCAACCTGTGAATCTGCCTGTCCAGTATGGCTACTGAAACCTCTTCATAAGCCAGCTCCTCCGTAACCTAGACATCCTGAACTGGGACAACTCTGGAGGGGTCTTCTATATACTTCCTCAGTATGGACACGTGGAAAACTGGGTGAACAAACTCTAATTCTGGAGGTAAGTTCAATTCGTATGCCACTTGGCCTATTCTTCGGCGAATCTGATAAGGCCCAACATATCTCGGGCTAAGCTTGCCTTTCTTGCCGAATCTCATCACCCCTTTCATTGGAGAGACTTTCAAGAATACCCAGTCATTCACATTAAATTCCAAGTCTCTGCACCGTACGTTAGCATACGATTTCTGGTGGATCTGAGCAGTCAGTAGGCGTTCTCTGATAAGCTTTACCATTTCCTCTGACTGATGTATAATATCCGGCCCAATTAGCGCTGACTCTCCTACTTCAAACTAGCCAACTGACGATCTACATTTTCTCCACTACAATGCCTCATAAGGTGCCATCTGGATAGTTGAATGGCAACTGTTATTATAGGCAAAATCAATAAGTGGTAAGTGCTCATCCCAGCTACCTCCAAAGTCTAACACACACGTTTGCAGCATATCCTCGAGCGTCTGAATGGTGCGTTCTGCCTGCCCATCTGTCTGAAGGTAAAAAGTTGTGCTCAGGTTAATTTGTGTCCCCAGGCCTCTCTGAAATGATTGCAAAAATTTAGCTGTGAATTGCGCCCCTCTGTCAAAGATAATGGACACTGGAACACCGTGCAGTCTGACTATTTCTCTAATATACAACTCAACATAATCTTCGGCAGAGAAAGTAGCCCTTACTAACAGAAATGGGCTGATTTTGTCAGTTTGTTAACAATTACCCAAATTGAGTCATTTCTATGCCTGGTGCGGGGTAATCCTGCTACAAAATCTGTATTTACTGCTTCCCACTTCCAAAGAGGCACAACTATGTCTTGAGTCAATCCGCCTGGTTTCTGGTGTTCAGCTTTTACTTGCTGGCAGTTAGGAAACTGGGCTATGAATTGTGCTATTTCCCTCTTCATACCTGGCCACTAGTAGATTTCTTTGATATCGTGGTACATTTTCATCAGGCCTGGATGGAGAGAATAGCGGGCGTAATGTACCTCGCCCATAATCTGCTGGTGAAGCCCTGCAGCGTCTGGAACACAAAGGCAGCCTTTACATCATAACACTTCATCCTCAGTTACCTGAAAATCTGGCGCTTTTCCTTGCTGAACTCTGTCTTTAAGCTGAACCAAGTCAGGATCTTCATATTGCCGTTCCTTTACCTCCACAACTAATGATGACACTGCGGTGTTCTGAATTACCACTCTGTTGTCCTCTGTTTCTTCTACACGAACGGCTAAACTAGCTAACTGGTGTATTTCTCGGGCCAATTCCCGCTGCTCGGGCTGCAAGTACGCCAAACTCCCCATAGACTTACGGCTAAGGGCATCTGCTACTACGTTGGCTCTTCCTGGGTGATACAGAATATTTACATCATAATCTTTCAACAACTCCAACCAGCGACGCTGCCGCAAATTCAACTCTCTCTGGGTGAAAATATACTGTAGGCTTTTATGATTAGTGAAAATATCCACATGGACGCCATACAAGTAATGTCTACATATCTTTACGGCATGGATCATCGCGGCTAGTTCCAGGTCATGCGTAGGATAATTCTTTTCATGTTTCCTCAGCTGTCCGGAAGCATAAGCAATTACTTTACCATGCTGCGTCAACACACATCCTAACCCAATACCCGAAGCATCACAATAAACTGTATAACCCTCTGTACCTTCTGGAAATGCTAACACTGGGGCAGAGGTTAACCTGTCTTTCAATTCCTGGAAACTCTGCTCACATGCCTCCGTCCACTTAAACTTTACTGCTTTTTGCGTCAGCTTAGTCAGAGGTGCCTCTATGGTGGAGAATCCCTCAACAAATCTTCTTTAATACCCTGCTAATCCTAGAAAACTACGTACTTCGGTCGGAGTGGTAGGTCTGGGCCATGTTTTTACTGCTTCTATTTTCTGTGTGTCTACTTGTATACCAGCGCCCGACACGATATGCCCCAAGAACGCTACTGAGTTCAGCCAAAATTCACATTTAGAGAACTTGGCATACAATTGACGGTCCCTGAGAATCTGGAGCACTGTCCGCAAATGATCTTGGTGGTCTGCCTCTGAGAGAGAATACACAAGAATATCGTCAATAAACACTATACCGAATAGGTCCAGGTATGGTCTGAAGATGTTCATCAGGTCCATAAATACTGCGGGAGCATTTGTCAGCCCAAAGGACATGACTAGGAATTCAAAATGGTCGTATTTGGTCCTGAAGGCAGTCTTTGGAATTTCCCTTTCACGAACTCGAACTTGATGATATCCGGACTGTAAGTCAATCTTGGAGAAATATCTGGCCCCCTGTAACTAATCAAACAAATCATCTATTCTGAGAAGCGGATACTTATTCTTAACTGTAACCTTGTTCAACTGCTTGTAGTCTATACACATGCGAAGGGAGCCATCCTTCTTTCTCACAAACAGAGCCGGCGCACCCCAAGGTGAAGTACTCGGCATGATAAAGCCCTTATCTAACAGATCCTTCAGCTGCTCATTTAGTTCTCTGAGTTCAGCAGGAGCCATATGATACGGAGGGATTGATATGGGCTGAGTTCCTGGTAGCAAATCAATTGCAAAATCTATTTCTCTTTCTGGGGGAATACCAAGTAGCTCATCTGGGAATACATCGGGGAATTCATTAACCACTGGAACAGACTGGAGAGTCGGAGGCTCTACCCGAACATCCTGGACTCTGACTATGTGGTAAATGCATCCCTTAGCTATCCATGACCCCTGGCTGGTTAGTCTCTCATCACAGGACCCTCCTGCACGCATATATAACACCTTGTGGAGCCATATCTGCAAGCTCCAGTGTGGGGTCGGCTGCAAATAGGGCAAGGTGGGGGTGTATACCTGCTCCTTTAGTTACCATGCTCCTTCAGCTGCTCCTTTAGTTACCATGACCCCTGGCTGGATAGTCTCTCATCATATGACCCTCCTGCACACATATATAACACCCTGTGGAGCCATATCTGCAAGCTTCAGTGTGGGGTCGGCTGCAAATAGGGCAAGGTGGGGGTGTATACCTGCTCCTTTAGTTACCATGCTCCTTCAGCTTCTCCTTTAGTTACCATGACCCCTAGCTGGATAGTCTTTCATCACATGACGCTCCTGCATGCATATATAACACCCTGTGGAGCCATATCTACAAGCTCCAATGTGGGGTCGGCTGCAAATAGGGCAAGGTGGGGGTGTATACCTGCTCTACTCTTCGCTTCTCTGCTGGGGTGAATTTACCATTCATGAGCTGCTGCCGGACTCTGACTGCCCTCGGCGACTGAATCTACCCCTCTACTGCTATGATGGAGGTGGGGGTCTAGGTGGCCTATCTGACAACTGTGGCCTAGGCCCTCTCCAGATATCTCCCTGTATCTCATCTAATCTATCCCTGTGGCGCCGTTGCTGATTTATTCGTCTGCTATCCTGTTGTCGCTGTCTAAGGCCCTCAATAGTCTGGGCAAAAGCCTGCACCCGAGCAATATCTATATCTTCCCGCAGCATAGCTGTCATGCATGCCTCAATATACTCTAGGTTCATACCCATAATAAACCGGTGGATCCTAGATGGCATGGTGTCCACAAAGGCTGGAGCATAGCCGGCCAAGGAATCGAACTGTAGGGCGTTTTCCCGTACACTCCTCGCCCCTTGCTCCAAGTGTAAAAACAGGTCCATCTGGGCCTGTCGGATTTCCCATGGCAGATAACAGTCCAGGAAGGTCTCTGAAAAGCTGGACCAAGTCGGAGGGGAAACATCTCTCCCTCGGGACCTTTACCAACTTTCTTACCAAAACACAGCAATATCCCGCAGGCGGAATACTGCTAACTCAACCGATTCTGTAGATGTCACATGCATGACCCGGAAGATTCTCTACATCTAATCCAGGAAGTCCAGGGGCTCCTCTGCCCGATCTGACCCTGTGAACTGTGGGGGACCTAGTGCCAAGAATTCTCGGACCCTCGAACTGTCAGGCCCACCTGATGACTCTGCTGTTACGGGTGGCACTGACTGGCGCTGAGTAGCCATCATTCATGCCAACATAACTACTGCACTTCGAATATCCTGGTCGGATGGTGTGGGTACAGGAACTGTCAGAGGCGGTGTCATCCCGAGTAGCTCCTGGTGGGGTGGGGACTGTTGAGAAGGTTGAGATGATGCCTTTGTATCTCCCTCAGATCGGGCTGATTCTAAATGATGCTGAGGCGGCCTACTGGTGCCTTCTCCTGCTGCAATATCCAGTCTTTTACCAGTGACAGGATGTTGCTAGTCCGCCATTTTAATATGTAAATAGGGAGTATGATAAGTTTTAGGGACTCAACCCTGTACTGCACTGCTCTATGGCACGACTGAATATGAAGGAAGAGTAACCATCCTGTTATGCCTAGCAGCCTCCTGCCTATGGTATGTGGCGCACAACACATCCATAGACAAGGCTCAACTTAGCATGGATTGCAGACTCCCTGGGATACGACCTTCTCTGATACCAAGTTTGTTACGCCCAGCCTTGAGAGGCATGAGCGGCACCTGGTGCCCTACTAGGACCTGGACTGCTGGACTACTGAGCCTAAGCACTTTTGGTGCCAGGCTAGCTCTAACTCTGGATTCGTGGAACCAACGGGCTATATAACGGCTGTAAATACAGCCTCCGGCCGACTAGGCCTATAGCCTCCTGTAAGAAAACAACAGCTGACCAGAACCACAGTAGTATAAAGGAACCTATGCGGGCTGACAAGGCCGCCATGCTAACTAGTTTCACTGAAAAGCTGAATCGAATGCCAAACTACTCTGTGACCGGCAAGGTAACCAACTATTAACTGAATAAGGCCACACACGACCATCATAAACAAACTAAAACATAGACACAACCTCAGACGACCGGTACAACTAACCACAGGGAATATACAATCTGCAAGCCTCTAAGAATACTGATAAGCTGGTCAGGACAGGGCCCCGACCTACCCGTACTGTACAACAAAAGAAAAGGAATAAACCTCTAGCTGTCAAGCTCCGGATGACAGGAGCTGATGACCCTATGTGCTGGTTGGAATTACGAGGGATCGGCTCCTCGTCTATGAGTACCTGCAAGCAAGTAATGCAGCACCCCCAAACGAACGTCAGTGCCACTAGTACCGAGTATGCAAAGCAATAACTAAACATAACTGAAAATAGACAATAATATTGATAGTTACTGAATTACAGAAGATGGTTAAGACTGTCTGGGAAGGCAGAATCTAAACTAAGCTTAACTGTACTGGAGAGAAGGTGAGGATCATACCTGTAAATGCGGCGTCCTGCTATCTATCAATTTAATAAATAACACATATAGCATACAAGAACCTATACCAGCCCCCATAAGTCGGAAGGTACCAATCAACATGCAATCTATATACCCATACCCGGGTCGCCATCCAAAAATAACAATTCACTCCACTCATCTAGTAAATATGAGCATCCCGCCGGCCCCATGGGTATGCAACTTGGGCTCTCTGGGCCCCTGACTATAGATGTATCTGAGAACGGAGGACTCCGGTAAACTGTAATCTGAGATCTGTGATCTATAATCTGTAATCTGTGCCCTGGGCGCAAGCGCTCGATAGGAGTATGCTATAATGCTAATCAGCCTGCTATGGGGAATGCTGCATCCCATCTTCATCCTCTGGCGGACGGCATGCCACTCCTTGGAGTGACGTATCCTCACCCTCTAGCGGGCGAGTTGACACAGCTATTAACCCTGGGGCGGCAAGGAAGCTCTAAGGGTGCCCACATAAAACAATCATGTCTCTACAAGCCACAACAATCACATACAACAGGTATAATAAATCTGATAATACTGTCCAAGATCTGATATTCCGTTCTGAATCTCTTGCTAAATTAAACTGAATCTGATACTGAGTTATACTAAGTCTGGAATAATATCTAGTTGTCTGATACTAATTTACTGACTTTTATTCTGCATATGGTATAATAACTCAGACATGCTTACTGAATTCACACTGGGCATAATACTCGGCTTCTGAAACTTTCTTCTAGAATTTACTCTATTTTACTATGCTAGAATTACTAACTTGCCGAAGAAACTAGCTTTACATACCTCAGTTACTGACTTCTTGGATAACTAGTGTAGCTCGGCCAATATCCAGCTATTTCTTCCAAATGCGTTCATATTTATAGCAATTAGAACTAAATTCATCAATATTCTGGAAGAAAACACAACTTTGAATATCTATATCGCCCAGATTTTGACTTATCGAAAAACAGCCGAAAACTCGCTATTTCTCGGAAGTCCAGAAGGGAGAAATACTCACTTTAGGCCTAGGAGTATATTGACACTAATTTGGAGCAATTCCACTTACCTTAGCTCGGTGAGACGGTGATTCGCCGACCGAATTTCACGAAACTAACTCCGTAGGAATGCTCCCTGCAGCTCAATACCTCGCTACCCGAGGTTATTTCAAGTTTGGACCGCATTTAACAGCGTAAACGGAAGGAATTTTAATGGAAACCTTTGTCCTCTCTATTTCTCTACTGTTCTTTGGTTTACTCACTGGAAATATTGATAATTATCACTTAAAAACCGAAGTGGGGGCTTATATACTTGGGGCTGGACCTCACCTCCGTGACACGCCAGCCAACGCGGAGGTGAGCCCTCCGTGACACGTTGGCCATCGCGGAGGGGGTCTGCCCAGCCTCCTCTTGCGATGGTTCGACGTGGCGCTTGTCCGGTCTTTCCCCGGGCCTTATCCTAGCATGTATGGTAGTCTAAAACTCTTAACCAACATGTGAATAGGCCATCTAAATATCAAGAATTTACGGGGTGTAACAATTTTCCCCTACCTAAAAAATATGTCAAAAGAAGAAAGTGAATTTATAAAAGAAAAAACTATATTTAGAATAAATTTGTTTTCCCAACAAATAAACTATTTAAATAATGAAATAAAATTTAAATGGATTGAATCTTCTTTAAAATATCTAGAGATAGAAGCCAAAATTAAAAGCCTACAAGAAGTCGTAAAATGAGAAGTCTGTCTAGAATTTCCAAATACCTTTTGTGATAGGAAACGCCATACTATTGAGTTAACATATATTAAGGGATACAACGAAAAGATTATCCCTACTAGGGCAAGACCCATTCAAATGAATCAAGAGTTAGTGAAATATTTTTAAAAGAAAATCAATGATTTACTTGATAAAAAAGTTATTAGACCTTCCAAGTCACCATGGAGTTGTTCGACATTCTATGTCAATAATAGCACGGAAAAAAAAGAGGGGCCCCAAGGTTAGTCATTAATTATAAGCTCCTTAACAAAGTTTTAACATGGTTAGGTATTTGATACCCAATAAAAGAGATCTTCTTAAAAGTAATTATAAAGCTAACATTTATTGTAAGTTCAATATGAAATCAAGATTTTGGCAAATACAAATAACGAAAAAATATTAATATAAAACCGCTTTTAATTTACCTTTTGGACAATACGAATGGAATGTAATTCCATCCGGACTAAAAAATGCACCATCTGAATTTTAGAATATAATGAACAACAGATACCAATTGGAATCAAGTAATCTCACAATAGGAAGGAAGAAGGGAGTCTTCCTAAATTCCTACAGCCTCTTGAAGATAAGTTACATACATCTCCGTACCAATCCGCGAGATTCTACTAGACCCGTCTTAGTGCAATGATATTAGCGAACCTAGAGCAATGATACCAACTTTTTCAGGACCCAAATGGCCATGATTAGCACCTACACTAACCCCCCAGTGGGCGAACCAAAGATCCCCAAAAATTACCCCAACATCAAACATTTAGCAAGAGATAAGGGTTTATAAATAAATCAAATGCGTCAGCACAAGAAGTAATCAACCACTTACAACGCAAAACAAAACGAAAGAAAACTAATCCTAAGACCTGAAAGTCATTACACAAGATGTTTGCTTACAACTCTAAACGATTAAAACTAAAAACAAAGGAAATAAGTGTCTGAAAGAGAAGGACATCTTCAAAACGGGAGAGAGATAGTGCCTCCTTACTCTACTCACCTTTTAACAAATTGCTGCTGCTTATAAGTGAGGACTTGAGAAACTTCCTGGCTTGGACTCTACACTAAAAAAAGTACAGGGGTAGGACCAGTACATAACACGATACTGGTAGGTATCATCGGCCGACCTCACATAATAACGTGTAAACATAGCAACAATGATATAAACAAGTCTCCAACATTTTATAGTAATATAGAAACCATTTCAAGTACACTAGCTCTATCTATGTGACAGCCGACCTGCTCACTAGATTGGGCATTTCGCTGCAGTGATCACTTGGCCACTACAACTGTCTTGCCTCAGCGGAAGAAGTTCCGCTATAGAGGTATAGCCTTAGGCAGTTGCTCGACTTAGCTGCACCTTCATCATTTCTCCAGTCATCAATTCATCAATGTCAACAATGCACACTTTACAACTTAATTCAATATAACACAAATATGAGCAACAATAAGTACCACTCTTTATCACTTACAAATACAAGAGCAATTACAAGCAAATCCACTTAACATTTACCATGTTATAACCAGGGAGCTCAAAGATTGAACCCGGGAGTTGAAAAGGGGAAAAGTGGAAATTTTTATTACAGTCTCAAGACGAGTCATCTCACGACTCATGAGGATAGGCCACGAGTCGTCAGGTGACTCATGGGGAAGGCTTGAGTTTTGAAAAGAAGTTCTGGAAGAGTTAAGACACATGGGCAAGGCCACAACTCGTGGTCAGGACCCACGAGTCTTGGGTCAACCGTGTGGAAGGAAAAATAATTGGGAAAAGGAAAGATGGGTAGTGTACCTGACGGGAGTCCCCATGAGTCATTGTCAGCCTTAAAGATTCGTGGGGTGAGTCGTTGGCAGGCTTGGAGTCCAAAGATTGGAAATGAGATAGTGTACTTGACGAGCAGAGTGACGAGTCTTGACTCCACCAACAAGTGTCAGGTCGTCCGTTAGGACCACCTGGCAGTTAATTTTCTGTGAATTAGTAAGGGCCTTTTCATAATTTCTAAGTTTCTAAAGCCTAAACTATGTTGTTTTAGCATATGAAAGGTGGGTTTTAGAGGGGGAAACTATCCAAAGTCTTCATTCATGCGTGCAAGAGAATAGAAGAGTGATAGAGAGGTGACCAAGGGTGATTCAAGGTTTTCTTCTTCAATTCCTTTCAATTCCTTTTGGGAATCCAAGGGAGAGTAAAATTCAGCCATTTTCAGGTATGTAGGGTTACGAATGGGTGTTTCCGTTCACACCCCTTCCCATTCTCTAGTAATTTATGGAAATCTACCAAAAATCTATTGGGGTTTTAATTCAATTTTTATGAAAATCTAATGATTTACAAATGGGTTGTTCTAAATTGTGATTTACATTATATTTTATAAATTTTGATCAGATTTTATAACTATTTTGATTATATAATTGTAGATTTTGAATTCTATTAAATGAAGCCTATCTAAGCATGCTTTATGATAAGTCGATTTATGATCCTTGCATCAATTGATAATATTTACAAGCCCAACAAGATTGATGAATTAAAATATGACTTTATTCAATTACCCATCATGATTTGGTGACTTTCGAACTATATGCATAATCTACAAGTATGTATGAAAACTATGATTCATGAATGATGTTTTAGGACAACTCGCAAGCCTTGTTTCATGTCTAGTTCACGTATTTACAAGCATGTTTATGATTATGATGATTTAAATAGCCTATAAACTCACGCATATCATACTATGAGAACAATATATATTTTGGGAGTAGTACCGAACACTGAATAGGTTCGGGGCCCAAGTTTTGCCCGGATATCATAAAGTACGTGCCACCGTAGGTATGTCGGACCTCCTTTGTGACTGTCCCCAGCCCAATTGGCACTTTTCATGGTGATATCACACTTTTATGGTCCTACCCTTCGCAAGGTACGAACACCCTCCCGACTAGGGTTATAAGTTGGGCTTCATGTGTGTTCATATGGGGTATGTCGATTAAGAGAATCTCCCACTGTTCCTCATGATTTCTGCATGTTTATGATTACGTATGTTGGATCAGGTAATGTTTATTATGGATTTTCTCTCATGATTATGGTTATGATTTTATTATGAATGCTTTGAAAGCCTTGAGCCTTATAATATGTTATGTCATGATATTTAAGATATGAGCATGATGTCCTACTCTTATGCTATTTTATGAGCTTTTACATATTTTAAATGTTCGTTTTACTTACCTTTCATACTCGGTACATTCCACGTACTAACCACATACTTTCTATGCTATATCATCCTATTGATATAGGTTCCGGCTCTCAGGCTCATCCTCATATCTAGATCACCTCAGAGTGTACTTTCAACTTATTGGTGAATGCTCATGTTTCGAGGGCCGTTCGATAGACATTCATTATAATTTATGTTTCAATACTTGTTCGAGTTAGTTAGGGGTGTTGTACCATCAACCCATCGTATGTAGTAGAGGCTTTCAGACAATGTGTAGTACTCAGCTTGTGTATGTCTAAGTGATTCCATTTGTTATGATATGTCATGATTATGCTTACTTTTTCGCTATGCATTTTGATTAGTCTTCCACTTATAATGAATGAGGTTAGATGTATGCTTATTCCATGGGTTGAATTGGGGCCTCTCGAGGTTCCTTGTCCCGTGTTATGATCTAGATCTATGTTCATATTATGACAAACTTTGTATCAAAGCAATAGGTTTGAAGTGTCCTAGGGTGTCTGAAAGATGCATTAGGTAGAGTCTTTTTCATTGATGTGAAGTGCACCACACTTATGATGAAGAGGCTACGATACTTTTAGGAAATGTTCCCTTATTTCATGATCCATGTCATGCGATGAAAAGTCTTTCTATCCTTCTAATTCATGTTATTCGCAATTGCAGAATCATGGCTCCTAAAAGAATGAACGGAAGAAGAAATAGGAATGGTGAAGGCCTCGGAGATGGCAATGATCATGGGCATCAGTAGGTCCCACATGTTCAGGAGACCAGGCACTAGAGCTAGTTTCCTACGCTGAGTTTCGGGCAGCTATCCAGATGTTGGTACAGGCTTTGACCACTCAGATCAACAAGAAGGCTGTTACGCGTATCCCCCAGAATGGTAATGCGGCAGAAGCTTGGATCAGAGACTTCTTGAGGATGAACCCTTCGAAGTTCCTTAGGTCCAAGGTGGATGAGGATTCGCACAATTTCATCGAGGAGATTCTAAAGATCACCCAGGTCATGGGGGTGAACAATGGAGATTGTATTGATTTGGCCTCCTATCATCTTAAGGGGGTGGACCACATATGGTTCAAACAGTGGAGAGATGCTAGGGCAGTGGGTGCAGGCCCTATCGGTTGGGAAGAGTTCCAAACATTTTTGGATCGATTCTTCCCTTGGGAGATGAGGAAGAAAAAGGTGGTTGAGTTTGTTAACTTGAAGTAGGGTGACACGTCAGTTCAAGAGTATGCATTGGAGTTCACTTGACTATCTAAATATGCACCAGAGTTGGTGGCAAACTAGAGGACTTGAGAGAGTCAATTTGTGCATGGGATGGCAGACTACTTGGATAAGGATTGTAGGATCACCATGTTGTACCCAGATATAGATTTTCCCCTATTGTATTGCATGCTCAACAGATAGAGTCAGTGTATCAGAGGAAGAGAGAGGCCAAGAGGGACAGGACCGACAGTTACAGAACTTCTCAGGTCAGATCAAGGGGTGGACAGCGTCAGCAGTCTCAGCATAGGTCTATTTCTCAAGAACCATCATCAGCCAATATGCCGTCTAGATCCCAAGGGGATTAGAGGAGCAGGGCTCCAGATTCGAGATGCTAGGGTAGTATGCAGATAGAGTGTAGTTTCCAGCTTGTGCGAAGTGCGGCAAGAATCATCTCGGGAGGTGCCTAGGTGGCTCGAATTCTTGTTTCAGGTGTGGAAAACCCGGACACAGACTCAGGGATTTCCCTTCAGCCATATTAGGGGTCTGTGGAGCCCGTATGCCAGCAGTCAGTTCTGCCACTCCAGCAGGATGTCCCCCTCAGCGGGATACCTTGACCAATTCAGCCGGCGGTCAGGGTCAAAACAGGTTTTATGCTTTAGCACCTCGTCATGAGCAGGAGGTCTCCTCAGATGTGGTCACTGGTATGTTGCGTGTTTTTCGTATTGATGTTTATGCTTTGCTAGATCTGGGAGCTACCAGTCTTTTGTGACCCCCTACATTGCTAGTAGATTTGGAGTTAGTCCCGAGACTTTGCCAGAACCATTTTTGGTTTCTACTCCTGTCGGTGATTTGGTTGTAGCTAGGCGGGTGTATAGAGGATGCCCGATTGCTATATTGCATAAAGTCACCTCCGCAGACCTTGTAGAGTTATCCATGACTGACTTTGACATTATTCTTTGCATGAATTGGTTGTATGCATGTTATGCTTTTGTCAATTGTAGAAATCGTGCTGTGGAATTTTATTTTCCGGGAGAATCAGTTTTGGAGTGGAAAGGTAGTTCGGTTGTACCACTAGGTCAATTTATTTCATATCTTAAGGCCCGAAAGATGATTTCTAAGGGTTGCATGTACCATCTGGTCAGGGTTAAGGATGTTGAGTTCGAGACCTCGGCTATCCAATCAGTTTCGGTGGTGCGTGAGTATCAAGAGGTCTTTCCTGATGATTTTCCAGGTATCCTCCCAAGAAGGAGATTGATTTTGGTATTGACATTCTACCCGATGGCTCCAGCTGAGCTAAAAGAGGTGAAGGATCAGTTGAAGGACCTGTTAGATAAGGGCTTTATTAGACCGAACAAGTCTTCATAGGGTGCACCAGTGTTATTTGTTCAAAAGAAGGATGGTTCGCTTCGGATGTGCATTGACTATCGACAATTGAACAAGGTCACTGTCAAGAACAGGTAACCTCTTCCCAGGATCGATGATTTTTTTGACCAGTTTCAAGGTGCCTAGTGTTTCTCAAAGATAGACCTCAGGTCCAGGTATCATCAGCTCAGGGTTTGGGAGTGTGATATCCCGAAGATAGCCTTCAAGACGCAGTATGGTCATTATGAGTTTGTAGTCATTTGGACTAACAAATGCTCCTGCAACTCTTATGGATCTGATGAATAGGGTGTTCAAGCTGTATCTAGATGTGTACATGATTGTGTTCATTGATGACATCCTTATATACTCTCGGAGTGAGGAGGAGCATGCCGTTCATTTGAGAGTAGTGCTTCAAACTCTCAAGGATCGTCAGTTGTATGCCATGTTCTGCAAGTGCAAGTTTTGGTTGAACTCGATAGCATTTTTGGGTCATATGGTATCAATCGAGGGCATAAAAGTAGATTCTCAAAATATTGAAGCGGTGAAGAATTGGCCTAGACCGATGAATTCTTTGGATATTCAGAGATTCTTGGGCCTAGCAGGCTACTACCAGAGATATGTTGAGGGCTTTTCATCAATTGCAGCAACCTTGACCAAGTTGACTCAGAAAAAAGTGAAGTTTCAATGGTTTGAGGCTTGTGAGAAGAGCTTCCAAGAATTGAAGACTCAACTCAGTACCGCAACGGTGTTAACCCTACCCAAGGGTACTAAAGGTTTTGTGGTGTATTATGATGCTTCGAGAATTGGACTCGGGTGTGTATTGATGCAGCGAGGGAAATTAATAGCATATGCCTCTAGACAGTTAAAGATCCATGAGAATAATTACCCAACCCATGATTTAGAGTTGGCAGTAGTGGTATTGGCATTGACGATATGGAGACATTACTTAAATGGGGTCAATGTAATGTGTTTACGAACCACAAGAGCTTATAATATGTGTTCATGCAGAAGGATCTCAATCTTCAGCAAAGGAGGGGGTTGGAGCTACTCAAGGACTACGATATTAGTGTCCTTTACCATCTGGGTAAGGCTAATGTGGTAGTGGACGCACTTAGTAGGCTCTCTATGGAGAGTGTGTCCCATGTGGATGAAGGAAAGAAGGAGTTGGTGAAAGATGTACATCGACTCGCAAGGTTAAGAGTTAGGTTGGTCGACTCAACCGATGGCGGTGTTGTTGTCCAGAACGGGTTAGAATCGTCCTTGGTGATTGATGTGAAAGCTAGACAAAATGAGGATATGAGTTTGGTAAAGATGAAACAAGTTGTTTGAAGTCAGAAGGTGGAGGTCTTCTCCCAAAGGGGAGATGGTATGCTTCGGTACCAGGGTCACCTATATGTTCCAGGTGTTGATGATTTGAGGAGCTGGGTATTGCATGAGGCCCATGGATCCAGGTATTCTATCCATCCAGGTGCCACCAAGATGTATCGTATGTTACAAGAAATCTATTGGTGGGATGGCATAAAGTAGAATATTAACTATCAGCAAGTAAAGGTTGAGCATCAAAGGTTGGGAGGATTACTTCAGGATAGTAGCATTCCTACTTAGAAGTGGGAAGAAATTAATATGGATTTCATCACAGGCAGGCCTCATACTCATCGACAATATGATTCTATTTGGGTGGTGATAGACAGATTGACCAAGGCTGCACATTTCCAACCACAGACTCAACGGATGATTATGCAAAATTGTATATCTGAGAGTTGGTACGGCTACATGGAGTTCCCTTGTCCATTATTTCAGACCGAGGTACTCAGTTTACCTCCTAATTTTGGCGGTCTTTTTAGAAGGGGAATGGGACTCAGGTTAAGCTCAACATAACCTTTCATCCGCAAATGGATGGCCAAGCAGAACGATTAATCCAGACTCTCGAGGACATGTTGAGATCTTGTGTGATGGACTTCAAAGGTAGTTGGTATGATCACTTGCCCCTGATCGAGTTTGCTTATAATAATAGCTATCACTCTAGCATTCAGATGGCACTTTTAAAGCTCTTTATGGGCGGAGGTGTAGATTGCCCATCAGATGGTCTGAGGTTGGTGAGGCAGCTATGATAGGGCCAAATTCGATTCATGAGGCTATGGTGAAGGTTCAGTTGATAAGGGACAGGCTTAAAACCGCTCAGAGTCTTCAAAAGTCATACGCCGATGTGAGGAGGAGACAGTTTGAGTTCGAGGTGGACGATTGGGTATTTCTGAAGGTACCTCCCATGAAGGGAGTCATCCGATTTGGGAAGAAAGGAAAACTCAGTCCTTGTTATGTTGATCCCTACCGGATTATGAGAAGAGTTGGTAAGGTAGCATATGAGTTGGAGTTGCCCTCAGAGTTATCTTTCCTTCATCCTTGTTTCATGTATCGCTTTTGAAGAAATGTTTGGGAGATCCAGCACTCGTAGTCCCGGTGGACAGCCTTGGTGTAAAGGATAGCCTTAGCTATGAGGAAGCTCCGGTGGAAATATTGGATCGCCAGGTTTGGAGGCTAAGGAATAAGGAAGTAGCTCCATTAAAGTATTATGGAGGAATCAGCATGTTGAAGGAGATATGTGGGAAGCGGAAGCAGATATGATGGCTAAATACCCACACTTATTCTCTACCGGCTCAGTTCTGACTTGAGGTATCAACTTTGATCTATGACTCTATTTAGTTTTCATGTTCAGTTGATGCATGCGAGTTTCTTTTATGTATATGGGTGTATATGTGATTTGAGAATTTAGTTCAGCTATATATATTTTGAACCAGGGGTAGTCATTCTGTCAGTTTTCAGTTTAAATGATCAGTACTTGATAATGAAAATTTCATACCTATGCTTTTCTGTATATTTTTCCAACATTCGAGGATTAATATTCCCAAGGGGGAGATATCGTTATACCCCGGGAGCTCAAAGATATGATCCAGTAGTTAAAACGGGGAAAAAAGTGGAAATTGTTATTGCAGTCTCAGGATGAGTCGTCTCACAACTTGTGAGTTCAGCCCACAAGTCGTCAAGTGACTCATGGGGAAGGCCTGTGTTTTAAAAAGAAGTCCTGGAAGATTTGAGACCCCACGGGCGAGGCCACAATCGTGGTCAGGACCCATGAATTGTTGGGTCAGTTGTGGGGAAGGAAAAATAGTTGGAAAAAGGAAATATGGGAAGTATACCTGATGGGAGTCCCTACGAGTCGTTATCAGCCTTAACGATTTGTGAGGTGAGTCATTGGCAGGCTTGGAGTCCAAAGTTTGTAAATGAGACAGAGTACTTGACGAGCAGAGTGACGAGTCGTTCCTCCAGCAACGAGTCATCAGGTCATCCATTAGGAACCACTTGGCAGTTAATTTTCTGCAAATTAGTAAGGGCCTTTTCGTAATTCCTAAGTTCCTAAAGCCTAAACTATGTCATTTTAGCCTATGAAAGGTGGATTTTAGAGGGGGAAACTATCCTAAGTCTTCATTCATGGATTTAAGAGAATAGAAGAGTGCTAGAGAGGTGACCAAGGGTGATTCAAGGTTTTCTTCTTCAATTCCTTTTGGGCATTCAAGGGAGAGTAAGATTCGGCCATTTTCAGGTATATAGGGTTACGAATAGGTGTTTCCGTTCACACCCATGCCCATTCTCTAGTAATCTATGGAAATCTACCAAAAATCTATTGGGTTATTAATTTAATTTTATGAAAATTGAATGATTTACAAATGGGTTGTCCTAAATTGTGATTTAAATTATATTTTATGCATTTTGATAAGATTTTATAACTATTTTCATTATATAATTGTTGTTTTTGAATTCTATTAAATTAAGCCTATCTAAGCATGATTTATGATAAGTTGATTTCTGATCCTTGCTTCAATTGATAATATTTACAAGCCCAGCATGATTTATGATTTGAAATATGACTTTATTCAATTACCTATCATGATTTGGTGACTCTGGAGCTATATCCATAATCTACAAGTATGTATGAAACCTATGATTCATGAATTATGTTTTAGGTTGACTCACAGGACTTGTTTCATGGCTAGTTCACGTATTTACAGCATGTTTATGATTATCATGATTTTACTAACCTATGAACTCACGCATATTATACTATGACCACGGTATATGTTTTGGGAGTAGTATCGAACACCAAGTAGGTTCGGGGCCCAGGTTCTGCCCCGGATCTCATAAACTATGTGCCACCATAGGAATGTTGGGACCTCCTTTGTGACTGTCCCCGTCCCAATTGTCCATTTTCATGGTGATATCACACTTTTATGGTCCTACCCTTCGCAAGGTACGGACACCCTCTCGACCAGGGTTACAAGTCGGGCTTCATGTGTGCTCATATGGGGTATGTCATTTAAGAGAATTTTCCACTATTCCCCATGATTTCTACATGTTTATGATTACGTATGTTGGCTCAAGTAATGTTTATTATGAATTTTCTCTCATTGGTTACGATTGTATTATGAACGCTTTGAAAACCTTGAGCCTTACGATATGTTATGTCATGATATTTAAGATATGAGCATGATGTCCTACTCTTATGTTGTTTTATGAGCTTTTACATATTTTAAATGTCTGTTTTACTTACCTTGCATACTCGGTACATTCTAGGTAATGACCACATACTTTCTATATTGTATCGTCTTATGATACAGGTTCCGGCTCTCAGGCTCATCCTCATATCTAAATCACCTCAGAGTGTACTTTCAGCTTATTGGTAAGTCCTCATGTTCCGAGCGGTATTCGATAGACATTCATGCTATTTTATGTTTTAGTACTTGTTGGGTTAGTTAGGGGTGTTGTGCCATCAACCCATCATATGTAGTAGAGGGTTTTAGACAGTGTGCAGTACTCAGCTTGTGTATTTCTAAGTGATTCCGTTTGTTATGATGTGTCATGATTATGCTTACGTTTCCGCTATGCCTTGTGATTAGTCTTCTTCTTATAATGAATGAAGTTAGATGTATTCTTATTCCATGGGTCAACTTGGGGCCTCTCGTGGTTCCTTATTCCATGTTATCATTCGGGTCTACATTCGGGTTGCGACATACCAGCACCGTGACCATGTCACACTTAGAATCAGATTCATGTTCTTCATTTCAATCACATAAACAAAATCTGTAACTTTTCAATCACTTAGCACAGTCTTCATTCAGTTTTACACATGATTACGAACATAGCATAAACAAAGTAAACAAATGGAGACATAACGGTCACACGCCTCCACCATACCACCATAAACACTCAAACCATGAAATCAGTGTAATGCCAGAGGGTCTTGTTTTTGCCCTTCCAGTCATGACCTGCAGGGGACTCTAGAAATCCAAGTATTGTATCGGAGTGGTACCCACTCCGACTCATATGCTCGTCTGGATGCTCCCTTCAGACACAATCCACTCAACAATATTGCTTGCCCCGATATAGGTTACAACCCACATAAAAATATATATTCCAATACTTATGTCACGACCCGAGTCTACACCCTGGGCGCAACACGGTTCTTGGTGCCACAAGTGACCCTAAGCTAACCCATGGCTTAACATCACACTAGTATACTAAATTAAACATAGCAAAAGCTGAGAAAAACATAACTGAATAACACTTTTTAAAAGAAGAGAATGCATATCTGACAAATATTGAACAAAACTGTGTTTGAAATCCATCAAAGAACTGACGAGTTGCTAGGACAAGCCCCCAGCTAATTCTAAAATCTATAAACAAGAGAATGAAATAAACTAAATCCTCCATCCTCAAAAGATGAGAACTCACCAAGATAGAGAAGATGAAATTGTTCGAAGGGAACTACTAATGATGCTGTGACACGTACCTGGAGTAGAATTCCTTGAGAAAATCCTTGAGAAATCTGAGAAGAAGACTGAAACCCTTGATCTTGCCCTATACTTCTTGGCAGAGCTTTTCTACGTACTAACTTTGAGAGAATGAGATAAATGAGAGAAAAACATCGACTAACTCCCTAATCCCCCGTGAAAATAACCCCAAAACTATGTAGTTTAGGACTTAGGAGCTTAGGAATTATGAAAACAGCCTTACGAAAATTGCTGGAAAATTGATCCTGCCAGTCCTCACAAGGGACATCACGTGTCGTGAGGTAACGGATGACTCGTGGTGTCAACTTATGAAGTTTACTGGAATCCCACCTTAGAATTCAACAACCCTGACAACGACTCCAGTCATGAGTCTTAAGGAGACTTCATGGCTCATTACTTCCACCCATGGTCACCCGTTTACTATGACTCCTCCAAGACAGGTCTCCACTTCACAAGTCACTCCACGACTCTTGGAGTAACCTCACGGGTCACTAGACGACTCGTCTTGTGACTTGGGCTATATTTTCCTGCTTTTTCTTTTTAAACCTCGGGTCCGATCTTAAGAACTTTTGGGGTGTTACAATATCTCTCTCTTGGGAACATTCATCCTTGAATGTAGGCTAGATAAACTGAAAAACTAGGATAGGAGTTGAAATTCCAAATTGAAAACTATTAGCTGATTTCTGAAGGAGTGACTGACTCTGAATTGATATAGGCATATTAACTGAGTTGATGCAACTAGGGTGCATATTAAAAACATGAATAGGGATGATGAATACAGAATAGATTAGAGTACTAGGGAGGGATTTAGTACCCGATGCTGAAGCTGGACTAGAAGGAAACAAATGAGGGTGTTTAGCTATCATGTCTACTTCTGCTTCCCATGTAGCTGCCTTAACTAGCTGGTGTCTCCAAAAAACCTTTACTAAGAGACCTCCTTGTTCCTCATCTTACAAACATGACGATCTAGGATCTCTACTTGAACTTCTTCATAAGAGAGGTTGTCCTTTACACCAACACTCTCTAGAGGCACTATTGAGGTCGGTTCACCAATGCATTTCTTCAATAAGGACACATGGAAGATTGGGTGTACGGATGCTAACTCTGTAGTTAAATTCTAACTCATAGGCCACATTGCCAATACGTCTCAGGATTCTGTAAGGTCCCACATGTGTCGAACTAAGTTTTCCTTTATTCCCAAATTTCATCACCCCTTTCATAGGTGAAATCTTCAGATAAAGCCAATCATCTACAACAAACTCTAGCTCTCTTCTCCTCACATCTACATACCACTTCTGTCAGCTCTGGGTTGTTTTCAACCTTTCTCTAATAAGCTAAACCTTTTGCATAACCTCATGAACTGAGTTCTATCCTATCATGGTAGCTTCACCAACTTCGAACAATCTAATAGGAGATCTACACCTCCTACCATACAATGCCTCAAACGGGCCATCTGGATGCTGGAGTGGTAGCTGTTGTTGTATGCAAACTCAATGAGAGGTAGGTGATCATCCCAACTGCCCTTGAAATCAATCACACATGCCCTCAACATGTCTTCCAAGGTCTGAATAGTCCACTCAGCTTATCCATCTGTTTGTGGGTTAAAAGTTGTACTGAGCTTGACCCGGGTGCCAAGTCCCTTCTGAAATGATTTCCAGATATGCAAGGTGAAGTGAGTACCTCTATATGAAATAATGGAAAAGGGAAATCTATGCAATCTGATTAAATCCTGCATACACAATCTAGCGTAATCCTCAACTGAGTCGATAGTCTTAACTAGAGGAGATGTGTTGAGTTAGTCATCCAGTCTACAACAACCCATATTAAATCATGTTGTCGACAAGTACGAGGTAAACCTATAATGAAGTCAATATTTACTTCCTCCCACTACCAAATAGGAATACTTATATCCTGAGTCATACCTCCAGGTCTCTGATGTTCAACCTTAACCTGTTGGCACTTTGGACACTTAGCTACAAATTCTGCTATGTTCTTTTTCATGCTGTTCCACCAATAGATTTCACGTAGGTCATGGTACATCTTAGTTGTACCCGGATGAATAAAATACCTAGAGTTGTGCACTTCTTCCAGTATTTTCTATTTCAAGTCATCTACATTTGGAACACACAATTTGCCCTAGTAATGAAGTATACCATTTCTCCCTTTAGAGAAGGCCTCCACCACCTTTCTTAGAACTGCTTCTTACAACTTGAGTAGTATGGCTCTTCATCCTGCTTTGCCTTAACCTCTACTATTAGCGAGGATTCTGACCCACTATGGATTACTGATGAAGGGCGTATTTACGCACTTCATATACATATTTTGCCCGTAGTATACTATGTTGTGAGAACAAATTATATGTGTTTGCATGTGTTTATGTAATATATTATGAAATTAGCCAACACATATGATTAGATGTTTTCTGGCTAAAAGTGATGGATTTGGATGTATCTGATATGTTCGGAATGAAGTTAATGAAGAAGGAATGCACTACGCAAGAATTAAAGAGAAAAAAAATATATGGTGCAATGCCATGCCCGTGCGACAAGCCGCGCGAGGCAGCAGCTACACCAGCGCTACATGCCATAATGGTGCATGGCCAGGCACAGGGCGCTCAGCTTCCCCGTGTGATGGCAGACGCGCAACAGGCCTTGTCCCAGCACATTGGCAGGCACGCAACATCCCTCTTCCCCGTGTGATGGGGCGTGCGACACAGCACTAGATGCGACACCGGTAGGAGGTGACACGGCAAGTGTTTCAAATGGACCAAAAATGGATCTTCCACTTCAAATATGAAAAGGAGCTTTAAGTCCCAAGCCAAATTCCTCAAGGAACAAGGAAAGCATAAATCTATTACTATAAATACCCTTTTATTTTCATGTAATAGAGATGTTTTAAGTTGGAAGTTTTGAAGTCTAGAAGTTGGAGTTTTACAAAAAGTTTTTAGAGTAATTTTTGAGACATTTTAGAAGACATATTTGAGAAAGATTGCATAGTTTTTCTTCTGAATTTTTGCATTAATCAAGTTAAGGTTCTTCCGATCATTGTTGTAAGTATTAATTTTAGTTTTTATTTATGAATGCTATTAATTTACTTTTAAACATGAGAGGTTAAAACCACCACAACTAGGATTGTGGGAACCATGGCACGACGTGATTCTAAACCAATACTAAATGCTTGTATTGTATTCTCTTCATGATTAAATGTTTCTTAACGGTGTACAACGTGAGGACATGCCTGAATTCTTTACTTGTTTGAGCCTAGAGAGGTAGAGATTAGGAAAATAGAACTACAACAAAGCCTTGATCTTGATGATCATTGTATTAACTTGAGTTGTGGTCGCAGGATAGTTAAATTTGGGACATATTGATAATGGTTAATTTGCAATCGCTCATGAGACCTGACCCGATGATTGAGTATAGTCATTCAATAGGGACGGGTCAGTCATTTGAATGAACCAATGGATGGAACCAATGGGTCATTGGAAGAAACAATGACCCATTATGTTTCTAGTCGTTTGCACTGCTGAGACTTGCCTCCGGAACTTAACCATGGATGGACAGGATGACTAATCCTTCAAACCAATGGATCATTGCATCGACCGTTGTTTTCCCCTGTATAAAAACTAAACCTACTTACCACGAGCCTTACCACAACTCGTGATTTCTTCCAACGAATCGTGGTCTTGATCCATCACATACAATGGATATCATGGCAACCAAACAAGGACCGGTAACCACGAGTCGTTGGAAGACCTGTTGTATCTCATCTGCTGAAGTCCATGACTCACCACTATTGCAAAGGACGGCCTGTTGTATCCCACAACGGGTCATTACATCACTCATTGTCTCCACTGCCACCAAAACTCCGCATCCCTACGACTGCATACAACGACCCATGGTTTGATACCACGAGTCGTTAGGTCGCCCATTCTGTGATATTTTTCCTAGTTTCAACAATTTTCAACTTTTAGTTCCAGGGTCTACTCCTAGGCACTTTCGGGGTATTACAATATCTCCCCCTTGGGAACATTCATCCTCAAATGTAGGAACAAGCAGAAAACAAAACATGCAATTATCATATTCTAATACTGATCATTTAAATCGAAAACTGGCAGAATGACTACCTCTGAAAAGAACATAGCTGAACCGAATTCAAACATCACATACATCTATCATAACATTAATCAAACTTGTGCACATGAACTGAACATGGAAATTGATTAGAGAATTAGGAAAAAAACTAATACCTCAAACTGAAACTGAGCTGGTAGGGAACAGGTGTGGATGTTTAGCCATCATATCTGCTTCAGCTTCCCAAGTAGCTCCCTCAACATGTTGATTTCTCCATAACACCTTTATTGAAGCTACTTCTTTGTTCCTCAGCCTCCAAACCTGAAGATCCAAGATTGCAACTAGAATTTCCTCATAACTAAGGTTGTCCTTTACACAAACGCTGCCCACCGGAACTACTACGGCTGGATCACCCAGGCACTTTTTCAAGAGCGATACATGAAAGACGGGATGAACTGAAGATAACTCTACTGGCAAGTCCAACTCATACTCTATCTTACCAACTCTTCTCATAACCCGGTAGGGACCAATATAGCAGGGACTGAGTTTTCCTTTCCTTCCAAACCGCATGACTCCCTTCATGGGAGACACCTTCAAAAATACCCAATCGCCCACCTCGAACTCTAACTCTCTCCTCCTCACATCAACATATGACTTTTGACGACTCTGAGTGATTTTTAGCCTATCCCTTATCAACTGAACCTTCACCATAGCCTCATGAACCAAATTTGGCCCTATCATAGCTGCCTCACCAACTTCAAACCATCTGATGGGCGGTCTACACCTCCTCCTATAAAGAGCATCAAACGGTGCCATCTGGATGCTGGAGTGATAGCTTTCATTGTAAGACAACTCGATCAAGGGAAAGGGATCATCCCAACTACCTTTAAAGTCCATCACACAAGCTCTCAACATGTCCTCGAGAGTTTGAATTGTTTGCTCCGCTTGACCATCCGTTTGCGAATGAAATGTTGTGCTAAGTTTAACCTGAGTCCCAAGCCCTTTTTGGAAAGACCGCCAAAACTGAGAGGTAAACTTAGTACCTCGGTCTGAGATAATAGACAAGGGAACTCCATGTAATCGCACCAACTCCCGGATATACTGTTTGGAATAATCATCCACTGAATTTGTGGTCTTGACTGGTAGAAAATGTGCGGCTTGGTCAACCTGTCTACCACCATCCAAATGGAATCGTAGTGTCGGCGCATACGAGGTAGTCCTGTAATGAAATCCATATTAATATCTTCACACTTCCAAGTGGGAATGCTAATATCCTAAAGCATGCCTACCGGCCTTTGATGCTCAACTTTCACTTGCTGACAGTTCAGGCACGTGGCTACAAATTCTGCAATATCCTTCTTCATGCCATTCAACCAAAATATTTCCCGCAAATCATGATACATCTTGGTGGCACCTGGATGGATAGAATACATAGATCCATGTGCCTCATGCAATATCTGGTCCCTCAAATTATAAATATCTGGAACACATAGACGGACCTAGTACCGCAGCACCGCATCTCCCCCTTGGGAGAAGACCTCCACCTTCTGACTCCAAATGGCTTCCTTCAACTTAACCAACATCGGTTGCTCATCTTGCCTAGCTTTCACATCAGTCAACAAGGATGATTCTGATCCGTTTTGCACAACAACACCGCCATCAGTCAAGTCGACCAATCTAACTCCCAACCACACAAGTCAATGGACATCTTTCACTAACTCCTTCTTTCCCTCATCCACGTAGGACACACTCTCCATAGAGATCCTACTAAGTGTGTCCACTACCATATTAGCCTTAGTCGGGTGGTTAAGAACACTAATATCATAGTCCTTGAGTAGCTCCAACCACCTCCTTTGCTGAAGATTGAGATCTCTCTACTCTCTTGTGGTCCGTAAATACATCCACGTGGACCCCATAAAAGTAATGCCACGATATCTTCAGTGCGAACACCACCGCGGCCAACTCAAGATCATGGGTCGGGTAATTTTTCTCATGGACTTTCAACTGTCTTGAGGAATATGCTATCACTTTCCCATGTTGCATCAACGCACACCCAAGTCCAATTCTTGAAGAATCACAATACACCACAAAACCATTGGTATCCTCGGGTAGGGTCAACACTGGTGCGAAAGTAAGTTGAGTCTTCAACTCTTGGAAGTTTTCTCACAAGCCTCCGGCCATTGAAACTTTACCCTTTTATGAGACAACCTGGTCAATGGTGCTGAAATTATTGAAAAGCCCTCAACAAATCTCCGATAATAGCCAGATAAACCCAAGAAACTCTGAATAACTGAAACATTCACCTGTCTGGGCCAATTCTTCACCGCTTTGATTTTCTAAGAATCTACCTTTATGCCCTGACTCGATACCACATGGCCCAGAAATGCCATGGAGTCCGCACATAATTCACACTTGCTGAACTTCGCATACAACTGACGATCCTTGAGGGTTTGAAGCACTACTCTCAAGTGAGCGACATGCTCCTCCTCGCTCCGAGAGTATACAAGGATATCATCAATGAACACGATCACGAACATGTCTAGATATTGCTTGAACACCCTGTTCATTAGGTCAATAAAAGTTGCAGGAGAATTTGTTAGTCCAAAAGACATAACTACTAACTCATAGTGGTCATACCGTGTTCTGAAGGCTTTCTTTGGGATATCACACTCCCGAACCCTGAGCTGGTGATACCCGGACCTGAGGTCTATCTTCGAGAAACATCTGGCACCCTGGAGCTGGTCAAACAAATTATCAATCCTAGGTAAAGGATACCTATTCTTAACGATGAACTTATTTAACTGTAGATAATAGATGCACATCTGAAGTGAACCATCCTTCTTTTGGACGAAGAGAACCAGTGCACCTCATGGAGACTTGCTCGGTCTAATAAAACCCTTATCTAGCAAGTCTTTCAACTGTTGTTTTAACTCTTTTAGCTCGGCTGGAGCCATTATGTATGGAGGAATAGAGATAGGTTGTTTATCGAGTAAGAGGTCAATGCAAAAATCAATTTCCCTCTCAGGAGGAACACTTGGAAAATCGTCGAGAATGACCTTCGGATACTCACACACCACCAGAACCAATTGGATAGTCAGGGTCTCGGACTCAACATCCTTAACCCTGACTAGGTGATACATGCAGCTCTTAGAAATTATTTTCCTAGCTTTACGGTATGAAATAAACTGACCGGCTAGTACAGCTGAATTACCCTTCCACTCTAAGACCGACTCACCCGGAAATCGGAATTCCACCGAACGGGTCCCATCATTAACCAAAGAATAACCTGAAAACAACCAATCCATGCCCAAAATGATGTCAAAGTCATTCATATCTAACTCAACTAAATCTGCGGAGGTGACTTTATATAATACCGTAATGGGGAAACCTCTATACACCCGCCTAGCTACAACTGAATCACCGACTGGAGTAGAGACTAAGAATGGTTCTAACAAGATTTCAGGGCTAACTCCAAAACTACTAGCAATATAAGGGGGCACAAAAGACAAAGTAGCTCCTGGATCTAACAAGGCATTAGTATCAATATGGAAGACTTACAACATACCAGTGACTACATCTGGTGAAGGCTCCTGCTCCTGGGGGGGCACCAAATCATAAAACTTGTTTTGGCGCTGAGCGCCTGCTGAACTAGTAGAGGCACCCTGCTGAGAGGGACATGCTGCTGGAGTGGCAGAACTGGCTGCTGTCACACGAGCTCCACTGACCCCTAATCTGGCTAAGGGGCAATCCTTAAGTCTGTTTCTAGGTTCGCCACACCCGAAACAAGCATCCAAGCCAACTAAGCACCTCCCGTGGTGATTCTTGCCATACCTTGCATAAATTAGAAAAGTGCACTCAACCTGTATGCTACCCTAGCCTCTCAGCTTTAAAGCTTTGCCCTTTTGATCTCCTCTAAATCTAGATGGCATGCTGGCCGATGATGGAGCTGGAGCGATAGACCTATGCTGGGACTACTGACGATGTCCACCCCCTGACCTGACCTGAGAAGTCCTATAGTTGTTGGTCTGGCCCTCTTAGCCTCCCTCTACCTCCAATAGACCGACTCCATCTACTGTGCATGCAACACATTACGGGGAAAGACGATATCCCGATGTAGCATGGCGATCTTGCAATCCTTATCCAAATAATCTGCCACCCCATGCACAAAGCAACTCACCTAAGCCCTCTTGTCCGCCACCAACTCTGGAGCATACTTGGATAATCGGGTGAACTCCAATGCGTACTCCTGAACGTACATGTTACCCTACTTCAAATTAACAAACTCAGCCGCCTTGAGCTCCTTCATCACCCGAGGGAAGAACAAATCCAAAAATGCTACGTGGAACTCTTCCCAACCTCTCGGGCCTACACCTACTGCCCTGGCATCTCTCCACTGCTTGAACCATATGTGAGATACCCCCTTTAGCTGATAGGAGGTCAAGTCAACACATTCGTCATTATTCACCCCCATAACCTGGGTGATCTTTCGAACCTCCTCTATGAAATTGTATGGATCCTCGTCCACCTTTGCCCCTGTGAACTCAGGAGAGCTCATCCTCAAGAAATCCCTCACCCTAGCTGTCACCACATTCCCATTTTGAGGGTAATGCACCACTGTATGATTCTAAACCCGGGCAGTCATGGCGTGCGCTAGCATCTGAATCGCTGCCCTAAACTCAACGTGGGCAGCTAGCTCTGGTGCATGCTCCTTGTGAACAGGTGGGGTTGGCTGATGCTCCTCACCATTGGCACCCTTATGATCATTGTCATTACCATTTCTTCTGGTGTTCACTCGACGTGGAGGCGTGACGCTGCAAACGTGAATAGAATGAATTAGAAGGGTAAAGGCTTTCATCGGACGACATAGATCATGAAAGAAGTTAAAATTTCCAAAATGTCTCGTAGCCTCTTCGTCATAAGTGTGGCGCTCTTTACAACCATGAAAACACTCTACTTAATGTGGATTTCGGACATCCTAGGATACTTCAAACCTATGGCTCTGGTACCAAGTTTGTCACGACCAGAACGTACACTCGGATTGTAAACACGGGACAAGGAGCCCCGTGAGACCCCAAGTCGACCCATGGAATGGGCATACATCTAATTCATTCACATAAGCTGAAGACTTAACATAAGGAAAACATAATCATGACATAATAAAGGAGAAAGCCAATACGAGATTCATACATGACGGCTGATTACAATGTGTAGTCTGAAAAAGCCTCTAATAATGAAATAAGGGTTGATGGGACAATACCCCAACTAACCCTACAATGTTGAAACTAAAAGAAAACTATAGAGTTTGAACATATGTCCCTTGGAACATGAGGACTCACCAAATAAGATGATAGTGATCTCAGAAGAACTACTGAGGAGGGTGAGCTTGAGAGTCGGGTCCTTTATCATGAAACGATACAACATAGAAAGTATGCGGTCAGTACGTGGAATGTACTGAGTATGTAAGGTAAGTAAAATGGACATTTAAAATATATAAAACCTCATAATGATCATAAGAGTAGGAAATCATGCCCATATCATAAACATTGTAACATAACATGAGGCTCAAGGTTTTCAAACATTCGTAATACAAACGTAGTCATAATCGTAGGAGAAAAGCTTTACTCAGCATGAATTAAGACAAAATACATAATCATAAACATGCATAAATCATGAGGAACAGTAGGAGATTCTCTTAACTGACATATCCCATATCAGCACATATGAAGTCCGACTTGTAAACCTAGTCGGGAGGCCGTTCGTACCTTGCCAAGGGTAGAACCATGAAGGGAATGATTTCACCATGAAGAGGGCCAATTGGGCCATAGAAGTTCATGAAGGAGGTCCCAACATACCTACAGTGGCACGTAGTTTGAGATCCGGGGCTTAACTTGAGCCCCGAACCTACTCGATGCTCGATACTACTCCCAAAACATATATAGTGCTCATAGTATAATGTGCATGAATTCATGGGCTAGTTAAATCATGAAAATAATGAACATACTTGTACATACGTGAACTAGCCATGAAACAAGGCCCGTGAGTCAGCCAAAACATAATTCATGAATCATAAAGTTCATAAATACTTGTAGATCATGCATATAGCTTAAAACTCATGAAATCATGATAGATAATATATCAAATACATAATTTAAATCATACTTCATGCTGGGCTAGTAAATATCATTAGTACAAAAGTATATCATAATGGATTCATCATGAGTCATGCATAATTAGGCTTAATTTCATAGAAATCAAAAATCGATAACATTATAAATAATTTGAATCATAAAAGATGATCAAAAACCCATAGAATATGGTAAGATTCTAAAATCACAAAGCCCATTAACAAATCATTAGATTTTTATATAATTCTACTTCAAAACCCAATAAAGTTTTGATAGAATTTTCATGAAATCGTAGAGTATGGGCATGGGTGTAAAAGAAAACATCCATTGATAGCCTTACATACCTAAAAACACTGATTCTTAACCTCCCTTGAAAGCCCAAAAAGAAATTGAAAGGATTTGAAGAGGAAAGCCTTGAATCCCCCTATGGTCACCTCTCTATACTCTTGCATGCATGAATGGGGATTTAGAATAAATTATCCCCATAAAAACACACCTTTCATAGGCTTGATGTAGTTTGGGGTCTTATAGCATGAAAAAGTCAAAAATGGCCTTAATGAATCTGTATTGGAAACTGTCTAGATTGGACCAACGGATGGAACGGATGTGTCGTTGGAAGGAAAGACGACCCATTATGTTGCTCGTCATTTGCACTGCTGAGACTTGCCTCCGATACTTAACAACAGATGGACAAGATGACTCGTCCTTCAAACCAATGGATTGTTACATCGACCTTTGTTTTCCCCTTCACAAAATCTTAACCTGCTTACCACGAGCCTTACCACAACTCATGGCTGCTTCCAATGAGTCGTGATCTTGATCCATCACATACACTGGAAATCTTGGCAACCAAACAATGATCGGCAACCACGAGCCATTACATCTCACAATGAGTCATTGGAAGACCCATTGTATCTCATTTGCTGAAGTCCATAACTCACCACGACTGTAAAGGATGGCCCGTAGTATCCCACAATGGGTAATTACATCACTCGTTATCTCCATTGCCACCAAAACTCCTCATCCCTACGGCTGCATACAATGACCCGTGGTTTGATACCACGAGTCATTAGGTCGCTTGTTCTATGATATTTCCCAGTTTTAGCAGTTTTTAAGTTTTAGTTCCCGGGTCGACTCCTAGGTAGTTTTGGGGTATAACATTTTTACTAAATTGGTATCTATTAAAATTAACTCATTATACCCTTCGGGTTATAAGGGGATTATCTTCCTCCATATAATTCCAATTTGTATAGCAGGGTTTTAGCAACTCTGGTATTTCAAAACCTTCATATTTTTATTCATGATCGGTAGTACCTGTAATTTTTCTCCATTTTCTTTTCAAGAGTCGCTAGCAGAATCACCTAAGAGTATGTCTCTGGTGGCTTTATTTCATAGCTATTCTTTGTTTGGATAGAAATACTTTTGTCGTCTGATGAAGAGTCTCCTTTAAAAACTGATTTTAATGGTTGTAATTTGGTCTGACTAGTTATGGGTTATTTTAATGGGGACGGTATAGTAGATTTTGGCAGAGATGGAAATTCTACCAAAACTAAATATCTATTTTCTAGTTTTAGTTTTTCCTCGTCTTTGAAGGGTTTTTTCATTATTTCTTCTGGTTTGAAGGGCTAAAATGGAGGCCTCAAGGGCCTTATTCCTAGTGTTTCAGGTCTCATTTAGTTCCCTATAGAAATTTCCTAGTCCAAAAATCTGGGAGAGAATTATTTTCTCCTTGTATAAATTTGATTTGAAAATCAAAGCTGGATAACAAAGCCTACCATCTAGCAAATATTTGTTTAGAAATTAGGATTCTTACATGCTTTTGTAAAAAAATTTTTGGCTGCTTTGGAGTCTACTCATAGTAAAAACTCTTTATTTATTAAATCTTCTTGAAATTTGGTGATATATAGCACTACAGCCAGAATTTCCTTTTTAAGGGTACTGTAATTTTTCTAAGCATTATTTCAGATTTCTAAAGTGAATCTTACTAATTGTTCAAGGTTTTATAGGGAGATTTTTTTAAGGATGCCTCCATATCCTATGTCTGAGCTATCAATTTCTATTATCATGATGCCTCTGG
The DNA here is from genome assembly GCA_035772735.1 of Datura wrightii. Taxonomy (NCBI): domain Eukaryota; kingdom Viridiplantae; phylum Streptophyta; class Magnoliopsida; order Solanales; family Solanaceae; genus Datura; species Datura wrightii. The sequence continues at coordinate 13,861,182 of JASDFA010000002.1, forward strand.
ATGTGGTATTCCTAGACATGGAAGTTTTTGAACTATTGATTTTATTTTTGAACTGTCACTATTTGCTCTAATCCCCATGGGACTAGATCCTTCTTAAGATGCTGATAAAGATTCTTACAAACTTGTCTAATATTTGAAATAAAAACTACAACATAATTGAGACTTCCTAAAAATCTCTGGAGTTGAGTTTTAAAATTAATTCATCTAGAAATTTAGATGAGAACTCTATGGCTCTACAAATGGGTTTATAGGTTCCTATATATAAGTCATGACCAAGGAATCTAATAGCAGTCTGGAATAACTTAATCTTTTTAGCGCTTACTACTAATCCATTTTGTTTAACAACCTTTAAAAAGGTTTAGATATGTTTGAAGTGTTGGTCAATATCTTCTGAGTAAATTAAACCGCCATCTATATAAACTATAGAAATATGACTATATGGATTAAATATGTTGTTTGTCATATTTTGAAATTCAGATGATGCATTTTTTTATCTGAATAGCATTATATTCCATTTGTGTCCAAAAGGTACATTAAAAGAGTTTTTATATTTATCCTTTTTCCGCTATTTGTATTTTCCAAATCCTGATTTCATATTGAACTTACTATAAATGTTATCTTTATAAGTCCTTTTAAGAAGATCTTTTTTATTAGATATTGGGTACCTAATCCATTTTAAAACTTTGTTAAGGTGCTTATAATTAATGACTAGCTTTGGGGCCCCTCTTTCTTTTTCTGCACTATTGTTGACATAGAATGTGGAACAACTCCATGATGACTTCAAAGGTCTAACAATTTTTTTATCCAGTAAATTATTGATTTTCTTTTTAAAATATTTCATTAAATCTTGATTCATTTGAATGGGTCTTTCCCTAGTACGGATAATCTTTTCGTTGAATCCCTCAATATATGATAATTCAATAATATGGCGTTTCCTATCCCAAAAAACATTAGAAAATTCTGAACAGACTTCTTATTCTATTACTTCTTGTAGGCTTTTAATTTTTTCTTCTACCTTCGGATGTTTTTAAGGGGATTCAATCCATTTTAATTTTATTTTATTTTTTAAATAGTTTATTTGTTGGGAAAGTAGATTTATTCTAAAGATAGTTTTTCTTTTATAAATTCACTTTCTTCTTTTGACATATTTAGGTAGAGAAATATGATCTCTTTTCCTCGAGCAGTGGTGTGGATGCCGTCTAAATTAGTGACTTATGATTTTTTTTGTGTCTTAAAGGGGTGCCTAATATTATTTCTTCATTTATATCTTTAGTTATTACAAAATCATTAATAAAGTAGATTCCATTATTGTAAATGTATGCCTTATGAGTTTATAATTTATTTTGGGCCTTTCTCCTATTGTGGAGAATAACCGCATTGTACTCTTTTCAAGGTACACTTGGTAGGGATTATTCCTTCTGTAATGCAGTTTTGGTCTATACCTATATCTAATAATACAATTTTTGTGAATATTATAATTTTTATTTAGAACTAATGTGATAGGTATATGCCAGCTCTGGGCTTTAACTATTGAAATAATTTTTACTCCTGATTTAAATGTTAAAGGGCTTTCTAGAGACTCAATTTTTTCTCCTTCCCTTTCTAATGTTGTTGTTTCTCCTTGTACGGATTGATATAATTCAAATCCTCGCATAGATTTTAGTTCATTTAATAGTTTATTAGTAACGGCTTCTGTTTCTAGCTTGTTAAGTCTTTGCTTAACATTCTTTAACTTCATTTTTAATATGTAATAATTGAGGTTGAAGATCTTGTACTATTGTATTAGACTTTTGTTCTTTAAATTTATTTAGTATGTTTTCCATATTAAAAGGCTCAACTGTTTCTTTGTCATGTTGTTGATTAAGAATTATATTTCTTAATTCTATTAAATATTTTATTTTAAGATATTTATCTTGAAATATGATCAATCATATCAAATAAGATCTCCTTGTTATTATGGGTAATCACATTTATTGAGTGGCTATCACAGGTGCAGATTGTTCCTGTGCTTCCACAATGATCAGTTGAGTCACTACTATTAGAACTATATGCAATATTAAGCTAGTGTTCATCACTGAAACTTTCTTCAAAGAAAGAATTATTCTCATTTTCATCAAGAATAGAATATAATCTATTTTCTATTTTTGGCTCAAGTTCTAACATATTAATCATATCTTTCTTTTTATTAGAGACCCGATAATCCTTAGCCCTGTGGTCAAATTTTTTACAGTTCCAATACTTATCAGTATTTTCTTTAAAGCCACCTTTGTTGACTTCTCGTTTAGGCCTTTTAAATCTTTTTCTATAGTAATGGGGTTTTTTATATTTATTCTTATAGTGTTTGTATCTTGTTTTAATTTTCTTGGATGCTTCTTTTGAAGGGGCAGACAACTTGATGTATCCAAAGTCTTGATAAAAGCTTCCTATTTCTTTTTTGGATATTTTTTCCTTTTTAAGTTGATTTTTAAGTTTCATATCTATACATAATTCAAGTCCTGTGACATTTATAAAACTTATAAGGTCACCATAGGTTAACTAACTATAAGGAATTTTTCCATCAAATCTATCTTTTAGTTTTATCCTAGCCATTTCAGCAAAAAATGTTGGTAAACCACTTATGAATTTTTCTTTCCAATAATCATGAATACAGTTTCTCTGACCATAACCTTGTTGAGAAAAACATCCTTATATCATCTAAAATGGTCATGACCCAGGTAGCCGTAACTAGCCCCTACACTAAACACCCGGTAGGCAAACCAGTGAAACCCAATAACAATCCCTAAATAACCCCAAAACAAGTCATTCATGAAGAAAACAACTGTCATAATCTTTAGAATAAACTTTTAACCTATATACTGCGCGAACCAAAAACTAAAAAGACCAATTCCTAAAACCTGATTGACATTGCACCAAACGTGTTTTTTTTTTGCAATACTAAGAAAACTAACAACTTAAAGAAAAAAGGAACCTTCAAATGTCTGAAAAGCAAAGACATCTGCAACATGAGAGTGAACTGCAACCTCATCTACTCACATTCTCAATTTTGAAACTTCTGCTCTACAGGTGAGGACGTGAAGAACTACCTGACTCAAACTTTGCATTCAGGAAAGAAGTGTAGGGGTAGGGTCAGTACATAACACAACACTGGTAGGCATCATCGGCCGACCCTAAATAATAACACGTATACTGAGTAATAATAATATACGACCAGTCTACAACATTTAGGGAAGTATAGCACAAATTCAGGCACACTAGTTCTACATAGGGGACAGCCGGCCTGCTCACTGGATTGGGCCGTTTTCACTGCAGTGATCACTTGACCGCGACAGTGGTCTCGCTGCAGCGGAAATAGTTCAACTGTAGTGGTGTTGCTTAGATAGTAGCTCGACATAGCTGCACTCTTCTCAATTTATCATTGAACAGTTCAACAATTCGTCAATCCAGCAGTTTAGCATTTCACATACTCTATAAATCCACTAGACCCATATAATTAAAAACAACAATCATATCAGCTATTAAGATCTACAAGTCCACAGTTAATCATGACAACAACTACTCAACATTTACACACGGTGACAAAGTCATACTTAGAACTAAAGACATGTTCTTCGTTATTATCTCACATCATATCAACGATGCTTTACACATTTTCTTAGCATGTTCCTCAATCAACCTTATGAATATAAATGGAATTACAAAACAAACACACAAAAATGACAAAACCAAGGGTAACATGACGGGAACATGCCTCCACCATCTCCCCCTAACACTTAACCACACGAATCATGTACATACATGCCAGGGTTCTTATTTCTGCCCATCTGATCATGACCTGTAGGGGACTCTAGAAATTCATGTACTGTATCGGCGTGGCACCCCCTCCCACTCATATGCTTGTTCGGATTCTCCCATCGGACACGAGCTACTCAATAATAATATTCACTAGCCCAAATGCTCCCTTGGGGCTCGAGCCTATCAATAATAATATTTGCTCATCAAGATGCTCCCCTAGGGATCAAGCCTCTCAATTCAGGATATAATCACTATCCTATACATTCTCAATTTTTGTAAAACAACAAGTATGCAAGTCGTACACATTCATGCATACACTAATTTCCGACTCTCCGTTCACATGATCAATTCATGGTAAGAAGTTCCCTTCACAATTTCACATAAATTTAACAACATATTAATCATTATTTTCTATAAACACGGTAATCATACTCATTCACAAGAAAAACTCACAACAAGGGATGTTTGAAGACCAATCAAATAAGATTATCACCTAAGCATACAAGTCACTAAGCAGGGTCTAACCCTCCAACCATAACCTACCTCAATTAATTGAAGTTACTGACTTTACTACTCTGCAGGAGCGTTGCCCTTCCTCGATGCTTCGGATCATTCAAATACTACACATATATAGTAATTAGTTAATCACTCCTCAAGATAGGGCCTAATTAGATCAAACCCTTCTCTTTTTAGAGCTTTAGCAGGAAACCCTTCCCTTCTACCTAACTCTAGGTCCCCATCTTGTAAAGTTGTTGTCATGACTCGAACGGAGGCCTGGATCACAACACGATACAAGGATCCTTGAGAGACCCCAAGTCGACCCATGGCATAAGCATACATGTAACTCGATCAATGAAACTAATAAATCAACAAGATAATCATAGCAGAAGTCTAAATCATCCATAACATCAAAATACACCATCTAAAGCTGAATACAATCATATGTCTAAAAAACCTCTAAACATGACGAGTTGATGGGACAAGACCCTAACTAACTCAACAAAACTGAAACTGAAATACATATAGGAAATCTGAATAGTCTTATCCTCAGGAGATGAGGACTTACCAATAATGTACGATGCGATCTTAGAAGACTGACTATGAGTGGGGCTGAACCTGAGAGTCGAGTCCTGTATCATGAAACAATACAACAAAGAGTATGCGGTCAGTACATGGAATATACAGAGTATGCAGGGTAAGTAAAACCGCTTAAGTATGTAAAATCATTTAAAGATAATGCATAATGTAAAACATAAACATTAATAAACTGAGAGTAGGGATTGCATGCATTCTTTCTGAAATCATGATCTCATCATAACATAACATATCATCATAACATTTCATAACATAATCAATTGACTCAAATATGAAATCTGGTATTTATAAGTAAAGCTGAACATTGAGTCAAACCTTCTTTAGAACATACTTACATATGTAAACCTCATGAGTAATAAACATGCATAACTGAAATCATGAGGAATAATGAGAGACTCGTATTTTAACCTACATACCACGATAGAGCTTATGTGGTCCCAACTTTCACATTCAAGTGGGTAGAGCAGTCCAAAGCCTTTCCAGGGCTAGGGACAATACCATGATGTCGATATCAAGATCATGAGAGAATAGGGCCGCGAATAGCTCAAAAGGGAGGTCTCGAAGTAATATATAAGTATAAACCTAAGTTGGCACGTAGTTCTGAGGCATAGGGTAATCGACCCTTAGCCTGCTCGGTGTTAGACACTACTCCCAAAAATATGCATATGTTGTACATTGTCATTCAATGAATCTCAACATCGTCTATTGACAAAGCTCAATAATCAAGTACATCTCAAAGCTAAAATCATGCATATGAGAAGCTTTAAATGAAACATACCACAAGCTGAAAAATAATTGAGAGTCTTCACTCGAAAACAATGTGGTAAGCTATGCATATGGAAAGCTTTAACTCAAAACATACCAGAAACTAAAAATATAACTGGGATTCTTTGCTCCAAAACTATGTGGTAAGCTTAATTTGGGAAATCATCAACCATACTTAAACATGTGGGCAGTGCCCAAAGCTTTATCATACTTTGAAATACTCAATTCATATAAAAAATATGATTATAAACATGGGTAGCTTGAAAACATGTTTTTCATCATAATATCTCATCATCATCATGCATTCATCACAAATCTCATCTTTCATGAATTTCTCATCAATCGGCTTTTTAATTCATAAAGCTAGAAATATGATTTTTAATTGAAAACATTCTAAAACTCGCCCATGCTTCATAATTCAATGGTAGAAACATAATTAAATCTTACCATTGTAAATAATTAGGAACTTCATGCATTGGGTTAAAACCCCATAGATTAGACATAGAACATTCATGATTTAGAGAGAGATTGGGCATGGGTGTGAAAGAAATCACCCATTCATAACCCTACATACCTGTTGGTAGCTGATTCTTACACTTCTTAGAATGCCCAATAGGAAATTGAAGAGAAATTGATTAATGCTAGGCTTGATCACCCTCTCTATTCTTCTACCTTGCAAGAATAAATGAATAAGTCCTAAAATGAACTTAACCCCTTTAAAATCCACTATTCATAACTCAAAACGGCGTAGTTTAGGCCTTAGAAGCTTAGGAATTACGAAATATCGCTTGCTAAATTCAGAGAAAATAACTGTCAGGTGGTCCCAACAAGGGACCTAACGATTCATCGTCAAGGATCACGACTCGTGGCTTAGCTCGTGAAGTACACTGCAGCTCAATCTGATGCTCTCATGATGGAGGATTTAACAACTCGTGACCTGGTGACCACGACTCATGATCACCATCCATGATGTTCACTGCCTTGACCTCAGATATATTTTTCCCTGCTTGGTCACGATTCACCCCAAGAATCGTGGAGACTGACCACAACTCGTAGGGTCCTCCCGTCAAGTACACTGACTCTATCCCTTCTCTTTTCTTACTTACCCACCCCACAACTGACCTAACGACTCGTGGGGGCCTTACCATGCATCGTGGTCATGCCCGTAGGGGTCTCATTTCTCAAATTTCAAATTCATTCTTTGGGCCTCCCCACGAGTCACATCACAACTCATGGGCTCCTCCCACGGGTCTCCTCACGACTTGTTCTGTGTCTGGTACCAGATTTTGAGTATTTCTCCATTTCAACTCCCAGGTCTAATCATTGGGCTTTCGGGGTATAACAATATCTCCCCTTTGGAAACATTTGTCCTCGAATGTTGGAAAACACATAGAAAAGAAGAGAGATGCAATTATCATATTCAAATACTAATCGTTTAAGCCGAAAACTGATGGAATGACCATGTCCGATTCAAACTACATAGATGAACTGAATTCACGAATCATACATACATCCATATACATAAAACAAACTTGGGCATATGAACTGAAAATGAAAAATAGATTGAGTTTTTAGGTCAAAACTGCTACCTCAAGCTCGAACTGAGCCGGTAGAGAATAAATGTGGGTACCTAGCCATCATATCCGCTTCGGCTTCCCACATAGCTCCTTCAACATGCTAATTCCTCCACAACACTTTAACTGAAGCTACTTACTTCTTCCTTAGCCTTCGAACCTGACGATCCAATATTTTTACCGGAACCTCCTCATAACTGAGGCTATCTTTTACACCAACACTGTCCACCAGGACAACTATAGATGGATCACCCAAACACTTTTTCAAGAGCGACGCATGGAAAACAGGATGCACAGAAGCTAATTCTGAGGACAACTCCAACTCATAGGCCACCTTACCATCACGTCTCACGATATGGTGTGGACCGACATAGCGGGGACTAAGTTTCCCCTTCTTTATGAAACTCATCACTCCCTTCATGGAATACACCTTCAGAAATACCCGATCGTCGACCTCAAATTCTAATTCTCTCCTTCTCACGTCGGCATAGGACTTTTGGCGACTCTGGGCAGTTTTCAACCTTTCCCTTATCAACTGAACCTTCTCCATAGCCTCGTGAACCGTCCTATCATCACCGCTTCACCAAACTCAAACCATCCGATGGGCGACGTACACCTCCACCCACAGAGAGCCTCGAAAAATGCCATCTGGATACTGGAATGATAGCTACTATTTGTATGAAAACTCGATAAGTGACAAATTCTCATCCAGCTACCTCTGAAGTCAATCACACATGCTCTCAACATGTCCTCGAGGGTTTGAATTGTCCATTCCGCTTGATCATCCGTTTGCTGGTGAAATGTTGTGCTAAGCTTAACCTGTGTACCAAGCCCTTTTTGAAATGACCTCCAAAATTGAGAGGTAAATTGAGTACCTCTGACTGAAATAATGGATAAGCGAACTCCATACAATCAAACTAGCTCTCAGATCTATAGTTTGTCATAATCCTCCATCGAATACGTGGTTTTGACCGGTAGAAAATGAGCAGCCTTAGTCAACCTATCCACCACCACCCAAATGGAGTCATATTGCTGGAGAGTTCAAGGTAAACCTGTGATGAAATCCGTATTAATTACTTCCCATTTCCAAGTAGGAATGCTGATATCCTAAAGTACACCTCCCGATCTCTGGTTCTCAACCTTTACTTGCTGACAGTTTGGGCACTTAGCTATGAATTCTGCAATATCCTTCTTCATGTCGTTCCACCAATAGATTTCCCTAAGTCACAGTACATCTTGGTGGCACCTGGATAGATAGAATATATGGATCCATGAGCCTCATGCAATATACGGCTCCTCGAATCATCAAAATCCGGAACACATAGGTGACCTTGGTACCGAAGCACTCCATCTCCCCCTTTGGAGAAAACCTGTACCTTTTGACTTTAAACGACTTCCTTCAACTTCACAAAATTGGGTCCTCATCTTGTCTATCTTTCACATCAGTCACCAACGACTTTGATCCGTTTTGGACAGCAACACCGCCATCGATTGAATCAACCAACCTAACTCCCAACCTTGCGAGTCGATGCACATCTTTCACCAGATCCTTCTTCCCTTCGTCTACATGAGACACACTCTCCTTAGAGGGTCTACTAAGTGCGTCCTCTACTACATTAGCCTTGCCCGGATGGTATAGCACACTCATCTCGTAGTCCTTGAGTAGCTCCAACAACCGCCTTTGCCGAAGATTGAGATCATTCTACATGAACACATATTGTAAGCTTATGGTCCATAAACACATCCACATGGACCCTGTAAAAGTAATGTCACCATATCTTCAAGGCGAATACCACTGCAGCCAACTCAAGATCAAGGGTCGGGTAATTCTTCTCATGAACTTTTAACTATCTAGAGTCATATGCTATAACCTTCCCCTTCTGCATCAACACACACCCAAGTCCTATTCTTGAAGCATCATAATACACCACGAACCCATCGGTACCCTCGAGTAGGGTCAACAACAGTGCTGAGGTAAGTCGAGCCTTCAACTCTTAGAAGCTCTTCTCACAAGCCTCCGACCATTGGAATTTCACCTTCTTCTGGGTCAATTTGGTCAAAGGTGCTGCAATCAATGAGAAACCTTCAACAAATCTCCAATAATAGCCAGCTAAACCCAAGAAACTCTAAATATCTGAAGGGTTCACCGATCTAGGCCAATTCTTCACCGCCTCTATTTCTTGAGAGTCCACCGTTGTGCCTTCTCTTGATACCACATGGCCCAAAAATGCTACGGAGTTCAACCAAAACTTACACTTGTTGAATTTGGCATATAATTGTAGATCCTTGAGAGTTTTAAGCACTATACTCAAATGAGCGACATGTTCCTCCTCGCTCCGAGAATATATTAGGATGTCGTCAATAAGCATAATCACAAACATATCTAAGTATGGCTTGAACACCCTGTTCATCAGGTCCATAAAAGCTGCAGGAGAATCCATTAGTCCAAAAGACATAAATACAAACTCATAATGACCATACTGAATCCTGAAGGCTGTCTTCGGGATGTCACACTCCCGAACTCTGAGCTGATGATACCCGGATCTAAGATCTATCTTTGAGAAACACTTGCCACCCGGAAGTAGATCGAATAAATCATCAATCCTGGGTAAAGGATACTTGTTCTTGATGGTACTTTATTCAATTACCGATAATCAATACACATGCGAAGAGAACCATCTTTCTTTCGGACAAAGAGAACTAGCCCACCATATGGGGACTTTCTCGGTCTAATGAAACCCTTCTCTAACAGGTCCTTCAATTGCTCTTTCAACTCCTTTAGCTCAGCTAGATCCATTCTATAGGGAGGAATAGATGTAAGCTGCGTGTCGGGAAGAAGGTCAATACCAAAATCAATTTCCCTCTCGGGAGGGATTCCCAGTAAATCATTTAGAAAGTCCTCTAGATCCTTACGTACCACTGGAACTGACTGGATGTTCGGTGTCTCAGACTCGATATCCTTAACCCTAAGTAGATGGTACATACAACATTTAGAAATCATCTTGTTGGCCTTAAGGTAGGAAATGAAACGACCTACAGGCACAACTGAACTACCCTTCCATTCTAAGACTGGCTCACCCAGAAATCTGAACTCTACTGCTTAGGTTCTACAATTAACTGAGGCATAACATGCAAATAGCCAATCCATGTCAAGGATAACATCAAAATCGGTCATTGCGAACTCTATCAAATCTGTTGAGGTGACTTTCTGAAGGATTGAGACCGGGAATCTCGATATACCCGTCTAGCTATAACTGAATCACCTACTGGAATAGAGACTGAGAAGGGTTCTGACAAGACTTCGGGACTGACTCCGAAGCTACTGTCCACATAAGGTGTGACAAAAGACAAGGTAGCCCCCGGATCTAACAAAGCATAAACATCAAGATGGAAAACTCACAACATACCAGTGACTACATTCGGAGAGACCTCCTGCTCCTGGCGAGATGCTAAGGCATAGAATCTGTTCTAGCACTGACCGCCACCTGCACTAGTAGATTCCCCCTGATATGCTGAGCATATGGGTAGGGCTGCAGAATTAGAAGCTGGACCTCGGCCCCCATCATGATGTCGCCTCGTTGCTGGGTAGTCTCTAAGAATGTGTCTGGGCTTCCCACACTAGTAGCAAGCATCTGTACCTGCTAAACACTGACCCGTGTGACCTCGGCCACACCTGTGGCAAGCTGGAACACTAGAATCTACGGGTTTGCTGCTCTGACCCCTAGAGCCTGATGCTCGCCCCCTCTGATCGTGCCTTGGTCTGGATGGCATACTCAATGCTGAAGATGCTTGGGCTGATGATCTCTGGTGGGTCTGCTGTCAGTGCCCACCACCTGACCTCGGCTATGAGAATCTATGGTCATCGATCCTGGTCCCCCTTGGCCTCTCTCTCTCTCTTAGATGTGCCGCCTCTATCTGCTGGGCGTATAAGACTATCTAAGGGAAGTCCATATCCTGAGGGAGCATGGAGGTCCTACAATCCTTGTCCAAATAGCCCGGTACTCCATGAATGAATCTACTCACCGCGCCATCTGATCAACCACTAACTCTGGGGCATACTTCAATAGGCAGGTGAACTCTAGGGCAAACTCCTGCACTGTTATCCTCCCTTGCTTCAGATTTATGAACTCAACTGCCTTCAGCTTTCTCATCTCACGAGGGAAGAACCAATATAATAATGCAACATAGAACTTCTACCAAGTGACAGGGCCTACTCTGATGGCCCTACTACCCTTCCATTGGTGAAACTAGATATGCACGAACCTTTCAACTGATACGAGACCAACTCTGCACACTCCACTCCATCTACCCCCATGATTTGGGTGATCTTAACAATCTCATATAGGAACTCATACGGGTCCTCATCTACTTTTGACTCGAGGAACTCTGGCGGCTTCATTCTCAAGAGGTATCTGACTCAAGCCGCCACTGCATTGCCATTTTGCGGAACATGTGCAACGGCCTACTGATTGACCTGAGTGATCAAGTCCTACACAAGCATCTAAATAGCGGCTTGAAACTCAGAATGGGCAGCTGGCTCTGGTGCCTGGTGCTCCTGAATTGGTGGGGCCTACTGGTGCCCATTTCCATTGCCATCCTCGTGGCCTTCTCCATTTCCATTCCTTCTACCATTCATTCTCCAAGGAGCCATGATTCTGCAATCGAAAATAGTACAAATTAGAAGGATAGGGAAACATTTCATCGCATGACATAGATCATGAAAGAATTGAACATTTCCTAAATGTTTCATAGCCTCTTCATCATAAGTGTGGCGTGCTTCACACCCATGAAAAAGACTCTACTTAATCTTTCTTTCAGACACCTTAGGACACATCAAACCTATAGCTCTGATACCAAGTTTGTCACGACCTGAACGGAGGCCCATATCGCAACACCGGACAAGGAGTCCTGAGAGACCCCAAGTCGACCCATGGCATAACCATACATCTAACTCGATCAATAAATCTAAGAAATCAACAAGATCATAGCGGAAGTCTAAATCAACCCTAACATCAAAATACACCATCTAAAGCTGAACACAACCATATGTCTAAAAAGCCTCTAAACATGATGAGTTGATGGGACAAGACCCCAACTAACTCAACAAAACTGAAACTAAAATACATATAGGAAATCTAAATAGTCTTGTGCTCAGGAGATGAGGAATCACCAACAATGTAACGATGCAATCTCAGAAGACTGACTATGAGTGGGGTTGAACCTGAGAGTCGGGTCCTGTATCATGAAACGATACAACATAGAGTATGCAGTTAGTATGTGGAATGTACCGAGTATGTAGGGTAAGTAAAACTTCTAAAGCAAGTAAAATCACTTAAAGACAATGCATAATGTAAAACATAAATATTAAGAATCTAAGAGTAGGTCTTGCATACATTCTTTCTAAAATCATGATCCCATCATAACGTAACATATCATCATTATATATCATAACATAATTGATTGACTCAAAGCTGAAATCTAGTATTTATAAGTAAAGCTGAACATTAAGTCAAACCTACTTTAGAACATGCTTACATATGTAAATCTCATGCATAATGAATATGCATAACTGAAATCATGAGGAATAATGGGAGACTCATCTTTTAACTGACATACCATGATAGAGTTTACGAGGTCCCAACTATCACACTCAAGTGGGTAGAGCCGTCCAAAGCCTTGCCAGGGCTAGGGACGTTACCATGATATTGATATCAATCTCATGGGCCAATAGGGCCAGGGATAGCTCACAAGGGAGGTGCTGAAGTAATATATAAGTATAAACCTACGTTGGCGAGTAGTTCTAATGCATAGGGTGATCGCCCCTTAGCATTCTTGGTGCTAGACACTACTCCCAAAAATATGCATATGCTCTACATCGTTATTCAACGAAGCTCAACATCGTGTATTGACGAAGCTCAATAATCAAGTACATCTCAAAGCTGAAATCATGCATATGAGAAGCTTTAAATGTAACATACCACAAGCTGGAAATATAAGTGGGAGACTTCGCTCCAAAACCATGTGGTAAGCTTAATTTGGGAAATCATCAACCATACTTAAACATGTGGGCAGTGCCCAAAGCTATATCATACTTTGAAATACTCAATTCATATTGAAAATATGATTATAAACATGGGTAGCTTGAAAACATGCTTTTCATTGTAATATTTCATCATCATCATCATACATTCATCACAAATCTCATCTTTCATGAACTTATCAAAATGGGATTTTTAATTCATAAAGCTAGAAACATGGTTTTTAATTGAAAACATTCTAAAACTCGCCCATGCTTCATAATTCAATGGTAGAAACATAATTAAATCATACCCATGTAAAGAATTAGTAGAAACATAATTAAATCATACCCATGTAAAGAATTAGGAACTTCATTCATTGGGTTAAAACCTCATAGATTAGACATAAAAAATTATGATCTAGAGAGGGATTGGGCATGGGTGTGAAAGAAATCACCCATTCATAACCCTACATACCTGTTGGTAGCTGATTCTTACACTTATTTGAATGCCCAATAGGAAATTTAAAAGAAATTGATGAATGCTAGGCTTGATCACCCTCTCTAGTCTTTCTACCTTGCATGCATAAATGAATAAGGCCTAAAATGAACTTAGCCCCTTTAAAAGTCACTATTCATAACTCAAAACAACATAGTTTAGGCCTTAGAAGCTTAGAAATTACGAAATAACCCTTACTAAATTCGCAGAAAATAACTGTTAGGTGGTCCCAACGAGGGACCTATTGATTCATCATCAAGGATCATGACTCGTGGTTTAGCTCGTGAAGTACACTGCTTCTCAATCTGCCATGCTCATGACGAAAGACTTAACGACTCATGACCTGGTGACCACGACTTGTGGTCACCATTTGTGATGTACACTACCTTGACCTCAGGTATATTTTTCCCTGCTTGGTCACAACTCACCCCACGAATCGTAGGGACTGACCATGACTCGCGGGGTCCTCCCATCAAGTACACTGACCTAACGACTCGTGGAGGCCTGACTATGAGTCGTGGTCATACCCGTGGGGGTCTCATTTCTCAAATTTCAAATTCATTCCCTGAGCCTCCCCCCGAGTCACATCACGACTTGTGGGCTCCTCTCACGGGTCTCCTCGTGACTCGTTCTGTGCCTGGTGCCAGATTTTAAGTTTTTCTCACTTTCGACTCCCGGGTCTGATCTTTGGGCTTATGGTGTATAACACCTGTCAATATTAACAAGAGGAACCTTAGAAAGTAATATTACCCAAAATTCAACAATCATAATCTCCCATTACTCTCCCATCATTCAGCCCTAGTTCATCAACCTAGTGTTCTTTAGTTCAGATTTTCATCATTAATGGATCCCCCCTCAAGTTTCTACAATAAAAAATACCCATTAAAGGGGCTAAGGGATAAGAAAATTACCTTTTCACCACCATTTTCTACTTTGGGGAAGAAATCACTCTCAACATTGCTCTTTCACAATTTGGAAATAATGGGACTTAATCCTAGAAATCCCACTTAAACCCTTTTTCTAATTCTCGTGGTCTTCTACAGTGGTCACATTTCTGCTGCAGCGAACCTGCTACAGCAGCCATAATGTCGTTGCAGGAATTCCAGCAGTTATTCTCTAATATCCCAATGGCGAGACTCCGACCACTACCACGGTCTCGCTGCAATGGCAGTCCCAATGCTGCAGCCGCCCCCAGCAGTAGCTTCCCGAAATCCACAAGTTTCACATTTAGAAAAATTCACAGCACATTCTATTCCTTCCCTAGCCTATTTCCAGTGTTCTAGTCCCTTAACAATCCCATAACGACGTTTGGGTAGTTACAAAAATCATCTAACTTTGGGCAAGATAGGTTAGAGAATATTTCTAAACTCCTATCTTGAAAAAGTTGAGGTTCTCCTATAAAATGTTTGGCTATACTATAAATTAAGGTAATGGTGGCGTCTTCTACGCATAGATTTTCTAAATTTTATCCGTAGATTCAATCTTTGATAAACTACACGATCTAGATATTTGTCTTAAACTTAATTATTTTCTTATGAATGAAATAAGTTGTCTAATGTGTTTCACTTAAGTGAGTAAATGCGGTAAGTAAAGAAGACAATGATTTTAGCGTGGAAAACACCTGTCTCAAAAGATGAAAAACCACGACCTGTACTCCACAAGATTTTCTCTAGCTTCACTCACTCCAAAGAGCCTCTTCAAACAACATATTACAATTCTTGTAACCTAAAGGAATTATAAACTCTAATTCCTACCTGATTACACTCCTTCCTTGAAATGTATTCCCAACCGTCTTACTAGTATACTCTATTTGAAGACAAATTCTCCTTAATCCAGTTTATAGCGCACTAAATTAAGAGTACATCAATTACAACTCAATGACCTATGTCTAGTACAAGATTGCTAACACTAGCCTATCACTTTAATAGAACAAGTTCGCCAATAAAATTCTTCACACTTAGATTGTTGCAAAACCTCATGCTTTTGCAGTATTCTCTTTTCTCTCTTTTTAAGTGCAGGCCTGGCTTTGAGAAGTCACACTTCTATATATACACCACTCTTCAACTTCTTTGCAGCAACTGCCTTTGCCCTCCTTAGAAGTCTACTACAAGTAGGAGTCCTTCTTCAAGTCTATCTCTTGGCTTCCTTTGTGTTTTGATCAACCTCTAACTCTTACAAGTCAGCACATGTTTATTTCACTAAGATTGTGTGATGTGGATTAATCATCTCTTGATTCGTGCAGCTTCTTTATTTGAATATTTACTGCAGTAATGTCAGCTTCTTTAGATAGTGAAAGTTCCACTTCTTTGGAACAACTTAAGTTACATGTTTCATCATTATTTTGTCAATCATCAAAACTACACAGAACCCAACAAATTTCCCCTTTTTGATGATGACAAACCCTCCATCATTGTGCATTCAACTATCATTACCTGTAGATCCAAGATAGTAAATATTTGATTGAAAAAGGTCAATCAGTGGGTTATAAATATTGCATAGTCTATATTCTTCCCCCTTTTGGCATCATTGAAAAGTTGTTTCAACCTATGTTCATGCAAAAGATGAAGTTAAAAAATTTATTGCCACTGGGGCAATCACCATTACAATGAGAGAGAAATCACAATCAACATACTAATGAATTAAATAAGGCAAAATAAGAGTCAGGTCAAACCAAAGAAAGCTTAGCATTCATGTTAAAAGTCCGTTTTAGATCATACCCAAGTGATACTTGATAACGCTCAAACTGCACCTTCTACTAAAGTATGAAGCTAACGTTGTCAATAAAAAACCCAACAAAGAGGTTGTGGTCGAACCCACAGGGGATATGAAAGATCTAGACTAATGTCGATAAGTGAACTTATTGGTCAGTTACTCCAATTGGGGGTTTAAGAAAAATAATAATTAAAAACAATCATTGAGATTGTGATGTAAAATAAAGAGTTAAGACTAACTAGGGTTTATGTTCCCCATGGGTTCATAACTGCTTCAGGTATACACATGTCTTCAATACCAATACTTAGTTGTAGAACTGATAACTAGGGTTCATCCAAATGACTAGTTCGTCCCTATTGGATGGCTATACTCAATCACTGGGTCAGGTCTCATGAGCACCGTTATTAATTTGTTCCAAATTTAACTATCCTGCGACCACAACTCAAGTTAATACAATGATCATCAAGATCAAGGCTTTGTTTTAATTCTTTTTTCCTAATCCCTACCTCTCTAGGCTCAAGCAAGTAAAGAATTCGGGAAATTCCTAATGTTGTACACTATTAAGAAACATTTAAGTATGAAGAGAATACAATACAAGCGTTTTGCTTGGTTTTGAATCACTTTTGTGCAACCCTAGCTCGTTAATCAACCATGGTTCCCACAACCCTAGCTATGGAGGTTTTAGCCTCTCATAGTTGCAAGGTTGTGATATGCGTTCATAATTAAACACATAAATCAATACTTACAATTGTAGATGAGAGAAAAACTTCTTTGATTATACCCGAAATAAATCAAGAACTACTCATAAAGATCTAGAAGAAAGCAAGAAAAGGTGATCACAAGCCAATCAACTCACTTCTATGTTGTCTCAATGTTGTCTAAAGTTCTCTCACATCTTCTCTCCTCCTCTTATGAAAACAAATCATAAAAAGTATTTATACAGATATAAAAATCCTTTTCCTAAGCTAACATGGTAAATTTCCATAATTGGTGCTGCCTGAGCCACGACAAATCCTACGACCTGTAGCAGGATTGTACGGGTCATACTTGCTATCTGTATGTTCCTAGCTTGCTAAGTTTTGGCTAAGTGTTGGGCCTTGGTTTTACTCATGCATTCTTCCTACGAGTTGTACTATTCTTCCGTGTCTTAACTATGAGAATTCTCAATTTTTCTGAAGTTTTTCACGAGTGTGATGGTACGACTCGTACCTTGCCGCCACGACCCGTACTGTCTATCCGTGTAAGGAGTTAGCCTCTTGTGCAATTCTTCTGAATATTTCCATTACTCAATGCTACTGATTGTACCAGCGTTGTACCACTCGTACTGAGAGTCGTAGGATGCACTCTTCACAACTCAGCCATTTGAAACTTTTCATGGTCTTCAGTGCAGTTCAAGCATCATCCTATGGCTTGGATTGAGACTTCTGGCTTTAGCCCATTTTCTGTACTTTCAGGCTATTGATCTTGGGAAAAATGGCATGCCCAAGCGATACTTTATAACTTAGTTTTCGTCTAGTTTATCTACTTATTTATATACATTCTCATGTAATTTTATGTAAATGTGAAGATATATACTAACCAACATGATTAGTTCTTGTTTTTGTAGGTTTAAAATGAATTTGAGGAACTAATCTATGATGGGTGAAGTGGAGAAATAGAATGGGAAGAAAATTACAAAAGTCGGCAAGGAACCATGCCTTGGCAAGGCTGGCCGCGCCAGGCAGCGTGCCACGCTGTGTGTGTGCCGCGCCCAGCGCCGTGCCACACCAATGCCAGGCGCGAGAGCAGCAAGAAAGCCACCTGCGCGCCACCGCCGCGCCACGCCAGTCAATTTGCGCGACAGTGGCCATGTCACGCGGGCCATCACGCTGCACAGGCAGTATGCCACGCCGGCCATCACAGCAAGCTTCAGCCGAATGTCATTTTTTGGTGCTTTCTAGTATGCTTTCGCGATACCTCCGTGTCACAGAGGTAATTTAGCGCGTTCACCTCTGTGCCACAGATCTATTGCATGCCGGGCATAATTTTGTATATTTCCCATTTACTATAAATTAAACCCTTAGCTCCTAAAAACATTGGGTCACGATTTATTTCTGAAAAACTGCCAAGGAGTGAAGGGAGAAGTGGGAGAACTCACCTAGGGTTCTTAAATTTCATCTTCTCTTCTACTGATTCTTGTAAGTATGTTACTTTAATTATGTTTTCTTGTAATTATACGAACTCGAGTAGCTAGAACCCTTCCTCTAGGGTTGAAACCACATGGTATGATTGTGAATACATGATTTTGTTTCGTCTTTAAGTTATTAATTGTTGTTTTGTCTTACATTCTTAATTATGGTTGTTTTTATGATTGATCACCATAAAAACACACACGTTACACCTAGGTAAAAGCTTGAGAAAGTATACCTAGGAAAGAACAAAGAATGTAGGGAGTAAGTTTGTGTCTTACGACATAATTCGGGGTTAGGATAAGAAATTATACCTAATTTTCCTTGCTTGGTTACTAAAACGGGATGAGCTAGACACCAACTTAGAATTATCACATCACCACTCGTAGAAGTAGTTGTGAAGCTAAGTTCGGTTAAATGATTAGAGGTACGAAAGTCCCTAATCAAGAGCATAAACCCCGCAAACCACATCCACGTAATTGAATTGCCCATGAACTAGAATGTCACATCCCCACTCAACGATGTAGTTGTGAGGCTAGTTTGTCGTGTTTAGAGGCTTGAAAGACCATGAATATGCAATTGTAATTATGTGATATGAAAATTGATTATTCCATACTTAAACCATGACAAAGCATAATATCACATGATTATCTGGCTTTAGCTCTAGTTGCTCCTTGAATGATTTTAGAGTATTTCGATGACCACCCCTAGACTTAGTTAAACTTTATCGAAAAAGTCTAAATCTACACTTGTGAAAGTTAATATCACACTTGAACTTGATAATTAGCTGAATTGGTCCAGTCCCTGTGGGTTCGACATCCGGCTCTTAAAAAGGACCACTGTATTACTTGTAAGACCACGTACACTTGCGTGTGCGTTCGGGCAGACGTCAACAAGTTTTTTAGTGTTGTTGTTGTGCAGTCTCAACAAGTTTTTGGCGCTGTTGTCGAGGACTCGACGAAGTTTAGTAAATTTATCTGTTTTTTTGTGATTTTTATATTTCCTAAGTGTTGAGAAATCTTGTCTTAGTCTGACTTATTGCAGGTGACAGGTTGTCTAGCCGAGCTGGCTAGGAATATCAACAGCAGCAGTATCAGCAAAATAGGCAGAATGATGGCCAATTGAGCAGCAACATTGAGGAAACATTGCAGAAAATCATGGAGACCCAGACTCAATTAGCAGAAAATCAGGCGAGGACGACATCAGACTTGAAGAATCAGCAATTGGCCACCCGCAATCTAGAGCAGCAGTGGGTCAGATAGCAGCTTCTCAAAACATGAGACCGTAGGGAGGATTACCAAGTGACACAGATCCTAATCCCCACCAGGTCAATGCCATCAGTCTGAGGAGCAACAAACAATTAGCTGATGCAGTGCCAAAAGAGAAAAGAAATGAAGTGCAGACGGTGTTGGTTAGACAAGGACCATCCACTAACAAGGGAGAGAAGAGTGCTTTGCAACAAAATGTACAATCTTCATTGCAGCCAGCACAAAGACCACCACCACCATTTCCGCAGATATTTAGAAAGAGCAAGGAGGAGGAATGCTTCAAAAAGTTCTTTGAGATTTTCAAAGAACTTCACATAAATTTGCCTCTTATTGATGTTTTGCAAGGAATGCCCAAGTATGCTAAATACTTGAAGGATGTGATGGCGAACAAAGTCATATTGGTGGATGTACAGATAGTAGCACTAACGGATGAGTGCAGTCATAGGGTATTGAGCAAAATTCCGAAGAAGCTCAAAGACCCAGGGAGTTTTACCCTCCCCATACAAATTGGTAAAGCTTAGGTGATACAAGCTTTATGGTGATCTAGGGGCAGCAGTTAACCTAATTCCCTATCTTTATTTAACACCCAGGGGTTGGAAAAACCGCAGCCAACAAGGTTGATGCTGTAGCTGGCGGATAAGTCGCTAGTGGCACCGGATGGAATCATAGAGGACCTTCTCATCAAAGTGGGTAAGTTTATTATACCTGCTGATTTTATTATCTTAGATTTTCATGTTGATGACCAGGTACCCTTAATCTTGGGACAGCCATTCTTGGCCACCGGAGGAGCGGTAATTGACTTAAGAGAAAGGACCCTGAAAATGAGGGTCGAGGATGAAGAAGAACTCTTCCGAGTATACCAAGAAATGAACCCACCCACACACTACAGAGACCGTTGTAAGGTTAGTGTATTGTCATAGGATAAGTGTGGGGTGGTTGATTCCACAGGTCCACGGCCAAAAGCAATGATAAGTGTTCAGCCCGAGTCTGATAAAGGGCTTCAGTTTGATAAGAAGTTGGAGCAAGAGAGGAACAGAATGGAGGCTGTTTCCTCTAAAAATCAAAAGAAAAGAAGATGGTTCTTGAAAGGGAACCCAGGTATGAGGATGTCCTGAAAAGGATAGTCCATGTCGTGCCGCGACGTAAATTAAGGCGCTGCTTGGGAGGCAACCCAAGGGTATCACAGGTACAATTTGTGATTTTTGTTTATGTGATTTTGGTTATTTTCAACTTGTGTTGTTTTTGGTGGAAAGTTAGGCACAAATAGAAGGGAAGTTTGAGTACCCGTGGAGGAGGAAGCTAACAAGCATGGAAGAGAAAAAGTGTGGGGTCGAATACCCACTGGTGCAAAAATGAAGAAAAACGTGATGTTAGCTAGGCATAGAGGCCAGGGAGTATTTCTTACCCTTTTGAATTTTAAGTAGATGCTTTGGGGACATAGCATGATTCAAGTGTGGGATGAGAGAAATTTCAAAAATTTTGTGCTTAATGATTTATGTGAATGTAGTGCTTGATACATATTAAAAAAAAATTTGAATTAAGCATGACTTCACCACCCGTTGGTTTTTCTTTTCGGTTCTTTTCCGATGGGGGGGTCTTTGAACCGAATAATAAAATTATTTTCTTTGTATGTATATAATTTTTTTAGCCATAGTTAGAGACTATTTCCGATGATGGATGGATGACGACCGTTTTGAGGAATATTAGTCAATAGATTTGGGTTTTTGAACCCGTAGCTAATTGATGGATTGATGTTCTTGTTACGTGCTATACATGATTGTAAGATACAAGTGTGGTTAGTGTTGAAGCATATAAGAAGTGTATAACTTTGTTTGAGACACTTAGGCTCTTGAATTTTACTCGATGTGATTGAAGCTTAATTCTGAATTCTTGTGATTAGCTAAGTAAGAGTCTGTTGAATGTGTCTTGAATTAAGCATGTGCTGTGAGTGTAAGTTTTTCGAATATTCCATGCTATTGTGGAATGTCCAGAACTTGCCTGGTGTGTATATAAAATGAAATGAAAGATGTGGACTGTAGGAGATGATTTAGGCATTTCTTTGAATGAACCTAATTTTTATTCCTCACTTTACCTACCTTGAATGTTGAATCCTAGTAAGCCACATTGAGCCTTAAGCCTATTCTTTGATAGCTACAACATAAGCTTAATCCTTTTTCTTTCATTAGCATTGAATTTGATCCAAAACTCCGAAGCACTTAAGGGAAAAATCCGAAAGAGTGAAGGAGTGAGAAGCATGAAAAAGAAGGAAAAGTAGCAGTTGTAAGAGTTGAGAAAAGGTCAAAGGTGCACTTGTTGAAAATGCTCTATTAGTGGTAGGGAGTAAGAAATAAATGAATGAAAAAATTGCTTAAGTACCCCTTACTAATAAGCTGAATGTGCTTAAAGAAATTGGAACAAGAAGAGAAAATTCAAGAGTGAAAAGAATAAGGAGGAAGTAAGAAAAGAGATGTCCTTAATGAAGGTTGAAGTTATTAAAAGCGCTTGGGGAAGATAGCCACCGTTATTATCCATAATATTACCTACCCATCCCTTGGCTTACATTAAAACCAATTAAGTCCTATTTGATCTTACGTTCATACATCATTAAATTAGTGCAGTAAAACACTAAGGGCAAGCTTATGGTTCACTACATGATGCACGTGAAATCTTTGAGAGAGCGAGCGTAATTTTATTCCTATACCCATACTTGTTGTGATTTGAAAATTTGTGAGTAAAAATGGGTAACTCTCTTGTTGTGAGGGCACATGTTTAATGAGAGATAACATTCATGTCGGATTTGTTGATCAGTTGATTTGCCTGATTTGCTAAAATTGAGAGTCGATTCTTGAGATTAGGAAGTCTTAACGTAGTTGTATATCATTTCAATGATTAGATCGTGCATGCTCTATTTGTAACTTGCTATCTTAAATTATCATTATAGTCGTAGTTTGAATTATCTTGCTAAATTAGTTATGTGCGAGTCTTCATTTACATGAGATGTAAAAGGGTTGTTCGAGGACGAACAAGGCTTTAAGTGTGGGGTAGGTGATCTTGGGCAAAATGGCATGCCCAAGTGATACTTTATAACTTAGTTTTCGTCTTGTTTATCTACTTATTTGTATACATTCTCATGTAACTTTATGTAAATGTGAAGATATATAGTAAACAACATGATTAGTTCTTGTTTTTGTAGGTTTAAATTGAATTTGAGGAACTAATCTATGATGGGTGAAGTGGAGAAATGGAATGGGAAGCAAATTACAAAAGTTGGCAAGGAACCATGCCTTGGAAAACTGGCCGCGCCAGGCAGCGTGCCACACTGTGCATGTGCCGCGCCCAGCGCCGTGCCACGCCAATGCCAGGCATGAGAAGAAGGCAGCAAGCAGGTCACCTGCGCGCCAGTGCCGTGCCACACTAGGCAATCTACGCGACAGTGGCCGTGTCACGCAGGCCATCGCACTGCACAGGCAGCGTGCCATGCCGGCCATCGTGGAAAGCTTCAGCCGAATGTCATTTTTTGGTGCTTTCCAGTGTGCTTTCGCGATACCTCCGTGTCACGGAGGTAAATTAGCATGTTCACCTCCGTGCCACGGAGCTATTCCATGTCGGGCATAATTTTGTATATTTCTCATTTACTATAAACTAAACCCTTAGCTCCTCAAAGCATTGGGTCACGATTTATTTCTGAAAAACTGCCAAGGAGTGAAGGGAGAAGTGGGAGAACTCACCTAGAGGTCTAAAACTTCATCTTCTCTTCTACCAATTCTTGTAAGTATGTTACTTTAATTATGTTTTCTTGTAATTATACGAACTTGAGTGGATAGAACCCTTCCTCTAGGGTTTAAACCACATGGTATGATTGTGAATACATGATTTTGTTTTGGTTTTAAGTTATTAATTATTGTTTTGTCTTACATTCTTAATTATGGTTGTTTTTATGATTGATCACCATGAAAACACACACGTTACACCAAGGTAAAAGCTTGAGAAAGTAAACCTAGGAAAGAACAAAGAATGTAGGGAGCAAGTTTGTATCTTACGATATAATTCGCGGTTAGGATAAGAAATTATACCTAATTTTCCTTGCTTGGTTACTAAAACGGGATGAGCTAGACACCAACTTAGAATTATCACATCACCACTCATAGAAGTAGTTGTGAAGCTAAGTTCGGTTAAATGATTAGAGGTACGAAAGTACCTAATAAAGAGCATAAACCCCGCAAACCACATCCACGTATTGAATTTCCCATGAACTAGAATGTCACATCCCCGCTCAATGATGTAGTTGTGAGGCTAGTTTGTCGTGTTTAGAGGCTTGAAAGACCATGAATATGCAATTGTAATTATGTGAGACGACAATTGATAATTCCATACTTAAACCATGACAAAGCCTAATATCGCATGATTATCTGGCTTTAGCTCTAGTTGCTCCTTGAATGATTTCAGAGTATTTCGATGACCACCCCTAGACTTAATTAAACTTTATCAAAAAAGTCTAAATCAACACTTGTGAACGTTAATATCACACTTGAAATTGATAATTAGATGAATTGGTCCAGTCCCTGTGGGTTCGACATCCGACTCTTAAAAAGGGCCACTGTATTATTTGTAAGACCACGTACACTTGCGTGTGCGCTCGGGCAGACGTCAACAAGTTTTTTGGCACCGCTGCTGCACAGTCTCAACAGCTATCTTTTGCACATACTTGCTCCATCACCTATTTGTCCTATAACCAAAGAAAAAGTGCCTTATATCCATATAAACACACCTAAGTCCATGCTATTTTCTTAGTTTTGAGCATCGAAAGCATTGTAAACTCACAGCACATCAACACCCTCAACTTAAGACTTTTGCATGTCCTCAAGCAAAGAAAAAAAAAACTAAACACGACGCTCAACTAGAAATTAAATCTAGTATACTACAACCAATACCAAACAAAACTTGCACTATACTTTCAACAACTTTTGACCCTCTTTCAATGAACCAATATCAGCTAATGTACTAAAAGCAACATCAAAACATGCTAAGCAGGGACCAAGACATGTCACGCCTGGAGTCTACACCCTGGACATAACATGGTAGTTGAAGCCACAAGTGACCCCAAGTCAACCCCTGGTCTATCATTCACTAGCATTCTGAGTATATATGCACAGTGAAACTTTGAAATAATATCATAAAACATTTATGAAAGACAAGTCTGAAAACATAAAGTTTGAAACATTTAAATAGTACTGATAAATTCAAAAGAAAATCATGTTTGTCTGAAAGCCATCTAACTTAGGAGTTTCTGGTACAAGCCCCCAGCTAACACTAAGTCTAACTGAAACTAATAATGACTGAAAGAAAGAAATGATGCCCTCGGATGATGAGGACTCACACTTCAACTGCTGAGGTGGAGAATCTAACTGCGGAGGCTAGCGGTGCTGAGTCTGAGAACCTGCACCTTTATCATGAAATGATACAACATAAAAGTATGCGTCAGTAATTCGAATGTACTAAGTAAGTGAGAGAAACATAAATAATATGATAGGCCTAGTAACTGAAATGATATGACATGAAATAACCAACTGATATGTTGAAAACTGATATAACTGGTGTAAAACTAAGTCTAATATACTAAGTCTAAATGACCCCAACTGATGGTCATAAACATGTCCTAAGTCTAATATACTGAGTCTAAAATACATCACTGAAATGATCTGGACTGAAGAACCTGAGAGTAAGCAGTTCCTACTAGTGGGAGAGTCTCTAACCGATATATAACCACGTGAGCGAGACATGGAGTCCAATGTATACACCCCACCGTTAGGACCCGATTTACCTTTCCAGCGTATAAAGGCATGAACTGGGTGATCACAAAAGTCTGGGGCCATTCAGTCTAATAATCTGTAACTGTAACCTACTCTGGCAACGTAGTTCTGGGAACCTGGGTGCGCTGGAACCCTGGTCCGCTCAATGCTAAGTTCTACTCCCACTGGAAAAACCTATACTAAACTACTAGGCTGATAGTTCGAAACTGGGGTCCAAGACTAGTTAGGGACATATAACTGTAGGTTCCCTAAAAGTCTTATCGAACTAGATTTTGAAATTTGATTCTAGAATGTTCAGAGCTTCTTATCTAGAAGTGTCGTAACCGTCTAAGAACAAACTAAAATCTGAACTGGGGTCCTGGGGAAAGTCAGAGCACATATCTGAAATGTCATGACTGTGTAGTGGACCAATAACTGAATTCTGATTCTGATATCAAGGAGGTACTACTGGCACCTCGAGAAATTCTATAGTCAAACTGATCAGCTGACATTATTCTGGTCAACCCGAAAGTTGTTAAAATCTAATTGAGAGTAGACTGACGTTTCTAACTAACACTGAATGTTCTAGTACTTTGACTGAAGCTAAACTAACAATTTTGTGAAAAATAAAAAGTATATAGGCTTTTTGACTGAATTTGAATATCATACCAGTAACTGAGTTTTTAACACCTACAAGCATTATAGAAGCCCCAAATTATGAAAGATGCAAGCAATTCTCAAGAATTCAAAGCTTAAGCAGGATTCAAATTTCTGACTTTTTCAAAAGTTAGGGCTGAATTTCTAAATTGATGGAACAAACATAATTTTGATTACAAGCTGGTGGAAATTAGCTACAACGAACATAAATTAGAGTTCCATATGAATTATTCAAGGTATGACAACAATATCGTCACTTTCGATAAACTCAGGGCTAGAACTGATAGTGAACATGGAAAGAGTTTTAGGGGACACAAGGGGAGAACAATCTCCTTTTTGAATTCCCACATACCTGTAGAAGAAAATATGGTGAAAATCTTTGAGAAAAACTGAGAGGATTATCATTTTCCCTAACTCCTGTTCTGTGCTTCCAGAGGAATTCTATGCTCCGTTCTTGAGAATGAGAGAAGGAATATGGGGAGAAACCATTTGTTACCCCTTCTAAGACCTATGAATGAACCCCAAACGATGTAGTTTAGGGGATAGATAGGTGTACTTTACATAAATTAACCCTAGGATTTAAATCTGAAATCTAGCCGACAGGAACCAACAGGCCTCAGAAGGGGTCGTTGGTAGAAATGACGGCCCGTTGAATCTGGTCGTGGTTTCTGGGTTTAGAAACTAGGTTCACAAGCGTGACCCACTGTTAGGTAAAAGGTCCATTGGAAAACAATGGGCGGTTGATACCTCCCATTGTAACTAGTATAAAAACAAGGCATGGGGGAAATGGGTGATAACAACGACTCGTTTGTAGAACCAACCTATATCCCCTTGTGATTCACACTACTGGGTCCAGGAAGCAAACGACGGGTGGTCACAACGGCTCGTTGGAGGCTACCATGGGCCGTTGTTCCCTCTTGTTGTCTCAGGGAAAGGCCTGGTAGATCTTAGAACTTATGATTCCACGGACAATAGGACGGCCCATTGTTAGGATCAACGGGTCGTCCTATGACACGTTGTTTCCTCTGGAAAAATTCTACTGCAATCCCACGACCCATTGCAACGGTCCGTTGGTTCCACCAATGGTCCATTGTGGGGGTCGTCTAAGACAGAAAAATTTCTGGTTTCCTATGGTTTTTCATGTAAGTCTGAATTTGGTTTAGGAAAGTTTTGGGGTGTTACAATATCTCCCCCTTGGCATCATTCATCCTCGAATGAAGACCAAAACTAGGAAAAGAGCTGAGATTTCTAAAATTGAGGCTATGACTAATTTCTGAAGGAGTAACTAACTCAAAACTAACTTAACCGTACTATCTAAGCTGATGCAACTAGAATGCATGCAGAAAATCTAAATAAGGTTGATTAGTATGGGAATGATTAGAGTACTGAGAAGGGATTTAGTACATGATTCTGTAACTGAACTGGAAGAGAACAAGTGAGGGTATCTGGCCATCATGTCTGCTTCTGCTTCCCATGTGGCTCCCTCAACTTGCTGGTTTCTCCATAAGACCTTGACTGATGCTATCTCCTTATTCCTCAGCTTACGAACCTAACGGTCAAGGATCTGACTGGTACCTCCTAATATGTGAGAATATCCTTTATCCCCACACTGTCCAATGCACTACTGAAGTTGGATCACCAATGCACTTTTTCAGTAGTGACACGTGGAAGACTGGGTGCACAACTGCTAACTCTGAAGGTAACTCCAACTCGTAAGCTACCTTACCAATCCACCTCAGAATCCTGTAAGGTCCCACATATCTTGGACTGAGCTTTCCCTTCTTTCCAAACCTCATCACCCCTTTCATGGGTGGAATTTTCAATCATACCCATTTCAATTATACCCAGTCATCAACTACAAACTCCAATTCTCTTCTCCGCACATTAGCATAAGATTTCTGACCGTTCTGAGCTGTTTTGAACCTCTCTCGGATGAGCTGAACTTTCTACATTGCCTCATGTACTGATTTTGACCCTATTAGGGTAGCTTCACCAACTTCAAACTACCCTATAGGAGATCTACACCTTCTACCATGCAATGCTTCAAATAGGGCCATCTGGATGCTGGGATGGTAGCTGTTGTTGTACGCAAACTCGATAAGAGGCAAATGGTCTCCCAATTACCCTTCAATACAATCGCGCACACTCTTAGCATATTTTCTAGGGTCTGAATGGTCCTCTCATCTTGTCAATCGGTCTGCGGGTGAAAGGCTGTGTTGAGCTTGACTTGGGTACCTAGTCCTTTCTTAAAATACTTCCAGAAGTGAGAGGTGAATTGGGTACCTCTTTCTGAGATAATGGATAAGGGCATCCCATAAAGTCTGACTAGCTCTCGAATACAAAGTATAGCATAGTCCTCAGCTGAGTCTGTGGTTTTGACTGGGAGAAAGTGAGCTGACTTAGTCATCCGATCTACTACCACCCAAATTGAGTCATGTTGCTGCCGAGTCCAGGGCAGACCTGTAATGAAGTCCATATTTACTTCTTCCCACTTCAAAGTGGGTGTACTAATATCTTGAGTCATGCCTCCGGGCCTTTGGTGTTCTACCTTGACATGCTGGCAGTTCGGGCACTGTGCTACAAATTCAGCGATATCCTTTTTCATGTCATTCCACCAATAAATATCCCACAGGTCGCGGTACATTTTAGTTGCACCAGGGTGAATAGAGTATCTCGAGTTGTGTGCCTCAGCCAGTATTTGCTGTCTCAACTTACCAACATCCGGTACACACAACCTGCCCTGGTAACGGAGCACCCTATCTTCCCCTTGGGAGAAAGCTTCTATCTCTTTTCGGATGACTTCTTCCTTAAGCTTAAGTAAAATGGGATCCTCATCTTGTCTGGATTTGACTTCAACTACCAAGGATGAATCTGACCCACTTTGCATTACCACACCACCTTCAGCTGAATCCACCAACTGCACCCCTAACCGGGCTAGCCTGTGAACTTCTTTCGCTAGCTTCCTCTTGTCTTCCTCAATGTGAGCCACACTTCCCGTAGACCATCTGCTTAGGGCATCACCCACCACATTAGCCTTACTCGAGTGATACAGCACACTCATGTCATAATCCTTTAGCAACTCCAACCACCATCTTTGACGCAGGTTTAGGTCCTTCTGGCTTAACACATACTGAAGGCTCTTGTGATTTGTGAACACATCCACGTGAGCCCCATATAAGTAGTGTCTCCATATTTTTAATGCAAATACCACCGTTGCTAACTCCAAGTCATGAGTTGGATAATTATTCCAATAGATTTTGAGTTGTCTGGAGTCATAGGCTATCACTTTGCCCTGATGCATAAGAACGCAACCGAGTCTGACTTTGGAGGTGTCACAATAAACAACAAACCCATCTTATCCTTCTGGTAAGGTTAACACTGGAGCGGTAGTGAGTCGAGTCTTCAACTCATGGAAACTCTGCTCACACTCGTCTGACCATTGGAATTTCACCTTCTTCTGGGTTAACTTGGTCAAAGGAGATGCTATGGAGGAGAAACCTTCCACAAACCGTCGGTAATAACCTGCTAAGCCCAGGAAACTCCTAATTTCAGTAGGAGAGGTAGGTCTGGGCCAATACTTCACTGCTGCTATCTTATGAGGGTCTATTTGTATCCCCTCACCTGAGACCACGTGACCTAAGAAAGTCACAGACTTCAACCATAATTCACACTTGTTGAACTTGGCGAATAACTGGCGATCTCTGAGGGTATGTAATGCTAACCTTAGGTGATTAGCATGTTCTTCCTCATTTCTGGAGTACACTAGAATGTCATCGATAAATACGATGACGAACATTTCCAGGTACTACTTGAAGACCCTATTCATCAAATCCATGAAGGTTGTTGAGGCGTTCGTTAACCCAAAGGACATCACCATAAACTCGTAGTGACCATATCGAGTTCTGAATGCTGTTTTCGGTATGTCACCCTCCCTAACCCTTAGCTGATGGTACCCTAACCTGAGATTGATCTTGGAGAAATAGCTGGCTCCCTGAAGTTGGTCAAATAGATTGTCAATTCTGGGAAGAGGGTACATGTTCTTAACTGTGACCTTGTTCAGCTGACGGTAACCTATGCATATTCTGAGGGTACAGTTTTTCTTACACACGAATAGCACTGGAGCACCCCAGAGAGAGATGTTGGGTCTGATAAAACCCTTATCAAGAATATCCTTTAACTGCTCCTTCAGCTCCTTAAGCTCAGCTAGAGCCATTCTGTAAGGAGGAATGCAGATAGGTTGAGTGTCTGGGAGGATATCTATTCCGAAGTCTATTTTCCTTTTAGGGGGAACTCCGGGAAGATCTTCAGGAAATACATCTGGGAACTCGCTGACAACTAGAACTGACTGAATGTCTGGGGTCTTAGAGTTGGAATCCTTGACCCAAACCAGATGATATATACATCCTTTGGAAATGAGTTTATGGGCCTTAAGGTAGGAAATAAACCTACCCTCAGGCGCTAAATTGTTGCCCGTCCATTCTAATACCGGCTCATTTGGAAACTGGAACTTGACAACTCTAGTTCTGCAATCAACTGAGGCATAGTAGGAGTGTAACCAATCCATGCTGAGAATAAGGTCGAAGTCAACCATGTCTAGCTCTACGAGATCAGCTGGAATTACTTTATTCAAGACTGAGACTGGGTAGTTTCTATACACTCGGTTGGCTCTAACGGACTCGCCAAGTGGGGTGGAGATTGAAAAGGGTTTTGAGAAGACCTCTAGACTTGTATCGAACTGAACCGCTATATATGGAGTCATGAACGAAAGAGTAGCTCCTGGATCTAAGAGGGCATATACATCTAGATGGAAGAGATATAACTTACCAATAACTATGTCAGGGGAGCTCTCCTGATCCTGACGAGAAGACAAAGCATAAAAAAGATTCTGGCGTTGGCCGCCATCTGTACCTGATGAGTTGGCCTGCTGAGCTGGTCGGCCTGCTGGAGTTGCTGTGGTAGTGGATTGTGATCTTCCCCGTCCTGCTGACGGACATTCTTTAATTCGATGCCCGAGCAGTCAATAACCGAAACAGCCCTCCCTGCCCTGTAGACACTCTCTAGGATGATTCTTTCCACACTTGGGGCAAACTGGATACCTGCTCCCTACATGGTGAGCTTGAGACTAAGTGCCAGATTACCCACCCCTCCGATCCTGGCGGGACCGAAAGGTTGGGGCGCTGGCTGAACTAGGTGTTGGGGCTCTCTGTTGCTGTTGCTTTGAGTGGTTACCACCGCTAGATCTCTGATGGCCGAAATCTGAATGGTCAGCTTTTTACCGCTTGTTCTTTCTCTCCACATCCTTTAGCCTTTCAGCCTCGATTTGCTAGGCATGAACGATCAGGATAGAAAGGTCCATGTCCTTGATCAGCATCGTGTTCCTGCACTCTTTGAGGACCAGATTAGATACCCCATTAACAAATTTCAGCATGCGAGCCCTTGGCTCAGCTAACATCTCTGGAGAATACTTTGATAACCTGGTAAAGTCCAGAGTATACTCTTCCACTGTCTTCTTTCCCTGTCGCAAGTTCATAAACTATGCCATCTTAGCCTCCCTCAGCTCCCGAGGGAAAACATATCCAGAAAAGCTGTGTGGAACTCCTCCCACCCTACTGGTCCTTCTTCCGTTGGCTGCTACTCCTTCCACTGCTCATACCAAACCCTGGCTACCCCTTTAAACTGGTAGGCAGCCAGGTCAGCACTCTCGGGGGAGCTGACACCCATAATACGTGTAATCTTCCTAACCTCATCTTCAAACTCTTAGGGGTCCTCCCCCATTTTAGATGCCTGAAATGATGGAGGGTTCATACGAATGAAGTCCCACACCCTTGCAGCTGCTGCAGACCCGTTCGTTCACCAGCACAACCTGTTGATTCACTTGATTGGTCACTTTTTGGGACAGTAACTGAATGGCTTCTCTAAATTATGCGGTAGAAACCGAATCATCTTGAGGAGCTGCCGAGGCTGGTGGGACAGGTCTGTTGGTAGTACCGGCCCTTCTTCTATTACAGCGTCTGGGAGGCATGGTTCACAGAAACGAAACAGGGCATGAATTAGAAGGGCATTTCTAGAATTGAACTTTGACGCACGATAAAGAATATGAACGAAAGAGGATTTTCCTAATAACATCTCGTAGCCTCCTCGTCATAAGTGTGGCGCACTTCAAGCCCATGAAAAAGTACTCTACTTGATGAGGCTTTCAGATTTTCTGAGGATACTCTAAACCTAGCACTCTGATACCGAGTTTGTCATGGCCCGAGTCTACACCTTAGATGCAACACGTTACTTGAAGCCACAAGTGACCCCAATTCAACCCCTGGTCTATTATTCACTAGCATTCTGAGTATACATGCGCATTGGAACTTTGAAATAATATTATAAAACATTTATGAAAGACAAGTCTGAAAACATAAAGTTCAAAACATTTGAATAGTACTGATAAATCTGAAAGAAAATCATGTTTGTCTGAGAGTCATCTAACTGAGGAGTTGCTGGGACAAGCCCGCAACTAACTCTAAGTCTAACTGAAACTAATAAACGACTGAAAGAAAGATGATGTCCTCGGATGATGAGGACTCACACTTCAACTGCTGAGGTGGAGAATCTGACTGTGGAGGCTAGCGATGTTGAGTCTGAGAACCTGCAGTTGTATCATGAAATGATACAGCATAAAAGTATGCGTCAGTACTTTGAATGTACTGAGTAAGTGAGAGAAACATGAATAATATGATAGGACTAGTAACTAAACTGATACAACATGAAATGACCAACTAATATGTTGAAAACTGATATAACTGGTGTAACACTAATATGGTCAAAAATGGCCTTGGCTGATGGTCATAAACATGGCCCAAGTCTGAGATACTAAGTCTAAAATACTGCACTGAACTGATTTGGACTGAAAAACCTGAGAGTAAACTATTCCGACTAGTGGTAGAGTCTCTAACCGACATATAACCATGTGAAAGAGACATGGAGTCTAATATATACACCCCACTAGTAGGACACAATATACCTTTCCAGCATATAAAGGCATGAACTGGGTGATCACAAAAGTCTGGGGCCATTCAGGCCAATAATCTGTAACTGTAACCTATGCTGGCAACGTAATTCTGGGAACCTGGGTGCGCTGGAACCCCGATCTTCTCGGTACTAAGTTCTACTCCCACTAGAAAACCTATACTGAACTACTACACTGATAGCTCGAAACTGGGGTCCAAGACTAGTTAGGGACATATAACTATAAGTACCCAGAAAGTCTTATCGGATTAGATTCTAAAACTGGGTTCTAGACTGGTCAGAGCTGCTTATCTAGAAGCGTCGTAACCATCTAAGAACAAACTGAAATCTGAACTGGGGTCTTGGGGCAAGTCAGAGCTACATATCTGAAATTTCATGACTGCGTAGTGGACCAATAACTGAATTCTGATTATGATATCTAAGAGGTACTACTGGCACCTCGAGAAATTCTATAGTCAAACTGATCAGCTGACATTATTCTGGTCAACCCGGAGGTTGTTAAAATCTGACTGAGAGTAGACTGACTTTTCTGACTAACACTGAATGTTCTAGTACTTTGACTGAAGCTAAACTAACAATTCTGTGAAAATACAAAGTATATAGGCTTTTTGGCTGAATCTGAATATCATACCAGTAACTGAGTTTTTAACACCTACAAGCATTATAGAAGCCCCAAATTCTGAAAGATGCAAGCAATTCTCAAGAATTCAAAGCTTAAGCAGGATTCAAATTTCTGACTTTTTCAAAAGTTAGGGCTGAATTTCTAAATTGATGGAACAAGAATATTTTGATTACAAGCTAGTGGAAATTAGCTACAACGAACATAAATTAGAGTTCCACATGAATTATTCAAGGTATGACAACAATATCTTCACTTTCGATAAACTCAGGGCTAGAACTTATAGTGAACATGGAAAGAGTTTTAGGGGACACAAGGGGAGAACAATCTCCTTGTTGAATTTCCACATACCTGTAGAAGAAAATCTGGTGAAAATCTCTGAGAAAAACTAAGAGGATGGTCGTTTGCCCTAACTTCTGTTTTGTGCTTCCAGAGGAATTCTATGCTCCGTTCTTGAGAATGAGAGAAGGAATATGGGGAGAAACTGTTGGTTACCCCTTCTAAAACCTTTGAATGAACCCCAAACGATGTAGTTTAGGGGCTAGATAGGTGAAATTTTACATAAATTAACCCTAGGATTTAAATCTGAAATCTAGCCGACAGGAACCAACGGGTCTCAGAACGGGTCATTGGTAGAAATGACGGCCCGTTGAATCTGGCCGTGGTTTCTGGGTTTAGAAACTAGGTTCACAAGGGTGATCCACGGTTAGGTACAATGGTCCATTGGAAGAAACAACGGGCGGTTGATACCTCCCATTATAACTGGTATGAAAACAAGGCATGGGCGCAATGGGTGATAACAATGACTCGTTTGTAGAACCAACGGGCCGTTGTATCCCCTCGTGATTCAAACTACTAGGTCCTGGAAGCAGACGACGGGTGGTCACAACAGCTCATTGGAGGCTACCATGGGCTGTTGTTCCCTCCCGTTGTCTTAGGGAAGGTTCCGATAGATCTCAGAATTTGGGATTTAATAGACGACAGGTCGGCCCATTGTTAGGATCAATGGTTCATCCTATGACTCGTTGTTTCCCCTGGAAAGATTCTTCTACAATCCCACGACCTGTTGCAACAGTCCGTTAATTCTGCCAACGGTCCATTGTGGGGGTCGTCTGAGACACAAAAATTTATGGTTTCCTGTGGTTTTTCATGCAATGTCTGAATTTGGTCTAGAAAAGTTTTAGGGTGACACAAGACATGTCATCTAGCTATCAACAGGCAGTCAATTCATCACTGATGCTTTACACAAAGACTAATGGCAAAAGTAAACATAACCCATGTACCCTCACAACAAATGATGTCTCCACTCACAAATATAGTGTTAGATATTGCATGGTTCTAAACAAGCAAGACTCTCACTCTCACAAAGAAATTTCAAAGTACTGTATATCAGATACCACAGGCTTGTCTTTAATTTCTCTACTTCAGTATGCTGGATGGTCAGATTAGGATCACCATAGGACTTGTTGTGACTTGTAATGTAGGCTTTAGGACTGCACATGATAAAGATGAGAGATTTTTTAGTGACTATCGTTTCCTTGGAACTACATACATTAGCTTCATCCTTCACCTATTTCACCCTCTTTTCTTTTCCTCCGTTTCACCTCTTTTGTGTGCATTTGTATGGGTGTGGTGTATTTTCAATCTTTTCAAGCATTATTATTTACTCTTTCTTTCTTTAGAACTTTCTTTTTCAAGATTTTCAACTTTTTTCATCTCTCTTTTTTTTCTCACTTGTCACACTGCACCTCATTTTTAACCTTTTCTCTTTCTTTCCCTTTTCCTAGTTCCCACCATTTATGCACCCATACTCTGGCCACCCTCAACTAAGGCATTTTGCCTATGTTGAGGTTCACAATGTCCAAGAAGGACTAGGGCCAAAATAGGTTCATTATAAAAAATGGGTACGGTTTATCGGTTAGTCAAAGAAAAATGGTCTAGTAAAGGCTCAAATTTGGGATCAAGGGAATCATATGATTTTGGTCGGGTCATTTAGGCTAAAAGTGAGCTTAACAAGAATGGTCTATGATCATATCCCAACCAACCATCCTTAGTCTATGCAAAGACCAACCAGGCAAGTTCTAGATATTCAACACAGTACTGAACTAAATATCAAACCTCACTAAATCATGGCACATGACTTATATTCACTTTACCTATCTGGTTTACACATGGCTTAACAAGACTACTCATGCTAATAAACCAAATGATATCAAAAGATCCACAAAAATCATGCATGCAGTCAGAAATACATAGCTAATGCATCAAAAATTTTAAACAGGGTCAATTTTTTTCAAAAATTCAAAACTAGTGCACTTTCATTGGCTGAGTACTCCTAAATTATTTCCTAATTAAACAAAAATCACAAAATAAGAAAATAAAATCCTAAATATGTCGATTCTACTAGATAGCATGCCCGAGGGAATAGAAACATGGCAAGAAAAATCCTCGGACGAATCCAAGAAATCCCAAAAATTACAAGTACACCCCTCCCCTTTTTTGGAAATTGTGCTTTGTCCCCGAAGCATGAACTACAAGAACAGAGGGAAGGGAACATACCTGTGGCTACTCATACTTCACCATTCATAGGTTGTCTCCCATGTAGCGCCTGATTTAACATCGTGGCACGACGTGACTTTTGTGACTCTTCAGGCATCATCAAGGTATACTACCTCTATTCCTCTTAATTCCTCGACATCTTCTAGATACAACTTTAATCTTTGCCCATTCACTTTGAACCTTTTTCCTTCCTTATTCTCAAGTTCCACTGCACCGTATGGGGATGCATGTACCACTCTATAGGGTCCCATCCATCTAGATTTCAGCTTCCCAAGGTGCAACCGGAGCCTTGAGTTGAATAGTAGGACCAAATCACCTGGGCTATACCCCTTTTTTTCAATCTTCTTATCATGGTAAATCTTCATCCCTTCTTTATAAATGGCCGCACTCTCATAAGCTCTAATTCGAAACTCATCCAACTCATTTAGCTGGTTAAGCCTAAACTTGGCTGCTCCATTCCAGTTCGTATTCAGCTTTTTCAGAGCCCATAGCGCCTTATGCTCTAGTTCGACCAGCAAATGACATGTTTCTCCATGAACCAGTTGGTCCGAAGATGAACCAATGGGGGTCTTATAAGCTGTTCGGTAAGCCCACAGTGCATCATCGAGCTTTATAGACCAATTTTTTCAGCTAGTATTCACTGTTTTGGCCAGGATGGTCTTGATTTCCCTATTCGAAACTTCCACTTGTCCACTTGACTGAGGATGGTAAGCTGTGGCCACCTTATGCTTGACACCATATTTTTCCAACAGGATCCTGAAGAGGCTATTACAGAAGAGAGATCCACTGTCACTGATAATAGCTCTAGGTGCCAGACCTGGCGAAGATGTGCTTCCACAGGAATGTTGTAACACTTTTGCCTTCATTGTTTGGTAGTGCAATAGCCTCCACCCATTTGGAGACATAATCCATTTCCACCAAGATGTATTTCATTCCATATGAGCTAACAAATGGGCCCATGAAATCGATGTCCCACACATCAAAAAACTCAACTTCCAAGATGGGGGTCAATGGCAACTCAGTTTTACGGGTAATACTGCCCTGCCTTTGGCATTGATCTCAGTACTTGGTGTAATCATATGCATCTTGGTGAATATATGGACAATAATATCCACATTGTAAATTCTTATGTGCAGTTCTGATACCACTATGATGACCTCTAATTGGAGATGAATGACAGGCCTCCAAAATGCTCAGTATCTCCATTTTAGGCACACACATGCAAATGATCCCATCTGCACAAATGCAAAATAAGTATGGATCATCCCAGTAATATCTTCGGGCATTGAATAAGAACTTTTTCTTCTGCTGAGGAGTCAGGTTTGCCGGTATCATATCGCTAACCAAGTAATTTGCAAAGTCGGCAAACTAGGGAATCAAATCCTGCGATGCAGCTAGTACCTATTTGTCTGGGAAGGCATCATCAATATCAACCTCCTCCCTTGCCCTAGCTTCATACTCGAGCCTAGATAGATGATCTGCCACCTAATTTTTCATTCCCTTTTGATCTTTAACCTCAAACTCAAATTCTTGGAGCAAAAGCACCCACCGAATCAATTTGGGTTTAGCATCCTTTTTTGACATCAGGTACCTCAAAGCGGCACGGTCTATATGAATGATCACCTTGGTTCCAAGCAACTATGCTCGAAATTTTTTGACTGAAAAGACCATTGCCAATAACTCCTGTTCTATGACCATGTAATTCTTCTAGGTTGTATTGAGTGTTTTACTAGCGTAGTAGATCGGATGAAAAATCTTTTCTCTTCTTTGGCCCAAAACAACACCAAGAGCAACACCACTAGCATCAGACATTACCTCAAATGGAAGAGACCAATTTGGAGCTATGATGATAGGAGCAGTGGTGAGTTTCTTTTTTAAGAACTCAAAAGCCCTTAGATATGCCTCATTGAATACAAACTTTACCTCCTTCTCATGTAATTTTCACAATGGTTGTGCAATTTTTGAAAAGTCCTTGATGTATCATCTGTAGAATCCTACATGCCCTGGAAAGCTTATAAACCCTTTTATGGAAATAAGGGATAGCAAACCAGCTATAACCTCAATTTTTCCTTTTCCACCTCAATCCCCTTTCCCGAGATTTTATGACCCAACACTATTCCCTCCTTAACCATAAAATGACATTTTTCCCAGTTTAGGAACTGATTAGTTTCTTCACATCTTTTCAATACTTTGCCCAAGTGGTCGAGGAAAGATTCGAATGAGTCACCTACAACAAAAAAGTCATCCATAAATACTTCAATGGTGTCCTCCACCATGTCTGAGAATATACACATCATACAACACTGGAATGTGGCTGGTGGATTGCATAATCTGAATGACATTCTTCTAAAAGTGAACGTTCCATATGGACAAGTAAAAGTCATATTTTCCTAGTCTTCTGGAGTGATGATAATCTGATTATATCCCAAATAATCTTCAAGTAAATAGTATCAATCTCTACCTGCCAGTCTGTCAAGCATCTGATCCAAAAATAGCATTATAAAGTGGTCCTTTTGGGTCTGGTGGTTAAGTTTCCTGTAATCCATGCATACACGTCATCCTGTGACTGGTCGTGTCAGTATCAGCTCGTTTTTTTGTTGGGCGCCACTGTGATCGCACCTTTCTTCGATACACACTGTATCAGGCTCACCCACTTACTATCTGCGATGGGATATATCACTCCAGCATCCAGCCACTTGATGATCTCCTTCTT
Organism: Datura wrightii; assembly: GCA_035772735.1. Taxonomy (NCBI): domain Eukaryota; kingdom Viridiplantae; phylum Streptophyta; class Magnoliopsida; order Solanales; family Solanaceae; genus Datura; species Datura wrightii. The sequence goes on from JASDFA010000002.1 coordinate 13,900,425, forward strand.
TACTACTTCTTGCATTGGGGGGTTCAGGTGGCGCTGATGTTCTATACTTGGTTTGCAATTTGGCTCAAGTTTGATTTTGTGAGTACATATGCCTGGCGAGATTCCGATGATATCATCTATGGTCCATCCAATTGCATTTTTGTACCTTTTTAATATGTTGACCAAAGATCCCACCTGATCGTCTAACATATCTGCTACAATTATTACAGGTAAAGTACTATCTTCACCGAGGAATGCATACTTGAGATGGGGAGGTAGTTCTTTCAGCTCAAGGACTAGTGGTACCTCCATAGATGGCTTGTCCGACAGCATTGAACGATTCTTTAGATCCAGGTCTAACTTCTTTGGGCTGAAGTTATATGACCCCATTCCATTTAAAGCGTTCACCATCTTCGTGTATTCTGGTATCTCGTCTCCCTCATAATTCATCATCACGGCTACTAATGTATCAATAGTCATCATCTCCTCCAAAGACATTGACAGCTTATCACATTCCATCTAGGTGTTTGAATGAGGAATAGTTCCCTTGATATATCCTGAGAGATCACAAAAGAAAAAGAAAGAAAACGTAAATAGGGAAATAACTACCAAGAGTCAACTACAAGCAATTAATCTAGTCTTAGTTGTATTCCCTAGCAACAGTGCCACTTTTTGATAACGCTCAAACCATACCTCCTACTAACGAATGAAGCAGACGTTGTCAATAAAGAACCCAACAAAGAGGTTGGGGTCGAACCCACAAGGAATATGGAAGATCTAGACTAATACCGGTAAGAAACTTGTTGGTCAGTTACTCCAATTGGGGGGTTTAAGAAAAATAATAATTAAAAACAATAATTGAAATTGTGATTTAAAATCAAGAGTTAAGAATAAGTAGGGTTTGTGTTCCCCATGGGTTCATAACTGCTTCAAATATACACACGTGATCAATACCAATGCTTACTTGTAGAACTGATAACTAGGGTTCATCCAAATGACTGGTTCATCCCTATTGGATGACTATACTCAATCACCGGGTCAGGTCTCATGAGCACCATTATTAATTTCTTCCAAATTTAACTATCATGTGACCACAGCTCAAGTTAATACAATGATCATCAAGATCGAAGCTTAGTTGTAATTCTCTTTTCCTAATCTCTACCTCTCTAGGTTCAAGAAAGTAAAGAATTCGGGAAAGTACTAACGTTGTACACCATTAAGAAACGTTTAATCATGAATAGAATATAATACAAGCATTTTGCATTGGTTTTAAATCACTTTTGTGCAACCCTAGGTCATTAATCCACCATGGTTCCCACAACCCTAGCGATGGAGGTTTTAGCCTCTCATAGTTGCAAGGTTGTGATATGCGTTCATAATTAAACACATAAATCAATACGTATAGTTGCAGACGAGAGAAAAATTTCTTTGATTATACCCTAAATAACTAAAGAACTACTCATAAAGATCAAGAATAAATCAAGAAAAGTTTAATCACAAGACAATCAACTCACTTCTATGTTGTCTAGATGTTCTCTAAAGTTCTATCACGTCTTCTCTCCTCCTCTTATGAAAATAAAACATAAAAAGTATTTAACTATTATAAAAATCCTTTTCCTAAGCTAATAGGGTAAATTTCCATAACTGGTGCTGCTTGAGCCACGACAGATCCTACAACCTATAGCAGGATTGTATGGGTCGTACCTGTTATCCATATGTCCTTGGCTTGCTGAATTTTGGCTAAGTGTTGGGCCTTGGTACGACTTGCACATGCTTCCTACGAGTTGTACTTTTCTTCCGTGGCTTGATTCTGAGAATTCTCAATTTTTCTTAAGTTTTTCACGAGTGTGATGGTACGACTCATACCTTGCCGCCACGACCCATATTATCTATCCATGTTAGGAGTTAGCCTCTTGTGCAATTCTTCTAAATATTTCCACTACTCAATGCTACGGCTCATACCAGCATTGTACCACTCGTACTGAGAGTCATAGGATGCACTCTTCATAACTCAGCCATCTGAGACTTTTCATGATCTTCAGTACGGCTTGTAGCATCATCCTACAGCTTGTACTGAGACTATGACTTTTGCCCATTTTCTGCACTTTCAGGCTATCTTTTGCACATTCTTCCTCCAGCTCCTATTTTTCCTGTAACTAAAGAAAAGTTGCCTTATATCCATATAAATCCATATAAATACATCTAAGTCCATGCTATTTTCTTAGTTTTGAGCGTCGAAAGTATTGTAAACTCATAGCACATCAATACTGAATACAACAAAATAGATAAACCTAAGACATAAGATAGGGAAGAACTAGAAGGACAACATGATTGGAATAAAGGCAACAAGACTAATTAGAGCTGGATGAGGGAGTAGTGGGCAATAGTTGGGTCAATTTATGGATATCTTCAACATGGGCAGCCCTTTCTGAGACCAGAGTTACCTAAAGTTCATCAATTTTACCCTGATGAACAGCCTTTTCCTTCTCATGAGCTGCCTGAGCAGCTTCCAACTCAATAGTCTTTGCATCCAGAGCAAGTCGCAGTTTCTAAAGAGGGGTGACAGCTCACTTCATTGAAGGAGGTGAATCAACATGCTTCACCTTTCCAAGAACATGTTTTGTAGTATGAAATGTCCAGACTAGAACAGGAATGGAGTAATATTTGAATACCTTAGATATCCAGAACCCATATGGAAGAGCATGCCCCTTGTCATCCTTGGTAAGAACACGTTGCATGTGCTTAATAACTAGGCTAGGTAGATCAATCTTGACCTCAGTGTCAAGAAGTTCCATCAGGGTGAGGCCTAGATAATTCACTTCAGTCCATCTCTCTTTCCTGGGAATCAAGATTTTATGAACAACATCAAAGTATAACTGATGTAAGGGAGACATTTCTTTCTTTTGGACCCTTCTATGATGAGGAAGGGATGGTTGTCCTGAGAACTTTCTACAAATATCTCTTGTAGATGCCATGTTATCCAAAGGAGGTCATTCAAATTTCACATAATGATACTAACCACCACTGGGAATTCCCAAAATTCGAGCAATATCATCAGCAACTAAGTGGAGGGACATTCCTCTAACTGAAGTAGAAAACAGAGATCCTTTGGAAACTCCATTTGCATAAAAATCTACCACTTCAGGTTTACCAAGATCTCTTTGAGTATTACCTTGAAGGAACAGTTCAAACCAACCTTGAATTCCAGCTTGGTAAGTAGAGTTTTCATCTCAGGACCCTTATGCCATGTCACAACCCTTTCTCTGAGAACAATGCACTTTTGAAAGTGCACAGGATGAGAAAGATGTGACTTAGGAACTCCAAACATGTCAAAACCAATATAAACCTCTTCATCAGAAGTCTCTTAATCAGAGTCCTCAGATGGAACAGGTTTGGAGACCCATTTCATGGCATGAGAGGAAGGGGTTTGCTTCGAAGAGGATTTAGGTGCAGGTTTAGACGATGGTGTGGAAGACGATTTTATGGGAGATGTAGGGGATTTATTGGCCATGGACTTGGATGAGGAAGGTTTAGGAGAAGCCTGACAAGATGAGGATTTGGGAAGGGAACATTTACTACATTTGGCCTTAACACTTTTTGATGTAATAAATCATCTTAGGAGGACATGGCCCTTTTTGAAGGTGAGGCGGGAGATGATTGTTTCTTTTTGCTTCTTTTAAGTGCTTGTTCCAAGATAGCATCCTCCTGATGCTTTTGAGTTCGAGTAAGTGGAACCCTAGATGAACAGGTGGAGGAGATTGTTCACATGTTTGCTCATTGCCTAGAATGGGTATAGCAGAGCCAGCTGACTTTCTCAATCTAGAACGGACTCTCTTAGGAGTAAGTTCCACAATTGGAATGCCATCACTATCAGCACTCTAAAGCGGCTCAACATCACATATAGAAATTTGGAAACGTGAATCAAAGTATGGAACATTTGAGGAAGTAGAGAATTGCGTCTTGAATGCATTCCAAGCGGCAAAGTCCTACAATTTAAAGAGAATAGAAGAAGAAACTTTTTGGACTTGAAAGGAAGGAGACGGTGTGGAATCTGCTTCTTGATGAACAATCAACACACGAGATTCGGATGGAGCTTTTCCAGAACCGGTGTCAGAAGAAGAAGATAGAGAAGTCATGATAAGAGGACTAGCTTTCAAGAATAGCGTTTCAAGATTTTAGAGAGAAGAAAGCAAGGAAGACTCTGTAATGTATTATGTGGAACCACTTCATTTATAGGTGAGAGAGAGAAGATGAAACGTGCAGCAGGACGTGATTGATGTCTAGAGATAAAAATGGTGATGGGATGGCAGTTTCAGCTTTAATGGAATGTGACGGTCGAAAGAAATAATGAAGAAGTGGAACTAGAGGTCTTATGTATTTCATATGTATCAACAGTAACATTTGAGATGATATAGAACATACCTGAACTGAATAATTTAATGCACATAATTGTTGGGTGGACCATGTCCCTGCACCATTTAATACTAAAATATGTTAAAAGGATTAACAGTTGATCTTGGGCAAAATAACATTCCCAAGTGATGCTTTATAACTTAGTTTTGTCTTGTTTATCTACTTATGTATATACATTCTCATGTAATTTTATGTAAATGTGAATATATACACTAACCAACATGTTTAGTTCTTGTTTTTGTAGGTTTAAAATGAATTTGAGGAACTAATCTATGATTTGGTGAAGTAGAGGAATGGAATCGGAAGCAAATTACAAAAGTCGGCAAGGAACCATGCCTTGGCAAGGCTGGCCGCGCTAGGCAGCGTGCCACGCTATGTGTGTGCCGCGCCCAGCGCCGTGCCACACCAATGCCAGGTGCGAGAAGAAGGTAGCAAGCAGGCCACCTGCGCGCCAGCGCCGTGCCATGCCAGGCAACCTGCGCGCCAGCGCCGTGTCACGCGGGCCATCGCGCTGCATAGGCAGCGTGCCACGCCGATCGTCGCGACAAACCTCGGCCTAATGTCATTCTAAGGCGAATTCCAGTCTGCATCCGTGATTCCTCCGTGTCACGGAGGTAGTGCTCCGCGATACACTTCGTGCCAAGGAGCCATTCCATGACGGGCATAATTTTGTACAATTCTCATTTACTATAAATAGGTCCCTTAGCTCCTAAAATCACTTAGTCACGTAATATTTCTGAAAAACTGCTAAGGAGTGAAGGGAGAAGTGGGAGAACTCACCTAGGGTTCATCAATTTCATCTTCTCCTACCAATTATTGTAAGTATGTTACTTTAACAATGTTTTTATGTAATTATACGGACTTGAGTGGCTAGAACCCTTCCTCTAGGGTTGAAGCCACAAGATATGATTATGATTATGCGAATTTGTTTTGGTTTTAAGTTATTGATTGTTGTTTTGTTCTACATTCTCAATTATGGTTGTTTTTATGATTGATCACCATGAAAACACACACGTTAAGCCTAGGTAAATGCTTGATAAAGAAAACCTAGGCAAGAACATAAGAATGTAGGGAGCAAGTTTGTATCTTACGATATAATTCGCGGTTAGGATAAGAAATTATACCTAATTTGCCTTGCTTGGTTACTAAAACGGGATGAGCTAGACACCAACTTAGAATTATCACATCACCACTCGTAGAAGTAGTTGTGAAGCTAAGTTGAGTTAAATAATTAGAGGTACGAAAGTCCCTAATCAAGAGCATAAACCCCGTAAATCACATCCACGTAATTAAATTTCCCACAAACTAGAATGTCACATCCCCGCTCAACGATGTAGTTGTGAGGCTAGTTTGTCTTGTTTTGAGGCTCGAAAGACCATGAACATGCAGTTTAATTATGTGAGACGAAAATTGATAGTTTCATACTTAAACCATTACAAAGCGTAGTATTGCATGATTATCCGGCTTTAAATCTAGTTGCTCCTTCAATGATTTCGGAGTATTTCAGTGACCACCCCTAGACTTAATTAAATTTTATCGAAAAAGTCTAAAATCAACACTTGTGAAAGTTAATAGCACACTTGAACTTGATAATTAGCTGAATTGGTCCAATCCCTGTGGGTGGGCCACTATATTACTTGTACGACCCGTACACTTGCGGGGCATCAACAGTCTAGTAATGACACACAATTAGTTGTGCAAGGTTAAATTGAATATCAATATGGATATCAACAAGAAGGAACTACTTCATTCTAGAGAAGCATTGAGGGAGGCCTAAGTAATCATAATCATCCCCAGATTTAGCCTGTTTCTTTTAAAGTGCTCTCTACTTAAAGCTTTGTAAATATATAAGCAATCTGTTCCTCAGTAGAACAAAACATAATTGAAATATGACCTTTCTCAACATTATCTCTAAGAAAATGATGTTGTATGTCAATATGTTTAGTCCTTTTATGTTGAACAGGATTTTTTGCAATATTGAATGCACTAGTATTTCACACAAAATTGGAACACAAACAACATCAATGCCAAAATCCATCAGTTGTTTCTTGATCCATAATAACTGGGCATAACATGAACCAGCCGCCACATATTCAGCCTCAATAATAGATAGAGCTACTGAATTTTGCTTCTTCGTGGACTAGAAGATCAAACATGGTCCAATGAAGTGAGCCATCCCTGTAGTACTTTTCCTGTCAACAAAATATCCTGTATAATTAGCATCTGTAGAACTCATAAGGGAAAAATTGCTCCCTTTAGGGTACCACAACAGAAAATTGGTTGTTCCCTTCAAGTATCTCAAAATTCTCTTGTCATCCTTGAAATGAGATTCTTTAGGATTTGCTTGAAATCTATCACACAAACCAACACTGAAAACAATGTCAGGTCTACTTGCAGTGAGATATAAGAGAAAACCAATCATACCTCTATAAAGCTTCTTCTCTAAGCATGGACCTATTTCATCAAGGTCCAATTTAGTGGCAGTGGCAATAGGAGTTCAATCTCCTTAGCAACCTCTATATTGAATCTTTTGAGAAACTCCTTCACATACTTCTTCTGATGGATCAAAATTCCAATGGAAGTTTGCTTGATTTTACAATCCAAGGAAAAAATTCAATTCTCCCATCATACTTATTTTAAATTCTCCATTGATTAGCCTAGCAAACTGTTGATTCATGAGGCTATTGGTCGATCCAAATATGATGTCATCCACATATAACTGCACAATCAATAGATCCTGTCCTTTTTTCTCAAGAAGAGTGTATTGTCAATTTTCTCTCTTGTGTGCCCATGTTGCAGCAAAAACATTGAAAGCCTTTCATAACAAGCTCTTGGAGCTTGCTTCAAACCATACAAGGCTTTGTCTAACTTGTAAACATGATCAGGAAATTCAGAACTCCTAAAACCTGGTGGTTGCTTCACATATACTTCCACTTTTAAATATTCATTCAAAAGGCACTTTTTACATCTATTTGATAAAAGGTGAATTCTTTGAAATCTACAAAGGCTATAAGTAATCTAATTGCTTCAAGTCTTGCAACAGGAGAAAATTTTTCATCATAGCCAATGCCTTCTTCTTGTAACGACCTGAACGTCATTATGGATGGTTAAGGGCATAAAACACAAAAATCTAGCTAAGGACGAGATACGGAGGTTATGAAAATAAACTAAGTATAGAACTGTGCATTTTGGGGAGCTACTAGTCCGGGGGCGCTGCAGAGGTGGAATTCTCACTGCAGCGAGACTTTGGTAGCTGTCAAAGCCCCCCGTGGTAGAAACTGAGGAGTAACTGATTAGACCGCCGCATCGGCCCTATGACCGCTCTAGCGGGTCTGCTATAGTGGAAAGGTAACCCTGCAGCAGATGACGGGAATCAGAAACTGGGTTTAAGTGCGAATTATGGGGTTTTCACCCTATTATTACCCAAAACTCGATCAGGAGGTCTAGAGGACGGAAAAACCTTCCAAAGCAGTAATCCCTTCACTCAAGGTAAGATTTTCGATTCTCTATATCTAAAGTAAGTTATTCTAGTCCTAGAATCCTTGTAGGCCTCTAATGGTGGAAGTTTTATAGAGGAAGAACCCTAGGTTGTTAAACTAGGGCTGGAATGGTGGGGTGATTTGGGTGATATTGAATTGTGTTGATCATTCCCTTAGAATTACATGTTATTCTTTTAAACTATAACCATGTCTTTTAAAGCAAGTTTATTCAAACTGTTTCAAACTAGCATGACCTAATCTTTTTTTCCAGAGAAGAGGGTCACAGTCCATTGCACTAAGACAAGTCAGATTTGTACCAGACATTCCCATGATATTGTCCTTGTACACATTTTTATGTCTGCTTGCACTTAGAGCAACTTCCTTTTTGTCCAGTCTTTTAACCTTGAAACCTGCAGAAGTAAAAGTTATCTTATTGCCTTTGTCACACAACTGACATATACTCAGTGGATTATGCTTCAATCCATCAACATGATACACTTCTTCTAGAGCTTTTGCTTCTCTGCTACCTATTTTGCCAATTCCTGTGACAATACCCTTTTTTCCATCTCCAAAGGATACATTCCCCCTTTTTAGTGGAATGAGTGAAAGGAATTTTTGTTTATCTCCAGTCAGGTGTCTTGAACAAGCACTATTCATGTACTAATGCGTGCTTCCTTTCACTCTCACCTGCAGAATAGTTCAGGGGTTAGTTTTTGGAACCCAGAGAAGCTTGGGTCCTTTGTTGTGATCAAAAGGGTGAATCAAGTTTCTTCTTGGCCAACTAGGCAACAAGTTATTAAACCTATTCCTACGAACAGTTTTCAGCCAATTTCCTTTTGCTAACAAAGTACTCCTGTTTCTACTCCTAACTGCCACTGCACATTCTGTAGTTGGATGTCCAATTTTACCACACAAGTAACACATATCATCAGTGACATTTTTTCTTTGTGAAAACTTATTCCAGCCCTTTCATTGTGTATTCTTCCACTTTGGTTATTCACAATTCTAGATGACTTGGTCCACTTACTAGCTTTCTCTAGATCAAATTTTAACCTAGACATTTCCAAACTCAATTTTCTTACCTTTTCTTTTTCACAGAAATAATCAATTTTATAGTGGTTGAGTTTAGACTCAATCCCTTTTAGATTCTCACTCATTTCTTCCTTTTGAAAAAAGATTCTTTCAGACTTTCATTAGCAGACTCAAGTTAGATAACTTGTTCCTTCAAGGCACCATTTTCCTTATCAGTGCTATCTTTGCCATATTTAAGATCATTGAAATAAAACTTTAAACTAGCAAGAGCATTAAATTGCAGATCCCTATCAGAAGTGACTTCCTAGAGTTTATCCATTATAATATTCATTATAGAGACAAGTTTTCTTTTAGAGAGGGTATGCAAATTTTCATTTAAGTCAGAGATACTTAACTCAGAGTTCTTATCTTCTTCATTAAGATCGGAGTCTCCTAGAGCCATGAATGCAGTTTCATCAACTTCAGTGTTAGAATCAGATCCCCAAGCAGCAGTCATTGTATAATTTTCCTTTTCCTTCTTTTTGCCTTTTCTTTCATTTCCTTTTCAACTCTTTCCTTTTCATCCCTCTCTTTTATCCACTCAATTTACCAGAGTGGACAATATCTAATCATATGATCCGTATTGTAGCATTTGTATCAATCTGCTAGAGACTTCTCATTAGAACCCTTTTTGCTACTTATTCCTTTCTTGCCACAGCCTTTTTTCTTTCTTGAGAAACTTCTTAAACTTTTTTGCTAGAAAGGTTATTTGATAATCATCAAAATTAGACTCGTACTATCACAAGCCTAAAGAGCCTGTGACTTTTCTTTGGTTGCATCTTCCTTCTTAAGACCATCCATGTTCATATCATAGGTCTTCAAATTCCCTACCAACTCATCAAGTGTCATGGTAGAGATATCTTTAGCTTCCGTAATAGTAGTGACCTTGACATCCCATTTTTCTTTAGGAAGGATCCTTAGGACTTTGTTAACCTACACTTCAATGGTGAGTACTTTTCTTAGGGAAGATAGTTCATTTACTAGAGAGGTGATTCTTGTAATCATTTCTTGCAGAGACTCTCTTTCCTTCATCCTAAAGGTATTATAATCAGTGAATAGCATAGCCACTTTTAATTTTCTTAGCTGAATTGTTCCTTCATGAGCGTTGATCAATGCATCCCATATCAATTTTGTAGTGGAGAAATTTGAAATCCGGTTATACTCATCAGGACCCAAACCACATACAAGAATGTTCTTTGCTTTAGCATTCTTTTTTAGAGTCATCAGGCCTTCAGCAGTAAACTCAAACCTTACTTTCAGTACTTCAACTCTATCCATATTCTTCTTAGGGATAGTTGGTCCAGTAGTGATCCTATCCCACAATTCATAATCTTCAGTTTGAATGAAGTTTTCCATGCGTCCCTTCCACCATATGAAGTGTGATCCATTAAAAAGAGGTAGTCGAGTGGTTGACTTCCCTTCACTATATCCAATAGGTGGTGAAGAATTCATCATGATCTATCTTAGGTGTTAGCCTTATAAGATAAACCTTCTTTGATACCAATTGATAGACTACACGGCCTAGATATTTTTCTTAAACTTAACTATTTTCCTATGAATGAAACAGGTTGTCTAATGTGTTTCACTTAAGTGAGTAAATGCAGTAAGTAAAGAAGACAATAATTTTAGTGTGGAAAACACCCAGCTCAAAAGGTGAAAATCACAACCTGTACTCCACAAGATTTTCTCCAACTTCACTCACTTCAAAGAGCCTCTTCAAACAGTAGATTATAATTCTTGTAACCTAAAGGAATTATAAACTCTAATTCCTAACTGATTACACTCTTTCCCAAGAATGTATTCCAAACTGTCTTACTAGTATACTCTACTTGAAAACAAATTCTCCTTAATCCATTTTATAGCTCACTGAATTAAGAGTACATCAATTACAACTCAATGACTAATGTCTAGTACAAGATTGCTAACACTAGCCTATCACTTTACTAGAACAAGTTTGTCAATAAAATTCTTCACACTTAGATTATTGCAAAACCTCACGCTTTTGAAATATTCTCTTTTCTCTATTTTTAAGTGCACGCCTTCTTTTATAAGTCACACTTCTATATATACACCACTCTTCAACTTCTTTGCATCAACTCCCTTTGCCCGCCTTAGAAGTCTACTCCATGTAGGAGTCCTTCTTCAAGTCTATCTCTTAGATTCCTTTGTGTTTGATCAACCTCTAACTCTTACAAGTCGGCGCATGTTTATTTCACTGAGATTATGTGACGTGTCTTAACCATCTCTTGATTCATGCAACTTATCTTTAATTAAACATTTACTGTTGCCATGTCAGCTTCTTTAGACAGTAAAAGTTGCACTCCTTTGGAACAGCTTAAGTTACCTGTTTCATTATCATTTTGTTAATTATCAAAACTACATAGAACCCAACAGTCTTAGTAACTTGAGTGATGGTTGTAACATTTGTTACTCTATCTCTATTATCTTTAGTGAGATAATTATTCCACAAATATTTTTAATATCCCTGTGAATTCAGATATAAGTAAAGTGGCGACTCGTTTAACCGTGCAGTTTTTCAATTTATAGGTCGTAATGGCCATTCCCATTTCATGTAACTTGTTGTATATCTGATGTTCTGCAAGTCCATCAATATTTCATTTAGCAATTTCATTTCCAGAATGTGAAGTATGAGATATAAATTCATTTTTCTCATATTGCAAATCTGGGATTGAGGATGTATTATAATAATTTTTTTGATGAAATATTTAGAGCTTAACTTATTAAAGTCGTTATCAAACTTTTTGGATATTGTTCTTACAACCTTATCATCTTTTAATTTTAATTCATTCTTTAATTTTAATTTAGCTTTTAATTTTTCATTCTATAAGATCATATGTGATTTCAAACTTTTCTTGAAATTTGGAGAATTTATCTTTGGAAAATTCTAGTAATTTAAATATTGGATGGGTTTCTAATTTCTTATTATTATAGGAAGGGCTTGATTTATCATTAAAAATTAATTTATTATTAGACTTTAGGAATTGATTAGAGACTACGTATAGTAGCTGATTAGTATAATTATTTTGTTGAATTAATCTATTTATATCTTTATTCTTAGGATCACCTTTGGTATCTCCTATATTAATTTTAAAAGGTGCAGCTGTAACAATTCTACCATCTGTTGGTAAACTAATTTCTTCTAATGGGGGATTATAGATTCAACCACCTTAGTTTTGGTATGCCATTTTGTTAACATCATGCTTGATGATTCCTTTTGATCATCAAATTTTCCTGTTTACTCAAACCATTTAAAGAACTCTATATTGTATCCCATTCTTTTCATATCGGTGTACCAATTTTTCCTAAGGATAACCTTTCCTTTAATGAATATTTTTCTGTATGCCATTTCCTTTTTATGATATTTTCTAGATATAACTAGAGTTATTTATATATTCAAAGTCAGGTTCAAACTCCTCATTAGATCTGATCATGCATAAAGAGTCTCTTACTCCTAGCATATTACTAGCAGTGTGACTTGTTTTTTTGGTAATTCTAGGTTCATATTCACCCTTAGGAGTTATTTCAAGGAAATCTATTCTTTTTAAGTTTTTCTCTATGTCTTCAAGAGTTATCTCCTTTTCTTCTTAGGTTTTTGAAAATGAAGGTCTTGGAAAGACATCCTTTTACTTGAAGATGCATGACTAAAGGATTGGGATCTTAGAAATTTTAGAGCTATATATCCATCCAAAAATTGTATTACCTACTCAATATTTGAACTTTCTTCCTCAATTTCTGGCTCTGTTATGGAGTCAAAATGCCAATTATCCTTTTCTAACACATCATCCCATTTAATCATATTTGGAAAAAAAATATTATTGTGATTGTGGTTGGCTTCCATAAGCATGGTAACCCCTTTGTTACTTACTATTTTTACTTTTCGAGCTAGAATAGTTTTCATTAGCTTATAATAATACTCTATATATTATGGCTATTTTCTCTTGTATTTGCTTTGCTATTCATGTTTATCGTTTTAACATTTAATGTTAGGGTATCCATAATGTTTTGATCATTAATATTTATAGAAAAATTAGGATAACAATTAGAATATATTGGGCCATTAACTAGATTGCTTTGTAATACTACTAGCAATCAATCATCAAAGTTTAGTAGCCAATTATCTCTTAATATAAGACATATAAGTACGTCTAAGCCTAATCGATACGACGGTTTAACAATAACTTGGACAAGTCTTATGTGAAGAAACTTGTAATTCTTTTCTATATTTGTTTATGTCTTCAGCTGCTAATAATTTAATAGTCTCAATAGACTTATTAATAGCAACTGTAGATTCAGAGGTTTTACTATTATAATTTTTTATAAAATTAAAGTGTCTAGTTTTATAAACCTTTTCAAAACGTTCTTTTGGAATATTTCAATTTTGTAAATCACTTTCTACTTTAGCTATTTTAGTAGTTGTAGCAAAAATATTCACACTATTTATTATGTTTTGATTTTCAGAGGTGTCCATTAAAACAGTGTAGATAGTTTTAACTGAATAATTAATATATTAGTTAACTGTCTACTTTGTATAGATAAATTATAACTAACATAACATAATCTATTATACAATCTATCCTGATTGTGAAGAATTAATTTTCTAGTTATCTCTTTAGAATAATTGTCTAGAGTTTCTGAAGGTATTAATTTTTTTGTAGTAGTTTAAGTCCTCAATATTATTGTTCTTTTCTTTTTATATTTACTTTGATAGTTCAAACAGACACATTATCTACTATTGTAGTATTTTATTTGTTCTGTGAATGGATGTGTAAGCATAAATTATTTATTACTTTTTAATATAATAAGAGGTATTCAGGGGAATGGTAGTACTATCCTAGGGCCAATATCTACTTTAGATGTTACTCCTTAATAATTATTTCCTTGTGTAGTATTTACAGGTTATCTTCTCTAATTTTCTTTTATCTTATTTCTTTAGGTCTGGTGACAGGAACACCATCCAGGTCCAGCTCTAGTACTTCAACTTTCGAGCTAATAATACAGGCTTACCAATGTTTAGACTGTGATTAAACAATTACTCAACTTAAGGAGTAAAACTAAGAAACTAGTATAAGAGTATCAGCAATACTCAACATAGAAAGGTTTTTTCAAGAGTAACAGAATTTTGACTGGCTCTAGGATAGTATAAAGATTTAGCTACTCAATCTCATACTCATCCCGACCAACATGACTCTGATACCAATTAACGGATCGTAGTAACAACTTTAAAATACTTACAAGAAGGACTAAAATGAAAGATAAGTACTACAAGTAAATAATAAAGCAGAAGTGAAGCAAAATACTTACAAAGAGTTGTTTATTGATAAGAAGGAAAGATAGAGAACATAGAAGGATTTGGGCAATGTGGAAGTAAGTAGAGTGTTTTCGGAATGCCCCTATTGATACAAGGTGAAGGTCTTAAATAGACTGCAAATCTGATGATTCAATTAATTTCTAATTGCTATCTATTTTACATGTGTCCATACAAGAAAATTTTAATTGTACACGAACCTATTTAAAAGCTATCTGCATCATCTTGAAAATTATTTTTCATGAAAGTTATCATCTTTGTCTTGATGTGGCATGGGTATTTGATGAAGATTCGTCTTCATGTAGCATGGAAGTCTGTAGACATTTTCTTTTGTCCTTTTCTAGTTTGTCTGTATGTGGAATGGGAGTATGCAGAGATTCCCTATTGTCCTTTTGTGGTTGTCCGTTTGTTGTTTGTCTTTTTCTTGATTGATTTTTTGGGTGGATTCCTGCGGGGTCCACTTTTTTGGCTGTTTAATTTCGTAGTAACTTTTTATTTTTGAAAGGGAAGTCCCGCTGTCTTCTTTAGTTGAGAAGATAAGCTTGAGCTATCTCTTGTGGATCCAGCATGTCTCCATTGCTCGGTTCACTTGTATGGGAGGATGCAGTATCTAATAATTTCATTATCTATTTTAGTTCGATATCTTATTCCAAGATTGACAAGGCTTGCTGGAGCCTTCTTTTTAGTTCTTCCTCAGATATTTGGGATTCTTGTCGTAACGAAGAACTTGAAGTTTCCTTATCTTCCTGGGATGTTGGTGCCTAACCTTTGATTTTGATGGTCTTACTAAGATATTTAATTTTTTCAAATTCATGAACATCAAAGGGCCCAGTTGATAATGTATGAAATTCTTTTTGCCATAATAAACTTACACAATTTGATATTTTCTAGTAGGATAGAAATATTTTGTTCTACCTGGAATTTTTTCAAATTGTGGTTGAAAATGTTTTGACAATACCTATTTATTTCCTCCGAATTGATTCCACCATTCGCAAAACCATCTAGGGATGATCGCGTTTTCATATCTTTTGAATACTTGACAAACCAAGAATGAGTATTGGGCCTTAGATACATAATGTTATACCAGGATGCGTTATAATCATACTAGTTATATGTCTGAGTCTATGGGCTCTTTATTTCAAATGGACTTAAAATTCTTTTTAATTGTGAACTTCGAGTATTGAATACTATCAGGATTATCCAACCATTTTAATTTATACTAAATTTTTACTAAATCGGTATCTGTTAAAATGAACTCATAATAAATTCGGGTTTTAAGGGGATTATCTGTGTCCACATAATTCCAATTTGTGTAGCAAGGTGTTAGCAACTATGGTACTCCAAAATCTTCATATTTTTTATCGAGGGTCATGATCGACAATACTTGTAAAACTGTTAGCTCAAACTATTATTTATTTGGAATACTTTTCTCCATTTTCTTTTCAGGAGTCATTGGCAGAACCGCCTGAGAGTATGTCTCTGGTGGCTTAATTTAATAGCTATCCTTTGTTTGGATACAAATACTTTTGTCACCTGATGCAGAGTGTCCTTTAAAACTGATTTTAATGGTTGTAATCTGGTCTGATTGGTTATGGGTTCTTTTAGTGGGGACGGAATAGTAGCTTTTGGATGAGATGAAAATTCTGCCAAAACGGAATATCTATTTTCTGATTTTGGTTTTTCCTCTTCTTTGAAGGGTCTTTTCATTATTTCTTCTGGTTTGAAGGGCTGAAATGGAGGTCTTAGGGGCTTTATTCCTAGTGTTCCGAGTCTCATTTAGTTCCCTGTAGAAATTCCTTAGTCATAAAATCTGGGAGGGAATTATTTTCTCCTTGTATAAATTCGATTTGAAAATCAAAGCTGGATAACAAAGCCTGTCATCTAGAAAATATTTATTTAGAAACTAGGTCTTTTACATCCTTTTGTAAAACATCTTTGGTTGCTTTGCAATGTACTCGTAGTAAAAATTCTCTATTTATTAAATCATCTTGAAATTTGGTGGTACATAGCACTATAGCCAGAATTTTCTTTCTAATGGTGCTGTAATTTTTCTGAGCATTATTCCATATTCTTGAAGTGATTCTTACTAATTGTTCGGGGTTTTCTAGGGAGATTCTTTATTTAAGTATGTCTCCATATCCTGTGTCTGAGGTGTCAGTTTCTACTATCATGAATGCCTCTAGATGTGGTATTCCTAGATATGGAATTTTTTGAGCTATTGATTTTATTTTTTGAACTGTCTCTATTTGCTATAATCTCCATGGGACTGGATCCTTCTTAAGACACTGATAAAGAGGCTTATAAACCTGTCTAATATTTGGAATAAAATCTACAACATAATTGAGACTTCCTAAAAATATCTGGAGCTGAGTTTTATCAATTAATTCATCTGAAAATTTGGATGAGAACTCTATGGCTCTACAAATGGGTTTATAGGTTCCTAGATATAAGTCATGACCAAGAAATCTAATATCAGTCTGGATTAACTTAATCCTTTTAGAGCTTACTACTAATGCACTTTTTTTAACAACCTTTAAAAAAGTTTGGATATGTTTGAAGTGTTGGTCAATATCTTCTGAGTATATTAAAACGTTATCTATATAAACTATAGAAATATGACTATATGGATTAAATAAGTTGTTCATTATATTATGAAATTCAAACTATGCATTTTTAGTGCCAATGGCATTACATTCCATTCGTATCGTTCAAAAGGTACATCAAAAGTTGTTTTATATTTATCTTTTTTCGCTATTTATATTATCCAAAATCCTAATTTCATACCGAACTAACTATAAATGTTAGCTTTATAAGTCCTTTTAAGAAGATATCTTTTATTGGATATTGTGTACCTAATTTATTTTAAAACATTGTTAAGGGGCTTATAATTAATGACTAGCCTTGTGGCCCCTCTTTCTTGTTCTGCAATATTATTGGCATAGAATGCTGAACAACTTCATCCTGACTTGGAAGGTCTGACAATTTTTTTATCAAGTAAATCATTGATTTCCTTTTTACAATTTTCCATTAACTCTTGATTCACTTGAATGGTTCTTGCCCTAGTAGGGATAATCTTTTTGTTGAATCACTCGATATATGATAATTCAATAATATGGTGTTTCCCATCCCATAAGGCATTAGAAATTTTGAACAGACTTCTCGTTCTATGAATTTCTTGTAGGCTTTTAATTTTGGCCTCTACCTTCAGATGTTTTAAAGCAGATTCAATTCGTTTAAATTTTATTCGTTCTTTAAATAGTTTATTTGTTGGGAAAGCAGATTTATTTTAAAGATAGTTTTTTCTTTATAAATTCACTTTCTTCTTTTGGCATATTATTTAGGTAGGAAAAAATGATCTCTTTTCCTAGAGCAGTGGTGTGGATGCCATCTAAATCAGCGACATATGGTTTTATTTGTGTTATAGAAGGGGTGCCTAATATTATTTCTTTGTTTATATCTTTAGTTATTACAAAATGATTAATAAAGAATATTCCATTATTGCATATGTGTGTCTTATGTAGTTTATCATTTAGTTTCAGCCTTTCTCCTGTCGCGTAGAATAACCGCGTTGTACTCTTTTTAAGGTACATAGTAGGGATTATTCCTTCAATAATACAATTTTGTAAATAGTATAATTTTTATTTATAACTAATGTGATAGGTATATGCCAGCTCTGGTCTTTAACTATTGTAATAATTTTTACTCCTGATTTAGTTTCTAAAGGGCTTTCTAAAGACTCAATTTCTTCTTTGTCCTTTTTTAATGTTAATGTTTCTCCAGGTTCGGATTGTCATAATTTAGATCCTTCCATAGGTTTTAGCTCATTTAACAGTTTATTAGAAAGGGCTTCTGTTTCTAGCTTGTTAAGTCTTTGCTTAACTTCTTTAACTTTATTTTTAATATGTAGTAATTCAGTTTGAAGATCTAATACTGTTATATTAGGCTTTATTCTTTAAATTTATTTAGCACGTTTTTCATATTAAAAGGCTTAATTGTTTCTTTGTCATGTTGTTGATTAAGAACTATATTTTTTAATTCTATTAAATATTTTCCTTTAAGATCTTTATCTTCAATATGATCAATCATATCATAGAAGATCTCCTTGTTATTATTGGTAATGACATTTATTGAGTGGCTATCAAAGGTGCAGATTGCTCCCGTGCATCCACAATGATCAATTGAGTCACTACTATCAGAACTATATGAAATATTAAGCTGGTCTTTGTCGCTAAATCTTTCTTCAATGGAAGAATTATTCTCATTTTCATCAAGAATAGAATATAATCTATTTTTATTTCTATCTTAAGTTCTAACATATTGATCTTATCTTTCTATTTATTAGGATCCGACAATCCTTAGCCTTGTGGACAAATTTTTCACAGTTCCAACACTTATCAGTATTTTCTTTAAAGCCACCTTTGTTGGCTTCTTGTTTAGGATTTTTAAATCTTGTTATGTAATAATGAGATTTTTCAGATTTATTCTTATAGTGTTTGTATCTTCTTTTAATTTTCTTGGATGCTTCTTTTGAAGGGCCAGACAACTTGGTGTATCCAAAGTCTTGACAAAATCTTTCTATTTCTTTTTTGGATTTTATTGTCCTTTTTAAGTTGATTATTAAGCTTCACATCTGTACATAATTCAAGTTCTGTGATATTTATAAAACTTATAAGGTAACCATAGGTTAACTGGCTATAACGATTTTTTTTAATCAAATCTACCTTTTAATTTTATCCTAACCTTTTTGACAAATAATGTTGGTAAAGAACTTATGAATTTTTCTTTCCAATCATCATGACTACAGTTTTCTCTAACCATAACCTTGTTGAGAAAACATCCTTCTACCATCTAAGATCATCTAACTTTGGGTAAGATAGGATAGATAATATTTCTAAACTCCTATCTTGAGAAAGTTCAGGTTCTCCTATAAAATGTTTGGTTATACTATAAATTAAGGCAGTGTTGGCTTATTCTACGCATAGATTTTCAAAAGTTTGTCTTGTAGATTCAGTCTTAATAACTTGAGTGATTGTTGTAGCATTTGTTACACAATGTCTATTATCTTCAGTGAGATAATTATTCCACCAATATTTTAATGTCCTTGTGAATCCAGATATAATTAAAGTGGCAGCTTGTTTATCCGTGCAGTTTTTCATTTTATAGGTCCTAATGGCCATTCCCATTTCATGTAACTTGTTATATATCTAATGTTTTGCAAGTCCATCAATATTCCATCAACGATTTCATTTCCAGAATGTGAAGTATGAGATAGAAATTAATTTTTCTCATACTGCATATCCGGAAAGAGGGTTTATTATAATGATTTTTTTATGGAATATTTAGAACTTAACTTATTAATGTCGTTATCAGACTTTTTGGATATTATTCTGATGACTTTATCATCTTTTAATTTTAATTCATTTTTTAATTTTAATTCAGCTTTTAATTTTTCATTAATCTTTTATGTAATATCATCTGTGATTTCAAACTTTTCTTGAAATTTGAGGAATTTATCTTTGAAAAATTCTAGTAATTTAAATATTGGATGGGTTTCTAATTTCTTATTATTATAGGAAGGGCTTGGTTTATGTCACGACCCGAGTGTACATCCTGGACGAGACGCGGCACTTGGTGCCACAAGTGATCCCAAGCTAACACATGGTCTATCATTACACTGGTAAATTGAGAAGTCATAAGCGGAAGCTTTATATAAACTAATAATGTAATCAATACTGCTGAAAGTGTAAAAAAACAATACTGAACAACTGTGTCTGAAAGAAAACTACTAACTTATGAGTTGCTGGGACAAGCCCCCAGCTAACTCTATAATCTGTCTAAATAAAGCTGAATGAAAGCAAATACCGTCCTCGAAAGATGAGGACTCACCCAATGACACTGTTGTTGATATTGTCGGAGGGATCTACTGATGATGTTGGACCTGCACTTGTATCATAATATGATAAAACATGGAAAGTATGTGTCAATACTTTAAATGTACGGAGTAAGTGAGAGATACAATAAGCATGAAAGAATAAGTAAGTGTATTGAAATAACATGAAATGACCAACTGAAAGTAAACTGATAAAACTGAACTATAATTGATATGGTCAATAATGACCCTGGATGATGGTCATAAACATGTCCTGGGACTGAGATACTGAACTGAGCTAAACTAAACTGAACTAAACTAAGACTGTACTGACAAGTGGGAGAGTCTACAACCGACATATAACCACATGAGCTAACATGGAGATCGATGTATACGCCGCATCAATAGGACCCAATATATATTGCCAGGGTATAAAGACATGAATAGTTAGATTACTGTCTGGGCCTATTTGGGCTAATAACCAATGATGGCAATGTAGTTCTGGGAACCTGGGTGCACTGGAACTCCGGTCCTCTCGGTGCTAAGTCCTACTCCCACTAGTCAGTCCTAATCTGACTACTAAACTGACAACTCAAAGCTGGGGTCCAAGACTAGATCAGGGTTACTCATCTCGAAGTACCTTGAGAGCCTTATCGGACTGGATAACTAAAACTAGTGTCCTAAGACTGGCCAGAGCTACTTATCTGAAAGTGTCATAACCGTCTAAAGAACAAACTAAAACTGGTACCGGTGGTTCTAAGACTTGCCAAATCTGCTTATCTGGAAGCGTCATAACCGTCTAAAGAAACAACTAATAACTAATAACTGATAACTGGGAGGCATTACTGACACCTCGAGAAACTAACTAACAGTCAAACTGATCAGCTAACATTACTGAAAGATACTGAAGATACTATCATTCTGACGGAGACTGAATTAGCATACAACTGACTGAGAATTCATATAATGGCAATGACACGAGAATTCCAACACTAACAGATTCAAGCAACATTAATATCTAATCAACTATGCAAGACCCAAATTTCTGCAATTATAGAGTTAGGGCTAAAATCCTTTTACAGGAAGCAAGTAGCAACATGATCACTAAGTAGTGGAAACATAGCATAAATACATAGGGACAACAACTAATAAGAATTAATCAAGATCTGGCTACGAATTTTACCCTAATTCAAAACTTTAGGGCTAGAACTGATAAGAAATTATGGAAGGGTTTTGGGACACAAGGGAAGAATAATTTCTTGGTTGAATTCCCACATACCTGGAGTAAAATTTCCTATACGAAATCCTTGAGAATCTGAGAAGAATATTGAATGCCCTAGCTTTGCCCTTAAGAGTCTATCTGAAAATTCTTCGTACTGAGTTTGAGAGTTGAGAGAAGGAATGAGAGGAATACATCGATCAACTCCTTTAGTTCTCTCCTAAACGTGCCCAAAATGATGTAGTTTAGAGATTAAAAAGATGGGAAGTTACTAAAATAAGCCTAGAAGAAAATCTGGAAAACTACCCGACAGGGACCGACGGGTCGTACAACAAGTCATTGGTTGATACCCCGAATCATTGGGACCAGTTATTGGTCCTAAGCCTGAATTCTGGGCTTATTGGGATTTGGCAACGAAAGGTACCATGACTCATTGGATTGACCAACGGGTCATTGGTTCCTCTCGTGGCCACTGGCAGGGATTCGAGCGTTACACAGGACCCCCTTCTAACGGATGAAACCATGACTCGTTGGTAGGACCCATAAGTCGTGGTAACTGCCCATCATCAGCACTGCCTTGTCCTGGAGGATTTTCTAATTTGGCAATGGGTGGAAACAACGGCTCGTTAGAGGTGACAACAATTTGTGGGTTCCACTCATGGCTTCTGAGGGAAAATTCCAACCCTTATAGGAATTCAACCAACGAGTCGTTGTAGCCAACGACGGTTCATTTGAGGGCTTGTTGTTTCTAGTGAAAATTCAGAGCAGGGTTCTGAGTTGGGAATACCACGGATGACAAGATAACTCGTTACTCCTCACAACGGGTCATTCCATGTCCCATTGGTCCCAAAAGGACAACTATCAGGGCTGACCACGACCCAGACAATGGGTCATTACTACTGACAATGACTCATTGTCTCAGTCGTTCTGAGACAGAATTTTATGGTTTTTCATGCAACGTCAGAGTTTGGTCTAAAAAAGTTTCAGGGTGTTACAATATCTCCCCCTTGAGATCATTCTTCCTCAAATAAAGGCTAAAACTACTGGAAAAGTGGGAAAGGAGTTGCAATTCCCAATCTGAAGCTATAAGTTGGTTTCTAAGGAGTGACTGGCTCTGAATTGACTTAGTCATATTAACTAGGTTGGCACAACTAATGTGCACACTAAAAATATGAATAAAGATAATAAGCACAGAACCGAATAGAGTACTGAGGAGGAATTTAATACCTGATGCTGAAACTGAACTGGAAGGGAATAAATGGGGATATTTTTCCATCATGTCTACTTCGGCCTCCTATGTGGCTCCCTCAACTAGCTGGTCCCTCCACAAGACCTTTACTAAAGCAATCTCCTTATTTCTCATCTTATGAACCAATCGGTGTAGGATCTGAACTGGGAATTCTTCGTAAGAGAGGCTATCCTTCAGCCTCACACTTTCTAGTGGCACAAGTGAGGTCGAATCACCGATGCACTTCTTCAATAGTGACATATGGAAGACTGGGTGCATAGATTCCAACTCCGAAGATAATTCTAACTCATAGGCCACATGCCAATTCGCCTCAGAATCTTGTGGGGTCCTATATACCTCGGACTGAGTTTTTCTTTCTTTCCAAACCTCATCACCCTCTTTATGGGTGAAATTTTCAGGTAAACCTAATCATCTACAACAAATTTTAACTCTCTCCTCCTCACATCAGCATATGATTTCTGCTGGCTCTGAGTTGTTTTCAATTTTTCCCTGATAAGTTGCACTTTTTGCATAGATTCATGAATTGAGTTTGGTCCTATCAAGGTAGATTCGCCAACTTCAAACCACCTCATAGGAGGCCTACACCTCCTACCATATAATCTCTTAAACATGGCCATCTGAATACTGGAGTGGTAGCTGTTGTTGTATCCAAACTCGATGAGAGGTAAGTGTTCCTCCCAACTGCCCTTGAAGTCGATCACATAAGATCTCAACATATATTCTAAGGTCTGAATAGTCTACTTAGCTTTCCATCTGTCTGAGGGTGAAAAACTGTGTGAGCTTGACCTGAGTTCCAAGTCCCTTTTGAAATGACTTGTGAGGTAAACTGGGTACCTCTATCTTAAATGATGGACAAGGGCACCCCATGCAGTCTGACTAACTCCCGGATGTACAGCCTAGCATAACCCTTAGCTGAGTCCATATTTTTAACTGTAAGGAAATGTGCTGACTTGGTCATCCGATCTACTATCACTCAAATTGAATCATGTTGCCAACGAGTACAAGGTAGACCTGTAATGAAGTCCATATTCACTTCTTCCCACTTCCACGTGGGTATGATGATATCCTTAGTCATGCCCCCAGTATCTGATTCTCAACTTTAACCTGCTGGTAGTTCAGGCACATAGCCACAAATTCTACAATATCTCTCTTCATGTCTTCCCACTAGTAGATTTACCGTAGGTCACGGTACATCTTAGTGGCACCTGGGTGGATGGAATATCTGGAGCTGTGCGCTTTTGCCAATATTTTCTATCTCAAGTCACCTACATTCGGTACACATAGCCTGCCCTACTAACAAAACACACCATCTCCCCCTTTGGAGAAAGTCTCCACCTCTTTTCTTAGAACTGATTCTTTCTGATTAAGCAGTATGGGATCTTCATCCTACTTTGACTTAACCTCAACAATTAACAAGGATTCTGAACCACTCTGCAGTAATACTCTACTCTCAACTGAGTCCACCAATTACATTCCCAATCGAGCTAACCTGTGAATATCTTTTGCCAATTCTTTTCGGCCCTCTTCAGTGTGAGCAACGCTCCCCATGCACATCGCTTAGGGCATCATCCACCAAATTGGCCTTGCCCGACTGGTATAGCCTGCTCATGTAATAATCCTTCAGTAATTCCAACCACCTTCTCTGAAAAAGGTTTAAATTTTTCTAACTGAACACATACTGAAGGCTCTTGTGGTCGGTGAAAACATCCACCCCATAAAGGTAATGCCTTCATATCTTCAAAGAGAACACCACTGCTGCCAACTCAAGGTCATGAGTTAGATAGTTCTTATCATGAACCTTGAGCCGTCTAGAGGCGTAAGCTATCACCTTACCCCACTACATGAGAACACAACCGAGGCCAACTCTAGAAGAATCACAATAGACTTCAAACCCATCTGTTCCTTCTGGTAAGGTCAAAACTGGAGTTGTAGTGAGTTGAGTTGGTTTTCAACTCTTGAAAACTCCTCTCACATGTATCTGACCACTGGAACTTCACCTTTTTCTAAGTTAATTTAGTTAGAGGAGATGCAATAGAGGAAAATCCTTCTACAAACCGTTAGTAATAACCGGCTAGACACAGGAAACTTTTGATATATGTTGGGGAAGTAGGTCTTGGCCAGTCCTTCACCACTGCTATCTTTTGAGAATCTACCTGAATACCCTCATTCGAGACAACATGACCGAGGAAAGCCATAGACTTCAACCAGAATTCATATTTGTTGAATTTAGCGAATAGTTGGTAGTCTTTAAGAGTCTGTAACTCTATCCTCAGATGGTTGGCATGCTCCTCCTCATTTCTGGAGTACACCAAAGTATCATCTATGAACATAATGACGAACATGTCCAGATACTATTTGAATACCCTATTCATTAGGTCCATGAAAGTTGCAGGGGAATTAGTTATTCCAAAGGATATAATCACAAATTAATATTAACCATACCAAGTTCTGAAGGTTATTTTCAGCACATCACATTCCCTAACTCTAAGCTGATGATACGCCGACCTGAGATCTGCTTTAGAAAAGCAACTGGCTCCCTGAAGCTGATCAAACAAGTCATCAATTCTAGGTAGGGGATACATGTTCTTAACTGTAACCTTGTTCAGTTAACGATACTCGATACACATTCTGAGAGTACCATCCTTCTTCCGCACAAACAACACTGGAGCACCCTATGAAGAGATGCTGGGCCTGATGAAACCCTTATCAAGAAGGTCTTTGAGTTGTTCTTTCAACTCCTTAAGCTCAGATGGAGCCATTCTATAAGAAGGAATAGAGATGGACTGAGTGTTTGGAAGAAGGTCTATGCCAAAGTCTATTTTTTGCTCGGGAGGGACTCCGAGAAGATCTTTGGGAAACGCGTTAGGAAATTAATTGACAACTAGAATTGATTGGATAGTTAGGGTCTTGGATCTATAATCTTTGACCCGAACTAGGTGATAGATACACCCTTTTATAAATGAGATTCCTTGCCTTAAGGTAGGAAATAAACCGACCCTTAGGCGCTGAAATACTACCCACCCATTCTAAGACTGGCTCATTTGAAAAATGAAATCTGACGACTCTAGTTCTGTAGTTGACTGAGACATAATCAGAATGTAACCAATCTATGCCAAGAATGAGGTCAAAATCAACCATGTCTAGCTCTACTAGATCAACTGGAATTACTTTACTCAATACTGAGACTGGGCAGTTTCTACATACCCGGCTAGCTCTAACTGACTCACCAATTGGGGTAGAGACTGAGAATGGTTCTGAAAGGACTTCTGGACTGATTTCAAACTGAATATCAACATAAGGAATCACGAATGATAGTGTGGCTCCTAGATCTAGTAGGGCATATACATCTAGGTGAAAAAGACGTAACATACCCGTAACCATGTTAGGTGAGCTCTCCTGATCCTGATGGGAGCACAAAGCATAAAAGCAATTTTAGAGTTGACTGCCATCCATACATGAAGTGTTACCCTACTGAGCTGGATAGCCTGCTGGGGCTGCTGAAGTGGTAGACTATGCTTTCACCCATCCTACTGACAGACACTCCTTTAGCCTGTGACCCAACAGTCCACATCCAAAGCAACCCTCTTTACCCAGGAGGCATTCACCTGGATGGTTCTTGCCATAGTTAGGACAAGATAGGTAATGGTTGCTTGCACTGTAACTCTGGGACTGAGAGCCAGAAGCTCCACCTTTTCTGCTCCTTGCGGGACTGGTAAGAAGGGGTGATGGCTGAGGTGGGTGCTAGAGTCCTCTATTGCTACTGCTATGAGTGTCTACTACCATTAGACCTCTAATGGCCATAATCTGATTGACCTGTTCTAGCTCGCTTGTTCTCCCGCTCCATATCTTTCAACTTTTCTTCCTCAATCTGCTGGGCATGAATGATGAGGCTGGAGAGGTCAATGTCCTTTATGAGCATCGGGGTCCTGCACTCCTTAAGTACCAGGTTTGATACTTCATTGATGAATTTGAGCATGCAAGCCCTTAGCTCAGCTACCATCTTTGGAGCATACCTCGACAATCGAGTGAACTCCAACGCATACTCCTTCACGGACCTGTTACCCTACTTTAAATTCATGAACTCTATGACCTTATCCTCCCTCAACTCCCGAGGGAAAAATCTACCTAGAAATGTTATGGTGAACTATTCCCACTCTACTGGCCCTGCTGCTGCTAGCCTCCTTTCCTTCTATTATTCATACCAAATCTGAGCCACCCCTTTCAACTGGTAGGCAGCCAGATCAGCACTCTCCGCGAAACTAACACCCATAATCTGGGTGATCTTCCGCACCTCATCTACAAACTCCTATGGGTCCTCTCCCACCTTGGATCCATGAAAAGCTGGAGGGTTTATTCGGGTGAAGTCCCGAACCCTAGCAGCAACTGCGGACCCATTTATATTCACCGAAACCACTTGCTGATTCACTTGGTTAGTCACCGTCTGAGCTAGCAGCTTGATTGCCGCTAGGAATTCTGTTGAGGACACTTGATCGTCCTGAGGGGCTGGTGGTGTGTTAGGTCGGTTGGCATTGTCCTATTTCCTCATTTTGGAGGCATAGTTTCACTGAAATGAATAGAGCACGGGTTAGGAGGATATTTCTGGAGTTAAACTTCATCGTGTGATAAGGAGTATGCACAAAAGGGTGTTTTCCTAGTAATTCCTTGTAGCCTCCCCATTATAAGTGTGGCGCACTTCACACCAATGAAAAGGACTCTACTTGACGCAACTTTCAAACATCCTAGGATACTCAAAGCCTAGTACTCTGATACCAAGTTTTTCATGACCTGAGTCTACACCTGGATAAGACACGGTACTTGGTTCAACAAGTGACCCCAAGCTAACCCGTGGTCTATCATTACACTGGTAAACTGAGAAGTCATAAATAGAAGCTTTATATAAACTAATAATGTAATCAATACTGGTGAAAGTTTAAACATGACTAGAAACAATATTGAACAACTTTGCCTGCAAGTGAACTACTAACTGATGAGTTGTTGGGACCAGACCCCAGCTAACTCTATAATCTGTCTAAATAAAACTCACTGAAAGAAAATATCGTGCTTGGAAGATGAGGACTCACCCAATGACACTGCTGCTAATATCGTCGGAGGGAACTACTGACGATGCTGGGACTGAGAACCTATGCTTGTACCATAATACAATATAGCATGGAATGTATGCGTCAGTACTTTGAGTGTACTGAGTAAGTGAGAGATACAATAAGCATGAACGAATAAGTAACTGTATTGAAATAACATGAATTGACCAACTGAATACTGTACACTGAAAAAACTGAACTATAACTGATATGGTCAATATTAACCCGGGATGATGGTCATAAACATGTCCTGGGACTGAGATACTGAACTGAGCTAAACTGAACTGAACTAAACTGAACTGTACTGACAAGTGGGAGAGTCTACAACCGACATATAACCATGTCAACTAACATGGAGTTTGATGTATACGCTGCATCAATAGGACCCAATATATCTTGCCAGGGTATAAAGGCATGAATAGTTAGATTACTTTCTGGGCCCATTTGGGCTAATAACCTATGATGGCAATGTAGTTATGGGAACCTGGGTGCGCTGGAACCCCGGTCCTCTCGGTGCTAAGTCCTCTCCCACTGGTTAGTCCTAATCTGACTACTAAACTGATAACTCAAAGCTGGGGTCCAAGACTAGATCAGGGTTACTCATCTCAAAGTACCTTGAGAGCCTTATCGGACTGGATAACTAAAACTAGTGTCCTAAGACTAGCCATAGTTGCTTATCTGAAAGTGTCGTAACCGTCTAAAGAACAAACTAAAATTGGTACTGGTGGTTCTAAGACTTGTCAAATGTGATTATCTGGAAGCATCTTAACCGTCTAAAGTAACAACTAATAACTAATAACTGATAACTGGGAGGCATTACTGACACCTCGAGAAACTAACAATACTCAAACTGATCAGCCGACATTACTAAAAGATACTGAAGATACTATCATTCTGACGGAGACTGAATTAGCATGCAACTGACTGATAATTCATATAATGGTAACGACGTGAGAATTCTAACACTAATAGATTCAAGCAACATTAATATTTAATCAACTATGCAAGACCCAAATTTCTGCAATTATAGAGTTAGGGCTAAAACCATTTTACAGGAAGCAAGTAGCAACATGATCACTAAGTAGTGGAAACATAGCATGAATACATAGGGACAACAACTAATAAGAATTAATCAAAATCTGGATATGAATTTTACCCTAATTCAAAACTTTAGGGCTAGAACTGACAAGAAATTATGGAAGGGTTTCGGGACACAAGGGAAGAATAATTCCCTGGTTGAATTCCCAAATACCTGGAGTAAAATTTCCTATATGAAATCCTTGAGAATCTGATAAGAAGATTGAATACCCTAACTTTGCCCAGAGGAGTTTGTCTAAAACTTCTTTATACTGAGTTTGAGAGTTGAGAGAAGGAATGAGAGGAGTACATCGATCAACTCCTTTAATTCTCTCCTAAACGTGCCCAAAAATAACATAGTTTAGAGATTAAAAAGATGGGAAGTTACTAAAATAACCCTGAAAGAAATTTTGAAAAACTGCCCAACAGGGACCAAAGGGTCATACAAGGAGTCATTGGTTGATACCATGAATCATTTTTGGTCCTGGGCCTGAATTCAAGGCTTACTAGGATTTGGAAACGAAGGGGACCACAACTCAATGGATGGACCAACGGGTCGTTGGTACCTCTCGTGGTCACTGGCAGGGATTCAAGCATAACACTAGACCCCCTTCTAACGGATGAAACCATGACTCATTGGTAGAACCCACGAGTCATGGTAACTGCCCGTCGTCACCACTGCCTTGTCTTGGAGGATTTTTAGATTTGGAAACGAGTGGAAATGATGTCTCACTAGAGGTGACAACGAGTCGTGGCTTCCGTTCGTGGCTTCTGAGGGAAAATTCCAACCCTTATAGGAATTTAACCAACGAGTGTCAACAAAGAGTCATTGTAGCCAACGACAGTTCATTGGATTGCTCATTGTTTCTAGGGAAATGTCAGAGCAGAGTTCTGAGCTGGGAATACGACAAACGATAGGAAGACTCATTACTCTTGACAATGGGTCGTTCCATGTCCCGTTAGTCCTCGAAGGACAGCTAGAAGGGCTGACCATGACCCAGACAATGGGTCGTTGCTGCTGAAAATGACTCGTTGTCTCAGTTGTTCTGAGATAAAAGTTTTTGTTTTTTCATGCAACGTTTGAGTTTGGTCTAGGAAAGTTTCTTGATGTTAACGTTTATCATGAAAAATTGATTTATCATTTTTCATGACCCAAATGTTCATGATTGGCAACCATACTAACCCCCGACAGGCGAACCAACAATTCCCAATAACTACCCCCAACATCAAACGTTCAGAAAGAGATAAGAGTTATAATTAATGAAAGGCATCATCAGAAACAGTAACCGACCTCTTACAACCAAACAAAATAAAACTAAATTAATCCCAAGACCTGAAATTCATTGCATAAGATGTCTGTTTACAACTCTAAGAATGTTAAAACTAGAAACAAAGGGAATAAGTGTTCGAAAGAAAAGGACATCTTTAAGATGGGGGAGTGACACTGCCTCCTGGTTCTTCTCACCTTTTCATGATCTGCTACTACTTACAGGTGAGGACGTGAAGAACTACCTGGGTCAAACTTTGTACTCAGAAAAGAAGTGCAGGCGTAGGGTTAGTACATAACATGGTACTGGCAAGTATCATCGACCGACTTCACATAATAACATAAAAACAGAGTAACAATGACATAAAATAATTCTTTAGCATCATACAGAAGTACATAAATCAATTCAAGTGCACTTTCTCTAACACAAGTGACAGTCGGTCTACTCACTAGATTGGGCCTTCTGCTGTAGCAGTCACTTGTCGCTACAGTGTCTCGCTGCAGCGGAAGGATTTTCACTGCGGTACTGCCTTAGGTAGTAGCTCAACCTAGCTTCACCTTCAACAATTCATCAGTTCATCAATTCACATGTTCTACATATCAATTTAACTATCACACCAATCTAAGAATCAATAAATAGAAAATTTGTATCCTTTGCAATTGCAACAGGTAATTACAAGCAAAAATACACTCAACAATTACCAGCATCGTGACCGTGTCACCCTCAGAACGAGTTTCATGTCTTTCATTTCAAATTACATAAAAAGTTCAAATTTTCTCATAACCATTTCGCACATTCTTCATTCATTCATATATATAGATAAGCACAGTGTGACGAAAATAAAGTAAAACATATGGTGACATGTCGGGCACATGCCTTTGCCATGTCCCTATTACCACCCAAAATTCATGATCTCAGTGTACACACATGCCAGAGGGTCTTAATTTTCCCTTCCAGTCATGACCTGCAGGGAAATTTAGAAATTCATGTACCGTGCTAGCATGGCTCCCATTCCCACTCATATGCTCGTCCAGATGCTCCCCTCGAACTCGAGTCACTCAACAATATATCTAGTTCGGATGCTCCCCTCAGGCATGAGCCACTCATCTCAGAAAACTTTTATTACCCAATTCATTCTTCATCCATTAAGTACAACATGATACAACTCGGACACACACACACGCGCATATATATATATATATATATATATAATTCAACACTTAGGATTCTACATTCAACTCCCTTACTTGCATAGACATAGATTAGCGATTCACATTGTAGCATTCTTTAAAAGATATACACTTCACAATTCAATGAAATTTACACAAAAGCTCATAATAATCTCATATTAAAATGAACTCTCCTAATTATTCAAATAAACCATTTAACAACAGGTAATGTCTGGAGACCAATCTCATATCATTATTACACATGAATACGAGTCATTATACAGGGCCAATCCCTCTAACCATAACCTACCTCAAAATTCAAACATAACGGTTCGACTACTCAACATGAGCCTTGCCCTTTCTCAACACTTCGGATCGTTCGAAATATACACAACAAGAGTAATTCATTACTTACTCTTTAATCATGGTTCTAATTAGATCAAACCCTCCCCTTTGGGGTATTTTCTAAAGTAAAACCCCAATTCTACTCGGTTCTAGTTCAATTTCCCGTGTAACCCTCATTCCCCACACGTAATTGTAGGGGAGTAATCAAAAATCTTCAAACCTCAACCCAAATTACCCCCTAATCATCCCACAATCCAGGCCTAGTTCATCAATCTAGGGTTCTCTAAGTTTAGAAATTCACCATTAATGGGTCCCCTAAGCTTTCTACAATAATCAACACCCATTAAAGGGATTAGGGGACAAGAAACTCACCTTAGTGCAACAATTCTCTGCTATGGAGAAGAAACTGCCTTCAGACTTTACTCTCTCTCGTTTTGGAAATAATGGGAAATAACTCATAATTCCCACTTAAAACCCACTTTTGATTCCCGTCGTCCACTGCAGCGGTCACATTTTTGCTGCAGCGGATCCACTACAGCGGCCAAAGTATCACTGCGGTGGATCCAGCAATTATTTCCAATATTCATCACGGTGGGACTCCAACTGCTACCATAATCTCGCTGCAGCAGAAATTCCACTACTGCAGCGGTCCCTCGAACCAGTAGCCACCCAATTTCGGCCAATTTTATACTTAAGAGTATTTCACAGCACGTTCTATCCCTCCCTTAGTCTATTTCCAATGTTTTGGGTCCCTGTTCATCCTATAATGATGTTCGGGTCATTGCATTAGATACCAATTAAAACATCGTTCGTCCTCGAACGGTCTATACAAAGAAAGGGAGAGTACTTACTAGATTCCACAAACAGCTGAGGATACTTGATCCACATATCAACCTCAGTCTCCCAGGTGGCTTCCTCAATAGGATGATTCTTCCACTCAACCTTTACTATCGCAAACACTTTCGACCTCAGCTTTTGAATCTCTCTAGCCAATATCGCTATAGATTCCTCCTCAAATGACAGATTCTGATCTAGCAGCACAGAGTCCGACATGATAATATATGTTACATCCCCATGATACTTTTTCAACATTGAGACATGGAATGTCTTATGCACTTCTGATAACCCTGGAGGAAAAGCTAGCTCATACGCTACTTCCCTATATGCCAGAGTACTTCAAATGATCCAATGTACCTGTTATACCCCAAGAGCTCAAAGATCGAACCAGAGAGTTGAAACGGGAAAATTTTGAAATTAATGTTGCAGGCACAGGATGAGTCATGGGACAACTCAAGAGGACAGCCCACGAGTCGTTAGGTGACTCTTGGGGAAGGCCAGTGTAGAGTTGGGAAGCCTAGAGGATAGGGTCCCCAAGGGCGTGGCAACGACTCGTGGTCAGACCCCACTAGTCGTTAGGTCAGTCATGGGGTGAAGGAGAAGGAAGAGAAAAAGAAGGAACTAGTGTACCTAATGGAAGGGACCCCACGAGTCATGGTTTGTCCCAACGACTCGTCAGGTGAGTCATGATTAAGCAAAGGAGATTTTATTAAATGCTAAGGCAGTGTACATGACGGAAGGTAACCATGAGTTTTGGTCTCAAGGAACGAGTCGTTAAGTCCCCCATTATGAGCTGTAAGTTATCAGCTATCCAGTGTACTTGACGGGTCACATGACGAGTCATGGCCCGTAGCGATGAGTTGTCAGGTCATCCGTAATTTCAGCGAATTTTAGGAAGGGCTTTTCCATAATTCCTTAACACTAGGGGCCTACACTACATTGTTTAAGGCTCGTTTTATAGGGTTTTAAGAGGGGAAAACCTATTCTAGGCTAGTTCATTTCCATGCATGCAAACTTGAGAGCTTGGGGAGGATTTAGAGCAAGTTTTGAAGGTTTCCATTGAAATCTTAGCTGGGCAATTAGAGGGTGTTAGAATTCATCATTCCCGGGTATGTAAGGCTATGAGTGGATGCTTCCTTCTACACCCATGCCCAAATTCTATCAAAATATGATGAATTGCCTATGATCAAGTATGGAGTTTTACCCAATTGCATAATTCTTCAATCTCTATACCTGGGCATGATTACATTATGCTTATAATGATGAATTGTGAAGCTTGGGTAGATTTTAAATTGTTTTCAATCCAAATAGTGATTTTGGAATTATGAAATTGAATGCCCATGGATGAGAAGTTCACAAAAGAAGATAATGATGGTGAATGTATGATGATGATGAAATTTAATGATGAAAATCATGTTTCTAAAACTACCCATGACTATGTTGTTGTTTTCAAAATTAATTGATTAGATCCAAGTATGATAAAGCTTTGGGTTATGCCACATGTTGATTTAAAGTAATGATTTTCCCGACATAAGCTTACCATATTGTTTGAAGTGAACTTGCCCCATTTTTATTATAAATTCTAGCTTGTGGTATGTTGAGTAAATATTTTTACACGTAGCTTACCACATAACTTGGAGTAGATGCTCCCACCTATGATTGAGCTTGAGGTATATTTCAAAATAAAGCTTCTCATATACATGAATTCATAATCGAGATGTATGTCATTATTGAGTTGTCAAAGGGAAATGTTGAGCTTCATTTTCATATGATGTTGAGTCTATGCATGATTTCATTATGAGCTTTGTCAATAGACATTGTTGATCTTCATTTCATACGATGTTGAGTTATGCATGATTTCATATTGAGCTTCGTCACTAGAAGATGTTGAGCTTCGTCATTAGAAGATGTTGAGCTTCGTTATATACGATGTAGAGCATTGCATGTTTTTTGGAGAAGAGTCTAGCACCGAGCAGGTTAAGGGTCAATCACCCTATGCTCCAGAACTATGTGCCAACGTAGGTTGATACTACTATATGACTTGGAACCTCCCTAGTGAGCTTCCCCTACCCGAATGGGCCTTCATCTTGATACCGATATCATGGTAGCATCCTTAGCCCTGACAAGGTTTTGTAAGGCTCTGTCCACTTAAGTGTAATAATCGGGACCATGTAAGCTCTATCGTGGTATGTCAGTTAAGTGACGAGTCTCCCACTATCTACATTATTCAGATTGCATATCATTACTCATGATAATTACCTTATGCATGCATTTTCTAAAAGTAAGGTTGACTCACCGTTTAGATTTTTGATATAAATGTTATGTTCAGCTTTGAGTCATTCGAGTTAGTCATGATGTAGTAAAGCTAAGCATGGTTATGTTTTCATAAGATTTCGATTTTAGAATGAATGCATGTACGCCCTTCCTCTCATGTTGAAAACGTTTGATATGCATGAAATGTTTTAAATGATTTACTTTACTAAAGCAGTTTTACATACCTTGCATACTCGGTATATTCCACGTACTGACCGCATACTTTCTATGTTGCATCATTTCATGATGTAGGATCCATTTCCAGAGTTAGCACCTTCGTGAGTGGTGAATCCTCATCTTTCGAGGACTAGACTTTCAGTTTCATGTCGTATTTTAGTTTCATGTTTTGTGGAGTTAGTTGGGGTCTTGTCCCATTAACTCATCTAGACTAGAGGCTTTCGAACCTTTGTATGTACAGCTTCAGATATTATTCTGATGTGCTGTTGTATGAGATTTCCGCTGAGTTATAATTATGTTTTCTTAATATTTATTTAATGAGTTAGTTGAATGCCTATGCCATGGGTCGACTTGGGGTCTCTCGGGGTCCCTTGTCCCGTGTCTATGATCCGAGCCTCCGTTCGGGTCGTGAAAAACTATGTATCAAAGCCATAGGTTTGATGAGTCCTAGGGAGTCTGAAAGCCGCGTTAGGTAGAGTCTTTTTCATGGGTGTGAAGCGCGCCACACTTATGGCGAAAAGGCTACTAGACGTTTAAGGAAATGTTCCCTTCTTTCAAGATCTATGTCGTGCGATGAAAAGCCTTTCTATCCTCCTAATTTGTGCTATTCACAATTGCAGAATCATGGCTCCTAGAAGGATGAATGGGAGGAGGAATGGTGGTGGTGAAGGCCACGAGGAGGGAAACGGTTATGGGCATTAGCCAGCCCCACCAGTTTCGGAGCCTCAGGCACTGGAGACGGCCGCTTATGCTGAGTTTCGAGCTGTCATTCAGATGTTGGTGCAGGCCTTGACCGTTCAGGTCAATCAGCAGGCTGTTGCACATGTTCCGCAAAATGGCAATGCGGCGGCGGCTTGATTCAGGGACTTCTTGAGGATGAACCCACCGATGTTTCTAGGGTCCAAGGTAGATGAGGACCTGCATGATTTCATTGATGAGATTGTCAAGATTACCCAGGTTATGGGGGTGAGCAGTGTTGAGTGCGCAGAGTTGGCCTCCTACCAGATGAAGGGGGTTGCACATATTTGGTTCCGCTAGTGGAAGGACAGTAGGGTTTCTAGAGCAGGTCCAGTCACATGGGAGGAGTTTTAGGTTGCATTCCTCAATCGGTTCTTCCTTCGAGAGATAAGGGAGTTGAAAGCAGCTGAATTTGTGAATCTAAAGCAAGGAAGGATGATTGTTTAGGAGTATGCTCTAGAGTTCACCCGCCTATCTAAGTAAGCCCTGGAGTTAGTGACCGACCAGCGGGCGCGGGTGAGCAGATTTGCGCATGGTATAGCAGGATATTTTGTAAAGGATTGTTGGACAGCTATGCTCCACCAAGACATGGACTTCCCTCGAATAGTGTTGTTTGCCCAACAGATAGAGGCGGCAAACTCGAGGGAAAGGGAGGCCAAGAGGGCCAGGACCGAGGGCCACAGATTTTCTCAACAGAGGTTCGGTAGTGGGCATCAACAGCAGACCCACCAGAGATCGTCAGCCCCAACATCATCCACCATGAGTGTGCCATCTAGGCCCCAACATGATCATAGGGGGCGAGCGTCAGGATCGAGGGGTCATAGCAGCGGACCCGTAGATTCTAGCATTCCAGCTTGCCGTAGATATGGTTGAGGGCACACAGGCCAGTGCTTGGCAGGGTTAGGAGCTTGTTTTGGATGTGGGAAGCCTAGACATATGCTCAGAGATTGTCCCTCTGCGAGACAGGACCAGGTTGGGGGTTGATGCCCAACTTCTAGTTCAGCAGCCCCTCCCCCACGCACAGCATATCATGGGGAATCCACTAGCACAGCTGGAGGACAGCGCTAGAACAGATTTTATGCCTTAGCCACTCGTCAGGAGCAGGAGGCCTCACCACCTGTAGTCACCGGTATGTTGAGAGTATTTCATATTGATGTGTATGCTTTGTTAGATCCAGCTACCCTATCTTTTGTGACACCATATATAGCCAGTAGCTTCGAAGTCAGTCCCGATGTCTTATCAGATCCCTTCCCAGTTTCTACCCTAGCAGGTGACTCAGTTATAGCTAGACGGGTGTATAGAGATTGCCCGGTCTCAGTCCTTTATAAGGTCACCTCAGCAGATTTGGTAGAGTTATCTATGACCGATTTCGATGTTATTCTTAGCATGGATTGACTAGTTTCATGTTATGCTTCAGTAAATTGTAGGACCCGGTCAGTAGAGTTCAGAATTCTTAGTGAGCCTGTCTTAGAATGGGAGGGTAGTACAGTTTTGCCTGTAGGTCGATTCATTTCCAACCTTAAGGCCAAGAAGACGATTTCTAAGGGTTGCATGTACCATCTAGTTAGAGTTAAGGATGTGGAGTCTGAGACCTCGACTATCCAGTCTGTGCCAGTAATACGTGAGTATCCAGAGGTCTTTCCTGATGATTTGCCAAGTGTCCCTCCCGAGCGGGAGATTGATTGTGGTATAGATTTTTTTCCCGAAATGCAGCCAATATATATTCCGCCTTATAGAATGGCTCCAGCCGAGCTAAAGGAGTTGAAGGATCAGTTGAAGGACCTGTTAGATAAGGGCTTTATTAGGTTGAGTTAATCTCCATGGGGTGCACCAGTATTATTTGTTCGAAAGAAGGAAGGTTCCCTTCGCATGTGTATTGACTATCGTCAGTTGGACAGGATTACCATCAAGAACAAGTATCCTTCACCCAGGATTGATGATTTGCTTGACCAGCTTCAGGGTGCCAAATGTTTCTACAAGATTGATCTCAAATCCGGGTATCACCAGCTTAGGGTTCGGGAGAGTGACATCCGAAGACCGCGTTCAGGACTTGGTATGGTCACTACGAATTTGTTTTTATGTCTTTTGGACTAACCAATGGCCCTGCAACTTTTATGGATCTAATGAACAGGGTTTTCAAGGCATATTTGGACATTTTTGTGATTGTGTTCATTGATGACATCCTTATACACTCTCGGAGCGAGGAGGAGCATGCCGCTCACTTGAGAATAGTGATTCAGACCCTCGAGGATATGTTGACGGCATGTGTGATGGATTTCAAAGGTAGATGGGATGACCACTTGCCCTTGATCGAGTTTGCTTATAAAAACAACTATCACTCTAGCATCCAGATGGCACCGTTTGAGACTCTTTATGGGAGGAGGTGTAGATTGCCCATCGATGGTTTGAGGTTGGGGAAGCCGCTATGAAAGGGCCAGATTCGGTTCATGAGGCCATGGTAAGGGTTTACTTGATAAGGGTGTCACAACCTAAACGTACACCCGGATTGTAGACACAAGACAAAGAACCCCAAGAGACCCAAGGTCGACCCATGGAATGAGCATACTCTACTTCAATCACATGAGCGGAAGACTCAACATAAAGAACGTAATCATATCATAGCATAAGGTAAAATCAGTACTAGACTTATATAATACGGCAGAAAACAACTTGTAGTCTGATAAGCCTCTAAACATGAAAGGTGGATTGATGGGACAACTCCCCAACTAATCCAATATCCAGAAACTGAGAGAGAAAAACATAGAGTGTGAACATGCAGCCCTCGGAACATGAGGACTCACCAAGTACGCTGAGAGCAAGGCTGAACTAGCTACGGGTGAGGATGAACGTGAGAACTGGGACCTGTATCATGAAACGATACAATATAGAAAGTATGCGGTCAGTACATGAAATGTACTGAGTATGTAATGTAAGTAAAAGGGAAATTTAAAACATATATGAAATTCATAAATGATCATAAGAGTAGGACATCATGCTTGTATCGTAAATCATAATAACATATCATATGGCTCAAGATTTTCAAAGCATTTGTAATATAACATAATCATAGTCATAATAGAAGCGATTTTCTTAACATGACTTGAGCAAATATACACAAGCATAACATGCATAAATCATGAGGAACAGCGGGAGATTCTCTTAACCGACATACCCCATATAAGCACACATGAAGCTCGACTTGTAACCCTAGTCAGGAGGGTGTTCGTACCTTGCCAAGGGTAGGAACCATGAAAAGCATGATCACACATGAAAAGGGCCATTTGGGCCAGGGACAAACATGAAAGGGTCCCAACATACCTACGGTGGCACGTAGTTCATGAGATCCGGGGCTTAACCTGAGCCCCGAACCTACTTGGTGTTTGATACTACTCCCAAAATATGTATAGTTCTCATAATAATATATACATGAGTTCATGGGCTAGTTAAATCATTATAATCATAAACATGCTTGAACATACGTGAACTAGCCATGACTTGAGGCCCGTGGATCGACCAAAAACATAATTCATGATTGATAAAATTCATACATACTTGTAGATCATGCATGTAGCTTGAAATTCATAAGTTCATAGTAGATAACATAATAAATTCATAATTCATGTTGGGCTTATCAAATCACCAATGGATCAATGGATCATAAATCTATTCATCATAGGGCACGCATAAACAAGCTTAATTGTTTATAAATTCAAAATCAACAATATTAAAATCAATTTAAATCTCAAAAGATGATCAAAATCAGTAGATTATGATAAGATTTCAAAATCACAAGACCCATAATTAAATCATTTAATTTTATACTAATCAATACAAAACCCCATGAGTTTTTGATAATTTATAAGTAAAATCATAGATTAGGAGCATAGGTGTGGAAGAACCACCCATTGATGACCTTACATACCTGGAAACACTTGATTCTTAATCTTCCTTGGAAGCCCAAGATGGAATTTAGAGAAATTGGGGAAGAACTCCTTGAATCACCTTCTAGAATCCTCTCTATACTCTTGCATGCATGAATGAGGCTTAACATGGACTAATCCCCCTTAAAAGACCCTATTCAGACCTTAAAATGACATAGTTTAGGCCTTAGGAGTTTAGGAATTACAAGAACACCTTACTAAAAATGCAGGAATTTTCTGGTTGTCAGTCCCCACGAGGGACCTCAAGAGTCGTAGCCAGGTGGCACAACTCGTGGCTTGAATCCGTCATGCTCACTGCCCAAACTCCTCAGGAGACCCCAGAGGGACCCCACGGATCGTGGTGGCTGACCAAGACTCGTGGTCACCACACGTGATCCCCAATACCCAAAACCTTGATCAACCATGCAATCCAAGCCACGGGTGACCTTACGAGTCATGAGGTCTGACCATGACTCGTGGTCAACATTCGTCGTCTTCACTGCCCTTTCCTACTTTGCCAACTGGTCCACTTAGGCCACGGGAGACCTAACGAGTCATGTGGCCTGATCACGACTCGTGGTCATGCCCGTGGTCTTACCCCAAAACTTAGTCATGCCCTGCTTGACCACGAGTCACTTCATGACTCGTGGTCACTCCTCACGACCCACCTCACGGGTTGTTCTGTGACCTGGTGCGAATTTTTAATTTTTCTCCGTTTTGACACCCGGGTTGATCCTTGGGTCCCCGAGGTGTAACAATATCTCCCCCTTGGGAACATTCATCCTCAAATGTTAGAAACATGAAGAAAACTTAGAAACGAGCAATCATCATATGCAATTACTAATCATTTAAGTTGAAAACTGATGGATTGACTACCTCCGAAAAGAACTACATAACTGAACTGAATTCAAACATCACATACATTTGCCACATCATAAAACAAACTTGTACGCATGAACGGAACATGAAAACTGATTAGAGGTTTAGGGAAAAAACTAATACCTCAAGTGGAAACTGAGCCGATATAGAACAGGTGTGGGTATCTAGCCATCATATCCGCTTCGGCTTCACACGTAGCTCCTTCAACATGCTGATTTCTCCATAATACTTTAACTGAAGCTACTTCTTTGTTACTCAGCCTCCCAACCTGATGATCCAAGATTTCCACCAAAGTTGCTTCATAGCTGAGGCTATCCTTTACACCAAAGCTGTCCACCAGGACTTCTAAATGCCCAAGCACTTTCTCAAAAGTGACACATGAAATACAGGATGAACTGAAGATAACTCCGAGGTCAAGTCCAACTCATACTCCACCTTACCAACACTCCTTACAACCCGGTAGGGGCCAACATAGCGGGGACTGAGTTTCCCCTTCTTCCCAATCCGCACGAATCCCTTCATGGGAGATGCCTTTAGAAATATCCAATCGTGCACATCAAACTCCCAGTCTCTTCTCCTCACATCGGCATATGATTTCTGACGACTCTGAGTGGTTTTTAACTGGTCCCTTATCAACTGAACCTTCACCGTCTCCTCATGAACTGAATCTGGCCCTATCATAGCTTCCTCACCAACCTCAAACCATTCGATGGGAGATCTACACCTTCGCCCGTAGAGGGCCTCGAATGGTGCCATTTGGATACTAGAGTGATAACTGTTGTTATAGGCAAACTCAATTAAGCGTAAATGATCATCCCAACTACCTTTAAAATCCATAACACATGCCCTCAACATATCCTCAAGAGTCTGGATTGTTCGCTCGGGCTTGGCCATCATTTTCCAATGAAAGGTCGTGTTGAGCTTGACATGAGTCCCCAGTCCCTTCTGAAAAGACCGCCAGAACTGGGAGGTAAACTGAGTACCTCGATCTGATATAATAGACAAGGGCACTCTATAATGTCGAACCAACTCCCGAATATACAGTTTTGCATAGTCATC
Organism: Datura wrightii; assembly: GCA_035772735.1. Lineage (NCBI taxonomy): Eukaryota > Viridiplantae > Streptophyta > Magnoliopsida > Solanales > Solanaceae > Datura > Datura wrightii. The sequence goes on from JASDFA010000002.1 coordinate 13,941,911, forward strand.
TGCTGAATCTGTGATCTTGACCGATAGAAAATGGGAAGCCTTAGTTAACCTGTCTACCACCACCCGAATGGAATCATAGTGTCGCCGAGTACGAGGTAGGCCTATAATGAAATCCATATTAATACCTTCCCACTTCCAAGTGGGGATGCTAATATCCTATAGTACGCCTCCCGGCCTTTGATGCTTGACTTTCACTTGCTGACAGTTTGGTTATTTGGCTACAAACTCTGCAATATCCTTCTTCATACCATCCCACCAACAAATTTCTCGAAAGTCCTTATACATCTTTGTGGATCCCAGATGAATAGAATATCTAGTACCATGTGGCTCATGTAATATCCGAACTCTCAAATTATCAATGTCCGGAACACATAGTCAACCTCGTAGCACACCATCTCCCCCTTGGGAGAAAAATTCCACCTTTTGACTATGCATTGCTTCCTTCAGCTTCCTCAAAATCGGATCTTCATCTTGCTTAGATTTGATGTCAACCATGAAGGAAGATTATGACCTATTCTGTACAACAACATCGCCATCGGTTGAGTCGATTAATCTAACTCCCAATCATGCGAGCCGGTGGACATCCTTCACCAAGCATTCTTTCCCTCCTCCACGTGGGACACACTCTCCATTAATAGCCTACTAAGTGCATCCGCAACCACATTAGCTTTGCCCTGGTGGTAAAGAATACTCACATCGTAGTCCTTTAGCAACTCCAACCACCTTCTTTGCCAAATATTGAGATCTTTCTGTGTAAACACATATTGAGGGCTCTTTTGATCAGTGAAAACATCCACGTGGACCCCATACAAGTAATGCCGCCATATCTTTAATGCAAACACCACCGCGGCCAACTCGAGGTCATGGGTTGGGTAATTCTTTTCATGAACTTTTAGCTGTCGAGAGGCATATGCTATTACTTTCCCATGTTGCATCAACACACATCCCAGTCTGACTCTCGAAGCTTCACAATATACAACAAAGCCATCCGTACTCTCGGGTAAAGTCAACATCGGTGCTGAAGTGAGTCGGGTCTTCAATTCCTGGAAGCTTTGCTCACAAGCCTCCGTCCATTGGAACTTTACCTTCTTCTGAGTCAACTTGGTCAAAGGTGCTACAATAGATGAGAAACCCTCAACAAATCTCCAGTACTAACCTGCTAGGCCCAAGAAACACTGAATTTCTGGAGGATTCACCGGTCTGGGCCAATTCTTCACCGCTTCAATTTTCTAGGAATCTACCCTAATACCCTCACCTGAAACCACATGGCCTAGAAATTCCACCGAGTCCAACCAAAACTCACATTTGCTAAACTTTGCATATAACTGACGATCCTTGAGGACCTGAAGCAGTATACACAAGTAAGTAGCATGCTCCTCCTGGCTCCGGAGTATATAAGGATATCATCGATGAACACAATTACGAACATGTCAAGATACTTCTTAAACACCCTATTCATCAGGTCCATAAAAGTTGCAGGAGCATTGGTTAGTCCAAATGACATAACCACAAACTCATAATGGTCATACCAGGTTCTGAAGGCTGTCTTCGGGATATCACACTCTCGAACTCTGGGTTTATGGTATCCGGACCTGAGATCTATCTTCGAGAAACACCTGGCACCCTGGAGCTGGTCAAATAAATCATCGATCCTGGGTAAGGGGTAACTATTCTTGACAGTGACCTTATTCAGCTGTCGATAGTCAATACACATTCAAAGGGACCCATCCTTCTTTCGAACAAAGAGAATCGGAGCACCCCATGGAGACTTGCTCGGTCTAATGAAACCCTTATCCAACAAGTCCTTCAACTGTTCTTTTAGATTTTTTAGCTCGGCTGGAGCTATCCTATAAGGAGGAATAGATATAGGTTGCGTGCCAGGCAATAGATCAATACCGAAATCAATTTTCGTCTTCGGAGGAATACTTGGCAAATTATCTGGGAAAACCTCCGGATACTCACACACCACTGGAACTGACTATATAGTCAGGCTCTCGGACTCTACATCCTTAACCCTAACTAGGTGGTACATGCAACCTTTAGAGATCATTTTTCCTGGCCTTAAGATATGAAATAAACTGACCAGTTGGTACAGCGGAATTACACTTCCATTCCAAAACTGCATGGGTCCTACAGTTAATCAAAGCATAGCATGCAAACAACCAATCCATACCCAAGATGATATCAAAGTCTGTCATGGACAACTTTACTAGGTCCACGGAGGTAACCTTATGCAATACTATAATGGGGAAACTTCTATATACCCGCCTAGCTACAATTGATTCACCGACTAGAGTAGATATGGAGAATGGTTCTGACAAATTTCTGGACTAACTCCAAAACTACTAGCAATGTAAGGCATCACAAAAGACAATGTAGCTCCTAGATCCAACAAAGAATAAGCATAAATATGGAATACTTGCAACATACCCGTGACTACATCTGGTGAAGCCTCCTGCTCCTGGAAAGGCACTAGGGCATAAAACCTATTTTGGCGCTGACCGCCAGCTGAAGTAGTGGAAGCACCCTGTTGTGGGGGTCATGCTACTGGAGTGGTAGAACTGCCTGCAGGGCAATTTATAACCCTATGTCCAGGTTTGCCACACCCGAAACAAGTATCTGCACCGACCAGGCACCTCCCGGGTTGATTTTTACTGCATCTCACACAAGCTGGGAAAGTGTGCTCCACCTGCATGCTACCATGTTCCCTAGAGCCTATAGCCTTGCTCCTCTATTCTCCTCTGAACCTAGATGGCATGCTGGCCGATGATGGAGCTAGAGAAATGGACCTGTGTTGAGTCTGCTAACGTGGTCCACCTCCTGACCTGACCTGAGAAACCCCGTTGCTATCGGTCTTGGCCCTCTTGGCCTCTCTCTACCTCTTGTAGATTGACTCCATCTGCTACGCATGCAATATAATACGGGGAAAATTGATGTCCCAGTGAAGCATGATTATCTAACAATCTTTGTCTAAGTAATCTGCTACTCCATGCACAAAGAGGCTCACCCGAGCCCACTGATTCGCCACAAACTCCGAAGCATATTTAGATAATCGTGTGAACTCCAATGCATACTCTTGGACAGACATGCTACCTTGCTTTAGATTAACAAACTCGGTCGCCTATAGCTCCCTCATCTCCCGAGGGAAGAACCATTCCATGAATGCAGTGTGAAACTCATCCCAGCCTATCGGGCTTCCACCCGCCGCCCTAGCATCTCTCCATTGCTTAAACCATATATGTGCTACCCCCTTTAGCTGGTAGGAGGTCAAATCAACGCATTTCCCATTGTTCACCCCCATGAATTGGGTGATTTTCAGAATCTCCTCTATAAAACCGTGTGGATCCTCGTCCACCTTTTATCCCATGAACTCCGGAGGGCTTATCCTCAAGAAATCTCTTACCCTAGCTTCCACTGCATTCCCATTCTGAGGGAAATGCGCCACCCTCTAATTCTGGACCTGGGCACTCATGGCCTGTTCCAGCATCTGAATCGTCGCCATAAACTCAGCATGGGTGGCTGGCTCTAGCATGTTCTCCTCATGAATAGGCAGAGATGGCTGACGCTTACCATCATGGGCACCCTCATGAGCATTACCATTTCCGTTTCTCCTGGTATTTACTCGATATGGAGGCATGATTCTGCAAACGTGAATAGCACGAATTAGAGGAGTAAAGGATGTTTATCGCACGACATAGATCATGAAAGAAGGGGACATTTCCTAAATGTCTAGTAGCCTCTTCATCGTAAGAGTGGCGCGTTTCACCCCATGAAAAAGACTCTACCTAACGCGGCTTTCAGACTCCCTAGAACACATCAAACCTATGCCTCTGATACAAAGTTTGTCACGATCCAAACATACACCCGAATCATAGACACGGAACAAGGAGCCCCGAGAGACCCCAAGTCGACCCATGGCATGAGCATACATCTAATTCAATCACATGAGCGGAAGACTCAACATAAAGAACGTAATCATAGCATAGCTAAAGGGAAAATCAGTACTAGACTTATACAACACGGTGGAAAATAACTTTTAGTCTGATAAGCCTCTAAACATGAAAGGTGGATTGATGGGACGACTCCCCAACTAATCCAATATCCAGAAACTGAGAGAAAAAACATAGAGTGTGAACATACAGCCCTCGGAACATGAGGACTCACCAAGTACGTTGAGAGAAAGGCTGAACTAGCTACGGGTGAGGATGAGCCTGAGAACTGGGACCTGTATCATGAAACGATATAGCACGTAAGTACATGGAATGTACTGAGTATGCAAGGTAAATAAAATGGAAATTTAAAACATATATGAAATTTATAAATGATCATAAGAGTAGGACGTCATGCTCTTCTCATAAATCATAATAACATATCATATGGCTCAAGGTTTTCAAAACATTTGTAACATAACAAAATCATAGTCATAATAGAAGCGATTTTCTTAACAAGACTTGAGCCAACATACATAATCATAACATGCATAAATCATGAGGAACAGTGGGAGATTCTCTTAACCGACATACCCTATATGAGCACACATGAAGCCCGACTTGTAACCCTAATCAAAAGGGTGTTCGTACCTTGCCAAGGGTAGGAACCATGAAGGGCGTGATCACACATGAAAAGGGCCATTTGGGACAGGGACAAACATGAAAGTGTCCCAACATATCTACGGTGGCACGTAGTTCATGAGATCTGGGGCTTAACCTGGGCCCCAAACCTACTTGGTGTTCGATACTACTCCCCAAATATATATAGTACTCATAATAATACATACTTGAGTTCATGGTCTAGTTAAATCATAATAATCATAAACATGCTTGAACATACGTGAACTAGCCATGACTTGAGGCCCATGGATCGGCCAAAAACATAATTCATGATTGATAAAATTCATACATACTTGTAGATCATGCATGTAGCTTGAAATTCATAAGTTCATAGTAGATAACATAATAAATTCATAAATAAATTCATAATTCATGCTGGGCTTATCAAAACACCAATGGATCAATGGATCATAAATCGATTCATCACGGGGCATGCATAAACAAGCTTAATTATTTAGAAATTCAAAATCAACAATATTAAAATCAATTTAAATCCCAAAAGATGATCAAAATCAGTAGATTATGATAAGATTTCAAAATCACAACACCCAGAATTAAAGCACTTGATTTTATACAAATCAATTAGAAAACCCCATGAGTTTTTGATAATTTATAAGTAAAATCATAGAGTAGGAGCATGGGTGTGGAAGGAACAACCCATTGATGGCCTTACATACCTGGAAACACTTGATTCTTAATCTCTCTTGAAATCCCTAGATGGAATTTAGAGAAATTGGGGAAGAACACCTTGAATCACCTTCTAGACTCCTCTCTATACTCTTGCATGCATGAATGAGTCTTAACATGGACTAATCCCCCTTAAAAGACCCTATTCAGACCTAAAAATGACATAGTTTAGGCTTTAGGAGTTCAGGAATTACAAGGAATTTTCTGGTTGCCAGTCCCCACGAGGGACCTCATGAATCGTTGCCAGGGGGCACGACTCGTGGCCTGAATCTGTCATTCTCACTACCCAAACGCCTCAGGGGACCCCCTGAATCGTGGTGGCTGACCATGACTCGTGGTCACCACCCATGATCCCTACTGCCCAAAACCTTGATCAACAATGCAATCCAAGCCACGGGTGACCTCACGAGTCGTGAGGTCTGACCACAACTCGTGGTCACCATCCGTGGTCTTCACTACCCTTTCCCACTTTTCCAACTTGTCCACCTAGGCCACGGGAGATCTAACGAGTCGTGTGGCCTAACCACGACTCGTGGTCATGCCCGTGGTCTTACCCCAAAACTTAGTTGTGTCCTTCTTGACCACGAGTCACTTCACAACTCGTGGTCACTCCTCATGACCCACCTCACCGGTCGTTTTGTGACCTAGTGTGAATTTCCAGTTTCTCTTTGTTTTGACTCCCGGGTCTGATCCTTGGGTTCCCGAGGTATAACAAACGGACTGGCTGAAAACTGCTCAGAGTCATCAAAAGTCATATACTGATGTGAGAAGAAGGGATTTGGAGTTTGAGGTGGACGATTGGGTATTTCTAAAGGTATCTCCCATGAAGGGAGTCATGCGGTTTGGAAAGAAAGAAAAACAAAGTCCCTGCTATATTGGTCCCTACCAGGTTATGAGAAGAGTTGGTAAGGTAGCGTATGAGTTGGACTTGCCATCAGAGTTATCTTCAGTTCATCCCGTATTTCATGTATCGCTCTTGAAAAAGTGCTTGGGTGATCCATCTTTAGTTGTCCCGATGGAAAGTGTTGGTGTGGGAGTCAGCCTTAGTTATGAGGAAACTTCAGATTCAGAGGCTGAGGAATAAAGAAGTAGCTTCGGTGAAGTGTTGTGGAGAAACCAGCATGTTGAGGGAGCTTCGTGGGAAGCCGAAGAGGCTATGATGGCTAGATTACCCCACCTGTTCCCTACCAGCTCAGTTTTAGTTTGAGGTAACGGTTTTTTCCCTAATTATCTAATCAGTTTCCATGTTCAGTTCATGTGTGCAAGTTTGAATCATGTTATGATAAATATATGTGATGCCTGTATTCAGTACAGCTATGTAGTTTTTTTCGAAGGTAGTCATTCCGTTAGTTTTCGATTTTAATAATCAGTGTTTGCATATGAGGATTTCTTGTTTCTAAGTTTTCTATGTGTTTCTAACATTTGAGGACGAATGTCCCCAAGGGGGAGATATTGTTATACCCCGAGAGCTCAAAGATCGGACCTGGGAGTTGAAATGGGAAAATTGTGAAATTGATGTTGCAGGAACAGGACGAGTCGTGGGACGACTCATGAGGACAATCCACGAGTCGTGCGGTGACTCATGGGGAAGGCCAGTGTAGAGTTGGGAAGCCTAGATGATGGGGTCCCCATGGGTGTGGCAACAACTCATGGTCAGACCCCACGAGTCGTTAGGTCAGCCGTGAGGTGAGGGAGGAGGAAGAGAAAAAGAAGGGACCAGTGTACCTAATGGAAGGGACCCGACGAGTCGTGGTCTTTCCCAATGACTCGTGAGGTGACCCGTAATTAATAAAAGTGGATTTTATTAAATGCTAAGGCAGTGTACATGACGGAAGGTGACCACGAGTCGTGGTCTCGAGGAATGAGTCATTAAGTCCCCCATTATGAGCCCTAAGTGATCAGCTATCTAGTGTGCTTGACGGGTCCCATGACGAGTCGTGGCCCATAGCGACGAGTCGTCAGGTTGTTCGTTAAGACCCCCTGACAGTTAATTTCAGCAATTTTAGTAAGGGTTTTTCCGTAATTCCAAAATACCAGGGGCCTATACTACATCATTTAAGGCTTGTTTTGCCGGGTTTTAAGAGGGGAAAACCTATTCTAGGCTAGTTCATTTCCATGCCTGCAAACTTGAAAGCTTGAAGGGAGGATTTAGAGCAAGTTTTGAAGGTTTCCATTGGTATCTCAGCTGGGCAATTAGAGGGTGTTAGAATTCACCATTCCCGGGTATATAAGGCTATGTGTGGGTGCTTCCTTTGACACCCATGCCCAACTTCTATAAAAATATGATGAATTGCCTATGATCAAGTATGGGGTTTTACCCAATTGCATGATTCTTCAATCTCTATACATGGGCATGATTACATTATATTTATAATGATGAATTGTGAAGCTTGGGCAGATTTTAAATTGTTTTCAATCCAAATAGTGATTTCAGAATTATGAAATTGAATGCCCATGGATGAGAAGTTGATGAAAGAAGATAATGATGGTGAATGTATGATGATGATAAAATTTAATGATGAAAAGCATGTTTCTAAAACTACCCATGACTATGTTTTTTCAAAATGAATTGATTAGATCCGAGTATGATAAAGCTTTGGGTGATGCCCACATGTTGATTTAAACTGATGATTTTCCGGACATAAGCTTGCCATATTGTTTGAAGTGAACTTTCCCTATTTTTATTATACATTCTAGCTTGTGGTATGTTGATTAAATATTTCTACACGTAGCTTACCACATGATTTGGAGTAGATGCTCCCACCTATGATTAAGCTTGTGGTATTTTCCAAATAAAGCTTCTCATATGCATGAATTCATAATCGAGATGTATGTCATTATTGAGCTTTGTGAAAGGGAAATGTTGAGCTTTATTTTCATATGATGTCGAGTCTATGCGATTTCATTATGATCTTTGTCAATAGACATTGTTGAGCTTCATTTCATACGATGTTGAGTTATGCATGATTTCATATTGAGCTTCGGCACTAGATGATGTTGAGCTTCGTCATTAGACGATGTTGAGCTTCGTTATATACGATGTAGAGCATTGCATGTGTTTGGGAGAAGAGTCTGCACCACGCGGGTTAAGGGTCGATCACCCTATGCTTCAGAACTATGCTAAGCATGGTTATGTTTTGATAAGATTGCAATTTCAGAATGAATGCATGTACACCCTTCCTCTCAAGTTGAAAACATATGATATGCATGAAATGTTTTAAATGATTTACTTTACTAAAGTGGTTTTACATACCTTGCATACTCGATACATTCCACGTACTGATCACATACTTTCTATGGTGCATCATTTCATGATGTAGGATCCAATTCCCAGGTTCAGCCTTGTTCGTAATCGCTTATCAGAGTTAGCACCTGCGTGAGTGGTGAGTCCTCATCTTTCGAGGACTAGACTTTCAGTTTCATGTCGTATTTCAGTTTCATGTTTTGTGGAGTTAGTTGGGGTCTTGTCCCATCAACACATCTAGACTAGAGGCTCTCGGACTTATGTATGTATAGCTTCGGATATTATTCTTATGTGCTGTTATATGAGATTTCCACTGAGTTATAATTATGTTTTCTTCATGTTTATTGAATGATTTAGTTTAATGCCTATGCCATGGGTCGACTTGGGGTCTCTCGGGGTCCCTTGTCCTGCGTCTATGATCCGGGCCTCCGTTCAGGTCATGATAGTACCTCAGGCTAAGCTTGCCCTGCTTTCCAAACCTCATCACCCCCTTCATGGAGACATCTTTAGTAGTGCTTTCTCTCCCTCCATGAACTCCATATTCCTTACCTTCTTGTCAGCGTACTACTTCTGTCTACTCTGAGTAGTTACCAAATGGTCCTGAATTATTCAAACTTTTTCCATGGACTACCTTCGCAAATTAGTTCCCCAAGGTCTCACTTCAAATGCATCAAACCAATTAATTGGAGACCTACACTTTCTCCCATACAAAGCCTCAAATGGCGCCATGCCAATGCTCGAGTGATAGTTGTTGTTGTAGGCGAACTCTATCAAGGGTAAGAATTTGTCCCAATGGCCTCCAAAGTCTATTACACACACCCGGAGCATGTCCTCCAATACTTGGATACTCCTTTCTTACTGTCCATCTATCCAAGGGTGGAAGGTTGTGCTCAAGTCCAACCTTGTACCCGACTCAGCCTGTAGGTCCTCCAAAAATGAGAAGTGAACTGAGTGCCCCTGTCTGATACAATTGGAACAGGCACAGATGTAGCCAAATCACTTCTTTCACGTACATTTTCACTAGTTTCTCACCGTTGTAAGTCACCTGGACTGGAATAAATGAGCCAACTTGGTCAATCTGTCCACAATGACCCAAATTGAATAAAATGTCCGCAAAGTCTTGGGAAGACCCACCACGATGTCCATTGCTATTCTCTACCAATTCCACTCAGGAATAGGCATTCCCTGAAGTACTGCCCTAGGATTTTGGTGCTCGTGCTTCACCTGCTGACAATGCAAACACTGAGCAACATAGTCCATAATATCCCTTTTCATTCGACCCCACCAATAGTGTTGTTTCAGATCGTGGTACATCTTGGTGACTCCAGGGTGAATAGAGTACCTCGAGTTGTGATCTTCCAAAAGAGTTTTAATTGGCTTGCCAACTCAGGGAACACACACCCCCCCCCCTTTATTCTCAGGACCCCTTCATCATCTAACACTGCTTCTTTGGCTTCTCCCTGCAAAATCTTATCTCGAATCTTAGCCAGTTTTTCTTCCTCAAACTGTCTTGCTTTGATTTCCTCTAGTAGTGAGGATTTAGCCTCCATGTTGGCTAGTATCCCACTGATTTTCGTCAGCGACAACCTCACCAAACTATTTGCCAAAGTCTGAACTTCTCTAGCCATCGGCTGCTTAGTAGCTTCCAAGCAAGCTAAACTACCCATGTTCATCGTCTTCCGACTCAACGCGTCTTCCACAACATTGGCCTTCCCCGGATGGTACATAATAGTGATATCATAATTCTTAAGCAGCTCCACCCATCTTCTCTGCCTCAAATTGAGATCTTTCTGGGAGAATACATACTGCAATCTGCGATGATCCGTGAATACCTCACATCAAGCTCCATACAGATAATGTCTCTAAATTTTTAGGGCAACCACCACTGCTTCTAACTCCAGGTCATGCGCGGGGTAACTCTTCTCATGCACCTTCAATTGTCTCAAGGTATAAGCAATAACCTTCCCTTCCTACATTAACACGGCATCCAACCCAGACTGTGAGGCATCACAATAACAACAAAGTCTTTACCTTCCACTGGTAACACCAGGATAGGTGTTGTGGTTAGCAGAGTCTTGAGTTTTTCAAAACTTTCTTCACATTCCTCTAACCACTGGAAAGGTACATCCTTTTGCGTCAACTTGGTCAACGCTGAAGCGATGGAGGTGAAACCCCTTCACGGACCAATGGTATGAGACACCGACATAGTCCTTTGAACACTAGGCTACTCAGTGCTAGACACTGCTCCCAAAAACATGCACATTAGGCTCGTACGTAAATCATAAACATTGTTCATAAGATTCATGGCCAAATAAATATTTAAAATCATTGATCCCCTTCTCGTACATGTTTATCCATGAATCAAGGGCCTGTAAATCAGCCAACATCATAAATCGATCAATCATGAAATCCATATCATAAATCATACTTGAACATGTGGGCATTTCCCAATACTTTAACATACTTGAAAATAATCAATTCTCTTGAAGACGTGGTCATAAACATGGGTAACTTGAAAACATGCCTTTCATTATTAATACTTCATCATACATGAACATACATCATAAATCTTAACTTTCAAAAATTTCTCATGAATGGGCATTTTAAATGTAGAAAGCTTGAAACACGATTTTAATGAAAACAATGTAAAACTTTCTCATGAATCATAATTCAATAGTAGAAATACATTTAAATCATACCTATGTATAGAATTAGGAATTTCATACATTGGGTTAAAACCCCATAGAATCATCACAGGAATTTTCATGAATTAGATAGAAATTGGGCATGGGTGTGAACGGATTCACCTATTCATAACCCTACATACCTGGGGAAGGTTAGATTTTACCACTCCTTGAAATCCCAATCAAAGATTGAAGGAAGGCTTGAAGAACTCTTACTTGATCACCTCCTAAACCCCTTCAACATGCATGCATGGATATGAATAAGCCTACGATAGATTTTTCCCTCATAAAACACTTCATTTGAGCCTTAAACGACGTAGTTTAGGACCCTAGGACTTAGGAATGATGAAAATACCCTTAATGAATTCCCTTAAAATTCTGAACTACTGGTGACAACGGATGATCCAACATGTCATGCCTGGATACCACGACTCGTGGTATCCATCCTTTGCGTCCACTGCCTCAACTTCCCTTCTCAAATTCCATCCCACGACTCGACAGAACAAGTCGTTACATCAGATGATGGTCCGTTATACCCTCCATTGTTTCCCCCTGATGACATGCACCTTAACCTTACTACGAGCAACACCACGACTCATTCCTTCTTCCAATGAGTCGTGGTTTCCATCCATCACCACGATTGGAGGTTCTCTTACTCCTTTCCATGGTTACTCAACACGATCTATTACTGCGCACAAGGGGTTGTCCCATAACCCGTTACTTCCTCCTAGGCTAAGGACCAGCCTCACCACGACCACAAGTCATAACTTCAAACCACGGATCATTATGTGCCCGTTACTCCGAACTGCAACCTGGTTGTACCTCACCATAGACACTTCCTATGGATCTTTAGTGGAACCAACGATCCGTTACATGACCGTTCTGTGATGATTTTCCAGATTTCTGCCAACTTTCATTTTTAAATCCCGAGTCTAGTCTTGGGCACTTTCGGGGTATTACACCCTCACTTGCATAGAAATAGATCATCGATTCACATTTTACCATTCTTTAAAAGAAATACCACTTCAAAATTCAATGACATTGACATAAAACCTTATAATCATCTCATATTAACATGATCTCTCCTACTTATTCAAATAAACCATTTAACAATGGGTAATGTCTGAAGACCAATCCCATATCATTATTACATATGCATACAAGTCATTGTACTGGGTCAATCCCTCAAAGCATAACCAACCTCGAAATTCAAAGACCAATCTCATATCATTATTACATATGCATATAAGTCATTATACATGGTCAATCCCTCTAACCATAATCAACCCTGAAATTCGAAGATAACGGTTCGGCTACTCAGTAGGAGCCATGCCCTTTCCTCAATGCTTCAGATCACTCGAAATCTACACAAAAAGAGTAATTCATTACTTATTCTTCAATCATTGATATTTATATCAAACCCTCTCCTTCAGGGTGTTTTCAAAAGTAAAACCCAAATTCTACTCGGTTCTAGTTTAATTTCTCATATAACCCTCATTCCCCACACCTAATTCTTGGGGAGCAATCAAAACACTTCAAACATCAACCCAAATTACCCCTAATCATCCTACAATCCATCCCTAGTTCATCAACCTAGGGTTCTCTAAGTTCAGAAATTCACCATTAACGGGTCCCCTTAAGCTTTATACAATAATCAACATCTATTAAAGGGGCTAGGGGACAACAAACTCACCTTAGCGCAATAATTCTCTGCTCTGGAAAAGAAACTTCCTACAAACCTTGCTCTCTCACATTTTGAAAATAATGGAAAATAACCCAAAATTCCCACTTAAAACCCACTTCTTATTCCCGTCATCCACTGTAGCTATCACATTTCTGCTACAGCAGACCCACTACAGCGACCAAACTGTCACTACGGCAGTTCCAGTGGTTATTTCCCATATTTGTCACAGTAGGACTCTTACTGCTACCATAGTCTCTCCGCGGCGAAAATTCCACCACTGCAACGGTACCCCGAACTAGTAGCCACCCAATTTCGGTCAATTTTACACTTAGAGTATTTCACGACACATTCTATCCCTCCCTTAGAATGTTTCCAGTGTCCTAGGTCCCTGTTCATCCCATAACAATGTTCTAGTTGTTACATTATTAGTCTTAAGGATTTGAGTAGAGACTACATATAGTACTTGATTAGCATAATTATTTTGTTGAATTAATCTATTTTATAACTTTATTCTTAGGATCACCTTGGGTATCTAGTATATATCAATTTTAAAAGGTGTAGGTGTAACAATTCAACCATCAATTTATAAACTAATTTTTTCAAATGGGGGAATTATAGATTCTACCACCTTAGTTTTGGTGTGTCATTTATTAAAGATCATGCTTAATGATTTCTTTTGATCATTCAATTTTCCTGCGTACTCAAACCATTTAAAGAACTCTATATTGCATATCATTCTTTTTATATTAGTGCACCAATTTTTTCTAAAGGATAACCTTTCCTTTAATGAATATTTTTCTACATATCATTGCCTTTTTATGAAATTTTCTTGATCTAACCAGAGTTTATCTAAATATTCAAAGTCAGATTTGAACTCCTCATCAGATCTGATAATGCATAAAGAGTCTTTTACTCCTAGCATCTCACTAGCAGTGGAACTTGTTCTTTTGGTTATTCTAGGTTTATATTCAACCTTAGGAATTATTTCAGAGAAATCTACTCCTTTTAAGTTTTTCTCTATGTCTACAAGAGTTATCTCCTTTTCTTCTTGGGTTTTTGAAAATGAAGGTCTTGAAAAAGACATCCTTTTACTTGAAGAAGCATGACTAAAGGATTGAGATCTTAGAAATTTTAAATCTATAGATCTACCCGGAAATTATATTACCTTCTCAATATTTGAATTTTCTACCTCAATTTTTTGCTCCGTTATGAGTCAAAATGCCAATTATCCTTTACTAACACATCATCTCATTTAATCATTTTTGAGACAGAAATATTATTGTGACTGTGGTTGGCTTCCATAAGCATGGTAACCCCTTTGTTACTTACTATTTTTTTTTTTGGAGCTAGAGTAGTTTACATTAGCCTATAATATACTCTATAAATTATGGTTATTTCTCTTGTATTTTCTTTTCTATTCATGTTTTTTATTTTAAAATTTAATGTTAGGCTATCCATAAAGTTTTGATCATTAATATCTATAGAAAAATTAGGATAACAATTAAAATATACCGAGCCATTAGCTAGATTACTGTGTAATACTGCTAACAATGAATCATCAAAGTTTAGTAGCCTATTGTCTCTTAATAGAAGGCATATAGGTATGTCTAAGTCTAATCAGTACAATGGTTTAACCATGACTTGGACAAGTCCTATGTGAAGAAACTTGTAATTTTTTCTATATCTGTTGATGTATTCAGCTGCTAATAATTTAATAGTCTCAATAGACTTATTAATAGCAACTGTAGATTCAGAGATTTTAATATTATAATTTTTTATAAAATTAAAGTGTCCAGTTTTATAAACCTTTTCAAAACATTCTTTTAGAATATTTCAATTTTGTAAATCACTTTCTATTTTAGCTATTTTAGTAGTTGTAGAAGAAATATTCACACCATTTATTATGTTTTGATTTTCAGAGGTATCCATTAAGATTGTGCAAATAGTTTTAACTGAGTAATTAATATATCAGTTAACTATCTACTTTGTATAAATAAATTATGATTAAGATAACATAATTTATCATACAATCTGACCTGATTATCAAGAATTAATTTTCTAGTTATCTCTTTAGAATAATTGTTTAGAGTTTCTAAAGATATTAGTTTTTTGTAGTAGTTTAAGTCCTTCATTATTTTTGTTCTTTTCTTTTTTATACTTTATTTAATATTTCAAATAGACCCATTTTCTACTATTGTAGTATTTTATTTTTTTTATGAATGGATGTGTAAGCATAAATTATTTATTATTTTTTAATATAATACAGGTAATCAAAGAAATGATAGTACTATTGTAGGGACAATATCTACTTTAGATGTTAATCCTTAATAATTATTTTCTTGTGTACTATTTACTGTTTATCTTCTCTAATTTTCTTTTATCTTATTCCTTTAAATCTGGCGACGAGAACACCATTCGGGTCCGGCTCTAGTACTTCAACTTTCGAGCTGATCCAACAGAAAATACAGGCTTTCCAACATATAGACCATGATTAAACGGTTACCCAACTTAAGAAATAAAACCAAGAAACTAGTAGATAAGTATCAACAATACTTGATGCAAAAATAACATTTCAAGAGTAACATAATTTCAATTTACTCTAGGATAGTGTAAGGATTTAGCTGCTCAATCTCATACTCCTCCCGGCCAGCATCTGATACCAATTAACGGTCATAGTAACAACTTGAAAATAATAACTTAAAAATACTTACAAGGAAGGATTAAAACGAAAGATAAATACTACAAGTAAATAATATAGCAGAAGTGAAGCAAAATACCTACAAAGAGTTATTTATTGAAAAAGAAGGAAAGACAGAAAACATAGAAGGATTTGGGCACTGTGGTAGTAAGTAGAGTGTTTTCCGAATGCCCCTATTGATACAAGGTGAAGGTCTTAAATAGACCTCAAATCTGATGACTCAATTAATTACTAATTGCTATCTATTTTATCATGTGTCCCTACATGGAAAATTTAATTGAACACAAATCTATTTAAAAGTTGTCTTCATCTTCTTAAAAATTATTTTTCTTGAAAGTTATCCTCTTTGTCTTGATGTGGCATGGGTATTTGATGAAGATTCATCTTCATGTGCCATGGGAGTCTATAGAGATTCCCTGTTGTCCTTTTCTGGTTTGTCTGTATGTGGAATGGGAGTCTACAGAGATTCTTTGCTATCCTTTTGATGTGACTAAGACTAAGGAACCCAAGGTTATAAATGGACCAGTCCTTTCTGTCAATAAGTGCAATGGATGAATTGACAACATGTTGAGTCACTTGTATGACATGCAAATGCTATAGCTAAGAATGAATGGTGTGACTGAAGAACAGTTGCAGCAACTCAACATAGATATCCTCTGAGCGAACATTCACGAGCCTTTTGCATAGTTGAGACTAGATTTAAGGAGCCCCTTGATAATGACGTGGCCACATAGGATGGGATGGCGAGAGTAGACTCTGACATAAAGTCTAGTGATGTTGAGGAAGAGGATTCTGAGATGGGGGAAGCTGCTCTTGCCCCCACAGACGATGAGGATTAGAGGCCCAGGGAGTTCTTCTTTCACTCTTTTACCTTATGCTTTATTGTTTTAGCACTGAGGACAGTGCTACCAATTAAATGTGGGGTAGGAGAAGTGAACTTCATATTACCATGCATGCCTTAATATCTAAATTTGCACATGGTAGGTGTATTATTTTTGGTATTTATGACTTATCTTGCATACTTGTTGATTTGTAGTAGTTTTTTTTAGTTTTATTTTGTTTTGGGTTCCTCCAATTTTTGTTTTTGGTACTTTTTTGGTTGATAGTCCCTTAGGACCGACTAGAGAGTTTAGATTCTTTTTAAGTGATTGAGTCATGACTTTGCCCAATGATTGATGGATGATGATCATCTTAAGGGTAAACTAGTCATTAGGAAGAACAAGAACTTGGACTTTACGAATGCTAGGTGCTTCACTTTAGGTATCATTGAGATTCTATGAAATTTACTCAAAAATGCATGAAAAAGGTAGAAATACTTAGTCTTTTGGAACTTGACTCTTGTACTTGAAAAAGTGGGCTTAATAATGTTAAATATGAAATATGAATATATGTGTTTATGTAATTTTGGTTGCCATTGTTGAACCATTTTGTGCCAATGTGTGAGGAATTTTTGATATGCTTCATGCTTGCAAATTGATGTCTAGAACTTGTCTGGTGTGTGCGCCAAGCGAAATAAGGATGTTGAATCTAGGAAGTGATATAGGCATTTCTTTGATAGCCTTGTTTTTATCCTATTTTACCTACCTTGAATGTAATTTATCCTAGTTAGCCATTTTGAGCCTTAACTTATTCTTTTGATAGTCATATCACAAGCTTAAATCCCTTTTTGTTCTATTGACTTGTATTTAATCCAAATGACTCCTAGAGCACTTTAATAAAAGATTTTGTATGAAAGGAGCATAAGTGGAGAAGCGAAGGAAACAGCTAAAAAGTGTGAAAATTAGAAGAAAATAAAAGGCTAAAATTTTCTAAACAAGGAGGGTGATGTTAGTGGAAAAACAAAAAGAAAGAGCTTCAGAAAATGATGATGAAAAATAAATGTAAGAATGAGCTCAATGTTGAAAAAATCCCCACTAGTCACCTAGGTTGAAAAATTGAAAAATAAAAGGAGGTGTAAGAATAAAAATAGGAGATTGAGGAAAGTGCTAAAAAATCAAAGTGTTATGAAGTATTAAAGTGCTTAGAGAGATTAGTCACTATCTTGGCCAAATAGTCTCTACCCATCCCTTGGCCTACATTACAACTATTTTAAATCCTAATTGATCCTTGATTCATAATTCTATGTTTGTGGAGTACTACTATCACGATCCGAGTCTACACCCTGGATGAGACACGGTACTTGGTGCCACAAGTAACCCCAAGCCAACCCATGGTCTATCATTATACTGGTAAACTGAGTAAACATAAGCGGAAGCTTTATAAAAATAAGTATGTAATCAATACTGCTGAGAGTGTAACATGACTGGAAATAATATTGAACAACAGTGTCTAAAAGCTATTTACTAACTGATGAGTTATTGGGACAAGCCCCCAGCTAATTCTATAATCTGTCTAAATAAAACTGACTAAAAGAAAATATCATCCTCGAAAGATGAGGACTCACCCAATGACACTGCTGTTGATATCGTCGGAGGGAGCTACTGACGATGCTGGGACTGAGAACCTGCACCTGTATCATAATACGATACAGCATGGAAAGTATGCATCAGTATTTTGAATGTACTAAGTGAGAGATACAATAAGCATGAAAGAATAAGTAACTTGTCACGCCCCGAGCCTACACCCTGGGCGTAACACGGTACTTGAAGCCACAAGTGACCCCAAGTCAACCCTTGGTCTATCAGTTACTAGCATTCTAAGTAAACAAACACAATGGAGCTTTGGAATAATATCATAAAATATTTATGAGAGACAAGTCTGAAAACATAAAGTTCAAACAATTGAATAATACGATAAATCTGAAAATCATGTCTGTCTGAAAGCTATCTAATAGAGGAGTTGCTGGGACAAGCCCCCAACTAACTCTAAGTCTAACTGAAACTAATACATGACTGGAAGAAGGAAAATAGTACCCTTGAATGATGAGGACTCACACTTCAACTGCTGTAATGGAGAATCTGAACGGTGCTGAGTCTGAGAACCTGCAACTGTATCATGAAACAATACAACATAAACGTATGCGCCAGTACTTTGAATGTACTGAGTAAGTGGGAGAAATATAACTGAATATAAAGTCTGAACTGAAATGACACGTAATGACCAACAGGTAAGCTGAACTGAACACTGATATAATCTGAAATGGTCAAGATGACCCTGTCTGATGGTCAAGGACATGCCCTAATTCTGAAACACTAAATCTAAGATACTGTACTGAACTGAGTTGCTTATTCTGATACTAGACTGGACTGACTAGTGGGAGAGTCTATAACTGGCATATAACCACGTGAGCTAGACGTGGATTCCGGTGTATACACCCCACCAGTAGGACCCACTATACCTTGCCAGGGTATAAAGGCATGAACTGAGTTATCACAAAAGTCTGGGGCTAATCAGGCCAAGTAATACAGTAACCTTCGCTAGCAACATAGTTCTAGGAACCTAGGTGCACTGGAACCCCGGCCGCTCGGTGCTAAGTTTTACTCCCACTAGAAAAACTAAACTGAACTACTAAGTTGATAGCTCAAAACTGGGGTCCAAGACTAGTCAGGGATGTATAATTGCATGTATCCTAAGAGTCTCATCGGACCAAATTTTGAAACTGGGTTCTAGACTGGTCAGAGTTGCTTATCTGGAAGCGTCGTGACCGTCTAAGAACAAGTTGTAACTGAACTGGGGTCCTGGGGCTAGTCAAAGCTATTTATTAGAATGCCATGACCGCCTAATGGACCAAAAACTATAAATCTGAGTCTGCTTCTGATAACTGAGAGGCACCACTGACACCTCGAAATAAGACTGAAGTCAAACTGGTCAGTTGAAAATTTTCTAAAAGATTCTGAAGAGACTCTACGTTCTAACTGGTCTGAACTACTAGCAGCTAATAAAGAACTCAACTTATCCCAACAACACGGGAACTTCGTAATGTAGAGCAATTTCAAGAATTTTAGGAATTTCATTCAACAGAGCTAAAGTCATTCTCATTAATGGAATATTTACTCAACAAATATATATAGGAAATTCTAGAAGGTTCAGCCTAAAGAATTCTTCATTCACTAGAGGAAATTTAATAAGCGAAATCATAACTCGAAAGTTAGGGCTTAGATTCACTTTTGTATAAACACTGACAATTTGATAAGGAATTTATGGGGATCATATCAACAATATCATGAACGTCGTTCTAAGTGAAATCAATGAAAATAAACATGATACCTTTTCATACTCGAAAACTCAGGGCTTAAGACGGATAGAGGAAATTGAGGAGGATTTTAGGGACACAAGGGAAGGACAATCCCCTTGCTAAAACCCCACATACCTGAATAAAATTTACCCAAAGAAGGGGACTTGAACTGCTGAGATAGATGAGAACCCTAAGCTTGCTTGAGAGTTTTCTTGAGGAACCTTTCGATAGATTTCTGAGAATAAACATGAAATGAGGGGAGGAACCGTCCCAACCCTCTAATAAGTATGATTTTACTTTCAAAACGATGTGGTTTAGAGCTTAGGAGAATAGGAAATTACTAAATAGCCCTTAGAAATTCGCTGGGAAAAATTATCAGGTGCCCCTAATGGGTGACCTAACGAGTCGTGGTGACTGACCATGACTCGTGGTCACTCCCGTTAGGTACACTGCTTGGGATCCTCAGTAGGTCACCACGAGGGACCTAAAGAGTCGTTATCTATGACCACAACTCATGGTCACCAGTCGTGGACCACACTATCTCATTTTGGAGATTTAATGCTAACTCCATAATGAGTCACTTAACAAGTCGTTGCCACAGGTGACGACTTGTTTCACCCACTCGTCGAGTACACTGGTCAACTAAAATATTCACAACTCAGGCCTGACCACGAGTGACTTAACAGGTCGTGGTCAATGACCACAGCTCGTGACATCCCTCGTTAGGTACACTACCTCCCTCCTTTATATTAACCAGCCTTCTCCTCACGGCTCACCTAATGAGTTGTGAGGTTACTTGAAGACTCGTCAGGTGGGCCGTCCTGCAATATTTTTGCAATTTTCCAGATTTTCTAATTTAAGTCCCAGAATTAGATTTTGAGTTTCCGGGGCATTACATAACTATTCTAAAATAACATGAAATGACCAACTGAATGTTGTAAACTAATAAAACTAAACTACAAGTGATATGGTCAATAATGACCCTAGTTGATGGTCATAAACATGTCATGGGACAAAGATACTGAACTAAGTTAAACTGAACTGAACTGAGACTGTACTGACGAGTGGGCTATAACTGACATATAACTACGTGAGCTAAATGTGGAGTTCGATGTATATGCCCCATTGATAGGACCTAATATACCTTTCCAGGGTATAAAGGCATGAACAGTGAGATCACTGTTTGGGCCAATTTGGGCTAATAACCTATAGTGGCAATGTAGTTCTGGGAACCTGAGTGCGTTGCAACCCCAGTCCTCTCGGTGC
The DNA here is from genome assembly GCA_035772735.1 of Datura wrightii. Taxonomy (NCBI): domain Eukaryota; kingdom Viridiplantae; phylum Streptophyta; class Magnoliopsida; order Solanales; family Solanaceae; genus Datura; species Datura wrightii. The sequence goes on from JASDFA010000002.1 coordinate 13,962,958, forward strand.
TAAGTGTTACTCCCATTGGATAGTCCTAATCTGAATACTAAGTTTATAGCTCAAAGCTGGGGTCCAAGACTAGATCATGGATACTTATCTGGAAGTACCCTAAGAGTCTTATCGGACTGGATAACTAACACTGGTGTCCTACGAGTGGCTAGCGCTGCTTATCCGGAAGCGTCGTAACCGTCTAAAGAACGAACTAAAACTAGTACTAGTGGTTCTAAGACTGGTCAGAGTTGCTTATCTGGAAGCGTCGTAACCGTCTAAAGAACCAACTGATAACTGATAACTGGGAGGCATTACTGACACCTTGAGAAACTAACTATAGTCAAATCGATCAATTGGCATTACTGAAAGATATTGAAGATATTAACATTCTGACTGAGACTGAACTAGCATGCAACTGACTGAGAATTCATATGATGGTAATGACATGGGAATTCCAACACTAACAGAGTCAAGCAACATTAATATCTAATCAACTATGCAAGACCCAAATTACTGCATTTATAGAGTTAAGGCTAAAACTATTTTACAGAAAGGAAGTAGCAACATGATCACTAAGTAGTGGAAACATAGCATGAATACATAGAGACAACAACCCATAAGAATTAATCAGGATCTGGCTACAAATTTTACCCTAACTTAAAATTTTAGTGCCAAAGAACTAATCAAAATTATTAAAGGGTTTTGGGACATAAGGGAAGAACAATTCCCTTGTTGAATTTCCACATACCCGAAGTAAAATTTCCTAGAAGAAATCCTTGAGAATCTGAGAAGAAGATTGAATGCCCTAGCTTTCCTGGAGGAGTCTGTCTGAAACTTCTTCGTACTGGGTCTGAGAGTTGAGACAAGGAATGAGAGGAATACATCGATCAACTCCTTTAATTCTCTCCTAAATGTGCCCAAGATGACGCAGTTTAGAGATTAAAAAGATGAGAAGTTACTAAAATAACCCTGGAATAAAATATGAAAAACTGCCCGACGGGGACCAACGGGTCACACAACGAGTCATTGGTTGATTCCACGACTCATTGGGACCAGTCATTGGTCCTGGGCCTGAATTCTAGGCTTACTAGGATTTGGCAAAGAAGAGGATCACGACTCATTGGATGGACCAACGGGTCATTGGTACCTCTCATGGCCACTGGCAGGGATTCGAGCATAACACTAGACCCCCTTCTGACAGACGAAACCATGACTCATTGGTAGGACCCACGAGTAGTGGTAGCTGCCCATCGTCACCACTGCCTTTGGCCTGGAGGATTTTTGGATTTGGCAATGGGTGGAAAAGACGGCTCGTTAGAGGTGACAATGAGTCGTGGGTTCCAATCGTGGCTTCTAAGGAAAAATTCCAACCCTTACAGGAATTCAACTAATGAGTGCCAACAACGAGTCATTGCACCAAACGACGGTTCGTTGGATTGCTCGTTGTTTATGGGGAAATGTCATAGTAGGGTTCTGAGCTGGGAATACCACGGATGATAGGACGCCTCATTACTCCACACAATGGTTCATTTCATATCTTATTGGTTCCCGAAGGACAACTAACAGGGCTGACCACAACCCAGAAAATGGGTCATTACTGCTGACAACGACTCGTTGTCTCAGTCGTTCTGAGATAGAATTTTTTGGTTTTTCATGCAACGTCTGAGTTTGGTCTACGAAAGTTTCAGGGTGTTACAATATCTCCCCCTTGGGATTATTCGTCCTCGAATTAAGGCTAAAACTATTGAAAAACTGGGAAAAGAGTTGCAATTCCCAATCTGAAGCTATAAGCTGGTTTCTGAAGGAGAGACTGACTCTGAACTGACTTAGTCATACTAATTGAGTTGGCAAAATTAGTGTGCACACTGAAACATGAATAGAGCTAGTATGCACAGAACCAAATAGAGTATTGAGGAGGAATTTAATACGTGATGCTAAAACTGAACTGGAGGGGAACAAATGGGGATATTTTTCCATCATGTCTACTTCGGCCTCCCATGTGGCTCCCTCAACTAGCTGGTTCCTCCATAAGACCTTTCCTGAAGCAATCTTCTTGTTTCTTAGCTTAAGAATCTGACGGTCTAGGATCTGAACTGGGACTTCTTCATAAGAGAGACTATCCTTCACCCCACACTGTCTAGTGGCACAACTGAGGTTGGATCGTCGATGCACTTCTTCAATAGTGACACATGGAAGACTGGGTGCACAGATGCTAACTTTGAAGGTAATTTTAACTCATAGGCCACACTGTCAATTCACCTCAAAATCCTGTAGGGTCCTACATACCTTGGACTGAGTTTCCCTTTCTTTCCAGACCTCATCTCCCCCTTCATGGGTGAAATTTTTAGATAAACCCAATCATCTCCCGCAAATTCTAACTCTCTCCTCCTCACATTCGCGTATGATTTCTGTCGGCTTTGAGCAATTTTTGACCTTTCTCTGATAAGTTGCACTTTCTACATGAATTGAGTCTTGTCCTATCAAGGTAGCTTTGCCTACTTCAAACCACTCTATATAAGACCTGCACCTCCTATCATATAATGCCTCAAACATGGCCATCTGAATACTGGAGTGGTAGTTGTTGATGTATGCAAACTCGATGAGAGGTAGGTGATCATCCCAACTACCCTTGAATTTGATCACACAAGCTCTCAGCATGTCTTCTAAGGTCTAAATAGTCCACTCAGCTTTTCCATCTGTATGAGGGTGAAAAGTTGTGCTGAGCTTGACCTGAGTATCGATTCCTTTCTGAAATCACTTCCAGAAATGTGAGGTGAACTGGGTACCTCTATATGAAATAATGGATAAGGGAACTCCATGCAGTCTGACCAACTCTCGGATGTACAGTTTAGCGTAATCCTTAGCGGAGTCAATAGTTTTAACTAGGAGGAAATGTGCTGACCCACTCTGTAGTACTACTCCACCCTCAGTTGAATCAACCAATTGCACTCCTAACCGAGCTAAACTGTGAATATCCTTTGCCAGTTCTTTTATGCCCTGTTCAACATGAGCAACGCTCCCCATGGACATCTTTCTTAGGGCATCAGCCACCACATTTTCCTTGCTCGGGTGGTATAGCATGCTCATGTTATAATCCTTTAGTAACTCCAACCACCTTCTCTAATGAAGATTTAAATCTTTTTGAATGAACATGTACTGAAGGCTCTTATGATCAGTTAAAACATCCACGTGAACCCCATAAAGGTAACGCCTCCATATTTTTAGAGAAAAACACCTTTTCTGCCAAAACAAGATAATGAGTCGGATAATTCTTATCACGAACCTTGAGCTATATGGAGGCATAAGCTATCACCTTACCATGCTGCATCAAAACACAACCAAGGCCAACTCTGGAAGCATCACAATAAACTACGAACCCTTCTGTTCCTTCTGGTAAAGTCAAAATTGGAGTTGTAGTGAGTCGAGTCTTCAACTCTCGGAAACTCTTCTCACATGCATCTAACCACTGAAACTTCACCTTTTTCTGAGTTAATTTAGTTAGAGGAGACTCAATAGAGGAAAATCCTTCTATAAACCATCGGTAATAATCGGCTAGACCTAGGAAACGTTTGATATTTGTTAGGAAAGTAGGTCTTGGCCAGTCCTTAACCACTGCTATCTTTTGAGGATCTACCTGAATACCCTCACCTAAGACCACGTGACCAAGGAAAGCCATAGAATTCAGCCAAAATTCACATTTGCTGAATTTAGTGAACAAATGACGGTCTCTAAGAGTCTGCAACACTATCCTCAAATGGTTAGCATGCTCCTCCTTATTTCTAGAGTATACTAGAATGTCATCTATGAATACAATGACGAACATGTCTACATACTATTTGAATTCCCTATTCATTAGGTCCATGAAAGCTGTAGGGGCATTAGTTATCCAAACCATATAACCACAAATTCATAGCGACCATACCGAGTTTTGAAGGCTGTTTTCAGTATGTCACATTCCCTGACTATAAGCTGATGATGCCCCGACTTGGGATCTACTTTGAAAAAGCAACTAGCTCCCTGAAGATGATCGAACAAGTCATCAATCTTGGTTAGGGGATACCTGTTCTTAACTGTAACCTTGTTCAGTTGACAGTACAATGAGAGTACCATCCTTCTTCCGCACAAACAAAACTGGAGCACGCCATGGAGAGATGCTAGGCCTGATGAGACCCTTATTAAGAAGGTCATTTAGTTGTTCTTTCAACTCTCTAAGCTCAAATAGAGCCATTCTATAAGGAGGAATATAGATGGGTTGAGTGTCTGAAAGAAGGTCTACGCCAAAGTCTATTTCCCGCTCGGAATGGACTCCGGGAAGATCTTCGAAAGTTCGCTGACAACTGGAACTGACTGGATAGTTGGGGTCTCAGAGCTGGAATCTTTAACCCGAACTAGGTGATAGACGCACCCTTTCGAAATGAGCTTCCTTTCCTTAAGGTAGGAAATAAACTGATCCTAAGGCGCTAAAAGACTACCCACCCATTATAAGACTTGCTCATTTGGAAACTGAAATCTGTCGACTCTAGTTCTACAGTTGACTAAGGCATAACCAGAATATAACCAATCCATGCCAAGAATGAGGTCAAAATCAACCATGTCTAGCTCTACTAGATCAACTAGAATTACTTTACTCAACACTGAGACTAGGTAATTTCTATATATTCGACTGGCTCTAATTGACTCACCAACTAGGGTAGAGACTGAGAATGGTTCTGAGAGGACTTCTGGACTGATTTCAAATTGAACAGCTACATAAGGAGTCACAAATGATAGTGTGGCTCCTGGATCTAGTAGGGCATATACATCTGTGTGGAAAAGATGTAACATACCCGTAACCACGTCAGGTGAGCTCTCCTGATCCTGATGGGACGACAAATCATAAAAGTGGTTTTGGCGCTGACCACCATTTGTACCTGAAGTGTTACCCTGCTGAGCTAGATAGCCTGTTGGGGCTACTGAAGTGGTAGACTATGCTTTCCCCCGTCGTGCTGACGGACACTCCTTTAGCTTGTGACCCAAATGTCCATATCCAAAGCAACCCTCTTTGCACAGGATGCATTCACCTGGATGATTCTTGCCACAGTTAGGAAAAGCTAGGTAATGGTTGTTGGCACTGTTACTCTACGACTTAGTGTCAAATGCTCTACCCTTCCAATCTTTGTGGGACCAAAAAGAAAGGGTGCTAGTTGAAGTGGGTGTTGGAGTCCTCTGTTGCTATTGTTGTGGGCGGCTACTGTAGCCAGACCTCCGGTGGCCATAATCTGATTGACCCGCTCTAGCCTGCTTGTTCTCCCGCTCCATATGTTTCAACTTTTCTGCCTCAATTTGCTGGGCATGAATGATGAGGCTGGAGAGGTCAATGTCCTTTGTGAGCATCACGGTCCTGCACTGCTTAAGTACCAGGTTTGATACTCCATTGACGAATTTGAGCATGCAAGCCCTTGGCTCGGCGACCACCTCTGGAGCATACCTTGAAAACCGAGTGAACTCTAATGCATACTCCTCCATAGACCTGTTACCCTGCTTTAAGTTCATGAACTCTGCGACCTTAGCCTCCCTCAACTCCAGAGGGAAAAATATGTCTAGAAATGTTGTGGTGAACTCTTCCTACTCAACTGGCCCTGCTGCTGCTGGCCTCCCTTCCTTCCATTGGTCATACCAAATCTGAGCCACCCCTTTCAACTAATAGGCAACCAGATCAGCACTCTCTGTGGAACTAACACCCATAATCCGGGTGATCTTTCAGACCTCATCTACAAACTCCTGCGGGTCCTCTCCCACCTTAGATCCATGAAAGGCTGGAGGGTTTATTCGAGTAAAGTCTCGAACCACAGCAGCTACTGCGGACCAGTTTGAATTCATTGAAACCACTTGTTAGTTCACTTGGTTAGTCACTGTCACGACCCGAACATAGGCCCAGATTGAGAGACGGGACAAAGAACCCTGAGAGACGCCAAGTCAACCCATGGCATGAACATAACATCTAGATCATTCAAATAAAACGGAAGATCAATATGAATAACATAGTGGAAATATAAACATAACATAACATCTGAATACAAGACATAAGTCTAAAGCTTAATATATTTATGTCTGAAAAGCCTCCAATACTGACGAGTTGATGCGACAAGATCCCAACTAACTCACTATAGTCTAAAAATTGAAAATACATAACATGTATGCATAGAAAGGCCCTCGCAAGATGAGGACTCACCAACTCTGATTGGGAAGTAATACTATGAGGAATTTGGCTATCAGCGGGACTGAGTGTGGATATCGGAGCTTGTACCATAAAATGATTATAAAGCATAGAGTATGTGGTCAGTACGTGGAATATACCGAGTATGCAAGGTAAGTAAAACCACTAAGTAAGTGAAATCATTAAACATGCATAATAAAAACATAATCAAGATAAGATTCTAAGAGTAGGGCCTGCATGTTGTTTTCTGAAATCATGATCTGAACATAACTAAACATCATAACTGAATCGAATGACCCAAAGCTGAAAACTGATAATCATAGGTAAAACTGAACATTGGGTTAAACCTGTTGAAAACATAATATCACGACTGATGTACATAATATCATAATATAGGATATTATATATTATATATATATATATATATATCATGGATCTCAATTTTAATGAACTTTCATGAATGGGCATCATACTTTAGGAAACTTGAAAATAAAATTTATAATTTAAAACATTGTAAAATCTTCCCATTCATCATAATTCAATATTAAACACATGCTTAGATCATACCCATGATTTAAACTTAGAGAATTATACATTGGGTAAAAACCTCATAGATTCATCAATTAGAATTTTTATGAATTGAGAGAGAATTGGGCATGGGTGTAGACTATTGCACCCATTCATGGCCTTACATACCTGAAGAGATCTAATTTTACCACTTCCTTGATTTCCCAAAGAGAATTGAGGAAGAACTTTGAAGAAATAGACTTGATCACCTCTCAAACCTCTAAGCTTCCATGCATGAAGTAGAATGGGCTTAGAATGACTTAACCCTTCTTAAAATACTCTATTCTGAGCTTAAAATGACGTAGTTTAGGCCTTAGGAATATAAGAATTATGGAAAAGCCCTTAAAAAATTCATAGGGAAAAACACACTGCCAGTCCCAACGAGGGACTGGATGACTCCTGCCTTGGACCACGACTCGTGGTTTGTTATCCGTTACCTACACTGCGAACTTTCTTCTGAGGATCACCACGAGGGACACCACGAATCGTGGTGTACCCGACGACTCATGGTGATGACCCGTTACCAATACTGTCGAATTTCTTCTTCCTTCATATCACCCTTGACCACTGGTGACCTAAAGGATCGTGGTGCTGACCATGACTTGTGGTCACACCCGTGGTCACCCCAAAACATAAAATTTCCAATCAAAGTCAAACCCCTCCCCACGAGTCACTTAACGACTTGTGGTGTTCCTGACAGGTTACTGGACGACTCGTACTGTGACCTGGTGCAGAAAATTTTGTTTTCTCCGTTTCAACTCTCGAGTCTGATCTTAGGATTTTCTAGGTATTACATTATCTGCCCCTTGGGAACATTCATCCTTGAATGTTGAAAATCATACTGAAAAGCAGAGAAATACAATCATCATACTCAAATATTGAACATACATGTTAAAAACTGACAAAGTGACTGACTCTGATTTGAACTACACGGCTGAACTGAATTCCTGAATCATACATACATTCATTGACATGAAAGAAATTGGGGTACACAAGTTGAACCTGAAATAGAATAGCGTACTAACAAGAAAACTAATACCTCAAGTTGAAAATGAGATGGAAAGTAATAGAAGTGGATATTTAGCCATCATATCTGCTTCGGTTTCCACGTAGTTCCCTCAACATGTTGATTCCGCCATAAAACCTTGATTGAAGCTACTTCTTTGTTTCTTAGCCTTCGAACCTGATAATCTAGTATTTCTACCAGAACTTCCTCATAAATAAGGTTGTCCTTCACACCTACACTCTCCACTGGAAAAACTAGAGTCGGGTCACCCAAGCACTTCTTTAAGAGCGATACATGGAAAACTGGACGGACTGAAGCTAATTCTGAGGCAACTGATATGCTACCTTGCTAACCCATTTCACAATCTAGTACGGGCCAACATAATGGGGACTCAGTTTCCCTTTCTTTCCGAACCTCATGACTCCCTTCATGGGAGATACCTTCAGAAACACCCAATCATCGACTTCAAACTCAAGTTCTCTCCTCCTCACATCCGCAGAGGACTTTTGGCGGCTCTAAGTTATTTTAAACCTATCAATTATGAGTTGAACTTTATCCATGGCCTCATGGACTGAATTTGGTCCTATCATCGCAGCTTCACCGACTTTAAATCAACCAATAGGCGATCTACATCTCTGCCCATAGAGAGCCTCAAACAGAGCCATCTGAATGTTGGAATGGTAGTTGTTGTTTTATGCAAACTCAATGAGAGGCAAACGGTTATCCCAACTACCCTTGAAGTCAATCACACATGCTCTCAACATGTCCTCGAGAGTCTGAATAGTTCGCTCCACTTGACCACTATTTGTGGGTGAAATGTTGTGCTAAGCTTAACTTGAGTACTAAGTCCCTTTTGAAACGATCTTCAAAACTGGGAGGTAAACTGAGTACCTATATCTGATATGATGGAAAAGGGCACTCCATGCAACTGAACTTACTCCCGAATGTACAACTTAGCATAATCCTCCGCTGAATGAATGGTTTTTACCGGTAAGAAATGAGTTTCTTTAGTCAACCTGTCCACAACCACCCAAATAGAGTCATATTGTTGATGAGTGCGAGGCAACCCTGTGATGAAGTCCATATGGATCTCCTCCCATTTCTAAGTAGGAAAGCTAATGTCTTAAAGCACTCCTCCCGGTCTTTGATGTTCCACTTTCACCTCTTAACAATTTGGACACTTAGCCATAAATTCTGCAATGTCCTTCTTCATGCCATTCCACCAATAGACTTCCCGTAGGTCACGGTACATCTTGGTGGCACCGGGATGTATAGAGTATCTGGAACCATGAGCCTCGTGCAACATCCGATCTCTCAAATCATCAACATCCAATATACATAAATGACCCTAATATTGAAGCACACCATCTCCCCTTTGGAGAAGACCTCTACCTTCTTATTATGAATAGCTTCCTTTAATTTTACCAAGATAGGATCCTCGTCTTGCCTAGCCTTAACATTGGTCACCAAGGATGATTCTGGACCATTCTACAAAATAACACCACCATCGATTGAGTCAACCAAATGAACTCCCAACCGTGCAAGCCGATGCACATCCTTCACTAGATCCTTCCTCCCTTCATCTACATGGGACACACTGGATCTTTGTCCACCTTCGATCCAAGAAACTCCAGAGGGTTCATCCTCAGAAAATCCCTAACTCTCGCCACCATTACATTCTCGTTCTGAGGGACATGCGCTACCGCCTGCAGATTGACCTGGGCAGTCAAGGCCTAGGCTAACATCTAAATGGCTGCCCTGAACTTAGCATGGGCAATCAGCTCGAGTACATGCTCCTCATGGGCTGGTGGGCCCGCTGGTGCCCGTCTCCATTGCCATTCTCATGGCCATTCCCATTTCTGTTTCTCCTTCCATTAACTCTGCAAGGAGGCATGATTGTGCAAATGCGTATAGCACGAGTTAGAAGGATAGAGAGACACTTCACCGCACGACATAGATCATGAAAGAAGGAAACATTTCCTAAATGTCTCGTATCCTCTTCGTCATAAGTGTGGCGTGCTTCACACCCATGAACAAGACTCTACTTAACGCGGATTTCAGAAACCCTAGGAAACTTCAAAACCTAATGCTCTGATACTAAGTTTGTCACGATCGGAACATAGGCTTGGATTGAGACACGGCACAAAGAACTCCAAGAGGATCCAATTCAACCCATGGCATGAACATAATATCTAGCTCATTCAAATAAAATGGAAGATAAATATGAATAATATAGCGGAAGCCTAAACATAATATAACATCCAAATACAAGACATAAGTCTAAAGCTGAATACATCTATGTTCGGAAAGCCTCTAATACTGACAAGTTGATGGGACAAGACCCCAACTAACTCACTATAGTCTAAAAACTGAAAAGACAGAACATGTATGAATAGAAAGGCCCTCGAAAGATGAGGACTCACTAACTCAGATCGGGAAGCACTAATGCTAGGAATCTGGCTATCGGCGAGACTCAGTCTGGATATCAGAGCCTGTATCATAAAACGATACAGCATAGAGTATACGGTTAGTACGTGGAATGTATTGAGTATACAAGGTAAGTAATAACACTAAGTAAGTAAAATCATTAAACATGCATAACAAAAACATAATCAAGATAAGATTCTGAGAGTAGGGCTTGCATGTTATTTTCTAAAATCATGATCTGAACATAACTGAACATCATAACTGAATCAAATGACCCGAAGCGAAAACTGATAATCATAAGTAAAACTGAACATTGGGTCAAACCTGCTGAAAACATAATATCATGACTGATGAACATGCATAGCTGAAATCGTGAGAAATAATGGGAGACTTGTCATATAACCTACATTACCACAATAGAGCTTACGTGGTCCTGACTATCACACTCAAGTGAACAGAGCCGTCCAAAGCTTTGCCTGGTTTAAGAACACTACCATGATATTGATATCAAGCTGAAGGCCCCTTGGGGATAGGGGAAGCTCACAAGGGAGGTCCTAAATAATCTAAACATACCTATATTTGCGCGTAGTTCTGAGGCATAGGGTTGACCGACCCTTAGCCTACTCGGTTCTAGACACTACTCCTAAAAACATGCATATGCTCTCCATCATTTTTCAAAAAAGCTGACTCATAACATACATACATAAATCTGAAATCATAACATGAGGAGCCTTGGCTCAAACCATACAATAAGCTGAATATAATTGGAAATCTAGACTCCAAAACCATGTGGTAAGCTAAATCATGAAATCATAATACATACTTGTTCATATGGTCTTTCCCAACGCTTACACATGCTTGAAATCAACTTAATTCACTTTGAAAACATGAAGATAGACATAGGTAATTCGAAACATACTTTCTTCATAAACATCTCATCATACTTAAACATATATCTCATGGATCTCAACTTTCATGAACTTTCATGGATGGGCATCATACTTTAGGAAACTTGAAAATAAAATTTATAATTTAAAACACTGTAAAATCTTCCCATTCATCATAATTCAACATTAAAAACATGCTTAGATCATACCCATGATTGAAACTTAGAAAATTCATACACTGGGTAAAAACCCCATAGATTCATCAATTAGAATTTTTATGAATTGAGAGAAAATTGAGCATAGGTGTGGACTATTGCACCCATTCATGGCCTTACATACCTAATGAGATCTGATTTTACCACTTTCTTGATTTCCCAAAGAGAATTGAGGAAGAACTTTGAAGAAACTAGACTTGATCACCTCTCAAGCCTCTAAGCTTGCATGCATGAATTAGGATAGGCTTAGAATGACTTAACCCTTCTTAAAACACTCTATTATAAGCTTAAAATGACGTAGTTTAGGCTTAGGAGCATAGGAATTACGGAAAAGCCCTTAATAAATTCGCAGGGAAAAATATACTGCTTGTCCTATTGAGGGACTAGACGACTCGTACCCTGGATCATGAATCGTGGTCTGCCATCCATTACCTACACTGCCAACTTTCTTCTGAGGGTCTCCACGAGGGACACCATGACTCGTGGTGTACCCGATGACTCGTGGTGATGAACCGTTACCAACACTGTTTAATTTCTTCTTCCTTCATATCACCCTTGACCACGGTGACCTAACAGATCGTGGTGCGGACCACGACTTGTGGTCACCCCAAAACATAAAATTTCCAATCATAATCAAACCCTTCCCCATGAGTCACTTAACGACTCCTGGTGTTCCTGATGGGTCACTGGACAACTCATCCTATGACCTGGTGCAAAAAATCCTATTTTGTCCATTTTAACTCCCGAGTCTGATCTTAGTGTTTTTAGGGTATTACAGTCATTGTCTGAGCCAGCAGCTAGATTGTCGCTCGAAATTTTGCTGAGGACACTTGGTCATCCTGAGGGGATGCTGGAGCTGGTGGGGCAGGTCGGTTGGCATTGCCTGCCCTCCTCCCATTTCCTCATTTTAGAGGCATAGTTTCCCTTAAACGAACAGAGCACGGGTTAGGAGGACATTTCTGGAATTAAACTTCATTGCACGATAAGGAGTATGCACAAAAGGAATTTTTTCTAATAGCGCCTTGTAGCCTCCCCATCATAAGTGTGGCGCGCTTCACACCTATGAAAAGGACTCTACTTGATGCGGCTTTCAGACATCCTAGGATACTCTAAACTTAGTGCTCTGATACCAAGTTTGTCACAACCCGAGTCTACACACTAGATGAGACACGGTACCTAGTTCCACAAGTGACCCCAAGCCAACCCATCGTCTATCATTACACTGGTAAGTTGAATAAACATAAGCGGAAGCTTTATAAAAATAAAAATGTAATCAATACTGTTGAGAGTGTAACATGACTGGAAACAATACTAAACAATTGTGTCTGAACGCTAACTACTAACTGATGAATTGCTGAGACAAGTCCCCAGCTAACTCTATAACTTGTCTAAATAAAATTGACTGAAAGCAAATACCGTCCTCGGAAGATGAGGACTCACCTAATAACACGGTTGTTGATATCATCGGAGGGAGCTACTAACGATGTTGGGACAGAGAACCTGTACCAGTATCATAATACGATACAACATGGAAAATATGCATCAGTACTTTGAATACTAAGTAAGTGAGAGATACAATAAGCATGAAAGAATAAGTAATTGTTCTGAAATAACATAAAATGACCAACTGAATACTGTAAACTGATAAAACTGAACTATAACTGATATGGTCAATAATAAACCTGGCTGATAGTCATAAACATGTCCTAGGGCTGAGATACTGAACTGAGTTAAACTGAACTGAATTGAGACTATACTGACGAGTGGGGGAGTCTATAACCGACATATAACCATGTGAGCTAAATGTGGAGTTGATGTATACGCCCCATCGATAGGACCACATATACCTTACTAGGGTATAAAGGCATGAACTATGAGATCACTGTCTGGGCCCATTTGTGCTAATAACATACGGTGGCAATGTAGTTCTGGGAACTTGGGTGCGCTGGAACCCCAATCCTCTCAGTGCTAAGTCCTACTCCCACTGGATAGTCCTAATCTGACTACTAAGCTGATAGCTCGAAGCTGGGTTCCAAGACTAGATCAGGGATACTTTTTGGAAGTACCTGAGAGTCTTATCGGACCGGATAACTGAAACTGGTGTCCTAAGACTGTCCAGAGTTGTTTATCTGGAAGCGTCATAACCGTCTAAAGAACAAACTAAATTTGGTACTGGTGGTTCTAATACTGGTCAGAGCTGCTTATCTTGAAGCGTCGTAACCGTCTAAAGAACCAACTGATAACTGATATCTAGGAGGCATTACTAACACCTCAAGAAACTAACTATAGTCAAACTAATCAGCCGGCATTACTGAAAGATATTGAAGATACTAACATTCTCACTAAGACTGAACTAGCATACAACTGATGAGAATTCATATGATGGTAATGACATGGGAATTCCAACACTTATAGAGTCAAGCAACATTAATATCTAATCAACTATGCAAGAACCAAATTACTGCATTTATAGAGTTAGGGCTAAAACCATTTTACAGGAAGCAAGTAGAAACATGATCACTAAGTAGTGGAAACATAACATGAATACATAGGGACAACAACCCATAAGAATTATTCAGGATCTGGCTACAAAATTTACCCTAACTCAAAACTTTAGGACTAGAACTGATAAGAAATTATGAAAGGGTTTTGGGACACATGGGAAGAACAATTCCCTTTTTGAATTCCCACATACCTGGAGTAAAATTTCCTAGGAGAAATCCTTGAGAATCTGAGAAGAAGATTGAATGCCCTAGCTTTTCCTTGAGGAGTATGTTTGAAACTTCTTTGTGCTGAGTTTGACAATTGAGAGAAGGAATGAGAGGAATATATCGATCAACTCCTTTAGATCTCGCCTAAACATGCTTAAAAGGATGCAGTTTAGAAATTAAAATGATGAGAAGTTACTAAAATAACCCTGGAAGAAAATCTGGAAAATTGCCCGACAGGGACCAATGGGTCACACAACGAGTTGTTGGTTGATATCAGGACTCGTTGGGACCAGACGTTGGTCCTGGGCCTGAATTGTGAGCTTACTAGGATTTGGCAACAAAGGAGACCACGACTCATTGGATGGTCCAATGGGTCATTGGTACCTCTCGTGGCCACTAGTAAGGATTCGAGCATAACACTGGACCCCCTTCTAACGGACAAAACCACGACTTGTTGGTAGGACCCATGAGTTGTGGTAACTGCCCATCGTCAACACTGCCTTGGCCTGGAGGATTTTCATATTTGGCAACGGGTGGAAATGACAGCTCGTTAGAGGCGACAATGAGTCGTGGGTTCCACTCATGGCTTCTGAGGAAAAATTCCAATCCTTACTGGAATTCAACTAACGAGTGTCAAAAATGAGTCATTGTAGCCAATGACAGTTCATTGGATGGGTTGTTGTTTCTAGGGAAATGTCAGACCAGGGTTCTGAGCTGGGAATACCACAGATGATATGATGACTCGTTACTCCTCACAATGGGTCATTCCATGTTCCATTGGTTCCCGAAGGACAAATGGCAAGGCTGACCACGACCCAGACAATGGGTCGTTACTGCTGACAACGACTTGTTGTCTCGGTCTTTCTGAGATAGAATTTTTTGATTTTTCATGCAACGTCTGAATTTGTTCTAGAAAAGTTTCAGAGTATTACAACTACACTAAGGGCAAGCATATGGATCGAATCTTTTGCATGCATGTTGAGTTCTTTGGGAGAGTGAGCGGACATTAGTTTTATTTATGCCCAAGTTTATATTGATTTATATCTTGTGTGAGAAAGGGTATCTCTCCAAATAGTGCGCGGCACAATGGTAAGACTTTGATATATCTTGATTGCTAAATTACATATGATTCATGTCAGCCCAAAAATATGTCTTTTTGAGTTAGTTCTAGAAGCTAAGTGATTTCAAATATTGGCATTTTTATGTTGATCCTATATGCATGTGAGTGAATTATTTGAGCTTTATTGATTTGTCTAATGATCCTAAGTGCAAGTAGACTTATTCGTAGGATTAATTTTGTAGTTGAAATAGAGAAGGGAAGTAGTGAATTGTTTGAGGACAAACAATAGTTTAAGTTTGGGGTGGTGATGAAGGGCGTATTTACGCACTTCTTAGCCATATCTTGCCCATACTTTACTATATTTTGAGAATTAATTATGTGTGCTTGCATGTGTTTTATGATATATATTTTTGAAAAAGAGCCAAAGCATATGATTAGATGCTTTCAGGGCTTAAAGTGATGAATTTGGATGTATTTGAGGCTTTTTGAACAAAGCGATCCTTGACACATAGCACCGCATTAGCCATAACTACGCGACTAGCAGCATGGCACACAACCTATCTTGCGCGGCCAGAGGCGCGATGCGCAGCCAATGCAGTGCGACCAAGGGTGAGACGCCGTGCTCATTCCTGCGAGATGCCAAGCGCGGTGTGCCAAACCTGTCCAGCGGCAAACAAGTGAATCCTACTTCAACTAGGAAAAGGAGCTACAAATTCCAAATAAAATCTACAAAGGAACAACAATCCAAAAAGGAACAACAGAGGCTAAATCTACTATTATAAATACCCTTTATTTCTATGTAATAGGAGAGAAAAATTAGAGAGGAGGAGAAGTTTTAGTTCATGAAATATATTGAGATATTTTTATTGAATTGTTCTTCCTTAGCTTGCAATAATCAAGTGGGTTTTTCTTCCAATCATCTTTGTAAGTATTAAGTTATGAGTTTTTCATGAATGCTATTAATTTACTTATAATTATGAGAGGCTATTACCTCCACAACTAGGATTGTGAGAACCATGATAAATTACAAACGAGTGTTTGCACAACGTGATTCTAAATCAATACTAAATGTTTGTATTGTATTCTCTTCATCTTTGATATTTCTTAACGGTGCACAATGTTAGTAGTTTCCTGAATTCTTTACTAACTTGAGCCTAGAGAGGTAGAGATTAGGAAAAGAAAAGCACAACAACCTTGATATTTATGACCATTGTATAACTTGAGCTGCAGTGGCGAGATAGTTAATTTTGAAATAAATTGATAACGATTTAAGTTAAATCACTCATGAGACCTAATCCGGTAATTGAGTATAGTCATTCAATAGGGACGAACCAGTTGTTTGGATGAACTCTAGTTATTAGTTCTACAAGTAAAGTATTGGGATAGATAACTATCGTAAAATTCGAAGTAGTTATGAATCCATGGGGAACATTTACCCTCGTTAATTGCATTAACCTGAAATCAACATTCAACTTCTCAACATTGTTACCTGTTACTTTTATATCCCCCCCCCCCTTTTTAGGAAATAATTGACTCAAAACCATAAGTACTAGCATTATTCTACATCCTGGCCTTATTCCCTGTGGGATCGACGCCAACCTTTGTTGGTTCTGTATTAACAACGTTCGCTTCATACTTTATTAGAAGTGTGAGTTTGAGCATTATTAGTTGCAAAATATGAAAGTAACATAGTGTTCATGTCACTACCACGGCCTTCAGATGTGGAGGTTTGTAATACCCCAGAACTTTCTAAGATTAGCCTTGTGATTTAAAACTTGATCATGCATAAAACTAAGAAAAAGATCACAGTACGAGTCACAGTACAACTCATACAATGGAGGTACGGATCATACCTAGACTCGTAACTGGAGGATGAAGAAGAACAACGAATACAGTGGGAGGAACAACGACTTCAGGGTAAGACTTGTACTATCCTGGTACGGATCATACTAATCAGTCATGGAATGATTCAGAAATGTGGTCAGGAAAATTCAAGCCAACCACGATTCATGGTACGACTCATGGTACAGAGGTACGACTCGTAGGATAAGTCATGTGAGAGCTTAGAGTAAGACTCAAGACTAAACTACGGATCATAACACGAGTCATAGGATGCTGATATGAGTCATAGTAGGCATCTGTGGAAAACTTCAATGGAATGGTTTGGAGAAGAGGCCCTAACCACGAGTGGTGTTACAGATCGTAGAACCTTGGTACGACTCGTAGGTTTGGTCGTACCATCAAACGGGCAGAATTTCTATTAAATGTTTCAAGGGTAATTTTGTAAAACCCTATCATCTTAACTCCTAAACTACATCGTATTAGGATTATTTAGGAGGGATTTTAGAGGAATAGTCGACCTTTTCCCCCTCATTCCTTCCAAACCAGTTAGAAGAATTCACGAAGAACTCAAACAATTCATCTCAGATCAAAAGGCTAGGGCTTGCAGATTTCCTTCTCAGATTCTCAAGATTCTTCCAAGGAATTCTCCTCCAGGTATGTGGAATTTCAACAAGGGAATTGCTCTTCTCTTGTACCCCAAAATCTTACAAAAACCCTATTAATTTTAGTTCTCTAAAGATCAAAGCTAGGGTGGTTCTTCAGTTAGATTATAAATCTTCCTTCTTGTCATGATTCTTGTGAAATCTTGAAGGTTATTAATAACTATGATTCATGTTGATACATTTCCCATGAAATGTGTGTTTTAGCCCTAATATTGAAACGAAATTGAAAAAGTCTTGCATAATTGTCCAAATACAAATGTTTCTTGATTCTGATAGTTCTTTTAATCACTATGATAGTACAATTATGTGAACAATAGTTAGCTTATTTCTTGTTTAGTATCTGTTAGTACTTAGCTCTCTCAGTGCCTTACAGAAATGTCATCCGATCAATTTGACTATATTTAGTTTCTTGAGGAGTTCAGATAAAACTCCCTAGTCTTAGTTATCAGTCATCAGGTTGTTCTTTGGAAGGTTACGATGCTTTCAGATAAAGCAACTGTGGCCAGTCTTAGAAAACTAGCTTTCAATTATCAGGTCCTTCAGACTCTGAAGGTACTTCCAGATAAGTATTCTGAACATAAGTCTTAGGACATCAGGTTCGAGCTATTAGCCTAGTAGTCACAGTTAGGATTTCCAAAGGGAGTAGGACTTAGCACTAAGCAGTCCGGGTTCAGCGCACCCAGGTTTTCAAAACTACATTGCCACTGTAGGTCATTAGCCCGAATGGGCCTCAGACAGTGATCACCTAGCTCAACCACTATACCCTGGCAAGGTACAGTGGGCTCTCACCGATGGGATGTATAAATCGGACTCCACGTCTAGCTCATGTGGTTATATGTCGATTATAGACTCTCCACTTGTTAGTATAGTTCAATTCATTATAGTTTCAGTTTCAATTCAGCTCAGTTTATTCAGATTACAGGATATAGCTATATCCTCAGTCAGTACATGTGTTACACTGTTACAGTTATATTCAGCGATTATTAGTTCAGTGGCGTATTAATACTATTTTACTTATATCACACATACTGGTACATTCAAAGTATTGATGCATATTTTTCATGTTGTATTGTAATATGATACAGTCGCAGGTTCTCAGTCTCAGCATCGACTGTAGTTCCCTTTCGACGATTTTAACAGCAGTACAGTTGGTGAGTCCTCATCTTCCGAGGACGAGAGTATCTTTGCAGTTCAGTTTTCTTTTGAGTTAGACTTTAGAGTTAGCTGGGGGCTTGTCGCAGCAACTCGTCAGTTCTTAGATAGCTTTCAGAAAAAGATTGATTCAGTATGTTTTGTAGTTGCCGCATAAATTTCAGTATCTTATCAGATATTTCTTCTTTTCAGAAAAGTATTATTTAGTTATGATGTTTCCTCAGCTTCCACTTCTAGTTAATTCAATATACCAGTGTGATGTTAAGCCATGGATTATCTTGGGGTCACTTGTGGCTCCAAGTACCATGTAGTGTCCAGGGTATAAACTCGGGTCATGACAAGGTTGAAGAGTTTTTTTACCAAGAAAGATTGAGTCGATCCATGGAGAAACAAGAAAATCTTGAAATGTCTGCAGTTATAGAATGATTTATTCTACATATTTTTAATTTAATACCACAAAATTCAAAAGTCTTTTTTATTTTCTTAAATTTCATGTCAAGTCAAAACTAGATAAATAAATGAAAACCGGGGAGTACTACTTTAGAAAGTCCCTTTGGAGGCATCCGATAAAAAAAGATATACTCCCTCCGCTTCGATTCATTTGCCCTACTTTTTTTTTTAGTCCATTTCAAAAATAATGTATCTTTTCTTTTTTTGGTTAGCTTCTTAATCTTAACTTTTCACATGACATATTTAAGATCACAATTAAAAGACATTTTAGTACATTCAACATATCTTTAGTTTAAGATAACAAGATTCAAAAGTCTTTTTTACATTTTTAAATTTTGTGCCAAGTTAAAATCAGTCAAACAACTGAAATGGAGCAAATACTATTTTAGAAAACTTTAATTTCGGTATTCTATTTGTTAAATTCCATAGGGTTCTTTGCCAAATAAAATTTTATCCTTTTCTTTCTTGTTGTTTGGGCTTATTTCAACAAAAAAATAAATTTAAAAAAATATAAATAAAGAATGAGATATGTGAAGAAATAATTTTCTAATCTTTTAAAATATTTTTTAATTAAGAAATTTTACCACGCTTCGTGTGGTTATCAAAAGGCATTATTAAATTGACAAAGTACTTTTTTATAATCATTATAGAAGAGGCAATACTTTTTATATGTGTGTATTCTTATTAAAAATGAGAAAGGGAATAATTACTTGCTTTACATTTTCTCAACTAACGCACATAAATTGCTGATGTATAACTTTCACTTTTGAATATAAAGATACACTTACTGAGTATTCTTTAAAATATTTATTTATTCTATCATTCTAAATAATCTATATATAAAAGTAACCCAAATTTCTTTTAGTACTACAAAAATAACAAAAAAGAAGGTAAATAGTAAAAACTATGTGTAGTTAATCCCTTTTGCTTGTTATGCAAAAAAAAAAAAAAAGAGTTGGTCTCGTAGTCACACTATGTCATTTACTTTTCAGATCAATTGTTTATTGACCTACATAATGCATAATAGCATTATGTGCTAAAAATCCTAAAATGTAATAAAAAAATAAAGTGTCTTTAGAGCTATCATGACAAATTTCAATTTCACAATGAAGATACACCAGAAAAGTGAAACAAATTAATTTTCAACTTGAATCTTGTTCGGACACAGAGTCTATAAGACCATAAAATTTTAAAGTTAATAACAATAGTATCAGGACATCCACTTCAAGTTCAACATGAATTTAAAATTTTCAAGAGAAAAGATAATGGAACATAATGGAAAAAGAGGAAGTACCATTATAATTTCTTTGGCCCTAAAATTTTCTGAGAAATTACATTAGATTACCCAACCAAAACTCTTATAGTAATTGCCTAAGAAGAAAAATAAAAAATTCATTAAGTGAAGTATTCTCTACATGAATTCAGAAAAGATAAAAAATCTAATTGATGTTAAAGAAGAAAATTCAAAAAATAAAATTGAAACAGAAAAGCCTATCAGGTTTATACGAAAAGTCATTTTATTTATTGTGGTTCCCTGTAAAACTTTTGAAGCAGAGTAATGTACTTTAATTTCTATGCCAGAGAATTTGAAATGTAATATTAGTATAAATCTCTCCCAAAAATGAATCAAAGTAGAGAACATAAAGGAACATCCATCATATCTCAACCAATGAGAAACATGTTGCAAAGAATGGAAATTTGACAGCCCAACCTGTAGTAATGTGTTTTATGTCCTTAAAATCGAGTTTCCCTATAATCTGCATACCATATTAATGGAATAGATCAGTAACAAATAGAATCATGATTGTTAATACATGAATTATATCAGTCCACAACTCTTTAAGCATTATTTAAAATAGTTGAGAAAAAAGGATATAATTAGTACGCAAGATTGCATTTTTAAAATATCATTACTAACCTTTTATTTTTTTAATTGTAACTGTGTGAATATAGACTACTATCAAGGAGAGCTTAGAGTTATAAATAATCTACATTACATTTTTAAGATCTATAGTCTAGAACGATTAGGCGGAGTTCTGAAAACTCTAAAATACAAATAAAGCAAAATCGAAGATGGACAATCAAAATAATGATGAATTAGTATTTTCATTAACAGCATTTAACCAACCCGGCAACCAGATGCTTCGACCCGCATTGAATGTTGGGCCACTCGTTGAAGATAAAAGTACATCGAACCCAAGGTGATAAGCAAGAAGAGGAAAGAAGAATGTTAAAGAAGTCCCTATAAGTACTTCACTTAGCCTTTCTATAGTCTTTCTTCCCTCAAAGCGCACTCTTTCATCCATGCGCATGGTTCTTACTTTCATTTCCCCCCTCCTCATGTAGGAGCGCATCTTGTTTTCAAAGATGAGTTGTAGATGAGTCGGTTCGATCACCACACATATCGACGGTTTTTTAATGCCTTATCCTAGGCCCATCTAGTTGATCGAGGGATAAATGAGTATAAAGAAGGGCTGGAGAATCTTTTATTTGATCTTGATTTGATGTATATGTTACGATGCCTTCGTATGAAGGAGGATTGGGGGTACGACGATTCGAAAGGATCTCGGAGACCCACCAAAGTACGAAAGTCAGGATCTTTCAGAAAATGGATTCCTATTCAAAGAGTGCATAACCGCATGGATAAGCTCACACTAACCCGTCAATTTGGGATTTCCAATCCTAGCAGGAAAGGGAGGGAAAAGGATACTCAATTTAAAGTGAGTAAACAGAATTTCATACTCAATCTCATAGATACATATAGAATTCTGCGGAAATCCGTATTCAATGAAAGTCGTATGTACGGCTTGGAGGGAGATCATAAAAAAATAAGTTTTTTGCTTGGTCAATTCAAACTAGTGGTTGCTTAATGAGACTCCTAGCTTAATTTAGATTGAAAACAAAACCGATTTCTATATTATAATAGTAATGGTTTCAAAGTAGATAAATTATATCAAAAAATAGATAGGTTTAAACTACTCTTTCGACGAATAAAGAATTGATAGTGGTCCAATAAAATAAAAGCATCTACGTCAATTCATACCCGTTACAATTTCATTCAATTAAAAATTAAGAGAATTCTTATTTAATTATTTCCGATTAACCGGTCTTACCTCTTTTGAAAGGAGTCAATAAAAAGTTAAAATATGGACTAACTTAAACTAATTTAAAACTTACATCGAATTTTCTATTCTTACTTATTCTGAATCTTTGCTAAATACTGCAGCCAGAGCAAAAGATTAATATATAATGAGAGTTCGCCTTCTTGTGCCAACATCTCCATACTAAATAGATTTGGAAATTCTGCCGCAAGTGGTTGAAGAGTTGTTTGGGTTCTATATCTATATTTGTGCACAGGTGTTTGCAGTTAAAAAACTTCAAGAGTAACAAATCACCTCTCATAAGACCAACTAATAATATATGAATAGATATAGATTTTTGCAGGAATAACAACTATAACCTTTATATATATGTTATTTTCTAAAACACAATATAAAATCATCATTACATAGAGATCTACCCTAATACTTAAGAAATTAGATTTCAAAATCACATAAAGTAAAAAATAAAATAATATAAATAAGAAAAGTGAAGAGTAGATCAAATCCAATTCTTCATGATTCATCGCTAAAGAGTTAACTCCAATAAATGATGTAATGTAGTCCTATTGTAGTTATAGGTCATCATCATAGATACTCATAATTTGTTCATTATTATGTAATGACATTTGAAATTCCAGTAAAAATAAGGCTAGTGATGGACTCCTTTATTAATTGTTTTCTTATCTCCATAACCAAAAGATCAAGAAGTGAAAAGAAGAAATGAAAAGTCATGTTAGGAGTGAAAAGAAAAAAAATCATGTTATAAATATTACTGTTAAACCAAAATCGTTGCTAACCAAATCAGATGATAAGCCTTGAGTAAAAATTAACATCATATAGTAACTCTTTTAGCATGTTATCAGAAGCATTGAATAAATATTTAATGTTGTTCATTAGTAGTATATAAGTCTCTTCCTCAAATAAATCTTATTAGAACACCATCACATTTTTCGTTACTCATAAGTAAAATTATTCTATATGTTAATATCACGTGTCATTAACGATATAAACTAATTTATGCCTTCGAAGAAAGTGATTATTTGGTAATTAATTTGTATAATAAAATTTACCTTTTTCGCGAAGTTTCAAAAATATTAAAAACACTTTGTGCAAGAAACTCTTGCAAGTTCAAGTACTTTTTAGGTCAAAATAGTGTGAATGAGGATTCCATACCAGAATTTGCTTTTAGAACTTGAAAAAGAGTTAAATCAATAATTTTTCTTTAATGAAATTTTGTTGAAACACAATTTTGCAAATAAATTTTCAATGACAAATAAAATAAATATTGTCCAAGATTTATATGCTCATATTTATAAATTAAAAAAAAACAAATTAATGACACAACAAGGATCTTCAACTTCCTTGAATGTAGAGAGAAACTGTTCCAATACTCTAAAAACTGAAGGCACACTATACAAAAGTGCAATAGAGCCCAAAGCCTTGAACGATTTATTTTGTATGAGTGTGCCAATTATCAATAATTTCTTTCCCATAACAAAAGGTTCTTTAAACATAGTATAAAGGACTTATGAAGATTTCAAAGACTAACACAAAATATGAGTGTACTCCTCTTTTAATTTGCCAAATTATAATGAATTATTCAGGAAAATTAGAGTCGTATAAAGGAAGTGCCGATGAGTCAAAAAAAATCTCTTTCGGATCTCCTGACAATGAAAAAAGGAATAATAAAATTAACAAAATACAAAGAATCCATAAAAAATAATCTAGATATTTTACCTGTAGTTTCTGGTGAGAGTAGTAGGTTGGTCACAATGTCCTTATTGAGTGATCTGATTGATAAACGGATAGGATGTGGTTTATTAAATCTAAAATTAAGTACATTAAAATGCACAAAATCATCAATTAGTTGGAGGAAACATATTCAATAATGTTTTAATCATTTTAGAAGGAGTAAAAACTTGATGGAAGTGAAAATCAAAGACAGAAGAAGAAAGACGGAAAAGAGATGTAGACAATTTCTTTTCCGATCAATAACTGTAATAAGCAAAAAAAAAAGAGAAAAAAAGTAAAGACGGTTGGTGTCCTTTCAGAGACATCTACGGGAAGAAGTATTGGTAGAAAATCTAAGAAAAGTGGATGTAGATTAATTTGTTTAAAGCAATAAATTGAAAAAAAGAGTAAAAATATAAAATTATCCAAAAAAAAGGAGAAGCGAGATATATACAATTGCTGAGTATATAATGTGTCGTGTCACTGGTGTTGATATATAACAAGAGTTTATTGAAGAACAAGAAAGGAAAGAGTCAAAAGGATAACTACAGAGTTACAAAAGATAATAGAAGACAATACACTAGAATGGGGAAGGGGGTGCCTATATATATAGGCATAAGACTACCTAAAACCCTAAAGTCCTTCTGCTAACAAGTATATGGGATAACATTCCCCCTCAAACTCACAATGCGACAGCAATAAGCATTGAGAGTTTGTCACACAAGAAACGAAACCGAGACGCCGACTGAGCCTTCGTAAAAAGGTCAGCAATCTGCAAGGCCGATGGAACAAAAGGAAGCAATATGGTCCCGAGCTGGAGATGATGACGAGTGAAGTGACAATCAATCTCAATGTGCTTCGTCCGCTCATGGAAAATAGAGTTCTATGCAATTTGCATCGCACTCTTGTTATCACAATGTAGGGGAGTAGGCAGAGAAATGTGAACCCCCATATCTACAAGAAGCCAACGTAACCAAACAATCTCACATGTAGTCATTGCCATAGCACAATACTCAGCCTCCGTGGAAGATCTAGAGACAACATCTTGTTTCTTGCTCTTCCATGATATTAAAGAATCTCCAAGGAACACACAAAAACCAGTGGTGGATTTGCGATCATTGCGATCGCCATCCCAATCAGCATCACTATAGGCTCGCAACTCGAGAGATGACGTCGAGGGAAACAAGAGGTTCTAAAACTGGATGCCACGAAGATATCTCAAAATATGAAGTACAGCTCCCCAGTGAACTGAAGTAGGAGCAGTAACAAACTGGCTAACAACATGAACTGCATGAGCTATATCCGGGCGAGTAACGCTAAGATACACCAAGCTACCTACAACAGTCCGATAAAGACTCGGATCTGTTAACAAAACACCATCACTAGGAGAATACCGTGCATTGGTTTCAAGTGGAGTATCTGCAGTCCTGTTGTCAGAAAGGCACGCCCGTTTAAACAAGTCAGATATATACTTAGTCTGAGAGAGAAGATATCCTTTCTTAGACTGAGCCACCTCAATACCCAAAAAATAACGTAGCAGGCCCAAGTCCTTCATGGCAAACCAATGAGCCAAATCATGCTTCAATGACTCAATACCATCATGATCATCACCAGTTATAACCATATCATCTACATATAAGGACAAAAGGATTCGCCCTGCACTCGTACTTCTAACAAACAACGCCGAATCATGGTTACTCGGGACAAAGCCAAGGGAAGTAATCACAGTGGAGAATTTCTCAAACCAAGCACAAGGGGCTTTCTTGAGACCATATAGGATTTTCGAAGCCGAGAAACTTCACCCGGCTGGTGATCAATACCCGGTAGAGGAGTCATATACACTTCCTCATGGAGATCACCATTCAGAAATGCATTCTTGACATCCATTTGAAATATGTTCCACAGTCGAATGGATGCAACGGTAATCATAGTGCGAACAGTCGTCATCTTTGTCACCGGGGCAAAAGTCTCCTCATAGTCTATACCATATTTTTGTGAGTACCCTTTTGCCACAAGTCTAGCCTTGTATCGCTCAACAGACCCATCAGGCTTTGTTTTTATCTTATACACCCATCGACAGCCAATCGTATGTTTACAGGTGGGAGGGTAACCAAATCCCATGTGTGTGTCCGATAAAGAGCAGTGAGTTCCTCAGCCATAGCATTCTGCCAAAGAGGATCAGACACAGCCTCTCTATAGGACTCAAGTTCAGACAATTGATGTTGTTTGTAATAAAGGTAGCAAATGGGGGTGAGTAGGCAGAATAAGCAAAATCAGGTAGTTTGGTGGACTTATTCTGACGAGTAGACCTCCTCAGAGGTGGTGGATCTCCAGTCTCAGGATCAGACTTAGACACGGGGGGGGGGGGGGGGGGGGGGCTGAACTGTCAGGTGGCACATCGGTTGGCACAGCTGAATCCAAAACTGGAGCCTCTATGCCAATGCCAAATGGATCAATATGCCGAAGATCTGACTTAGTAACATCATGGGATTTAGCTGGAATTGAATAGAAAGGAATATGCTCCAAAAAGGTGACATGCCGTGAAACATATAATTTCTGACTGACAGGATCATAGCATCGATAACCTTTCTGTCCAACACCATACCCCAAAAACACACATATAGCTGATTTTGGCTCCAGCTTGTTTCGTTCAACATGAGGATGAAGAACAAAACAAGTACATCCAAAAACTCGTAATGTAGAGTAATCTGGCATGTGACCATATAATTTTTGAAACGGAGACATCCCTGAAGTCAATGCAGTAGGAATACGATTGATCACATAAACATCAGTTAGGACTGCTTCTCCCCAAAGAAATACTAGGAACCTCTGAAGATAATAGTAAGGAGCGTGATGTCTCAACAATATGACGGTGTTTCCTTTCAGCAACACCATTCTGCTCAGGAGTATCTGTACAAGATGACTGGTACATGGTACCATCAGAGGCAAGTAACTGAGTGAAATCACTAGAGGTATATTCACCCCCTAAGTCACACCTGAAACACTTTATCACAGCCGAATGTTGCGTTTTAGCAAGGGCTCTAAAGTTGCTGTAAATGCCAAAGAAGTCAGACCTGCGCTTCATAAGATAAACCCAGGTATACTGAGTATAGTCATCTATGAACGAAACATAATAGGTAGAACCACCCTTAGTGGATACTGGTGATAGTCCCCATACATCAGAATGAATAATGTCAAAAGGAGCAACTGAATAAGACACACTTTTATTAAAAGGTAAGGCAGAAAATTTTGCCAGTTTACAACCACTACAATCTAAAATATCAGAAGTGTTTAAATGACCCAAAGCACCAGTAGAGGCCAAAAAACGTAAACGTGACACTAATACATGTCCCAAGTGGGAATGCCAAAGATAAAACTGCGAAGACAAAGGACTCAAACGAAAAGAAGACAAATCAATGCTAGAGGCGGCAAAAACAGACACTTTGAGACTCTCTAGGACATAGAGTTCCCCCAACCTACGGCCAATCCCAATCACCTTCTGAGTGTGTTGGTCCTGTATAACACAAACAGAATCAGAAAAGAATACCCAATGACCAATCCTACACAACTGACTGACCGAAGCAAGATTCAAAGCAAGTTTAGGAATATAATAAACATTAGACAGAACAATGTGAGAAGTAGTAACAAAACCAACACCCTCGACTGGCATAGATGTAGCACTGGCAGACATAACAGAGAGTGGTGAAATGGGTGACAAGGAACCAAACGATGACAAACAATGTGACATATGATGGGTTGCACCAGAATCCAGAATCCACAAGGATGAGGGAATACCTGATGTACTAGAGGAAGCTGGACCTGAGCTGGATGCTGACATGGCAGTAGGATTAGAGGCCAAAAACTGTCTGAACTGTTCGAACACCTAGGGATCCAACGCCGAAGGAGGCACAGTGCTAACAGACCCAGCATCTACTGATGGTGCAGCAGCAGCAACAGTGAACTGTGGAGGACGTGGAGGAGTACCAAAGGAGTGTGGTTGTCCATTCTTCTATTGCTGACTAGACTTAGCCTTGTTGAGCAACAACGGACACTAAGCCTTCCAATGATTTTTCTGCTTGCAAAATGCACACTCATCAAAAGCAACTTTAGGAGATTGTCGTGATTGATTGGAAGTCCGAGAACGGTGTGGTTTAGACTGATCCGATGAAGCAGCAAACACAACAGGAGTAGTAGGTGTTTTCGACCCTTTATCCAATTGAGACTTGATACGAGTCTCTTATGCAATCAGTTCATGGACAACTGAATCAACTGTGGGGAGGGGAGATCGATGAAGGATTGTTCCACGCAGTCCTTCAAAATCAAAACGCAATGCCATAAAAAATTGAACCAAACGTTGTTCTTCCCTCCTAGCAATATACGGCGCAAAACCTTTCAATTCTGCAGATTCAGTAAGGGCCAATTGATCCCACAAATCAGACATAGCAGTATAGAAATCTTGAATGCTCATAGCATTCTGTTGAAGAGCACGAATATCGTACTCTAACTGGTACTGCTTCGCAAAATTCGACTGAGTGTACAGTCTCTCCAAATGATCCTAAATTTCTTTTGTTGTGTCATATTTAGCCAATTGCATACCAATTGACTGAGTTACAGAGTTGTTAATCCAAGTGATAACCTTGGAGTTAGCAGTTTCCCATAAATCCATGACAATACAAAATCCTCAGTCTTCTCATCCTTAGGTTTGGATTTAACCCCAGTGACATAGCCCCACATATTCTTTTCATGAAGAAAATTCTTCATGACATAACTCCAATACACATAATTGTTTCCATCTAATTGAGTGTTAATGGACTGGAGAGAATCATCTTTTCCAGCCATATTGACAAAATCAAAGTGAATACAATAAGATAAGCAACCCCAAAACAACAATAAAAAAATACCCTAGTCCAAATCAAACCAAACCAACAACAACAGCAACAATAGGGTCAATGGAGTTAGCTTACTTGGTGACAAACAGCAAAACAAGAACCCAGCAGAAGCAACAAACCAACCCTACGATCCGCGCACCAGGTGGTTGCTACAAATAAGGGAGGATCGATTTATCCAGCTCAGATACCATATTGATATATAACAAGAGTTTATTAAAGAACAAGAAAGGAAAGAGTCAAAAGGCTAACTACAGAGTTACAGAAGAAAATAGAAGACAATACACTAGAATGGGGAAGGGGGTGCCTATATATATAGGCATAAGACTACCAAAAACCCTAAAGCCCATCTGCTAACAAGTATATGGGCTAACAACTGGGTCAAGGTCTCTCTATATTACATAAACTAGAAACCGCACTTACATATTCACAAAGTTCATCAATTTATCAAGTGAGCAATATCATATCTAAAGGATCTCATAAACTAGAAATCATACTTACATTTATAGGATTCATCAATTTAGGAAGGCAATTTTCAATCTCCCATAACATAACCCACATTAACCATTACTCCTATTGTTCAATTAAAACACTTCGCAAAGAGTCGAAGAAAGACTCAACTTGCCTTAATCAGAGTTTTAAAAGACAAATTATAGCCTTTCCCTTCTTTAAAGTTTCTCAATAGTCTCAATTTAGTTAAATATGTAATCTCAATGAGTATACTAGTCCGTAGACACCCATATTTTTATAAAAAAGATTCGGATTAAAAATTATGTCAAAAAGTGAAACCTAAGCCCCAGTGTCAAATCTAGAAATTTCTTTTAGAATTTGTATACTCATAAGGTAAGGAACCAAAATATGAAATTTAGACAAAAATGGAGTTTGAATCAACCCTCAAATCATCAAAATACGATTACATAACCTTAGGGGGCAAAACCCAATTTTCAATAACCATATGCGGTTCAAATGAAGAATTAAAATAATTAATCAACGGGAAATTACCACAATTGTGGTTAGAAACTTAACCCCTTTTGAAATTGAAGTAATTGCACCATAAAAGTCTTAATACGAGCTCTAGAACATCAAATAAGGAGAAAAGAATGAAATTTTTAGATTAAAAATTAGTTTCAGTGTAGCCCTATAGCTAGCGGGTCATATCTGGCCCTATTGAAATCATTAAATCACCATTCTGATGTCGTTTTGACTAAATATTGATCGTGGTCAACCTTGACCTCCTTAAAATCTCAAAACCTTAATGTCTCAAAACACTCCCAAACACCTCGGGATTCGTACCAACCATCTAAGAAAGTCAAAGATCATGTTTTGGGCCTAATGGAACTATAAGAATTCAAATAGGAGTTTGTTAACCTGAAATAATGACATTCGTCAAACTTCTCAAATTTCAAACCTTAAAAACTGAAAATCTCATTTAATCTTCATTCTATAACCTCTCAAATCATGCCGCCCATTTCAGCAAGTCAAAAATGATATAATAAAGCTACTGGAAGGATCAAATTGGACAAATGAGTTAAAAATCACAAAATGATCATGTGGCTCATTACATCATCCACCACTTAACTTTCTCAACCAATGTTAAATATGACTATTACTAGAGTGCATAAAACGGAAAATACTCGATGATAATTGATTTAGAAATCTTACCTTTTTGTACACTTGTATTATAGAAGTCCTTCTTGTCATTATTCGATAAGCAATAAATTTGAATTGTTGAAACTGAATGAATATAATTTTCAAAGGTAGCGAAAAAGCTAGTTATTGAGAAGGGGTCAACATGATTGATTCATTAAAAAAATATATACAACATAGATTAAATATTTTTTCTATATCTATACATTATTGATATCCTTGAAAAGTGATAATTACGATCTTCTACCATTTTTGAATCTCCTTACTTGAATTTTTTGACTCTGTTAATGTTCAAGGTAATAGCATAACACTTAAGAGGAAACATGTAAATACGATAGAGAAAATGATTTGTTGATTTCTTCATTTAATTTAATTCATTTTCCCATGAATGTCCTTTCATTGTATTGCAAAAAACAATGCATGTTTCTTAATTTATATTATACTAGTTAATTTACTCGCGCGTTTAAAAATAGAAGTGAACTTGCTAAGGTGATCATTTAATATAAATTAATTCATAGAAAAATAATACATATAAAAAATACTTCAACTAATTTTTATTTATAAAATACATGTGTAAAGTCTAAACTAATCAAATCTTTTTTTGAGTAAAATTTGAAAGTTTTATAAAGTAATATCGAATAAAAAAAGCTTCCAAAATTATAGTAAATCAACACAAAATAGACAGTATTTCCATGGTTGCTCCCTCATCAAAATAATGTCCAAAATAATCTTAATAAATAAATAAAAAGATACAACAATCTTGAAATGCGAATCCACAAGTATAAATATAATCGTCTTTCCTCTCTTTAGGGTGGAAAGTATGTACGATATATCATATATGAATAGCAATCTTCTCCGTAATACTTATAATATTTTTTTTAATATTATTATTTTTGCACTGCCATTGATGCACCAAATATGAAAAATATTACTATATATTATTGTTAGGAGAAAGATATATACATGAAAAATAAATACAAATAACAATGTTGCTAGAACTTCCGAATTCTCTATTCACTTCAAGCATAAAGGGATTTTCTATGAAAGATGGTACTATGCCAATAAAATACTTGCTACATTTCATTTTCTACTTTAAAGATATGCAACCCTAAATTATTAGATCAGATAATTTGAATGGATTGCATAACCTTAACCCTAAATTATAAGATCAGATAACTTGAATGGATTGCATAACCTTACTTATGCATGCTTGGATTCATTTTGGTGAGTGATATGTTCCTACGAATATCTTTTAACTATTTATGCATGAAAAACGACATTATCAAATACAATTAATAAGCATGTGAATTTACCAATTAAAGTAAATATTTAAACATCTTAATTAGATAAATATAGGATGAAATATCTAGGAACTTAAAATGTAAAAAAAATAGTAGTTTAATGTAAAGCAGTTATGTGAAGCAGCTCAATATCAACTCAGGATGTTAAGATAATTTCGATATCCCATAACAAATCATACATACAACTTCACACTAATCAATTAATGAAGAGATTATACTTGACTATTAAATTTTATGTTGGCAAAAAAATAGAGTTACATTACAAAGTAAAAAAATTATACACATATACTAAAGTCATAAATAATTTGCAAAGGATCTATTATCCACTAATTACAAAGAAAAAAGCATGATTGGCAGGACGACCATTAACTATTACACAAAAAAAACTACTGGATAAACTTTT
Organism: Datura wrightii; assembly: GCA_035772735.1. NCBI lineage: Eukaryota > Viridiplantae > Streptophyta > Magnoliopsida > Solanales > Solanaceae > Datura > Datura wrightii. Next base: position 13,995,184 of record JASDFA010000002.1, read on the forward strand.
TACCAGTACTTGCATAGATTTGTAAGATATAACTACTGAACCAACAAATCTAGCTATATTCTTTTATATTGATAATATTCTCCTCCAAAAGCTATATATTTTTGGAAGATCCAACGCAATTGTGATAGCATTTATAGAGGATCTGAGAAACGTAGATTATAATCATAAATGAAAAGTGATAGGCACGATAACTATTTCTATTACTAACTTATGTATGTTTGGGATAAGGGCTTATTGTTATTGTAATAAGACATTATTTATCGAGGTATAGTACAATTATTTATCCTAACATTATCAGGTTAAACTGGGAAGATACATCTATATATATCATACTTTACACAAAACAGAAAAATAAAAAGTTATGATAGACTTTATTAGTATCCCAGTTCTTCCAACTTGAATTTTGAAACTGATACTTGATTCAATTATGTCTATTTAATTTGATAAATGAAACTAATCGTTTCTTTGAAAACCAACTTTTAGAAATGATATAAGTAGCAATATTTCATCAATATCTAATTTAAGGCACATAATACATGAAAAACCCACACCTCCTATATAAGAGTCGTCCTTGTTCCTCTTTTTTGTACTCCTTCCTTCTTTTCTATTAGTATAAGTTCAAATCTTATTGATCACCTTAATTATCATAGTTAATGAGTATATCATATGACTCCTAAATTTCCTTCAAAGAAAAAGTATCTCAGTAAGATAGCGAGTAGATGACCCCTAAGTTGGTTACAGAATAGTACTATTAAGTATTTAATTACATCAAATATTTCAAGCATATAAGTGCTAAGAATCTATATAAAAGAGATATGGAGGAAAAATCATGGATGAAATTAATGGCCATGGTTAAAATTATTGGTGATCTACCAGAATAAAAAAAACCATAGGAATAACATACAAAAAGCAAAAGAAGGGAATGATATATATTATCATGCTAAAAAGTGAATACATAAAGGTCATTGCCTTGTCCAGATTTTAAGCAATTTTCTAATTTTGTGGGACTAATTCTCTCCATTGTCCTTTCATATTCCTAATCAAACATTCAAAACCACCATCAACATTAAATATCACAAAATAAATAATAAGAACATACATACTTCTTAAAATAAGGAGTAATATTACCAATAAATAAGTAACCAAGAAAATTATTGTCCATCAAGCACACGCCCATCATAAAACAAAAGACATAACCTATTATAAAATAAAAAGACAATAACAATTCAATAATTATATTCGATTCTTTAAATGAAACTATCAAAAGTTACATCTCCAAATTTACTCTTAGAATATATAGTTGATAAGATACCAGATCAAACACATTGTCTTGTGGAAAAATATATCATTTTATTCAGATTAAGTAAATTTTTAAATCAACTCAGGCATGTTGTGAAACAATGTTTGCATTAATTTTATTTTCCTATTTCAGAGAAAAGTATTGAAAAAAGACGCACAAAACATAAGAGCAAGAGGAAAATCATATTCAGGATTGAAATGATTCTCCTTTTTTATAATCAAAAGAAAAAGTATTGACATGTATTTCATCTTTAGCTTAGCATAATCACCTAAAATATATACATGTAACTTGAGTGAAGGCGAATATTGCTCACAATAAAATCACAAATCTCCTACTTGTTTAATGTTTTTTTGGACCTATATACATGTAACTTAAATCTTCTGGCAGAGACACAAAGTTGGCAGAGAAAATTACGCATATATCTTCTTTTTTCTCATCTTCAAGTCATCCCTCAATCCCAAAATTCACTTTGAGATCCTCAAATTTTTGTCAATCCGTAAATTACTTATATGATCAAAACTTAAAGGTAATTCTATAAAAAAAAATAGTAAAATGAAAAGTCCATCATAATACCACGCACTACATAATAAATAAATTATAATGATTGACAAATTAATTCACAAAATTTAAAATTTAACAAATCAAAAAGTAGATTTGATATTTTAATAGTTGAAGTGTCATCAAAGAAATAAACACATAATTGCAAAGATCCAAACACAAATTTCCCATTTGCTACACAAGACACTCTAGTCATATATGAAAAATCTCCCCACTTCTATTATAAACTGACATATACAATTGAAATAGTTTATTTATTTATTTATTTATCGAGGATATAAAAGCATAAAATTTGGATCATCAGTAACATATTAAAAAGGCATGAAATTGATGGTAAATCATTTAAAAACTCCCATAGAAAAAAGAGAATACATGTATCTGACAACAAAATTACAAATCTCTGATTTGTTTAATATTTTTTGGGCCCTATATACATGTAACTTGAAGCTTTTGATAGAGACACAAAGTTATCTTCTTTTTTTCATCTTCAAGTCATCCCTCAATTCCAAAATTCATTTTTGAGATCCTCAAGTTATCGCAAATCCGTAAATTATTTATATGATTAAAAAATGAAGGTAATTCTACAAAAAATAGTAACAATGAGAAGTCCATCATAATACCACAAACTACATAACAAATAAATTATAGTGATTGACAAATTAGTTCACAAAATTTAAAATCTAACAAATCAAAAAGTAAATTTGATTCTTTAAGAGTTAAAGTGTCATATAAGAAATAGACAGAAATTTGCAAAGACCCAAACATACCTTTGACATTTGCACCATGAGACGCTCTAGTCATGTATGAAAAATCTCCTGATTTTATTATAAACTGACATATACGATTGAAAGTTTTTCTGATTTTGTTTGTTGGGGATATTAAAATCTGGATCATGAGTAATAGATGAAAAGACATTAAGTTGATGGTAATCATTTAAAAAGTTTCATTGAAAATAGAGAATACATGTATTTTCATAGAAAGAGAAAAGAACTTCTGAGAAAAAAATTACAGGGGAAAAATATTATAATTGTTGGGAAAGTGCAAAAGATGAAAAAGTGGTATGATGTAATGAATAGAAATTAATGAAAGTGACTTTTGTTTTTTCAAGAAAGAATCTTATAAAAAGATAGAATTAAAACTCTAAAAATATGAGAAAATGCAAAAAAAAAAGAAAAAAGATAAATAGCTTTTCTAATCAATGAAGCATGCCACGTCATCGGGTTAAAAAAATCTCCTTTATATAAGTATATAGACTAGTTTAGTGTACGCACCTCGCGCGTGTTCCTCATTAATAAAATAACTTTTTAAAAGTAGAATAAATAATATTTAAAATATATATTTGTGTAACAATATAAGAATTTAAAAAGAAAATTATGAATTTCAAATTGATAAATGATTGTGTTTAAAAGTTCGATCCAATCTAGTAGTTTTTTTTAGTTTATTCTAATACTTATTTCAATGAACAAAAACGACGTACAAAATAATGTTTGATTGAAAGGTAAAAAGACATTCATATTTTCATGAGCACTTAAATGCATGCATTATATGTATATTTCATGTTGATTATTACAAAATTTCTATTACTACACTATTGATAGATTAACATATAATATAAATATTAGCATTACAAAGACACATTGTAATACAAAGTTGTATAGTAGAATAAAATATATAGTATAAGTTATTCGTTTAAATAATTCGCACTTATTGAATCTTATTATGAGTTATTACTGACTTTTTTAGCACTAATAAATTGATATCATATCACAAACACATTTATTTTTTTTATAATTGATTGTCTAAACTAAGAAAAACCCATCAAAATTAGTAAATATGTCACGACCCGAACATAGGCCCAGACCGAGACACGAGACCTACAACCATGAATAGCTCCAAGTCGATCCATGGCATAAACATAACAACTAAATAATATAAATCAAGTGGAATCTAATAACTAAAACATGAATAAGTGAAAGTCTGAATACATATCAATCATAAATAGAGTCAACACTAATAAAGCTGACATTCTACACATTGTCTGATAAGCCTCTAGTACTGTCTGATGAGCTAATGGAACAACATTCCCAACTAGCTCACTAAAATCTTAAAAGTGAAATGACGTAATCAAGTACTAAGCTGAAGGTCCCCAAAAAATGAGGACTCAACACAGCAGGATCTGAATTGGCCTAAGTTGCGGGAGATTGGGCAAACGGCGGAACTGAGTCTGATCATCTGAACATGTATCATGAAACGATATAGCATAGTGTATGGGTCAGTACTTGAAATATATTGAATATGCAAGGTAAATAAAATAATTTGAGTAATTGTTAACTAAAAACCATGCATATAAATATAAATCATAAAATCATGAGAGTAAAGACTGCATGCTTGTCATGACCCAAGCATGGACCCCGGATTGAGACACGAGACCTAGAGTCACGAATGACCTCAAGCTAACCTGTGGAATATGCATAACAATTCAAGAATATAAGCAAGAATTTAAAATATTTCATGAACAAAGTGGAAGTATGAATACATATATCATAAGAGCATTAGAAAAGTCAACGCTCGACAAGACTGAACATCTACCTAATGTCCGATAAGCCTCTAAACTATCTGATGAACTAATGGGACAATAGCCCCAACTAACTCTAAAGTCTAGGACTAAATAACAAAACAACAAACTAAACAGAATGTCCTCAGAAGATGAGGACTCACCAACACTAGCTAAACTGGACTGAAACGGAAGCAGGACTAATGACGCGGCTGAGTCTGATCACTCAGACCTATACCATAAAACGATACAGCATAGAGTATGCAGTCAGTACTTTGAATGTACTAAGTATGCAAGGTAAGTAAAAAATGGACTAATAAAATACAAAAAAGTTCATAAGAGTAGGACAGTTCAAAACATGAAGTAATAATCATAGCATAAACATGAGGGCTCAAGTTTTTCAAAACTATTCATAAACTAGCCATAATCGTAATCATAAGAGGAACCTTGTAAATCATAACTTGAGCCAAAGTATTGTAAATATGACAATGCATAAAGCATAAAGGAACAATAAGAGGACTCATCTTAACCGACACCATCATGATAGAGCTTACATGATGCCCTAGTTATCTCACTCAATTAGGCAGACCCATCCCAGGCTTGCCAAGAAATGGGACGTAAATGGCGTGATATCACTATTAGGGACCTCATAGGGTCAACCAAGAATATAAACCTACGGGGTCACCTAGTTTTGAGAACTCGGAGTTTACCTGAACGTCGAGCCTATTCAGTACTAGACACTACTCCCAAAAACATGAACATGAGGGCTTATATAAATATCATGATTTCAAACATAAAGTTCATGAGCTAGTTTAAATCATGATGCGCGTGAACATGCTTGAAATACGTGAACTAACCATGAAAGGAGGACCCGTGAGTCGACCATAATCATAAACTTGATAATTGTAAAAGTTATGCATACTTGAGAAAAATCCTCATACTTGAAATTCATAAATTCATGAATAGTCTTTGTAGAAAATCATGTATCATAAATTATAAAACATAAAGGCTTGAGAGAATTAAAATCATAAGAGGATCATAGAATTTAATAAAAAGAATTTAGCCCTAAAAGTTCATAATCATACTTGTAACATAGGATATTAACAGATAATCACTATTTCTATTTAGTTTAGGAGTTTGTTATTAGTTCCTATTTTACAGCTATTAGGACTCTTGATAGTTTTCTGTATTCTAGTATTTTAACTGCACTGTATCTTATCAGATTAACACATATCTTAGGTTTAGCATTTTTCTGTATGTATCTGCTCTATATAAGGAGCCTGTTGTTCATGAATAAAATTATCTTTCTCTTTTACATCTCAAACCTTTATATGGTATCAAGAGTTTTTTTCTCCTCATAGAGTTTTAAGTTCCTTATTTCCCACCCACCATAAATGGCACCCTCGGTTACCAATTCTGATGCAATCAACACTACCACCATTTTTCAATTCAACTCAGTTACCCAGCTTCCGATTAGACTTACTGACAGCCATAACTTCTCTCTATAGAAAGCACAAGTGTCTATGATCATGAGAGGACACAATCTTTATGGTCATCTAGATGGTACTATCCCTTCTCCTGTAGAGACCACCATCACAAACAACCAGACAATTTCCAACCCTGAGTATGTTAATTGGTTTCACCAGGACCAATTTATCTAGAATGCAATTTTAGCATCAGTAGATCCAACTCTTGCTGCAATTGTAGCCGCTGCAACTGCTGCCAAAGTAGTATGGGATTCCCTCCATACTGCTTATGCTAATAAGTCCCAAACTCGCACATTTAGCTTGTGAGATCACCTCGCCCGTCTCTCTAAAGAGAGACTTCCTGTAATGGACTATCTCAATCAAGTCCGATCTCTCTGCGATGAGCTTGCAGCTACAGGAGCTCTTATCACCAATTTCGAACTCATTGTCAAGATTCTCACTGATCTTGGATTAGAATATCAAGAAATCTCAGCAGTGATTTGAGCACGTGACACCCCCATTTCATATGTGACCGACCTGGACACTCTGCTCGTGTTTGTCGCTCTCAGTCTCATAATTATTTTCAGGCATGCACCGACTTTGCTAGACAATACATGCAGCAATATTCCCCATGGATAGTTGATTTAGGGGCTACACACCATGCTGCATCGGATGCCCATACTCTAACAACCATTACCGACTATAATGGTCCGGAAGAAATCATTATGGGAAATGGTAACACCATACCAATTTCTCACACTAGTAACACTGATTTATGTGCATCTAATTCTAGCTTTCAACTATACAATATACTTTGCTCCCCTTCCATTGCTAATAACTTGATTTCAGTTTCTCAATTTTTTCGTGATAATAAATCATCTATTGAATTCTTTCCGTTCTCTATTTGTGAAGGATCTGAGTACGGGGGCGCCCTTAGTTCAAGGACGGAGTAGAGGACGCTTTTATGAGTGGTTGCTAGACAATCCTTCTTCTCAACCGCAATGCACTGTGGCTGTATTTTTAGATCTATGGCATCAGCGTTTGGGGCATCCAACACGCCGTACTTTAGATATATTTTTAAATAAATTTTCCAAAAAAAAGATTCCCTTCCTATTTGTAACTCATGCCAATCAAACAAAAGTCACAGGCAATCATTTTCTACAAACTCTCTACAGACTCACAAACCTCTGCAAATTATTTACAGTGACCTGTGGGGCCCATCACTAGTTTTGTCCATTGATAGAAAAAGATACTATATTTTGTTCATATATCAGTTTTCAAAATACATGTGGCTCCACACAATTCAATCCAAACATGAGGTTTTAGATGTTTTCAAAACACTACATCCATTACTCGAGTGTCAGTTTCAAACAAAAATATTATCTTTTTATACCGATGGAGGAGGTGAATTTCAAAGTTTAACTTCTTATTTAAAATCACAAGGCATTGAACACTTAATTTCCCCACCTTATACTCCTCAAGAGTTGTTGTAGTAGAAAGACGACGTTGCCATGTTGTCGAGACTGCAAAAACTCTAATACACCAAGCTTCTTTACCAACCACATTTTGGAGTTTTGCATGTCAACAAGCTGTTTTTCTCATAAACAAAATGACAACTCCAACTTTAAAAGATAAGTGTGCATACAAGCTTTTATTGCAAAAATGGCCAAGTTATGACAATTTTAAACTTTTTGGTTGTTTATGTTATCCATGGCTAAAACCATATGCACAAAATAAGCTTGATTCAAAATCAAAGCCCTGTGTCTATTTGGGCTTTTCAAATAAATATTATTATCATCAATGCTTTGACCCAACAACCTCCAAAGTTTATCTTTCAAGAGATATAGTATTTTTTTAAAACTAGTTATCCTTTTACCAATATTTTCTCTAATTATAAAAATCAGAATCTGAAGAATTCTTGGGATGACTTATCTCCACCAAAAGAAATGGATATTTCTATCCCAGCAAAACCACATTGTCTTGAACTACCTCATCCATTGTCTATGGGTGCACAAAGGTCTCTCTCCCTTCCTTCCATAGCGACATCGCCAAGCTCAGGTACATCTCCACCTTCTCCCTCCAATCCAGCAAGCACCTCTACTTCTCCCTACCCTACTCAATTAGCACCTACTCTCCTTTCTCCAACAACAACCAGTAAGCCACCCATCACTCACACATATAGTCGTCGTACCTCGAAGGTTACTACATCTGTCCAAGCCCCCCAACTACCTCCAACCACTACATCACATCCACCAAACCTTAATGTCCCTCCATCGCAACCAAAACCAGCCAACCTTTCTTATCTAATGGTTACCCGCTAAAAAACAAATAGCCTGAAACCAAAGAATTTTCTAGCCAAAATCAATCTCTCGCCACCAATTCCCCGCTCCTACCGTCAAGCACAACTTTATCCCCAATGGAAAGAAGCATTGAAAGCAGAATATGATACTCTAGTCAGAAATCGAACATGGGATTTGGCCCCTAGTGATCCCTCTCGAAATGTTGTAGACTTTAAGTGGTTGTTTAGAATTAAATATAAATCTGATGGAAGCATTGACAAGTACAAGGCTCACCTAGTAGCCAAAGGATTCACTCAAAGACCCGGATTATATTATCACCCACATTCAGCCCAGTTGTCAAGCCTGCAACAGTCCGCTTGGTCCTTGCAATTGTTGCTCAACGTTCCTGGCATATTCATCAGTTAGATATAAATAATGCCTTCTTGCAAGGCAGTCTGAAGAAGAAGTGTTTATGTGACAACCTCCTGGTTTTGGGTCCTCTCAAAATTCAACATACATTTGCAAACTCAAAAAGGCCATATATGGACTTAAGCAGGCTCCTAGGGTGTGGTACACCGAGCTCACCAACTTCTTGATAAGTATTGGGTTTGTTAAATCAAAATCTGACACATCTCTGTTTATCCTTCATAATTTTGGGGTTACTGTATATATTATCATATATGTTGATGACATAATTATTACGGGAAGCATTCAGAGAAGTGTCAAGTCTATAATTACATCACTTTCTCAATGATTTTCTCTAAAAGATCTTGGACTCTTGCATTATTTTTTAAGTGTTGAGGTGATATCCACACCAACTGCCATATATTTTTCTCAACACAAATATGTCATGGATCTTCTAGATGAATTGCATATGGATGATTGCAAGGGTGTTCCAACACCAATGACATTAGTTTGCTCCTTAGTTAATTCAAAAGCAGATTCTACAGTTGACGTTTCACTTTACAGGAGAATCATTGGTAAGCTTCACTACCTATCCTTCACTAGGCGTGATATTGGATTTGTTGTTAGCAAGTTGTCTCAGTTTCTACATAATCCCAAAGTGACTCACTGGAAAGCCATCAAATGTTTGTTGCACTATCTCAAACGCATAAGTACAATGGGAGTTCAACTAAGTTGCCAACCAATAGCTCGATTACTTTCTTATTCTGACTCTGATTGTGCAGGAAGTCCGCAAGACAAAACATCAACTAAAGGTTATGTTGTCTATGTTGGGAACTCACCAATCTCTTGCTCTTCCAAAAAGCAAAAGTCTGTATCACGCTCATCCACAGAAGCTGAGTACCGAGCTGTTGCAGCTACTATTTCTGAAGTTAATTGGCTTATGAATCTGCTCCATGAGCTTCATTTTCCACTGTGTGCTCTACCAACAGTCCTCTGTGACAATGTTAGCACCATATACATTTGTGCTAATCCAGTTTTCCACAATACAATGAACCATGTTTCTATTGACTTTTATTTTGTTCGTGAGCAAGTTCAACAAAAAGCACTTGAGGTTCGTCACCTTCACTCTGCTGATCAAGTTGCCGACATCCTCACCAAGCCTCTTCCACATACTAATTTTTTACGTCATTTTCACAAGTTGGGGCTTGTTCTTGTCACCCCTAACTTGCGGGGACGTATTAACAGATAATCATTGTTGCCAGTTAGTTTAGGAGTTTGTTATTAGTTTCTATTTTACAGCTATTAGGCTCTTGATAGTTTCCTGTATTTTAGTATTTTAACTGCATTGTATCTTATTAGATTAATACATATCTTAGGTTTAGCATTTTTCTGTATGTATCTGCTCTATATAAGGAGCCTGTTGTTCATAAATAAAAACATCTTTCTCTTCTACATCTCAGACCTTTATATAGGGAACCATAATTTCATGAAAAACTTGAAGGGAACATAAAACCCTAATCACAAAATCATTAATTTAATCAAATTAGCTATACCCATAACAGAATAATAGATGAATTTAACAATGCCTAACATGAACCCTAAGAATTTTCGAATTAGGGCATGGGAAATGGGTGATCACGGATTTGATAAAGGACAAGCAATCATAATCATGAGAACACAAATTGAATCTTGAGGGAACTGATTTCATGGAAGAACATGAAAGAATTCATCCACAATAAGTTTGACACTAAAATTTCAAATATTAAGGCATGGGAGGTGAGAATAATGAATTCAATTTGAAAAGGGCATGAGGGTGGAAGGATTTCCCCTATTTATAACCCTACATACGTGGGTTGATGATCCCCTTACTTCTCTTGAAGAGCCCAAGAAGATTTGAAGAGGTTTCAAGAAGAACCCTAGCTTCTTTCTTGAGAGAAAATCCAACTATCGTTATTTTGGAGAGGGTGAGGATTTAGGCTAGGTTAATCCCCTTAATCTAACCTTTAGGAACCCTAAAGTGATGTCATTTAGGAGTTAGACGTATAGGAATTCACTAAAATACCCCCAAACTATCGAATTAAATCTTGCAACTTGGCAGTTACTATAACCAATAGTATAGGTCATGGTTTGGTTGTACGACCTGTACTGAGGTTCGTACAATGGTTGGTGTTGCTTCATTAAACCACTCTTACATTTTACTCAAAACTCCAATTGACGCAAAGTCGGATGCATTGGAAAGAAAAACTCAAAGGGCTTCTATTTGATATGATGAATCACCCAAAAACACTTTGTAAAATGGGATCCATGGTCACTTAAAGTTGACCCTTGTAAGAACTGATACGAAAACACAATTGGTAAGAAGGCTCTCAAATCAAATTTGTGCTAAATGTTCCTTATGACCTTAATTTGTATACAAGGAACTTCTCACACTTAAGAATTGGTCTAACACATAGTTTTCATAAAATTCATCGGGTTCAGGCTTATCCACATACCTAGAAGGATTTCAAACTTAGCCTGAAAGTCTAAGGCATTATAATATACCAACTCAAGACTAAAACAATGATTTATATCATCTATTACGACTCGTACCACGAGTCATATCACAAACCTACAACTCGTGGTTTCCTCCCGTGACTAATGAGCCCCTTTTCCCTAACTCTCTAAATATTTCCACGAATGCATACCACGACCTGTTATTTCCTGCTACGAGTTGTACCATGACTCATACAACCAAAACTTGGAAACCTATAGGCAAGCTATGACACTTGACCATGGGTCGTACCCACATACTATGACTCGTAGCGAGGACTCATGGTCTAGGAAACCAAAATCTCTGCTCTAAACCATGGGTCTTTTTCACGTCCAAAAATACCCCCAGACGTGTCTAACACCTGCTAACATCACCCACAAGGGCAAACCTATTTATCCATTTCACATGCTCATTTATATAAGCACTGAGAGCAAAAATGTGCAAGTCTAAACACATTAATCATTCTTAAATAGAATTAGGAAATTCAACAGAATCCAAAATCAATATATCAATCTCACCAATACTCGAATATTAAGTTTCTAGCCCAAATCCCAAAATAAGATCATGGAGCATCTAATAGAGTTACATGAGTTTAACTGTCGTGCATGCAAACCCCAAGAAAGAAAAATATATACTATAAAATAGATGACGCTAAAATGACGCCCTCCACAAATCGATGTGAAGTCTCACCTCAGCAACAGAATATACGGGGGACGAACTGTCAGCCATTAGTCTCACGCACTGCAACGGTATCTACATAGACATGAAGTAAGGAGTGAGCTATATATAAATATAACTCAGTAAGATCCTTGACCTTCCACTTTAAATACCCCTGGAACAAATGTTAGAAAATAAATATAAACTTACCACAAGCACATGAATACTTTTGCACAGACATTAAATCATAATATGATACCCATTGATTTTTCAAATAATGTTTTATCAAAAATTTCATATATCCCAACACAATTTTCTAAGGGAATAAATCATAAATGGCATTTACAATAATTACTCAATACCACGAGCCCACAATAGCATGCACAATGCTCTGTACTGTCAAAATAGCATATACAATGTTCAGTACCGTCAAGAAGTATTCACAATACCAGTGATATCCAGAAGCATATACAATGGTCCAAGCTCATGACTCACAGTCGTATCACTCCACAAAATAGTTGTTATAATAAAGAGAGTTTAGAATGCTTAAACACAAGATATATGCGGATACCCACAAAGACCACCCATTCTGCCAAGCATACACTCGTTCCAACACATGGACCAGGCAGAAAAAATACATTTTAAAAATAGATTTGAAAAGTAAGCATTCAAAGCTTAAAGTTTCACTTACCTCGAATTCACAACTCAAGCACACTTTTTAATAACTCAAAACTATGCTCTCGGGTCTCCGGATCACCTCAAAATACACTTCGATAGATGTTTCCATAATTTTTTTAAGGAAAGTCAAATTCACAGTCAAAGGTTTGATCAAAAAAGTAAACTCTGGTCAACTAGGCAGAATTCCCGAACTGTGACCACCAACAGATTCTCCTCAAAGAGAGGATTCCAGAACATTAATCAAAATTGAATTTTGATAACATTTGTGCTTTCAAATTGATGATTTGGGTTGAGGAACCCTAGGGCTAAACTTTTTCTATTATTTAAAATTTCCCCCATGTTTCTACCCTCAAAACTTTCTTATAGCTACATAATAAACTCAAGAAAAAGATTAGGATCATTATCTTGATGATTTGGGATGAAAATCCCTATTTTTCTCTTCTCTTTTTCTCCCTTTCTTCTCTTTTCTTCTACTGCATTTTCTTTTCTTCTCTTCTTTTATCTTCCACGTTCTTCTTTTGGTTTCCAATCAGACCAACCCTTTTATTTCTTTTCTTTTTTTATTTTTTATTTTTTTCCGCTTAGTCCTTCCTTTTTTGTGACCTTTAGATCCTTTATTTATTTTTCAGCTTAACTTACAAAATAACCCTTAATGAAAATTTTAGGTTATTATATTCTCCCCTTCTTAAAATAACATTCATCCTCGAATGGTTCTAGAATCATACCTGTAGTGTCAAATACATGAGGATATCTATCTCGCATGTCCACCTCAGACTCCCAAGTAGCCTCCTCGATTGGATGATTTCGCCACAATACTCTAACTGAAGAAATCTTCTTTGACCTTAATTGTCTCACTTGTCTATCAAGAATAGATATTAGACCCTCCTTATAAGTCAAATTCTCATCAAGCTCCACATCCTCTAGTTGGAGCTTATGAGTATCATCATGAACATATCATCTAAGCATGGACACATGAAACACTAGATGAACATAGGACAATCTTGGAGGTAAAGCAAGTCTATATGCCACCAACCCGATTTGATCCAAAATCTCATAAAGGGCCAATGAATTTAGGACTTAACTTACCTTTCCGGCCAAATCTCGACACTCCTTCATAGGGGAAACTTTTTGAAAGACTTTATCACCTTTCATGAACACCATATCACATACTTTCTTATCTGCATAAGACTTTTGTCTACTTTGTGCTATCTTAAGTCGCCGCCATATCAATGCAACTTTCTCCGAAGCTTGTTGAACTAAATCTGGACCAAATAATTGTGCTTCGCTAGGTTCAAACCATCCAACTGGTAAACGACATTTGCAACCATATAGAGCCTCAAACGGCGCTATCTGTATACTCGATTGGTAGCTACTATTATAAGCAAACTCCGCCAAAGGCAACTGATCATCCCAATGGCCACCAAAATAAATCGCACAAGCTCTAAGCATGTCCTCCAAGATCTGAATAACCCGTTCAGACTGTCCGTCAGTTTGGGGATGAAAAGCTATACTCAACTCGACTTGTGAACCCAATGACTTCTGAAAAGACTTCCAAAACTTAGTAGTTAAATGTGCACCTCGATTAGATATTATTGAAATTGGCACACCATGAAGTCGAACTATCTCACAAAGGTAAATATCTGCTAATTGCTTTGCGGTATGAGTAACCCAAACTGGTATGAAATGTTCTGGCTTTTTAAGTCTGAACACAATCACCCAAACTGAGTTTCTTAAAAGTACTTAGCAACCCAACAACAAAATCCATAATAATCCTCTCCCACTTCCACTTTGGGATAATCAAGTTTTGCATTACTCCCCCAGGTTTTTGATGTTCATACTTGACTTGTTGACAATGTAAGCAACTAGTCACATGCTTCAAAATATCATCCTTCATACCCTTCCACTAGTACAATCCACACAAGTCTTGATACATTTTTGTAGCACATGGGTGAATAGAGTATTGCAAGCTATGAGCCTCTTCAAGAATCAGATGCTTCACATCACCCACAATGGGAATACACAGTCTACCATGTCGATGAAGCATGCCCTCATCATCAATAGAGAATGACTTAACACCCCCATTCTACACTCGATCTCGTAGTCTGACAAGGTACGGATCTTCATATTGGCGAGTCTTGACTTGTCCAACTAAGGATGATTGCACCACCATACCTTCTAGTATCCTGCCCGACACTGTGTGATGAATTCGAACTCCCTGATTGGCCAATACCTGAATATCCATAACCATAGATTACTTTTAAATAGTGAACTGGGCCAAACTACCCATAGACTTTCTACTCAAGGCATCCGCCACCACATTTGCCTTCCCAGGGTGATACAAAATGGTAAGATCATAATCTTTAAGTAACTCTAACCACCGTCGTTGTCTAAGATTTAGATATTTTTTCTTGAATATGTATTGTAGACTCTTACGATACATATAAATTTCACACAGATCACCATAAAGATAGTGACGCCAGATCTTCAGTGCAAATACGACTACGGCCTATTCCAGGTCATGAGTCTGATAATTCTTCACATAAACCTTTAGTTGTCAAGACGCATATGCCACCACTTTACCATTATGGATTAATGTACAACCCAATACGACTCGAGAAACATCATAATAAATGGTGAAACCACCCTCCACTGTAGGTAACGTCAAAATTGGAGTTGTAGTCAATGCGGACTTTAATTTTTGAAAACCTTCTTCATATCCATCAGACCATTGGAATACTACACCTTTCTGAGTTAAACGTGTCAATGGACTGGCTATCTCTGAGAATCCCTCCACAAACCTTCTGTAATATCCAGTTAGTCCTAAGAAGTTATGTATCTTTGTAGGAGTACTAGGTCTAGGCCAATCTTGAACCGCTTCAATCTTCCTTGGATCAACTTGGATTCCATCCCGTGACACTACGTGTCCCAAAAAGGAAACTGCGCCCAACCAGAACTCACATTTCGAGAACTTGGCATAAAGCTTTTGTTATCTGACTGTTTATAGCATAACTCTCAGGTGTTGTTCATGTTCTGCCTCACTCCGAGAGTAGACCAAAATGTCATCAATGAACACAATCACAAAATGGTCTAAGTATGGCTTGAATACCCTATTCATGAGGTCCATAAATGTTGCAGGTGCATTAGTCAACCCAAAAGACATCACCAAAAATTCAAAGTGCCCATATCTGGTCTGAAAAGTTGTTTTAGAGATATCCTCGGTCTTGATTCTCAGCTGGTGGTAACCTGATCTCAAGTTAATCTTGGAAAAGTGAGTAGCACCTTGTAGCTGATCGAGTAAATCATAAATACGAGGAAACAAATATTTATTCTTGATTGTAGCCTTATTCAACGGTCTGTAGTCAATGCACATCCTCATTGTGCCATCTTTCTTTTTCACAAATAACACAGGTGCACCCCAAGGCGATACACTAGGCCTAATGAACCCCTTATAAAGTAGCTCTTGGAGTTGAACCTTCAATTCTCTCAACTCAGCTGGAGCCATACGATATGGAGGAATAGATATAGGTTGAGTCCCTAGATCTAAATCAATGCTGAACTCAATTTCTCTCACCGGAGATAGCCCAAACAAATCTTCTGGGAACATATTAGCAAATTCTCTAACAACAAGAACACTGTCGATAGTAACATTCTCTGTTCGAGTATCATGAATGGTAGAAATAAAACCCAAATACCCATGATTAATCACTCGACGTGCCTTTACATAAGATATTATCTTTCCTTGTGTCACAGGAGTCATGCCTTTCAACACTAAAGGTGGTTCTCCAGGAAAATCTAAATGTATAAGCTTAGCATAGCAATCAACTAAAGCATAACATGATGACAACCCATCCATACCCATAATCACATTAAAGTCATACATCGGTAACTCTAGTAGATGAACTACGGTGTCCCTATCCTGAACAGATATTACACAGTCTCTATAAACTCTATCCACTACCAAAGTCTCTCCCCCCCCCACCGGAGTCATAAACACATATGGAACAATAAGATACTCAATGGTCCATTCTAAGAACATAGCAAAAGATGGAGATACATATGAATACGTAGAATGAGGATCAATAAAAGCATATGCCCCATGAGAGTTGACAATGATAATAACTGTGATTATTGCATTAGATGCCTCGATATCTTCTCTAGCAATAGAAAAGAATCTCGGCCGTCCACCCGCTCCCTATGCAACCTGTGCACCCTATCGACCCTATCCATGAGAACCCTGCTGAGCGGCCCTAGCTGGCTGAGCCTGAGTATGTGTACCTATAGCAATTCCCTGCAGCTGCGTCGTAGCCTAACTAGTATTAGAATTCCCCTTAGGACAATATTTAGCAATGTGCCCTGGTCCACCACAAGTAAAACAAGCCTTGTCTGGTCCAAAGGAACGACCATTATGAAATCAACCACAATTAGAACATCTCGGATGTTGTCCAGACTGAAAGGAACTGTTTCCCTTCCTCTGCATCTATTATTGACCCCGTGTACCTAGATAACCATTCCTAGAAAACTGCACCACTGAATTGGACTGACTAGGTCTGGATTTCCCTTGATGGAAACCACTCTTGCCCCCAGATAAAGAACCACTAAACCCTCCTGTGTTACGCGCCTTTTTGCTTTCTCGCTTATCTTTTTCCATTTCTAAATAGGACTCAAAACAGAGAGCAGTGTCAACCACATCTGAATAGGTACCACATCACATATCTCGTATCACAGGACCACGATAATGATGTTCAATTCCATCCATGAAATGCCTCACCTTCTCCCTCGGGTCTTCAACTAAAAATGGAACATATCTAGATAAATCAGTGAACTTAGCCTCGTACTCTGTAACTGTCATAGTGACTTGACGTAGGTTATTGAACTAACGCCTCATGTCATCTTGTTTTCTCAATGGAATGAACCTGTCCTTAAACATCATAGAAAACTCTAACCAAGTGATAGGTGGTAACCCGACTTGTCTACCTCTCTGTATTGAAGTCCACCATGCCTCTGCAGACCCTAAGAATATGAGAGTAGTAAATTCCATACCATGAATCTCCTTCAAACCCAATGTAGTCAGTATCTTTTCACAATGATCAATAAACTTCTGAGGCTCAATAGAAGTTGGTACCGCATTAAACTCTTGTGGCTTAAGATCCATAAAATTCTTAAGATCTTTCAATTGCCCAGTTGTGGTAACCGAATGAGTACCCATCTGAGGGGTCCACTGAGGTGTCTGTGTAGTTGCCACATTCAATTGGACTTGTGTTTGAGTTTGTGAAGTAGTCTGAGGAATTGGAAGTCCACCATTATTAGCCACCAATGCCTCTAGAACATTCAACAGTCTGATCACTGCATCTGCAGGCAAAGCAACAGTTGGCACTATCGATGGAGTATCTTGAATAACCTGTTCCTGCACTCTTTCTCAAGAAACAACTCAGGGCTGACCCCCATTCACAACTTTAGGCTGAGAATCTTCCTGTGCCCTAGTCTAATGGGTCCCAGCTTGACTACCACCGCTGGTAGTACCACGCCCCGCACTACGTCCAATAGGTGCCTTTGATTGAATAGCAGATTAAGACGCACATTTTTTAGACATCTGCGAAATAAATATTTCAAGATTAGACTTGAATCAATTCACTACACGAATAAAGAATGAAAGAAGGGAAAACATCCTAAATGTTCGGTAGCCTCGAGGTCATAAGTATGGGAGCCTACATACCTATGAACAAGACGCTACTAAACACTGCTCCATGACCCGGGACTTAAAACCTAAGATCTTATACCAACTTTTTCATATCCCAAAATACCCCCTAGACGTGACTAGCATCCACTAACATCACCCACAAGGGCAAACCTATTTATCCATTTCACATGCTCATTTGTATAAGCACTGAGAGAAAATATGTGCAAGTCTTAACACATTAATCATTCTTAAATAGAAATAGAAAATTCAACAGAATCCAAAATCAATCTATTAATCTAAACAATACTCGAATATTAAGTTTCTAGACCAAATCCCACAACGAGACCATGGAGCATCTAATAGAGTTACATGAGTTTAACTGTCGGGCATGCAAACCCTAAGAAAGAAAAATATATGCTATAAAATAGATTACGCTAAAATGACAGCCTCCACAAATTGATGTGAAGGCTCACCTCAGCAACAGAATATACGGCGGACGAACTCGTCAGCCACTAATCTCACGCTCTGCAACGGTATCTGCATAGACATGCAAGTAAAGAATGAGCTATATATAAATATAACTCAGTAAGATCCTTTATCTATCACTTTAAATACCCCTCGAACAAGTGTTAGAAAATAAATACAAACTTACCATAAGCACATGAATACTTTTGCATAGACGTTAAATCATAATATGATACCCCTTGATTTTTCAAATAATTGTTTATCAAAATTTTCATATATCTCAACACAATTTGCTCAGGGAATATATCATAAATGGCATTTACAACAATTAATCAGTACCACGAGTCCACAATAGCATACACAATGCTCTATACTATCAAAATGGCATACACAATGGTCAGTACCATCAAGAAGTATACACAATACCAGTGATATCCAAAAGCAAACATAATGCCCCAACCTCATGGCTAACAACCATATCACTCCACAAAATAGTTCTTATAGTAAAGAGAGTTTAAAATGCTTAAACACAAGATATATGCGGCTATCCTTGAAGACCAAACGATCCTGTGAAGCACACACTCGTTCCAACACATGGACCAGGCAGACAAAACATAGTTTAAAAATAGATTTGAAAAGCAAGCATTCAAAGCTTAAAGTCTTACATACCTCGAATTCACAACTCAAGCACATTTTTCAATAACTCAGAACTATGCTCTTGAGTCTCTTCATCACCTCACACTACACAAAATAGGTTTAGAATGGTCAAAAATACTTTGGTAGATGTTTCCTTAATTTTTTTTAAGGAAAGTCAAATTCACGGTCAAAGATTTGACTGAAAAAGTCAACTCTGGTCAACAGGGCAGAATTCCCAAACTATGACCACCAACAGATTCTCCTCAAAGAGAGGATCCAGAACATTAATCAAAATCAAATTTTGATAACATTTTCACTTTCAAATTGTTGATTTGGGTTGAAGAACCCTAGGGCTAAACTTTCTCAATTATTCAAAATTTCCCCCATGTTTCTACCCTGAAAACTTTCTTATAACTGCGTAATAAACTCAAGCAAAAGATTAGGATCATTACTTTGATGATTTGGGATGAAAATCCTTATTTTTCTCTTCTCTTTTTCTCCCTTTCTTCTTTTTTCTTCTACTGCATTTTCTTTTCTTCTCTTCTTTTATTTTCCACATTCTGCTTCTGGTTTCTACCCAAACCACCCTTTTATTTGTTTTCTTCTTTTTTTTAAAAAAAAATTTCTGCTTATTCCTTCATTTCTTTTGTGACTCTTAGTCCCTCTATTTTTTTTTCGGCTTAAATTAGAAAATAACCCTTAATAAAAATTTTAGGTTATTACATTCCCCCCTTCTTAAAATAATGTTTGTCCTCGAATTCTTCTAGAATCATACCTGTAGTGTCAAATAGATGAGGATATCTATCTCACATGTCCGCCTCAGACTCCCAAGTAGCCTCCTTGGTTGGATGATTTCGCCACAACACTCTAACTGAAGCAACCTTCTTCGACCTCAATTGTTTGTCTATCAAGAATAGATATCGGACCCTCCTCATAAGTCAAATTCTCATCGAGCTCCTCATCCTCCAGCTGGAGCTTATGATTATCATTATGAACATATCGTCTAAGCATGGACACATGAAATACTGGATGAACAACGGACAATCTCAGAGAAAAAGTAAGTCCATATGCCACTAACCCAATCCAATCCCGGTCAACGGGGCAGAATTCTGGTCAACGGGGCATTATTCAAAATTTTCCCATGTTTCTACCCTGAAAACTTTCTTATAACTTCTTAATAAACTCAAGCAAAAAATTAGGATCATTATCTTGATGATTTGGGATGAAAATCCCTATTTTTTTCTTCTCTTTTCTTCTCTTTTTTCTCCTTTTCTTCTCTTTTCTTCTACTGTATTTTCTTTTCTTCTCTTCTTTTATTTTTCACGTTCTGTTTCTAGTTTCCAACCAAACCAAGCCTTTATTTCTTTTCTTTTTGTTTTACTTTTTTCCGCTTATTCCTTCCTTTTTTTGTGACCCTTAGTCCCTTTATTTATTTTTCGGCTTAACTTACAAAATAACCCTTAATGAAAATTTTAGGTTATTACAAATCTTCCTATGACCTGTACTATCAACCTATGACTGTAGGTCGGTCTTGGTCCTCCATAAGGTCACCTCAGCAGATCTAATAGAGTTAGCCATGGCCGATTTTGATGTTGTTCTCGACATGGTTTGGTTGTATGCTTGTTATGATTCCATTAATTGTAGAACCCGGTCAGTAGAGTTCAGATTTTCGGGTGAGCCAATATTAGAATGGAAGGGCAGTTCAGTTGTGCCTGTAGGTCACTTCGTTTCCTACCTCAAGGCCAGAAAGATGATTTCTATGGGTTGCTTGTATCATTTGGTTAGGGTCAAGGATGTTGAGTCCGAAACCCCGACTATCCAGTCAGTTCCAGTGGTACATGAGTATCTGGAGGTCTTTCCTGATGATTTGTCAGGTATTCCTCTCGAGTGGGAGATTGACTTCAGTATTGACCTTCTTCCCAAAATGCAGCCTATATCTATTCCTCCCTACAGGATGGCCCCAGCCTAGTTAAAAGAGTTGAAGGATCAGTTAAAGGATTTACTAGATAAGGGCTTCATTAGACCGAGCCAGTCTCCATGGGGTGCACTGATTTTATTTGTTCGAAAGAAAGATGGTTCCTTTCGTATGTGCATTGATTATCAACATTTGAACAAAGTCACTGTCAAGAACAGGTACCCCTTACCCAGGATCGATGATTTATTTGATCAGCTTTAGGGTGTTAAGTGTTTCTCAAAGATAGATCTCAGATCTGGGTATCATCATCTCAGAGTTCAGGAAAGTGATACCCCGAAGACGACGTTCAGAACGCGGTATGGTCATTACGAGTTTGTAGTTATGTCTTTTGGACTAACGAATGCTCCTGCAACTTTTATGGACTTGACGAATAGGGTATTTAAGCCATATTTGGACTTGTTCGTGATCGTGTTCATTGATGACATCTTAATATACTCTCGGAGCGAGGAGGAGCATGCCGCTCACTTGAGAGTAGTGCTTCAGACCCTCAAGAATCGCCAATTGTATACAAAGTTCAGCAAGTGTGAGTTTTGGTTGGACTCTGTGGCATTCTTGGGCCATGTGGTGTCTAGCGAAGGCATAAAAGTAGATCCGCAGAAAATTGAGGCGGTGAAGAATTGGCCCAGACCGGTGAATCCTTTGAATATTCAGAGTTTCTTGGGCTTAGCTGGCTACTATCAGAGGTTTGTTAAGGGTTTCTCATCCATTGCAGCGCCTTTGACTAAGTTGACTCAGAAGAAGGTGAAATTTCAGTGGTCTGAGTCTTGTGAGAAAAGCTTCCAAGAGTTGAAGGCTCGACTTACTTCAGCACAGTGTTGACCCTACCCGAGGGTAACAATGGTTTCGTGGTGTATTGTGATGCTTCCAGAGTTGTACTTGGATGTGTGTTGATGCAGCGTAGGACGTTGATAGCTTATGCCTCTCGACAGCTGAATGTGCATGAGAAAAATTACCCGACCCATGATCTTGAATTGGCCGCTATGGTGTTCGAATTGAAGATATGGTGGCATTACTTGTATGGGGTCCATGTGTATGTATTTACGGACCACAAGAGTTGGCAATATGTGTTCAAACAAAAAGATCTAATCAGCAAAGGAGGTGGTTGGAGTTACTTAAGGATTATGACATGAGTGTCCTTTACCACTCGGGCAAGGCTAATGTGGTGGCAGATGCGCTTAGTAGGCTCTCAATGGAGAGTGTGTTCCATGTGGATGAGGGAAAGAAGGAATTTGGTGAAAGATGTTCATCGGCTTGCAAGGCTGGGAGTTAGATTGATTGACGCGACCAATGGTGGTGTTGTTGCACATAACGGGTCAGAATCGTCCTTGGTGGTTGATGTTAAGTACAGGTAAGATGAGGATCCAATTTTGAGGAAACTGAAGGAGGCAGTGCAGAGTCAAAAGGTGGAGGTTTTCTCCCAAGGGGTAGATGGTGTGCTATGATATCAGGGTTGTCTATGTGTCCCAGATGTTGATGATTTGAGAGTTTAGATATTACATGAGGCACATGGTACCGAAGATGTATCGGGACTTGCAAGAAATCTATTGGTGGGATGGTATGAAGAAGGATATTGCGGAGTTTGTAGCAAAATGTCCAAACTGTCAGCAAGTGAAAGTCGAGCATCAAAGACCCGGAGGTGTACTTTAGGATATTACCATTCCCACTTGAAAGTGGGAAGAAATCAATATGGGCTTCATTACAGGTGTACCTCGTACTCGCCGGCAATACGACTCCATTTGGGTGGTGGTAGATAGATTGACCAAGGCTACACATTTTCTACCGGTCAAGACCACAAATTCAACAGATGATTATGCTAAGCTGTATATTTAGGAATTGGTTCGGCTTCATGGAGTGCCCTTGTCTATTATTTCGGACCGAGGTACTCAGTTTACTTCTCAATTCAGGTATTCGTTTCAAAAGGGGCTTGGGACTCAGGTTAAGCTAAGCACAACTTTTCATCCTCAGACGGATGGCCAAGCAGAAGGAACCATTCAGACTCTTGAGGATGTATTGAGGGCATGTGTTATGGACTTTAATGGTAGTTGGGATGATCATTTTCCTTTGATCGAGTTTGCTTATAGCAATAGTTACCACTCTAGTATCCAGATGGCACCGTTCGAGGATCTCTACGGGCAGAGGTGCAGATCTCCCATCGGATGGTTCAAGGTTGGTGAGGCAGCTATGGTAGGACTAATTTCGGTTCATGAGGCTATAGTGAAAGTTCAGTTGATAAGGGACCGGTTGAAATCCGCTCAAAGTCGTCAGAAATCATATGTTGATGTGAGGAGAAGAGATTTGGAGTTTGATGTGGACAACTGAGTATTTCTAAAAGTATCTCCCATGAAGGGAGTCATGCGATTTAGGAAGAAAGGGAAACTCAGTCCCCGCTATGTTAGTCCCTACCAGATTGTGAGAATAGTTGGTAAGGTGGCGTATGAGTTGGACTTGCCATCGGAGTTATCTTTGGTTCATTCCATCTTCCATGTGTCACTTTTGAAAAAGTATTTATGTGATCCATCCTTGGTAGTTCTGGTAGACAGCCTTGGGGTAAAAGAGAGCCTCAGTTACGAAGAAATTCTCGTTGAAATCTTGGATCGCCAAGTTCGAAAGTTGAGGAACAAAGAAGTATCTTCGGTTAAAGTATTGTGGAGAAATCAGCATGTTGTGGTAGCTATGTAGGAAGCGGAAGAGGATATGATGGCTAAATATCTGCATTTGTCTCTATCGGTTCAGTTTCGGCTTGAGGTATCAGTTCTGCACCCAGACTCTAGCTAGTTTCATGTTCGAACTATGTGCGCAAGTTTCTTTTATGTGTGTGGATGTGTGTATGATTGGTGAATCCAGTTAAGCTATATAGTTTGAAATGAAGGTAGTCATTTTGTCAGTTTCGACTTAAATGAGCGGTATTTGATTATGATAATTTCATATTTCTGTTTTCTGATTGTTTCCTACATTCGAAGACGAACATTCCCAAGGGGGAGATGTTGTAATACCCCAGAAGTGCTTAGGAGTAAATCTGGGGAGTTAAAAGTTCAAAATGCAGAAATTTGGGAAAAATGTTGCAGGACAAGCCACAGAATGACTCGTGGTAGCAAACCAAGAGCCGTTGTATGTGGTCATGGTGTGAAGCTAGGACTGGTGGTAGTCTGGACCACGGGCGTCACAACGACCCATTGTGAGAAGGCACGAGTTGTTGTTAGTGGTCGTCGGAAGGAAGTGGATCTGGGCAGTAGCTAAGACGGTTTGAAACCACGGACCGTTGTTTGTAAGGATGACTCGTCCTGTCGAGCCGTGGGTGTAAATCAGAAACTGGGAAGTTTGGCAATCTGGACCATGGGTGTATACCACAGATCGTGATATCTTCCCATGGTCTGTTGGTTCAATCGCGGGATCTTCCAATGCAGGTTTTTCTACGATTTTAGTAAGGGCATTTCTATCATTTCCTAGTCCTAAGGCTCTATACTATGTCGTTTAGGGCTCGTTTTGAAGGGTTTTAGTAGGGGAAGATCTATTTTAAGTGCATACTCCCCATGCATTGCAAGGTTGAGGGCTTGAAGGAGGTGATTAAAGGTCAAATTCATGGTTTCCTTTGGAATCTGATCTTAGGCAATTGAAGGGTGATAGAATTCCTCATTTCTAGGTATGTAGGGTTTTAATGGGTATCTTCCTTCCACACCCACGCTCAATTCCTATCAATTAGTGTTAAATTATGAATAATTAATTATGGGGTTTTGATCAATTGCATGATTTTTATATCTCTATTCATGGGTATGATTAGATTGAGTTGATATTGATTATTTACGAAGCTTGGGCAGATTCTAACTTGTTTCTCTTATAAAATTTGTTTTTCAAAAAAAAATTGAATCTAAAACGCCCATGGGTGAAGAGTTCATAAAAAAGGTGATTTATGGTAAATGTGTGGTGGTGATGAAGTTGATCAAGAAAAACATGTTTTTAAAACTACCCATGATTTTGATGTTGGTTCCTAAATGAATCGATTGGATTCTAGAATGATAGAGCTTTGGGTAATACCCACATGTTGATTAAAGTGATGATTTTCCCAACATAACCTTACCACATTGTTTAAAGAGAAATTTTCCAATTATTATTATAAATTCTAGCTTGTGGTATGTTGAGTGAATATTTCTACATGTAGCTTACCACATGATTTGGAGTAGATGCTCCCACCTATGATTTATCTTGTGGATATGTTTCAAAATAAAGCTTCTCATATGCATGAATTTACAATTGAGATGTATGGCACTATTGAGCTTTATCGAAGGACAATGTTGAGCTTCATTTTCATATGATTTCCAGTCTATGCATGATTTCATTAATGAGCTTTGTCAATAGACAATGTTGAGCTTCGTTGCATACGATGTTGAGTCATGCATGATTTCATGTTGATCTTCATTAATAGACGATGTTGATTTTCCTCATATACGATGTAGAGCATTGCATATTTTGGGAGAAGAGTCTAGCACCGAGCGGCCTAAGGGTCGACAACCCTATGCCCCAAAACTACGCGTCAATGTAGGTTGATTCTAATATATTTGGGACCTCCCTTGTGAGCTATCCCCAGCCTTAATGGCCCATGAGCTTGATATCGATATCATGGTAGCGCCCTCATCCCTGGCAAGGTTTTGGACGACTCTGCCAACTTGAGTATAATAGTCGGGACCATGTAAGCTCTATCGTGGTATGTCAGTTAAGTGATGAGTCTACCATTGTCCATATGATTCAGATTTGCATATTCACTACTCATGATCAGTATATATGGATGCATGTTCTAAAAGTAAGGTTTGACTCAATATTCAGCTTTTCTATAAATGTTGCATCT
This sequence comes from Datura wrightii, assembly GCA_035772735.1. Classification (NCBI taxonomy): domain Eukaryota; kingdom Viridiplantae; phylum Streptophyta; class Magnoliopsida; order Solanales; family Solanaceae; genus Datura; species Datura wrightii. The sequence continues at coordinate 14,021,204 of JASDFA010000002.1, forward strand.
CAGCTTTGTGTCATTCGAATTTGTTGATATTATAAAGTTATGCATTGTCACATCATGAAGGGATTATGATTTCGAAAGAATGCATGTGATTTCTCTCCATTTTCTAAAAGCTTGTGTTATGAAATAATTTGTTCGGATGATTTTACTTATTATAGCGGTTTTACTTACCTTGAATACTCGGTACATTTCACGTACTGACTGCATACTTTCTATGTTATATCATTTCATGATACAGGACCCGGCTCGCAGCTTCAGCCCCGATCTTAGTCAGCTTATTCAAAGTTGCACCTATTCAGAGTTGGTGAGTCCTCATTCTTCAAGGACTAGACTTTTAATTTCTTCTATATATTTCAGTTTCAGCATTGTGGAGCTAGTTGGGGTCTTATCCCATCAGCTCGTCCAGATTAGAGGCTTTTCAGACTTAGTCATGTATTCAGTTGCAGATGTTTATCCTTATGTGATGTTGCTTTAGACTTCCATTGAGATTATATTCGTGTTTTCTTCATTTTTTGAATGCGTTAGTTGTATGCTTATGCTATGGGTCGACTTGGGGTCCTTCAGGATCCCTTGTCCCTTGTCTATGATCCGAGCCTCCATTTAGGTCGTGACAATGGGAGACTCGTCACTTAACCTACATACCACGATAGAGCTTACATGGTCTCGACTATCACACTCAAGTGAGAGAGCCGTCCAAAACCTTGCCAGGGCTAAGGACGCTACCATGATATCGATATCAAGCTCATGGGCCATTAGGGCCGGGGATAGCTCACAAGGGATGTCTCAATAACATAATAGTATAAACCTACATTGCGTAGTTCTAGAGCATAGCGTGATCGACCCTTAGTTCGCTCGGTGCTAGACTCTTCTCCCAAAACATATAATGCTCTATATCATATATAACGGAGCTCAACATCATCTATTGACGAAGCTCAACAATGGAATCATGCATATACTCAACATTGTATGAAAAAAAGCTCAATATTGTCATTTGACAAAGCTCAATAATAAAATCATGCATATAACCAACATCATATGAAAACGAAGCTCAATAATACATACATCTCAATTATGAATCCATGCATATGAGAAGCTTTATTTCGAAACATATCACAAGCTCAAATATAAGTGGGAGCATATACTCCAAAACTATGCGGTGAGCTTAATTTAGAGATACTACATCATCATACTTGATACACGGGCAAACTTTATCTTGCTTGGATCTACTCAATTCATTTTGAAAACAATATCATAATTATGGGTAGCTTTAGAAACATGCTTTTCATCACCAAATGTTATCATCATCATATATTCATCATTATTCTCTTCTTTCAAGAACTTCTCATCCATGGGCATTAAATCTCATAATTTAGAAAATAAAATTTGTAATTGAAAATAATTTAAAGTCTACCCAAGCTTCACAATTTATCAATAGAAACATAATCTAATCGTACCCATGTATAGAAATTGAAGAATTATGCAATTGGGTAAAAATCCCATAACTTGATCATAGGAATTTCTCACACTTAGCTAGAGATTTGGACATGGGTGAGGAAGGAAACACCCACTCATAACCCTACATACCTGGAAGAGATAGATTCCACCACTTCTCTGATTGCCCAAGAGGAAATTGGATGGAAACCTTGAAATCTAGCCTTGAATCACTTCTTCAACCTCTCAAGTTTGCATGCATGGAAAGAAATAACTTAGAATAGGTTTTTGCCTCTTAAAACCCTATAAAACAAGCGTTAAACAATGTAGTATAGGCCCCTAGGACTTAGGAATTATGAAAGGACCCTTACTTAATTCGCAGGAAAACACTGTCAGGTGGTCCTAACGGACAACCTGACGGATCTTCACTGGGGGGAATGACTCTTCACGCTGCTCGCTGAATCCACTACCTGCCTAGATTCCTAGGCTCGTAATGACTGACCAAACGACTCGTTACCTGACCCAATGAGTCATGGTCATCTTCCGTCAAGTATATTGGTTGGACCTTTTCTATTCTCCTTCTCCTTTACCCCATGGTTGACCTAGCGACTCATGAGGTCTGACCACGAGTTGCTGCCATGTTCGTGGGGAAGCCTTTTCCTCCAAACTTCCCAACTCTCCCTAGCCTCTCCACTAGTCACCTGACGGCTCGTGGGCTGTTCTTAAGAGTCGTCCAATGACTCGTTCTGTTCCTGCAACACTAGTTTTACATTTTCCCCATTTTGACTCCCAGGTCTGATCCTTGGGTTCCGGGGTACTACACTAGTCATGGGGACCTTTGGGGTATTAAAGGAAACAACCACTAATATTTTCGTTAGGGTAAGTGTTAGAATCCTAATCAATCATTTTTATTTTTTTTTAAAATCATCGACATATGATAATTGACTTCCTTCTCCAAACACTGTTAACGTGAGATGCGTTATTGTTACACCCCGTAAGTTTCTATCGTTTAACCAACGCATGCGTACGTATGTTAAGAGTTTTGGAGTACGAATCATGTGAGGAAGGGCTCGAGGAATGAACCTACGAGCACGTAGTCGAGCGAGCAGGAGGCGGGGGCCGAAGGGTGGGCGCCGCGCCGCGCTGCCCTCCCGGCGCCATGGCTGGCGCATTGCGTCTGTGGCCTTCTGCGATAGGCAGCACGCCGCGCCCCTCTGCCCACCACCTCATATATACATACATATATATATATTGTAAGTTCAAGTGCAATGCACTTTAACATTTCCCCTAAACAGACCCTCGGCCATACGATATTTCCCTTCAAATTTTCATCTGATTTTTGCCTAATTATATCGTTAAACACTGCTCAAATGCAAATTCATCTTGGATAACAAGTTTCAGGCCCACGAAGAATATTCCTATGGAGTTATTCTTAAAATTTTTCTCAGATTGTCAGAGCGACGCCGAGTAAAAGTTGTAGAAATCACTTCTAGTTGAGTCCTTAGCGGCTACAAGTGATAGGTAAGCATATCTACCTTTTAAATTCTCGGGAATTTGTAAGCTTTCGGTCGAATTGGATGAAGTTTTAGTTGTAGTTAATGTCTTTGAAAGATATTGTTATTAGCCATTTCCTATTATTGAAAATAGCCTCATTCTCTCAGCGTAAGGACTGCAATTTGGCAGACTTACTGGATTTAGGTTGGAATTATTTGGGTGAACGAAAATCGTCAATTGAGGTATGTTAAGGCTAACCTCTTCGGCAAGTTATTTCCGTCGTATAGTAATACGACCTATGCCTTTGTAAGTAAATTACAAGCATGTATATTGTGATTAGCTTCTATAGATAGATTTGAGACTAAAAGGTAGGGCTTCAGTTGGGATTGACCCTACCTCATATAGACTTCTATTGACCAACCTCAAGGTTGCTAGCTGTGTCATGGCCTACGGGCTACAGATTGCTTAGAGGAGCTATATGATGTCTGAAAGGACTATACTCAAGCCTACAAGGTCGTATTACAGTCCATCCACAAATGGACTTCTTTTATGCCATAATGACATTACTGACCCTCCGTTGAGCCTTGTGAACCCAGGGTGCAGTCACAGGAGCCTAGAGGGCTCAAACACAGTTACAAGAGCCCAGTGGGCTCAATTTCAGACCCATAGGCCAAATAGGTTGGCTATAGTTACTTGTTGAATCATATTGACCTTGTTAGGGGTATATCGATTGAATTGTACTTGCCAGGGCTTATGGCGGCCCAGGTAGGTTATACTATGTTGATTGATCTTGGGCAAATTTATATGCCCAAGTGATACTCAAATGTGTCATTTTGCCTTGTTTATCTATCGATGTTTGTACATTTTCATGTGAATTGTAATAAAATGTGAATTTATACTAACCAACATTATTAGCGTTGTTTTGCAGGAAAAATATAAAGTTATGAAGCTAAGATGCATGTTGGGAGAAATCGGAATTGGACTCAGAAGCGGGCAAGGGAAAAAGCATAAGTAGAGCATGAATTAAAGGGGCTCCGCGATGGAGCCGTGTCACGCTGCCATCGCGGATGCACTCTGCCTGGAGGGTGAAATTTTGCCTAATTCCAGTGAAGGTGCACGTGGGGGCCGTGGCACGTTGGCCTAGCCCCGCGTTGCACATCGTGCCACGTTGGGCCTAAATACCTGGACATCCGGATTCCAGTAAGGGTCCGCGTTGATGGCGTGTCACGGAGGCAGTGCTCCGCGATGCACTCCGTGACACGTTGCTTATTATTCTGGGAAAAATTCCCACTAGTATAAATAGAACACTTAGGTTTATTTTTAATAATTCTGACTTGGTTGAGCAAGAACGTGGGTTACAGGCAGTTGAGGGGACGAAAATCTCAGGGTTTTTCTCTATCTCCTTCTTTTTTATTTCAATTGCTTGTATGATTAACACTCATTTAACGATGTTTAATCCACAAATGAGTGGCTAAATCCTCTTCTTGCTGAGGTTAAGAACAATTGTATTGAAATGTAATTATTGATAAATTGGTTTTTCATCTTTTCTTCCATGGTTGTTCTATTGATTCTTGTTCTTACTGCATTAATGTGTGGCCAACGTTAATGTATATCTAAAAAGTCTGGTTTCACTCGAGAGAGTAAGAAATTGGAAAGTTGTGAATTAATAGGATATGATCTTTTCTTAGTTTGGGAAAATTGAGAATTGATTTACCTTCAGGATAGAGATATACCTGAAAGTCGTATTAGTCAATTAAGGAATCGGGTTTGTATGGCTAGAACATGAATTTCTTTTTATCACAGAAATGTAGGTGGAAGGTTCATGCTTCTTAAGTTGGGTTAAATACGAGAGTTTTAATCCATAGGCAATAATTCTTGACTAGCAACCGGAGGAAAGATAAATCAAATTGTATCGATAATTTATTTCTCTAAATGTTCATTCAACCTCAGCATGCTCATACTTATAGTTCAGACTCAATTTGTATATTCGTTTTAGACTCAGTATAAAATTAGGAAACAAACTATCAACATCTCTTCTTCACACTGTTGTCTGCATTTTAGAGTTAAAGTTCATTGACACTTGAGTAGATTGTTACTTTAGTCCAGTCCCTGTGGGATCGATACTTAGCTTACTTCACTTTACTACTTGTTCGACCACGTGCACTTGCGTGTAGGTATATACCCAAAACGCACCGAAAACTGATTGTACCTTCCAGGCTTATGGGCACCAGGTTAGGTTCTTGTTTGTATACTTACTTGTAAGCTATACTTCAGATTGTAAGGCTATTCGGGTTAAAACTCTTATCCCTCTTATTGATGACTTTCTTTTCTTTTATCAGCTTCTATTAAGCTTTTATTACTGCCTTACATATTTGGTACGTATTATACTGACGCCAACCTATGGGGTATTGCATACTTGCCTGCGTACGGACAGACGTGTTTCAGGACCTCTTTAGTAGTTATCCAAGGTTAGCAGATTAGTCAGCTCCTTTTCTTCGGAGTTGTTGGTTAGAAAGGTTTGCTCTTTTTTATCTACAGCTTTTGGGTAGATCGAGGCCCTATCCCAACAACTATTCCACTCTTAGAGGCTTGCGGACTACAGTTCTTAGTTGCTAGTTGTTGTTGGCCGTGTGGGACCTATGCATGCTATGTTTTCTGCGTTGGCCGTGTGGGGATAGTTTATATATGACTACATGTTTTCCTCTTATTGTGACTTAGACAACATGGTAATCTTTTCAGCTCGCATAGGATCCTTTTATTATTGTGACTGTTGGGTTAGCTGTTTCTTTACAGGTTTGTTGTGTGGCTTTGTCTGCCCTAGGCTATGTTTACAGCCAAGATATAGCTGTTTGTTTTCTTGATTTTGTGGTACTGGCAAGCACCTGAGGTGCATATGCCCAGCCAGGTCAGCCCAGGTTCTAGTATGGCACTAGGTGCCAGTTACACCTCCCAAGGTGGGATGTGACAAACATAGTATCAAAGCAACATCGTATCCTAGGAGTCTGCAAGCCGTATCTAGTAGAGTCTTGTCTATGGATGTGTTGTGCACCACATTCTATAGGCAGGAGGCTACGAGGCATGATAGCGTAGTTACCCTCCTTTCTTTTCCCAACTCATGCTATAGAGCTAAGTTGTATAAGGGTGAGTTCCTAAGCTTATGTTATTCTGCTTATCTATAGAAAAATGTCTAACGCACGACAGACTATGGTTGGTTAGGAGTTAGATACCGCTGCAGGAGAAGGCACTAGAAGAGTGCCACCGTCAGAGCTGGCCCGACCTGAGGGCGAGAGGGAGACATCACCCCGATCTCCCCAGCATTCTCCTCCACACCAGGAGCCCCCCAGGGTAGCCGATATGTCATCACCACCCCCAGTTATCCTTATACCATCGGATCAGGAGGTTAGGAGCGCGGTTTATATGTTGGCTCAGATGACGGTCGCTCAGCGTTAACTAGTGGCACCAATTATTGCTGAATCTACTGGAGGACCCGGAAGTTCGAGGGTCCAAGAGTTTCTTGCCCTGAGTCCTCTGCAGTTTATAGGGACAGACCGCGGAGAGGATCCTTAGGACTTCTTGGGTTAGTTATAAAGAATATTTAAGATGATGCATACTACGTCCCTAGAGTTAGTTGAGTTGGCAGTATTTCGGCTACAAGACATAGCGGTGTTGTGGTACGAGAGTTGGGAGAGGTCCCAAGGCAGAGACGTACCCCCACCTACTTGGTCCAGTTTCTCAGAGGCCTTCATAGATCACTATTTGCCTCGAGAGATCCGGCAGGCCCGGGTGGATTAGTTCCTGTACCTGGAGCAAGGCACGATGAGTGTTCGAGAGTATGCGATGAGGTTTGACTCTTTGACAAGATATGCACCAGCATTTGTGGACACAATGCCATCCAAGGTACACCAGTTCATTATGGGGCTTGTTCTAGAGTACATGGAAACCTGTGTTACAGCTACCTTATGGAAGGATAGGGACATTTCGCGCATCCAGGCTTTTGCTTAGAATATAGAAGGTATTAGGTAGCATCAATATGAGGCAGAAAGAATGAACTAGGAGCAGCGCTGGAGGGCCAGGCCCACTAACATGTAGGTAGAATTTCAGGGCAAGCCTAGGCCGCGGATATCAGGTAGGCCATCTAGACCTTCACCTCAGCAACAACAGGGCAGTAGATCAGATCATCATGGACAGTTAGGTCCCAGCGAGAGTTTGCGAGCGTCAGGTTCCTAGTAGCAGAGGTTATAAAATCAGAGCAGGCCTGTTGCATTGTGTTGTACCATTTGCAGTCGTCGACATTTTAGAAGGTGCAGATACGGCTTTACTACTTTCTATACTTGTGGGAAAGAGGGTCATATGATGAGGGATTATCCGAGCAGAGATCAGGGTGATCAAGACCAGCATAACAGGTCCTCAGCAGGATCATATGCTCCAGCACTTTTGGCAGGCGTAGATCCTCAACTCCAGCTGGAAGAGGCAGAGGTAGATCAGGGGCATCCAGTTCTGGCAGTGGTCCGGATCGCACTTACGCCCTACTAGGGTGAAAGGAGTTAGAGTTATCACCAGATGTTGTGACAGGTAGCTGGATGTTTTCTCTCACCCAGCTTATGTTTTGATAGACCCAGGTTTTACTCTGTCTTATGTTACTCTGCTATTGGCATGGAAATTTGGTATAACACCAGAATTGCTTCAGCGACCATTTTCTGTATCCACACCCATTGGTGACTATATTATTGCTAAGAAGATTTATTGGGGTTGTACAGTAGAGGTTGCTGGTTGTTGGACTTTAGCAGACTTAGTAGAGCTAGAAATAATTGATTTTGATGTAATTATGGGAATGGATTGGCTAGCGCCATGTTATGCTCATGTGGAGTGCTGGACTAGGACCGTCCGATTTCACTTTCCCGGGGAGGTAGTGCGAGAATGGAAAGGCAATGCAGCTACGCCAAAATGTAGGTTTATACCCTATCTTCTGGTGAGAAAGCTGATAATGAAGGGTTGTATTTACCATATTGTTAGGGTTCAGGATATGCAAGCAAAACCCCCGACTCTTTAGTCCATTCCTATGGTCAGTGAAATTTCGGATGTATTCCCGAATGAGCTCCCTGGTATTCCCCCAAAACGTGAGATCAATTTCTGTATCGACTTGCCACCAAACACGCAACCTATATCCATCCCTACGGACCTGTAGCTCCTGTTGAGCTGAAGGAATTGAAAGAACAGTTGAAAGATTTGCTAGATAAGGGCTTTATCAAGCCTAGTGCTTCGTCATGGGGTGCGCTGATTTTGTTTGTAAGAAATAAGGAAGCTCCCTATAAATGTGTATAGATTATCGGCAGTTAAATAAAGTTACTAATAAGAATAAATATCCCCTTCCAAGTATAGATGATTTATTTGATCAACTGCAGGGGGCGAATATTTCTCCAAAATCGGCTTAAGGTCGGGGTATCATCAAGTGCGACTCCAAGAGAAAGAGATTTCAAAGACAACCTTCAAGACTAGGTATGGTCATTTTGAATTCTTGGTCATGTCCTTCGGATTGGCGAATGCCCCAACAGTGTTTATGGATTTGATGAACATCATCTTTAGGCCATATTTAGATCTATTTGTGATAGTGTTTAATGATATTCTGGTATATTCACACTCAGAAGCTGAACATAGAGATCATCTGCAAATAATACTCCAGGTCCTCAAAGATTGCCAGTTATACATGAAGTTCTCGAAATGTGAGTTCTGGTAAAATTTTGTAGCTTTCTTGGACCATATTGTGTCAGATGCAGGTTTCTAGGTTGACTGGCAGAAAATTGAGGCAGTGAAGATATGGCCTAGACCCACGACTCCCACTCAGGTTCATAGCTTCCTGGGGTTAGCTGGGTATTACAAAAGGTTCGTGGAAGGATTCTCTGCCTTATTAGTGTCATTGACAAGATTGACTCAAAAAGCAGCTAAATTCCACTAGACCAAGGCTTGCGAGCAGAGTTTGTAGAAAATGAAAAATAGGTTGACACCTGCACCAGTATTACCTTTATCGGAAGGTCCCGAGGGCTATGCAGTATACTGTGACGCTTCAGGCATTGGGTTGGGATGTGTTCTGATGTAGCATGGCAAAGTAATTCCCTATGCTCTCAGGCAGCTAAGGAAGCTTGAAAAGAATTACCCCACCCATGATTTAGAATTGGCTACAATTGTTCATGCTTTGAAAATTTGGAGGCACTATTTATATAGTGTTCATGTAGATATCTGTACGGATCACAAAAGTCTCCAGTAGATCTTCATGCAGAAAGAGTTGAATTTGCAGCAACGTCATTGATTAGAATTGCTAAAAGACTACGATGTGAATATCCTATATCACCCTGGGAAGGCTAATATTGTAGCCAATGCCCTTGGCCACAGATCCATGGGCAGCCTAGCATATTTGAGGCCTAAAAAGTGGGAAATGGCTCGAGATCTGCACCAATTAGCCAATCTAGCAGTCAGGGTGGTAGATTTAGAGGATAATGGGGTCATGATCCAGAATATAGTAGTATCATCTCTAGTTGTGGAGGTGAAGGAGAGATAGTACTGTTATACCCCGTAAGATTCCCGGCACCTAGATGGCCTATTCGAGCGTTGGTTAAGCATATTTGAAAGCCATACGTGGTAGTAAAAGGCCTGGGAAAAGACCGGACGAGGGAACCTATCGAACCATCGTGGAAGGAGCCGGGGCAGAGTCCCTCCGCGATGGCAACGTGTCACGGAGGTGGAGCCTCCGCGTTGGCTCCATGACACGTTGGGCCTGTCCAGGCCCAAGTATATAAAGCCCCACTTCGGTTTTAAATGAAATAATTCTTATATTCTCCAGTGAAAACAGAGAGAAAAACCAGATAGGAGGAAGGGACGAAGGTTCCTTGATAATTTCCTTCCGATTACGCTGCCAAACGTTGTCCGAACTTAAATTAACTCCAGATACCGAAGTATTTAGCAGTAGGGAGCATTCCTACTGATTTAGTTTCGCGAAATTCGGTTGACAAATCGTCGTGCTACCGGGCTAAGGTAAGTGGAATTGCTCCAAACTAGTGTCTATGTACTCCTAGCCGTAAAGTGAATACTTCTCTCTTCTGGACTTCTGAAAAATAGCAAGTTTTTGACCATCTTTCGATAAGCCTAAGTTTAGGCTATAATTATATCGGAAGTGACGTCGTCCTTCAGAATAGTGTTGTATTTAGTACTAATTGACGTGTTTATGAATGTAGTTGGGAGATTTAGCTGGAATACTGACCGAGCCTCGTCCGACAGTCGGATAACTCGAGGTTAAGGTATGTGAAGTTGTTCTTCGGCAAGTTAGTAAGCCTTAGCTTGGTAAATCATAGTAAACTCCGTATTTGAAACTCTCGGAGTTGAATGTTGAGAATTAAGCTAGTCTGATAGATTCTGAGTTGTGTTGCCGTATCGTATTCAGTCCGAAAGTTAGTAAAGCATGCGCCAAAGGGCGAGTTAGCATTCCATATCCAGTATAGCTTATTGTATAATTAGCAAGCATGTTGTAGAATAAAAATGATACAGATTTTCAGAATAATGGCTAATAAAGTAAAATCAGTTAGACAGACAGTTTTATGGCTACAGATTAGCCATTCAGACAGATAGTACCCTCGCTACAAATTAGCCCACAGTTAAAGAAAGATCTCAAAATCAGTATAATCAGTAAAGAATCAGTTTAGTACAGAAACAGATCAGAATAAGAAATCAGCTTTCAGATAGTCTTTTTCAGTTATACATGCTTGCTATTTATATGTGCTATTTGTTTGTTGAGACTTGATGTGGTGTGAGGGCACCTTATTGAGCGTCCTCGCCGCCCCTGGGTTGGTAATCGTGTCGCCCACTGAGCGGGTAGGTTTTACGTCACTCCAAGGAGTGGCATGCCGTCCTCATCTTGGACGAAGATGGGATGAAGCTTTCCCCATAGCAGTCTGATCAGCATTACAGGTGCAGCTCCGGTTTCAGATAGCCCTATTGAGTTTTGTGTCCAGGGAACCAGACCCTATCTGTTACTGTCTGTACATTCAGTTATTATAGGTGTAGCTCCGATTTCAGATAGCCCTGTTGAGTTTGTGTTCGGGGATCCAGACCCTATCTGTTACTGTCTACATAGGAGTCCTCCGGAACCAGATACGGTTGCTTATATCAGAGGCTATGGCCCGAGCCGGAGACCCAGGGGGCCGGTAGAGGAGCTCCGAAGTGAGCAGATGAGTGGAGTGACTTATTTTTGGCTGGTTTTGGCCCGGGTAGGGGTATATAGATTGTTTGCTTGTTTGGCACCATCCGGCTTATGGGGGTTGGTATTGGATCTTGCTTGCTAAATGTATATGTATTTATGTGCTTTATGTATATTAGCTAATAGACAGCAGGCCGCGGTGACTACAGACACGCTCCTGCCTATCAGTGCAGAAAGGTTTGATCTAGCTCCTATCAGCCCTTCAGATTCAGTTATCTTCTGCTCAAAGACTTGTTAGTTATGTTATCTGTATTCAGTTGTATTATTTCAGTTGCTTTGCATACTCGGTACCAGTGGTACTGATGCCCAGTGGGGCGCTGCATTACTTGCCTGCAGGTACTCATAGACGAGGAGGCGATCCCTCGTGATCCTAGCCAGCGCAGAGTCATCAGCTCCTGTCATCCGGAGCTTGATATTCAGAGGTTTATATCATTTCCTTTTGTTGTACAGTACGGGTAGGTCGGGGCCCTGTCCCGACCATCTTATCAGTATTCTTAGAGGCTTGCAGTCTGTATATATTTCCCTGTGGTCAGCTGAGCCGGTCGTGTGGGGTCGTGCAGTTTGTTATAGCTGTTTAGCATTTCAGTTTATGTTGGTCGTGTGAGGCCTTAGTTTGATAGTAGTGGTGACCTTGCCGATCACGTAGTTATCCAGCATTTTATTCTTGAGTTACAGATAACTAGACAGCATGGTGGCCTTGTCGGCCCGCATAGGTTTCCCCCTTGTAAGTATGTTTCCGGTTAGCTGAAGTTTCATATAGGTGGCTATAGGCCTAGTCGGCCGGAGGCTGTATTTACAGTCGTTATATAGCCCGTTGTTTCCCTGAATCTGAGTTAGAGCCAGCCAGGCACCGGATGTTCTTAGGCTTAGTAGTCTAGCAGTTCAGGTCCTAGTAGGGCACCAGGTGCCACTCATACCCCCCAAGGCGGGGTGTGACAAACTTGGTATCAGAGCAGGTCGTGTCCCAGGGAGTCTGCAAGCCGTGCTAAGTAGAGTCTTGTCTATGGACGTGTTGTGCACCACATACTATAGGCAGGAGGTTGCGAGGCATGATAGGATGGTTACTCTTCTTTCATACTCAGTCGTGCCATAGCACACTACAGTATAGGGTTGAGTTCCTAAAATTTATTGTATCCTTTTTCTACATATAAGAATGGCAGATCAGCGACACCCTGCCACAGGCGGGAGACTAGACACAGCAGCAGGAGAAGGCACCAGCAGGATGCCTCAGCTTCAGTTAGAGTCAGCCCGATCTGAGGGCGATATAGAGGCTTCATCACAGCTCTCTCAGCAGTCCCCCTCACATCAGGAACCGTTGGGCACTACACCACCCCCGATAGCTCTTGTGCCTTCGCCATCAAATCAGGAGGTTCGTAGCGCTGTGGTTATGTTAGCACAGATGTTGTCCATACAGCGCCAGCCAGTGCCACCTGTAGCAGCAGAGTCTCCAGGTAGGTCAGGTAGTTCCAGGGTCAGGGAATTTTTGGCACTAGGTCCTCCACAGTTCACTGGGTCAGATCAGGCAGAGGACCCTCAGGAATTTCTAGATCAGATGCAGAGAATTTTTTGGGTTATGTATGTGACCCCTTCAGAGTTTGTTGAGTTGGCAGTGTTCCGGTTGCGGGACATAGCAGTACTATGGTATGAGAGTTGGGAAAGGTCCCGAGGGAGATATGTTACCCCTCCGACCTGGACCAGCTTCTCGGAGCCTTCCTGGACCGTTACTTGCCACGAGAGATCCGGCAGGCCCGAATGGATCAGTTTTTGCATCTGGAGCAGGGGGCGAGGAGCGTACGCGAGTATGCTTTACAGTTTGACTCCTTAGCCCGTTATGCTCCAGCATTTGTTGATACTATGCCATCTAGAGTTCACAGATTTATTATGGGTCTGAATCCGGAGTATACTGAGGCATGTATGACGGCGACGTTGCGAGAGGATATGGACATTGCCCGAGTACAGGCTTTTGCTTAGACCATAGAGGGTCTTAGACAGCGGCAACAGAGTAGTAGACAGACCATCCAGGAACAGCGCCGCAGAGACAGACCAGATGACATATAAAGGGAAGTTCAGAGGGGACCCAGGCCTCGACTATCCGATAGACCCCCTAGACCCCCACCTCCAACACAGCAACAGCAGTGAAGTAGATATGTTCATAGAGGGCAGTCAGAGCCCAGTGGCAGTTCCAGAACAGTAGAATCTCCACAGCAGAGAAGGGAGAGCAGAGCAGATTTGCACCCTCACCCTGTCCCTATTGTAATCGACCACACTCCGAAGCTTGTAGATATGGCTCCACTGGTGTTATATTTGCGGACAGGAGGGGCATCAGATGAGAGATTGTCCGACTAGAGGTCAGGGGAGTAGAGACAGTCAGGACAGGGGATCCGCGGGGCCACGAGCCCCAGCAGCTTCAGTGGGGCGTGGGCCTTCAGGTTTAGTAGGCAGAGGCTGAGGTAGTTCAGGGGCTTCCAGTTCAGGTACGGGTTCAAGCCGTACTTATGCACTACCAGGGAGGCATGATTCAGAGGCGTCTCCAGATGTAGTGATAGGTATGCTGACTATCTGTTCATGCCCTGTTTATGTATTGATTGATCCAGGATCCACCTTGTCATATATTACCCTATTTATGGCAAGAAAGTTCAATATTGCACCAGAATTGTTACAGCAGCCCTTTTTAGTATCCACGCCCGTCGGTGACTCTATTATAGCTAGCAGAATTTATCGAGGGTGTATAGTGGAGGTTGATGACCGCCAGACTACAGTAGATCTGGTAGAGCTAGAAATGATAGACTTCGATGCCATAATGGGTATGGATTGGCTAGTGTCGTGCTATGCCAATGTTGAATGTTGGACCAAGACGGTCCGATTCCACTTTCTAGGAGAAGCAGTGCGGGAGTGGAAGGGTAGCACCGCTATGCCAAAAGGTAGGTTTATTTCCTACCTTCAGGCAAGGAAATTGATATCTAAGGGGTGTATTTACCATCTGGTCAGAGTTCAGGATGTCCGAGCAGAATCTCTGACACTCCAGTCTGTTTCGGTGGTGAACGAGTTCCCTGATGTGTTTCCAGATGAGTTACCTGGTATTCCCCCAGAGAGGGAAATAGATTTCGCTATTGATTTATTACCAGGCACTCAGCCTATATCAATTCCTCCCTATCGTATGGCTCCTGCAGAACTCAGGGAATTAAAGGAGCAGTTGAAAGATTTGTTAGATAAAGGTTTTATCAGGCCGAGTACTTCACCATGGGGTGCGCCAGTGCTATTTGTGAAAAAGAAAGATGGCTCGCTCCGTATGTGCATAGATTATCGGCAGTTGAACAAAGTTACAGTAAAGAATAAGTATCTGCTTCCCAGAATAGATGATTTATTTGATCAGCTACAAGGGGCCAGATACTTTTCCAAGATTGACTTGCGGTCCGGATATCACCAGGTTCGAGTACGTGAAAGAGATATTCCCAAAACGGCGTTCAGGACCCGATATGGACACTTTGAATTTCTAGTTATGTCCTTCGGGTTGATGAATGCCCCAGCAGTATTCATGGACCTGATGAACAGTATTTTTAGACCATACCTGGACCTGTTCGTGATCGTGTTTATTGATGATATTCTGGTGTATTCTCGCTCTGAAGCAGATCACCGGACTCATTTATGGATAGTGCTCCAGATCCTCAGGGACCACCAGTTATATGCTAAATTTTCTAAGTGTGAATTCTGGCTTAATTCAGTAGCCTTTCTAGGGCATATTGTGTCGGATGTTGGTATACAGGTTGATACGCAAAAGATAGAAGCAGTCAAATCATGGCCTAGGCCTACCACTCCGACTGAAGTCCGTAGCTTTCTGGGATTAGCGGGATATTACAGGGGGTTTGTTAAAGGGTTCTCTACTATAGCAGCACCTCTAACCAAACTGACATGGAAAGCAGTAAAGTTTTAGTGGACAGAGGCATGCGAGCAGAGCTTCCAGGAGTTGAAAGATAGATTAACCTCCGCCCCAGTGTTAGCATTGCCGGAAGGTACAGAAGGTTATTTGGTGTATTGCGACGCATCAGGCATCGGGTTAGGTTGTGTGTTGATGCAGCATGGTAAAGTGATTGCATATGCTTCCAGACAGCTGAGGAAACACGAAAAAAACTACCCTACCCACGACCTGGAGTTAGTCGCAGTGATCCACGCCTTAAAAATGTGGAGACATTACCTGTATGGCGTTCATGTTGATATTTTTACAGATCACAAGAGCCTACAGTATATCTTCACTCAAAGGAAGTTGAATCCGCGGCAACGTCGCTGGTTGGAGCTGTTAAAGGATTATGATGTGAATATTCTGTACCACCCGGGTAAAGCCAATGTTGTGGCAGATGCTCTTAGACGAAAGTGTGGCGTATTTGCAGCTTGAGCAGCGGGAATTGGTCAGGGAGATACATCAGTTAGCTAGCCTAGCCGTTCGTGTAGCAGAAACAGAGGACGGTAGAGCGGCAATTTAGAACACCGCCTTGTCATCATTAGTTGTGGAAGTGAAAGAACGACAATTTGAGGATCCTGACCTAGTTCAGCTTAAAGATTATATTCCGCTATGGAAGGCGCCATAATTCTGGGTAACAGAAGATGGAGTTTTGCGTTGTAAAGACCGTTTATGTGTTCCCAATGTTTCAAGCCTCCGCCGGCAGATCATGAACGAGGTACATTGCGCCCGTTATTCTCTCCACCCTGGCACGACAAAAATGTACCATGATATCAAAGAAAACTACTGGTGGCCAGGTATGAAAAGAGAAATTGCCGAATTTGTAGCCCAGTGTCCTAACTGCCAACAGATGAAAGCAGAACATCAGAAACTAGGAGGGCTAACTCAGGACATAGCTGTGCCTCTCTGGAAATGGGAAGTAGTAAATATGGATTTTGTAGTAGGATTACCTCGTACCAGACACAGACATGATTCTATATGGGTGATAGTTGACAGATTGACAAAATCAACTCATTTCCTGCCAGTAAGAACTACTTTCTCGGCCGAAGATTATGCGGAG
The DNA here is from genome assembly GCA_035772735.1 of Datura wrightii. NCBI lineage: Eukaryota > Viridiplantae > Streptophyta > Magnoliopsida > Solanales > Solanaceae > Datura > Datura wrightii. Next base: position 14,037,386 of record JASDFA010000002.1, read on the forward strand.
TTGTATATCCGAGAAATAGTTAGGTTGCATGGAGTACCAATATCCATTATTTCAGATAGAGGAGCACAGTTTACGGCTAGATTCTGGCAGTCGTTTCAGAGAGGCCTGGGAATGCAGATTAATTTGAGCACCGTATTCCACCCTCAGACAGATGGACAGGCTAAACGCACAATTCAGACGCTCGAAGATATGTTGCGAGCGTGTGCGCTAGATTTTGGAGGTAGCTGGGACGAGCATTTGCCGTTAATTGAATTTGCTTATAATAACAGCTATCGCTCAGCCATCCAGATGGCGCCTTTTGAGGCATTATACGGGCGAAAATGCAGATTGCTGATTGGTTGGTTTGAAATAGGAGAATTAGCATTGGTTGGGCCAGACATTGTTCAGCATTCAGAGGAAAAGGTAAAGCTTATCCGAGAACGCTTACTGACTGCACAGAGCCGCCAGAAATCATATGCAGATGTGCGGCGCAGAGACCTGGAGTTTGATGTGAATGACTGGGTATTTTTGAAAGTATCCCCAATGAAAGGGGTGATGAGATTCGGTAAGAAAGGTAAGCTTAGCCCGAGGTTTGTTGGGCCTTATCAGATTCGTCGAAGGATAGGCCGAGTAGCATATGAGTTGAACTTGCCTCCAGAATTGGAATCTGTTCATCCGGTCTTTCATGTGTCTATGCTAAGGAAATGCATAGGATACCCATCCAAAGCAGTCCCAATCCAGGATATTTAGGTTTCGGAAGAGCTAGCCTAGGAAGAGGTTCCAGTAGCCATCTTAGACAGACAGATTCATAGATTGAGAACTAAAGATATTACGTCTGTCAAGGTATTGTGGCGTAACAGGAACCGAGACGAGATGACGTGGGAGGCTGAGGAAGATAGGAAAGCTACATATCCTCACTTATTCCAGGCCTAGTCAGGCGACAGGTATGTCCGTATTATTACTTATGCAGTACCTTGTGGTTGTGTATGTATAAATGAGAAAGATTGATGTTTAGCTATCCAGTGAATCTTAAAAGGATTGTGTACAGCACCTGTATTGGACTTTTCTGCGTTTCAGGTTTTTGGAATAGTCCATATTACAGGGGAAACTCTGCCGAAATTTCCTTAGGAGCAAGTTGAGTTAATTGAATAGTCCTCTAAATAGCACTTTCATTCGAGGACGAATGTTCCTAAGGGGGGAGAATGTTATACCCCGTAAGATTCCCGGCACCTAGATGGCCTATTCGCGCATTGGTTAAGCATATTTTAAATCCATACGTGCTAGGAAAAGGCCTGGGAAAAGACCGGACGAGGGAACCTGTCGAACCATCGCGGAAGGAGCCGGGGCAGAGCCCCTCCGCGATGGCAACGTGTCACGGAGTTGGAGCCTATGCGTTGGCTCCGTGACACGTTGGGCCTGTCCAGGCCCAAGTATATAAAGCCCCACTTCAGTTTTAAATGAAATAATTCTTATATTCTCCAGTGAAAACAGAGAGAAAAACCAGAGAGGAGGAAGGGACGAAGGTTACTTGATAATTTCCTTCCGATTACACTGCCAAACGTTGTCCAAACTTAAATTAACTCCATATGCCGAAGTATTTAGCAGTAGGGAGCATTCCTACGGATTTAGTTTCGCGAAATTCGGCCGACAAATCGTCATGCTACCGGGCTAAGGTAAGTGGAATTGCTCCAAACTAGTGTCTATGTACTCTTAGCCATAAAGTGAATACTTCTCTCTTCTGGACTTCTGAAAAATAGCAAGTTTTCGACCGTCTTTCGATAAGCCTAAGTTTAGGCTATAATTATATCGGAAGTGACGCCGTCCTTCAGAATAGTGTTGTATTTAGTACTAATTAACGTGTTTATGAATGTAGTTGGGAGATTTAGCTGGAATACTGACCGAGCCTCGTCCGACAGTCGGATAACTCGAGGTTAAGGTATGTGAAGTTGTTCTTCGGTAAGTTAGTAAGCCTTAGCTTGGTAAATCATAGTAAACTCCGTATTTGAAACTCTCGAAGTTGAATGTTGAGAATTAAGCTAGTCTGATAGATTCTGAGTTGTGTTACCATATCGTATTCAGTCCGAAAGTTAGTAAAGCATGCGCCAAAGGGCGAGTTAGCATTCCATATCCAGTATAGCTTATTGTATGATTAGCAAGCATGTTGTAGAATAAAAATGATACAGATTTTAAGAATAATGGCTAATAAAGCAAAATCAGTTAGACAGACAGTTTTATGGCTACAGATTAGCCATTCAGACAGATAGTACCCTGGCTACAAATTAGCCCACAGTTAAAGAAAGATCTCAAAATCAGTATAATCAGTAAAGAATCAGTTTAGTACAAAAACAGATCAGAATAAGAAATCAGCTTTCAGAAGTCTTTTTCAGTTATACATGCTTGCTATTTATATGTGTTATTTGTTTGTTGAGACTTGATGTGGCGTGAGGGCACCTTATTGAGCGTCCTCGCCGCCTCTGGGTTGGTAATCGTGTCGCCCACTGAGCGGGTGGGTTTTACGTCACTCCAAGGAGTGGCATGCCATCCCCAACTTGGACGAAGATGGGATGAAGCTTTCCCCATAGCAGTCTGATCAACATTACAGGTGCAGCTCCGGTTTCAGATAGCCCTGTTGAGTTTTGTGTCCAGGGAACCAGACCCTATCTGTTACTGTCTGTACATTCAGTTATTATACGTGTAGCTCCGGTTTCAAATAACCCTATTGAGTTTGTGTACGGGGATACATACCCTATCTGTTACTATCTACACAGGAGTCCTCCAGAACCAGACACGGTTGTTTATATCGGAGGTTATGGCCCGAGCCGGAGACCCAGGGGGACGGTAGAGGAGCTCCAAAGTGAGCAGATGAGTGGAGTGACTTATTTTTGGCTGGTTTTGGCCCGGGTAGGGGTATATAGATTGTTTGCTTGTTTGGCGCCATCCGGCTTATGGGGGTTGGTATTGGATCTTGCCTGCTAAATGTATATGTATTTATGTGCTTTATGTATATTAGCTAATAGACAGCAAGCCGCCGTGACTACAGACACGCTCCTGCCTATCAGTGCAAAAAAGTTTGATCTAGTTCCTATCAGCCCTTCAGATTCAGTTATCTTCTGCTCAAAGACTTGCTAGTTATGTTATCTGTATTCAATTGTATTATTTCAGTTGTTTTACATACTCGGTACCAATGGTACTGACGCCCAGTGGGGAACTGCATTACTTGCCTGCAGGTACTCATAGGAGGGGAGGCGATCCCTCGTGATCCTAGCCAGCGCAGAGTCATCAGCTCCTGTCATCCGGAGCTTGATATTTCAGAGGTTTATATCATTTCCTTTTGTTGTACAGTACGGGTAGGTCGGGGCCCTGTCCCGACCATCTTATCAGTATTCTTAGAGGCTTGCAGTCTGTATATATTTTCCTGTGGTCAGTTGAGCCGATCATGTGGGGCCGTGCAGTTTGTTATAGCTGTTTAGCATTTCAGTTTATGTTGGCCGTGTGAGGCCTTAGTTTGATAGTAGTGGTGACCTTGCCGGTCACGTAGTTATCCAGCATTTTATTGTTGAGTTACAGATAACTAGACAGCATGGTGGCCTTGTTGGCCCGCATAGGTTTCCCCCTTGTAAGTATGTTTCCGGTTAGCTGAAGTTTCATATAGGTGGCTATAGGCCTAGTCGGCCGGAGGCTGTATTTACAGCCGTTATATAGCCCGTTGTTTCCCTGAATCTTAGTTAGAGCAAGCCAGGCACCAGATGTGCTTAGGCTTAGTAGTCTTGCAGTTCAGGTCCTAGTAGGGCACCAGGTGCCAGTCATACCCCCCAAGGCGGGGTGTGACAAGTACGAGGACCCTAGCCTAGTGCAGTTTAGAGACAAGGTTCAGCAAGGTGAACTATCAGCCTTTGAGTTAAGGCTAGACAGTGTCTAGAGATCAGAGGTCGGCTCTGTGTTCCAGATATAGCAGGTCTTCTCCAACAGATTATGACAGAGGCACATTATTCTCGTTACTCTCTTCATCCAGGTTTGATGAAGATGTACCATGGTATAAAGGAGATATATTGGTGGCCTGAAGTGAAGAAAGGTGTAGCTGAGTTTGTAGCACAGTGCCCTAATTGCCAGTAGGTAAAAACTGAACATCAAAACCTAGCGGCCTGACTCGGGAAATAGTTGTACCTATGTGGAAATGTAAAGTCATTAATATGGATTTTTTTACAGGGCTACCCACACCAGGCGTAGATTCGACTCCATTTGGGTCATCATCGACAGGCTAACGAAATCACCCATTTCTTGCCATTCAGGACTATGTTTTCGGCCAAAAATTATACTGAGCTATATATTAAGGAAATAGTCCGACTACATGGAATACTAGCATCTATTATTTCTGACAGAGAAGCATAATTCACGGCTAGATTCTAGCAGTCATTTCAGAAAAGTTTGGGGACGCAGGTTAATTTGAGTACAGCTTTCTATCCCCAGACAGATGTCCAAGCTGAGGGCGCGATTCAAATGCTCGAGGACTTGTTATGAGCATGCGTGCTAGACTTTGAAGGGAGCTGGGATGAGCACCTACCTCTTATTAAGTTTGCGTACAATAACAGTTATCATTCCACTATTCAGATGACGCCTTATGAGGCTTTGTACGGACAGAAATATAGGTCCCCTATAGGATGGTTTGAAGAAGGGGAGGCAAGGTTGATTAAACCTGATATGATACATCAATCAGAAAAAAGGTGAAACTCATCAGAGAGTGTTTGCTAACAGCCCAAAGTCATCAAAAGTCCTATTCCGATGTACGACATAGAGACTTGGAGTTTGATGTTGATCATTAGGTATTTCTTAAGGTTTCGCCTATGAAGGGCATGATGAGGTTTGGCAAGAAGGGCAAGCTTAGCCCTAGGTTCATTGGCCCATATCGGATCCTTCGAAGAATAGGCTGGGTAGCTTATGAGTTAGAACTGCCTTCAGGGCTAGAATTCCATCCAGTTTTCCATGTGTAAATGCTATGGAAGAGCATAGGGGCCCCGTCTTGGGTTGTCCCAGTTAAGAATATTCAAGTTGCTGAAGAGTTGTCGTATGAAGAGACTCTAATTGCTATACTTGATAGGCATGTTCGTAGATTGAGGACTAAAGAAGTAGCCTTCATTAAAGTCCTATGGAGGAATAGAAATGTAGAAAAGATGACTTGGTAAGTTGAGGATGACATGAGGTCTAAATATCTTTACTTATTTCAGGCTTGACTTAGATTGTGCAGTAGAGGTGAGGTTGTTATTCAGGTATTGTTTTGTTGCTTATATTATCAGTATTGACTAGTTGTTCACTTTTATGTTATGGAGTAGTTGTTTGTAGCATCCTGTGAGATGCTTATGTTGGAATTTTCTATATTTTGGGCTTTCGGATAGTTCATATTACAGAGGAGACTCTCTGATTTTTTTTTGCAAATGGTTAAAGTAATTGAGTCTCTTAAGTTTAAATCAGATTCGAGGATGAATATTCGTAAGGGGGGGAATGATGTTACACACCATAAATTTCTATCATTTAACCGATGCATGCGTATGTATTTTGAGATTTTTGGAGTACGATGCAAGCGGAAGGGCTCGGGGAATGAACCTACAAGCACGTTGTCGAGTGAGCAAGAGGCCAAGGCTGGAGGCTAGGCGTTGCGCCGCGCTGCCCAACCGGCGCCATGGCTGGGTAGCGCGCTGCTCACCGCCTCATATATATATATATATATATATAATTGTAAGTTCAAGTGTAATTCATTTTAACATTTCCCATAAGCAGACCTTCGGCCATACGATATTTCCCTTCAACTTTTCATCCAATTTTCGCAAAATTACATTGTTAAACTCTGCTCAAACGCAAATTCATCTTGGATAACAAGTTTCGGGCCTATGAAGAACGTTCCTACGGAGTTATTTCTTAAAATTTCGCTCAGATTGTCGGAGCCCCGCCGAGTAAAAGTTATAGAAATCACTTCTAGTTGAGTCCTAAGAGGCTACAAGTGATAGGTAAGCATTTCTACCTTCTAAATGCTCGGGAATTTGTAAGTTTCCGACCAAATTGGAGGAAGTTTGAGTTGTAGTTAATGTCTTTGAAAGATATTGTCATTAGTCATTTCCTATTATTGAAAATAGCCTCATTCTCTCAGCGTAAGGACTGTAATTTGGCGGAGTTACCGGATTTAGGTTGGAACTATTTGGCTGAACGAAAATCGTCAATTGAGGTATGTTAAGGCTAACCTCTTCGGCAAGTTATTTCCGTCGTATAGTAATACGACCTATGCCTTTGTAAGTAAATTACAATCATGTATATTGTGACTAGCTGCTATAGATAGATTTGAGACTAAAAGGTAGGGCTTCGATTGGGATTGACCCTACCTCATATAGACTTCTATTGACCAACCTCAGGGTTGCTAGCTATGTCATCGCCTACGGGGCTACAGATTGCTTAGAGGAGCTATATGATGTCTAAAAGGGACTATATTCAGGCTTACAAGGCCATATTTAAGTTAATCCATGAATGGACTTCTTTTTATGCCATAATGGCATTACTAACCGTCCGTTGAGCCTTGTGAACCCAAAGTGCAGTCACAGGAGCCTAGAGGGCTCAAACACAGTTACAAGAGCCCAACGGGCTCAGTTGCAGACGCGGAGGCCAGGTAGGTTGGCTATAGTACCTGTTGAATCATATTGACCTTATTAGAGGTATATATATCGAACTGTACTTGCCACTGTTTATGGGGGCCCAGGTAGGTCATTTTGTGCTGATTGTACCTTCTAGGCTTATGTGGGCCAGGTGAGGTTCTTGTTTGTATACTTACTTGTTAGCTATACTTCAAATTGTGAGGTTATTCAGGTTAAAACTCTTATCCCTCTTATTGATTACTTCTTTTCTTTTATCGGCTTCTATTCAACTTTTATTACTCCTTACATATTCGGTACATATTGTACTGACGCCCACCTATGGGGCACTGCATACTTGCTTGCAGGTATGGAAAGATGTGTTTTAGGACCTTCTTAGCACTCATCAAAGGTTAGGAGATCAATCAACTCCTTTTCTTCGGAGTTGTTGGTTAGAGAGGTTTGCTCTTTTTTGTTGTATAGCTTTTGGGTAGGTCGAGGCCCTGTCCCGATCACTATTCCACTATTAGAGGCTTGAAGACTATAGTTCCTAGTTGCTGGTTTTTGTTGGCCGTGTGGGGCTATTATACCTCGAGAATTCAAGAATCGGACCCGGAAGTGAATCAGGAGAAAAACTAGAAAATGTTGTAGCAGTTGCAGAACGAGTCGTTGGAAGACTCGTCAGGAGGCCGAATGAGTTGTCAAGTGACTCTGGGAAAGGCCTGAGATGATGATGGACTCGAGGTCCCCACGGGCAATGTAACGACTCATGGTCAGACACCATGAGTCATCATGTCAATGGTGGGGCGGTCCTAGAAAAAGATAGTAAAGTTTATCCAGTGTACTTAATGGATGGTACCTAACGAGTCATCTTCAGTCCTAACGACCCGTTAGGATGGCCTTTACCAAACCAATTGAATTTTCATGAATAAGGAGGCAGTGTACTTGACGAGTGAACCAACGAATCATGTTCCCTGGTAATGAGTCGTCAGGTCGTCAGTTAGGACCCCCTAATGATTAATTTCAGCGATTTCAGTAAGGGCTTTTTCAGTATTCCTAGTTCTAAGGGCCTATACTGATCTTGGGCAGATTTATATGCCCAAGTGATACTCAAAAGTATCATTTTTGCCTTGTTTATCTAGCAATGTGTATACATTTTCATGTAATTGGTAATAAAATGTGAATTTATACTAACCAACATGATTAGCATTGTTTTGTAGGTAACATGTGATTTCGAGGAGCTAAAATGCATGTTGGATGATATCGGAGTTAGACTTGGATGCGAGCAAGGGAAAAGGCATTGGACTGCACAAATTAAAGGGGCTCCGCGATGGAGTCGTGTCATGCTGCCATCGCGGAGGCATTCTGCCTGGAGGGTGAAAATTCACCAATTTCCAGTGGAGGTTCGCGACAGCTCCGTGGCACAGTGGCTAGCCTCCGCGTTGCACGCCGTGCCACGTTGGTGTTATATACCCGAACCCCCAATTCCAGTGAGGGTCCGCGTCCACGGCGTGTCACGGAGGCAGTGCTCCGCGATGCACTCCGTGACACGTTGCTTGTTATTCCGGGAAAAATTCCCACTAGTATAAATAGAACACTTAGGTTCATTTTTCCATAATTCAGACTTGGTGGAGCAAGGACGTGGGTTACAGGTAGTTGAGGGACGAAAAGTTCAGGGTTTTTTCTCTTTTTCTTTCTTCTCTAATTCAATTGTTTGTATGATTAACACTTGTTTTAGGATGATTAATCCACAAATGAGTGGCTAATTCCCTTCCTTGCTGAGGTTATGAACACTTGTGATGAATTTTGATTATTGAATTATATGGTTTTTCATCTTTTTCTTCCATGTTGTTCTATTAATTCTTGTTTCTACTGCATTGGTGTGTGGCCTACATTAATGTACATCTAAAAAGTCCGATTTCACTCGAGAGAGCACGAAATTGGAATGTTGTGAATTAATAGGATATTGTTCTTTACTTGATTTGGTAAAATTGAGTTTTGATGTGCTTTCTTGATAGAAATATACTTGAAAGCCGTATTAGTCAATTTAGGAACCGAAATTGTATTGCTAGGTCATGAATTGCATTTGATCACAGAAATGTAGACGGATGGTTTATGATTCTTAAGTGAGATTAAATACGAGAGTTTTAATCTCTTGGCTAATGTTCTTGGCTAGCAACTGGAAGAAAAGATTAACCAATTTATGATGATAATCAGTTTCATTACATGTTCTTTAACCTCAGCATGCTCTTATTCATAGTCCAAATTCAAAGTAGATAATTGTTTGTAGTTTAGTATAAAATTTATAAAACAAATTATTCACTTTTTGGTTACGTTGTTGTCAGCATATTTAGAAGTTAAATATAGTATAGTATACATAAGCAAACTTCACTTAATCCGAGTCTCTGAGGGATCGATACTTGGCTTACTAAAGCCACTTACTACTTGTTCGACCACGTGCACTTGCGTGTCGGTTTAGATACCCAACGAACCACCGAACAAGTTTTTGGCGCCGTTGCCGGGGACTTGGCAATTGGTGAAATTGTTTTAAGTGTCAATTTACTGTACTTTTATTTTATTTTCTTAAGTGTTGACAACTTGGTCTTAGCCTATATTTTGCAAACTTAATTGCTGTGAACACTGGCAAGAGACAAAGAGCTGGTGGAATCTTATATAGAGCCTGAACGTATATTTCACAGTAAACGGAGAGAAGCTCTACAAAGGAAGCTGCAGTTGCTCAGACAGACTATTATGGAGCAACAAAATCCACCGGTAGTAAGGGCAGTGTTAGTGCCCAAAGAAGCAGCAGCAAGGCCGGTTCGCGAGGTGGCAATCCCACATGCCAATAATGTTACATCCAGTATCCGCAAACCAGAGCCTGGAGGGAGATTTGAACTCAAGCAAAATATGGTGCAATTATTGCACACAAGCGGGCAATTTACCGGTCTCCCTCATGAAGACCCACAACAGCATCTCCAAAACTTTTTGGAGATAAGTGACACTTATATACCCGCTGGAGTGTCACCTGATTATGTTCGGCTTACATTATTTCCGTTCTCATTACTCGGAGAAGCCAAGAGGTGGCTGAAAGCTGAGCCACCAAATTCTATTTCAATATGGGATGATCTTGCACGAAAGTTCTTGATAAGGTTTTTTCCCTCTGGCAAAACAGCAAGACTTAGAAGTCAAATTCTAAGTTTCAAACAGAGGGAGGGAGAAAACTTATATCAAGCCTGGGAGAGATTTAAATCCATGTTGCGGGACTGTCCTCATCATCATCAGTCCAATGAGGTGTGGGTGCACATATTTATTGAGGGTTTGGAACCCCATACCAAAATTTTGCTAGATTCAGCAGCTGGAGGGCAAGCGCTGGAAAAGACTTATGAGGAGCTGTATACCTTGCTAAACCGGATTTCACAGGGCAATCCAGAATGGAATGCTGATTCATCACGAGGTGGAACAAGGAAAGCAGCAGGAGTGCTTGAAGTGGATGGATTTACAGCTATCCTGCACAGATAGCTGCCTTGCAAAATCAATTGAACAACCACTTCAGCAACATGACTTTGAACCAGCCGTCAACTCCAGTTAATGCAGTCCAGCAATTGTGATGTGAAGTGTGTGGAAGCAGTGAGCACTCAGCTGAGTGCTGTGGAGCAAATCCTGATTCGGTAAACTTTGTGGGTAATGCACAAAGAAATCACCGGCGGTATGGTAGTGGCTACAATTCAAATTGGAGGAATCATCCAATTTTTTCATGGGGTAGCAACAACCATCAAGGCCAAAGTTCGGGTCAGGGTATGCAAAGGAATCAAGGAGGGCAACAGAACTACCAATCTCAATTCAGAAATAACAATGCACCTCCTCCACCACCATCACCCAGCATTGAGGAGATGTTCAAGACCATGATCGCTAACCAAGCGCAATTGCAGGCTGACTATGTTAAATTGGCAGCCGAAGTGAAAAATAACCTGTTAGCGACCAAGAAACACAAAGAGGAGGCGTGTTTCAAGAAATTCATGGAGGTGCTTAAACAGGTACATGTTAACTTACCTCTTGTTGATGTATTGCAGGGAGTGCCGAAATATGCCAAATACATAAAGGACATCGTGGCCAACAAAAGTCATTTGACTGAGTATGCCACGGTGACTTTGATGGAGGAGTGCACTTCCCGGATCCAAAATAGATTGCCAACAAAGCTAAAAGACCCTGGAAGTTTTACTATCCAGCTTACTATTGGGCAAAGCATCCGAGCTCGTGGATTGTGTGACTTGGGGGCAAGTATAAATCTGATGCCATCTTCGGTATTCAGAAAGTTGGGTCTAGGGAGTCCTAGACCCACAACCGTAATCTTGCAGTTGGCGGATCAATCCTTAGCTAGGCTGGATGGCATTGTTGAGGATGTTCTAGTGCAAGTTGGCTCCCTAATTTTTTCAGTAGATTTTATTGTTCTGGATTTTGAACCAGACGCGGAAGTCCCATTTATTTTGGGACCCTTCTGGGCAACCGGGAAAGCATTAATCGATGTAGCTGCGGGGCAACTGACAATGCGAGCACACGACAAGGTAGAGGTGTTCGATGTGTATAAAGCACCCAAGCTCCCGATGGTGCATGAAGAACTCTCGGTGATCAATGTAATTGATCATGGTAATGCTAAGCAGATGAAGCATTCCTGAGAGTTAATGGGAAGACCACCGGATAGGTGTAAGAAATACTGGGGGGAGGACAGTGATCGTGAGAAATCGTCCATCACCCTAGCGGACAATTGAGCTTAAATGACGTCGATCCGAGACGGTAAACCAGGCGCTGCACGGGAGGCAACCCGTGAAAATTTTTTTCTTTCATTTTTTAAAGTGTAAATAGATTTTACTTTTTCTTTTTCTTGATTTATTACAAAATGTTTTCGTTTTAGTTAGTATTTTTTATTTTCAGTTAGGTGAAACCTATTATTCTAACCAATTTTGTTTAGTGAGATGATTTTCAGGTCAAACTGAGGAAAATGTGCACGGAATCGTGAAGGAAAAGGCGAGGTATGAAAAATTAATAAAATGTAGAAGACAGTGAGTTGGGGCGATAGCTCCGTGTCACGGAGTAGGACCTCCGCGTTACCCTCCGTGACACATTGAGGTGTAATTCGGAAATTTTAAAATTTCCAGTATGCTATCGCGATGGCTCCGTGTCACGGAGGCAGTGCACCGCGATGCACTCCGTGACACGTTGTCGTGTATATCGCGACGGGTCACACCGGGTTGCCGGGTGACCCGCGTGTTTTCTACCTTTTAAACCCCGATTTCTCCCTTTTTGTTCCCTCATTTTCATTTTCCTCCGCGACCAAACGTCCCAAAACCCCTCTCCCATCAACGTGCCACGGCTTAAGGCAACAAATTACCAAGTTTTCTTCGCTTACTCAACTACAAGGTATGTTTTCCGATTCTCTCAAGTTTTTGTCGATTTTATTCGAAATTAAGCATGGGATGTGAGATAAATCGCCTTAAGTCAAAATTAAGCATGAATTCGAGTTATTTGTTGATTGATAAACGTTCGGAATGTTGTAAGGATTGTTTGAACTTGTCGATTGCATGAATTATTCGAATTTGATGGAAGAAATCAATTCTAGGGCTTTGTTGTTGAATTTGAAGTTGGTAATGTGTTGAATTCATGAATTCTATGCCAGGGTGTACGTGGTGAATGGGTTGAATCATTGTAAAAATTGTTTGAATGTTAATAGACGACGAATTCTCGGGTTTGGGGAAAATGTTGAAATTTTGTTCAAATTTGGTTGGTTGTATAGGTTCATGTGTATAGAATTTTTGTTGTTGTTTTTGTTTCGTTGTTTTTCTTTGCTAAGTGTGATGGTTAAAATGCTAGTGACGGTAGTGATTAGGATTAGCTGTACGAAGTCTGAGTAGTACGCAGAAGTTATACCGTTGAATTTTCGTTTGAATGCACTAAGCATGATTGTATAGTTGGTTGTTTGGTGTAAATAAAGTTATTCTTGCCGTAGTATCGTAACTGTAGCTAAGGACTAAGTGTGGGGTAAATTTAGCATAACCTGACCTTAGCCGAAGTTAATATTCATTTAGCTTGACATTGAGCTTGTTCACTTGTGTTGACAGGTAAAATGGAAAGCAGGCAAGATAAAGGTAAGGGTGCATCAACTTCAGGCACCGGAAGGAAAAGACTCAGACTGGGCACAGCAGTCCCAGCTGCACCAGCAGTTCCACGCGGCCAGCGCCGCCAATACGGAACGAGATGGGTGACTGACGAGGGGAAAGAGTGGTATGACAAGCACAAAGAGAATAAATATTTCCCCAAGGAGCATATAGCACGGGAGCCATTGGCACAAGAGTTTCCCAGAATGGTTCACCGGATCGAGGCAGCTGGGCTCGGTTTCATATTTCAGGAGCCCAAGGAATGCAACCTGCACCTGGTCCGGGATTTCTATGCTAATTGGAACCCATCAATCAGAAGCCACACCATCAAGATCAGAGGGCAGATAGTCACTCTGGAACCCCACCAGCTAAATGCCATCATCGGAGCGCGGGACACAGACGCCCATGTTCTTCGCCAGCTGAACATTACCCCACCGTATGCCGACATCAGACGCTCACTGTGTGGGGCTCGATCTACAGCTAGATGGAGCAAACACAAAGAGAGGGGCTACCACCAGACTCTGCCATATTCTCAGATGAACAGGAAAGCCCGAATCTGGCTGAAGATAGTCTGCTCATGCCTAATCCTGGGGGTACACATGACTGATGTGACCCGGGACCGTGTTTGCCTGGTGTACGCCCTGATGAAAGGGCTGGAGATTAATGTCGCGGCGGTCATCATATCCGCCATGAAGAGAGCCCGATTGCACCAGGGCCACAGGTATGGTTTCGGTGGAATACTCACCACCTTTCTCCAGGGCCTCGACGTCGAGGAGGAGGCTTTGGATTATATCCCGCAGTTGGAGCGGAGGGCCTTGGATGTGACCAAAACTAAGGCTCCCGACACCACCCACGGGCCAGTGCTGACACTTGGCGAGCGACATGCTCGTGATGACCAGTACATGGCGCGGATGTATGGGATTCAAATGCTCCAGCTCAGGATAGGTGGGAGACCAGCCACGGAGGAGGAGCTATGGCAGCTCGAGCTAGATTACCCGTTTGGTGAAAATGCCAGGGCTCTATGCCGAGTGGGGCCAGCCTTTGTAGAGCCCACAGACGATGATGTCCCTACGGACGAGGAGACATGTCGGAGGACTCCGATGTGGAGTCTGATGACGACGATGGAGGCAACTCGGATATGGGAGATGAGGCAGCAGCACCTGATGAAGAAGTGGAATACTTTGACTGATCAGGGAGTTCCACCACCCGACTTTGTGCTATTTGATTTTTGTGAACACTGGGGACAGTGTTCGATTTAAGTGTGGGGTGGGAGTAGTTAGGTGCTGGGCTGGGCTGGTTTGCTTGTATGTTTTTCCTCTGTATATTTGTATGTTATGTTTCCTTGTGTTTGTGAATTTTTAAATTGTTCCATATCTGTACATATTTGTGAAATTGATGTGTGTTGTGGAATGTTGCCAGTTGAGTCTGTAAAAATATGTTGTAAATAATTTTTCTATCGAAATGATCGAGGGTTTTGCAAAAATTTTCAATTTTTTTTAATTTTTATTTTGGGTTTCTCGGCGTTTGTTTTCGGTTCTTTTACCGAGAATGGTCCCATTGAACCGACGTCATAATTAGTGACTGTTCCCTATGATGGATGGATGACGATCGTCTTAAGGGAAATGTAGTCGGTAGGAGTAGTTATTTTAAGTTATTTTCAGTTTTTTCTTTGGTGGATTGCATCCCGGAACCTGTAGTTACTATATGGTTGTGAATTGTTGGTTGCGTGTTGTACCTGATATTCAAAATGCAAAAGTGATTCGTATGAAAGCATGCAATCTTGTAAATATGTTGAGATACCTAGGCTGTAGAGTTCGATTCGGCGTGATTGAGGCTTAATGTTTGAATTCATGTAATTAGCTGATTGAAGAATATGTGAATACATCTTGAATCGAGCATGTGCATAAAGTGTGAAGTGAGGTATTGTTATTCCATGCTATTGTGAAGTGTCTAGAACTTGCCTGGTGTGTGTACAAAACGAAATGAAGGAGGTGTATTGTTGGAAAGGATGTAGGCATTTCTTTGTTTTAACCGAGAGTTTCTAATTTTTTCTGGTCATACTCCCCCTTTATGTGATTGTATACCCTAGTCATCCCTTTGAGCCTTTAACCTATTATTTCTTTCTTTTGTCCAAAAAGTATAAAACGAGCTTAATTCTTTCTTTTCATTAGCCGTAAAGTCTAGAAAAAAAACTCTTAAGCGCTTAAGAAGAGAAAATAATTTTCCCAAAGTGTCAAAGAGTGATGATGGTGAAAAGAAAAAGAAAAGCAGAGTGAGGAAAGAAAAGAAAAGGTTGAAGGTGCACTTGCTATAAATAAATGCTAATGAAGGTGCATGAATAATCTTTGTTATTGTGTCAAGTGTGCTTAATGAAATGGGCAATACTAAAGTAAATCGTCAAGATTGGGATGATGAAAAAAAAAGAAAATAAAAGAGAGAAACATTGTCTATGAGTTGATGGGAATGTGTTGCAAAGGCGCTTAAGGATGCTGGTGGTTATTATTGGCTAATTCAATATATACTAGTTCCATAGCTTCCATTACAACCCATTAAAGTCCTACGTGATCTTACATTGCATTTCTTTATATTAGTGGAGTAATATACTAAGGGCAAGCTTATGGGTCATGACATGATGCATGTGAATTCTTTTGGGAGAGAGAGTGAAATTGTTTTTACATGCCCCTACTTGAATGTTTGTGTGTCACATGAGCAAAAAAGGGGTAGTTTCTCTTGAGTTGTGAGGGCACATGCTTGATGAAAGATTGATTTTCGTGTCGGATATCTTGATTAGCTGATTTGCATGAGTTTGCCGATATCGAGAGTCGATTCTTAAAGTCTAGGAAGTCTTAATGTATTGAAGGTCATTGCATGGTTAAGACCATGCATGTTTTCTTGATGATTTGAAATCTTGAATGATCGGGATGACCGTAGCTTAAATTGTCGCACCATAGTAGCTAAGGTTGGGATGTAAATTGCATGAATTGTATGTTTGTTGTTCGAGGATGAACAAGGATTTAAGTGTGGGGTAAGTGATCTTGGGCAGATTTATATGCCCAAGTGATACTCAAAAGTATCATTTTCGCCTTGTTTATCTAGCAATGTGTATACATTTTCATGTAATTGGTAATAAAATGTGAATTTATACTAACCAACATGATTAGCATTGTTTTGTATGTAACATGTGATTTCGAGGAGCTAAAATGCATGTTGGATGATATTGGAGTTAGACTTGGATGGGAGCAAGGGAAAAGGCATTGGACTGCACAAATTAAAGGGGCTCCGCGATGGAGCCTTGTCACGCTGCCATCGTGGAGGCATTCTGCCTGGAGGGTAAAAATTCACCAATTTCCAGTGGAGGTTCGTGACAGCTCCGTGGCACGGTGGCTAGCCTCCGCGTTGCACGCCGTGCCACGTTGGTGTTATATTCCCGGACCCCCAATTCCAGTGAGGGTCCGCGTCCACGGCGTGTCACGGAGGCAGTGCTCTGCGATGCACTCCGTGACACGTTGCTTGTTATTCCGGGAAAAATTCCCACTAGTATAAATTGAACACTTAGGTTCATTTTTCCATAATTCAGACTTGGTGGAGCAAGAACGTGGGTTACAGGCAGTTGAGGGACGAAAAGTTCTGGGTTTTTTCTCTCTTTCTTTCTTCTCTAATTCAATTGTTTGCATGATTAACACTTGTTTTAGGATGATTAATCCACAAATGAGTGGCTAATTCCCTTCCTTGCTGAGGTTATGAACACTTGTGATGAATTTTGATTATTGAATTATATGGTTTTTCATCTTTTTCTTCCATGTTGTTCTATTAATTCTTGTTTCTACTGCATTGGTGTGTGGCCTACATTAATGTACATCTAAAAAGTCCGATTTCACTCGAGAGAGCACGAAATTGGAAAGTTGTGAATTAATAGGATATTGTTCTTCACTTGATTTGGGAAAATTGAGTTTTGATGTGCTTTCCTGATAGAAATATACTTGAAAGCCGTATTAGTCAATTTAGGAACCGGAATTGTATTGCTAGGTCATGAATTGCATTTGATCACAGAAATGTAGACGGATGGTTTATGATTCTTAAGTGAGATTAAATACGAGAGTTTTAATCTCTTGGCTAATGTTCTTGGCTAGCAACTGGAAGAAAAGATTAACCAATTTATGATGATAATCAGTTTCATTACATGTTCTTTAACCTCAGCATGCTCTTATTCATAGTCCAAATTCAAAGTAGATAATTGTTTGTAGTTTAGTATAAAATTTATAAAACAAATTATTCACTTTTTGGTTACGTTGTTGTCAGCATATTTAGAAGTTAAATATAGTATAGTATACTTAAGCAAACTTCACTTAATCCGAGTCTCTGAGGGATCGATACTTGGCTTACTAAAGCCACTTACTACTTGTTCGACCACGTGCACTTGCGTGTCGGTTTAGATACCCAACGAACCACCGAACATATACTACGTCATTTTAAGCTCGTAATAGAGGGTTTTTAGTAAAGCAAACCCTATCTTAGGCCATTTCTTCATGCATGCAAGGTTGAAGGCTTGAAGGGAAGAGATTGAGGAGGATTTCAAGGTTTTCAAAGGAAATCTCAGTCGGGTAATTACGAGGAGTTAAGATTCTTCAATCCCAGGTATGTAAGTTATGAGTTCGTGCTTCCTTCTACACCCATGCCCATTCTCTATCAATTTGTGATTGGTTTTTGATGATCAAGTATGGGTTTTCATTCAATTGCATGATTCTTACATTTTTATTCATGGTTAATGATTAAATTGAGTTGATATAGATGATTTATCGAGCTTGGGCGGATTCTAACTTAATTTCTTACCAATTTATTTTTTCTAAAATTGAATCTAAAACGCCCATGTGTGGGTAGTTCCTAATAGAATGTGATGATGATGGAGTAGATGATGAAAAACATGTTTCAAACTTACCCATGATTTGATGATGTTTTCAAAGAAGATTAAATAGACCCTAGTATGATGAAGCTTTGGGTAGTGCCCGATGTTGAGTATGAATGATGATTGTTCGTGAATTGACTTTATTACTTCATTTTGGAGTGAAATCTCCAAAATTATAATGTTTTCGTATGAATTGAATGGGTTCAAGCATGATAAGGTTTTGGGCAAGGCCCTATATTGATGATGATGAAGTGATATTCCTAAAGTAGACTTACCACATGATTTTGGAATAAAGGCTCCCACTATTTTTTGAGTTTGTGGTATGTGACATAGTAAAGATTCTCATATGCATGACTTTCGTAATTGAGATGTATGTTGTCATTAAGCTTCATTTCACATGATGTTGAGTCTAAGCATGATTCCATTCTAAGCGTTGTCGAACAACATTGTTGAGCTTCACATTTATATAATGTCAAGTGTATGCATGATTTCATAATGAGCTTTGTCAATAGACAATGTTGAGCTTCGTTCCATACGATGTGATTTTATGCATGATTCCATGTTGAGCTTCGTCATTAGACGATGTTGAGCTTAGTATTTATACGATGTAGAGCATTGCATGTTTTGGGAGAAGAGTCTAGCACCGGGTGGGCTAAGGGTCGACTACCCTATGCCCCAGAACTATGCGCCAACGTAGGTTGATAGTATTATATTATTGGGACCTCCCTTGTGAGCTATCCCCGACCCGATTGGCCCTTCAGCTTTATATAGATATCATGGCAGCATCCCTAGCCTTGGCAAGGTTTTGGATGGCTCTACCCACTTGAGTGTAATAGTTGGGACCACGTAAGCTCTATCGTTGTATGTCGGTTAAATGACGAGTCTCCCACTGTCTATATAATTCAAATTTGCATATCCATTACCCAGATTATCTTATGCATGCATGTTTAAAAAGCAAGGTTTGACTCATTTTTTAGCTTCTGATATAAATGTTATGATTTAGCTTTGAGTCATTCGATTCAGTCATGATGTTCTAAAGCCATGTATGACCATGTATAAAATAAGAATGATTTCATAATGAATGCTTGTGATCTTCTTCTTATCTTTAAAGGCTATCATATTTGTATGACTTGTTTTAAAAGGTTTATATTGCTTTAGCGATTTTATTTACCTTGCATACTCGGTACATTTCACGTACTGACCACATACTTTCTATGTTGCATAGTTTCATGATGCAAGATCAGGTTCTCAGGTTCAGCCCCATTCGTAACCGCTTATCGGAGTTAGCATTTGCTTGTTTGGTGAGTCCTCATCCTCCGAGGACTAGACTTTTGGTTATTTTGAGCGTATTTTCAGTTTCAGTATTTTTGAGCTAGTTGGGGGTGTTCTCCCATTAGTTCGTCCAGCTTAGAGGCTTATCAGACTTAGACATATATTCATCTTCAGACGTTTATTCTGTTGTTATGTTAAGTTAGACTTCCGGTGAGTTATAACTATGTTTCCTTTATGTTTATTAAATGAGTTAGTGAATGCTTCTGCCATAGGTTGACTTGGGGTCTCTCGGGGTCCCATGTCTTGTGTCTACGATCCTGGTCTCCTCTCAGTCGTGACAAACTTGGTATCAGAGCCATAGTTTTGAAGTGTCCTAGGGAGTCTGAAAGCCGCGTTAAGTAGAGTCTTTTTCATGAGTATGAAGCGCGCCACACTTATGACGAAGAGGCTAGGAAACATTCTAGGAAATGTTCCCATCTTTCATGATCTATGTCGTGCGATGGAGAGTCTTTCTATCCCTCTAATTCATGCTATTCGCGATTGCAGAATCATGGCTCCTCGAAGGATGAATAGGAGGAATGGAGACGGTGAAGGCCACGAGGATGGCATGGGTCATGGGTATCAGCAGGTCCCACTAGTTTAGGAGCCTCAGGCATCGGAGCCAGCCGCCCATGCTGAGTTCCGGGCCGCTATCCAGATGCTTGCGTAATCCTTGACCGCTTAGGTCAATCAACAAGCTGTTGTGCATGTTCTGCAGAATGGCAGTGTATCGGCGGCTCGAGTCAGGGACTTCTTGAGGATGAACCCGACGGAGTTTCTTGGGTCCAAGGTAGATGAGGACCCACATGAGTTCGTGGATGAGGTTATCAAGATCACCCAAGTCATGGGGGTGAGTAGTGTTGAGTGCGCAAAGTTGGCCTCTTATCAGTTGAAGGGGGTTGCGCATATCTGATTCTGTTAATGGAAGGATAGCAGGGTCATTGGAGCAGGTCCGGTCACTTGGGAAGAGTTCCATGTTGCATTCCTGGATCGATTCTTCCCTCGGGAGATGAGGGAGTTAAAGGCAGCTGAGTTTGTAAATATGAAGCAAGGGAGGATGACGGTACTAGAGTATTCCCTTGAGTTCACCCACCTATCAAAGTATACGCCTAAGTTAGTAGCTGACCAGAGGGCGCGAGTGAGCAGGTTTGTGCATGGGATAACAGGTTACTTGGATAAAGAATGCAGGATTGCTATGCTCCATCAGGATATGGACTTCCCTCGGATGGTGTTGTACGCCCAACAGATGGAGCCGCCACATTCGAGAGAGAGAGAGAGGCCAAGAGGGTCAAGACTGAGGACAACAGATTCTCCTAGTAGAGGTTCGGCAGTGGGCACCGTCAGCAGACCTAGAGATCATCCACCCCAGCTTCATTAGCCTTGAGTGTGCCATCTCAGCCTAGGCATGATCAGAGAGGGCGAGCATCAGGCTCGAGGGGTCAGAGCAGCAGGCCCGCAGATGCAGGTGTTCTAGCTTGTCACAGATGTGGCTGAGGGCATACAAGCCAGTGCTTGGCAGGTTCGGGAGCGTGTTTCGGGTGTGGGAAACCTCGACACATGCTTAGAGATTGTCCAGCAACAAGACGAGATCAGGTTGGGGGCCGTGGCCCAGCTTCTAGCTCAGCAGCCCCACCCCCTCGCTCAGCACATCAGGAGGCATCTACCAGGACAGCTGGCAGTCAGTGCCAGAACAGATTCTATGCCCTAGCATCCCTTCAAGAGCAGGAGGTCTCCCTGGACGTGGTTACTATATGTTACGAGTCTTCCATGTTGATGTTTATGCATTGTTAGATCCAGGGGCTACCTTGTCCTTTGTGACACCTTATGTAGCCAGTAGCTTCGGAGTCAGTCCCGATGTCTTGTCAGAATCCTTCTCGGTTTCTACTCTAGTAGGTGACTCAGTTCTAGCTAGATGGGTATATAGAAATTGCCCGGTCTTGGTTCTCCATAAGGTCACCTCAGTAGATCTGATAGAGTTAGCCATGACCGATTTTGATATTATTCTCGGCATGGATTGGTTGTATGCTTTTTATGCTTCCATTAATTGCAGGACCCGGTCAGTAGAGTTTAGATTCCCGAGTGAGCCAGTCTTAGAATGGAAGGGTAGTTCAGTTGTGCCTGTAGGTCACTTCATTTCCTACCTCAAGGCCAGGAAGATGATTTCTAAGGGTTGTATGTATCATTTGGTTAGGGTCAAGGATAGTCCGAAATCCTGACTATCCAGTCAATTCCAGTAGTACATGAATATCTAGAGGTCTTTCCTAATGATTTGCCAGGTATTCCTCCCGAGCGGGAGATTGATTTCAGTATTGACCTCCTTCCCGATATGCAGCCTATATCTATTCCTTCCTACAGGATGGCTCCAGCCGAGCTAAAAGAGTTGAAGGATCAGTTAAAGGATTTGCTAGATAAGGGTTTCATAGACCGAGCCAGTCTTAATGGGGCGCAATAGTATTATTTGTGTCACGCCCCACCTTGGGAGGCATGACTGGCACCTGGTGCCCTACTAGAACCTGAACTACTAAGCTGTCTGAGCCTAGGCACCTCTGGTGCAAGGCTGGCTCTAACTTTAGAAATCAAGCAAACACCGGGCTATATAGCGGCTATAAATACAACCCCCGGCCGACAAGGCCTATAGCCACCTGAGAAAAATAAACAGCTAAAGAAGGCCCCACACGGCCAACACACAAAATCTAATATCACATACGGCCTCACACGGCCGATACATCTAACCGCAGGAAAATGATACAATCTACAAGCCTCTAGGAGTAACAAGATGGTCGAGATAGGGCCTCGGCCTACCCATACTGTACAACAAAAGAAGTAAACCTTTGTCACACAAGCTCCGAAAGAAAGGAGTTGATGGCTCTATGCAGTTGACTAAAACTACAAGGGATCTGTTCCTCGTCTATCTGTACCTGCAGGCAAGTAATGCAGCACCCGGGGAAGGGCGTCAGTACAATATATACTGAATTTGTAAAGCAATAACTATAAATGACTGAAAGTAAGGAATGAAGCTGACCATAGCTAAAATAAAGGAAACGGACTGAAGCTGGCTGAAGTAGTAAAATCAAGACTAAACATAACTATAATAAGAAGGCTTGGGGTCATACCTGACTAACGAAACGTCTTACTATCTAACAATCAGTAACTAAAGAAACATAACATGAACCTTACCTGACCCCCATAAGCCGGAAGGTGCAATCAACACATAACAACCCACACGGGCCCCCATTAGCCCTAGTGAGTACACCTCAATCTATTTACCCCTATCCAGGTCATACCCCACCACCTATTAGCTATAAGCATCCTGCCGGTCCCATGGGTATGCGCTTGGGCACGCTGGGCCCCTGACTATAGTTTTGCCTGAGTCCGGAGGACTCCTGAAATCTACACCTCGGGCGCAAGCGCTCGGCGGGGGTATGTATAGGCCAACCACGACAAAATATGAGGAGCTGGCTCCCCATCTTCGTCCCTTGCGGATGGCATACCACTCCGTAGAGCGGCGTATCCTCGCCCTCTAGCGGACAAGTCGACACAGCTATTAACCCTGGGGTGGTCACGGAAGATATACAGGTAATCCAGCCCAAACAATGCAAATACAAGTCTCAACTGATAACAATAACTATAGATAATCGCATACTCCTAACACATTTTACTGAGAGTCATATTGGATTACTATAATGGAGAAACTGACAAATAAATCTATCTATATAGCGAGAGCGTATCTGGCCTTCTGGGCCTCATGCTAATGCTACTCGCTTCTAGGATAATTTGTATGACTGTCTACAGGCACACCATGTGCATGTATTTGATCAGAGGATCCTGATAGTGACCATGATCTCTAATAATCTGGGCTGAATAGAGTGAGGTCTGAAGTAGTCTAACAATACTCTGAATGTCCTACTCGGACATCTGTAGCTCATGCATAACTGTGGAGTTGCGGACAACTAACTAATTTATTCTTCTAATTAAACAACTATAGAGCTGGGCTTGGACGAACTTGCTTCTAGGTGATCGGTCCCTGGTTCTCCATAGGCAGCTTAACGATCTCCTTAACTTAGTAAACACTGTGCTAGAAGAGTACTACTGACTCCTTAAGCCTTGTCTGAATCAGCTCGGATCTATATTGCTGTTCTAGGCAATTCTCAGTCTTATGGGAAATTCTATATAGACTGGCCCTCTCCTAGGACTCTGTACCTAAATACCTTATGAGAATCGGCTAGGATACTAGCCCGTCACTGGCTACTGATGTGGACCCCTCCTTGGGGTACCCGCGGGTTTATCTGACTTGGTCGACTAGGCTGGCTTGTTGGGCGTTCTACATGATAACTGTTAAATTGACTAAGACTGACAATCGCTGATAAGGCTAAAGGGATGACGGGCGATCACTCAATACACTGGAGAATCCTGGTGTCGCTAACTCTAGAATACACCTATTCAGTCTCTATTTCTGGTTCTGGGGCGTGCGATAACGCCAATGACTTCTACGGATGCTTTCCTGCTAATACAGGCGCCAACTGGTTGTTAGACCGCCTAACTGCGCCCATATTGTTTAACCAACTGATTCAGGCTACTAACTCTTACGAGCCTCTAAAGTCTAGGCTTGGCAACAAACATATAAATCTACCATCACAATAAACTGAGAATTAAAAGAGTTTCTATAGCATTCATAACGTGAATCACACTTAACCTGCTTCCTTTTAACCAGGAGTCCTGCAGTACAATCTGTACATGTGTTCTAACAGCTAACAAGAATTTACGTAACTGTAATACCTGTTAGCAGCTACTCGCAACATATCTGATACTTATATACGTACATTAATAATAGCTAATTACAACATATCGAATTACAATCTAATGGTAGAAACCATCTGCGGCTTTTGAGATCGTTACTTCTATTTGAGAACATAAGTCGTAACATTGTACGACTAGAATACTTGCCGAGAGTTAAGCCTTACATACCTCGTCTACCGTTTACCGATTAACTGGCAAGGTCCGGCTGGTATTCAGTTGTTCTTCCAACCTATAATCACATTAACGGAAGAATAGGGCTATCTTCATTACTATGCTAGAAGAAAACAATACTTTATATGTATATATACTGACTATTCTTCAACTTATCGAAGAATGATCGAAAACTGTAATTTCTCGGGGATCTAGAAGGGAGAAATACTTACTTTAAGCCTGAGATTGTATTAACACTAGTTTGGAGCAATTCCAACAACTTTGGCTAGGTGGGACGATGATTCGCTCGGCTAATTTCACGAAACTAACTCTGTAGAAATGCTCCCTGCAGCCTTATACTTCGATACCCGAAGTTAATTTGGATTTGGACGGTGTTTGGCGGCGTAATCGGAAGAAAATTATATGAACCCTTCGTCCTTATCCACTACTGGTCGAGTTAATTGTGAGAAATATCTTAAAGTTTAAGGGTGAGGCCTATATATACTTGGAGCCAGATGCATAACAACGTGGCACGTTTGCCAACATGCCATTTTGGCTCCGTGCCACATTGGCTAACGCAGAGGTAGAGCCTCCATGCCACTTTGCCCCTCTAGAAGCTCGGTTCGGCCTCCTTTCGCGAAATCCCAACTTGGCACTCGTCCGGCCTTCCCCCGGGCCCTTTCCTCGCACGTGAGGTATTCTAAAACTTCCAACCAACATGCGAATAGGCCAACTACATGCTAAAAACTTATGGGGTGTAACAATTTGTTCGGAAGAAAGATGTTTCCCTTCGTATGTGCATTAATTATAGACAGTTGAACAAAGTCATTGTCAAGAATAGATATCCCTTACCCAGGATCAATGATTTGTTCGATTAGCTTTAGGGTGCTAAGTGTTTCTCGAAGATAGATCTCAGATCTAGGTATCATCAGCTCAGAGTTCGAGAGAGTGATATCCCGAAGCTGGCATTCAAGACACAGTATGGTCATTACGAATTTGTAGTTATGTCTTTTAGACTAACGAATGCTCCTATAGCTTTTATGGACCTGATGACCAAAGTGTTCAATCCATATTTGGACATGTTTGTGATCGTGTTCATTGATGACATCTTGGTGTACTCTCGGAGCGAGGAGGAGCATGCCGCTCACTTGAGAGTAGTGCTCCAGACCCTCAAGGACCGTCAATTGTATGCAAAGTTCAGCAAGTGTGAGTGTTGGTTGGACTTTGTGGCATTCTTGGGCCATATGGTGTCTAGAGAAGGCATAAAAGTAGACTCGCAGAAAATTGAGGCGGTGAAGAATTGGCCCAGACCGGTGAATCCTTCGGATATTCGGAGTTTCTTGGGCTTAGCTGGCTATTATCGGAGGTTTGTGGAGGGTTTCTCATCCATTGCAGCGCTTTGACTAAGTTGACTCAGAAGAAGGTGAAGTTTCAGTGGTCAGAGGCTTGTGAGAAAAGCTTCCAAGAGTTGAAGGCTCGACTTACTGTGGCACCAGTGTTGACCCTACCCGAGGGTAACGATAGTTTCTTGGTGTATTGTGATGCTTCCAGAGTTGGACTTGGGTGTGTATTGATGTAGCGGGGAAGGGTAATAGCTTATGCCTCTCGACAGCTGAAAGTGCATGAGAAAAATTACTCGACCCATGATCTTGAATTGGCTGTGGTGGTGTTCGCATTGAAGATGTGGCGACATTACTTGTATGGGTCTACGTGGATGTATTTACGACCCACAATAGCTTGCAATATGTGTTCACACAGAAATATCTAAATCTTCGACAAAGGAGGTGGTCGGACTTACTTAAGGATTATGGCATGAGTGTTCTTTACCACCCGGGCAAGGCTAATGTGGTTACGGATGCGCTTAGTAGGCTCCCAATGGAGAGTGTGTCCCATGTGGATGAAGGGAAGTAGGAGTTAGTGAAAGATGTCCACCGGCTTGCAAGGCTAGGAGTTAGATTGATCGATTCGACCGATGGCGGTGTTGTTATGCGTAACGGGTCAGAATCGTCCTTGGTAGTTGATGTTAAATCCAGGAAAGATGAGGATCCAATATTGAGGAAGCTGAAGGAGGTAGTGGGGAGTTAGAAAGTGGAGGTTTTCTCCCAAGGGGGAGATGGTGTGCTATGATACCAAGGTCGACTATGTGTTCCGGATGTTGATAATTTGAGAGTTCCGATATTGCATGAGGCACATGGTACCAAATATTCTATTCATCAGGATCCATGAAAATGTATTGGGATTTGTGATAAATCTATTGGTGGGATGGTATTTAACAGAAGGATATTGCAAAGTTTGTAGCAAAATGTCCAAACTGTCAACAAGTGAAAGTCGAACATCAAAGACCTGGAGGTGTACTTCAGGATATTGACATCCCCACTTGGAAGTGAGAAGAAATTAATATGGACTTCATTATAGGTCTACCTTGTACTCGCCGACAATACGACTCTATTTGGGTAGTGGTGGACAGGTTGACCAAGGTTGCACACTTCCTACCAGTCAAGACCACGGATTCAGCAGACGATTATGCTAAGTTGTATATTCGGGAGTTGGTTCGGCTCCACGGATTGCCCTTGTCTATTATTTCGGACCGAGGTACTCAGTTTACTTCTCAATTTTGGCGTTTGTTTCAAAAGGGGCTCGGGAATCAGGTTAAGATAAGCACAGCTTTTCATCCTCAGACGGATGGCCAAGAAGAAAGAACCATTCAGACTCTTGAGGATATGTTGAGGGCATGTGTTATGGATTTCAAAGGTAGTTGGGATGATTGTTTGCCCTTGATCGAGTTTGCTTATAATAATAGTTACCACTCTAGTATCCAGATGGCATCATTCGAGGCTCTCTATGGCCGAAGGTGCAGATCTCCCATCGAATGATTCGAGGTTGGCGAGGTAGTTATGGTAGGACCAGATTCGGTTCATGAGGCGATCGTGAAGGTTCAGTTTATAAGGGACCGGTTGAAAACCGCTCAAAGTTGTCAGAAATCGTATGATGATGTGAGAAGAAGAGAATTGGAGTTTGATGTAGACGACTGGGTCCTTCTAAAGTTATCTCCCATGAAGGGAGTCATGCGGTTCAAAAAGAAAGAAAAACTCAGTCCCCACTATGTTGGCCCCTACTAGGTTGTGAGAAGAGTTGGTACGGTGGCATATGAGTTGGACTTGCCTTCAGAATTGGCTTCATTTCATCCCGTGTTCCATGTATCGCTTTTGAAAAAGTGCTTCGGCGATCCAACCTTGGTGGTTCCGATAGATAGCGTTGGTGTGAAAGATAGCCTCAGTTATGAAGAAATCGCGGTTGAAATTTTGGTTCGACAAGTTCGAAGGCTGAGGAATAAAGAGGTAGCTTTAGTTAAGGTTTTATGGAGGAATCAACATGTTGAAGGAGCTACGTGGGAGACCAAGGCGGACATGATGGCTAAATACCCACATTTGTTCTCTACCGGCTCAGTTCCAACTTGAGGTATCAGTTTTTGCTCTAATTCTCTAATCAGTTTCCATGTTCAGTTCATGTGCGCAAGTTTGAATTATGTTATGATAAACATATGTGATGCCTGAATTTAGTTCATCTATGTGATTCTTTTCAGAGGTAGTCATTCCGTGAAATTTCGGTTAAAATAGTTAGTATTGGAGTATGATAATTGCTTATTTCTGTTTCCTTCTTGTTTCTAACATTCGAGGAAGAATGTTCTCAAGGGGGATATATTTTTATACCCCGAGAATTAAAGAATCGGATCCGAAAGTGAATCAAGAGAAAAATTGGAAAATGTTGCAGCAGTTGCAGAACGAGTCGTCCAACGACTCGTCAGGAGGCCTAACGAGTCGTCAAGTGACTCGTGGGGAAGACCTAAGATGATGATGGACTCGAGGTCCCCACGGGAGATGTAACG
The DNA here is from genome assembly GCA_035772735.1 of Datura wrightii. Classification (NCBI taxonomy): domain Eukaryota; kingdom Viridiplantae; phylum Streptophyta; class Magnoliopsida; order Solanales; family Solanaceae; genus Datura; species Datura wrightii. The sequence goes on from JASDFA010000002.1 coordinate 14,065,172, forward strand.
ACTCGTGGTCAGACACCATGAGTCATCATGTCAGTGCTGGGGTGGTCCTAGAAAAAGATAGTAAAGCTTATGCAGTGTACTTAACGGATGGTACCTAATGAGTCGTCGTCAGTCCTAACGACCTGTTAGGAGGGCCGTTACTGAACCAATTGAATTTTCATGAATGATGAGGCAGTGTACTTGACGGGTGAACCAACGAATCGTGTGCCCTGGCAACGAGTCGTCAGGTCGTCCATTAGGACCCTTTGACAGTTATTTTTCAGCGATTTCAGTAAGGGCTTTTCCGTAATTCCTAAGTTCTAAGGGCCTATACTACATCATTTTAAGCTCGTAATAGAGGGTTTTTAGCAGAGAAAAACCCATCTTAGGCCATTTCTTCATGCATGCAAGGTTAAAGGCTTGAAGGGAAGAGATTGAGGAGGATTTCAAGGTTTTCAAGGGAAATCTCAGCTGGGTAATTAGGAGGAGTTAAGATTCTTCAATCCCAGGTATGTAAGGCTATGAGTGGGTGCTTCCTTCCACACCCATGCCCATTCTCTATCAATTTGTGATTGGTTTGTGATGATTAAGTATGAGTTTTCATTCAATTGCATGATTCTTACATTTTTACTCATGGGTATGATTAAATTGAGTTGATATTGATGATTTATCGAGCTTGGGCCGATTCTAACTTAATTTCTTTTACAAAAATTATTTTTTTCTAAAATTGAATCTAAAACGCCCATGTGTGGGTAGTTCCTAATAGAATGTGATGATGATGGAGTAGATGACCACCACGAGTCATCATGTCAGTCGAGGAGAGGTCCTAGAGAAGAATTTTAAGGGTGATCCAGTGTACTTAACAAAAGTTGGTAACGAATTGTGTCACCAGGGGACGAGTCCTCATGTCTAAGAGCCTATGGAAAATTTCCAGTGGACTTGATGAAAGGACCCAACGACTCATTGCCCCTGGCAACGAATCGTTAGGTCGCCCGTTAGGGTCGCCTGACAATGATTTTCTGCGAATTAGTAAGGGCCTTCTCATAATTTCCTACACTTCTAAGACCTAAACTACATCGTTTTGAGGTCGGGACATGGTCTTTTAAAGGGAAATCAACCATGATAAACCTCATTTGATACTAGTAAGTGTAGAAGGGAAGGAGGAAAGGGAATTCAAGTGCTCACCTTCAAGTTCTTCAAGATTCTACCTAGGGTTTTCAAGGGAGTTAGGGGTCCCAAAATTTTCAGGTATGTGGGGTTTGAATGGGTAGTTTAGTCCCTACTCATGCCCATTTGTTCTCATTTCCTATGTATAAATTGCTAAATTCTTATGGGTCTTAACCCCGTTTGCATGATTCCTTAAAAGCTTACATGAACTTGTGATATTATGTTTAATTTGAGGGTTTTGAAGTGTTTGGTCTGATTTTACTTGTATATATTTTATATTTCATGATTTAAGACTCTAAAAGTATGGATGCCCAATTATGAAGGATTTTTAGTAAAATTTATGTTCATGATGATTCCGCAAGCATGATATGAATTTCTTTTCTAAATTTAAAGCATGTCTTCGAGTTTTCTATTTCTCATGTTACCATGATCATGTTTTCCATAAATTTAAGCCTTTCAAGCAAGATTAACATTATGGGAAAAAGCCCACATGTTGCTTAAGTCTTATGAACTATGACTTTGGCTGACTCACGAGCCTATTTCCATGGCTAGGTCTATAAATTTTCAGGCATGTGTGATTATTACGATTTGACTAGCCACGCATGTCATGTATGAGTTTCTATGAGCATGTTTCATGTTTTGGGAGTAGTACTTAACATGAGTAGGTTCGGGGCCCAGATTACGCCCCGAATCTCAAAACTACGTGCCACCGTAGGTTATGTTGGGACCTCCTCAGTGACTGTCCCCAATGCTCTACAAGGCCTTCATGAGTGATATCATGCCTTTCATGGTTCATATCCTTGGCAAGATATGGACGAACTCCCGACTAGTTTTACAGGTCGGGCTCCATGTGTGCTCATGTAGAGTATGTCAGTTATAGAAATCTCCCATTGTTACTCACGGTTGATGCATGCATGATTTTGTTCTTTTGGCTCAAATTATGTTTTATGAACTATTTTCCCTCATGTTATGACTATGACAGGTTTACGAATGTACTTGGAAAATCTTGAGCCTTACGATATATTTATGATTTTGGTTTTTATGATCATGATGTCCCCACTCCTATAACCTTTGTGTTTTAAGCATTGTTTTGCATACCTTACATACTCAGTACCTTCCAAGTACTGACCCACATATTTTTAGGATCTGGTTCACAAGTTCAGCATCATTCTTAGCTTGCGCTCAGCTCTACCCTCAGCCTTCGGTGGTGAGTCCTCATGATTCGAGGGCTTCTTTGTCACACCCCGCCTTGGGGGGGGTACGACTGGTACCTGGTGCCCTACTAAGATCTGACCTGCTAGACTGTTAAGCCTGGGCGCGTCTGGCGCCTGGCTGGCTCTAACTCAGATTTCTGGAAACAAAGGGCTATATGACGGCTGTAAATATAGCCCCCGGCCCATTGGCCTATCGCCTGTTGTACCTGTCTTGGCAGCTAACCAGAAATATAGTAACTCAGGGAAACCTATACGGGCCGACAAGGCCACCATGCTGTCTAGTTATCTGCTGCTTAATCAAAAAGCACAAAAAGAAGCTACGTGACCGGCAAGGTCACCACTACTGACAAGTATGGCCTCACACGACCATCACAGAAGTAAGAAAGAGTACAACTGCACGGCCCCACACGACTGGCTCATCTAACCACAGGGATTTCATACAGAATGCAAGCCTCTAGGAATAGTAATAGAACTGATCGGGACAGGGCCCCGACCTACCCATTCTATATACAACAAAAGGAACTGAACTACACCTCTGAAATTCAGCCTCCGGATGACTGGAGCTGAATACTCAACCGCTGACAGGGAGTCACGTAGAATCACCTGCTCGTCTAGGAGTACCTGCAGGCAAGTAATGCAGCGCCCCAATGGGCGTCAGTACCACTGGTACTGAGTATGTAAAGCAACTGAAACACTATAACTGAAAATAACATCTGAAAGCAATAATATGACTGATGAAGCTGAAGTAGGAGGAATAACTTACTGTCTGATGATGTAGATCGCACCTGTTCTTACTGATACCGAAGGAAGTAGGAATCATACCTGGAAGCGTATCATTCTACTACCAACCCACTCGCGTCTAATATAACATGGCATAGTATACATAACATAACACAGCACACACAAACCTTACCCGGCCCCCATAAGCCGGGAGGTACAATCAACACAGAATCTATGCCCCTACCCCGGTCATCCCATCTCCTATAGTGGCTGTAAGCATCCTGCCGGTCCCTGGGTATGCACTTGGGCTCGCTGAGCCCCTGACTATAACTGTACCTGAGTCCGAAGGACTCTAAATCAACACCCCGGGCGTACCCGCTCGACGGGGGTGTATAAGGGCCGACCAAGGCATAATATGGGGAAACTGGCATCCCATCTTCGTCCCCTGGCGGGACGGCATATCACTCCATAGAGTGACGTATCCTCGTCCTCTGGCGGACGAGTCGATACAGCTATTAACCCTGGGCGGTCAGGGATGCTAGGTAATCCAACCCCAATCAATACAATGGTCTCGACTAATCATGCTGTCTGTGTATCTCATAAGCCAAAACTAATAGGCGTAAGGTATTATATAAATCATGTACTGGGCTAAAAATAGCAATCTGTAGATGTCTCATACATGCTATGACAGGTAAGTATAAATATGAATATAGTTCCCTGTCTAACTGTACTGGGGCAAAGGCTATACAAGCGGGTGTTTCTGCTGAAAGCTATGCTGTTCATTAGGTTTCTGTATTAACATGATTTCCTATTTCTAACATGCTCTCTAAACCATATACAATTACTATTCTATATTTGGAATGCTTTACTGATGCTGTACTATCTTGCGAGGTTTCAGCTAAACACAACAATATCTTGGCAGGGCACATTATATCACATACTGAATATACGGCCAATCTTAATCATTTATATTCGAATCTATATCATACGGATAGGTATCGTACATGTCACGGCCCAAAACTGCTCATATTGCACCAATGTTCAAAATAATACAATAATCAATTTCTGAACCTTCTACTGGTCTGTAAATTACTATACTGCTTCAATGTCACTCAACTTGCCGAGGAAACTTAACTTTACATACCTTATCTTTGAATATTCATCCGTCGGACGAGGCTCGGCCGGTACTTCTACTGCTTTCTCCCAACTGCATTCATAAATACGTCAATCAATACTAACTACAACGTTATTTCAAAAGGCAACGTCACTTTCGATATAGTTTATAGCCTAAACTTAGGCTTATCGAAAGACGGTCGGAACTCGCTATTTTTCAGCGGCCCAGAAGGGAGAAATATTTACTTCTCAGCTAGGAACACATAGACATAAATTTGGAGCAATTCTACTTACTTTAGTTCGGCGGCTCGCCGATTCGTCGGCCGTATTTCGTGAAACTAACTCCGTAGAAATGCTCTCTACTGCTAAATACTAGGATATCTAGGATTAATTTGGGTTTGGGCAGCGTTTGGCAGCGTAATCGGATGAAAATATTTAACCTCCTTTCGTTTTCCCTCTGTTCAGTACGCTTCTGGAAATTATTAACTGATAACAATGAGTTTAACCCGAAGTGAGGGCTTTATATACTTGGGTTGGGACAATGGCAACGTGGCACGGAGCCATCGCGGAGGCCTCCCCTCCGTGACACGCTGCCATCGCGGAGGGGCTCTGCCTCGGCTCCTCCTGCGATGGTTCGACAGGTTTCTCGTCCGATCTTTTCCCGGGCCTTTCCCTAGCACGTATGGCTTTCAAACATGCTTAACCAACGTGCGAGTAGGTCGTCTAAGTGCCGGGAATTCTACGGGGTATAACATTCTTGTTCGAACTTTAATTATAATTTTGTTTCCAGAATGTTGGGGTTAGTTGGGGTCATGTCTCTTCAACCCGTCTATTATGATTAGAGGCTTTCAGACCTATGTATAGTATTTAGTCGTTTATGATTGGATCTTGTATTGCTGTTTCTTACACCTCTTGTTAAAATTTTCAGCTAATGCATGATTATTAAGTTAAGTTTTCTGCCTCTTATGAACGAATTAGTTATATGCTCACGCCATGGGTTGACTTGGAGTCTTTCGGGGCTCCTTATCTCGTGTCTACGGTCCGGATATATTCTTGGGCCGTGACAAGTATGAATGACGATTGTTCGTGAATTGACTTTATTACTTCATTTAGGAGTGAAATCTCCCAGATTATAATGTTTTCATATGAATTGAATGGGTTCAAGTATGATAAGGTTTTGGGCAAGGCCCTATATTGATAATGATGAAGTGATATTCCTAAAGTAGACTTACCACATGATTTTAGATAAAAGATCCCACTATTCTTTTGAGCTTGTGGTATGTGACATAGTAAAGCTTTTCATATGCATGAATTTCGTAATTGAGATGTATGTTGTCATCAAGCTTCATTTCACATGATGTTGAGTCTAAGAATGATTCCGTTCTAAGCTTTGTCGAACAACATTGTTGAGCTTCATATTTATATGATATCAAGTGTATGCATGATTTCATAATGAGCTTTGTCAATAGACAATACGATGTGATTTTATGCATGATTCCATGTTGAGCTTCGCCATTAGACGATGTTGAGCTTCGTATTTATACGATGTAGAGCATTGAATGTTTTGGGAGAAGAGTAGCACCGAGCGGGCTAAGGGTCGACTACCCTATGCCCAGAACTACGCGCGCCAACGTAGGTTGATACTATTATATTATTGGGACCTCCCTTGTGAGTTATCCCCGACCCGATTGGCCCTTCAACTTGATATCGATATCATGGTAGCGTCCCTAGCCTTAGCAAGGTTTTGGACGCTCTGTCCACTTGAGTGTAATAGTCGGGACTACGTAAGCTCTATCATGGTATGTCAGTTAAGTGACGAGTCTCCCACTGTCTATATCATTCGAATTTGCATATCCATTACCCATGATGATTATCTTATGCATGTATGTTTAAAAAGCAAGGTTTGACTCATTTTTCAGCTTCTGATATGAATGTTATGATTTAGCTTTGAGTCATTAGATTCAGTCATGATGTTCTAAAGCCATGTATCACCACGTATAAAATAAGAATGATTTCATAATGAATGCTTGTGATCTTCTTCTTATCCTTAAAGGCTATCATATTTGTATGACTTGTTTTAAAAGGTTTATATTGCTTTAGCGATTTTACTTACCTTGCATACTCGGTACATTTCACGTACTGACCACATACTTTCTATGCTGCATCGTTTCATGATGCAGGATTCGGTTCTCAGGTTCACCCTCGTTCATAGCCGCTTATCGGAGTTAGCATTTGCTTGTTTAGTGAGTCCTCATCCTCCGTGGACTAAACTTTTAATTATTTTGAGCGTATTTTCAGTTTCAGTATTTTTGAGCTAGTTGGGAATGTTGTCCCATCATCTCGTCCATGTTAGAGGTTTATCAGACTTAGACATGTATTCAGCTTCAGACGTTCATTCTGTTGTTATGTTAAGTTAGACTTCCGCTAAGTTATAATTATGTTTCCTTTATGTTTATTGAATGAGTTAGTGAATGCTTCTGCCAAAGGTTGACTTGGGGTCTCTCGGGGTCCCTTGTCCCGTGTCTACGATCTGGGTCTCCTCTCAGATCGTGACAGGGGCCTATGTATGTTCTGTTTTGTGCATTGGCCGTGTGGGGCCTAGTTTAGCTATCAGTTAGCAGCCTTGTTGGCTATAGTTTATATACGACTACCTGTTTTCCTCTTGTTGTGACTTGGACAGCATGGTGGTTTTGTCGGCTTCCATAGGATCCTTTTATTATTGTGACTACTGGGTTAGCTGTTTCTTTACAGGTTGTCTGTGTGGCCTTGTCGGCCCGAGGCTGTGTTTAAGCCGAGATATAATTGTTTATTTCTTGATTCTGTGTTATTGATAGGACCTGAGGTGCATATGCCCAGCCAAGTCAGCCCAGGTTCTAGTGTGGCACTAGGTGCCAGTTACACCTCCCAAGGTGGGGCATGACATTTGTGCACCGGGCTGCCCTTTTCTCAAATTGTATTTTCAAAAGTTCTAAACATAAGATTGATTTGCATTATAAGTATAATTTTATCCAATGTGTAATTATTTATTAAAAGAAAAAATCTTAATTGTTTTAAAATTTCAGAATATTAATATTTCCTATATATTTCAAATAAGAAAGGATTTAATTCATAAAATTTAGTTAATTTAATTTAGAAAAATAATTAAATAATTATTTTGTCCAGTGTGAACTCTATTTTTAAAAGGTTAAAAAGGTGAATGATATTTTTCTATGAGACTTCGTACTTTAAATATTTATCAAAACTTAATTTTAAACTTTTTATTTATCCTTTAGGAGAAGATTTCAGCTTATTTTTTTCTTTCTATTAATCTATGTGTCTAGTCAAACATCTTCACATAAATTAAAACGGAAGAAATAATGTAGATTTAACTAAAGAGAGTGAATAACAAGAGCACTCGATTAATTGAAACAACTTAAAGTATGTTGTGTTTCTATTTTTTTTTTATTATACATTTTTTTAAAAAAAAAAGAAGAAAAAGGAGGAATTTAATGTACTAATGCATAATAAAATTATACTTTTTAAATTTATTTTCTCGCATCATGAGTTGAAAAATATGATGGATAATATTTTAATTTAATATATAAATAATTGATATAAGTTAACCGAATTGTAATTGATTTTAGAGTCTTAAATGTTAGAACTTTTAATATAGTTCAAATAAGGAAAAACTTTAAGAAGCAAAATTTTAATCAATTCTAAAATACTAAATATTAGAAGTTATTACCTTTTACTAATAAGTAAAGTTTTAAAACTTTAACTTTAATTAATTTCAAACTTCTAGATATTAAGATAATAATTAAATAATAATTATTGAAGAAAAGTAGTAAATAACAATTTTGTCTAATGTATAATCTTTTAATAAAGGACAAAAAGTTGAATCAATATTTTTAAAGGTCTTCACATTTTTAATATAGTATAGTATAAATAAATAGATATATAAATATAAATATAATTTTTTTTTTAAAATCATCATTTTTACACACTATAATCATTATTTTTGCACAAAATAATCATTATTTTTGCACAAAATAATCATTATTTTTGCACAAAATAATCATTATTTTTATAGGTAAAATATAGGAAAATATGGTTCTTATATTCCAAGTGCAAAAAGGGGAGGAGATTCATTTCCTCCGCCATCTTCCGAAAGGGTGATATCTGTCAAAGCTTGAAATCCTTTTTTGGTAATTTACCAAATGATAGTCATAAAGAATTGCATAACCCAACCTGCAATTTTGTAAGTATCCAATATACGATAGACCAAGAGTAAAAGGCAGAAGAAGCATTGACCAACTCTATTCCTCTTCAGCGACTGCTACAGCCTACACCTACTCCTACACATTCCTCTGTTGAATTTCATAATTCATAAAGAAAAACAAAAAACCATTTGTGTCAACTTTCCTCTCTGTCTCTCGTCTTCCATTGCTATCCTCACTTTTCAGAGGAATTGTAACTACCCAGCAAAAAAACCTTTTCCTGAATCTTTTCTCCATCACAAGCTGACCCTTTGCTTCCATTTTCGTCGCACTCCTGCATTGACCTTACTTATTTGGGATAAAGGCTTACAGTCATTTTTTTGGGTTCTTTGATTTGTGGGTTCGACTTTCGAAGCTGAGTGCCATTGGGTGGAGGAGTTGTTTTAGCTGAATAGTTTCAATGAGGGACCTTGGTTTTTATTCGTAGAAAGGTGTGGATGACCGGGAATCATGGATCAGTCGGTGTTGGCGATCTGGGTATTTCTCTGCTTAATTGCGCTGCTTTTGAACTTGTCACCGGTCGCTGGTAACGCTGAAGGTTTGTTTCTTTTTGGGTTTTCCTTTTCATGACTGGTAAAAATGTATGGAGTTAAGAAGATGTTAACTTTCCTCAAATTTTGTTTTGGTTTAGCTTAATCAAGTTGACTCTTTAATTGGGTGGTTATGGGATCCCATTTACATAAAAACTTGAACTGCAGTTTGTTGATCAAGTCTGAGATTATTATTATATGAAGGATTAAGTTACTTAGCAGGTTGCCACCAGCTTTTCCAGGTTTCTCATTGAGGCTTATTATAATTTGTTGGCTTAATACATCCATACCCCTTTCACTAATAAATTTCATTTAGACACTCCAATAACTTATGAATACATAATAACATATTTCTATTAGACATTCTCAGTTCAAATTTTGGAAAAACATTTATGCATATTTTCAAGCGTTTATTAGGTAGTTAAGTTAACCACGTAAACTATGTTATCTCTTTTAATTAAGCACGTCAGCCTCAATTAGAACATGACTGAGGTTTTACGTATGGAGTACGGCCAGACTTTCATGTAGTTCCGTGTAATCAAGGTATAAACGAAAAAGAAAACCGGACCTTTTCTTTTCCACACTTTTTTACATTTCAGTTCAGATACGTTGCTTGACTTGCACCTTTGCACGCTCGACCGCTCCCCATCCCCACCATGCGTATATTTTAAGTGGTTAACTTATCTACGTAATGGATACTTGAGAATATGCACAAAACATTTTCCAAAATTTGAATTCTAAGTGTTCAGTTGGAAGACTTTATCATGTGTTCAGGTGCTAGATTGGAATAAGCCGTAGTTCGAGTGTCTAAATGAAAGTTACCGACAAGTTTAAGGGGCTATCGATTTATGAAGACTAAATTGTTTACCTATAGTTGATTTTTAGTACTTGGTGTAAAAATTTTGTGTGGTCACTGTGTAGAAATTGGCAATTATGAGTTAAATTGTAACTAATATTGCGAAATTGTTCGTTTGAATGTGTGATGAGCTGATCACTGATATATCATCTTTTATGTAAGACAGGTGATGCCTTGAATGCTCTGAAGACAAATTTGGCTGATCCTAATAGTGTTCTACAGAGTTGGGATGCAACCCTTGTTAATCCTTGTACTTGGTTCCACGTGACATGCAACAATGAAAATAGTGTGACTAGAGTGTAAGCTACGCAAAATCCTTCTTTTTTGTCCTTTCATATTGTGGTTTCATTTGTGAATTTTGGCGGCATCTTTTACAAAGTGATCTAGGAAATGCAAATCTATCAGGTCAACTGGTACCACAGCTTGGCCAACTCCAGAAATTGCAATCCTTGTAAGTTAATTGGATCAATATGTCTCAAGGATGTTAAAGTCTGTTCTTCGACTTGCTCAGACCATGCCTTTCTTGAGATTCAGTTAGTTTTCTTTCTAATTGTGTTAATCAATATGCATAACATAAATGTAAAATGAGCTTGTATATTTTGTTTCTGCAGAAGGAAGTATCTAGTGTTTTGAGTGCCCTAGGATGGTTTTGTATTACAAAATTTATTATTGTCCAAGACAACTAAGTCTTAGAACAACCCCCAATGGGTGGCCTAGCAGTCGAAGTGTTGGAGTAAAGTAACAACCTTGGACACAAGGTTTGAATCCTTGCAGAGGCAACACTAAGTGAATTCTTCCGATCCGCCTAAGAAGATAGCAGATTAGCAGGTATTTGGTAGATCAGTCGAGGCACACACTGGTGGGCCCTAATAATATCTCTATTAGAAAAAGTGAATCTTTGTTCATTGTTGGTTTGAGGAAGTAATAAGTCTATTGGAAGATAATATAGGAGTTATGTATCAATAAGTTTTTAATATCCCCAAACAATTGTTAAAAAATGTTAATTTGTGTAGGTGATTGGTTTTGGGGAAATAATGTTTATTCAAAAATAATAAGCTTTCATTTAAAGGTCGTTGAGTTATGAAAAGCAGTAAGAGTCGTTAGAATCTCGTGAGTATTCCTAGAATATGTTAATATAATATATAGGTTGAATTACTCCCTGTAATTATATAGTGTAATTATGTTTGATTCTCTTTCCTTTGTTAGGGCATGTAACATAGTTATTTAAACCCAATTGCCTGAGCGAATAATCAAGTTGTGTCATCTCTTCTTTCTCATTCTCACATGATATTAGAGCTTTCATGTGAAAATTTATCGCCGTACAACATAACAGCAATGAATCCAAGAAGAAGAAATCAGTCTCCATTTACAACTTCTTTCAGTTATCACTGTCTGCGTGAACATTCTTTTCTGTCGGTGTTGTGCAAGAAAACCAACACCACCACAAGGTAGATCAACCTCTGGTGAGCAAAACCTTGAAAGAAGCTCCGACAGAAGACCCATCATCCATAAGGTCTCTGATGATGTTTCAGACACGTGCTGGCATTTCTTTTAGCCACTTTCCAATGAATTTCTTTCTTATGTGGGACTTGCCTTCTCAAGCTGAGCCTACCCATCCAGAGTCAACCATATTCCAATGATTTTTTTCATTTTCCGACGAAGGTTTTACGTCTGTCCTTTCAAATTTAGTGTCAAAGCCAGATTTTACTCAAGTTTTTGACATCGCTAGCACTTTGTTAATATCTACATCTATCACATATTTGAGATTTGGTTGAATTTTGCCGTGATCCATCATCAGTGTCTCTCGGATAAGATATTTTGGTGCTAAAATTATGATTACAGCAAGCCAAACCACTCCATCACCACAGAACCCTTGGTCGGTAATCTGAACTACTTATCTTTCTTTTCTTCTGTTCAATTATGGTGCAAAGTACAAGGTATTCATGATTACTTAATTAAACAAGCAAAGTATAAAAGGATAGGGGAGAATGAGAAAAGGTTGATGCTTAACTGTGTAGCTTATTACAACAACAACAGCAGCATACCTAGTGTGATCCCACAAGTGGGTTTCGGGAGGACAGATTGTATGCGGACATTACCCTTACCTTATATGATAGAGAGAGTGTTTTCAATAGACCCTTGGCTCAAGAAAAACATTTCAAAACAGGTTTGAAAGATACAAGGCCAAAGAAGCTCTGATGAAAATACTAAGAAAAGAGAATTATTGACAGCAAAATAGTAAGATAACCAATGCAAAAGAACAAGAGTGGTGATAAAATTGAAGAATAAGATAGTAATAAAAGAATAAGCGTAATACTAAAAAGGAAAAGAGGAGCAAATAAGGTACTCGAAGCTAGAATCATGCTCTCCCATAAGAAAAAGAGAAATTGCTCAATTCCCTACTAACCATCTACGCTAATCTTCAACCTTCATGCTCTCCTATCTAGGTCATGTCCTTTGGAGAGCTGAATATGTACTATGCCCTATCTAATCACCTCCCCCCAATTTTTTAACTTGGTCTACCTCTACCTCTCCTTAGGCCTATCATTCTCAACCTTTCACACCTCCTTACTAGAGCATCTGTGCTCTTCTTTACATGCCCAAACCGTCCAACCTCATTTCCCTATTCTTGTCCACCATAGAGGCCACTCTCACCTTGCCCGGTGCATCTTCATTTCTAAGCTTATCTCTCCTAATATAGTTGCACATCCATCTAAGCTGTCACGTCCTAAATTACCCCCTAGACGTGATTGACACCCAGCACATACCCTTGCCAGGTGAACCAAAATTTTCATATCTCAATCATTAAGTCAACATTTAATTAATCAAATAAGTACTCAAATAATATGATAACGGAATACGCTCACTTAGTATCTCAAATACTAATTTACAACTATTGCCCAAATCCCACACTAGACCATGGAGCATCTAAGTGAACTACAAAACACTCGATTGTGTGCAAACCCAACAAGAAACATTAGATAAACAAATGATGAGGACTCTGTTGGAAACCTCCACGAACAATGCAATTGCTCACCTTAACAACTAGATCAACTCCAGCACAATCGTCAGCTACTAACTCCGTCCTTACCAATAGTATCTACATGGACATGCAGGTAAGGAGTGAGTTCTACGTAAATATAACGCAATAAGATCCTCGATCCGCCACTTTAAATACCCCTGGAACAAGTGTCAGAAAATATAAACACACCACAAGCACAGAAATATTATGCACGAGAATTATATCATAATATAATTTTCAACAAGGTTCACACGATTATTTATTAAGAATACTATATAGCTCAACACAATTTATGCTGAGGGCTTGTCATGAATGACACTGAAAGCAATTAATCAACACCACGAGTCCATGACAACATACACAATGCTCAGTATTGTCAAGAAGCATACACAATGCCCAATACTGTCAAGAAGCATACATAATGCCCAATACTGTCAAGAAGCATACACAATGCTCAGTATTGTCAAGAAGTTTACACAATGCCAAATACTGTCAAGAAGCATCCACAATGCCCAGTGATATCAAAAAACATATACATGCCCCAACCTCATGGCTCACAGTCGTATCACTCCACAAAATAAAATTATACCGAGAGTTTTAGTATCCTTGCACAAAAAGTATATGCGTTTAGCCTTGAAGACCACCGATTCTGCCAAGCACACACTCGTCCCAACACATGGACCAGACAGGTAAAACATATATATTTTTTAAAAGGGATTTGAAAAGCAAGCATTCAAAGTTTAAGGTCTCACTTACCTCAAATTCACAACTTACCACTCTTTTCAATAAATCACAACTTCATTGTTGGATCTCCGAATCACCTCAAACTACACAAAAATGAGTTTAGAATGGTCAAAAACCCTTCGAAACATGTTTTTCTAAAATTTTAACACAAGTCAAACTCACGGTCAAAAAGCTTACCTAAAAAGTCAACTCTGGTCAACGGGGCAGAATCCCCAAACCATGACCACCAACAGATTCTCCTCGATGAGAGGATTCCAGAACACTATTCAAAATCGAATTTTGGTAACATTTGCACTTTCAAATCAATGATTTAGGTTGAATAATCCTAGGGCTAAACTTTCTCAATTCCTCATAATTTCATCACAAAAATTCCTCATAATTTCATCATAAAAATTTATCATAATTTCATCATAAAAATTTACTCATAATCGCATAATAAACTTAAATAAAACGTTAGAACATTACCTTGATACTTTGGATCGAAAATCTTTATTTTTCTCTCCTTTTTTTCTTCTCTTTTTCTCCTTTTCTTTTCTGTTCTCTTGTCATCATCTGCGTTTCTTTTTTTTTCCCCTGGCTGCTTTGCTGTTTTTCTCAATGGCCCTTTTTCTTTTAATAAGGCTTTGCCCCTTTTTTTATGAAATTACTAAATAACCCTTTAAAAATATGGGCTATTACATTCTCCCTTACTTAAAATAACGTTCGTCCTCGAATGTGGCCAAAACTTCTATCAAAGTGTTAGGATATGGACATTCACTATGCATGTCACGTTCGTACTCTCAAGTAGTCTTTCATAGTAGATAGTTCTATTATAATATTTCGGGCTTATACAATACTTCTTTGACCTTAACTAACAAGTACAATTCTCATTTACTGACGTTATCTCAATCTAAATAACACGAGTCAGGTAATAAATATACTCTCAGACGATTTCACATAATATAATATGTATTGCTAATAGCATAACAAGTCTATTAGTTATGACAACAACCTGTTGTACAAAAGCTTATTGGCGATATGCTTGGATCCCAACTTATTCTTCTTTCAGTATCTCACATAATACCACTAATGGTAAAAGAAACTTCTATAAATATGTGATCACCAACTATAAGTTTAGGTCATGAATTTTCCTTGTCTGCAACGAGTCTTTACTTGCTCCGAGTAGTATTAAAGTGATTTTTGTTCCAAATTGACCTTATTCAAGACCAATTACACTAACATTTTTTAAAAATATATATGCTCTGTCTTCTTGATCCAAGCTACTCAATTAATGGACGATATTGATCTCCACACAAAATCTCAAGCGACGAGATTTATGCACCACAACTCCACTTAAGCAACTTTTCTTGACCTCAATTACTGCACTTGTCTATTAACAATAGATATTGAACCCTCCTTGTAAGTCAAAATTTTCATTATGTCCCATTTTCTCGGATTAAATTATACGAGTACCACCATGAACGTATAGTCTAATCATAGACGCGCAAAACGTAGAATGTGCAATCGAAAATCCTTGAATACCAAGCAAGTCTATATTCCATTACTTTGATTCGATGCAATTCTCTTACGGACCAACATATTTTTAAGCTTAATTTACTTTTCTTACTGAATCTCATAACTTCCTTTATGGGGTCAAAAGTCTTTAATTTTTTTTTATCGCCTTTCATAATCTCCATACAACTAACTCTCTTATCTTCATAGGACTTTGTTTGCTTTAAGCAGTCCAAAGTCGTTTAGTAGCAATGCAACTCTTCTTTTTTTTTTCTTCAATGTTTGTTGGACCAACTTTGAATGCAATGGTTGTGACTAACCAAATTCAAATCATCAATAGCAAACGACACCAACATCCTTGTAAAGACTCACACAACAAGATTTCTATATCGAATTAGTAACTATTATGAGGTACAACCTCGATCAAAAGCAACTAATCATTAATATCCTTTTGGCTAGTGTTGAGAGGGGATACCAATACTTATTTATGCTTTTATAATGCAAGAACACACTCCAACACCACGAATCTCACCTTATATACCGTAGTAATAGAACACACGCAAATATTCCTACATAATGCTCTCACGTAAGGGATCGCTGGAACACAGACTTATTCCTCTATATTTCGATCACATGTATGGTAGTGTTGGAACACCTCCATACAATCCTACAAACTATTCTCGCATACGGTAGTGCTGGAATCCATCCATACATCCTTATGTAACACTCTCTAGTACAACATCACTAGAACACATCCATACACCCCAACATAAACATTCCACGTACTCTTACACTTGTTACATATGACAATATGAGCATCTTGTACCATTGCACCATCTCTCAAAACATACTGCTACATAGGCTAGTATGATGTATAAGCAATTCAACTTGAATCAAGTGCTCAATATTTATAAGCCTATTAAGATCACCTAAGCTATGATCACAATTGTCTAAATAATCGTGTACGTCAACTACAATGTCTACAGTGATTTATTTATTTATTTACTTCCTCTTGAAGACAACATAATTACGATAATTTCTCAATTGTCCAGCACTCGTACTTAATTTATAAATAGTTCAAACATAGAAGAACAACATTTGTAATACCTCGTATCACCATTTGCCAACGTTAGCTCACTTTCTTCGATCTCAATGCATATTTATAAACTTTTCAATGCCTGAATATCCATAACCATAGATCACTTTTCAACAGTGAACCGGGCAACTACCCATAGTCTTTCTACTCAAGGCATCCGCCACCACATTCGCCTTCCCAGGGTGATACAAAATGGTAAGGATCATAATCTTTAAGTAACTGTAACCACCGTCATCGTCTCCGATTTGGATTTTTTTGCTTGAATATGTATTGTAGACTCTTATGATCCGTATAAATTTCACATGGCTCACCATAAAGATAGTGACGCCAGATCTTCAGTGCAAATACAACTACGACCTATTTCAGGTCGTGAGTCGGATAATTCTTCTCATGAATCTTTAGTTGTCGAGACATATATGCCACCACTTTGCCATTCTGCATTAAGACACAACCCAATATGACTCGAGATGCATCACAATAAATGGTGAAACCACCCTCCGCTGTAGGTAACGTCAAAATCGGAGTTGTAGTCAATACGGTCTTTAATTTCTGAAAACCTTCTTCACATCCATCAGACCATTAGAATACTACACCTTTCTGAGTTAAACATGTCAATGGAGCGGCTATCTTTGAGAATCCCTCCATAAACCTTCTGTAATATCCAACTAGTCCTAAGAAGCAACGTATGTTTGTAGGAGTACTAGGTCTAGGCCAATCTCGAACTGCTTCAATCTTCCTTGGATCAACTTGGATTCCATCCCATGACACTACGTTTCCCAAAAAGGAAACTTTGCCCAACCAGAAGTCACATTTCGAGAACTTGGCATAAAGCTTTTATTCTCTGAGTGTTTGTAGAACAACTCTCAGGTGTTGTTCATGTTCTGACTCACTCCGAGAGTAGACCAGAATGTCATCAATGAACACAATCACAAAATGGTATAAGTATGGCTTGAACACCCTATTCATGAGGTCCATAAATGCTGCAGGTGCATTAGTCAACTCGAAAGACATCACCAAAAATTCAAAGTGCCCACATCTGGTCTGAAAAGCTGTATAGAGATATCCTCGGTCTTGATTCTCAACTAGTGGTAACCTGATCTCAAGTGAATCTTGGAAAAGTGAGTAGCACCTTGTAGCTGATCGAATAAAATCATCAATACGAGGCAACGGATATTTATTCTTGATTGTAGTCTTATTCAGCTGTCGGTTGTCAATGCACATCCTCATTGGTTCTTTTTCACAAATAACACAGGTGCACCCCAAGGCGATACACTAGGCCTGATGAACCCCTTATCAAGTAGCTCTTGGAGTTGAACCTTTAATTCTCTCAACTCAGCTGGAGCCATACGATATGGAGGAATAGAGATAGGTTGAGTTCCTGGATCTAAATCAATGCTGAACTCAATTTATCTCACCAGAGGTAGCCCAGGCAAATCTTCTGGGAACACATTAGCAAATTCTCTAACAACAGGAACATTGTTGATAGTAACATTCGACGTGTCTTTACATAAGATATTACCTTTCCTTGTGTCACAGGAGTCATGCCTTTCCACACTAAAGGTGGTTCTCCAGGAAAATCAAAATGTATAAGCTTAGCATAGCAATCAACTAAAGCATAATATGATGACAACCAATCCATACCCATAATCACATCAAAGTCAGACATCGGTAACTCTAGTAGATCAACTATGGTGTCCCTGTCCCGAACAGATATTACACAGTCTCTATAAACTCTATCCACTGCCAAAGTCTCTCCCACCGGAGTCATAACCATATATGGAACAATAAGAGACTCAACGGTCTGTTCTAAGAACATAGCAAAAGATGGAGATACATACGAATATGTAGAACCAGGATCAATAAGAGCATATGCCCCATGAGAGTTGACAATGATAATACCTGTGACTACTGCATTAAATGCCTCGATATATGGTCTGGCCATAGCAAAGAATCTCGTCGGTCCACCCGCTCCCTGCACAACCTGTGCACCCTGTCGACCCTGTCCATGAGCACCCTGCTGAGCGGCCCTAGCTGGCTGAGCCTGAGTATGTGTACCTGTAGCAGTTCCCTGCAACTACGTCGTAGCCTAACTAGTATCAAAATTCCCCTTAGGACAATATTTAGCAATATGCCCCAGTCCACCACAAGTAAAACAAGCCCTGTCTGGTCCAAAGCATCGACCATTATGAAATCTACCACAATTAGAACATCTCGGGTGTTGTCCGGACTGAAAGGAACTGTTTCCCTTCCTCTGCATCTGCTGCCGACCCTGTGTAGCTAGATAACCACTCCGGGAAGACTGCACCACCGACTCTGACTGAGTAGGTTGGGATTGCCCTTGATGGAAACCACTCTTGCCCCCAGATGGAGCACCACTAAACCCTCTTGTGTTACGCGCCTTTTTGCTTTCTCGTTCAGCTCTTTCCATTTCTAAATAGGACTCAAAACGGAGAGCAGTGTCAACCACATCTGAATAGGTACCACCTTGCATATCTCGTATCACAGGACCATGATAACGATGTTCAAGTCCATCCACGAAACGCCTCACCTTCTCCCTCGGGTCTTCAACTATAAATGGAACATATCTGGATAAATCAGTGAACTTAGCCTCGTACTCTGTAATTTCATAGAGCCCTGACGCTGGTTATTGAACTGACGCCTCATGCCGTCTTGTTTGCTCAATGGAATGAACGTGTCCTTAAACATCATGGAAAACTCTAACCAAGTGATAGGTGGTAACCCGACTTATCTACCTCTCTGAACTGAAGTCCACCATGCCTCTGCAGATCCTGAGAATAGGAAAGTAGTAAATTCCACACCATGACTCTCCTTCAATCCCAATGTAGTCAGTATCTTTTCACAACGATCAATGAACTTTTGAGGCTCAATAGAAGTTGGTGCCGCATCAAACTCTGGTGGCTTAAGATTCATGAAATTCTTAAGATCTTTCGATTGCCCAGTAGTGGTAACCAAATGAACAACCGTTTGAGGGGTCAACGTAGGTGTCTGTGTAGCTGTCACATTCAACTGTACTTGTGTTTGAGTTTGTGAAGTAGTCTGAGGAACTGGAAGTCCACCGTTATTAGCCACCAATGCCTCCAACACATTCAACAGTCTGATCACTGCGTCTGCAGGCAAAGCAACAGTTGGCACTATCGATGGAGTATCCTGAACAACTTGTTCCTGCACTCTCTCTCGAGCAACAAATCGGTGCTGACCCCCATTCACAACTTCAGGCTGAGGATCTGCCTGTGTCCTAGTCTGAGCCCTTGTCTGATGGGCCCCATCTTGACTACCTCCGCAGGTAGTACTACGCCCCGCACTACGTCCAACAGGTGCCTTTGATCGACTAGCAGATAAAGATGCACGTTTCTTAGCCATCTGCAATAAATATTTCAAGATTAGACTTGAGTCAATTCACCGCATGAATAAAGAATGAAAGAAGGGAAAACATCCTAAATGTTCTGTAGCCTTGAGGTCATAAGTATGGGCGCCTACATACCCATGAACAAGACTCTACTAAAAACTGCTCCATGACCCGAGACTTAAAGCCTAAGCTCTGATACCAATTTTGTCACGTCCTAAAATACCCCCTAGACATGACTAAGCACCCGCTAACATCACCCACAAGGGCAAACCTATTTATCCATTTCACATGCAAATTTATATCAGCACTGAGAGCAAATATGTGCAAGTCTAAACACATTAGTCATTCTTAAATAGAAATAGGGAATTCAACAGAATCCAAAATCAACCTATCAATCTCAACAATACTCGAATATTAAGTTTCTAGCCCAAATCCCACAATGAGACCATGGAGCATCTAATAGAGTTACATGAGTTTAACTGTCGGGCATGCAAACCCCAAGAAAGAAAAATATATGCTATAAAATAGATGACGCTAAAATGACGGCCTCCACAAATCGATGTGAAGACTCACCTCAACAATAGAATATACGGCGTACGAACTCGTTAGCCACTCTCACGCTCTG
Organism: Datura wrightii; assembly: GCA_035772735.1. Lineage (NCBI taxonomy): Eukaryota > Viridiplantae > Streptophyta > Magnoliopsida > Solanales > Solanaceae > Datura > Datura wrightii. Next base: position 14,085,352 of record JASDFA010000002.1, read on the forward strand.
CAACGGTATCTGTATAGACATGAAAGTAAGGAGTGAGCTATATATAAATATGACTCAGTAAGATCCTTGACTTGCCACCTTAAATACCCCTGGAACAAGTGTTAGAAAATAAATACAAACTTACCACAAGCACATGAATACTTTTGCACAGACATTAAATCATATTATGATACCCATTGATTTTTCAAATAATTGTTTATCAAAAATTTCATATATCTTAACACAATTTGCTCAGGGAATATATCATAAATAGCATTTACAATAATTAATCAATACCACGAGTCCACAACAACATACACAATTCTCGCTACTGTCAAAATAGCATACACAATGCTCAGTACCGTCAAGAAGTATACACAATACCAGTGATATCCAGAAGCATACACAATGCCCCAACCTCATGGCTCACAAATGTATCACTCAACAAAATAGTTCTTATAATAAAGAGAGTTTATAACGCTTAAACACAAGATATATGCAGCTACCCTTGAAGACCACTGATTCTGTCAAGAACACGCTCGTTCCAGCACATGGACCAGGAAGATAAAACACATTTTAAAATCAGATTTGAAAAGCAAGCATTCAAAGCTTAAAGTCTCACTTACTTCGAATTCACAATTCAAGCACATTTTTCAATAACTCAGAACTATGCTCTCGAGTCTCTGGATCACCTCAAACTACACAAAAATGGGTTTAGAATGGTCAAAAATACTTCGGTAGACGTTTTCTTAATTTTTTTAAGGAAAGTCAAATTTACGGTCAAAGGTTTGACCGAAAAGTCAACTCTGGTCAACAGGGTAGAATTCCCGAACTATGACCACCAACAGATTCTCCTCGAAGAGAGGATTCCAAAACATTAATCAAAATCGAATTTTGATAACATTTGGTCTTTCAAATTGATGACTTGGGTTGAAGAACCCTATGGCTAAACTTTCTCAATTATTCAAAATTTTCCCCATGTTTCTACCCTGAAAACTTTCTTATAACTGCGTAATAAACTCAAGCAAAAGATTAGGATCATTACCTTGATGATTTGGGATGAAAATCCCTATTTTTCTCTTCTCTTTTCTTCTCTTTTTCTTCCTTCCTTCTCTTTTCTTCTACTGCGTTTTCTTTTCTTCTCTTCTTTTATTTTCCATGTTCTGCTTCTGGTTTCCAACCAGACCAACCCTTTTATTTCTTTTTTTTTTCCAATTTCTTTCCACTTATTCCTTCCTTTTTTTTTGTGACCCTTAGTCCCTTTATTTATTTTTCGGCTTAATTACAAAATAACCCTTTAATGAAAATTTTAGGTTATTACAAACAAAATGTCAATGTTGTCTACGATTTTGCTTGTGTTTTATGGACCAATTTCACTAGTGGTGCTATCCTTGACATCTTACTGAATATTAGAGATCACAGTTCATTATTAAGATGTATTTCATGATCACATCTGAAAGTCATCAAAGAATTAAATGTCTTAAAAAAAGAGACAACATTTTTATTAATGTATGAAACTGGAGAAGTAATGCCTTATGATTTGGCCTTTTATGATTTAGAGTTATATTGACACGAAAAGATCAGTTTTCTTTTTATAACTTATTCAAGCTAAAATAGGGACCTGTTTCCAGTTTGCTGAATAGGTTGAATTTATTCTCATGGGATAATTTACATTTTTCTAGAGAGGCCTGAATCAGAGCCCCCACTTGACTGGACAAAAAGGAAGCGTATTGCACTTGGAGCTGCAAGAGGCCTTGCTTACTTGCATGATCATTGTGATCCTAAAATTATTCATCGTGATGTCAAATCCGCAAATATCTTGTTGGATGAGGAGTTTGAAGCAGTTGTTGGGGATTTTGGGTTAGCTAAACTCATGGACTACAAGGATACTCATGTTACCACTGCTGTACGTGGTACAATTGGGCATATTGCCCCTGAATATTTATCAACTGGTAAATCTTCTGAAAAAACCGATGTGTTTGGCTATGGTGTTATGCTTCTAGAACTCATAACTGGGCAGAGGGCTTTTGATCTTGCTCGACTTGCGAATGATGATGATGTAATGTTGCTAGATTGGGTAAGCATTTATACTGTCCTGTATGCTTTAGTTGTTTTGCTTCTGCTATCAATCAACAATTTGAATTTGCTCTGAAAGGTCAAGTCACCTCTGCTATCATGAACAGTCTTGGAATTGTTATGAAAAGATCAAGTCAACTCTCTCCTCTTTTATATGTCAAAGCTTGATCTCTTTTTCTACTGTAGTGTTAGTTGTTGAACACTGATGTGCTCATCCTGAAAAAATAGTTAGGTTTGAGACCTATATCGTTGCTTATTATTTGTTGTGGTTCCATGGTATGAAAGTAAACCTTCATTGCAGTCCACTGTGAGTAATTTCTTTAAAAAAAGGTTTAGATGTTTCAAGAGGATTTAACCAGTCATTGCTGAAATTGCACGAGCATGTAGACTATGATTAGAGTGGATTAGTTTCATCATCATCTTATTCTTGCAGGTGCTTCAACAGTTTAGTTTGCCAAATTCGTTCCCTCAATTTGTCACTAGTCTAGTAAATGTGCATCTCCACTTCTCACTTCTGATGCTCTCTGAAGATTAGAAAAATACTTTTTTCATTTTCATTCAAATAAGCCAAGCTACCTCTGCAACTGCCATATTAATGTCACTTCAGTCACGTTGTATTGGGGGTTAGATATAGTAAAAAATATACTTTGGGAGAGGTACTCATTCAGGAGCATCCTTGAGAAAGGATATACTTTTGTGGGACATTTTGGAGAAGGAAAAGGAGATGGTCAAACTGTTAGGAAGTGACTACTAAAAATAAAAGCTTTTCCGAACTACTTCTAGTGTCTCTGATGGATACAACTGTAATTGCGACATGAGCAGTAGTAGACAGCAAAGCAATTAATGGGAATCAGGAACGCTTGGCTGTGTTTGAGCCTCGTGCACTGATCTGCTGTTTTCTTAGTCTCCCTTCAGATCTTACTAGCTTTTCTAGTGACTGCTGTTAGAGACGACACTCATGTGAAATATGGTTACATGCACGGCTATTAATTGACTTGTAACATTCCACTGAATATTCAGGTGAAGGGACTCCTGAAGGACAAGAAATATGAAACATTAGTTGATGCAGATCTTCAAGGTAAATACAATGAAGAAGAGGTGGAGCAGCTTATTCAGGTAGCTCTACTCTGCACACAGAGTACGCCTACAAAACGTCCAAAGATGTCAGAAGTTGTAAGAATGCTTGAAGGTGATGGGCTTGCAGAGAGGTGGGAGGAATGGGAAAAGGAGGAGATGTTCCGGCAAGATTTCAACCATGTCCACCGCCCCCATACTGATTGGATAATAGCTGACTCCACGTCAAATATCCGACCGGATGAGTTGTCAGGGCCAAGATGATGTTTCATTTATTCTGCCATCAGCACATATAGAACCGACTCTTTTGAGGGAAAATCCTCTTTGTATGTGTCATATTTGTGCATAACATTTTTTCTTTATTTTTTTGTTTCAGTCAGTTATATTGTATTTGATTACGTCCAAAATGTGTATAGGTGATTGGGTCTGAACAAGAAAATCGATTTACAGCAGGAATGACTTTAGAAAGCATCATTGTACCTTCTCCTTTTCGAATGGTATCAGGTAGGGGCGTTTGTAAAAGAATAAAACACTTGTCAACGTGCAATTAATCACAGTTTCTTTCACGCTCATTGGTTGCATATCCGAATCTTTTAGTTTGCTCCTAAATTTTCATCGTCTCGTTTCTCTCAGTTGGTATTTTGATTCGAAACAAGCTAGGTGGCAAGTGAACCGATTGATCAAATTCATCCTATAAAGTTTATTAATGAATTAAATCCAGATTGATCAGATAATATGGTTTAACTACCTTTCTGTTTTGCTTTCAAATAATTGTGAAACCAAATGTATTTCTATTGAATTATTAGCTTAAGTTCTTTCAAATCTATATAAATTCTCGAATTCCAAATTTAATTGTATTTTGACCCCTTTTGCCCAATGGTTTGATAGGTTATTTTAAACAGTTAAAAATGGTCAAAGCCATACTTAAAGGATTCAGTTTTTTTAAGTTTTCTATCCGAACTGTCAGATATTGAGTAAGAAAAGTAAGCAACTGATAGTTTAGATGTGCATTTCAATAAATATTTGGTGATAATTCAGGTACATACTTAATAGTTTGAATATGAAACTCAAAAACATCGTGATATTTTAGGCGTGTTTTTCACCCGTTACTCTATAATAAATTCAAGTAATTGAACCAGTTGAGTCTAAGGCAATAAAAGGCTCAAAAACGAACTAGTTTAAATTTGGATATTCCACCTCCGTCCAAGTAAGCTCGCTAAAGATGTAGAATGCAGCCTACTAAACGTTTTTCATTTTTCAGGCTTGAATCCAAAATTTCAATTTGTATGTTATTGACAAGTATGCACAAAAGAAGAGGCATGCAGTTCAAAGAAGAAACAATTAAATAAGGGGGTGTTTGATAAGAACTGATCTTGGTGGTTCGTGGTCTTAAATTTTTGACCACACTTACTCATGGCAAAATTTCTAGAGTATTGATTTTGATCGTAAAGGTTTGCTTATGGGGAAAACAAAGATTAAAAGTTCAATATAACAGCGATTTGACGTTATTAATTAGGTGTAATTTCCTATAAATTTTAAATCAGGGGTGACAAAAAATTTTAATATTACTAGATTTCAAGATTATTGGGTGTAATTTTATGTAAATTTTAAATTAATCAAATCCATGTAACTCGTCCAATCAATTAAAGTTTGTTTATAGGTTAATTTGAGTTATAACTGAGCTAACAAATCAAAAATCAACTAATTGTGTCCTAGCGCACGCGGTCATACAAGTAATACAATGGCTCTTTTAAGAATCGGATGTCGAACCCACAGGTACTGGACTAATTCAGCGAATGTTCAAGTTCAAGTGTTAAGTTAAATTTCACAAGTGTTGATTTAAGAGATTTCGGTTGTTTAAACTAAATCTAGGGGTGATCACAAAATAATAGGGAAAAAATAACAAGAAGCATATAGAGTTAAGACCTGACAATCATGCAATGCTACAATTCACAATGGTTCGAGTATATAAAATTCAATTGTTGTCTAACAGAGTTAACATGCAGTGTTCATAGTCTTTCGAGCCTCTAAACACAACAAACTAGTCTTACACCTACATCGTTGAGCGGGGATATAATGTCCTAATTCGTGAGCAATCTAACAATGTGGATGTGATTTACAAGGTTTATGCCCTTGATTATGGAAATTCGTACCTCTAATCATTTAACCTAACTTAGTTTCACAACAACTTCTACGAGCGGTGATGTGACAATTCTAAGTCAGTGTCTAGCTATCATCCCGTTTAATTAACCAAGCAAGGCAAATTAGGTATAATTCCTATCCTAACCGCGAATCCTATCATAAAGACAAGAACTTGCTCCCTGCATTCTTTCATTCTAACCTAGTGTTACTCTTTCGAGCTTTTGCCTAAGCTTAACAAGTTTGTTTTCATGGTGATCAAGCATAAAAGCAAAATAATTAAGAATGCAACACAAAACAACAACTAAAACTCAAACCAAAGATGAAACTCGAACAATTACATTCATATCATGTGGCCTCAACCCTAGAGGAAGGGTTTTAGCCACTCATGTTCATACAATTACTCAAAAACATAATTAAAGTAATGTACTTACAAGAATTCTAAAAAAGAATGAAAAGTTATGAACTCTAGATAGAGTTTCCTTCCTTCTCCCTTTGCTTCTTTCCGTTTCCCCTAAAATATTTTCTGATAAAATGATTTTAGAAGTTGAGGGTGCTATTTATAATAAATGAGAAATTTGCAAATTTTGGCCGGCTATGGAACAACCCCGTGCCACGCTACCTATCGTGCAGCATCAGCTCTGTGGCACGGAGGCATCGCGCATGCCCAGTGTTTTAGATGTTGGCCTTCGCATGGTTGAGTTGGCATTGGCGTGGCATGGGCGCCGTTGCGCCATGCGCATGCCGTGGCACGGCCTGGACGCACAGATCGCTTGGCGTGGGATGTTGTCATCATGCAGGGCGTATGCCTGGTGACATCGCTTCGCGCGCGCAACATTGCATGGAACGACGTTGGGCGTGGCACGCTGCCTGGTGTGGCACACGTACAGTGTGGCATGTTGCCTGGCGCGACCAGCCTTCCCTTTGGCATGTCATGTTGCCTTCAAGTGCTATCACTTCCATGCTTCTCCTTTGTGCCTTGAACATCATTTTTAGCCCCTCCTTAGCATATTATACCTACAAAACAAAGCTAATCATGTTGGTTAGTTCTGGCACACAATTAAATATAAATACATGAGAATGTAATCATATACATTAACAAACATGACTAAATTGAGATATAAAATAGTACTTGGGCACGTAATTATGCCCAAGATCACTACCCCACAATTAAAGTCTTATTTATCCTCGAACAACTCTATTACATCTCATGCACATGAAGGATTCACACCTAACTAATTGAAGCAAGACAATTTAGGCTAAGGCTACAACGATTGTTTCATATAGCAAATTTAATATAGAGCATGTAGTATATGACTACTAAAATCCAATACAACTAAGTTAAGATCTCCTAGACTAAAAAATCGACTCTCAAACTTAGAAAGCTCATGTAAATTAACCAATTAAGAAATCTGAAATGAATTTTATCCTTCCTCAAACATGTGCCCTCACAACAAGAGAGATACCCATTTTCACTTTTAATTTTCAAATCATAACACGTATGGGTATATGAATAAGAATCAAGCTCACTCTCATAAAGAATTCACATGCAACATGTATTGACCCATAAGCTTGCCTTTAGTATTTTACTCCACTAATTCAGGAATGTTTTAAAGTAAGATCAAGTAGGACTTATTGGGTTGTAATGTAGGATAAGGGACGGGTAGGTACTATTCTGGCCAGTAATAGTGACTATCTTCCCTAAGCGCTTCTAATACGTTATAATTTCATTATGAACATCTCTTCTCTTACTTTACCTTTATTCTTTTAACTCATCAATTTCCTCTTTTGTTTCCCCATTTCTTTAGGCACACTTAACTTATTACTAAGGAGTACTTAAGCAACTTTTTTCTTCTTTTGTTCTCTTACTCCTTACCAATATTTATACATTTTCAAACAAGTGCACCTCTAATATTTTCTTCAACTGCCACAACTACTATTTTCCTTCTTTTTCCAACTTCTCACCCCTTAAATCTTTTGCATTACTCACTTAAGCGCTTAGGAGTTTTGGATCAAATTCAAGGCTATTGAAAAGAAAGAATTAAGCTTACATTGTGGCTAACAAAGAATAGGCTAAAGGCTCGACGAGGCTAACTAGGATCATATATTAAGGGTAGGTAAAACAAAGGATCAAATTAAGCTCATTCAAAGAAATGCCTCGATCATCTCCTACAATTAGCATCCCTTATTTCGTTTTATATACACACCGGAAGAGTTTTAGACGCTTCATAATAGCATGGAATATATAATTATCCTCACACTCATAAACATGCTCAACTCAAGACAGATTCAGTGGACTATTACTCAACTAATCACAAGAATTTACAATTAAGCTTTTAACACATGGAGTCACATTCAAGAGCCTAGGCGTCTCAAACAGAGTTATACAATTTCTAAACATGCTTCAAAATCAACTTAACTTGCATCTCACAATCATGTACAACACATAACAAGAACATCAAACTATCAATCAGCTAAGGGTTCAAACTTACAGTTATTAAATAATTTTCCCTCAAGATGGTCGTCATCCATCTATCATCGGGAGAAGTCCCTAACTATGACTGAAAGTTATGCACAAGAAAGGAAAAATTTTATTTCTCTCGGTTCAAAGTGCCCCCCTTTTGGAAAAGAACTGTAAAGAAAAATCAAAGGGTGGGTGAATTGTGCTCAACTCCAACTTTTATCAGCACACACATTTCTGACCACGCACCAACTTCACCCGAATTCACTAAGCATAAAATTTTGAAATTTTCCTCACCCCACAATTGAATTATGCTATGTCCCCAAAGAATCAAATAAAATTAACACAAGGGTGAGAAATACTCCCTGAGGCCTCTAGGCCTAGCTAACAACATATTTTTCTTTATTTTTGAACACATGGGTTAATGACCCCACACTCATCTTTTGTCATGCTCCTTAGCTTTCACTTTCATGGGTACTCAGACTTCCCCTGAATCTATTCTTAATAAACAAAACAAACAAGAACAAGTGACAAATAACAAAATTTACAAACTAACTGAAAGAAAGTGTACCTTTAGTACTATTGGGTTTTCTTCCAAGCAGCGCTTGATTTTACGTCGCGGCACAATATGAACTATCCATTTTAGGATATCCTCAAACATGTGTTCCCTTTTGGGAACCATCTTCTCCTCTTTTTATTTTTAGAGGGAACAGTCTCCACCATGTCCCTCTTTTCTTCCATCTTCTTCTTCAATTCGCCCTCCATCAGACTCGTTCTACAATGTCAACATGTCCTGCAACAGTGGACCCATGGAATCTACCACCCTACACTTAGCATTTGGCAACACACTGATCTTACAAAGCTCTCTGAAGTGTGTGGGTGGGTTGATTTTCTGGTAGACTCTGAAGAGCTCTTCTTCCTCATTAACCCTCATTTTAAGGGTACCTACTCTCACATTTATGATAGCTCCTCCAGTTTCCAAGAATGGTCGTCCCAAGATCTGAGATACCTTATCATCAACTTTAAAATCAAGAATTGTAAAGTTAGCAGGTATAATGATTTACTTACTTTGATGAGAAGGTCTTCAATGATTCCTTCAGGTGCCACTATGGACTTGTCTGCCAGCTGCAACATTACTCTTATGGGCCTCGACTTTCTATAATACCCCGAAAGTGCCTAAGAGTAGACTCGGGGGTTAAAAGTTGAAAACTACTGAACTGGGAAAAATTTATTGCAGATCGGGTGACCCTACGGATCATTAGTCCAACCAACGACCCATTGGAACGAGCCGTGGAAAGTGTCTGGTTTGGGGGCGTTGGAAGCAATGACTAATTCATCAAATTATTGTGGGAAACAACAAGTCGTTGTTTGAAGCTGTAGTAGGAGATGGACTCAAACAAATAGCCGTAGTAATCGACGTTTAGACTCCAACAAAGGTTCCACTAGCTCACTATTCCTTGCCAGGTTTGCAAGGCCAAACTGTTACCTGTAATAGAGCAGACTAAGACCAAGTTTTTCAACACTTAGAAAATTAAAATTAACACATAAAAATAGAAAAACTCACAAAACGCTGCTAGTCTCCGGCAGCGGCGCCAAAACATATTGTGCCCCAGTGCACGGGTCGTACAAGCAATACAGTGGCTCTTTTAAGAGCCGGATGTCGAAACCACAGGGAATGGACTAATTCAGTGAATGTTCAAGTTCAAGTGTTAAGTTAAATTTCACAAGTGTTGATTTAGGAGATTTCAGTTGTTTAAACTAAATCTAGGTGTGATCACAAAATAATCGAAAAACAATAACAAGAAGCATCTAGAGTTAAGACCTGACAATCATGCAATGCTACAATTCACAATGGTTCGATTATATAAAATTCAATTGTTGTCTCACAGAGTTAACCTGAACTGTTCATGGTCTTTCAAGCCTCCAAACACAATAAACTAGTCTTACACCTACATCGTTGAGCGGGTATATAATGTCCTAATTCGTGAGCAATCTAACACTGTGGATGTGATTTACAAGGTTTATGCCCTTGATTATGAAAATTCGTACCTCTAATCATTTAACCTAACTTAGTTTCACAACTACTTCTACGAGCGGTGATGTGAAGATTCTAAGTCGGTTAGCTATCATCCCGTTTAATTAACCAAGCAAGGAAACTTAGGTATAATTTCTATCCTAACCGCGAATCCTATCGTAAAGACAAGAACTTTCTCCCTGCATTCTTTCGTTCTAGCCTAGGGTTACTCTTTCGAGCTTTTGCCTAAGCTTAACAAGTTTGTTTTCATAGTGATCAAGCATAAAAACAATAATAATTAAGAATACAAGACAAAACAACAATCAAAACTCAAATCAAAGATGAAAATCGAGCAATTACATTCATATCATGTGGCCTCAACCCTAGAGGAAGGGTTTTAGCCACTCATATTCGTACAATTACTCAGAAACATAATTAAAGTAATGTATTTACAAGAATGGTAAAAGAGAATGAAAAGTTATGAACCCTAGGTAGAGTTTCCTTCCTTCTCCCTTCGCTTCTTTCTGTTTCCCCCAAAATATTTCCTGATAAAATGATTTTAAAAGCTAAGGGTGCTATTTATAATAAATAGAGATATTTGCAAATTTTGGCTAGCTATGGAACATCCCTGTGCCATGCTGCCTATCATGCAGCATCAGCTCTGTGGCACGGAGGCGTCGCGCATGCCCAGTGTTTTGGATGTTGGCCTTCACATGGCTGAGTTGGCATTGGCGTGGCACGGGTGCCTTCATGCCATGCGCATGCCATTGCACGGCCTGGACGCGTAGATCGCCTGGCGTGGCGCGTTGCCATCGCGTAGGGTATCTGCCGGTGACATCTCTTCACGCGCACAACATGGGCGTGGCACGGTGCTGGGCGAGGCACACACAGAGCGTGACACGCTATCTGGCGCGACTAGCCTTCCCTTTGGCATATCATGTTGCCTTCAAGTGCTGTCACTTCCATGATTCTCCCTTGTGCCTTGAACATCATTTTTAGCCCCTCCTTAGCATATTATACCTACAAAATAAAGGCTAACCATGGTGGTTAGTTTTGACACATAATTAAACATTAATACATAAGAATGTAATCATATACATGAACAAACATGACTAAATTAAGATATAAAATAGTATTTGGGAATGTAATTATGCCCAAGATCATAAAGCTCAATTTTGACCTATAAAATGCAAAACTTTTAAGTAAAAAGTAGAGAAAATACGTACAAGGGGCGATTGATAACCCATTTTACCCATATTGAATTCTCTTTCATTCTATACAATTTATTTATCTGTCCTACCCATTTTCCTTTTAAAAGTTTGAATGGTGTATTTAACTTATATATGTTTTCATCCTATGTGTGTTTATCTTTTAAATGTTTGAATGGTGTCTTAGCTTTTTTCTCCATCTGACATATGTGATTCCACCCGATCCTACCTATTCAGTATCTGACATATATGTCGAATTTTTGAATGATCATCTTGCATTTCAGTTCCTCTTATTGTATTAATATGTTACATGCATTTATTCTATTTTGACTCTAAAAGTTGGAATTTACTGCTTATTCATATTGAATTTTTTCTTGAATATATGAGTGATCTGAAACTGTAGTTTTTTCATAGTAGCCTATAACTCCTCAACATGATCTACTATTTCCCATGATATCTTGCAACACGTACATTTTTAAACTCAAAATTAAGAATTTGTTTCTACTACTACTACAACAACAACATTAGTTAACTGATCATGTTTTGAAAAGTATTTTAGTGCTAGCTTCTTGGATAGCTGTGGACGTTTATGCTACTATATTAATATTTTTTTTCTATTTCTTGAGCTTGTACATAAACTAAATTTCCTCTCTCATATCTTATCTTAGATAATAACCAAAGGAGCACTTTCCTGAATTATCTTTACTTTATTATTCTTGGGATGGGGAATTGAAATCTGAAGCTTTGCCTTGTAACTGCTCATAGATCTAAAATATTGAGGGTCACTCTCAATGAAGGTATGATGTTGTCTCAGAGTCCGGCACCGAAACTGATAAAATTAATTTAAAAAGTTTCAAAACGGGCAGTTGCTTTTTGAGGTGACCAAAACGGACACGTCTTTAGACATCCAACGAGGTTCTACTTATGTTTTTTTAAAAAAAATTATTGAACCTCATTGGACAGCTAACAAGGTTCTATTAAAATTATTTTTTTCTTTTTCTTTGCTTCTGAATCAACTGAAACTTAAATAAAATAAAAAATTTGGAAAACCTTGTTGGCTGTCCAACGAGGTTCCATTAAACTTTTTTTTTTGCTTCTACATCAAATGAAGCTTTAAAAAAATAACAAAAATTTGAGGACCTTATTGGCTGTCCAACGAGGTTCCTTTAATTTTTTTTTACTTTTACATGTTAAATAAATGAAAAGAAAAAACGGTTGCTTTGTAATTTATCTATTTTTACATGTTAAATAAATAAAAAGAAAAAATTGTTGCTTTGTAAATTTTTTTTAAATCCTTCATATGCTGAATAATTTTTTTTATAAAAGTCCGTATAATTTTTTTTAATCCCAGATAAAACCTAAAATATTCTAAAGAACCTCATTCAACAACCAACTATTCAACTTGTACCACATGCTATAAATTCAATTACAAAAAAATAACTAATTTTTTAAGCAATGATTAAACAAAAATAACGCAAGATGTTTTGGACTTTTACAGCATTTTGGATGAGGTAGCCCACGTCCTCTCAAATCAATCTTAAGATTATATACTTTGGCAAGACGGTAATTCCACTCTTTGACCGGGCATTATTTTTGTCTAATCGTTGCTTAAAAAATTAGTTATTTTTTGTAATTGAATCCATAACATATGGTACAGGTTGAATAATTAGTTGTTGAACGAGGTTCTTTAGAATTTTTTAGATTTTATTTGAGATTAAAAAAATTAAACAGACTTTTATAAGTTTTTTTATTCAGTATATGAAGAATTTTAAAAAAATAAATTACAAAGCAATAATTTTTTCTTTTCATTTATATAACATGTAAAAGTAGATAAATTACAAAAGCAATTATTTTTTTCATTTATTTAACATGTAAAAGTTAAAAAAAGTTAAAGGAACCTCGTTGGACAGTCAATGAGGTCCTCTAATTTTTTTTATTTTTTCTAAGCTTCGTTTGATGCAGAAGCTAAAAAAAAGGTTTAAAGGAACCTCATTGGAAAGCCAATGAGGTTCTCAATTGATGCAGAAGAAAAAATATTTAATAGAACCTTGTTGGCTGTTCAACAAGGTTCAATAATTCTTTTTAAAAAAATAAGTATAACCTTGTTGGATGTCCAATGAGGTGTTTGTTTTGGTCACCCCAAAAAGCAGCTTCCTGTTTTAGAATTTTTTAAAATAATTTTTTCCGTTTCGGTGCCGGACTCTGTTGTCTTGTATGTGTTGTATTAGCTCATCAGGAGAATTTCTTGCAACAACTCTATTTAGCTTTCATTTATTACAAATTGTGCAACTTTCTCTTCAATCATCTGCTTAGATACCAAAAGCTATGATGCTGCTAATTTATTTCACTATCAAATCAAAAGCTTGAATTTATACTCTTGATTTGCTATTATCCCTAACAACCCCCATTTTTCTCTATGCATGTGATGCTCCTTTATCTTGAGCAATGACAGGAGTAGTTTCTTACAATATTTGTTACTCATGAAGGAGTTTCATAGAGTCATAAAGGTTTGGAGTTCCAACAAAATTTAATAAATAAAGCCTTTGACATATTATGTAAGAATCTGAAATCTAGTCCTCCTTCGATCTTTGAAAAATATAGTTTATCCAAAGCCACTAGTGCTTTCCTTTCACTCCTGTTGTGTTTGCTATGAAAAATATTAAGCAAGAAGCTTGTATACCTGACTAATAACATTCATAGAATATAACAAGTATACCAACATTGATTGCAAGATATGAGATATTAAAATGTACCTTCCACCAAAAGATAAAAGTCTGATCTATTATATCAGAAGTGAAAATGCTGACATGAGTAACGAAAAATCCTATGAAAAACACGATCGCCTGCCAGCCTCTTCGCAAAAAGAGACTCAACCGAATAGTCCCGTTCCACAAGTGGAGGAACGAAGAACTTGACCATCCAAATCGCATGTAAACAGGATGTGAAAACTGAGGGTCACTGAATGAAGTCCTCCGCTTCTTTCGGAGGTGCTGACCTGCAGCGAGGACGAGATGACTAAGTGACATATGAAATATGGCGACACTCTCTCTCTACCTTCACAAAAATTCTCACGCCCTTCTCGAAATCCTGTAACTGGGGGTGGCTGACTGATATTGCCCATCGACATTTAGCTATAACATTTATTTTTCTCGTTGCTGGTATTAAGAGAGTACTCTTTTTACGATCTTCTTAAGAAAATCTTCGTAGGATATTATTTTCCTCCTCCCATAATGTACAATACATTTCAAATAAAAAAATGTAAATATTTTTCTCATACCCATATTATTCTTGATTCAAGCAATTACATTTTCTGAAACTTTTTAATGAACATAGAAAGTGCTTTTAGAGTTGTTCACCATATGTCTTGGTGTTGCTTTATAAGCTCCGGAAGAAAGGAGCTGATGGATCTATGCGGCTGACTGGAACTACGAGGGACCTGCTCCTTGTCTATGTGTACCTGCAGACAAGTAATGCAGCGCCCCAAAAGAGGGCGTCAGTACCACAGGTACTGAGTATGTAAAGCAATAACTATAAATGATTGAAAGTAAGGAATAAAACTGATAATGATTGAAGTAAAGGAAACATACTAAAAATGAATGAAGTAGTGAAATCAATACTAAACATAATTGTGATGAGGAGGGTAGGGGTCATAACTGACAAACGAGGCGTCCAACTATCTAACTATCAGCAACTGAAGCAACATAAACCTTACCTGGCCCCGATAAGCCGGAAGGTACAATCAGCACAGAACAACCCACCCGGGCCCCCATTAGCCCTAGTGAGTACACCTCAATCTATATACCCCTATCCAGGTCAATTGAGTCAACTAGCAGCTATAAGCATCCTGCCGATCCCCTGGGTTTCCAACTGGGTCCGCTGGGTCCTTGACTATAGTTGTACCTGAGTCCAAAGGACTTCTGATATCTACACCCCGGGCGTAAGCGCTCAGCGGGGGTATGTATAAGGACAACCACGGTAAATATGAGGATTTGGCTCTCCATCTTCGTCCCTTGCTGACGGCATGCTGCTCTGTAGAGCGACGTATCCTCGCCCCTGGCGGACGAGTCAACACAATTATTAACCCTGGGGCAGTCACAGAAGCTATACAAGTAATCCAACCCAAAACAATACAATTACAAGTCTCAACTAATAACAATAACTACACATGATAACCTACTCCTGACATGCTTTACTGAGATTCATACTGGATTACTATGCTGAAGAAGCTAACTTTCCAAAAGAGAATGCCTTAACATACCTCGATCGTTGTTTACCGATTAACTGGCGAGTTTTGGCTCGTGTTCAACTGCCCTTCTTAACTGAAATTGAGTTACTGGAAAGATAAGATTAGTTTAAACACTACATTTGGCAAAAAGGAAAACTTTATATATAAATATTAATTATATTTCTAATTAAACAGAACACGGTTGAAACCTCATTATTTCTCGAAATTCTAGAAGGGAGAATTGCTTACTTTAAGCCTGGGATCATATTTACACTAGTTTGGAACAATTCCAACAACTTTTGCTCGGCGGGACGCCGATTCGCCGAGCGAATTTCACGAAACTAACTCCGTAGAAATGCTCCCTACAGCCTTATACTTCGATACCCGAAGTTAATTTGAATTTGGACGGCGTTTAGCAGCGTAATTGGTTGAAAATTATAATTCTCCTTCGTCCCTTCTCTGTTCTGGCCGAGTTAAATATGGAAATTAACATTAATTCTAAGGGTGAGGCCTATATATACTTGAAGCAGGATGCAAGGCAACGTGGCACGTTGGCCAATGCGCCGTTTCAGCTTCGTGCCATGTTGGTTAACGCGGAGGACCAGGATCTGTGCCACTTTTCTCTTCTAGCAGCTTGGTTCGGCCTCGTCTCGCGAAATCCGAACCCGACACTCATTTGGCCTTTTCCCGGGCCCTTTCCTCATACGTATGACACTCTAAAACTCTCAACCAACATACGAATAGGCTGAATAAACGTTAGAAACTTATGGGGTGTAACATCCTCCCCCCCTTAAGAACATTCATCCTTGAATGTTAACTTCTGCTTGAAAGAACCTTAATCTTGAAATTACTTATTCTGGAAAAATTTCGGCAGAGTCTCCCCTATAATATGGACTATCCAAAAACTCTGAAACGTAGAAAAGTCCAATACAAGTACTCCATACAATACTATGGCATTCATTTCACAATAGACTGAAGTCAACTACTCCACATATACGTGTATATAATGCAACTTATGAAACAACAATAACAACATACCTCTGGATGCACAATCTGATTAAGTCTGAAATAACTGAGGATATCGGGTTTTCATATCATCTTCTGCTTCCTAGGTCATTTCCTCGCGGTTCTTATTTCGCCATAACACTTTAACGGAAGCAACATCTTTTGTTCTTAGTCTGCGATCTGCCGATCTAGTATGGCTACTGGAGCTTCTTCATAAGCTAACTCCTCAGTGATTTGGACATCTTCCACCGGGACAATCCGGGAGGGATCTCCTATGCACTTCATTAGCATTGATACATGAAAAACAGGGTGAACGGATTCTAATTCTGGGGGTAATTCCAATTCATAATCCACCTGGCCTATCCTTCGGCGAATCTGATGAGGCCCAATAAACCTCGAGCTGAGCTTGCCTTTCTTACCAGACCTCATCACACCCTTCATCGGTGAAACCTTCAGGAATATCTTGTCACCCACATTAAATTCTAGGTTTCTTCGCCGCACATCAGCATAAGATTTCTGGAAGCTCTGAGCTGTCAACAGACGTTCCATGATAAGCTTTACTTTCTCTTCTGACTGATGAATAATATCTGGCCCAATCAATGCTGATTCTCCTACCTCAAACCAACCAGCTGGCGATCTGCACTTCTGCCCATATAATGCTTCATAAAGTGCCATCTGAATTGCTGAATGATAATTGTTATTATAGGCAAATTCAATAAGCGGTATATGTTCATCCCAGCTTCCTCCAAAATCTAGCACACATGCCCGTAACATATCCTCGAGCGTCTGGATTGTACGTTCTGCCTGCCCGTCTGTCTGAGGATGGAAGGCTGTGCTCAGGTTAACCTACGTCCCCAGGCCCCTCTGAAAAGATTGCCAAAACTTAGCTATAAACTGCGCCCCTCTGTCAGAGATAATTGACAGCGGAACACCATGCAATTGGACTATTTCTCTAATATATAGCTCAACATAATCTTCGTAGGCTGCATTCTACATCTTTAGCGAGCTTACTTGGACGGAGGTGGAATATCCAAATTTAAACTAGTTCATTTTTGAGCCTTTTATTACCTTAGACTCAACTGGTTCAATTGCTTGAATTTATTATAGGGTAACGGGTGAAAAACACGCCTAAAATATCACGATGTTTTTGAGTTTCATATTCAAACTATTAAGTATGTACCTGAATTATCACCAAATATTTATTGAAATGCACATCTAAACTATCAGTTGCTTACTTTTCTTACTCAATATCTGACAGTTCGGATAGAAAACTTAAAAAAACTGAATCCTTTAAGTATGGCTTTGACCATTTTTAACTGTTTAAAATAACCTATCAAACCATTGGGCAAAAGGGGTCAAAATACAATTAAATTTGGAATTCGAGAATTTATATAGATTTGAAAGAACTTAAGCTAATAATTCAATAGAAATACATTTGGTTTCACAATTATTTGAAAGCAAAACAGAAAGGTAGTTAAACCATATTATCTGATCAATCTAGATTTAATTCATTAATAAACTTTATAGGATGAATTTGATCAATCGGTTCACTTGCCACCTAGCTTGTTTCGAATCAAAATACCAACTGAGAGAAACGAGACGATGAAAAATTAGGAGCAAACTAAAAGATTCGGATATGCAACCAATGAGCGTGAAAGAAACTGTGATTAATTGCACGTTGACAAGTGTTTTATTCTTTTACAAACGCCCCTACCTGATACCATTCGAAAAGGAGAAGGTACAATGATGCTTTCTAAAGTCATTCCTGCTGTAAATCGATTTTCTTGTTCAGACCCAATCACCTATACACATTTTGGACGTAATCAAATACAATATAACTGACCGAAACAAAAAAAAAAGAAAAAATGTTATGCACAAATATGACACATACAAAGAGGATTTTCCCTCAAAAGAGTCGGTTCTATATGTGCTGATGGCAGAATAAATGAAACATCATCTTGGCCCTGACGACTCATCCGGTCGGATATTTGACGTGGAGTCAACTATTATCCAATCAGTATGGGGGCGGTGGACATGGTTGAAATCTTGCCGGAACATCTCGTCCTTTTCCCATTCCTCCCACCTCTCTGCAAGCTCATCACCTTCAAGCATTCTTACAACTTCTGACATCTTTGGACGTTTTGTAGGCGTACTCTGTGTGCAGAGTAGAGCTACCTGAATAAGCTGCTCCACCTCTTCTTCATTGTATTTACCTTGAAGATCTGCATCAACTAATGTTTCATATTTCTTGTCCTTCAGGAGTCCCTTCACCTGAATATTCAGTGGAATGTTACAAGTCAATTAATAGCCGTGCATGTAACCATATTTCACATGAGTGCCGTCTCTAACAACAGTCACTAGAAAAGCTAGTAAGATCTGAAGGGAGACTAAGAAAACAGCAGATCAGTGCACGAGGCTCAAACACAGCCAAGTGTTCCTGATTCCCATTAATTGCTTTGCTGTCTACTACTGCTCATGTCGCAATTACAATTGTATCCATCAGAGACACCAGAAGTAGTTCGGAAAAGCTTTTATTTTTAGTAGTCACTTCCTAACAGTTTGACCATCTCCTTTTCCTTCTCCAGAATGTCCCACAAAAGTATATCCTTTCTCAAGGATGCTCCTGAATGAGTACCTCTCCCAAAGTATATTTTTTACTATATCTAACCCCCAATACAACGTGACTGAAGTGACATTAATATGGCAGTTGCAGAGGTAGCTTGGCTTATTTGAATGAAAATGAAAAAAGTATTTTTCTAATCTTCAGAGAGCATCAGAAGTGAGAAGTGGAGATGCACATTTACTAGACTAGTGACAAATTGAGGGAACGAATTTGGCAAACTAAACTGTTGAAGCACCTGCAAGAATAAGATGATGATGAAACTAATCCACTCTAATCATAGTCTACATGCTCGTGCAATTTCAGCAATGACTGGTTAAATCCTCTTGAAACATCTAAACCTTTTTTAAAGAAATTACTCACAGTGGACTGCAATGAAGGTTTACTTTCACACCATGGAACCACAACAAATAATAAGCAACGATATAGGTCTCAAACCTAACTATTTTTTCAGGATGAGCACATCAGTGTTCAACAACTAACACTACAGTAGAAAAAGAGATCAAGCTTTGACATATAAAAGAGGAGAGAGTTGACTTGATCTTTTCATAACAATTCCAAGACTGTTCATGATAGCAGAGGTGACTTGACCTTTCAGAGCAAATTCAAATTGTTGATTGATAGCAGAAGCAAAACAACTAAAGCATACAGGACAGTATAAATGCTTACCCAATCTAGCAACATTACATCATCATCATTCGCAAGTCGAGCAAGATCAAAAGCCCTCTGCCCAGTTATGAGTTCTAGAAGCATAACACCATAGCCAAACACATCGGTTTTTTCAGAAGATTTACCAGTTGATAAATATTCAGGGGCAATATGCCCAATTGTACCACGTACAGCAGTGGTAACATGAGTATCCTTGTAGTCCATGAGTTTAGCTAACCCAAAATCCCCAACAACTGCTTCAAACTCCTCATCCAACAACATATTTGCGGCTTTGACATCACGATGAATAATTTTAGGATCACAATGATCATGCAAGTAAGCAAGGCCTCTTGCAGCTCCAAGTGCAATACGCTTCCTTTTTGTCCAGTCAAGTGGGGGCTCTGATTCAGGCCTCTCTAGAAAAATGTAAATTATCCCATGAGAATAAATTCAACCTATTCAGCAAACTGGAAACAGGTCCCTGTTTTAGCTTGAATAAGTTATAAAAAGAAAACTGATCTTTTCGTGTCAATATAACTCTAAATCATAAAAGGCCAAATCATAAGGCATTACTTCTCCAGTTTCATACATTAATAAAAATGTTGTCTCTTTTTTTAAGACATTTAATTCTTTGATGACTTTCAGATGTGATCATGAAATACATCTTAATAATGAACTGTGATCTCTAATATTCAGTATGATGTCAAGGATAGCACCACTAGTGAAATTGGTCCATAAAACACAAGCAAAATCGTAGACAACATTGACATCTTGTTTGTAATAACCTAAAATTTTCATTAAAGGGTTATTTTGTAATTAAGCCGAAAAATAAATAAAGGGACTAAGGGTCACAAAAAAAAAGGAAGGAATAAGCGGAAAGAAATTGGAAAAAAAAAGAAATAAAAGGGTTGATCTGGTTGGAAACCAGAAGCAGAACATGGAAAATAAAAGAAGAGAAGAAAAGAAAACGCAGTAGAAGAAAAGAGAAGGAAGAAAAAGAGAAGAAAAGAGAAGAGAAAAATAGGGATTTTCATCCCAAATCATCAAGGTAATGATCCTAATCTTTTTCTTGAGTTTATTACGCAGTTATAAGAAAGTTTTCAGGGTAGAAACATGGGGAAAATTTTGAATAATTGAGAAAGTTTAGCCCTAGGGTTCTTCAACCCAAGTCATCAATTTGAAAGAGCAAATGTTATCAAAATTCGATTTTGATTAATGTTTTGGAATCCTCTCTTCGAGGAGAATCTGTTGGTGGTCATAGTTCGGGAATTCTACCCTGTTGACCAGCGTTGACTTTTCGGTCAAACCTTTGACCGTAAATTTGACTTTCCTTAAAAAAATTAAGAAAACGTCTACCGAAGTATTTTTGACCATTCTAAACCCATTTTTGTGTAGTTTGAGGTGATCCGGAGACTCGAGAGCATAGTTCTGAGTTATTGAAAAATGTGCTTGAATTGTGAATTCGAAGTAAGTGAGACTTTAAGCTTTGAATGCTTGCTTTTTAAATCTGTTTTTAAAATGTGTTTTATCTTCCTGGTCCATGTGCTGGAACGAGCGTGTTCTTGACAGAATCAGTGGTCTTCAAGGGTAGCTGCATATATCTTGTGTTTAAGCGTTCTAAACTCTCTTTATTATAAGAACTATTTTGTTGAGTGATACATTTGTGAGCCATGAGGTTGGGGCATTGTGTATGCTTTTGGATATCACTGGTATTGTGTATACTTCTTGACGGTACTGAGCATTGTGTATGCTATTTTGACAGTAGCGAGAATTGTGTATGTTGTTGTGGACTCGTGGTATTGATTAATTATTGTAAATGCTATTTATGATATATTCCCTGAGCAAATTGTGTTAAGATATATGAAATTTTTGATAAACAATTATTTGAAAAATCAATGGGTATCATAATATGATTTAATGTCTGTGCAAAAGTATTCATGTGCTTGTGGTAAGTTTGTATTTATTTTCTAACACTTGTTCCAGGGGTATTTAAGGTGGCAAGTCAAGGATCTTACTGAGTCATATTTATATATAGCTCACTCCTTACTTTCATGTCTATACAGATACCGTTGCAGAGCGTGAGAGTGGCTAACGAGTTCGTACGCCATATATTCTATTGTTGAGGTGAGTCTTCACATCGATTTGTGGAGGCCGTCATTTTAGCGTCATCTATTTTATAGCATATATTTTTCTTTCTTGGGGTTTGCATGCCCGACAGTTAAACTCATGTAACTCTATTAGATGCTCCATGGTCTCATTGTGGGATTTGGGCTAGAAACTTAATATTCGAGTATTGTTGAGATTGATAGGTTGATTTTGGATTCTGTTGAATTCCCTATTTCTATTTAAGAATGACTAATGTGTTTAGACTTGCACATATTTGCTCTCAGTGCTGATATAAATTTGCATGTGAAATGGATAAATAGGTTTGCCCTTGTGGGTGATGTTAGCGGGTGCTTAGTCATGTCTAGGGGGTATTTTAGGATGTGACAAAATTGGTATCAGAGCTTAGGCTTTAAGTCTCGGGTCATGGAGCAGTTTTTAGTAGAGTCTTGTTCATGGGTATGTAGGCGCCCATACTTATGACCTCAAGGCTACCGAACATTTAGGATGTTTTCCCTTCTTTCATTCTTTATTCATGCGGTGAATTGACTCAAGTCTAATCTTGAAATATTTATTGCAGATGGCTAAGAAACGTGCATCTTTATCTGCTAATCGATCAAAGGCACCTGTTGGACGTAGTACGGGGCGTAGTACTACCTGCGGTGGTAGTCAAGCTGGGGCCCATCAGACAAGGGCTCAGACTAGGACACAGGCAGATCCTCAGCCTGAAGTTGTGAATGGGGGTCAGCACCGATTTGTTGCTCGAGAGAGAATGCAGGAACAAGTTGTTCAGGATACTCCATCGATAGTGCCAACTGTTGCTTTGCCTGCAGACGCAGTGATCAGACTGTTGAATGTGTTGGAGGCATTGGTGGCTAATAACGGTGGACTTCCAGTTCCTCAGACTACTTCACAAACTCAAACACAAGTACAGTTGAATGTGACAGCTACACAGACACCTGAGTTGACCCCTCAAACGGTTGTTCATTTGGTTACCACTACTGGGCAATCGAAAGATCTTAAGAATTTCATGGATCTTAAGCCACCAGAGTTTGATGCGGCACCAACTTCTATTGAGCCTCAAAAGTTCATTGATCGTTGTGAAAAGATACTGACTACATTGGGATTGAAGGAGAGTCATGGTGTGGAATTTACTACTTTCCTATTCTCAGGATCTGCAGAGGCATGGTGGACTTCAGTTCAGAGAGGTAGATAAGTCGGGTTACCACCTATCACTTGGTTAGAGTTTTCCATGATGTTTAAGGACACGTTCATTCCATTGAGCAAACAAGACGGCATGAGGCGTCAGTTCAATAACCTGCGTCAGGGCTCTATGAAATTACAGAGTACGAGGCTAAGTTCACTGATTTATCCAGATATGTTCCATTTATAGTTGAAGACCCGAGGGAGAAGGTGAGGCGTTTCGTGGATGGACTTGAACATCGTTATCATGGTCCTGTGATACGAGATATGCAAGGTGGTACCTATTCAGATGTGGTTGACACTGCTCTCCGTTTTGAGTCCTATTTAGAAATGGAAAGAGCTGAGCGAGAAAGCAAAAAGGCGCGTAACACAAGAGGGTTTAATGGTGCTCCATCTGGGGGCAAGAGTGATTTCCATCAAGGGCAATCTAGACCTACTCAGTCAGAGTCGGTGGTGCAGTCTTCTCGGAGTGGTTATCTAGCTACACAGGGTCGGCAGCAGATGCAGAGGAAGGGAAACAGTTCCTTTCAGTCCGGACAACACCCGAGATGTTCTAATTGTGGTAGATTTCATAATGGTCGATGCTTTGGACCAGACAGGGCTTGTTTTACTTGTGGTGGACTGGGGCATATTGCTAAATATTGTCCTAAGGGGAATTTTGATACTAGTTAGGCTACGGCGCAGTTGCAGGGAACTGCTACAGGTACACATACTCAGGCTTAGCCAGCTAGGGCCGCTCAGCAGGGTGCTCGTGGACAGGGTCGACAGGGTGCACAGGTTGTGCAGGGAGCGGGTGGACCGGTGAGATTCTTTGCTATGGCCAGACCAGATATCGAGGCATTTAATGCAGTAGTCACAGGTATTATCATTGTCAACTCTCATGGGGCATATGCTCTTATTGATCCGGGTTCTACATATTCGTATGTATCTCCATCTTTTGCTATGTTCTTAGAACAGACCGTTGAGTCTCTTATTGTTCCATATATGGTTATGACTCCGGTGGGAGAGACTTTGGCAGTGGATAGAGTTTATAGAGACTGTGTAATATCTGTTCGGGACAGGGACACCATAGTTGATCTACTAGAGTTACCGATGTCTGACTTTGATGTGATTATGGGTATGGATTGGTTGTCATCATATTATGCTTTAGTTGATTGCTATGCTAAGCTTATACATTTTGATTTTCCTGGAGAACCACCTTTAGTGTGGAAAGCCATGACTCCTGTGACACGAGGAAAGGTAATATCTTATGTAAAGACACGTCGAATGTTACTATCAACAATGTTCCTGTTGTTAGAGAATTTGCTAATGTGTTCCCAGAAGATTTGCCTGGGCTACCTCTGGTGAGAGAAATTGAGTTCAGCATTGATTTAGATCCAGGAACTCAACCTATCTCTATTCCTCCATATCGTATGGCTCCAGCTGAGTTGAGAGAATTAAAGGTTCAACTCCAATAGCTACTTGATAAGGGGTTCATCAGGCCTAGTGTATCGCCTTGGGGTGCACCTGTGTTATTTGTGAAAAAGAACCAATGAGGATGTGCATTGACAACCGACAGCTGAATAAGACTACAATCAAGAATAAATATCCGTTGCCTCGTATTGATGATTTTATTCGATCAGCTACAAGGTGCTACCCACTTTTCCAAGATTCACTTGAGATCAGGTTACCACTAGTTGAGAATCAAGACCGAGGATATCTCTAATACAGCTTTTCAGACCAGATGTGGGCACTTTGAATTTTTGGTGATGTCTTTCGAGTTGACTAATGCACCTGCAGCATTTATGGACCTCATGAATAGGGTGTTCAAGCCATACTTAGACCATTTTGTGATTGTGTTCATTGATGACATTCTGGTCTACTCTCGGAGTGAGTCAGAACATGAACAACACCTGAGAGTTGTGCTACAAACACTCAGAGAATAAAAGCTTTATGCCAAGTTCTCGAAATGTGACTTCTGGTTGGGCAAAGTTTCCTTTTTGGGACACGTAGTGTCATGGGATGGAATCCAAGTTGATCCAAGGAAGATTGAAGCAGTTCGAGATTGGCCTAGACCTAGTACTCCTACAAAGATACGTTGCTTCTTAGGACTAGTTGGATATTACAGAAGGTTTATGGAGGGATTCTCAAAGATAGCCGCTCCATTGACATGTTTAACTCAGAAAGGTGTAGTATTCTAATGGTCTGATGGATGTGAAGAAGGTTTTCAGAAATTAAAGACCGCATTGACTACAGCTCCGATTTTGACGTTACCTACAGCGGAGGGTGGTTTCACCATTTATTGTGATGCATCTCGAGTCAGATTGGGTTGTTTCTTAATGCAGAATGGCAAAGTGGTGGCATATGTGTCTCGACAACTAAAGATTCATGAGAAGAATTATTCGACTCACGACCTGAAATAGGCCGTAGTTGTATTTGCACTGAAGATCTGGCGTCACTATCTTTATGGTGAGCCATGTGAAATTTATACGGATCATAAGAGTCTACAATACATATTCAAGCAAAAAGATCTAAATCGGAGACGACGACGGTGGTTACAGTTACTTAAAGATTATGATCCTTACCATTTTGTATCACCCTGGGAAGGCGAATGTGGTGGCGGATGCCTTGAGTAGAAAGACTATGTGTAGTTGCCCGATTCACTGTTGAAAAGTGATCTATGGTTATGGATATTCAGGCATTGGCCAATCAGGGAGTTCGAATTGATTGAAAAGTTTATAAATATCTTGTACGGGTAGGTCGGGGCCCTGTCCCGATCATTTCTATTGCTATTCCTAGAGGCTTGCAGTCTGTATATATTTCCCTGTGGTCAGTTGAGCCGGTCGTGTGAGGCCGTGCAGTTGTATAGCTGTTAGTACCTTTATTTCTTTTATGTTGGCCGTGTGGGGCCATAGCTTGACAGTACTGGTGACCTTGCCGGTCACGTAGCCTTCTAGTATTTCATTGTTGAGTTGTAGATAACTAGACAGCATGGTGGCCTTGTCGGCCCGTATAGGTTTCCCTACATTGATATGTTTCTGGTTAGCTGTCAGCACAGGTACAGATGGCTATAGGCCTAGTCGGCCGGAGGCTGTTTTTACAGCCGTC
The DNA here is from genome assembly GCA_035772735.1 of Datura wrightii. NCBI lineage: Eukaryota > Viridiplantae > Streptophyta > Magnoliopsida > Solanales > Solanaceae > Datura > Datura wrightii. The sequence goes on from JASDFA010000002.1 coordinate 14,111,194, forward strand.
ATATAGCCCGTTGTTTCCCTGAATCTGAGTTAGAGCCAGCCAGGCACCAGATGTGCTTAGGCTTAGCAGTCCATCAGTTCAGGTCCTAGTAGGGCACCAGGTGCCAGTCATACCCCCCAAGGCGGGGTGTGAAAAACTTGGTATCAGAGCAGGTCGTGTCCCAGGGAGTCTGCAAGCCATGCTAAGTAGAGTCTTGTCTATGGATGTGTTGTGCACCACATACTATAGGCAGGAGGCTGCGAGGCATGATAGGATGGTTACCCTTCCTTCTCAGTCAGTCGTGGTTTAGAGCGGTACAGTATAGGGTGGAGTCTCTAAAAACTTACCGTATTCTTTGATTACAGATACAAAGGTAGATCAACATTACCCTATTACAGGCAGAAGATCAGATATAGCAACAGAAGAAGGCATCAGCCAGTTACATGATAACTACAGCAGCAGGAGGAGGTACCCGAGACCTCCCAGCATGATACCTTTATCGGTACTATCCCCAGTATACGTGATAACGTCAGAATAGGAAGTCAGGAGTGTAATGTACATACGAGTTGATTTATTTATTAGCTATATAATATTTGATTAAGATTACAGACAAGGTCAGACCACCAGGCAAGTATAAGAAAGAGAGGGAAATGCAGGAATCCCAAATACATCTTTTTGGATATGGTACAGTTAAATGCTTTTATTTGTTGCAATAAGAAAAGGGCTATTCCTACCTCTTGATTTTGATGCCAGTATAGTAAAGGGGCATAAGACTTGAGATGGGATTGCCAAATCAAGTAGTAAGTAAAGATGGGCTGATTGATCCTAGTAAGTATTAGAAAGTATAAAGAGCCCCTATGATTACGTAAGTTGTGCAGACCCTTATGATAATAAGCCAGTAGAGAAAGTAAGACCGTTAGCTTACCTAAAGCAGGGGTAAAAGACCTGTTAATGATAAATGCCGGGTAATAGTCATGTTCGAGTCAGAAAAAGGCCAAGTCCACCACATATGCTAACAAATAGCAAGACATACCTGTAAGATTGTAGTTATGATCCAGTTGTGATATCGAAAGGGTGAGGGGTCATGTGAATCAGATAGGTCTGACTGCAAGTCAGGGGAAGTATGAACTGATACTGGACAAACAATCTTGATAACAATGAAGAGCAGGTACCTTGAACCCCAGAGTTCAACTTAAGTAAGATGAGGGAAAGAAGCAGGAATGTCAGATCTTGTGGAGAAGTTAGAATTACCCTTGGATTGATAAAATATCGTATTAAGGATTAAGCCTCGGGCTGACAGTAAGATCGCGGTTCAGAATACCGCAGTATGTCCGCTATGGAGAAGTTAAGAAGTTACCGATACAACAATTCTAATCTAGTGTGGCCTAGAGATAAGGCCCAGCAGACAGTCATGGGCTCTCAATATATGCCTAGTAAGGCCACAAGATTCGAACGTTGACCCCACATCGCAAGAGTGGCGGAATTTCAAACAGCAGACAATAACTAAAGTGTTTATGTTTGTTACTTTCAGAATGGGGCGACAATATAATGAAATGATAAGTCAGGGCAGGAGATATTGTCAGGCCGTAGAAGCGGGGTATCATGTATGGTATGAGACTCAGTAGAGCATGTCAGAGATTATGTATTACCGCAGAATTCAGTACATATTGTACGTAGCTATTGATATATATATGTATACAGATAATAGATATGCTGTGAGTAGCTGCCTATAAGGGGTACAATCACAGATGCTGATTAGTAATAGAAAGCATGTACAAATTGCATTGCAGGACCCCCCTTGCCAAAAAAAAAGGGAGAAGAAAGAAAGAAAAGGAGAGAAGAAAGGAGAAAGGGAAAGGAGAAGAGAAAGGGCAGATTAAGTGTGAATTACGTATGAAGTCATAGAAACTATCTCAGTTCTCAGTTATTAAGTTAATAGACTTATGTGTTGTTGCCAGATCTAGGCTCTAGGAGCTTACCAGAGTTAATGGCCTAAACCAGATGGCTAGATGATAAGGGCGCAGTTAGACGGTCTACCGACCAGCTGGCGCCTGCATTAGCAGGGAAGCATCCTTGAAGATCGGTAACATTAGTGCGTGTGCTAGAACCAGGATTAGAGGCCGAATAGGCAAATTTCAGAGATTAGCAATACCAGAATTATTCTAGTATGTTAAGTGGTCGTACGTCATTTTCCAAGCCTTGTAGGTGAGAGTCGACCTTAGTCAACCTAGCAGTTATTATGTGGAACACCCCATAAGTCAGCCGGCCGTCCCAGTCAGAATACCCGTGGGTACCCCAAGGAAGGGTCCACATCAGTAGTTAGCGACAGACTAGTACTTCAGCTGGTTCTCGTAAGATATTCAGATACAGAGCCCTAGCAGAAGGCCAGTATTTACAGAATAGCTCATAAGACCGAGAATTCCCCAGAATAGCAGTATAAATCCAAGTGGATACACACAAGGCGTAAGAAATTGATAGTACCCTGCTAGCACAGTGTTTATTAAGACCAGGGGATCAGTAGACTCCCCGTGAAGATCCAGAGATTGATCGCCGGGGAGTAAGTTTGATTAAGCCCAGCCTTACAGTGGTTCAAGAAAAATAACAAAGTAATTAGATGCCCACAAGTCTGTAGTTATGCATGAACTATAAGTACTCAAGTAGAACAGTTAGAGCATTGTTAGACTACTGCCACATTCGGGTCATTCAACCCGACTATTCAGTTATTTAAGGTTATGCAGCCAGATCATTAGAGGTCATGGTCAATATCAGGATCCTCTGATCAGATAAAGGCACAAGGTGCGCAGACGATCGTTCAGGTTATCCCAGCAACAAGTAGCCTTAGCATGTGGTCGGAGGGCCAGGTAAGCTCTAGCAACGCCTGTAAACTACCTGTCGATCTCTTCGGCAAGACAAGTCAGTATAACCGTCAATTATATGCCGAGCTCTCTAAGTATGAAAATGTTATATCAGCCAAGAAGAGGTAATGGAGCAACAACTGCTCTTAGCTATAGATCTATTATAAGTGTGGTGTATGAGCAGCCCGAGCAACGGGAGTTGGTCAGAAAGATACATCAATTGGTCAATTTAGCCGTTCGGGTAATAGAAATGATTATTCTCTTCACCCCGGTACGACAAAAATGTACCATGACATCAAAGAGAACTACTGGTGGCCAGGTATGAAAAGAGAAATTGCTGAATTTGTAGCCCAGTGTCCTAACTACCAACAGGTGAAAACAGAACATCAGAAACCAGGCGGGTTAACTCAGGACATAGCTGTGCCTCTCTGGAAATGAGAAGTGGTGAATATGGATTTTGTGGCAGGATTACCCCGTACCAGACACGGATATGACTCTATATGGGTAATAGTTGACAGATTGACTAAATCAGCTCATTTCCTGCCAGTTAGAACTACTTTCTCGGCTGAAGATTATACGGAGTTGTATATCCGAGAGATAGTCAGATTGCATTTAGTGCCAGTATCAGTTATTTCAGACAGAGGGGCGCAGTTCACGGCTAGGTTTTGGAAATCGTTCCAGAAGGGGTTGGGGACGCAGATTAATCTAAGCACAGCTTCCCACCCTCAGACAGACGGACAGGCTGAGCGCACTATTCAGACGCTTGAGGACATGCTGCGAGCGTGTGTGCTAGACTATGGTGGTAGCTGAGACGAGCATTTGCCACTAATAGAATTTGCTTATAATAATAGCTATCACTCGGCTATTCAGATGGCACCTTTTGAGGCTTTATACAGGCGAAAGTGCAGATCGCCGGTTGGCTGGTTTGAAGTAGGAGAATCAGCGATGATTGGGCCAGACCTTGTTCAGCAGTCAGAAGAGAAAGTAGAGTTTATCAGAGAACGCCTATTGACTGCACAAGGTCGCCAGAAATCATATGCAGATGTACGGCGCAGAGATCTAGAGTTTAATGTGAATGACTGGGTATTTCCGAAAGTATCTCCGATGAAAGGGGTAATGAGATTCGGCAAGAAGGGTAAGCTCAGTCCAAGGTTTGTTGGGCCCAATCAGATTCGTCGGAGGATAGGCCGAGTAGCATATGAGCTGAACTTGCCTCCAGAGCTAGAATCCGTTCATCCCGTCTTTCATGTGTCCATGCTGAGGAAATGCATAGGAGACCCATCCAGAGCAGTTCCAGTCCAGGATATCTAGGTTACCGAAGAGCTGGCCTATGAAGAGGTTCCAGTAACTATTCTAGACAGACAGATTCGTAGATTGAGAACTAAGGATATTGCATCTGTCAAGGTACTGTGACGTAACAGAAACCGAGAGGATATGACGTGGGAGGTTGAAGAAGATATGAAAGCTAGATATCCTCACCTATTCCAGGCCTAGTCAGACGATAGGTATGTCCGTGTTGTTACTTATGCAGTATCTTATGGTTGTATATGTATAGATGAGAAAGATTGATGATTAGCTATCCTGTGAATCTTAAAGTATTGCGTGCAGTACCTGTATTGAACTTTTCTGCGTTTCAGGTTTTTAGGATAGTCCATATTATAGGGGAAACTCTGCCAGAATTTTCCTAAGTAGTGAGTTGAGAAGTCCTCTAGATAGAAGTTTACATTCGGGGACGAATGTTCTTAAGGGGGGGGGGGGAGAATGTTATACCCCGTAAGATTCCCGGCACCTAGATGACCTATTCGCACGCTGGTTAAGCATATTTGAAGGCCATTTGTGCTAAAGAAAGGCCCGGGAAGAAAAGATCAGATGAGAAACCTGTCGAACCATCGCGGAAGGAGCCGAGGCAGAGCCCCTCCGCGATGGCAGCGTGTCACGGAGGTGAAGCCTCCGCGTTGGCTCCGTGACACGTTGGCCTTGTCCAGGCCCAAGTATATAAGGCCCCACTTCGGTTTTAAATCATTTTAACTTATAAATTTCCAGTGAAACAGAGGGGAAAAACCAGAGGAAGAAAAGGAATGAAGAGGGTAATATAATTTTCATCCGATTACGCTGCTAAACGTTGTCCAAACTCAAATTAACCTCAGATACTGGGGTATTTAGCAGCAGAGAGCATTCCTATGGATTTGGTTTCGTGAAATACGGCCGAAAAATCATCGAGCTAGCGAGCTAAGGTAAGTAGAATTGCTCCAAACTAGTGTCTATGTGTTCCTAGCTGTGAAGTGAACATTTCTCCCTTCTGGACCTCTGAAAAATAGCGAGTTTTCGACCGTCTTTCGATAAGCCTAAGTTAGGCTGTAAATTACATCGAAGTGACATTGTTCATTAAAATAAAGCTATATTTAATATTAATTGACATATTTATGAATGTAGTTGGGAGAAATAGTTGAAGTATTGGCCGAGCCTTGTCCGAGAGACGGATAGTTCGGGAATAAGGTATGTAAAGCTAGTTTCCTCGGCAAGTTAGTAAATCTCAGTATAGTAAAGTAATTTAAAGGCCAGTAGAATGTTCAGAAGTCATGTGTTATATTACGAATGTTGGTACGATATTAGAAGCATCATGTTATAATTAGCGCGAAACTTGCTAGCACGATATAGATTCTAATACAAGTGCTAGGAACTGCACAGCATGCTTAGTATGTGATGTAGTACAGAATGTTAGGATATTGTCGTATTTAGTTGAAACCCGGTAAAACAATGTAATATCTGTAAGGCATCTCAGAAGTAGAATGATAGGTTAAAATGAAGTTTAGAAAGCATGTTAGAAATAGTAAATCATGTTACTATAGAAACTCAGTATACAACATAGTTTTCAGCAGAAAGACTATATCTTGTTCAGCATTAGACTCAGTACAGTCTGGCAGAAGATTATATTTACATATATCTACTATTATCAACCTTAGCATGTATTAAGTACGTATGAATTACTACTACTAGCTCAGCATATAGTATGTACAAATACTTTACTACTATTAGCTTCAGTATATGGGATATGCAGATAGTATTACTAGTTGAGACCACTGTATTGTCTTGGGGTTGGATTACCTAGCATCCATGACCGCCCCAGGGTTGATAGCTGTATCGACTCGTCCGCCGAAGGACGAGGATACGTCGCTCTACGGAGTGGCATGCCGTCCCACAGGGGACGAAGATGGGATGCCAGTTTTCCCCATATTGTGCCTTGGTCGGCCCTTACACACCCCTGTCGAGCGGATACGCCCGGGTGTTGATTCAAGAGTCCTCCGGACTCAGATGCAGTTATAGTCAGGGGCTCAGCGAGCCCAAGTGCATACCCAGGGGACCGGCAGGATGCTTATAGTTAATACAGGAGATGGGATGACCGGGGTAGGGGTATAGATTCTGTGCTGGTTGTACCTCCCGGCTTATGGGGGCCGGGTAAGGTTTGTGTGAGCTATGTTATGTTAAGTTATGTTATGCCATGTTACATTAGGTACGAGTAGATTGGCAGTAGAATGATACGTCTCCAGGTATGACTCCTACTCCTTCCAGTATAGTTAAGAGTAGGCATGATTTACGTTATCAGACTGCTAATCTATTCCTTCCTATTTCAGTTTCATTAGTTGTATTGTTGCTTTCAGATATTTCTTTCAGTTATTGCTTTACATACTCAGTACCAGCGGTACTAACGCCCGGTGGGGTGCTGCATTACTTGCCTACAGGTACTCACAGACGAGGAGGCGATCCCTCGTGATTTCTGTCAGCGATCGAGTATTCAGCTCCTGTCATCCGGAGACTGAATTCCAAAGGTGTACTTCGTCTTCTTTTGTTGTAAAGTACGGGTAGGTCGGGGCCCTGTCCCGATCATTTCTATTGCTATTCCTAGAGGCTTGCAGTCTGTATATATTTCCCTGTGGTCAGTTGAGCCGGTCGTGTGAGGCCGTGCAGTTGTATAGCTGTTAGTACCTTTATTTCTTTTATGTTGGCCGTGTGGGGCCATAGCTTGACAGTAGTGGTGACCTTGTCGGTCACGTAGCCTTCTAGTATTTCATTGTTGAGTTGCAGATAACTAGACAGCATGGTGGCCTTGTCGGCCCGTATAGGTTTCCCTACATTAATATGTTTCTGGTTAGCTGTCAGCATAGGTACAGGTGGCTATAGGCCTAGTCGGCCGGAGGCTATTTTTACAGCCGTCATATAGCCCGTTGTTTCCCTGAATATGAGTTAGAGCCAGCTAGGCACCAGATGTGCTCAGGCTTAGCAGTCCATCAGTTCAGGTCCTAGTAGGGCACCAGGTGCCAGTCATACCCCCCAAGGCGGGGTGTGACATCTATGATCTCAAGTCTTCAAGTATGTTATGTTGAAATTCTAGGGTTTAACCCAATTCCATGCAATTATCCATGCTATCTCTATGGGTTTAATTCTCTCATGTTTCAATTGATGATTTAGGGCTATTAGGGCATATTTGACTTTCAATTACTTTCTAATTCATGGTTTCAAGTTTTTGAAGATTATGCCCTAGTATGCATGATTTATGAATTTTAAGCTCATAAGCCCATGATTTCAAGTATGATGAATTTATCAAAGTATGCATGAACGTTTATGAATTCTTAACTTATGTTCCATGATTTCGAATTGTGAATATTGTTTCAAGTATGTATGATTTCATGATTTGGGCCAACGTATGTTAAGTCAAGTATGTTTCGCCATGATTTCTAGCCAAGGCTTTCAAAATAAGTTTAAAGAGATGTTTTGGAGTCAAGAATCCCAATATTCAGATTTAAGCTATGTTTGAGAATATAATTAAGAGAAATATGCATGTTTTGGGAGTAGTCTCTAGCACCAAGTAGGTCAGGGATTCTGAGGACCCAGGTTTCATTACTACGCGCCATCATAGGTATATATTCTTATTTAGGACCTCTAAAGAGAGTGTTTCCCCCGCTCGAGGGCATACCAGTGATATCACACCTTCATTGTTCTTTGCTATGGCAATAATTAGGACAACTCTGCCCACTTGAGAGAGATAGTTCGGGAATCACGTAAGATCTATCATGATGGTGTCGGTTATGACGTATGCTCCCATCATTCCTCACGTTTTAAGTTACTGATGTTCATGTTTTATAGCATATTTGACCCATTGACCAGTTTATGAGTTTTTTTACTTATGATTTCAAGTATGGTACACTATATGATTTCTATTACATATCCTTGGGTCATTATGTTTAGTGTATGATGAATAGCTCATGATTATGATTACTTTAGGAGTCTGACATTTGGCATATTGTCCTTACTCTCACATTTTATCTTGATTTATGTTCATTACTTCAGACTATTGTTTTACTTTCTCTACATACTCAGGACATTCAAAGTACTGACGACATACTATATGCTATATCATCTCATTATATAAGTTCGGGTGATCTGTTTAAGTCCCGTCGTTAGCTCGCTCCCGCTCAATCCAACTCTATCCTAGTTTTGGTGAGTCCCTATGATTCGAGGAGATTAGTTTTCATTATATCTCTTTTGTTTATGTCTTTTTATTTCAGATTTAGCTAGATAATTTGGAAGGGGGGGGGTTGTCCCATCATCTCATCAAATCTGTAGAGGCCTTTAGGACAGTTATGTATGGATGGTTCAGTGATGTTGGCTCATGTTTACACTTAAGTATTTATGTTACACAGATTTTCGCTTATATTACGTTTATGCTTTATTTTTGCTTAGTAATGCTCATGCTATTGTATTTGCCATGGGTTAGCTTGGAGCCATTCGTGGTTTTAGGTTCTGTGTCGCAGTTCAGGCTCCTTGCTCGGGTCTTGACAAACTTGGTATTAGAGAATTAGGTTTTAGAGTGTCCTAGGGTGTTTGAAAGCCACATTAAGTAGAGTCTTTTTTATGGCTATGAAGTGCGCCACACTTATGGGAAGGCCCTACGAGATATTTTAGGAAAATTTCCCTTCTTTCATAATCTATGCCACGTTCTGAAGTATCTCTCCTACTCCTCTAACTCATGCTATACGCGTTTGCGAAAATATGCCTTCCCACCGAGTCAACGGAAGAATAAATGGTAACGAAAATGGCAAAAGAGATATATATCGACCAGCTCCAGCTGATCCCTTACCTAAGAAGGTTACTCATGCGGAGTTCCAAGATGCATTTCAGATGCTAGCATAGGCCATGACCACTCAGGTCAACCAGTTGACTGTGGCTCATGTAAACCAACATGGGAATGCAGCAATGGCTAGGGTGCGAGACTTCATCAGGATGAACCCACCTGAGTTTCATGGGTCAGAAGTGGATAAGGACCATATAAATTTATTTAGGAGGTTCAGAAGATTACCCAGGTAATGGTGTTTCAGGAGAGGGGAGTGTAGACTTGGCCTCCTATCAGCTCAAGTGGGTTGCTCATATATGGTTCCGACAGTAGAAGGGGAATAGGGGAGTTGGTGCAGTCCCCGTTAGCTGGGATGAGTTTTTTATGACTTTCATGGACAGGTTCTTCCCCCAAGAATTGAGGGAAGCAAAGGTAGCCGAGTTTGTCAATCTGAACCAAAATGATATGACTGTTCAAGAGTATGTCCTGAAGTTTAACCAGTAGTCCAAGTATCCTCTAGAGATGGTTTCTGATCCGAGGGCTCATATGAGCAAGTTCGTGTATGGGGTGGTAGATTCATTGGTTAAGGAGTGCAAGACTTCCATGCTAATTAGTGACATAAATATCTGCCGACTGATAATATATGCCTAGCAGATAGAGGCAGAGTAGATGAAGGAAAAGGAGAGAGAGGCTAAGAGGGCTAGGACAGGGAGCTATAGGCATTTCCAATAGAGATCTGGTGGTGGACATCGACCTTAGTCCCAACAGAGGTCATCATCCCTAGCTCTGTCATCAGCAAATGTCCCATCCAAACCTCGAGGAGATTAGAGAGGTAGAGTTTCAGGCTCTAGGGATTAAAGGTGCATGACAAGGGAGCACACTTTTCTAGTTTGCAGGAAGTGTGGTAGGAAGCACCCAGGAGAGTGATTGGTTGGCTACGATGATTATTTTAGGTGTGGGAAGCCTGGACATATGCTTAGAGGTTATCCTTCAGCTAGACAGGGTGACAGTTGAGGCCGTGTCCCAGCCACCATTTCAACAACTCTAGCAACTCGCCAATTTCAGCAGGGTGCCTCTTCTAGTGCAGCAGACGGACAATGCTAGAACAGGTTCTATGCACTTTTGTCTCGTCAGGAGAAGGAGTGCTCACTCAACGTGGTCACTGGTATGTTATTATTATTCCATCTTGATGTTTATGCATTATTAGATTCAGGGGCTACATTATCCTTTGTGACTCCTTATGTTGCTGCTAGAACCCTTCTAGTCTCTACTCCTGTTAGAACCTTTCTTAGTCTCTACTCCTGTCGTGTGAGTTAGTTTTAGCTCGATGGATATACAAAAATTATCCTATCACGATTCTTCAATAAGTTACCTCAGCTGACTTAGTGGAGCTAGATATGACCGATTTCGATGTTATCTTCGGTATGAATGGATTGGTTCCATGCTTGTTATTCTTCGATCAATTGTAGAACCCGTACAATAGAGTTTTGATTTTTGGGAGAACCAGTCCTAGAGTGAAAGGATAGTTCAATTGTGCTTGTAGGTCACTTTGTTTCCTATCTCCAAGCCAGGAAGATAATCTCCAAGGATTGTGCATACCATCTAGCTCGAGTTAAAGATTCTACGTTTGAGACCCTGATCTTCAGTCAATTCCTATAGTATGTGAGTATATGGAGGTGTTTTAGATGATCTACTTGGAGTCCCTCTTGAGTGAGAGATTGACTTTGGTATTGACCTTCTCCCTGTATGCAACCCATATCCTTTTCCCTTTATCGAATGGCTCCAGTTGAGCTAAAGAAGTTGAAAGAACAGTTTAAAGATCTCCTAGATAAGAGTTTTATCATGCCTAGTAAGTCCTCATGGGGTTCCCCAGTTCTCTTTGTTTGAAATAAGGATGACTCTCTTAGAATGTGCACTAATTATCGGCATTTGAATAAGGTCACAATCAAGAATAATATTCATTCCCTAGGATTGATGACCTATTTAACTAGCTTCAGGGTGCTAAGTGCTTTTCAAAGATAGACCTCAGATCCGGCTATCACTAGCTCGAAGTAAGGGAGAGTGACATTCCGAAGATAGCCTTCAGGACTCGAAATGGTCACTATGAGTCCATAGTTATGTCTTTTGGACTAACGAATGCTCCCACAACATTTATGGATTTGATGAATAGGGTGTTCAAGAAGTATTTGGATATGTTCATGCTTTTTCTCATAGATGATATCCTCATATACTTTCGGAGCGAGGAGGAGCATGCCGCTCATTTGAGGATTGTGCTGCATACTCTCAAGGACCGTCAGTTGTTTGCTAAATTTAGCAAGTGTAAGTTTTGGCTGAACTAAATAGCATTCTTGGGTCATGTGGTATCTAACGAGGGTGTGTAGGTAGACTCTCAAAAGATAGATGCGGTAAAGAATTAACCTAGACCTGTCGATCCCACGGATATTAGAATCTTCTTGGGTTTAGCTGGCTACTACAGGAGGTTCATAGAGGGATTTTCATCCATTGTGACACTGTTGACTAAATTGACCCAGAAGAAGGTCAAATTTTAGTGATCGAAGGCTTGTGAGAAGAGTTTTCAAGAGTTAAATACTCGACTCATTTCAGTCCTAGTATTGACCTAACCGGAGGGCAAAGACGATTTTGTTATGTGTTGTGATGCCTCTAGGGTTTGTCTTGGTTGTGTGTTGATCAAGAATGACAAGGTCATTGCGGATGCCTCTAGATAGCTTAAGACTTACGAAAAGAATTACCCGATGCATGACCTAGAGTTGGCAGCTGTGGTGTTTGCCTTGGAGATTTGGAGGCACTATTTATATGGGGCGCATGTGGATGTGTTCACGGACCATAAGAGCCTTCAGTATGTGTTTACCTAGAAGGATAATTTGTGGCAAAGATGGCTAGAGCTTCTAAAAGACTATGACATGAGTGTCCTTTATCATTCAGGCAAGGCCAATGTTGTGGAAGATGCTCTTAGTAGGCTGTCCATGGAGAGTGTGTCCTATGTCGCGAATGGGTGAAAAGAGTTGGTGAAGGATGTTCATAGGCTTGATCATTTAGGAGTTTGCCTTATAGATTCGACGGATGGTGGTGTTGTTGCTCAAAATAGGTCGGAATCTTCATTGGTGATGGAATTTAAAGAAAGGAAAGATGAGGATCCTATCTTAGAGAAGTTAAAGGAAATAGTGCGAAATTACAAAGTGGAGGTTTTCTCCCAAGGGGGAGATGGTGTACTCCGATATCAGGGCCAATTGTGTGTTCCGGCTGTGGATGACTCGAGAGAGCGGATATTGAGTGAGGCTCATAACTCTAAGTGCTCTATCCATTCAGGTACCACCAAGATGTACCGTGACCCATGGGAAGTCTATTGGTGGAATGGAATGAAGAAGGACATAATGAAATTTGTGGCTAAGTGTTCAAATTGCCAACATGTGAAGGTCGAACATCAAAGACTTGGAGGTATGCTACAGGACATCAACATTCCTATGTGGAAGTGGGAAGTGATCAATATGGACTTCATTATAGGGTTGCCTCATACACGCCGACAATATGACTCTATTTGGGTAATTGTAGATAGGTTGACCAAATTAGTAAATTTTCTATCGGGTCAAAACCACATATTCAGTCGAGGACTATGCTAGATTGTACACTTGAGAGTGATTTTGGTTGTATGGAGTTCCTTTTTCCATCATCTCAAATAGGAGTACTCCATTCACCTCCCAGTTTTGGAGATCATTTCAAAAAGGACTTGGTACACAGGTGAAGCTTAGCACAACTTTCCACCCGCAGTCGTATAGTCAGGATAAGTGGACCATACAAACTCTAGAGGACATGTTGAGAGTATTTGTGATTGATTTCAAGGGTAGTTGGGATGATCATTTCCCACTTATTGAGTTCACCTACAATAACAGTTATCACTTATAATACCCCAAATGTTCCTAAGACTAGATGAGAGAAATGGAAATAAGTTCAGTAGAAAAATATGCATTTTTGCCTCAGTACGCCTCAAACTATGGGTTGTAGGTTAGTAGTACTGGTCGTAGGAAGACCCGTGGATTAGGTCCGAGATTTTTGTTCCCCAGACTATGAGTTCCCACTACGAGTTGTAGTATGTGGGCATGACCCGTGATCAGGAGTCGTAGCAAGTCTTCAGAGTTATCCAATAATCAATGGTATGGGTGATGGTACGACTCGTAGGATGTTGTTGCAGATTGTAGTAAGATTCGTGGAAATATTTAGAGGGTTGGAGGTTCTGGATTTGGTCATTACAAGAGGATACCATGAGTCTTAAGAGGATTATACAATTCGTGGTAGCTGACAGAACAGTTTTCCTATGAATTCATTAAGGGTATTTTAAAAAATCCTAAGCTCCTAAGCCCTAAACTACATCATTTTATTCCCTGAAAGAATTGTATTAGGGGAATCTAACCTATTCTAATTTATTCAGCTCCCATGCATGCAAGATTAGAGGATTCCATTGAAGATCAAGCCTAGAATTCCTCCAATTCTCCTCCAAATCTCCCGGGCTTGCCAAGTCAAGATAAGAATAAGCTTACCCAGGTATGTAGGGCCATGAATAAGAGTTTCCTTTCACTCTCATGACCAAATTTCTCCTCAAGTTCATGAATTCAAGTGTTGATTCAAGTGTATGATCCTATGGGATTTTATCTCAATTTCATGAAATTCTCTATGATTTATTTATGGGTAAATTTTCCTCATATTTCAAAGCATATTTTAAGATCTATGGGCAGATTTTATATCAATTTTAGTTATTAAATTTATGATTTCAAATTCTAGAGAATTATGCCCAATTCTGCAAGTTTCATGAAAAGTCAAGTTTATGATTCTATTTTGATTGTGGTTCTCCTAAGCCCTAATTTATGATTTATGATTTATGATATGATTTCCTACAAGTACTTTTCATTGATTTATGAATCTCAAGTATGGTGATTCTTCAAGCATGTATGTTCTTCATGATTTATGAGTTTATGATTCTGGCTGACTCACGGGCCCTTATTTCATGGCTGATTATGTATTTCAAGTATGATCAAGTATGTTATGATTTAACTAGTCATGGATTTTATGTATGACTTCACGATTATTATATGAGCCTTCATGTGCATGTTTTTGGGAGCCGTTTCTAGCATCGGTAGGCCCGACATTTAGGTAACTTCATGGTCTCAAAACTACGTGTCAACGTAGGTTCATATTCATGGAATCTAGGTGGGTCCCTATTAGTGATATCACGCCATTTATGTTCCTTGCCTGTCAAGCCCGGGACGGCTATACCCACTTGAGCGAGATAGTTGGGCCATCATGTAAGCTCTATCATGATGGTGTCGATTAAGAAGAGCCCTCCCATTGTTCCTTATGTTTTATGCATGATCATGATTACGATACGTTGGCTCAAGTTACGTTTTACAAGGTTTCTCTTACGATTACAATTATGACTAGTTTATGAATGATTTTGAAAACCTTGAGCCCTGATGTTTATGTTATAATTATCAAATTCATGTTTGAAGTATCCTACTCTTATGAACTCTTATGTATTTTACTACACCATTTTTATTTACCTTGCATACTCAGTACGTTCAAAGCACTAACTGCATACTCTATGTTGTATCGTTTAATGATACAGGTCTGAGAGATCAGACTCAGCACACCATTAATCCTACTTTGATATCATTCTTATTATCCAGTGTTGGTGAGTCCTCATCTTCCGAGGACATTCAGTTTAGTTTGTTAGTTTGCTATTTCAGTTACTAACTTTTGTCAAGCGAGATGGGGATATTGTCCCATCAACTAATAATTATGTTAGAGGCTTTTCAGATAATATGCAGAAACTCTGCTTGTTAGTGTTGACTCGGTTTATGATTAATACGTGTGTATACTTCCACTTATTCATGTTTAGTTTATTAGTTTTTGCTAATTTATGTTATTGCTATGTTCATGTCATGGGTCTAATTGGAGCCATTCGTGGTTCTAGGTCCCATGTCTCGATCCAGGGTCTCTACTCGGGTCGTGACATCAGTCCAGCATCTAGATGGATATACTTGATGCTCTTTATGGGTGGAGGTGTAGATCACCTATTGGATGGATTGAGGCAGGTGAGGCTACATTGATAGTTGTTGCGCTCCAGCGCACTCGCAAGTGTACGCGGTCATATAAGTAATATAGTGGCCCTTTTTAAGAGCCGGATGTCGAACCCACAGGGAATGGACCAATTCAGCTAATTATCAAGTTCAAGTGTGATATTAACTTTCACAAGTATTGATTATAGAAGTTTTCGATAAATTCTATTTAAATCTAGGGGTAGTCAGAGAAATACTCTGAAGTAATTCAAGGAGCAACTAGAGCTAAGGCCAGATAATCATGCGATACTACGCTTTGTAATAGTTTAAGTATGGAATTATCATTATCGTCTCACATAATTACAATTGCATGTTCATGGTCTTTCGAGCCTCTAAAAATGACAAACTAGCCTCACAACTATATCATTGAGCGGGGATGTAACATTCTAGTTCGTGGGCAATTCAATTATGGGAATGTGGTTTACGGGGTTTATGCTCTTGATTAGGGAATTTCGTACCTCTAATCATTTAACTCAACTTAGCTTCACAACTACTTCTTCGAGTGGTGGAGTGACAATTCTAAGTTGATTTCTTATTATCATCCCCTTTTATCAACAAAGCAAGGCAAATTAGGTATAATTTCTTATCCTAACCACGAATTATATCGTAAGATACAAACTTGCTCCCTACATTCTTTTGTTCTTGCCTAGGTTTACTTTCTCAATCTTTTATCTAGGTGTAACATGTGTGTTTTCATGGTGATCAATCATAAAAACAACCATAATTAAGAACATAAGACAAAACAATAATTAATAACTTAAAACCAAAACAAATTCACATAGTCACAATCATACCTTGTGGCTTAAACCCTAGAGGAAGGGTTCTAGCCACTCAAGTTTGTATAATTACAAGAAAACATAATTAAAGTAACATACTTACAAGAATTGGTAGAAGAAAAGATGAAATTTAAGAACCCTAGGTGAGTTCCCACTTCTCCCTTCACTCCTTGGTAGTTTTTCAGAAATATTACGTGACAAAATGTTTTTAGGAGCTAAGGGACCTATTTATAGTAAATGAGAGGTGTATAAAATTATGCCCTACATGAAATAGCTCTGTGTCATGAAGGTGAACGCGCCAATATACCTTCGTGACACAGAGGCATCGCGTAGGCACACTGGAAATCCAAAACAGTCCGCAAGCAGCCTCCTGCCATGTTGGCAGCGTGTCACGCTGCTTGTGCAGTGCACTAGGGTCCATGGCACATTACTGGTCGCGCAGCTTGCCTGCCGTGGCACGTTGCCAACGCGCAGGTGGGCTGTTTCGCGTGTCCCCCTTGCCGACGTTCGCGTTTTACTTCCGATTCCATGCCTCCACTTCACCAACGCATGGATTAGTTCCTCAAACTCATTTTAAACCTACAAAAACAAGAACTAATCATGTTGGTTAGTATATATATTAACATTTACATAGAAGTACATGAGAATGCATATAATTAAGTCGATAAACAATACAAAACTAAGTTATAAAGCATCACTTGGCCATGCTATTTTGCCCAAGATAAATAGTGCAGATTCAGTTCATGAGGCTATGAAGAAGGTTCATCTTATTAGGGAAAGGATGAAGACAGTTCAGAGTTGACATAAATCTTATACGGATGTTAAGAGGAGAAAGCTCGAGTTCGAGGTCGATGATTGGGTGTTTTTGAAGGTGTCTCCTATAAAGGGAGTTATGATATTCGATAAGAAAGGAAAGTTTAGTCCCCAATATATTGGTCCTTATAGGATTCTTAGGCGAGTCAGCAAGGTGGCATATGAGTTGGAATTACTGGTAGAGTTAGCCTTAGTGCATCCTGTTCTATGTGTCTCTATTGAATAAGTACATTGGTGATCCTACTTTAGTTGTTCTGGTAGAACGCATTGGGGTGAAGGATAGCCTTACTTATGAAGAGGTTCTAATTGAAATCCTTGATCATCACATTCAAAAGCTAAGGAATAAGAAAGTAGCTTTAGTGAAACTTTTGTGGAGAAATTAGCTTGTTGAGGGAGCTAAGTAGGAAGACGGAGCAGATGTGAAGGCTTGATACCCGCAACTTTTCCATTCCAGCTCAGTCCAGCATAAGGTACCAGTTTCCTCCTTAGTACTCTATTCAGTTTCATGTCAAGTTCATGTCTCTCAGTTCCTTTCATGTTATAGCATGCATGTATGTTTCATGAATTTAGTGTAGTCATGTTTCTCAGTTCGGAGTTAGTCACTTCATCAGTTTTTCAGTCTATAGCTTTCAGTTTTGGGATTGCAGCTCGTTTCCCATCTTTTAAGCTTAATTAGTCTAATGTTACCAAAGGGAAGATAATATAACACCTCAAATTTTCCTAGGACTAGGCTCGGGATTTGGAATTTGTTCAGCAGAAAAATATAAAAAATTTCATAGAACGACTTGTACCAGGTGATATGACGGTTTGTGGGAGAAGTCGTGGTACGTAGTAGTTTCTCCTGAATAAGTGATGATGACTTGTGGTACGATTCGTAGGTGGTAGTGATGAGTGTGGCTTCGTCCATCCTGAGGAAGCCTAGAAATAGATGAAAGGTGTACTGGCCCATACCATGAGTTGTGGTTGGATGGTTTGACTCGTTGTTAGGGGTCGTGGTTTGTGCCTGTTGAGGGAAAGCCCGATGTAATGAGCTACAGGACGGCTCATGAGACCAAGTAAAGAGTCATGGTATGCGTCTGTTGTATGAGGTGCAGAGAAGTGGAAAGTCAGGTTGGTAAGTAACATATGCATACCATGAGTCGTGGTAGGGTGGTATGAGTCGTGGTGCCTAGCGTCAGCTTTTTAAATACGATTTCTGAGGGATATATCTGTAACTTCCTAAGCTTCTAACCCCTAAGTGATGTCATTTTGGACTTCTTAAAGAGTATATTAAGGGATTTAACCTAGCCTAAGTCTTCACTCTTTCAAAACAACAGTAGATTGAAGGTCTTCTCTCAAGATCAAGGCTAGGGTTCTTCATCAAATCTCTTCAAATCTCTGTTGGGTTTTCAAGACAAGTCGAGGAATCAATAACCATGGTATGTAGGGTTATGAATGGAGAACATTCTTCCATATCTTGAGCAATTTCATCTTTATTCTATGATCACAAGTCTTCAAGTATGTTATGTTGAAATTCTAGGGTTTAACCCAATTCCATGCAATTATCCATTCTATCTCTATAGGTTTAATTCTCTCATGTTCCAATTGATGATTTAGGGATATTAGGGCATATTTGAATTTCAATTTACTTACTAATTCATGATTTCAAGTTTACGAAGATTATGCCCTAGTATGCATGATTTATGAATTTCAAGCTTATGAGCCCAAGATTTCAAGTATGATGAATTTATCAAGCATGAATGTTTATGAATTCTTAACTTATGATTCCATGATTTCGAACTATGAAGCTTATTTCAAGTATGTATGATTTCATGGTTTGGGCAAGCCTATTTCAAGTCAAGTATGTTTCGCCATGATTTCTAGCCAAGGCTTTCAAGATAAGTTTAAAGAGATGTTTTGGAGTCAAGGATCCCAATATTTTGATTTAAGCTATGTTTGAGATATGATAATGAGCAATATGTATGTTTTGGGGGTAGTCTCTAGTACCGAGTTTGCCAGGGATTTCTGAGGACCCAGGTTTCATTACTACGCGCCATCATAGGTATATATTCTTATTTGGGACCTCTAAAGAGAGTGTTTCCCTCGCTCGAGAGCATACCAGTGATATCACACCTTCATCGTTCTTTGCCGTGGCAATAATTAGGACGACTCTACCCACTTGAGCGAGATAGTTTGGGCATCACGTAAGCTCAATCATGATGGTGTCGGTTATGACGTATCCTCCCATCATTCCTCATGTTTTCAGTTACTCTTGTTCATGTTTTATGATATTATGTTTTATAGCATGTTTGACCTATTGACTAATTTATGACTTTTCACTTATGATTTCAAGTATGGTACACTATATGATTTCTATTACTAAACCTTGAGTCATTATGTTCAGCTTATAATGAATAGCTCATGATTATGATTACTTCAGGAGTATGACATTTGACATGTTATCCTTACTCTCACGTTCTATCTTGATTTATGTTCATTACTTTAGACTATTATTTTAATTTCTCTACGTACTCAGGACATTCAAAGTACTGATCGCATACTCTATGCTATATCATCTCATGATATAGGTTTGAGTGATCCGTCTCAGTCCCGTCAATAGCTTTGTCTCACTTAGTCCAGCTCTATCCCAATTTTGATGAGTCCTCATAATTCGAGGATATAAGTTTTGATTATATCTCTTTTGCTTATGTCTTTTCGTTTAAGATTTAGCAAGCTATTTAGGGATGTTGTCCCATCAGCTCATCAGATATTTAGAGGCTTTTCAGAAAACTATGTATAGATGGTTCAACGATTTTGGCTCATATTTATGCTTATGTCTTACTGTTACATAGATTTCCACTTATATTACATTTATGCTTTATTTCCGCTTAGTAATGCTCTTATTCATGGTATGTACGTGCCATGGGTTAGCTTGAAGCTATTCATGGTTCTAGGTCCCAACTCGGGTCTTAACAAACTTGGTATCGGAGCATTAGGTTTTAGAGTTTCCTAGAGTGCTTTAAAGCCGCATTAAGTAGAGTCTTTTCCATGGTGTGAAGTGCGCTACACCTATGGGGAAGGGGATACGAGAAGCTTTAGGAAAATTTTCCTTCTTTCATGATCTATCTCATGCACTGAAGTACCTCTCCTACTCCTCTAACTTGTGCTATACACATTTGCAAAAACATGCCTCCCCGTGAAGTCAACAGAAGAAGAAATGGCAATGAAAATGGCCATGGCAATAGTAATAGAATTGGGCATCAACCAGCCTTACCAGCTCTAGCTGATCCCTTACCGGAGCAGGTAACTCATATAGATTTCCAGGCTGCATTTCAGATGCTAGAATAGGCTAGGACCACCCAGGTCAACTAGCATGTTATGGCTCATGTGAACTAAAATGGCAATGCGACGACGGCTAGCGTGCGAGACTTCATCAGCATGAACCCACCTAAGTTTCATGGGTCAAAAGTGGATGAGGACCCACAGGAATTTATTGAGGAGGTTCAAAAGATTACCCAGGTAATGGTGTTTCAGGAGAGGAGAGTGCAAACTTGGCCTCCTATCAGCTCAAGGGGGTTGCTCATATATGATGCTGGCGGTGAAAGGAGAGTAGGGGAGTTGGTGCAGTCCCCCTTGGCTGGGATGAGTTTGTTACAACTTTCATGGTGTAATATCCCCAAAGTTCCTAAGATTAAACCTGAGATTTAAAAATAAAAGTAGCAGAAATATGGAATTTTTTTTAGAACGGGTCATTGCATGACTTTTTGGAAGGAGTAACGACTCATTGGATGTGCCCGTGAAGAGATACTGCAGGTCTGGAGTTGGGAGTGATGGGTCTCAGAACGAACCATGAGATGTTATAATTAGTCATTGAAGGTAGTTGTGGTGAGGTTAGTTCTAGATCAAGAGGGGAGTAATGAGTTGTAGTATGACCTGTTGTTCGAAGCAATGGGCCGTTGTCAACACCCATTGGAAAGAGTTATAGGTTAAGGCAGTGGTGACAACGACTGGCAGCAACGAGTTGTTGGAGCTTATGACGCCCATGGTCACTGGCTGAGCAGTTTTTCTAGGAAATTCATTAAGGGTATTTTCATCATTCCTAAGCCCTAGGGTCCTAAATTATGTCATTTAAGCTATGAATAATGGGTTTTAAGAGGGGTAAGTTCATTCTAAGCTATTCCTATTCATGCATGCAAGTGTAGAAGCCTAGAGAGGTGATCAAGTTCAATTTCTTCAAGTTCTTCTCAAATTTCCATGGGCAATTAGAGAAGTTGTAGAATCTGATTCTCTCAGGTATGTAGTGTTATGAATGGGTGAAATTATTCACACCCATGCCCAATCTCTCTCTAATTCATGAAATTCTATTGATAATTCTATGGGGTTTTATCCTAATTATTACGAAATCCTTATGATCTACCTATGGATTAATTCCTCTCATGTGTAACTTCATGTTTTATGAATCATGGGCATATTTTATAATTATTTAGATTTAAATCTTCTACAAAACTATGCCCAATTATGTATATTTCATGATAAATCAAGTTATGATTGTACTTTGATTTTGATGTTCATTAACCCATTATGTATTATGAGTTATGATATGATTTATCTCAAATTCTCATCATGAATTTATGAATATCAAGTATATACATATTTTACAAGTATGCATGAAATTCATGATTTATCAATTTATGATTTTGACCGACTCACGAGCCTTACTTTCATGGCTAGGTCACGTATTTCAGGCATGCTTATGATTATCATGATTTTAACTAGCCTATGAATCTCATGTATATTATCCTATGAACACTATATATGCTTTGGGAGTAGTATTTAACACCGAGTAGACCCGGGGTCTAAGCATGCCCCCAGTCTCAGAACTACGCGCCAACGTAGCCACGATGGGACCTCCATGGAACTGTCCCCTTTGCCCAAATGGGCCCTCTGTTGTGATATCACACCTCTTTCATGGTTTTACCCTTGTCAAGGTACGAACAACCAAATGGTTTTACAGGTCGGGCTCCACGTGTGCTCATATGGGGTATGTCGGTCATAAGAATTTCCCCACTATTCCTCACGATTTATGTATGGTTATGATTATATACTTTGGCTCAAGTCATATTAATAAAGCTTTTCTCTTATGATTATGATGTGAATGATTTACAAATGTTTTGGAAACCTTGAGCCTTATGTTTATATTATGATATTTATGTTATGATCATGTTGTCCTATTCATATAAACTTTTATGTATTTTAATTTTTTGTTTTACTTACCATGCATACTCAGTACATTCCACGTACTGATCGCATACTCTATGTTGTATCGTTTTATGATATAGGCTCTGATCTTCAGACTCAGTCCCAAAATCTTATTAGAACCCTTCTGAGTCTCTACTCCAGTAGGTGATTCAGTGGTAGCTAGACGGTTGTATAGAAGTTGCCCGGTCATAGTCCTTTAGAAAGTCACCTCAGCAGATTTAGTAGAGTTACCCATGACCTATTTTGATGTTACCTCGGCATGGAATGGCCATTTGCATGCTATTCTTCAGTGTAATATCCCGAAAGTGCCTAAGACTAGACCAGAATTTGAAAATGAAAAGTAGAGAAATCTAAAATTCCTTCTTAGAACGGGTCATTGTACGGGTCGTTAGTGGGACCAATGACCCGTTAGTTGTTTCTGTGTTGAGGTGTTGTAGAACTAAAGTTGCAAGTAACGGGTCTAGGAACAACCCGTTGGATGTGATCCATTGTCAGGTTGTTCGGGTTCTAGGAGAAAGTAACGGATCATGTAACGACTCGTCATTGGTAGCAATGAGTCGTTGTAAGTGCCCATTAGGAAGAATTCCAGATTTAAGGAAGTGGTGGCAATGACTGGCAACAACAAGTCGTTGGAGCTTGTAACGACTCATTTTTTCCAGTCGTGGTTGGGGATCTGAGACTGGATTCTGGGATGTGACAACGAGTGGTGTTATGGACCATTGGAAGTAGTAACAGTCCGTTGTGGCGCCCCTGGTGACTGGCAGAGCAGTTTTTCCAGGAAATTCATTAAGGGTATTTTCATCATTTTCTAAGCCCTAGGGTCCTAAACTACGTTGTTTTAAGCAAGAATAGTGAGTATTAAGAGGGGTAAGTTCATTCTTGGCTATTCCTATTCATGCATGCAAAGTTAGAAGCCAAGAGAAGTGACCAAGCTTAATTCCTCTAAGGTTTTCATCAATTCTTTATTAGGTAATTAAGGGAGTTGTAGAATCTGATTCTCTTAGGTATGTAGGGTTATGAATGGGTGAATTTGTCCACACCCATGCCCAATTTCTCTATAATTCATGAAATTCTATTGACAATTCTATGGGGTTTTATTCCAATTCTTATAAAATCCTCATGATCTATCTATGGGTTAATTCCCTTCACGTATCAATTCATATTCTACAAATCATGGACAAATTTTATAACTATTTAGATTTAAATTTTCTATAGAACTATGCACAATTATGCATGTTTCATTATAAATCAAGCTATGATTCTATTATGATTTTGATGTTCAGCAACCCATTATGATTTATCACTTATGATATGATTTCTCTCAGATGGTCATCATGAATTTATGGATGTCAAGTATATACATGTTTTACAAGTACGCACAAACCTTAGGATTTATGATTTATGATTATTGCCGACTCACGGGCCTTACTTTTATTGTTAGTTCACGTATTTCAAGCATGCTTATGATTATCATGATTTTAACTAGCCTATCAATCTCATGTATATTATCCAATGAACACTATATATGTTTTAGGAGTATTATTTAACACCGAGTAGATGCGAGGTCCAAGCATGCCCCGAGTCTCAGAACTACGCGCCAACGTAGCCATGATGGGACCTTCATGATACTCTCCCCTTGGCCCCAATGGGCCCTCTGTTGTGATATCACACCTCTTTCATGGTTCTACCCTTGGCAAGGTACGAACTCCTTTCCGACTAGGGGTTTACAGGTCGGGCTCCGTGTGTGCTCATATGGGGTATGTCGGTTATAAGAATCTCCCACTGTTCCTCATAATTTATGTATGAGTATGACTATATACTTTGGCTTAATTCATGTTTCATTAAGCCTTTTTCTTATGATTATGATTATGAATGATTTACAAATGTTTTGAAAACCTTGAGCTGTACATTTGCATTATAATATTTATGTTACGATCATGTTGTCCTACTCTTATGAACTTTTATTGAGCACCGGAATAGATCACTAGTATAAAACGCCTTGTGGAGATGAAGTCATGGGGAACACTTACCCTAGTTAGTTGCGTTAATTTGGAAACAACAAACAATTTCTCAACATTGTTATTTATTACTTTTACAAATTCCCCCCTCTTAGGAAATAATTAATTAAAAAGCTTAAGCACTATCATTCTTCTACATCCTACCATATTCCCTCTGGGATCGACCCCAACCTCTAGTTGGGCTCTTTATTGACAACGTCCGCTTCATACTTCCGAAGGAGGTGTGGTTTGAGGCACTTCATAGTAGGCTAAGTCGGTACTATATAAGTCCATTTGGTTGGTTGTTTCATGTTGCTTTCTCATTTTTGGATATGTCCTGCAGCAAAAACTCTCTCTAGACTTATCCCAACTAGTGTTTGAAGATTTGGGAGATAGAAAACATAATCCTACCTCAAATCCAAGGTCAGGAAGTTGAATCATCCATTTAGATCGTGGTTTGGTGACGTTCCAGAAGTTTTGATGGCTATTTTGAGTTGTCTTGTGGGTAAACCTCTCCCTCTTGTATTTCTTAGTTAATTATATTGGTTATGAATCCATAAATGTCGATAGGTTGTTGTTTCAGATATTCTACCTTCAAATTCATAAAAATCTTATCGAATAAGCTTCATTTGGTCTTATTTTCTTACTGTATACTTATAGATGAATTTTGGTGGTGAGGAAAATATTTTGAGGTAGTAAATTCATGGTGGTATTAGCTTGAGCTGGCTCGGTATAGGTTTTGTGAAATCCTAGGTATGTTAAGGCTTCTGCCTCTCCGTTTTGGCGTAATTTCTGTTCCAATCATATTCTTGTCATATTGCCTGATGTTGCTTTGTTGTTAGCTGTTGTTCGGCTCTTGTATACATGTGTTTGGAGGCTGTTGGTATGTGGTCTTTCCCTCATCTATTGAGGTTGTGAATTCAGGCAATAATTTGGTTGGTTGTCATACGTCCGTAGGGCTTTTGTTGGTGTCGGTTATTGAATATGTCATGGCTACCTTAGCGTGTGTTGTGGGATGGTTTTCTACTAGAATTGGGTTGAGTTAGGTACTTTTATATGCGGTTGATGGTTTGATAAAGATGTAGGTCGATGTAGCAATGACTTGGTCGCTGAACTTGTGTTGATAGTAGTGATCATCTTGTCGACGAGTTTAGGTTGTTGTGATGGAGTTGAATGGATTTAGATAGTCCTTTGTGTAATGATTGGTTAGATTGTGTCGATTATGGTGTCTCTTAGGCTGCTTATTGATGTTTTAGGCGTATTTAAGCACGTATTTGTCATATTATGCCCATGCTTAACTATGCTTTGAGAATAAATTATGAGTGTTTTTGTTGGTTTTGTATCATATTTGTGAAAAAAAGCTAACACACATGATTAGATGTATGTAGGGATTAAAGTGATGGATTAGGACTTATTTGAGGCTAAAAAGAGCAAGAGTTGCCAAGACAAACTCAAAAGGAGCAAGTGCAAAAGCATAATAGAAGATGGTATGGCGCAGGCACATCTGTGCAAGGGCCTGCGCGAACCTCACACCTACTAGTGCAACATGTCGACATTTTGGTGCATACAGAGGCGTGACGCAGAGCAAGGCTGGCCGACTAAAAATTTGCGAAAGTCCAATCCTAGTTCAAGTAGGACCAGAAGCTGCAAAATCCAATCCCAGTCCAATAAGGAACAATGAAGACTTATTTTACCACTATATATACCCCTTCTTAGGATGTTTTTTACACACAACTTACACAACTTAGAGAAGTTTTTCAGAACATATAATAGTTTATTTTAGATTGAGCATTATTGTTGTAAGTGTGAAAGATATTATTTGAGAATTCATTAAGTTCTTATGATTATAATTAGCTTTGGAGATTTGTCAAATAATTCAATATTACTGTAAGTATATCATTATGAATTCTTATAAATTTTATGTTATTGTTTCTTCAAACATGAGTGGCTAAATCTTTTGAGATAGGGTTGTGGGAACCATGATGGATTAACAAAAATAGGAAAAATAAAATAGTGATTCTTGAAAGGTGAATAGGGTGGATTGTTATTCTCTTCATTTTAATAAGTTTTAGCGGTTGCAAACGTTGAAACGTTCTTGTATCATCAACTTGCTTGACCAAAGAAGTTAAAGTTAGGAAAAGAGAATAAAAATGGATATTTTAGGCTACCAACCCTCATCCAATTAACTTGAGATATAATCAAGGATAGTTAATCCAAGACTTATGGAGAGGGAAAAATATACACATATAATGTCCGAGAGGATTTAGGTGAAATTCATATATGTAGGTCGAGAGAAATTAGATGAACTTAATCGTCATTCTTACACAAAATTCACCCAGGATAGATCACTAATAAAATAATCCTACTACATTATGAAATCTTGGTGAACACAATCCTAGTTGTCTCATATTTGATAACAACTTAACCACTATTTAGAATTACTTTTTCTTTTATTTGCAATCCCCCTTCCGAAATATTGACTACAGGTTGATTTACTCATCATTAACAAATTATTTTTTTCTATTCCTGTGGGATCGACCCCAACCTAGTTGGGTTACTATATTTGACAGTGACCGCTTTATACTTCATCATGAGATGTAATTTAGGCATGATAAAATTTTGGCACTGTTGCTATGTAATACGGTGTTGAAATAGTTAATTGGTGTTTAAATTCAGTTTGTAGTCTTTATTTTGTGATTTACATTTTCAGTTTTCTTCTTGATTTGTCACAGGCTAGCATGGCAAAGCCTATGGCACAGCTTAATCTCCCACAGGAGGAGGTGACTAAAGTACAACAGTGGAAGCTATGCCACAGGCAGAGGAATCTTAACTAGCTGATGCAGCTTGGAGAGGCGATGCAGCACACTTTGTTGCCACCTTAGTAGAGAGGAACATATAAAACCCCCTTGTCATCATGGACATAATTCTGTACGAATGTGCTCTTCGAGGGGGAGTACTAGCAAGAAGAAGTTAGTTACACTAGAGCCATTGTTCCACCCCATTTTCCAGCTAATGCCAAATTCGATGTGACAAGTACAATGATGCAATTGCTAAGCATGAAGGGTTTGTTCAAGGGTTTATCTAGTGAAGATCCAAATGGACACTTGATAAATTTCACTAGGATATGTAATGCCTATAGACTACCAGGGGTTTCCCAAGAGGCTATTAGACTTAGATTATTTCCTTTCTCACTAGTAGTGGAAGGTACTCTATGGTTGAATAAGCTTCTAGATGAGTCTATTACTACCTGAGCAGAATTGACTGCAGCTTTCTTAGAGAGGTTTTTCCCATCCTCACAGATGACCCAATTGACGGATGAAATTAATAATTTGACAATTACCTGGGGAAGCCTTACACGAGGAATAGTTAAAATTTAAAAAGAAGCTAAAGAAGTGTCCTAATCACAAGATTCCAGAGGAAGTTCTTTTGGAAGTATTCTACTAGTCACTAATGCCTCAAATAAAGTTGTAGGAGATAGGATTGTAGAGGGGTCCATGATGGCCCACACTTTTGCAGAAGACAGTGAAATACTGGATAAGTGACAGAGGCCTACAAGGAATGGCACACTAGAGCATCTGAGGCCACTGCAATAAACTATTCTAGAGGCATGACAACAATGCAACGAAAGAAGGAAGAAGAATGGGAACAAGATATGGGCCATCTCAAAACCCAATTAGAAGTGATCACCAAACATCTAGCTAAAATGAATACACAAAAGGTGCATGCAGTGAATGCTCAAAAAAGGGTCCCAGGAATGAAGACCACTACCCTGATATAGAAGAGAAGGCAAATTTTATCAATAATCATGGGTTTTTTCGAGCCAACGCCCAAGTGACTAACTAAGGCTCTTAGCGTCAAGGCTAAGAAAATCAAGGTCGGAACTACTAAGGGAACAAAAATTATGATAGGTATGGGGTGAGAGATAGGGACCAAGGTGCATGGAAAAATAGAGATTCCCCCAAAGATGACAAAATGAAGTCAATGTATCTTAAAGAGCTAGAGAGCCTACTGCAAACGACTCTAGTATAGCAAGATTGGAGTACATAATGAATCGAATGATTAAAAAGGTTGGTTCCACTAAAGTAGGAGCTAAAGAGATGAGGAGTGAGCTATCAAGCTTGAGTAAACTGGTAGACTCACATTCTACCTCCATAAAGCAACTAGAGTAGCAAGTGAGGCCAGTCTCGATTGCTGAGTGGAGTTCTAGCTGAGTTGGTAGTTTCCAAGTCTTTCGGAGTTTCCAGATTATTATGATTATGGATAGTTTATGGCCCTGTCCTAGAAAGTTGATTTCAATTGATAGAGGCTCGTAGGCGTCTGCTGTGTGTGTAGCGTTGTTGTTGTAGGCCTGGTAGGCCTTATTGTATATATTGTTTTTTACTCTATGGCCTTGACAGCCTATTGTTTGTTCTCTTTTGGTTGGTCTATTATCCAACTTCCATTTCTATCACTTTACTTTGATCTTATTGTTGTTTTGATGCCAAACCTCTTCGGTTCTAGCTTATTGTAGTTACACTTTATGGCAGGGTGTGCTCGATCAGGTGCAGCCAGAGTGCTAGTCATGCCTCTATGGGATTAGGGTGTGATAGTACTAGTAACTAGTTATATAGGTGAGTAAAGTGGACGAAAATGTTGGCTTTTATGGAGGTGGGAGAGCTTGGCAATTATGGGAATTGCTATGGTGATGGGAGAGATGATCGTAGGGAGCAATATGTGGCGGTTATGCTAAGATGGTGATCACGCCCAAATTATACCTTGCACTGAAGTATAAAGTGGTCACTATCAAATATAGTAACCCAATTAGGTTGGGGTCGATCCCACAAGGAATAGGGTAAAAATAATATATCAATGATGAGTAAATCAATCGATAGTCAATATTTCGGAAGGAGGGTTGAAAATAAAAGAAAAAGTAATTTTAAATAGTGATTAAATTGTTATCAAATCGATAAGACAAAACTAGGACCGTGTTTCCCATGATTTCATAATGTAGTAGGCTAATTTTATTAGTGATCTATCCTGGTGAATTTTATGTAAGATTGATGATTAAATTCATCTAACGTCCCTCGGCCTACATAGATAAATTTTCCTCTAAATCCTCTTGGAATTTAGGTGTGTATGTTTTCCCCTCGCAATAAGCCTTAGATTAACTATCCTCGGTTAGACTCAAGTTAATTAGATGAGGGTTGGTAGCCTCAAATTTCCATTATTATTCTCTTTTCCTAACTTCAACTTATTTGGTCGAGCAATTTGATGACACATGCACGCTTCTACGTTTCCAACCACTAAAAGTCATTAAAACGAAGAGAATAAAAATCCACTCAATTCACCATTCAAGAATTACTATTTTATTTTACCTACTTCCGTTAATCCGTCATGGTTCCCACAACCCTAAAGAAATTGGCTACTCATGTTGAAAGAAATAACAATAGAAGATTTAGAAGAAGTCATGATGAAATACTTATAATAATATGAAATTATTAGACAAAAATTGAAGACTAAATAGAATCACAAGAACTTGATGTTTTTCCTCCAATAATTATATGGAATAATGCTTTCCACACTTACATCAATAATAGTCAAGAATTAAGTGGTGAATTCAACTTCCACAATTACTTGGACTAATTTTTGACAAACTTTCCACATCAAAAATGTCCTAAGAAGGCATATATACAGTAGTCGAATAAATATGCATCTGTTTCTATTTAGACTAGGATTGGACTTTGCAGGTTTTGAGTCAACCACCACTTCTCCGCATTGCGCGTCCCAACGCGCATCTGGGCCTTCGCATTGCACCATTCCTTACACGTATCTACCTGTGCGTCGTGTAGGTGATTACACTGATATTCCTTGCAATGCCATCCTTCATTATGCTGTGGCACTTGCACCTTTTGGGTTTGTCTTGAAAACTCTTGCTCTTTTAAGCCTCAAATAAGTCCAAATCCGTCATATTTATCCCTACTAATATCTAATTATGTGCGTTAGCTCTTTTTCATAAATATCATATGAAATCAAAGAAAACACAGTTAATTGTTTCTCAAAACATACCTAAGTATGGACAAAGTATGGCAAATAAATGCGTAAATATGTCCAACATCACTATGCACACTTAAACTATTGTTCATCCTCGGACAATCTACTATTTTCCTACTCAAGATCAACCACATAATTCACCTTATGAATAGGTCTACTTACACTTAGATTCATTAGACAATTCGATCAAGCTCCAAAAATCTAATCAATATGCATATAAGATCAACATTCGAAAGTCAGAAATGAAATCACTTAACTTCTAAAACTAACTCATCAAGATATATTTGGGCCAAAAAGAATCATATGTAATTTAACAATTAAGGATATACCAAAATGTTGTCATTATGTGCTCCTCTCTATTTGGAGAGATTCCCTTTCACTCACATGACATATAATAATCTTGAGTTAGGCATATATGAAGCAATATTCGCTCACTCTCCTAAAGAACTTAACATACATGCAAAAGACGATCCATACGCTTACCCTTAGTGTAATACTCCACTAATATGGAACACTGAATCTAAGATCAATTAGGACTTAATATGGTTGTAATGTAAGCTAACGGACGGGTGCGAACTATTTGGCCAAAATAGTGACTAATCTCCCTAAGCACTTTAATACTTCACAAATTTTGATTTTTTAGCACATTCTTCAATCTCCTTATTTTTATCCTTATACTACCCTTTTGTTTTAAATTTATCAACCTATGTGACTAGTAGGAAATTTTCAACATTAAGCTCATTCACAATTTTCTTTTCTTTTCTTTCTTTTCATTCTTGATTCATTCTTTTCATTTTTTCAAACTTTTCTTTTTCTTTCCCCACTAACATCACCCTCCTTGTTTTGCATTTTTCCTCTTTTCTTTTCTTCCAAATTCCACACTTTAGCTTTCTTCCCTTTTTTCTTCTCGACTTGTGATCCTTTCATGCAAAATTTTCAATTAAAGTGCTCTAGGAGTCATTTGAATCAAACAAAGGTCAATGAACAAAAGGGATTAATCTTGTAATATTACTTTCAAATGAATAGATTAAGGCTCAAAATGGCTAACTAGGACAACCACATCAAGGTAGGTAAAATTGGGATACAAAATAGGCTACCAAAGAAATGCCTATATCATTTCCTAGATTCAACATTCTCATTTCATTTAGCACACACACCGAGCAAGTTCTAGAAATCAAATTGCAAGAATGGAGTATATGCAAAAATATCTCACATATACAATAGACAAATGGTAATCAATATTACATAAACACATATATCCATATTGAATATCTCACATTATTAAGCCCAATTTTTCAAGAGTAGGAGTCAAGTTCCAAAAGTCTAAGTGTTTCTACCTTTTCATGCATTTTTTGAGTGAATAATACAAAGTCTCAATGATGCCCTAAGTGAAGAACCTAGCATTCATAAGACTGCAAGTTCTTGCTCTCCTACCAATGACTAATTTACTCTTAAGACGGTCCTCATCCATCCATCATGGGAAAAGTCATGACTATGACTCAAAGAAAAATCTAGACCCTCTAATCAACACCGGAAAAGTACCAAAAATAAAACGAGGGAACCCAATCAAAAACAAAACAAAAAATCACAAAAATATTACAAGTTAGTAGCAGGATTAAGCCATGCATAACAAAAAAAATCTAGGACCACCATAAATAAATTTAGCAATCAAGGAATACATGGTACAAGAAGGTTTACTTCTTCCACCCCACACTTAGTCAATGACACTATCTTCAGTGCTAAAACAATAAAGAAGAAGTAAAATGAGTGAAAGAAGAACTCCTTGGATCTAGTCCTCATCATCTGTGGGGGTATAAGAAGCTTCCCCCATCTCTAAGTCTTCTCCATCATCACCATCATACTCAAAATCATAGTCAACTTTAGCCTACTCATCATCAGTGGCATCATCATCATGAAAAGGATCCTTAAAACCTGGCCCAACTTTGCAGAGAGATCTAGAATGCTCGCTTAATGGATAGTCAATGTTTAACTGCTATAGCTGCTCCTCAGTCACCCTGCTCATCCTTAGCTAAAGAATTTGCATATAATACAAGTGACTCAAAACATTATCAATGCGCGTATTGTGCTCTTTAATAGACAACACAAGGCCATGAATACTCTCGGGCTCCTTTGTCTTTATCACATCTAGCCCTTTTGGGTCATACATTGTTCTATAATCAACCATCTCCTCCTCAATCTACTTCTCTCTCAAAAATAGGGTCAGGAGACCCCCAAACTAAATCTTTGTCCCTTTTTCACCCTTTCTCTCCTCAAGACATCTTTGATAATCACTCCAACATTTATCAGTCTCCAAGTCATCAAACCAAACACAAGACAAACAATTTCCCTAGTCATATGTGTCACATGCTTTGCAGGAACCAAGCAACCATAAATAATTTTCAACCACATTCTTGCCTCTCTGCTCATGTGGGCATATGGAAAAGTCATGTGATACCCGAACTACTGATGTCGGGTCCATCGTGCTTTTGATCTAGAGCCACTAATAGTATGTTGTATCTCTCTACAAGGAGGCACAAGATAAGGTATTTCATCGGCTGTGAATCAATATTAAGAGTACCAAACAATTCATTCAAAGCAGCGGGTGTAAAATTCACGATTTTCCCTCTAATTTTCACTCGATTAGTCCTCTCCTTCTGCTCCTAATTAGCCAAATAATTCCCTCACAAATTTAAATTACACTCCCAGGATCATTGGACACAAAATCTAACCCAAGAGTATGTATTCTATCAATCATGTGAGGAAATTTGAATGCTAAGCTATCTCTATCAACACATAATTCATGAGAATATTTTGATTCTTTAGGCTTTTTTAATCACTTTTTACCTTCTTGCTCTATGAACTAACAATGTCCAAATCACAGTGGTTGTTGATTTGGCATGCTAGAATCCTCCATTGGTGCCTCTTGAATCATTCTTGCTCTTTTTGGACCTTGGCTTGAAGAAGCCACATCCTTCCCTTTGTTAGATTTTGGAGCCATTTTTGGTGAAGCTTCAAGAAAAATGATGTCTTTTATGGTTTGGTTGAAGAAATTTGGAAGATTTTGGGAAGAAGATGATGTTTGGAGAGAAGTTTGAGAGAATATAGGGGGGGTGTGGTGCGAAGTAGCGAAGAAAAGTGGGAAAAAAATCTAGTTTTAGCACTTCAAATTACTCACTTTTTCGAGTTGACCCGTGCTTGCTTAAAAATTCATTGCATGGATAGTACCTCCGTATCGTGGTCCCGCCTGCAAACTCTTGGCATCACATCGCGGGCTCCAAGGCCGAAGTCTTGCTCTACGTTGTGGACCTCTATGCGGTGCTTGGTCTCTACATCGTGGGGTATTGTGCACTGCTCACCTTTTCGTGCCCCTTTTCCAATTGTTATGCTTAAATTTTTCTGCGGTTTATGGCTTAATTCCTGCACACTTGAACAAACAAATCAACTCTAAAAATGAAAAATCAAAAATTAAAAACCTTGGGTTGCCTCCCAAGTAGCGCCTAATTTAACGTCACGGCACAATGCGGGATCTTGATTGCTCAGACTTCATCAAGATACCCAAAATTACTCAGGTGACACTCCTCATCCTTAGAATTAATCACGGATATGACCCTCAGGCCATTTGATGTTTTTAAATTTCGGCAAAACCTTGAACATGACTTCCTAACCATCGAGCCGGAACTTGAGCTCACCCCATTCCACATCAACCAATGCCCTTGTAGTGGTTGAAAATGGACGCTCCAGTATGATGGGGACATCAAAATTGACCTCACAATCCAGAATGACAAAGTTCGCTGAAAAGATGAAATCGTCCACTTTTACAAGGACATTAGTTAATACACCTATGAGTATCTTCATTGTGCGATTGACCATAAGTAGCCGCAGCGA
Source organism: Datura wrightii (assembly GCA_035772735.1). Classification (NCBI taxonomy): domain Eukaryota; kingdom Viridiplantae; phylum Streptophyta; class Magnoliopsida; order Solanales; family Solanaceae; genus Datura; species Datura wrightii. The sequence goes on from JASDFA010000002.1 coordinate 14,145,004, forward strand.
TATCTGTTTAGGTTCTCCTAGACCCATCTACCTGAATATCTTGAGTGGTACCAAATTTATGCTACCATCCAAATCACACAAAGCCCGTTTAAAATCAAAAGACCCCATTGTACATGGAATAGCAAAAGCTCCAGGATCCTCCTTTTTTAGAGCTAAAGAGTGTGTGACTAAGCCACTGTAATGGTGCTCTGTTGGTTCAAAGCTCACCATATTTTTCCTTGTTACGGATCTTTCATCCACTTTACATCAAGAATTTTCTCAAGAGCTTCAATCAAGGGGATTTTACCAAAATCTGCTTTAGAAGGGCTATAAATTTTTGCAAATTACCTTCCTTGGCTTTCTTCTTAGTCTACTGAGGGGTTTGTCTTGTTGGGTCTTTCAACTCTTTCCCTTATGCAACACCCCTGTCTTTGGTGGGTGATGTGCTGTGAGTTCACAACACTTTCGATGCTTAAAACTGAGGAAACTAGCACGGACTTAGGTGTGTTTATATGGATATGAGGCACTTTTACTTTATTTTCATGAAAAATAGATGTTGGAGTTGAATTGTGAAAAAGATGGAGAAAAATGCAGAAAAGTGGCTATGTATGGACCTTAGTAAAAGTTGTAGCATTCTGGTATGAGCCGTACTAAGAGTCATGGAAAGGTACAGGACTAAAGTATGAGAAAAGGCAATTTACAGCTCATGGTACGAGCCGTACCATAGCAGTCGTAGTAAATTCCAGAAGGTTTGCATAGGCCAAGTATCCTAGTATGGATAGCAACCACGAGTTGTAAGATCTACCTAATACCCGTACCAAGGAACCACAAAAAAGTTTAGAATAAGAGAAGACAAGAAGAAATCAAGGTATGAGAATGAGTCGCAGATCATGGAATTGAGGTACGAGTCATACCAATCCGTTCGTGGAAGTTAACAGAGGATGCCAACAAGTGCAGGTTAAAACCACAGGAAGAATGTACGACTCATAGGTTCTTAGTACGAGTCGTATCATATGACAACACTTAGCCAGATTCAGCAGAAGCCAGCCAAGTATCAGTCAAGGTATGACCCGAACAATCTTGTTACGGGTCGTAAGTGAAGGCGGCGACAGTTTTTGGTAGTTTCCGTGTTTACTTAGGAGAAGGTTCAAATTATTTGTATAAATAATTTTTAGGTTATTTTCAGTAGAAAGAGTCGAACATTGAGTTTTTCTTATGCTGAGAGACAAGTTGTTAACTTTAATTTAAGTCTTGGAGATTTTCTTGCTTTGATCTCTTTCTTGTTCTTGAATTATTCATCTTCAATTCATGCAATAGTCAAGCAGGTTTATTTTCAATCATCTTTGTAAGTATTCAATTATGTGTTTGTCTATGAATGCTAATAACGATCTTACAATTATGAGAGGCTAAAACCTCCACAACTAGGATTGTGGGAACCATGGTGAATTAACAAACTAGGGTTACACGAAGTGATTCTAAATCAATGCTAAACACTTGTATTTTATTCTCTTCATCATTAATGTTTCTTAATGAAGCACAATGTTAAGACTTGCCCGAATTCTTTACTTTCTTGGACCTAGAGAAGTAGAGAATAGGAAAAGAGAATCATAATAAAGACTTGATCTTTATGGGTCATTATATGAATTGAGCTGCAGTCACAGAATAGTTAATTTGGAACAAATTGATAACAGTTGAATTGAAATTGCTCATGAGACCTAACCCGGTGATTGAGTATAGTCATCCAATAGGGATGAATCAGTCATTTGGATGAACCCTAATTATTAGTTCTATAAGTAAGCATTTGGATAGATCACAATTTTAAATTTGAAGTAGTTATAAATCCATGGGTAACACTTACTCTAGTTAATTGCAAATCTTGATAAATAGTAACTAATTCTCAATCTTGTCTTATAATTTCTTTTATACACCCCCTTTTTGGATATAACATACTTAAAAGCTTAAATACCTGCATTATTATATATCTTGACCATATTCCTTATGGGATCGACCCCAACCTTTGTTGGTTTCTTTATTGAAAATGTCCACTTCATGCTTTATCAAGAGTGTGAGTTTGAGCATTATCAGTGGGCTCCTCTTTTATCACAATCTCTCTCCTTTTAGTGATGGTTATTTAGTGACCCTCATTCCTAGGGTTTGGAACTATATTGCTTGGTGAGGCCCCTTTCAGTCTTTAATTAAGTGTTGTAGATACTTGCCCCATCTGATGCTCCAACTGCTTAATAGATGTAGAGTGTGAATCCAAAAGCTGACTCAAACTTGATAATTCTCCGCACATATCTTTCATTCCCAATTCTGTAGAGTCAAGCTTCCTTAACATCTTTCTTATCATATCTTTCATCCTCGCGTTGCTGTAGTCATTCGCAACTGGCTCTCTTGCCCTAGGTGGTACATATGCTCCATTCCAGTCATTCTTCTGTCCATCTCAATTCCTCCAATTTACTTAGTCCTTATCTCTAAAACCAAACTTGTCATAATTATTATTTCCCTAGCAGTTTCGGCCTTAATTTCCTTAGCCTTGACGCCAACGTTCTTGGTTAGCCCCTTGGATGTTGGCCCGAAAATCACCCTGATTATATACAAAATTAGCCTCCTCTTCCATATTAAGGTAGTAATCATCACACCTAAGCCTCTTTTCTTGAGCATTCACCACATGTACCTTTTGTGAGTTCATTATTGTTAGATGCTTGGTGATTAGTTCTAATTGAGTTTTGAGATGGGCCATATCCTAATCCTTTTCTTCTTCTTTCTTCAACTGCTCGGTTGTCATGCCTCTAGAATAGTTCATAGCAGTGGCCTCATATTCTTGAGTGTGACATGCCTTGTTGGTCTTTGTCATTTTATCTAGTATTTCATTGGCTTATAAAGTATGAGCCATCATAGGCCCCTTTGCTATCCCATATACTATAGCTTTGTTGGAGGCGATTAGTGACCTATAAAAAATACCTTCAGAAGAACTTCCTCTAGGAGGTTGTATTTAGGGCACTGCTTCAGCTTCTTTTTAAATCTCAGCCACGCCTTATGTAAAGCTTCCCCTAGTAGCTATCTGAAATTATTGATTTCATCCCTCAATTAAATCATTCATGAGGGTGGGAAAAAGCTCTCCGACTAAGCTTTAGTCAGTTCTTCCCAAGTGGTAATAGATTATTCTGGAAGCTCATTCAATGCGTAGCTTCCCCTGTCGGTCTGAAAGAAAATAACTTGAGTCCAGTGGCCTCTTACGTAACCCCTACCAGTCTGTATGCATTGTATATCCCAGTGAAATTGATTAATTGTTGGTTTGTATCTTCACTAGACAAGCAATTGAACAACCCCTTCATGCTCAACAATTTGCATCATTGTACTTATAACATCGAACTTAGAAATAGCTAGCAATGTGGGTGGGACAATGGCTCCAGTGTAACCAACTTCTTCCTGTTCACACTCCCCATCGAAGAGCACATTCCGATAGCATTATGTCCACGAGGAAAGGGGGTTAAGTGATGTTGCACAGACACATGCAAGTGCATGTGGTCGTCAAGTAATATAAGATTTTGAAGTCCAGATATCGTACCCAAGGGACTTGTTTTTAATCGTTGTAAGGTTGTCACTTTAATTTCACTAATCTACCAAACAGTTAAAATGAATATTGGTTTGAAAAATTAAACTACTGAAACTTCAAATATAAAATTAACTAAAAACAATTGTAAGCTTGATTGTATTTCGATGATAGTGAAAGACTAGGGCAATGGAAATTGGTTGGTTTCAAGTTGAGTTTCCAAGATGTAATTAAACTAGCATGATTCTTCCTATAGTTGTTACTTGCAAGTTACTATCCCATTTCTTGCCACTATCCCTAGCATCCAAGAACTATTTCCTGAACCCTACCACCTATATCCCTTTGGTCGCAGGAGAATAATGAAATGACGATCATGCCTACTTGTATTTCAACTAAATGGGGTTGAAGGGTATGTCCCTATCCTCAACAAAAAATTCTATCCTATCATTAATGGGTTCAATGGTCTTTGAATTTCCGTCCTGTATTTATTTTTATCCCTTTCCATTAGCTTTCCCAAGTTCAATCAAAAGCCAAAAGATTACTTACAAGGTGATCAATCTCGTAAATAATAAATTAATATAAATAAATACAAACAACCCTAATTGAAGAATCAACAACAAATTTAATTAGTCTTTCAAATGATCAACCATTCACCATGGCCAAAACACTAGAATATAAGTTTAGCCACTCATAGACAAGCAGAAAAATGAATATTTAATTATCATCATACAAAAATACGAGGTAAAGAAGAGTAAACCAAGTTGTAGAACTGTGTATTCCTTTCAAACGGCTTACAAGCATTCATAAACAAACTACAAAATGTAAAAAATGATTAAAGACTGCTCCAAGATGTAAAGATTCTTAACAAACAACCTAAGGCCTCTATTTATAGATGAGCCTTCAAATGACGCTTCTTCCCTTCAAAACTTGGCTTTAAAATCAGTATTTTTTGCCCCAAAATAGCACTGGCATGCCGCCTCAAGTATCTCGCCACAAACTTAGTCAAATTTCCAACAATTTCAGCTCTGGACAAGGTCTGGCGTGCCGCCCCTCTATCTCACCAAAGTGTTCGTCAAATTTCTCTATCTGGACATCTCTGGTACGGGACGCCAGTCATCTCGCCAAGTTTGTAAATTGAAATCCTCTGCCATAGCCCCAGCCTGAAGTTTTGTTCTCTGAAATCCTCAAAACATACCTAAACTCATGTTTCACCGTCACACTTGATACCTTTATCAACTCTTAACCAGCTAGCATGGATAATCCATAGAGTAGTTTATCATCATACAACAATTCTCACAAAGTATATAAAATGATTTCACAATCAAGAACACACAACCTCTATAAATGACTCATCTTTTCAATACAAAGGGCCAACATGATTAAATGTGACACATGCATCAAGTAATACACCGAACTAGACCTCTTGTGCCCCTCACTTTTAGTGATGTTCCTCTCTCAACTTTATCAATGTGAAGACATGGAACAGAAGAAGTAAGGCACGCTTACACGTACATATGATGTAATGTACATATGTAACATACCATAGGCTTCCCTTCATGTACATTAAGACTACCAAATTGCTTCAAGAGATTAAGATCACAAGGACTTCTCTTGGTTGTAATGTCGGCTAAGGGACGAGTAGGATTGATATTTTGTTTTATAGTGACTACCACCCTAAGCACTTTTAAGACATATTTCACTTTTCTTGTCCGCCACCTTTTTCCTTGTTTGTTCACCCTTCACCTAACTCACCCTTGTCTTTTCTTTTCATGCCCCATTTTTCACTACTTGACTGCTAGTTTCCTACTCATAAAATAACTAAGGATTTTACAATTAAAGCTCTCTTTTTCATTTCCATAGAAACAAGTAGACAACAAAATTTTATGGGCACCTCTTCTTCTCACTTTTCTTTTATTACCATAAATTTTTATTTTTCCCTCAAAATATACCTTGGTGGACCTTAACTTTCAAGTATTAAAGTGTCCAAGACTACTTTGGATAAAAAATTTGAGGTCTTACCAAATAATTGGATTAATCTACTTTCATGGCTAAGAAGGAATAAGGCTTTAGGCTCAACAGGGATAACTAGGAAAAATGATTAGGAAGGTAAAACAACTATAGGAAGAAAAACATGGCTTATACAATGTAATTCCTTGATCATCTCTCAACTCCCTACCAACTAGTTATCCTACATATAGTAAGGCAAGTTCTAGATGCTACAATATATACATATAAAGCAATTCAGCTCACCTCTCATGGCAACAAGAATCAAATCAGTTTCTACAGATACACATTCATACAATCATATTGAATGACAAGTTTATTCATTATTAAGCCCTAAGGATATGTTGAGTCAAATTAAAGAGATATTTGTGTCTCTCATGTATCCTCATTTATGTAATCAAGATGGTCACTCTATTCACTCCAGCGTAGCAGCTAAGTAGAATATCGACGAGCATATAAGCGGATGACCTACGACTCAATCCTAAAAAAATAAAAACAGTGATGAAACTTCCTTTAAGACGGTCGTCATCCATCTATCATAAGGAAACGTCATTACTATATGACTACAATGACTCAAATAAAATAAAATTGACTCCAAAATAAAGCAACCAAAAATAATATAGCCAAGATGAACAACAAGTCAAAATATCCCAGGCATCAAAGTCAACATCACCATACTAGCTATTACAGCCCATGACCAACAAATCATCAAGCTACTACTATGAAGAATGACATAATAATGCTACGACCTACTACAAATATAGTAGTCAAAGAACAATAAGAATCTATCTTTTCTCCAACCTACACTTAAAAAGGTGCACCTAGTGCACAAAAAATCATATCATAAAGGAAGATAAAAAGAACTTCCTGGGTACCTAAGCATCATCCTCAAGATTGTAATCCTCATCCTCCTTATCATCTTCTCAATCAACTTGCATGGTTCCCATAGAAGCATCATCCTCTTCATCCATATCTAAGTCATCAATACCATCAGTAAGGATTGTGGTCTCATCATCATTAAGCGACTCCTCACAGACTGGGCCCACTCGACACATCAATATAGCACTCTCCGTGAGTGGGTATTGTGCTTCTAAAGCTATCATCTCCTCTGCAGTGGCGGGTCGACCTCGTAGCTTCAACTATAATTCCAGTATCCTAAATATACGATCTTGCCAACTCTTATCATGAGCTTGATGATCAGCTATAGTAAGAAGAAAGCCCATGGAAGGGAAAGTTATCTTCACCTTTGTGACGTCTATCATCTTTCAAGCCATGTGTCCTGCCAAAGGTAAGGCAAGGTCTTCATCCTCTTCCTCAATACCTATCTCCCTCAAGAACATAGTCAAGAGACTGCCATGATAATATTTTAGTCTATAACTATCTCGTGATATTATATTGTCATGAATCACAACACCAAAGTTGACCGATATTCCCTTCATCAACATGTATACCAAGATAATCTGCTCTTGATTCACCTTTATCATATGTGTCCCAGGGAGAAAGACAGCACACACCAACTTCATGCACACCTTTTCCTCCCCATTCAAATAAGCAAATGCAAATGTGGAATGAGTGCCATTATGATCCCTTGCACAACAGGCGGATGAGTTCTCACCACATAAAGTGTGACAGATGTCTCTGTATGTGTAATATCCTAGAAGGGACTAAGAATAGACACGGGAAGTATAATTACAACTCGTGGTGCAAGCTGTACCACCCTGGTACAAGTTGTACCATAGTAGTCGTAGTAAATTTCAGAAGGTTTGCACAGGCCAAATATCTTGGTATCAGTAGTAACTATGATTCATGAGATCTACCTAAGACCCGTACCAAGGAACTATGGAAAAGTTCAGAATAAGAGAAGACTGGCAGAGCTCAATGTACGAGAATGAGTCACGGATTGTGAAACTAAGGTACGAGTCATACCAAGCTACTCGTGGAAGTTAACAAAGGACGTCGACAAGTGAAAGTTCAAACCATGGGAAGAATGTATGACTCGTAGGTTATTGGTACGAGTCGTACCATGTCTCAACACTTAGCCAAATTCAGCAGAAGCCAACCAATATACAAGTCAAGATACGACCCATAAAATTTTGTTATGGGTCATAAATAAAGGTTGCAACAGTTTTTGGTAGTTTCCCTGTTTATTTAGGAGAAGGTTCCAATTATTTGTATAAATACTTTTTAAGTTATTTTCAGTAGAGAGAGTCAAAACATTAAGTTTTTCTTACATTGAGAGAGTTGTTATTAACTTTAATTCAAGTCTTGGAGATTTTCTTGCTATGACTTCAACCTTGTTCTTGAATTATTCATCTTCAATTCTTGCAATAATCAAGCAGGTTTATTTTCAGTCATCTTTGTAAGTATTCAATTATGTGTTTGTCTATGAATGCTAATAACGATCTCACAATCATGAGAGGATAAAACCTCCACAACTAGGTAAAACACCCCAAAAATCTCTATGACTAAAACCTGGATTTAAAGTTGATCATATAGAGAAAACTAGAAAAAAATGTCCTCAGAACGAGCCTCAGTACGACTTATAGAAGGATTGTACGAGTCGTACCAGGGACACGTAGTGTGTTCTAGAGAGCTCAGCAAAATAAAATTTAGATGTCATGGAAGGCTCACACGACTTGTATCAAGTCAATACAAGTCATACCAAGTTTCGTGGTATGATTCAGAGAGTTTGGCAGGAAGAGGCAAGGAAACCACGATTAGATCCTACGATCCATATCAGGCTAGTACGAGTCGTAATGAAGGATCATAGGTAGGAGGTTCAGAGAATTTTCAAAGAAGGATCATTAGCTACAAATACTTAGTACGAGTCGTAAGATGATGGTACGAATCATAATTTCAGTCGTGAGTTGAGATGTCATACACCTTGGACTTTTGGCTAAGTTTGGAACTGTTTTAGGTAGGTGGATAGACCCGAACCTGATGAATTTAAGGAATAAAGTTGTTAACACCAATTCTTAGGTGTAAGAAGTGCATTGTATGCAAGTTAAGGTTATAAGGAACCTCTAGGATGAAGTTGAGTTGAGAGTCTTCCTACCGATTGGGTTTTTCATGAAAGTTCTTACAAGGGACAACATTAAATGATCATAACTACTACTACAAGAATTGTTTTTGGGTGACCCAGCATATCTAATTAAATATCTTTGAGTGTTCTTTCCAACTCATCCAACCTTACATCAATCGGAGTTTGGAGTAAAAAGTTATGGCTAGTTTACTAAAGCACTGTCAGGTTTGGCGAATAGGAACAACCCTGTTACCATGAGTCTTGGTATGACTCGTGGTATGAAGGTATGACTTGTACTAGGAACTCGTACCAGGGGTTTTAGAAATGTTTTAAATCCTCCCAAATGCCACGAATGACATACCACGACCCGTAGGAAGCCACCACGAGTCATGGTACAATCCGTAGCACTAGACAGACAAATTTTTGAGAACTTTTTTATAGGGGTATTTTTCTAATTTTCTATTCTTCTAACTCTTAAACTAGGTTGTTTTAGGCTTCTTTTGGGATGAATTAAAGGAGTTTTCCTAGTCTAACCCCTCACTCTTCTCACAACCATTGTAAAGTTCTTCTCCCTTCTTCTCTTAAGGCTCAAGAACTAGGGTTTCTCTCCAAGGTGCAACAGCTTCAAGATCTTTAGAGAGATCCTTCAACCAGGTATGTGCGAATTCAACAAGGAGATTGTTCTCCCTTTGTGTACCCTAAATCTCTTTCCTTGTTCACTATCAGTTCTAGCCCTAAGTTTTTGAAAGTGAAGATATTGTTGCCATACCTTGAATAATTCATGTGGAATCTTAATCTATGTTTATTGTAGTTAATTTCCACCAGTTTGTAACCAAAATGATGCCTATTCTAGTGAAGTATAATTTTAGCCCTAACTTTTGAAGCAGAAACTAGAATCCTATATATGTACTGTATTATTGAATCATGCTTGAATCTTTCAAAGTTAGGGAATTCCTATAGTATTTGTATGTATCAGAAATTCAGTTAAAGTTTTAATTAGTCAGTATCATCCAAAAATTTATTTATTCAGTATCACTCAGGAATGTTAGTCTAGCCTCAGTCAGATTTTTAGCAACCTCCGGGTTGACTAGAATAATGTCAGCTGATCAGTTTGACTATAGTCGTTTTTTTAGGTGTTAGTGGTGCCTCCCAGTTATCAGTTATTATACTCAAATATCAGTTATCAAATTTTAGCAGTTGTTTAGATGGTTATGAAACTTCCAGATAAGCAGCTTTGACTAGTCTTAGAACACCAGTTTACAAATTCGGTCTAATAAGACTCCCAAGGTACTTCTAGATAATTATCCCTGACTTAGTCTTGGGCCTCAGCTTTGAGCTATCAGCCTGGATGTAGTAGTCATGTTAGATCTATCCAGTGGGAGTAGGACTTAGCACCAAGAACGCTAGGGTTTTAGCGCACCTAGGTTCCTAAAACTACGTTGCCACCATAGGTTATTTTTATTGGCCTTATGGCCCCAGACAGTGATCTTACAATCCATGCCTTTATACCCTGGCAAGATATATTGGGTCCTACTGATGGCATGTGTACATTGGACTCCACGTCTAGCTCACGTGGTTATATGTCGGTTATAGACTCTCCTACTAGTCAGTCCAGTCCAGTTTTAAAATAAGCAGCTCAGTTCAGTTCTAGTTCTATCAGTTTAGCTCAGTTCAGTTCGTATCTCAGACTCAGTACTTTCAGACTTAGGACATGACTTGACCATCAAACAGGGTCATTTTGACCACCTCAATTTACTTTAGTAGTTCAGTTTAGTTTACTTATTGGTCATTGCATGTCATATCAGTTCAGGCACTATATTTAGTTATGTTTTTTGCCACTTACTCAGTACATTCAAAGTACTGACGCATACTTTTATTATGTATCGTTGCATGATACAGTTGCAGGTTCTCACACTCTGCACCGTTAGTCGCTGCAGTTTAGATCCTCCTTCTCAGCAGTTGAAGTACAGGCCCTCATTACTCGATGGCCTTATTTCATTTCGTTCAGTTAGTTCATTATTTTTAGCTAGACTTAGAGTTTGTGGGGGGCTTGTCCCAACCATTCATCAGTTAGAGGGCTCTCAGACATAGAATTTGTTTCAGACTTAAGATAATTTAAACTTTATGTCTTCAGTTTTATTTTCATAAATGATTTTATATTATTATTTCAAAGCTTCCGCTATATTTTTTTTACTCAGAATACCAGTGTATAATAGACCAGAGGTTGACTTGGGGTCACTCGTGACTTCAAGTACCGTGTTCCGTCTAGGGTATAGACTCGGGGCGTGACACTAGGATTGTGGGAACCATGGTGAATTAACAAACTAGGGTTACACGAAGTGATTATAAACCAATTCTAAGCACTTGTATTGTATTCTTTTCATCTTTAATATTTCTTAATGAAGCGCAACGTTAAGACTTTCCCGAATTCTTTACTTGCTTGAACCTAGAGAAGTAGAGATTAGGAAAATAAAATCACAACAAAGCCTTGATCTTCATGGGTCATTGTATGACTTGAGCTGCGATCACAGGATAGTTAATTTGGAATAAATTGATAACGGTTGAATTGAAATCGCTCATAAGACCTAACCCGGTGATTAAGTATACTTACCTAATAGGGATGAACCAATCGTTTGGATGAACCGTAGTTATCAGTTTTACAAGTAAGCATTGGGATAGATCACAAGTGTAAACCCGAAGTAGTTATGAATCCATGGGGAACGCTTGCCCTAGTTAATTGTAAATCTTAATAAACAACAACCAATTCTCAATGTTGTCTTATAATTGCTTTTATAAACCCCCTTTTTTGTAGATAACATGCTTAAAAGCTTAAATACCTGCATTATTCTATATATTGACCATATGCCCGGTGGAATCGACCCCAACCTTTGTTGGGTTCTTTATTGACAACGTCTGCTTCATGCTTTATAAGGAGTGTGAGTTTGAGCATTATCAAGATACTTGGCATACTTTAGGACTTCCAGCAAAATTTCCACCAACAGAATATTCACATGAACCTTCTTTAACAACTCAAGAATCTTACTACAAGTTGTGTCCTCTTTCTTCTTCTTCAACCTTTGATGGAATGAGGGAGGTGGTCTAGCTACCAAAATTTTCGGTTGTAGGTTGCTAGACTCACCCACCTCAGTTTTGGAACTCACAGCCTATTCCTCATCAACTTTTTCTTTTCTAGGGATAGCCTCACCCAACTCCTTACCACTGTGCAAGAAGATTGCGCTCACATTTCCCTTGGGATTCTTCTCGGTGTTACCTGGGAGTGCCTCATGTAGTCTATTATTCTGCTGTAGGGTCAATTGCCCCATCTTCCTCTCAAGCTTATGGATGGACTTTTACATTTCATTAACCACTTGCGTCTGCTGCACCATTCATTGCTTCATTGTCTCGTCAAGAGAATTTCTCTGCTGCTGTCCTTGTGGCCTTTAATAAGTGTTCTGGGGCCTTTGGAAGTATTGATTCCCTCCCCATGAGGGATTTGCTCCATTCCGGTACCCCTAATTATAGACATTACCTGCAAAACCTCCACCACGACCTTGTTGTCCCACAAAGTATACAGACTCAGGATTAAGAGGACAACTTGAATAGGCGTGGCTTTCTCAACACGGCTCACATGATGGTGGTGGTATTTGTACCTACTCTACCTGTTTCACTTGGCCTCCTTCTGGCGTGGTTACCAACTTACTGAACACATTCACCAGCTAGATAATGTCTACTATGATTGACGCAACACCATCCACCTAAATCTTTCTCGACACCTTTGCTGCTGCAAATCCTCTGCTGAGTCTTTATAATCCTGACTCCCTGTAGACATGAGGTTCAAGAGAGCCTCAATTTCATCATAACTCTTGGACAAAATCTGTCCTTGTGCGGTAGCGTCTAGGAGTATCTTCGACTCAGGCTTCAGACCCTCTATGAAGTTGTGCCCAATTATCTCCTTAGGTTGCATGTGGTGTGGAAAATCCCTCAAGTAACCGTTGTAACGTTCCTATGCTTGAGCTAATGTTTCTCCATCTTTCTGTACAAATTCGAAAATCTTTCCCTTCAGTTCTTTAGTTCTTCTCGAAGAGAAAAATCAATTGATGAACTTATTAGAGAAGATCTCCCAAGTGGTGATGGATCGTGTAGTTTCATTTTGAAGCCACTCCTTGGCTTCTCCGATCAGTGAGAATAGAAACAGAGACAACTTGATATATTTATTTGACATGTTCTAGTAGTGGAAAGTTTGAGTCAGCTCTATGAACGTCATTGGATGCCTATGGCAATCCTCATGCAGCTTGCCCTGAAATTGGCAAGTGTTTTGGACCAAGCGCACGGTCCCTTCTTTCAGCTCAAGGTTCCCAGTGATGGACGGTTTGACGATCGCTTTAGAAGCGTTCTCCAAATTAGGCCTAGCAAAATTCATCACTAGAACTCTATCATTCTCTTCACTTGCTGTCTGCCCGATGTTTTCCATAGCTAACCTTCAAAAAGTTCTCTCTATTTCAGGTTCAAGAGTAGCCAAAGTTGGTCCCTGACTGCTCGTGCTTGGCATACACTAAGGCAAACAACCCTGTGAACTTCAACAAAAACAAGAAACTAATGTAAAATACAAACTAGTGAAATAAAATTCTAACCTACAAATGAGTAAACAATATTCAAGCCCCCGTCAATAGTACTAAAAACTTGATGTCGCCCAAATGCATGCAAGCGCACATGGTCGGTCGTCAATTAATATAGAATTTTGAAGTCCAGATATTGTACCCATGGTACTTGTCAATTTAATCGTTATAAGGTTATCACTTTAATTTCACTAATCTACCAAATAGTTAAAATGAAGATTGGTTTGGAAAATTAAACTACTAAAACTTTAAATATAAAATTAACTAAAAACAATTGTAAGCTTTATTGTATTTAAATGATGGTGAATGACTAGGGCAATGGCTGATTGGTTTCACGACATAATTAAACTGGCGTGATTCTTCCTATGGCTATTAGTTGCAAGTTACTATCCCATTTCTTGCCACTATCCCTAGCATCCAAGAACTATTTCATGAACCCTAAAGCCTATATCCCTATGGTCGCAGGAGAACAATGAAACGATGATTATGCCTACTTGTATTTCAACTAAACGGGGTTGAAGGCTATATTCGTATCCTCAACCACAACTTCTATCCTATCACCAATGGGTTCAAGGGTCTTTGAATTCCCATTCTGTATTTATTTTTAATCCTTTCAATTTCCTTTCGCAAGTTCAATCAAAAGCCAACTGATTACTTACAAGGTGATCAATCACGTAAATAATAAATAAACACAAATAAATACAAACAACCATAATTGAAGAATCAACACCAAATTTTAATTAGTCTTTCAAATTATCAACCATTCACCATGGCCAAATCCCTAGAATATAAGTTTATCCATTCATAAACAAGAGGAAAAATGAATATTTGATCATCATCATACGAAATTACGAAGTAAAGAAGAGAAAACCTAGTTGTAGAACTGTGTCTTCCTTCCAAATGGCTTACAAGCTATTATAAACGATCTACGGAATATAAAAAATGATTAGATACTGCTCCAAGAGGTCAAAAGATACTTAACAAAGAACCTAAGGCCTCTATTTATAAATGAGCCTTCAAATGACGTTTCTGCCCTACAAAACTTGGCTTTAAAATAAGCATTTTCTGCCCCTAAATAGCCCTTGCGTGCCGCCCCGTGAATCTCGCCACAGAATTAGTTTAATTTCCAATAATTTCAGCTCCATACAAGGTATCGCATGCCGCCTCTCTACCTCGCCAAGGTGTTCATCAAATTTCCCTAAGTCAGGACATCTTTGGCATGGGACGCCACTCATTTCACAAGTTTGTGAAGTGGAATTCTCTGAAGTTCAAGGGGTGGCGCAACGCGCCAGCCATAGCCCCAACCTGAGTTTTGTTCTCTGAAGTTTGGGACTTGGTGCGGGGTGCCAACCATAGCACTAGGCCCTTCAGCTCCTCAAATCTCCACCCCTTGCATCATTTCGAGCCCATTTTGCTTAGTTTCCTACTCAAATCAACTCAAATCATTTGTTAGTGCATAAAACACACAAATGCATGAATCTAAGCATAAAGTAAGGATTATGAACTCAAAACATAACCATATATGGGTGAAAATATGGCAAATGGGCATAAAAATATGCCCAACACTAGTTAGTTTGTTTCATTTGGCCAAGGTGTCTAGCTAATTAGGCAACATCAGCTCTCCTAGTTGCATCAGCTAGTTGAGCTTCTTCCGCCAGTCGCACAGTTTCCGCTTGCTGTGCCTTAGTCATCTCCTCATATGGGAGGTTAAGTTGTGACACAGGGTTTGCCATGCTAACTTGTGACAAATTAAAAAAACAAAAAAGAATGTAAATCACAAAATAAAGACTACAAGAAGAATTTAAACACTAATTAACTATTTCTAAATCGTATTCCCTGCCAATGGCGCCAAAATTTGATCACGCCCAAATTATACCTTGCACTGAAGTATAAAGCATTCATTGTTAAATATAGTAACCCAACTAGGTTGGGGTCGATCCCACAGGAAATAGGATAAAAATAATATGTCAATAATGAGTAAATCAACCAGTAGTCAATATTTTAGAAGGGGACTGTTGCAAATAAAATAAAAACTAATTTTAAGAAGTGATTAAGTGGTTATCAAATTTATGAGATGAAATTATGGTTGTGTTCTCCATTATTTCATAATGTAGTAGGCTTATTTTATTAGTGATCTATCTTGGTGAATTTTATGTAAGACTGATGATTAAGTTCATCTAATGTCTCTCGATCTGCATAGATGAATTTCATTCTAAATCCTCTCAGACTTTAGGTGTGTATAATTTGCCCTCGCCATTAGCCTTGGATTAACTATCCTCGATTAGAGATCAATTTATTTAGATGAGGGTTGGTGGCCTCAAATTTTCATTTATTCTCTTTTCCTAACTTCAACTTCTTTGGTTGAGCAAGTTGATAATATAGGAACGTTTCAACGTTTGCAATCTCTAAAACTCACTAAAATGAAGAGAATAACAATCCACTCAATTCTCCATTCAATAATCACTATTTTATTTTTCCTACTTCCGTTAATCCATATTGGTTCCCACAACCCTAGCTAAAGAAATTAGCCGCTCATGTTTGAATAAATAATAACATAAGACTTAGAAAAAGTCATGAATATGAAATTATTTTCCAAATCTTGAAGACTAAATAGAATCACAAGAACTTGATGCTTTTCCTCCATCAATTATATGGAATAATGCTTTCCATACTTACAATAATAATAATAAAAAACTAAGTGGTAAATTCAACTTCCACAATTACTTGGACTAATATTTGACCAACTTTCCGCACCAAAAACGCCCTAAGAAGGGGTATATATAGGAGTAGAAAAAATTTGCATCTGTTCCTACTTGGACTATGATTGGGATTTGCAGGTTTTGAGTTTGTCACCCACTAGTCTGCTCCGCACCTCCCAACATGCCTCTAGGCCTTGGCGTTACACCATTCATTGCACAGGTTATTGCACTAATGTTCCTGCGCGATGCCATCCTTCATTATGTTATGACACATACTCCTTTTGAGTTTGTCTTAGCAACTTTTTCTTTTAAGCCTTAAATAAGTCCAAATTCGTCAGTTTTATCCTTGCAAATATCTAATCATGTGCATTAGCTTTTTTCACAAATATCATATAAAATGAAAGAAATGACACATAATTTATTCTCAAAACATAGCTAAGTATGGGCAAAATATTGAAAAAAGTACGTAAATACGCCAAAATCAATGGGAGTTTCTATCTAATGGGGTGAGATATGGAATTTGAATGGAGGGAATTATAGAGTTTAAGTGAGGGGGAGAGTATTGGATTTCAACTTATCTTTAATCAGCAAGTGAGAAGAAAAATAAGGATTATCGTGTCGGGTTGGGGTTTAGTTTTCTAGACGACCACAACCCTATCTATAGTTTGTGGAAGAGAAGAACGAGCCATCAATCATCCTGTAGAACTTGGTTGAATCATACTCTTAGTCCCAACTTCCACGATCTTCTTGATGGACCATCATTAGGAAGTATGAACCATCCTGTCATTCATGGTGCTGAACCTAAGAGTTGCATTTTTGGGATTAAAGCGACTTAAGCTTCCACGAAACATAGAAGTTTTCATGATCCATGAACTCAATTGTAATCCTCATCACTCGTTTCGTGTTTCCTCTCCGATCTTTCACGGTGCAAACCATGAAGCATTAGGGCTTTTCAGGACCTATCATTGATGTGTTGTGGGTTTACAACACTTTCGACGCTCAAAACTAAGAAAATAACATGAACTTAGGTGTGTTTATTGTGGATATAAGGCACTTTTCCTTTAATTGCAGGATAAATTAGTGTTGGATCTAAAAATTGCAAAAGATAGCCTAAAAGATGCAAAATATGCTCAGATTACAGACCACAGTACGAGTCGTAGGAAGGACCTATGAGTCGTACTAGTGGTCGTGAAAAAGCTGTAGAAGGCTAGAATTGAAGATATGTAATGTACGAGTCTCGGTATGGGTCGTACCACACTGGTATGAGTCATGGTGATGAAATCGTGACAAAATCTAGAAAATTTGCATAAGGTGCTGACTCCTTCTACGGAAAGACAGTACGACCTGTGGGAAGAAGGTACGAGTCGTACCATGACGGTCGTGATGAATTTTAGAAGAATTTCAAAGTTTCAGAAACAAACCACGGGAGCTCAGTACGGATCGTAGAATGGAGGTATGAATCGTACCTGGATCGAACACTTAGCCAAAATTCAGCCAACAATTCAAGGTAGATAGGAGGCTACGAGTCGTAGAATGATGCTACGGATCGTAACATGGCTTGTGACGACTGGGGAACTAGATATGGAAATTTATCCTGTTAGCCTAGGAAAAGGATTCTTGTTTCTGTATAAATACGTTTTATGTTTTATTTTTCTATAGACAAGTAGGAGAGACATGAAAGACACGAAGAGACAAGGAGAGAAGAGATTTGTAGGAGAATTGAGTTGATTCAACTTGTGATCAACCTTTTCTTGAATTTTTCTTGTTCTTGCTACTTGTTCTTCAAGATTTTGGTGATTAATTAAAGGAAGTTTTTTTCTCATTCATTCTTGTAAGCATTGATTTATGTTCTTAATCATAAATACAATTCACAACCTTACAACTATGAGAGGCTAAAACCTCCATAGCTAGGGTTGTGGGAACCATGGTTGATTAACAAGCTAGGGTTACACATTGATGAAACAACTAAGTCGGAGTCTGACAAGGTAGGAGACTCCCCTAGTGGTTCAATTGAAAAGTATCAAGTAGACACTTCAGACACTGATGGAACCCAAACCACTGGGGAAAAAGCAAAGGCCCAAGCTGAAGCAACCACTGCCACATCCACTCAAGCTCCCCAGTTTGAGGAGGGAGTTAGAGAGGAACAATAGAAGTCAGGAAATGACTCTTATGCCGAAGAAGGGTCAGGGGAGACCCAAAGTGGAGAAGAAAGCGGTAGTGAAGAGTTAGAGGAGGAGGCTCCTAACGTTGCACAAGACCAGACCCCACCCAGAGCAAGCCATACAATCCGGTGGAGACTGTCAGGAGCTAAAGAGATTTATGAGAAAGGAATCTCTCTCACCGCCAAGAATAAGCCGAGGAGAAGCATCCAAGAAGAGTCGCGGATCCTCACAACCTCATTGAATAATGTTGAGCTGATGAAGCGGATTTTTACCTTCTATGGTTTTGAGTGGATGGCCAAGACTCCAACACAGTACACAGGAAACATAGTCTGGGAGTTCTATGCCAACTACTTGTCCACCATGGATGTAAACGCAAAGGAAGGGAAGAAGATAAAAGACTAGTCTCATCTAGAGAGTGTTGTGGTCCAAGGTCGAAAAGTTGATATATATCTGAGCGAACCATTGCTCGATTGTTCTACGGCCCACAGTTCGTGCCTACCAGGATGATGCCAGAATATGATTATCGGGTGGAGACAATGAAGCAGATTAGATCCCTGGGTATGCTGGAGCGACAGGGGTAGCTGCAATGGCTAGTAGGGGTGATTGCTGAGAACAAAGATGAAGCTGAATTGGTTATAGGTGGAAAGCAGGTGACCAAGAATTCACTGAACTTCATTGCAAAAGTCTGTTGGACACTAGTGTGCCATCGGTTAGCACCTACGGTCAATGACAACATGCTAAGTGTTGACAGAGCAGCTTTGGTGGCATGCCTCATGTCTCTTTACCCCATCAATATTTCGAGGATCATAGCAGATGAGATACGAGATCGGGCGGTGGGAGTAAGCACTACTATCCCATTCCCGAGTCTTGTGTTCAAATTATGTATGGAGGTAGAAGTTCCATGGGGTGACGAGCAGTTGATTGGAAGCCAAAGGATTGCAGATATAGGACTTATTCGGCATGAGATGAACTCAGTAACTAGATCCAGGATTCCCATAGCTATCCCAGCAGCCCAGCCAGCAGGGGATACACAGGTAAATGTCCCCATTACACTTGAGCAAAGAGAGACACCAGCTACAGACGACGGTCATTCAGAGTCAGCTCTCAGCACCTCAGCTGCACCACTACCCAGCATATAGGCCCAGACACCAACGGGATATACCTTAGTACCACAGTACTACCTCCAAAAGCTAGCTAAACGATTAACCATGGCGGAGTGAAAGATTCAGTCCATGATGGACAATGTAAAACCATGGGTCAAGTCAGAGATAGAGGTAGCAGCTCAAGCTCTACATGCTCGCCTAAATAGTTTTGAGAGTCGATTCAATGAGAGGATAGCAAAGTAGATACTAGCAGTCTCTGTGTGGAGTTGGGGGCTCTTCGGAGCCAAGTATTTGAGTTGTCATCACGACAACCAACAGGGTTAGCATCCTCTACTCTTCCGGACCTAGAGGCCAAGCTTGATGAGGACATTAATTTTGCGGCATATTGGGAGTCGACCACAACTATTGATAAAGGTAAGAAGAGAGCTGCTGAGGATGCTAGTGAGGAAAGTTTGAGAAAGAAGAGGAAGAAGGATAGAGAAGAGCACAAACGGGCTAGAGCAGAGAGCATGCGGACTCATGCCACACATATGTCTTAGCTGCATGAGAGAGCTAAAGGAGCAGGCAACTCCACCATACCTCAGCTCGAGCTTTCCCATGGCCATGACCCTTCAGGAGAGCCACATTCAGCCCCGACAATTTCATAGACCGTCCAAGCGGCCCAAACTACTAGGGGGACCACTCCCCCTATTGACACACAATTGAGCGTGCCGGCAACCACCAGTGCCACTACTACAGCGGAGGTACCACCTCCGCAGGATGACAGGAGCACCTAGTGCATCACAGGTATGTTGTCTTCCCTATGTTCTTCTATATGATGCTTCAGGGACGAAGCTTACTTTTCAAAAAGGGGAGGGGTTGTACTTGTGATTTTTGGTTCGTCTGAGGGTTTTTCTTGCTGTGTTTATTTTCCCTTAGGCATGCTATCTAGTAGAACCGACATGTGTAGGATTTTTAATTTTAGTTTGTGATTTTTGCTTAATTAGAAAGTAGCTTAGGAGTACTCAGCCAATAAAAATGCACTAGTTTTGTTATTATTTTAAAAAAAATTGACCCTGTTTAAAATTTTTTGATGCATTAGATATGTACTTGTGACAATATGCATAATTGTTGTGGATCTTTTGATGTCATTTAGTTTGTCAACATGAGTAGTTTTATTAAGCCATGTATAAACCAGATAGGTGAGGTGAAAATAGTTCATGTACCATGTGCGAGTGAGGTATAGTAGTCAGTTCGGTATTGTGTTGTAGATCTAGAACTTGTCTGGTTGGTTAGAATATGATCATAGTCCATTTTTGTTTAGCTCACTTTTAGCCTATATTACCCTACCAAAGTTGCATGAATCCCTTGATCCCAAGTTTGAGCCTCAATAGACCATGTTTCTTTGATTTACCAATTTTTAAAATCAACCGTACCCATTTTTTACAATCAACCTATTTTGGCCCTGGTCATTCCTTGGATATTGTGAACCTCAATATAAGAAAAATTCTTAAGTTGAGGGTGGCTAGAGTAAGGGTGCGTAAATGGTGGGAATGGAAGAAAGGAAAAGCAAAGAAAAAAGAAATGGTGAAGAATGAGGTGTGGTGAGATGATGAAAAGAAGAGATGAAAGATGCTGAAAATCTTGAAAAAAAAAAAGCCAAAGGAAATTTGAAAATGATGAAAAAGTTGAAAACTCATCCACCCATGCAAATGTGCAAAAAGAGGTAAAAAAAAAAGGAAGAAAAGGGACTGAAATAGAAAAAAGGGTTAAATAGGTTAATGGTGTAGTCAATGTATGTAGTGCCAAGGAAGGGATAGTCACTTATAAAATCTCTCATCTTTATCATGTCCAGCCCTAAGCCTACATTACAAGCTATATCAAGTCCTATAGTGATCCTAACTTGGCCATCTGATAAACCAAAGCAGAGAAAATAAGGGCAAGCCTATGGTATCTGACACATAATACTTGTAACTTCTTTGTGAGAGTGAGTGCCTTACTTGTTTAGTCCCATATTATATTGACATCTCATATTTGAGTGGGGACTTCATTTGTGTGAGGGTACATGGATTATGTTTGATTTTACCATTGGTCTGTGTGGAAAACATTGGTGATGACTTGATTTCCTATTGATATATGAATGACATGTTTTGATCCTTGTGTATGATGTTTTGAGGTTGCTTGTAATACATTAGATGATATTGTTCCATGAGAAAGGGTCAATTGAGTTTTTATAGAAAGTGCAAGATTTTTTTGGATATTGGTTGTAGTATCTTAAGTCTATTTCCTAGTTTAACATCGTGTTTTAGTTTTTCTTTTCTTTGCCTGAGGACATGCAAAAGTCTTAAGTTGAAGGTGTTGATGTGTTGTGTGTTTACAACACTTTCGACGCTCAAAACTAAGAAAATAGCATGGACTTAGGTGTGCTTACGTGGATATAAGGCACTTTTCCTTTGGTTGTAGGATAAATTAGTGTTGGATCTAAAAATTGCAAAAGAAAGCCTGAAAGATGCAAAATATGCTCAGGTTGCAAACCACAGTACGAGCCGTAGGAAGGACCTACAAGTCGTACTGGTGGTCATGAGAAGCTGCAGAAGGCTAGAATTGAAGAGATGCAATGTACGAGTCTCAGTAGGGGTCATACCAAGCTGGTGTGAGTCGTGATGATAAAATAATGACAAAACCTAGAAAATTTGCATAAGGTGTTGGCTCCTACTACGGAAAGATAGTACAACCTGCGGGAACAAGGTATGAGTCGTACCATGACGGTCGTGATGAATTTCAGAAGAATTCCAAAGTTTCAGAAACAAACCATGGGAGCTCATTACGGATCGTAGGATGAAGGTACGAATTGTACCTGGATCCAACAATTAGCCAAAATTCAGCCAATAATGCAAGGTACGACAAGAGGCTATGAGTCGTAAGATGATGCTACAGATCGTAACATGGATCGTGACGACTGCAGAACCAGATATGAAAATTCATCCTGTTAGCCTAGGAAGGATTCTTATGTCTATATAAATACGTTTTAGGTTTTATTTTTCTATAGACAAGTAGAGAGACATGAAAGACACGAAAAGACAAGGAGAGAAGAGATTTGTAGGTAAATTGAGTTGATTCAACTTGTGATCAACCTTTTCTTGAATTTATCTTATTCTTTCTACTTGTTCTTCAACATTTTGGTGATTAATTAAAGGAAGTGTTTCTCTCATTCATTCTTGTAAGTATTGATTTATGTTCTTAAACATGAATACAATTCACAACCTTACAACTTTGAGAGGCTAAAACCTCCATAGCTAGGATTGTAGGAACCATTGTGGATTAACAAGATAGGGTTAAAAATTGTGATTTTGAAACCGATACAAAATACTTATATTGTATCTCTTCATGCTTAAACATTTCTTAACGGTGCGCGACGTTAGGACTTGCCCGAATTCTTTTCTTGCTTTGGTCGAAGAGGTAGAGATTAGGAAAAGAGAATTACAACGGAGCCTTGATTTTGATAATCATTGTATTAACTTGAGCTGTGGTCGCAGGATAGTTAAATCTGGAACTTAGCGATAACGGATAGTTTGAAACCGCTTATAAGACTTGGTCGAGTGATTGAGTGTATTCATTCAATAGGGACTGGTTGGTCGTTTGAATGAACCTAAGTTATCAGTTCTATAAGTAAGTGTTGGTGATAATCAAGAGTGTATAACTAAGAAAGTTATGAACCCATGGGGAACACAAACCCTATTTATCCTTTGATATTGACTCAACACTAGAATTTTAATATTTGTTTTTATTATTGATTTTCTTCAGCATCCCCCTATTTTGAAGCAACTACCTCACAAGTTCAATTACCGGCTATAATCCAGTTTTCCCCTATTCCATGTGGGTTCGACCACAACTTCTAGTTGGGTTGTTTGTTGACAACGTCGGCTTCTCACTTTAGTAAGAGGTGTGGTTTGAGCGTTATCAGTCATTCAATCCATAGTGGAACATATTTTTCCCACTCTCAATTTTTCTCTCCTACGCACTTCAGCAAACATCAATGCTACACAAAAGTAAAAACAAAGTATGAAATACTTTATGTTTCCTCCCAAGCAACACCTGATTTAACATCGTGGCACAACACGGTGTCATGATCCAAGTCAAGACCCAGGAAGTAACACGGGGCTTAGAACCATGAATGGCCTCAAGCTAACCCATGGTACAAGTATGACATTATAATATACTAACAAACTGAGCGCAAGCTAATAATGAGATATATCATAAATCTGAATAAGTTTGAAATATCAATAAATGTTAAATATAAACAACATCAGAACCAACATGCTGAAAATCTAAACATCTTTATCTGAAAGCCTCTAAGAACTGATGAGATGGAAGGACAGGTTCCCAACTAGCTCTACTTGAAACTGAGACTGAAATGGTAAGAAAAAACATGAAAATAAAACTCTTGTCCTCGAATGATGAGGACTCACAAACTCTAAGTTGGTCAGCGACTGGAACATATCTAGCAGTGGGGCTGAGACTAAACACCCTTACCTATATCATGAAATAATATAGCAAAAAATATGTCATCAGTACTTTGAATATACTGAGTATGTGAAATAAGTAAAACACGTGAGAAAATAGAAGCATATTGTAATAGTGAAATATCTGAGGTTAACATATTGAAGTACAATGACCCAAAGTTTTAAACATAGATATGGATCTGGACATGTTTGAAATCATAACATAAGTATACATACTATAACTACTGGCCATGCACAAATACTATTAAGGAATATGCATAGTAAGTCTCATGACTGTGACTATGGAAGTGGCAGATTCTCATAACTGACATACTCCAAGTGAGCATCATGGAGCCCAATGTGTAACACTGGTAGGGAGGGTGTCCATACCTTGCCAAAGGTAAGGACCATGAAGGTGCGAATTCATTCATGAGCCCATTGGGGCCGGTGAGACACTCTCAACTAGCGAGGACCCCTTTAACCTACGGTGACACATAATTATGGGACTTGGGTTATCTAAACTCATATTTGCTTGGTCTTAAATACTACTCCCAAAATATACATAGGTGATTATACTTACATTTGAAATCCGACAAGTTTTGCATAGACTAGTTTAAAATTTTGTAAATTACTAAATTTCTTGAAGTATTAAACTAGCCATGCAAAAATTGTGCTGATTCTGTAGCCATGATAACTTAGTGTTGAAAATCTTTCAAAATAATACTTATTTAAGCAAATGATACTAAATTAAATAGAGAGATACATATGAGTTCTTCAAAGAATTCAACCCAAATATACTTGCAAAATAGCTATAGGAATCATGAAAGAACATATCACAATGAAAACATGAATTGAAGCTTGGAGTTTGGGCATAAGGGTGAAAGGAAACCCTTATTGATAATCCCACATACCTGGACTTGATCATTTCTCGCCTATTGCTTAAGAGCAACAAATTTGGAGAAGAAAAGCCTTAAGTGTTCTTGGGAGCCTAAGAGCTAAGGATTTCAGTTTGTCCGATGTTTTTAGAAGAATTAGGGAGGTTAGTAGACTAAACCCCTCTAATTTCCTCCTAACAAAATCCAAAACAACTTAGTTTCGGAATTAACTGCTTAAGATGTTATGAAATTATTCCTGAAAAATCGTACTGAGAAACTACTGCCCAATGCCAACGAGTCATAGCATGAGTTGTTCATTTACTCCACGACTCGTGGTCACTGAGACCAACTTGGATAGTTTCTAATCTTCACACCATGACTATATAGGATGATTCTTCCTTTGACACCAAAAATCGTGGTGTCGCTCGTGATCACTAGAGCAAAGTTTAACACTTTCTGAAGTCATCCAAAAACTCTTTAAGATGGGTCGTTGTATGGTATAATGGGTCATCCTTTAGCTCATTATGTTTGGGCTGAATTCGGTCCTATACTTCTTGTTATGACCATGACTCCAACCCACGAGTCATTGGATTAACCCATGAGTCATGGTGGGGGTCGTCCTATGGAGAAGGTTCCATCTCTACTGGTTTTTTGCTTCATGTCTAGGATTTGATTTTAAAACCTTTTAGGATGTTACAATATCTCCGTTTTGGGAACATTCATCCTCGATTGAAGATCCTGAAGCTGAAAAGATAAAGAAAGAGTTGAAATCCAAAAATTGAATGCTAAACACTGAATTCTGATGGAGTGAGGGCTGCAATCCGAAAACTGAATGCTAAATATTGAATTATGATGGAGTGACTAGCTCAAGACTGAGATATATATATCTGAACTGATTTCATGAAACATGCATGCATAATAAGACATGAAAGAAATTGAGAAATATGGAACTGAGTAGTATACTTAGAGGGAACTATTACCTCAATCTAGAGCTGAACTGGAAGGAAAAAGGTGAGGGTACTTGGCCATCAGGTCTGCTTCTGCTTCCCAAGTAGCTCCCTCTACAAGTTGATTACTCCAAAGGAAGTTCACTGAAGCAACTACCTTATTCCTCAATTTATGAACCTGATGGTCAAGAATCTCAACCGAAACATCTTCCTAAGAGAGAGTATCAGTCACACTAATACACTCTAAAGGTACAACTAGAGTCATGGAAGACTGGATGTACTGATGCTAACTGATCATACCCAAATTACACTGTGCAATGAAGTATAAAGCGTTCGCTGATAAATATAGTAACCCAACTATGTTGGGGTTTAACCCATAGGGAATAGGTTAAAAATAATATGTTATGTCACGCCCCACCTCGGGAGGCATGACTGGTACGTGCTGCCATACTAGGATTAAGCTGACTTGGTTGGGCTTATGTACTCCTAGTTCCTACCTGTTCTTCAAATCAAGAAAACAACGAGCTATATCTCAACTGTAAACACAGCCTCTGGCCGACAGGGTGGCCTAACCACCTGTAAGAAGAAAACAGCTAACCAACAACATGAAATCAAGGGATCCTACGTGGGCCAACAAGACCACCATGCTATCTAGTTATAGAAAAATAAAATTCGGCATTCAAAAATATGCTATAGCCGACGAGGCTGCTGTCTAACAGTTAAACTAGGCTCCACACGACTTTTGCACGAGATAAAATATACATGGGCCCCACATGACCAATAACAACAACCATCAATAGAGAAACTGTAGCCTGCAAGCGTCTAGGAGGAATAGTGATCAGTCAAGGGCCTCGACCTACCCATAAACTACACAACAAAAGAACAAACTTTCTAACTATCAACTCCGGAGAAAAAGAGCTGATTGGAACGGTGACTCTGGCCTAATGACTAGGAAGGTCCTGAACTGCATCTATCCACACTTGCAGCAAGTAATGCAGCGCCCCAAAGATGGGTGTCAGTACTATATGTACCAAATATGTAAGGCAATAATGGAAATGACTAATAATACTAACAATAAAACTAAAAACGATCCAATAGGAGGGATAAGAGATACAACCAGCATTTCCTCACAACCTACTTTATAACTAACAAAAAGTAATGCAAACAAGAACCTTACCTAGCCCCCTATAAGCCTGAAAGGTACAACCAGCACGGAATAACCTACTCAGGGCCCCCATAAGCCCTGACGAGCACACTTTAATCTATATACCCTTAATAAGGTCAAAATGAGTCAATAGGTAACTATAGCCTATCTACCTCGCCCTTGGGTACTGAGCACACTTGACTCCTGTAGTTGTGTCTGAGTCTAGTGGACTCCTGTAATTGCACCCTGGGCATACAAGGCTCAATGAGGGTCAGTGATGCCGATACGACATAAAAATAGAAGTCCAGCCATAGATGGGTTGTAGTATGACCCTTGGGCCTGAGTATAGTCCCTTGGGACAACATATTACTCTTTGGAGCGATCCATATAGCCCCGAAGGTGATGACACAGCTAGTAACCCTTAGGTTGGTCAACGGAATGCTACATAGCGTAGGGTTAGTCCCAATCTAAATTGAAATTGCTAATCTTAGACGAACAGTAGCAACTAACCACAATATACATGCTTCTAGATTTCCTTTGAGGATTAAGGTCTTATTATAATACGGCAAGAATAACTAGCCGAAGGAATTGGCCTTAACATACCTCGAATGCCGACTTTCGTTTAACTGGTGAGTTTCAACCTGTAACCGACGGTTCCATCCAACTGTAGCCCTTATGATGTGAGAATAGAGCTAATTTCAATACTAAATTTGGCAAATAACGATATCTTTCAATAATAATATTTACTATAATTCAACTTTGAATAACTCAACCGCCAACCCACAATACATCGAGAGTTCAAAAGGGAGAAATGCTTAGCTATTGCCTGTGGCCGTTCAGGATTCAATTTGGGGTAATTATGACAACCTTTACTCGGCAGGGTTCCAGTATACCAAGAAAATTTTCAAGAAATAACTCTGTAGAAATACTTCTCGTAGGCTTAGAACTTGTTACCCAAAGTTAATTTGCATTTGAACGGCATTTCATAGCATAATTTGAAGAAAATAGGATGAAAATTGCGTCTCCCCTCTATTCTAGTCGGAGGAACTTTTTATATGTGATTTGAATTAAGCCATGGAGGTTTATATATATAAACATGGGCGATGGCAGGGGGCTGCACCCCGTGCTGCCCAACGTGCCAAGGGTACCGACGCCCCGTGCTGCTTTATGTGCTGGTAGGTTGGCGCACCTATGCTGCCCCTTGTGCAGGCAGGGCTGGTGTGCCTCGCAGGGCCTTGCACCCTGGCCTCGCCCAATTCGGCTAATTCTCTTGATGATGTCCGCGCTCATCCTACCTTCGAGGCTCTTCTCACACGCGTCAAGCTTCTGTTGCTCACCACAAGCCCATGCGCACGCACACTAGCTGCTAACATCTTACGGGGTGTGACATCCTCCCCCCTTAGGAACATTCATCGTCGAATATAATCTTCAGGATTAAAAGACTCAAATCTTTTAGCATAATACTAGAAAAATTTCGGCAGAGTCCCACCTGTATGATGGACTATTCGAAAAACCCGAAACACAAAAAAATCCAACATAGGCATCTCACATGTCACGACCTAAACGTACACCTGGATCGTAGACACGGGACAAGGGACCTCGAGAGATCCCAAGTCTATCCATGGCACATGCATACATCTAATCTTATTTAAATAAGTGGAATACTAAACATAAAATATAGCGGAAACGTAACCATAACATACACATAAGCTGAGTACTACATACTTGTCTGAAAGCCTCTACTACATATGATGGGTTGATGGGACAATATCCCCAACTAACCCGAACAATACTGAAACACAAGATGTCATAAAAGTTTGTCAAATAGCCCTCGGAACATGAGGACTCACCAATAAGAGGAGAGCGTAAACTGAGATGGACTAAGGATGAGGATGAGCTTGGGATCCAGACTCTAAAATGATACAGCATAGAAAGTATGTGATCAGTACGTGGAATGTATTGAGTATGCAAGGTAATTAATATGGACGTTAAAATTATAATAAACTCATAAATAAACAGAGGAGAAGGACATCATGCTTGTATCATAAATTTCGTAAGAAAACATAAGGCTCAAGACTTTTAAATCATTCATAAATCATTCATTATCATAATCGTAAGTAAACTTTATCAAAACATAACTTGAGCCAATAACATAAACATAACAATGAATGTAACTTGAAAACATATTTTTCATCATCAATAATTCATAATACTTGAACATTCATCATAAACTTTGACTTTCATGAACTTTTTATAAATGGGCAATTTGATTTATAAAACTTGAAACATGATTTTTAATGAAAAACAACATAAAACTTGCCCATAGTTCATAATTCCATAATAGTAACTCCATTAGATCAAACCCATGTGGAGAAATCGAATTTTCATGCATTAGGTAAAAATTCCATAGAGTTTTGATAGGAATTTCATGAATTTGAAACAGATTGGGAATGGGTTTGAAAGGATTCACCCATTCATAACCCTACATACATAGGGAAAATCAAATCTCACCACTCCTTGAAAGCCCAATGGAAATCAACGAAGAAAACATTGAAGACAAGCTTGATCACCTCTTCATTCCTTTAATTTTTTGCATGCATGAGAATGAATAAGCTAGAAGGTCTGAAACTATCTTAATACATTCATAAAATAACATAAAATGACGCAGTTTAGCACCTTAGAGTGTAGGAATGACAAAAATGCCCTTAATATAAACCCTGAAAAATCTAAATTGGTGAACTAACGGGCTACAAATGGGTCGTTGGAGGATACCACTACTCGTTGTATCCATCCGTCATCTACACTACCAAAATCCCTGATCTCAGATTTGACCCCACGACTCGACAAGATGAGTCGTCCTATCAAACAACGAGTCATTGTTTCGTCCGTTGCTTCCTCCTTCAGGTCCTGCACTACTCCTTCCAACGAGCCTTACCATGTCTCATTACATCCTTTAACGAGTCGTGGTTGCCTTCCATTAGGTCTACTAGAAAATATAGTTATCCCCATGCAATTACTGGTGACCGCGACCCATTACTTCTCACGACGGGTCGTGGAAGGACCCGTTACATTCCCTTAAGCTGAGGTCCAGTACCCACCATAGCTCCAAACGATGACTCGTCGTAACCAACAATGAGTCATTACTTTGCTTGTTGTTTACACTGTCACCAGGCCTAGTCCTTCCCACGACTGCTTCCCACGGGTTGTTGGTTGGACCAACAATCCGTTGAGTTGTCCATCCTATGGGATTTTTTCTTAGTTTTCAGCCAACTTTTATTTTAAATTCAGGGTCTAATATTAGGAACTTTTAGGGTATTAAAGGTCGATTCAAAGTCAGGTAGTCGAGTTGTCATCTCGACAACTGGCCCTATTACCAGCCCTCGTTATTCCACTATTTGAGGATGAGCTTGATTTAGGGACTTTTTGACTCATAAGCTGGCTAGTGGAGATAGAGGAAAGAGGAAATCTGCGGAGGTGGTTAATGAGGAGGCCTTCAGGAAAAAGAGAAACAGAGAGAGGAAGGAGTGCAAGCGAGCGATAGCAGCTAGCCTACAGACTTATTACCAGTACATGTTTGAGATGTAGGAGAGAGCTAGAAGAGGAGGGACTTTAGCTGCTGTGCCTAGTGAGCTTGCGAGTGGCGAGGACCCTTCGAGTGAGCCACATTTATCCCAAAGAGATACAAAGGTTGTTGAGGCGGCCAAGATTGTTGAGGACGCAACCACAGCCCCTACTATCACACCATTAAGTGTGTCGGCCACCGCTGGCGCCATGGTTTCTGAGGCGGCGAGTGTGCCTTCACACCTACCTCCACAGGATGACAAGAGCACTTAGAGCCCCAAAAGTATGTCGCTCTCCTAGTTTTTATTTCTTTTCTTTGGGGACAAAGCATGTTTTTTGAGGGGGGTGTATCTGTTTTTGTTCATCCAAGGCTTTTTGTTGTCATGTTTCTTTTCCCTCAGACATGCTCTCTAGTAGAACTGACATGTTTAGAATATTTTGTTTGCTTAACTAGAGGTAGCTTAGGAGTACTTACTAGCTAATAAAAATGCACATGTGTTTGATGTTTTGATATTTTTTAAAAAAATGACCCTTTTAGAAAACAATTGTATGAATAGTTGTGTTTGTCTACTACAAAGCATGGCTATTGTAGATCTTTTTATGGCATTTGATAGATTATCATGATTAACTGTTGCATAGTTGTGCATGAACATGTAGGTAGTGTGTGCTACAAACCTTTACCATGTGTGAGTAAGGATTCTTACTTAGTTCAAATACTGTGTAGGTGATCTTGAACTTTCTCGGTTAGTCTTTGCTTAGGTTGTAGGATAGTTGGTTAGAAGAGGATCATATGTTGTTTTTTATTTATCCCACTTTATCTTAAATTTCCCTACCCCTTGATCCCATGTTTGAGCCTAACGTAGCCCTTTTTGTTGATTAGCCCATTCACCTCGCCTGTTTTGTTTATAATGAATCTGCTTTGGCCTTGGTCTCTCCTTGGACATTGTGAACCTCAACTCAAGTAAAATGCCTAAGTTGAGGGTGGATATCGTAGGGGTGCATAGATTAGGTGGGGGAGAAAATAAAATATCTAGTAAGTAAAAGGTGGGGTGTGGTGTGAACAAAAAGAAAAAGAAAAGAAAAAAGTTGAAAAAAAAAGAGAGAGAGAGAGAAAAATGAAGAAGACACCACCCGCTAGTTGAAAGCTAAATAAAATAGAGAAAGGGAGAAAAAAAAACGGGGAGGGGGGGGGGGAACTAAAAGTGAAGTCAAAGTTGTGTAGTGCCAAGGAGGGTTAGTCACTATTTTCATATGTACCACACCCATCCCTAAGCCTACATTACAAGCCAATAAAAGTCCTATAGCGATCTTAACCTAACTGTTTGAAAAGCTTGAGTAGAGAAAATAAGGACAAGCCCATGGTATCACTTGTGCAATATGTGGAACTTTATTATGAGAGTGAGAGATTAATAACGCCCCAACCACACTTCCAACTAAAGTATGAAGGGGACGTTGTCAATAAAGAACCCAACAAGAGGTTGGGGTCGAACCCACAGGGAATATGGAAGATCTAGATTATAGCCGGTAGATGAACTTGTATGGTAATTACTTCACAATAGGGGGAAATATCTAATAAAAATCAATGATAGAAATAAACAGCAATCAAGATTTTATTTGTGAATCAACAATTAAAGGATAACTAGGGTTTGTGCTCCCCATGGGTTCATAACAACTTTGGGTATACAATTGTGATCTTTACCTATACTTACCTACAGAACTGATAACTTAGGTTCATTCAAATGATCGACCAATCCCTATTGAATGACTATCCTCAATTACTTGACCAAGTCTCATGAGTTTTGAAAACTAACCGCTATCACTAAGTTCTAGATATAACTATCCTTCAACCACAGCTCAAGTTAATACAATGATCATCAAGATAAAGGCTCTATTGTAATTCTCTTTTCCTAATCTCTACCTCTTTGACCAAATAAAGTAAAGAATTCAGGCACTTCCTAACGTTGCACACCGCTAAGAATCATTAAAGATGAAGAGAATACAATATAAGTAATTGGTATTGGTTTTAGACTCACTTTGCGCAACCCTAACTTGTTATTCCACCATGGTTCCCACAACCCTAGCTATGGAGGTTTTAGTCTCTCATAGTTGCAAGGTTGTGATTTGTGTTCATTATTGAAAACATAAAACAATACTTGCAAAGATGATTGAGAAAAATAATTCCTTCAATTAAACCACGAAATCTTGAATAACAAGTAGCAAGAACAAGATGAATTCAAGAAAAGGTTGATCACAAGGTTGAACCAACTCAATTCTCTCTTCCAACGATGTAAAATTGCTTACTACAATGTTTTCCTCCTAGTATTAAGTCTATTCGTCATCCTCTATAAAAAATAAAACATAAAAAGTATTTATATAGACACAAGAATCCTTTTCCTAAACTAACATGACTGCTTTCCATATTTGTAGCCGACCTCATCACGGGTCCATCTATGACTCATAGGGGCTTCTCACGGATCGTGACATCAACTCGTAGCTTGGAGTGTTGGCTGAATTTTGGCAAAGTGTTGGGCCAAGGTACGATTCGTACCAACATCTTATGACTCGTACATTGCACCCGTGGCTTGATCCTGATATTTTGAACTTTTTCTAAACTTCACCACGACCGATATGGTACGACTCATACCTTCATCTCACTGGTCGTAAGGTGCTCTCATATTGAGATTTAGCCTCCTGTGCAATTCTTCTAGATTTCCTCATGACTGGCTTACCACAACTCGTACCACCATGGTACGATCCGTGACAAGTCTCATAGGATCGGTCTTCTAGGTTAAACATTCAGCTTCTCATCAAGGCCCTCAATACGACTCGTAGGTCCATCCTACAGATCATACTGTGGACTGCACTTTTTTCCCTTTTTTGCACACTTTTAGCTTCCTTTTGCAATTTATTATTCCAACACCCATTTATCCTAAAATCAAAGGAAAAGTGCCTCATATCCACATAAATACACCTAAGTCCATGATATTTTCTTAGTTTTGAGCATCAATAGTGTTGTAAATCCACAACATATCAACACCCTCAACTTAAGACTTTTGCATGTCCACAGGAAAAGAAAAAGAAAAACTAAACACGACGCTCAACAAGAAAATAAACTTAAGATACTACAACCAAAACTCAAACAAATTTGTGCACTGTATATACAAACTCTATTGACCCTTCCTCTTGAAACATCATCAGCTAATGTATTACATGCTACATCTAAACATCATATTCAGGGATCAAGACATGTCATCTAGCTATCAAAAAGCAATCAAGTCAATCACCTATGTGTTTCACACAGACCAATGGTAAAAGAAAACATAATCAATGTACCCTCACAAAAAATGAATTCCCCACTCTAGTATGAAGTACTGAAACATGGGACTAGGCAAATAAAGCACTCACTCTCTCAAAGAATTGCAAATATTATGCATCAGATACCATAGAATTTGCCCTTATTTTCTCTGTTTTGGTTTGTTAGATGGTCAAATTAAGATCAATATAGGACTTGATACGGCTTGTAATGTAGGCTTAGGGATGGACATGATAAAGATGGAAGATTTTATGAGTGACTATTCCTTCCTTGGAACTACATTCATTGGCTACACCATTCTCCTATTTCACCCTTCATTCTTCTTGTCTTCTTTTCTTCCCTTTTTCCCATTTTAACAATATTTGCATGGGTGAGGTGATTTTTCACATTTTTCAACAATTTCAAGCTATTTTGAATTTTTTCCTTTTTTTCTCAGTATTCTCCAATTTTCAGTGTTTTTTTTGCTTTTTCACCTCACAACACCTTTTTTCACCATTTTTTTCTTTTCTCTTTCTTTTCTTTCCTTTTCTCCCGCTCCCACCATTTATGCACCCCTACTTTAGCCACCCTCAACTTAAGCATTTTGCTTATGTTGAGGTTCACAATATCCAGAGAAGGACCAGGGCCAAATAGGTTTATTATAAACAAATGGATACAGTTAACAGGTAAATCAAAGAAATATGATCTATTAAGGCTCAAACTTGGGATCAAGGGATTCATGAAACTTTGGTAGGGAAATATAGGCTAAAAATGAGCTAACACAAAAATGGCCTATGATAATATCCTAACCAACCATCCTCAATCTATGCAGAGACCAACCAGGCAAATTCTAGATCTTCAAAAACATACCGCAATAACTACCAAGACCTCACTCGCACATGGTACATGAACTATTTTTACTTTACCTGTCTTGTTCGTACATGGCTTAACAAAACTAGAACTATTAATAACTAAATGACATAAAACGATCCAGAGAAATCATGCATTGTTGTCACAAATACATAGAAATTTTTTTTAAACAAGGTCAATTTTTCAAAATCAACAAAAGTAGTGCAAATCGATTGGCTGAGTACTCCTAAGTTACTTTCTAGTCAAACAAATATAACAACTAAAAATAATAAATCCTAAGACATGCTGGTTCTACTAGATAGCATGCTTGAGAAAAAGAAACACGGCAACAAAAACCCTCAGACAAACAAGAATATCTCAAAAATACAAGTACATCCCCCCCTTTTTAAAAATGAGCTTCCTCCCCGAAGCATCAAATATAAGCATGAAGGGAAAAGGGACATACCTATGGCTACTCAGACTTCGCTTCTGTCATCTTGCGAAGGTGGTACCTCCGCAGTTGTAGTGGCTCTAGCGGTGGCCGGCGCACTCAATGGTGTAAAAATGGGGGTAGTGGTCCACCCCTCAGTGAATATAGCCGTTTGAAAGGCTTCTGTGGTAACCGGGGCTGAAGGTGGCTCACTCGAAGGGTCATGGGCACTAGAAAGCTCGGGCTGAGCTGTGGTGGAGCTTCCCGCTCCTCTAACTCGCTCATGCAGCTCAGTCATATGCTCCTCATGAGCCCGCATACTTTCCGCTCTAGCCTGCTTTCGCCTTCTCTTTTTTTCTCTTCTTTTCGCCACCACTGCTACCACGACTCGTAGGATCTCACCACGAGTCATAGTGAGATCCTGTACCAGCAGACTTTTCAGCCACCTATTTTTATTTCTTTGTGCACTGAGCACACATTAGTTCAATAAGTTGGGTTGCCTCCCAAGAAGCGCTTGATTTAACATCGCAACACGACATAGATGGTCTGGTTACTCATATTTCACCAAACCACCACTTGGGTTGCCTCCCAAGAAGTGCCTTATTTAACGTCACAGCACGACACAATTCTCTTTACTACTCAAAATTCATCAAGTGACTCATACTCATCCTCAAGTGTTGGGATCACACTAAATTCCTTTGGTTTCTTCATATTCTAAGAGATGTTGAAAGTGAACTCTTCTTTGTTTAGCCTGAACTTCAATAGGCTAGCTTCCACATCTATTGAGAGCTCTTCCAATGGAGAGGAATGGTCACCCCAGATGATGGGGACCGCATAATCGACCTCGCAATCCAAGATCACGAAGTCAACTGGGAATATAAACTTATCAACCTTGATGAGCACATCAACTAGGTTGCCTACTGGTCTCTTTGCTGTTCTGTTGGCCATCAATAGCTGCATGTTGGTTGGTGTGGGGGCTCCCAATCCTAGCTTCTTGAAGACCGCCAAGGGAATTAGATTAATGCTAGCTCCTAGATCAAAGAGTGCCCTTGCGAACTCGAAATTACCAATGGTACAAGGTATCGTGAAGGCACCTAGGTATTTCTTTTTCTGAACTAAGACCCTTGTTGCTATGGCACTGCAGTGATGGACATTGTCAACCGGCTCATAGCTTACAGATCTTTTACTTGTCACCAGGTCATTCATGAATTTTGCATATCTCGGCATCTGCTCTAGTGCTTTGACCAACGGTATATTCTCAGAAAGTTGTTTAAGCATTGAAAGAAATTGAACTTACCATTGTCCGCCTTTTTCTTCATCCTTTGTGGGAATGGTGGCGATGATCTCGGGATAGCCTTTTGCACTAGAGTTGCCCCTTGATATATGTTGCATTCCTTCTCACCCCTAAGGACCTCTTGCAACTCATCATGTTGTGTCTCATCACCAATCTCTTCTTCCTCAATCACGCTCTCTTTTCGTCTTTCAACTTCAACAAGGAACGGGGGGTCAACTGTGGTTTTACCACTCCTAGTCATCACTACATGCAATGAGCATCATTCTTTTGATTTTGGATAGTGTTTCTAGGAAGTGTACCCTTTTGCCTAGGGTTCATTAATGCCGATAGTTGCCTAAGTTGGTTTTCTATCTGCTTGATGGCGGTGGCATGAGATTCCACTTTCTGACCCATGCTAGATAAGTCACTTTGAAATTTCTTTTAACTAGTCATCCATGGACCTCACCTTCTTCAGCATTTCGGCCATAATACTGTCCAACTTTGATTGTCCGGCCTCCCCTTCTCATGCGTTTCGAGGCACATAGACTCTAGCCCGGTCATTGCGATATCCGTCATTTCTTCTCCATTCTCCCTCTCTCTCACGACAATGGCTCCTATCTCTGAATCCGTTCCTATTGTAGTTGTCTCTATATTGGTTCCGACCTTGATTTCCAGAACCTTGGTGCCAATTGTCTTATCCAGACGCTTGGGTATTGTCATGGAAACCCGCTACCTGGCTATCTAGGAAGTTTGCCTCTTCCTCAAAATCAGAGTGTTCTGCTCCCTACTCCCTTCCTTAAGTACCCACTGCATGTACCTTTTTGGCTCCTACTCCCATGATATGCTTTGTCAACAAATACAATGAGGTGCTCATGTGAGCCAACTCTTTACCGCGTTCTTCCTCTTTCCTTCGTTGGTCTGCAGTCAAACCAACAGCATATGTACTTACCACTGCATCAGCCTCCCTCGTATGTCAGGCCTTGTTTGTCTTTGTCATCCTGTCAAGGATAGTGGCTGCTTCCTCCCAGGTGTGACTCATCAAGGCTCTATCCGCCACCGTGTATGCTATAGCCTTGGTGCCATTATTAAGAGACTTGTAAAAGATTTCCATCAAACTGTCATATGGGATTTTATGGTTCGGGCACTTAGTCAACTTCTTTTTTAACCTTAACCAGGTTTCATGAAGTGCCTCCATCTTAATGTGCCAAAAATTATAGATCTCATCTTTTAACAGTAACATCCTTGAAGGGGGAAAGAATCTCTCCAAGAAGGCTTGTTTAAGATCCCTCAAATTGGTTATGGAGTCATTGGGAAACTCTGATAACCACAAAGTAGCTTCCCCTAATAGAGAGAAAGGGAAGAGTCGGAGTCTTATTGCATCCTGGCTTACTCTAGGCAACCTGTATGCCTTGCATATTCCTACAAAATTCATCAAGTGCAGGTTGGTGTCATCCGCTGCGTGGCCACTGAACACCCCTTTCATGTTTAACAAGTTAATCATGGTCCTCGTAATGTCAAATTTGGCCCCAGCGGGTAGTGGTGGTGGCACAATTGCTGCAGTTGAACCAACCTTATCAATATCTGGGTCCTCATCATTGAAGAACAGAGGGACAAATCTCTAAGATCTGTTGCCCCTCTCATGCCGACCAGCATTTACCACCTCATCTCTATCATCACCAGCCTGTTGAAGTGCAGCTAACCGAGCTAGCTCGGCTTGCCTAGCTTCTTCAGCTAAGCGGGCTTCTCTCTGCTCAGGGTTTTCCATTCTATGCAATGCTCGTTCAATTTAGGGATTTAGTGGAACAAGGGGGTCTCCTCTACTCCGAGTGCTTGGCATTCATCAGAGTACAACCTATGGGTATTAAAGAAAAACACAAAAATAAACGTAATTAAGGAAATAATTACCAAAAAGTCAAATACAAACAAATAACCTAGGCTTAGCCGTATTCCCCGGCAACGACGCCACTTTTTAATAACGCTCAAAAAACACTTCCAACGAAAGTATGAAGCGGACATTGTCAATAAAGAACCCAACAAGAGGTTGGGGTCGAACCCACAGGGAATATGGAAGATCTAGATTACAGCCGGTAGATGAACTTGTATGGTAATTACTTCACAATGGGTGGAATTTCTAATAAAAAGCAATGACAGAAATAAACAACAATCATGATTTTATTTGTGAATCAATAATCAAAGGATAACTAGGGTTTTTGTTCCCCATGGGTTCATAACAGCTTTGGGTATACAATCGTGATCTTTACCAATACTTACCTACAGAACTGATAACTTAGGTTCATTCAAACGATCGACCAATCCCTATTGAATGACTATCCTCAATTACTCAACCAAGTCTCATGAGTTTTGCAAACTAACTGTTATCACTAAGTTCTAGATATAACTATCCTGCAACCACAACTCAAGTTAATGCAATGATCATCAAGATCAAGGCTCTGTTGTAATTCTCTTTTCCTAACCTCTACCTCTTCGACCAAAGCAAGTAAAGAATTCAGGAACTTCCTAACGTTGCGCACTGCTAAGAATCATTAAAGATGAAGAGAATAAAATATAAGTAATTGTATTGGTTTTAGACTCACTTTGTGCAACCCTAACTTGTTATTCCACCATGATTCCCACAACCCTAGCTATGGAGGTTTTAGTCTCTCATAGTTGCAAGGTTATGATTTGTGTTCATTATTGAAAACATAAAACAATACTTACAAAGATGATTGAGAAAAATAATTCCTTCAATTAAACCACGAAATTTTGAATAGAAAGTAGCAAGAACAAGATGAATTCAAGAAAAGGTTGATCACAAGGTTGAACCAACTCAATTCTCTCTTCCAACGATGTAAAATTGCTTACTACAATGTTTTCCTACTAGAATTAAGTCTATTCGTCATTCTCTATAAAAAATAAAACATAAAAAGTATTTATATAGACACAAGAATTCTTTTCCTAAACTAATAGGACTGCTTTTCATATCTGTAGCCGACCTCATCACGGGTCCACCTACGACTCGTATGGGCTTCTCACGTATCGTGACATCAACTCGTGGCTTGGAGTGCTGGCTGAATTTTGGCAAAGTGTTGGGCCAAGGTATGATTCGTACCGATATCCTACGACTCGTACATTGCACCCGTGGCTTGATCCTGATATTTTGAACTTTTTCTAAACTTCACCACTACCGGTATGGTATGACTCGTACCTTCATCTCACCGGTCGTAAGGTGCTCTTGTACTGAGAATCATCCTTCTGTGCAATTCTTTTTGATTTCATCACCACTAGCTTACCACGACTCATACCACCATGGTACAATTCGTGACAAGTCACATAGGATTTGTCTTCCAGGTTAAACTTTTAGATTCTCATCAAGGCCCTCAGTACGACTTGTAGGTCAATCCTACGGATTGTATTGTGGACTGCACTTTTTTCCCTTTTTTGCACACTTTTAGCTTCCTTTTGAAATTTATTGTTCTAACACCCATTTATCATGAAATCAAAGGAAAAGTGCCTCATATCCACATAAATACACCTAAGTCCATGTTATTTTTCTTAGTTTTGAGCGTCAATAGTTCTGTAAATTCAAAGCACATCACCTCATAGCCTCCTGCTTATAAAATATGGTGCACACCACATATATAAGCATGACTCTACTAGACATGATGTGCAGACTCCCTGGAATACGACTTCCACAACACATCAGAGTTTACTTGATAGTCCTAGTGTCATACATATATATATCATTGTGAGTGTTTGGGATTTCGTTTATTGTGAGGGTACATGGGTTGCATTGCATTTTGCTAGTTTTCTTTGTAAATAGCATTAGTGATAGCTCAGTTGTTTGTTATTAGTTAGATGACATCTCTAGATCCCTGTATGTCATGAGTTGTAGTTGCATGTATGCATAACTAGCTTGGTTTTGAATAAAAAAGGGGTCAATACTTAATAATGTTCCTGTGTACAAATTTTGGTGTTGTTGGTTGTAGGTATTCTATTTTACTTTTTAGTTAAGCGTCGTGTTATAAGTAGTGTTTTTGTTTGCTTGAGGACATGCAAAAATTCTATGTTGTGGATATTGATGTGTCATTGATTTACAGAACTTTCGATGCTTAAAACATAAGAAAAATGCTTGTACTTAGGTGTGTTTATATAGATATGAGGTTCTTTTACCTTGTTTTCAGGAAAATTAGTTCTGGGAGTTGGATTGTGGAAAAGGAGCTAGAATACAACAAAAATTGACATGTTTCAGGTCTTAGTACGAGTCGTACCATCCTGGTACAAGCCGTACCTGGCAACCATGACTGAACTTCAGAGAAAATACTTAAGTGCAGATGCAACATATGACTGACTGTATGAGCCGTACCATCCTAGTACGAGTCGTACTGACTGCCAGTAACATAAGATCTAGAAGATGTGTATATGCAGAGTCGAGTGTATGAGTGCAATCCACAAGTCGTAGAAACAACATAAGAGCCGTATTGACAGACTGGTGGTGAGATTCAGAGGATTGCATACTTGGCAAATTCAGGGCACGAAAGGATTGTACGATTCATACCAACATGGTACGAACTGTGATAAGGACCTGTATGAGGAAAAATAGAAAAGAAAGTTTTAGAATTTAATACCACGACAAGCTCCTACAATTAGTGGCATCATTGTACGAGATGTACCATCCTCCAGTACTTGAGAAGACAGATGTTGCAGACCTGAGTTACTGAAGCCTCTTACGACTCATAGCTTCA
The DNA here is from genome assembly GCA_035772735.1 of Datura wrightii. Taxonomy (NCBI): domain Eukaryota; kingdom Viridiplantae; phylum Streptophyta; class Magnoliopsida; order Solanales; family Solanaceae; genus Datura; species Datura wrightii. The sequence continues at coordinate 14,185,739 of JASDFA010000002.1, forward strand.
TGCTACGACTTATAGGACGAAACAGCAGCAGAATCCCTGTTAAATTAGGAAAGGATTTCATTAATTTTATAAATACTTTTAGGTTAACTTCTTTTAGATAGGCCAACACTTTTTCCTTGTATTCGTAGTTTTTGGGTTTCCTATGTTCTTGGAGAGAAAATACTCGACTACTTTGATAGAGTTCATCATTGTTCATGGATTTTTGATAAGTGATTGTGCAATTCATTCTTGTGTTCTTCTTTCTTTATTATTGTAAGTCTTCAATTATGTTTTCTTCCATAAAATCTAATTTTATTCTTGCAACTATGAATAGCTAAACCCTCCACAACTAGTGTTTAGGAACCATGATGGAATAATAAACTAGGGTTAACACAAAGTGATTCTAAACCAATATAAATGCCCCTATTGCTCTTTTATTCATGTTTAATATTTCTTAATGGTGTGCAATGTTAGGACTAGCCCAACTTTTCGTATTTATTGAACCTAGAGAAGTAGAAATTAGGAAAACAAAAGAACAACAAAGCCTTGAAATTGAGTTTCATCGAATAGTTTGAGTTGTAGTCGCAGGAGAGTTAATTTGGAATAATTGATGAAGATTAAATAGAAATCGCTCATGAGACCTAACATGGTTATTGAGTAGAGTCATCTAATAGGGATGAATCAATCATTTAAATTAGCATAATTTATCAGTTCTACCAGCTAAGTATTGGGATAAATCATGAGTGTAACAATCTGACCTAGTTAGGAAGCCATGGGTAACACTTCCCTAGTTGATTTCATAACTGTTGATCACAAATCCATTTCAAAATATTGTTACATGATTTAAAATCCCCCCTTTAGTAAAGAATTTAACTAAAAGTGTGAATATTAGCATTAGTCTATATCTTGACCATATTCCCTATGGGATCGACCCCAACCTTAGTTAGGTTCTTTATTGATAACATCCATGTTATACTTCTTTAGGGGTGTAATTTTAGTGTGATGACTGATTTAGTATAGTTAGGCATGTCTGACTTCAATGTTATCTTTTTCATAGATTGGTTGTATTCTTGTTATGCTTTACTTGACTATAGAACCCGAATAATTAAATTTCAATTTTTTGGTGAACCAGTCCTAGAAAATCAATCCAATCATAATCATAAAATACATGTAGAATTATGAGAGAATCAACCCATAAAAGATTATAGAGTTTTTTCATAAAGAAGATCTAACCCGAGAAATTCATCAAAGTAAAAATTAGAGACATGCGAGGATTGAATTCATGAAATTAAGCTTGGAATTAGATATAAGGCTGATAGGTATCCCTTATTGATAATCCCACATACCTGGGCTTGGTCAATCCTTGACTTAAGCTTAAGACCCAAGAGAATTTGCGGAGATGAACCCTAGCTTTCTTGAGAATCTTGAGAGCTTGATTTTTCAATCTACGCTGTTTGGAGAGGCGAATAGGAGTTTAGGCTAAGTAAAACCCTTTAACATCCCCCTTAGAAAATCCAAAACAACCTGGTTTAGGAGTTAAAAACATAAAAAGTTATAAAAATACCCCTGAAAACTCATATAGAATATTGGCCCATCCAATGACGATGAGTCATCACACGAATTGTAGTGAGTGACCATGACTCATGGTCACTGGAGTCACATTAGCCAGTCTCTGATCTTCTTCCCACAACTCCATACCACTACTCGTCAAGTGAGACCAAGAGTCGTACAGTGACTCATTCTCAGTAATAGTGTCTTAAACTTTTTCTAAATCTAACACCAAGGTTCATTCTAATGAGTCATTGCTTGACTCATTGGGATTGGACTAGGAAACTTGGTTTCTTACCACGGATCATGTCACGATTCATGGTTGCTCACCACGAGTTGTGATATGACTCGTTTTATGGGATTTTTTTCCGTTTTTGTTGGTTTTTCTGCTTCATATCTACAATATGGTCTTAGGGACTTTTGGGGTGTTACACCTTACCACACAAAAAACAAGCGTCCTTGCTAATCAAACAATCTCCAGGGTGGTTCCTTCCACACTTCTTGTATGTTGGGAAGGTACGACCTCCATTATGCTCCCCTGAGACTTAGAGCTTAGTGTTCTACCCCTTTGTTCCCCTCTGAACCTAGGAGGTGGAGCACTAGCTCAAGAAGGTGTTGCAGTTGATGACCTCTGATGGGACTATGAGCGATTTCCACCACATGTCCTTTACTGAGAGAACTCAAAATTTCTGGTTCTAGCCTTCTTATTTTCTCTTTCCTTCTCCTGCAACTTCTCTTCCTAAATCTTTTGATCATGAGGCATGAGGTGGGATATATCCATATCCCCAATAAGCATAGTTATCCTGCATTTCTTGACCACCAACTCAGTTACTCCTAGCACAAACTTACTTATGCTGTAACTCAATTAGGTTGAGGTTGTATCCCACAAGGAATATGGTGAGAAATTAGTCAAACGTGAGTATTCAACTAGTAGTCAGTATTTTAGGGGGGTTTGCAATAAAAAAATATTTTAAACTAGATGTTTGTGAACTTGTTGATTGTGATCAACATCAGTTAATAAACTAGGACTGTGTTCCCCATAATTTCATAATGTAATAAATTAATTTTATTTGTGATCTATCCCGATGAATTTCATGCAAAATTGATGATAAAAGTTATCTAATGTCTCTTTACCTACATAGACGAATGCCACGCTAAATCCTCTCGGACTTTTAAGTGTTTATCTTTTTCCCTCCTCATTAGCTTTGGACTGACTATCCTATGTTAGAGCTCAATTCAATTAGATGAGGGTTGGTAGCCTCAAATTTTTATTTTTATTCTCTTTTCCTAAATTCAACCTCTTTGGTTGAGCAAGTTAATGATGTAGGTAGGTTTTAATATTTCCAATCGTTGAAAGCATAATAACATGAAGAGAATAACAATACAATCATATTCACCATTCAGGAATCACTATTTTATTTTATCTACATTCGTTAATCCATCATGGTTCCGACAACTCTGGATAAATAGTTTAGATACTCATACTTATAGAAACAATAACAATATATGAATAAGAAGTCATTATGATTACTTAAAATAAGATGAAATCGTTTAGAAAAATCTTGATAAGCAAAATAGAATCAGAAGAACTCGATTTTTTCTTCAAACAAAGATATGAAATATGACATTCAACAACTCCAAACTATACGTATATATATAATAAAAAATGTCCTCGGGGGTATTTTTAGTAGTAGGATTATCTTGCCACTTTCCTACTTTGACTTGGATCGGATTTGCAAAAGCTGGCTTGGATGACACCTGTTGCGCATGGATCTAGTTCAAGAGCTTTGGTTGCATGAAGCATAGATCCTTGCGAAGTTATGGTTGTAGGATGTGGAGCTGGTTGTAGAGTTCTTTCTCCTTGATGCAAACCTTTATCTTGCTCTGAAACTTGTTTCTTTTGAGTCCTAAGTCGTCAACACTTTCTTTTCAATGCCAAACTAGCCAAATCTTAGCATTTTTCATCCTATAATCATCTAATCGTGTGTGTTAGCTCTTTTTCACAAATATCTCAAAAAATCAAGGAAATCACACATTATTTGATCTCAAAACATAGCTAAGTATGAAAAAAATATGGCAATTAAGTGCATATACACGCCCAACATCACCACCCCACACTTAAATTATAGTTCATCCTCGAACATTCTACTACTCCCCACTATATATTCAAACACTAAATTCACTTCACGAATAGGTCTACTTACACTCAGGTCCATTAGACAATTTAATCATGCTCAACAATCCACTCAGTATGCATATAAAATCAACATTCAAAGGCCATATGTCGAAATCACTTAGATTTTATAACTAACTCAACAAGATATGTTCGGGCCAACATGAACATGTGTAATCTTGCAATAAAAGATACACCAAAATCTTACCATTATGTGCCCCTCGCTATTTAGAGAGATTCCCCTAACTCACATGATGCATAACATAGTTCACTTGGGGTATATATAAAACAATATCGCTCACCCTCTCAAAGAACTTCACATGCATGTGATAGACATACCATAGGCTTGCCCCTAGTATAAATACTCCACTAATATAAATCATCAAATCTAGGATCAATTAGAACTTAAGATGGTTGTAATGTAGGGTAAGGGACATGTAGGAACTCTTTGGCCAGAATAGTGACAAATCTCCCTAAGTACTTTAATATTTCACGGCTCCTTCAATTCTTTTAGCACATTTTCAGTCTTCCCATTTTCTCATTATACCTCCCTTTTATTTTCATTTTGCAACTTAGGTGATTAGTATAGAATTTTTTGACATTAATCTCATTCTTCTTTTTCTCCCCCATTTTTTCTTTCTTTTGCTTTCCATTCTTTTCATTCATTTATTTTTTCAAGCATTTTTCTTTCTTTCCCTACTAATATAACATTCTTTGTTTTGCAATTTTTTCACCTTTTCTTTTCTTTTAATTTTCACACTTTAGCTTTTTTCCTCTTTTTTTTTTTTTTTTTTTGCATTTGTGCTCCTTTCGTACAAAGTTTTTCAATTAAAGTGTCTTAGGAGTCATTTGGATCAAATAAAATTTGATAGAACAAAAGTGATTTTGCTTTTAATATGGCTATTAAAAGATAGGCTCAGGCTAAACATGGCTAACTAGGAGAATCATTTTAAGGCAGGTAAAAGAATGATAAAAATAGGCTACCAAAGAAATGCCTATATCACTTTCTAGATTAAACACTTTCATTTCGCTTAGCACACACAGAGGGAAAGTTCTAGACATCAATATGCAAGCATGGAGTATATGCAAGAAAAATCTCACACTACACAATGGCATAAATGATTCAACAATGGTGATCAAGACTACATAAACACACATATCCACATTGAGTGTCTCATATTATTAAGGCCATTTTTCAAATATATGAGTTAATTCCAAGAACCTAAGTGTTTTTAAACAAAAGTTTTTACCTTTTCATTCATCCTTTTGAGTGAACTATTACGAAGTTTGAATGATTTTTTGAGTGAAGCACCTAGCATTTCGAAGGTTCACAGTTCTTACTCTCCTACTAATGACTAATTTTCCCTTAAGATGGTCTTCATCCATCCATCATAGAAAAAAGTCATGACTATGACTAAAAAAAATTAAAACTACTCCTAAAAATTAAAAATTAACTACTTTAAAGGTCCAAAACTTGAAAAAGAACCGAGGACATAAGAAAAAAGTAGGGGTGGGTGAGATATGCCATTTTTCAAAATTTTCAAGAACGATATCCTATGGCTTTCTTACCCTCAACCTATAACTTATCAGGAGATATAACCACCCTACACTTGAAGTCATGCTCTGTTCTCATATCTATAACATAAAATAAGAACAAGGGTGTGAAATACTCCTTGAGACCATATAGTGCCTAGCTAGCAATATGTTCTATTAATTCTTGGGTCATACAACCCCACACTTAAGCTCCAAGCATGATCCTTAGCTGAAATTTTTGGGTACTTAGACTTTCCCTTCTCAATTGGGTTGCCTCCAAACAAACTCCTGATTTAACGTTGCATCTCGATATGGGTACCTTGATTAGTCAGACTTCATCAAGATACCCCTTGGGTGGTCTCTCAAGCAGCGCCTGATTTAACATTGGGGCTGCCCACACCTCTCAACTCAAGATACCTGTCTATGTTCACTCCTTCTTTTTGGGACCTAAGACCAAGTTTTCAACACCTGAAAGAACCAAAAACAACAAGAATAAAATAAACTGAGAAATAAGTACTATAAGAAGGTTTTAAATACTATTCAACTACTTCTTAACTGTATTCCCCAGCAATGGCGCCAAAATTTCATCATGTCTAAATTACACCTCACAAAAAAGTATAAAGTGGTCGTTGTGAAATATAGTAACCCAACTAGGTTGGGGTTGAATTCCACAGGAAATATGGCAAGAAATTAGTCAAACGTGTATTCAACTAATAGTCAATATTTCAAGAGGGATTTGTAATAAAAAGAAGTATTTTAAAATGGATGTTTGTGAACTAGTTGATTGTGATCAATGTTAGTAAATAAACTAGGACTGTGTTCCCCATAATTTTATAATATGATAGGCTTATTTTATTATTGATCTATCCCGATGAATTTCATGCAAGACTGATGATTATGTTCATCTAACATCTCTCGATATGCATAGATGAATTTCACTTTAAATTCTCTTAGACTTTAGATGTTCATATTTTTCCCTCCTCATAAGTCCTGGACTGACTATCCTCGGTCAGAGCTAAATTCAATTAGATGAGGGTTGGTACCCTTAAATTATCATTATTATTCTCTTTTCCTAACTTCAACTTCTTTGGTCAAGCAAGTTGATGATACAGGAATATTTCAACGTTTACAACTGCTAAAACTAATCAAAACAAAGAGAATAACAATTCACTCAATTTCACCATTCAAGAATCACTATTATGTCTGCCTACGTCCATTAATACATTATGATTCCCACAACCCTAACTAAATAATTCAGCCGCTCATGTTTGAAGAAACAGTAACACAATATATATATATATATATATATATACACACACATACATATACACACACACATACATATATATACACATACATACAAACATATATATACATACATACATATATATATATATATATATATATATATATATATATATATATATATATATATATATATATATATATATATATATAAGAAGTCATGATAATCACTTACAATAAGATAAAATTATTTGACAAATCTTGCAAAGCTAAAATAGGATCACAAGAACTTGATGTTTCTCTCAACAATGATATGAAATAATGTGTTTTACGCTCAAAATATCCTAAGAACTGTGTGAACTATGCGTGAATCTCCTATGAATTACTAATACAAAATGTCCTAAGGGTATTTATAGTAGTAGAATAAGTCTGTATCTCTCCTGCTTTGACTGGAATTTGACTTTGCAAAACCTTGCACAGATCACCATGCCTGCACGTCCCAAGGCCCATTGCGGAAGTTAGGCTCCACGACATGAGCTCCTTGCTGCATATCTGCTCTACTACACAAATCTTAGTGTTGTGTGCTGGCCTGCGCGATGTGAGGCTTCATACACGGCCATTAATTGCGTGATGCCATCTTCTGTTTAAGCCTTTAATATTTTCTTGTTCAGGTTTGGGTTAGCAACACTTGTTTCTTAAGTCCAAATGATCCAAAATCCATCACTTTTCATCCTGCAAACATCTAATCATATGTGTTAGCTCTTTTTCACAAATATCACATAAAACCAAGGCAATCACGCATTATTTGTTCTCAAAACATAGCTAAGTATGGGCAAAATATTATAATTAAGTTCGTAAATACGCTCAACATCAGATCCATGAAGGAAGAGTTGGAATTCATGTCCAAAAATAAAGTCTAGAATCTCATTGAATTACTAGATGGAGTCTCTACTATAGGATCCAAATGGGTTTATAAAACTAAAAAAGACTTATCTGGTAATATTGAACGATGTAAATATAGACTTATAGCCATAGGTTTCACTCAAAAGGAAGGAATTGATTACCATGAAACCTTCTCTCAAGTGTCTAAGAAGGATTAATTAATAATAATCATGACATAAGTAGATCACTTTGATTTAGAGCTAAATCAAATGATGTGAAAACAATATTCTAGAATGGAGATCTTGAAGAGGAGGTTTACATGCGATATCCTGAAGCATTTTTGTGATAAGGATAAAATTCACCTTATTTGTAAGTTGAATAAATCCATTTATGGATGAAATCGGGCTTTCTACCAATGTTATATCAAATTTCATAACGTTTTTTTTCTATTATGATTTACGAAGAACATTGTTGATCAATGTATATGCCTTAAAAAAGTAAATCGCGAAATAAATACTATAAGAATTTAAACACTAGTTAACTATTTTTGAACTGTAATCCCCAGCAATAGCACCAAAATTTGATCATGCACAATAACACTTGCAATGAAGTATAAAGCGGTCGCTGTCAAATATAATAACCCAACAAGGTTGGAGTTAATTCCACAGGGAATAAGTGAGAAATAATACATTAATAGTGAGTAATTCGATTAGTAGTCAGTATTTAAAAAGGGGCTCGCAAGAAAGAAGTAATTTAAACTAAGTTGTCATTTGTATCAAATATATGAGAAGAAACTAGGATTGTGTTCCCCATGATACCATAATATAATAGGCTTATTTTATTAGTGATTTATCCAAATGAATTTTATGCAAGACTAATAATTGTGTTCATCTAATGTTTCTCGACCTATATAGACGTATTTCACTCTAACTTCTCTCAGACTTTAGGTGTTCATATTTTTCCCTCATCATATGTCTTGGACTGGCTATCCTCAGTTAGAGCTCAAGTCAATTAGATGACGGTTGGTAGCTGATCATGCCCAAATTACACCTTGCAATGAAGTAAATATGGTTGTTGTCAAAGATAGTAACTCAACTAGGTTGGGGTCGATCCCATAGGAAGTAGGTCAAAAATAATATGTTAATAGTGAGAAAATTAACCAGTAGTCAATATTTTGGAAAGGGGTTTTCGATAAAAGAAATAAATATTTTTAAGCAAAGAAGTTATTGCTATCAAATTTATGAGAAGAAACTAGGACTGTTTTTCCTATGATTTCATAATGTAGTAGTCTTATTTTAATAGTGATCTATACTGATAAATGTGTAAGACTGACAATTAAGTTCATCAAACATCTTTTAAAATACATAGATGAATTTCACTCTAAATTATCTCGAACTTTTGGTGTTAATTTTCCCTCGTCATATGTGTCACAACTCGACTCTATACCGTGGATGAGACACGATACTTGGTGCCACAAGTGACCCAAAGTCAACCCATGATCTATTATTACACTGGTAAATGATAAAAATATAAGTAGAAGCTTTAAATAATTAAAACCATTCAAGAAAAATTGATTTGAAAAGAATTAATACATTTGAAAACAAAATATTGAATATCTATGTCTATGTCTGGAAGCCAACTACTAAAAGATGAGTTGCTGGGACAAGCCCCCGGCTAACTCTACAAATCTGACTGTAAAGAACTAACTGAAAGTAAATATTGTCCTCGAAATATGAGGACTCACCAAATGCTGCTGCTAATATCGTCTGAGGGAACTACTGACGATGCTGGGACTGAGAACCTGCACCTATATCATGATATGATACAGCATGGAAAGTATGCGTCAGTACTTTGAATATACTGAGTAAGTGAGAGATATAATAAACATGAAAGAACAAGTAACTGAAATATAATGACATGAAATGGCCAACTGAAATACAAAAAACTAATACAACTGAAATATAACTAATATGGTCAATAATGACCCTGACTGATGTTCATAGGCATGTCCTAGACCTGAGATACTGAACTGAGCTAAACTGAACTAAATTCTGATTGTATTGACTAGTGGAAGAGTCTATAACTAACATATAATCATGTGAGCTACCCGTGGAGTTCGATATATACACCGCATCGATAGGACCCCATATACCCTGCCAAGGTATAAGGCATGAACTGAGTGATCAATCTGGGCCCACTCGGGCAAAAGTATCCTACAGTGGCAACATAGTTCTAGGAACTTGGGTACGCTAGAACCCCGACCCTCTCGGTGCTAAGTCCTGCTCCTGCTAGATAGTCCTAATTGACTACTAAGCTAATAGCTCAAAGATAGGGCCCAAGACTAAGTCAGGAATACTTATCTAGAAGTACCCTGAGAGTCTTATTGGACTAGATAAATATACTAGTGTTCTAAGACTGGCCAGAGCTGCTTATCTGGAAGTGTCATAACCGTCTATAGAACTAACTGATATCTGATAATTGAGATTTGATACTAGGAGGTGTTACTGACACCTCAACAACTGACTATAGTCAAGCTGATCAACTGACATTACTAGAAGACACTAAAGATACTAGCATTCGGGCTGAGCCTGAACTAGCATGAAACTGAATGAGTATTTATTTGATAATAATAACATGGAATTTCCAACAGTGATAGATTCAAGCAACATTATGTCTATACAATTTTCCAGGACCCTAGTTACTATACTTATCGAATTAGGGCTAAAGTCACTTTTTAGGAAAACAAGTATCAAAATGATTACTAGATAGTGGAAATATAGTAACAAACAGTATAAACAACATTCCACATGATTTAATCGGAACATGACCAAAAAAATTCCTCTAATTCAAAAATCTCAGGGCTTAGAACTGATAAGAAAATTTAGATGGATTTTAGGGCACAAGGGAAGGATAATTCCATTGTTAAATTCTCACATACCTGGTGAAGTATCCTAGAGAAAATTCTTGAGCAAATCTGAGAAGAAAAGTCGAAACCTGACCCTACTATGTACTTCCTGACTAAACCTTTACATTCTGACTTTGAGAGAATGGGAGGAATGAAGAGGGAACGTCATTCAACCCCTTTAATTCTCTCTAAAACATGCTTAAAACAATAGGGTATAGAGATAAAAAGCTATGAAGTTACTAAAATAATCCTCGGAGAAAATCTGGAAAACTACCCCGTCAGGGACCAACGGGTCACACAACGAGTTGTTGGTTGACACCAGGACTCGTTGGGACCACCCATTGGTCCTGGGATTGGAACTTGGTTCATTGGAAATTGGAAACGAGGGGGGCCACAACTTGTTGGATGAACCAACGGGTCGTTGGTACCTCTTGTGGCCACTAGAAGGAAATTGAATCACATCACTGGACCGCCTCTCTAACGGGTGACACCATGACTCGTTGGTTGAGACAATGAGTCGTTATCACCTCTCGTCCTGGCAACTAGAATCCTAAAGGATTTTGGGGCTTGACACCACGGGTGGACACAATGACTCTTCATGGGATACAACGGGCTGTTGTTGTCACTCGTTGTCACTGGAGATATTATCAACAACATCTTGGAGCTCCAACTAAAAAACCACCTCACGGGTCGTTACATTAGACGACGACTCATTGTTTGACACATGGGTTCCTGGAAAGGGGGTCAACTAATATCTGAGCTGGGAAGGCAACGAGTGACAGGATGACTCGTTGCCCGACACAGTGCGTCATTCCATACCTCGTTGCTTCCTGGAGGAAAACTGGAAGGGATGACCACAACCTAGACAATGGGTTGTTACAGCTGACAATGACTCGTTATTTTGGTTGATCTAAGAAACATTTTCTAGTTTTCCCCTGGTTTTTCATGCAATGTCTGAGTTTGGTCTAGAATAGTTTTGGGGTGTTACAATATCTCCCCCTTGGGATCATTCATCCAGAATAAAGACTAAAACTATAGGAAAAATAGAAAAAAAGAGCTGCAATTCCCAGACTGAGACAATAAACTAATTTCTGAAGGAGTGACTTACTCCGAACTGATTGAACCATACTAACTGAGTTAACACAACTAGAGTGCACATTGAAAGTCTGTATAGAGCTGAGGAGTATTGAACTAAATAGAGTATTGAGGAGGAATTCATTATCTGATACTGGAACTAAACTGGAAGGGAATAAATGAGGGTATTTGGTCATTCTGCTTGCTTCTTCCTCCCATGTGGCTCCCTCAACTAGTTGCTTCCTCCACAAGACTTTCACTGAAGCGACTTCCTTGTTCCTCAACGTATGAACTTGACAATCTAGGATCTGAATTGGAACCTCTTCATAAGTAAGACTATCCTTCACTCCTATACTATCTAGTGGCACAACTGAGGTTGGATCACCGGTGCACTTCTTCAATAGTAACGCAAGGAATACTGGGTTCACAGATGCTAACTCTAAAGGTAATTCTAACTCATATGCCACACTGCCAATTTTCCTTAAAATCATGTAGGGTCCTACATACCTTGGACTGAGTTTCCCTTTCTTTCCGAACCTCATCACCCCTTTCATGCGTGAAACTTTAGGGTAAACCCAATCATCTAAAGCAAATTCTAACTCTCTCCTCCTTACATCCGCATATGATTTATATCGGCTTTGAGTTGTTTTAACCTTTCTCTGATCAGTTGCACTTTCTTCATAGCTTCATGAACCGAGTCTGGTCCTATCAAGGTAGCTTTGCCAACTTCAAACCACCCTATAGGAGACCTACACCTCCTACCATATAATGCCTCAAAAGGGGCCATATAAATAGTGGAGTGGTAGCTGTTGTCGTATGCAAACTCGATGAGAGGTAGGTGATTATCCCAACTTCCCTTGAAGTCGATCACACAAGCTCTCAACATATCTTCTAAGGTCTGAATTGTCTGCTCAGTTTTTCCATTAGTGTGAGGGTGAAAAGTTGTGTTGAGCTTAACTTGACTACCGAGTCCTTTCTAAAATGAATTCCAGAAATGTGAGGTGAATTGTGTACCTCTATCTGAAATGATAGACAAGGGCATCCCATGTAGTATGACTAACACCCGGATGTACAGCCTAGCATAATCCTCGACTGAGTTAGTATTTTTAACTGGGAGGAAATGTGTTGGCTTGGTCATCCGATCTACTATCACCCACATTGAGTCATGTTGCCGGCGAGTACGAGGTAGACCTATAATAAAGTTCATATTTACTTCTTTACACTTCCATGTAGGTATGCTGATGTCCTGAGTCATACCCCATGTCTCTGATGCTCCACCTTAACCTACTGACAGTTCGGGCACTTAGCCACAAATTCTGCAATGTCTCTTTTCATGTTGTTCCACCAGTAGATATCCTGTAGGTCACGGTACATTTTAGTGGAACTTGGGTGGATTGAATATCTGGAGCTATGTGCTTTTTCCAGGATTTGCTGTCTCATGTCACCTACATCTAGTACACAAAGTCTGCCCTGGTAACAAAGCACACCATCTCCCCCTTTGGAGAAAGCCTCCACTTCTTTTCTGAGAACTGCTTCTTTCAGCTTAAGCAGTACGAGATCTTCATCCTGCTTTGACTTAACTTCAACAACTAATGAGGAATCTAACCCACTCTGTAGTACTACTCCGCCCACAACTAAATCAACCAATTGCACTCCCAACCAAGCTAACCTACGAATATCCTTTTCCAATTCCTTTCTACCCTCTTCAATATGAGCAATGATCCCCATAGACATCATACTTAGGGCATAAGCCACGACATTGACCTTGCCCGGGTGGTATAACACACTCATGTCATAATCCTTCAATAACTCCAACCACCTCCTCCGACGAAGGTTCAAATCCTTCTGACTGAACACATACTGAAGGCTCTTGTGATTGGTGAAAACGTCCATGTGAACCCCATAAAGATAATGCCTCCGTATCTTCAAAGCAAACACCACTGCTGCCAATTCAAGATCATGAGTCGGGTAGTTCTTTCCATGAACCTTAAGTTGTCTGGAGGCGTAAGCTATCACCTTACCCCGCTGCATCAGAATGCAACCAATTCAAACCCTAGAAGTGTCACAATATACCACGAAGCCATTTGTTTCTTCTGGTAAGGTTAAAACTGGATAGCTACATAGGGTAGAGACTGAGAATGGTTATGAGAGGACCTCTGGACTGATTTCAAACTGGATAGCTACATAGGGAGTCAGGAATGATGGTGTGGCTCTTGGATCTAGTAGGGAATACACATCTAAATGGAAGAGATGTAACATACCCATGACCACGTCAGGTGAGCTCTCCTGATCCTGATGAGAGGACAAACCATATAAGTGGTTTTGCAATTGACCGTCATTCTTACCTGAAGTGTTACCCTGCTGAGTCGGACTGCCTGCTAGGGCTACTGAAGTGGTAAACTGTGATCTCCCCCGTCCTGTTGACGGACATTCCTTTAGCCTGTGACTTAGCTATCCACATCCAAAGCAACCCTCTTTGCCCAGAAGGAATTCACCCAGATGGTTCTTGCTACACTTAAGATAAGCTGGGTAGCGGTTCCTGACGCTGTGACTCTGGGACTAAGAGCCAGATGATACACCCTTTCGATCCTTATAGGACTGGAAAGAACGGATGCTGGCTAAGGTGGGTGCTGGAGTACTTTGCTGCTCTTGTTGTGGGCGGCTACAACTACCGGACCTCAGGTGGCTATAATCTAATTTCCTCGTTCTAGTCCGCTTGTTCTCCCACTCCATATCCTTTAGTTTTTCTGCCTTAATCTGTTGGGCATGAACGATGAGCCTAGAGAGGTCCATGTCCTTTATGAGCATCACAGTTCTGCACTCCTTAAGTACTAGGTTTGATACCCCCATTAACGAAATTAAGCATGCGAGCCTTGGCTCGGCTACTATCTCTGGAGCATACCTTGACAACCAAGTGAACTCCAATGCATATTTCTCCACGGTCCTATTGCCCTGCTTTAAGTTCATGAACTCTGCGACCTTAGCCTCCCTCAACTCCCAAGGGAAGAATCTTTCTAGAAATGTTGTGGTAAACTCTTCCCACTCTACCGGTTTTGCTCCTATTGGTCTCCCTTCCTTCCACTGATCGTACCAAATTTGAGCCACCCCTTTTCAACTGGTAGGCGGCTAGATCAGTACTCTCCGCAGAACTAACACCCATAATCCGGGTGAACTTCCACACCTCATCTATAAACTCCTGTACCTCCTCTCCCACCTTGGATTTATGAAAAGGTAGAGGGTTCATTCGGGTGAAATCCCGAACCCTAGCAGTTGGCGCGGACTTATTTGTATTCACTAGAACCACCTGCTGGTTCACTTGGTTAGTCACTGTCTGATCCAGCAGCTGGATTGCCGCTCTAAATTCTGCTGAGAACACATGATCGTCCTGAGGGGCTGTTGGAGCTGGTGGGGTAGGTCGGTTAGTGTTACTGGCCCTCCTTCCATTTCCTCGTCTTGGAGGCATAGTTTCACTGAAACGAAATAGAGAACGAGTTAGGAGAACATTTTTGGAATTGAACTTCATCGCACGATAAGGAGTATGAAAAAAGGGAGGTTTTCTAATAGTGTCTTGTAGCCTCCCCGTCATAAGTATGACGAGTTTCACACCCATGAAAAAGATTCTACTTGACGTGGCTTTCAAACATCCTAGGATACTCTAAACCTAGTACTCTGATTCTAAGTTTGTCATGACCCAAGTCTATACCCCGGATGAGACACGGTACTTGGTTTCACAAGTGACCCCAAGCCAACCCATGGTCTATCATTACACTGGTAACTGAGAAAAACATAAGAGGAAGATTTAAATAATTAAAACCATTCAAGAAAAACTGATTTGACAAGAGTTAAATACATTTGGAAAAAAATACTAAAAGATGTCTATGTCTGGAAGCCAACTATTAAATGATGAGTTGCCGGGACAAGCTCCCAGCTAACTCTACAAATCTGACTATAAAGAACTTACTAAAAGTAACTAACATCCTCGAAATATAAGCACTCACAAAATGCTACTATTGATATCATTTGAGGGAACTACTGATGATGCTGGGATTGAGAACTTGCATCTGCATCATGATACAATACAACATAGAAGGTATGTGTCAGTACTTTGAATGTACTGAGTAAGTGAGAGATATAATAAACATGAAAGAAGAAGTAACTGAACTGAAATGATATGAAATGACCAACTGAAATATAGAAAATTGATACAACTGAAGTATAACTGATATGGTCATTAATGACCCTGGCTGATGGTCATAGGCATGTCCTGGATCTAAGATACTGAACTGAGCTAAATTGAACTGAACTGACACCGTACTGACTAGTGGGAGAATTTATAATCGACATATAACCACGTGAGCTAAATGTAGAGTTTCATATATACTCCCCATCGATA
Source organism: Datura wrightii (assembly GCA_035772735.1). Taxonomy (NCBI): domain Eukaryota; kingdom Viridiplantae; phylum Streptophyta; class Magnoliopsida; order Solanales; family Solanaceae; genus Datura; species Datura wrightii. The sequence continues at coordinate 14,201,471 of JASDFA010000002.1, forward strand.
GGACCCATATACCTTGCCAGGGTATATAGGCATGAACTAGACGATCACAAATCTGGGCTCATTAAGGTAAAAATAGCCTACGGTGGCAATGTAGTTCTGGGAACCTGGGTGAGCTGGAACCCCGACCCTCTCGATGCTAAGTCCTACTCCCACTGGATAGTCCTAATATGACTATTAAGCTAATAGCTCAAAGATGGGGCCCAAGACTAAGTCAGGATACTTATCTAGAAGTACCTTGAGAGTCTTATCGGACCAGATAACTATACTAGTGTTTTAAGACTTGCCAGAGCTGCTTATCTGGAAGTGTCATAACCGTCTCTAGAAATAAATGATATTTAGTAACGGATAACTGAGATCTAATACTGGGAAGCATTACTGACACCTCAAGAACTTACTATAGTCAAATTGATCAACTAACATCACTGAAAGACACTGAAGATACTAGCATTCTAACTGAGCCTCAACTAGCATGCAACTGAATGAGCATTTATCTGATAATAATAACATGGAATTTCCAACACTGATAGATTCAAGCAACATTATGTCTATAAAATTATGCAGGACCCTAGTTACTACACTTATCGAATTAGGGCTAAAGTCACTTTTCAGGAAAACAAGTATCAACATGATTAGTAGATAGTGGAAATATAGTAACAAACAGTATGAACAACATTCCACATGATTCAATCGGAACATGACCGAAAAAAATTTCCTCTAATTCGAAAGTCTCAGGGCTTACAACTATAGAAAATTTAGATGGATTTTGGGGAAGGACAATCCCTTACTAAGTTCTCACATACTATGTAAAGGACTTCAGAGAAAATTCTTGAGAAAATCTTATAAGAAAAGTTGAAACCGTTGCCCTGCTCTGTGCTTCCTGACTAAACCTTTATGTTCTGACTTTGAGAGAATGAGTGGAATGAAAAGAGAACATCGTTCAACCCCTTTAATTCTATCTAAAACATGCTCAAATGATAGGGTTTAGAGATAAAAAGCTGGAAAGTTACTAAAATAACCCTGGGAGAAAATCTATAAACTACTCCATTAGGGACCAACGGGTTACACAACGAGTCATTGGTTGACACCATGACTTGTTGGGACCAGCCATTGGTCCTGGGCTTGGAACTTGGTTCATTGGAAATTGGCAATAAGGGGGACCAACGACCTGTTGGTTGACATCATTCAACCACTTTAATTCTATCTAAAACGTGCTCAAAACAACAAGGTTTAGAGATAAAAAGCTGGGAAATTACTAAAATAACCCTGGGAGAAAATCTGGAAACTACTCCGTTAGGGACCAATGGGTTACGCAACGAGTCATTGGTTGACACCATGAGTCATTGGTTGACACCATGAATCGTTGGACCAGCTGTTTGTCCTAGGCTTGGAACTTGGTCAATTGGAAATTGGCAACAAGTGGGACCACGATTCGTTGGATGAACCAACAGGTCGTTGGTACCTCTCGTGGCCACTAGCAGGAAATCAAATCACATCACTGTACCCCTTCTCTAAGGAGTGACACCACGACTCATTGGTTGAGACAACGAGTCATTATCACCTCTCATCCTGGCTACTGGAATCCTGAAGGATTTTAGGGCTTGACACCACGGGTGGATAGAACGACTCGTCGTGTTATACAATAGGTCATTTTTGCCACTCGTTGACACTGGAGAGATTATCAAAAACACCCTGGAGCTCCAACTAATGAACCACCCCATGAGTCGTTACATCAGACGACGACTCGTTATTTGACTCGTGGGTTCCTGGAAAGAGGGTCAATTGATTTTTGAGATGGAAAGGAAATGTGTGATAGGACGACTTGTTGCCCCACAAAATGGGTCGTTCCACGCCTTGTTGATTCCTGGAGGACAAATGGTAGGGCTGACCACGACCTAGACAATGGGTCATTACTGCTGACAATGACTCGTTGGCTCATTCGTTTTGAGAAAAAATTTCTAGTTTTCCCCTGGTTTTTCATGCAATGTCTAAGTTTGGTCTAGCAAAGTTTTGGGGTGTGAAAATATTTCTTGGATTAAATATCCTCGATTAGATCTCAAGTTAATTAGATGAGGATTGATAGCCTCAAATTTTCACTATTATTCTCTTTTTCTAACTTTAACCTCTTTGGTCAACCAAGTTGATGATACAGGCACATTTTAATGTTTGAAACCGCTAAAACTAATTAAAACAAAGAGAATAATAATCCACTCAATTCACCAATCAAGAATCACTGATTTATTTTGCCTACTTTCATTAATCCATCATTGTTCCTACAACCCTAGCTAAAGAAATTAGCTGCTCATATTTGAAGAAATAATAACATAAGATTTATAAGAAGTCATAATGAAATACTTATAATAATAAGAAATCATTTGAAAAAACTTGAAAAGCTAAATAGAATCAGAAGAACTTGATGTATCTCTCAACAATTATATGGAATAATATTTTTGATCACGTCCATATTACACCTCATAATGAAGTATAAAGCAGTCGTTATCAAATATAGTAACCCAACTACATTGGGGTAGATCCCATAGGGTATAGGGAATACATAATATGTTAATAATGAGTAAATCAAACGGTATTCAATATTTCGGATGTGGGATTGCAAATAAAAGATAAAGTAATTCTAAATGGTGATTAAGTGGTTATCAAATTAATGAGACAACACTAGGTTTGTGTTCCCCGTGATTTCATAATGTAGTAGGCTTATTTTATTAGTGATCTATTCTGGTAAATGTTGTTTAAGACTAACAATTAAGTTCATCTAACGTCTCTCGACCTATATAGATTAATTTCATCTGAATTCTCTAGGTCTTTAGGTGTGTATATTTTGCCCTCTCCATAAGTTGTGGATTAACTATCCTCGGTTAGAGTTCAAGTTAATTAGATGAGGGTTGGTAGCCTCAAATTTCTATTGTTATTCACTTTTCCTAACTTCAACCTCTTTGGTCGAGTAAGTTGAAGATACAGGCATATTTCAATGTTTACAGCTGCTAAAACTCATTAAAACGAAGAGAATAACAATCCACTCAATTCACCAATCAAGAATCACTATTTTATTTTGCCTACTTCTGTTAATCCATCGTGGTTCAAAAACTCCTAGTTCAAGGATTTATCTGCTCATGTTTGAGAAAACAATACATAAGATTTATAAGAAGTCATAATGAAATACTTACAATAATATTAAATTTTTTGACAAATTTCAAAAGCTAATTAGACACAAGAACTTGATGTTTTCTCCAATACTAGTATGGAATAATACTTTCCACGCTTACAACAATTATGATCAAAGAATAAGTGGTGAATTCAACTTTCACAATATTAGATTCTAAAATTGCACGTTCTCTCTCTCAAAGAACCTCCTAAGAACGGGGGTGTGTGTATATATAGAGTAGATTAAGTCTTCATTGTTCCTAATTGGATTGGATTGGGTTTTGCAGTTCTTGTTCCTACTTAAACTAGGACTGGACTGTTGTAGATTTTGAGTCGGCCAATATTGTTGTGGATCGTACCTCTCCATGTGTCAGAATAGCTCCACACCGCACCTCTCCTTGCATGGTCTTGCATGTGTGTCGCACGGGCACTTTCTTAGGTGTGCCTTGATAACGCTCAAACTCACACTTCCTGGCAAAGTATGAAGCGGACGTTGTCAATAAAGAACCCAACTAAGAGGTTGGGGTTGAACCCACAGGGAATAGGGTAAGATGTAAAATAAATCTGGTAATTGAACTTGTTGGTGAATTATCTCAAAATTAGGGGTTTTAAAGAAAACAATATTAAAGCAAAGATTATAATTCTGATTTAAATCAAGATCTGCAAACAACTAGGCTAAGTGTTCCCCATGGGTTCATAACTACTTTGGGTATACACACGTGATTAATCCCAATGATTACTTATAGAATTGATAACTTGGCTTCATCCAAACCTCTAGTTTGTCCCTATTGGATTACTATACTCAATCACCAAGTCAAGTCTCATGAGTGATTTCAAACTAACTATTATCAATATGTTCCAAAGTTAACTATCCTGCGACCATAGCTCAAGTTAATACAATGATCATTAATACAAAGGCTTTGTTGTAATTCTCTTTTCCTAATCTCTACTTCTCTAGGTTCAAGAAAATAAAGAATTTGGGCAAGTCCTAATGTTGTACACCATTAATAAACATTTAAAGATGAAGAGAATACAGTACAAGTGTTTAGAAGTGGTTTTGAATCACTTTTATGCAACCCTATTTTGTTAATCCACCATGGTTCCCACAACTCCTAGTTGTGGAGGTTTTAGCCTCTCAGGATTATAAGATTACAATTTGCATTCGTAGACAAACACATAATTAAATACTTACAACAACAATTGGAAGAAAACCAGATCTGAATATCAAAGAACAATCTCAAGAACAATGAAGGAAGTCAAGAGTTTTATCCTAAGAATTGCTTTCAATACTTGATAAAAACTCATAAATAATATTCTTCACATGTTTATTACTTTGTTTCTATATTTCTGACTAAAATAAAACATAAAAGCTATATATACAGACATTAGATACCTTTTCCTAAGCTAATAGGGAATTTTCCATATCTGGCGTAGACTGTGCCACGACTGAACCTAAGACTCATAGCAGGATTGTATGGGTTGTACCTGCTTCTCGTACGTCCTTAGCTACTACAGATTTGTCTGACTGTTGCTAGGCTGTTATGACTCGTACCACAGTCCTACGAGTGCATCCGTGGCTTGGCCTTGAGAACTCTAACATCATTTGAAATTTTCCACGAGTGTTGTTGTACACCTCGTACCTTCTTCCTACGACTCGTACTATTTGTTATGTCTGAAGTTCTGCCAAGTCTTGAAGAATCTTCTAAATCACACCATGGATCAAGGTACAGGTCGTATGTTGGTGCTACAATCCGTGAGTCCATTCTTACCAAGAGACTGCCTTTGTGCAAATTTCTTTTAACAATTCCACAACTCTTGGTATGGCTCGTACTAAGAGGCTCATACTAAAGTCGTATGTTGCCTTCCTCTTATACCAGCCTTCTGAATTTCACCATGGTTCTTAGTATAGATCATATAATCAAGGTACGACTCATAATGAGACTTGTACTTGGCTAATTTTCTGCATTTTTAGGCTTCTTTTGCACATTTTTGCTTCAACACTTATTTTGCATGAAATCAAAGTAAAAGTGCCTCATATCCATATAACATACTTAAGTCCATGCTATTTTCTCAATTTTAAGCATCGAAAGTGTTGTAAACTCACAGCACATCAACACCCTTAACTTAAGACTTTTTCATGTCCTCAGGCAAAGAAAACAAGAAAAGCTAAACATGACACTGAACTAGAAAACAAACTTAGGATACTACATCCAATATCAAACAAAAACTTGCACTACAAACTCAAACAACTTTTTACCCTTTTTCCTTGAAAAAAATGAACACATGCACATAAACTAACCACAAAATATGATAAACAGGGATCAAGATATATCATCTAGCTATTAACAGATAGTCAAGTCATCACCAATGCTTTTCACACAGACAGCTGGTAGAATAAAACACAGACCATGTACCCTCACAGCAAATAAAGTCCCCCACTCACAAAATATAGTAAAATATGAGATATGGGACTGAGCAAGTAAGACTCTCACTCTCACAAAGAAGTTCCAAATACTGCATATTGAATACCATAGGCTTGCCCTTATTTTCTCTACTTCGGTTCATCAGATAGTCAGGCTAGAATCACTATAGGACTTGTTTTGCCTTGTAATGTAGGCTTTCAAGCTGGGTATGGTAGAGATGGAATCTTTTGAGTGACTGAAAACCTCCTTGGCACTACATACATGGGGATCCATTTTTTAACTTTTTCCACCCTTTTTACTTCTTTGAACTTTTTCCTCCCTTTTCACCCTTTTTATACACTTGTATGAGTGTGGTGTGTTTCTTAAAACTTTTATGCATTATTCTCTTTTTTTATTTTTTTTAAATTTTTTTTTCTTTTGTCACACCATACCTCACTTTTCACCTTTTTCTTTTCTCTTCCTTTTTCACCTTTCCACCATTTATGCACCCCTACTCTAGCCACTCTCAACTTAGGCATTTTACCTATGTTGAGGTTCATAATGTCCAAGGAGGGACCAGGGCAAAAATAGGTTCATTGTAAAAATGGGTACGGTTAATTGGTTAATCAAAGAAAAATAATCTATTTGAGGCTTAAAATCAGGATCAAGAGAATCATATAGTTTTGGTAGGGTAATTTAAGCTAAAAATGGGATAAACAAAAACTGCCTATGATCCTTTCCTAACCAGCCATCCTAAAACCTATGTAAATACTAACCGGGCAACTTCTAGATCATCTATGCAGTATTAAACGAGGTATTAGACCTCACTCACTCATAATACATGTCTTGCATTCACTCTACCTGTCCGATTCATACATGGCTTAACAAAAACTATTCATGCTAATATACTAAATTACATTAAAAAGATCCACAGAAATAATGCTTGCAATCAGAAGTACACAACTAATCATAAAAAAATTTTAAAATAGGGTCAATTTTTACAAATACAAAACTAGTGCAATTTATTAGCTGAGTACTCCTAAGCTACTTTATAATTAAATAAAAATCACAAAAATAAAATCCTAAACATGCTAGATCTACTAGATAGCATGCCCGATGGGAAACAAACACGGCAAGAAAAACCCTCAGACGAATCAAAAATCCAAAAATACAAGTATACACCCTCCTTTTTTTGAAAAGCATACTTCGTCCCTGAAGCATAGAATATAAATCAAAGGGAAGGGAACATACCTGCGGTGCACTAAGCGCTCTTGTCATCCTACGAAGGAGGTACCTCCACTACAATTGTGGCACAGGCGGTGGCCAGCTCACTCACTGGTGTATCAATAGGGGGAGTGGCTACCCCCTCTGTAGTAACGGTCATCTCTATGGCCTCTAGAATCATCATGAATAAATGTGGCTCGCTCGAAGGGTCCCTGCCACTCGCAAGCTCTCCTGGGCCATGGTGGAGCTACTCGCTCCTCTAGCTCTATCAAGCGCTCCGACTGATGCACGTTGTGAGTCTGCTGACTCTCCAATCTTTCCAGCTTGCACTCTCTTTTCTCTCTTTTCCTCTTATTCTTTGTGGTATTGATCTTGGGCAAATTTATATGCCCAGGTGATACTCAAATGTGTCATTTTGCCTTGTTTATCTATCGATGTTTATACATTATCATGTGAAATGTAATAAAATGTGAATTTATACTAACCAACATGATTAGCGTGATTTTGCAGGAAAAATATAATTGTACGGAGCTAAGATGCATGTTGGGAGAAATCGAAATTGGACTCGGAAGCGAGCAAGGGAAAAAGCACAAGGAGAGCATGAATTAAAGGGGCTCCGCGATGGAGCCGTGTCACGCTGCCATCGCGGATGCGTTCTGCCTGGATATGAAATTTTTGCCAAATTCTAGTGAAGGTGCGCGTTGGGGCCGTGGCACGTTATCCTAGCCCCTCGTTGCAAACCTTGCCACATTGGGCCTTAATACCTGGACGTCCGGATTCCAGTAAGGGTCCGTGTTGGTGGCGTGTCACGGAGGCAGTGCTCCGCGATGCACTCCGTGACACGTTGCTTGTTATTCCGGGAAAAATTCCCACTAGTATAAATAGAACACTTAGGTTCATTTTTAATTATTCTTACTTGGTGGAGCAAGAACGTGGGTTACAGGCAGTTGAGGGGTCGAAAATCTTAGGGTTTTTCTCTATCTCCTTCTTCTTTATTTCAATTGCTTGTATGATTAACACTCATTTAACGATGTTTAATCCACAAATGAGTGGCTAAATCCTCTTCTTGCTGAGGTTAAGAACAATTGTATTGAAATGTAATTATTGATCAATTGGTTTTTCATCTTTTCTTTCATGGTTATTCTATTGATTCTTGTTCTTACTGCATTAATGTGTGGACAACGTTAATGTATATCTAAAAAGTCCAGTTTCACTCGATAGAGCAAGAAATTGGAAAGTTGTGAATTGATAGGATATGATCTTTTCTTAGTTTGCGCAAATTGACTATTGATTTACCTTTAGGATAGAGATATACCTGAAAGTCGTATTAGTCAATTAAGAAATCGATTTTGTATGGCTAGAACATGAATTTCTTTTTATCACAGAAATGTAGGTGGAAGGTTCATGATTCTTAAGTTGGGTTAAATATGAGAGTTTTAATCCATAGGAAATAATTCTTGACTAGCATCCGGAGGAAAAATTAATCAAATTGTATCGATAATTTATTTCTCTACATGTTCATTTTAGCCTCAGCATGCTCATACTTATAGTTCAGACTCAAATTATTTATTCGTTTTAGACTTAGTATAAAATTATGAAACAAAATATCAAATTTCTCTTCACACTGTTGTCTGCATTTTAGAGTTAAAGTTCATTGACACTTGAGTAGATTGTTACTTTAGTCCAGTCTCTGTGGGATCAATACTTGGCTTACTTGAGCCACTTTACTACTTGTTCGACCACGTGCACTTGCGTGTAGTTATACCCAACAAGTCGAACAAGTTTTTGGCGCCGTTGCCGGGGACTGGCAATTGGTAAATTTTTCTTAAGTGTTAGTTTACTATTTCTTCTTAGTGTTGACAACTTGGTCTTAGCCTGTATTTTGCAGATACTAATTTCTGTTGAACACTGGCAAGAGACAAGGGGCTGGTGGACTCATATTTAGAGCCGGAAAGACAATTTCATCGTCAACGGAGAGAAGCTCTAGAGAAAAAGCTGCAGTTGCTCAAACAAACAATCCTGGAGCAACAACAGAATCCACCAGTTGTAAGGGCAATGTTAGTGCCCGAGGACATGGAAGCTAGGCCGGTTCGCGAGGTGGCAATCCCACACGCTAACAATGTCACATATAGCATCCGCAAACCTGAGCCAGGAGGGAGGTTCGAGCTTAAACAAAACATGGTGCAATTGCTGCACACCAACGGGCAGTTCACAGGTCTCCCTCATGAGGATCCACAGCAACATCTCCAAAATTTCTTGGAGATAAGTGACACTTACATCCCCGCTGGAGTGTCATCAGATTATGTCAGGCTTACATTGTTCCCATTTTCACTTTTGGAAGAAGCCAAGAGGTGGTTGAAAGCTGAGCCACCTAATTCCATCACCACGTGGGATGATCTTGCAAGGAAATTCTTGGTACGATTTTTTCCATCCGGTAAAACAGCACGACTTAGAAGTCAAATTCTAAGTTTTAAAGAGAGAGAGGGAGAGAATCTGTATCAAGCCTGGGAGAGATTCAAATCTATGTTGCGGGATTGTCCTTATCATTACCAACCAATGATGTGTTGGTGCATACTTTCATAGAGGGTTTGGAACCCCACACAAAAATCTTGCTAGACTCAGCAGCTGGGGGACAAGAATTGGAGAAAACTTATGAGGAGTTGTATACCTTGTTGAATCATGTTTCGCAGGGAAATCCAGAGTGGAATGCAGACTCTTCATGAGGAGGAACAAGGAAAGCAGCAGGAGTATTAGAAGTGGATGGTTTTATAGCTATTGCTGCACAGATAGATGCATTACAGAATCAACTCAACACCCACTTCAGTAACATGAGCATGAACCTGTCTCAAGCCCTAGTGAATGTAGTGCAGCAGATTTGGTGTGAAGTATGCGGGAGTAGTGAACACTCAGCTGAGTGTTGTGGAGCAAATCCTGATTCGGTGAACTTTGTGGGGAATGTACAGAGAAACAACCACCTACAGTATGGCAACAACTACAATTCCAACTGGAGGAATCACCCAAATTTCTCTTGGGGTAGCAATAACCATCAAGGGCAAGGTTCAAATCAGGGGGCATAGAGAACTCAAGGAGGGCAGCAGAACTATCAGGCACAATATAGAAGCAACAATGCACCTCCTCTACCACCATCACCCATCATTGAGAAGATGTTCAAGACAATGATAGCTAACCAAGCTCAATTACAGGCTGATTATGTGAAATTGGAAGCCGAGGTAAAGAACAATTAGTTAGCTACAAAGGCGCTGGAGTACCAGTTTGGGCAATTTGCTGGAGCCCAAAACACCAGGCCTAGAGGAGGACTTCCGAGTGACAATGATCCCAACCCCAAGCAAGTGAATGCAGTGACCACAAGGAGTGGTTTACAGCTTAAAGAGGTGGAGCCAGAAAGACCACCTCAATAATCGGGAGCAGCAGAAACAGAGAGGGAGCAAAGTGATGAGAGGGGGAAGAAAAAAGAGGCTGAACCAGAAAGACCACCACCCCCGTTCCCTCAACGATTAAAGAAACACAAGGAGGAGGCGTGTTTCAAAAATTTCATGGAGGTGCTGAAACAGGTACACATTAACTTACCTCTTGTTGATGTTTTGCAGGGAGTGCCGAAGTACGCAAAGTATATTAAGGACATCGTGGCAAACAAAAGCAGGTTGACTGAGTACGCTACGGTGGCTCTTACGGAGGAGTGCACTTCCTGGATACAAAATAGGTTGCCCTCAAAGCTCAAGGACCCTGGGAGCTTTACAATACAAATTACAATTGGGCAGAGTATCTGAGCTCGCGGATTATGTGATTTGGGAGCTAGCATTTACTTGATGCCGATATCGGTATTCAAGAAGTTGGGGCTAGGGAGTGCTAGACCAACAACAGTGATATTGCAACTAGCGGATCGTTCCTTAGCCAGACCTGATGGCATTGTGGAGGACGTGCTGGTGCAAGTGGGCTCCCTTATCTTCCCAGTAGATTTCATCGTGCCGGATTTTGAGCCAAACGCGGAAGTCCCATTTATTTTGGGACGTCCTTTCTTGGCTGGCGGGAAAGCACTTATTGATGTAGCTGCAGGGCAGCTAACCATGCGAGCACATGACAAGGTGGAGGTGTTTGATGTATACAAGGCCACCAAGCTCCCGGATGTGTATGAGGAACTCTCGGTGATCAATGTGATTAATCGAGCTGATGTTGTCCAGAGAGTTGAGTCACGGGAGTTATTGGGGAAACCACCGGAGAGGTGTAAGTTTGACAGGGGTGAGGACGGTAGTCGAGAGAAAACGCCATCACCGTAGAGGATGATTGAGTTTAATAACGTCGAGCCGCGACGGTAAACCTGGTGCTGCACGGGAGGCAACCCGTGAAAATTTTTGCAATATTTTAATAGATTTCGTAGAGAAAAAAAAAGAAAAGAAAAAAAATGAGAAAATAAAAAAAATAATAAAAACAAAATTTGTATTTTATGTGAAACCTATAAATTCTAACCAATTTCTTGTTGTGAGATGAATTTCAGGTTGAACGGAGGATAAATGTGCAAAGGATCGCAAAGGAAAAATTGAGGTAAGAAAAATCATAAAAAGTGGCAAAGCAGTAAGCCCACGCAATGGCTCCGTGTCACGGAGGAGGGCTTCCACGTTACCCTCCGTGACACGTTTAAGGTAATTTTGGAATTTGTAAAAATTCCAGAACACCTGCATGATGGCTCCGTGTCACGGAGGGCATGCTCCACGTTACCCTCCGTGACACGTTGAAGTGTATTTCGGACCGGGTCACACCGGGTCGCCGGGTGACCCGCGCAAAAAACCCCCCTTTTAACCCCGTTTTGCCTCATTTTTTTCCATTCCTCACCTCCTCCGCGACAAACACCCCGAAATCCCCCCTTCCCCAACGTGACACGGACCTAGGAGCTAAATTTCTTCAACTTTTCTTCGATATCATCGAATTTAAGGTATGTTTGTTAACTTCATCTCATTTCTTACCTTATTTTTCTGATTTTTAGCATAGGAAGTGAGGAAAACTTGCCCTAAGTGTAAATTGAGCATGAATTCATTTAAATTATTGTTGATTGATGTTCATAGTATCGATGTAATGGTATGAACTTGATAAATACATGTTTGATTTGAAATTCTTGCGAAAGGGTAGCTAGGGTTAGAATTCAAATATGAAGATGTTAAAATCGAGTTGAAATGTGAAACTCTTCTTGGTTTGTGCATGTTGGGTGAGGAACATGAGGTTGTGCTTAACATTAAGACGATTAAGGCACGACGGATTGTCGGGTTAATGAAATTGTTGAAATTACATAGAAATTGGGGGAATTGTATCGGTTTTGTTGATAGAAATGTTTGCTAAGTGCTATGTGATGAAATGTTATCGATGGTAATGTTGTGACTAGCTGTACGAAGTCTGAGTAGTACATAGAATTTATACCGTCGAATTCTCTGAATGCACTAGGCATATTTGTTATGTTTTTTTTTTTTGGAAATAAGTATAATCTCGCCATAATGTTGTGATTGTGGCTAAAGACTAAGTGTGGGGTAGCCTAGCTTAACCCAACCTTAGTCGAAGATAATTTTAATTGAATAACAGTGGACCTGTCCTTTTGGTTTAACAGGAACGATGGCAAGCAGGCAAGAAAAAGGGAAGGGTGCATTTACATCGGGCGCTAGAAGGAAAAGAATTAGACTAGGAACAGCAGTCCCAGCAGCACTAGCGGTTCCACGCGGCCAACGCCGTCAATATGGAACCAGATGGGTGACATAGGAGGGGAAGAAATGATACGCAAAGCATAAGGAAAGCAAATACTTCCCCCAATAACACATTGCTAGGGAACCGTTGGCACAGGAGTTCCCCAGGCTTGTCCACAGGATTGAGGCAGCCGGGTTGAACTTCATCTTTGAAGAGCCCAAGGAGTGCAACCTGCACCTGATTTGGGAATTCTATGCCAATTGGAACCCGACACTCAGAAGTCACACCGTCAAGATAAGGGGGCAGATAGTCACTTTTGAGCCCCATCACCTTAATGCCATCTTGGGGGTGCGGGACACAGACACCCATGTGCTTCGGCAGTTGAATATCACTCCACCATAAGCGGATATCAGACGCACTTTGTGTGAAACCCGGTCTACAGCCCGGTGGAGCAGGCATAAGGAGAGGGGCTACCATCAGACATCGCCCTACTCACAGATGAATAGGGAAGCCAGGATATGGCTTAAAATTGTTTTTTCCTGCCTGATCCCGGGGGTGCATATGACAGATGTCACCCGGGATCGTGCATGCTTGGTCTACGCCTTGATGAAAGGGTTGGAGATCAATGTGGGGGCGGTGATTATATCTGCCATGAAGAGAGCCCGTTGCATCAAGGGAACAGGTACGGGTTTGGTGGCTTACTGACCACGTTCCTGAGGGGCCTGGATATTGAGGAGGAGGCCCTTGACTACATCCCGCAGATGGAGAGGCGGGCCTTAGATGTCACCAAAACTAAGGCACCTGACACCACTCACGGGCCAGTTCTTACACTAGTCGAGCGACATGCTCGGGATGATCAGTACATGGCTTGCATGTTCGGGATGCAGATGCTCCAGCTGCGCATAGGTGGGAGGCCGGCAACAGAAGAGGAGTTGTGGCAGCTCGAGCTAGACTACCCTTTTGGCGAAAATGCCAGGGCTCTATGCCGAGTGGGGCCAGCTTTTGTGGAGCCCACTGATGATGATGTCCCCACAAATGAGGAGACACGTTGTGATGACTCCGATGTGCAGTCCGATGATGACGACGGGGGCGATTCAGACATGGGGGATGAGGCAGCGGCACCTGACGAAGAAGTGGAATACTTTGATTGATCAAGGAGTTTCACCACCCACTTTTGTGTTATGCTGAATTTTATGAACACTGGGGAAAGTGTTCGATTTAAGTGTGGGGTGGGAGTAGTTAGGTGTTGGTTGTTATTGTTATTATTGTCTCTGTTCTGTTGTTGTGCTTGGATAAACGTGTGACCCTGTGATTTTTATGTGTATGTCTGTATTGTAATTAATGTGAAGTTGTTGTATGTTGTTGAATGTTGTTAGCTGGTTTTGTAAATATCTTTGTTTTATCGAAATTATCGATATTTTTAAAAAAAATTTGTGAAATTTTTATTTTTGGGTTTCTCGGCGTTTGTTTTCGGTTCTTTTACCGAGAATAGTCCCATTGAACCGAAGTCTTAGTTAGTGACCGTTCCCTATGATGGATGGATGACGACCGTCTTAAGGGAAATGTAATCGTTAGGAGTAGATTTCTTTTGTTCATTTATTTTTAGTTTTTTCTTTTGTTGGTTTGCATCCCAAAACCTGTCGTTACTTTATGGTTGTGAAATTATGGTTGCGTGTTGTACATGATATTTGAAATGCAAAGGTGATTCCTATAAAAACATGCAACTTTGTAAATATGTTGAGATGCCTAGTCCATAGAGTTCGATTCGGTGTGATTGAGGCTTAATGTTTGAATACTTGTAATTAGTTGATTGAAGAGTCTGTGAATATGTCTTGAGTTAAACATGTGAAATGAGTGTATAGTGAGGTTTCGTTTCTTCCATGCTATTGTGAAGTGTCTAGAACTTGCTTGGTGTGTGTACAAAACGAAATGAAGGATGTGTATTGTAGGAAAGGATGTAGGCATTTCTTTGCTTTAACCGAAAGTTTCTTCTTTTTTCATTATCGTACCCACCTTGAATGTACATCCTAGTTAGCCCATTGAGCCTTTAGCCTATTATTTTCTTTTTTTCAAAAAGGTGTAAACCGAGCTTAACCCCTTCTTTTCATTATCCGTGAATTTGATCCAAAACTCTTAAGCGCTCAAGAAAAGAAAATAATTTTCCCACAGTGTCAAGGAGTGAGAATGGTGAAAAGAAAAGAAAAAGCAGAGTGATGAAAGGAAAGAAAAGGTCGAACGTGCACTCATTATAAAGTAAATATAATGAAGATGTATAAATAATCTTTGTTATTGAGTCAAGTGTGCTTAAAGATATGGGGTCAAAAATAAAGACAGACTTCAAGAATGGGAGGATGAAGGAAGAAACAATGCCCATAAGGTTGATGGGATGTATTGAAAAAGCGCTTAAGGATGCTAGTTGTTATTATTGGTTAGCCCAGTATTTACTAGTTCCGTAGCTTACATTACAACCCGTTAAGTCCTACGTGATCTTACATCACATGTCCTTATATTAGTGGAGTAATACACTAAAGGCAAGCCTATGGTTCATGACATGATGCATGTGAATTCTTTTGGGAGAGAGAGTGAAATTGTGTTTATATGCCCCTACATGTAATGTCTTTGAGTTCATGTAATTAAAAAGGGGGAGAAATTCTCTTGTGTTGTGAGGGCACATGCTTGACGAGAGATTAAATTTCGTGTCGGATATCTTGATCAGTTGATTTGCATGAGTTTGCCGATATCGAGAGTCGATTCTTGAGTCTAGGAGGTCTTAATGTGTTGAAGGTCATTGTATTGATAAGACTATTCATGTTTTCTTGATGATTTGCTATATTAAATAATCGGTATAACCGTATCTTGAATTGTTAAGCCAAAGTAGCTAGGATGGGTTGTCAATTGCATGAGGTGTAAGATTGTTGTTCGGGGACGAACAAGGATTTAAGTGTGGGGTAAGTGATCTTGGGCAAATTTATATGCCCAAGTGATACTCAAATGTGTCATTTTGCCTTGTTTATCTATCGATGTTTATACATTATCATGTGAAATGTAATAAAATGTGAATTTATACTAACCAACATGATTAGCGTGATTTTGCAGGAAAAATATAATTGTACGAAGCTAAGATGCATGTTGGGAATCGAAATTGGACTCGGAAGTGAGCAAGGGAAAAAGCACAAGGAGAGCACGAATTAAAGGGGCTCCGCAATGGAGCCGTGTCACGCTGCCATCGCGGATGCGTTCTACCTGGATACGGAATTTTTGCCAAATTCTAGTGAAGGTGCGCGTTGGGGCCGTGGCACGTTGGCCTAGCCCCGCGTTGCACACCGTGCCACATTGGGCCTTAATACCTGGACGTCCGGATTCCAGTAAGGGTCCGCGTTGGTGGTGTGTCACGGAGGCATTGCTCCGCGATGCACTCCGTGACACGTTGCTTGTTATTCCGGGAAAAATTCCCACTAGTATAAATAGAACACTTAGGTTCATTTTTAATTATTCTGACTTGGTGAAGCAAGAACGTGGGTTACAGGCAGTTGATGGGACGAAAATCTCAGGGTTTTTCTCTATCTCCTTCTTCTTTATTTCAATTGATTGTATGATTAACACTCATTTAACGATGTTTAATCCACAAATGAGTGGCTAAATCCTCTTCTTGCTGAGGTTAAGAACAATTGTATTGAAATGTAATTATTGATCAATTGGTTTTTCATCTTTTCTTCCATGGTTATTCTATTGATTCTTGTTCTTACTGCATTAATGTGTGGCCAACAATAATGTATATCTAAAAAGTCCGGTTTCACTCGAGAGAGTAAGAAATTGGAAAGTTGTGAATTGATAGGATATGATCTTTTCTTAGTTTGGGCAAATTGAGAATTGATTTACCTTCAGGATAGAGATATACCTGAAAGTCGTATTAGTCAATTAAGGAATCGGTATTGTATGGCTAGAACATGAATTTTTTTTTATCACAGAAATATAGGTGGAAGGTTCATGATTCTTAAGTTGGGTTAAATACGAGAGTTTTAATCCATAGACAATAATTCTTGACTAGCAACCGGAGGAAAGATTAATCAAATTGTATCGATAATTTATTTCTCTGCATGTTCATTTTAGCCTCAGCATGCTCATACTTATAGTTCAGACTCAAATTACATATTCGTTTTAGACTTAGTATAAAATTATGAAACAAAATATCAAATTTCTCTTCACACTGTTTTCTGCATTTTAGAGTTAAAGTTCATTGACACTTGAGTAGATTGTTACTTTAGTCCAGTCTCTGTGGGATCGATACATGGCTTACTTGAGCCACTTTACTACTTGTTCGACCACGTGCACTTGCGTGTAGTTATACCCAACAAGTCGAACAGGTATCTTCTCCCACATCCTCAGAGACCCTCTTTTTTCTTTCTCCTTGTCTGCTCCTGTGGACTCTCAATTCCGCCAGATCAAGCTCCTTGTTAATACTAGCATCGAGGTTAGGAAGAGTAGGGGCTGCTATGATTGTCGGTTGCCGTGATGACAGTTCAGCTACTTGACTCCAAAGAAACCCCAACTCCTCCTGAAGGCTGCTGTGTCAGTATACTCAGCCATACGAATGTTGAATCTGGTCTCAATGACATTCTCCATCATTGATTGAGCGTTCTTCTCAGCTATGGTCAGTCTCTTGGCCAGCTTTTGGAGAAATTCCTGAGGCACTAGGATGTACCCAGCTGGAGTCTGGCTCGATAGGATCATAGATGGTGCGGTATAGGTAGTAGGAGCTGCATCTGAATGACCGGCATTTGTAGCTAGTGTCTCGCCCTGCTCATGTGAAGTGGGGGCATACACCTGTGCGCCCCCAATTGTATGTGATAGTGAGACTGCAGTGGAAAGTCGGGCCTAACTTACCGGGTTCATCTAATCCTGAATTAGGCCAATATTAACGATCTGCTGTCCTCTGATCAGGTGCTCCTCACCATGATGCACCTTGATGCCCGCTTTTGTGCACAATCTAAATACGAGACTCAGGAATGGGATGGTAGTGCTCAATCCCATAGCCTGTATCCTGCATCTCCTCGTCAATGACCCTCAGACTATTGATGCAGTATCTAGACATGATACAAGCCACCAAAGTTTCTCTATCTACTGAGGGTATTATCATTTACAGTCAGGGCCAACCCATGGTGCACTAATATCCAGTAGGCTTTTTCTATAAACTTTAAAGAGTTCTTAGTGATCTGTTTGCCGCTAGTGACACATTCTACCTCTTCTTTGTCCTCAGCGATCACGTTGTACAACCATTGAATCTGCCTCCGCCTCTCATCAAAACCAAGTTGCTTGATCTATTTCAAAGCCTCCAGCGAATCATCATATTTTGGTGTAGCATGTGGTGGTATGAACTGGGGCCCATATAATACTCGAGCAATAGTGCGGTCGGATATATCGACCTCTCGGCCTCTAACCAGGACCACTCTCCAGCTTGAGCTGATCTTTTAACTTATGCCCCTCTTTCGCTTTCTGCTCCATGGTTTCCAAATAATTGGCATAGAACTCCCAGACAATTTCTGAAGTGTATTAGTCTGGGGCCCTAGCCATCCACTCAAATTCGTAGAAGCTAAATATTTGCTTCATCTCCTCCACTTCGTTCAATGAATTCGTGAGGATCTGTGGCTCTTCTTTAATGCTCCGTCTAGGTTTTCTCTTGGTAGTGAGAGAAATGCCCTGCTCATATGTTTCCTAGGCTCCTGGTACTCTCCACCAAATGGTGTAGTTCTCCCTAGGCGGAGTCTGCTCCTGCTCAGCATTGGGTGCCTTCTCCTATGATCCGTATTCATTGCTTGCATCTCCGGATTGAGCCTCCTCGGACCCCTCTTCTTTATTAGAGCCTCTTCCAGACTCTTGGTCTCTTTCCTCTACTCCCTCCTCAAACTGGGGAGCAGAAGCAGATGTGGCAGTGACTACCATGGCCTGGGCTTTGGCCTTGGCTCTAGTGGTTCGGGTCCCATCAGTATCATATGTATCGACCCAATATTCCTCTAATAAACCACTAGGGGAGTTGCCCTCTTGTTTGGATTTGGAAGTCTCATAAAGCGATGTCCTCCAAGCAGTTGCCTTGGATGCTTTTCGTTTCTGCGTCATTGTACCTGTGGAGAAAAAGGGTTAGAATTCCACATTGAGAAAAAAAAGCAAGAAAAATTCCTCTATAATTTATCACGGGTCAACAGTATGGGTCGTACCTTGGAGGTACGATTCGTACTGAGACTCGTAATATCTAAAGTCAATGTTACACCTCGAAGGTACGACCCATACCATGAAGGTACAATCTATACCATGAGTCGTATGAGGATGCCCCTTTGAAAAAAAATGTTCTGTGTTTTTCCACAACTCATGGTACGCCTCATAAGTCGATTCCATGAGTCGTAGGAAGGATCATGCTATCACTTGTGGACTTGACCCTTTTCATATTCTTGGTACGACTGCCAGGTATAACTCGTAGCAGTAAACCAAAAGCCGTACTAGGATCCGTACCTCGTGATTATTACAAATTTAGCTTGGGATAGCCCCAATGAGCCACCCGACAAATCATAGTATGAAACCATGAGTCGTAGGAAGGCTTGTGAAGCCTGTCCCTGCCTTATTTTTAATTTAATTTGTAGGAGAATTTAAATTTAGTGTTGGGTACTCAGAATTCCCCAAGTCCAGGCTTGCATTTAACATGTTTTACAGTTACCCATTCCTCCCTTTTTAATCACAACCTTCAACTCAATTTTAATAGTTCAATGCATAATTTTTACAAGTTCAAGCCCCTACCTAGTCACACATAACTTGTTCACATCCCTAGTCATTGTCCTTTTTTAAAAAAATATTCCAAGATTGAGTGGACTCTCAGGGATTAAGAAGGTTTGCATCAAGAAGATAGGTCATAATTTTCAAATTCAACAAATACACTTACTTGATAACTGCTTGCTTCGACTAGCAATCAGAGACTTAGGGTCGGAAGTTGGGATTCTCAGTGTTAACTGAGCAGAACTTGCTCAATTGATTGTTGATTTTGAGTTACGGGTGTGAGGGAGTCATGGGTTATGGTCATGACTTCGGTTTTGAGTTCGTGGGAGAAGGGTACGTTTTGTTTTGAATTTAAATAGGTTATAGGGTAGATTTCAAAAATTTAGGCCAACTCAGGTGTTTTTATAATTTTTGACCCGTCATTACTCATACCAAAAGTCTTAGGAAGGCCCTATGACTCGTCCCTTGGACCTATAATAGAGAGATTGAGAAACTTACATGTGGACCTACCTACAACTCATACTCTGGGGGTATGATTAGTACTATGACTCATAGGTCTTTCTTACATTGAGGTCCATGCGTTGCATAGTTCATAACCACAGTGAGTACTACGACCCGTACAATGAGGTTACGAGTCATAGGACCAATCGTACCCTAAACTAATGCACTGAAATATATTTCTGCTTCTCAACATGACTCATGCTATGGCCCATACAACCCTCTTATGAGTCGTACTGAGAACCATAGCACCTTCCTGTCCAGCAATTCTTCTACCACCTGTTTTTGTTTCCCCTACACACTAAATACACATAATTTAATCAACTTAGGTTGCCTCCCAAGAAGCACTTGATTTAATGTCGCGACACGATGTAGGTGGTTCAATTGCTCAGAATTCACCAAACCACCACTTGGGTTGCCTCCTAAGAAGCGCCTGATTTAACATCGCGGTATGATGCAAGTCTTTTGACTACTAAGACTTCCTCAAGGAAATCAGATTCATCCTCTATTGCTGAGACAACTTTGTACTCCTTCGGTTGCTTCATTTGACCGGCAAATCTGAAGATGACCTCATCTTTATTGAGTCTAAACTTCAACTAGACAGCCTCCACGTCTATTAAAGGCTCTCCCAGTGGCAAGGAATGGTCTCCCCAAAAATGATAGGGACTTCAAAATCAACCTCGCAATCAAGGATTATGAAATCCGCTAGGAATTTGAATCTATCAATTTTAACAAGCACATCAAACAGGATCCCCGCAGGCTTCTTCACAGTTTGGTCGGCCATTAATAGTCGCATGGTAGTCGGTGTGGAGGCTCCCAAGCCCAGCTACTTAAACATAGCCAACGACATTAGATTGATGCTTACTCCCAATTCACAGAGTGTCCTCGCGAACTCAACATCACCAATTGTGCATGGAATAGTGAAGGCACCTGGATCTTTCTTCTTCTGGGCAAGGACCTGTGAGGCTATAGCACTACAATGATGCACATTATCCACAGGCTCATAGCTCACAGACCATTTCTTCGTGACAAGTTCTTCATAAACATGGCATATTCTAGCATCTGTTCCAATCCCTTGACCAATGGTACGTTTATAGATAACTATTTGAGCATTGACAAGAATTTTTACCACTCTCTGCCTTCTTCTTCATTCTTTGAGGGAACAGTGGCGGTGGTCATGAAATAGCCTTGTAAATTTGTGTAGATCCTTGCTTTTCTCCTTGTTCAGCTTTAGGCCCATTTTCAACATTTGGAGCCTCAGTCAACTTAGCATCCTTATTATGCTCCTTCTCAGCAACATCTTCCTCATGCTCGATCATGCTCTCTTTCTTCTTTTCAACTACAATAGGTAGAGGGGGGGTCAACCTTTGGTCTTTCCACTCCTGGTTATCATAGCCATGGAGTGGCCATCAGTATTTGGGTTCTGGACTATGTTTCTAGGTAGTGTACCCTTTTGCCTAGGGTTCATGGATGCTAATAGTTTGCCTAACTGTTGTTCGATCTTCTTGATAGCCATAGCATGTGACTCCAATCTCTGACCCATGCTTGATATATCACTACGGATGTCTTTCAGCTGATCATCTGTGGATCTCACCTTCTTTAGCATCTCACCCATCATGCTCTCCAACTTTGACTATCCAACCTCCCCCTCATGTGATTAGGAGGCGCGTACAATCCTGCTCGGTCGTTGCGATAATCGTCATTCCTTCTCCAATCTCCCTCGTGCTCATGACCTCAGCTTCTGTCTTTGTACCCATTCTAGTTGTAATTATGTATGTATTGGTTCCAACCTTGGTTTCTAGAACCTTTCCGCCAAGTGTCTTGTCCAGACCCTTGGGCAATTCGCTCGGAAACCCGCCACCTGGTTGTCGAAGAAGTTTGCCTCCTCCTCGGAATCTAAGTGGTCAGGCCCTGGCTCTTGTCCTTGTGTCACACTGCATTAACCTTTTTGGATCCAGCTCCCATGATATGCTTAGTAAGTAAGTCCAATGATGTAAACATATGAGCCAATTCCTGGTCATGTTCTTCTTCCTTCCTCTGTTGGTTTGCAGTCAAACCAACAACATATGTACTAGCCGCTGCTTCTGCTTCTTGGTGTGCCATGCTCTGTTGGTCTTGGTTACTCTATCTAGAATAGTGGCAGCTTGCTCCTAGGTGTGGCTCATCAGTGCTCCTCCTGCCACTGTGTCAGGTACTGCTTTTGTACTATTGTTCGATGATCTATAGAAAATCTCCAATAGACTGTCATCAGGAATTTTGTAGTTCGGGCACTTGGTCAACTTTTTCTTGAACCACAACTAGGTTTCATCAAGTGCCTCAGTCTTCAGTTGTTGGAAATTATATATTTCGTCCTTAAGCTGCAGCATCCTGTAGGGTGGAAAGAATCTCTCTGGAAATGCTTTCTTGAGCTCCCTCCAGTTGGTAATGGAGTTGTTGGGCAACTCCGATAACCATAAAGTGGCCTCCCCAGAAAAAGAGAAAGGGAAGAGTCTTAGCCTTATAGCATCTTGGGTGACTCCAGGAAGCCTATACGCGTTGCATATTCCAACAAAGTTCATCAAGTGTAGATTGGCATCATCAGCTACGTAACCACTAAAAACCCCTTTCATGTTCAATAATTGGATCATGGTGCTAGTGATGTCAAATTTTTCCCAATCAGGCAATGGTGGTGGTATGATAGCTCCGGCTGACCTGACTTCATCAATGTCCAGGTCATCCTCATTGAAGAACTGAGGGAGATATCTTTGATCTTTGTTTCCCCTTCCATGACGACTAGCATTGAAAACCTCATCTCGAGCATCTTCCACATCCTAAAGTGTAGCTTGCTGAGCTAGCTCGGCTTGCCTAGCTTCATCAACAATACGGACATGTCTTTGCTCTTGGTTCTCCATCTTTTGTAGTGTTCTTTTGAGTTCGAGATCCAACAGAATTAGGGGATTTCACTCCGGCGAGTACTTGGCATTCACCAAGCGACAACCTGTGGATATCCAAAAATAAAAAAAAATTAACTTAGGAAATAATAACCAAAAGTCAAATACAAGCGATTAATCTAATCTTAGTTGTATTCCCCGGCAACGGCACCACTTTTTTGATAACACTCAAACTCACACTTCCTAGCAAAGTATGAAGTGAATGTTGTCAGTAAAGAACCCAACTAAGAGGTGGGGGTCGAACCCACAGGGAATAGGGAAAGATCTAGAATAATGTCGGTAATTGAACTTGTTGGTGAATTATCTCCAAATTGGGGGTTTTAAAGAAAACAATATTAAAGCAAAGATTATAATTATGATTTAAATCAAGATCTACAAACAACTAGGCTAAGTGTTCCCCATGGGTTCATAACTACTTCGGGTATACACACGTGATTAATCCCAATGATTACTTGTAGAACTGATAACTTGGGTTTATCCAAACCACTCGTTCGTCCCTATTGGATGACTATACTCAATCATCGAGTCAGGTCTCACCAGTAATTTCAAACTAACCATTATTAATATGTTCCAAATTTAACTATCCTGCAACCACAGCTCAAGTTAATACAATGATCATAAATACAAAGGCTTTGTTGTAATTCTCTTTTCCTAATCTCTACTTCTCTAGGTTCAAGCAAGTAAATAATTTGGGCAAGTCCTAACATTGTACACCGTTAAGAAAAGCTTAAAGATGAAGAGAATACAATACAAGCGTTTAGCACTGATTTTAAATCACTTTTGTGCAACCCTATTTCGTTAATCCACCATAATTCCCACAACACCTAGTTATGGAGGTTTTAGCCTCTCATGGTTGTAATATTACAATTTGCATTCATAGACAAACGCATAATTAAATACTTACAACAACAATTTGAAGAAAACTCAGTCTAAATATCAAAGAATAATCTCAAGAACAATGTAGGAAGTTAAGAGTTTTATCTTAAGAATTGCTCTCCAAAACTTGATAAAAATTCACAAATAATATTCTTCACACATCTACTACTTTGTTTCTATGTTCTCTAACTAAAATAAAACATAAAATCTATTTATACAGACATTAGATACCGTTTCCTAAGCTAACAGGGAATTTTCCATATTTGGCGTTGACTGCGTCACGACTGAACCTACGACCAATAGCAGGATTGGACGGGTCGTACCTGCTTCTCGTATGTCCTTAGCTGCTACAGATTTGTCTAAGTGTTGGCAGGCTGGTACAACTCGTACCACAGTCTTATGAGTCATACAATGCATCCGTAGCTTGGCCCTGAGAACTCTAACATCTTCTTTAATTTTCCACGAGTGTTGTTGTACGCCTAGTACCATCCTCCTATGATTCATACTATTTGTTATGTATGAATTTCTACCAAATCTTGAAGAATCTTCTGAATCTCACCAAGGCTCATAGTACGGGTCATATATTAGTGCTACGATCCGTGAGTCCATCCTTACTGGAGATTGCCTTTGTGCAAATTTCTCTAGGTTTGGCGAACAGGACCAGCCTTGTCACCATGAGTCATGGTATGACCCGTGGTTTGTAGGTATGACTCGTACCAGGAGTTTTAGCAAGCTTTTTAAGCCACTCAAGATCCAGGAATGACATACCATGACCCGTGGTATGTCACTACTAGTCATGGTACGACCCGAAGAACTAGACAGACAGATTTTTGAGAACTTTTTCTGAGGGTATTTTTGTAATTTTATATGTTTTTAACTCTTAAACTAGGTCGTTTTAGGCCTTATTTGGGATGAATTAAAGGGATTTTCCTAGTCTAAGCTCTTAGTCTTACCTAATCAACTCAGAATCAAATCGTAAGCAGACCGTAGAAACTCCAGACTTCTCTCTCCCAAGTCAAGAACTAGGGTTCTTCTTTCTCCTCAGATTCAAACATCTTCTTGGGGATTTCTTCCACAAGTATGTGGGACTTAAACAATGGTATCCTTTCACCCTTGTCTCACAAAATTTTCAACAAACCCTAGCTTTACAGTATCTCTAGAGATCATGATTTAGGGATTTTCTTTGACTGTGAAATTCCCCCACTTCCTCAATAGTGTCAAACTACCATGACTAGAACTATTACATGCATATGATAGTATTTTTAGTTATTAAAGAATTCTTTAAATTATGTTATTTTCTTTAGTTTACATGAGTATTTTCTAACTGAAATTCATTCTCTAATTCTATTGATTCAGTTTGCTTTCCTTTTTCTTGATCTTTATCATAAATTCGAGTAAAACTTGCATGATTTAGACTCAAACAAAATTTTACACCCCATAAGTTTCTATCATTTAACCGATGTGTTTGTACACATGTCGAGAGTTTTGGAGTACAACGCATATGAGAAAAGGCTCACGGAATGAACAGAAAAGTACAAAGTCAAGTGAGCAGGAGGTCGGGGTCGAATGCCAGGCGCACTCGGTGCCGCGCCGCACTGGCCAGCCCGGTGCCTTGAGCGGCGCGTCGCGCCCGATTCTTGGTGCTATGGTTGCGCGCCTCACCCCTAGCCCACCGCCTCCTATATGCATATAAATGTTTTAAGCATAGAGCAGTTAGATCAAAACAAATCCCCTCCGCTGAGAAGAGAGAGTAAACGTGAGTTTCTTCTATTTTTCGTCAGATTACACTGTTAAACTCCTTCCAAATGCAAATTCATCTTAGATAACAAGTTCTAAACCTACGATAAGCATCTTTGTGGAGTTATTTCTTGAAAATTCTCCCGATACACCGGAACCTCACTGAGTAAAGGTTGTCGAAATTGCTCCAAATTGGATTCTAAACGGCCACAGGAAATAGGTAAGTGTATCTCCCTTCTAAACTCTCAAGATATTGTACGTTTTTTTGATGAATGAAATGGAGTTGAAGTTATAGTTAACCCTATTGAAATATATTGTCATTAACCGATTCCTACTATTGAAATAGCCTTATTTTCTAAGTATAAAGGCCGCAATTGAATGGAATCGCCGCCTACAGGTTGAAACTAATTGAAGAAACAAGAATCAACATTCAAGATATGTCAAGGCTTATCCCTTGGCAAGTTATTCTCATCGTATAATGATACGACCTATGTTCTTGAATGGAGACAAGGACCTATGCGTTGTAATTAGATGTTGCTAGTTAAGAAGGATTATATATGTTGTGATTAGCTAAGGTCAGTAGAATATGATTTTATATATATATATATATGTATGTATATATATATTGTGGTTAGCTACTAAAAGACATTTTTGAGTGTATGTTAAGTGTGACTCATGCTAGGAGTGTCACAGAAACTCCTCTATCCTTCTATTCACTATATTCGTAGAATTCTGATGTTTCATTGTCATGCCAAAGCCTTAGAAGTTTATGGTTAGTTTTCGGGCCTGATCTAAGTAGTACAACGTCGCACGCAACTGGGCGATATAACTTTCAGTTTGACTCCTGTATTTTTAGTAAAGCTCACCCAGAGGCCGTTAACATATCTTGACGCATCTAGGGCTAGAATTTGAATATGATGGCCTACCCTAGAGTTAGCGGCACCAGCATTGCCCAATGAAAAGAGTGACAACCTTCCATGAAATTAGCCACTGCCAGTGACTATTAGTTGCAGTCGACTTAGTGCTTGACATACAGGTTTCCCAGGACGTCATCCCAGTCATACAAGTCAAACATATCCATGGGATTAGTAGTAGGATGCGGGGCCCACGCCCCGGCTTGCTCTTATAGGTACTCATGTACAAGTTCCTACATATGGCCAGGTTTATGTAAACTTACCTACAAGGTTGGGAATCGCCAGAGAAGATATATGAAATCTACACAGACCAAGTTAAGATTTAAGGGATTAAAACCATAGTAGTACAGTATAACCTTCAAGCTAAGCATTATAGTAAACCGCTTGGGGAAGGTTAGGGGCTGACTGCTCAGGAGCATGTCTAATTAAGTAGTAGCCCTACAGTTGTTCTAGGAAAGGAAGCTAAATAGTTGGTTGTCCGCGACCTTGTGGTTCACTTATGAGCTATCACTGTCCTAGCATGACATCTAGAGTATTGCTTAGACCACTCCAGATCTCGCCCTATCTGATCTAGATCATTAGATATTATGATCACTATCAGGATCCTCTGATCATATATGGGCATACAGGGTGTGCCTGTTGGCAGCTATACAGACTATCCTAGGGGTAAGTAGCGGTTGTGTTAGGCCTTAAGATCCAGAGATGCCTTTCGAGTGGCTAGATTGAGAATAAGATGGAATATATCTGTTAGGATTAACCCCACCTAGGATAGCCTTCCGTTGACCAACTTCAAGGTTGCTAACTATGTCATCGCCTATGGGGCTATTGATTGCTCAGAGGAGATATATGACGATAGCATCACCTATGGGGCTATTGATCATTCCAAGGAGCTATATGTTGTCCCAAGGGACTGTATTCAGGCCCAATGGCCATATTACAGTCCATCCATGAATGGACTTCTATTTTTATACCGTACCAGCATCACTAACCCTCTTTCGAGCCTTATGTGCCCAGGGTGCAGTTACAGAAGCGCACCGTGCTCAGACACAATTACAGGAGTCCACTAGGCTCAAATGCGAACCTAGAAGCCAGGTGTATTGGCTATAGTACCAGTAGAATCATACAAACTTGGATAGGGGTATATAGATTGGGTTGTACTTTCCAGGGCTTATGGAGGCACCGGTAGGTTCCTTCTATGTTGCTTGCACCTTCTAGGCATAGGGGGGCTAGCTTAGGTTCTTGTTTGTATACTTGCTTGTTAGCTGTAGCCTATGAATGCATAGTCATATAGTTTCAGCTCATATACATGTAGTGATTTACTAAATGCAGGTTATGTAAGAAAGTTTACAGGTTATCTTCTGCCCCTTCTTGCTACTTACTTTAGGTTTTTATCAGCTTATGTTCAGCTTTTTAGTTACTGTCTTTACATATTAGGTACATATTGTACTCATGCCTAATTATGGGGCACTGCATACTTGCCTGCAGGTTTAGACAAATAGATTGTGAGATCTCCTAACAGCTATTCAGAGTCAGCAGTTCGGCCAGCTCCTTTGATTCGGAGTTTCCATGTTGTAGAGTTCATTTGTCTTTCATCTATACAGCATTTAGGTAGGCCGGGGCCCTGTCTTGACCAATATTTTCACTCCTAGAGGCTTGCAGACTACAGTCTTCAGTTAGCAATTCGTGTTGTCCATGTGGGGCATAGATTAGTTATATTGTGTATGTTAGTTGTGTGGGGCCTAGTATAGTTGCCTGTTTTCATTTTGCTATAACTAGACAGTATGGTGGTCTTGTTGGTCCGCATAGGATCGCTTTTTCTGTTATGTTGGTTGGGTTAGTTGTTTTCTTTTACAAGTGTTGCGTGTCTTGTCGGCCTGAGGCTATATTTACAGCCTAGATATAGCAGCTTATCTTCTTGATTTTGGGTCGCTAGTAAGTACCAGATGTGCATATGCCTAGCCAGGTCAGCCCAGATCCCTGTATGGAATGAGGTGCCGGTCATGCCTCCTAAGGTGGGGCGTGACAAACTTGGTGTCAGATCAGGTTGTATCCTAGGGATTCTGCAAGCCATGTCTAGTAGAGTCTTTCTTATAAATGTATTGTGCACCACATTTTATAAGTAGGAGGCTACGAGGCATGATATTATGGTTACCCCTCCTTCTTATCAAATCATGCTATAGAGCCAAGTGGTAGCGGGATGAGTCCCTAAGCTTTCATTGTTATATCTGTCTAGAATAATGTTTGATATGGAACAGACTTCAGTCAGCCACAAGTCAGCTACAGTAGCAACAGAGGGTACCAGTGAGGTGCCATAGTTGGGGGACCGTCAGCCTAAGGGCGGAAGCATATGTCTTGTAATCTCCCCATCATCCTCCCGAGGCACCAGGAACTTTACAAGGTATAGATATGCTAGCACCGTCTCCAGTTCTTTGTACAGCCTCAGAGTAGGAGGTTAAAGGTATAGTATATATGGGAGCTGGCTTACTTAGTAGATGTTTAGAATTAGACAGGGGCGGCAAATAATGTTGGGTTATTCAAAATATGCGAAGGATTGTGCGAGGGTTGTACCTCCAGCTTTTAGAGTTTGTTGGATTTTGTGCCTTAGCCTTGTATATAATGATGGGGTCATTTTCCAGCTCCCAACTTGTCCTTTCAGTACAACAGAAAGCTTAAGTATCAATGCCATGTTGCCTGAAGTAAATAGTAAAGCAAGACTAGAAATGTTGATTCCGATGAAGTGTTAGAGATTGGTTAAGACCCCTAGTGCTTAAATAAGTCACCTTGACCCTCACGGTAGTAAATCAGGAGGGCATATGAGATTTCTAGTAGCACCCAAATACGTGTGAGAGTCCATAAGTAATAAACCCCCAGCAGTAGTAAAGATCAAGTCAGAAATAGGTTGACTCCGCCGCAATGTGCTAACAACGGTAGTGAATATCTAGAGAATAATGGCTATGGACCTAGTTTGTTATGTCGAAGGACGGGGAGATTATATGAGTGAAATTGGCTCGAGTGTTTGTTGGAATGATACATGTTGGTAGACTTGGCCAGCGATATCCTTGCCAGTAAGAAGAAGGGGGCACGAACCCCAGATCTCAGCCTATAGAAGTAAGGAGAAGGCACGAGTATCTAACTTTGGAGGAGAACAGAATCACCTCCAGGAGGTAGCGGGTCGATAGAGCTTGGAATCGCCGCTGAATGTCGAGAAATAATCATAAGGATGACATTAGAGGATAGTGAAGTTTTAACCTAGAAAATGTCCTTATCACCACTAGTTGTGGAGGCAAAGGAGTGACAGTACGGAGACCCTGGCCTATTGCATCCCAGAGACAAGACCCAGGACTGTAGCAAGGTACACAATGTTCGTTGTTCCCTCTATCCGGGGTTTGAAGAAACACATTAGGTTTATAAAGGAAACCTTCTAATGGTATTAGGAAAGGGAAAGAAACTATTGAGTTGTAGCATAGAACTCCAATGGCCAGCAGGGAAAGGCAAGACCTTGCAAACTAGGTAGGCTAATTTAGCAAATAGTCGTGCCTGCGCGGAAGTGGGAGGTAGAAAGTATGAATATAACCACAGGGTTACCTCATACCAGACGTAAACATGACCCCGTTCGGGTCATTGTTGAAAGGCTAAGGAGATCAACATACCTCTTGCTAGTCGGAATTATATTTTAGCTAAAGATTACACTAAATTAAATACTAAAGAAATATTCCATCTATGTGGAGTCTCAGTATCTATTAAACTTCCCACAAAGGGGCACAGCTCACAGCTAGGTTTTGAATGGATTTCAGAATAGATTGGGATGCATGTTAATTTGAGTATGACTTCTCGTCCCCAAACAAATGGCCAAGCATAGCATATAACTCAGATGTCCGGAGATGTGTTACGGCTGGAAATGCATTCCCCCTGTATGATGGCCTGAAATAGGTAAGTTAGGGATAATTGAACCAGGCATACTACATCAGTTAGGGGGAAAGAGTTAAACTGGTTAGAAAATATGTACCAGAAGCCCAGGGTCATCTAGAGTCTTACTCTAATGTATGGCATAGGGAGTTAAGGATTGAAGCAGCGACTGGGTATTCCTGAAACATTTTCCAACGAAGAGCATTATGAGATCTTATAAGAAGGGCAAGCCCAACCCTAAATTCACTAAGTTATGTCAGATCCTCCAAAAGATTGGCCAAGTGGCCAATGATATAGAGTTGCCTCCGGGCTAGGATTTGTTCATCAACACTACGCAAATGCGCAGGAGACCTTTTCTCAAGTTGACCCAATTGCAAATATTCAGGTTGCAGAAGAGCTGTCCCATGAAGAGACTCCAATATTTACATTCAATCATCAGGTTCGTAGGAGCTACCTTGAGAACCAAAGATTTAGCTTATTAGAGTATTATGGGGGAACAGAAATATAGAAGGAATAAGTTGGAAAGATTACGAAAGATATGAAGTCTAGATAGCGTCAATTGTTCTAGGCTCTATGATAAAAGTATACAGGCTCAGTCGTATTGTAGTTTTAGATACTATATATTTGACTTGGTTGCTACTATTATCAGTTGGTTAAATACATGTAGTATTACTGTGTTATCAACTACAGACAACATCCTATGAGGCGCCTGTGTTGGACTTTTATGCTTTTCAAGTTTCTAGATAGTCCACAGTACAAAGAAGACTCTATCGAAATTTTTTTCTAGCAATAGTTAAAGGAATCGAGCCTCTTAAGCCTGAGATTACATTCGAGGAAGAATGTTCCTAAGGGGGGATGATGTTATACCCTGTAAGTTTCTATCATTTAACCGATGCATTTGTACGCATATCGAGAGTTTTGGAGTACGACGCATATGGGAAAAGGCTCAGGGAATGAACGGACAAGTACAGAGTCAAGCGAGAAGGAGGTCGGGGTCAGATAGCAAGTGCACTAGGCGCCGAGCCGGTTAGCCTGGAACCTTGAGCGGCGCGTCGCGCCCGATTCTTGGTGCTATGGGTGCGCGCCTCACCCATAGCCCACCGCCTCCTATATGCATATATATGTTTTAAGCATAGAGCAGTTAGTTTCAAAACAAATCCCCTCGGTTGAGAAGAGAGAGTAAACGTGGGTTTCTTCTATTTTTCATCAGATTACACCGTTAAACTCCTTCCAAATGCAAATTCATCTGAGATAACAAGTTCTAGACCTACGATAAGCATCTTTGTGGAGTTATTTCTTGAAAATTCTCCTGATACACCGGAACCATGTAGAGTAAAGGTTGTCGAAATTTCTCCAAATTGGATTCTAAATAGCCACGGGCAATAGGTAAGCATTTCTCCCTTCTAAACTCTCAAGAAATTATAAGTTTTTGGCAGAATGAAACAGAGTTGAAGTTATAGTTAACCTTATTGAAAGATATTATTATTCACCGATTCCTAGTACTGAAATAACCTTATTTTCTTAGTATAAAGGCTGCAATTGAATGGAATCACCAGCTGCAAGTTGAAACTAATCAAAGAAATGAGAATCGACATTCGAGGTATGTCAAGGCTTATCCCTTCAGCAAGTTATTCTCATCGTATAATGATACAACCTATGTTCTTGAACAGAGACAATGATCCTATACATTGCAATTAGCTGCAGCAAGTTGATAAGGATTATATATGTTGTGATAGCTGCTGTCAGTAGAATATGATTATATATATATTGTTGTTAGCTGCTAAAAGACATTTTTGAAAGTATGTTAAGTGTGACTCATGCTAGGAGTGTCACAGAAACTCCTCTGTCCTTCTGTTCACTATATTAGTAGAATTCTGATGTTTTGCTGTCATACCAAGACCTTAGAAGTTTATGGTTAGCTGTTGTGCATGATCTAAGTTGGACAGCTTCACGCGTAGTCGGGCAATATAACATTCAGTTTGACACCTATATTGTAAGTAAAGCTCACCCAGAGGCCGTTGGCGTATCTTGACGCATCCAGGGCCAGAATTTGAATAGGATGGTCCTACCCTAGAGTCAGCGACACCAGAGTTTCCAAGTGAAATAAGTGACAACCTACCATGTAGTTATCCACTGCTAGTGAGTACTAGTTGCAGTGACATATAGGTCACCTAGGAAGTCATCCCAGTCATACAAGTTAGATAGATTCGTGGGTACCCTGAGAAGGGAACCATATTAGTAGTTGGATGCCGGGCCAATGCCCCAGCTTGCTCTTATAGATACTCAAGTATAGGTTGTCACAAATGGCCAGGTTTAAGTAAACTTACCTACAAGGTTGGGAATTGCCAGGGAAGATATATGAAATCTACACAGACCACGTTAAGATCTAAGGGACTAAAACCATAGTAGTAAAGTATTACCTTCAGGCTAAGAATTATGGTAAATCGTTTAGGGGAGGTTAGGGGCTGACAACTCAGGAGCATGTCTGATTAAGTAGAAGCCCTACAGTTGGTCTAGGCAAGGAAGCTAAATAGTTGGTCGTCCGTGACCTTATGATTCGCTTATGAGCTATCACTGTCCTAGCGTGACATCTAGAGTATTGTTTAGACCACTTCAGATCTCTCCCTATCCAGTCTATAACATTAGAGATTATGATCACTATCAGGATCCTCTGATTAGATATAGTCACTCGGGGTGTGCCTATTGGCAGCTATACAGACTATCCTAGGGGCAAGTAGCGATCGCGTTAGGCCTTAAAATCTAGATACGCCTTCTAAGTGGCTATATTGAGAATAAGATGCAGTATATTGGTTAGGATTGACCCTCCCCCCCCCCCCAAGATAGCCTTCCGTTGACCAACTTCAAGGTTTCTAATTGTGTCATCGCCTACGTTGCTATTAATTGCTCAAAGGAGCTATATGATGATATCATTGCCTATGGGGCTATTGATTGCTCCTAGGAGCTATATGTTGTCCCAAGGGACTATATTCAATCCCAATAGCCATATTTCAGTCCATCCACGAATGGACTTCTATTTTTATGTTGTACCAGCATCACTAATCCTCCATCGAGCCTTGTGTTCCCAAATGCAATTACAGGAGCCCACTGGGCTCAGACACAGTTACAGGAGTCCAGCAAGCTCAGATGCGGACCCATAAGCTAGGTAGGTTGGCTATAGAACAAGTAGAATCATAGGAACCTAGATAGGGGTATATAGATTGGATTGTACTTGCCAGGGACTTATGGGGGTCCCGGTAGGTTACTTCTATGTTGCTTGCACCTTCCAGGCTTATGAGGGCTAGCTTAGGCTCTTGTTTATATACTTTCTTGTTAGCTGTAGCCTATGAATGTATAGTCATATAGTTTCAGCTCATATACGTGTAGTGATTTACTAAATGCAGGTTATGAATAAAAAGTTTACAGGTTATCTTTTGCCCCTTTTTGCTACTTACTTTTAGTCTTTATCAGCTTCTATTCAGCTTTTTAGTTACTGCCTTACATATTCAGTACATATTTTACTAACGCTCAACTATGGGGCGCTGTATACTTTCCTGTAGGTTTAGACAGACAGATTGTGAGATCTCCTAGCAGCTATTCAGAGTCAGTAGTTCAGTCAGCTTCTTTCATTCGGAGTTGCTAGGTTGCAGAATTCATTAGTCTTTTATCTATACAGCCGACTAATATTTTCATGCCTAGAAGCTTGCAGACTACAGTCTTCAGTTAGCGATTGGTGTTGGCCGTGTGGGGCCTAGGTTAGTTATGTTTTATATGTTGGCCATGTGGGGCCTAGTATAGTTGCTTGTTTTCATTTTGCTATAACTAGACTGTACAGTGGTCTTGACAGCCCGCATCGGATCCCTTTTTCTATTATGTTGGCTAGGTTAGCTATTTTCTTTTACAGGTGTTGTATGGCCTTGTCCGCCCGAGGATGTATTTATAGCCAAGATATAGTAGTTTATCTTCTTGATTTTTAGTCGCTGGTGAGCACCAGAGGTGCATATGCCTAGCTAGGCTAGCCCATATCCCAGTGTAGCATTAGGTGTCAGTCATGCCTCCCAAGGTTGGGCATGACACAGAAATGTTATGTTGATATGATAGATGTTACTCCAGTTGTGAATGATTAGCATAGATACTTGAATAGAAGTTAATATCTTGGTATATTTAGTCTTAGAGTCTTAGTCAACACTTAGAATACTTGGAGTTTTACAGAAATGTCAGCTGATCAGTTTGACTATTTTTAGTCTTGAGAAACTCAGTAAACTCAATAATACCAGTTTCCAGCATTGTCAATATTCTTTAGACTGTTACATGCTTTCGGATAAAGAAGCTCTCACAAGTCTTAGAATACCAGTTTCCAACATAGTCAGTATTCCTTAGACTATTATGACACTTTAAGATAAAGTAGCTTCGACAAGTCTTTGGATACCAGTTTCCAGCATAGTCAGTGTTCTTTAGACTGTTACGACGTTTTAAGATAAAGTAGCTCTCACAAGTCTTAGAATACCAGTTTCTAGCATAGTCAATGTTCTTTAGATTATTACGATTATTTAAGATAAAGAAGCTCTAGCAAGTCTTAGATTACCAGTTTCTAGCATAGTCAGTGCTCTTTAGGTTGTTACGATGATTTCAGGAAAACAACTCTAACAAATCTTACAACACCAGCATTTTCAGTTCTCCAGTCCTTTAGACACTTCTAGAAAAGTAGTTCTCACTAGTCCTATGACATCAGTTTAAGTTATCACTACTATTAGTATGATTAGGTTTCCAGTTGGGAGTAGGACTTAGCACCGAGCAAGATGGGGTTTCAGCGCACCCACGTTGCCATAACTACGTTGCCACCATAGGTTATTAGCTCGAATGGGCCCCTGACAGTGATCTTACAGTCCAGCCACTATACCTTGGCAAGGTGTAATGTGTTTTCTCCAATGAGGTGTATATGTCGGACTCCATGTCTAGCTCATGTGGTTACATGTTGGTTATAGTCTCTC
Organism: Datura wrightii; assembly: GCA_035772735.1. Taxonomy (NCBI): domain Eukaryota; kingdom Viridiplantae; phylum Streptophyta; class Magnoliopsida; order Solanales; family Solanaceae; genus Datura; species Datura wrightii. The sequence goes on from JASDFA010000002.1 coordinate 14,236,549, forward strand.
CCACAAAATAGTTTATTCCAATAAAACATAGACTCCAGTTCAGTTTAGTCTTTCAGATTTTAGGTCATGCTTTTGACCTTCAGACAGTTATTAGTACTTACAGTATTATCAGACTTTCTGATTCCTTTAGTATTTAGATTTCAGATTTGGTTATTGCATGTATTGGCAATGTAGTTTGTTGATTTTCAGTATTCTTATGATTGTTTTAGTTTCTTCTCACATACTTAGTACATTCAAAGTATTGACGCATAATTTTATTCTATATCATTTTATGATATAGGTTCGGGTTCTTAGGCCCGGCAGTGTGGTCAGTTCCCCTTCGGGTTTAGCTCAGCAGTACCGATTTGGTGAGTCCTCATCTTCTGAGGACCATAGTCTCACCTTCAGTATTCGTTATTTCAATTTTAGTTCAGACTTTAGAGTTAGCTAGGGGCTTGTCCCTGAAACTCATTAGTTTATTTCGAAGGCTTTCAGACAACAGCTATAGGTTCAGTTAGATTTTTAGATTTTCTTCAAACTTTGTCATTTATTCAGTAATAGTTAAATATTTTTTTCTTTTATCAGCTTCCACTCATGTATGATAATTCTCAACAGATCAGTTTTAGTAGAATATGCTCTACCAGGGTTTGCTTGGGGTCACTTATAACTCTAAGTACTATGTTACATCTAGGGTGTGATCTCGGGTCATGACAACTGCATCTACAACTTTTAAAATAATGAACAATATCATCATCGATATGCTAGAAATTCCCTATATGTTATATATATAAGTGAGCCTTCAAATGACACTTTTTCCCTCAAGTAATTGGCTTAAAACTTAGTAAAATCTTTTCCAGCAAGGTCTGACGTGCCGCCCCATGTATAGCACCACATAGTTAGTCAAATTTCCTCTGAAGATCGGCTCCGAGCGCCCCACTCTCACCATAACACCAAGGACTTAGATAAATTTCTGCACTTATAACACCTCTGGCGCCCCACTTTCACCATAGCATCAGAGTGTTAGTTAAATTCTTGAGTTTGAAGACCCTTCTGGCGCCCCACTCTCACGATTGCACCAGAATGTTAGGAAAATTTCCTAAGTCTGGAATGCTTCTGGGGCTCCACGCCATCCATCTTGCTAAGGTGTTAGTCAAATTCTCATCTCCGAATCTAAGGTACCTAGCGCCCCACGTCATCCATAGCACCAACTTTGGTGCATTTTCTCTTAAACACAAGTGTTGGGTGTGCCACGCCAGCCATAGCCCTAGGCTGACTTTCGCAAACACTTCTTCTTCACACCTAGAGTCAATTTGGGGTCCTTTTCCTTGGTTTTTTGCTCAAAGAATCTACAAACGTTCATTAGCTCACAAGACACACAAAAACATGAATTCATATATTTCATAAGGATTATTAACTCAAAATAAGGCTAAATATGGGTAAAAACATGGCAAATGAGCATAAGAATATGCCCAACATCACCACCCTACACTTAAACCATTGTTCGTCCTCGAACAATCCTCAACTCCATGCACAAAATTTTCTCATCACTTGCCACCTTAATAAATTCACACTCAAACAACTAGCAAAGAACATACGATTAAGTGGTTCATCAACTTCTAGAAATTCACTTAAGCACATGCAGAGTTATTCACATTCAAGACTACACAACTTATAAATTACTCATTCTTTCAAAACGAGGGCCAACATGATTAAGTACAAAACATGCAACATATAGTACACCGACTTAGAATCTTATACCCCTCACTTTTAGTAATGTTCCTCTGTCAAATTCTCAATGCAACGCATGGAACATAATAAGTAAGGCACACTCACACTCAGAAAAGATGTAATATACATATGCAACATACCATAAGCTTGCCCTTTATGTACACTTAGAATACTTAGCTATTTCAAGAGATTAAGATCATAAGGACTTTTCTTGGTTGTAATGTCAGCTAAGGAACCGGTAGGAATGATTTTTCTTTTATAGTGACTACCAATTTTTAGCAATTTTAAGACATTTTTTTATCTATCAAATCCACCACTTTTTTCCTTATTATTCATCCTTCACTTTACTCACCCTTTCTTTTCTTTCTTTTCATGCCCCTTTATTCACTACTTGACTGCTAGTCTTTTTCTTATAGAATCACTTAGAATTTTCATTATTAAAACTCTTTCTTTTATTTTCCTAGCAGCAAGCAGAAAACACATTTTATGGGCACCCCCACCCTTTCTTCCTATTTTTCTTTTCTTACTTCAACACACTTTTATTTCTTTTTTTTCCCTTATCCTTCATGCATCGGTGGACCTTAACTTTCAAGCCTCAAAGCTCTTAGACTACTTTGGATCAACAATTCTGGAGGTCACACAAGAAAAAGGGAATAAGCTACTACTATTGCTAAGGAAAGAATAAGGCTTAGGGCTCAAGGGGGTTAACTAGGGAAGATGTTCAGGAAGGTAAAACAAACATGGGAAAACATGGCTTTTTTAAAGAAACGCCTTAATCATATCTTAACTCTTTAACAACTAGTTATCCAATCATACACAAAGGCAAGTTCTAGATGCACAATATGTACAAATAAAGAAATTAAGCTCACCTCACATGGCATTAACACTCTAGTCAGTTTCCTATAGCTACAAATTCATACAATTGACTGACATTTTTCATTATTAAGCCCTACAAGTGTATTGACTCGAATTAAAGAACTTTGTATATCTCTCATGGAATTCCCACTTAAGATGACCAGTCCATTGCCTCTAACTTAGCATCTAAGTGGAATGTCAAAGAGCACACAAGTGACTTATGTCTGGCTCCAATAAAAATTTAAAAAAATGTGACTAATTTTCCTTAAAACGGTCGTCATCCATCTATCATAGGGAAGGATCACTATTCTATGACTACAACGACTCCTAAAAAATGAAAGTGAAAAAATTACCTAATTCAAAAGTCTCCCCTTCGAAAAATAACCGAGGCCATAAGAAAAATCAAAGGGTGAGTGAGATATGCCATTTTCAAAAGATTTTCACACAAGACTTGATGGCATACTCACCCTTAACTAACAAAATTTAGACTCTAAAATTAAATTAAGAAAAATTAATGAACTCTAACAATCTTAACTACTAAAGACGAACAGATTATCCAACATCACAGGCATCTAAGTCAACAGTCAATACTAACTATTACAAAACAAGACCTAACAAATCATAGAGTTGCTACCACGGGGAATGACACTAAGCTACAACCTACTACAAGTATAGCAATCAAAGAACAAATAGGAATCTTTCCTCCAGCCTACACTTAAATGGTGTACGTCCTCCGCGCACACATAATCATATCAAATAAGTAGAGAGAAGGAACTTCTTGGGACCCTATGCATCATTATTGGGATTATACTACTGATCATTGCCATCCTTATCATTATCTTCGCCATCAATCTACATGGCTCCCATAGCAGCGTCATCCTCCTCCTCATCATTGTCCAGATCATCCACTCCATCAGTGAGCACCATGGCCTCATCATCATCCAGTGGCTCCTCAAAGGCAGGTCCCACTATACGTCTACATGGAACTCTTTGTAAATGGGTATCTATCCTCTAAGGCCACCATCTCATTATCTGTGGCAGGCCGGCCTCTGATCCTCAGCTTTAACTCAAGCATGCCGAATGTACGGCCTCTCCAAGTATCATCACGTGCCTAGTGATTAGCTATAGTAAGAGATGGAGTTGTGAAAATGATGGGCTCCTTTACTTTTGTCACATCCATCATCTTGCCTGCTAGGGACCCTGCTCTAGGTAAGTGAAGGTCTACCTCTTCCTCTTCAATGCCTACCTCTCTCAAAAATGGATTAGGAGGCTACCACAATAATACTTCCATCTGCAATTACTCCTCGATCTTCTCATATGATCCCCAAGAACCATACCAAAATTGATTGGTATCCCTTTCATTAGCATGTATAGCAATACAATTTTCTCTCTAGTGATTTCTATCATGTGAGTCCCAGGGAGTAATACAACACAAACCAACTTCACCTAGATTTTTGCCTTCTTATTCAAGTAAGAGAACGCAAGTGCAGAGTGAGTTCCATTAAGGTCTCTTGCCCAACGAGCTGATGAATGCTCACCAGAAAGAGTGTGGCGGATGTCTATGTATGGGGGCCTCTCTAGCAGAATGAAGTACTCTGACGGGTCTACCTAAGGTGTCTCAAGGAACGCATTAAATCTCTTGTAAGTGAAATGGACCACCTGACCCCATATTTTGACTTTGGTGCTCTCCCCAAATGAAGTGTCCCGATTTGTATAAAATTCCCTCACCAAGGTGAGGTTGCACTCTTCCAGCTCGAGAAAGATGTAGCCTAGTCCCAGCTCACAGACCTTGTCCCAAATAGTGGGGAACTCAAGTGCGAGGTAGTCTTCATCAATCCAATTTTTGGAAAAATATTTGACCTCTGTTTGTGTTTTGAACCATGATAGTCCATGAGGCTATTGCTCTCTCTCCAGACCTCATAGCAGGGGCTCCCTTAGCCAACGAACTCGACCCTTTTGTGCCTTTTTGGAGCTGCTCAAAACCCTTGCCAGCTGCCACTATCTCCTTTTGTTTATTAGCTTTTTATGCCATGGAACCTGTCAATCAAAAATCAAGAACTACACATGATTAGTTTGTGAACAAAACGGCTAGCTAATTAGGTATAACAGTTGCAAAGTGACCCCACACTTAATTCGCTGGTATACTTGTGAGAATTTGTCAAATAGGGTACTCAACACTTCCCCCATTATCATTGAAATATCAACTTCTATTATATTCACTAACTTCCTGTTGTAACAAAGTTCATGAATTTCTCACATCTCTCCTCTATTAATTATTTCAAGAATGCCTCACTTACGCCATTTTTTCACTTCCCTCCACTAATTCATCATCCAAATAACTAATATATAGAAGTAGCTACTTTCAATTCATTCAAAAACCAACAAGAAATTTACTACAATCCATAATGAATTACATGAATTTGTCAACAACTCACAATCCTTCACATTCAAGTCTTTAAGAACAAAGTTCTTTCTCTCTCTACAATTAATGTCCTATCCACCAAAATTATGAATTTCAAATTATTCATCCCCACAACTTCAACTCACTATATTCAACCAAAAATAAGAAACTCAACATGGATAAAATATTATCATGGAAGAATTTAAGAGAATAAATCTCATGAAACCCACATTATGAAACTTGAAGTTTTCACCAACAATAGTGACTTTAGGTCTTTAACTTGGGGAGGAAGGATATGGAGGCATGCTTTTCATTCTACATAACTAAGAGAGAAGAGAATTACGTACTTTTATTGAAGAGACAAACTTCCCCAAGCTTCTTAGAGATGACACAATGGGGGACAAGGGAGAGGAAGTTACGACCCTTTTGAGAGAAGAGAGAGAATTCTATTTTGCATTTTGTTTTGACTTTTAGTGAGAGGAGGGTGAATGGGGATTTAAAATAAAGGTGTGGGGAATGGATTTTTTGGTAACTTTAAGGTCCTTGGGTCAACTTTGACCCATTGGACCAAAAAATTTTCGAACAACATCACGCCGCAAGTAACCTTGTCATACCCTTAGAGAAAAAAAAATTCTTCGTGGATACGGGCTAGGGTGGCGCGCCACCCATAGCCCCAATCTGAAAAAAAATTTCTTTTCTGGAGCTAACACCTGCCTCCCCACGCCAGGTATCTCACCCCAGACTTGAACTTTTTTCAGCTTTTTTTCCCACACTATGTGCCTTTAAAGACCTGTTCATCTCTGCAAAATTAAAAATATTAGAAAAATGTGGGTTGCCTCCCACCAAGCACCTTAGTTATAATTGTAGCATGACATTCACTGGTTACCACCTATGCAATGCCTGATTTAAAGTCATAGTACAACGAAAGTCACTCACTCTTTCAATCGAGTGAGATGAATAGGACCTCAAAACTTGTTAAACTTTCATGCAGCACATGCTGCTCAATTGCTCGCTCACATCCTCCAGGCTTTACCACTGGCTTCATCATGAAGTTCTCATAATAAGGTGGCCACCTTGCCTCTCTAAATTCATCGTAGACTATCACGACCCGAGAGGGGAACCGGATCATGGACATGGGAAAAGGGACCCCCAAGGACCCCAAGTCGGCCCATGGCATAAGCATTCACTAACTCATTCAATAAATAAGAGCAAAAGTGAATTTATAAGTTCGGCGGTAGTCAACCAAATATAAATACAGAATAGACATCCAAAACTGAATACATATCTAAGTCTAATAAGCCTCTAATTTGGGCGAGCTGATGAGACAACACCCCAACTAGCTCAACAAAGCGGAAACAAAAGAAATATGTCCGATATAACTGAAAGTCCGGTCCTGGAAGATGAGGACTCACCAATCAACAGATGCAAATCCTGATAGGCGACTATGGAAGGGGATGAACCTGGAAACATCATCAAAATTTGGGTCTATCATTATTTGAAAACATCATTGGGCATCACCCAAAACTTCACTATATTTGGATCTATTCAATCTACTTTGCAAACATCATCAAAATCATGGATAAGGTTTGAAACATGCTTTTCATCATTTATTCCATCATCATCACATTTATCACAATCACCACTTCTATGAGCTCTCCATACATGGGCGTTTTAGTTTCAATTATTAGAAAAACAATTTTGTAAAAAAAATTAGGTTAGAATCCGCCCAAGCTTAGTAAATGATCAATATCAACTCAAATCAACCATGCCCATGAATGAGGATATGAGAATCATGCAATTGAATAAAACCCCATACTTGAACATCTCAACAAATCACAATTTGATAGGGAATGGGCATGGGTGCGGAAGGAAGCACCCACTTATGGCCTTACATACCTGGGAATGAAGAACCCTAACTCTTCCCAATTGCCCAGCTGAGATTTCCCTTGAAAACCTTGAAATTCTCCTCAATTTCCTCCCCTCAAGCCTTCAACCTTGCATGCATGAAGAAATGGCCTAAGATAGATGATACCCTACTAAAAACCCTCTAAAATGATCTCAAAACGACGTGGTTTAGGCCCTTAGAACATTGGAATTACGGAAAAATGCTTATTGAAGTTTCCCTGAAAAACAGATCTGGCCCCGACCACGAGTTGTACCATTAAGTCACAACTCGTGGTTACCTCTCGTGGTCACCTCACCAGTTTTTCCCAACTTTCTGAATTTGGCCACTACTGGTATACCACGATTCGTACCATCATCCTACAGGTCGTACTGTCAACCGTGGTACCATCCACCCAAACCAATATGGCTTAACCATAACTCCTCACCACGACTCGTGGCTACATATTATAAGTCGTACCACAACTCGTGACGATTCATCCTGGCACCAAAGGGATTTCACCACGACTCCTAACCACGAGTCGTACCTTCCCATCATGACTCGTAGGACCATTCGTGACACAATCTCAGGCTCCCGATTTCATCACGACTCGAGTCACGAGTCGTAGGTCCTCACCGCGATTCATTCCTCGAGTCGTACTGATGCAAAAATTCCAAGGTTTCTGCAGTTTTCAACTTCAACTCTCGAGTCTATTCACCCCTTTCGGGGAATTACAAAGACTGCCTCCTGACCATCCACAGTCATTGATAATGTACCCGACTTCACCTTTATTACCGCGTATGTGGTGGCTAAGAATCTTCTCCCCAGAATGAGGGGAACTGCTGCATCTGCTTCGTAATCCAGGATTATGAAGTCCATAGGTAAAATGAAAGGTCCAACCTTAATGAAGACATCCTCTATTATTCCGTCAAGATAAGCAAGAGACCTGCCGGCAAGCTACAGAGTCACTATGGTCGGACGTGGTTCACCTAAACCCAAGGTTCTAAACAAGGATGCAGGCATCAAATTAATGCTTGCACCTAAGTCACAAAGTGCAGAACCTACTTCCTTGTTTCCAATCACCACTAGAAGGGTGAAGCTCCCAAGGTCTTTCAACTTCTTAGGAATTTTGTTTTGAACTTGAGAACTGCACTCTTCTGTGAGAGCCACAGTTTCGAACCCTATTAGTCTCCTCTTATTAGCCACAATGATCTTCAAATTCTTGGCATATTTTGGAATTTCCTGCTAAAGCTCCATCAATGGTAACTTAACACGTATCTGCTCGAACACCTCAAGAAATATCTGGCAGGCTGAGTCCTCCTTCTACTTCTTAAACCTTTGTGGAAATATAGAGGGTGGTCTGATCTCTACTGTAGCGACCCTCTTGAGAGGATGCCACATATGAAATAAAAACTAATCTACTAGTTGTAACATTTAAAAGAACTATTTTTGTATTGTTTTGGAAAAAATTATATAAATGATTGTAATTTAATAGAGGAATTAAGCCCATTGATAGATCTTAAAAGTACATCACAAGAAAATCGTAGCATGTATTAAGAAAATCACAAAGCAAGTACCTTATGAAATTTTATTTCTCATTCAACACGACAGTAGGATCGTAACAATAATTATTTTCAAACTTTCGAATATTAAAGATGTACACTAGTTTCCTCCATTATACATATTAAAAACCAACATGTCACTTCAATATATTACAACACCTGCATTTACACACCTTCAAAGAGCCAACAAGTCACCAAGTTCAATTTTACAAATTACATACATAGGCATAACATATGGTCATGTACATGTCCCAAAATTTTTACAAAATATAGATGCCTAAATGCAAATGTGATCTTCATTTAAAGCTCAAAAAAGCCTACTTCAAATGGCCATCTTCATATTTCCTCTCGAACATCACCTACGATAGAAGATAACTATCACTAAGCATAAAGCTTAGTGGTGTATAAACTTTGGGATGGGATCCAATAGATTCTCCAATGTCCTTCTATGTTATTGGAAGCTCAATTATAACATATATATAAATCAAGTAAACAGGTATATCAAAGTACCAATTATCAAACCTTGAAATGTTACCAATTATGAATGACAATATTTAAAAGCACAAGTGTCCAAGAAGGCTCATAGAAATATTTCATGAGAGGTTAAATAACATATTTTGCCTAAATGTACGTAATGCCATCACATCAAGCATTATCAAATATCGAGAAGGGTCGAAGCCCTATATCAAATAGGGCCAAAACCCATAAATCAAGAGAATCAAGAACCATGTTTAAAATGGCTATCTAGTTCGTACTTATTATGAACAAGTTCCATAGTTAAGATGAAGTAAAAATCCAAAGTCAAGATTGAACAAGATCCGAATCAATAGGCATGGCGATATAGTGACAAGGTCACAACCACAAGAAGACAAATTCCCAACCTGAATGCCAAATGGTCAAACAATCCGTACAAGTAGGCGAGTTAACAATTATCTAGCAACAATTCAAGCATACCAATATGACAATATAAAGTGATGAGAAGGTAACCAAAGTTCCAAGATAGTAGATCAAATACTCCAGCAGCTAATAAGAGTACAAGTTCAATTTTATATACAAACTTAGCTTTTCAGCACATAAACATTCCTACCACAACTTGAAGAGTTTAAATCGTAGACCAAACAAATGCGACGATTTCCTCAAACACTGCCTTTAGCTTGTACACGAGTATATACAACCTTGGATACACAATAAAGTACCTATTTAACATTTAGTAATTTCAGATTGTAGAAATCAAACAACATTAGCATCTAAAGTGAGCCTAGTTTGTGCAAATCACACTAGATTGCCAAAACAGTAAATCTAGACAGCCCAACTGCCTTGTGTTGTAACTTATTTTTGAATAGGTAAACAGAAAAAAGGGCTTTATAGTATTTCTAAAAGTTGTAGGTATGTGTCTTGGGGTTGCAAAGAGTCTAGTATCACTACAAACCAAGTTTCGTGAAAATAGATATCCTCAAAATACTAACAGTACTACATAGGGGCATTTTGAAATTGGAACTGGACAGAACTCGTCCTGTCTTGCGTCCCCTTTTTTGAATCTGTAATAGCAGAAATAGCTCTTGACACAAAATTAAAGGTTGTAGAGCTATGTGTTAGCTTTCCAAAATATATTGGTTCACCTAAAATGGAGCTTTATACTATACAGCAAGATATGCTAAAATTACTAAACACTACATAGTTTCAAAACGAGTTTTGATGACTTACCACCAAGGAAAGATTGTCTTGACTTCCAGGTGAAAGAACAAGTTTTTCTAGTTTCTTATATGGAAGAATATGATGAAGAAGGAGTTCTGGGATTTCTTAGCCTTGAGGTAAACGAAATTATGAGAGGAGGTGTAATATTTGGGCACAAAAAGTGATATATATCACTTGATAAATAGAGTAAAAAAAAAGACTGCCCAAAAGTGAAAATATCTCCTCTTTTTGTTTGTTTTTTTGTACCACGACATTCAAGATAATATCTAGATATAATTTGCATAAATACCACAGGACATTTCCTTAAAATACGCTCACAATTTAAGGTAAGCAAATTTCAACATCGCAAAAATTGGGTTAAGGAATTGTGAAGTAGAAGTTGTTGTTATTATCATGGATTGGTATATTGGAGTGAAAATATTAGTTAAAAATATATGGGGGCTTTACAACTCTCTCCCCCTTAATAAATTTCATCCCAAAATTTACCTAACACTAGTCTGCAGCAAATATTTGGTTAGCATGTCTTCTTCTCGCTCCCAAGTGGCTTCTTTTCTGGTTCCTCCAATGTACATTTACCAAGGTAATTCTCTTGTTTCTAAGCTGTTTTACTTCATGCACAGTATTTGGATTGGTTCTTCTTCATATGTCTAGTGTGGATTAACCTCAATGGATACAATAGGGAGAACGTGAGATTGATCTGAGCGATATCTTCTAACCATAGAAACAGGGAAGACATTGTGGATCTTGTCTAACTCAAGCAGCAACGCTAATTTATATGCAACAAGGACAACTCTTTCAAGTATTTCATGAGGTCTAATAAATTGAGGACTAAGTTTCCTTTTTTGACCAAATCTCATAATCTTTTTCCATGGAGACACCTTTAAAAATACCTTATCGCCAACTTGATTCTCAATTTCACGCCTCTTAAGATCTGCATAAGACTTTTTCCTATCTAAAGCAATTTTTAGATGATCCTTGATTATTCTTATTTTGTGTTCTATTTTCTGCACAATTTCAGGACCAATAAGTTTCCTTTCACCAATTTCACTCCAACAAAGAGGATTTCGATATTTCCTTCCATATAAGGCTTCATAAGGAGGCATTCCAATACTTGATTGGTTGCTATTATTGTAAGCAAATTCTATCAAATCCATGTGTCTATGCCAGCTACCTTCAAACTCAATAATGCAAGCTTGAAGCATATCTTTCAAAATTTGTGTTACCCTCTCTGACTGACCATCTGTCTAGGGATGGAACGAAGTACTAAAGTTCAACCTAGTACCCAAGGCTTCCTTCAAGCTAGTGCAAAATCTAGATGTTAACCTTGAGTCTTGGTCTGATATAATAGAAACAAGGATCCCATGCAATTTTACAATCTCATTAATGTACAATTCCACTAAACGGTCAAGTGAGTAATCCACCCGAATTGCCAAGAAGTGAGCACTCTTTGTTAGCTTGTCGACTATAACCCAAATGCATCATGATTTCTTTGAGTGCGAGGGAGTCCAGAAACAAAGTCCATAGTTATTCTCTCCCATTTCCATTCTAGTATCGCCAAGGGTTGAAGAAAATCAACTGGGACCTGATGCTCTGCCTTTATTTGTTGAAAAACTTAACATTTCGAAATAAACTCTATAATGTCTTTATTCATACCATTCCACTAATAATGTTCTTTGATGGTTTGTACATTGTGGTACCTCAAGGATGCATTGCATATGGTGAGGTATGTGCCTCATTCAAGATTTTTCTCCTCAAATTGTCAATCATTAGAAATACATAATATGTTTTGATAAAGCAGGACACCATCCTCCCTCAATGTAAAATCAAGCTTTTCCCCATTTTAAACTTATTTGGTCAATTTTGCGAGCTTCTCATCTAATATTTATGCTTCTTTCACTTGTTCAAGAAATATTGGCTTGACTTGTAAATTCGCAACAACCAAACCATTTAAATCAAGTGTAAGACATTCATTCATGGATCTTAACTCAAGAAGCAAGGGCAAAGGTCTCAAGGATAAACTTCCGAAGGATTTGCGACTTAAGGCATCAACAACTATATTAGCTTTACCTGGATGATTGTCAATCATGCAGTCATAATCTTTTATGAGTTAAGGACATCTATGTTGCCTTAAGTTTAGCTCTTTCTGTGTGCCCAAGTACTTCAAGCTCTTATGATTAGTGAATATAAGACATTTTTCTCCGTACAAGTAATGCCTCCAAATTTTTAAGGCAAACACTATAGCAGTAAGTTCAAGATCATGAATAGGATAATTTAATTCATGTTGTTTCAATTTTGAGAGGCATAAGAGATAACTTTCCCTTCTTGCATCAAAACACATCCTAGACCACTATGAGAAGCATCACTATATGTCACGTACTCCTTCCCTTCAGTTGGTAAGGTAAGTATAGGAGCTTGTGTCAACAAAGATTTGAGAATTTCAAAGATCTCTTGGCATTTATGGTTCCAAGTAAACTTTACTTCCTTCTTTAAAAGATTATTCAAAGGAGAGGCTAAAATGGAGAAGCCTTTCACAAACCTTCTATAGTATCCTGCTAAGCCCAAGAAACTTCTTATTTCAGTTGGACTTTTAGGTGGTCTCCATTCAATAATTGTTTGAACCTTACTAAGATCCACCATCACACCATCAACTGAGACAATGTGTCCCAAAAAAGCCATTTCACCTAACCAGCATTCACATTTGGAAAGTTTAGCATAAAGCTCTTTCTCTTTCAAAATTTGCAGAATCGTCTGTTGATGTTTACCATGAACCTCACTATTTTTGGAATATATTAAAATATCATCTATAAAGACCACCATAAATTGATCAAGATAAGGATTTAATACTCGATTCATTAGATCCATGAACACCATAGGAGCATTCGTCAAATTGAATGGCATCACCGAAAATTCATAATGACCATATCGAGTTTGAAAAGCAGTTTTAGGGACATCTTTCTCTCTAATACGTAGTTGGTGATACCCAGACCTCAAATAAATTTTTGAGAATATGTCACACCTCGAGTCTAGACCCTGGATGAGACACAGTACTTAAAGCCATAAGTGACCCTAAGTCAACCCCTGGTCTATCACACATTGGTATTCTGAGTAAAACAAATATAGCGAAAGCTTTGAAATAATAGCATAAAAGCATTTATGAAAATAAAACTGAAAATATAAAGTTTAAGAACATCTTAAGTCTGGAATTAATTCTGTGTCTGAAAGTCGTCTAACTAATGAGTTGCTAGGACAAGCCCCCAACTAACTCTAAGTCTAGCTAAAAATAATAAACTATCTGAAAGAAGTAAAATAAGGCCCTCGAATGATGAGGAATCACACTTCAACTACTGAAGAGGAGGATCTGAACCGCGGTGACTAACTCAGTTTAAGAACCTACAACTGTATCATAAAACAATACATCATAAAAGTATGCATCAATACTTTGAATGTACTGAGTAAGTGAGATATAAATAGTATGAAAGAAGTAGTAACTGAACTGAAGTGACATGAAACGACCAACTGAAAATACTAAAAACTGATACAACTGGAATATAGCTAAAATGGTTAATAAAGACCATGGATGATGGTGATGAATGATCTTGGGCATAATTGCATGCCCAAGTGATACTTTATTACTTAATTTTGACTTGTTTATCTACTTTTATGTGTACATTCTCATGTTATTTATATGTAAATTTGGATTTAGACTAACCAACATGATTAGTTATTGTTTTTGGCAGTTAGAATAAATTTTGGGAACTAATCTACAAGTTGGTGAAGTGGAGGAATGGACCCGGAAGCAAAACTCGGAAGTCGGCAAGACAATGCCAAAATTTGATGCACCGCGACAGGACCATATCATGCCACCATCGCGGAGGCATTCTGCCTAGAGTGGGATTTGTGCTACATTCTAGTGAAAGTGCATGATGGCACCGTGTCACGAAGCCCATGCTCCGCGTTCACTTTAGTGACACGGTGGGAGGACTTAGCTGCACACTTGGATTCCAGTAAAGGTGCACGTTACGTCCGTGGCACGGAGTTGAGGCTCCGCGATACCCTTCGTGCCACGCTGAAGATAATAATCCGGCACCCCAAGTTCCAGTGAAGCTCCGCGTAAAGGCCGTGGCACGGAGCTGATGCTCCGCGATACCCTCCGTGCCACGTTGCCAATTTATTCCGGGAAATTTCCCACTTGTATAAATAGCACACTTAGGTTTTATTTTAAGATATCTGACATTTCAAGCTAGAACGTGGATATCAGGCAGTTGAGCTGAAGAAGTTCTTTGGTTAATTTTCTTCCCTTTTCTCTTAGATTTCAATTGCTTGTATGATTTTTACTTGTTTGAAGATGTTTAATCATCAAATGAGTGGCTAATTCACCTTTGACTGAGGTTGAGGATGATTGCAGTAGTATGTAATTGATGTTATTCCAGTTTTTATCTTCTCTACAATGGTTGTTCTATTAATTCTTGTTTTTACTACATTAATGCTTGGCCATTGTTAATGTAAATCCTGAATTCCAGTTTCAATTCTGAAAGGAAGATTAATTGGATAGATATGAATTGGTAGGATATGTTCTTGTCTTGGTTGAGAAATTAAGAGAAGATTAACATTCAGAATAGAAATATATCTGTAATGTCATATTTGGTCATCTATGGAATTTGTTGTGTATTGCTAGAATATGAAGTGTTTGCATCATAGAAATGTGTAATGTAAGTCTCATGATTCTTTAATTGGAGAGGAGTTCGAAAGACCCAATCCATGAGTTAATAATTCCTGACCAACAACCGAAGAGAAGTGTTGACTGAAATTTAATCAGTAAATTACATATTTGCATGTTTTTCCTTAACCTTAGTTTTTTCATGCTATTGTTCAGATTATAATTTACAATCTTCTTACTTAAAGTTACATTAACTAGTATTGTTGAAAATTCACCATTTGTTTTGTTTGTTTACTTGTATAAAGAATTGCGTATACTAAACACTTAAAGAAAAATTATTGTCACATTACAGTCCCTGTGGGTTCGATACCTGGCTTGAAATAAAGCCACTTTATTACTTGTACGACCACATGCACTTGCATGTATTTGGGAGTGAACAAGTTTTTGGCGCCGTTGTCGGGGACTGGCGATTGGTTATTTAATTTTCTTAGTGTTAGTTTACAAGTTCAATACAAGTGTTGATGACTTGATCTTAGCCTTTCTCTTGCAAGTACTAAATTGTTTCTGAACACTAGCAAGGGATAAGGAGTTGGTGGATCCGTTGTTAGAGCCGGAGAGACAATTTCATCTACAGAAAAGGGAAGCTCTAGAAAAGAAGTTGCAGTTATTAAGGAGACCAATTCTGGAGCAACAACAGCAACCACCAATTGTAAGGGCAATTTTAGTGCCCGAAGAGATGGCAGCAAGACCGGTCTGCGAGGTGGCAATCCCACATGCAAATAATATAACATCCATCATTCGCAGGACGGAACCAGGAGGGAGGTTTGAACTTAAGCAGAATATGGACAGCTATTGCACACCAGCGGGCAATTTATAGGTCTCCCTCATGAAGATCCACAACAGCATCTCCAAAACTTCTTGGAAATAAGTGACACATATATACCCGCTGGAGTATCATCTGATTATGTGAGGCTTACACTATTCCCGTTTTCACTGTTGGGGGGAAGCCAAGAGATGGTTGAAAGTTGAACCGCCAAATTCTATTACTACTTGGGATGACCTAGCAAGGAAGTTTTTGATATGATTCTTTCCATCAAGGAAGACAGCCAGGCTTAGAAATCAGATTCTAAGTTTCAAACAGAGAGAGGGCGAGAATTTGTATCAGGCTTGGGAGAGGTTCAAGTCAATGCTAAGAGATTGTCCTCACCATCACCACTCTAATGACGTGTTTGTGCATACATTCATTGAGGGCTTGGAACCACATAAAAAGATTTTGTTAGATTCTGCAGCCGGGGGGCAAGCACTGGAAAAGACCTACAAAGTGCTTTACACCTTGTTGAACCGTATTTCACAAGGTAATCCAGAATGGAATGCGGATACAACTCGAGGGGGAGCAAAGAAAGTCGCAGGGGTCTTTGAGGTGGATGGATTCACAACTATCGCTGCACAGATAGCTGCTTTGCAAAATCAACTTAACACTCATTTCAGCAGTATGAGCTTGAGCCACGCACAAGCCCCAGTCAATGTAGTTCATCAGGTATGGTGTAAAGTCTGTGGAAGTAGTGAACACTCAGTTGGGTGTTGTGGTGAAAATCGAGATTCAGTAAATTTTGTTGGAAACGCCCAAAGGAGCAGTAATCAGCAGTATGGCAACAGTTACAACCCAAATTAGAGGAATCATCCGAATTTTTCATGGGGGAGTAATAGTCATTAGGGACAGAGTTCAAATCAGGGCGTGCACAGAAATCAAGGGGGTCATCACAATTTTCAGCCGCAGTTCAGAGGAAATAATGCACCTCCTCAGTCTAGTAACATCGAGGATATGCTCAAAACCATAATAGCTAACCAGGCGCAGATGCAGGCTGATCAGGTAAAATTGACAGTTGATATGAAAAATCAGCAGTTAGCTACAAAGGCATTGGAGTATCAATTGGGACAGTTAGCTGGGAGCCCAAAATACTAGACCGAGGGGAGGATTACCAAGTGATACAAACCCAAATCCGAAGCAGGTGAATGCAATTACTAGCCAGAGTGGAAAGCAACTCGGGGAGGTGGAACTCGAAAGGCCACCTCAGAAATCTGGAGCAATAGAAAAGGATGAAGGAAACGATGATGTGAGGGGGAAGGAAAAGGCAGCAGAGATGGAAAGACCACCGCCCCCGTTTCCTCAAAGATTGAAAAAGCACTGGGAGGAAGCATGCTTCAAGAAGTTCATAAAAGTGCTGAAGCAGGTACATATTAATCTTCCTTAGTTGATGTGTTGCAGGGAGTGCCAAAATATGCCAAGTACATCAAAGAAATTTTAGCAAACAAGAGCAGACTAACAGAGTATGCTACAGTTGCACTTACTGAGGAGTGCACCTCTCGTATTTAGAATCAATTGCCGACAAAGCTCAAGGATCCTGGGAGCTTCACTATTCAGATTACAATTGGGCAGTCTATTAGAGCTCGTGATTGTGTGATTTGGGAGCAAGTATAAATTTGATGCCAACATCAGTATTCAAGAAGCTGGGGCTGGGCAGTCCTAGAACCACTACTGTGATCTTGCAGCTAGCTGACCGTTCATTAGCCAGACCTGATGGTATTGTGGAGGATGTGCTAGTGCAAGTAGGCTCCCTCATTTTCCCGGTGGATTTTATAATTCTTGACTTTGAGTTAGATGCGGAAGTCCCATTTATTTTGGGACGTCCCTTTTTAGAAACCGGGCGAGCCTTAATTAATGTAGTTGCTAATCAGCTAACCATGAGAGCTCATGATAAGGTAAAGGTCTTTGATGTCTACAAGGCCATGAAGCTACCGACCATCTATGAAGAGTTATCAACAATCAGTGTTTTGAATCAGGAGTCAACCCTTCAGATTATTGACTCACAGGATCCCTTAGAGAGAGCCTTGGCGGGACGTGATCATTTTGGGGACAGTGCGACATATGAGATGGTGCAGACTTTGAATGAGCCAAAATGGTTCTTCAGGAAGCAAGATTTTGAACCGTTGAATAGGTCTTTGGAACCATCCCCAAAGCCATCAATAGAGGAGGAACCTAAATTGGAGTTAAAGACATTGCCTCCACATCTACAGTATGTATTCTTGGGTGAAGATGACACCTTACCAGTCATCATTTCAGCAGAACTGACAGATGTACAAGTGAAAGAGGCATTGGTGGTCCTTAAGAGGAGAAAGAGAGCAATGGGATGGCAGATGTCGGACATTAAGGGGATTAGTCCAGCTTTCTGCATGCACAGAATATTTATGGAAGAGGAATCCAAGCCAACCGTGCAACATCAGCAGAGATTGAATCTGGTGATGAATGATGTAGTCAGAAAGGAAGTGATCAAGTGGCTGGATGCAGGAGTGGTATATCCCATCTCAGATAGTGAATGGGTTAGCCCAGTTCAATGCGTTCCCAAGAAAGGGGGAATGACAATGGTTACAAATGAGAAGAATGAGTTGATTCCCACACGCACAGTCACGGGCTGGCGAATCTGCATGGATTACAGGAAGCTAAATGAGGCCACTCGCAAAGATCATTATCCTATTCCATTCATTGATCAGATGTTGGACAGGCTGGCAGGGCAGGAATATTATTGGTTTTTGGATGGATACTCTGGATATAATCAAATAGCCATAGCACCAGAAGATCAGGAGAAGACCACATTTACATGTCCTTATGGGACATATGCTTTCAGGCGGATGCCTTTTGGTCTATGCAATGCACCAGCCACATTCCAGTGATGCATGATGGCGATATTCCACGATATGGTGGAACACTATGTCGAGGTATTTATGGATGACTTTTCTATTTTTGGTAACTCGTTTGCTATGTGTTTGCAGAATCTTGACAGGGTGTTAGCTAGATGTCAGGACTCAAACCTAGTGCTCAACTGGGAAAAGTGTCACTTTTTAGTCAAGGAGGGTATTGTCCTTGGCCATAAGGTGTCATGTAGAGGTTTGGAGGTCAATCGTGCAAAAATAGAGGTGATTGAAAAGATACCACCGCCAGTATCAATTAAAGGTGTCCGCAGCTTTCTAGGACATGCTGTATTTTACAGACGGTTTATTCAAGAGTTCTCTAAACTTTCTAGACTGTTATGCCGGTTGTTAGAAAAAGAGGTGAAGTTTGAATTTGACAAGGAATGTGTAGAAGAATTTGAGAAGCTGAAAAAGAAGCTGGTGGAAGCTCCTACTCTCATTGCTCCCGATTGGGAATATCCTTTTGAGTTAATGTGTGATGCAAGTGATGTGGCTGTAGGAGCGGTATTGGGGCAGCGAAGGAATAAGATTTTTCATTCTATCTACTATGCAAGCAAAACACTTGACGCTGCACAAGTTAATTATACAGTCACTGAGAAGGAGATGCTGGCTCTAGTATTTGCATTTGACAAGTTTAGATCCTATCTGGTGGGGTTGAAAGTGGTGGTACACACTGATCATGCGGCAATTCGATACTTATTTGGCAAGAAAGATGCAAATCCCAGGCTAATCAGGTGGATGTTATTGCTACAAGAGTTTGATCTGGAGATCCGAGATAGGAAGGGAGGTGAAAATCAGGTTGCAGATAACCTATCACGGCTAGAGAACCGTTCACATGTGAAGGAAGGTGAGACCATCAGAGAAGAGTTCCCCGATGAACAAATCTTGGCAATAAAAGAAGCTGAACTCCCTTGGTATGCAAATATTGTGAATTTGTTGGTAAGTGGAGTATACCCACCTGAGGCAACGGCTCAACAAAGGAAGAAGTTGAGGCATGAGTCCCGGTACTACATGTGGGATGAGTCATATCTATTTAACCAAGGACCAGATCAAGTGATGAGGCGATGCATTCCAGAAAGTCAGACGGAAGAGGTGTTGAGGAGTTGTCATTCATCTCTATATGGAGGTCATCATGGAGGAGAGCGTACTGCTCACAAAGTGCTGTAATCCGGGTTCTTTTGGCCCACATTGTTCAAAGATGTTGCAGCTTATGTCAAAGTTTGTGATAGATGTCAAAGAACAGGAACAATCGGCAGAAGATAGGAAATGCCATTGCCTCACATATTGGAAGTTGAGGTGTTTGATGTGTGGGGGATAGATTTCATGGGCCCGTTTCCACCATCATTTGGCAATTGATACATCTTGGTAGCGGTGGACTATGTGTCTAAGTGGGTTGAGGCAGTAGCTTGTCCCCGAAATGACAACAAGGTGGTGACTAAATTTGTGAAGAAGCAGATTTTCACCAGGTTTGGTACGCCACGAGCAATTATCAGTGATGGAGGGGCACACTTTGTGAATGCAGGGTTCAGGAATTTGCTATCAAAATATGGGGTTCAGCATAGAGTGGCTACAGCATATCATCCCCAAACTAGCGGGCAAGTAGAGGTGTCAAACAGGGAAATTAAACAGATTTTGCAGAAAAAGGTGAACGCACAACGCTTGGATTGGTCAAGCAAACTAGATGATGTGTTGTGGGCATATCAAACTGTATATAAGACACCCATTGGGACTTCACCGTACAGATTGGTTTATGGGAAGGCATGTCATCTACCCGTGGAGCTGGAACATCGAGCTTTTTGGGCTGTGCGGAAGCTGGATGCATCATGAGCTTGCAGGAAAGAGGAGATTGATGCAGCTAAGTGAGTTGGACGAATTTCGATGGCACGCATATGAAAGTGCAAAATTCTACAAAGAAAGAACGAAAAGGTAACACGACAGGCACATGGTGCATCGAATCTTTGAACCGGGTCAAAAGGTGTTGCTATTCAACTCAAGGTTGAAACTCTTCCCAGGGAAATTGCGCTCCAAGTGGTCAGGGCCATTTGAAGTAGCAAGGATGACTCCGCACGGGGTGGTTGAATTGTGGAAAGAGGATAAAAGTGCCACATTTTTGGTGAATGGACAGAGGTGTAAGCACTACTGGGGTGAAGACATTAATTGAGAGAAGACGTCTATCACCTTTGTATATGAATGAGGATGACAAGCATCGAGCCGCGACGGTAAACTAGGCACTGCACGGGAGGCAACCCGTGGATGTAATGTACTAGACAAGAAAAAAAGAAAACATAAATAAAGAAAAGAAAAACTGGCACTAGGTGGGAGGCAACCTACGATTTTATAACAAATTGTTGTTGTTTGTGATTTGTAGGAAATATGGAGGGCAAATACAAAAAAATCGCAAGTGGAAAAATAAAGGTAAAAAGTGAAAATTGGGGCATGAAACAGTGAGGGTACGCGTTGCCTCAGTATCACGGAGGCTGACCTCCGCATTACCCTCCGTGACACGTTGAGGCTAATTCAGGTATGTTCAAAACTCAAGTGAGCCTCCACGTCGGCTCCGCGTCACGGAGCATGGTCTCCACATGACCCTCCATGACATGTTGAGTGTAATTTCGCGTCGGGTCAGTTTGGGGCAACGGGTTGACCTGCGCAAAATCACTCTTTTTAACCCCAAAAATCCTTATTTTTCCCACATTTTGCTCCCCTCTGCGACAAAATCCCAATCCCCATTCTCCCTCAACGTTCCATGGCCCTAGCTAGGAAAATTTCTTCAATTCTTCTTAAAATTCTTCGAGTAAAGGTATGTTCTCTAATTTTTTCTCATTATTGTTGCATCTTTCGATTCTTGAACATGTTTTCTTTGATGAAATTTTGTCCTAAGTTATTAATAAGATGTGTAATTGATTGGGTCATGGATGAATGTTGATTTTGTGCTAAGGTTGTGTTATGAACTCAATAATTACATGATTTGTATTGAAAATCTTACATTGTTGATAACTATGGGTTAGAAATTTAATTAGGAAGAAGAAGAAATGGGTAAAAATGGAGATATTTTGGGATATGCATGTTGTTTGAGTTGAAACATGTTGTGATTGAAGTTGGATTATGTTATGGTAGAAGATGTATTTTTGGGGATGAATGTAGGAAAATCCCATAGGTTGTTGTGCACAACTTGAGAATTGCTCATGGGTTTGTAAAATGAATCAATGGATGAACTTTCATAATGCATTGTATAAAGTCTGAGTAGTACAATGAAATTGTTTCATCGACCTTTATTAATGCACTAAACCTTTTGGGAAATAAGAACTGAAAATATGTGATTGTTCTTATCGAATTGTATTGACTGTGGCTAATGACTAAGTGTGTGGTGATCAATTTAAGCCCAGCCTTACTAGTAGCCAACTATACCATGAATGAAATTTGAAATATATGCTTTTGATGGAAAGGACAAATGTCTGGAAGACAAGACAAAGGGAAAGGCGCATCTAGCGCCAGCAGAAAAAGATTGAGAATTGGGGCAGCAGTGCCAGCAGCACCACCTGTTCCAAGAGGGCAACGTAGACAATATGGAACACAATGGGTTACAGATGAGGGAAAGAAATGGTACGCCAAACACAAGGAAACCAAGTATTTCCCAGAGGAACAAATAGCACGGGAACCACTAGCTCAAGAATTCCCGAGAATCCTACACAGGATAAACACTGTTGGGTTAAACTTCATCTTTGAAGAACCTAAAAAGTGCAATCTCCATCTCATAAGGGAATTCTACAATAATTGGAATCCCACTGTGCGCAGCCACACAGTTATGATCAGAGGACAAGTGGTTACTTTGGAACCACAACATCTAAATGCTATCTTGGGGACGTGGGACACAGACCCGCATGTCCTCTGCCAACTGAATATCACTCCACCATATGCAGGTATCAGACGCACTTTATGTGGAGCACGATCAATAGCTAGGTGGAGTCATCACAAGGAAAAGGGATATCACCAGACATTGCCATACTCCCAAATGAACAGAGAAGCGAGGATCTGGTTGAAGATAGTATGTACTTGCCTGATCCCGGGGGTGCACATGACTGATATCACCCGGGACAGAGTTTGTTTGGTGTATGCATTGATGAAAGGACTGGAGATAAATATTGGAGCGGTGATTATTTCCACCATGAAGAAAGCCAGACTTCATCAAGGGCATCAGTATGGTTTCGGTGGTCTTCTCACTGCTTTCCTCAGGGGCCATGGTATTGAAGAGGAAGCCCTAGACTACATTCCTCAACTTGACTGGCGTGCTTTGGATGTCACTAAGACCAAAGCACTTGATACCACATTTGGGCATGTGCTTACACTCACCGAGCGACATGCTCGGGATGACCAATACGTGGCCCAAATGTATGGGATGCAGATGCTGCAACTGCGGATTGGTGGAAGGCCTGCTACAGAAGATGAATTGTGGCAGCTCGACATGGATTATCCATTTAATGAGCATGCCCGCATTTGTAGAACCGGTTGATAAAGACGTCCCTACTGATGAGGAAACACGCCGGGATGACTCAGACATTGAGTTAGAGGAGGACGGCGAAGAGGATTCTGATCTTGGAGATGAGGCACTAGCACCTGATGAAGAGATTGAACATTTTGATTGATTAGGGAGTTACACCACCCAAACCTTGTTTTTAATTGCAGATATGCGAACACTGGGGACAGTGCTCCAACTAAGTGTGGGGTGGGAGTAGTTAGGTGCTGGTGTGGTAAGGCTGTGATATGCGTGTGCTTCTGTGGCTGTTTAATGTGTGACATTGTGTTTCGTGTTATGTTGTTGATGCTTTTGTGTGTTGGTGCTGGTGATGTAATTATAATAATTTGTTAAGGAGTTATTTGTGTAAGTTATTTGCTATTTTTATTTTTTATTTTTATTTTTTATTGTTTATGTTGTAAGTTATTTTCTATTTTTATTTTTTATTTTTATTTTTTATTGTTTATATTTTTTTGATTTGGGTTTCTCAGTTTTTGTTTTCGGTGCTTTTTTCGAGAATAGTCCCTTTGAACCGAAGTCTTAGATAGAGACTGTTCCCTATGATGGATGGATGACGACCGTCTTAAGGGAAATTTAGTCAGTAGATTTAGATTTTTTTGAACACATAGCTAATTAATGGTTCGACATTCTTGTTATGTGCTATATTGTAAGATGCAAGTGTGATTCAGATGGAAGTATGTAAGTGTGTTAAACA
Source organism: Datura wrightii (assembly GCA_035772735.1). Classification (NCBI taxonomy): domain Eukaryota; kingdom Viridiplantae; phylum Streptophyta; class Magnoliopsida; order Solanales; family Solanaceae; genus Datura; species Datura wrightii. The sequence continues at coordinate 14,260,283 of JASDFA010000002.1, forward strand.
TGTTGAGGCACCTAGGCTCTAGAATTCGACTCGATGTGATTAAAGCTTAATTTTGAATTCTTGTAATTAACTGAGTTAAGAGTCTGTGAATATGTCTTAAATTGAGCATGTGCATGTGCAGTGAGTGTGAGTTTTTCTAAAATTCCATGCTACGGTGAAGTGTCTAGAACTTGCCTGGTGTGTGTATAAAATGAAATGAAGGATGTGGATTGTAAGAAAGGATGTAGGCATTTCTTTGAATGAACCTAAATTTTATCCCTTATCTTACCTACCTTGAATGTTAAATCCTAGTTAGCTCCATTGAGCCTTAAGCCTATTCTTTGATAGTTACAACATAAGCTTAATCCTTTCCTTTCATTAGCCGTGAATTTGATCCAACACTCCTAAGCGCTTAAGTGAAAAATTCCAAAGAGTGAAGGAGTGAAAAGCGTGAAACAGAAGGAAAAGTAGAAGTCGTGAAAGTTAAGAAAAGGACAAAGGTGCACTTGTTTGAAAATGATTGATTATTAGTAGAGAGTACGAAAGTAAATGAAAAATTTGCTTAAATATGCTTTACTAGTAAGTTGAGTGTGCTTAAAGAAATGGGAACAAAAAGAGAAAATTCAAGAGTGAGAAGAGTGAGCAGGAAGTATAGAGGAGATGTCCTTAATGGAGGTGGATGTATTAAAAGCGCTTGGGGGACGATAGTCACTATTACTGGCCAGAATAGTACCTACCCGTCCCTTAGCTTACATTACAATCACTTAAGTCCTACTTGATCTTACGTTCATACATCCTTAAATTAGTGGAGTAAACACTAAGGGCAAGCTTATGGTTCACTACATGATGCATGTGAATTCTTTGAGAGAGTGAGCGTAATTTTATTCATATACCCATACCGTTGGTGATTTGGAATTCTTTTCAAGTAAAAATGGGGTAACTCTCTTGTGTTGTGAGGGCACATATTTAATGAGAGATAACATTCATGTGGATTTTTTGATCGGTTGATTTGCATGAGTTTTGATCTTGGGCAGATTTATATGCCCAAGTGATACTCAAAAGTATTATTTTAGCCTTGTTTATCTAGCAATGTGTATACATTTTCATGTAATTAGGAATAAAATGTGAATTTATACTAACCAACATGATTAACATTGTTTTGCAGGTAAAATGTGATTTTGAGAAGCTAAAAGGCATGTTGGACGATATCGGAGTTGGACTTGGATGCGAGCAAGGAAAAGGCATTGGACAGCATGATTTAAAGGGGCTCCGCGATGGAGCCGTGTCACGCTGCCATCGCGGAGGCATTCTGCCTGGAGGGTGAAAATTCACCAAATTTCCAGTGAAGGTCCGCGTTTGCTCCGTGGCACAGAGCCAGTACTCTGCGATGCACGTCGTGCCACGTTGAGATTAAATTCCCGGACCCCCAGTTCCAGTGAGGGTCCGCGTTCATGGCGTGTCACGGAGGCAGTGCTCCGCGATGCACTCTGTGACACGTTGCTCATTATTCCGGGAAAAATTCCCACTAGTATAAATAGAACACTTAAGTTCATTTTTCATAATTCAGACTTGGTGGAGCAAGGACGTGGGTTACAGGCAGTTGAGGGACGAAAAGTTCAGGGTTTTTTCTCTCTTTCTTTCTTCTCTAATTCAATTGTTTGTATGATTAACACTCGTTTTATGATGATTAATCCACAAATGAGTGGCTAATTCCCTTCCTTGCTGAGGTTATGAACACTTGTGATGAATTTTGATTATTGATTATATGGTTTTTCATCTTTTTCTTCCATGTTGTTCTATTAATTCTTGTTCTTACTGCATTGGTGTTTGGCCTACATTAATGTACATCTAAAAAGTCCGATTTCACTCGAGAGAGCACGAAATTGGAAAGTTGTGAATTAATAGGATATTGTTCTTAACTTGATTTGGGAAAATTGAGTCTTGATGTGCATTCAGGATAGAAATATACCTGAAAGTCGTATTAGTCAATTTAGGAACCGGAATTGTATGGCTAGAACATGAATTGCATTTGATCACAGAAATGTAGACGGATGGTTCATGATTCTTAAGTGAGATTAAATACGAGAGTTTTAATCCTTGGCAAATGTTCTTGGCTAGCAACTGGAAGAAAAGATTAACCAATTTATGATGATAATCAATTTCATTACATGTTCGTTAACCTCGGCATGCTCTTATTCATAGTCCAAATTCAAAGTAGATAATTGTTCGTAGTTTTAGTATAAAATTTATAAAACAAATTATTCACTTTTTGGTTACTTTGTTGTCAGCATATTTAGAAGTAAAAATATAGTATACTTGAACAAATTGCACTTAATCCAAGTCTCTGTGGGATCGATACTTGGCTTACTAAAGCCACTTACTACTTGTTCGACCACGTGCACTTGCGTGTCGGTTTTATAACCCCAAAACCACCCGAACAAGTTTTTGGCGCCGTTGCCGGGGACTTGGCAATTGGTGAATTTGTTTTAAGTGTTAATTTACTGTATTCTTATTTTCTTAAGTGTTGACAACTTGGTCTTAGCCTGTATTTTGCAGACTTAATTGTTGTGAACACTGGCAAGAGACAAAGAGCTGGTGGAATCTTATATAGAGCCAGAACGTATATTTCACAGTAAACGGAGAGAAGCTCTACAAAGAAAGCTGCAGTTGCTCAGACAGACCATTATGGAGCAACAGAATCCACCGGTTGTGAGGGAAGTGTTAGTGCCCGAAGAAGCAGCAGCAAGGCCGGTTCGCGAGGTGGCAATCCCACATGCCAATAATGTTACATCTAGTATCCGCAAACCAGAGCCTGGAGGGAGATTTGAACTCAAGAAAAATATGGTGCAGTTGTTGCACACAAGAGGGCAATTTACAGGTCTCCCTCATGAAGACCCACAACAGCATCTCCAAAACTTTTTTGAGATAAGTGACACTTACATACCCGCTGGAGTGTCACCTGATTATGTTCGGCTTACATTATTTCCGTTCTCATTACTCGGAGAAGCCAAGAGGTGGCTGAAAGCGAAGCCACCAAATTCTATTTCAACATGGGATGATCTTGCACGAAAGTTCTTGATAAGGTTTTTTCCCTCTGGTAAAACAGCAAGACTTAGAAGTCAAATTCTAAGTTTCAAACAGAGGGAGGGAGAAAATTTATATCAAGCCCGGGAGAGATTTAAATCCATGTTGTGGGACTGTCCTCATCATCATCAGTCCAATGAGGTGTTGGTGCACACATTTATTGAGGGTTTGGAACCCCACACCAAAATATTGCTAGATTCAGCAGCTGGAGGGCAAGCGCTGGAAAAGACTTATGAGGAGCTGTATACCTTGCTAAAACGGATTTGACAGGGCAATCCAGAATGGAATGCTGATTCATCACGAGGTTGGACAAGGAAAGCAGCAGGTGTGCTTGAAGTGGATGGGTTTACAGCTATCGCTGCACAGATAGCTGTCTTGCAAAATCAATTGAACAACCACTTCAGCAACATGACTTTGAACCAGCCTTCAGCTCCACTTAATGCAGTCCAGCAGATGTGGTGTGAAGTGTGTGGAAGCAGTGAGCACTCAGCTGAGTGCTGTGGAGCCAATCCTGACTCGGTAAACTTTGTGGGTAATGCACAAAGAAATCACCAGCAGTATGGTAGTAGCTACAATTCAAATTGGAGGAATCATCCTAACTTCTCATGGGGTAGCAACAACCATCAAGGCCAAAGTTCAGGTCAGGGTGTGCAAAGGAATCAAGGAGGGCAATAGAACTACCAATCTCAATTCAGAAATAACAATGCACCTCCTCCACCACCATCACCCAGCATTGAGGAGATGTTCAAGACCATGATAGCTAACCAAGCTCAATTGCAGGCTGACTATGTGAAATTGGCAGCCGAAGTGAAAAACAATCAGTTAGCTACCAAGGCTCTTGAGTATCAATTTGGGCAATTTGCTAGTGCCCAAAATACAAGGCCTAGAGGAGGACTGCCAAGCGACACGGATCCAAATCCCAAGCAGGTAAATGCAGTGACCACAAGGAGTGGTTTGCAGCTGAAGGAGGTGGAACCATAAAGACCACCTCAACATTCGGGAGCAGCAGAAGTTGAGGGGGAGCAAAGTTCGGGAAGGGGGAAGACCAAAGAAGCTGAATCAGAAAGACCTCCACCCCCGTTCCCTCAACGACTCAAGAAACACAAAGAGGAGGCGTGTTTCAAGAAATTCATGGTGGTGCTTAAACAGGTACATGTTAATTTACCTCTTGTTGATGTCTTGCAGGGAGTGCCTAAATATGCCAAGTACATAAAGGATATCGTGGCCAACAAAAGTCGGTTGACTGAGTATGCTACGGTGGCTTTAACGGAGGAGTGCACTTCCCGGATCCAAAATAGACTGCCCACAAAGTTAAAAGACCCTGGAATTTTTACTATCTAGCTTACTATTGGGCAGAGCATCCGAGCTCGTGGATTGTGTGACTTGGGGGCAAGTATAAATCTGATGCCATCTTCGGTATTCAGAAAGTTGGGTTTAGGGAGTCCTAGACCCACAACCGTAATATTACAGTTGGCGGATCGATCCTTAGCTAGGCCGGATGGCATTGTTGAGGATGTTCTAGTGCAAGTTGGCTCCCTAATTTTCCCGGTAGATTTTGTTGTGCTGGACTTTGAACCAGACGCGGAAGTCCCATTTATTTTGGGACGTCCCTTCTTGGCAACCAGGAAAGCATTAATTGACGTAGCTGCGGGGCAACTCACAATGCGAGTACATGACAAGGTAGAGGTGTTCGATGTGTATAAAGCATCCAAGCTCCCGACGGTGCATGAAGAACTCTCGGTGATCAATGTGATTGATCATGGTAATGACACGCAGATGAAGGAGTCCCGAGAGTTAATGGGAAGACCACCGGATAGGTGTAAGCACTACTGGGGGGAGGACAGTGATCGAGAGAAATCATCCATCACCCTAGCGGACAATTAAGCTTAAATGACGTCGAGCCGCGACGGTAAACCAGGCGCTGCACGGGAGGCAACCCGTGAAAATTTTTTTTTCATTCATTTTGTAAAGTGTAAATAGATTTTTCTTTTTCTTTTTCTTGATTTAGTAAAAAAATTTTCATTTTAGTTAGTGTTTTTAATTTTAGTTAGGTGAAACCTATTATTCTAACCAATTTTGTTTAGTGAGATGATTTTCAGGTCAAACGGAGGAAAATGTGCACGAAATCGCGAAGGAAAAGTCGAGGTATGAAAAATTAATAAAATGTAGAAAACAATGAGCTGGGGCGATAGCTCCGTGTCACGGAAGAGGACCTCCACGTTACCCTCCGTGACACGTTGAGGTATAACCCGGAAATTTTTAATAAATTTCCAGAATGCTGTCGCGATGGCTCCGTGTCACAGAGGCAGTGCAGCGCGATGCACTCCGTGACACGTTGCCTTGTATATCGCGACGGGTCACACCGGGTTGTCGGGTGACCCGCGTGTTTTTCTACCCTTTTTAACCCGAAACCTCCCCTTTTCCCCTCATTTTCAATTTCTTCCGCGACCAAACGTCCCAAAACCCCTCTCCCATCAACGTGCCACGATTTAAGGCAACAAATTTCCGAGTTTTCTTCGATTATTCAACTTCAAGGTATGTTTTCCGATTCCTTCTCAAGTTTTTGCCGATTTTCTTTGATTTTAAGCATGGGAGGTGAACTAAATCGCCCTAAGTCGAAATTAAGCATGAATTCGAGTTATTTGTTGATTGATAAATGTTCGGAATGTCATTATGATTGTTTGAACTTGTCGATTGTATAAATTATTCGAATTTGATTGCGAAAATCAATTCTAGGGCTTGTTGTTGAATGTGAAGTTAGAAATGTGTTGAAATTGTGAATTTTATGCCGGGTTGTACGTGTTGAATGAGATGAGTCGTTGTACAAAGTGTGAGGATGTGAATAGACGACGAATTCTCGGGTTTGGGGGAATTGTTGAAATTTGCTCGAATTTGGTTGGTTGGATAGGTTCATGTATATAAATTTTTGTTGTTATTTTTGTTTCTTTGTTTTTCTTTGCTAAGTGCAATGGTTAAAATGTTGGCGATGGTAGTGATTGTGATTAGCTGTACGAAGTCTGAGTAGTACGCAGAAGTTATACCGTCGAATATTTCTTTTTGAACGCACTAAGCATGATTGTATAGTTGGTTGTTTTGATGTAAATAAAGTTATTCTTGCCGTATTGTTGTAACTGTAGCTAAGGACTAAGTGTGGGGTAACTTAGCGTAACCCGACCTTAGCCGAAGTTAATATTTATTTAGCTTAACATTGAGCTTGTTTACTTGGGTTGACAGGTAAAATGGCAAGCCGGGAAGATAAAGGGAAAGGTGCATCAACTTCAGGCACCGGAAGAAAGCGACTCAGACTGGGCACAGCAGTCCCAACAGCACCAGCAGTTCCACGCAGCCAGCGCCGCCAATATGGAACAAAATGGGTGACTGACGAGGGGAAAAAGTGGTACGCAAAGCACAAGGGGAACAAATATTTCCCCGAGGAGCATATAGCACGGGAGCCATTGGCACAGGAGTTCCCCAGGATAGTTCACCGGATCGAGGCAGCGGGGCTCAATTTCATATTCGAGGAGCCCAAAGAATGCAACCTGCACTTGGTTCAGGAGTTCTTTGCCGACTGGAACCCGTCAATCCGAAGCCACACCATCAAAATCAGAGGGCAGATAGTCACTCTGGAGCCCCACCAGCTAAATGCCATCATAGGAGTGCGGGACACAGACGCCTACATCCTCCGACAGCTGAACATTACCCCACCGTATGCTGACATCAGACGCACACTGTGTGGGGCCCAATCTACAGCTAGATGGAGCAGGCATAAAGAAAGGGGCTACCACCAGACTCTGCCATATTCTCAGATGAACAGGGAAGCCCGAATTTGGCTGAAGATAGTCTGCTCTTGCCTCATCCCGGGGGTACATATGACTGATGTAACCCGGGATCGTGTTTGCCTGGTGTACGCCCTGATGAAAGGGCTGGAGATAAATGTCGGGGTGGTTATTATATCCGCCATGAAGAGAGCCCGGTTGCACCAGGGGCACAGGTATGGTTTCGGTGGACTATTCACCACCTTTCTCAGGGGCCTCGATGTTGAGGAGGAGGCCCTCGATTATATCCCGCAGTTGGAGCGGCGGGCCTTGGATGTTACCAAAACTAAGGCTCCCGACACCACCCACGGGCCAGTGCTGACACTTGGCAAGCGACACGCTCGGGATGACCAGTACATGGCGCGGATGTATGGGATGCAGATGCTCCAGCTCAGGATAGGTGGGAGGCCGGCGACGGAGGAGGAGCTATGGCAGCTCGAGCTAGATTACCCGTTTGGCAAAAACGCCAGGCCTCTATGCCAAGTAGGGCCAGCATTTGTACAGCCCACAGACGATGACGTCCCCACGGACGAGGAGACACATCGGGAGGACTCCGATGTGGAGTCCGATGATGACGACGGAGGCGACTCAGATATGGGAGATGAGGCAGCAGCACCTGATGAAGAAGTGGAATACTTTAACTGATCAGGGAGTTCAACCACCCAATTTTGTGTTATTTAATTTTTGTGAACACTGGGGACAGTGTTCGGATTAAGTGTGGGGTGGGAGTAGTTAGGTGCTGGGTTGGGCTGTTTTGTTTGTATGTTCTCCTCTGTTATTTTGTATGTTGTGTTTCCCTGTGTTTGTGAATTTTCAAATTGTTCTGTATTAGTAAATATTTGTGAAATTGTTGTGTGTTGTGAATGTTGCCAGCTGATTCTGTAAATATTCTAATTATCGAAATGATCGATATTTTTAAAATTTTTGAAAATATTTTGTACATATTTAAAATATTTTGTAAATAATTTTTCTATCGAAATGATCGATATTTTGCAAATTTTTCAACTTTTTAATTTTGGGTTTCTCAGCGTTTGTTTTCGGTTCTTTTATCGAGAATGGTCCCATTGAACCGAAGTCATAGTTAGTGACCGTTCCCTATGATGGATGGATGACGACCGTCTTAAGGGAAATGTAGTCGCTAGGAGTAGTTTTTTTCAATTATTTTTTCAGTTTTTTCCTTGGTGGATTGCATCCCGGAACCTGTAGTTACTATATGGTTGTGAATTTTGGTTGTGGGTTGTACATGATATTCAAAATGCAAAGGTGATTCGTATGAAAGCATGCAATATTGTAAATATGTTGAGATACCTAGGCTGTAAAGTTCGATTCGGTGTGATTGAGGCTTAATGTTTGAATTCATGTAATTAGCTGATTGAAGAGTCTGTGAATACATCTTAAATTGAGCATATGCATAAAATGTGAAGTGAGGTGTTGTTATTCCATTCTATTGTGAAATGTCTAGAACTTGCCCGGTGTGTGTACAAAACGAAATGAAGGAGGTGTATTGTAGGAAAAGGATGTAGGCATTTCTTTGTTTTAACCGAGAGTTTCCATTTTTTTCCTTGTCATACTCCCCCTTTCTGTGATTGTATACCCTAGTCAGCCCTTTGAGCCTTTAGCCTATTATTTCTTCTTTGTCCAAAAAGTGTAAACCGAGCTTAATTCCTTCTTTTCATTAGCCGTAAAGTCTATACAAAACTCTTAAGTGCTTAAGAAGAGAAAATAATTTTCCCAAAGTGTCAAAGAGTGAGAATGGTGAAAAGAAAAAGAAAAGCGGAGTAAGGGAAGAAAAGAAAAGGTTGAAGGTGCACTGGTTATAAATAAACGATAATGAAGGTGCATGAATAACCTTTGTTATTGTGTCAAGTGTGCTTAATGAAATGGGCCATACTAAAGTAAATCATCAAGAATGGGATGATGCAAAAAAAAGAGAGAAACAATGTCCATGAGTTGATGGGAATGTGTTGAAAAGGCGCTTAAGGATGCTAGTGGCTATTATTGGCTAATACAATATTTACTAGTTCCATAGCTTCCATTACAACCCATTAAAGTCCTACGTGATCATACATTGCATTTCTTTATATTAGTGGAGTAATACACTAAGGGCAAGCTTATGGGTCATGACATGATGCATGAGAATTCTTTTGGGAGAGAGAGTGAAATTGTGTGTACATGCCCCTGCTTGAATGTTTGTGTGTCACATGAGCTAAAAGGGGAAGATTCTCTTGAGTTGTGAGGGCACATGCTTGATGAAAGATTGATTTTCGTGTCGGATATCTTGATCAGCTGATTTGCATGAGTTTGCCAATATCGAGAGTCGATTCTTAAAGTCTAGGAAGTCTTAATGTATTGAAGGTCATTGCATTGATAAGACCATGCATGTTTTCTTGATGAATTGCAATATTGAGTGATCGGTATGACCGTAGCTTAAATTGTCGTACCATAGTAGCGAGGTTGGGATGTAAATTGCATGAATTGTATGTTTGTTTTTCGAGGACGAACAAGGATTTAAGTGTGGGGTAAGTGATCTTGGGCAGATTTATATGCCCAAGTGATACTCAAAAGTATCATTTTAGCCTTGTTTATCTAGCAATGTGTATACATTTTCATGTAATTAGGAATAAAATGTGAATTTATACTAACCAACATGATTAGCATTGTTTTGCAGGTAAAATGTGATTTTGAGAAGCTAAAAGGCATGTTGGATGATATCGGAGTTGGACTTGGATGCAAGCAAGGAAAAGGCATTGGACAGCATGATTTAAAGGGGCTCCGCGATGGAGCCGTGTCACGCTGCCATCGCGGAGGCATTCTGCCTGGAGGGTGAAAATTCACCAAATTTCCAATGAAGGTCCGCGTTTGCTCCATGGCCTGGAGCCAGTGCTCCGCGATGCACGTTGTGCCACGTTGAGATTAAATTCCCGGACCCCCAGTTCCAGTGAGGGTCCGCGTTCATGGCGTTTCACGGAGGCAGTGCTCCGCGATGCACTCCGTGACACGTTGCTCATTATTCCGAGAAAAATTCCCACTAGTATAAATAGAACACTTAAGTTCATTTTTCATAATTCAGACTTGGTGGAGCAAGGACGTGGGTTACAGGCAGTTGAGGGACGAAAAGTTCAGGGTTTTTTCTCTCTTTCTTTCTTCTCAAATTCAATTGTTTGTATGATTAACACTCGTTTTATGATGATTAATCCACAAATGAGTGGCTAATTCCCTTCCTTGCTGAGGTTATGAACACTTGTGATGAATTTTGATTATTGATTATATGGTTTTTCATCTTTTTCTTCCATGTTGTTCTATTAATTCTTGTTCTTACTGTATTGGTGTGTGGCCTACATTAATGTACATCTAAAAAGTCCGATTTCACTCGAAAGAGCACGAAATTGGAAAGTTGTGAATTAATAGGATATTGTTCTTAACTTGATTTGGGAAAATTGAGTTTTGATGTGCATTCAAGATAGAAATATACCTGAAAGTCGTATTAGTCAATTTAGGAACCGGAATTGTATGGCTAGAACATGAATTGCATTTGATCACAGAAATGTAGACGGATAGTTCATGATTCTTAAGTGAGATTAAATACGAGAGTTTTAATCTCTTGGAAAATGTTCTTGGCTAGAAACTGGAAGAAAAGATTAACTAATTTATGATGATAATCAATTTCATTACATGTTCGTTAACCTCGGCATGCTCTTATTCATAGTCCAAATTCAAAGTAGATAATTGTTCGTAGTTTTAGTATAAAATTTATAAAACAAATTATTCACTTTTTTGTTACTTTGTTGTCAGCATATTTAGAAGTAAAAATATAGTATACTTGAACAAATTGCACTTAATCCAAGTCTCTGTGGGATCGATACTTGGCTTACTAAAGCCACTTACAACTTGTTCGACCACGTGCACTTGCATGTCGGTTTTATAACCCCAAAACCACCCGAACAAGTTTGCTAAGATTCAGAGTCGATTCTTGAGGTTAGGGGGTCTTAACGTAGTTGTAATTCATTTTAATGATGAAATCATGCATGCCTTATTTTTAACTTGCTATCCTAAATAATCCTTATAGCCATAGCTTGAATTGTCGTGATAAATTAGCTATGCGTGAGTCTTTAATTACATGAGATGTGAAAGGGTAGTTCGAGGACGAACAAGGCTTTAAGTGTGGGGTAGGTGATCTTGGGCATAATTGCATGCCCAAGTGATACTTTATTACTTAATTTTGACTTGTTTATCTACTTTTAAGTGTACATTCTCATGTGGTTTATATGTAAATGTGGATTTAGACTAACCAACATGATTAGTTATTATTTTTGGCAGTTAGAATGAATTTTGGGAACTAATCTACAAGTTGGTGAAGTGGAGGAATGGACTCGGAAGCAAAACTCGGAAGTCGACAAGAAAATGCTATAATTTGATGCACCGCGATAGGGCCGTGTCACGCCACTATCGCGGAGGCATTCTGCCTAGAGTGGGATTTGTGCTGCATTCCAATGAAGGTGCGCGATGGCACCGTGTCACGGAGCCCATGCTCCACGTTCACTTCAGTGACACGGTGGGAGCACTTAGCTGCACACTTGGATTCCAATGAAGGTGCATGTTACGTCCGTGGCACAGAGTTGAGGCTCCGCGATACCCTCCGTGCCATGCTGAAGATAATAATCCGGCACCCCAAGTTCCAGCGAAGCTCCACGACAAGGCCGTGGCACAGAGCTGATGCTCCGCGATACCCTCCGTGCCACGTTGCCAGTTTATTCTGGGAAATTTACCACTTGTATAAATAGCACACTTAGGTTTTATTTTAAGATATCTGACATTTCAAGCTAGCACGTGGGTATTAGGAAGTTGAGCTGAAGAAGTTCTTTGGTTAATTTTCTTCTTTTTTCTCTAAGATTTCAATTGCTTGTATGATTTCCACTTGTTTGAAGATGTTTAATCATCAACTGAGTGGCTAATTCACCTTCGGCTGAGGTTTAGGATGATTGCAGTAGTATGTAATTGATGTTATTTCAGTTTTTATCTTCTCTACAATGGTTTTTCTATTAATTCTTGTTTTTACTACATTAATGCTTGGCCATTGTTAATGTAAAGCCTAGAATTCCACTTTTAATTCTGAAAGGAAGATTAATTGGATAGATTTGAATTGGTAGGATATGTTCTTTTCTTGGTTGAGAAATTAAGAGAAGATTAACATTCAAAATAGAAATATATTTGTAATGTCATATTTGGTCATCTATGGAATTTGTTGTGTATTGCTAGAATACGAAGTGTTTGCATCATAGAAATGTGTAATGTAAGTCTCATGATTCTTTAATTGGAGAGGAGTTCGAAAGACCCAATCCATTAGTTAATAATTCCTGACCAACAACCAAAGAGAAGTGTTGACTTTAATTTAATCAGTAAATTACATATCTGCATGTTTTTCCTTAACCTTAGCTTGATCGTGCTATTGTTCAGATTATAATTTATAATCTTCTTACTTAAAGTTACATTAACTAGTATTTTTGAAAATTCACCATTTGTTCTGTTTGTCTACTTGTATAAAGAATTGCGTATACTAAACACTTAAAGAAAAATTACTGTCACATTATAGTCCCTGTGGGTTCGATACCTGGCTTGAAATAAAGCCACTTTATAACTTGTATCACCACGTGCACTTGCATGTAATTGGAGTGAACAATGAATATGCCCGAAGTCTAAAATACTGAGTTTGAGAGACCAAACTGAACTGATCTAAACTGAGCTGGACTGTCAAAATAGGGACTGAACTTAACTGACTAGTGGAAGAGTCTATAACCGACATTTAACCACGTGAGCTAGACGTGGAGTATGATGTATAAACCCCACCAGTAGGATCCAATATACCTTGTCAGGTATAAAGGCACGAACTGGGTGATCACAAAAGTCTGGGGCCAATTAGGCCAAGTAATACTGTAACCTACACTGACAACGTAGTTCTAGGAACCTGGTTGCGCTTGAACCCCAGCCCGCTCGGTGCTAAGTCCTACTCCCACTGGAAAACCTAAATTGAAATACTAGGCTGATAGCTCGAAACTGGGGCCCAAGACTAGTCAGGGACATATAACTGAAAGTACCCTGAGAGTCTTAACGGACCAGATTCTGAACTGGGTCTAGACTTGTCAGAGCTGCTTATCTGGAAGCGTCATAACCGTCTAAGAACAACTATAATCTGAATTGGGGTCCTGGGCTGGTCAGAGCTACATAACTAGAATGTCATGACCGCCTAATGGGCCAAATAACTAAAATCTGAGTCTGATTCTGATAACTGAGACCACTGACACCTCGGAAGAAGACTGAAGTCAATCTGATCAGTTGACACTTTATGGATACTTCTAAGAAGGTTCTGTGTCCTAACTGAACTAGACTACTAAGTAGCTAATAGAGAACTCACTCATTCCAATAACACGGGAAATTTCATAATATAGTGAAGTTTCAAGAATTAAAGGATCATCCAACAGGACTAAAATCGTTATCATTAATGGAATGATTGCTCAACATAAATACATATATATATATATATATATATATATATAAAAGAAGAATCACTAAGAAATTCAGCCCAAACATACTTCAAAAACTAAACAAAATTTAATACACAATCAATCACTGCTAGAGAATTTAGGGTTGTAAAATCACTTGGCAAGAACATCAAAAATTTACTTAAGAACTGATGAAAATCATATGAACGATAAGCATGGACAGTAACCCAATTGAAACTAACGAAAACCAACATGAAAATCTTTTTCACAATCCAAAATCCCAACTTTAAACTGATAGGAGAATTATGGGAGGATTTTTGGGGGACACAAGGTAAAGACAATTCCCTTGTTAAATTCCCACATACCTGACTAAAATCTCCTGAAGAAGAAGTTTGAACTGCTGCTATAGATAAGAAGAGTCTTGCTTGGAGGGTTCTTGAGAAGAGAACTTTTGATCTTTTTTGAGAACTGAGAGTGGGGAATGAGGAATGAACCTCTTTTCCCCTCTAAAACGTCTAAAATTAATACAAAAAGGATGTAGTTTAAAGCTTGGAAGAGTAGGAAATTACAAATTAGCCCTTAGAAATTCGGTGGCAAAACTGCCAGGTGCCCCTAATGGGTGACCTAATGGGCCGTGGTGGCTAAGCACGATTCGTGGTTACTCCCGTCAGGTACACTGATTATAAACTCAATAAGGCTTGTAGAGGGGGACATAACGAGTCGTTACTGGGGACCATGACTCATTGCCCCAACCCATCAAGTACACTAGTCAACCACGACTCGTTAAGTCCCTCGTTGGGTACACTGCCTCCCCTTTTTAAATTATTCAGCCTCCTTCTCATGGATCACATGACGAGTCGTGAGGTCACTTAACGACTCATTAGATGGGTCATCCTGAAGCTTTCTGCAGCTTTTCCAAATTTTTTGATTTAAGTCCCGGAATTAGGTTTTGAGTTTACGTGGCATTACAATATCTCTCCCTTGTAAACATTAATCCTCGAATGTTAGAAAACACACAGGAAGCAGAAAAATAGCAATAACTTTCCAAGTACTGCTCATTTAACTCCAAAACTGTCGGAATGACTACCTTCGTTTCAAAATACATAACTAAACTGGATTTACCTTTTACACATACATTCAAAAACATAAAAGAGATTTGAACATTTGAATTGGGTCATGAAAACTAAATTGAGTTCTAGGGCCAAAACTATTATCTCAAGCTATGCTAGAGCCGGTAGGGAACAAGTGCAGGTATTTGGCCATCATATCTTCTTCGGCCTCCCATGTAGCTCCCTCAACCTGCTGATTTCTACATAAGACTTTGACTGAAGCTATTTCCTTGTTCCTCAGCTTACGCACATGACGGTCAAGGATCTGGACTGGTACTTCCTCATATGAGAAACTTCTTTTATTCCAACACTGTCCAATGGCACAACTGAGGTTGGATCTCCAATGCACTTCTTCAAAAGTGACACATGGAAAACTAGGTGTGCAACTACTAATTCTAAAGGTAACTCTAGCTCATAGGCTACATTGCCGATACGCCTAAAAATTCTATAAGGTCCCACATATCTTGGACTGAGCTCTCCTTTCTTTCCAGACCTCATCACCCCTTTCATGGGCGAAATTTTCAGGTATACCCAGTTATCAACTGTAAACTCCGACTCTCTTCTTCGCACATCGGCATAAGATTTCTGACGGCTTTGAGCTATTTTCAACCTTTCTCGGATAAGCTGAACTTTCTGCATTGCCTCGTGAACCGAGTCTGGCCCTATCAAGGTAGCTCCACCAACTTCAAACCACCCTATAGGAGATCTACACCTTCTACCATACAATGCTTCAAATGGGGCCATCTGGATCTATAATGGTAGCTTTTGTTGTACGCAAACTTGATAAAAGGTAAATGGTCATCCCAATTACTCTTAAAATCAATTACGCATGCTCTTAGCATATCTTCCAGGGTCTGAATGGTCCGCTCAGCTTTCCCATCAGTCTACGGATGAAAAGCAGTGCTGAGTTTGACCTGAGTGCTAGTGCCTTCTGAATGGACTGCCAAAAGTGTGAGGTGAACTGTGTTCCCCTATCTAAAATGATTGCCAAGGGAACCCCATGGAGTCTGACAAACTCTCGGATGTAAAGTTTAGCATAGTCCTCAGCTGAATTTGTGGTTTTGACTGGAAGGAAATGTGCTGACTTAGTCATCCGTTCTACTATCACCCAGATTGAATCATGTTGCCGACGAGTCCGTGGTAGACCTGTAATGAAGTCCATGTTTACTTCTTCCCACTTCCCTGTGGGTATACTGATATCCTGAGTCATACCTCCTAGTCTCTGATGTTCCACCTTAACTTGCTGGCAGTTCAGGCACTTGGCTACAAATTCAGCAATGCCTCTTTTCATGTCGTTCCACCAGTAAATATCTCGCAGATCACGGTACATCTATGTATAACGGGGGTGAATGGAGTATCTCGAGTTGTGTGCCTTAGCTAGTATCTGTTGCCTCAACTCACCAACATCCGATACACACAACCTTCCCTGGTAACGGAGCACACTATCTCCCCATTTGGAGAAAGCCTCAACCTCCTTTCTGAGAACTGCTTCTTTTAGTTTAAGTAGAACTGGATCTTCATCTTTTCTGGACTTAACTTCAACTACCAAGGATGAATCCGAAACACTTTGCACTATCACCCCACCTTCGATTAGACCCACCAGTTGCACCCCTAACTGGGTGAGTCTGTGAACTTCGCTAATTCCTACTTTCCTTCCTCAACGTGAGCTACACTCCCCATTTACCGTCTGCTTAGGGCGTCAGCCACCACATTGGCTTTGCCTGGGTGATACAGTATACTCATGTCATAGTCTTTTAGCAGCTCCAACCACCTTCTCTAACGCAGATTTAGATCCTTCTAATTCAGCACGTACTGAAGACTTCTATGATCTATAAATACATCTACCTGAGCTCCATATAAGTAATACCGCCATATTTTTAGCACAAAAACCATCGCTGCCAACTCCAAGTCATGAGTTGGATAATTCTTCTCATAAAATTTGAGCTGTCTGGAGGCGTAGGCTATCACTTTGCCCAGTTGCATTAGAACGCAACCGAGTCCAACTCTGGAAGCATCACAATAAACCAGCAATCCATCTGTTCCTTCTGGCAAGGTCAGAATTAGAGAAGTAGTGAGTCGAGTCTTCAACTCCTGGAAACTCTTCTTACACTCATCCGACCACTAAAATTTCACCTTCTTCTAGGTTAACTTGGTCAGAGGAGATTCTATGGAGGAGAAACCTTCTACAAACCGCCGGTAATATCTCGCTAAGCCCAGAAAACTCCAAATTTTAGTAGGAGAGGTAGATCTGGGCCAATCCTTCACTGTTGCTATCTTATGAGGGTCTACTTGTATTCCTTCACCTGTGACCACATGACCTAAGAAAGTCACGGACTTTAACCAAAATTCGCACTTGCTGAACTTGGCGAATAACTGGTGGTCCCTGAGTGTCTGTAATGCTAATCTTAGGTGGTTGGCATGCTCTTCCTCATTTCTGGAGTATACTAGAATGTCATTCATAAATACAATGACGAACATATCCAAATACTGCTTGAAGACTCTGTTCATTAAGTCCATGAAGGCAGCTGGGGCATTTGTTAGCCCAAAGGACATTACCACAAATTCATAGTGTCCATACCAAGTTCTAAATGCTATTTTCGGTATGCCACAATCTCCGACCTGCAGTTGATGGTACCCTGACCTGAGATCGATCTTGGAGAAACAACTGGCTCCTTGAAGTTGGTCGAACAAATCGTCAATTCTAGGTAGAGGGTACTTGTTCTTAACTGTGACCTTGTTCAGCTGATGGTAATCTATGCACATTCTGAGGGTACCGTCTTTCTTATGCATGAATAACACTGGAGAACCCCAGAAAGAGATGCTGGGTCTGATAAATCTCTTGTCAAGAAGGTCTCTTAGCTGCTCCTTCAACTTCTTAAGCTCAGTTGGAGCCATTCTGTAAGGAGGGATGGAGATAGGCTGAGTATCTAAGAGGAGATCTATTCCGAAGTCTATTTCCCGCTCAGGGGGGACTCCGAGAAGATCTTCAGGAAAAACATCTGGGAACTCACTGACTACTGGAACTGACTGGATGGTTGGGGTCTCAGAGTTGGAATCCTTGACCCAAACCAAATGATATATACATCCTTTGTAGATCAGTTTCTGGGCCTTCAGTAGGAAATAATCCTACCCTTAGGCGTTGAACTACTGCCCGTCCATTCTAACACTGGCTTATTGGGAAACTGAAACTTGACAACTCTAGTTCTGCAATCGACTGAGGCATAGCAGGAGTGTAACCAATCCATGCCGAGAATAAGGTCAAAGTCGACCATGTCTAACTCTACAAGATCAATTGGAACAACTTTATTCAGGATTGAGATTGGGCATTTTTTATACACGCGGCTGGCTCTAATTCACTCGCCAACTGGGGTGGACACTGAAAATGGTTCTGAGAGGACCTCTGGACTGATGTTGAACCGGACTGCTATATAGGGAGTCATGAACGAAAGAGTGGCTCCTAGATCTAAGAGGGCATACACGTCTAGATGGAAGAGGCATAACATACCAGTAACTACATCAGGTGAGCTTTCCTGATCCTGATGGGAAGATAGAGCATAGAAACGACTTTGGCGCTGACTGCCATTTGTACCTAATGTGTTGGCCTGCTGAGTTGGTCGGCCTGCTGGTGCTAATGATGTGGTAGATTGTGATCTCCCTCGCCCTGTTGATGGGCACTCCTCAAGCCGGTGTCCAAGTTGTCCACACCTAAAACAGCCCTCTCGTCCTTGAAGGCATTCTCCCGGGTGGTTCCTACCACACTTGGGGCAAGCTGGATACCTATTCCCTGTACAATGAGTCTGAGACTGAGTGCCAGATGATCCAGCCCTCCGATCCTGGCGAGACCGAAAGGTTGGGGCACTGGCTGAACTAGGTGCTAGGGTTCTTTGTTGCTGTTGTTGTTGCTGCTGCTGTGGGTGGTACCACCGCTAGATCTTTGCTGGCTTAAATCTAACTGGCAAGTCCTTGCCCTTTTGTTCTTATGCTCCATATCCTTTAGCTTTTCAGCCTCAATCTGCTGGGCATAGACAATCAAGCTAGAAAGGTCCATGTCCTTAATCAGCATCACGATCCTGCACTCCTTGAGGACCAGATTTGACACTCCATTTACAAACTTCAACATGTGAGCCCTTGGCTCGGCTACCATCTCTGGAACATACTTAGACAGCCTAGTAAACTCTAGAGCATACTCCTCCAAGGTTCTATTTCCCTGTCTCAAGTTCATAAACTCTGTTATCTTTGCCTCCCTCAGCTCCCAAGGGAAAAATCTATCCAAGAAAGTTGTGTGAAATTCTTCCCACTCTACTGGTCCTGCTCCTGATGGACGCCCTTCTTTCCACTGGTCATGCCATACTTGAGCTACCCCTTTCATCTGGTAGGCAGCTAAGTCGGCACTCTCAGAGGGACTGACACCCATAATTTAGTTGATTTTTCTAATCTCGTCTACAAACCCTTGTGGATCCTCTCCCACCTTTGTTCCATTAAAAATTGGAGGGTTTATCAAGGTGACGTCCCTCACCCTAGAAGTTGTTGCAGACCCATTGGTGTTCATCAGCACCACTTTATGGTTCACCTGGTTGGTGACTGTTTGGACCAGCAGTTGAATGGCCGCCCTAAATTTGGCGGTAGACACTGAATCATCTTGAGGAGCTGTCGGGGCTGGTGGGGCAGGTCTGTTGACATTACCGGCCCTTCTTCCATTACTGCTTCTAGGAGGCATAGTTCACTGAAATGAAACAGAGCACGAATTAGAAGGGCATTTCTGAAATTGAACTTTAACGCACAATAAAAAGTATGAACAAAAGAGATTTTTTTTCCTAATAACATCTCGTAGCCTCCTCGTCATAAGTGTGCCATGCTTCACACCCATGAAAAGGACTCTACTCGATGCGATTTTCAAACATTTCGAGGATATTCTAAACCTAGTGCTCTGATACCAAGTTTGTCACGCCCCGAGTCTACACACTGGACGGGACACGGTACATGAAGCCACAAGTGACCCCAAGTCAACCCCTAGTCTATCATACACTGGTATTCAGAGTAAAACAAATATAGCGGAAAATTTGAAATAATAGCATAAAAGCATTTATGAAAATAAAACTGAAAATATAAAGTTTAAGAACATTTGAAGTCTGGAATTAATTCTGTGTCTGAAAGCCCTCTAACTGATGAGTTGCTGGGACAAGCCCCCAACTAACTCTAAGTCTAGCTAAAAATAATAAACTAACTGAAATAAGTAAAATAAGGCCCTCAAATGATGAGGACCCACACTTCAACTATTGAAGAGGAGGATCTGAACCGCAGCGACTAACGGTGTTGAGTCTGAGAACCTGCAGCTGTATCATGAAATGATATAGCATAAAAGTATGCGTCAGTACTTTGAATGCACTGAATAAGTGAGAGATATAAATAGTATGAAAGAACTAGTAACTGAACTGAAGTGACATAAATGACCAACTCAAAATACTGAAAACTGATACAACTGGAATATAGCTAAAATGGTCAATAAATACCATGAATGATCCTCATGAACATTCCCTAAGTCTAAAATACTGAGTTTAAGAGACCACACTGAACTGATCTGAACTGAGCTGGACTGTCAAAACTGAGACTGAACTGAACTAACTAGTGGGAAAGTCTATAACCGACATTTAACCATGTGAGCTAGACGTGGATTCCGATGTATACACCCCACCAGTAGGACCCAATATACCTTACCAGGGTATAAAGGCATGAACTGGGTGATCACAAAAGTTTGGAGCCAATCAGGACAAGTAATACTGTAACCTACACTGGCAACGTAGTTCTGGGAACCTGGGTGCGCAGGAACAACCGGCCCGCTCGGTGCTAAGTCCTACTCCCACTGGAAAACCTAAACTAAACTACTAGGCTGATAGCTCAAAATTGGGGCCCAAGACTAATCAGGGACATATAACTAAGAGTACCCTGAGAGTCTTAAAAGACCAGATTTTGAACTGGATTCAAGACTGGTTAGAGCTGCTTATCTGGAAGCGTTGTAACCATCTAAGAACAACTGTAATATGAACTGGGGTCTTGGGCTAGTCAGAGCTACATAACTAGGATGTCATGACCGCCTAATGGACAAAATAACTAAAATCTGAGTCTGATTCTGATAACTGAGAGGCACCACTGACACCTTAGAAGAAGACTGAAGTCAAACTGATTAGTTGACACTTTCTGAATAGTTCTAAGAAGGTTCTGTGTCCTAACTAAACTAGACTACTAAGAAGCTAATAGAGAACTCACTCATTCCAATAACATGGGAAATTTCATAATATAGTGAAGTTTCAAGAATTATAGGAATCTCATCAAACAGGGCTAAAATCGTTATTATTAATGGAATGATTGCTCAACATATATATATATATATATATATATATATATATATAATAAGAATCACTAAGAAATTCATCCCAAACATACTTCAAAAACTAAACAAAATTTAATACACAACCAATCACTACTCGAGAATTTAGGGTTGTAAAATCACTTGGCAAGAACATCAACAATTTACTTAAGAACTAATGAAAATCATATGAATGATAAGCATGGACAATAATCCAATTGAAACTAACGAAAACCAACATGAAAATCTTTTTCACAATCAAAAATCCAAAGGCTAAACTGATAGGAGAATTATGGGAGGATTTTTGGGGTACACAAGAGAAGGACAATTCCCTTGTTGAATTCCCATATACCTGATTAAAATCTCACGAATAAGAAGCTTGAACTGCTGCTATAGATAAGAAGCCCTAGTCTTGCTTGGAGGGTTCTTGAGAGGAGAACGTTCGATCTTTTATGAGAATTGAGAGTGGGGAATGAGGAATGAACCACTTTTCCCCTCTAAAACGTCTAAAATTAATACAAAAATGATGTAGTTTAAAGCTTGGAAGAGTAGGAAATTACAAATTAGCCCTTAGAAATTTGCTGGAAAAATTGTCAGGTGCCCCTAACGGGTCATGGTGGCTAACCACGACTCGTGGTCACTCCCGCCAGGTACACTGGCTATAAACTCAATAAGGGTGGTAATGGGGGACATAACAAGTTGTTACTGGGGACCACGACTCGTTTCCCCCACCCGTCAAGTATACTGGTCAACAAAAGTATTCCTAACTTAGGCCTGGACACGAGCGACCTAACGGGTTGTGGTCAGTGACCACGACTTATGAAGTCCCTCGTTGGGTACACTGTCTCCCCTCTTTAAATTATTAAGCCTCCTTCTCACGGCTCACCTGACGAGTCGTGAGGTCACTTAACGACTCATTAGGTGGTCGTCCTGAAGCTAAACTACAGCTTTTCCAGATTTTCGTATTTAAGTCCCAAAATTAGGTTTTGTTTCTCCGGGGCATTACAGAATAACTTAGCACCCTTCAGCTGGTCAAACAAATCATTGATCCTCAGCAGTGGATATTTGTTCCTAATTGTTATTTTGTTTAATTATCGATAGTCAATGCAAAGTCTAAGAGTGCCTTTCTTTTTCTTTACAAATAAGACAGGGGCTCCCCAAGGAGAAACACTTGGATGGATGAAACCTTTCTCAAGAAGTTCTTGTAAGTGAACCTTTAACTCCCTCAATTCTACTGGAGCAATTCTATACGGAGTGATAGTAATAGGTGTAGATCCTAGAATAAGCTCTTTCGAAAATTCAACTTCTCTTTCTGGGGGCAACCCAAGAAGATTTTGAGGAAACACTTCAGGAAAATCATACACAGTAGGTCTGACCTTGGTACTAGGACTCTCTAACCATGTATCAACAATGTGAGAAAGACATGCATCACAACCTTGACGAATCATCTTTCTTGCTAGGGCCGCAGAAATAATACTAGACATCAATGATCTTTCACCTTTTACAATAATGTGTGAAAAGGTAGGATTTTTAAAAGTCACGCGTTTTTATAAACAATCCACCACTGCATGGTATTTATATAGCCAATCCATCTCGATAATAACATCAAAGTCTTGGAAAGGCATTTCAATCAAATCAGCATGGAAGGCTAGATTTTGAATCACGAAGGGACAATCTCAATAAATTTGATTACAAATAACCTGATGACCTAAAGGACTCTCGACCCGCATATCATAGTTAAGTTTCACAGATTGCACATTTTCAGGAAGAACAAGTGATGAGCAAATATAGGATGTGTAGAACCAAGATCAAATAGTGTAACAACACATAAGCCAGATAAGTAAAATTTACCAACAACCACGTCTGCTCCATCTTTATCATCCCTTTGTCTCATGGAATAAGCTCCGGCAGTGGCCCTTGACCCACTAGCTTGATTAGCTCCACTTGCACCCACTGCTGGTGTGTTTTTATATCTTGCACCTCTATTTCCTTGAGGAGGATTAGCAGTAGGTTTCTGAACTGATCCTTCAGTGCATAGAGAAGGAACAGGGTTAGGATTAAGACGATCCTTCACTTCATGATCAAGGCTCGCACAATTTAAACATGCCCCTAAGCTCTTCTTCAAGTACCATAATGATTCTTTCCATGTTGTGCACAAGTGAGTACACGAGTCTTGCCTTGGCCATAATTTGGGGTGCTAGCTATAGAAAAATATGATATGTTTTGCTTATGTTGGGCTGACTCATGAACTCTACCAGCCCTAGAATCATCAAACTTTCCCATTTTTGGTGGACCTCCATAGTCTAATTTAGGCTTTCTGAATTTGTTTTCTCTTCTACTAGCTTCTTCCTTGTCAACCCTTTCCCATGTAAGAGCAGCTGAAACTAGTTTGCAAAAACCCTCATGTTGTAGGACTGCCATTTTCTTTCTAATGGAATCATTCAAACCATCTTCAAATTGCCTATACTTATATTTTTCCTCATTAATAATACCCCCAGCATAACGAGAAAGCCTGAGAAACTTTTGTTGATACTCTACACAGACATGCCCCCTTGCCTTAAATTCAAGAACTCCTTTCTCTTCGCATCACGATAAGCAAGTGGGACATACATCATATGAAATTCCTTAACAAAATCATCCCAAGCAAGAACTATAGGTTTTTCTTTGGCATTTGGTACACTTACCCACCAGTCGTAAGCATCCTTTTGCAGCAATGAGATGGCATACTTAAATTTGGCAGCATCTGAACACTTTGATTGCTCAAACACCCTTTCCATACACTCAAGCCATTGTTCAGCATCAGTAGGATCAACAGTGCCTTCAAACTCAATTCCACCCATTTTTCTTATTTTTTCAAAGTTTATTCCGCTGGGATTATACATCTTTCCATCCAAGTGATGGAAGAAATCATCCATTTGTTGGAAAGGAGGATTCATAACATGGGTACTATGACTCATGTGAGGATGTGGCCCAGCTCTTACACCCTAATTATTTTCAACTTTGGATCCACTGTTATGGGGGAAATTATGAACAGAAAAATGTTCTCCAACCCCTTCTAGTGCGTGAGGTTGGGAGTTAGAGTTACCCAAACCTTCATGAGCGGCTTCCATGGATCTATTAGAAGATGAAGTCATAACTTATTTCTTTCAAAATGGAAGATCACATTGCATTAATGACATGTACATGATGCATATGCACACTAAATGTAATGAAAAAAAACAAAAGAAAAAAAAGGTATTAACCATTTAAGAAGGTTAACAATATTATCAAAAGCTTTTTAAAGAAAGGAACAAGCATACTAGAAACTCACAAGAAAAGTCCTAGAACCACAAACCTAAGCTCTGATACCAAAAGTTGTAGCGACCCTCTGGGGAGGATGCGACTTACAAAATAAAAACTAACCTAGTAGTCGTAACATTTAAAAGAACTATTTTGTTTTGTTTTAAAAAAGAAATATAAATGACTGTAATTTAATAGCGGAATTAGGCCATTAATAGATCTTAAAAGTACATTGTAAGAAAATCAATCGAAAGTGGTAGCATGTATTAAAAGAAATTATCAAGCAAGTACCTTATGAAATTTTATTTCTCATTCAACACGACAGCAAGATCATACCAATAATAATTTTCAAACTTTTGAATATTAAATATGTACACTAGTTTCTCCATTATACAATATAACGAATCAATATGTGACTTCAATATATTACAAGACCTGCATTTACACACTTTCAAACAGCCAACAAGTCACCAAGTTCAAGGTTACAAATTACATACATAGGAATAACATATTGTCATATACGAATCCCAAAATTTCTACAAAATGTAGATGCCTAAATGCAAATGTCATCTTCATTTAAAGCTCCAAAAAGCCTACTTCAGATGGCCATCTTCAGATTTCCTCTCAAACATCACCTACGATAGAAGATAACTATCCCTAAGCATGAAGCTTAGTGGTGTATAAACTTTGGAATGGATCCAATAGATTCTCCAATTTCCTTCTATGTTATTTGAAGCTCAATTATAACATATATATAAATCAAGTAAAAAGTATCAAAGTATCAATTATCAAATCTTGAAATGTTACCAATTATGAATGACAATATTTAAAAGCACAAGTATCCAAGAAGGCTCATAGAATTATTTGACGAGAGGTTAAATAATAGATTTTGCCAAATATGTACATCATGCCATCACATCAAGAATTATCAAATATCAAGAAGGGTTGAAGCCTTGTACCAAGTAGGGCCAAAACCCATAAATCAATAGAATCAAGAACCATGTTATAAATGGCTTTCTAATTCATAGTTAATATGCACAAGTTTCATCATTAAGACAAACTACAAATCCAAAGTCAATATGGCACAAGATCCGAATCAACAGGCATGCCGATATAGTAACAAGGTCACAGACACAAGAAGGACAGAGTCTCAACATGAATGGAAAATGTTCAAGCAATCCATACAAGTAGGCGAGTTAACGATTATCTAGAAACAATTCAAGTATACCAATATGACAATATAAAGTGACGAGAAGGCAACCAAAGTTACAAGATAGTAGCTGAAATACTCCAGCAGATAATAAGTGTACAAGTTCAAGTTTATACACAAACCTTAGCTTTTCAACACATAAACATTCCTACCACAACTTGAAGAGTTTAAATCATAGACCAAACAAATGCGTCGAGTTCCTCAAACACTGCCTTTAGCTTGTACACGAGTATATACAACCTTGGATACACAATCAAGTACCTATTTAACATTTAGTAATTTCAGATTGTAGAAATGAAACAACATTAGCATCTAAAGTGGTCCTAGTTTGTGCAAATCACACTAGACTCCCAAAATAGTAAATCTGGACAGCTCAACTGCCTTATGTTGTAACTTATTTTTGAATAGATAAACGGCGAAAAAGGGCTTTATAGTCTTCATAAAAGTTGTAGCTATATGACTTGGGGCTGCAAAGAGTCTAGTATCACTTGAAATAAAGTTTCTTGCAATCAGATATCCTCAAAATACTAACAGTATTATATAGGGGCGGTTTGAAATTAGAACTGGACAAAACTCTTCTTGTCTTGCGTCCCCTTTTTTGAATCTGTAATAGCCGAAATAGCTCTTTACACAAATATAGAGGTTGTAGAGTCATGTGTTATATTTCCAAAACATATTGGTTCACTTAAAATGGAGCTCTATACAACAAGATATGTTAATATTACTAAACACTACATAGTTTCACAACGAGTTTTGATTACTTACCGCCTAAGGAGGGATTCTCTTGAGTTCTAGCTGAAATAAGAAGTTTTTCTAGTTGCTTATATGGAGGAATATGATGAAGGAGGAGTTTTTAGCTTTCTTAGACTTGAGATAAATGAAATTATGAGAGGAGGTGTAATATTTTGGCACAAAAATTGATATATATCCCTTGATAAATAGATTTTATAAAAAAAAAGGCTGCCAAAAAATGAAAATATCTCCTCTTTTTTGTTTGTTTTTTTGTACCACCAAATTAAAGATAATATTTAGATATAATTTACATAAATACCCTGAGACAATTCCTTAAAATACGCTCACAATTTAAAGTAAGCAAATTTCAACATCGCAAAAATCAAGTTAAGGAATTGTTAAGTAGAAGTTGTTCTTTCTATCAAGGAGTGGTATATTGGAGTGTAAATATTAGTTAAAAATATATAGGGGCGTTACATCTACCAGCTTCAGCGTTGAGTTACTTGACTCACCAACCTCCTGTCGGGACATCACAACCTGCTCCTGATCAGTTTTCTTTTCTCTGGGGATCACATCACCCAGCTCTTTACCATTGTGCAAAGAGATTGCACTCACATTTTCCTTGGGCTTCTTCTCGGTGTTACTTGGATGTGCCCCTTGTGGTATATTCCTCTACTACAGGGCCAATTGCCCCATTTTTGTTTCAAGCTCAAGGATGGACTTTTGCATCTCATTCACCACCTGGGTTTGTTGCAACCATCCACTGCTTCATTGTTTCTTCAACTGATCTGCCAGGTAAGCGCACGTAGTCGTCAAGTAATATAGGACTAGAAGTCTCGATTATTGATCCTTCAAAGACTTGTCATATCTATCATTATAAGTTATTACTTTAATTTTCTATTTTAACAAAATAGATAAAATGGAGAATGGTTTGAAGAATTAAACTACTAAAACTTGAAATATAAAATTAATTAACACTAAGATTGTTGCAGACTTGTTTGTACTTCAAATGATGATGAAAATCTAGGAAATTGGTACTTTCATTTCAAGTTGAGTTCTCGAGACGTTTGGTAGTTGCAAGTTACTATCCCGGTTCTTACCACTCTCCCAAGCATCCAAGAACTATCTCATGAACCTGATATGTTGTGAGTTTACAACACTTTCAATGCTTAGAACTAGGAATTTAGCATGGATATAGGTGTGTTTATATGGATAGGAGGTTCTTTTACTTTGTTTTTAGAGAAAATAGGTATTGGAGCTAAATTGTGCAAAAGATGGAGAAAATACAGAAAAGAGGCTCAGTACGAGCTTTTACCATCCTAGTACGAGCTTTATTGAGAATCATGGAAAGGTTCAGGAGCTAATTGTGGAGAAACGTCAAGTTACGGCTCATGATACTAGTCATATAATCCTGGTACGAGACGTACCATGGCAGTCGTGAAAAGTTCCAAAAGAAATTACACAGGCCAAGTATCCGGGTATGGGGGCACTCACGAGTCATGGAACCTACATAAGATCCATACCAAATAACCATGGAAAAGACCAGAAAAATAGATGACTAGCAGAACTCAAGGTACAAGGACTTCTGAATCGTGGAATCAAGGTACGAGCCGTACCATGCCATCCGTGAAAGTTAACAGAAGATGCCAGAAATTGCAAGATCAATCCATGGGAAGATTGTATTACTCTTAGGTACTTGGTACAAGTCATACCATATCTCAACAATTAGCCAGATTTAGTAGAAGCCAACCAACATACAAGTCAGGGTATGACCCGTACAATGCTATTAAGGGTCGTAGGTGAAAGCGGGGTCAGTTTTGGTAGTTTTCCCTGTTTTCTTAGGAGAAGTTTTCAATTATTTGTATAAATACTTTTTAGGTTATTTTGAGTAGGAGGAATGATAGAAACGCAAAGAAGTAAGTACATGCAATTAGGGACAAGTTGTTGTGAATTTTAATTCAAGTATTGGAGATTTCATTCTTGAATTTCTTCTTTGTTCTTGGATTATTCAACATCAATTCTTGCAATACTCAAAGCTGTTTTTCTTTTAATCATCATTGTAAGTATTCAATTATGTGTTTGCTTATGAATACTAATAATAATCTTATAATCATGAGAGGCTAAAACCTCCATAACTAGGGTTATGAGAACCATGGTTGGTTAACAAACTAGGGTTACACAAAGTGATTCAAAACCAATACTAAACACTTGTATTGTATTCTATTCATCTTTAATGATTCTTAATGAAGCGCAACATTATGACTTTCCTGAATTCTTTACTTGCTTGAACCTAGAGAAGTAGAGATTAGGAAAAGAGAATTACAATAAAGTCTTGATATTTATGGGTCATTGTATAACTTGAGTTGTGATTGCAGGATAGTTAATTTGGAACAAATTGATAACGGTTAAATTGAAATCGCTCATGAGACCTAACCCGGTGATTGAGTATAGTTATCCAATAGGGACAGACCAGTCATTTGGATGAACCCTTGTTATTAGTTCTACAAGTAAGCATTGGGATAGATCACGAGTTTAAACCCAAAGTAGTTATGAATCCATGGGGAACACTTACCCTAGTTAATTGCAAATCTTAATAAACAACAACTGATTTTCAATCTTATTTTACTACTCTTTTCAATTAACTCCCCTTTTTGGAGATAACAGACTTAAAAGCTTAAATACCTGCATTAGTTTAATTCTTACCATATTCCCTGTGGGTTCGATCATAAACTTTGTTGGGTTCTTTATTGACAACGTCCGCTTCATACTTTGTTAGGAGTGTGAGTTTGAGCGTCATCAAAAAGTGGCGTCATTGCCGGGGAATACAACTTAAGAATAGATTAATTGCTTGTAATTAACTTTTAGTTGTTATTTCCCAATTTACATTTTCGTTTTCTTCTGTGATTAATTAAGGTTACAGCAAGGAAGCTTCACCTCAAGAACCACCTCTGTGAGCACTCAAATGGAAGAAGAGGCTGCTAGTTTCCATAGGAGAGATGATAAATATTTATACACTAGCAGTCGTCTTGATGAATTATGAGGGAGATGGAGTACTGGGGTATACGAAGTTGGTAAATGCTCTAGAAGGAATGGGGTCGTATAACTTCAGACCAAATAAGTTAGACCTTGACTTAAAGAACCATGTAACTCCTCCAGCAAAACCATCCGTGGAGATATGACACCCCAGCAGAGGAAAAAGTTCTTATATGATGTGCGGAGATACTATTGGGATGAACCATACTTATTCCCCATTTGTGCAGATGGGTTGATTCAAAGGTGTGCGCCAGATGTAGAGATGTTGAGCATTCTAGAGGCTTGCCACTCATCCCAAGCTTTATCATATTAGTATCCGAACTGCGAACAAAATTTTGTAGTGCGGGTACTAGTGGCCCTCTATCCACCAAGATGCTTATGATTATGCCAAGTCATGTGATCAGTTCCAATGACAAGGTGGCATTACTCATAAGCATGAGCTACCATTGACCCCTATCTTGGAAGTAGAGTTATTTGATGTATGGGGTATTGACTTCATGGGCCCATTCATTAGCTCATACGGAATGAAATACATCTTTGTGGCTATGGACTGTGTCTCCAAATGGGTGGATGCTATTGCACTTCCTAACATAAAGGAAAAAGTGTCACAACATTTCTGCAGAAGCATATATTCGATAGGTTTGATATTCCCAAAGCAATCATCAATGGTGGATCACACTTTTGTAACTACCTCTTTAGAACTCTGCTGGAAAAATAAGGTTTGAAGCATAAGGTGTAAACAGCTTACCATCCTCAATCAAGTGGGTATGTAGAGGTATCTAACAGGAAGATAAAAACTATTTTGGCCAAAACAGTAAATACCAACCGAACAGATTGGTCTAGAAACTCAATGATGCACTATGGGCATATCGAACAGCTTATAAGACCCCCGTCATCTAGTCTATGGGAAGTCATGTCATCTACTAGTAGAGTTAGAGCATAAGGCATTATGGGCTCTGAAAAAGCTGAACTTAGATTGGATGAAGCAGCCAAGTTGAGAATAGACGAACTCAATGAGTTAGATGAGTTCTGGGTTTAAGCTTATGAGAGTGCAGCCATTTATAAAGAAAGAATAAAGATCTATCATGATAGGAAGAATGAAAAGAATGATTTCAATACTGGTGATTTGGTCTTACTGTTTAATTCAAGGCTCCGTCTGCATCTCGAAAAATTGAAATCTAGGTGGATGGGACCGCATAGAGTTGTGGGACATAGTAGATCTTGAAAATAAAGATGGTAAGAGGTTCAAAGTGAATGGGCAAAAGATAAATTTGTATCTGGGAGACATGAGGAGATAAGAGGAATTGAGATGGTGTACCTTGATAACACCTGATTGATCATGAAAGTTACATCGTGTCGCGATATTACATCAGGCGCTGCATAGGAGGTAACCAATGGAAGGTAAAGTCTGAGTAGCCACAGGTATGTCCTTTTCCTTGTGCTTATATATTCTGTGCTTCGGGGACGAAGCATGTTTTTCAAAAAAAAAGGGGGTGTACTTGTATTTTTTGAAATTTTTTATTCGTTCGAGGGTTTTTCTTATCGTGTTTCTTTCCCCTCTGGCATGCTATCTAGTAGAAATGGCATGTTTAGGATGTTTTTTGTTTAATTAGAAGTGGCTTAGAATTACTTTGCAGCCAATAAATGTACTAGTTTGATGTTTTTGAAAAAAATTGACCCTGTTGAAAATTTTTATTACTAGTTGTATAGTTTAATTACAATTGTATGGCTTTTGTGGATCTTTATATTGCATTTAAATTATGGGCATGAGTAGTCGTAGTTTAGGTATGCATGAACTGGAAAGGTAGATTCAACGCAAATCGATACCATGAGTGAGTGAGGTTGAATACCTAGTTTAATACTACATTTAGGATCTAGAACTTGCCCGGTTGGTCTTTATTTAGGCTTTAGGATAGTTGGTTAGGAGATGATCATAGGCTTTTATTGATTGATTAGTCACTTTAGACTAAAAGACCCTACCAAATGATAATGTATCCTTTGATCCCGATTTTGAGCCATAAATTAATCATTTTTCTTTGATTAACCGATTAACTTTACCCTTTTTTTATAATGAACCTGTTTTAATGCTGGTCCCTCCTTGGACATTGTGAACTTAACCCAGGCAAAATGCCTAAGATGAAGGTGGCTATAGTAGGGGTGCATAGATCATGGGGAGGTGAAAAAGAAAAATAAAGGAAAAGGGTTTAAAATGAGGTGTGTGACAAGAAAAGAAAAAAAGAGTTGAAAAAGAAAAATTGAAAAGAAAATACAAAAGAAAAAAGGAATGAAAAAGTTTAAAACACACCACACCCGTATATTACATAAAAATAGAGAAAAGGGAGGAAAAAGTTGAAAAAGTGAAAAATAGGGTAAAAAGGTGTAAAGTGGAGCCACGAGTATGTAGTGTAAAGGAGGGCTTAGTGTTATACCCGGGGAACCCAAGGATCAGACCCGGGAGTCAAATGGAAAAACAAATCTGGAAAATGTTGCAGCAGTGCAAGACGAGTCATTGGACGACTCATCAAGGAGTCCCACGAGTCGTTAAATGACTCGTGGGAAGGCCTGTGTTGGTGAAGGGACTCGAGGTCCCCCCGGGTGATATAACGACTCGTGGTCAACCACCACGAGTCTTCATGTCAATTGTGAGGAGGTCCTAGAGAAGAATTTTGAGGGTGATCCAGTGTACCTAACGAGAGTTGGTAACGAGTCGTCTCACCGGGGGACGAGTCGTCATGTCCTCCATTAAGAGCCAAGGGAAATTTTCTAGTGGACTTGATGAAATGACCCAACGACTCATTTCTCTTGGAAACAAGTCGTCAGGTCCCCCGTTAAGGTCACCTGACATTGATTTCCTGCGAATTAGTAAGGGCCTTCTCATAATTTTCTACACTCCTAGGACCTAAACTACGTTGTTTTGACGTTGGGACAGGGGCTTTTAAAGGGAAATCAGCCATGATAAACCTTATTTGATACTAGTAAGTGTAG
The DNA here is from genome assembly GCA_035772735.1 of Datura wrightii. NCBI lineage: Eukaryota > Viridiplantae > Streptophyta > Magnoliopsida > Solanales > Solanaceae > Datura > Datura wrightii. Next base: position 14,292,370 of record JASDFA010000002.1, read on the forward strand.
AAGGGAAGGAGGAAAGGGAATTCAACTGCTCACCTTTAAGTTTTTCAAGATTCTACCTAGGGTTTTCAAGGGAGTTAGGGGTCTCGAAATTTCCATGTATGTGGGGTTTGAATGGGTAGTTTAGTACCTACCCATGCCCATTTCTTCCTATTTCCTATGTTTAATTTGCTGAATTCTTATGGGTCTTAACCTCGTTTGCATGATTCCTCAAAAGTTTACATGAGCTTATGGTATTATGTTTCAATTGCGGGTTTTGAAGTGTTTGGGATGATTTTACTTGTATATATTTTATATTTCATGATTTAAGACTCTAAAAGTATGGATGTCCAATTATGAAGGATTTTTAGTAAAATTTATGTTCATGATGATTCCGCAAGCATGATATGAATTTTTGAATTTAAAGCATGTCTTCGAGTTTTCTATTTCTCATGTTACCATGATCATGTTTCCTATAAATTTAAGCATTTCAAGCATGATTAACATTACAGGAAAAAGCCCACATGTTTCTTAAGTCATATGAACTATGACTTTGGCCGACTCGGGGGCCTAATTCCATGGCTAGGTCTATAAATTTTCATGCATGTATGATTGTTACGATTCAACAAGCCACGCATGTCATGTATGAATTACTATGAGCACATTGCATATTTTGGGAGTAGTACTTAACACCGAGTAGGTTCGGAGCCCAGGTTACGCCCCGAATCTCAGAACTATGTGCCACCGTAGGTTATGTTGGGACCTCCTCAGTGACTGTCTTCTATGCCCTACGGGACCTTCATGAGTGATATCATGCCTTTCATGGTTCATATCCTTGGCAAGATATGGACAACCTCCCGACTAGGTTTACAGGTCGGGCTCCATGTGTGCTTATGTGGAGTATGTTGGTTATAGAAATCTTTCATTGTTCCTCATGGTTTGATGCATGCATGATTTTGTTCTTTTGGATCAAGTTATGTTTTATGAACTATTTTCCCTCGTGTTATGGCTATGAAAGGTTTATGAATGTACTTGGAAAATCTTGAGCCTTACGATATAATTTGATATTTATGATCATGATGTCCCCACTCCTATAAACTTTTATGTTTTAAAGCATTGTTTTGCATACCTTACATACTCAGTACCTTCCAAGTACTGACCCACATATTTCCAGGATTCGGTTCGCAGGTTCAGCATCATCCCTAGCTTGCGCTCGGTTTCGTTTAGTCTTCAGTGGTGAGTCCTCATGATTCCAGGGCTTCATGTTCAGACTTGTTTACCCATCTTATATTTTCAGAATGTTTGGGTTAGTTGGGGTCTTGTCCCTTCAACCCGTCTTTTATGATTAGAGGCTTTCGGACTTCTGTGTAGTATTCTGTCATTTTATGAATGTATTTCGGTTTATCGTCCCTTGCATTTCATGTTACGGTTTTCAGTTAGTTCATGCTTGATAAATTATGTTTTACTCCTTAGATGAATGAATTAGTATTGTGCTCACTCTATGGGTTGACTCAGGGTCTCTCGGGGCTCCTTGTCCCGTGTCTACGATCTGGGTGTACTCTCAAGTCGTGAAAAACTTGGTATCAGAGCAATAGGTTCAGATGCGTCCTAGGTAGTCTGAAAGCCGCGTTAGGTAAAGTCTTTTTCATGGGTGTAAAGTGCACCACACTTATGACGAAGAGGCTACTAAACGTTGTAGTAAATATCCCCTTCTTTCATGATCTATGTCGTGTGGTGAAAACTTCTCCGTCCTTATAATTCATGTGTTTCACGATTGTAGAAAATTATGGCTCCCCAGAGGATGATCGGAAGGGGGAACAAAAATGATGAAGGCCAAGAGGGTGGCCATGATAATGGGCGTCAGCAAGCCCCACCAGTTCATGAGCCCAGGAACCAGAGCCAGCCGCCCATGTCGAGTTCCGGGCGGTGATTCAAGTTTTGGCGTAGGCCTTGACCCCTCAGGTCAACCAGCAGGCTATTGCGCTTATTCCATAGAATGACAATGCAGCGACGGCCTGAATTAGAGACTTTTTGAGGATGAACCCTCCCGAGTTCACAGGGGCAAAGGTGGACGAGGATCCACACGAGTTCATCGAAGGGATTTTGAAGGTCACTCAGGTCATCGGAGCAACAAGTGAGGAATGTGTTGATTTGTCCTATTATCAGCTGAAGGAGGTCGCGTATAATTGGTTCAAGCAATGGAGGGACAGTAGTGCAGTGAGAGCAGGCCCTATCAGTTGTGATAAATTCCACATGGCCTTTCTCGACAGGTTCTTCCCTCGGGAGATGAGTGAATTGAAAGCAACCGAGTTATTAACCTCTAGCAAAGGAATATGATGGTGCTAGAATATTCACTTGAGTTCACTCGCCTGTAAAAGTATGCTCTGGAGTTAGTGATGGACCAGAGGGTGCGGGTGAGCAGATTCGTGCAACGAGTAGCTTAGTATCTGGATAAGGAAAATAGCCATGCTTCACCAGGATATGGAATACCCACGGATAGTCCTCTATGGCCAACAGATGGAAGTAGCTCATATGAGGTAGAGAGAGGCCAAGAGGGCTAGAACTGATAGCCACAGGTTCTCCCAGCCGAGGCCAGGGTGTGGGCCTCACCAACAATCCCAGCACAGGTCTATTACACCATCGCCATCTTTAGCCAGTACCCCATCCAGGCCACAAGACAATCAGAGGAGCAGGGCCTCAGGTTCGAGGAGTCAAAATAGCATACGCACAGAGCGCACGCTCCCATCTTGTGCTAATTGTGGCAAGAATCACCCAGGAAAGTGTTTGGTTGGCTAAGACGCTTATTTCGGGAGTGGCAAACTCGGACAAAAACTCAAGGATTGCCCTGCAACTAGGTCAGGGGGTAGTGGAGCCCATACTTCAGCAGCTAGTTTAGCAGTTCTAGTGGCACGTCAGACTCAGCAGGGTTCTTCGACTGGTTCAGTTGGCGGCCAGCGCCAGAACTGGTTTTGTGCACTTAGCTCTCAACAGGAGCAGGAGGCTTCTCTCGATGTGGTTACGAGTATGTTATGAGTCTTTCATATTGATGCTTATGCTTTGTTAGATTCGGGAGCTACACTGTCTTTTTTGACACCTTACATTGCTAGTCACTTTGGAATCAATCCCGAAATCTTGTCCGAACCATTCTTTGTATCTACTCCAGTTGGTGATTCAGTCGTAGCGAGGCGGATATATAGAGGTTTCCCTATTACCGTATTGCATAAGGTTACATCCACAAACTTAGTAGAATTGTTTATGACCAATTTTGACATTATTTTGGGTATAGACTGGTTGTTTGCATGTTATGCTTCTGTTAACTATAGGACTAGAGTGGTGAAGTTTCAATTTCCAGATGAACCAGTGTTGGAATGGAGGAGTGGTTCAACGGCACCTGTAGGTTATCTCCTATATCAAGGCCCGGAGAATGATTGCTAAGGCTTGTATTTACCATTTGGTTAGGGTTAAGGATACCAAGTCCGAGACCCCGACCATTTGTCAGTCCCCGTGGTATGTGAGTATCCCGAGGTATTTCCAGACCTGGATGTGTATTGACTATAGACAGTTGAACAAGGTCACCATCAAGAATAGATACCCTTTACCCAGGATTGATGACCTATTCGATCAACTTCATGGTGCCAAATATTTCTCCAAGATAGATCTCAGGTCCGGGTATCACCATCTTAGGGTTCGGGAGAACGACATCCCAAAGACTGCCTTCAGGACACGGTATGGCCATTTTGAATTTGTTGTTATGTATTTTGGACTAACCAATGCCCCTACAACTTTTATGGACATGATGAATAGGGTATTCAAGGCATATTTGGATATGTTCGTGATCGTGTTCATCGACGACATATTAATATACTCCTAGAGCGAGGAGGAACATGTCGCATACCTGAGGGTAGCACTCCAGACCCTCAAGGACAACCAGTTATCCGACAAGTTCAGCAAATGTGAACTCTAGCTGAAATTAGTTGCATTCCTGGGACATGTAGTGTCAACCGAAGGTATAAGGGTGAACTCCCAGAAAATAGAGGCAGTAGAGAACTGGCCCAAATCGGTAAACCCTTCGGAGATCAGAAGCTTTTTGGGCTTAGCAGGTTACTATCAGAGGTTTGTGGAACGTTTCTCATCCATTGCAGCCTCACTGACTAGATTGACTCAGAAAAAGGTGAAGTTCCAATGGTCGGAGACTTGTGAGAGGAGCTTCCAGGAATTGAAGGCCAGGCTCACTTCAGCACCGGTGTTAACTTTAACGGAGGGCACCGATGGCTTCTGTATATTGTGATGCTTCGAGGGTCAGACTGGGATATGTATTGATGCAGCATCTGAAAGTCATAGCATATGCTTCCAGACAATTAAAAACTCACAAAAAGAATTAACCCGACCCACGATCTTGAGTTGGCTGTAGTAGATTTGCTTTGAAAATTTGGCGACACTACTTGTATGGGGTTCATGTAGATGTTTTCATGGATCACAAGAGCTTACAATATGTGTTCACACAGAAGGAACTAAATCTTCGGCAACAGAGGTGGTTGGAGATACTTAAGAACTATGATATGAGTGTCCTTTATCACCCAGGAAAGGCCAACATGGTAGCAGATGCTCTTAGTAGACTTTATTGGAAAGTGTGTCGCATGTGAGTGCAGACAAGAAGGAGCTGGTAAAGGAGGTACATCGACTTGCACGGTTGGGAGTTAGTTAGTTGGTTCGACCAATGGTGGGGTGGTAGTTCAGAATAGGGAAGAGTCATCCTTGGTAGCGAAGGTGAAGGCTAAACAAGATGAAGATCCAATATTGGTAAAGTTGAAAGAAGTTGTTCAAAGTCAAAAAGTATAAGTCTTCTCCAAAGAGGGAGATGGTGTGTTTCGGTACCAGGGTCACTTATGTGTTCCGAACGTGGGGGATTTGAGGAGTCGGATGTTGATGAGGCTCACAGATCCAGATATTTTATCCATCCAGGTGCCACCAAAATGTATCATACCTTGCGGGAAATCTACTAGTGGAATGGCATGAAGAGGGATATTGCGGAATTTGTAGCCAAGTTCCCGAATTGCCAACAAGTGAAAGTCGAGCACCAGAGACCGGGGGGTATACTTCAAGATATCAGCATTCCTACTTGGAAGTGGAAAGAGATAAACATGGACTTTGTAACAGGTTTGCCCTACACACGTAGACAGTATTACTCCATTTGGGTTGTGGTTGACAGGTTGACCAAGGCTGCTTATTTCCTACCTGTCAAAACCATCGATTCAGCAGAAGATTATGCAAAGTTGTACATACAAGAGTTGGTTAGGTTGCATTGAGTGCCCTTGTCCATTATATCAGATATAGGTACTCAGTTCACCTCTCAGTTCTGGAGGTCTTTTCAAAAAGGGACTTGGCACCCAGGTCAAGCTTAGCATGGCATTTCTTCCGCAAACCGATGGTCAGGCGGAGTGGACTATCCAGACTCTTGAGGACATGTTAAGAGCTTGTACTATTTACTTCAAAGGTAGTTGGGACGAGCATTTGCATATTGTTGAGTTTGCCTACAACAACAGTTATCATTCCAGCATACAAATGGCACCGTTCGAGGCTCTTTACGGGAGACAATGTAGATCGCCCATTAGGTGGTTTGAATTCAGTGAGGCTTCGTTAGTGGGTCCAGATTCAGTCTATGAGGCCATGGAGAAAGTTCAGTTGATAAGGGAAGGGCTAAAAACTACTCAAAGTCACCAAAAGTCTTATGCGGATATAAGGAGGAGAGAGCTTGAATTTGAGATCGATGATTGGGTGTTTCTGAAGGTATCACCCATGAAAGGAGTAATGAGATTCAGAAAGAAAGGGAAACTTAGCCCCTGCTATATTGGCCCATATCGAATTGTGAGACGAGTGGGTAAAGTAGCCTATGAATTACAGCTACCTTCAGAGTTGACTTCATTTCATCCCGTATTTCACGTATCGCTCTTGAAAAAGTGCTTGGGAGACCCAGCCTTAGTGGTCCCGGTGGAAAGTGTTGGTGTGAATGATAGTCTCAGTTATGAGGAAATTATTGTTAAAATCTTGGATCTTCATGTTCAGAGACTGAGGAACAAGGAAGTAGCCTCAGTAAAGGTGTTATGGAGAAATCAGTAGGTCGAGGGGGCCACGTGGGAGGTTGAAGCGGATATGATGGCTAAATACCCCCATTTGTTCCCACCGGCTCAGCTTCAGTTTGAGGTATCAATTTTTGCCCTAAACCTCTATTCAGTTTTTCATTTGTTCATGCATGCAAGTTTGTTTTATGATATGATATATATGCGTGATGTCTAAATTCAGTACAGCTATGTAATTCCTTTCAAGGGTAGTCATCCCTCTAGTTTCAGCATAAATTATCAGTATTTGCATATGGTGATTGTTTGATTCTAAGCTTTCTACATGATTCCAACATTCGAGGAAGAATTTTCCCAAGGGGGAGATGTTGTTATACCCCAGGAACCCAAGGATCAGACCCGGGAGTCAAACAGGAAAAAAATCTGGAAAATGTTACAGCAATGCAGGATGAGTCGTTGGACGACTCGTCAGGGAGTCCCACGAGTCGTTAAGTGACTCGTGGGAAGGCTTGTGTTGGTAAAGGGACTCAAGGCCCCTACGGGTGATATAACGACTCGTGGTCATCCACCACGAGTCATCATGTCAGTCATGGAGAGGTCCTAGAGAAGATTTTTTAGGGTGATTCAGTGTACCGAACGAAAGTTGGTGATGATTCGTGTCACTGGGGGATGAGTCTTCATGTCCTCTATTAAGAGCCAAGGGAACTTTTCCGATGGACTTGACGAAAGGACCTAACAACTCATTTCTCCTGGCAACAAGTCGTCAGGTCGCCCATTAGGGTCACCTGACAGTGATTTCCTGCGAATTAGTAAGGGCCTTCTCGTAATTTCCTACACTCCTAGGATCTAAACTATGTTGTTTTGAGGTCGGGACAGGATCTTTTAAAGGGAAGTCAGCCATGGTAGACCTCATTTGATACTAGTAAGTGTATAAGGGGAGGAGGAAAGGGAATTCAAGTGCTCACCTTCAAGTTCTTCAAGATTATACCTAGGGTTTTCAAAGGAGTTAGGGGTCTCAAAATTTCCAGGTATGTGGGATTTGAATGGGTAGTTTAGTCCCTACCCATGCCCATTTCTTCCCATTTCCTATGTTTAATTTGCTGAATTCTTATGGGTCTTAACCCCGTTTACATGATTCCTCAAAAGTTTATATGAGCTTGCGGTATTATGTTTCAATTGCGGGTTTTTGGGCTGATTTTACTTGTATATATTTTATATTTCATGATTTAAGACTCTAAAAGTATGGATGTCCAATTATGAAGGATTTCTAGTAAAATTTACGTTCATGATGATTCCGAAAGCATGATATGAATTTTTGAAGCATGTCTTTGAGTTTTCTATTTCTCATGTTACCATGATCATGTTTCCTATAAATTTAAGCATTTCAAGCATGATTAACATTATGGGAAAAAGCCCACATGTTTCTTAAGTCTTATGAACTATGACTTTGGCCGACTCACAGGCCCAATTCCATGGCTGGGTCTATAAATTTTCAGGTATGTATGATCGTTACGATTCGACTATCCATGCATGTCATGTATGAATTTCTATGATCATGTTGCAAGTTTTGGGATTAGTACTTAACACCGAGTAGGTTCGGGTCCCAGGTTATGCCCCGAATCTCAAAACTACGTGCCACCATAGGTTATGTTGGGACCTCCTTAGTGACAGTCCCCTATGCCCTACGGGGTCTTCATGAGTGATATCACGCCTTTCATGGTTCATATACTTGGCAAGATATGGACGACCTCCCGACTAGGTTTACAGGTCGGGCTCCATGTGCTCAAGTGGAGTATGTCGATTACAGAAATCTCCCACTGTTCCTCATGGTTTGATGCATGCATGATTTTGTTCTTTTGGCTCAAGTTATGTTTTATGAACTATTTTCCCTCATGTTATGATTATGATAGGTTTACGAATGTACTTGGAAAATCTTGAGCCTTATGATATAATTCTGATTTTGGTTTTTATGATAATAATGTCCCCACTCCTATAAGTTTTTATGTTATAAAGCAATGTTTTGCATACCTTACATACTCAGTACCTTCCAAGTACTGACCCACATATTTTTTGGATCCAGTTCACAGGTTCAGCATCGTCCCTAGCTTGCGCTCAGTTTCATTCAGTCTTCAGTGGTGACTCCTCATGATTCGAGGGCTTCATGTTCAAACTTGTTTACCTTTCTTATGTTTTCAGAATGTTTGGGTTAGTTGGGGTCTTATCCCTTCAACCCTTCTTTTATGATTAGAAGCTTTCATACTTATGCGTAGTATTCTGTCATTTATGAATGTATTTTGGTTTGTCGTACCTTACATTTCATGTTACGATTTTCAGTTAGTTCATGCTTGATATATTAAGTTTTATGCCTTATATGAATGAATTAGTACTGTGCTCACGCCATGGGTTGACTCGAGGTCTCTCGGGTCTCCTTGTCCCATGTCTACGATCCGGGTGTACTCTTGGGTCGTGACATTCAGTCACTAAAATCCCATATTTACCATACCGATCCTGAAGCCTACATTACAAGCGGAACAAAGTCTTATAGTGATCTTATTCTAGCTGTTTGAAGAGTCGAAGTAGTGAAAATATGGGAAAGCCTATGGTATCTAATGTGCAGTATTTGAAACTTCTTTAAGAGAGTGAGAGTCCCATTTGTTTAGCCCCAAGTTCGTCATATCATATTTCTGTGAGTGTTGGGGACTTTTTTTGCTGTGAGGGTATCTGGTTTGTGTTGCATTTTTCCAATTATCTGTGTGAAAAGCATTAGTGACATCTCAATTCACTGCTAATAGTTTGATGCCATATCTTGATCCTTGTATGTCATTAATTGTGGTTACATGTATGCATATCTGACTTAGTTTGAATAGAAAAAAGGTCAAAAGCTGATTATGGTCCATAGTGAAAATTTTGTTGTATTGGTTGTAGGTATTCTAGGTTTACTTTCTAGATAAGCGTCATTTTTAGTTTTTGTTTGCTTTGCCTGAGGACGTGCAAAAGTCTTGAGTTGAGGTTGTTGTTGTGCTGTGAGTTTACAGGACTTTCAACGCTTAAAACTGGTAAAATAGCATGGACTTATATGTGTTTATATGGATATGAGTTGTGTTTACTTTGTTTTCAGGGAAAATAGGTATTTGAGCTGAATTATGCAAAATATGGAGAAAAATGCATAAAAAAGGCTCAGTACGGATCTCAATACGAGCCGTAATGAGAATCGTGGAAATGTACAGGAGCTAATTGTGAAGAAAAGTCATGAGTCGTACCATGTCGTGAAAAGATTCTGAAGAAATTGCACAGGCCAAGTATCCTGGTACAAGTGGCACTCACGAGTCATGGAACCTACATAGGACCCATACCAAGGAACCATGGAAATGACCAGAAGAATAGCTGACTGGAAGAATTCAAGGTACAAAAAGGACTTACAGATCATGGAATCAAGGTACGAGTCGTACCATGCCATCCGTGAAAGTTAATAGAAGATGCTAGCAATTGCAAGCTCAATACATGAGAAGATTGTACGAATCATAGGTACTTTGTACAAGTCATACCATATCTCAACACTTATCCAGATTCAGCAGAAGCCAGCAAACGTACGAGTCAAGGTACGACCCGTACAATGCTGTTACGGGTCGTAGATGAAGGCGGTGTCAGTTTTGGTAGATTTCCCTATTTTCTTAGGAGAAGTTTCTAATTATTCGTATAAATACTTTTTAGGTTATTTTGAGTAGGAGGAGATGATAGAAATGCAGAGAAGTAAGTAGATGCAATTAGGGACAAGTTGTTGTGAATTTTAACTCAAGTCATGGAGATTTCTTTCTTGTATTTCTTCTTTGTTCTTGGATTATACAACATCAATTCTTTCAATATTCGAAGTAGATTTTTTTTAATCATCATTGTAAGTATTCAATTATGTGTTTTTTTATGAATTCTAATAATAATCTTACAATCATGAGAGGCTAAAACCTCCACAACTAGGATTGTGGGAACCATGGTTGATTAACGAACTAGGGTTACCCAAAGTGATTCTAAACCAATAATACATTGTATTGTATTATCTTCTTCACAATTATTCTTAACGAAGCGCAACGTTAGGATTTGCCTGAATTCTTTACTTTCTTGAACCTAGAGAAATAGAGATCAGGAAAAGAGAATTACAACAAAGCCTTGATCTTTATAGTATTATATAACTTGAGCTGCGATTGCAGGATAGTTAATTTGGAACAAATTGATAATGGTTAAATTGAAATCTCTCATGAGATCTAACCCGGTGATTGAGTATAGGGACGAACCAGTCGTTTGGATGAACCCTTGTTATCACTTCTACAAGTAAGCATTGGGATAGATCACGAGTGTAAACCCGAAGTAGTTATGAACTTATGGGGAACACTTACCCTAGTTAATTGCAAATCTTGATAAACAACAACTGATTTTCAATCTTGTTTTACTACTGTTTTCAATAAACCCCCCTTTTTGGAGATAATAGACTTAAAAGTTTAAATACCTGCATTAGTCTAATTCTTACCATATTCTCTATGGGTTCGATTCCAACCTTTGTTGGGATCTTTATTCACAACGTCCACTTCATACTTTGTCAATAGCGTGAGTTTGAGAATTATCAATAAGTGGTATCGTTGCTGGGGAATACAGCTTAAGAATAGATTAATTTCTTATGTTTAGTTGTTATTTCCCCGTTTACATTTTCATTTTCTTCTATAATTCATTCAGGTTATAGCAAGGAAGCTTCACTTCATGAACCACCTCTGCGAGCACTCAAATGGAAGAAGAGGCTGCTAGTTTCCATGGGAGAGATGATGAATATTGATACACTAGCAGTCATCCTGGTGAATTATGAGGGAGATGGAGTACTGGGGTACACGGAGTTGGTAAATACTCTAGAAGGAATGGGGTCGTATAACTTCAGACCAAATAAGTTAGACCTTGACTTAAGGAACCATGTAACTCCTCCGGCAAAACCATCTGTGGAGGTACCACCAGTTTTGGAACTTAAGGCATTAACCCCCCCCCCCAACACATACACACACACACTTAAAATATGCATTCTTGGGAGAAAACAATTCTTTGCCAGTAATTATTGCAGCCGACTTGACAGGCTAGAAAGTAGAAGCTTTGGTCATACTATTGAAAAAGCACAAAAAGGCTATTGGATGGACCGTAGCTGACATCATCGGGATCCCTCCAGGCATATGCACCCACAAGATCCAGCTCGATCCGAATTGTGTACCAAGTATAGAGCACCAGTGACAACTAAACCCACTTATGCAAGAAGTAATGAAGGAGATTATCAAGTGGTTAGACAGTGGTGTAGTATACCCCATTACGGATAGCAAGTGGGTAAGTTCGGTACAATGTGTGCCAAAGAAAGGTGGGATAACAATGGTACCCAATGAGAAAAATGAGCTAATACTAAAAAGACCAGTCACTGATTGGCGTGTATGTATGGATTACCGAAAGCTCAACCACTGGACCCAAAAGGACCATTTTCCAATGCGATTCATGGATCAGATGCTTGATTGGTTGGCAGGTAGAGGCTGGTACTATTTTCTTGATGGTTATTAAGGGTACAATTAGATCTCTATAGCCCTGGAGGACCAAGAGAAGACCACCTTCACTTGCCCATATGGAGAATTTACTTTTAGGAGAATGCCCTTTGGGTTGTGCAATGCACCATCCATATTCCAGCGCTGTATGATGTCGATATTCTCAAATATGGTAGAGGATACCGTCAATGTATTTAAGGATGACTTCTCAGTTTTGAGCGAGTCATTTAAATCCTACCTCAAGCATTTGGGAAAAGTATTGAACACATGCGAAGAAACTAATCTGGTCTTAAATTGGGAGAAATGCCACTTCATGGTCAAAGAAGGGATAGTGGTGGGTAACAAAATCTATGGATAAAGGATAGAGATGGACAAGGAAAAAATTGAAGGAATAGCTAGGTTGCCACCACCTATTTTTGTAAAAAGGGTCAGAAGCTTTTTAGGGCATGCAAAATTCTATAGGAGGTTCATCAAGGACTTTTCAAAGATTGCACAACTACTGTGCAAACTGCTCGAGAAGGATGTGAAGTTTGTGTTTGATAAGGCATGTCTGAAAGCCTTTGAATGCCTGAAAGAGAAACTCACCACCACTCCTATTATTATAGCTCCAGATTCGTCTCTACCATTTCAATTAATGTGTAATTCTAGTGGGGTGGCCCTCGGTTGTGTCCTGGGCTAACGGAGAGTGAAGATTTTTCAACCAATCTATTATGCCAGTAAAACACTTAATACAACCCAAAAGAACTACATAGTCACCGAACAGGAGCTGCTAGCAGTGATCTTTGCATTTGAAAATTTTCAAGCATACTTGCTTGGAACTAAGGCAATAGTCCATACAGACCATGCTGCCTTGAGGTATCTGGTGTCTAAAAGAGATGCTAAACTAAGATTGATCAGATGGGTGTTGTTGCTCCAAGAATTTGAATTTGAGGTAAAAGACCAAAAAGGAATAGAAAATCAGGTGGCTGATCACTTGTCCAGACTAGAATCTGAAGCTAGAGCAAAGATGAGATTGATATTGATGATACTTTCTCAGATGAACAGGTATTGGCTGCATCTCAAAATTTGATTCCTTGGTTTAGTGACTATGTAAATTATTTGGTTAGCGACATGATTCCAGCAGATATGACGCCCCAGCAGAGAAAAAAGTTATTGTTTGATGTTCGGAGATACTATTTGGATGAACCATACTTATTTCGCATCTGTGCAGATGTGTTGATTTGGAGGTGTGTGCCAGAGGTAGAGATGTTGAACATTCTGGAGGCTTGCCACTCGTCCCCAACTGGCGGTTATCATAGTGGTATCTGAACTACGAACAAAATTTTAAAGTGCGAGTATTAGTGTCCCTCTATCCACCAAGATGCTAACGATTATGCCAAGTCATGTGATCAGTTCCAATGACAAGGTGGAATTACTCATAAGCATGAGCTGCCATTGACCCCTATCCTGGAAGTATATTTATTTGATATATGGGGTACTGACTTCATGGGCCCATTCATTAGCTCATATGGGATGAAATACATCTTGGTGGCTATGGACTATGTCTCAAAATGGGTGGATGTTATTGCACTTCCTAACAATGAAGGAAAAAGTATCACAACTATCTTCGGAAGCACATATTCGCTAGGTTTGGTACTCCCAATGTAATCATTAGTGATGGTGGATCACACTTTTGTAACTGCCCCTTTAGAACTCTGCTTGAAAAATATGGTGTGAAGCATAAGGTGGAAACACCTTACCATCCTCAATCAAGTGGGCAGGTAGAGGTATCTAATAGGGAGACAAAGACTATTTTTGCTAAAATGGTAAATACCTGTCACACCCCACCTTGGAGGGTATGATGGGCACCTGGTGCCTGCTAGACTCTAGATTGCTCGACGGTCCAGCCTAAGCCCGTCTGGTGCTTTTGGCTGGCCCTGACTCTATTCCAAGAAACCAACCGGCTATATAACGGCTGTAAACACAGCCTCCGGCCGACTGGCCTATAGCCACCTGTACCTGTACTATCAGCTAACCAGAACATATTCAATATAGGGGAGCCTATGCGGGCCGACAAGGCCACCATGTTGTCTAGTTATCTGTAATTCAACAATGAAGTATTGGAAAGCTACGTGACCGGCAAGGTCACCACTACTGTCAAGCTATGGCCCCACATGGCCAACATAAAAGAAATAAAAGTACTAACAGCTATACAATCGCACGGCCTCACACGACCGGCTCAACTGACCACAGGGAAATATATACAGACTGCAAGCCTCTAGGAATAACAATAGAAATGATCGGGACAGGGCCCCGACCTACCCGTACTGTACAACAAAAGAAAACGAAATACACCTCTAGAATTCAGTCTACGGATGACAGGAGCTGAGTACTCGATCGCTGACAGGAATCATGAGGGATCGCCTCCTCGTCTATAAGTACCTGCAGGCAAGTAATGCAGCGCCCCACCGGGCGTCAGTACCGCTGGTACTAAGTATGTAAAGCAATAACTGAAAGAAATATCTGAAAACAACAATGCAACTGATGAAACTGAAATAGGAAGGAATAGATTAACTGTCTGATAATGTAAATTATGCCTACTCTTAACTATACTGGAAGGAGTAGGAGTCATACCTGGAGATGTATCGTTCTACTGCCGATCTACTCATATCTAATGTAACATGGCATGGCATAACATAACATAACATAACATAGCACACACAAACCTTACCCGGCCCCTATAAGCCGGGAGGTACAACCAGCATGCAATCTATACCCCTACCCCGGTCATCTCATCTCCTATAATAACTATAAGCATCCTGTCGGTCCCCTGGGTATGCACTTGGGCTCGCTGAGGCCCTGACTATAACTGTACCTGAGTTTGGAGGACTCCTGAATCAACACCCGGGTAAGGACCGACCAAGGCACAATATGGGGAAAACTGGCATCCCATCTTCGTCCCCTGTGGGACGGCATGCCACTCCGTAGAGCGACGTATCCTCGTCCTCTAGCAGACAAGTCGATACAGCTATTAACCCTGGGGCGGTCAGGGATGCTAGGTAATCCAACCCCAAGACAATACAGTGGTCTCAACTAGTGATACTATCTGCATATCCCATATACTGAAGCTAATAGTAGTAAAGTATTTGTACATACTATATGCTGAACTAGTAATAGTAATATGTACGTACTTAATACATGCTGAGACTGATAATAGTATATATGTATAAATATAATCTTCTGCCATACTGTACTGAGTCCAATGCTGAACAAGATATAGTCTTTCTGCTGAAGACCATGTTGAATACTGAGTTTCTGTAGTAACATGATTTACTATTTCTGACATGCTTTCTAAACTTCATTTTAACCTATCATACTACTTCTGAAATGCCTTACAGATATTACATTGTTTTACTAAGTTTCAACTGAATACGATAATATCCTAACATTCTGTATTACATCACATACTGAGCATGTTGTGCAGTTCCTGACACTTGTATTAGAATCTATACCGTACTAGCAAGTTTCGCGCAAGATATAACATGGTTCTTCTAATATCGTACCAATATTCGTAATAAACATAACACCTAACTTCCGAACATTCTACTAGACTTTAAATTACTATACTATACCGAGATTACTAACTTGTCGAGGAAACTAGCTTTACATACCTTATCCTCGAACTATCCGTCTGTCGGACGAGGCTCAGCCAGTACTTCAACTATTTCTCCCAACTGCATTCATAAATATGTCAATTAATACTAAATATAGCTTTATTTTAAAGAACAACATCACTTTCGATATAATTTATAGCCTAAACTTAGGCTTATCGAAAGACGGTCGAAAACTACTATTTTTCAGAGGTCCAGAAGGAAGAAATATTCACATCACATCTAGGAACACATAGACACTAGTTTGGAGCAATTCTACTTACCTTAGCTCGGTAGCTCGACGATTCGTCGGCCATATTTTACGAAACTAAATCTGTAGGAATGCTCCCTGCTGCCTAATACCTCGGTATCTGAGGTTAATTTGGGTTTGGACTGCGTTTGGCAGCGTAATCGGACGAAAATTATATTACCCTCTTCGTTCCTTTTCTTCCTTTGATATTCCCTCTCTATTTTTGCTGGAAGTTATGAGAATAATTAACTTAAAACCGAAGTGGAGCTTTATATACTTGGGCCTGGACAAGGCCAACGTGTCACGGAGCCAAGCGGAGGCTTCACCTCCGTGACACGCTGCCATCGCGGAGGGGCTCTGCCTCGGCTCCTTCCGCGATGGTTCGACAGGTTTCTCGTCCGATCTTTTCCCGGGCCTTCCTTTAGCACGTATGGCCTTCAAATACGCTTAACCAACGTGCGAATAGGTCGTCTAGGTGCCGGAAATCCTACGGGGTATAACAATACCAATCAGGCAGATTGGTCTAGGAAGCTCGATGATGCACTATGGACGTATCAAACATCTTATAAGACCCCAATCCTCTCATATCCATATCAACTAGTCTATGGCAAGTAATGTCATCTGTCAGTAGAATTAGAGCTTAAGGCATTATGGGCTATGAAAAAGCTGAACTTAGATTGGAATGAAGCAGCCAAGTTGAGAGTAGACCAGCTCAATGAGTTAGAAGAGTTCTGGCTTTGATCTTATGAGAGTGTGGCCATTTATAAAGAAAGAATGAATATCTATCATGATAGGAAGATTGCAAAGAGGGAGTTCAACACTGGTGATTTGGTCTTACTGTTTAATTCAAGGCTCCGTCTGCATCCCGAAAAATTGTAATCTAGGTGGATGGGATCGTATAGAGTTGTGAATGTGTCCCTATATGGTGCAGTGGATCTTAAAAATAAATATGGTAAGAGGTTCAAGGTGAATGGGCAATAGATAAAGTTGTATCTGGGAGACACCATAGAGGTAAGAGGAATTGAGGAAGTGTACCTTGATGACGCCTGAATGATCATGGAAGTTACATCGTACCGCAATGTTAAATCAGGCGTTGCATAGGAGGAAACCCATGGGAGGTGAAGTATGAGTAGTCATAGGTATGTCCCTTTCCATAGTGCTTATATATTCTGTGCATCGGGGATGAAGCATATTTTTCAAAAAAATGGGGGTATACTTGTATTTTTTGGAATTTTTGATTCGTTGAGGGTTTTTCTTGGCATGTTTTTCCCTCGGACATGCTATCTAGTAGAACCAGCATATTTAGGATGTTTTTGTTTAATTAGAAGTAGCTTAAAATTACTTTGCAGCTAATAAATTCACTAGTTTGATGTTTTTGAAAAAACTTGACCCTTTTGAAATTTTTGTTGTTAGCTGTGTGGTTTCATTAAATTGTATGACTTTTGTGGATCTCTATATGGAATTTAAATTATGATCATGAGTAGTCGTAGTTTATACGTGCATGAACTGGATAGGTAGATTCAATGCAAATCGATACCATGAGTGAGTGAGGTTGAATACCTAGTTCAATACTACATTTAGGATCTAGAACTTGTCTGGTTGGTCTTTGCTTAGGCTTTAGGATAGTTGGTTAGGAGATGATCATAGGCTTTTATTGATTGATTAGTCACTTTATCCTAAAAGACCCTACCAAATGATGATGAATCCCTTGATCCCGATTTTTAGCCATAAATTAACCATTTTTCTTTGATTAACCAATTAACTTTATCCATTTTTAGTAATGAACCTATTTTGGCCCTGGTCCCTTCTTTGACATTGTGAACCTCAACCCAGGTAAAATGTCTAAGATGAGGGTGGAAATAGTAGGGGTGCATAGATCATGGGGAGGTGATAAAGGAAAAGAAAGAAAAAAAAGGTTAAAAATGAGGTGTGGTGTGACAAGAAACGAAAAAGAAGATCTGAAAAAATTGAAAATAAAAAATAAAAAACAAAAAAGGAATGAAAAAGTTGAAAATACACCACACTCGTATATTGCATAAAAATAGAGGAAAGGGAGAAAAAAGTTGAAAAAGTGGAAAATAGGGTAAAAAGGTATAAAATGGAGCCACAAGTATGTAGTTCCAAGGAGGTTTTAATCACTAAAATCCCATATTTACCATACCCATCCCGAAGCCTACATTACAGATGAACAAAGTCTTATAGTGATCCTGGTTTAGCAGTTCGAAGAGCCGAAATAGAGAAAATATGGTCAAGTCTATGGTATTTGATGTGCAGTATTTGGAAATTCTTCGGGACAGTGAGAGTCCTATCTGTTTAGTCCCAAGTTCGTCATATCATATACCTGTGAGTGTTGGGGACTTCTATTGCTGTGAGGGTATCTGGTTTGTGTTGCATTTTATCGATTATTTGTGTGAAAAGCATTGGTGATAGCTCAATTCTCTACTAATAGTTAGATGTCATATCTTGATCCCTGTATGTAATTGTGCTATACCCCGGGAACCCAAGGATCAGACCCAAAAGTGGAAACAGAGAAAAACTGAAAATTCACACCAGGTCACAGAACGACCCGTGAGGTTGGTCGTGAGGAGTGACCACGAGTCGTGAGGTGACTCGTGGTCAGCATGGTGTGGAAAGTCCTGAGTGTGGAGGCCACGGGCTTGACCACGAGTCGTGGTAAGACCTCACGACTCGTGAGGTCACCCGTGGTCAACCCTGGAGGATTGGCAAGTTGGAATAGATAGTGTAGGCCATAGAAGGTGACCACGAGTCGTGGTCTGACCTCACGACTCATGGAGTCACCCATGGGGTCCCCTTGGATGTTTGGGCAGTGGACTCAACGGATCAATACCACGAGTCGTGCCCTGTGGCAACGACCCATGAGGTCCCTCATAAGGACTGGTGACCAGAAATTCCTGCGTTTTAAGAGGGTGTTTTTGTAACTTCCTAAGTCCCTAAGGCCTAAACTACATCGTTTTGGATATGTTTTTGAGTTAGATAAGATGGGTTAAGCACTTTATACATGCCCATTCTCATGCAAAGGCTTAAAGAGGTTTTTGGGAGATTCAAGGTCTTCTTCCCTAAATTTTCATCAATTTCTTTGTGGGTGTTCAAGGAACTTTGAGTCCCTCCCTTCCCAGGTATGTAGGTTTTTAAAATGGGTTAAATTATTTCCAACCCATTCCCAAATTTCAAGTTAATTCATGAATTCTCCCACTCAAAATCCATGGGGTTTTACCCAAAGTATGACAATGTGATTTCTCTTTATTGGTATGATTTAATTGAGTTGTAATATTGAATAATGAATGAGCAGGTTTTATTATTATTTTCTTTAATTCATGTTTCAAGCTTTTAAATCCAAAATGCCCATTTGATGAAAGTTCATGGAAGTTATGATTTATGATGAATACTCTATAATTTGAGTTTATTGATGATGGAAAAGCATGATTTTCAACTTACTCATGTTTAAGATCATGTTTTTTAAAAGAATTGAATATGATGAAGCATTGGGGATACCCACATGTTGAAGAATGGTTTACGATTTATGAAATGAATTTCATGATTTATCGATTTATGATGTTAGCCGATAAAAAGGGCCCATGAGTCTTGGCTAAACATGTTTTAAAGGGGATCAATGATGATAAATGTTATATCTTAGCCAACGAATTTTTATGCATGATCTTAATGATTTATGTATGAGCCTATATTCATGTATTTAGGAGCCGTGTCTAGCACCAAGCAACCCGACGTTCAAAAGACTATATAGGTGTCTCATAACCACGTGCCACTGTGGCTTGTAAATGATATGATGTATTGATAATGATCCCCTCAAATATGATATCACGTCTTATGCACGACCCTCGCCTGGCAAGCCAGGGTTAGCTCTGCCCACTTGAGCGAGATAGTGGGCATCATGAAAGGCTCTACCATGATAGTGTCGGTTACGATGAGTCCTCCCATTGTTTCGCATGTTTTATGCATTGATATGTTTACGTTATTGGCTCAAGTTATGTTTTGATAAAGTTTATTTATGAATGATTTGAAAATCTTGAGCCCTATGTTTTATTACGAAGATTTTGATGCAAGCATGATGTCCTTCTCCTATGTCTATTTATGGGTTTACTTTACTTTTAAAATGTCCGTTTTACTTACCTTGCATACTCAGTACATTTCACATATTGACCGCATACTTTCTATGTTGTATCATTTCATGATACAGGGTCCAGATCTCAGGCTTGTCCTCATCCTTAGTCCATCGCAGCTTACGCTTTCAGCTTATTGGTGAATCCTCGTGTTCCGAGGGCCGATTGATAAACTTTCTTGTTGATTATGTTTCAGTATTGCTCGGGTTAGTTGGGGATGTTGTCCCATCAACCCATCTTATGTAGTAGAGGCTTTCAGACAAGTATGTAGTGCTCAGCTGTGTATATGTTCAATATTTCATGATGTTACACTATAATTTCATTTCTGCTATGTCTTTTTTATTATCGTTCCGCTTATTTGGAGAAGATTATTGTATGCATGTGCCATGGGTCAACTTGGGGTCTCTCGGGATCCCTTGTCCCATGTCTACGATTTGGATGTACGTTCGGGTCGTGACAAACTTGGTATCAGAGCCATAGGTTCAGATGTGTCCTAGGGAGTCTGAAAGTCAAGTTAGGTAGAGTATTTTTCATGGGTGTGAAGCACGCCACACGTATGAAGAAGAGGCTACTAAACGTTTTAGGAAATGTTCCCTTCTTTCATGTTCTATGTAATGTGATGAAAAGCCTTTCCATGCTTCTAATTCGTGTGATTCGCAATTGTAGAATTATGGCTCCTAGAAGAATGAACGAAAGGAGGAATGGAAATGATGATGGCCACGGAGATGACAATGACCATGGGCATCAGCAAGCCCCACCTATTCAGGAGCCCCAGGCACCAGAGCCAGGTGCCCACACTGAGTTTCGGTCGACTATTCATATGTTGGTGCAGGCCTTGACCACTCAGGTCAACCAGCAGGCTATTGTGTAGGTCCCATCGAATGGCAATGCGACGGCGGCTCGGATTAGAGACTTCTCAAGGATGAACCCTCCTGTGTTCATGGGATCGAAGGTGGATGAGGATCCACACGAGTTTATTGAAGGGATCTCGAAGGTCACTCAGGTTATGAGGGTGACAAATGGGGAGTGTGCCGACTTGGCCTCTTACCAGCTAAAAGAGGTTTCCCATATTTGGTACAAGCAATGGAAGGACAACAGGGCAACGGGAGCAGGCCCTATCAGCTGGGATGAGTTCCACATGGCCTTTCTTGACAGGTTCTTCCCTTGAGAGATGAGGGAGTTAAAGGCAGCTGAGTTTGTGAACCTCAAGCAGGGAAAGATGACAGTGTTGGAGTATTCTCTCAAGTTCACTCATTTGTCAAAGTATGCCCCAGAGTTAGTGATAGATTAGAGGGTGCGGGTGAGCCGATTCATTCAGGGCATGGCTGGTTATCTAGACAAGGATTGCAGGACTGCCATGCTCCACCAGGATATGAACTTTCCTCGCATAGTGTTGTATGCCCAGTAGATAGAGGCGGCTCATGCAAGGGAAAGGGAAGAAAAGAAGGCTCGAACAAACAGCCGTGGGTTTTCACATCAGAGGTCCGGCGGTGGCTACCATCCACAATTTCAGCAGAGGCCACTAGCCCTTGCCCCATCATTAGCTAGTGTCCCATCCAGGCCCAGGGGTGGTCAGAGGAGCAGGGCTTCAGGTTTGAGGGATCAGAGAGGCACCCAGTTAGAGTATACCTCTCCATCCTGGGGGAAGTGTGGCAAGAGTCACACCGAGGAGTGTCTGCTCGGTTCGGATGTCTACTTCGGGTGTGGTAGATCTTGGAACATGTGACGAGCATGTCCATATGCCAGATAGGGTGATGATAGGGGTCGAGCACAGACCACTAGGACAGTAGCAGCTCCAGCCCGTTCAGCTCCGCAGGGAGCATCTACTAGTGGGGGTGGCGGTCAATGCCAAAATTGATTCTATGCCCTTGCCTTGCGCCAAGAGTAGGAGACTTCGCCAAATGTGGTCACTGGTATGTTGCGTGTCTTTCATATTGATTTTTATGCCTTGCTAGACCCGGGAGCCACATTGTCCTTCGTGACTCCTTACATTGCTAGTAGTTTTGGAGTTAATCTTGAAGTTTTGTCCGAACCATTCTCCGTATCTACTCCAATCGGTGATTCAGTTGTAGCTAGGCAGGTATATAGAGGTTTCCCCATTACGGTGTTGCATAAGGTTACCTCTGCAGACTAGTAGAATTGGTCATGACTGACTTTTACATTATTCTTGGCATGGATTGGTTGTTTGCATGTTATGCTTCAATAAATTGTAGGACCCATACCGTGGAGTTTCGTTTTTTGGGTGAGTCAGTTTTGGAGTGGAAGGTTAGTTCGGCAGTGCCAACAGATTGGTTTATTTCCTATCTTAAGGCTAGGAAGATGATCTCTAAGAGATGCATGTACCACTTAGTTAGGGTTAAGGATGTGGAGTCCGAGACCCCGACTATCTAGTCAGTTCCTGTGATATGCGAATATCTAGAGGTGTTTCTCGAGGATTTGCCGGGTGTTCCTCCGGAAAGGGAAATTGATTTCGATATTGATCTATTGCCAGATACGCATCCTATTTCTATCCCTCCTTACAATATGGTTCCAGACAATCTAAAGGAATTGAAGGATCGGTTAAGGGATTTGTTGGATAAGAGCTTCATTAGACCAAGCCAGTCTCCATAGGGCACACCAGTTTTATTTGCTCGAAAGAAGGATGGTTCCCTTCGCATGTGTATTGACTATCGGTAGTTGAACAAGGCGTCAAGAACAGGTACCCCTTACCCAGGTCGATGATTTGTTTGACCAGCTTCAGGATGCCCAGTGCTTCTCCAAGATCGATCTCAGGTTCGGGTATCACCAGCTCAGGGTTCGGGAGAGTGACATCCCGAAAACCACTTTCAGGACATGATATGGTCATTACGAATTTGTTTTTATGTCTTTCGGACTAACCAATGTCCCTACAATTTTTATGGATATAATGAATAGGGTTTTCAAGGAATATTTGGACATGTTCGTGATTGTGTTCATTGACGACATCTTGATATACTCTCTGAGCGAAGAGGAGTATGCCACTCATTTGAGGATAGTGCTGCAAACCCTTAAGGATCGTCAGTTGTATGCAAAGTTTAGCAAGTGTGAATTTTGTATAAACTCGATAGCATTTCTGGGACATGTGGTATCAGGCGAAGGCATAAGGGTAGATTCCCATAAAATAGAGGCGGTGAAGAATTGGCCCAGACCAGTGAATCCTTCAGAAATTTGGAGTTTCTTGGGCTTAGCAGGCTACTACCGAAGATTTGTTGAGGGTTTTTCATTAATTGCAGCCCCATTGACCAGATTGACTCAGAAAAAGGTGAAATTCCAATGGTCGGATGCTTGTGAGAAAAGCTTCCAAGAGTTGAAGACCCGACTCACTTCAGCACCAGTGTTGACCTTACCCGAGGGTATGATGGATTTGTAGTGTATTGTGACGCTTCGAGGGTCGGGCTGGGATGTGTGTTGATGCAGCATGGGAAGCTAATAGCATATGCCTCGAGACAGCTGAAAGTTCATGAAAAGAATTACCCGACCCATGATCTTGAGTTGGTCGTGGTGGTATTTGCATTAAAGATATGGTAGCATTACTTGTATGGGGTCCATGTGGATGTATTTACGAATCACAAGAGCTTGCAATATGTGTTCACACAGAAGGATCTAAATCTTCGGCAAAGGAGGTGGTTGGAATTACTTAAGGACTACAACATGAGTGTCCTCTACCAGCCGGGCAAGGCTACTGTTGTTGCGGATGCACTTAGTAGGCTCTCCATGGAAAGTGTGTCCCACGTGGATGAGGGAAGGAAGGAGTTGGTGAAAGATTCCACCGACTTGCAAGACCGGGAGTTAGATGGATCGACTCGACTAATGGTGGTGTTGTTGTGCATAACGGGTCAAAATCGTCCTTGGTGGTTGATGTTAAAACCAGGAAAGATGAGGATCCAATATTGAGGAAGCTGAAGGAGGCGGTGCAGAGTCAGAAGGTGGAGGTCTTCTCCCAAGGGGGAGATGGTGTGCTACGATACCAGGGTCGACTATGTGTTCCAAATGTCGATAATTTGAGAGTTCGAATATTGCATGAGGCACATGGTACCAGATATTCTATTCATCCAGAATCCATGAAAATGTATCGAGATTTGTGAGAAATCTATTGGTGGGATGGTATGAAGAAGGATATTGCGGAGTTCGTAGTTAAATGTCCAAACTGCCAGCAAGTGAAAGTCGAACATCAAAGGTCGAGAGGCGTACTTCAGGATATCAGCATCCCCACTTGGAAGTGAGAAGAGATTAATATGGATTCTATTACAGGCCTACCTTGTACTCGCCGACACTATGACTCCATTTGGGTAGTGATAGACATGCTAACTAAGGCTGCACACTTCCTACTAGTCAAGACCACGGATTCAACGGATGATTATGCTAATTTGTATATTCGGGAGTTTGTTCGACTTAATGGAGTGCCCTTGTCTATTATCTCAGACCGAGGTACTCTGTTTACCTCTTAATTCTGGCGTTCTTTTCAAAAAGGACTTGGGACACAAGTTAAGCTCAGTACATCTTTCCATCCACAAACAGACGGCCAGGAAGAATGAACCATTCAGACCCTTGAGGATATGTTGAGGGCATGTGTTATTGATTTTAAAGGTAGTTAGGATGATCATTTACCCTTGATTGAGTTTGCTTATAATAACAGTTACCACTCCAGTATCCAGATGGCACCGTTCGAGGCTCTTTACGGGTGGAGGTGTAGGTCTCCCATCAGATGGTTCGAGGTTGGTGAGGCATCTATGATAGGACTAGATTCGGTTCATGAGGCGATGGTGAAGGTTCTGTTGATAAGGGACTTGTTGAAAATCGCTCAGAGTCATTAGAAATCGTATGTTGATGTGAGGAGGAGGGATTTGGAGTTTAATGCGGACGACTGGGTATTTCTAAAGGTATCTCCCATGAAGGGATTCATATGGTTCAGAAAGAAATGGAAACTCAGTCCCAACTACGTTGGTCCTTACTGGCTTATGAGGAGAGTTGGTAAGGTGGCGTATGAGTTGGACTTGCCTTCAGAATTGGCTTCAGTTCATCTCTTGTTTCATGTATCGCTCTTAAAAAAGTGCTTGGGTGATCCCTATTTAGTAGTTTTGGTAGACTGCATTGGGGTGAAAGACAGCCTCAGTTATGAAGAAGTTCCCGATGAAATCTTGGATCGTCAGGTTCGTAAGTTAAGAAACAAAGAGGTAGCTTCAGTAAAGGTGTTATAGAGAAATCAGCATGTTGAGGGAGCTAGGTCGGAAACCGAAGGAGATATGATGGCTAAATACGCTCATTTGTTCCCTACCGGCTCCATTTCCGTTCGAGGTATCAATTTTGGGCAAAACCTTTAATCATCTTTCCTGTTCAGTTCATGTGTACAAGTTTGTTTTATGATATGGTAAAAGTATGTGATGTCTGAATTCAGTTTAGCTATGTAGTTCCTTTAGAAGGTAGTCATTCCATTAGTTTTCGGCTTAAATGACTGATAATTGTATATGGTAATAGCTTGTTTCTGAGTTTTCTGCAAGTTTCTAACATTCGAGGATGAATGTCCCCAAGGGGGAGATATTGTTATACCTAGGGAACCCAAGGATAAAACCTGAAAGTGGAAATAGAGAAACACTGAAAATTCGCACCAGGTCACAGAACAACCCATGAGGTTGGTCGCGAGGAGTGACCACGAGTTGTGAGGTGACTCGTGGTCAACATGTTGTGGCAAGGCCTGAGTGTGGAGGCCACGGGATTGACCACGAGTCATGGTCAGACCTCACGAGGTGGTCAACCCTGGAGGATTGACAAGTTGGAATGGACAGTGTAGGCCACGAAAGGTGACTACGAGCCGTGGTCTGACCTCACAACTCGTGAAGTCACCCGTGGGGTCCTCTTGATGTTTGGGAAGTGGACTCAACGGATCAAGGCCACGAGTCATGCGGTGTGGCAACGACCCGTTAGGTCCCTTGTTAGGACTGGCAACCAGAAATTCCTGCATTTTAATAAGGGTGTTTTAGTAACTTCCTAAGGCCTAAACTACATCGTTTTGGATATGCTTCTGAGTTAGATAAGATGGGTTAATCCCTTTATGCATGCCCATTCTCATGCAAAGGCTTAGAGAGGTTTTTGGGAGATTCAAGGCCTTCTTCCCTAAATTTTCATCAATTTCTTTGTGGGTGTTCAAGGAACTTTGAGTCCCTCCATTCCCAGGTGTGTAGGGTTTTAAAATGGGTTAAATTCATCCCCACCCATGCCTAAATTTCAAGTTAATTCATGAATTCTCCCACTCAAATTCCATGTGGTTTTACCCAAAGTATGACAATGTGATTTCTTTTTATGGGTATGATTTAATTGAGTTTTAATTATTGAATTATGAATGATGGACAGGTTTTATTATTATATTCTTTAATTCATGTTTCAAGCTTTTAAATCCAAAATGCCCATTTGATGAAAGTTCATGAAAGTTATGATTTATGATGAATACTCTATAATTTGAGTTTATTGATGATGGAAAAGCATGATTTTCAAGTTACCCATGTTTAAGATCATGTTTTAAAAGAATTGAATATGATGAAGCATTGGGAATGCCCATATGTTGAAGAATGGTTTACAATTTATGAAATGAATTTCATGATTTATCGATTTATGATGTTGGCTGATAAAAAGGGCCCATGTTTCTTGGCTAAACATGTTTTAAAGGGGATCAATGAGGATAAATGTTATATCTTAGCCAATGAATTTTTATGCATGATGTTAATGATTTATGTATGAGCCTATATGCATTTTTTGGGAGCCATGTCTAGCACCAAGCAACCCGGTGTTCAAAGGACTACACCGGTGTCTCATAACCACGTGCCACCGTGGGTTGTAAATGATATGATGTATTGATAATGATCCCCTCAAATGTGATATCACGTCTTATGCATGACCCTCACCTGGCAAGTCAGGGTCGGCTCTGCCCACTTGAGCGAGACAGTGGGGTATCACGAAAGGCTTTACCATGATGGTCTCGGTTACGACAAGTCCTCGCATTGTTACGCATGTTTTATGCATTGATATGTTTACGTTATTGGCTCAAGTTATGTTTTGATAAAGTTTATTTACGATTATGATAACGAATGATTATGAATGATTTGAAAGTCTTAAGCCCTATGTTTTATTACGAAGATTTTGATGCAAGAATGATGTCCTTCTCCTATGTCTATTTATGAGTTTATTTTACTTTTAAAATGTCCATTTTACTTACCTTGCATACTCAGTACATTCCACATATTGACCGCATACTTTCTATGTTGTATCGTTTCATGATACAGGGTTCAAATCTCAGGCTTGTCCTCATCCATAGTCCATAGCAGCTTACGCTTTCAGCTTATTGGTGAGTCCTCATGTTCCGAGGGCCATTTGATAAACTTTCCTATTTATTATGTTTCAGTATTGCTTGGGTTAGTTGGGGATGTTGTCCCGTCAACCCATCTTATGTAGTAGAGGCTTTCAGACAAGTATGTAGTGCTCAGCTGTGTATATGTTCAGTATTTCATGATGTTACGCTATATTCGTTTCTGCTATGTCTTTATGATTATCGTTCCGCTTATTTGGAGAATATTAGTTGTATGCATGTGTCATAGGTCGACTTGGGGTCTCTTGGGGTCCCTTATCCTGTGTCTACAATCCGGGTGTACGTTCGGGTCATGACAAACTGATTGTTGTTACATGTGTGCATAGCTGACTTAGTTTGAATAGAAAAAGGGTCGAAAGTTGATTATGGTCCATAGTGTAAATTTTGTTGTGTTAGTTGTAGGTATTCTAGGTTTACTTTCTAGATAAGCGTCATTTTTAGTTTTTGTTTTCTTAGCCTGAGGACATGAAAAAGTCTTAAGTTGAGGGTATTAATGTGTTGTGAGTTTACAGCACTTTTAACTCTTAAAAATGGGAAAATAACATGGACTTAGGTGTGTTTATACAGATATGAGGTGCGTGCACTTTGTTTTTAGGGAAAATAGGTATTTGAGCTGAATTGTGCAAAAGATGGAGAAAATGCAAAAAAAAAAGGCTCAGTACGGATCTCAGTACGAGTCGTACCATCTTGGTATGAGCCGTACTGAGAATCGTGGAAAGGTCCAGGTACTAATTATGAAGAAAAGTCAAGTTACGGCTCATGGTACGAGTCGTACCATCCAGTACAAGTCGTACCATGGCAGTCGTGAAAAGTTTCAGAAGAAATTGCACAGGCCAAGTATCCTGGTATGAGTGGCAATCATGAGTCATGGAACCTACCTAAGACCCATACCAAGGAACCATGGAAAATACCAAAAGAATAGATGACTGGCAGAACTAAAGGTACAAGATGGACATACGGATCGTGGAATAAAGGTACGAGTCGTACCATGCCATCCGTGAAAATTAACAAAAGATGCCAAAATTTGTAAGATCAATCCACAGGAATATTGTATGACTCATAGGTACTTGGTAAAATTCGTACCATATCTCAATATTTAGCTAGATTCAGAAGAATCTAGCCAATGTACGAGTCAAGGTACGACCCGTACAATGCTGTTACAGGTCGTAGGTGAAGGCGATATCAGTTTTGGTAGTTTTCCCTATTTTCTTAGGAGAAGTTTCTAATTATTTGTACAAATACATTTTAGGTTATTTTGAGTAGTAGGAGATGATAGAAACGCAGAGAAGTAAGTAGATGCAATTAGGGACATGTTGTGAATTTTAATTCAAGTCCTGGAGATTTCTTTCTTGAATTTCTTCTTTGTTCTTTGATTATTCAACATCAATTCTTGCAATATTCAAAGCAGGTTTTCGTCCAATCATCATTGTAAGTATTCAATTATGTGTTTGTTTATGAATACCAATAATAATCTTACAATCATGAGAGGCTAAAACCTCCACAACTAGAGTTGTGGGAATCATAGTTGATTAACGAACTAGGGTTACACAAAGTGATTCAAAACCAATGCTAAACACTTGTATTATATTCTCTTCATTTTTAATGATTCTTAACGAAGCGCAATGTTAGGACTTGCCAGAATTCTTTACTTGCTTGAACCTAGAGAAGTAGAGATTAGGAAAAGAGAATTACAACAGAGCCTTGATCCTTATGGGTCATTGTATAACTTAAGCTACGGTCGCAGGATAGTTAATTTGGAATAAATTGATAATGGTTAAATTAAAATCGCTCATGAGACCTAACCCGGTGATTGAGTATAGTTATCCAATAGGGATGAATCAATCATTAGGTTAAACCCTTGTTATCAGTTCTACAAATAACTATTGGGATAGATCACGAGTGTAAACCCGAAGTAGTTATGAACCCATGGGGAAAACTTACCCTAGTTGATTGCAAATCTTGATAAACAACAACTAATTTTCGATCTTATTTTATTACAGTTTTCAATAAACCCCCTCTTTGGAGATAACAGACCTAAAAGCTTAAATACCTGCATTAGTATAATTCTTACCATATTCCCTATGGGATCGACCCCAACCTTTGTTGGGTTCTTTATTGACAACGTCCTCTTCATACTTTGTTAGGGTGTGAGTTTGAGCATTATCGGAACCCTAACACCTATATACCTATGGTCGCAGGAGATACATGGAACAGTGGTTATACCTATTTATATTTCAACTAAACAGGATTGAAGGTATATCCCTCTCCTCAACAACAACTTCTAACCTCCGACCAATGGGCCAAAGGATCTTTGATTCTTATTTTATATTTACTTTTAGCCCTTTCGATTCTCTTTTCCATGTTCAACCAAAAACCAATTGATGTACTTACAAGTTGATCAGACTAGTGAATAAGCAATTAAAATAAGTAAATATAAACAACCTTTACAAAAGAATCAAAACTAGCAATCAACAGTGCTTCAAACTTCAACCATCAACTATGGCCAAAACCCTAGAATTGGCGTTTAGCCACTTATAGACAAGGAAAAAAACAAAGATAACATCATCATTTTCAGTCAAACAAGAAAGAAAAGAAGAAACCTAAGTAGAACTTGTCTCTCCTCCCAAAGCTGCATTTATAACCTTTAAAATAATGAACGATATCATCATCGATATGCTAGAAATACCCTAGATATTATATATGTGTGACAGAGAGAGAGACCCTTCAAGTAACGCTTTTGCCCTTAAGTAATTGGCTTAAACCTCAGAAAAATCTCATCCAACAAAGTCTGGCATGTCGCTGCATGTATAGTACCATAGAGTTAGTCAAATTTCCTCTAAAAATTGGCACCGGGCGCCTCACTCTCACCATAGCACCAAGTACTTAGCCAACTTTCTGCACTTCTAACACCTCTGGTGCCCCACTCCCACCATAGCACTAGAGTATTATCCAAATTCTTGAGCTTGAAGACCTTTCTGGTGCCTCACTCTCACCATAACACTAGAATTCTAGAATGCTTCTGGGGCTCCACGTCATCCATCTCGCCAAGGTGTTAGTCAAATTCCTGTCTATGAAGCTAAGGTACCTATCACCCCACACCATTCATAACACCAACTTTGGTGCATTTTCTCTAAAACACAAGTGTTGGGAATGCCACATCAGCCATAGCCCCAGGCCGACTTTCACAAACTATTCTTTACACCTTGAGCCATTTTTGTGTCCTTTTTTCTTGGTTTCCTGCTCAAAACATCTGATTAATTAGTTCAGAAGACACACGAAAATATGAATTCAAACATTTCGTAAGGACTATGAACTCAAAACAAGGTTAAATATGGGTAAAACATGGCAAATGGGCATAAGTATAGGGCAAACATCAGCATGTTGAAGGATTTGCGAGCCACAGATGGGCACCTGTGAAACGCAAGTGCCATGCAAGTGACTCGGATTGCTGTCAAGGGAAAATTGGTCTAGTTTTGGCACAAATGTTCCTGAGAAGATTCTAAGGGCAATTTTTGGATGTTGTACAAAAAGGAATTCACAGATTTTCACCCTAATTGTACATTCACACATTATGTCATAATTGATTTTATAGAGAGAACTTGATAGAGATAGAAAGAAGAGTACGATTACTTCTTCTTCTTCAATTCCCATTCGGCAATAACACCATTGTTGCAGACTTTAAGTTTGAAATTAATTACATAATATGATGAATGTGGAGAAAATCCTTATGGGTATAATTTCTATCTATTTACTTATGAGTAGCTAAATTTCTTGCCTAGGGTTTGTACGCATGGTGGGTGTTTAGATCTGATTAGGTATTGATGCATTATTCTTAGATTTGATTAGTAAGCATGGATCTATTTTTTCTTCTAAGTTTTAATTCAATAATTGATGGTTGCAAATATTGATATAGCTTTCTTATCTTGCTTTTTCTTGAAAAATAGAAGTGAGGTTTTGGTGAAGATTCAGTAGTGAGGAATTGGGTGTGTGATGCCTGGGCTTGAGCCAGAAATAGTCAAGACTCATATCCATACTCCATTAAAGGGATAAGGCTAGAGATAGCTTAATCCTTCTTTGCGCTTTGTTGATTGGTTTGTTGATTGCCTTTGGGGTTTGAGAAAACCCAAGGTAAACGCATCCTTTTGGTTAAGAAACGCAGGATGTAGCCATAATCAACATTATCCATGCTCTAATAGAATCTAAGGCACTTCAGTCAACCCTTATAAAGTCAACACCCCATCAAATACACACCCCTAGTCTCTCTCATTGATTGCAACAAGTAGCTTGCCCCTACTTTGTTTTACAATTTGATATCAATATTTAATTACTTTTTTCCCCAATATTTACATTATGTTGTTTAGACATGACGCTAGCTAGTTTGAGTTAATTTATGACTTTTGGATCATCTTTTCTCAATCTCTGTGGGATTTGATCCTGACATTCATTAGGAATTTATATTTTGGGAGTGACCGCAGCCACCTCCTTTAAAAGGGGAGAGTTATATTAAGTGTTATCAAAAAAATAACGTCATTGTCGGGGATTAAGATGTGATTGCCATTTGTTGTTTATCCATTCAAATTTATTTTGCATCTTTGTTGATCAATTAGGAGTGCAAAGATGAGCCACACTAATGATACTAGTAGCATTAAGGGGTTCATGGATGTAGAAGATGAGTCCATGGCTCAGAATGTAGATGGTGTCATTCGCCTACCACCAACTGTAGGGAATGTCGTATTCCATATGATAAGCACCATGTTACATCTCTTGCAAATGAAGGAATTTTTGATGGATTAGCTAGTGAGGATGCTAATCAGTATCTTCGAAACTTCACTGAAATTTGTCAACCATTCAACATATCTAACATCAGCCAAGAATCAATCCGCTTGAGGTTATTCCCGTTTAACGAGAGAAGCTACGGCATGGTTGGAGGAGCTGCCTCCTGGGTCCATCACATATTGGAACGAGTTGACTAAAGCATTTTTGATAGATTCTTTCCACCCTCTTGGATGCTTCAACTACGTGACAAGATCACGAACTTCCGGCAACTCTCAAAAGAACCCATTCATGAGGTGTTTCTGAGGTTTAAAAAGAAAGTTCCTATTTGCCCAAATCATGGACTGCCGGATGGAGTACTTCTTCAAAGTTTTTATCGGTCCCTTGATTCAATCAAAAAGTCTATGGCAAATAACTTTTCTGGTGGTTCAATAATGGACTTGACCTTTGAATTTGCAAGGGCTCTTCTTGACAGAATGACTAAACCCAACCTAGCATGGCAACGAAGAGACACTGAGGCATCTTCATGTATTTTTCATATCCAAATAATGAATGAAATGAAGAGAAGGGAGGAGGAAAGAGATAAGACCTTGGTGAAAATAATAATTCAAATTGGGTTGTTAGCAAGGTAGATGAGGGGTTTTCACCCGGGGTACCAAGATGCTAATCAAGGCTCTTGGCATCCTTGTGATGAGAACCAAGGTCAAAACTATAAGTATATAGCTGAGTTGAAAATTTGGGAGAGAGAGGAGTCCTCACATTTAAAAATCAAAATCATGCTTGAAAAGGTCTTGGAATGGGTGGTCTCTACTGACTTGGGAATCCGAGAGTTGAAAGGTAATCTATTAAAGCTTACTCAAATTGTGAAAGCCCATGAGGTTTGTATTAGACATCTCAAAGAATAAATGAACCATTTGGCTTCTCAAATGGAATTGGGGGTGAGTATGAAGGTTAAGGGGCGGCTTAGTGAAAATGTCACTCAAAGTCCTGAAGGTGTTGATGAGGAAGACATAGAGCAAGATATTGGGGAGACATTCTTCAAAGAGCCACTAGAAGAAGTTTTATTAAATAATGATGGCAAGGCATTGAAGGTTTAGAAGAAGCATGTCATGATGTGATGGGTCTTGGATCCTATTCATACTAATCGAAGAAGCTTGACCTTGATCTAAAAAATCAGTAAACTCCATTGTTGTAGCCATCAATTATTGAATCTCCGGTGTTGGAACTCAAACCGCTGCCCACCCATTTGAAGTATGTGTATCTTGGTGTAAATGAAACCTTTCCAATAATCATCTCAGCTAAACTAGACGAGCAGCAAGTAGACGCACTATTGGCAATCTTGTAGAAGCATATTCGAGCAATTGGTTGGACTATTTCTGACATATTGGCATACCTTCGGGTATTTATACTCATAAGATCAACCTCTGAGAAAACTGTAACCCCACCATTGAGCATCAAAGATGATTGAATCCACCTATGAAAGAGGTGGTTAAGAAAGAGATCATCAAGTGATTGGATGTGGGGGTTGCGTACCCAATAGCCGATAGTAATTGGGTGAGCCCAATTTGATCTGTACCTAAAAAGGGAGGAATCACAAAGATTCTGAATGAGAACGATGAAATGATAGCCACGTGGTCGGTTACTGGATGGAGGGTGTGCATGGATTATCAAAAGTTGAACTCATAGACCAAGAAAGATCATTTCCCAATCTCATTCATAGACCAAATGATTGACTAACTAGCTGGGTGAGAGTATTATTGCTTTCTTGATAGATATTTGGGGTATAATTAAATTTCAGTTACCCCATAAGACCAAGAGAAAATGACATTTACTTGTCCCTATGGAATATTTGCATTTAAAAGAATGTCATTTGGACATTTTTAATGCCCCGTCCACATTTCAAAGGTGCATGATGTCCGTCTTCTAGGATATGGTAGAAGACACAATGAAAGTTTTCATGGAAAACTTCTGCATTGTGGGAGATTCATTTGATGATTGTTTTTCCCATTTGAATGATGTTTTGATATGATGTGAAGAAATAAATTTGGTCTTAAATTGGGAGAAATGCCACTTAATGGTGAAAGAGGGTATTGTGTTGGATCATAAAATTTCAGAAAAAGGGATAGAGGTGGACCAAGAAAATATTGAAGCTCTCTCTCACCTACCCACTTAGAAGACCATGAAAGGAATGAGAAGTTTCTTGGGTCATGCAGGCTTTTATCGACGGTTCATCAAGGACTTTTTTTAAATGGCTCACACATTGTTTAGACTATTGGAGAAGGATGCTAAGTTTAATTTTGATGATACTTGCTTGAAGGCCTTCCTTGATTTGAAAAAAACTCATATCAGCTCCTATCAATATCGCACCTGATTGGTCTAAATCATTTGAGTTAATGTGTGATGCTAGTGGTGTGGCCTTAGGCAGTGCTTGGGCATAGGAAATATAAGATCTTTCATCCTATATACTATGCTAGAAAGGCCTGATATGCTATGATTTTACGGCACTTTCGATGCTTAAAACATAGAAAAGATGCTAGCACTTGGGTGTATTTATACAGATATGAGGTTCTTTTGTTGTTTTTGCAGGGAAATCAATATCGGGAGTTGGATTGTAGAAAAGAAGTGAAAAAGTATAGAAAATTATGTTCTAAAAGTTAGATCATGAGTCTTACCATCTAGGTGTGAGCCTTAGCTAGTGCTCGTGACAAAGAAATAGAAAATGCATAACTGCAAGTCTGAAGGTACGACAGGATGCCACGAGTAGTGACAACATTGTACAACTCATACTGATGGCTCATGGTGGGAAGCAAAGAACCAGCCACATGATATCCTCAAGGCATGAGTGAAATGCATGAATTGTACCATCATGGTATGAACCGTAGGAAGATCCCATAGGATGATCATTAGAGATGTTTTGTTTCAGAAGTCCATGTCACAACTGCTTACTACGACTCATGGTGACCTACCACGAGTCGTTCCAAGCATCCATACCTAAGAAGATCAAAAGCTCCAGCATAATACGATTACTAACCACGACTCGTAGCATCATGCTATGACTCGTAGGTTATCCCGACAACTGTAGTCCTTGCTAATTTAGGAAAAAAAATTTAATGATTGTATATATACTTTCCTTTTATTTTTTTAGGGGGAATCCAACACTTGACTTTCTGAGTATATTCTTGATTATCCTAACACTAGTTGGAGATTGAAATTACATGAAAGAGGATCAAGTTATCTTCATTGTGTTCTTGATTTTCAAGGATTATATTGCAATTGATCATTGGGTTTTTATTCATTCACTATTGTAAATCTTTAATTATGAATTCCATTATGTTTTCTGATTTCGTTCTCGAAAATATGAGTAGCTAAACTCCCACAACTAGGATTGTGAGAACCATGATGAAATAACAAATTAGGGTTAACACAGAGTGATTCTAAACCAATATGAATATTTGTAGTTTTCGTCCCTTCATGATAATTGTCTCTTAACGGTGCGCTATGTTAGGACTAGCTTGTATTCTCTAATTGCTTGAACCTAGAGAAGTTGAGATTAGGAAAAGGGAATGGAAATAAAGACGTGAAATTCTCAAATTTCAATTATGTCAGGACCCGAACATAGGCCCAGATAGAGACACGGGACAAGGAACCCCGAGAGGCTCCTAGTCAACCTATAGCATGAACATAGCGGATAAGAGCATACAACAAGAAGAAATTGATAAAATAGAACATGCTTAAGCGGAAGTCTGCATACATATCAATATAAAACAGAGTCAAACTGATACTCTACATATTTTCTAAAAAGCCTCTAACATAACTGATGAGCTAATGGGACAGCATCCCCAACTCGCTCGACAAAAGTCTGTAACTAAAATAGAATAATAATGATCAACTGAATGTCCTTGAAGGATGAGTACTCACTTACACTGGCTAAACAGGCTTGAGGGGAAAGCATGACTAATGATGTGGCTGAGACTGATCTCTCGAACCTGTATCATGAAACGATACAGCATAGAGTATGCAGTCAGTACTTGGAATGTAATGAGTATGCAAAGTAAGTAAAAATGGACAATTAAAATACATAAGAGTTCATAAGAGTATGACAGTATGAACATGAAGTTAATATCGTAAAATAAACATGATGGCTCAAGGTTTTCAAACCATTCATAAACTAGTCATAATCTTAAATAATCATAAGAGAAACCTTATAAAAACATAACTTGAGCCAAGGTAACATAACATGACAATGCATAAATCATGAGGAACAATGGGAGAACTCGTCTTAACTGACTCCACATGATAGAGCTTACATGATGCCCCAACTATCTCGCTCAAGTGGGCAGAGTCGTCCTAGACTTCCAGGCAAGGGATGTGCATGATGTGATATCAGAAGGAGGAATCCATGATACATATACCTATGGTGGCACGTAGTTCTGAGACCACGAGGTTTATCTGAATGTCGGATCTACTCGATGCTAGACACTACTCCTAAAACCATGCACATGAGGCTCATATCGTAATCGTGAAATCATTCATGAAGTTCATGGCCAAATAAATAATAACATACTTGATCATACTTGAAATATATGATTAGCCGTGAATAAGGGCCCGTGAGTCGGCCAAAAGTCATAAAATCATAAATCATGAAGAACATGCATATTTGTGAAAATTCATATACTTTACATTCATACATCCATAAAGAGTACTTGAAGAGAATTCATAACATGAATTATAAATCATAATTTGGGCTTAGGAAAATCAAAACCATAATAGAATCATAACTTGACTTTTCATGAAGCTTTGCATAATTGGGCACCTATTGACTTGGATTTGAAATCATAAAAAAAAATATAATTAATTCAATTTAAAATCTGCCCATATATCTTAAAACAAAATTTAGTACATGAAGGAGATTGACCCATAATCAAATTAAAGAGAATTCCATGAATTTGGGGTTAAAACCCCATAAGATCATCAAATTTACTTTAATACTTGAATTTATGAACATAGAGGGGAATTGGGGCATGAGAGTGAAAAGGGGACCCTCATTTACAATCCTACATACCTAGGTAATTTGATCTTACACTCTCCCTTTAAAGCCCAAAGAAATTGGAGAAGGAATTGGGGAATTCTCAAGCTTGATCTCCAATGAAATACTCTAAACTTGCATGCATGGAATAGAATGGCTTAGGATAGGTTAAGAACCCTTTAAACCCTTCTAACTAAGCTTAAAACAAAATATTTTAGGACTCAGGGGATTAGAAATTATGGATTTACCCTTACTAACTTCGCAGGAAAAATACAACTGCCAGTTACCATGGGCCTCACCACGAGTCATACCATGAAGTAACGCCTCATAGTCACCCCTCATGGTCACCATTGGTCACCTGGTAACCTTCCTGAAATCTCACCGCGGGTCCATCTCATGACTTGTTACAAGACACCACGAGTCGTGAGGTCACTCGTGGTCCCTGAGTCTCAACTGCTAAACTTTTTCCTCTAAAACTTTCCATGACTTCATCCCACAACTCGTGGTTTACTACCATGGGTCGTAACATCACTCGTGACTTCTCCTTCTTGCACAGAATTTTCCGTAACTTATGACCCTTCTCATGATTTGTCATTTCTTACAACAAGTTATACCACGACTCGTGTCTTCCAAAGTCAATTGTCCCCATATCCTCCCCAAGGCCCTGGACACAAGTCGTACCCACATACCAAGACTCATGGTGTGACTCGTGGTCTGGACACTTAGACTCCAGGTCTTCTTCACGACTCCTCCAACGACTCGTTACTTTGTCTCATGACTTGTACCACGAGTCGTTCTGGTGCAAAAGTGCAGATTTTTCCTGTTTTCTCTAGTTCAATCCTCGAGTCTAAATCTTAGGGACTTTCGGGGTATTACAATATCTCCCTCTTGGGAATATTCTTCCTCGAATGTGGGGTAAACATGCTGAATCACTGGGGAAAACCTGTCATCCCAAATACTGAACATCTAGAGCTGAAAATTTACGGAGTGAATGACTCTGGATTGAAACATATGACTGAACTGAATTCATGAACCACATACATACATACATTGACATGAAAGAAACTAGAACACATGAACTGAACATGAAATAGAATAGAGTACTAAGGAGGAAATTGATATCTCAAGCTGGAATTGAACCGGAAGGGAATAGATGCGGGTATTTAGCCATCATATCTTCTTCTGCTTCCCATGTAGCTACCTCAACATGCTGATTTCTCTACAAAACCTTTACTGAGGCTACTTATTTGTTTCTCAGCTTTCGAACCTGACGATCAAGTATTTCAACTAGAACCTCTTCATAGCTAAGGCTATCCTTCACACCTACGCTCTCCATCGGAACAACCAAATACGGGTCATCCATGCACTTCTTTAAAAGTGACAGATGGAAAACTAGATGTACTGAAGCCAATTCTGAGGGCAACTCCAACTCATAAGCCACTTTGCCAACACATCAAACAATTCTCTACGGGCCAACATAACTGGGACTAAGTTTCCTTTTCTCTCTGAATCTCATCACTCCATTCATGGGAGACACCTTCAAAAACACCCAATCATCCACTTCAAACTCAAGTTCTCTCCTACTTAAATCCGCATAGGACTTTTGGCGACTCTGAGTTATTCTCAACTTTTCCCTTATGAGCTGAACTTTCTCCATAGCCTCATAAAATAAATCTGGTCCTATCAATGTAGCTTCACCGACTTCGAACCAACCAATAGGCGATCTATATCTCCGCCTATAAAGAGCCTCAAACGGAGCCATCTGAATGGTGGAATGGTAATTGTTGTTATATGCAAACTTGATGAGAGGTAAATGATCATCCCAAATACCCTTGAAATCAATCACACATGCTCTCAACATATCCTCAAGAGTCTAAATAGTCCATTCAGACTGACCATCTATCTGCGGGTGAAACGTTGTACTAAGCTTGACCTGAGTACCGAGTCCCTTATGAAACGATCTAAAAACTAGGAGGTAAACTGAGTACCTCTATCTGATATGATGGACAAGGGCACTTCATGAAACTGAACTAACTCTCGAATATACAATTTGGCATAATCCTCCACTAAATCGGTAGTATTAACCGATAGGAAATGTGCTGCTTTGGTCATCTTTTTCACAATCACACATATGGAATCATACTGTCGACGAGTACGAGGCAACCCTATAATGAAGTCCATATTGATTTCCTCCCACTTCCAAGTAGGGATGCTAATGTCTTGTAGCATACCTCCAGGTCTTGATGCTCATTCACCTGTTGACAATTTGGACACTTTGCCACAAACTCTACTATATCCTTCTTCATGCCATTCTACCAATAGACTTCCTATAGGTGACGGTACATCTTAATGGCACCTGGATGTATAGAATATCTGGAACCATGAGCCTTATGCAACATTCGCTCCCTCAATTCATCAACGCCCGGAACACACAAATAACCCTGATATTGTAGTACACCATCTCCCCCTTGGGAAAAAAACCTCTGCCTTCTGATTCTGAAGAGCTTCCTTCAACTTTAAAAAAACAGGATCCTCGTCTTTTCTAGCCTTGACCTCGGTCACCAAGGAAGATTTTGATCCATTCTGAACAATGAGACCACCATCTGTAGAGTCAACAAGATGGACTCCTAGTCTTGCAAGCTGATGCACATCCTTCACTAACTCTTTCCTCTCCTCATCTACATGGGACACACTCTCTATAGAAAGCCTGCTAAGAGCGTCTGCCACTACATTAGTCTTGCCCGGATGATAAAGAACACTCATATCGTAATCCTTAAGAAGCTCTAACCACTTCTTTGATAGAGATTTAGATCCTTCTGGGTAAACACATATTGTAGGCTTTTGTGGTCCGTAAACACATCCACATGGACCCCGTATAGATAGTGTCTCTAAATCTTCAAGGCAAATACTACCGCTACCAACTCGAGGTCGTGAGTTGGATAATTCTTTTCATGGACTCTCAACTTCCTGGAAGCATAGGCTATAACATTACCATGCTGCATTAATACACAACCAAGGTCGATCCTTGATGCATCACAATATACCATAAACCCATCGGTACCTTAGGTAGAATTAATACTGTTGCTGAGGTGAGTCGAGTCATCAACTCTTGAAAGCTCTTCTAACAGGCCTCTAACCATTGAAACTTTACTTTCTTATGGATCAACTTAGTCAACGGTGCTGCAATGGATGAAAACCCTTCCACAAACCTCCTGTAGTAACCAACTAAGCCCAAGAAACTCCTGATATCTGAAGGACTAACTGGACTAGGCCAATTCTTCATAGCTTTTATCTTTTGAGAGTCCACCTGTATACCCTCACTTGACACCACATTACACAAAAATGCTACTGAGTTTAACCAAAACTCACACTTTATGAATTTAGCATACAGCTGGTGATCCTTAAGAGTCTGTAGCACCACTCTCAAATGAGCGGCATGCTCCTTCTCTCTCCGAGAGTATATGGGAATGTCATCTATGAGCACAATTACGAACATGTCAAAATATGCTTGAACACCCTATACCAAACAGAAGCATCCAAGAAGAATCGCGGATCCTCACTAATTCTTTGAATGAAGTTGAGGAGATGAAGCGTTCTTTTAGCTTCTATGGGCTAGAGTGGATGGCCAAGATCCCTTCACAATACACTGAGGAGATTGTCAAGGAGTTCTATGCCAACTACCTGGCCACAATGGAGGAGAAAGCAAAGGAGGGGCAGAAGATAAAGGAGCAGCTTTG
Organism: Datura wrightii; assembly: GCA_035772735.1. Lineage (NCBI taxonomy): Eukaryota > Viridiplantae > Streptophyta > Magnoliopsida > Solanales > Solanaceae > Datura > Datura wrightii. The sequence continues at coordinate 14,332,904 of JASDFA010000002.1, forward strand.
CTTGGAGAGTGTTCTAGTCCGAGGGCAAGTAGTCGATGTATCTGATCGGACTATTTCACGGATGTTGTATGGACCTCAATTTAGAACACCTAGGATAACCCCAGAGTATGATTACTGGGTTGAGGCGATGAAGCAGATTAGGAGTCTGAGTAGGGGTGAGCGACAGAGGCAGTTTCAATGGCTAGCGGAGGTCATAGTGGAGAACAAGAATGAGGCTGAGTGGGTGATAGATGGCAAGCAAGTGACAAAGAACTCATTGAAGTTCATCACAAAGGCTTTTTGGACATTGGTGAGACATAGATTAGAACCAACAGTCAATGATAACACGCTGAGTGCTGATAGAGCGGCGTTGGTGGCATGCCTCATGTCCCGCTACCCTCTTAACATCCTGAGGATCATAGCTACCAAGATATGAGACAGGGAAGTGAAAGTAAGCACTATTATTCCATTCCCGAACCTTGTATACAGTTTGTGCAGGGAAGCGGGAGTACAGCGGGGTGATGAGAGATTGATCGAAGGCTAAAGAATTGCAGAAATAGGCATTATCCGGGATGAGATGAATTCAATAAGCAGATACAGAATGCCTACGCCATCCCAGCAGCTCAGCCAGCAGGGGACGTACAGGTGAATATCCCCAGTACTCAAGAGCAGAGCGAGACACCGGCTATAGATGTCAGTCATTCAAAGCCACCTCCCATCACCTCAGCTACACTGCTGCCCAGTGTACAGACTCAGACTCCAGCAGGGTACATCTTGGTACCGCAGGATTTCCTCCAGAAGCTGGCAAAGAGATTGACCATGGCCAAACACAAAATTTAGGAAATGATGGAGAATGTAATGCCATGGGTCAAATTCGAGATAGATGCAGTAGCTCAGGCTCTTCATGCCCGCCTAGATAGTTTTGAGAGTAGATTGAACATGAGGATGGCAGAGCAGTCAGACACCGACAGTCTCCGTGTGGAGTTGGGGGCTCTTCGGAGCCAAGTTGTTGATTTGTCTTTACGGTAACCAACTGTTATAGCGGCCCCCCCTCTTTCGGACCTGGATGCAGAGCTTGAGGAGGACATTGACCTGGCAGCATACTGGGGGCCAACTGCAGCCGGTGATAAAGGCAAAAAGAGAGTTATTGAAGATGCTGGTGAGGAGAGTGTGAAAAAAAAGAGAAAGAAGGAGAAGAAAGAGCGCAAGCGGGCTAGAGCGGAGAGCATGCAAGCTCATGAGGAGCATATGACTGAGTTGCATGAGAGAATTAAAGGAGCGGGAAGCTCCACCACAGCTCAGCCCGAGCTTTCCAATGCCATGACCCAACGGTAGAGCCACATTCAGCCCCGGTTTCCACAGAGGCCGCTCAAGCGGCTACAGTCACTGAGGGGGGTACCACTATCCCCATTGTTACACCATTGAGTGCGTCGGCCACCGCTAGCGCCACTACTACCGTGGAGGTACCACCTTCGCGAGATGACAGAGGCGAAGTCTGAGTAGCCACAGGTATGTCCCTTTTTCCCTTCATGCATATATTTTACGCTTCGAGGACGAAGCTCATTCTTTCAAAAAGGGGTGGGGGTGTACTTGTATTTTTGGGATATTTTTGGTCGCCTGAGGGTTTTTCTTGTCGTGTTTCTTTTCCCTCAGACGTGCGATCTAGTAGAACCGGCATGTGTTAGGATTTGTTTATTTTTAGTTTTGATTTTTGTTTGATTAGAAAATAACTTAAGAATACTCAGCCATGGGATATGCACTATTTTTGTTATTTTTGAAAAATTGACCCTGTTTAAAAATTTTGCTATGTATTTGTGACAACAATGCATGATTTTTGTGGATCGTTTTATGTCATTTAGTTATTGATAGTGCTAGTATTGTTAAGCCATGTGTGAACCAGACAGGTAAAGTGAAAATAGTTCATGTACCATGTTTGAGTGAGGTTTAGTATTTGTTGCGGTATGTTGTTGAAGATCTAGAACTTGTCTGATTGGTCTCTGTATAGGTTGAGGATGGTTGGTTAGGATATGATCATAGGCCATTTTTGTGTTAGCTCACTTTTAGCCTATATTGTCCTACCAAAGTGTCATGAATCCCTTGATCCCAAGTTTGAGCCTTAATTGACCATATTTCTTTGATTTACCTGCTAACCATACCCATTTGTTTATAATAAATCTGTTTGTCCCTGGTCCTTCCTTGGATATTATAAACCTCAACATAAGCAAAATGCTTAAGTTGAGGGTGGCTAAAGTAGGGGTGCATAAATGGTGAAAACGGGAAAAAAAGGAAGGAAAAGAAAGAAAAAGAAGAAAAAAGGTGTGGTGAGGTGAAAAAAAAAAGTAAAAGTTGAAAATTTGAGAATACTGAAAAAAAAAAAGAGAAAATAAAAATAGCTTGAAAGTGTTGAAAAATGTGAAAAATCACCTCACCCATGCAAATATTCATAAAATGGAAAAACGGGAAGAAAAGAAGACAAAGAATGAAGGGTGAAATAGGAGAATGGTGTACCCAATGAATGTAGTGTCAAGCAAGGGATAGTCACTAATAAAATATTTCATCTTTATCATGTTCAGCCCTAAGCCTACATTACAAGCCATATAAAGTACTACAGTGATCTTAATTTGACCATCTAACAAACCAAAGCAGAGAAAATAAGGGCAAGCCTATGGTATCTGATGCATAATACTTGTAGTTCTTTGAGTGGGTAAGTGCTTCATTTGCCTAATCCCATGTTTCAGTTGATATTTCGTACTAGAGTGGGGACTTTATTTTTTGTGAGGTTTCATGGATTATGTTTGCTTTTACCATTGGTCTGTGTGAAAAACATAGGTGATGACCTGATTGCTTGTTGATAGCTAGATGACATGTCTTGATACCTGAATATAATGTTTTGAGGTTGCTTGTAATACATTAGCTAACGATGTTTCAAGAGAAAGGGTCAATAGAGTTTGTATATAAAGTGCATAAATTTGTGTGAGTTTTGGCTGTAGTGTCCTAAGTTTATTTTCTAGTTGAGCGTCGTGTTTAGTTTTTCTTTTTCTTTGCCTGAGGACATGCAAAAGTCTTAAGTTGAGGGTGTTGATGTGTTGTGAATTTACAGCACTATTGACGCTCAAAACTAAGAAAATAGCATGGACTTAGGTGTATTTATGTGGATATGAGGCATTTTTCCTTTGATTTCAGGATAAATGGGTGTTGGAATCATAAATTGCAAAAGGAAGCTAAAAGTGTGCAAAAAAGGGCAAAAAGTGCAGACCACAGTACGATCCGTAGGATGGACCTACGAGTCGTACTGAGGGCCTTGACCAAAAGCTGAAAGTTTAACCTGGAAGACTGAACTTATAAGACTTGTCATGGATCGTACCATGGTGGTACGAGTCATGGTAAGCTAGTCTTGATGAAATCCAGAAGAATTGCATAGAAGGCTGATTCTCAGTACGAGAGCACCCTACGACCCGTAAGATGAAGATACGAGTTATACCATACTGGTCGTGGTGAAGTTCAAAAAAAGTTCAAAAGATCAGGATCAAGCCAAGGGTGTCAATGTACGAGTCGTCGCATGTTGGTACGAATTGTACCTTGGCCCAACACTTAGCCAAAATTCAGCCAACACTCCAAGCCACGAGTGGATGTCACGATCCATGAAAAGCCCCTACGAGTCGTAGGTGGACCCATGACGAGGTCGACAACAGATATGGAAAGCAGTCCTGTTGGTTTAGGAAAAGGATTTTTGTGTCTCTATAAATACTTTTTACATTTTATTTTTAATAGAGGACGACGAATAGACTTAATTCTAGTAGGAAAACATTGTAGTAAGCAATTTTACATCATTGGAAGAGAGAATTGAGTTGGTTCAACCTTGTGATCAACCTTTTCTTGAATTCATCTTGATCTTGCTACTAATTTCGTGGTTTAATGAAGGAATTGTTTTTCTCAATCATCTTTGTAAGTATTGTTATATGTTTTCAATAATGAACACAACTCACAACCTTGCAACTATGAGAGGGCTAAACCTCCATAGCTAGGGTTGTGGGAACCATGGTGGATTTACTAGTTAGGGTTGCACAAAGTGAGTCTAAAACCAATACTAAATACTTATATTGTATTCTCTTCATCTTTAACGATTCTTAGCGGTGTACAACGTTAGGAAGTGCCTGAATTCTTTACTTGCTTTGGTCGAAGAGGTAGAGATTAGGAAAAGAGAGTTACAACAGAGCCTTTATCTTGATGATCATTGTATTAACTTGAGTTGTGATCGTAGGATAGTTATATCTGGAACTTAGTGATAATGGTTAGATTGCAAAACTCACGAGACTTGGTCGAGTAATTGAGGATAGTCATTCAATAGGGATTGGTCGATAGTTTGAATGAATCTAAGTTATTAGTTCTATAAGTAAAGTATTGGAATAGATTACCCAAAGTTGTTATGAACCCATGGGGAACACAAACCCTAGTTATTCTTTAATTATTAATTCACAAATATAATTTTGACTGATGTTTATTTTTATTATAGTTTTTTATTAGAATCCCCCCATTGTGAAGTAATTACCATACAAGTTCATCTACCGACTGTAATCTAGATCTTCCATATTCCCTGTGGGTTCGACCCCAACCTATAAGTTTGGGTTCTTTATTGACAACGTACGCTTCATACTTCAGTTGGAAGTGTGGTTTGAGCGTTATCATGGGACAACATCCCCAACTAACTCGACAAAAGTCTGCAACTAAAATAATATAACAACGATCAACTGAATGTCCTTGAAGGATGAGGACTCACCAACACTTGCTGAATAGGCCTGGGTGGAAAGCAGGACTAATGATGTGGCTGAAATTGATCCCTCGGACCTTTATCATGAAACGATATAGTATAGAGTATGCGGTCAGTACTTGAAATGTACTGAGTATGCAAAGTAAGTAAAAACGGACAGTTAAAATACATAAGAGTTCATAAGAGTAGGACAATATGAACATTAAGTAAATATCATAATATAAACATGAGGGCTCAAGGTTTTCAAACCATTCATAAACTAGTCATAATCATAATCATAAGAGAAATATTATAAAAACATAACTTGAGCCAAAGTAATATAACATGACAATGCACAAATCATGAGGAATAATGGGAGAACTCGTCTTAACCGATACCATCATGATAAAGCTTACATGATGCCCCAACTATCTCACTCAAGTGGGCAGAGCCATCCTAGGCTCGCTAGGCAAGGGACGTGCATGGTGTGATATCACAAGAAGGAATCTATGATACATATACCTACAGTGGCACTTATTTCTGAGACCACAGGATTTACCTGAATGTCGGGTCTATTCGGTGCTACACACTACTCCTAAAAACATGCACATGAGGCTCATATCATAATCATGAAATCATTCATGAAGCTCATGGACAAATAAATCACAACATACTTGATCATACTTGAAATACATGATTAGCCATGAATAAGGGCCCGTGAGTCGGCCAAAAGTCATAAATTCATAAATCATGAAAACGTGTATATTTGTGAAAATTCATATACTTGACATTCATAAATCCATGAAGAGTACTTGAAGAGAATTCATAACATGAATTATAAATCATATTTTAGGCTTAGGAAGATCAAAACCATAATAGTATCATAACTTGACTTTTCATGAAGCTTTGCATAATTAGGCATAGATTGACTTGGATTTGAAATCATAAAAAAATATAATTAATTTAAATATAAAATCGACCCATATATCTTAAACCAACATTTAGGACATAAAGGGGATTGACCCATAATCAAATCAAAGAGAATTTCATGAATTTGGGGTTAAACCCCCATAAGATCATTAGATTTACTTTAATACTTAAATTCATGAACATAGAGGAAAATTGGGGGTTGAGAGTGAATAAAGACCCTGATTCACAACCCTATATACCTGGGTAATCTGATCTTACACTCTCTCTTTAAATCCCAAAGGAATTGGAGAAGGAATGGGGGAATTCTCAAGCTTGATCTCCAATAGAACACTCTAAACTTGCATGCATGGAATAGAATGGCCTAGGATAGGTTAAGCACCCTTTAAACCCTTCTAACTAAGAATTAAAACGACATAGTTTAGGACTTAGGGGATTAGGAATTATAGATTTACCCTTACTAACTTCGCAGGAAAAATACAACTGCCAATTACCACAAGCCTCAACACGAGTCGTACCATGAAGTAACGACTCGTGGTCACCTGGTAACCTTCCCGGAATCTCACCACGAGTTAATCTCATGATCATTACAAGCCACCACGAGTCTTCAGGTCACTCATGGTCCCTAAGTCTCAACTGCTGACCTTTTCCCTCTGAAACTTTCCACGACTTCATCACTCGACTCGTGGTTTCCTAACATAGGTCATAACATCACCATGACTTCTCCTCCTTGCACAGAATTTCCCCAACTTACGACCCTTCTCACGACTCATTATTTCTCACAATAAGTCGTACCACAACTCATGTCTTCCAAAGTCAGTCGTCCCCATATCCTCCCCATGACCCTAGCCACGAGTCATACCCACATACCACAACTCATGGTGTAACTCATAGTCTGAACACTTAGACTCCAAGTCATCTTTAAGAATCCTCCTATGACCCGATACCTGGTCTCATGACTCGTACCACAAGTCATTTTGGTGCAAAAATGCAGATTTCTCCTGTTTTCTCTAGTTCAACCATCGGGTCTAAATCTTAGGGACTTTCGGGGTATTATAAATTAATATCTTGAATTGCAGCCACAGAAAAGTTAATTTGGAATCATTGATAAGAGTTAAGTTGTAACCACTTATGAGATCTAGTGATTGATTATAGTCATCTAATAGGGGCTAATCAGCTGTTTAAATGAAAATAACTTATCGATTCTACAGGAAAAGTATTGGGATAGATCACAAGTGTAACAAACCCTGCATAGTTATGAATCCATAGGGAATACTTCCCTAGTTAATTGGCTATCTTTGATAACCACACCATTTTTAGAACACTGTGACTTATTATTTCTACAGAACTCCCCTTTTGGAAATAACTAAACTAGAAGCATAAATAATCGCATTAGTCAAAATCTTGACCATATTTATCGTGGGATCGACCTAACCCTGATTGGGTTCTTTATTTGACAATGATCGCGTTATACTTCTTATGAGGTATAATTTGAGCATTATCAAAGCCTTAAATTAAGCTCAAGCCAACTACACTATTACAGAACAAGAATTGATTGTGTGGTGTTTGCTTTTGAGAAGTTTCGATCGTATGTGTTGGGGCTAAGGTAGTAGTTCGCATAGACCATATGGTACTCTGATACCTCATGACAAAAAAGAATGTAAAATTGAGACTGATCCAATGTGTTCTTTTGCTACATGACTTTGATTTTGAGGTGAAGGATAGGTGAGGGTGTGAGAGTCAGGTAGTTGACCATCTTTCTTGATTAAAGGAAGACGGTCGGTCTGTTGGAGACCATGACATAGATGATGTCTTTCCTGATGAACACATCTTGGTTGCTTCTCATAATTTAGTACCATGGTTTTCTGAGTTGTCCAATTTCGTTTGTTGTGACATAATGCCTAAAGGCTTGAACTTCCACAAGATGAAAAAGTTCATACATGATGTCCGCAAATTCTATTGGGATAAACCATATCTCTTCTGAATATGTGCTAACGGCATAATTCACCAATATGTCTTGGAAGTAAAAATGATACCTATCCTCAAGGCATGTCACTCTTCACCTGTCTGGGGCCATTATGGGAGTGTGAGGAGAGCTGCAAAAGTATTGCAATGTGAATTCTATTAGCCCACTCTCCATCATGATTCTCATGAGCTTATCAAGCATTGTAATCAAAACCAGCATTTCAATGGCATCTCAAGGTATTATGAGCTCCCTCTAACTCTGATTTTAAAGGTCGAGCTATTCGATGTATGGGGAATTAATTTCATAAGACCTTTTGTGAGGTCTTATGGAAACACATACATTCTTGTAGTTGTAGACTACATGTCTAAAAGGGTGGAGATACTGTCTTTGCCTATAATGAGGGGAGAAGCGTGATGGCATTCTTAAAGAAACATATTTTCTCAAGTTTTGGCATCCCTCATGCCATTATTACTGACATAGGGTCTTATTTTTGCAATCGGTTGTTCAGTGCATTGCTTGCTAAATATGGAGTGAAGCATAAAGTAGCTACGCTTTATCATCCTCAAACAAGTGGCCAATTGGAGGTGTCTAATCGAGAAATCAAGTCCATCCTAACAAAGACAGTAAACACCAACCGAACTGATTGGGCCAAGAATTGGATGATGCACTTTGGGCATATTGAACTACTTTTAAGACACCCATTGGTATGTCTCCCTACCAGTTGGTTTTTGGCAAAGCTTGCCATTTACCTATAGAGCTAGAACATAAGGCTATATAGGCTTTGAAGAGTTTGAATCTCGATTAGGGAAAAGTCGTCCAAGCGTGAGTTGAGAATCTTAATGAGATGGATGAGTTCAAGATGTTGGCTTATGAGAATACTTCCATATACAAGGCCCAAATGAAGCACTTTCATGATCAGAAGATATTGAAAAGGGAGTTTTCTTTGAGAGATTGGGTACTTCTATTTAACTCAAGATTTCGGTTATTCTCATAAAAGTTAAAATCCAAGTGGTTCGGTCCATTCAGGGTGTCTCAAGTTTTGCCAAATGGAACCATTGAGATTGAATGGGAATATGGGATGAAGTTTAAGATGAATGAGAAAGGAGTCAATACGTACTTGGGTGTTCCCAAAAAAGTTGTTCTAATTGGAGTCACTTACCTTGATGAGTCGTAGCATGAGGTCTTTTCGTCGTGCCGCTATGTTAAAGTAAGCGCTTCTTGGGAGACAACCCAAGTATTTCATTTTTTGTTAATTTATTGTTGTTTTTGATTCTTATGTCAGGTGGCATCAAGCTTGATTTGAGCAAGCTCAAGAGAAAGCAAGAGGGTGCATGCGGGACATCTGTGAACCATATATGTGGTTCTGCGGCCCGCAGGGGCAGCGCACTTCCCAACCAGTACCTCAACTAGAATGCAAGTCTCATCTATAACCAAGTGTGGGTCCGTTTGTGGCCGTAGTTGCTGATCTGCGCCCTGCAGATATCACGCATGCAATAAGCCAAAAAGTCCTTATTCAAAGCTTAAAAATCAGTAGTGTTTGCGCTAGGCATGTGACTTGCAGATACCCATGTATAATTTGTAGGTCTGACACAGGTGTTGAACAGAATACTTGGAAGGAAACCATCTGGATATGGTGCACCTGTGCCGCATATGCGAAATGCAGGTCAAGATATGTAGGCCACAGATCCAATGCCTGGCTGCCATTGTGCAAGCGCACGCGGTCATACAAGTAATACAGTAACTCTTTAAAAGCTGAATGTCAAACCCAATGGGACTAGATTATATTTAATTAACAAGTTCAAGTATCAATTCAAAAATTCAAAAGTGCTAATTTTCCAAGATTTAAAGTTTGTTTATTTCTAAATCTAAACACGATCACAAATTTAAGTGAAAAACAGTAATCAGAAGAATCTAGGGTTAAGGCCAAACATTCATGTAATGCTACATTTATATTGGTTCAATTATGAACTTCATTTGTTGTCTCATAAAATAACTGCCATATTCATGGTCTTTCGAGCCTCTAAACATAATCGAATTAGCCTCACAACTACATCGTTGAGCGGGGATGTGTCAACCTAATTTATATGCAATTATCTATGTGAAGTGATTTACGGGGTTAGTGACCTTGGTTATGGACTTTCGAACCTCTAACCATTTAACCTAACTTGGCTTCACAACTACATCAAAGAGCGGTGATGTGACAATTCCAAATTAGGTGTCTAGCTATCTTTCTGTTTATTAACCAAGCAACACGAATTAGGTATACTGATATCCTAACTGCGAATTATCCTTAAAGACTTGAACTCACTTCTTGCATTCCTAGTTCTATCCTAGATTTTGCTCTTTCGAGTTTGCTTATGATTAACAATGGCATTTCAATGGTGATCAAGCATTAAATTGAATAACAACAAGAATGCAAGAACTAACAGTAATGAAAACTTGAACCAAATAGAACTTAAGCAAATACAATCATGTTATGTGGCCTCAACCCTAGAAGAAGGATTTTATTCACTCATGCTAATACACAAATTCATAGTGTACTTACAATTCATGTAGAAACTAGAGTGGAAGAATGAAAAAAAAATGAACCTTAAGTAGAGTCTCCTCCGTTCTCCCTTATCCTCCACATTTTCAAAAAATAATACGTGACAATAAAATAACCAAGTGTTCCTTTTATAGATGTGAGATTTTTGTCGTGGAGGAACCACCTCCTTGTCACGGAGGCAACGCAAACGCTTACTGGAAATGGGTCTATGGCATGACATTGGAAAGGTTGCACGGGTGTGGTATGGTGCCTGTCATGCCTGTTGCCTGGCGTGGCATGGACATCACCGTGGAGTGTGTCTAGCATGGCATAGTGCCAAAGCACACGGCTACTGCCTGGCTGCCATCACGCGCACACGCATAGGCATGGAACGGCGCTAGTCGTGAACCTAGCCCAGGGTGGCACTACCTAGTCACACCAGTCTACTAGCGTGGCATGCTGGCCTTGTGCAGCAACATACTCCTCTTTCTATCCTTTCATACGTCCTTCTTGCTTATTTAACTTCACAATTAGCTTCCTCCTTAGCATTTTGCACCTACAAAATAAGCTAATCATATTTGTTAGTCCATGCACATAAATATAATCACAATTACATGAGATTATACTAAAAATAAGGTAAAAACACGACTAAAGCTCCAGTATAAATATCACTTGGGCATATAATTATGCCCAAGATCACTACCACCAAAAATTTTATGTGGCATAGCAAAGTGTTTTTTGAGATGAAAGGGGCACATGAATTTGAAAAAATAAAGGATCATTCTCTTTTCATGAGTTACACATTCTTTATTTGGCTTTTGAATTCGCAAAACGAGTGTGCAAAACTCGAAATAGCTTGTCAAAAATTATGCCTTTAAATTGATCTTGAGAATAGTAAACTCCTCGGAGTGTGATGCCTTGTGTGGTAAGGTTTTTTTTCTTAATTCTTGTGTATGTGTATTGTCTAGAACTTGCCCCGAATGTGATTCAAGAAAAAATTCTAGATGCAGTTGCACTTGAAAAATGACCTTAGGCTCTTTTTGGATAGCCACTTCACCGCAAAATGACCTCCATGAACATCAACGCTTGTTAACTAATTTTTGAACCTTAATCCCTATTCTTGAAAATCGCATTGCAAGCCTTATATCCTTTTTAATCCTCTCCTTTGGCACCCATTCCTCCCTAATTGCTAGTGAAGATAGAAAAATGGGGGTTTGAAGCTCAAGTTGTGGGGGAGCATAAGAAAATAAAATGTGAAGCAGGCAAAAGCCTAAGTTTGGGGATGTTCTAGTGATGAAAGAAAAAATGGGGGGGATGAGCTTCAATGTGAGGTAGCATCAATTGCTTGATGAAAAGACAAAATAGCCGGTTAAAAAAAAGACCATGATCAAAAATAAGAAAGATAAGAATTAAATGGTGTTATTTCTTGTTTAAATAAGGATTAATATAGAATATAAGGTGTTAAAGGGATGGCTCTTGTGAAAAAAATATGAATGGTGAGAAAGGAGAGATAAGGTGGAGTAGACTCACTAAAGCGGAATGTTTGAATTGTCTCGTAAAGGCATTAGGGAGGTTCTAGTCACTAGAGCTAAATATTGTCCTACCCTTACCCCTAGCCTTCATTATGACTCGCAAGTCCTTAGTGATTCCAAGTGCAACAACTCTACATTAGTGACGAGTTACATGAAGGACAAGCCTATGGTTCGATGTGTATGCACTTGAATATCCTTGAGAGAGTGAGCATATTTGCATCATCTTATAATCCCTATTTGTGAATTGTATGTATGTGAGTGGGATTCTCTCTTTTAGTGAGTGGCATCAGTTCCTTGGAGTAAATGCTAAAATTGTGATTTCAATTGAGAGGCATGAATGCGACAAGTTGTGCAATGAATTTTAAGCAAACCTTGAATAGTGATTGCCAATGACTTGAGATGCTTGTTGATCTTAATTTTATAGAATATTCCCCCTCTTTTGAATTGAAAGAATGAAAGTGATATTTTTCAAATGCTTGTGGTGATACCAATTGAATTTGTGCGTTGTTGAGTTTTTTTACTTTTGAGTCTCTACGATTTTGGGATTATCTTAAGTGTCATTGGTCCTGTGTCTAGCTCTTATAATGTGGTATGCTTCAGTCGACTTTACATGGGAGTGAATTCTTGCTTGAGGATAAATAATAGTTCAAGTTTAGGGGCTTGATGAGTAGGTAATTACCAACTCATTTGTATTTTATGCATGAGCTATTGCTTTATTTTCACACAAATTAGGAAAATTTTATGCCTTTTCTCTTCTTTTATGCAAGCATTTTACTTAGACAAAGAAAATGGAAGAATTGAACTGAAAGCGATCTGCCGGAAGAAAAAAAAACCTGTGTGCCGCACATCGTAAGTGCCACGCAGATAACACTGGAGGATGTGCTAAACTAGACCTGCGATCCGCAGATTGGCATCTACAGAATGTAGGAGCCACCACAGATGGCTTGCACAGAACACTACCTCAGCATGCTGAAGGATTTGCGAAACGCAGGTGCCACGCAAGTGACTTGAATTGTTATCAAAGGAAAAATCATTCAGTTATACCTGAGAAGCTTCCAAGGATAATTTTGAGAAGTTGTACAAAAAGAAATTTACATATTTTTACCCCAATTGTACATTCACATATTATGTCACAATTGATTTTGTAGAGAAAAGTTGGTAGAGATAGAAAGGAGAGTACAATTACTTCTTCTTCAATTTCCATTGGGCAAGAACACCATTGTGGCAGACCTTAAGCATGAAATTAATTGTTTAATATGATGAATTTGGAGAAATTTCTTATGGGTATAATTTTCCTCTCTTTACTTATGAGTAGCTAAATTTCTTGCTAGGGGTGTCTACGTATGATGAGTGTTTAGATTTGATTGGGTGTTGATGAATTGTTCTTAGATTTTGAGTAGTAAGAATGGATCTATTGTTTCCTCTAAGTTTTAATTCAATAATTGATGGTTGCAAACATTGATTTAGCTTTTTTATCTTCCTTTTGCTTGAAAAGGAGAAGTGAGGTTTGGGTGAGGATTCAATAGTGAGGAATTGGGTGTGTGATGCTTGGGCTTGAGCTAGATATAGTCAAGACTCATATTCATACTATATTAAAGGGTTAAGGCTAGAGATAGCTTAACCCTTCCTCAAGCTTTGTTGATTGGTTTATTGATTGCCTTTGGGGTTTGAGAAAACCCAATGTAAATACATCCTTTTGGTTGAGAAATATAGGGTGTATCCATAATAAATGTTATACATGCTCTAATTGAATCTAAGGCACTTCAATTAACCCCTACCAAGTCAACGCCGCATCAAATTTACACCCCTAACCACTCTCATTGATTGCAACAAGTAACTTGCCCCCACTTTGTTTTACTACATATCAATACTTATCTTTTTTCCCCCAATATTTACATTACATGACGCTATCTAGTTTGAGTTGATTTACGATGTTTGGATCATCTCTTCTCAATCTCTATGGGATTCGACCCCGACATTCATAGGGAATTTATTTTTTGACAGCCACTGCAGCCACTTTGTTTAAAAGGAAGAGTTGTATTGAGCGTTATCAGTTACTACTTTCTTTAGATTCTCAATTTGCCAAAAATTCACTAAGCATATTTAAATTACATTCTCCCGAATCATTGAACACAAAATTCAATCCAAGAGTATGTATTCTATCAACAATATGAGGAAATTCAGATGCTAAGCTATCTCTATCAATAAATAATGGAAAAGGGCCAAAAATACCCCTAACCTATGATAAATGGCTCATAAATATCCTCCTTTCATTTTTTTGGTCTAAAAATACCCTCAACCTTTATTTTTGGTTCAAGAATACCCATCCCCTTCCACCTTTTAGTCTGAAACTACCCTCAACTTTGAAAATTTAATATTTAAAGGTTTGAAATTTTATTTTCTTTATTTTTTATTTTAGAAATTAATAAAATCGATATAATTTACACATACAATCAAAAAATCTAAAATATTAAAAATATTATTTTTAATATATTATTTCATCATTAAAAATATTATTTTCTTGATAATCTTGTATAAAATGGAGAAGAAGTGCTAACATTTTGGATAATGTATCAATTTTATTTTATTTTTAATTAGTGATAACGCATATATTTTGAGACTTTAAATTAATTTTTTAAATTTTTTTTTGAGATTAAAGAATGAGTGCAACAATTAAATATATTTAAACATTAAATATTATTACAAGTATATAATTGTTATTCACTATAAAAAATTTAAAATATTAAAATAATATTATTATTATTGGAAAATTTGATCATACATACACTACTAAAGGTGGAAATAGAGAAAGTTAGTAAATAATTAAAAATAAGTATTATGTTAGTTTGTGTACAAATAATAGTTAGCTTCCTTGTTTGTAGACAAAGCGGATTCGGAATTGTCTTTCATTCCAAGGCATAACTTGTATCCATGCGCTTCATATTCGCTCTGCAGTTTTAGTAATAAATAAATTGGAAAAGGGTCACTTTACTTTTAACCTATTTCTAGCTAAGTATTTAATATTAAAATAAATAAAATGTCAAAATTTAAATAGAACATTCTCATTTTTATATATAAGAGATCGTCATTTTTACATACAAACTGTCTAGAAATACCCTCAATCTTGAAAATTTTAATATATAGAGCTTTGAAATTTTATTTTCTTTACTTTTTATTTTAGAAATTAATAAAATTGATATAATTTGCACATACAATTAAAAATATAAAATTCAAAAGTTGTTCTGCATATTAAAATGTGAATGTTTAATATATTAACAAATTTATTATTCAATCATGTATTTTTAAGTTTGACAAAATCAATATTTAAAATTAAAAAATAATAATTTCTCAATTTCTAAAGGTGATCTAGAAAGAAATTCATTATAATATGTTTTTTTAATTTTTTTTTGAATTTTTAATTTTTAATTTTATGTGTAAATTACATCGATTTTATTAATTCTTAAAATAAAAAATAAGAAAAATAAACTTTCAAAACTTTAAATATTATATTTTCAAGATTGAGGGTATTTTTAGACTAAAAGATGAAAGTTTAGGGGTATTCTTAAGCCAAAAATAAAAATTGAGGGTATTTTTAAACCAAAAGATAGAAGGAGGGTACTTATGAGCCATTTTAAACTATTTTTTACTGTCTTGCTCCGTGACTCAATGGAGTCCATAACGTCGTAATGGTTGTTGTGGCATGCTAGCATCCTCCATTTGTGCCTCTTGACCCATTCTTAACCTTTAGTTCCATGGCTTGAAGAAGCCACACCCTTCCCTTTGCTAGTTTTTAGAGCCATATTGTTATACCCCGTAGAATTCCCGGCACTTAGATGACCTACTCGCACGTTGGTTAAGCATATTTGAAAGCCATACATGCTAGGGAAAGGCCCGGGAAAAGATCGGACGAGAAACCCGTCGAACCATCGCGGGAGGAGCCGAGGCAGAGCCCCTCCGCGATGGCAGCGTGTCACGGAGGTGAGGCCTCCGCGATGGCTCCGTGACACGTTGCCCAAGTTCAGGCCCAAGTATATAAGCCCCCACTTCGGTTTAAAATCATATTACACTTATAAATTTCCAGAGAAACGCAGTGAAGCCGAGGAAGACGAAGAAAATTAAATATTTTCGTCCGATTACGCTGCCAAACGCCGCCCAAACTCAAATTAATCCCAGATACCCGAGTATTTAGCAGTAGAGAGCATTTCTACAGAATTAGTTTCGCGAAATACGGCCGACGAATCGGCGAGCCACCGAACTAAAGTAAGTAGAATTGCTCTAAATTAATGTCTATGTGTTCCTAGCTGAGAAGTGAATACTTCTCCCTTCTGGGCCGCTGAAAAATAGCGAGTTTTTGACCGTCTTTCGATAAGCCTAAGTTTAGGCTATAAACTATATCGAAAGTAACGTCGTTCTTTACAATAAAGCTGTACTTAGTATTAATTGACGTATTTATGAATGCAGTTGGGAGAAAATAGTTGAAGTACCGGCCGAGCGTCGTTCGACGGATGAATAATTCAAAGAGAAGGTATGTAAAGTTAGTTTCCTTCGGCAAGTTAAGTAATATCAGTATAGTGTAATAAATTACGGACCAGTAGAATGTTCAGGAGTCGAGTATTGCGTTATTATGAATATTGGTACGATGTGAGAAACATTGGGTTGTAATGTATATGAAACCTATCAGTATGATACAGATTCTAACGCAAGTATTAGAGATTGCCCAGTATACTCAGTATGTAATGTGATATGCCATGTCAGGATATGGTTGTATTCAGTTGAAACCCCGTATAGTAATGCAATACCCGTAAAGCACTTCAGAAATAGAATATCAGGCTAAAATGAAGTTCAGAAAGCATGTCAGGATTAGTAAATCATGTTACTATAGAAAGTCAGTATACAGCGTAGTTCAGCAGAAAGACTATGTTCGTACATACATATATAGTACTTCCAGCCTCAGTATGTATTAAGTATGTACATATTTCTATCACTAGTCCAGCATATAGTGTATGCAGAAACTTAGTAAACAGCAGAGTTTTAGCAGAAACATTATCTTATGTAGCATTTGCCCAGTACAGCCCGGCAGGAGACTATATTCATATTTATACATCTTTACCTGCCTCAGCACGTATTAAATACGTACAGATTACTATCATTAGCCCAGCATGTAATATATATGATACTTTACCCCTATTAGCCTCAGCATGTGAGATACACAGACAGTATTACCAGTTGAGACCGTTGTATTGTTTGGGGTTGGATTACCTAGCATCCATGACCGCCCCAGGGTTTATAGCTGTATCGACTCGTCCACCAGAGGACGAGGATACGTCACTCTACAGAGTGGCATGCCGTCCCGCCAGGGGACGAAGATGGGATGCCAGTTTTTCCCCATATTTGTGCCTTGATTGGCCCTTACACACCCCAGTCGAGTGGATACGCCCGGGTGCAGATTCAGGAGTCCTCCGGACTCAGATGCAGTTATAGTCAGGGGCTCAGCGAGCCCAAGTGCATACCCAGGGGACCGGCGGGATGCTTACAGCCAGTATAGGAGATGGGATGACCGGGGTAGGGGTATAGATTCTGTGTTGATTGTACCTCCCGGCTTATGGGGGCCGGGTAAGGTTGTGTATGCCATGTTATGGTATGTATGTTATGCTATATTACAGTAGATACGAGCAGATTAGTAGTAGAATGATACGTCTCTAGGTATGATTCCTACTCCCTTCAGTATGACTAAGAACAGGTACGATCTACACCAGCAGATAATTAATCTAGTTCTTCTTATTCCAGTTTCGACAGTTATGTTATTGATTTCAGATATCCCTTCAGTTCTTACAGATTCAGTTATCTCCTGCTATTCAGAATTTTTAGTTATATTACTTGTATTCAGCTGTATTCAGTTTGCTTTACATACTCAGTACCAGCGGTACTGACGCCCAGTGGGGCGCTGCATTACTTGCCTGCAGGTACCCATAGACGCGCAGGCGATACCACGTGATCCCCATCAGCGGTCGAATGTTCAGCTCCTGACATCCGGAGACTGAATTTCTAGAGGTGTAGTTCAGTTCCTTTTGTGTTACAGTACGGGTAGGTCGGGGCCCTGTCCCGATCATTTCTATTATTCTTCTTAGAGGCTTGCAGTCTGTTTATATTCCCTGTGGTCAGATGAGCCGGTCGTGAGAGGCAGTGCAGTTGCATAGTTGTTAGCATTCCTTCTTTCTATTGTGATGGTCATGTGGGGCCATAGTTATCAGTAGTGGTGACCTTGCCGGTCACGTAGCTTTTTAATATGTTACGATTGAATTGCAGATAACTAGACAGCATGGTGGCCTTGTCGGCCCGCATAGGTTCCCCTGAATTACTATGTTTCTGGTCAGCTGTTAGTACAGGTACAGAAGGCTATAGGCCAGTGGGCCGGGGGCTGTATTTACAGCCGTTATATAGCCCTTTGTTTCCAGAAATGTGAGTTAGAGCCAGCCAGGGGCCAGATGCGCCCAGGCTTAGCAGTCCAGCAGGTCAGGTCCTAGTAGGGCACCAGGTGCCAGTCATACCCCCCAGGGCGGGGTGTGACAAACTTGGTATCAGAGCAGGTCGTATCCCAGGGAGTCTGCAAGCCGTGCTAAGTAGAGTCCTGTCCATGGATGTGTTGTGCACCACATACTATGGGTAGGAGGCTGCAAGGCATGATAGGATGGTTGTCTTTTATTCTGATTCAGTCGTGCTATAGAGCGGTACAGTATAGGGTTGATTCCCTAAAATCTTACCATATTCTTTGGTTACAGATAATATCAGACCAACGTCATCCTATCACAGGTCGGAACTTAGATGTTGCAGCAGGGGAAGGCACCAGCAGGATGTCTCACCCTCCTTTGGAGACAGCCCGACCAGAGGGCACTACAGAGGCATCATCCCAGCCTCCTCAGCAGTCTCCACCACGTCAGGAGCCACTTGGGGCGACACTACCTTCAGCAGCCCCTATATTGACTCCTTCTGACCAGGAGGTTAGGAGTGCTGTAGTTATGTTAGCACAGATGATGGCTGCTCAGCGTCAGCCAATGCCATCTACAGTTGCAGAATCGTCAGGAGGGCCCGGTAGTTCGAGGGTCCGAGAGTTCTTAGCTTTGAATCCTCTAGAATTTACAGGCACAGACCGGACAGAGGACCCTCAGGATTTTCTAGACCAAATGCAGAGGATCTTCAGGGTTATGCATGCCACGTCTACCGAGTCAGTTGAGTTGGCAGCATTCCGGTTACGGGATATTGCGGTGTTATGGTATGAAAGCTGGGAAAGGTCCCGAGGGAGAGATGTTTCCCCTCCCACCTGGGCCAGCTTTTCAGGAGCCTTTCTGGATCATTATTTGCCGCGGGAGATTCGACAGGCCCGGGTAGACCAGTTCCTACATCTAGAACAGGGGGCTATGAGTGTTCGGGAATATTCTTTGCAGTTTGATTCCTTAGCCTGATATGCACCGACCTTTGTTGATACTATGGCATCCAGAGTGCATCGCTTTATTACAGGGTTGAATCCAGAATATGTTGAGATTTGCACTACAGCCACACTGCGAGAGGACATGGATATTGCTCGCATTCAGGCATTTGCCCAGAATATTGAGGGCATCAGACAGCGACAACGAGAGGTCAGAAGGGTTAGTCAGGAACAGCGTCGCCGGGACAGGCCAGTTGAGTTACAGAGAGAGGCCCGGGGAGGACCCAGGCCCCGATTGTCAGACAGACCGCCCAGGCCCCCACCTCCGCCACAGTCACAGGGGGGTAGATTTAGCCGCAGGGGGCAGTCAGGGACTGGTAGAGGCTCGCAGATGGCAGATTCACCATCACAGAGGAGGGCAGAGCAGAGCAGGTATACCCTACCACTTTGCCCTATATGCAGTCGACGCCATCCTGGAGCATGCAGATATGGCTCCACCGCATGTTATAATTGTGGCCAAGAAGGCCATTTGATGAAAGATTGCCCAGCCAGAGGTCGAGAGGACCGGGATGACAGGATAGGGCATCAATAGGATCACGAGCTACAGCATCTTCGACTGGGCGCAGGCCCTCAGTTTCAGCAGGCAGGGGTCGGGGCAGATCAGGGGCCTCCAGTACAGGTGCGGGTCCAAGCCGCACATATGCCTTACCAGGGAGGCAAGATTCAGAAGCATCGCCTGATGTCGTGACAGGTATGCTAACTATTTGCTCACACCCTGCTTATGTGTTAATTGATCCAGGGTCTACTTTGTCCTATATTACTCCATTTGTGGCACGGAAGTTTAGTATTGTACCAGAATCACTACAACAGCCTTTCTTAGTATCTACGCCCGTCGGTGACTCTATCACAGCTAGCCGAATCTACCGCGGGTGTACAGTAGAGATTGTTGACTGTCAGACCACAATAGATCTGGTCGAGTTAGAAATGATAGACTTCGATGCCATAATGGGTATGGACTGGTTAGTGCCATGATTTGCCAATGTTGAATGTTGGACCAAAACGGTCCGATTCTACTTCCCGGGGGAAGCAGTACGGGAGTGGAAGGGCAGCACCGTGACGCCAAAAGGTAGGTTTATTTCCTACCTTCAGGCGAGAAAGTTGATATCTAAGGGGTGCATTTACCATCTTGTCAGAGTTCAGGATGTCCAAGCAGAATCTCCGACACTCCAGTCTGTCCCAGTGGTAAATGAATTCCCAGATGTATTTCCTGATGAGTTACCTAGTATTCCCCCAGAAAGGGAAATAGACTTTGCTATCGACTTGTTACCAGGCACTCAGCCAATATCAATACCTCCTTATCGTATGGCTCCTGCAGAACTCAGAGAATTAAAGGAGCAGTTGAAAGACTTGTTAGATAAAGGTTTTATCAGGCCAAGTACTTCTCCGTGGGGTGCGCCAGTCTTGTTTGTGAGAAAGAAAGATGGCTCGCTCCGAATGTGCATAAATTATCGGCAGCTAAACAAAGTTACAGTAAAGAACAAGTATCCGCTTCCCAGAATTGATGACTTATTTGATCAGCTACAGGGAGCCAGATACTTTTCCAAAATTGACTTGCGGTCCGGATATCACCAGGTCCGAGTACGTGAGAGAGATATTCCTAAGACAGCATTCAGGACCCGATATGGACATTTTGAATTTCTAGTTATGTCCTTCGGGCTAACGAATGCCCCAGCAGTCTTCATGGACCTGATGAACAGTATATTCAGACCTTTCCTAGACTTGTTCGTGATAGTATTCATTGATGATATTCTGGTGTATTCACGCTCTAAAGCAGATCACCGGACTCATTTGCGGACAGTGCTCCAGATTCTCAGGGACCGCCAGTTGTATGCTAAATTTTCGAAATGTGAATTCTAGCTTAACTCAGTAGCCTTTTTAGGGCATATTGTTTCAGACGCTGGTATACAGGTAGACAAGCAGAAGATAGAAGCAGTTAAGTCATGGCCTAGGCCTACCACCCCGACTGAAGTTCGTAGCTTCCTGGGGTTGGCAGGGTATTATCAGAGGTTTGTTGAGGGATTCTCAACCATTGCAGCACCTTTAACTAAATTGACACAGAAAGCAGTAAAGTTTCAGTGGACGGAGGCATGCGAGCAGAGTTTCCAGGAACTGAAAGACAGATTAACCTCCGCCCCAGTATTAGCATTGCCGGAAGGCACAGAAGGGTATTCAGTTTATTGCGACGCGTCAGGTGTCGGGCTGGGCTGTGTGTTGATGCAGCATGGTAGAGTAATTGCATATGCTTCCAGACAGCTAAGGAAACACGAAAAGAATTACCCTACCCATGACCTGGAATTGGCCGCAGTAATTCATGCCTTGAAGATGTGGAGGCACTATCTGTACGACGTCCATGTTGATATATACACAGATCATAAGAGTTTACAGTATATTTTTACTCAAAGGGAGTTGAATCTGCGGCAACGCCGCTGGTTGGAGCTGCTGAAAGATTATGACGTGAATATTCTATACCACCCCGAAAAAGCTAATGTTGTAGCAGATGCCCTGAGCCGAAAGTCAATGGGGAGTTTGGCATATTTACGGCCTGAGAAACGGAAGTTAGCCAGGGAAATTCATCAGTTAGCTGGCCTAGCCGTTCGAGTAATAGAAACAGAAAATAATGGAGCAGTAATTCAGAATTTTGCAGTGTCATCGTTAGTTACAGAGGTAAAAGAACGGCAGTATAAGGATCCCGATTTAGTCCAGCTCAGAGATAGAGTTCAGAAGGGTAAGGAGCCAAATTTTCAGATAACCGAGGATGGTGTGCTACATTGTAAGGGCCGCCTTTGTGTCCCGAATGTCGCAGGACTTCGTGGGCAGATCATGCATGAGGTACACTACGCTCGCTATTCCCTTCACCCAGGGGCGACGAAAATGTACCACGACATCAGAGACATCTACTGGTGGCCAGGTATGAAAACTGAGATAGCTGAATTTGTATCTAGATGTGCTAATTATCAGCAGGTGAAAGCGGAGCACCAGAAACCGGGTGGTTTGACTCAAGAGATAATGATACCTATGTGGAAATGGGAAGTGATAAACATGGATTTTGTAACAGGGTTACCCCGTACTAGACGCAGATATGATTCCATTTGGGTAATAGTTGATAGGCTGACAAAATCAGCTCATTTTCTACCAGTATGGGCTACCTTCTCAGCTGAGGATTATGCCGAATTATATATCAGAGAAATAGTTAGATTGCATGGGGTGCCGGTATCTATCATTTCAGACAGGGGAGCACAGTTTACAGCTAGATTCTGGCAGTCGTTTCAGAAAGGTTTGGGGACGCAGATTAATTTGAGCACAGCATTCCATCCTCAGACAGACGGGCAGGCTGAACGTATGATCCAGACGCTCGAAGATATGCTACGAGCGTGTGTGTTAGATTTTGGGGGTAGCTGGGATGAACATCTGTCGTTAATTGAATTCGCTTATAATAACAGCTACCATTCAACTATTCAGATGGCGCCTTTCGAGGCATTATACGGGCGAAAATGTAGATCGTCGGTGGGCTGGTTTGAGATAGGAGAATCAGCATTAGTTGGCCCAGACGTTGTTCAGCAGTCCGAGGAAAAGATAAAGCTTATCCGAGAACGTTTACTGACCGCTCAGAGCCGCCAGAAGTCATACGCAGATAGGCGGCGCAGAAATCTAGAATTTTCGGTAAACGAATGGGTATATCTGAAAGTGTCCCCGATGAAAGGGGTAATGAGGTTTGGCAAGAAAGGCAAGCTTAGCCCGAGATTCACTGGGCCATATCATATTCGGCGAAGAATAGGCCGCGTGGCATACGAGTTAAACTTGCCTCCAGAGTTAGCGTTGGTTCACCCAGTATTCCATATTTCTATGCTAAGGAAGTTCGTAGGGGACCCTTCTACAGTAGTTCCAGTTCAGGATGTCCAGATCACAGAAGAGTTAGCATATGAAGAGGTTCCCGTAGCCATTTTAGACAGACAGGTTCGCAGACTGAGAACTAAAGATGTTGCATCTGTCAAAGTATTGTGGCGTAACAGAAATCGGGAGGAAATGACGTGGGAGGCTTAAGAAGATATGAAAATCAGATACCCTCACCTATTTCAGGCCTAGTCAAACGACAGGTATGTCCGTATCATTACTTATACAGTATCTTATGATTGTGCGTTTGTAAATGATAAAGAAGAGGTGACATTTAGTTGTCCAGTGAATCTTAGAATATTGTGTGCAGTGCCTGTGTTGGACTTTTCTGCATTTCAGGTTTTTGCGATAGTCCATGTTACAGGGGAAACTCTGTCAAAATTTTTCCAGAAAGTAAAGTAAGTAGTCCTCTAGATGACAGTATACATTCGAGGACGAATGTTCTTAAGGGGGGGAGAATGTTATACCCCGTAGAATTCCTGGCACTTAGATGACCTACTCGCAGGTTGGTTAAGCATATTTGAAAGCCATACGTGCTAGGGAAAGGCCCGGGAAAAGATCGGACGAGAAACCCGTCGAACCATCACGGGAGGAGCCGAGGCAGAGCCCCTCCGCGATGGCAGCGTGTCACGGAGGTGAGGCCTCCGCGATGGCTCCGTGACACGTTGCCCAAGTTCAGGCCCAAGTATATAAGCCCCCACTTCGGTTTAAAATCATATTACACTTATAAATTTCCAGAGAAACGCAGTGAAGCCGAGGAAGACGAAGAAAATTAAATATTTTCATCCGATTACGCTGCCAAACGCCGCCCAAACTCAAATTAATCCCAGATACCCGAGTATTTAGCAGCAGAGAGCATTTTTACGGAATTAGTTTCGCGAAATACGGCCGACGAATCGGCGAGCCACCGAACTAAAGTAAGTAGAATTGCTCTAAATTAATGTCTATGTGTTCCTAGCTGAGAAGTGAATACTTCTCCCTTCTGGGCCGCTGAAAAATAGCGAGTTTTTGACCGTCTTTCGATAAGCCTAAGTTTAGGCTATAAACTATATCGAAAGTAACGTCGTTCTTTACAATAAAGCTGTACTTAGTATTAATTGACGTATTTATGAATGCAGTTGGGAGAAAATAGTTGAAGTACCGGCCGAGCGTCGTTCGACGGACGAATAATTCAAAGAGAAGGTATGTAAAGTTAGTTTCCTTCGGCAAGTTAAGTAATATCAGTATAGTGTAATAAATTACGGACCAGTAGAATGTTCAGGAGTCGAGTATTGCGTTATTATGAATATTGGTACGATGTGAGAAACATTGGGTTGTAATGTATATGAAACCTATCAGTATGATACAGATTCTAACGCAAGTATTAGAGATTGCCCAGTATACTCAGTATGTAATGTGATATGCCATGTCAGGATATGGTTGTATTCAGTTGAAACCCCGTATAGTAATGCAATACCCGTAAAGCACTTCAGAAATAGAATATCAGGCTAAAATGAAGTTCAGAAAGCATGTCAGGATTAGTAAATCATGTTACTATAGAAAGTCAGTATACAGCATAGTTCAGCAGAAAGACTATGTTCGTACATACATATATAGTACTTCCAGCCTCAGTATGTATTAAGTATGTACATATTTCTATCACTAGTCCAGCATATAGTGTATGCAGAAACTTAGTAAACAGCAGAGTTTTAGCAGAAACATTATCTTATGTAGCATTTGCCCAGTACAGCCCGGCAGGAGACTATATTCATATTTATACATCTTTACCTGCCTCAGCACGTATTAAATACGTACAGATTACTATCATTAGCCCAGCATGTAATATATATGATACTTTACCCCTATTAGCCTCAGCATGTGAGATACACAGACAGTATTACCAGTTGAGACCGTTGTATTGTTTGGGGTTGGATTACCTAGCATCCATGACCGCCCCAGAGTTTATAGCTGTATCGACTCGTCCACCAGAGGACGAGGATACATCACTCTACGGAGTGGCATGCCGTCCCGCCAGGGGACGAAGATGGGATGCCAGTTTTTCCCCATATTTGTGCCTTGATCGGCCCTTACACACCCCAGTCGAGCGGATACGCCCGGGTGCAGATTCAGGAGTCCTCCGGACTCAGATGCAGTTATAGTCAGGGGCTCAGCGAGTCCAAGTGCATACCCAGGGGACCGGCGGGATGCTTACAGCCAGTATAGGAGATGGGATGACCGGGGTAGGGGTATAGATTTTGTGTTGATTGTACCTCCCGGCTTATGGGGGCCGGGTAAGGTTGTGTATGCCATGTTATGGTATGTATGTTATGCTATATTACAGTAGATACGAGCAGATTAGTAGTAGAATGATACGTCTCCAGGTATGATTCCTACTCCCTTCAGTATGACTAAGAACAGGTACGATCTACACCAGCAGATAATTAATCTAGTTCTTCTTATTCCAGTTTCGACAGTTATGTTATTGATTTCAGATATCCCTTCAGTTCTTACAGATTCAGTTATCTCCTGCTATTCAGAATTTTTAGTTATATTACTTGTATTCAGCTGTATTCAGTTTGCTTTACATACTCAGTACCAGCGGTACTGACGCCCAGTGGGGCGCTGCATTACTTGCCTGCAGGTACCCATAGACGCGCAGACGATACCACGTGATCCCCATCAGCGGTCGAATATTCAGCTCCTGTCATCCGGAGACTGAATTTCTAGAGGTGTAGTTCAGTTCCTTTTGTTGTACAGTACGGGTAGGTCGGGGCCCTGTCCCGATCATTTCTATTATTCTTCTTAGAGGCTTGCAGTCTGTTTATATTCCCTGTGGTCAGATGAGCCGGTCGTGAGAGGTCGTGCAGTTGCATAGTTGTTAGCATTCCTTCTTTCTATTGTGATGGTCGTGTGGGGCCATAGTTATCAGTAGTGGTGACCTTGCCGGTCACGTAGCTTTTTAATATGTTACGATTGAATTGCAGATAACTAGACAGCATGGTGGCCTTCTCGGCCCGCATAGGTTCCCCTGAATTACTATGTTTCTGGTCAGCTGTTAGTACAGGTACAGAAGGCTATAGGCTAGTGGGCCGGGGGCTGTATTTACAGCCGTTATATAGCCCTTTGTTTCCAGAAATGTGAGTTAGAGCCAGCCAGGCCCCAGATGCGCCCAGGCTTAGCAGTCCAGCAGGTCAGGTCCTAGTAGGGCACCAGGTGCCAGTCATACCCCCCAGGGCGGGGTGTGACACATATTTGGTGAAATTTCAAGAATATTGAAGTTTTTTTATGATTTGGGAAGAAACTTGAAAGATTGTGGGAAGAAGATGAAGTTTTGAAGAGAAATCTCGAGTGAAAGTGGGGTATGCGACGCTAAGTGGAAAAAAAGTGGGAGAAAAATTAGATTTTCACACTTTAAAATACTCACTTTTTTTGGATTTGACCCGCTTTGACCGAAAAAATTTTGCTTGGGCACCCCCTGCACGTCGCGCTGGTCCCTGCGTCGGCCTGCCTTCACATCACGCCAATGCATGCAGCGTCGCGCCAGTGTATGCGCTGCAGGGCCTGTGCGTCGCATGACTTGGTGCGCTGGCCAGGCCTATTTTTGTTCCCGCAGCCCGTCTTCAATTGTTATGCTCAAAAGTTCTTTCGTGATTTATGACTTATTCTTGCACACTTGAACAAACAAATCAACTCTATAATTTAATAAAAATCAAAAGTTATAATACCTTGGGTTGTCTCTCAAGCAGCGGTTAATTTAACGTCGCGACATGACGCAGGTATCTTGATTACTCATACTTCATCAAGATACCTAGTTGGGTCATGATCAGCTTCATAAAAGAAATAATAATAAGGGGGGAGATCACCATTTCTCTCTCTCTCTCTCTCTCTCTATAAATATATATATATATATATATATATATATATGAGAGGAATAATATTACAATAAATATAATTTAACTTTTATTATAGTTTGATATTATAATTTATTTACTATCATTGTAAATCATAAATATGTTAGAATCAATAAATAACTCTTTTATATTATCATTTAGAAGCGGTTTTCACTTTTACGTATAAAATAAAAAATAGATTTTAATCTTTCAATATTTTAAAATATATTTTTTACGTATAAATCAAAATAAACTACTTAAGTTTTTCACTCATAAGTATTAGAAAAAGAAGTTGATGGAAATTAGAAACGTGTTTATCTTTTTTCTTTTCTTTTTTTTTTTAGAGTCGATTTTACTTATTATTATTTTTTGATATTTGTAAACCTAATTTTAATATGGTAATAAAATTTATTTTTTATTTACGTTCTTAAAAAAAAATTGATTCAACCAAATATTATCAAAATTATTGATAAGCTAAGTAGACATCTTCTTATGTAAAAGTTTTGCTTAGATTCTTATTGATAGAAGCTTAACATATCTTCTTGATCATATTAACTCAAAAATCAAAAAGAGATTAAAATTACTCTAAACTTATTTCAATCATCTATGAACTCTAGAAAAATCGATCAATATATCATGTTAAAGTTTAGTGCTTTTATAATATTAGGATAAATAGACGTACAGAGTTTCTAATTTAGAATAGAAAATAAAAATGTAGAAGAAATGTACAAATTAGGATTAGTCATAATAAAGAAAGAAAGTGATAGTTCACTTTTTCTTTGTCTTCTAAACCTAAAATTAGATAGGAATCGGTATCTAATGAATTCAATGGTTCTAGTATTAATGAAAGGGAAAAAAGGAATTACATCACAACGAGATCATATCTTGCAATGACCTTAATTTTATATCTCTTTCAATTTATCCTATTCAAAGCATTGCTACTCAATGATTTGCTATCTTAAAAGTCAAGAGCTCTAAGTTACTTTTTTTGGTTCAAATATTATTCATTTTTCTTAGATGAGATGAAATATTTTCAATTAAATATGTTTAATTTGGTTTTAAAAAATAATTTTTCGATATCAATACTTATGTTTGAGACCTTGCCAAAGTAAAATATCATTGCTGCAGTTAGGATCCCAAATTCAAACTAATAGAAATTATTCACAAAAGTTATTGAACACTGTTTAGGATTAATAGATATTTCATTAGTAATATTTGTTTCAAATTAGTATTAAGGTACTTATATAAAATCAAAGAACATTTTTCTTAGATAGGAGTTATAATTATTTTACATAGTTCTAATAAAAAAGATATAAATTAAATTAAATTTAGAGTCCTAAATTTTAGGATTCCCTATATAATTTAAATGAAGAAAAAATGAATACTTAAAGTTTGGCTGATTTTAAATTCCTAATTATTAAAAAAATAATTAAATTATAATTTTGGCCAATATAAAATTTATTATTAAATAACAAAATAATCGATCAATATTTAGAATGAGGTTTCATTCTAGAATACCAAAAATTCACCCATAACTTAATAAAAAGAAGACCCAAAAAAAATCTAATTAATTTCATAATTCTATATTTAAAAAAATAACATTAAAAATGTTATAGTTATGATACAGGATTTAAATATTTGTTTCATGAAGAGGAAAGTATTAATTAATTTTAAAGTCTTAAATATTAAGACTTTTTACATAGTATTTTAAATAATAAAAAAAATTAATTAATTTCCATATTCTAAATATAACAATTTATAAAAAAAATTACATAATACATATTTAAGTTAATTTATTTAAGTATAAATATGAATATTAAAGTGTACAAAAGTACCATTCTAGACATTTATGGTAAGTGTATTTTTTTTATTTGATTTGTTTTAATATAATATTTTAAACTGGTGTCTTGTGAACGAATATAAATTTCTGTTAGAAAATATTATGTTGTCCTCATAATTTTTCTCATAAATTCTATGTTGAATTTGGAACGCTTCTATACGATTTTTTTTTTTTGCATATAATTTTTTTAGAAAAAGTAACATGGAATGTTTATTATTATGTACATATAAGCAAAGAATTTATTAAAGGTAAAATTCTAATTGAATTTTAATTTCCTTGATATTATAATTTCCTACATAGTTCAAATAAAAAATTTATCAAGCTAAATTTTAGTTGATTTCAAATTGTGAAATATTTGAAAATACTTAAATGACAGTTATGTTATAGTATTTACTTGGACAGGGATTGCGAGAACACATGCCTCCTCACATTGATACTGTCAGATACATATGTTTCTCTTTGATATGATCTTATAGTCATCCAACTTTTAGTTTTTCCTTTGCATTAGTCAATATGAGATATCTTAAACATTTAAGAAAGAAGTTAAATGCTAATTTTCACTATTATAAAGCTTTTAACTAAAAAATAGTGATCTTCATGCTTTTAATATAATATAGATTAAGGAATATTAAGCCCCCGCAGAAATATGGTAGAAAATCACCCAGAGTGGAAATCCCAATATTTTAGCAAAAGATAATGAAATCTAAACTAGAGCTACTATGATGCATAATCCGATGTATATTGCTACTGTTTTTTCACTTTGCTAGAAAATGAGTTAATAGAATTGTGACGTGTTCTCATAGAAAATCAGCTGTATATATCCTGCAAAATAGCTTTAGACCTATCAGTCTATTAATTTTTAATTAAAGAAATAAGAGGTATTACATAGAAGAATATTGTTGAGTCTGGTTTTCCCAAGACAGAAGTGCTATATAAAATCTTCTCTTCCAGCTTGGAATACACAAAGATCCTATCCTGTCTTCTTCTATACCCACGTTGGAACTAATTGAGCATTCCATTGTTTACAGAACCACATTATATATCGGTAATTTTACCTGAATTCTAAACCTTTGCAATCAATCTACAACTGTACGTTGCTAATCCCCTCCACTGATATCGTCTGCCGCAGTGATAGCGACTCTTTGATCTTGTCTCAAGCGCAATGTCCGAACAATAATCAACATACAGTTTAGGTAAGAAATTATGTTTTGATCAACATAATCCCCTATTTTCAAGTTTCATGATGAGATACTTTAAGGGTATGAGAAAGTTGTATACAACGTAATTAAAAAGTTAAAAATTATATTTATGTAATTTCTAAAAATAAAGTAACTTTTTTAAAAAAGTTATGTCGTGAATAATTTCCTCTTATTTAACTCATCTTGACGAAAACATCTCACTCTAATCCAAGTAACCTTTGAACAGGGTTGATCAATTGTAACAAATTCAAACTCTACTTGATGAGGTAATTAGGAACTTCAAAAGCAAAATGGCTATAATTCGACTTTTGAGACTACATGTTTACAAACTAGCGAAGCAGAGACGGACTAAAAAGCAATTATCTAATTCTCTAAGGAGATTGCCACACCATCTATGAACCTTTCTTTCGAGTGGTCAAAGCTCAGAATTAATTGGAAAAACCCAAAAATAGAAACACAAATGTCTCCATGTACCCAACAAAAAATCCAACTGGTCTCCGAAATGTGAGAAGCAGAGTTTACTGCAAACTTCACTTTCTACCGCTAGTTCCAATTCGTGGCTTGCCTTTAACCTCAGACTCCTGCATGAAAAATAGCATACACAAATGGTTTATAGCCATAAACACTAATATAATCCCTTTTTCTTTCGTTTGGGGATTGATGAGTATATCTGGTTCAAACGCTCAAGAAACCAAGAGTTCTCTTCAAGGAATATACCTGTGGGAAGTGCAAGTAAATGTATGTTTTTGCAGTTGATGGATTATGATTTTCTGCACCCTTGCTCCAATCATAACAAACCTATACACAAAATCGGATAAACAAATTGAAAACTGAAGCAAATTTGCATGCAAGACTAAGAGAAAATCAGAAACTTCAGCGACAATAAGACATTAGCAGATTCGAGAATTAGGGAAAAAAGAGAAACAAAAAACAGGCATCATGCATTCATGCTGGCAAGGAATAAGGCTACAGTGGAACTGGGTTAAGTATCCAGTAATAGTTTTCTTAGAACACTCCCTCGCCAGAGGGTGAGCATGCACTACCAATAATATTCATAGTAAAGGTTCTACTGAACATAAGTAACCAAAAACATACCGCATATGCATAGATTGAGCCATCATTGTTGAACGCACTGCAAGGTATGGGCTGGCTGCATCTTGACATTGCCTAAAGAAAACACACACAAAAATCACAACGGAAGATGCCAAAAGTTGAAGCAGCTACAAATATAAAATATAAAATATTCTAGTCTTTTTCCACAATTAAAGAATTATAACATGTTAATGAAGAATGATTCAGTCTCAAAACATGCTAACATAATTGAAAACCATGCCAGCATTCCATTTGACATCACTATTTTGACTCAGATTTTAAGTTGTTAAATTTGATAATGACAAGTATCTATAGTAATAATTGAAAAGATATTTGATAGAGAAAATATACATCCAAGGTAAAAAATTTGAATAGTTTAAGGATTTGAATTCTTGAAAGTTGTGAAAGTAGAATAAGACTAGAATGGTGTCAAACACTGACACATTTAGGATGTCCTAAAATAGTGTCATATAAAGTGAGGATTATATTGAAAAAGATAAAATGATTTAAGTATTGGAATGAAAAAGGGTTAAGTGGAGCGGAATGGATATTGAGAATTCATATAGCTGACACCTATTAGTTACTTGTCCAAAAAAAGAAACTGACACCAATTAGTTGGGATAGAGGCATAGTTGTGTTACTATGCACCAGAAAACTCATATTAGCAGAAGTAGGTTGCAGCAGAGACAGAGAGGGTCGCAAGCAAACAACTGCCTTAACATGTTCAAATTTGTTGTTCTTTTTGTTATATTTTTCTTTATCACCTGTACTCCATGCATCACCAATTTGGAGAAAGCCATAAAAATATCTTCAAGAGGAAGACAGTTTGTCTCTTAAGCAATACAAGGTACCTGAGGACATAACATAATGGTTTTCTCATTTAAAAAAAATCACAAGTAGTATTTCCTTTACTTCACAAATGGCTGTCTGCTAAAAATTATGGGTCACCTGATGCAAACTTTAAAGTTATAAATTTGCAATCTGGCGTGCAGTAAAGAAAGTGGTACAACTGATGTGCACCAAATGATACAGAGGAAGATTCGAGAAATCCTAGAAACTCCTACATTTGAAAAACCTAATATTCTGAAAGGTCTATGTCAACCAAGAAAGGTCTTATAGAGCAATCCTCTTTTGCAACATGACAGTTTCTACTGTCATAACCAAATGAATCAATAAACAACAGATGAAAAGACATATTTGGTTTTTAGATGGAAGTTCAATAGAAGGCATCAAGAAGATGCAATAGTTTCAAGATATGGCATTTGAGCTTACAAAAAATTACTGGCTAACTTATAAAAACCAAGCCAGAAACTAGGAAATAACAAAGAAAGATGCTGTATTAATTTCATGCATTTAAATGTATGGCAGTTCCGCTCATAAAGAATGCATGATAGAAATCATAAAAAGTAAAGAAAATGAATGAACTTAATAGAAATTAGCACTTTAAAAGGATCAAGGATACCTTAAGCCTCTGTTTGCTATCTTTGTCCCAAAAGTTGAAGGCACCATCAGATCCCGCAGTTGCAAATGTTCCATGTGCCTGTGTGAGTCAGATGTAACACATGACAAATGAGTTGAAGAAGCAATATTAGTAGTATTTAGCAATAGTATAAAGTGGAGTTGACAATGACAACCTCCCTGAAGACCAACTTTAAAAAGCTAGTCCAGTTTTGTATATAATCAACTCTATGTTCAGTTTCCATATTAAACAAGCTTGCTACATACTTTCAGGTCTCTTGCTCTTACACTAAGCAGTTCACCCTGCTCACCTAAACCAAGAATACCAGTCTAAAGGTAAGAACAACTAAAATGGCACAAGCATAAAGCTTCTAGATTTTAATTACCTAAGACTAGAAACATACATGCACCATATATAGGTTCTTACAATAACTTGCTAAAAATTGTCCACACAGCAATTGACTTGCAATTACTCTTTGTCAACACTACATCCACCTGGCGTTATCATATTATACTAAAAGTGGGAAGACCCAAAATAAAAAGTTGAAAGATTAAAATACCCATATAATGTTGAACGAACTTTTTACCCTTCAATCAAACACTACTACTATAATATTGTACAAAAAATTAAATACTTATAAACGACTATAAGTATTTACCAAGAGCAATCTGAAATTAGAAGCAAAATGAGGAGACTACTGTTACAATTTCATCATTATGTTAGAATCAATAGCAATTAATTACCAAGAGCCCACGTCCATATTTTCATCATCTCTTTTTTATACGTGAAAAATGAAGTGCTTCATATGATACATATTTCATTTGCTTTGTGATTCCTATTTTTTTTGCGAAGGATGTCCTCTTTTGCGCCATATCTCATGACATCCTACCAATTATCAATTGTTAAGAGGCTCACTGTTAACCAATGCCTCTACGCCATTAAGCTCGGATTGCAAGTTTTGTGCAGTGAGATGAGAGATAATTAACCAACAAGGATTGGGGTGGAGTGATAAGTACTCCTTCGTCTTTAGTCAGAGGTCTTGAGTTCGAGCTATGGATATAAAGTTGCCTTTGTTATGGAGCAATTTACCCCAATGTGAAACTTCATGACATGAATTCAAAATTAGTTGGAGCCCAATATAGATACCGAACACTGGCTAGAAAACCAAAAAAAGGAAAGATAATCATCCATCTTATTATCATGCATACAAGTTGCAAAAAGTTGAGGTAAAAAAAATTTGAGTACTTTTGGTGCAATATAATAAACACGCAATTTTTAACTTAAAAGTCTTCATTTTATGATGTGAAAATATATGTATTACAACTAATTGATCATGTAAGTTAATACATGTTGTTATATGCATGTACCTTCTCCCTGGTAATTTCCCTTATGTAATTCACAACTTGCAAATTCTCTCAGTTTTATTTTCATTTGGAGGTTTACATCTTGGTGCTGTAGTTAATTTTTTATTTTCATTTGTTGTTTTTCAGTTGTATACCATGGGCTCTCAAGATTTTCCCATAGCAACTAAACCAATTGCTCCCTATGGGTGCTACTAGCCAAAATAAAAATTGAACTGTAAACATTAATTCTTATCTGTTGATATTTTCATTTTAAAATGTTGTCAAGGTTGATAATCACAAATTTTATATTAAAGACCATGAAATATACGGAAAAATATCCGATAACTATTATCATATAAGTGGGAAGCCCCAAATTAAAATATTAAAAGACCAAAATAACTTTCTAAAGTTGAGTGATTGTAATATCCCTAAAAATATTAACAAATTAATCCTTCATAAACACTAAATTAATCAATATTCTCTCCGTTGCAATTAAAAAAAAAAAGAATTTGAAGGGATGCTTTTAACAATTTAATAAATTATTCATTCAAAGCAGTACATGTCATCACACTAACCAATTTTCTTTTCATGTACAAATAAGAGCATTTGAAAAGTTGCATTAAATAATTTAATTAAGACTAAATTCATTTGACTAATTTAATATAAACTAAAATTTTCTACTAAAGCTCACTATTCTTACTGCTATAAAATGTCAAACAAAATGAAACTTCTCCTTCATCACGACCCAAGAGGTGGTGTCTTGACTATTGACTGTTACTTTTGATTTGAATATATTCAGACATTGAATTTGTGCATATCGTGGCTATGCTATACCAGCACCATAGAAACATGCATATGAGAGGATGAAATTAGGATGTTAGTAAAAAAAAGAATCTTGAACCAATATTTGGAATGGACAAGCGGTATTGGTATTCTAGCTTAATTACTTTGAAGACGATTTAAGATAGATACCTCCTTTTTATGAAAATGATAAATGAAGCTGGATGGAGCATGACAGAAGAGGGCAAAGTGTTATCTCACAAAAATTTAACCTCCTCCATTATCTTGTCGTGTATAGCAATTTTCTCAGTTTTCATCCGCTACTCCCAGCCCCTCCTTAATATTGATGTATCTTTTCTTCTTGCACTTTGTTATTTAGCAAACGAGATAGCTTTAACATGCATTGCTCTTATAGCAATCTTTTCTTCCTGCACTTTGTTATTTAGCTAAAATAGATAGCCTTAACATGCATTGCTCTTATAATAGCAATATTTGGTACACTTTCTTGTGGTTCTGTTTTCCTAGTAAAATTTTTTTGTGTCTGCAAGAAAAATAATATCTGTTATAATACTGTATTCCTTGATTTTTTGTAGTTCTATTATATTTTTTAAAGTATTGATGAAGCTTGTAATGTGATATAACTGTTAATTCAACATG
The DNA here is from genome assembly GCA_035772735.1 of Datura wrightii. Lineage (NCBI taxonomy): Eukaryota > Viridiplantae > Streptophyta > Magnoliopsida > Solanales > Solanaceae > Datura > Datura wrightii. Next base: position 14,368,192 of record JASDFA010000002.1, read on the forward strand.
CTAATTATTTGGCTTCAAATATATTTTATAAATTATTTTAGAAATATAGATATATAGTGAAAATTTATTTTTATTTATAATAACAAATTTTCCAATGTCAATTTATGGGTCACACTAAAAACTAGTTAAGAAAAGGATATGAGAGACAGCTACACATCCTCGACCTCCCAAAAGATGCAACATTAGAAGACAGGGCAAAATTTATAGAGAACGAGGCTGACATACTGCAATGAATAAAAATATAAAAAGAGAGAAAGATCTTACAGGGTGGAAGTTCAGAGAGTTGACTGAGTAAATTTCGTTGCCCTCCCTGTGGCATTTGAATGTGAAGTTTTTACTTTGTTGTGAATCATCAAGATGATGCACACCAACCCGTCCTTCAATAGAGCCAACCTAAATATAGGATCCACAACATCAAAATGATACAATGAATCTAGAACCGAGATGCATCTGATATAATGTATTCACAACATCAGAATATCAGGAATTATTTACAGACCACAATCACCACATGTAAGAACGGAAATACGTTAACTGTTCAAGAATGCCTAGGAAGTAAAACCCAAATGCACCATAAAACTCCTTTTCAGAAAATAACTAAAGTAGATTAAGTAGAAGTGTCTTTCTTAAGAAGGAAGATTCAGTAGAAGTGTCTTTAAACATCACAATGCATAAATGAAGGTGGGAATTTATCCTCTTTCCATTATCTTGATTACAATCTTGGATCAGCCTGTAACATTTATTACTTTTTCCTTTCTTGGACTTTGTTATGTAAGATCCAATGCTTTACTAACAAACATCTGCAAGAGTTCAGAGTTCACTGTTGATAGAAAGCTTCCTTGGTTGTCTCTCTTAGACTGCTGAATAAATTCAAGGAAGTCCAATCATTTCCTCCATCACACACACACACACACACACACACACCGACCGAACAAAATACCACTGGTAAAGACAGAAAAGGTGAAAGGGAAAAAGAAAGTTTATTAGAGAGAGGTCAAAGGAGTTCGAAGAACTGGGGGAGTGTCTCATAAGATGGCTAGCTATTAAAAAAAGAAGGCCCACGTAAGGAAGAATGAAGTTCTTGAGCAGATAAAGAAAATATTATGAGCATCACAAAGAGTGAGAATTCTCTTGAATCGAGAGTCTACGGAAACAGCCTTCCTATCTCGACAGGGTAGTGGTAAGATTTGCAACACCCTACCCTCCTCAGATCTACTTGTGGAATTACATTGGGTATGCTAATGTTTACCAAAAGAGATACTCTTTGCAATATCATCTTGCATCTCCCTATTTAGTAATGTGGATCATTTGGTAAGGTGTATAAGAATAGTGTTAAACAAAGTATATTCGTAATAATGGTATAAATTATGCTGACATTAGTTATGCTAAGTTTATTTCTTAGGAACTGTTTGGTTTGGGGTATTCAAAATAACATGCATTGCATAATTTAAAAAAAAAAAAGTTTACAAAAATACCCTCCATAAATATGGTGGAAAGGATGTGATAAAAGTTTTGAGGGGCAATTGTGTCTTTAACCATGCAAATACATGCATTGCTAATACCATGGTTTATCATGTATTAATTATATAATCGAATGTATAACTAATGACATTGGTTGAAAAAGTATATTAAACAAGGTATTAATAATACACAAAGCTAATGCATACACTATTTTTTCTTATGCATCCTACCAAACAACCCCTAATTGATTTACCTCCTTCTCAAGGCAGCACAAGTGGCCTAAAACTTGGAGGAACAGGCTGAGTTTGTTGATTTGAGTATGTTATCAATTCTTCAACACCACGTAATTTTGTGTAATAGGAGGTATCTTATGCAGATCAATTCTAATCTCCGGTGGAAGGAATTTTGTAAGACCACTGCTGATGCAATCCAAAGGGGCTCATGCTTGCAACATAGCTTGGGGAATGAAAGAGCACATGATGGTCAAAAGAAGGAAGAAAATGGTTAATTGTGTAATTTCGCCGATCTTGATTTTCAAGGAAAAGGAAGACCACCCAATCAAGGCCCTTATTCATTAAGGGTATATTTAAAATAGCCTTTCCTTTTCTTTTACTTAGTACAAATAGTAGTTTATTTGATTTGAGTAGTAGAATTTTCATGACTTAGAATTTGATATGTTATTCTGAGAGTATAGAGAGCTTGTTTAGCTTTGGATTGTTTCTTGTGTAGGAAGAAGGGTTGCAAGGGTAGATCATCTCCCTTGAGGTCTTTTTAGATCTAGGTGCTACTTGATTTGTAAATTCGGAGGCCCTTGTGCCTTCATAAGGTTCCTTTTTTTCTTGTATCATTTGGTATCTAGAGCTAGGACTAGTGTTGTTCTTACAACCTAATCTTGCAATTTAGGTATTAAATCAAAAAATCAAAAAATCAAAAAAAAAATACAAAAATTCAAAAACAATTAGGAAATTTGTGTTACTTGATTTGTTGCTAATTTCAACCATTTTTGTGTCTAGTTAAAAAAAATTCAAAAATTCAAAAACAATTAGGAAATTTGTGTTACTTGATTTGTTGCTAATTTCAACCATTTTTGTGTCTAGTTAGCTATCTTTTCCCTTTTTTCGTGTATCATTTGGTACCTAGAGCTAGGATTAGTGTAGTTCTTACAACCTAATCTTGCAATTTAGGTATTAAATCAAAAAATCAAAATATCAAAAAATCAAAAAAAAAATTCAAAAATTCAAAAACAATTAGGAAATTTGTGTTACTTTATTTGTTGCTAATTTCAACCATTTTTGTGTCTAGTTAGCTATCTTTTCCCTTTTTTCTTGTATCATTTGGTACCTAGAGCTAGGATTAGTGTTGTTCTTACAACCTTGTGTCTAGTTAGCTATCTTTTCCTTTTTTCTTGTATCATTTAGTATCTAGAGCTAGGATCAGTGTTGTTCTCACAACCTAATCTTGGGATTTTAGGTATTAAATCAAAAAATCAAAAAAAAAATTCAAAAATTCAAAAACAATTCAGAAATTTTTCTTACCTGATTTGTTGTTTTTGGCACTAGATTCTTGTTCCCTAGTGTTTTTTTGAGTCTAGATCTTAGATCTCTCTTGAAATTTGAGTTGTGGACTTTACTCTACCATTAAACACTTAGAGCTTGAAGACCTGAAGAAATTTACAATTGGATTTCATTGGTGGAGCTTGATTTGTGGCTTGGATTTGTTCTCTACATCAAGGGGAACATAATATTAAACGTTGAAGCGATTTGGAGTTGTTGAAGAGCTTCTACCATTGAAGAATTTGAAGGTTTGAAGACTTTATGAAAATTGTAATTGGGTCATATTGATTGGTATTGAATTGGAGCTTAATTTTGATTGGGTTTTGTTCTCTACATCAAGGGGAACATAATCCTAAAGTTTGAAGCGATTTGGAGTTGTAGAAAAGCTTCTACCATCGAAAACTTTGAAGGTTTGAAGACTTTATGAAAAATGCAATTGGGTCTTGTTGATTGGTGTTGAATTGGAGCATAATTTTGACTGGGTTTTGTTCTCTAGATCAAGGGGAAGAAAATCCAAAATTTTGAGGTGATTTGAAAAGTTCTGATCAAGGATTTGTTCTTCATGTTTTTGAAGAACATTTGATCCATCTTCTCTTTAAAATTTGTGGCAACACATGTTAGTGGATCCACTTGTGGAAATTATTAGTTGAAAAACAAAAAAATCGAACTTGAAAAAAAAATGCAGATTTGAAAAAGAATTTAAAAAAATATTTCCACGTGGACTGCCACATCAGCAGCATCTGCCACGCGTCTGCCAATCAGCAGCCACCTCAGCACACTCAGCTCCAGCCAGCAGCAGCAATTAAAAAAAACAATTTTCCACGTCGGACGCCATGTCAGTGCCACATCAGCGACATCTGTGCGCCAACACAGTGCCACGCAGGCGCCAACACAGCACCAGTCAGCACAGCGACGCAGATCCTTCCCCACTCACAGCCACGCGCACGTGGCATGCAACTTCAGAGAGCAACCTGTGGATTTTTGGCTTTTTGGCCAAAAATTTTCTAAATGTTGGGACTTTTTTGGACCCAAAACATTTTCTAAGTGTCCAAACTTCATGGTTCTTCCAAACTCATTTTTCTTTCAATTTCTACACTAATTAACACTTTTAATTACTTATTAATTAGTTCTTTATCATTTTTCATCCCATTAGTTCCCAAAAACTAGTTAACATCAAGTAATTCATCCTACTTTTTGTTACTTAGTTTTTTTTTAAGTCCGATTTTTTCGTGCTTCTTCTTTTACCATTTTCCTTCTTTATTCTCGTTGAAACTTCTTGATTCCATTCCATTAGCTTGAGCCTTCTTCACTGAGTCAACAAAAATCCATTCTAGACCTCAAGTAGAGATTGGACACTTGTAACTCAACGGATTACACAAGCTACAATTCTTGGCCGTGGCAATTGTGAGGCATATAAGGTGAGCATTCCTTGAGCGATTGTGAGTTCTTTTCACAAACATAACGCGTTTGCTTGCTTTGATTTTATGTCTTCAATAGGTACCAATGTCAATCAGGAACCCACTTTGAATGATGTGATGAACATGACCTCCGTCTTATCTTTCCAACTTGGCGGTTGGCTGACATACATAATCGTTTGGTGGACCTTGAAACACGAGATAGAGACTCTTCTTTTACTCCTTTCTATCACTACCATGGGCAACCAAGTGAGTTTGTCATGATTCCTCTTCATCGATATCACCTCGAACTTTTAATAGGATGTCCTATCCCATCGTCACCACTCCAATACTATCTTCTACCACTCCATTACCTCATACTACCCTACCATATATACCTCCACCACATCCACATATGCCTTTTCCTCCACCAAATACCGCCTTCCAATTCGACACGTCCGGCCACTTTGAAATGTCCAACCTTTGGGTGGTGAATTCCATGAGGAACTCCAAGAGGAGTTTGATGATGTTGCCAATGATTTAACTACCAAATGAGGGGATCACACATGAATTTCCAAGGTCCTCACCGTGGAAGAGAAGGTCGACATGGTCCTATCCCTCAAATGGATATTCATAGAAGTGATGCCACCTTGGCTTGGGTTATCATGATGAACTTGTCCAAGGTAATCAAGTTGAGAAGCTCATTCCTCCACTTCCTCCAAAGGAAGGTGGTCCTTCTTCTCGCCCTCTTACATGCTTCAAATGTCAAGGCTTTGGCCATAGAATGAGCGAGTGCCCCAACCGGCGGGAATTCGTTGTCATCGTTGATGACTCTCCTTGCTATAATGACTTGAATGATGTTGAGGGGGTTGACATTGAGGATCCTCAAGAAGAGGAGTGTGAAAAGAAGGTTGGGATTCCTTGTGGAGTAACCAAGCGGGCCTTGTTAATCAAGGATATGCCTCAAGAAGAGATCACCGTTCCAATGTATGCAATGAAGTGAACTATGATACGAGAGGCTATGGTGAGCCTTCGTGTGATCTTCAAGGTACAATAGCTACAGTTAACACTTCAACTATTTCCAATGAACAAAGTGTGAGTGATAGCTTATTGTGTGCTTAATGATTCTCTCCCACGTCTTGATAATGTTGATGTTGAGAGTGCCCAAACATTAGTTGATCTTTTCGATGACCGGATTGATTCTTCTTGCAAGATTGATTTGTGTCCATCTAGTGTTGACACATATGTATTATATGCTCATACATTGTCATGTGATACTTTTGTTGATCACCTTACTTTGAATGATGACATTGTTCTTTTTTAGAATGAAATTGCATGCTTCAACTCTTCATCTACATTTGATTGTTCTCTCTTAAAGTACAATGTCTTTGATGATGAGGAGATCATATCTAATATCGCGCATAGTGTTGTTCAACATGATAGTGGTGTAGCTATCCATGGATATAACTTGTACGATAATCCATTATGGAACGTTGATGATGAAAGTGATGATTATGATCTAATAGGTACTTCGGCTTTGAGTGTTCCAATTGTTGATAATTTGCTTGATGATGTTTTTGTATCTACGGTCCTCTTACATATGGGGACACTTTGAATGAAGTTACCTTGTTCGACACCTTTCTTTTATTATCTCTTTACTTATGATGATACTCATGCTTGCATTGAGGGCTTGCCTTGTGAGAGAAGGGTTTTTATTGAGACAATTGGTTGTGGTTTTGACCAAAATGGATGGATATCGTTTCCTTTTGACCCCGGTGGCCCTTTGAGTGTATGTGTGTTGGTTTGGCCTAATTACACTTGTGCTAACCCTCATTCTATTTGGTGCTTCGTTGTTGTTTGTCTTCTCTATGCTTTGCAAGGTTTAGATTCGAGGACAAATCCTTTTCAAGAAGGGGAAATGCAATCCAACGAGGCCCATGCTTGGATCACAACTTGGGGATGAAGGTGCACAAGATGGCCCAAAAAGGAAGAAAATAGCTAATTGTGTAATTTGGCCGATCTTGATTTTCAAGGAAAAGGAAGACCACCCAAACAAGGCCCTTATTCATTAAGGGCATATTTGTAATAGCTTTTCCTTTTCATTTACTTAGTGTGAATAGTAGTTTATTTTATTTGAGTAGTAGAATTTTGATGACTTGAAATTTTATGTTATTTTGAGAGTAGAGAGAGCTTGTCTAGCTTTGGATTATTTCTTGTGTAAGAAGAAAGGTTGCAAGGGTAGATTATCTCCCTTGAGGTCTTTTTAGAAGTGGATGCTACTTGATTTGTGAATTGGAGGTCCTTGTGCCTTCACAAGGGTTGGTAATTTCAATCATGTTCGTGTCTAGTTAACTGTCTTTACCTTTTTTCTTGTATCAACTGTCATCCTTAGGAAAGGACCTTGACTCTCTAATTCAAAGTTTTGGTGGAACTTGCCAAAACAAAGGTATTAACACTCTTTTACATTGTTCTTTTATTTGTTCATCTTTAGTTTGATATAAGAAGGAATATGTATCAGCTCAATATATTAAGCTCTAAGATCACTTAACTAATCCCTCTATGGAACTCTGGGATTTTTATAAGGTGGGCAAAAGATAAGAGATTTAACAGACTACACAAGAAAGTACTAGATTATGCAACAACAGAACTACACTATAAAATAGCTACTCACCAAGAAACCTTGTTGATCAGGGAAGGCAGCTAAACACCGAGTCTGATACTTCAAGGGTGAGATTATTCTCTTGAACTCAGTCTGTAACAATTTTAAGGAATATAAACTTTTAACATAGGAAATTCTAGCAATATGTGGATGCTGCAGAATGATTAATACTTGAATATCCAACAACAACAAAACTTCAATATGTATAAATTTGGCTTTCCTAACCTTTTCCTAAAATCTAATAAGAAAAATATGTAGTATCCTTATGTTTTGTCTATATTTCCTTTTTTTAGTTAGTAAGTAGCCAGAGAAAAGAAAACATGGACCAAAACCTATGAAATTGATGTTATAACATTCCAATGATTATTTTGGTTAACACGCAAGCCTTCAACTTCAAATTTTTCTGAACTAAAAATGCTCTCAAAAGGTTTACAAATATATATGACACCCTTTCATCAAACATAGAAGGTTTGGATATATTAACACTTTATTTAATATTATACAATATATTGCTAGTTTTATCACTCGATCCATAGAGGGACTTGGTCCCTACAACTCCTTAGGGCCAACGATAAAAAATAGTTGACTACCAAAATTGTAGAAACACCAAGAGTTGACAACAAAGTAGTCTCTCCAGTAAAATCATAAAAAACAGACGGAATAACTGTAGCAGTGAACTGCAACAGCTGGAAGGTACTTTTAGTGCAGTTAATATCTTTGGATAGGGCAGACTCCACTAAAAACTGAATTCCCTGACCTTTTCCAGTTTGCCTCAAGTCCTGATTGTACAAATTTTTTTTTAACAGGAATATTAATTTTAATAATGCCGCTGCTGTCCTGATTCTACAATTTTCGGGTTGAAGTAATGGAAACTGGAAGAAAATCTGTGGCGGAATTGCCAAGATTGGAGGCGGAAGAATTAATGGCATTGTAAAGCAGTTTGCAGGAGGTAAAACAACACACACTGACAGTAGATAAAATGAGATGGATTGGTGAAAGAAAGAGGTTTTTCCACTGCTCAGGCTTGCCAACAAAACTTGATCAGTTTTGGGAACTTAATTAAGAATTGGCGAACGAACAAAAGCCCAGACAAAGTAGCTTGCTTCAGTTAGACAGCTGGATCTTGCTTTACTCAATAGAATCTAAAACAAAGAGAGGGTTTATGCCTTACACTCATAGAGATGCATACATAAGTTGGTGCAGGTGGAAGGTGAGCAAATTTGATTATAAGAATATGTGTCATACTATTCCCGGCAGCATTCTGTGGACCTCCCCGAAGGACAATCAGAGATCTTACGAAGGAGTAATTCGCCCCCATTCCCTCTTTGAACACCAAATTCTTAATAAATGTATTTTTGGTGTAAATTCACATATGAAAATGGTATAGATGATCTTTTTGGATTTGATTAGCTCCTTAAGCTTTGCATAGGGGCTTCAGTTTGGCTTTTTAATCTACTTCATCTTCAGAATGCATCTTGTTTTAAAAAGATTCTTGATTTCTATATCCAAAGAAGGTAAAACATTAATGCACAAAAACGGTTGCACAAAAGCATTTAATCTCTAATAAAGGAACTTCATAAAACTGTCTTATAAACAATGACTGCTTATTTAGGAGTTGGGGACAAAAGTAAAAAAGCAATAACATTAGAAAGAATCTCCACTAAGCTATAAAATAAATTTACAATGAAAACATCACATAATAGTACAGTATGTATTGACAGCCAACACTACCAATTAGCTAAGATATTGATAACCTAATTGTTCACATGTACGAAATCTAGCAGCTAAAATCTGTTCAATGACTTGAATAATTCCATCAAACATGGAAGTAATACCTGAGGATTCTGCAAATTGAAAACTATAAGATTTCTATCAGCTGTGCCAGCAACCATCAGAGGATGTTTCACTGTAAGTGCATAGCAGCGCTCAGGAAGTTGTTGGACATGTGCAGGATTTGGCTGTCTCAAATCCCAGTACCTGCAAGAAAATTGTATCCAGGATTACAATGTTAACTACTAAGTTAATTACAGAATTCTGGCACTGATAAACATGATTTTTCTGTTAAAAGAAATAGGAAATATTAGCATGTGACCCCCCCCCCCCCCCAAAAAAAAAAAAAGAACCTTAGAGAAAGCGGACACTAGGTTGCCTACATATAGAGAGTAATGACATTGTAAGCAGGAAGTGAAATTAAAACCCCACCCTACAAAGATGGACTATTTTGAGTAAATTAACGCCAAAAAGCTTATGCTTTACTACATGAATCATCTTTTTGACTAACAAAACGATAGTTGAAACTCCAACTATCAACCAGCTCTCTTTTCATAAAACTCACACTTCGCCAGCTCTCTCTTCCAACTATCAATCAGTCAATCCAATCTTTTCCTCTTGAACTGGAAGGATATCAAATCCTGGCTGGGTATTCGGGATTCTCCGGTCCTAATTCCGTATTTTAATGGTAGTTTTTGCTTTTAAGATTGGGGTTCAAGAAGACACCTTTTGAAATATGATTCGAGAAGACCAGTGGCTAAAATAGAAGGAGATGTCGGTAAAAATAGTGCATTCGATCAGGTGGGTCAATTTCATACAAAGAAGAGAGTTACAGATAGTTTGACAAAGGTTTTGCTTTGAGTGTTCTCTGAGATATTTCTTTGGTGGTGATAGCAGCTAAGCAATTCTCCCATCTACTGTTGCAGAATTGTTTAATTTTTCCTTCACCGCATATCTTCCGAGTTCTGACTCTATTGCAATCGTAATTGTTAGTATTTCGGGTTTTATCAAGAAGCCTTACGTTACCTGGTGACTGAGGAGTGACATATGCCCAGGATAATTGGTTTAGTTGCATATGTTTCCATCCTAAGTTCCAGTTAACAATGTAATATGTGACATTTGTTAATTGCCATTGAATGAACAGTTTTGGTTGCCTAAATTCATCTTTTCTTGATTACAGTTGATATTTTCAAACCAGATTTGGGTTACTGCATTTCTCAACCAGTGAAATTCATTTATTCTTGATTTTGTACCAGTTGATGTTTTCAAATCAAGTGGGTTAATGCATTTCGCAAGCAGCGATAGTATTTCATTTATGTCTATAAATATTACAATTTATCTCAAATGATAACTTTTTCTTTTTTAAGTTAAGATTTTCCCTGATATTTGTTGATATAATATTTAATTACTTTTTTGTTTGAATCGTATATTTATTATGTTTAAGTATAGATAAATTTACACGCATTCACATGATGATGAACAAATAGTCTTTTAATCATTCAGTGACCAGATCTAGAGACAAAATCTTAATATTCAGATGTGTACTAAGATTCAACCATCTTAATTATAATACTCTCTTCGTCCCAATTTATATGGCACTATTTGACTTGGCGTAAAGTTTAAGAAAAAAATGAAGATTTTTAAAATTTGTTGTTTACCATTTGTCTGGCTATAAATCATTTCATTAAGGGCAAAAGAGAATTTTAAAGTTATAGTGTTTCCAATTATAGAAAGGTGACATTCTTTTTGGAAGGACTAAAAAAAAAGTGTGCCACATAAATTGGGCAGGGGAGTATAAAAATGGCCCCTAAAGATGGATGTTTTTGATAAAAGCGAAATGCAGCAAAATCAATTTCAAATTCCACTTACCTCAAAGTCTTATCCCAGCTTCCTGTGACTAAGAGATTCATCTCTGGGATCCAAGCCAATTCCTTGACAGGAGCGTCATGCATGGCTACTGTTACGGGTTGACTACCAGATAACGGCCACATTTTCACTTGCTTGTCACAACCTCCAGAGAAGACAGTTGTTCCGTCATCCTTCCAAGTTGAGCATAAAACCTGCCAGAAATAGATTGTATAGCTAATAAATTCAAGTCATACGGCAAGAAGAGTAAATTTACCAGCAAAATGCCGATATATCACCGGCTGTTCATGTGAAATAGAGGCCTTGGGTACAGTTCCAACGTTGGTTCCACTTCCCATTACTTCCCAACAGCGTACCTAGTAAAGTAAAGCTCACAGAATAAGATTGATTTCCAGTTCCACCTAACAAACAAAACCATCTAGAAATAGAAGAGAGGCAGTTGTGCTTGTACCTTAATACTATTCCACCCCACCCCCCCTTCCCCAGTCCTAAAATCTTACTAGCATATGTATTACTAATCAAACCCAATACATAGTGTAACTACCTTGGTCATTCCTCCATGTCTAGACCCATTCAACAGACTAAAAGAACTTCTAAACATCTTTGTCTCTATACTACACCCTACTCCACCTTGTAGCCCCTTATCTCATATTTTGACTGAAAATCATTTTAGGGATCGTTTGGTAGCTGGTTAGAGTTATGCGGGTATTACAATTCATGAGGGATATGCGGAAATCTATGTATTATTTTATGGAGGGATTAGTTATGAAGGGTTTAGTTATTCGTGTATAACTTATTCTACCTTCTATCCTACATAAGATAATACATAGATTCTCTCATAACTTATACATGTATTAGTTATGCAGATATCTAAATTGCAAATCAGACACTTGTATATTTTATACATGAATACCTTCTAACTAGCTACCAAATGTGGTATTACTTATGCAGAATTTAATACCTACATAATTCACCTTTAAACCAGCTACCAAACGACCCCTTAGAATACTATTCCACCTCGAGGTTTTAGCAACTTCACTAATAAGCAATTAAAAAGCTATTTAAAAAATGTTACATATTGGGTTTTCCATGATTTCCTGTCACCCTTAATTATCACATACATATTAGATTCAAAAGTAAAGTTATCTATACAAGATATCTAAAAGGTCTAGTAACTTCTCTGCCATTATGTGAACAACCTATTTGGTCAGAGTACAAACAGGGATTGCTGATTTGGAGAGCCTCGAATGCTTATCAAATGTTTTTCATGCTCAAAAATTAAAATCAATCAACTACACCTCAATCTCAATCGGTTCAGTTCAACCATATGAATCACTTATATATTCCCGTCTATTCAAGTCCATTTCTTTCCAGTACTAAATAATTTATCTTTTAAAGCAAATTAGGGTTACCTATATTTCACAGTTCTCCTACTCAAAAATTAATAAGACCCATAAATATTTTCTAGAGAGGCTGTAAAAATCAATGGAAAGCAAACTAACCTGGTTATCCCATGAAGTAGCAACTAGAAGATTAGCCTTAGGACTGAAACAGAGGCTTGATACAGAATCAGCAGGAGGTTGTTGAACCTTTCGAGTATATCACCCAAAATGTTACATATAAATTTCAAGCATGAGGAGAAAAATAATACCCTCAAAATGAATAGAAATATCATTAGTGATAGAACAGGAAAATTCGCATTTAACTTTTAACAACTAAAACTTTGTATTCCCTCCGTCCCCAGAAGAATTGGTATGACGGTCTAATACAAGTGATTTTCGGTACCAACCCGAATATACATTCATATACAAGAACTTTATAACAAGATAAAAACTAAGAATAACAATTATGAAAGTCTGAAAAATGGAAATCAACGGAAAAACTTGTTTGACTTCCCAAGCGAAGTTGGAATAAATTAACAAAAATTGATGAAAAAATACCTCGGTAGACTTATTAGGATTTGTGTTGGCAGAAGCAGCGGCGCCGAATATCGACATTGAAGCTGTTTATGGTCAGCTACAATGAACACAGAGACAAAAGGATTGGATGAAGCATTCAGAATAAAAATTCACTGGAAATAAAGAGAATGGTGAAGAAGATGTGTAACACTGATAAAGAAAAACCCTAGGGGAGTAGTATTTGATTGAGAGAGGATTCAATCAGTGTAAACTGTAAACCTTATTATGTATTTCAGAAATGAGCGTATACTTTAAGCGAAGGCGAGTGCTTTGCCGACTCTCTTACCTCCTATTTTTGTTATATACTTCGACCAAAATAAAATTCTTTATAATTGATTAAACCAATTTTCACCGGGATCCAGAAAGGCCGGCGGTAGTCCGCACGGCTTCTCCAAAACTAGGCTAAATTAATATCCTTAAACAAGGATTAAAATAGAGATTCAGGCATAAAAACTCATAACCTTATTTATATAACCTCAAACCATATTTGGTTGAATCTTAACTGTATGGTCAAACTTTTACCCAAGCAAGAGGCCTGTCAGATATACAAATACTGTAGAATTTCGAGACCATGTGTCTAGGACATCCCGAAGGATTCAGTGGGATATAATCGCCCTTAAAACATAACAACAAATCGGGCTTCTCACCACACGCTAGACGTAGCCACTAAGGCAAATCTGAAATTCTACAGTACTTGCATCGACTGTACCACCATCTCGGAACCAAGCTAAGCATTCAAACAGCATTGGTTGAAGTCATATAGTATTGGTTAATTAACTTTATGAATGAATCTCTGAATTTTAATAGGCCTAATTCATCATCAATATGCAATTAATAAGCTTGTATTCAATATAGAGAGAAAACTTAGCCGGATATCATCCGACTTATGCAAATAAAAGAAATAAAAGAAAGAGAAATAAAGTACCTGTCAACACCAGAGTTGTGTCCAGGAGATGGACGATTTTCTTTTTCTTCTTATTAAAACTTTACAACACTTTTATTACAAAAACTTCTTCTTCTAGGGAGAGACTAGAGAGAGGCTAGAGAAAACCTTTTTCACAAAGACTAAAACTTCTACCTAAAAGCTAAGGCAAATACCTTCTTATATAGAAAATGAAAATACTGTTCAAACATCAATGAACAGTGACAATCTACAGTAAAATAATGTTCATTTATCAATGAACAGTGACAACTTTACTATTTACATTGTGACAACTATCTTTGTCATTTTTATCATGGATCCCACCGAATATGAACTGTGGGGTCTTCAATTTTATTCCATCGGTTTCTTTCCTTCTTTCTTTGATAAATTTCACAGAAATTCTTCTGCCTGATTTACAGTTATCTCTGGATCATGTGATTCTGGTTCTTGCGAATCATTGAGTTCTTGTATAAAACTCAAGTAGTCATCACTATCATTGACCTGGCTGTTATTACTCTTCATCGAAGTATCAGATTTATCTGCAATCTGCTCAATGGTTTCCATCAAATTTTTTCTTATTTGATCCAAATATTGAGCTATATACTCTTCCTTATCACCTTCTTGAAAATTGATTTTTCGAGCCATATACTTGATAGAATTATCCTCCACAAATATAGTCTTGATTCTGGACTTATAAGTCTTAATTGTTTGAGAAATTAAGTCTATAAGACTTTGACCATATAACTGCCCTGTGCTTGGATCCTTTTTCAATAATTTATCCCAGAAATTATTATAATAAACTCTGTATAAACATGGGATCTGTTCTTCGGTATATCCGAATTCTGGAGTCCATTTATGGATCCATGGGATTGAGAATTCCAAAAAGAAATAGACTTGACCAATTTTTTCTGGCCAACCGACATGATTTTCCCTGAATGGTGATGGTAGAATATCAACTGTAGGTCCATGATAGGTCCACCAATTTAGGAACCAATTTGGGACATTACCCGAAAATATTTTTGCACATACTTTTATAAACCAAGTATGTTTATGCTTATCATTGTCATAAATCAAAACTGTTTTAAAAGCTTGGATATAATCCCAGTAAGTATAATTGATTCTTACTTTATTAAGAATCACCTGTCTTTCTTTCATTGAGGAAATCCCCCATTCTTCAATGGATATAACCTTTTTTATAATCATTTTCGAGAAGTTATAAACTTCATCAGTAACATTGAATCCTTTGAAATGCTGAAATTCAGCACTTTCAGTAGAAATCAAGATATTTTCATAATATGATCGGGTTTTGTATGACTCACCCGGAAAATATAAATTATCTGTCAAATATCTTTGCAGTATACGCCATGGATCATTTTGCCATTGAATTGCCTGATTATCTACAAGAAATATAATTTCCTTTTTTGGCAATTTTTCATAACTCTTTATATCATCAGAGTCATCTTGAGCCATTTTTGCATATGTATCACTATGCTTTGGCTGTTGTGCGACTAAATATGCCTGCAAATGTTCGTATAAGGAACTGTCTTTCGGAATATCCTAGAGTTTGAGGATTCTCTTCTTTCTTGAGAAATCTTCTCATTTATCAATGTTTTTTCACCCCTTTGTATTACAGGGTTCTCATATCTTGGAGTATTAGTAGAGCTATTACTTCCACTTTGACTTGTATAACTTGTTCTTGTTCTTCCTCTATTTCCTCGTCCTCTTCCTCTATCAGGAGCATGCAACCCTGGCCATTGTGGCCTCATGCTACAACTAAAACAAATTTTATTAGCACATATAAAACAACCTTTATTAGTCATCCTAAACTTGCTGAATGATTTGATATATAAATATCTTCTACCATTCTTATCAAATTCTTCTGATTTTCTATTATATCATCAAAATCAGATATTATTCGAATAACTTGATTAACATCTATAGCATTTTTATCAGCATTTTCTAGTAGTGTTTGACATCGTTCTTTATGAAATCTGGCATTTTTCAAACACCTTTGAAATTTTCAATATAAACTATAATTATCCTTTATTTCTGAAAATGATTGTACATTATTCATTGTATATATTCACGAGATAAAAAATCGGGAAGAGAATTATCAATTCCCTTTTTATACTCAATTTTGAAATCAAATGGAGCCAATTGGGCTTGCCATCTAGCAAATATCATTTTCGAAGCATCATGTTTAAAATCTTTATTAAACATAAACTTTACTGCCTGCGCGTCAGTTCTTATCAAGAACTTCTGATTATACAAATCATCCTGAAATTTCAAAACACATTTAACAATAGTAAGCATTTCGTGAGCAACAGTGGCATATTTTTTCTGGGCTTCTGTCCACTTGCCTGAATAATATCTAATCAAATATTCAATTTTATCATTGGGATTTATTTGTTTAAGAATTCCCCCAAAACCAATATTAGATGCATCTGTTTCTATAATCTTTTTCCACAACGGATTAGCAAGAGTTAAACACGGAAGAGTTTTAACCTTCTCTTTAACCTTCTTTACTAATTCAGTATGACTATCAGTCCATGGCAAATTATGACCTTTCTTTAAACGATCATATAAAGGAGCTAGATCTCGAGATAAATCTTTATAAAATGGAGAAATATAATTTAAATTACCAAGAAATCTTTGTAGTTGTATTTTATCAGTTATAACATCAGGAAATTTTGATGCAAAATCAATAGATCGCTGTATAGGAGTGATCTTGCCTTGGCAAATATAATGACCAAGAAATCTAACATTTGTTTGAAATAAACTCATTTTTGGTTTTGATATGACTAAACCATTTTGAATTACTATTTTCTTAAAAATATCTAAGTGTTTATAATGTAATTCTAATGTTTTAGAAAAAATAAGAATATCATCAATATAAACAATAATAAAATCCATATAAGGATTAAATATATCATTCATAATCTTCTAAAATTCAGAAGGGGCATTTTTCAAACCAAATGGCATAACATTCCACTCGTATTGACCAAATGGAACATTAAAAGTAGTTCTATAGGTATGCTCTTTAAACAATTGTATTTGCTAGTATCCAGATTTTAAATCAAATTTAGAAAATATATTAGCATCATATAATCTAGAGAGTAAATCCTTCTTATTAGGAATTGGATATCTAATCCATTTTAAAACCTTATTTAATGGTTTATAGTTTATAACCAATCTAGGCACACCCCGTTCTTTTTCAGCAGCATTATTAACATAAAAAGCAGAGCATGACTATGGTGATTTAGAAGGTTGTATCAAACCCTTTTGTAAAAGATTATCAATCTCTTTTTTGCAAAATTCAACTAACTCAGCGTTCATTTGACAGGGCCGAGATTTTGTAGGAATATTTTCTTCAGAGAAAGAATCTTCATATGGAAGAGATACTACATGTTTTTTCTTATCCCAAAAAGCACTTGGATGATCAGCACAAATAGATACAACAAATTATTCAGAAATCAATTTAATTTTTTCTTGAACTTTAGCAGATTTTAATGTATCATTTATTGTCATGCTATAAATTTCATATTGTAAATAATTTAAATGACTTTGTTTCAAATCAATCAAAGTATTAATATCACGAGAAATAGGATCAGTAATAAATGTAAAAGAAATCTTTTTGCCATTATAAACGGCATCAAAACCTTTTTCATCTATTCTAGTGAATGGGTAAATGACTTGAATAAAAGGGGTTCCAAGTATGATTGGAGGGTTTAAATGATCTTTTACTAAAATAAAGAAATGAGGAATACAAACTTTTTGTTGACATATATAAGCATTAGGTAACTTATATTCTATTTGCATTCTATTACCTGAAGCAGACTTAACATTATGCTAAGTCTTGTGATAATATCTAGTTGGAATTAATCCTTCTTGTATACAAGAAATATCAGCACCGCTGTCTATTAAGGCAGTTTCCATTATAGAAAAGTTATTATCAATTAAAATAGTATATTTTACATACCATTTATGTGCAGTAACTATTTGCATCATTCCAAGAAACATATCATTTTCTGGGTTTAAAATAATTTGTGTAGAAGATTCAGAAAAATCATTTTCTTCCTCGGGTATATAAATTTCTTTTTTCTTAATGTCAACAGGTAACTCAGAGTTAGAATTTTCTAACTGGGTTACTCTATGATCTAAAATCATCTGATTTTGTTTAAGAGATTTAATTTCATTTTTGAGTTTTTCAACCTTAATTTTTAAATCATCCATAGAAGAATCATGACTATGAACTTTTGATTGATTCTTTTGTAAAAGTCTTTTTTGCACTTCTGCAAAAGTATACGGAGTTTCATTAAAAATGTCTTTTTTAATTTGAAATGGCTTATCTGCTGATTTTGAAGAACTGGAGGCCATAGTAATAATCTTTTCTCGAAGATTATTATCATTGACTTCCTTTAATAATTCTAAAATATTATCAGAATTAATAGGTTTAATTTCAAAATTTTGAAATTGTGATTGTAATTTATAAAAATCCATATTACAAGTACAACTTCCAGGTTCACAATTATGACAAGTATCACTATCAGAATTATCAAAATCAAGTAATTGCACAGAATCGTCAGAATCATAAACATCAGAAGAACTGCTATCATATTCTTCTACCGATGTCTCATCTATAACCTTAAGGAGTTGGTCCTTATACTTATCATCTAATTCTAACGCCAAAGTTTTCAACTTCTCTTTTTTACAATTAGGAGCAATATGACCAAATTTACCACATCTATAACATTTGGTATTCTTCAAATCTCTTTTCAATCTGTTTTTAACAAATCTTTTTTCTTTCCGATGTCTTTTGCGTTCTTCACGCTCTTCTTTTGACCTTCGTCGATTTCTCTTACCTTTCCTTTGGTAAGTTTTTCCTTTATCACTTCTTTTCTTTGAGGAAGGAATATCTTCCATTGCAAACTGATTGCAAAAATCTCCTAACTGATTTCTTTCAGTTAGTCTCTGCTTTTTCAACTGGTGATTTAATCTCAATTCATTACACAGATTTAATCCTTCCTGTGTACACACACCAATAAGTGTACCATACATATAAACATTATAAGGAATTTGAGTATTATTTCCTCTAAGAGTTTTCCTTACTCTTTCTGCAAACAAATAAGGCAAACCATCTATAAATTTTGCCTTCCAATGATCAGAATTGCTTTCGGGTAAATCCATAACCCTACTAAGAAATGTATCTTTGTACCATCGAAATTCACCTAAGTGTCTACACTTAATTCCATTTAACATGGTACGAATATTTTCATATACATTGGTAAATCTACAACTAAAATGTTCTATAATGGTAAGTATTAATGTATAAACCGCATCATGTCTATTTGCTGGTAATTCTTTTCCAAAAATATCAACTCCTGGGCTTGAAGTAGTGGCCTTATAAATGGCTTCTCTATCAGCTAAGAATAAAAAGTTTTCCCACCAACCTCTTAATTGTCCAGTAAATCCTGCGACAATCATTCTACATATTACCGGGTCGGTATTTCCACTACTTGTGGCTCTACAAATAGTAGAGTACATCATCATTCTATGAATTAAAATGCTAATCTGTCTATCAGTCAGACCATCTAGATTCCATTCGTAAATGACATTACCTTCATAACTAGTATTAGTCTGATTGCAATCTCTTTCTTCCACTAAAACATCTTGTGGAGTGGGTCTTGGATAATAATGGGTATTCATACGAGGTTTATCAGCATACTTTCCCCCATAACGACTTCCAATTTTTCTAAGCTTATTAAGCTCAGACGAAATTACTTCCTTATGATCTTTCGAAGGATCCTGAATATCATCAGAAAATTCAGAAGCTAGATTCAAGGGTTTTAAGTCTAGTTTAGATAGTTTTTCATCTATCATTTTTCCTAATTCCTCCTGGGCTCTAAACCGAAATCCATCTACCATATTGGTCTCTGGATGGACGGAGGTAGTCTCGTAGCACTAGATGATGGGGCAGAATCAAATTTAACTTGACCTGAATGTATAACCATGGAATTTTCCAACTTAGAAGTAACAAATTTTTTAACCAAAGCAGATAATTCATCAATTTTTGAATCAAGAGAAGTAATATGTTCTCCTAAAATTTTAGCATATAAACTCATATAATTATTTTGAGAAATTAATTTATTAATTTCTTTCATAGTGATACTAGCAACTTCATTATCAATGAATTGCTGAAATGCAGTAAATGTTATACCAGTATTATTTGGTAAAGTAAATGATGCCTGTGGAGGGTAAATACCTTTCATCAAATTTTCACTTTCCTTATCCTTATAGGTTCGTTCAAGAATTTTAACGTACAAAGGTACATATGTAGTTATAAACCAAGGAACAAAATAGATTACCTTATTATGTAATGCACATACTTCATAAAATTCTTGTGAAATACTTCGTTTATCATCATCAGTATAATTTGCAAAAAACCAAGTTCTAAACTGGTTCCATTTATCACTGTAAAATTCAGATTGAATATGCTTCCTTGCCAGAGATCCTGGACTAAAATCAATTTTATACGGAATCATTTAAACAGAATTTGGATCAAAATCCATCTCAGATTGTGAAGGAATATCCTTGTCAAAAGAACTATCATCTCTTATAATATTATTAGAGTCAATTTTTATATGATCTACTCTTTTATTATCATTAGTAGAAATTGTATGTAATGACGCGGCACGATTTAATCTAGCCGGACCATAAACTGGTTCTACTGGCGCAATAAAAGAATGAGTGGAAGCTAAAGTTAACCTTCTGTTACCGGAATAAGAATGCCTATAAGGCGTCAAAGATTTATTATCTTCAAACTGAATACAAATCTGTCCTTCAGGGGTCTGAGATATATGAGAATACTCAGAATTAGTAACACTATCAGCCTGTTGACTAGGAGATATAACAGAGTCTAAAATCCATGTAGAGGGAAAATTAATTTCATCTCATCTAATAGGTCTTCTAGTAGTAATCTTTGATTTAGAAAAATTAGTTTCAAATATAATAGACTGATTTGACTGATCTGTCAACTTACATCTAGGATTTAAAGTAGATAATAATTTATAATAAATTCTATATGATAAACAAATTAATTCAGATCCAGGTGCATAATTATTATTTTTTATTATTTTCATCACTTAATTTTATGATACTATTTTTTATTATTTTAATCACTTAATTTTATGATATTATTTTTTTTATTTATGACATAATGTAAATCTACAAAAGAATATTTCATCGAGTTTTTATTTCTTTTTGATAATTACAAATTTATTTTACCTTAATTTATTATCTTAGATTTTTTACTTATAGCATAACTCTTTTTGTATCTTTTTAAAAAATTAAATAAACAAAAGAAAAAAAAAGCCTTCCACAAAAATTGTTTTCCTTTTTTTATTTGAATTTTATTTTTTTTGTTTTTGCTTTTTGATGATATGGAAATTTTATAAAAGTTCTTTTCTTTCTTTTTTTGTTGATTTTAGTCATGAAATGTTTTCTTTTCCTTTTTGATTAAAAAAAAATTTCATTCTAATAGTAATATCCTGATTTTTTTATACTTTTAAATTCTTTTTTATTTATAAATTCTTTCATTTCTATAAAAGGATTTAAAATTGTATAATTTAATTCATCAACTCCACTATATCGACACCTTTAATTCAATCTCCAATCTTGTATATTTTCGTGTTAATCTATTTTTTTTCTTTTTTTCATGTTATGAATTTTTTTTATATTGTGGATTTGAAAAACACAATAGTAATCGCTATGCCAACTCAGGTTGTTCGTATTCAAAATAATTTAACCTCATATTGTCTCCTTTAGTTGAGTCTAATATTGATATTATGTTATCTCCTTTAATTGAGTCTTATATTAATATTATGTGATTTAAATTTTGTGTTATTTAGAACTAACATTTTCATTTACTCATACATTCACAAGTTTTAGCTATTTAGGTAACATAATTTCTTTATCTCATAAAATAAACTTTTTAATAAAATTATAAATTATTATAATTATAACTCTTGTGCACAATTTATTTTAGATAATATTGCAATAGAATCTGAAAAGGATTGCATGAACAAAATTGTCTCAATTAATAACTTAAGGCAATATGATTCTCATTGGATAATAAAAAGTCTTAGTAATTAGAAGCGGATTAGTAAAAGAGTATAAAAAAAACAAAGGAAGACACATGAATAACTATAGCATTAGTTGACGACGAGGTAATAATTCTTTTTCGTTTTATATTATCACGACTCAAATGGCTGTGATTGGCACCCGCGTAAATTTCTCCCGGTGGGCGTACCAACTAATTACCCAATCTCAATAGTCATACAACTAAAAATAAGCCTTCTAAAGACAATGATAAATTAACAAAAAATGATTGCAAATTTCTCTATTACATCCCCAGAAACTAAAAGTCATTGCACTTGAGGACATTTATTGAACAGAGTTTAAAGAGGAATAAATTAAGAAAATCAACAAGTGAATGTCTGAATAAAAGACATCTTCTGTGGTGGAATTATAGTAGCATGTATGGATCCGCTTACCTTCTGATATCTTTCTGCTGCTCTACAGATGGGGTTGAGAGGAATTGTCTGGATCACGGTCTGTACTCAGAAAAGAAGTGCAGAAGTAGCAACGACATAATGTACTGTAGGCATCATCGGCTGACCTTAGATAATAACGAATATATAGTAAAATAACAACATGCATTCAAGAAAGCAATTACTCAATCTATAAACCTATTCCTAACAATGTTCGGAGTAAGATCTAAGTTGTCCTACTCACTGGATTAGGTCTTGCTGCAGCAGGGATAGGGTCGTGTCGGCGGTCTTGCCGCAGCGGTAAGAGTACCACTGCAGCGGTATTGCTGAGGCAGTAGCTCGGCCAAGCTGTCAACCTGTCACAACCCGAGTTTACACCCTAGCCGTAACATGGGACAAGGAACCTTGAAAGGCTCCAAGTAGACCCATGGCATACTCATGGCATAACACTTAACAATATAAATAGCTAATAGAAATATAACTGAGCGGAAGCTAACTGTAAGGAGTCAAATGTAAAAAACTTAGAGACATAGTCTAATAAAACTTTAATACATAGACTGAATCTAATTACACATGTCTGAAAGTCTCTACTAAACTGATGAGTTGCTGGGACAGGTCCCCAGCTAACTCCTAAAGTTTGAAAATTGAAATATAACTGAAATAAGACATAGACCTCGTCCTCGAGAGATGAGGACTCACCACAATCCGCTGAGATGGAAGAAAGAGCGTGTCTACCGCGGGGTTGAGTCTGGGCACTTGAATTTATATCATGAAACGATATAGCACATAAAGTACTTGGAATGTATTGAGCATGAGGGGAAAGGTAAACAAGCTAAACATACAAGTATACAAGAAGGAAATAAACTGAGTACATCAACATGATTTAGAATGCAACAAGCCTCTTCTGAGACACATACACATATCAACATGAAACTCTCATTTGGAACTCATATTCTGAAGCCTCATCAACTCATGCATAAGGGTCAGGTACTGAACATATAATGAGAGCTGAAGTTAAAGCTAATATCATACACTGTACTGGATACCTGCTGATAACTGAGGTTGCATTATGCTATATCTATTTTAAACTGAAGTCTAAACTATATGGAACCGAGTCAAACTGATAACATAAACTAAAGGAGTCATTCTCTGCTATGGAGAGTCCCAAATGAACTAGGGGAAACATTCTCAGCTATGAAGAGTCCCGACTGAACTAAGGGAGTCATTCTCTGCTGTGAAGAGTCCCGACTGAACTAAGGGAAACATTCTCGGCTATGGAGAGTCCCTGACTGACTAAGGGCAACATTATCGGCTATGGAGATTCCCTGACTGACCAAGGGAAATATTCTCGGCTATGGGGAGTCCCTAGCTGACTAGAACCTGAGGAGTACTGATCCAATATTATACATCTGGTCTATGCTACTACAACTAATCAGAAATATGAGCATTTATTGATTTCATCATACAACATTCATTTAGAAAGGATTAGGGCTACTTTATACTAATAACAAGCCCAAAAGTCTAATGAATCATTCTCATGCTTTATCTTCGTAATTCATATCATCATGGTATGGAATCATCATTTAATCCACACATCTTACATTTTACAAACATCTATAGATTCATATTATACTTTACATACCTACACAACATTTAAGTTCTGAGTTCACCACATACGACGTATAACATAGAGTCATGTATGATCCATAGGTCCAATTCACCCTTTAGCATATATACATTGATTCATATATTCTAAATTTACGAAAAAGCCTACTTAATTAACTCATACCTTAAACATGTGCAACGGGGTCATGGTAAAAGTATATATATTCATTTCATGGAACCCATTTTGGAATTTACTCCAATTCATAAGGAAGATACGATAATTATGCCGTTATCATAGGTTTACCTCATACCCAAAACATTTACATGAAAAACATAATGAAAACACATGCATACTTTCCATTGATCAAGCCATAATTCAAATCTCATCTCAACATATTTATTGAATCGTATATTCTAGTTTTTAAGAGAATTCTTACGATATTCACGTATTTTAGGCGTGGATACAAGTCTTGACATAATTAAGTGAACATAACAGAATCCCAATCAATGTTTTAAGCTATCCCATGAAGGAAATCCTATAATCATGCATTTTCACCATTTAGCACATAATTCGATATATTAAAATATCCCATAAGCATCATTAACTTTTAATCCTAATGGTCTTAAAATTCATAGAAGACATAGAAGAAATCATCCATAAATCGAAACCCTAGATCATGCTTTTCTAGAGTAAGGGAATTGGGGTTTTTAATAAAATATTTAGGGAACAAGGATGGAAGGATATCCTTGTTAAAAAATCCACATACCTGGTTAAGAGAAATCCCACTCGAACTTGCACTTTGAAGCCTTGAGGAAACCCTTGTAAAATCCTAAATCTTGAGGGGGAAGGAAGAAGAGTTGAGGGAATGAGAGGTTAGGCTAGAAAACCCCCTAAAAACGTCCCTTAAAAGCCCAAAATGATGCCATTTTTAAAACTGAAAGCATAGAAATTTACCAAAATACCCCTGGAAAAAACTTAAAAATTTGCCCCATCTGAGACCACAACCCTCATCATGAGTCGTTGGTTCTTACCACGACTCGTGGTGACCATCCGTTGCTTCTGGGGCCTGCTTCACAGTTTCAGCTTCCTCAACCTACGACCAACAAGACGAGTCATTACATCAACCAATGACTCGCCACCACCTCCCGTTGACTCCACTGGTTCCTCAATCTGCAATCCATCCAACGATTGACATGATGAGTCGTTACTTGATCTAACGACATGTTAGTCCTTCCGTCATCTCCACTGGACCAACCCTCGAGTCCCTTCTAACGACCAACACCATGGGTCGTTGTTAGCTTCAACGGTCTTTCGTAACCATCCGTCGTCACTGACTTGGAACCCTGCACTCCAACCAACAACTCCTCATGATGACCCGTTACGGCAACCAACGAGTCATCACATGACTCGTCCCCTTCGAGAAGTCCAACCTACAAGCTTACCACGATTGCATCCAACGGGTCATTGTCTCACACAACGACTCGTACCTCCTCTCATGGCATCAAAACACCTAGCACCGAATCCTGAATCCCTTCCAACGACTGCCTCTAATGACTCGTTAAAGGGACCAACAACTCGTTAGACGAGTCGTTCTGAGGCACAAATTGCAGATTTTTTTGCTGAACACACTCCAAATTCCGATTTCAAATCTTGGAAACTTTTGGGGTGTTACATAACCTTGGTTCCACAGTTAGCAGTTTTTCCCATTCAGTTCATTGATAACGTCCAAAATATATCTTTCATACAAATAATATACACGGTCGAAGTACAAAACAAGTAACCGGATGAGTGCCGGGGTCGAATCCCACGAGGACTAGGGAATGATAGTTATAAGTGTCGATTGAGAAATTGACGTTAGCTTGCACCACGTAGATTTAAAAATAAATAAAATGGGGAGGGTTAAAATTTGCAATGAATTGTATTGGGTAAATTAGTGAAATAAAATAGCAAAATCAGCTAAGTTGTCAACAAGAGTGTGAAAGACTAGAGGTGCGGTGTAGATGAAATACTAACTAGATCTGGACATGCCAGGTCATCTTATGAGTTCAACAAGTGTAAATAATCTCGGGAAGTAGGTAATTACAACTTTTCAGCCTTCTAATTACCTCTTACTAGAGTTTTTTCAAACCTCTAGTTACGATTTAGCTCAACCCGATTTGATCTGGATTAGCAACTGCACTAATTTCTAGCTATTAGCTACTAATAAGGAATGATAATGCAATTTCAGCTATTTGTAGTCCAATTCCACAATCTCTTATCCATACCCACTATTAAATTCTCTTCCAATACTTAATTATTCTTTTACAAGCAACAATCAAGCAATAATAAATAAACCCATATCATAATCAATGGACCTTCTTTTATAGATTGAAGAGAATCTAATAGATTTACACTTATTTGAACAATATAAAGATGACTATAGCAATACCCAATCTAATTAATTATTCATCATCACACACCTCTAGTTAATGGTTTAGCTACTCATGATTAAGAAATTCAGAAACACATTCATCAATAGCTTCATTGAATTTAATAGCAAGAGTAGAAAAATCAACTTCACAAGATAATCTCCAACAATAGATGAAACTTACTAGTATAAAGAAGAAATATACCAGAATACTTTTTCCAAATCTACCAATCAAAATCTCCCTACTTCAACTAAGAAAATGTTCTGTAGCTAAAAAAGGAAACAATGATGTGATATATGTTTTTGCTCTCTCTCTTAATATCTCTATTTCTATCTCTTCTCCCACCTCCCCAGTACAACATACTTTTTCTTCTATTTATATCCTAAAAAATAGGGCACTTTTTATCTCTTTTACAGTGTTGAACAGTTATACCCCCTGAGCACCATTCTAGAATCAACGGAGACACCAACGGTTCGCCGGTTCCAATTTGTGAATTGCCAGGTATATGTTTTGAGTCCTTACTCAATTCCAATGAACATCGGCGGTTCATCCAGCGTTTCACCAATGCCAATCCGCAAACCGCCGGATCTTCAAGATATTTTCCAAAACTTTTAGGTGTCTTCCGGCTACTGGACCGGCAAATCACCGCTGGCAATTCGCGAACCGCCGGTGGCATTAATCCTCAGAGGCAGTGATGTTTGGCCTTTGGCCGGCGTTTCACCGGTTTCACCTATGGATCACTGATTTACTCTCATTCCCTTAGTTTTGCTCCATTTTTACTCTTTTCTTCACATTTAGTCATTTGCACACAACAACAATAAAAAGGGCATAAAATCCAAATAATCAACTCAAGAACTAAGCAAAAACTCAAGTTTTAGAACCTAATGAGTTGGTAAATTACCAACTCATCAAACCCCCAAACTTAAATTATTTGCTTGTCCTCAAGTAATGTAATACTAATTCATTGAGAAATATTCCACCTTTATTCACAATTATACCTCGCTAATAACCTGAACTATGATAACCCAAAAATATGCTCACCATACTCACTGAAAAAGAGAAGGAAATACCCCAAGAGACCAAAAAAATGAAGATGTTTTAAACAAGCTACCACTTTCCACCAATCGAAGCTATCAAAGGATTCTTTTAGTAAAACAAGGGCATTGCTCAACCATGAAACACACATAGCACCTCAAGTTATAATCATTTGCACATTCAAAGCTTGCCTTAGAGTTTACACTCCTCGTGCCCTATTCCCACATTAACTTTGAATGCTCTTGTGTCCCCCAAAAAAATGATGCCACTCACAAAAATAAGAATCCCTATTCTTTTGATGTGATTATTTGAATGCACACAAGGGATTGTTTGAAAGATACACTCCCACTCACTCTCCCAAAAGAAATCTTCATGCATACACTTGAACCATAGGCTTGCCCTTCATGTAATTCGCCACCAACATAGAGTAGCTACACCTAGAATCATTTAGGGCTTGTGGGTTATGATGTAGGTTCGGTGTAAGGGTAGGATAAAAATATGGCTATAATGACTAGATCCTCCCTAATGCTCTTTGTGAACATACCTTACATCAATTCCTTCCACGCACTTCACCTTGTTTCACTTATTTCCTTGTTTATGACTTTCATTTCTTTAACAACCCTCCTTATAACCCCTTTGGCTTTCACAACTAACCTTATCACCTCAAGAAGAAACACCGGTTCACACAAATTGTCCTTTTCTTTTTGATTTATCCTTCGGTGCATTTTGACACTGTGGTGTTCTCCTCACACTGTAATTCTTATCTTCCCCTCTTTTTTGCACACCCCCAAATTTAGGCTTTTGCCTCATTTCTCACTTTTTTCTTATCACTCCCTCTTTCTTAGGCTTTAAGCCTTATTTCATCACTTATCTTGTCACTCACATTTAGGGAGAATGGGGGCCAAAGAGAGGTTTTAAGAATGGTCTTAAGGCTTGTAGTATGATTGCCAGAGAAAGGGCCTAAGGCTCAACGTTGGCTAACAAGGATCAATGTTCATGGAGGGCATATGGGTGAAATGACTAGACAAAGGAAAGCCTAAACTCATGTTCTTGCCGCAATTACATCTAGGATTTCGACTTGAATTACATTTGGGGCCAGTTCTAGACAAGATTTAATGCATGAGATTCATCAAAAATTTCCTCACAAGGAACCACCCCTTAAAGGACTACAAGTGTCAGTCTCAACACAAGATATCAAATTAGGACATCAAAGCAGGCAAACATCATAAGTCAAGCAAGGAATTTACAATGTATGATAAAGAATGTTATGCTACGGTGCCAACACTTGCTCATTATCCTCATTTTCATGCCCTTGTTTTAAAATTCCATTTAGATAAATTGTTTTCGGTGGTGCCTCTCAAAACAATATTCACAAAAGACTGAAAACAACATGACATTTTTCCTTAAGAATGTCATCACTCAATCCATCATCGGGAAATACCAACCCGGTTCGACAACCAAAAATAAACAAAATCATAAGAATGCTCCTTGAGAAAGAATCGTGGTCAAAATAAAACCCTCAGAGTTTTAATTTCTACACTACTATATACAATGGAGAAAAAGGAACAAGACTTTGGGGTCATTTCATTCAAGATTTTCAAGATTTTTCAATTCAAAATAAAGATCCCATTTGGTCACTAATCATCAACCACAAAAACTAAACCAAGTCATTCATTTCAAAACAAGACACGCCCGACAAGGGCAATTATCAATACATCAAAATAAAACAACAGCCCGACAGAGGCTGGACTTAATCAAATTCAAACAAGAACATAAGAACATCAAAAGAAACATCCATCCCTGGCACCCTCATCAATTGCGCTCATCCCTCCCCCACTTAAGAGCATACATTATCCCCAATGTAAATATGTAAAAGGGAAAGGGACAAGAAACTCCCTGAGTGGGTCACTCCTCTTCATCATCATCATCTACCTCACCACCAACGCCGTTGGCCTCACCTAGCCTAGAGAAATCATCTCCCAGCCCATTAAAAAGATCATTAATTGGACCCCGAACTGATGAAGGACCAGCCATTACAGCATCCAAGGTGCTCATATCCGGCACTTCTATTGAAGTCCAACTCTTCCACTCTTGTACCTCAGTTCGGAGGGAAGTGACTGCCCCTTCTACTGTATCTCCCCTCTTGCATAGCTTGGCGACATTCTTGTACAATGACTTGAGCTCCTTTTTGATTGTTTTGGCAATGAGTGCGGGGAGGCTCTTAGCCAATCATTGGAGTTGGCTTTTGTGCGAGTTTTTCATCTCCACGAGTCTATGAAGTCCACTTGGCTGAGAGGATTGCGGAGGGGGAGATGCTCCCTGCTGAGGCATGTCTCATGATGCTTGTCTTGACATTTCTGGCTGGGGCATATTAGACTCTAGGGCTTGTGGTGGTTGGTCTGACCCATGGAAGAGGGATCCTTCTTGCACTCCAAAGGCCTGCAGTCGCTTTCTTTTCATTGTCAATGCCTCGACATCTCTCTTCCGATCAATGTCTATCACTCCTAGAGCAGTGGAAGGAGTTTCATTGGGGAACAAAGACACTCTAGTTGCTGAACAAAGTTGGGAAATCAAGAAGGCATAGGGCATTGAATTACAGGACTGGTGGGCCTTTTTCTTTATTTGCTGAGCAACAATTTTCCCGAAGTTAATGGGGACTCCCATCATTATGCAAGCAATAAGGATGACGATTTCAAGGCTGACCCTTTGCTTATTTTTAAAGGGGATGATCTGAGCACAAACAAAATCCAGTCATAAATTGGCCTCGAACTTCAAGTCATGGCGAGAGATTCGCCACCCATTGAGGCCTAGAGAGGATTGTCAACAGCGATGATGTAGGCTACCCAAGAGAAGTGATCCTTCATATCAGCTACCTGTGCCATTTACTCCGTACCGGAGTCAATCTCATCCTCTCAGAATAGGTAATTTATGGCAGCCGAGGTTATGTCAACTCCCACTCCCCAGATCATAACTATGGCAAATATGGGAAGTCATCAACCTTGCCTCGGTGCTGCATGCTGTCCTATTGGGTCTGATATGAGGCGTAGAACTCCGTCACCAAGTCGGGGTAGTAAGGCAGGAGAGGGTTGACAAATGCATGCCATTTCCTTTATGTGAATTACTCGGTGATGTTGGAAAAATCACCTCTCAACCCTGCCAAGTCACACCGCTTCTCCATGGTGATTGATCGACCTTGACAAATGAAGTAGTGCTCTTGCATGTTGGGGATGCAAAAGATTATTGCTTCTTTGGTGTTGGCACGCGGTGGAGCGGCCTTTGCCTTGCCCTTGCCCTTGCCCTTGCTAGAAGATGAGGCAGGGGCCTTTCCTTTTCCTGTGTTCCTTGATGAAGACATGTTTTTTTTTCTACAAGAATGATATTAGTGACAACTATTTGAAGAGAAAATGAAAATAAAAAACTAGTCTAAGGGAGAACTGAGAAACAAGGGAAACCAAACAATCATTTAAAGAACTGTTAACACCGGCGAAGGATCGGCGGTTCGTAGAAGCAATTTCGCGGACCGCCGTTTGTTTGCTGATGCCTTACAGAAAACTGGGCAAGTGATGGATGTATCGACGATGAAGCGGTGCATCGCCGGTCAAGATTTGTGAACCGCCGATGTAACGTGGGATCCACTCAGTGGCCTGAAGCCAATTTTCAGAGTGAGCTGGCGTTCCATCGGCGATTCACCAAATCTGATCAGCGAAACGCTGGACCCCATCGTCCCCAATTTTGAACTTAAAAAGCACAGGCACCCATTAACAAACACTCACACACAGCATGATAAAATAACCACTACTCCACTTAAACACAATCTCATGATGTTTAGCCCTTAAGAATGGCGTCATTCGGTCTATCATCAGGCAAAACGTTTCATTTTATTCATTTGGGTTACTCAGACTTCACTCTTTTTAAAATTTCACACCCATAAACACACATTCCCCATTCTATTCAACAAGCATAGCATATTCATGAGTTCACTAAGGAGGGGAAACAAAGTATTACTTCTAAAGAATTAAGCACCAATGAGAAAAATAAGACAAGGGCAAGAAAAGTTTTACCAAATTGTAGGATTGCATGCACACTTGAACTTCAAAAATCTTAGGTTAATCTTACAATGGCACTTCGAGATATATGTAGTAGAGAAAGGTAATGTGAGTGAAATGAGTGTGTTAGTGAAATACGAAGAGGGTTTTATAGGTAAAAGATGGAAGTTTGATAGGTTAAGGGAAAGGTGGAGAGTTTAATGTGGGTGTGTTGGTGGGAAGTGGGAAGGTGGAAAGGTGGAAAAGTGGAAAGTCTGAAAATAGAGAAATATGGAAAAATGAGAATGTTGGGTAGTGGAGAGACAAAAATGAAATGGAAAAACGGTGGAAAAAGGGGAACTAGGGGAATATTTGCAGAATAGGGTGCCTGATCAGGTATTTGAGATTTTGTGAGCTCGCTTTTTAAATTCTATTGTGAAACAAGCTTATACCTCGATCTGCGCTTCATCGGCGGTTTGCCGAATCACTTTGGCATTCTGCCTCTTTAATTTCCTCTGCCATGTATTTTATGCCCAATTATCTGTTTCTTGGCCGGCGATCCACCGGAGGTTCACGGATGGAATCGACGATCCACCAGTTACCCACCGCTCATGTGCCCAAGCTTCAAGTCCTCTGTCTTTCCTCAGCAACCCACTGGTGGTCCACAGTTTCAATTTGGCAGTTCGCTGATAGGTCCGCCGGTTCTTCGATCCAAAACCCAGCTTTCTGTTTTGTACCCGCCTTCATCGGCGGTTTGCGCTTCTGGACCGGCGGCTCGCCGGTTCCGCGCCGTTCCTCCCTTCATGGTTTGTTTATCCCTTTGTTCCTCACTTCACAACTCCTACAAAAAAAACAATAAAGACATCAAATAATTCACTAAACACTTGGGTTGCCTCCCATGAAGCGCCTTAGTTAATGTCGTGGCACGATGTAGACCTTTTTTCAACAACTCTTTTCTGATGGGTCATCATCCAACTCCGTCTCCTTCAGCTCCAATCCCTTGTCCTCCTCTTCATTCTGCATCACTCCAACCACCTTGCATTTAGGGGGCGTTTCAGCTGATAGACACACCTTAAAGGTGACCTCCTCACTTCCAACTCAAAATTTAGCTCTCCAAGATCCACGTCCACCATGGCTCTCCCCGTAGCCAACAATGGTCTTTCCAAAATAATGGGACCTCACATTCATTTCACAATCCAAAATAACAAAATCAACTGGTAGAATAAACTTGTCCACTCTCACCAACACATTTCTAACATCCCCACCGGTCTTTTTATTGACCTATCTGCCATGAGCAGCCTCATCAATGTCGGCTTTGTGCTTTTGAGTCCTAATTTCTTGAAAATGAGCAGGGGTGTAACACCCTGAATGTACTAAGATCAAATTCCAGGCCTAAGGAAAGAAATCAGACTGAAAATGGGAGTTTTGATGCAAACGTGTCGGGGGACGACTTGTTAGGAGGCCCACAAGTCGTGGTCATACCCGTAGGGAAACAGTTCTGAGGCCTGGTCAAGCCCGGTGGTAACGGATGACCTGATGAGTCGTTTTACCTGGCAACGACTCATTAGGTTGGTCGTTATATGGAGGCTAAGGTCCCTGGATAAAGTCTCAGGTAGTGTAGTTGACGGAAGGGTATGACGAGTCGTTGGATGTGGCAACGACTCGTCACGTCATTCATTTGATCGGAGGAGCTGAAGCCATGAAGTGGTCCCAGTGTACTTGACGAGTGGGTCCAATGAGTCGTTAGGGCAGGTAACGACTCGTTATGTTGGTCATGGGTTGAAGGAGCTGAAGCTGTGTATTATTTTTTTCAGTGTACCTAACGGTGCGTGAAAATGAGTCATTTGAGGAGATAATGACTCGTCAAGTGAGTTGTGGTTCTAGTTCGGGTAATTTTTCAGGTTTTTCTCAGGGATAATTTGGTAAAATCCTATGCTCCCAGTTCTTAAGTGGCGTCGTTTTAAGTAGTTTTGGGGACATTTTAAAGGGTTTTTTTCAAGCCTAAACCCTCATTTTCTCAACTCTCCTTCTTCTCCTCTCAATATCAAGGTTTCCCCAAGGTTTTCTGTCACGACCCAAACTTATACCCGGATCGTAGACATGGGACAAGGAGCCTTGAGAGACCCCAAGTCGACCCATGGCATGAGCATACATCTAATTCAATCACATGAGCGGAAGACTTAAAATAGAGAACGTAATCATAACATAACATAATGGAAAACAGTACAAGTCGGAACTGAGCCGGTAGAGAACAAATGTGGGTATCTAGCCATCATATCCGCTTCGGCTTCCCACGTAGCTCCCTCAACATGATGATTTCTCCATAAAACCTTAACTGAAGCTACTTCTTTGTTCCTCAACTTCCGAACCTGACGATCCAAGATTTCAACGGAAATTTCTTCATAACTGAGGCTGTCTTTTGCTCTAATGCTGTCTACCGGGACTACCAAGGTTGGATCACCCAAACACTTTTTCAAAAGTGACACATGGAAGACGGGATGAACTGAAGATAACTCCGATGGCAAGTCCAACTCATACGCCACCTTACCAACTCTTCTCATAACCTGGTAGGGACCAACATAGCGGGGACTGAGTTTTTCTTTCTTTCCGAACTGCATAATTCCCTTCATGGGAGATACCTTTAGAAATACCCAGTAGTCCACATCAAACTCCAAATCTCTTCTCCTCAGATTAGCATACAATTTTTGATGACTCTGAGCGGTTTTCAATCGGTCCCTTATCAACTGGACCTTCACCATCGCCTCGTGAACCACATCTGGCCCTATCATAGCTGCCTCACCAACCTCAAACCATCCGATGGGAGATCTACACCTCCGCCCATATAGGGCCTCGAACGGTGCCATTTGGATACTAGAGTGATAACTGTTATTATAAGCAAACTCGATCAAGGGCAAATGATCATCCCAGCTACCTTTAAAATCCATAACACATGCCCTCAACATATCCTCAAGAGTTTGGATTGTTCGTTCCACCTGGCCATCCGTTTGCCGATGGAATGCTGTGCTGAGCTTAATCTGAGTCCCAAGTCCCTTCTGAAAAGACCGCCAGAACTAGGAGGTAAACTAAGTACCTCGGTCTGAAATGATAGACAAGGGAACTCCGTGAAGTCGAACCAACTCCCGAATATACAACTTGGCATAATCATTCGCTAAATCCGTGGTCTTGACCGGTAGGAAGTGTGCAGCCTTTGTTAACCTGTCTACCACCACCCAAATGGAATCATAGTGTCAGCGAGTACTAGGTAGGCCTATAATAAAATCCATATTAATCTCTTCCCGCTTTCAAGTGGGAATGCTAATACCCTGAAGTACACCTCCCAGCCTTTGGTGCTCGACCTTCACTTGCTAATAGTTTGGACACTTGGCTACGAACTCTGTGATATCCTTCTTCATACCATCCCGCCAATAGATTTCCCTCAAGTCCTGATACATCTTCGTGGATCCTAGATGGATGGAATATCTGGTACCATGTGCCTCATGCAATATCCGGACTCTCAAATTATCAACGTCCGAAATACATAGCCGATTTGACTTCGCACCGCTTCCTTCAGATTTCTCAAAATTGGATCCTCATTTTGCTTAGATTTGACATCGACCACCAAGGACGATTCTGACCTATTCTTCACAACAATGCCGCCATTGGTCGAGTCGATCAGTCTAACCCCCAACCTTACAAGTCGGTGGACATCTCTCACCAACTCCTTCCTTCCCTCATCCACATAGGACACACTCTCCATATGGAGCCTACTAAGTGCATCCGCAACCATATTAGACTTGCCCAGGTGGTAAAGGACACTCATATCGTAGTCCTTTAGCAACTCCAACCACCTTATTTGCCGAAGATTGAGATCTTTCTGCCTGAACACATATTGCAAGCTCTTATGATCCGTGAACACGTCCACGTGAACCCTATACAAGTAATGCCCCCATATCTTCAGTATAAACACCATCGCACCAACTCAAGATCATAGGTCGGTGTAATTATTTTCCTGAACCTTTAACTATCGAGAGGCTTATGCTATCACCTTCCCCCGTTGCATTAGCACACATCCCAGTTCGACTCTCGAAGCATCACAATACATAACAAAGCCATCAGTACCCTCAGGTAAAGTCAATACTAGTGCTGAAGTGAGTCGGGTCTTCAATTCTTGGAAGCTTTTCTCACAATCCTCTGACCATTGGAACTTTATCTTTTTCTGAGTCAACTTTGTCAAAGGTGCTGCAATAGATGAGAAACCCTCAACAAACCTTCGGTAGTAGCCTGCTAGGCCCAAGAAACTCCGAATTTCTGAAGGATTCACTAGTCTAGGCCATTTCTTCACCGCTTCAATTTTATGAGAATCCACCCTTATTCCCTCACTCGACACCACATTACCCAGAAATGCCACCGAGTCCAGCCAAAATTCATACTTGCTAAACTTTGCATAAAACTGACAATCCTTGAGGATCTGAAGCACTACTCTCAGATGAATGGCATGCTCCTTCTCACTCCGGGAGTATATAAGGATGTCATCAATGAACACAATCACGAACATGTCCAAATATGCCTTGAATACCCTGTTCATTAGATCCATAAGAGCTGCAAGAGCATTGGTTAGTTCAAATGACATAACTATAAACTCATAATGGCCATACAGGGTCCTGAAGGTTGTCTTTGGGATATCACTCTCCCGGACTCTGAGTTGGTGATACCTAGACCTGAGATCTATCTTCGGGAAACACCTGGCACCCTGGAGCTGGTCAAATAAATCATCAATCTTGGGCATGGGGTACCTGTTCTTGATGGTGACATTAAGTTGCTGATAATCAATACATATTCGAAGGGATCCATCCTTTTTCTGAACAAATAGATTCGGTGTGCCCTATGGAGACTTGCTCGGTCTAATTAAACCCTTATCCAACAAATCCTTCAACTATTCCTTTAACTCTTTTAACTCAACTGGGCCATCCTGTAAGGAGGAATAGAGATACGCTGCATATCGGGCAGTATATAAATTTCTAAATCAATTTCCCTTTCCGGAGGAACACCTGGTAAATCATTGAGAAAAACCTCCTAATACTCGCACACCACTAGAACTAACCAAATAGTCGGGGTCTCAAACTCTACATCCTTAACCCTGACTAGGTGATACATGCAACCCTTAGAGATCATCTTCCTGGCCTTCAGATATGAAATAAACCGACTGGCTGGTACAACTGAATTGCCCTTCCATTCCAAAACTGACTCAGCCGGAAATCGAAATTCCACTGCACGGGTCCTACAATTAATCGAAGCATAACATACAAACAACCAATCCATATCCAAAATGATGTAAAAATCAATCATGGCCAATTCTACTAAGTCCGTAGAGGTAACCTTATGCAAAACCGTAATGGGGCAACCTCTATATACCCTCCTAGCCATAACTGATTCACTGACTGGAGTAGATACAGAGAATGGTTCTGATAGAATTTCAGGACTAACTCCAAAACTACTAGCAATGTAAGGGGTCAAGAAAGACAAGGTAGCTCCTGGATCTAACAAAGCATAAGCATCGATATGGAAGACTTGCAACATACCCATGACCATGTCTGGTGAAGCCTCCTGCTCCTGGCGAGGTACTAGGGCATAAAACCTGTTTCGGCGCTAACCACCTACCAAACTAGTGGAGGAATCCTACCGAGGGGGTCATGCTGCTGGAGCGTTAGAACTGGCTGCAGGGAAATCTCTGATCTTGTGCCCAGGTTTGCCATACCCGAAACAAGCATCCGCACCGACCAAACACCTCCAAAAATGATTTTTGCTACATCTAGCACACGCTGGGAAAGTGCGCTCCACCTGCATGCTACCATGATCACTCGAGCCTGTAGCCCTGTGTTGTTATACCCCGGGAACCCAAGGATCATACCCGGGAGTCAAACAGGGAAAAATCTAGAAAATGTTGCAGCAGTGCAGGACGAGTCATTAGACGACTCGTGAGGAGACCCCACGAGTCATCAGGTGGCTCGTGTGAAGGTTGGAATGAACTGAGGAGTTGAGGTCCCCACGGACGTGGGAACGACTCGTGGTCAGCTACCACGAGTCGTCATGTCCACCATGGGGTAAGGTTGAGGATTTAATTAAGGATGAGGTAGTGTACTTGATGGAAGGTGACCACAACTTGTGGACACTTGTGACGAGTCGTTGAGTCACCAGTTACGAGCCCAGTCGACCTGGTATCTAGTGTACTTAACGGGCGACCTGGTGAGTCGTTACCCGTCCTGACGAGTCGTCAGGTCACCCGTTAGGGTCGCAGTAGTAAGGGCCTTCTCATAATTTCCTACACTCCTAAGGCCCAAATTATGTCATTTTGAGGTCGAGACAAGGTCTTTTAAGGGGAAATCATTCATGATAAACCTCATTTGATGCATGTAAGAGTAGAGAGGAAAGAGGAAAGGGATTCAAGTGTTCTTCTTCAAGTTCTTCAAGTTTCCATCTAGGGCTTTTCAAGGGAGCTAAGAACCAAGTAATTCCAGGTATATGGGATTTTGAATGGGCGGGTTAGTCCCTACCCATTCCAAATTTCTCCCTAATTCTATGTTTAAGTTACCAATTCTTGATGGGTCATAACCCAAATGCATGTTTCCTCAAAAATCGATATGAGCTTGTTGTAGCATGTCCAAAATCACGGGTTTCAAATTATTAGGCTGTTGTCACTTTTTTTATTCAATATTGGGTGATTTAATCTCTCAAAGCATATGTGCCCAAATCATGAGGATTTTTAGTGAAATTCATGATTATGGTGATTTCTGAAGCATGATATGAAGTTTTGAATTTAAGCATGTTTTCAATTACTCATGTTATTATGATCATGTTTCCTATAAATTTAAGCATTTCAAGTATGAAATTATGGGCAACGCCCACATGTCGCTTATGATTTATGAACTATGATTTTGACCAATCCACGGGCCCAATCCCATGGCTAGTATTATGAATTCTCAAGCATGTTATGATTATCATGATTTAACTAGCCATGCATGTCATGTATGAATATCTATGAGCGCGTTACATGTTTTGGGAGTAGTACTTAACACCGAGTAGGTTCGGGGCCTAGGTTACACCCCGAATCTCAGAACTATATGCCACCGTAGGTTATGTTTGCGACCTTCTCAATGACTGTCCCTCTTGCCCTACGGGGCCTTCATGAGTGATATCACGCATTTCATGGTTCATACCCTTGGCAAGGTTTGAACGACCTCATGACTAAGCTTACTGGTCGGGCTCCATGTGTGCTTATATGGGTATGTCGGTTATAGAAATCTCTCATTGTTCCTCATTGTTTTAATGCATGTATGATTATGTTCTTTTGGCTCAAGTTATACTTTTTGAAATGTTTTTCTCTCATGTTATGACAATGATAGGTTTATGAACATTTTGGAAATCTTGAGCCTTACGATATACTTATGATTTTAGTCTTTGTGATCATGATGTCCCCACTCCTATAACTTTTATGTTTTAAGTATTATCTTGCATACCTCGAATACTAAGTACATTCTAAGTACTGACCCACATATTTTCTATGTTGTATCATTTTATGATATAGGATTCGGTTCGCAGGTTTAGCATCACTCTTAGCTTGCTCTCAGTTTTGCTCTCAGTTATCAGTGGTGAGTCCTCATGATTCGGGGGCTTCATGTTCGGATTTTTGTCTATCTTTTAGTTTTTAAATGTTGGGGTTAGTTGGGGTGTTGTCCCTTCAACCCGTCTATTATGATTAGAGGCTTTTAGACCTATTGTTAGTATTTAGCTATTTAGGCTTGGATCATGTACTATGGTTTCTTATATTTCATGCCACAGTTTTATTTAGCTCATGACTATTAAGCTAATTCTTTCGCCTTATGTGAATGGTTTAGTTATATGCTCATGCCATGGGTTGACTTGGGGTCCCTCGGGGCTTCTTGTCCCGTGTCTACTATTTGGGTGTACTCTCGGGTCGTGACAAACTTGGTATTAGAGCCAGGTTTAGGTGTGTCCTAGGGAGTTTGAAAGCCACATTAGGTAGAGTCTTTTTCATGGGTGTGAAGCGCTCCACACTTATGACGAAGAGGCTACTAAGCGTTTTGGGAAATGTTCCTTTCTTTCATTATCCATATCGTTCGATGAAAAGTCTCTACATCCTACTAACTCGTGCTATTCACGATTGCAGAAAATTATGGCTCCCTAAAGGATAAACGGAAGGGGGAACAAAAATGATGAAGGCCATGGAGGTGGCAATGATCATGGGCTTCAGCAAGCCTCATCTGTTTAGGAGCCCCAGGCACTAGAGCCAGCTGCCCACGCCGAGTTTTAGGCAGCTATTCAGATGTTGGCGCAGGCCTTGACTGCTCAGGTCAACTAGCAGGCTGTTGCGCACGTCCCACAGAATGGCAACGCAGCGACGACTCGGATTAGAGACTTTTTGAGGATGAACCCTCCCGAGTTCACGGGATCAAAGGTGGACGAGGATCCACACGAGTTCATTGAAGAAATCTTGAAGGTCACTCAGGTCATGGGGGTGAAAAATGAGGAGTGTGTTGATTTGGCCTCTTATCAGCTAAAGGAGGTCGCTTATATTTGGTACAAGAAATGCAAGGACAGCAGGGCAGTAGGAGGGAGTCCTATCAGTGGGGATGAGTTCCATATGGACTTTCTTGACAGGTTCTTCCCTCAGGAGATGACGGAATTGAAAGCAGGTGAGTTTGTCAACCTCAAACAGGAAAAGATGACAGTGTTAGAATATTCACTTGAGTTAGCCTGTCAAAGTATGCCCCGGAGTTGGTGATGGACCAGAGGGGGCGGGTGAGCAGATTCGTGCAAAGAGTAGCCAAGTATCTGGATAAGGACTGCAGAACAGCCATGCTTCATTAGGATATGGACTACCCACGGATAGTCCTTTATGCCCAGTAGATGGAGCAGCTCATATGAGGTAGAGAGAGGCCAAGGGGGCCAGAACTGATAGCTACAGGTTCTCCCAGTCAAGGCTAGGAGGTGGGCCTCACCAGCAGTCCCAGCATAGGTCTATTACACTAGAACCATCTTCATCTAGTACCCTATCCAGGCCTCGAGACGATCAGAGGAGCAGGGCCTCAGGTTCGAGGGGTTAGAGTAGCATGCGCACAGAGCGCACATTTCCATCTTGTGCTAGTTGTGGCAAGAAACACCCAGAGAGGTGTTTGGTAGACTCAAATGCTTGTTTCGGGTATGGAAAACCCGGACACAGGCTCAGGCATTTCCCCATAGCCAAGTCAAGAGGTGGTGGAGCCCGCACTCCAGCAGCTAGTTCGGCAGATCCAGTGGCACATCCTACTCAGCAGGGTGCCTGGTCTAGCTGGTGGCTAGCGCCAGAACTGATTTTATGCACTTGGCTCTCGATAGGAGCAGGAGACTTCTCCCTATGTGGTTACGGGTATGTTTTGAGTCTTTCATATTGATGCTTATGCTTTGTTAGATCTGGGAGCTACACAGTCTTTTGTGACACCTTACATTGCTAGTAACTTTGGGGTCAGTCCTGAAATTTTGTCAGAACCATTTCCTGTATCTACTCTGGTTGGTGATTCAGTCGTAGCAAGGTAGGTATATAGAGGTTTCCCCATTACAATATTGCATAAGGTTACCTCCATAGATTTAGCAAAATTGGTTATGACTGATTTTGACATTATTTTGGGCATGGATTGGTTTTTTGCATGTTATGCTTCTATTAACTGTAGAACCCGAGCGGTGGAGTTTTGGTTTCCAGGTGAACCGATTTTAGAATGGAGGGTTAGTTCAGCGGTACCTGTAGGCCGCTTTATCTCCTATCTCAAGGCCAAGAAAATGATTTCTAAGGGTTGTATTTACCATTTGATTAGGGTTAAGGATGCTACATCCAAGACCCCGCCATTCAGTCAATTCCCGTGGTATGTTAGTATCCCGAGGTATTTCCAGATGACCTACCAGGTCCTCCTCTCGAGAGGGAGATTGATTTTGAGATTGATCTTTTACCTGACATGCAACCCATATTGATTCCTCCCTACCGAATGGCCCTAGACAAGGTAAAAGAGTTAAAGGAGCAGTTGAAGGATTTGCTGGATAAGGGTTTCATTAGGCCGAGTAAGTCTCCATGGGGTGCTCCAGTGTTGTTCGTCCAGAAAAAAAGATGGTTCTTTTTGGATGTGTATTGACTATAGGCAGTTAAACAAGGTCATTGTCAAGAATAGATATTCTTTACCTAGGATTGATGACCTATTTGATTAGCTTAAGGGTGCCAAATGTTTCTCCAAGATAGACCTCAGGTCCGGGTATCACCATCTCAGAGTTCGGAAGAGCGACATCCCGAAGACTACTTTCAAGACCCAGTATGGCCATTATGAATTCGTTGTTATGTCTTTTGGACTAACCAATACCCCTGCAGCTTTTATGGATCTGATGAATAGGGTATTCAAGGCATATCTGGACATGTTCGTGATAGTGTTGATTGACGACATATTTATATTCTCTAGGAGCGAGGAGGAGCATGCCACACACCTGAGGGTAGCACTCTAGACCCTCAAGGATAACCAGCTATACGCCAAGTTCAAAAAATGTGAGTTCTGGCTAAATTCAGTTGCATTCTTAGGACATGTGGTGTCAAGCGAAGGTATGAAGTGGACTCCCAGAAAATAGAGGCGGTAAAGAACTGGCCCAGACCGGTGAACCCTTCGGAGATCAGGAGCTTTTTGGGCTTAGCGGGTTACTATCAGAGGTTCATAGAAGGTTTCTAATCCATTTCAGCCCCATTGACTAGATTGACTCAGAAAAAGGTGAAGTTCCAATTGTCAGAGGCTTTTGAGAAGAGCTTCCAAGAATTGAAGGCCCGACTCACTTCAGCACCGGTGTTGACTTTACCAGAGGACACCGATGGCTTTGTTGTATACTGTGATGCTTCGAGGGTCAGACTGGGATGTGTATTGATGTAGCATAGGAAAGTCATAGCATATGCTTCTAAATAGCTAAAAATTCACGAGAAGAAT
Source organism: Datura wrightii (assembly GCA_035772735.1). Classification (NCBI taxonomy): domain Eukaryota; kingdom Viridiplantae; phylum Streptophyta; class Magnoliopsida; order Solanales; family Solanaceae; genus Datura; species Datura wrightii. The sequence continues at coordinate 14,410,404 of JASDFA010000002.1, forward strand.
TACCCGACCCATGATCTTGAGTTGGCCGCGGTGGTGTTTGCCTTGAAGATATGGCGAAACTACTTGTATAGGGTTCATGTGGATGTATTCATGGACCACAAGAGCTTACAATATGTGTTCAGGCAGAAGGATCTCAATCTTCGGCTGCAGAGGTGGTTGGAGCTACTTAAGGACTATGACATGAGTGTCCTTTATCACCCGGGTAAGGCCAATGTGGTAGCGGATGCCCTTAGTAGTCTCTCTATGGAGAGTGTGTCGCATGTGAGTGAAGGCAAGAAGGAGCTGGTGAATGAGGTACATCGAACTTGCACAATTGGGAGTTAGATCAGTTAGCTCGACCGATGGTGGTGTAGTTGTTTAGAACGGATTAGAGTTGTCCTTGGTAACAGAGGTGAAGTCTAAATAAGATGAAGATCCAACATTGGTAAAGTTGAAAGAAGCTGTTCAAAATCAGAAGGTAGACGTCTTCTCCAAAGGGGGAGATGGTATGCTTCGGTACCAGGGTCGCTTATGTATTCCGAATGTGGGTGATTTGAGAAGCCGGATGTTGCATCAGGCTCTCGGATCAAGATATTCTATCCATCCAGGTGCCACCAAGCTGTATCATGCCTTGCGGGAAATCTACTGGTGGAATGACTGAAGAGGGATATTGCAGAATTTGTAGCCAAGTGTCTGAATTTCCAACAAGTGAAAGTTGAGCATCAGAGACCGGGAGGTGTACTTCAGGATATCAGCATTCCTACTTGGAAGTGGGAAGAAATCAACATGGACTTCATAACAGGTTTACCCCGCACTCGTAGGCAGTATGACTCCATTTGGGTTGTGGTGAACAGGTTAACCAAAGCTGCTTATTTTCTACCAGTCAAAACCACCAATTCAGTGGAAGATTATGCCAAATTATACATCCGAGAGCTGGTTAGGTTGCATGGAGTTCCCTTTTCCATCATATTGGATAGAGGTACTTAGTTCACATCTCAGGTTTGGAGATCTTTTCAAAAGGGACTTGGTACCCAGGTCAAGCTTAGCACGACATTTCATCCACAAACAGATGGTCAGACGGAGCAGACTATCCAGAATCTCGAGGACATGTTGAGAGCTTGCGTCATTGATTTCAAAGGTAGTTGGGATGAACATTTGCCTCTTATTGAGTTTGCCTACAACAATAGCTATCACTCTAGCATCCAAATGGCACCGTTCGAGGCTCTTTACGGGCGAAGGTGTAGATCGCCCATTGGGTGGTTTGAAGTCGGTGAGGCTTCGTTGGTGGGTCCAGATTCAGTCCATGAGGCTATGGAGAAAGTTCAATTGATAAGAGAAAGGCTGAAACGGCTCAAAGTTGCCAAAAATCTTATGCGGATGTGAGGAGAAGAGAGCTTGAGTTCGAGATCAATGATTGGGTGTTTTTGAAGGCATCTCCCATGAAGGGGGTAATGAGATTCGGAAAGAAAGGAAAACTCAGCCCCCGCTATATTGGCACCTATTAGATTGTGAGACGAGTGGGTAAAGTAGCTTATGAGTTAGAGTTACCTTCAGAGTTAGCTTCAGTTCATCCCGTATTTCATGTATCGATATTGAAAAAGTGCTTGAGAGATCCAGCCTTAGTTGTTTCGGTGGAAAGTGTTGGGGTGAAGGATAGCCTCAGTTATGAGGAAATTCGTTGCAATCTTGGATCCTTAGGTTCGGAGGCTGAGGAACAAGGAAGTAGCTTAGTAAAGGTGTTATGGAGAAATCAGCGTGTTGAGGGAGCTACGTGGGAAGCTGAAGCGGATATGATGGCTAAATACCCATATTTGTTTCCTACCGACTCAATTTCAATTTGAGGTACCAGTTTTTGTCCTAAACCTCTATTCAGTTTTTCATGTTCCGTTCATGCGTGCAAGTTTGTTTTATGATATGATATATGTATGTGATGTCAGAATTCAGTCCAACTATGTAGTTCTTTTCGAGGGTAGTCGTTCTGTCAGTTTTCGGCTTAAATGATCAGTATTTGCATATGGTGATTGTTTGTTCTTGAGTTTTCTGCATGTTTCTAACATTCAAGGATGAATGTTCCAAAGGGAGAGATATTCTTATACCCCAAGAACCCAAGGATCAGACCCGGGAGTCAAACGGGGAAAAATTTGGAAAATGTTGCAACAGTGCAGGACCAGTCGTTAGACGACTCATGATGAGACCCCATGAGTCATCAGGTGGCTCGTGGGAATCTTGGACTGAGCTGAGGAGTTGAGGTCCCCACGGGCATGGGAACGACTCGTGCTCAGCTACCACGAGTCGTCAGGTCCACTGTGGGGTAAGGTTGAGGATTTAATTAAGGATGAGACAATGTACTTGACGGAAGGTGACCACGAGTTATTAAGTCACCCGTTACGAGCCCAGTCGACCTGGTATCCAGTGTACTTGATGGGCGACCCGATGAGTCGTTGCCTGTCCTGCCGAGTCGTCAGGTCACCCATTAGGGTCACCTGGCAGTTATTTCCTGTGAATTAGTAAGGGCCTTCTCGTAATTTCCTACACTCCTAAGGCCCAAACTATGTCGTTTTGAGGTTGGAACAGGATCTTTTAAGGGGAAATCATTCATGATAAACCTCATTTGATGCATGTAAGAGTAGAGAGGAAAGAGGAAAGGGATTCAAGTGTTCTTCTTCAAGTTCTTCAAGTTTCCATCTAGGGCTTTTCAAGGGAGCTAAGAACCAAGTAATTCCAGGTATGTGGGGTTGTGAATGGGTGGTTTATTCCCTACCCATGCCCAGTTTATCCTTATTCTATGTTTAAGTTACCAATTCTTGATGGGTCATAACCCAAATGCTAATCAAACGATAATTAACATTACTCTTCGCCTTCTCTCTGTTTTCTCACGAGTTCTGAAATAATTTAAGGTAAATGATCAATTAAAACCGAAGTGGGGGTTATATACTTTGGGACTTATAAATCGCATTCCGAGAATGCAACTTATAAAAATGCGATTTATAAGTTGCATTCTCAGAATGCGATTTATAAGTCCCAAAGTATATAACCCCCACTTCGGTTTTAATTGATCATTTACCTTAAATTATTTCCAGAACTCGTGAGAAAACAGAGAGAAGGCGAAGAGTAATGTAAATTATCATTTGATTACGCTGCCAAACGTAGTCTAAACTCAAATTAACCTCAGGTACCGAGGTATTTAGCAGCAGGGAGCATTCCTACGGATTTTGTTTCGCGAAATACGGCCGACGAATCGTCGTGCTACCGGGCTAAGGTAAGTGGAATTGCTCCAAACTAGTGTCTATGTGCTCCTAGCTGTGAAGTGAATACTTCTCCCTTCTGGACTTCTGAAAAATAGCAAGTTTTCGACCGTCTTTCGATAAGCCTAAGTTTAGGCTATAATTTTATTGAAAGTGATGTTGTTCTTCAGAATAAGGTTATATTTAGTACTAATTGACGTATATATGAATGCAGTTGGGAGAAATAGCTGGAGTACTGACTGAGCCTCGTCCGACAGTCGAGTAACTCGAGGTTAAGGTATGTGAAGTAGTTTCTTCGGCAAGTTAGCAGCTTTAGCCGTATAAATCATAGTAAACTCCGTATTTGAGTTCTCGGAGTTGAATGTTGAGTATTGAGTAAGTTTAGTAAATCTGGTTTGCGTTGTCATATCGTACTCAGTCCGAAATTAGTAAAGCATGCGCCAAAGGGCGAATTAGCATTCCAGATTTAGTATAGCCTATTGTATGATTAGCAAGCATGTTGTAGAATAAGAAGACACAGATTCTAGAATAAAGTTAGTAAAGTAAAATCAGATAGACAGTCAGTATTATGGCTACAGGCTAGCCATTTAGACAGTCTTATGGCTACAGATTAGCCATTCAGGCAGATAGTATCCTGGCTACAGATTAGCCAAACGGATAAATAAATATTACGGTAATCATTAAAGAATCAATATAGTACAGAAAGAGATCAGAATAAGAAATTAGAATTCAGATAGTCTTTTCCAGTTATACATGCTTGCTATTTATATGTGCTATTTGTTTGTTGAGACTTGTTGTGGCGTGAGGGACCCTTATTGAGAGTCCTCGCCGCCCCTGGGTTGGTAATCGTGTCGCCCACTGAGCGGGTGGGTTTATGTCACTCCAAGGAGTGGCATGCCGTCCCCAGCTTGGACGAAGATGGGATGAAGCTTTCCCCATAGCAGTCTGATCAGCATTACAGGTGCAGCTCCGGTTTCAGATAGCCCTGTTGAGTTTTGTGTCCAGGGAACCAGACCCTATCTGTTACTGTTTGTACATTCAGTTATTATAGGTGTAGCTCCGGTTTCAGATAGCCCTGTTGAGTTTTGTGTCCAGGGATCCAGACCCTATCTGTTACTGTCTACACAGGAGTCCTCCGGACCTAGACACGGTTGCTTATATCGGAGGCTATGGCTCGAGCGGAGACTCGGGCCGGTAGAGGAGCTCCGAAGTGAGTAGATGAGTGGAGCGACTTATTTTTGGTTGGTTTTGACCCGGGTAGGGGTATATAGATTGTTTGCTTGCCTGGCGCCATCCGGCTTATGGGGATTGGCATTGTCTCTTGCTTGCTACTTGTATATCTATTTATGTGTTATATACTAGTTACTAGACAGCAGGCCGTCGCGTTCCCAGGTACGCCTCCGCCTTATCAGTACAGGGAGCATGATTCAGTTCTTATCAGTTTCTCCATATACAGTTATCTTCTACCATATAGTTTTGCTAAATGTGCTATCTATATTTAGTTGTTTCAGTTATATTATTTTAGTTTCTTTGCATACTCAGTACCAGTGGTACTGACGCCCGCTTGGGGCGCTGCATTACTTGCCTGCAGGTACTCACAGACGAGGAGCCGATCCCTCGTGATCCTAGCTAGCGTAGAGTCATCAGCTCCTTTCCTCCGGAGCCTGATATTCAGAGGTGTATTTCATTTTCTTTTGTTGTATATTACGGGTAGGTTGGGGCCATGTCCCGACCATTTTATCAGTATTCCTAGAGGCTTGCAGTCTGTATATATTTCCCTGTGGTCAGTTGAGCCGGTCGTGTGAGGCCGTGCAGTTTGTTATAGCTGTCTAGCATTTCAGTTTATGTTGGCCGTGTGAGGCCTTAGTTTGACAGTAGTGGTGACCTTGCCGGTCACGTAGTCTTGTGTTGAGTTACAAACAACTAGACAGCATGGTGGCCTTGTCGGCCCGCGTAGGCTCCCTTACATTGACATGTTTCTGGTTAGCTGTTATTACAGGTACAGGTGGCTATAGGCCAGTTGGCCGGAGGCTGTGTTTACAGCCATTATATAGCCCGTTGTTTCCAGAAATCTGAGTTAGAGCTAGCCAGGCACCAGTTGTGCCTAGGCTCACCAGTTAACAGTCTAGATCCTACTAGGGCACCAGGTGCCAGTCATACCCCCAAGGCGGGGTGTGACAAACTTGGTATCAGAGCCAGGTTGTGTCCCAGGGAGTCTGCAAGCCGTGCTAAGTAGAGTCTTGTCTATGGATGTGTTGTGCACCACATACTATAGACAGGAGGCATGGAGGCATGATAGGATGGTTACTCTTCCTTCTCAGCCAGTCGTGCTTTAGAGCGGTACAATATAGGGTTGAGTCCCTAAAAACTTACTATATTCTTTGATTACAGAAACAGAGGCAGATCAGCATTACCCTATCACAGGCAGAAGATCAGATATAGCAACAGAATAGGGCATCAGCCAGTTACAAGATACTTACAGTAGCAGGAAGAGGTACTAGAGACCTCCCAGCGTGATACCTTTATCGGTACTATTCCCAGTATACGTTGATAATGTCAGAATAGGAAGTCAGAAGTATAATGTACAAAGGAGTTGATTTATTTATTAGCTATATAAGATTTGATTAAGATTACAGACAAGGTCAGACTATCAGATAAGTATGAGAAAGAGAGGGAAATGCAGGAATCCCAAACACATCTTTTCAGATGTGGTACAGCTATATGTTTTTATCTGTTGCAACAAGAAAAGGGCTATTCCTACCTCTTGACCTTGATTCCAGTACAGTTAAGGGGCATAAGAATTGAGGTGAGGCTGCCCAAAACAAGCAGTAAGTGAAGATAGATTGATTAATTCCAGTAAGTGTTAGTGAGCGTAAAGAGAAAGTAAGACTGTTAGCTTACCTGAAGTAGGGGTAAAAGACCTGCTAGTGATGAATGCCTAGTAATAGTCAAGTTCGAGTCAGAAAAAGGCCAAGTCCTCCATATATGCTAACAGATAGCAAGACATACCTGTAAGATTATAGTTATGATCCAGTTGTGACATCGAAAGATAGAGAGGTCATGTGAATCAGATGGGCCTGACTATAAGCCAGAAGAAGTATAGGCTGAGGCTTGATTAGTAATCTCATTAACAACGAAAGGCAGGTACCTTGAACCCCAAAGCTTAGCTCAAGTGAGATGAGGGGAGAAAGCAGGAATACTAAATTTTGTGGGGAAAATAGAATCACCCCCAAATTGATAGAATATTGTATTACGGACTAAGCCTCGGACTGACAGTTAGAAGACATTAAGATTGTGGTCCAGAATGCTGCAGTATGTTCGCTTATGGGGAAGTTAAGAAATTACCGATACAACGAATTTAATCTAGTGTGGCCTAGAGATAAGGCCCATCAGACAGTCATGGGCTCTCAATATATGCCAAGTAAGGCCACAAGATTCGAACGTTGACCCCACATCGCAAGAGTGGCGGAATTTCAAACAACAGACAATAACTAAAGTGTTTATGTTTGTTACTTTCAGAATGGGGTGACAATACAATGAAATGTTAAGAGAAGGCAGGAGGTATTATTAGACCATAGAAGCAGTATATCATATACAATATGAAATTTAGCAAAGTGTGTCAGAGATTACGTATCACTACAGAATTCAGTATGTATTGTATGTATTTATTAATATATATCTGTGCAGATAATAAATATGCTTGAGCAGCTGCTAATAGGGGTTACAATCACACAGATGCATATTAGTGCTAGGAAGTATATACAAATTGCATTGCAGGACCCCTTGACAAAAATAAAAAGAGAAAAGAGAGAGAAGAAAAAGAGAAAAGCGAAAAGAAGGGGTAAGTTAAGTGTGATTTACGTATGAATCCATAGAAACTATCTCAGCTCTTAGTTATTAAGTTAATAGACTTATATGTTGTTTCCAGATCTAGGTTTTAGAAGCTTATAAGAGTTAGTAACCTGAATCAGGTAATTAGATGATAAGGGCGCAGTTAGACGGTCTACCGACCAGCTGGCGCCTATATTAGCAGGGAAGCATCTCTAAAGATCAATAACACTAGCGCATGTGCCAGAACCAGAATTAGAGACTGAATAGGTATACTTCAGAGATAGCAATACTAGAGTTCCAGTATGTTAAGTGGCCATACATCATTTTCCCAGCCTTGTAGGTGAGAGTCGACCTTAGTCAACCTAGCAGTTATTACAAGGAATACCCCGCAAGTCAGACAAGCCCGTGGGCACCCCAAGAAAGGGGTCCACATCAGTAGTCAGTGACAGACTAGTACTTCAGCTGGTTCTCGTAAGATATTCAGATATAGAGCCCTAGCAGAAGGCCAGTATTTACAGAATAGCTCATAAGACCGAGAATTCCCCAGAATAGCAGTATAAATCCAGGTGGATACACACAAGGCGTAAGAAATTGATAGTACCCTGCTAGCACAGTGTTTATTAAGACCAGGAGATCAGTAGACTCCCCGTGAAGATCCAGAGATTGATCGCCTGGGAGTAAGTTTGATTAAGCCCAGCCTTACAGTGGTTCAAGCAAAATAACAAAGCAATTAGATGCCCACAAGTCTGCAGTTATGCATGAACTATAAGTACTCAAGTAGAACAGTTAGAGCATTGTTAGACTACTGCCACATTCGGGTCATTCAACCCGACTATTCAGTTATTTAAGGTTATGCAGCCAGATCATTAGAGGTCATGATCAATATCAGGATCCTCTGATCAGATAAAGGCACAAGGTGCGTAGACGGTCGTTCAGGTTATCCCAACAACAAGTAGCCTTAGCATGTGGCCGGAAGGCCAGATAAGCTCTAGCTACGCCTGTAAACTACCTGTCGATCTCTTCGGCAAGACAAGCCAGTATGACCGTCAATTATATGCCGAGCTCTCTAAGTATGAAAATGTTATATCAGTCAAGAAGAGGTAACGGAGCAGCAAACGCTCTTAGCTATAGATCTATTAGGTGTGTGGCGTATGTGCAACCCGAGCAACGGGAGTTGGTCAGGGAGATACATCAATTGGTCAATTTAGCCGTTCGTGTGATAGAAATGAAGGACAACAGAGCGGTAATCCAGAACACCGCCGTATCGTCCTTAGTTGTGGAGGTAAGAGAACGGCAATATGCAGATCCTGACCTGGTCTAGCTTAAGGACAGAATCTTGCAAGGGAAGCGCCAGATTCACAAATAACAGAGGATGGAGTGCTGCATTGTAAAGACCGTATATGTGTTCCAGATGTTTCAGGCCTCCACCATCAGATCATGAACGAGGTGCACTGCGCCAACAACTATTTTCTCCACCCTGGCGCGACAAAAAATGTACCATGATATCAAAGAAAACTACTGGTGGCTAGATAAAAAAAAGAAATTGCTGAATTTGTATCCCGGTGTCCTAACTGCCAGCAAGTGAAAGCAGAACATCAGAAACCAGGCGGTTTGACTCAGGACATAGTTGTGCCTCTCTGGAAGTGGGAAGCAGTAAATATGGATTTTGTGGCAGGATTACCCCGTACTAAACATGGACATGACTCTATATGGGTGATAGTTGACAGATTGACCGAATCAGCTCATTTCCTGCCAGGGGAAACTGCTTTCTCGGCCAGATTATGCGGAGTTGTATATCCGAGAAATAGTCAGGTTGCAGGGAGTACCAGTATCCATTATTTCAGATAGAGGAGCACAGTTTACGGCTAGATTCTGACAGTCATTTTAGAAAGGTCTGGGAACACAGCATTCCACCCTCAGACAGATGGACAGGCGGAACGCACAATTCAGATGCTCGAAGATATGTTGCGAGCGTGTGTGTTAGATTTCGGTGGTAGCTGGGTTGAGCATTTGCCCCTAATCGGGTTTGCTTATAATAATATCTATCACTCAACTATCCAGATGGCGCCTTTCGAGGCTTTATACAGGCGAAAATGCAAATCACCTATTAGCTGGTTTGAAATAGGAAAATCAGCGTTGATTGGGCCAGACATTGTTTAGCAGTCAGAGGAGAAGGTAAAACTTATCAGAGAACGCCTACTGACTGCACAGAGCCGCCAGAATTCATATGCAGATGTGCGGCGCAAAAACCTGAAATTCGAGGTGAACGATTGGGTATGTTTAAAAGCATCACTGATGAAAGGGGTGATGAGATTCGGTAAGAAAGGTAAGCTCAGTCCAAGATTTGTTGGGCCTTATCAGATTCGTCGAAGAATAGGCCAAGTGGCAGATGAGTTGAACTTGCCTCCAGAGTTAGAATCCGTTCATCCGGTCATGTATCCATGTTTAGGTAATGCATAGGAGACTCGTCCAGAGCAGTCCCAGTCCAGGATATCCGGGTTACAGAAGACCTGGCCTACGAAGAGGTTCCAATAGCTATCCTAGATAGACAGATTCGCAGATTGAGAACTAAAGATATTGCGTCTGTCAAAGTATTGTGGTGTAACAAGAACCAAGAAGAGATGACGTGGGAAGCGGAGGAAGATATGAAAGATAGATATCCTTACTTATTCCAGGCCTAGCTAGGCGACAGGTATGTCAGTATTGTTACCTATGCAGTACCTTACAGTTGTTTATATATAAGTGAGAGAGATTGATATTTAGCTATCAAATGAATCTTGTAGTATCGTGTGGAGTACTTGTATTGGACTTTTCTGTGTTTCAGGTTTTTTGGGATAGTCCATATTACAGGGGAAACTCTGCCGAAATTTTCCTAAGTAGTCAGTTGAGATAAGTTGAGAAGTCCTCTAGATAACAGTTTTCATTCGAGGACGAATGTTCTTAAGGGGGGGGGGGGAGAATGTTACACCTCGTAAATTCCCGACACATAGATGGCCTATTCGCATGTTGGTTAAGAGTATTTGAAAGCCATACGTGCTAGAAAAAGTCCCGGGGAAAGATCGGACAAGCGCCAAGTCGGCGCGTCGCAAGGAAAAATGCGACTTATAAATCGCATTCCGAGAATGCAACTTATATATCGCATTCCAGGAATGCGACTTATAAGTCCCAAAGTATATAACCCCCACTTCAGTTTTAATTGATCATTTACCTTAAATTATTTCCAGAACTCGTGAGAAAAAAGAGAGAAGGCGAAGAGTAATGTAAATTATCGTTTGATTACGCTGCCAAATGTAGTCTAAACTCAAATTAACCTCAGGTACCGAGGTATTTAGCAGCAGGGAGCATTCCTACAGATTTTGTTTCGCGAAATACGGCCGACGAATTATCGTGCTACCGGGCTAAGGTAAGTGGAATTGCTCCAAACTAGTGTCTATGTGCTCCTAGCTGTGAAGTGAATACTTCTCCCTTATGGACTTCTGAAAAATAGCAAGTTTTCGACCGTCTTTTGATAAGCCTAAGTTTAGGCTATAATTTTATTGAAAGTGATGTTGTTCTTCAGAATAAGGTTATATTTAGTACTAATTGACGTATATATGAATGCAGTTGGGAGAAATAGCTGGAGTACTGACTGAGCCTCGTCCGACAGTCGAGTAACTCGAGGTTAAGGTATGTGAAGTAGTTTCTTCGGCAAGTTAGCAGCTTTAGCCGTATAAATCATAGTAAACTCCGTATTTGAGTTCTCGGAGTTGAATGTTGAGTATTGAGTAAGTTTAGTAAATCTGGTTTGTGTTGTCATATCGTACTCAGTCCGAAATTAGTAAAGCATGCGCCAAAGGGCGAATTAGCATTCCAGATTTAGTATAGCCTATTGTATGATTAGCAAGCATGTTGTAGAATAAGAAGACACAGATTCTCAGAATAAAGTTAGTAAAGTAAAATCAGATAGACAATCAGTATTATGGCTACAGGCTAGCCATTCAGACAGTCTTATGGCTACAGATTAGCCATTCAGGCAGATAGTATCCTGGCTACAGATTAGCCAAACGGATAAATAAAGATTACGGTAATCATTAAAGAATCAGTATAGTACAAAAAGAGATCAGAATAAGAAATCAGAATTCAGATAGTCTTTTCCAGTTATACATGCTTGCTATTTATATGTGCTATTTGTTTGTTAAGACTTGTTGTGGCGTGAGGGACCCTTATTGAGCGTCCTCGCAGCCCCTGGGTTGGTAATCATGTCGCCCACTGAGCGGGTGGGTTTACGTCACTTCAAGGAGTGGCATGCCATCCCCTGCTTGGACGAAGATGGGATGAAGCTTTCCCCATAGCAGTCTGATCAGCATTACAGGTGCAGCTCCTGTTTCAGATAGCCCTGTTGAGTTTTGTGTCCAGGGAACCAGACCCTATCTGTTACTGTTTGTACATTCAGTTATTATAGGTGTAGCTCCGGTTTCAGATAGCCCTGTTGAGTTTTGTGTCCAGGGATCTAGACCCTATCTGTTACTGTCTACACAGGAGTCCTCCGGACCCAGACACGGTTGCTTATATCGGAGGCTATGGCCCGAGCCGGAGACCCAGGGGGCCGGTAGAGGAGCTCCGAAGTGAGTAGATGAGTGGAGCGACTTATTTTTGGTTGGTTTTGACCCGGGTAGGGGTATATAGATTGTTTTCTTGCTTGGTGCCATCCGGCTTATGGGGATTGGCATTGGCTCTTGCTTTCTACTTGTATATCTATTTATGTGTTATATACTAGTTACTAGACAGCAGGCCATCGCGTTCCCAGGTACGCCTCTGCCTTATCAGTACAGGGAGCATGATTCAGTTCTTATCAGTTTCTCCAGATACAGTTATCTTCTACCATACAGTTTTGCTAAATGTGCTATCTATATTTAGTTGTTTCAGTTATATTATTTCAATTGCTTTGCATACTCAGTACCAGTGGCACTGACGCCCGCTTGGGGCGCTGCATTACTTGCCTGCAGGTACTCACAGACGAGGAGCCGATCCCTCGTGATCCTAGCCAGCGCAGAGTCATCAGCTCCTTTACTCTGGAGCTTGATATTCAGAGGTGTATTTCATTTTCGTTTGTTGTATAGTACGGGTAGGTTGGGGCCCTATCCCGACCATTTTATCAGTATTTCTAGAGGCTTGCAGTCTGTATATATTTCCCTGTGGTCAGTTGAGCCGGTCGTGTGAGGCCGTGTAGTTTGTTATAGCTGTCTAGCATTTCAGTTTATGTTGCCCGTGTGAGGCCTTAGTTTGACAGTAGTGGTGACCTTGTCGGTCACGTAGTCTTACAGTAGTCTTGTGTTGAGTTACAGACAACTAGACAGCATGGTGGCCTTGTCGGCCCGCATAGGCTCCCTTACATTGACATGTTTCTGGTTAGCTGTTATTACAGGTACAGGTGGCTATAGTCCAGTTGGCCGGAGGCTGTGTTTACAGCCGTTATATAGCCCGTTGTTTCCAGAAATCTGAGTTAGAGCTAGCCGGGCACCAGTTGTGCCTAGGCTCACCAGTTAACAGTCTAGATCCTACTAGGGCACCAGGTGCCAGTCATACCCCCCAAGGCGGGGCGTGACAACATGTTTCCTCAAAAATCGATATGAGCTTGTTGTAGCATGTCCAAAATCATGGGTTTCGAATTATTGGGATGTTGTCACTTGTTTTATTCAATATTGGGTGATTTAATCTCTCAAAGCATATGTGCCCAAATCATGAGGAGTTTTAGTGAAATTCATGGTTATGGTGATTTCTCAAGCATGATATGAACTTTTGAATTTCAGCATGTTTTCAATTACTCATATTATTATGATCATATTTCCTATAAATTTAAGCATTTCAAGTATGACTAAAATTATGGGCAATGCCCACATGTCACTTATGATTTATGAACTATGATTTTGGTCGATCCACGGGCCCAATCCCATGGCTAGTATTATGAATTCTCAAGCATGTTATGATTATCACGATTTAACTAGCTATGCATGTCATGTATGAATTTCTATGAGCACGTTGTATGTTTTGGGAGTAGTACTTAACACCGAGTAGGTTCGGGGCCTAGGTTATGCCCCAAATCTCAGAACTACGTGCCACCGTAGATTGTGTTTGGGACCTCCTCAATGACTGTCCCTTTTGCCCTACGGGGCCTTCACGAGTGATATCATACCCTTGGCAAGGTATGAACGGCCTCCCAACTAGGCTTACAGGTCGGGCTCCATGTGGGCTCATATGGGGTATGTCGGTTATAGAAATCTCCCACTGATCCTCATTATTTTGATGCATATATTTATTATGTTCTTTTGGCTCAAGTTATGTTTAATAAAATGTTTTTCTCTCATGTTATTTCTATGATAGGTTTACGAACATTTTGGAAATCTTGAGCTTTATGATATACTTATGATTTCAATCTTTATGATCATGATGTTTCCACTCCTATAACTTTTATGTTTTAAGTATTGTCTTGCATACCTCGCATACTCAGTACGTTCCAAGTACTGACCCGCATATTTTCTATGTTGTATCATTTTATGATACAAGATCCGGTTCGTAGGTTCAGCATCGCTCTTAGCTTGCTCTCAATTCTCAGTGGTGAGTCCTCATGATTCGGGGGCTTCATGTTCAGATTTTTGTCTATCTTTTAGTTTTCAAAATGTTGGGGTTAGTTGGGGTGTTGTCCCTTCAACCCGTCTATTATGACTAGAGGCTTTCAAACCTATTGTTAGTATTCAACTATTTACGCTTGGATCATGTACTGTGGTTTCTTATATTTCATGTCACGGTTTTATTTAGCTCATGACTATTAAGCTAATTCTTTCACCTTATGTGAATGGTTTAGTTATATCCTCATGCCATGGGTTGACTTGGGGTCTCTTGGGGCTCCTTGTCCTGTGTCTATGATTCAGATGTACTCTCAGGTCGTGACATGCTCCTCTGGTCTCCCCTGAACCTGGATGGCATGCTGGCCGATGATGGAGCTGGAGCAGTGGACCTGTGCTGGGACTGCTGACGCGATCCACCTCCTGACTTGGCCTGAGAAACCCCGTAGCTATCGGTCCTGGCCCTCTTGGCCTCTCCTGCCTCCTATAGCCGACTCCATCTGCTGGGAATGCAATACAATACGGGGAAAGTCTATGTCCTAGTGTAGCATGGCAATCCGACAATCCTTATCCAAGTAATCTACTACTCCATGCACAAAGCGGCTCACCCGAGCCCGTTGATCCGCCACCAACTCCAGAGCATATTTAGATAGCCGAATGAACTCCAAGGCATATTCCTAAACTGACATGTTGCCCTGCTTTAAACTCACAAACTCAGCTGCCTTGAGCTCCCTCATCTCCCGAGGGAAGAACCGATCCATGAACGCGGTGTGGAACTCATCCCAACCTACCGGGCCTGCACCCGCTATCCTAGCACCTTTCCATTGCTTGAACCATATATGTGCTACCCCCTTGAGCTGATAGGAGGTCAAATCAACACATTCCCCATTATTCACCCCCATAACCTGGGTGATCTTCAGAATTTCCTCAATAAAGTCATATGGGTCCTCGTCTACCTTCGACCCTGTGCACTCCGGAGGGCTTATCCTCAAAAAGTCCCCCACCCTAGCAGCTGCCACATTCCTATTTTGAGGATAATGTGCCATAGTATGATTTTGGACCTGAACTATCATGGCCTGTGCCGACATCTGAATCACCGCCCTAAACTCAGCGTGGGCGGCTGGCTATGGTACATGCTCCTCATGAACGGTGGAGCTGGCTGATGCTCTCCATCATGGGCACTCTCATGATCATCACCATTACCGTTCCTCCTGGCATTTACTCAGCATGGAATCATAATTCTGCAAACGTGAATAGCATGAATTAGAGGAGTAAAGGACCTTTATCGCACGACATAGATCATGAAAGAAGGGAACATTCCTAAACGTCTAGTAGCCTCTTCGTCATAAGTGTGGTGCGTTGCACACCCATGAAAAATACTCTACTTAACGCAGCTTTGAGACTTCCTAGGAAACATAAACCTGTGGCTATGATACCATGTTTTTCACGACCCAAACGCAATCCGGGACAAGGAGCCCCGAGATACCCCAAATCGACCCATGGCATGAGCATACATCTAATTCAATCACATGAGTGGAAGACTTAACATAGAGAATGTAATCATAACATAACATAATGGAAAATAGTACAATACTTATACAATACGGTGGAATACAACTTTTTAGTCTGATAAGCCTCTAAACATGAACGACGGACTGATGGGACAACACCCCAACTAATCCAACATCCAGAAACTGGAGGAATAACACAGAGTGTGAACATGTAGCCCTCGGAACATGAGGACTCACCAAGTACGCAGTGAGCAAGTCCGAATCTATCTACAGGTGAGGATGAGCCTGAGAACTGATAAGACAATACAACATAGAAAGTATGCGGTCAGTACGTGGAATTTACTGAGTATGCGAGGTAAGTAAAGGGGGACATTTAAAACATGTACAAAACTCATAAATGATCATAAGAGTAGGACATCATGCTCGTATCATAAATCGTTATAACATATTATACACCTCAAGGTTTTCAAAAAATTCGCAACATAAACATAGTCATAATCATAAGAGAAGAACTTTGCTTAACATAAGTTGAGCCAACATACATAATTATAACATGCGTAAATCATGTGGAATAGTGGGAGATTCTATTAACCGACATACCCCATATGAGCACACATGAAGCCCCACTTGTAACCCTAGTCGGGAGGGTGTTCGTACCTGTCCAATGGTAGGAACCATGAAGGGCGTGATCACACATGAAAAGGGCCATTTGGGCCAGGGAAAAACATGAAAGGGTCCCAACATACCTATTGTGGCACGTAGTTCATGAGATTCGGGGCTTAACATGAGCCCCGAACCTACTCGGTGATCGATACTACTCCAAAACATATATAGTGCTCATAATAATACATACATGAGTTCATGGGCTAGTCAGATCATGATAATCATAAACATGCTTGAACATACGTGAACTAGCCATGACTTGAGGCCCATGAGTCGGCCAAAACATAATTCATGCTCAATAAACTACATACATACTTGTAGATCATGCATATAGTTTAAATTTCCATAAGAGCATAATAGATAACATAATATATTCATGATTTAATTTATAATACATGCTGGGCTTATCAAAAACATCAATGGATCAATGGATCATAAATTGATTTATCATGGGCATGCATAATCAGGTTTAAATGATTAGAAATTCGAAATCAGCCATACTAATATCAATTTAGAGCTCAAAAGATGATCAAAATTAGTAGATAATGATAGGGTTTAAAAATCACAAGACCCATAATTAAATCATTAAATTTTATACAAACGAAATATAAAACCCCATGAGTTTTCAAATAAATTTTTAGTAATTAATATAGAAGGAACATGGGTGTGAAAGAATCTACCCATTGAAGACCTTACATACCTGGGATTATCAACTCCTAACCCTCCTTAAAAGCCCAAGAATGAAATTGAAGGAATTAAGGTGAAAAGCTTGAAATCCCCTTGAATCACCTCTCAAAGTTCTTACATGCATGAATGAGAGTTTAGAATAGGTCATTCTCTTAAAAACTCAGCTTTCCCAAGCCAAACGACGTAGTTTAGGGCCTTATATCATAAAAAAGTCAAAATACCCTTAATGAACCTGCCCTAAAAACTGGCTGGATGGAACCCACAAGTGGTACCAACGGGTCGTGGGAACCACCAATGACCCGTCATGTCCCTTGTTGAAAGGAATGCTGAATGACCTAATCACGAATCCAAACAACGAGTCGACAGGACGACCCGCACCTACAACCCACGACTCGTTATATCGTCCGTTGGTTGCTCATCATAAAATCTGAACCCACTTACCATGAGCCATACCATGACTCGTGATTCCTTCTAACGAGTTGTGGTCTCAACCGGTCACCCACATTGGAAATTCTTACCCTCCAACAACGACCATAACCAACGACCCGTGGCTTCTCCTAACAGGTCGTTGGTTCTCCCATTGTTTACACTGTCGCCCAGCTTGACCCTAACCACCACTGCAAAGGACGGTCCATTGTATCCCATAACGGGTCGTCATACCTCTCATTGTCTCCACTGCCACCAATATTTCCCCAACCAACAACAACATACAATGACTCGTGGTTTGATACCACGAGTCGTTCTGTGGTCCGTCAGGTGATATTTTTCCAGTTTTCAACACTTTTCAAATTAACCTCCCAGGTCTATTCTTAGGCCTTCCTAGGGTATTATATTTTCATCAAAGCTTCCAGGTGTGATTTCGAGTGGGTTTCTTCTACCAGGTATGTGGGTTCTTCAACAAGGATATCCTTCCATCCTTGTACCCTAAAATATTTTATCAAGAACCCGATTTCAACTAATCTATAAAAGCATGATATAGGATTTGGGTGATGGGTAATTCTTCTACATTTTATTGAATGCCAAAATCTACTGTGATTATGAATTAATTTGGGATTTATATTAATGGGTTGTCTTGAGTTGTGGGTTAGATGAGGGAATGTATGAGTATAAAATGTTCTTCACAAATAGGTTTGAACTTTGAATGGGACTTTATTATTGTTCACTTAATTATCGTAGTAATACATGTCCATGTTTAAATTATGTGAATATCGTATGATTATCCCTAATAACCCGATTATGCCATTGATAGCTATGTTGAGATGAGTTGGAGTTTATGGGCTTGAACAATTGAAAGTAAATTATGTATTATCACTATGTTTTCGATGGAATTAATTGGGTATGAGGTGAATCTATGATATTGGCCTAATTATTTCTTTTTCTCATAAATCGGAGTAAATTATGAAATGGGTCTTATGAAATGAAAATGAATACCCTTCCCATGGATTTGTTGTAAATGATGAGGTATAAGTTAAATGTACGGGTTGTCCATAAATCTAAATAAATAAAGAAATGTATCTTTGATAAAGTATGAATTGAACCTATAGATCATGCATGGCCCTATGCTACATGTTGAATGAGATGAACTCGGAATTGGAATGTTGTAATAGAATAGTGCATAATGTGAATCTATAGCATGCTCGTTATTGTAAGATGTTTAAATCAAATATTGAATTGGTTCCGTGATGATGTGAATTATGATGATGAAACATGTGAATAATATGTCAGACTGTTGAGCCTCTGTGTATTAGAAGGTAGCTCTAATCCTTTCAAAACAAATATTGCATGATGAAAGTGGTGAATGTTCTTGTCTCTGATTAGCTGTAGTAATTTAGACTAGCTCTAGCCTGTCGGGACTCACATTCCTAGTCACCAGCTGAGAACATTTTCCTTTAGTCAGTCGGGGCTCATATCCCTAGTCGGTCGAGACTCGCATCCCTAGTCGGTCGGGACTTACATCCCTAGTTACCAGTTGAACATGTTTCCCCTTAGTTGATCAGGACTCACATCCCTAGTCAACCAGTGACTCTATATATATCAGAGCATACTCTCCCTTCGACAGTCAGGGATTTCCTTTAGCCGAGACATTTCCTTTAGATAGTCAGGGACTCTCCCTTTGACAATCAGGGACTCTCCCTTTGATAGTCAGGGACTCTCACTTGGATAGCCAGGGACGCTCTTTGATATCAGCCACGACATCATACCTCTGTATCGTTTCTATTTGTTATATTTTTGTTCATCAGTTGATCTTATGATAATGCATGTCCTTATAAAGTGGTTATGATAATATGTACATGTAAATCTCATATAGATTTGTTGTAGTTCCTTTCAATTAAATTACTATTAATGTGTGTTCAATTTATTTCCTTCTTGTATATTTGTATGTTTTAGTTTATTTACGCTTCTTACATACTCAGTACATTCCAAGTACTGATCGCACACCTTTATGTGCTATATCATTTCATGATATAGATTCAGGTTTCCAGACTCAGGCCCGTGGCTAGATATGCTTCGTCCTCTCTCAACTGCTAGTGGTGAGTCCTCATCTTCCGAGGACGTGATTTATGTTCATATTTTCTTATGTTTCAGTTTTCAGATTTTTAGGAGTTAGCTGGGGGCTTGTCCCAACAACTCATCAATTTAGTAGAAGGTTTTCGTACTTGTCTAGATAGATTTAGCGTTGTATTTAAGTGTTGTTAAAATTGCTCTTTTAGATTCTTGTTATTTACTTCCGCTTATTCATGTTTTTGGTCGTCCTAATGTTAAGTATTATGCTATGATTATGTCATGGGTCGACTTGAAGCCTTTCGGAGTTTCTTTTCCCGTGTTACGGCTAGGGTGTGAACTCGGGTCGTGACAAGGGGCATCAAATTTATGTTGGCTCTAAGATCACATAGAGCTTTTTTAAACACACATATCCCAATTGTACATGGGATTGTGAAAGCTCCTGGGTCCTCCCATTTGGAGGCAAGATTACTCATCATCATCATACTGCAATGGTGCGTTTTCTCTCCATTACCTGCATCAACCACCTTTTTCTTCTTCAATAATTCTTTCATAAACTTTTCATAACCAGGCATTTGGAGTAGAGCATCCACTAACAGTATATTTATGGACAACTTTCTAAACATGTCAACAAACATTTTGAACTGATCATCCTTATTTTTCTTGGCCAACCATTGTGGATAAGGAGGTGAGATTCTTGATTCAACCTTGTCGTCAATTGGAGCCTTCATGCCCGCCTCATCATTATCAACATGTAAGAGGATTTTATCTTGCTTTCCCTTCCTTCCTCATCAATCTTTTCTTCATTCCTTGGAGTCATTTGCATTTTGTCGACTTCATCTTCTTCATCTGATTTCGGGTTATCAACCTCTTTGGGCTTCACCGGGGCATCTCCAATCAACTTGTCACTCCTAGTGACAATATCCATGCAATGACCATCTTTCTTTGGATTAGGCATTGTGTCACTAGGTGTGTTACCTTCATCTGGGGGTTCATTTGGGCCAACAAGTGATTCATTTGAGTCTCCAAATGCTTGATGGAGGCGAAATGTGAACTCACTATTTGGGAAAAGTTAGACACCTCCCCTCTTAATTTTTTGACCCCGCTCTCGGTCGACTCAACCTTCTTTAGAACTTTTGATAGCATTTCTTCAGTTTTTGAGTTACCCGCATCACTCACGCTTGACTGATTTTGGGGATTCGCCTCCTTTGAAGGGGTAACATATGTGTTCGAACTCTAGTGATAGCGATCACCCTCTTGGTTTGGATCCCTATTACCCTACCTTTCATTTCTTTCGGGCCATCCCTGTGGGTTACGATTTCTCCAACCTTGGTTTTCATCCCTTAGGCGCCATGCGCCTTGGTTTGCACCTTGGAATCCAGGTCAAGGACCTCCCATTTGGTTGCCCATGTATTGGCATTCTTCTTCATATCTTGGCGGTGACGACTCTCCCTAATATTATAAAGGACCTTGCATTCCCATAACATTTACCACCTTGGGCCCTGCTCCCGTCACATGTTTTGTCATCAATTCTAATTTTGTCATCATCTTGGCAAGATTCTCATCCCGCTCTTCATCCCTTTTTCACAACTCAGCTGCCAATGCACTTGAGCTGATTTCATGAGTGGACATATTTGTTTCTCTCATGTGCTAAGCTCTATTGGTCTTTGTCATTCTATCTAGGAGAGCTTTGGCCAACTCATATGTTTGATCCATGATAGAACCACCAGCTAGGTTGTTGGCCACCGACTTTTTGATTGAATTAAGGGCCCTATAGAAGCTTTGGAGAAGCACTCCATCTGGCAGTCCATGATTTGGGCAAAAAGCAACCTTCTTTTTAAACCTTAGCAATACCTCGTGCAAAGGCTCTCCTGGTTCTTGCCTGAAATTCTTAATATCATCCGTCAGCTGAAGCATCTTTGATGGAGGGAAAAAGCGGTCCAAGAAGGCCTCAGTTAACTCTTTCCATGAAGTAATACATTCCGGAGGGAGTTCCTCTAGCCACATTATTGCCTCCCCCGTCAGTGAAAAAGGAAAGAGTCTTAACCTGATTGACTCTTGACTATATTTGTTATATTGAAGGGCTAGCATATTTCCAAGAAGTTTCTCAAATGTCAATTCACATCTTCACTTTGTTTTCTGCCAAAAGCCCATTCATTTGCAACAAGTGCAGCATGGTGCTTGTGACATGAAATACTGCATTCCCTACCACCGGTGGTAGGTGAATGGCTCCCGCAACTTCCGGCATCACTGAATTATCTTCCTCGAGTTCCATGTTACCTTCCACTGAGCTATCCCCTGCTCGGGAGTGATGGCTCATGTGGTTATGAGATCCTAAAAACACAGCAAACTCACGTCAAGTAGCTACGATGCAAAACTATTTCAACTTAACAATCAACACAAGAATATCAAGCGCTAGTCCCCGATAACAACGCCATTTTTGATAACGTACAAAATATATCCTTCATGCAAAGAATATACAGGGTTGAAGTATCAAAACAAGTAACCCAACGAGTGCTAGGGTCGAATCCCACGAGGACTAGGGAATGATAGTTACAAGTGTCGATTGAGAAATTGACGTTAGCTCGCACCACGTGGATTTAATATAAAAATAAATAAAATTGGGGGGGGGGGGTTAAAATTTGCAGTGAATTATATTAGGTAAATTAGTGAAATAAAACAACAAGACCAGCTAACTTGTCATAAGAGTGTGAAAGACTAGAGGTGTGGTGTAGATGAAATACTAATTAGATCGGTACATGCCAAGTCATCTTATGAGTTCAATAAGTGTAAATAATCTCAGGAAGTAGGTAATTACAACTTTTCAGCCTTCTAATTACCTCTTACTAGAGTTTTGTCAAACGTCTAGTTACAATTTAGCTCAACCCGATTTGATTTGGATTAGCAACTGCACTAATTTCTAGCTATTAGCTGCTAATAAGGAATGAGAATGCAATTTCATCTATTTCTAGCCCAATTTCACAATCTCTTATCCATACCTACTATTAAATTCTCTTCTAATACTTAATTATTCTTTTACAAGCGACAATCAAGCAAGAATAAATAGACCCATATCATAATCAATGGACCTTCCTTTATAGATTGAAGAGAATCTAATAGATTTACACTTATTTGAACAACATAAAGATGACTCTAGCAATACCCAATCTAATTAAGTATTCATCATCGCACACCTCGAGTTAATGATTTAGCTACTCATGATTAAGAAATTCAAAAACACATTCATCAATAGCTTCATTGAATTTAATTGCAAGAGTAGAAAATCAACTTCACAAGATAGTATCCAACAATAGCTGAAATTTACTAGTACAATGAAGAAATAGAGCCGAGTATTTCTTCCAAATCTACCAATCAAAATCTCCCTACTTCGACTAAGAAAATGTTCTGCAGCTAAAAAGGGAAACAATGATGTGATATATGCTTTTGCTCTCTCTCAATATCTCTATTTCTATCTCTTCTTCTGCCTCTCCAGTACAAAGTACTTTTTCTCCTATTTATATCCTGAAAAATAGGGCACTTTTTATCTCTTTTCCAGTGTCGGACGATTATACCCCTGAGCACCATTCTGGAATCGGCGGAGACACCGGTGGTTCGCCGGTTCCAATTCGTGAACTGCCGGGTATTTTTTTGAGTCCTTACTTAATTCCAGTTAACATCGGCGGTTCACCCGGTGTTTCGCCAATGCCAATCCGTGAACCGCTGGATCTTCAAGCTATTTTCAAAAACTTTTAGGTATCTTCCGGCGACTAGACCGGCGAATCGCCGCTGGCAATTCGAGAACGGCCAGTGGCAATTCGCAAACCGCCGGTAGCATTAATCCTTAGAGGCAGTGATGTTTGGCCTTTGGCTGGTGTTTTGCTGGTTTTCACCTATGGATCGCTGATTTACTCTCACTCCCTTATTTTTGCTCTTTTATTCACATTTAGTCATCTGCACATAACAATAATAAAAAGGGCATAACATCCAAATAATCAACTCAAGAACTAAGCAAAAATTCAAGTTTTAGAACCTAATGAGTTGGTAAATTACCAACTCATCATTCATCAACTCAGAAATAATACATACATGACAATCTCAATGAATCAATTCATCATCCTATCACATGGAATATAAACTTGAATCATCAATAATCAACTTATCAACTTATTCATCAATTATGGTCACATGAATTCTCAATAATTAATTCATCAATTAATTCATCAAACGTGGATGCATGAATTCTCAACAATCAATTCAACACATTGTTACACAGAATATAAATACATGATCCTCATCGATCGGTTCACTTTCATAGACTTCACTTGGTAATGTGCCGGGAACACACCTCTGTCACATCACCACACACTCACTTACACTTATTATTATTCACACATGCTATAGGGTATTATTTCTCCTCTTCCAGTCATGACCTATAGGGGACTCTAGAAATTCTTGTACTGTACCGGCATGGTACCCGCTCCCATTCATCTGCTTGTCCGGATGCTTCCCCTAGAAACGAGCCACTCAATCATAATTGCTTTCCTGAATGCTCCCCTCGGGTATGAGCTACTTATCTATGGATAAAATATGTTATCCGCTTTCATTCTCATATTAAAAATATATTATCACTGGGTCATTTAGTATAACCTTTCAGAGGCATCAAGTCACTCTCATCAACATGGTTATATTTACCAATATTCAACCATTTACTTTACAAGTATGAAAGGACACATATATGTCTCAAGATATTCAATTTTCATAACACATTTATCAACAACCATCATCTCAAGTTTAGTTCACAATCATATTTAACACATTGTGATATCAACAATAATTTGTGTTCGACGACCAACTAAGCATGTTATTACTTCACACACATACACATTATTAAGTAAAGTATAACTCCTTATAAATCATAATCTACCTCAATTTTAGGGTAAGAGAAGTCAGCGACTCAGTAGAAGCTTGCCCTTTCTCAGAGCCTAGGAATTCTCAAAATCTACAACAACAATTATATAGTAATTTATTATTTACTCTTCAAATAAAGGTTTTGGGATGTTAACCCCACCTCATATCCCCTATCATAACATCCTCCCTTTTTACCCACTAATGAATTTATCACATTCTATTCACACATCGATCATTCCTACCTCACTCATGGAGTTCCCTCCTTAAACTGTTACTAGGGATAATGTTCTTACTTTATCAAATTGAGGGTCTCAAATACCCTTCAATTATATATATATGCCTTCACAATCCCCTAGGAAGTGTTCATTATGCACTTCTACACCTAGGAATCGATGCCTATTAATACTCCCGTAATTAGCCCTAGTTTCACCATTCTATGGTTCTCTAATTAAGAACTCACCATCAAGGGCCACCCTATGATTCTAGGGTGTTGAGGAATCGAAAAAGGGAAGGAATTGACTAGAGACATACCTTAGGAAGAAGAAATTTGCTCTATCTTTGAAAAATCGCCCTAAGCCTTTCAGTTCTTCATGCCTTAGAATAATGGGGTAAAACCCCTGAAATCCCACTTAAAACTGGATCACTACCTCCCGTATTCCATTGCTACAATCGAAAAGTGGTCCCGCTATGGTGGTCAGGACATCGCCTGTAATATTCCCAAAGGCCGCTTATATCGGACCCGAGACTTACAACAGAAAACATTTGGAAAACAATACTAGAACAAACAACGAACCTTAGAATGATTCAAATTAGGAACCAAGGGATCGTTGGTTGTGCCTGTTGTTGAGTTCTAGTGAGCTATTAAAAAAATTAGCCCAGAGTCAATTAAGGGATTTGTGCGGACCATTTTTTGATTATACGAGTCGTTGAATCAGCTTCAAAGAAGTGTTCAGGATTTGTTTCAGAGACCACGAGTCTCAGTACGAATCATAGTGAGGTGGTATGAGCCATAGTATCTGTCCATGGTATGAAGATCAAAGAATGACCTATATAGAGGTACGAGCAACATGTAATAGATCATAGGATCATGGTATGGTTCGTACCATCTAAACATAAGATGAGATATTGTGATGCCTCGGACTTTTGGGTTAAGTTTGAAACCGTTCTAGGTATGTGGATAGACCCGAACCTGATGAATTTTATGGAAACAAGGCATTGAGATCAATTCTTAAATGTGAGAAGTGCATTTAATATAAATTAAGGTCATAAGGAACCTCTAGCACAAAGTTGAGTTGAGAGCCTTCACATTGATTGAGTTTTCGTATAAGTTCTTACAAGGGTCAACTTCAAAGGACCATAGCTCTCATTTATAGAGTGTTTTTAGATGATTCAAAAATCAAATTGAAGCCCTTTGAGTCCTCTTTCCAATGCATGTCACCTTGCATTACTTGGAGTTTGGAGTAAAAAGTAATGAGTAGTTTAGTTAAACAGCACCAGGCATTGGACGAACCTCAGCATAGATCATCCTATCAACCAATGACCCGTCCCTCTGGTCATTGGTTCTGCTAGTTTTAGGCCTTTTTTCGATAGTTTGGAGGTATTTTGGTAAATTTCTATGCTTTTAACTCTTAAAGTGTAACACCCCGAAACTTTCCTAGACCAGATTCAGACACTTTAAGAAAAATCCAGAGAGAAAACCAGAAAAGTTTTCCTTAGAAGACTCAGACAAAGGGCCGTGGTTAGTACCAACAGACCGTTGTATGAGCCGTTAATGCTCAACCGACCCCCCCTCCGAGAAATAATGGGTGGAACAGAAGGCCTGTGGAAGCTTCCAATGAGCCATTGTTTGCACTCGTTGTCAAAAGCAGTGGCCAAGACGGGAGGACCAAACGGGTCATTGGATCATCCAATGGGCCTTGTATCTTCTGTTGTCTGGAGGCCCAGTTTCCCTACCCATTTTAACGACAGGTACCAACAACCTGTTGGTACACTTCAAATGAGTCGTTGTAACCTCCTGTGGTTTTAGTCCAGTAAGTCCAGCTTTGGAGATCAGAACCAATGCTGGCTTCCAACGGACCATTGTTTGAATCAACGGCCCATTCTGAGGCCCATTGTTCGGCATCGGGCAGTTTTCAGATCTTTTTGCTGGGGGTATTTTAGTACTTTCCTGACTCTTTAGTCTTGAAACCCCATTGTTTTGGGTTCGTATGGGAGGGATTTAAAGGGTTAGAACTATATTTTTCCTTCATTTCACTCATTCCCCTTTAGAGCAGAACGTAGAAACTTTGACAGAAAGCACAGAGTAGGAGCAAGGGTTCGAATTTATTCTCAGTTTTTCTCAAAGATTTTCACCAGGATTTCTTACACAGGTATGTGGGATTTTCAACAAGGAGATTGTTCTCCCCTTGTGTCCCCCAGAACTCTTTCTCTGTTCACTATCAGTTCTAGCCGGAGTTTACGAATGCGAAGATATTATTATCATACTTTGCTTAATTCATATGGAATCTTATTCTATGATAATTGTAGATGTTTTTACTTCATTTTGTGACTAAAATAATTCCTGTTCCAGTGAAATAGAATTTTAGCCCTAACTCTTGAAAAATCAGAAAGTAGAATCCTGCTTAAGTATTGAATTCTTGAAAGAAATTGCTTGAATCTGTCAGAGTTATGGGTTTCTATAATAATTATATGTGTAGAAACTCAGTCATATGTATGTTAGTCTATTCTAGTCAGAAAGTGTATATACTCTGTATCAGCCTAGCCTCAGTCAGTTCCTAGCAACCTCCAGGTTGAGCAGAACAACGCCAGCTGATCAGTTTGACTACAAAAATCCTTGAGGTGTCTGTGATACCTCAAAGTTATCAGAATCAGACTCAGAACTCAGTTTCATTGGTCCACTAGGCGGTCATGACATTTTAGATAAATAACTCTGACTAGACCTAGGACCCCAGTTCCATATTTTAGTTTGTTCTTTAGACGGTTACGACGCTTCCAGATAAGCAGCTCTAGCCAGTCTTAGAACACCAGTTACTAAATTCGGTCCGATAAGACTCTCAGGGTACTTACAGATAAGTATTTCTGAATTAGTCTTGGGCCCCAATTTCGAGCTATCAGCTTGGTAGTAGTAGTCATGTTAGGACCATCCAGTGGGAGTAGGACTTAACACCAAAAGGGGCCGGGGTTCCAACGCACCCAGGTTCCCAGAACTACATTGCCACCGTAGGTTATAATTTTATTGTCCTCATGGCCCCTGACAGTTATCTCACAGTCCATGCCTTTATACCCTGGAAAGGTATATTGGGTCCTACCGATGGGGTGTATACATCGGACTCCACGTCTAGCTCAAGTGGTTAGATGTCAATTACAGACTCTCCCACTAGTCAGCCCAGTCCAGTCTCAGAGTTGTCAGTTCATTTCAGTTTAATTCAGTCAGTTCAATTTAGTGTAGTATCTCAGACTCAGTATTTCAGACTTAGGACATATCTTTGACCACCAGACAGGGTCATATAGACCATCCTGGTTTACTTCAGTTGTTTCAGTTCAGTATATTAGTTGGTCATTGCATGCCATTTCAGTTCATTCAATTATATTCAGCATTATGTTTTCTCTCACTTACTCAGTACATTCAAAGTACTGACGCATACTTTTATGCTATATCATTTCATGATACAACCGTAGGTTCTCAGACTCAGCATCGTTAGTCGCCGTAGTTCAGATCCTCCTCAGCAGTAAAAGTGTGAGTCCTCATCTTTCGAGGGCATTATTTCATTCTTTGAGTCATTTCATTACTTTTAGTTAAACTTAGAGTTAGCTGGGGACTTGTCCCAATAACTCATCAGTTAGATAGCTTTCAGACACAAACTCGATTTTAGACTTACAGATAATTAAGATGTTTTTAAAATTTATGTTCCAGTTTTAGTTTTTCTTAAATGTTTTATGTTATTATTTCAAAGCTTCCGCTATACATGTTTTACTCAGAATACCAGTATATGATAGACCAATGGTTGACTTGGGGTTACTTGTAACTCTAAGTACCATGTTACGTCCAGGGTGTTGACTCGGGGGGTGACATAAATGATGTCATTTTAGGCTTCCTAAGGGTAATTAAAGAGTTTAACTTAGCATAAATCTTCATTCCCTTCAAAGACTCTAGGTGGGATTTTCTCTCAAGATCAAGGCTAGGGTTCTTCATCAAATATCTTCAAATCTTTCTTAGGTTTTCAAGATAAGTATAGGAGTCAACTACCCAGGTATGTAGGATTATGAATGGGGGAATCCTTCCACCCTCATGCCAAATTTCATCCTTATTCTATGATTTCAAGCCTCCAAATATGTTATATTGAAATTCTAGGGTTTCACGAAATTCCATGCAATTATTTTTGATATCTCTAAGAGTTCAATTCTCTTATATTTCAATTAATGATTTAGGGCTATTAGGGCAGATTTGACTCTCAATTTACTTACTCATTCATGATTTCAAGTTTATGAAGATTATGCCCTATTATGAATCATTTATGAATTTCAAGCTTATGAGCCCATGATTTCAAGTATGATGAATTATCAAAGTATTCATGAATATATATGAATTTCTTAAAATTATGATTCCATTATTTCGAACTATGAAGCTTATTTCAAGTATGTATGATTTCATGATTTGGGCAAGCCCACGTAAAGTCAAATATATTTCACCATGATTTTTGCCAAGGCTTCAATATAAGTTTAAAGAGATATTTTGGAGTCAAGACTCCCAGCACTGGAACAGAGTTCAAGACTTTCTAGCTCATTGGTTATGGCTAAATTTTTTCATCTCACAATACTAATCATTGTTGATATCAAAAACTGGATAAAAATAGTTATAATCAACATAGGATAACATTCCACACGAAATATATGAGGTCTATCAAGAAATTCTTTAACATTCGAAAAGTCTGCAGGGCTAGAATTCACTTTTGTGAAGATAAGCGCCAAATAAATCATGAAATGATGAAAACCATAACTAAAAATAATAGCATACATTATTCTAGGTGGATTCAAGGAACAATTTCAGGAATTCTATTCACAAATCAAAAACTCAGGGCTAGGACTGAAAATTAACGGGGAGAGGGTTCTGGGGGACGCAAGGGGAGAACAATCTCCTTGCTGAATTCCCACATACCTGGTTGAAGAATCTCTCTAAATATCTTGAAGCTTCTGCACCTTTGAGAGGAACCCTAGTTCTTGAGCCTTGAGAGAAGAAGGGAGAAGAAGAACTTACGATGGTTGTGAGAAGAGTGAGGGGTTAGAATAGGAAAACTCCTTTAATTCAACTCAAAAGAAGCCTAAAATGACCTAATTTAAGAGTTAGAAGCATAGAAAATTACAAAAATAACCCTGGGAAAAAGTTCTCAAAAATCTGTCTGTCTAGTGCCACAAGTCGTATCATGACTCGTGGTGGCTTCCTACGGGTCGTGGTATGCCATTGCTGGCTTCCGGGAGGCTTAAAAATATTGATGAAACTCCTAATAAGGGTTCCTGGTACGAGTTGTACCTTCATACCATGAGTCGTACCAAGACTCGTGGTAACAGGGCTGGTCCTGTCCGCCAAACCTGACAGTGCTTTACTAAACCGGCCATAACATTTTACTCTGAACTCCAATTGGTGTAAGGTTGGATGCGTTGGAAAGAAGACTCAAAGCAATTTAATTTGATATGCTGGATCACCCAAAAACAATTCGTATAATAGGAGTTATGATCGTTTAAAGTTGTCCCTTGCAAGAACTTTCATGAAAAACCCTATCGGTAGGAAGACTCTCAACTCAACTTTTTTCTAGAGGTTCCTTATAACATTAACTTGCATCCAATGCACTTATTACACTTAAGAATTTATGTTAACATCTTGTTTTACTTAAATTCATTAGGTTCGGGTCTATCTACCTACCTAGAATAGTTCCAAACTAAGCCAAAAGTCCATGGTGTACAACATCTCAACTCATGACTGAAATGACGATTCGTACCATCAGCTTATGACTCGTACTGAATCTTTGTAGCTAATGATCTTTCCTTGAAAATTCTCTAACCTACTATCTATGAGCCTTCACTATGACTCGTACCACCCTGATACGGATCATAGGATCCAATCGTGATTCCCTTGCCACTTCCTGCTAAACTCTCTGAATCATACCATGAAACCTTGGTACGACTCGTATTGACTTGGTACGAGTCGTGAGAGATTTCCATGACTTATCAATCATATTGTGCTGAGCTCTCTGGACCACACTACGAGTCTTTGGTATAACTAGTACAATCCTCCTACGAGTCGTACTGAAGCTCGTTCTGAGGATATTTTCCAGTTTTCTCTGTATGATGAACTTCAAATCCAGGGTTTAGTCATAGGGATTTTTTTGGGGTGTTACAAATTGGGAGTATTCATCCTCGAATGTAGGCTAAAATGCTAAAAGGATAGGACGGAATTGAAATCCCAAATACTGAACAACTGAAACTAAGAATTGACGGGGTGATTGAACTAAAAGGCTAGAGAAAGAGCTGCAATCCCAAGAACTGAATATTAAAGCTGAATGTCAATGGAGTATCTGACTCCGAGCTGAACTACTTATCTGAATTAAGTTTCTAAATCATACATGCATGCTAAGATATGAGAAGAACTGAAGGACATGAAGCTGACATGAAACTAAGTAGGGTACTAAGGAGAAACTGTTTCCCAAGTAGTTCCTCCTACTAGCTGATTGTTCCTTAAACCTTCACTGAAACCACTTCCTTATTTCCCCCAACTTACGATCTTGATGGTCAAGAATCTCAACTGGAACCTCATTTTAAAAGAGGTTGTCATCCTCACTAACACCTCATTACCCATTCATGGGTTAAACTTTTAGAGACACCTTGCTAGCTGCACCAACTTCCCTGAATACCACCAGACCCTTCCAGCCTATCACTAAAATCATCTTACGACTCCTCTATAGCATACCATCCTAGGATTTCTCCGTCTCCCAAGTATATCTACCTATTGCAACCATCATTGTTTTCATGAGAGAACGTACACAGGGCTTGAGATAAGGAAATCATATGAACGAATCATCTACGAATTTTGAACTAAGCATATGCATGATGTAGCATGATCTTACGATTTGTTTAGGCGAATATAAAGAACTGAGTTCATGGAGCTGAGCATACTACGACACATGAGTCCACGTACATGACGAGTTTCATGACATGAAGCTAAGATTTATGGAATCAAGGAGTAAGACTGGGATCGCTGTCTAAAGCGGTTATCTATCATTCTAGGAGTCTAAACATAAGCATGAGTAGAATGTTGTGTCAACTAAAACACAAGAGAAAATATTTGGATAGGAAGGTTTGACATCCCAAAGCTGCTATGTTTGGAGCCCTTCTACTAGAACACTTAGGGCTTAACTTGGCCTTTTTAACTTATCATCTCCCCTTTAGCTTTAAGTCATCATTCTTAAGCTCTTAGATCATTTCTTAAGGCTAGGATAACATCACTAACTCTTGAGCTCTCATTTGCCACGAAAGCTATCACTATAGGCTTCATACTTATAACCATTTCCTACCAGTCATGGGATAATTCTCATACTAGCATGCTAAAAGGTATCTCATACCTTATACTATGGATCCTAGGCTTATAACATGCAAGGATCAAACTGAGTAGCTCATAACATACCTGTAACTATATCTGGAGCTGTCTGCCACCTGTACTAGATGTTGTACCCTGCTGAGATGGGCGAGCTGCTGGAATGGTGGACTGAGTCTTCCCACATCCTGCTAGAGGGCAATTCTTTATTCTATGACCCTATTGACCACATCCAAAATATCTTTTTCTACCGAGCAAAAAATTACCATGGTGGCTTCTTCCATATTTCTTGCAAACTGGGCGACTTGACAGGGCTGCAGAAGAGTTAGCCGGAGCTCTACCTTCACCCCGTTTGGCTGCTAGGCACTCTCAGAGTTTATGGTATGGCTTTCCGCACCAAAAGCAACCGCTTAAGCCAGCCCTACATTCTCCAAAATGTTTCTTCCCACAATTCTCGCAAGCTGGGTATGTAATCTCCCTTACTCTAGGTTTGTTAGGACTCTTGGCTACCGATGGTGCTGGGGCTGATGGCCTCCTATGAGACTGGAAATGAGGTCTTCCACTCATCCTCTATTGGGAATATCTTATATCCCTTATCCTTTCTCTCTTTCTTCCCTTTTCTTCTCCCCTGATCCTTCCATCTACTTTCGGACCATAAAGCTCAGATGGATCCCTTTTAAAGAAGTTTCGATCCCTGGTAGCTATTATCTCTTCGGTAGGATTTGTAGGTGTGACTGCCTGCTGTTTAACCCGAGTGGTCGCAACCCGTATTAACACTCTAAGGGCAGCCCCGATCTCCGCTTCCATCACTTGCCCACTGACAGGGTCTACTGAGGTTGGTGGGACTGATGGATTCCCTCTATTAACACCCCTTCTGGGAGACATTATCTGCGAATGCGTTAGAAACAAATTAGAAGAGAGACCTTAAAGTTTGCACTCTATCGCATGATGGGCATATGAACAAAAAGGAAATTTTCCTAATAACATCTCATAGCCTCCTCGTCATAAGTGTGGCGTGCTTCACACCTATGAAAAGGATTCTACTCGATGCGGCTTTCAGAAATTCCAAGGACACTCTAAACCTAGTGCTCTGATACCAAGTTTGTCATGCCGCAAGTCTACACCCTGGACGTAACACGGTACTTGAAGCCACAAGTGACCCCAAGTCAATCCCTGGTTTATCATTCACTAGTATTTGAAGTAAACATTCACAGCGGAACTTAAAATAATAGCATAAAATCTTTAAGAAAGACAAATCTAAAAGTAAAAGTTTAAATCTATAAATAACACTGAATAAACTGAAAGTCATGTTTGTCTGAAAGCTATCTAACTGAGGAGTTACTGGGTCAAGCCCCCAGCTAACTCTAAGTTTAAATGAAGCTAATAAGTGACTGAAAGAAAGAAATTATGCCCTCGGATGATGAGGACTCACACTTCAACTGCTGAGGTGGGATACTCTGAAATGTGGCAGCTATCTGTACTGAGTCTGAGAACCTGTGGCTGTATCATGAAATGATACAACATAAAAGTATGCATCATTACTTTGAATGTACTGAGTGTATGAGAGAAACATAACATGAGATAATTACTACTAATACTGAATTGAGAAAACATGCAAGAATCAACTAAAACTGCGGAACTGAATAACTAGGAAGGTTTGAAAGACCCTTTCTGGTGGTCTAGCTTATTTTAAGTCTGATTCTGATCTGAACTAAGATAAACTGAACTGATATGACATGAAATGACCAACTAAAATACTGAAAAATAATACAACTGCTGGAGAACTGATGTGGTCAAAAATGACCCTGACTGATGGTCATAAACATGTTCTAAGTCTGAGATACTAAGTCTAGACTACTGCACTGTACTGATCTGGATTGAAGGATCTGAGAGTAACTGCACTTACTAGTGGGAGAGGCTATGATCGACATATAACCATGTGAGCTAGACACGGAGTCCGATGTACACACCCCGTTGGTAGGACCCAATATACCTTACAAGGGTTTAAAGGCGTGGACTGTGAAAACTATTGTCAAAAGGGGGCCGTTAGGCCAAGTAAATAAAACCTACGGTGGCAACGTAGTTCTGGAACCTGGGTGCGCTGGAACCGCGACCCTTTCGGTACTAAGTTTTACTCCCACTGGATAATCCTATTACTACTACTACTGACAAGCGGATAGCTTGATACTGGGGTCCAAGACTATACTGACCCAGGGATACTGTTAGAGAGTTCCCTGAGCGTCTCATATGACCAGATTTGGAAATTGAGTTCTAAGACTGGTCAAAGCTGCTTATCTGGCAGCGTCATAACCATCTAGAGAACCAACTGATCACTGAACTGGGGTCCGGGGGATGATCATAGCTATAACTGAATGTCATGATCAATTAATTGACCAAATAATATGAGTTTTGAGTCTGAGTCTGATAACTGAGAGGCACCACTGACACCTCGAAAAGAAAAAAAATTGCAGTCGAACTGATCAGCTGACAATTTCTGACTGAAACTGAGACTTCTAAAGTTCTTACTAAAAATGAACTGACAATAATTTAGTTAAGACTCACTGCTACAAACAATAGGGGGATTTCCCATAATAGAAAATTCAAGCTAAGATTCAATATTTCAGCACTGGAACAGAGTTCAAGACTTTCTAGCCCATTGGTTATGGCTAAACTTTTTCATCTCACAATACTAATCATTGCTGATATCACAAACTGGAGAAAAATAGTTATAATCAACATAGGATAACATTCCACACGAAAAAATGAGGTCTATCAAGAAATTCTTTAACATTCCGAAAGTTTGCAGGGCTAGAATTCACTTTTGTGAAGATAAGCGTCAAATAAATCATGAACTAATGAAAACAATAACTAAAAATAATAGCAGACATTATTCTAGGTGGATTCAAGGAAAAATTTCAGGAATTCTATTCACAAATCGAAACCTCAGGGCTAGGACTAAAAATTAATAGGGAGAGGGTTCTGGGGGACGCAAGGGGAGAACAATCTCCTTGTTGAATTCCCACATACCTGGTTGAAGAATCTCTCTAAAGATCTTGAAGCTTTTGCACCTTGGAGAGGAACCCTAGTTCTTAAGCCTTGAGAGAAGGGGGAAGAAGAACTTACGATGGTTGTGAGAAGAGTGAGGGGTTAGACTAGGAAAACTCCTTTAATTTGACTCAAAAGAAGCCTAAAACGACTTAGTTTAAGAGTTAGAAGCATAGAAAATTACAAAAATAACCCTGAGAAAAAGTTCTCAAAAATTTGTCTGTCTGGTGCCACGAGTCGTACCATGACTCGTGGTGGCTTCCTACTGGTTGTGGTATGCCATTTGTGGCTTCTGGGAGGCTTAAAAATGTTTCTAAAACTCCTGGTATGGGTGCCTGCTACGAGTCGTACCTTCATACCACGAGTCGTACCAAGACTCATGGTAACAGGGCTGATCTTGTCCGCCAATCCTGACAGTGCTTCACTAAACTGGCCACAACATTTTACTCCGAACTCCGATTGATGTAAGGTTAGATGCGTTGGAAAGAAAACTCAAAGAGATCTAATTTGATATGCTGTATCACCCAAAAACAATTCGTATAATAGGAGTTATGATCATTTAAAGTTGTCTCTTGCAAGAACTTTCATGAAAAACCCAATCGGTAGGAAGACTCTCAACTCAACTTTTCAGCCATATGTTCAGTTTATGATCAAGATCTTATGTTTTGTATGATTTTACACTCATGAACTCTATTATACTACTTTACTAGCATGTTTTGCTTACTCTACATACTCAATATATTCAAAGTATTGAACGTATACTCTATTTTATATTATTTTATGATATAGGTTCGGGCAACTAGCCTCAGCTTCATCGTTAGCCCTGCTCCCGACTCAATTTAGCTCAGTCTCCATTTGGGTGAGTCCTCATCTTCTGAGGACATTTGTTAGCTTATGGTGTTACATTCTTGTTTTTTAGTTTTAGACACAGTAAGCTAGTTGGGGGTGTTGTCCTATTAGCTCATCTTATGACTAGAGGCTTTTAGACAATTACGTACTAGATGGTTTAGTGTTGTGACTTGTCATTCATGATCATGCTTTATATCATTTAGACTTCCGCTTATCCATGTTTATGATTCATTTCCGCTTTAGTTATTCTCTTATTCATGCTATGTATGTGCCATTGTTTAGCTTAGAGTCATTTGTGGTTCTAGGTCCCGTGTCATGATCTGAAGTCCAGGCTCAGGTCGTGATACCGCCACATCGGATCCAACAGTTATTCTTTCATTCCATCTCGCTACAGCGGTTTCCTGCATGCTGTAGCGGTCCCCTGTTCACTAGTAGCTCCCATTCCCTTGCACATAGATCACTCCTCAACCCAAGATCAATAAGCCATCTTTTGTAATTAATCCACTGAGCCTATATGGCTACCCAAATAATGTGAATAATCCCTTGATCCTTGATTTTGAGCCTAATTGACCTGTTTGTTTCATTAGCCTATTTACCTACCTATATTTTTATAATGAACCTATTTTGGCCTGGTCCCTCCTTGAACATTGTGTACCTCAAATCAGACAAATCACCTAAGTTGAGGGCCGCTAGAGTAGGGGTGCATAAAAAGTTGGGTATGTAAAGTAGAATCTAATGCTCGAAAAGAAGTGGGTTTGTGTGGTGTTTGAAGAAATGAAAAGAAAAGAGAACAAAGTTCCATTTAAAAAACAATAAAATAAAAATAGTGATGTTTTGATGAGGAAAAAGAGAATCAAAATGAAGACCACACCCATGAGTTGAGAAGGAAATGAATGAAAGAGAATAAGGGAGAGAAAAATAAGAGTAGAGCAAGAGAAATAGTGTAGCGCCAAGGAGGATCAAGTCACTTTATCCATATATACCATACCCATCCCCAAGACTACATTACAAGCCAATAAAGTCCTATAGTAATCCTAATCAAGTGTTTAAAGAACCTGAAACAGTGATAATAAAGGCAAGCTTATAGTTTTGCATGTGCATTGTTATGAATGTTTTTGTCAGAATGAGTTTCTTGTTCTACTCCCTATGTAAATAACGCTGGGTGTGAGTTGGGGCTTCATTGTGGTGAGGGCACTAGAAAAACATTAATGATGGTTGATTGTTAGGATAGTCGTTATTGGTGTATGTAAAGTACTATGTTCATATCATCATGTCATTTATTGTAATACCCCAAAGTCCCTAAGATTAGACCCGAGGGTTGAACCAGAGAAAACAGAAAAATCTGCACTTTTGCACCAGAACGACTGGGGTACGAGTCATGAGACCAAGTAATGGGTCGTAGGAGGAGTCGTGAAGAAGATCTGGAGTGTAGGTGTCCAGAAAATGAGTCATACCATGAGTCGTGGTATGTGGGTACGACGTGTGGCTAGGGTCGTGGGGGAGGTGAAGTTACGACCTGTGGTAGGAAACCTCGAGTCATGGGATGAAGTCTTGGAAGGTCTCAAACGGAAAATTTAGCAGTTGAGACTAGTGACCATGAATGGTCTCACGATTCGTGGAGGCTTGTAACGAGTCGTAAGATAGACCCATGGTGAGAATCTAGGAAGGTTTCCAGGTGACCAGTGGTGATCACGAATGACGACCATGAGTCATTACTTCATGGTACAACTCGTGGTGAGGCCCATCATTACCGACAGTGTGTATTTTCCTTTGTTTTAGTAAGGCCGTTTTCGTAATTCCTAAGCTCCTAAACCCTAAACTATGTCATTTTAAGCTTAGATTAGGGGAGTTGTAAGAGGGTTAAATCTATAATCTATTCCCTCCCATGCATGCAAACTAGAGGATTCCCAAGGAAGAGCAAGCTTTGAATTCGCCAATTCCTTTGGGCTTTCAAGGAAGAGTGTAAGATCAGATTACCCAAGTATGTAGGGTTATGAATGGGAGTATTCTTTCACTTCCATGCCCAAATCCTCTTCTAAATTCATGAAATTTAAGATTGATGAATCTATGGGGGTTTTAAATCAATTTGTGAATTCTTTTAAGTATCTATCATGGATAAATTATATTCATGTTTCTAATGTTGTTCTAAGATTCATGGGCATGTTTTATAGTGATTTAGATTACAAATTTATGATTTCAAAATTTTACAATTATGATGCCCCGTTATGAAATTTCATGAAGAGTTGAGATTTATGATCTATGTTTTCAACTATAATGAAATGTTTATGATGAAAGTATAATTTCGAATTACCCATGTTTATATTTCATGATTTTGACTATCAAGTCTATTTCAAAGCATGTATAAGTTTGGGCAAGCCCACATGATCAAATATGTTTCTTCATTTACTTCAATTTCATGTTATTAGCTTACCACATGGTTTTGGAGTCTAGACTCCCACTTTTCAGCTTGTGGTATGGTTTGAGCCGAGGCTCCTCATGATATGTTTTCAGATTATGCATGTAATATTATGATTCATCTTCGTCGCAAGACGATGGGAGAGAATTATATTCTCCTTGTATAAATTCGATTTGAAAATCAAAGCTGGATAACAAAGCTTGCCATCTAGCAAATATTTCCTTAGAACTGGTTTTTTATATCTTTTTGTAAACCATCTTTGGCTACTTTGCACTCTACTCGTAGTAAAAATTCTTTATTTATTAAATCGTCTTGAAATTTGGTGATACATATTCCTTGGTCATGACTTATATCAAGGAACACCATCCTTGGTTATTCCTCAAGTCACCGTGGAGTTGTTTGGCATTCTATGTCAACAATAGTGTGAAAAAAGAAAGAGGAGCCCTAAGATCTCATTTAGTTCCCTATAGAAATTCCCCAGTCAAAAAATCTGGGAGAGAATTATTTTCTCCTTGTTTAAATTTGATTTGAAAATCAAAGTTGGATAACAGAGATTTCCATCTAGAAAATATTTGTTTAGAAACTAGGTTTTTTACATCCTTTTATAAAACATCTTTGGCTGCTTTGCAGTCTGCTTGTAGTAAAAATTCTTTATTTATTAAATCATCTTGAAATTTGGTAATACATAACACTTAGTCTGAATTTCCTTTTTAATGGTGCTGTAAACTTTTTGAGCATTATTCCAGATTCCTGAAGTAAATCTTACTAATTGTTCGGGGTTTTCTAGGGAGATTCTTTATTTAAGGATGCTTCCATATCCTATGTCCGAGGCGTCAGTTTCTACAATCATGAATGCCTCTGGATATGGTATTCCTAGACATGGAAGTTTTTGAATTATTGATTTTATTTTTTGGACTGTCTCTGTTCGCTCTAATCCCCATGAGACTGGATCCTTCTTAAGATGCTGATAAAGAGACTTACAAACCTGTCTAATATTTATAATAAAAATCTGCAATATAATTGAGACTTTCTAAAAATTTATGGAGCTGAGTTTTATCAATTAATTCATCTGAAAATTTGGATGAGAACTCTATGACTCTACAAATAGGTTTATAGGTTTCTTGATATAAGTCATGACCAAGGAATCTAATAGCAGTCTGGAATAACTTAATCTTTTTAGCGCTTACTACTAATCCATTTTGTTTAACAACCTTTAAAAAGGTTTGGATATGTTTGAAGTGTTGATTAATATCTTCTGAGTGTATTAAAACATCATCTACATAAACTATAGAAATATGACTATGGATTAAATATGTTGTTCATTAAATTCTAAAATTCAGATGGTGCATTTTTTAATCCGAATAGCATTACATTCCATTCATATTGTCCAAAAAGGTCTATTAAAAGTTATTTTATATTTACCTTTTTCTGCTATTTTTATTTGCCAAAATTTTAATTTCATATCGAACTTACTATAGATGTCAACTTTATAAGTCCTTTTAAGAAGATCTCTTTTATGGGTATTGGGTACCTAATCCATTTTAAAACTTTGTTAAGGGGCTTATAATTAATGACTAGCCTTGGGGATCCTCTTTCTTTTTCCGCACTATTGTTGATATAGAATGCCGAACAACTCCATGGTGGCTTTCCAAAACCAGAGTTACTAAAATTTTACTACACGAATTGAAATTATATGGAGACAGATGATCCCCTTAAAACCCGAAGCTATTATTAGTTCATTTTAACAGATACTAATTCAGTAAAAGTTGAGCATAAATTAAAATGTACGGATAATCTTGACAGTATTCAGTACTCAAAATTCAAAATTAAAAGAATTTTAAGTCCGTTTGAATTGTTTGTAGATCATCTACATACTCTGACAGTTAAATCTTTATACTATCCTAGAACCAGTCAAAATTATGTTGCTCTTGAAAGGTCGTTTCTGTGTTGAGTATTGCTGATACTCTTCTACTAGTTTCTTAGTTTTATTAAGAAAATGAAGACAACTTTTAAATAGACCCATGTAAAATAAAATCTGCCACGTGTGGACACATGTAAATAGATAGCAGTTAGAAATTAATTGACTCATCATATTAAGGTCTATTTAAGACCTTCACCTTGTATTAGTAGGGGCATTCAGAAAATATTACACTCACTACCATATTGCCCAAATCTTTATTTCCCTCTATGTTCTCTGTATTTCCTTCTTATCAATAAACAACTCTTTGTAAGTATTTTTCACTTCTACTTTATTATTTCTTATAGTATTTTCTTTTATTTTGCTCCTACCTTTGTAATTTATTTTCAAGTTGTTTTTACGATAAGCTAAATGGTATTAGAGTCAGACCTGGATGGTGTTCCCGTCACCAGACCTAAAGGAATAAGATAAAAGAAATTAGAGAAGATAAACGGTAAATACTACATAAAAAAATAATTATTAAGGAGTAACATCAAAAGTAGATGTTGGCCCCAGGAAAGTACTACCTTTCCCCTAAATACTTCGTATTATATTAAAAAATTTATGCTTACACATATATTCACAGAAAAAATAAAATACTACAATAGAAGAAAATGGGTATATTTGAAATACCAAAGCAATTATAAAAAGAAAACAACAAAAATATTAAAGGGCTTAGACTATTATAAAAAATTAATACCTTCAGAAACTTTAGATAATTACTCTAGAAAGATAACTAGAAAATTAATTCTTGACAATCTAATCAGGTTATATAACAAATTATGTTATGTTAGTCATAATTTATCTATACAAAGAAGACAATTAGATTATATATATTATTTATTCAGTTAAAACTATCTGCACAATTTTAATGGATACCTCTGAAAATCAGAACATAATAAATAGTATTAATATTTCTGCCACAACTACCAAAATAGCTAAGATAGAAAGTGATTTACAAAATTGAAATATTCCAAAGGAAAGTTTTGAAAAGGTATATAAGACTGGACACTTTAATTTTATAAAAAATTATAATATTAAAACCTCCGAATCTACGGTCGCTATTAATAAGTCTATAAAGACTATTAAATTATTAGCAACTGAAGACATTAACAGATATAGAAAAAACTATAAGTTTCTTCACATAGGACTTGTCCAAGTCGCAGTTAAACCATTATATCGATTAGGCTTAGATGTACCTATATGTCTTCTTTTAAGAGACAATAGGATACTAAACTTTGATGATTCATTATTAGCAGTATTAAAAAGTAATCTAGCTAATGACTCGTTATATTTTAACTGTTATTAGTTTTTTTATAGATATTAATGATCAAAATATTATAATATTTTAACAGATTTTTCTTTAATAAATTCACTTTCTTCTTTTGACATATTACTTAAGTTGGGAAAACAATCTCTTTTCCTAGAGCAGTAGTGTTGATACCGTCTAAATCAGCGACGTATAATTTTATTTGGGTTATAAAGGGGATGTCTAATATTATTTCTTCATTTATATCTTTAGTTATTACAAAATCATTAATAAAGCAGATTCCATTATTACATATGTGTGCCTTATGGAGTTTATAATTTATTTTGAGCCTTTCTCCTCTCGCGGAGAACAACCATGTTGTACTCTTTTTAAGGTTCTTAGTAGGGATTATTCCTTCAGTGATGCAGTTTTGGTCTGCACCTGTATCTAATAATGCAATTTTGTGAATAGTATAATTTTTATTTATAATTAATGTGAAAGGTATATGCCAGCTCTGGGCTTTAACTATTGCAATAGTTTTTACTCCTGATTTACTTTCTATAGGGCTTTCTAGAGACTCAATTTCTTATTTGTCCTTTTCTAATGTTGATGTTTCTCTTGGTTTGGATAGATATAATTCAGATCCTTGCATCGATTTTAGTTCATTAATAATTTATTAGCAAGGGCATCTGCTTCTAGCTTGTTAAATTTTTGGTTAACTTCTTTAACTTTATTTTTAATATGTACTAATTCAATTTGAAGATCTTGTACTGTTGTATTAGACTTTTGGTCTTTAAATTTTTTTAGTATATTTTTCATATTAAAAGGCTTAATTGTTTCTTTGTCATGCTGTTGGTCAAGAACTATATTTTTTTAATTCTATTAAATATTTTCTTTTAAGATCTTTATCTTCAATATGATCAATCATATCAAAGAATATCTCCTTGTTATTATTGATAATGACATATATTTATTGGCTATCACATGTGCAGATTGCTTCCGTGCATCCACAATGATCAGTTGAGCCACTACTATCAGAACTATATGCAATATTAAGCTGGTCTTCGTCACTGAAACTTTTTTCAGGGGAAGAATTATTCTCATGTTCATTAAAAATAAAATATAATATATGTTTTATTTCCGGCTAAAGTTCTAACATATTGCTCTTATCTTTCTTTTTATTAGGGACCCGACAATCCTATAGCACTATGGCCAAATTCTCCACAGTTCCAATGCTTATCAACATTTCCTTGAAAGCCACCTTTGTTGGCTTCTCATTTTGGCATTTTAAATCTTTTTCTATAATGATGGAGTTTTTCAGATTTATTCTTATAGTGTTTGTATCTTCTTTTAATTTTCTTAGATGCTTCTTTTGAAGGGGCAGACAACTTGATGTATCCAAAGTCTTGACAAAGCTTCCTATTACTTTTTTTAATATTTTATTGTCCTTTTTAAGTTGATTTTTAAGCTTCATATCTGTACATAATTTAAGTCCTGTGATATTTATAAAACTTATAAGGTCACCATAGGTTAACTGGCTATAAGGAATTTTTCCATCAAATCTATCTTTTAATTTTTTCCTAACGATTTTGGCAAATAATGTTGGTAAACCACTTATGAATTTTTTTTCCAATTATCGTGACTACAGTCTTATATGACCATATCCTTGTTGAGGAAAACATCCTTATACCATCTAAAATCATCTAACTTTGAGCAAGATAGGTTAGATAATATTTCTAAACTCCTATCTTGAAAAAATTGAGGTTCTCCTATAAAATATTTCACTATACTATAAATTAAGGTAGCGGTGGCATCTTCTACACATAGATTTTCAAAAGTTTATCCTATAGATTTAGTTTTAATAACTTGAGTGATGGTTGTGGCATCTATTATGCTATGTCTATTATCTTCAGTGAGATAATTATCCCACCAATATTTTAATGTCCCTGTGGATCCAGATATCATTAGAGTGGCCGCTTGTTTGTCCGTGCAGTTTTTCATTTTATAGGCCGTAATGGCCATTCCCATTTCATGTAACTTGTCGTATGTCTGATCTTCTGCAAGTCCATCAATATTCCGTTCAACAATTTCATTTTCAGAGTGTGAAATATGAGATAGAAATTCATTTTCTTCGTACTGCATATTCGGGAACAAGGGTTTATTATAATAATTCTTTTTGATGGAATATTTAGATATTAACTTATTAATTTCTTTATCAGACTTTTTAGATATTGTTCTTATGACCTTATCATCTTTTAATTTTAATTCATTCTTTAATTTTAATTATGCTTTTAATTTTTTATTAATCTTTTTTATAAGATCATCTGTGATTTCAAACTTTTCTTGAAGTTTGGGAAATTTATCTTTGGAAAATTCTGGTAATTTAAATATTGAATGGGTTTCTAATTTCTTATTAATATAGGAAGGGCTTGGTTTATCATTAAAAATTGATTTATTATCAATCTTAAGGATTTGATTAGAGACTACGTATAGTAGTTTATTAGTATAATTATTTTTTTGAATTAATCTATTTGTATCTTTATTCTTAGGATCACCTTGGGTATCGACTATATCAATTTTTAAAAGGTGTAGCTGTAACAATTTAACCATTTATTGGTAAACTAATTTTTTCTAATGGGAAAATTATACATTCAACCACTTTAGTTTTGGTATGCCATTTGTTAACGATCATGCTTAATGATTCCTTTTGATCAACCAATTTTCCTGTGTACTCAAACTATTTAAAGAACTCTATATTGCATCTCATTCTTTTTATATCCGCGCACCAATATTTTCTAAAGGATAACCTTTCCTTTAATGAATATTTTTATGCATACCATTGCCTTTTAATGCTATTTTCTGGATCTAACCTGAGTTTATCTAAATATTTAAAGTCTGGTTCGAACTCCTCATCAGATCTGATCATGCATAACGAGTCTCTTACTCCTAGCATCTCACTAGCAGTG
Organism: Datura wrightii; assembly: GCA_035772735.1. NCBI lineage: Eukaryota > Viridiplantae > Streptophyta > Magnoliopsida > Solanales > Solanaceae > Datura > Datura wrightii. Next base: position 14,454,399 of record JASDFA010000002.1, read on the forward strand.
AGACTTGTTCTTTTGGTAATTCTAGGTTCATATTCAACTTTAAGAATTGTTTCAAAGAAATCTACTCCTTTTAATTTTTTTTATGTCTTCAAGAGTTACCTCCTTTTCTTCTTGGGTTTTTGAAAATGAAGGTCTTGAAAAAGACATTCTTTTACTTGAATAAGCATGACTAAAGGATTGAGATCTTAGAAATTTTAAATCTATAGATCCATCCATAAATTGTATTACTTGCTCAATATTTAAATTTTCTTCCTCAATTTCTGGCTCTATTATGGAGTTAAAATGCCAATCATCCTTTATTAATACACCCTTCCATTTTTTTGTTTTTGGGACAAAAATATTATTATGATCGTGATTGGCTTCTATAAGCATGGTAACCCCTTTGTTACTTACTACTTTTGCTTTTGGAGCTAGGGTAGTTTTTATTAGCCTATAATATACTCTATATATTATGGCTATTTCTCTTGTATTTGCTTTGCTATTCATGTTTTTTGTTTTAACATTTAATGTTAGGGTATCCATAACATTTTGATCATTAATATCTATAGAAAAATTGGGATAATAGTTAAAATATACCGGGTCATTAGCTAGATTACTTTATAATACTGCTAATAATGAATCATCAAAGTTTAGTGGACTATTGTCTCTTAAAAGAAGACATATAGATACATCTAAGTCTAATTGATACAATAGTTTAACCGCAACCTGGACAAGTCATTTGTGAAGAAACTTATAGTTTTTTCTATATCCGTTAATATCTTCAGCTGCTAATAAATTAATAGTCTCTATAGACTTATTAATAGCGACCATATATTCAGAGGTTTTAATATTATAATTTCTTATAAAATTAAAGTGTTCAATCTTATATACCTTTTCAAAACGTTCCTTTGGAATATTCTAATTTTGTAAATCACTTTCTATCACAGCTATTTAGTATTTGTTGCAAAAAATATTAATACTATTTATTATGTTTTGATTTTCAGAGGTATCTATTAAAATTGTCCAAATAATTTTAACTAAATAATTAATATATCATCTAATTGTCTTTTTTTTTGTATAGATAAATTATGACTAACATAACATAATTCGTTATATAACCTGATTAGATTGTAAAGAATTAATTTTCTAGTTATCTTTCTAGAATAATTATCTAGAGCTTCTGAAGGATTTAGTTTTTTATAATAGTCTAAGTACTTTAATATTTCTGTTCTTTTCTTTTTGTAATTACTCTGGTATTTCAAACATACCCATTTTCTTCTATTATAGTATTTTGTTCTGTGAATGGATGTGTAAGCATAAATTTTTTAATATAATATGAAGTATTCAGGGAAAGGTAGTATCATCATGGGGCTAATATCTACTTTTGATGTAACTCCTTAATAATAATTTTTCTATGCAGCATTTACTGGTTATCTTCTCTAATTTCTTTTATCTTATTCCTTTAGGTTTGGCGACGAGAACACCATCCGCGTCCGGCTCTAGTACTTCAACTTTCGAGCTGATCCAATGGAAAATACATACTTGCCAATATCTAGACCGTGATTAAACAGTTACCCAACTTAAGCAATAAAACTAAGAAACTAGTAGAAAAGTATCAACAATACTCAACATAGAAATATCCTTTCAAGAGCAACATAATTTCGACTGGCTCTAGAATACTATAAAGATTTAACTACTCAACTTCATACTCCTCCCGAGCAACCTGACTCTGATACCATTTAACGGATCGTAGAAACTAAATGAAAAATAACTTGAAAATTACTTACAAAGGAAGGAGAAAAATAAAAGAAAATACTACAAGTAATAATAAAGTAGAAACAAAAAATACTTACAAAGAGCCGTTTATTGATAAGAAGGAAATGTAGAGAATATCTATCTCCACATAATTCCAATTCATGTAGCAGGATTTTAGTAACTCTGGTACTCCAAAACCTTCATATTTTTTATCGAGGACCGTGATCGGCAGTACTTGTAAAACTGTTAGCTCAAATTACTATTTATTTGAAATATTTTTCTCTGTTTTCTTTTTAGGAGTCGACGGCAGAACTCGCCTGAGAGTATGTCTCCGGTGGCTTCATTTCAGAGCTATCCGTTGTTTGGATAGAAATACTTTTGTTGCCTGATGAAGAGTCTCCTTTAAAGACTGATTTTAATGGTTGTAACCTGGTCTGAATGGTTATAGGTTCATCCCACTGCTAGTGAGATGCTAGGAGTAAGAGACTCTTTACGCATGATCAGATCTGATGAGGAGTTCGGACCAGACTTTGAATATTTAGATAAACTCTGGTTAGATCCAAAAAATAGCATAAAAAGGCAAGGGTATGCAGAAAAATATTCATTAAAGGAAAGGCTATCCTTTAAGAAAAATTGGTGCGTCGATATGAAAAGAATGAGATGCAATATAGAGTTCTTTAAATGGTTTGAGTACACAAAAAAATTGGATGATCAGAAGGAATCATTAAGCATGATCGTTATAAATGGTATACCAAAACTAAGGTGGTTGACTTTATAATTTCCCCATTACAAGAAATTAGTTTACCAATAGATGGTAAAATTATTACAGTTACACCTTTTAAAATTGATATAGTAGATACCTAAGGTGATCCTAAGAATAAAGATATAAATAGAGTAATGCAACAAAATAATTATACTAATCAACTACTATACGTAGTCTCTAATCAAATCATATTGTTGGTTAAGAACTATAATTTTTAATTCTATTAAATATTTTCTTATAAGATCTTTATCTTCAATATGATCAATCATATAAAATAAGATCTCCTTGTTATTATTGGTAATGACATTTATTGAGTGGCTATCACAGGTGCAGATTGCTCCCGTGCATCCACAATGATCGGTTGAGTCATTACTGTCAGAATTATATGCAATATTAAGCTGGTCTTCGTCACTAAAACTTTCTTTAGAGGAAGAATTATTCTCATGTTCATCAAGAATATAATATAATATATATTTATTTCTGGCTTTCATACATTCAACATGTAATTTATTTTCAAGTCATTTGAAGCCAGCTGATAATTCTCTCCCAGATTTTTTGACTAGGAAATTTCTACAAGGAACTAAAAGAGACTCGGAACACCAGGAATAAGACCCTTGAGGCCTCCATTTCAACCCTTCAAACTATAAATAATGAAAAGACCCTTCAAAGAGGAGGAAAAACCAAAATAAGATAATAGATATTCAGGGGAAATGTAGTACTATCCTGGGGCCAATATCTACTTTAGATGTTACTCCTTAATAATTATTTCTTTGTGTAGTATTTACTGGTTATCTTCTCTAATTTCTTTTATCTTATTCCTTTAGGTCTGATGATTATCCCCTGAAAGAAAAGTTGTCTTCATCTTCTTGAAACTTGGTTTTCTTGAAATTGGATATTTGTTGTGATATGGCTTTGAAATTTGATGAAGATTCATCTTCATCCTCATGGGAGTTTGCAAAGATTTAATTTTGTCCTTATGTGGATTATCTCTTTGCTGCATTATTTTTTGGGGATTCCTATGGCGTCCACTGCTTTTAATTGTAGTAGCTTTTCATTTTTCTGAAAGGGTAGTCCGGTTGTTTTCTTTAGTTGAGAAGGTATGCTTGAGCTATCCCTTGCGGATCTAGAATGTCTTTATTGCTTGGTTCACTTGTATGGGAGGATACAATATCTAATAATTCCATTATCTGTTTTTGTTGGGCATCTTTTTTCAAGTTTGACAAGGCTTGTTGGAGCCTTCTTTTTAATTCTTCCTTGGATAGTTGAGATTCCTGTCATAACGAAGAACTTGAAGTTTCCTTATCTTCCTAGGGTGTTCAGAATTTCCTAATGCCTTTTGGAATAGGAAACACCATATTATTGAGTTACCATATATTGAGGGATTCAACGAAAAGATTATCCCTACAAGGACAAGACCCATTCAAGTGAATCAAGAGTTAATGAAATATTGTAAAAAGAAAATCAACGATTTACTTGATAAGAAAATTATTAGACCTTTCAAGTCACCATGGAGTTGTTCGACATTCTATGTCAACAATAGTGCGGAAAAAAAAGAGGGGCCCAAGGCTAGTCATTAATTATAAACCCCTAAATATTTTTTTAAAAATGGATTAGGTACCCAATACCCAATAAAAGAGATCTTCTTAAAAGGACTTATAAAGCTAATATTTATAGTAAGTTCAATATAAAATCCTGATTTTGGCAAATACAAATAGCATAAAAAAATAAATTTAAAATAGCTTTTAATATCTTTTTGACAATACGAATGTAATGTAATGCCATTCGGACTAAAAAATGCACCGTCTGTATTTCAGAATATGATGAACAACATATTTAATCCATATAGTCATATTTCTACAGTTTATATAGATGATGTTTTAATATACTCGGAAGATATTGACCAACACTTCAAACATATCCAAACTTTTTTAAAGGTTGTTAAACAAAACAGATTAGTAGTAAGTGCTAAAAAGATTAAGTTATTCCAAACTGCTATTAGATTCCTTGGTCATGACTTATATCAAGGAACCTATAAACCCATTTGTAGAGCCATAGAGTTCTCATCCAAATTTTCAGATGAATTAATTCATAAAACTCAGCTCCAGAGATTTTTAGGAAGTTTTAATTATGTTGCAGATTTGATTTCAAATATTAGACAGATTTGTAAGTCTCTTTATCAGCGTCTTAAGAAGGATCTAGTCCCACGGGGATCAGAGCAAACAGGGACAGTCCAAAAAATAAAATCAATAATTCAAAAACTTTCATGTCTAGGAATACCATATCCAGAGGGATTCATGATAATAGAAACTGACGCCTCAGACATAGGATATGGAGGGATCCTTAAACAAAAAAATCTCTCTAGACAACCCCAAACAATTAGTAAGATTCACTTCAGTAATCTGAAATAATGCTCAGAAAAATTACAGCACCATTAAAAAGGAACTTCTTGCTATAGTGCTATGTATCACCAAATTTCAAGACGATTTAATAAATAATTTTTTTTACTACGATTAGACTGCAAAGAAGCCAAAGATGTTTTACAAAAAGATGTAAAAAACCTAGTATCTAAACAGATATTTTCTAGATGACAGGATTTGTTATCCAACTTTGATTTTGTGAAATAGAATTTATACAAGGAGAAGATAATTCTCTCCCAGATTTTTTGACTAGGGAATTTATATAGGGAACTAAGATTCTCAGGTGAGTCACATATTGTGCATTTACCTCTTTCGAATTTTTGAAATTGGATTTATACTTTATCGACTTATTTCATATCTTGGTTCAAACGTTAAAAATCAGTGAGGTTTACTCTTCCTTTTCGATGCAAATGGGACCTAGAACAACAGGAATAAGGCCGTTGAGGCCTCTATTTTAGCCCTTTGAACTAGAAGAAGTAATGAAAAGACCCTTCAAAGAAGAGGAAAAACCAAAACAAGAAAATAGATTTTAGTTCTGGTAGAATTCCTATCTATGCCAAAAGCTATTATTCCGTCCCCATTAAAAGTGTTACACCCGGTAAAAGTGAACGATTAGTAAGCGTACACGTATATTTAAGGTAAATAAATAGAGTACGACGCGTGTAGAGAAGCTTCGGAAGTCGGGTCGAGAGAGGCCAGGCCGCAAGGTCCAGCGCGATGCGCCGGCACACTGGCGCCTTGGGCAGCCGGCGCGCCAACCCCCTTGGCGCTTTGAGAGGCACGATGCGGGGAAAAGTTGGCGTGATGGGCGGCGACGGGCGCCCCCCTGCTACCGCCCATATAAGCATATATAGGCTCCTTGTGTTATTTTATTTCATTTTCCATAAGTTAACACGACCAGTGAAGAGGAGGAATGAGAAATTCAACCAAAAATTGTCCGTTTACGCTATGAAATGCCACCCAAATTCAAATTAACTTCAGGTATCAAAGTATAAGGACGTAGGGAGAATTACTACGGATTTGTATTCGCGAAATTCGCCCGGCGAATCGATATCCCGTCGAGTCAAAGTTGTTGAAATTGCTCCAAACTAACTTCTATACGGTCATAGGCTTTAAGTAAGCATTTCTCCCTTCTGAACTCTTGGGAAATTATATGTTTTCGATCGTATTTCGTCAAGTTGAGGTGTAGTTGATATTATTATGAAAAGTTATTGTTTTCTTTGAATTGAGTACTGAAACTAGTCTCGTTCTCCCAGTAATACGATTACAGTTGTGAAGGGATGTTGAATTCAAGTTGAAACTCGCCGGTCAAACAAGAAGTCGACACTTGAGGTATGTAAGGCTATCCTTTTGGAAAGTTATGTTCGTCATAAGGTTAATACGACTTGTATACCTACAGTACTTCTGATTAAACCTATTGGGGTTAGCGGTTGTAAACTTAATTGAGCCTATAGCGATGAAATAATAATTCTTGTTCGAGTTAGCCTAGCTAGAATGACCTCCCCCAAAGTTGAGTAGTTAGCTGTCATTCCATCTACGAGGCTGTAAGGGTCGTATTGAGTTCAATTTAATGAGGCTGTAAGGGACATATTGAATTCCATTTACTGAGGCTGTAAGGGCCGTATTAAATTTCATTTACCGAGGCTGTAAGGGTCGTATTGAATTCCATTTACTAAGGCTGTAAGGGCCATATTGAGTTCCATTTATTGAGGCTGTAAGGGTCGTACTGAATTTCATTTACTGAGGTCGTGAGAGCCATAATGAGTTCCATCAGATTGAGGCCACGAGGGCCACCCGGAGTTATAGTTTCTGCAAAAGTCCTTGGTGGTCAGGTAAGTGGAGGGGATCTTGTTTGTACTTGCCGGGGCTTATGGGGGCCCAGGTAGGTTTTTCTGTGCTTTTGTACCTTCCAGGCTTATGGGGGCCCGATTAGGTTCTTGTTTTCATATATAGACTTGTTGTTTAGATAATTCAGACAACACAAGTATTACTAGTTAAAGCCTCTTTTAAATTATTACAGATTTACCAGCTTTCTATCAGTTATTATCTTTCTGCCTTACATATTCGGTACATATTGTACTGAAGCCCACCCTGGCGCTGCATTACTTGCCTGCAGGCGTAGATAGATGCAGTTCGGGATGTTCCTAGCCTTTAGCTGAGGTCAGCAATTTATTTAGCTCCTTCCCTCCGGAGTTGAAAGTTAGACGAGTCTTACTTTTGATGTACAATTTTGGGTAGGTCGGGGCCTTGTCCCGACCATTATATCACTCCTAGAGGCTTGCAGACTATTGTATATTCCCTGTGGTTAGTTTGCTGTTGGCCGTGTGGGGCTCATGTGTGCTTCATTTTCTGTGATGGCCGTGTGGAGCCTTATTTTGCTGTTAGATAGCGGCCTTGTCGGCCATAGCATGTTTAACACTTGATTTACATTTCAGTTATAACTAGACAACATGGTTCTCTTGTCGGCCGATATAGGATCCCTGTTATTGTGTTGTTGTTAGTTAGCTGTCTTCTTTTACCGGTGGCCTTGTCGGCCAGGGGCTGTATTTACAGCTGAGATATAGCTCATTGATTTCTTGAATTGAGTGTCAATGTGCACCAGTAGTGCACTAGTCCAGTTAGACTAGTCAAAACCTAATGTAGCACAAGGTGCCGGTCATGCCTCCCAAGGTGGAGTCTGACAAACTTGGCATCAGAGCCAGGTTGTATCGCATGGAGTCTGCAAGCCGTGCTAAGTATAGTCTTGTCGATGGACGTGTTGTACACCACATTCTGTAGGCAGGAGGCTGCAAGGCATAATAGTATTGTTACTCTTTTTCTCCTCCAGTCGTGCTATAGAGCCATGCTGTATAGGGTGACTTCCTGAGATTATGTTATCCTATTTGTTTACACAGAAATGTCAGATACACGGTAGACCGCAACTGGTCGAGAACTGGATGTGGCAGTAGGAGAGGCCACCAGTAGGGGGCCCCAGGTGGAGTCAGCCCGATTTAAGGGCGAGATGGGGACACCACCTCAATCTCACCAGCATTCACCACCCCATTTTGAGCCCATCAGGGCGGCAGATATACCAGTACCACCCGAACTATTCCTATGAAATCAGATTGGGAGCTCAAGGGTGCATTTTATATATTGGTACAGATGATGGCTGCTCAGCGTCAACCTCAGCTGGTGGTACCAGCTGCCATTGAGCCCGCTTAGGGGCCTTGTAGTTCGAGAGTTCGTGAGTTCCTGGCCTTGAGTCACCCGTAGTTCACAGGGACAGATTGTAGAGAGGACCCCTAGAATTTTATAGATCAGTTGCAGAGAATATTCAGGGTCATGCATGCCTCGTCCACAGAATCAGTTGAGCTAGCAGTATTCAGATTGTGAGACATAGCAGTTTTGTGGTACGAGAGTTAGGAGAGATCCCAAGCTAGAGATGCACCTTCACCTACATGGCCCATCTTTTCGGAGGCTTTTATAGATCATTATTTGCCCCGAGAGGTCCGGCAGGCTAGAGTAGAGCAATTTTTGCATCTTGAGCAGGGCAGGATGAGTGTCAGGGAGTATGCATTGAGATTTGACTCCCTAGCTAGGTATGCACCCTTGTTTGTTGATACCATGCCAGCTAGGGTACACCGATTTATCATGGGGCTCGCACCATAATATGTAGGATCTTGCATTACAGCCACACTGCGGGAGGATATGGACATTTCCTGAATCCAGGCCTTTGCTCAGAATATAGAAGAGCTCAGACAACATCAGTATGCTATGGAAGGGTCAGGTCAGGAGCAGCGTCAGAGGGCTAGACCCATAGATTTTCAAATAGATTCTTAGGGCGGGCCCAGGCCCCATTTTTCAGGTAGACGACCTAGACCTCCATTTCAGTAGTAGCAGGATAGTAGATCAGATCGTCAGAGGCAGTCAGGCCCTGGCAAAAGTTCGAGAGCGCTAGGCTCGCAGCAGCAGAGGGGGCTAAATCAAACAGAGTTAGCGATACCCTGATGCAGTACTTGTCATAGCCGGCATCTGGGGAGGTGTAGATATGGTTCCACCACCTGTTATACCTGCGGGAAGGAGGGACATATGATGAGAGACTGATCGACTAGACGCTAGGGCAGTCAGGACCAGCAGAGTAGATCTTTAGCAGGTTCGTATGCCCTAACACCTTCTGCAGGGCATAGGCCCTCAGCTCCAGACGGCAGAGGCCGAGGCAGATCGGGGGCATTTGGTTTAGGCAGCAGTCAAGATCGTACATATGCCTTACCAGGGCGACAGGAGTCAAAGTCATCGCCAGATGTTGTGACAGGTATATTGGATGTTTGTTCTCACTCAGTTTATGTTTTGATAGATCCGGGCTCCACTTTGTCATATGTTACTCCATTAGTAGCCCAAAAGTTTGATATAGCACCGGAATTGCTTCAAGTATATTTTTCAGTATCTACCCCTGTTGGTGACTCTACTATTGCTAGAAGAATTTACCAGGGCTGTACAGTAGAGGTTGTTGGTTGTCAGACCTCAACAGATCTAGTAGAATTAGAAATGATTTATTTTTATGTGATTATAGGCATGGATTGGCTGGCACCATGTTATGCTACTGTAGAATGTTGGACCAGGTTTGCCCGATTTCATTTTCCGGGGGAGGAAGTGTAAGAGTGGAAGGGTAATACAGCTATGCCAAAAAGTAAGTTTATATCCTATCTTCGAGCGAAAAAGTTAATAGCAAAGGGTTGTATATACCATATTATCAGGGTTCGGGATGTGCAAGCAGAATCCCCGACTCTCAAGTCTATCCCAGTTGTTAATGAGTACCCAGATGTGTTTTAAGATAAACTTCCCGGTATTCCCCTAGAGCGAGAAATAGACTTCTCTATAGATTTGCTACCAGATACTCATCCAATATCTATCCCCCCATATAGAATGGCACCTGCAGAGCTTAGAGAATTGAAAGAGTAGCTGAAAGATCTGTTAGACAAAGGTTTCATCAGACCCAGTACGTCATCATGGGGTGCGCCAGTTTTGTTTGTAAAAAAGAAAGATGGTTCCCTACGCATGTGCAGAGATTACCGAAAACAGAATAAAGTTACTGTTAAGAATAAATATCCTCTTTTGAGAATAGATGATTTGTTTGACTAGCTGCAAGGGGCAAAATACTTTTCTAAAATTGATTTGAGATCTGGGTACCACCAGGTTCGAGTTCGGGAGAAATATATCCCGACGACAGCTTTCAGAACCAGGTATGGCCACTTTGAGTTTCTCGTTATGTCCTTTGGGTTGACTAACGCGCCAACAGTGTTCATGGACCTCATGAATAGTATCTTTAGGCCGTTTTTGGATCTGTTTGTAATAGTGTTCATTAATGATATTTTGGTCTACTCCCACTCAGAAACAGAACATAAAGGTCATTTGCGAATAGTACTCCAAATCCTCAGAGACCTCCAGTTGTATGCAAAGTTTTCTAAATGTGAGTTCTGGTTAAATTTGGTAGCTTTCTTGGGCCATATTATATCAGAAGCTGGTATTCAGGTCGACTCGCAGAAAATTGAGGTAGTAAAAACATGGACTAGGCCTACGACTCCAACAGAGGTCTGCAGTTTCTTGTGGTTAGCCGGATATTGCAAAAGGTTTGTGGAAGGGTTTTCTACTCTGTCAGCACCGTTGACTAAATTGACTCAAAAGGCAGCTCAGTTTCAGTGGACCGAAGCTTGCGAGCAGAGTTTCTGGGAATTGAAAAACAGATTGACCTCAGCACCAGTATTAGCTTTGCCAGAAGATTCAGAAGGTTATGCAGTGTATTGTGATGCATCATGTGTGGGGTTAGGATGTGTTTTGATGCAACATGGAAAGGTAATTGCTTATGCTTCGAGGCAGTTGAGAAAACATGAAAAGAGCTATCCCACTCATGATCTAGAGTTGGCTGCAGTGGTTCACGCCTTAAAGATATGGAGGCATTACTTATATGGGGTGTATATGGATATTTTCACTGACCATTAAAGTCTTCAGTACATTTTCACACAGAAAGAGCTGAATTTACGACAACGCCGTTGGTGGGAATTGTTGAAAGATTATGATGTGAACATCTTATACCACTCAGGGAAAGCTAATATTATGGCAGATGCTCTTAGCCGTCGATCTATGGGAAGTTTGGCATACCTGAGGCAGGAATAGTGGGAAATGGCTCGAAAATTACACCGGCAAGCTAGTTTAGCAGTTCAAATTATTGATATAGAGGATAATGGATCCATAATTCAGAATACAACAATGTTGTCCTTGGTAGTAGAGGTAAAGGAAAAGCAATATGAAGATTCCTATTTAGCACAACTCAGAGATAGAGTTCAGCAGGGTGAAATATTAGTTTTTGAAGTAGTCAGGGATGGAGTCTTAAGGTACAGAGGTCGCCTCTGTGTCCTGGATGTAGCAGGACTTCGCCATCAGATTATGGTAGAAGTACATTATTCTAGCTATTCCCTTCACCCAGGTTCAACGAAGAGGTACCCTGAAGTAAAAGAGATATATTGGTGGCCTGGAATGAAGAAGAGTGTGGCTGAATTTGTAGCACAGTGTCCCAACTATCAACAGGTAAAAACGGAACATCAGAAACCCGGCGGCCTAACTCAAGAGATAGCTATACTATGTGGAAGTGGGAGTCAGTTAATATGGACTTCGTGATAGGACTACCCTGTACCAGGTGTAAATCTGATTCCATCTGGGTAATTGTTGATAGATTAACCAAATCAGCTCCTTTTTTGCCAATCAGGACCATTTTTTCAGCCGAGGACTATACCGAGTTGTACATTAGAGAGGTAGTCAGATTACATGGTGTCCCAATATCTATTATTTATGATATAGGAGCTCAATTTACATCTAGATTCTGGAAATCATTTCATAAAGGTTTGGGAACACAAGTGAATTTGAGCACGACATTTCATCCTCAAATAGACGGGCAGGCAGAATGTACGATTCAGACACTTGAGGATATGCTACGGGCATGCATGCTAGAATTTGGGGGCAGCTGGGATGAAAATTTACCCCTTATTGAGTTTGCTTATAATAATAGTTATCATTCGACAATTCAGATGGCACCATGCGAGGCTTTATATGGACGAAAGTGTAGGTCCCCAGTTGGTTGGTTAGAGGTAGGAGAATCAGAGTTAATTGGACCAGATATTATCCACCAATCAGAGGAGAAAGTAAATCTTATCAGAGAATGTTTGTTGACAGCTCAGAGTCGTCAGAAATCTTATGCTGATATGCATCGTAGAAACCTGGAATTCAATGTAAATGACTGGGTTTTTTTGAAAGTATCACCATGAAGGGCGTAATGAGGTTTGGAAGGAAGGGAAAGCTTACCCGAGGTTTATCGGGCCATATCGAGTCCTCCGGAGAATATGCCAGGTGGCATACCAATTAGATTTGCCTTCGGAGTTGGAATCTGTTGACTCGGTCTTTCATGTATCGATGCTGCGAAAGTGTATAGGGGATCTGTCCTGTGTTGTGCCAGTTGAGGACGTCCAAGTCACTGAGGAACTAGCCTACGAAGAGGTTCCTATAGCCATATTAGATCGACAAGTTCGGAGGTTGAGAACCAAAGATGTTGCCTTCGTTAAGTTATTGTGGAGAAATAGAAATATGAAGAAATAACCTAGGAAGTTGAGGACGACATGAGGTCCGTATATCCTCATCTTTTCCAGGATTAGTTCCAATTATGCAGTTAAGGTAGGGTCATTGATTCAGCTATTGTTTAAGATGCATGTTATTGGTACTGTTTAGTTGGCTACCATTCTGTGTCGCGAGAGTTGCTATAGTGTCATGTGATATACCTATATTGGATTTTTCTGTGTTTCAAGATTTTTTTATAGTCCGTATTACAGGAGAGACTCTACAAAAGTTTTTCCAGAATAATAGTCCTAAAGGAGTTAAACTCCTGTAAATCAAGTAGACATTCGGGGACGAATGTTCTTAAGGGGGAAGGATGTTACACCTAGTAAAAGTAAATGATTAGTAAGCGTATGCATGGATTTGAGGTAAATAAATAGAGTACGATGCATGTAGAGAAGCCTCGGAAGTTGGGTCGAGCGAGGCCAGGCCACAAGGGCCAGCATGACGCGCCGACACACTAGCGCATTGGGCAGTGCGGCACGCCAACCCCCTTGGCGCGTTGAGAGGCGTGACGCGGGGAAAAGTTGGCGCGATGGGCGAAGCAGGGCGCCCCTCCTGCCACCGCCCAAAAGCATATATAGGCCCCTTGTGTTATTTTATTTCATTTTCCATAAGTTAACATGGCCAGTGAAGAGGAGGAATGTGAAATTCAACAGAAAATCATCCGTTTACGCTACGAAACGCCTGCCCAATTCAAATTAACTTCGGCTATCGAAGTTTAAGGCTATAGGGAGCGTTACTTCGGAGTTATTTTTGTGAAATTCACCCGGCAAATCGATATCCCGCCGAGTCAAAGTTGTTGAATTGCTCCAAACTAACTTCTATACGGTCACAGGCTCTTTTCCCCTTCTGAACTCTTGGGAAATTATACGTTTTCGGCTGTATTTCATCAAGTTAAGGTGTAGTTGAAAAGTTATCATTTTCTTCGAATTGAGTACTGAAACTAGTCTCGTTCTCCCAGTAATACAATTACAGTTGCGAAGGGTTATTGAATTCAAGTTGAAACTCACCGGTCAAATAGGAAGTCGGCACTTAAGGTATGTAAGGCTATCCTTTCGGCAAGTTATGTTCGTCGTAAGGTTAATACGACTCGTATGCTTAAAGTACTTCTGAGTAAACCTATTAGGGTCAGCGGTTGTAAACTGAATTGAGCCTATAGCAATGAAATAATAATTCTTGTCCGAGTTAGCCTAACTAGAATGATCTCCCCCAAGTTGAGTAGTTAGTTGTCATTCCATCTACTAAGGCTGTAAGGATCGTATTGAGTTCCATTTACTGAGTCTGTAAGGGCTGTATTGAATTCCATTTACTGAGGCTGTAAGGGCCATATTGAATTCCATTTACTGAGGCTGTAAGGGCCGTATTGAATTCCATTTACTGAGGCTGTAAGGGCCATATTGAATTCCATTTACTAAGGCTGTAAGGGCCGTATTGAATTCCATTTACTAAGGCTGTACGGGCCGTACTGAGTTTCATTTACTGAGGCCGTGAGGGCCATAATGAGTTCCATCAGATTGAGGCCACGAGGGCCACCCCGAGTTACAGTTTATGCAAAAGTCCTTGGTGGTCAGGTAAGTGGAGGGGATCTTGTTTGTACTTGTCAGGGCTTATGGGGGCCTAGGTAGGTTTTTCTGTGTTGTTTGTACTTTCCAGGCTTATGGAGGCCCGGTTAGGTTCTTTTTTTACATATATAGACTTGTTGTTTAGATAATTCAGATGGTACTGGTATTACTGGTTAAAGCCTTACTCTCTCTTTTAAATTATTACAGATTTACCAGCTTTCAGTCAGTTATTATCTTTCTGCCTAACATATTTAGTAGATATTGTACTGACGCCCACTTGGGCGCTGCATTACTTGCCTGCATGCGCAAATAGATGTGGTTCGTGACATTCCTAGTCTTCAGATGAGGTCAGCAGTTTATTTTGCTCCTTCCCTCCAGAGTTGAAAGTTAGACGAGGCTTACTTTTGATGTATAGTTTTCCATAGGTCGGGGCCCTATCCCGACCATTATATCACTCCTAGAGGCTTGTAGACTGTTGTATATTCCCTGCGGTTAGTTTGTTATTGGCCGTGTGGGGCCCATGTGTTTAGCTGTTAGATAGCGGCCTTGTCGGCAATAGAATAGTTTAGCGCCTGATTTACGTTTCCGTTATAACTAGACAGCTTGGTGGTCTTGTCGGCCCGCATAGGATCCCTGTTATTATGTTGTTCTAGTTAGCTGTCTTCTTTTACAGGTGGCCTTGTCGGCCAGGGGCTGTATTTACAACCGAGATATAACTCGTTGGTTTTTTGAATTGAGTATCAATATGCACCAATAGTGCACTAGTCTAGTTAGACTAGTCTAGACCCAGTGTGGCACTAGATGCCGGTCAAGCCTCCCAAGGTGGGGTGTGACAAAAAGAACCCATAAGCAGTCAGATCAGAGTACAACCATTAAAATAAGTTTTTAAAGGAGACTCTTCATCAGGAGACAAAGTATTTTTATCCAAACAAAGAATAGCTATGAAATGAAGACACCAGAGACATACTTCCAGGTGGTTCTACCAACGACTCCTGAAAAGAAAATGGAGGAAAATATTCCAAATAAACAACAATTTGAGCTAACAATTTTACAGGTACTGTTGATCATGGCCCTCGATAAAAATATGAAGGTTTTGAAGTACCAGAGTTGCTAAAACCCTGCTACACAAATTGGTATTATATGGAGACAGATGATCCATTAAAACCCAAAGGTATTGTGAGTTCATTTTAATAGATACCGATTCAGTATAAATTGAGCATTAATTAAAATGTTCGGATAATCTTGACAGTATTCAGTACTCGAAATTCACAATTAAAAGAATTTTAAGTCCATTTGAATGGTTTGTAGATTATCTACATACACCCATTACCCTCTCACGAGCCCATAGACCCCAAACATATAACTGGTATGATTATAAGGCAGCCTGGGGTCACGCCCCAAGTCTACACCCTGGACGAAATATGGTACTTGGAGTCACAAGTAACCCCAATCAACCCTTGGTCTATCACACACTGGTATTCTGAGTAAAACATGCATAGCGAAAGCTTTGAAATAATAACATAAAAAGTTTAAGAAAAATAAAACTGAAGCATAATGTTTAAAACATCTTAATGATCTGAAAATCTGATATCGAGTCTGTGTCTGAAAGCCATCTAACTGATGAGTTGCTGGAACAAGCCCCCAACTAACTCTAAGTTTAACTAAAAGTAATGAAATGACTGAAAGAAGGAAATAACGCCCTCGAAAGATGAGGACTCACACTCTGATGCTGAGGAGGATCTGAACTGCGGCAACTAACGATGCTGAGTCTGAGAACCTGCGACTGTATCATGAAACGATACAACATAAAAGTATGCGTCAGTACTTTGAATGTACTGAGTAAGTGAGAGAAAACATAATGCTGAATATAATTAACTATACTAAAATGACATACAATGAACAACTAATATATTGAACTGAAACTGGACTAGATTGACTAGTGGGAGAGTCTATAACCGACATGTAACCATGTGAGCTAAACATGGAGTCCGATGTATACACCCCATCGATAGGAACCAATTGACCTTACCAAGGTCTAAAGGAATGGACTACGAGATCACTGTCTGGGGCTATGAGTCCAATAAAACTGTAAACTATGTGGAAACGTAGTTCTGGGAACCTGGGTGCGGTGGAACCCCGGCCCCTTTCGGTGCTAAGTCCTACTCCCACTGGATGGTCCTAACATGACTACTAGTACCAAGTTGATAGCTCGAAACTGGGGCCCAAGACTAAGTCAGGGGTACTTATCTGGAAGTACCCCGAGAGTCTTATCAGATCAGATTTAGTAACTGGTGTTATAAGACTAGCCAGAGCTGCTTTTCTGGAAGCGCCGTAACCGTCTAAAGAACAAACTAACATCTGGAACTGGGGTCCTAAGGCTAGTCAGAACTATTTATTTAAAATGTCATGACCGCCTAGTGGACCAATGAAACTGAGTTCTGGGTTTGATTCTGATAATTGGGAGGTATCATAGACACCTCAAGGATTTCTGTAGTCAAACTGATCAGCTGACATTATTCTGGTCAACCCAGAGGTTGCTAAAAATCTGACTAAAACTAGGCTAACATTTCAGAGTATATGAACTTTCTGACTGAAATTGTATAACATATAATTGACTGAGTTTCTAACACATACAACTATTATAGAAACCCCTAACTTTGAAAGGTTCAAGAAATTTTGAGAATTCCATACTTATGCAGGATTCTAGTTTCTGTTTTCAAGAGTTAGGGCTAAAATTCACATTCAACGGAACAAACATCATTCTAATTACAAATTGGTGAAAAACATCAAAATTTAGCATAGAATAATATTCCTTAAGAATTAAACAAGGCCTGATAGTAATATCTTCACAATCGAAAATTCAGGGCTAGAACTGATAGTCAACTGAGGAAAAGTTTTAGGGGACACAAGAGAAGAACAATCCCCTTATTGAATTCCCATATACCTGTAGAAGAAATCCTGGTGAAAATCTCTGAGAAAAACTGAGAAGAAATTCGAATCCTTGCTCCTAATCTGTGCTTTTTGTCAGAGTTTTTACGTTCTGCTCTAAAGGGGAATGAGTGAAATAAAGGGAAAGGTCATTCTAACCCTTTAACTCCCTCCTATACGAACCCAAAATGATGGGGTTTAAAGACTAAAGAGTCAGTAAAGTACTAAAATACCTCCAGCAGAAAGAATTGAAAACTGCTCGATGCCGAACAACGAGCCTTAGAATGGGCCATTGATTCAAACAACGGTCCGTTGGAAGCCATCATTAGTTCTGATCTCCAAAGCTAGACTTACTGTACTAAAACCACGAGAGGTTACATTGACTCGTTCGAAGTACAAATGGGTCATTGGTACCTCTCGTTGAAATGGGTAGGGAAACTGGGCCTCTAGACAACGAAAGATATAATGGCCCGTTGGAAGATCCAACGGCCCATTGTGTCCTCCTGTCGTGGCCACTGCTTCTGGCAACGAGCGTGAACAATGGCTCATTGGAAGCTTCCACGAGCCATTTGTTCCTCCCATTGTTTCCCAAAAGGAAGGGTCGGCTGAGCACTAACGACTCATACAATGGCCCGTTGGTAAGAACCACGCCCGGTTGTGTGAGTCGTCTGAGGTGAACTTTTCTGGTTTTCTTCTAGCTTTTGATGCAACAGCTGAATTTAGTCTAGGAAAGTTTTGAGGTGTACACCTGATATAACTTTATGTATCTAAGGCCCAACACTTATTCTTGGTTTGTCAAGTATTAAGAAGATATGAAAAGCGCGATCATCCCCAGATGGTTTTATGAATTGTGGAGCCTTTTAGAAGGACCAAAATGATATCGAACTCCATGACACTTAACTCATTAGATCTGGTCATGCATAAATAGTCTCTTACTCCTAGCATCTTACCAGTAGTGAGACTTGTTCTTTTGGTAATTTTAGGTTCATATTCAACCTTAGAAATTGTTCCAGAGCAGTTTTTAAAGGAGACTCTTCATCAGGCGACAAAAGTAATTTTATCCTAACAAAGGATAGAGTTTTTGGGTGTTGCACTTTAACCGGCTAAATGCGGATCCGAATATGTGAAACGCAATATTCAAAGACTCAAAAACTGCTCCAACCGATGACTAGAATTCTGTCACCGGCGAATCGCTGATAAAATGTCGGTCAACTGTCAGTGAGTTGCCGGTGGTCACTACCCCAACATTGTTTTTCGTCAGCATGTAATTAGTGCTCTGCGGATTGGCACTGGTGAGAAGCTGGTGTTTCGCAAGTGAGACCATCCAAAGAGGGGTAAAAACAACTGGAAGGGTTCCCAAAGCACCTAGAAACCCCAAGGGCACTTGCGAAAAGTTGTACATAAGAAAGTACAGATATTTACATTACTCTCATTATACACCACTAATTCATTTCTCTATTATTCATCATTCACTCACTCTTTCACCATAGAATTGTAGAGTAAGAAATTACTTTTCTTCTTCTTGTTCTTTAACTCATTTTGGAGAAATTCCACCATTATTGTAAGACTGTGTGAAGCAAATTTGTGAAGCATTTATGATGAATATTGAGGAAAATCCTCTTGGTATCTTCTTTCTCTCTCAAAATATGCTTAAATAATTTGCTAGCTAGGGGTGTGTGCATGGTGGGTTTGTTAAATTGAATGAGTATTGATTAATTGCTCTTGGATTCTTATTGCAAGTATAGACCTATTATCTTCTCCAAGTTTTAATTGTGAAAAGTGATGGTTGCAAGCATGAATTTTGCTTTACTTTTTTTGCTTTTGCTTGAGAGAGTAAGGTGAGAATTGGGTGAGAAGATAATAGTGAGGATTTGGAATATTGGTGTGTGGGATTGATCTAGAGATAATCCAAACTCATATTTTCACTTCATTAAAGGTCAAGGCTAGAGATAGCTTAATCCGTTCTCAAGATTTTGTGGTTGATAACTTGAATTTGGCTTTGAGATTTGAGAAAATCCGAGGCATAATAATTCTTATGATTGAAAAATGAGAATATGATTTATCCACTGCTTTCTATGTTAAATTTGAGTCGAAGGCAATAAAGTAAATCCAAGTTTAGTTGTAACCCATCAATAACACACCTCTAGCCATCTCACTTGTGATTGCAACAATTGAAATTCCGTCCACTTAATTTTAATTTGAATTTGATGCTATTTTCCTTTTCCCCCCACTTTTACTTTTCAAATATGGAACAATGATTCATTCTAGTTTAAATTAGTTTGTAACTCTTGGATTATTGACTCAATTCTTTGTGGGATTCGACCCCAACATCTTTTGGGTTATTTATTTTGATACAATGATCGTTTACGCTTTTTTGTAAAGAAGGTTGTAGTTTAAATGTTATCAGGTTCACTTTAAAGTTTCAACTCAAGATCAAAATGTCTATCTCACCATTGGAGAGGACATGAAGATTCAAGTCCAGATTCAGGAAAAGCTGCATAGATAGGGTCTTGAGTAGTAGTACAAGACCCTATCTCACCGGTGCCATCCGCGGAGCACTAATTACTTACTGACGAAAAACAATGTTGGGGTAGTGACCACCGGTGACTCACTGACAGTTGACCGGCATTTGATCAGCGATTCGCCGGTGACATAATTCTAGTCACCGATTGGAGCAGTTTTTGAGTCTTTGAATATTGCGTTCACAATCAGATCCGCGTTTAGCCGGTTAAAGTGCAACACCCCAAAACTTTCTTAGACCAAACTCAGACATTTCAAGAAAGTCTAGAAGAAAAACTAGAAATTTTATTGCAGAACGACCCAGACAACGGGCCGTGGGAAGCTCAACGGGGTCGTTGTCTGAGTCATTGTCTGCATAGCAGTTTTCATTCAGTGGAAACAACGAGGCATAGGATGACTTGTTGGTTGAACCAACGAGCTGTCTTGTCGTCCTTTGGATCCCAAGTTCAGAATCCTAGCGGACCCTTCCCTGAGTCAACAAGAGGAACCAACGTCTCGTGGTTCCCCCTAATAATCCATTGCTACCACCCGTTGCCCAGTCCCAGGCCCTAGCAGTGTGGACCACGAATTGATGCAACTCCATGTTGGTCCTACCGACGAGTTGTTGTGTTGATCGTTCCCTCAAGGCCAGTTTTTCTACCAGTACTAACGAGATGTACCAACGACCCATCCGTTCTTCCAACGGATCTTGGTACCTTCCCGTGGTTCATTTCCAGTGGGCATGGTTTGTGGACCCAGAACCAACAGTTGGTTCCAAAGGGTCATGGGTCCGACTAATGACCCGTTCTGAGGCCCGTCATTCAGTGTCGACCAGTTTTCAGTTCCTTCTTCCAGGGGTATGTTGGTAATTTTTAACCTTTTTAATACTGAAACCCCATCATTTTGGGCTCGTTTAGGAGGGAGTTAAAGGTGTAGAACGACCTTTTCCCCTTAATTTTGCTCTCCTTCCTTCAAGCCTAAGCGTAGAACAGACTAGAAGTTCAGAGCAGAAGCTAGGGAATAGTTCTTCTCTTATGTCCCAAAAATCCTTCTTTATTTTCTCTATCAATTCTAGCCTTTAGACTTTCGAATGTGATAAATTTATCTGTCAGACTTGTTTAAATCATGTGAAATATCATTTATGTTAAATGTTGATGTTTATCCACCAGTTTGTGACTATGTTGTTGATTGTTCCTGTAACGTGAACTCTAGCCTTAGTGTTGAATTCAGAAGAACTAGAATCTTGTAATAATGTTTACATATCGAAATTTTCCTTGATTATTTCAGTGTTGGGGACTCCCATGTTGTTTATTGTATTGAAAATCAGTCAAACTATTGTCAGTTCAGTCTCAGTCTCAGTCAAAATGTTAGAATATCCAGTGTTAGTCAGAAATGTCAGCTGATCAGTTTTACTACAGAAATTCCCGATGTGTCAGTAGTCCTCCTAGTTATCAGAAATAGTCTCAGTGTCAGTTTTAGTGGTTCTTTAGGCGGTCATGACATTTTCCAAATAAGAAGTTCTGACCAGCATTAGGACCCCAGCTTCAGATTACAATTTATTCGTTAGACGGTTACGACGCTTCCAGAGAAGCAGTTCTGATAAGACTCTTAGGGTGCTTCTAGATAGGTATCCCTGACTAGTCTTGGACCCCAGTTTCAAGCTATTAGCTTAGTATTCAATTTAGGACTATCCTGTGGGCATAGGAGTTAGCATTGAGCGAACCGGGATTCCAGCGCACCCAGGTTCTCAGAACTACATTACCACCGTAGGTTGCAGGTTATTAGCCTCATGGCCCCAAGCTTTTGATCACCCAGTTCATTCCTTTATACCCTAGCAAGGTATATTGGGTCCTACTGATGGGGTGTATACATCGGACTCCACGTCTAGCTCACGTGGTTATATGTCGGTTATAGACTCTCCCACTAGTCAGCTCAGTTTAGCCTCAAATTAGTCAGTTCAGTATCTTAGATTTAGGGCATGTACTTGACAATTAGATAGGGTCTTTCAAACCATCTCAACTTATTACAGTTATTCAGTTTCAGTAGTTCAGTTGGTCATTGCATGTCTTTTCAGTTTAGTTATTTCATTTTTTTATGTATGGTTTCTCTCACTTATTCAGTACATTCAAAGTACTGACGCATACCTTTTATGCTGTATTTTTTTATGATACAGTTGCAGGATCTCAGTCTCAACCTCGCTAGCCGATCACTCTCAGAAGACTCCAGTTTCACTATTGGTGAGTCCTCATCTTTCAAGGACAAAGATCATTTATTTCAGTTCCATTTTCTTCTGTTTAGACTTGCAGTTAGCTGGAGACTTGTCCCATCAACAGATAAGTTGTAGTCGCTTTCAGACTTAGACTTGGTTATTCAGACTTGTAGCTTTGTTCAGATGTTTTTAAACTTTACGATTCGGCTCTATTTTCATAATGTTTTATAATTTTTTTAAAAAGCTTCCGCTATATTTTTATGTTTACTCATAGGCCAGTGTATGATAGACCAGGGGTTGACTTGGGGTTACTTGTGACTCCAAGTACCGTGTCCCTTCCAGGGTGTAAGCTTGAGGTTTGATAAACTTGGTATCAAAGCACTAGGTTTAGAGTATCCTCAGATGTATTAAGCCGCATTGAGTAGAGTCCCTTTCATAGGTGTGAAGCGCGCCACACTTATGATAGGGAGGGTACGAGATGTTATAAGGAAAACTCCCTTTTGTTCATACTCTTCGTGCATTAAAATTCAAATCCAGAACCATTCTCCTAACTCATGCTCTGTTTTGTTTCAATGAATTATGCCTTCGTGATGTGAAAACGGAAGAAGGGCCGATAACGCTCACTGGCCTGCCCCACCAGCTCCAACAGTCACTTAGAACGGCTTCAGTGTCCACCATAGAGTTCAGGGCGACTATCCAGTTGCTCGCTCAGACAGTCACCAATCAGGTGAACTAGCAGGTAGTCCCGGTCAACAGTAATGGGTCTGCAGCAACTGCTCGAATGCGGGATTTCACTCGGATGAACGCTCCAGATTTTCAAGGATCTAAGGTGAGAGGGGACCCATAGGAGTTTATGAACGAGATTAGGAAGATCACCCAGATCATGAGTGTCAGTTCCTCAGAGAGTGCCGAGCAGCTAAATGGGGTAGCCTAGATCTGGTACGAACAATAGAAGGAGGGGAGGTCAGTGGGGGCAGGACCGATAGAACGGGAGGAGTTCACTATGGCCTTCCTAGACAGATTTATCCCTCGAAAAATCAGGGAAGCAAAAGTGGCGGAGTTCATGAATATGAAAGAAGGAAACATGAAAGTGGAAGAATATGCTCAAGAGTTCACTAGGTTGTCTAAGTATGCTCTAGAGATGGTGGCCGAGCCAAGGGCTCGCATGCTGAAGTTTATGAATGGAGTTTCGAATTCGATCCTTAAGGAGTGTAGGACAACAATACTTATCAAGTACATTGATATCTCCAGCCTCATAGTTCATGCCCAGCAAATTGAAAGATTTGGAGTGGGAGAACAAACAGGTGAGAACCAGCTAGCTGAATATGGCTATCAAAGATCTAACGGTAGTAGCCGCCCATGACAGCAGCAGCAACAACAATAGAGGGCTCCAGCATCCAGTTCAGTCAGCGCCCCGACTTTTTGGTCCCACAAGGATTGGAGAGGTGGAGAATCTAGATCTCAGTCCCAAAGCTTCAGTGCCAGCAATCGCTATCCAGCTTGCCGTAAGCGTGGCAAGAACCATCCAGGATAGTGCCTTCAAGGTCGAGAGAGCTGTTTTGGTTATAGACAGCTTCGTCATCGACTTAAGGAATGCCCGTCAGCAGGATGGGGAAGGTCACAATCCACACTTCAGCAGCTCCAGCAGGCCGACTAGCTCAGCAGGCAACACTTCAGGTACGGATGGCAGCCAGCTCCATAACAATTTTTATGCATTGTCTTCTCATCAGGATTAGGAGAGCTCACCTGATGTGGTCACGGGTATGTTATGCCTTTTTCATCTAGACGTGTATGACCTACTAGATTTAGGATCCACACTTTCATTCGTGACTCTCTATGTAGCATTTCAGTTCATTGTCAGTCCAGAGGTCCTCTCAGAACCATTCTCAGTCCCTACCCTAGTTGGCGGGTCAGTAAGAGCTAGGCGGGTGTATAGAAATTGCTCAGTCTCAATCCTCAATAAAGTTATTCCAACTGACCTTTTAGAGCTAGGCATGGTTGATTTCGACCTCATTCTTGGCATGAACTAGTTATACTCCAGTTATGCCTCAATCGATTGCAGAACTAGGGTTGTCAAGTTTCAGTTCCCTAATGAGCCAGTGTTAGAGTGGACGGGCAGTAGTTCAGCGCCTAAGAGTTGGTTTATTTCCTACCTTAAGGCCCAGAAGCTTATATCTAAGGGATGTATCTATCATCTAGTTCGGGTCAGAGACTCTAACTATGAGACCCCAACTATCCAGTTAGTTCCAGTTGTCAGCAAGTTCCCTAATATATTTCCCAAAAATCTTCCCAGAGTTCCTCCTGAACGGAAAATATATAGACCTCTCAGATACTCAACCCATCTCCATCCCTCTTTATAAATGGCTCATGCTAAGCTTAAGGAGTTGAAGGAGCAGCTAAAAGACTTCTTGATAAGGGTTTTATCAGACCTAGCATCTCTCCCTGGGGTGCTCCAATACTATTCGTGCGGAAGAAAGATGGTATTCTCAGAATGTGCATCGATTATCATCAGTTAAACAAAGTCGCAGTCAAGAACAGGTATCCCCTACCCAGGATTAACGACTTGTTCAATCATCTTCAGGAAGCTAGTTGTTTCTCCAAAATAGATCTCAGGTCGGGATATCATCAGTTAAGGGTTAGAGAGTGTGACATACCAAAAACAACTTTCAAGACTCGTTATGGTCACTACAAGTTTTTGTTATATCCTTCGGACAAACAAATGCCCCTGCAGCCTTTATGGACCTGATGAATAGAGTCTTCAAGCAGTATCAGGATGTGTTCGTCATTGTATTTATCAATGCCATTCTGGTATACTCCATAAATGAGGAACAACACACCAATCACTTAAGGATAGTGCTTTAGATACTTAGAGACCTCCAGTTGTTTTCCATGTTCAGTAAATGGGAATTCTGGTTGAAGTTCGTGACTTTCTTGGGTCATGTGATCTTGGCTGAGGGTATTCAGGTTGATCCTCAGAAGATAGCAACGGTGAAAGATTGACCTAGACCTACCTCCCCAACGGAAATCAGAAGTTTCTTGGGTCTAGCCGGTAATTACCGACGCTTTGTGCAAGGCTTTTCTTCTATATCATCCCCTCTAACTAGGCTGACTTAGAAGAAGGTGAAATTTAGTGGTTAGATGCGTGTGAGAAGAGTTTTTAGGAGTTAAAAACTCAACTCATTACCGCTCTAGTGTTGACCCTACCTGAAGGGTCAGATGGGTTTACAATATATTGCGATGCTTCC
This sequence comes from Datura wrightii, assembly GCA_035772735.1. NCBI lineage: Eukaryota > Viridiplantae > Streptophyta > Magnoliopsida > Solanales > Solanaceae > Datura > Datura wrightii. The sequence goes on from JASDFA010000002.1 coordinate 14,479,397, forward strand.
AGGGTTGGTCTCGATTGTGTTCTGATGCAGCGGGTCAAGGTGATAGCCTATGCCTCTAGAAAACTCAAAATTCATGAAAAGAATTATCTGACTCAAGACTTGGAGTTGGCAGCGGTGGTTTTAGCTTTGAAAATATGGAGAAACTATCTGTACGGGGCTCATGTAGATGTTTTCACCGATCTTAAGAGCCTTCAGTATGTATTCAGTTAGAAAGAAGATATAAATCTTCGTTAGAGAAGGTGATTGGAGCTCCTACAGGACTATGACATAAGCGTGCTATATCACCTAGTCAAAGCCAATGTGGTGGCGGGTGCCCTGAGTAGAGTACCTACGGGGAGCAAGGCCCATGTTGAAGAGGGAAGAAAGGAACTAGCGAAGGATATTCACCGACTAGCTTGGTTAGGGGTGCAGTTGGTTGACTCAGCTGAGGGTGGAGTGGTAATGCAAAGCGGGTCTGATTCCTCTTTGGTTGTTGAAGTTAAGTCCAAATATGATGAAAATCCCATCTTACTTAAGTTAAAGGAAGCGGTTATCAAAAATGAAGTTAAGGCTTTCTCCAAAGGGGGAGATGATGTGCTCCGTTACTAAGGCAGATTGTGTGTACCAGATGTCAATGATTTGAGAAAGCAGATACTAGCTGAAGCACACAGCTCGAGATACTCCATCCACCCTGGTGCCACTAAATTATACTGCAATTTACGAGATATTTACTGGTGAATGGCATAAAGAGAGACATTGTTGAATTTGTAGCTAGGTGCCTGAACTGCCAGTAAGTCAAAGTAGAGCACCAGAGACTGGAAGTACGACTCAGGATATCAACATACCCACTTGGAAGTGGGAAGAGGTGAATATGGATTTTATTACGGGTCTACCTCAGACTCCACGGTAGCAGTAGATCGGATAACTAAGTCAGCACACTTCCTCCGAGTTAAGACTACAGATTCAGTTGAGGACTATGCTAGGCTTTATATTCGGGAGTTAGTCAGACTTCATGGGGTGCCACTATTTATTATCTTAGACAGAGGTACCTAGTTCACCTCTCGTTTCTGGAAGTCTTTTCAGAAGGGACTTGGTACCCAGGTCAAGCTCAGTATAACTTTTCACCCGTAGACAAATGGGCAAGATGAGCAGACTATTCAGACCCTAGAAGATAGGTTGAGGGCATGAGTGATTGATTTCAAGGGCAGCTGGGATGATTACTTTCCTCTTATTGAGTTTGCTTACAACAAAAGCTACCATTCCAGTATCCAGATAGCCCGTTTGAGGCATTGTATGGCAGGAGGTGTAGATCTCCTATTGGGTGGTTCGAAGTTGCTGAAGCTACTCTAATCGGGCCAGACTTAGTTCATGAAGCTATGCAGAAGGTACAACTCATCAGAGAATGATTGGAAACAGCTTAGAGCCGTCAAAAATCTTATGCTGATGTGAGGAGAGGAGAATTAGAGTTTGTAGTAGATGACTGGGTTTATCTAAAAATTTCACCCATGAAAGGGGTGATGAGATTTGGGAAGAAAGGAAAGTTCAGTTCGAGATATGTGGGACCCTACAAAATTTTGAAGCAAATTAGCAAGATAACATATGAGTTGGAATTACCTTCAGAGTTGGCATCTGTGCACCCAGTGTTCCATGTGTCACTATTGAAGAAGTGCATCGGTGATCCAACTTCAGTTGTGCCATTGGACAGTGTTGGAGTGAAATATAGTCTCTCATACAAAGAGGTCCCAGTTCAGATCCTTGACCATCAAGTTTGAAAGTTGAGGAAGAAGGAGGTAACTTCAGTCAAGGTCTTATGGAGAAATCAACATGTAGAAGGAGCTACGTGGGAAGCCAAAGCAGATATGATGGCTAAATAGCCACACTTGTTCCCTTCTAGTTCAGTTCCGACATCAGGTACTAAATTCCTTCCCAGTACTCTATTCAGTTCCGTACTCATCAACTTTATTTAGACTTTCTATGTGCATTCTAGTTGCATCAGCTCTGTTAGTACGGTTAAGTCAGTTCGAGTCAATTACTCCTTCAGAAATTAGCTCATAGCCTCAGTCTAGAAATCGTAGCTTTTTCCTAGTTTTGCTATAGTTTTAGTCTTCATTCGAGGATGAATGATCCCAAGGGGGAGATATTGTAACACCCCAAAACTTTCCTAGACCATACTCAGGCATTTCAAGAAAGTCTAGAAGAAAAACCTGAAATTTTATTGCAGAATGACCCAGACAACGGGCCGTGGGAAACTCCAACGGGTCGTTGCTAAGTCGTCAGAGTAGCAATTTTCCTTCAGGGGAAACAACGAGGCATAGGATGACTCATTGGTTGAACCAACGAGCTGTCCTTCCGTCCATTGGATCCCAAGTTCAGAATCCTAGCGGACCCTTCCCTGAGGCAATGAGAGGAACCAACAGCTAGTGGTTCCTACCAACGAGCCATTGCTAACACCCATTTCCCAGTCCCAGGCCCTAGTAGTGTGGACCATGAATCAATGCAATGACCCATTGGTCCTACTACTGAGTCGTTGTGTTGATCGTTGCCTCAAGGCTCAGTTTTCCTACCAGTACTAATGAGATGTACAAATGACCCTTCCGTTCTTCCAACGGATTGTGGTACCCTCCCGTGGTTGATTTCCCGAGGGCATGGTTTTTGGACCCAAAACTAATGGTGGGTTCCAAAGGGTCATGGGTTTGACTAACGACCCATTCTGAGGCTCGTCGTTCAGTGTCGACAAGTTTTCAGTTCCTTCTTCCAGGGGTATGTTGGTAATCTCCCACCTTTTTAATACTGAAACCCCGTTATTTTGGGCTCGTTTAAGAAGGAGTTAAAGGGGTAGAACGACCTTTTCCCCTTCATTTCACTCTCCTTCTCTAAAGCCTTAACGTAGAACAGACAAGAAATTCAGAGCATAAGCTAGGGCACACATTGTTTCACATAATTTTCTCTAGAAATTCTTAGCCAGGTATGTGGGAATTCAATGAGGAAATAGTTCTTCTCTTGTTCCCCAAAATCCTTCTTTATTTTTTCTATCAGTTCTAGCCTTGAGACTTTTGAATGTGATAAAAGTATCTGTCAGATGTCGTTTAAATCATGTGGAATATCATTTATGTTAAATGATGTTTATCCACCAGTTTGTGACTATGTTGTTGATTGTTCTTGTAACGTGAAATCTAGCCCTAGTCTTGAATATAGAAAAACTAGAATCTTGCAATAGTGTTTACATATCGAAATTTTGCTTAATTCTATCAGTGTTGGGGACTCCCATGTTGTTTATTGTATTGAAAATCAGTCAGACTATTGTCAGTTCTATTTCAATCAAAATGTTAGAATATCCAGTGTTAGCCAGAAATTTCAGCTGATCAGTTTGACTACAAAAATTCCGGAGGTGTTAGTAGTCCTCCCAGTTATCAAAAATAGTTTAAGTATTGGTTTTAGTGGTTCTTTAGGAGGTTATGACACTTTCAGATAAGAAGCTCTGACCAGCCTTAGGACCACAACTTCATATTACAGTTTGTTCTTTAGACGATTACGTCGCTTCCATAGAAGCAGCTCTGACCAGTCTTAGAACCCAGTTACAGAATCCGGTCCGATAAGACTTTCAGGGTGCTTCCAGATAGGTATTTCTGACTAGTCTTGCGCCTCAGTTTTGAGCTATCAACTTAATATTTAGTCTAGGACTATCCCGTGGGAGTAAGACTTAGCATTGAATAGACCGAGGTTCCCAAAACTACATTGCCACAGTAGGTTACAATTTATTGGCCTCATGGCGCCAGACTTGTGATCATCCAGTTCATGCCTTTATACCCTGGAAATGTATGTTGGATCTTACTGATGGGGTGTATACATCGGACTCCATGTCTAGCTCACGTGGTTATATATCGGTTATAGACTCTCCCACTAGTCAGCTCAGTTTAGTCTCAGATTAGTCAGTTCAGTTCAGTTCAGTTCAATATCTCAGATTTAGGACATGTCCTTGGCCATTAGACAGGGTCTTTCAGACAATCTCAGCTTATTATAGTTATTTAGTTTAAGTAATTCAGTTGGTCATTACATGTCTTTTCAGTTCAGTTTTTTCATTTCTTGTGTATGGTTTCTCTCATTTATCAGTATGTTCAAAGTTCTGCCACATACCTTTTATGCTATATCGTTTTATGATACAGCTTCTGGATCTCAGTCTCAGCCTCACTAGCTGATCGCTCTTAGAAGACTCTAGCTGCACTATTGGTGAGTCCTCATCTTTCGAGGACGAAGATCATTTATTTCAGTTCCATTTTCTTCTATTTAGACTTGCAGTTAGCTGGCAGCTTGTCCCAGCAACTCATCAGTTGTAATGGCTTTCAGACTTAGACTTTGTTATTCAGACTTGTAGCTTTGTTTAGATGTTTTTAAACATTATGATTCGACTCTATTTTCATAAATGTTTTATAGTTTAGTTTAAACGTTTCCTCTATATTTTTATGTTTACTTAGAGTGCCAGTGTATGCTAGACCAGGGGTTGACTTGGGGTTACTTGTGACTACAAGTACCGTGTCCCATTCAGGGTGTAAGCTCGGGGCATAACATAAAGACATGTCTTTAGCACCTCTTTCTGAGTTCAATTCCTCCATTGTCTTTATCTCTTTTCTTGAATGTCAACTGCTCAAATTTCACCTCAAAGTTCATGTATTTTCCTCAATTTCATGCTTTCTCTACTCGAGGGAAGTACCTACAAAGAATATAAGAGGAAGGACATAAAATTTATCTAAATGACTTGAAAACTAAACAAAAACTCATGTTTAAGAGACTAATGATGGTAAATTACCAACTCATCAAACTCCCAAAACTTGAACTATTGTTTGTCCTCAAGTAATGCAATTCTTTACAGTTGAGATATGGAGCAGCATTGTTTTACTCCGGAAGCCCATAGATCATACCGGGAGTTGAAATAGAAAAAAACTGAAATTCTGCACCAAGCCACATAACGGGTCGTTATGTGACCCGTGAGGAGAGACCACGAGTCGTGAAGTGACACGTGGTCAAACAAGGAATTGGCATGGCCTGAGGAAGACCACGACCATGACCATGAGTCGTGGTCAGACCACACGACTCGTGAGGTCACTCTTGGCCTGGACTAGGTGCTTGGTTAGTAGTTTGGGCAGTGGGGATCAGGGGTGGTGACCACGAGTCGTGGTCAACCACCACAATTTGTGGGGTCCCCTGATGATTTTGGGCAGTGTACATCATGACTCAAGGCCACGAGTCGTGGACAGTGGGGACGAATCATTGGGTCCCTCGTTCGGACCCCCTGGCAGTTAATTTTCTATGAATTAGTAAGGGCCTTTTTGTAATTTTGATGTTCATAAAGCCTAAACTACATCGTTTTAGCCTATGAAAGGTGGGTTTTATAGGGGAAAAACTATCCTAAGTCTTCATTCATGCATGCAAGAGAATAGAGAAGTGATCAAATGGTGATTCAAGGTTTTCTTCTTTAATTCCTTTTTGGGCACTCAAGGGAGCGTAAGATTCAACTATCTTCAGGTATGTAAAGTTACAAATGGACGCTTCTATTCACACCCATGCCCAATCTCTACGAATTTATGAAAATCTATCAAAAATTTATTTGGGTTTTGAAATCGAATTTTATGAAAACCTAATGATTTACTAGTGGGCTTTTATGTTTTAATGATACTCATTATATTCTATGGATTTTGATTAGGTTTTACAATGGATTTTTACTTATAAAATTATCGATTTCAATTTCTATTAAATTAAGCTTATCTAAGCATGATCTATGATAAGTCGATGTATGATCTTTGCCTCAATTGATTAGGGTAGTATAAGAATTGTTATACCCCGTAGAATTCCTGGCACTTAGATGACCTATTCGCACGTTGGTTAAGTATATTTGAAGGCCATACGTGCTAGGGAAGGGCCCGGGAAAAGATCGGACGAGAAACCCATAGAAACCATCGCGGGAGGAGCCGAGGCAGAGCCCCTCCGCGATGGCAGCGTGTCACGGAGGTGAGGCCTCCGCGATGGCTCCGTGACACGTTGCCCAGGTTCAGGCCCAAGTATATAAGCCCCCACTTCGGTTTAAAATCATTTCATACTTAAAAATTTCCAGAATAGCGTAGAGAACAGAGGAAAACGAAGGAAAATTATATATTTCCGTCTGATTACGCTGCTAAACGCTGCCCAAACTCAAATCAATCCCAGATACCCGAGTATTTAGTAGCAGAGAGCATTTCTACGGAATTAGTTTCGCAAAATACGGCCGACGAATCGGCGAGCCACCGAACTAAAGTAAGTAGAATTGCTCTAAATTAATGTCTATGTGTTCCTAGCTAAGAAGTGAATACTTCTCCCTTCTGGGCCGCTGAAAAATAGCGAGTTTTCGACCGTCTTTCGATAAGCCTAAGTTTAGGCTATAAACTATATCGAAAGTGGCGTTGCCTTTTTGAAATAAAGTTGTATTTAGTATTGATTGACGTATTTATGAATGCAGTTGGGAGAAAATAGTTGAAGTACCGGCCGAGCCTCATCCGACGGACGAATAATTCAAAGATAAGGTATGTAAAGTTAAGTTTCCTCGGCAAGTTGAGTAACATTGAAGCAGTATAGTAATTTACAGACCAGTAGAATGTTCAGAAGTCGATTATTGTGTTATTATGAATATTGGTGCAATATGAGAAGTTTTGGGTTGTAACGTGTACGAGACCTATCCGTATGATATAGATTCGGACGTAAGTAATTAAGATTGCCCAGTATATTCAGTATGTGATGTAATATGCCATGTTAAGGTATTGTTGTGTTCAGCTGAAACCCCGCGAAGTAGTACAGTATCCGTAGATGATTCCAGACATATAATAGTAACTAAATAAGGTTTAGGAAGCATGTTAGAAATAGGAAATCATGCTAATACAGAAACTCAGTAAACAACATAACTTTAAGTAGAAATACCCTCTTGTATAGCCTTTGCTCAAGTACAGTTTGACAGGAGACTATATCCATATTTGTACTTACCTGTCTCAGCATGTATCAGACACTTACAGATTACTATTATTAGCTCAGCATGTGATTCATATGATACCTTACCCCTGTTAGCCTTAGCTTATGAGATACACAGACAGCATGACTAGTTGAGACCGTTGTATTGATTGGGGTTGGATTACCTAGCATCCCTGACCGCCCAGGGTTAATAGCTGTATCGACTCATCCGCCAGAGGACGAGGATACGTCACTCTATGGAGTGATATGCCGTCCCGCAAGGGGACGAAGATGGGATGCCAGTTTCCCCATATTGTGCCTTGGTCGGCCCTTATACACCCCCGTCGAGCGGGTACGCCTGGGGTGTTGATTTTAGAGTCCTTCGGACTCAGGTACAGTTATAGTCAGGGGCTCAGCGAGCCCAAGTGCATACCCAGGGACCGGCAGGATGCTTACAGCCACTATAGGAGATGGGATGACCGGGGTAGGGGCATAGATTCTGTGTTGATTGTACCTCCCGGCTTATAGGGGCCGGGTAAAGTTTGTGTGTGCTATGTTATGTTATGTATGTTATGCTATGTTATATTAGACATGAGTAGGTTAGAAGTAGAATGATACCTCTCCAGATACGACACCTACCCCTCCCAGCATAATTGAGAACAGGTACGATTTACATCATCAGGCAGATAATCTAGTTCTTTCTATTTCAGTTTCGTCTGTTATATTATTGATTTCAGATATCCTTTCAGCTATTGCTTTACATACTCAGTACCAGCGGTACTGACGCCCGGTGGGGCGCTGCATTACTTGCCTGCAGGTACTCATAGATGAGCAGGCAATTCTACGTGACTCCCTGTCAGCGGTTGAGTATTCAGCTCCAGTCATCCGGAGGCTGAATTTCAGAGGTGTAGTTCAGTTCTTTTTTTTGTATATTATGGGTAGGTCGGGGCCCTGTCCCGATCAGTTCTATCACTGTTCGTAGAGGCTTGCAGTCTGTATATATTCCCTGTGGTCAGATGAGCCGGTCGTGTGAGGCCGTGCAGTTGTATAGTTGCCTTTACTCTTTCTTTCTTGTATGCTGGCCGTGTGGCGACATAGTTTACCAGTAGTGGTGACCTTGCCGGTCACGTAGCTTTCAGTATGTTACGTTGAGTTACAGATAACTAGACAGCATGATGGCCTTGTCGGCCCGTATAGGTTCCCCTGAATTACTATGTTTCTGGTTAGCTGCTAGTACAGGTACAGGAGGCTATAGGCCAATAGGCCGGCGGCTGTGTTTACAGCCGTTATATAGCCCTTTGTTTCCAGAAATATGAATTAGAGCCAGCCAGGCGCCAGATGCGCCCAGGCTTACAGTCGAGCAAGTCAGGTCCTAGTAGGGCACCAGGTGCCAGTCGTACCCCCTAAGGTGGGGTGTGACAAACTTGGTATTAGAGCAGGTCGTATCCCAGGGAGTCTGCAAGCCGTGCTAAGTAGAGTCCTGTCCATGGATGTGTCGTGCACCACATACTATGGGTAGGAGGCTGCAAGGCATGATAGGATGGTGGTCTTTTATTCTGATTCAGTCGTGCTATAGAGCGGTGCAGTATAGGGTTGAGTCTCTAAGAGCTTACCATATTCTCTAGTTACAGATAATGTCAGACCAGCAACCTCCTACCACAGGTCGGAGCTTAGACATCGCAGCAGGGGAGGGCACCAGCAGGATGCCTCCCCCTCATTTGGGGACAGCCCGATCAGAGGGCCCTACAGAGGCTTCATCCCAGCCTCCTCAGCAGTCTCCACCACGTCAGGAGCCATTTGGGGCGACAGTACCTTCAGCAGTCCCTATACCGACACCTTCCGACCAGGAGGTTAGGAGTGCTGTAGTTATGATAGCACAGATGATGGCTGTTCAGCGTCAGCAAATGCCATCCACAGTTGCAGAATCATCAGGAGGGCCCGGCAGTTCGAGGGTCCGAGAGTTCTTAGCCCTGAATCCCCCACAGTTCACAGGCACGGACCGAACAGAGGACCCCCAGGATTTTCTAGATCAGATGCAGAGAATCTTCAGGGTTATGCATGCTACGCCTACTGAATCAGTTGAATTGGCAGCATTCCGATTACGGGATATTGCGGTGTTATGGTATGAAAGCTGGGAGAGGTCCCGAGGGAGAGATGTTTCCCCTCCCACCTGGCCCAGCTTTTCAGGAGCCTTGCTAGATCACTATTTGCCGCGGGAGATCCGACAGGCCCGGGTAGACCAGTTCCTACATCTAGAACAGGGGGCCATGAGTGTTCGGGAATATTCCTTGCGGTTTGACTCTTTGGCTCGATATGCACCAGCCTTCGTGGATACCATGGCATCCAGAGTGCACCGTTTTATTATGGGGTTGAACCCAGAATATGTCGAGACTTGTATCACGGCCACACTGTGAGAGGACATGGATATTTCCCGAATCCAGGCATTTGCCCAGAATATTGAGGGCATCAGACAGCGGCATTGGGAGATCAGAAGGGTCAACCAGGAGCAGCGTTGCCGGGATAGGCCAGTTGAGTTATAGGGAGAGGCCCGGGGAGGACCCAGGCCACGATTGTCAGACAGGCCGCCCAGGCCCCCGCCTCTGCCACAGTCATAGGGGGGTAAATACAACCGCAGGGGGCAGTCAGAGGCTGGTAGAGGCTCGCAGACGGCAGACTCACCATTACAGAGGAGGGCGGAGCAGAGTAGGTATACCCTACAACTTTGCCCTATATGCAGTCGACGTCATTCTGGAGCGTGCAGGTATGGTTCCACCGCATGCTATATTTGTGGCCAAGAAGGCCATTTGATGAGAGATTGCCCAGCTAGAGGTCGTGAGGACCGGGACAGACAGGATAGGGCATCAACAGGATCATGAGCTACAGCATCCTCGACTGGGCGCAGGCCCTCAATTTCAGCAGGCAGGGGTCGAGGCAGATCAGGGGCCTCCAGTACAGGTGCGGGTCCAAGCCGCACGTATGCCTTACCAGGGAGGCAAGATTCAGAAGCATCGCCTGATGTTGTGACAGGTATGCTAACTATCTGTTCACACCCTGCTTATGTGCTAATTGATCCAGGGTCTACTTTGTCCTATATTACTCCATTTGTCGCACGGAAGTTTAGTATTGTACCAGAATTATTACAGCAGCCCTTCCTAGTATCTACGCCCGTCGGTGACTCTATCACAGCTAGCCGAATTTACCGCGGGTGTACAGTAGAGGTTGCTGATCGTCAGACCACAGTAGATATGGTCGAGTTGGAAATGATAGACTTCGATGCCATAATGGGTATGGATTGGTTAGTACCATGTTTTGCTAATGTTGAATGTTGGACCAAAATGGTCCGATTCCACTTCCCGGGGGAGGCAGTACGGGAGTGGAAGGGCAGCACCGCAACGCCAAAAGGTAGGTTTATTTCCTACCTTCAGGCGAGAAAGTTGATATCTAAGGGATGTATTTATCATCTGGTCAGAGTTCAGGATGTCCAAGCAGAATCTCCGACACTCCAGTCTGTCCCAGTGGTAAATGAATTCCCAGATGTATTTCCTGATGAGTTACCTGGTATTCCCCCAGAAAGGGAAATAGACTTTGCTATTGACTTGCTACCAGACACTCAGCCAATATCAATACGTCCCTATCGTATGGCTCCTGCAGAACTCAAAGAATTGAAGGAGCAGTTGAAAGACTTGTTAGATAAAGGTTTTATCAGGCCGAGTACTTCCCCGTGGGGTGCGCCAGTCTTGTTTGTGAGAAAGAAAGATGGCTCGCTCCGAATGTGCATAGATTACCGACAGCTAAACAAAGTTACAGTAAAGAACAAGTATCCGCTCCCCAGAATTGATGACTTATTTGATCAGCTACAGGGAGCCAAATACTTTTCTAAGATTGACTTGCGGTCCGGATATCACCAGGTCCGAGTACGTGAGAGGGATATTCCTAAGATAGCATTCAGGACCCGATATGGGCATTTTGAATTTCTGGTTATGTCCTTCGGGCTAACGAATGCCCCAGCAGTCTTTATGGACCTGATGAACAGTATTTTCAGACCTTTCCTGGACTTGTTCGTGATAGTATTTATTGATGATATTCTGGTGTATTCTCGCTCTGAGGCAGATCACCGGACTCATTTGCGGACAGTGCTCCAGATTCTCAGGGACCGCCAGTTGTATGCTAAATTTTCGAAGTGTGAATTCTGGCTTAACTCAGTGGCCTTTTTAAGGCATATTGTTTCAGACGCTGGTATACAGGTAGATAAGCAGAAGATAGAAGCAGTTAAGTCATGGCCTAGGCCTACCACCCCGACTGAAGTTCGTAGCTTTCTGGGGTTGGCAGGATACTATCGGAGGTTCGTTGAGGGATTCTCAACTATTGCAGCACCTTTAACTAAATTAACACAGAAAGCAGCAAAGTTTCAGTGGACGGAGGCATGCGAGCAGAGTTTCCAGGAACTGAAAGACAGATTGACCTCCGCTCCAGTATTAGCATTGCCGGAAGGCACAGAAGGGTATTTAGTTTATTGTGACGCGTCAGGTATCAGGTTGGGTTGTGTGTTGATGCAGCATGGTAGAGTAATTGCATATGCTTCTAGACAGCTGAAGAAGCACGAAAAGAATTACCCCACCCATGATCTAGAATTGGCCGCAGTAATTCATGCCTTGAAGATGTGGAGGCATTATCTGTACGGCGTCCATGTTGATATGTATACAGATCATAAGAGCTTGCAGTATATTTTTACTCAGAGGGAGTTGAATCTGCGGCAATGTCGCTGGTTAGAATTGCTGAAGGATTATGATGTGAACATCCTGTACCATCCGGGAAAAGCCAATGTCGTGGCAGACGCCCTGAGCCGTAAGTCAATGGGGAATTTGGCGTATTTGCGACCTGAGAAACAGAAATTAGTTAAAGAAATTCATCAGTTAGCTGATCTAGCCGTTCGAGTAATGGAAACAGAAAATAATGGGGCAGTAATTCAGAATTCTGCTGTGTCATCGTTAGCTACAGAGGTAAAAGAACGACAGTATGAGGATCCCGATTTAGTCCAGCTCAGAGATAGAGTTCAGAAGGGTAAGGAGCCAGATTTTCAGATAACCGAGGATGGTGTGCTACGCTGTAAGGGCCGCCTTTGCGTCCCGAATGTCTCAGGACTTCGTGGGCAGATTATGCACGAGGTACATTACGCTCGCTATTCCCTTCACCTAGGGGCGACAAAAATGTACCACGACATCAGAGACATCTACTGGTGGCCAGGTATGAAAACTGAGATAGCCGAATTTGTATCTAGGTGTGCTAATTGTCAACAGGTGAAAACAGAGCACCAGAAACCAGGTGGTTTGACCCAAGAGATAATGATACCTATGTAGAAATGGGAAGTGATAAACATGGATTTTGTAACAGGGTTACCCCATACTAGACGCAGATATGATTCCATTTGGGTAATAGTTGATAGGCTGACAAAATCAGCTCATTTCCTGCCAGTGAGGGCTACCTTCTCAGCCGATGATTATGCCGAATTGTATATCAGAGAAATAGTTAGATTGCATGGGGTACCGATATCTATCATTTCAGACAGGGGAGCACAGTTTACAACTAGGTTTTGGCAGTCATTTCGGAAAGGTCTGGGGACGCAGATTAATTTGAGCACAGCATTCCATCCTCAGACAGACGGGCAGGCTGAACGTACAATTCAGACGCTCGAAGATATGCTACGAGCGTGTGTGTTAGATTTTGGGGGTACCTGGGATGAACATCTCCCGTTAATCGAATTTGCTTATAATAACAGCTACCATTCAGCTATTCAGATGGCGCCTTTCGAGGCATTGTACGGGCGGAAATGTAGATCGCCAGTGGGCTGGTTTGAAATAGGAGAATCAGCATTAGTTGGCCCAGACATTGTTCGGCAGTCCGAGGAAAAGATAAAGCTTATCCGAGAACGTTTACTGACCGCTCAGAGCCACCAGAAATCTTACGCAGATAGGCGGCGCAGAAATCTAGAATTGTCGGTAAACGACTGGGTATATCAGAAAGTGTCCCCGATGAAAGGGGTAATGAGGTTTGGCAAGAAAGGCAAGCTTAGCCCAAGATTCATTAGGCCATATCAGATTCGACGAAGAATAGGCCGCGTGGCATACGAGCTGAACTTGCCTCCAGAGTTAGCGTCGGTTCACCCAGTATTCCATGTTTCTATGTTAAGGAAGTTCATAGGGGACCCTTCTACAGTAGTTCCAGTTCAGGATGTTCAGGTCACAGAGGAATTAGCCTATGAAGAGGTTCCTGTAGCTATCTTAGACAAACAGATTCGCAGGCTGAGGACTAAAGATGTTGCATCTGTCAAAGTATTATGGCGTAACAGAAATCGGGAGGAAATAACGTGGGAGGCTGAAGAAGATATGAAAACCAGATACCCTCACCTATTTTAGGCCTAGTCAGACGACAGGTATGTCCGTATCATTACTTATACAATATCTTATGATTGTATGTTTGTAAATGATAAAGAAAGAAGTGATATTTAGTTGTCCAGTGGATCTTAGAATATTGTATGCAGTGCCTGTGTTGGACTTTTCTGCATTTCAGGTTTTTGCGATAGTCCATATTACAGGGGAAACCCTGCCGAAATTTTCCCAGGAAGTAAAGTAAGTAGTCCTCTAGATAACAGTATACATTCGAGGACGAATGTTCCTAAGGGGGGGAGAATGTTAGACCCCGTAGAATTCCCGGCACTTAGATGACCTATTCGCACATTGGTTAAGTATATTTGAAGGCCATACGTGCTAGGTAAAGGCCCGGGAAAAGATCGGACGAGAAACCCGTCGAAACCATCGCGGGAGGAGCCGAGGCAGAGCCCCTCCGCGATGGCAGCGTGTCACGGAGGTGAGGCCTCCGCGATGGCTCCGTGACACGTTGCCCAGGTTCAGGCCCAAGTATATAAGCCCCCACTTCGGTTTAAAATCATTTCATACTTAAAATTTCCATAATAGCGCAGAGAACAGAGGAAAATGAAGGAAAATTATATATTTCTGTCCGATTACACTGCTAAACGCTGCCCAAACTCAAATTAATCCCAGATACCCGAGTATTTAGCAGCAGAGAGCATTTCTACGGAATTAGTTTCGCGAAATACGGCCGACGAATCGGCGAGCCACCAAACTAAAGTAAGTAGAATTGCTCTAAATTAATGTCTATGTGTTCCTAGCTGAGAAGTGAATACTTCTCCCTTCTGGGCCGCTGAAAAATAGCGAGTTTTCGACCGTCTTTCGATAAGCCTAAGTTTAGGCTATAAACTATATCGAAAGTGGCATTGCCTTTTTGAAATAAAGTTGTATTTAGTATTGATTGACGTATTTATGAATGCAGTTGGGAGAAAATAGTTGAAGTACCGGCCGAGCCTCGTCCGACGGACAAATAATTCAAAGATAAGGTATGTAAAGTTAAGTTTCCTCGGCAAGTTGAGTAACATTGAAGCAGTATAGTAATTTACAGACCAGTAGAATGTTCAGAAGTCGATTATTGTGTTATTATGAATATTGGTGCAATATGAGAAGTTTTGGGTTGTAACGTGTACGAGACCTATCCGTATGATATAGATTCGGACGTAAGTAATTAAGATTGCCCAGTATATTCAGTATGTGATGTAATATGCCATGTTAAGGTATTGTTGTGTTCAGCTGAAACCCCGCGAAGTAGTACAGTATCCGTAGAGCATTCCAGACATAGAATAGTAACTAAATAAGGTTTAGGAAGCATGTTAGAAATAGGAAATCATGCTAATACAGAAACTCAGTAAATAGCATAGCTTTCAGTAGAAATACCCTCTTGTATAGCCTTTGCTCCAATACAGTTTGACAGGAGACTATATTCATATTTGTACTTACCTGTCTTAGCATGTATCAGACACTTACAGATTACTATAATTAGCTCAGCATGTGATTCATATGATACCTTACCCCTGTTAGCCTTAGCTTATGAGATACACAGACAGCATGACTAGTTGAGACCGTTGTATTGATTGGGGTTGGATTACCTAGCATCCCTGACCGCCCAGGGTTAATAGCTGTATCGACTCGTCCGCCAGAGGATGAGGATACGTCACTCTACGGAGTGATATGCCGTCCCGCATGGGGACAAAGATGGGATGCCAGTTTCCCCATATTGTGCCTTGGTCGGCCCTTATACACCCCCGTCGAGCGGGTACGCCCGGGGTGTTGATTTTAGAGTCCTTCGGATTCAGGTACAGTTATAGTCAGGGGCTCAGCGAGCCCAAGTGCATACCCAGGGACCGGCAGGATGCTTACAGCCACTATAGGAGATGGGATGACCGGGGTAGGGCATAGATTCTGTGTTGATTGTACCTCCCGGCTTATGGGGGCCAGGTAAGGTTTGTGTGTGCTATGTTATGTTATGTATGTTATGCTATGTTATATTAGACATGAGTAGGTTAGTAGTAGAATGATACGTCTCCAGATGCGACACCTACCCCTCCCAGCATAATTGAGAACAGGTACGATTTACATCATCAGACAGATAATCTAGTTCTTTCTATTTCAGTTTTGTCAGTTATATTATTGATTTCAGATATCCTTTCAGCTATTGCTTTACATACTCAGTACCAGCGATACTGACGCCCGGTGGGGCGCTGTATTACTTGCCTGCAGGTACTCATAGACGAGCAGGCGATTCTACGTGACTCCCTATCAGCGGTTGAGTATTCAGCTCCAGTCATCCGGAGGCTGAATTTCAGAGGTGTAGTTTAGTTCTTTTTGTTGTATATTATGGGTAGGTCGGGGCCCTGTCCCGATCAGTTCTATCACTGTTCCTAGAGGCTTGCAGTCTGTATATATTCCCTGTGGTCAGATGAGCCGGTCGTGTGAGGCCGTGCAGTTGTATAGTTGCCTTTACTCTTTCTTTCTTGTATGCTGGCCGTGTGGGGCCATAGTTTACCAGTAGTGGTGACCTTGCCGGTCATGTAGCTTTCAGTATGTTACGTTGAGTTGCAGATAACTAGACAGCATGGTGGCCTTGTCGGCCCGCATAGGTTCCCCTGAATTACTATGTTTCTGGTTAGCTGCTAGTACAGGTATAGGAGGCTATAGGCCAATAGGCCGGCGGCTGTTTTTACAGCCGTTATATAGCCCATTATTTCCAGAAATATGAATTAGAGCCAGCCAGGCGCCAGATGCGCCCAGGCTTAACAGTCGAGCAAGTCAGGTCCTAGTAGGGCACCAGGTGCCAGTCGTACCCCCTAAGGTGGGGTGTGACAGGAATATTCACCTGTTGTCCATTGACTACGCCTTTTGGCCTGATCTTAGGCCCTGACTCACCCTCTGTGGACGAACCTTGTGGAGGAACCCTACAAGCCCAACATGATTTATGATTTGAAATATGAATTTTATTGAATTACCCATTATGATTTAATGATTTTCAAGTTATATGTCTGATCTATGAGTATGCATGAAACCTATAATTCATGAATTATGTTTTTCACCGACTCATGGGCCTTATGACATGGCTAGTTCATGTATGTAAAAGCAGGTTTATGAATATCATGATTTAACTAGCCTATGAGCTCATGCATATTATACTATGGGCACTATATATGTTTTGGGAGTAGTATCGAACTCCGAGTAGGTTCGGGGCCCAGGTTCTACCTCGGATCTTATAAACTACGTACCACCGTAGGTATGTTGGGACCTCCTTTGTGACTATCCCCGACCTAATGGCCCTTTTCATGGCAATATTACACTTTCATGGTTCTACCCTTGGCAAAGTACGAATGGCCTCCCGACTAGGTTTACAAGTCGAACTTCATGTGTGCTCATATCGGGTATGTCGATTAAGAGAATCACCCATTGTTTCTCATGATTTATGCATGTCTATGATTATGTATATTGGCTCAAGTTATGTTCAATACGGCTTTCCTCTTATAATTATGATTTTGATTATATTACGAATGTTTTGAAAACCTTGAGCCCTATGATATGTTATGTTATGATATTTATGATATGGGCATGATGTCCTACTCTTGTGTTGTCTGTTTTACTTGCCTTGCATACTCGGTACATTCCACGTACTAACCGCATACTTTCTATGCTGTATCATTTATGATACATGTTTCGGCTCTCAAGCTCATCCCGATATCTAGATCATATCAAAGTGCACTTTCAGCTTATTGGTGAGTCCTCATGTTTTGAGGGCCGTTTGACAGATTCATGCTATTTTTATGATTTAGTACTTGTCCGGGTTAGTTGGAGTGTCGTCCCATTAACCCATTGTATGTAGTAGAGGCTTTCAGACAGTATGTAGTGTTCAACTTACGTATATGTCCAGAGATTTCCTTACATTAAGATACGTTATGATTATGTTTATGTTTTCGCTATGCCTTGTGATTAGCCTTTCGCTTATAATGAATGAAGTTAGGTGTATGGTTATGACATGGGTCGACTTGGGGCCTTTCGGGGTTCCTTGTCCCGTATCACGATCTGGGTCTATGTTCTGGTCGTGACAAACTTAGTATCAGAAAAATAGGTTTTGAAGTATTCTAGGGTGTTTGAAAGCCGCGTTAAGTAGTCTTTTTTCATGGGTGTGAAGCGCGCCACACTTATGACGAAGAGGCTATGAGACGTTTAGGAATCGTCCACTTCTTTCATGATCTATGTTGTGGGATGAAAAGTCCTTTTATCCTTCTAATTCATGCTATTCGCATTTGCAGAATCATGTCTCCATACTGAGTGAACGTCATAAGAAATGGCAATGGCCACGATTATGAGGGTGCCAATGGCGATGGGCATCATCCGATCCTGCCTATTCATGAGGAGCACGCACCAGAGCCAACTGCCCACGCTGAGTTTAGGGCAGCGATTCAGATGTTGGCACAGGTCATAACTTCCCAGGTTCATAATTAGATAGTGGCGCATTACCCTAAGAACGGGAATGCGGCGGCAGCTAGAGTGAGGGATTTCTTGAGAATGAGCCCTCCTGAGTTCTCGGGGTCAAAGGTAGACGAGGATCCACACGATTTCATCGAGGAGATTCTGAAGATCACCCAGGTTATGGGGGTGAACAATGAAGAGTGTGTTGACTTGGCCTCCAATCAGCTAAAGGGGGTGTCTCACATATGGTTCAAGCAATGGAGGGACGCTAGGGTAGTGGGTGCAGGCCCTATAGGCTGGGAAGATTTCACGCGACATTCTTGGGTCGATTTTTCCCTCGAGAGATGAGGGAGCTCAAGGCGGCTGAGTTTGTTAATTTGAAACAGGGTGACATGTCTATGTAGGAGTACGCATTGGAGTTCACCCATCTATCCAAGTATGCCCCAGAGTTGGTGGTGGATCAAAGGGCTTGGGTGAGTCGTTTTGTACATGGGGTGGCTTATTATCTAGATAAGGATTGTAGGATCGCCATGTTGCATCGGGATATTGACTTTCCCCACTATGTGCTGCATGCTCAATAGATGGAGTCGGTATATGGGAGGCAGAGAGAGGCCAAGAGGGCCAAGATCGATAGCTATGGGACTTCACAGGTCACGTCAGAGGGTGGACAGCGTCAGCTGTCCCAGCATAGGTCTATTGCTCCAGCCCCATCGTCGGCCAGCACGCCATCTAGATTCGGAGGGGATTGGAGGAGCAGGGCTTCAGAGTCGAGAAGACAGGGTAGCATGCAAGTGGAGCGCACTTTCCCAATTTGTGGGGGGTGCGGCAAGAATCACCCCAGAAGGTGCCTAGTTGGCTCAGATGCTTGTTTCGAGTGTGGAAAGCCCGAACACAGACTCAGAGATTGCCCTACAGCCAGATAGGGGGTCGGTGGAGCCCGTGCATCAACAACCAGTTTTATCGCTCCAGCGGTACGTTCCCCTCAACAGGGTGCCTCGACCAGTTCAGCTAGCGGTCAGCGTCGAAACAGGGTTTATGCTTTGGCATCCCGTCAGGAGTAGGAGATCTCCCCAAATGTAGTCACCGGTGTGTTGCGTGTTTTTCATATTGATGTTTATGCTTTGCTAGACCGAGCAACTCTGTCCTTTGTGACTCCTTATATTGCTAGTAGCCTTAGAGTTAGTCCCAAGATTTTGTTAGAAAAATTCTCGGTCTCCACTCCGGTTGGTGATTTAGTTGTATCTAGGCGGGTGTATAGAGGTTGCCCCATTACAGTATTGCAAAAGGTCCTCCGCGAACTTAGTAGAGTTAGCTATGACTGATTTTTACATTATTCTAGGCATGGACTGGTTGTTTGCATGTTATGCTTCTGTTAATTGTAGAACCCGTGCGGTGGAGTTCCATTTTCTGGGTGAGTCACTCTTGGAATGGAAGGGTAGTTCGGCTATACCAGCAGGTTGGTTTATTTCATATCTTAAGGCCAGGAAGATGATTTCTAAGGGTTTAATGTACCATTTAGTTAGGGTTAAGGATGTTGAGCCCGAGACCTCGACCATCCAATCAGTTCCGATGGTGTGTGAGTATCCAGAGGTCTTTTCCGATGATTTGCCAGGTGTTTATCCTAAGAGGGAAATTGATTTTGGTATTGACCTTTTACCCAATATGCAACCCATCTCTATCCCTCCTTACAAATGGCTCTAGCCGAGCTAAAGGAATTGAAGGATCATTGAAAGACCTGTTAGATAAGGGTTTCATCATACCTAGCAAGTCTCCATGGGGTGCCCTAGTTTTATTTATCTGAAAGAAGGATGGTTCGCTTCGAATGTGCATTGACTATCGACAATTAAACAAGGTCACCATTAAGAACAAATACCCTCTTTCCAGGATTGATGATTTGTTTGATCAGCATCAGGGTGCCAAATGTTTCTCACAGATAGACCTCTGGTCCGGGTATCATCAGCTCAAGGGTCGAAAGTGTGATATTCCGAAGATAGCCTTCAAGACACGGTATGGTCATTATGAGTTTGTAGTTATGTCTTTTAAGCTAACAAATGATCCTGCAGCTTTTATGGACCGGATGAATAAGGTGTTCAAGACGTATCTAGACATGTTCGTAATTGTTTTCATTGATGATATCCTTATATACTCTTGGAGCGAGGAGGAGTATGCCGCTCATTTGAGAGTAGTGCTGCAGACTCTCAAGGATCGCCAATTGTATGCAAGGTTCAGCAAGTGAGTTTTGGTTGAACTCAGTAACATTTTGGGCCACGTGGTATCAAGCGAAGGTATAAAGGTAGATTCTCAGAAAATCGAGGCAGTGAAGAACTGGCCTAGACCAGTGAGCAGATATCGGAGTTTCTTGGGCCTAGTAGGCTACTACCGGAGGTTTATTGAGGGCTTTTCATCAATTGCATCCCCATTGGCCAAGTTGATTCAGAAAAAGGTATAGTTTCAATGGTCGGAGGCTTGTGAGAAGAGCTTCCAAGAACTGAAGACTCGATTCACTATCGCACCGGTGTTGACCCTACCTGAGGGTACAAATGGTTTGTTATGTATTGAGATGCTTCGAGAATCGGACTCGGGTGTGTATTGATGCAGCAGGGAAAGGTAATAACTGTTCGGGTGCTTTTGGGTATATAGCTACACGCAAGTGCACGTGGTCGAACAAGTAGTAAAGTGGCTTAAGTAAGCCAAGTATCGATCCCACAGGGACTGGGCTAGGGTAACAATCTACTCAAGTGTCACTATACTTTAACTCTAAAAATGCAGACAACAGTGTGAAAAAGAGTTTGATATTTTGGTTTCTAATTTATTGGGCTAGCCAATAATAGCCACTAGCATCCTTAAGCGCTTTTTTTTCAATACATCCCATCAAACTCATGGGCATTGTTTCTTCCTTCATCCTCCCATTCTTGAAGCCTGTCTTTATTTTGACCCATATCATTTAGCACACTTGACTCAATAACAAAGATTATTCATACATCTTCATTATATTTAATTTATAACAAGTGCACCTTCAACCTTTTCTTTCCTTTCATCACTCTGCTTTTCTTTTCTTTTCACCATTCTCACTCTTTGACACTTTGGGAAAATTATTTTCTCTTCTTAAGTGCTTAAGAGTTTTGGATCAAATTCACGGATAATGAAAAGAAAGGGTTAAGCTCGGTTTACACATTTTTGACAAAAGAAAAATAATAGGCTAAAGGCTCAACGGGCTAACTAGGGTGTACATTCACGGTGGGTACAATAATGAAAAAGAGAAACTTTCGGTTAAAACAAAGAAATGCCTACATCCTTTCCTACAATACACGTCCTTCATTTCGTTTCGTGCACACACCAGGCAAGTTCTAGACATTCCATAATAGCATGGAATAAACAAAACCTCACCATACACTCATTGCACATGCTCAATTCAAGAAGCATTCACAGACTCTTCAACCAGCTAATTACAAGAATTCAACATTAAGCCTCAATCACGCTAAATCGACTCTATGGCCTAGGTATCTCAACATATGTACAAAGTTGCATGCTTTCATACGAATCACCTTTGCATTTCAAATATCATGTACAACACGCAACCAAAATTTCGCAACCATAAAGTAACTACAGGTTTTGGGATGCACCCCACAAAAGAAAAAACTGAAAAATAAAATAAAAAAATCTACTCCTAATGACTACATTTCCCTTAAAACGGTCGTCATCCATCCATCATAGGGAATGGTCACTAACTAAGACTTCGGTTCAATGGGACTATTCTCAGTAAAAGAACCGAAAACAAATGCCGAGAAAACCCAAAAATTGAATTTTTTTTAAAAATATTATCGATCATTTCGATAAAAAAAAAATATGTACAAAACCAACTAGAAACATTCAGCAGCACACAACAGCTTCACATTAATTACAATACAGAACAGAAACATCACAATCACAGGGTCACAAAATTTTTCCAGAGGCACGACAACAGAACAGAAACATACATCAAAAACAACAGCAACCAACACCTAACTACTCCCACCCCACACTTAAATCGAACACTGTCCCCAGTGTTCACAAAATTTAGCATAGTACAAGAGTGGGTGGTGAAACTCCCTGATCAATCAAAGTATTCCACTTCTTCATCAGGTGCTGCTACCTCGTCTCCCATGTCTGAATCGCCCCCATCGTCATCATCGGACTCCACATCGGAGTCCTCACGACGTGTCTCCTCATCTGTGGGGACATCATCATCTGTGGGCTCCACAAAAGCTAGCCCCACTCGGCATAGAGCCCTGGCATTTTCGCCAAAAGGGTAGTCTAGCTCGAGCTGCCACAGCTCCTCTTCTGTTGCCGGCCTCCCGCCTATTCGCAGCTGGAGCATCTGCATCCCATACATGCGAGCCATGTACTGATCATCCCGAGCATGTCGCTCGGCTAGTGTAAGAACTAGCCCATGAGTGGTGTCGGGTGCCTTAGTTTTGGTGACATCTAAGGCCCGCCGCTCCATATGCGGGATGTAGTCAAGGGCCTCTTCCTCAATATCCAGGCCCCTCAGGAACGTGGTGAGTAATCCACCAAACTCGTACCTGTGCCCTTGATGCAACCGGGCTCTCTTCATGGCAGAGATAATCACCGCCCCCACATTGATCTCCAGCCCTTTCATCAGGGCGTATACCAAGCATACACGATCCCAGGTTACATCCGTCATATGCACCCCCGAGATTAGGCAGGAACACACGATCTTAAGCTATATCCTGGCTTCCGTGTTCATCTGTGAGTAGGGCAATGTCTGATGGTAGCCCCTCTCCTTATGCCTGCTCCACCGAGCTGTCGACCGGGTTCCACACAAAGTGCGTCTGATGTCCGCATATGGTGGAGTGATATTCAGCTGTCGAAGCACATGGGCGTCTGTGTCCCGCGCCCCTAGGATAGCATTAAGGTGGTGGGGCTCAAAAGTAACTATTTGCCCCCTTATTTTGATGGTGTGACTTTTGAGAGTCGGGTTCCAGTTGGCGTAGAATTCCCGAATCAAGTGCAAGTTGCATTCCTTGGGCTCTTCAAAGATGAAGTTCAGCCCGGCTGCCTCGATCCTATGGACAATCCTGGGGAACTCCTGTGCCAACGGTTCCCTTGCTATGTGTTCCTTGGGGAAGTATTTGCTTTCCTTGTGCTTCGTGTACCATTTCTTCCCCTCCTCTGTCACCCATCTGGTTCCGTATTGACGACGTTGGCCGCGTGGAACCGCTGGTGCTGTTGGGACTGCTGTGCCCATTCTGATTCTTTTTCTTCCGGCGCCGGATGTTGATGCGCCTTTTCCCTTATCCTGCCTGCTTGCCATTGTTCCTGTCAAACCAAACAAACAAGTTCAATGTTAAGCCAATTAAAATTAGCTTCGACGAAGGTTGGGTCAAGCTAGGCTACCCCACACTTAGTCTTTAGCCAAAATCACAACATTACAGCAAGATCGTACTTATTTCCACAAACAAACAACAAAACATAACAAATATGCTTAGTGCATTCAGAGAATTCGACGGTATATATTCTATGTACTACTCAGACTTCGTACAGCTAACTACAATCATTACCATCGATAACATTTTATCACGTAGCACTTAGCAAGGAGAAACAAAGAAACAAAAAAAAAAGAATTTATCTACATGAACCTATACAATTCACCCATTTCTTGCAATTTCCCATATTTCCTTACCCCGAGAATCCGTCGGTCTTTTTGCATATTAACAGTTAGCACAACCGACTCATCTCACCCAACATGCACAACCCAGCAAGAATTTCCATAGTTCAACTCAATTTTTCCATTTCAAACTCAAATTCAAGCCCTAGCTATGATTTTATCAAAAATTCGATTAAGCTATGTAATTATCGAGTTCAAGCAATCACAATGATACTCCGAACGTCAATCAATAATAATTCAATTGAATTTAAGCTTAATTTCTACTTAGGGCAAGTTTTGCTCATATCACATGTTCAACATCGAAAAAATTCGACAAGAATTGAGATAGAGTTGAAGAACATACCTTGAATTCGAAGAAATGACGAAAACTTGATGCAATTATGTGCCTAAGTCCGTGTCACGTTGAGGGGGAATGGGTTTTTGGGGTGTTGGTCGCGGGGGATATGAAAAATGAGGAAAAATGAGGGGAAATCGAGGTTAAAAAGTGGGAATTTCGCGCGGGTCACCCGGCGACCCGGTGTGACCCGTCGCGATATACACCTCAACGTGTCACGGAGGGTAACACGGAGCATGCCCTCCGTGACACAGAGCCATCACGCAGGTGTTCTGGAATTTGTAAAAATTCTAGAATTACCTTCAACGTGTCACGGAGGGTAACGCGGAGGCCCTCCTCCGTGACATGGAGCCAACGCCCTGGCTCATTGTTTTGCCACTTTTTATTATTTTTCATACCTCGGATTTTCCTTTGCGATTCCTTGCATGTTTATCCTCCATTCAACCTGAAATTCATCTTACGACAAGAAATTGGTTAGAATTATAGATTTCACTAAAAATAAAAATAAATACAAACTAAAAATTTTGTTGTTAATAAAAAAATATTTTTTTTTTCTTCTACGAATTCTATTCACATTTTACAAAGAAAAATTTCACGGGTTGCCTCCCGTGCAGCGCCTGGTTTACCGTCGCGGCTCGACGTCATTCAGCTCAGTCATCTTCTAGGGTGACGGATGTTTTCTCTCAACCACCGTCCTCACCCCAGTAGTGCTTACATCTTTTCCCATTGACCAAGAACGAGGCACTCCGATCTTCTTGCCACAATTCTACTGCCCCGTGCGGAGTCATTCTGACCACCTCAAATGGCCCCGACCATTTGGACCTCAGCTTTCCTGGAAACAACTTCAATCTTGAATTGAAGAGCAATACTTTCTGCCCCGGCTCAAAAATACGATGCACCACATGTTTGTCATGCCACCTTTTCATTTTTTCCTTGTAGTACTTAGCACTCTCATAAGCAAGCCAGCGGAACTCTTCAAGTTCACTGAGTTGCATTAGTCTCTTCTTGCCCGCTAGCTCTAAGTCCATATTCAATTTCCTCATGGCGCAGAAGGCTCGGTGCTCTAGCTGCACTGGCAGATGACACGCTTTACCATAGACCAATCGGTATAGTGAAGTTCCAATCGGTGTCTTGTAAGCAGTTCTGTATGCCCACAACGCATCATCAAGTTTGCTTGACCAATCATTCCGTTGCGTATTTACTATTTTCTGAAGAATCTGCTTCACTTCTCTATTCGACACCTCTACTTGCCCACTAGTTTGGGGGTGGTATGCTGTTGCCACCTTGTGGCGCACCCCATACTTGGCTAGTAACTTCTTGAAACTTGCATTGACAAAATGAGCCCCTCCATCACTGATAATGGCTCGGGGGTGTCCCGAACCTGGTGAGAATTTGTTTCTTCACAAATTTTGTTACCACCTTGTTGTCATTCCTGGGGCAAGCTATTGCTTCCACCCATTTTGATACATAATCTACGGCAACCAAGATGTAACGATTACCAAATGACGGTGGGAACGGGCCCATGAAATCAATGCCCCATACATCAAAGGTCTCTACTTCCAGTATATTCTGCAACGGCATCTCTTGTCTTCTACCAATTGTTCCTGTACGCTGACATCTATCTCACATTTTGACGTATGCCATAGAGTCTCTGAACAGTGTAGGCCAAAAGAACCCTGACTGTAGAACCTTGTGCACTGTCCGCTCGCCTCCATGGTGCCCCCCATACAACGAAGAGTGACAACTCCTCAACACCTCTGCAACCTGACTCTCCGAGATGCATCTTCTCATCACCTGATCCGGTCCCTGTTTAAATAAGTATGGTTCATCCCAAACAAAGTACCGACAATCATGCCTCAATTTTCTTCTCTACTGGACTGTTGCCTCAGGTGGGTAGACTCCACTTACTAGCAAGTTGACTATGTCTGCGTACCAGGGAACTTCAGCTTCCCCTACTGCCAAAAGCTGCTCATCCGGGAACTCCTCATTGATGTTATCACCTTCCTTCGCATGCAACCGGCTCTCCAATCGCGATAAGTGATCTGCCACCTGATTTTCGCTCCCTTTTCTGTCCCTAATCTCAAGGTCAAACTCTTGCAACAACAGGATCCATCTGATCAGCCTGGGCTTAGCATCCTTCTTGTTAAACAAGTACCGAATCGCTGCATGATCGGTGTACACCACTACCTTTGAACCCAGCAAATAGGACTTGAATTTGTCAAATGCAAACACCAATGCTAGCATCTCCTTCTCTGTGACTGTATAATTTCTTTGGGCCGTATTCAGCGTTTTGCTTGCATAATGAATAGAATGAAAGATTCTATTTTTTCTCTGCCCCAATACAGCTCCCACAGCCACATCGCTCGCATCACACATCAACTCAAATGGTTGTCCCCAATCCGGAGAAGTAAGGATAGGTGCTTCTATCAATTTATGCTTCAACTCCTCGAATGCTTTAACATACTCATCATCCAACTCAAACTTTACCTCTTTTTCTAACAACCTGCATAATGGTCTAGAAATTTTGGAAAAGTTTCTGATGAACCGTCTATAGAACCCTGCATGCCCAAGAAAACTGCGAACACCTTTCACCGACACAGGTGGTGGTAACTTCTCAATCACTTCGATCTTAACACAATCGACTTCCAACCCCTTGAGAGACACTTTGTGGCCAAGGACAATACCCTCCTTAACTAAGAAGTGGCATTTCTCCTAGTTTAGTACAAGGTTGGATTCCTCGCAGCGAGCCAGCACCCTGTCAAGATTCTGCAAACAAGTAGCAAACGAGTTATCGAAAATAGAAAAATCATCCATAAATACCTCAACAAAATCCTCCACCATGTCGTGGAAAATAGCCATCATGCATCTCTGGAATGTGGCAGGTGCATTGCATAACCCAAATGGCATCCGCCTAAAAGCGTATGTCCCATAAGGACAGGTAAAAGTAGTCTTCTCTTGGTCCTCCGAAGCTATGGCTATTTTGTTATAACCAGAGTACCCATCAAGGAAACAATAATATTTCTGTCTAGCCAACCTATCTAATATCTGATCAATGAATGGGATAGGATAATGATCTTTCCTTGTGGCTTCATTAAGCTTTCTATAGTCCGTGCAAATCCGCCAACCTGTGACGGTTTGTGTAGGAATCAGCTCATTTTTCTCATTGGTGAACACGACCATCCCTCCTTTCTTTGGAACGCACTGAACGGGGCTGACCCATTCACTGTCTGAAATCGGGTAGACCACACCTGTATCAAGCCACTTAATTATTTCTTTCCTAACCACATCCTTCATTGCTGGATTTAGCCTTCGTTGTGGCTGAACGGTTGGTTTAGCTCCTGTCTCCATAAAAATCCTATGTGTGCAAAAAGCTGGATTGATACCCTGAATATCTGACATTTGCCAACCCATTGCTTTCTTCCTTTTTCTGAGGACACCCACTGCTTCCTACTCCCGTGCCTCCGTCAATTCTGCGGAGATGATAACCGGCAACATCTCATCTTCCCCCAGAAAGACATACTTTAAATGGGAAGGTAATTCTTTCAATTCAAACTTTGGTGCTTCCTCAATGGATGGTTTCGGCAATGGTTCCAGAGATCTCATAAAAGACTGAAATTCCTGTTTCCTCGGATGCCTTTGTGACTCATTCAACATTTGTACCACCTCATAAGCGTCTCTATCTCCAAACTGATCAGAGTTCATCAACACTCTTTCCAGTGGGTCTTGAGATTCAACAATCTGACGAATTTCTTCTTGTTCAACCACATTGATTGCTGAGAGCTCCTCATGTATAGCCGACAGCTTCATGGCCTTAAACACATCAAATACCTCAACTTTGTCATGTGCTCGCATGGTTAGCTGCCTTGCAGCTACATCAATCAGCGCTTTCCCAGTCGCCAAGAAAGAACGTCCTAAAATAAATGGGACTTCCGCGTCTGGCTCAAAGTCCAGCGCGACAAAATCTATCGGGAAGATAAGGGAGCCCACTTGCACCAGCACATCCTCCACAATGCCATCAGGTCTGGCTAAGGATCGATCCGCTAGTTGCAAGATCACTGTTGTTGGTCTAGGACTCCCCAGACCAAACTTCTTGAATACCGATGACGACATCATATTAATGCTCGCTCCCAAATCACATAATCCGCGAGCTCGGATACTCTGCCCAATTGTAATTTGTATAGTAAAGCTCCCAGGATCTTTGAGCTTTGTGGGCAACCGGTTTTGTATCCGGGAAGTGCACTCCTCCGTAAGAGCCACCGTAGCATACTCAGTCAACCGACTTTTGTTCGCCACGATGTCCTTAATGTACTTTGCATACTTCGGCACTCCCTGCAAAACATCAACAAGAGGTAAGTTAATATGTACCTGTTTCAGCACCTCCATGAATTTCTTGAAACACGCCTCCTCCTTGTGTTTCTTTAATCTTTGAGGGAACGGGGGTGGTGGTCTTTCTGATTCAGCTTCCTTTTTCTTCCCCCTCTCATCACTTTGCTCCCTCTCAGCTTCTGCTGCTCCTGATTGTTGAGGTGTTCTTTCTGGCTCCACCTCTTTAAGCTGCAAACCACTCCTTGTGGTCACCGCATTCACCTGCTTGGGGTTGGGATCTGTGTCGCTCGGGAGTCCTCCTCTAGGCCTGGTGTTTTGGGCTCCAGCAAATTTCCCAAATTGATATCCAAGTGCCTTAGTAGCTAACTGGTTGTTCTTCACCTCGGCTGCCAATTTCACATAGTCAGCCTGTAATTGAGCTTGGTTAGCTATCATTGTCTTGAACATCTCCTCAATGCTAGGTGATGGTGGCGGAGGAGGTGCATTGTTGTTTCTATATTGTGCCTGATAGTTCTGCTGCCCTCCTTGATTCCTCTGCGCCCCCTGACTCGAACTTTTCCCTTGATGGTTGTTGCTACCCCAAGAGAAATTTGGGTGATTCCTCCAGTTGGAATTGTAACTGTTGCCATACTGTTGGTGGTTGTTCCTCTGTACATTTCCCACAAAGTCGCCGAATCAGAATTTGCTCCACAGCACTCAGCTGAGTGCTCACTACTCCCGCACACTTCACACCAAATCTGCTACACTACATTCACTGGGGCTTGAGTCTAGTTCATTGTCATGTTACTGAAGTGGGTGTTGAGTTGATTCTGTAAAGCAGCTATCTGTGCAGCAATAGCTGTAAAACCATCCACTTCTAGGACTCCTGCTGCTTTCCTTGTTCCTCCTCTTGACGAATCAGCATTCCACTCCGGATTTCCCTGCGAAATACGGTTTAACAAGGTATACAACTCCTCATAAGTTTTCTCCAATGCTTGTCCCCCAGCTGCTGAGTCTAGCAGATCTTTGTATGGGGTTCCAAACCATCTATAAAAGTGTGCACCAGCACATCATTGGATTGATGATGATGAGGACAATCCCGCAACATAGACTTGAATCTCCCCCAAGCCTGATATAGATTCTCTCCCTCTCTCTGTTTAAAACTTAGAATTTGACTTCTTAGTCTTGCGGTTTTACCGGATGGAAAAAATAGTATCAAGAATTTCTTTGCAAGATCATTCCACGTAGTAATAGAATTAGGTGGCTCAACTTTCAACCACCTCTTGGCTTCTCCCAGTAGTGAAAATGGGAACAATGAAAGCCTGACATAATCTGATGACACTCCAGCGGGGATGTAAGTGTCACTTATCTCCAAGAAATTTTGGAGATGGTGCTGTGGATCCTCATGAGGGAGACCTGTGAACTGCCCGCTGGTGTGCAGCAATTGCACCATGTTTTGTTTGAGCTCGAACCTCCCTCCTGGCTTAGGTTTGCGGATGCTAGATGTGACATTGTTAGCATGTGGGATTTCCACCTCGCGAACCAGCCGAGCTGCCATTTCCTCGGGCACTAACATTGCCCTTACAACTGGTGGATTATGTTGTTGCTCCATGATTGTTTGTCTGAGCAACTGCAGCTTTTTCTCTAGAGCTTCTCTCCTTTGACGATGAAATTGTCCTTCAGGCTCTAAATATGAGTCCACCAGCTCCTTGTTTCTTTCTAGTGTTCAACAGAAATTAGTATCTGCAAAATACAGGCTAAGACCAAGTTGTCAACACTAAGAAAAGAATATAGTAAATTAACACTTAAGAAAAATTCACCAATTGCCAGTCCCCGGCAACGGCACCAAAAACTTGTTCGGGTGCTTTTGGGTATATAGCTACACGCAAGTGCACGTGGTCGAACAAGTAGTAAAGTGGCTTAAGTAAGCCAAGTATCAATCCCACAGGGACTGGGCTAGGGTAACAATCTACTCAAGTGTCACTATACTTTAACTCTAAAAATGCAGACAACAGTGTGAAAAAGAGTTTGATATTTTGGTTTCTAATTTTATGCTAAGTATAAACTAAATATATAATTTGAGTTTGAACTATGAATATGAGCATGCTGAGGTTAAATGAACATGTAAAGAAACAAATTATCGATTCAATTTGGTTAATCTTTCCGCCGGTTGCTAGTCAAGAATTATTGGCAATGGATTAAAACTCTCGTATTTAACCCAACTTATGTAGCATGAACCGTCCACCTACATTTCTGTGATAAAACGAAATTCATGTTCTAGCCATACGAAACCGATTCCTTAATTGACTAATACGACTTTCAGGTATATTTCTATCCTAAAGGTAAATCAATTCTCAATTTTCCCAAACTAAGAGAAGATCATATCCTATTAATTCACAACTTTCCAACTTCTTGCTCTCTCGAGTGAAACCGGACTTTTTAGATGTACATTAACGTTGGCCACACATTAATGTAGTAAGAACAAGAATCAATAGAACAACCATGGAAGAAAAGATGAAAACCCAAATTGATCAATAATCACATCTCAATACAAATGTTCTTAACCTCAGCAAGAAGAGGATTTAGCCACTCATTTGTGGATTAAACATCGTTAAATGAGTGTTAAACATACAAGCAATTGAATTAAAGAAGAAGGAGATAGAGAAAAACCCTGAAATTTTCGTCCCCTCAACTGCCTGTAACCCACGTTCTTGCTCCACCAAGTCAGAATAATTAAAAATGAACCTAAGTGTTCTATTTATACTGGTGGGAATTTTTCCCGGAATAACAAGCAACGTGTCATGGAGTGCATCGCGGAGCACTGCCTCCGTGACACGCCACTAACGCAGAGCCTTACTAGAATTTGGTTGTCCAGGTATTCAGGCCCAATGTGGCACAACGTGCAACGTGGGGCTAGGCCAACGTGCCACGGCCCCAACGTGCACCTCCATCGGAATTTGGCAAAATTCCACCCTCCAGGCAGAAGGCATCCGCGATGGCAGCATGACACGACTCTATCGCGGAGCCCCTTTAATTTGTGCCTTCAAGTGCTTTTTCCCTTGCTCGCATCCGAGTCCAACCCCGATCTCTCCCAACACTCATTTTAGCTTCCCAACATTGTATTTCACCTGCAAAACAATGCTAATCATGTTGGTTAGTGTAATTTCACATTTTATTATCAATCACATGAGAATGTATAAACATCAATAGCTAAACAAGGCTAAAATGACACATTTGAGTATCACTTGGGCATATAAATTTACCCAAGATAAGTAACATATGCCTCTAGATAGTTAAAGATCCATGAGAATAATTACCCAACCCATGATCTAGAGTTGGCAGCGGTAGTGTTTTCCTTGAAGATATGGCGACATTACTTATATGGGGTCCATGTAGAAGTGTTTATTGACCACTTCACAATATGTGTTCACACAAAAATACCTCAATTTACGACAAAGAAGGTGGTTAGAGCTACTCAAAGACTTGATATGAGTGTTCTTTACCATTTGGATAAGGCTAATGTTGTGGCAGACGCACTTAGTAGGCTCTCGATGGAAAGCATAATCTATGTGGAGGAAGGAAAGAAAGAGCTAGTGAAAGAAGTGCATCGTCTCGCTAGGTTAGGAGTGAGGTTGGTTGACTCTACCAATGGTGTTGTTGTTGTGCAAAGCGATCCGAATCATCCTTGGGGACTGATGTGAAATCTAGGCAAGATGAGAACCCGATCTTGATAAAGTTAAAAGAATCCATTCGAAGTCAGAAGGTAGAGGTTTTCTCATAAGGGGGAGATGGTGTGCTTCAGTACCAAGGTTGTCTGTGTGACCCAGATGTGAATGATTTAAGGAGCCGGATAATGCATGAGGCACATGGGACTAGGTACTCTATCCATCCGGGATCCACCAAGATGTATTGTGATTTACGAGAAATCTATTGGTGGGATGGCATGAAAAAGGATATTGTAGAATTCGTAGCCAGATGCCAAAACTACCAGCAAGTAAAAGTTAAACATCAAAGGCCGGGAGGAGTACTTCAGGATATCAACATTTCTACCTGAAAGTGGGAAGAAATTAATATGTATTTCATAATAGGATTACCTTGTACTCGCCGACAATATGATTCCATTTAGGTGGTGGTAGACAGATTTGCCAAAGGCTGCACATTTCCTACCGGTGAAGACCACAAATTCAGTGGATGATTATGCCAAATTGTATATCTGGGAGTTGGTACAACTACATGGAGTGCCCTTTGTTCATTATTACGGACCGAGGTACTCAGTTTACCTCCCAGTTTTGGCTGTCTTTTCAGAAGGGGCTTGGGACTCAGGTTAAGCTCAGCATAACATTTCATCCGCAAATGGATGGCCAAGTGGAACGAACAATATAGACCCTCAAGGACATGTTGAGAGCATGTGTGATGGACTTCAAAGGTAGTTGGGATGATCATTTGCCACTGATCGAGTTTGCTTACAATAACAGCTATCACTCTAGTATCCAAATGGCACCATTCGAGGCTCTTTATAGGCGGAGATGTAGATCGCCTATCATATGGTTTGAGGTTGGTGAGGCATCTATGATAGGGCTAGATTCAGTTCATGAGTCTATGGTGTAGGTTTAGTTGATAAGGGACAGGCTAAAAACCGCTCAAAGTCATCAAAAGTCATATGCTGATGTGAGGAGGAGGGATTTGGAGTTTGAGGTGGATGATTGGGTATTTCTGAAGATATCTCCCATGAAGGGAGTCATGCGATTTGGAAAGAAAGGAAAACTAACTCTCCATTATGTTGGTCCCTACGGGTTATGATAAGAGTTGTTAAGGTAGAGTATGAGTTAGACTTACCCTCAGAGTTATGTTCCGTGCATCCTGTGTTTCATATGTCGCTTTTACAGAAATATTTGGGAGACCCAGCCCTAGTAGTCTCAGTTGAAAACGTTTATGTAAAGGATAGCCTCATCTATGAGGAAGTTCCAGTTGAAATATTGGATCGTCAGGTTCGGAGGCTATGGAACAAGGAAGTAGCTTCAGTAAAGGTGTTATGGAGAAATTAGCATGTTGAGGGAGCTACGTGGGAAGCTGAAGCAGATATGATGGCTAAATAGCACATCTATTCTCTACCGGCTCAATGTCAGTTTGAGGTATTATATTTGACCTAAAACTCTATTTAGTTTCATGTTCAATTCATGCACGCAAGTTTCTTCTATGAATATGGGTGTGTATGTGATTTGAGAATTCAGTTTAGCTATATGTTTTGAATCGGAGGTAGTCATTCTGTCAGTTTTCGATTTAAATGATAAGTATTTGATAATGATAATTGTGTATCTCTGCTTTCGATTTAAATGATCAGTATTTGATAATGATAATTGTGTATCTCTGCTTTTCTTTATGTTTTCCAACATTCAAGGATGAATTTTCCCTAGGGCAGATATTGTTATATCTTAGAAGTCCAAAGATCAGACCCGGGAGTTGAAATGGAGAAAAACTGAAACTTTGCACCAGGTCACATAACGGGTTGTTAGGTGACCCTTGAGGAGAGACCACTAGTCGTGAAGTGACTCGTGGTCAAGCAAGTAATATGCATGGCCTGGGGAAGACCACGGGCATGACCACGAGTCGTGGTCAGACCACAGAACTCGTGAGGTCACCTGTTGCCTGGACCAGGTGCTTGGCTAGTGTTTGAGCAGTGGGGATCACGGGTGGTGACCACGAGTCGTGGTCAGCCACCATCATTCGTGGGTCCCCTGATGATTTTGGGCAGTGTACATCACGACTCAAGGCCATAAGTCATGGCCAGTGGGGTCGAATCGTTGGGTCCCTCATTGGGACCCACTGGCAGTTAATTTTCAGTGAATTCGTAAGGGCCTTTTCATAATTCCTAAGTTCCTAATGCCTAAATTACGTTGTTTTAGCCTATGAAAGATGGATTTTAGAGGGGATAAACTATTCTAAGTCTTCATTCATGCAGGCAAGAGAATAAACAGGTGATCAAAGGGTGATTCAAGATTTTCTTCTTCAATTCCTTTAATTCCTTTTTGGGCACTCAAGAGAGAGTAAGATTCAGCTATCTTCAGGTATGTAAGGTTACGAATGGGTGCTTCCATTCACACCTATGCCAATCTCTACAAATTTATGAAAATCTATCTAAAATCTATTTGGGTTTTGAAATCGAATTTTATGAAAACCTAATGATTTACTAGTGGGATTTTATGTCTTTATGAATCTCATTATATTATATGGATTTTGGTTAGGTTTTACAACATATTTTTACTTATAAAATTATCGATTTCAATTTCTATTAAATTAAGCTTATCTAAGCATGATCCGTGATAAGTCGATTTATGATCTTTGCTTCAATTGCTAATATTTACAAGCCCAACATGATTTATGATTTAACATATGAATTTATTCAATTACCCATTATGATTTGATGATTTTCAAGTTATATGTATGATCTATGAGTATGCATGAAACCTATGATTCATAAAATTATGTTTTTGACCGACTCATGGGCCTTATGGCATAGCTAGTTCACGTATGTACAAGCAGTTTTATGATTATCATGATTTAACTAGCCTATGAACTCATGCATGTTATATTATGAGACCTATATATATTTTGGGAGTAGTATCTGATTTAGCCCAAATTACACCTCACAATTGAGATATAAGCAGTCGATTGTCAAATGTAGAACCCAACAAAGGTTGAGGTCGATCCCACAGGAAATATGGAAAGAACTTAAGTTAATGCGAATAGCTGTTACTATTGAGTTACTTATTTTCGAAGGGGAAAAATAGAGTAATAAACAAAAGTAAAACTACTGAATGCTTAGATCAAATTCGATTTGTATTCAATTAACGACTTGACTAGGATTGTGTTCCCCAAGACTTCATAACCATAAGGCTTATATACTTGTGATGTATTCTGGTGTTTAACATGAAATATTGGTAAGTTAGGTTCACCTAAATGGTTGGTCCCCTAACTAGATGATTATCACCATGCAACTTGGTCCGTATATGAGTATACTTTAATTGACCCTTACCCTTAATATCAGATTAGATATCCCTGGACAATTTTAAGCTATTAGATGAGGGTTGATAGCCTCAAATATCCGTTGTTAATCCCTTTTACCATTCATTACCTCCTTGGTCCGGTAAGTAAGAATAAGGTAAGTCCTAACTTTTGCAACCATCAAGAATCAATCAAAGCGAAGGGAAAAACAATACATGCATAAAATCGCATTCAAGAATCACTAAGTATTTTACCTATGTGTGTTAATTAATCTTGGTTCTCACAAACCTAGTTATGAGTTTAGCTACTCATGTTCATATAATCACAATCATAAAATAGTGAATAAATCATAATTGCAACTTACAAATTATCGTAGAAGAAAAATTAAGTAGATTGAATAGAACTCCAAAGTTGAAAAATAAATTCCAATGTTGCTTTTGATCCTCAAATTCAAGAACAAAAATTGTAAACCTTGTTTCTTGACTCAAGAACAATCGTACAACACCAAAACTAATAATAGTCGGCTCTCTAAATTACATCTCCAAAAATAAAACCTAAACTGTGTATTTATAGTTCCAAGAAATCCTTTTCCTAACTAAAATTGGAAACTAGGTCAATAGTGGCAACGGACCTGTTGACGATTCGTTGGGACCTCTGACGAGTCGTGCCTTGCTTAAAATAGGCATCCTTAGCATCGTACCCAGTTGTGGCAACGGGTCACCTAACGACTCGTCGTGCCTGAGCACGAATCGTTAGGTCCCTCGTGATCTGATTCTTTCAAAATTCCAGTGCACCTTATGGATGGTTCCACTGATTTGCCAACGAGTCGTTTCATCACGTGAAGACTCGTTATGTCTGTCGTC
The DNA here is from genome assembly GCA_035772735.1 of Datura wrightii. Lineage (NCBI taxonomy): Eukaryota > Viridiplantae > Streptophyta > Magnoliopsida > Solanales > Solanaceae > Datura > Datura wrightii. The sequence continues at coordinate 14,515,376 of JASDFA010000002.1, forward strand.
AACTCCACTGGTCACTTTGTCAAGATTTTCTCTCTCAGCCCTCATGACTGACTTTACGATTCGTTACCAGGTGTAACGAGTAGTTACATCAACCCATCAGGTACACTATCTCAGAATTTTCAAACTTCAATAATTGCCCACGCCTTCAGCAACGAGTTGTGCCTCCTGCCAATGACTCGTGAAGTGCCTAGTAGTCACCCTTTCAGTTATTTTTAGCATTAATTCGCCTAGTTCACTTCCAAACCTATTTTCCTGCAACATTAATCACAAAACACATCATACCTATATAAACACACCCGAAATGTGCATAATTTCTTGGTTTTAAGCATTGAAAGTGCCGTAAAATCACGGCACATCAGTATAGAACACTGAGTAGTTTCGGGGCCCAGGTTCTACCCTGAATCTCATAACTACGTGCCACCGTAGGTATGTTGGGACCTCTTTGTGACTGTCTCCGACCTAATGACCCTTTTCATGGTGATATTACACTTTCATGGTTCTACCCTTGGAAAGATACAAACAGCCTCTTGGCTAGGTTTACAAGTCAGACTTAATGTGTGTTCATATGGGGTATGTCAATTAAGAGAATCTCCCATTGTTCCTCAAGATTTATGCATGTCTATGATTATGTATATTGGCTCAAGTTATGTTCAATACGACATTCCTCTTATAATTGTGATTTCGATTGTATTACGAATGTTTTGAAAACTTTGAGCCCTATGACATGTTATGTTATGATATTTATGATATGAGCATGATGTCCTACTCTTATGCTATTTTATGAGTTTTCACACATTTTAATGTCCGTTTTACTTACCTTGCATACTCGGTACATTCCACGTACTGACCGCATACTTTCTATGCTATATCGTCTTATGATACAGGTTCCGTCTCTCAGGCTCATCCTCATATCTAGATCATATCAGAGTGCACTTTCAGCTTATTGGTGAGTCCTCATGTTCTGAGGGCCGTTTGACAGACATTCATGCTATTTTTATGTTTCAGTACTTGTCCAGGTTAGTTGGGGTATTGTCCCATCAACCCATCGTATGTAGTAGATGCTTTCAGACAGTATGTAGTATTCAGCTTGCGTGTATGTACAGAGATTTCCTTACATTAAGATACGTTATGATTATGTTTATATTTCTGCTATGCCTTGTGATTATCCTTGCGCTTATAATGAATGAAGTTAGGTGTATACTTAGCCATGGGTCAACTTAGGGCCTTTCGGGGTTCCTTGTCCCGTGTCACGATCCGGGTCTATGTTCCGGTTGTGACAAGCATGCTATATATGAGTTTGTGCACCAAGTATCAAGCAAGACATCCTTTCACAAGAAGACATTGCTAAAGCTTAGAGTATTGAGGGAGTTGCACACAATACCGTCAAGCCTCAAGACAACTCAAAACATTATACACCAACTCAAGAGTAGAAATGACTCAAACCATATTGTACAAACTTCAATAGGTGACCACAATTATTACGCATATCTTGCATGCACTCATTTCATTCAAACAAAGGGAATAATTCATCAAAAGAAGTTCAAGGAGCATCTCAAGTCATTAACAATTTACATTGAAAGCTTTCCTTAAAGTTCGCTAATACTTGTCTCATTCACACCTCTCATTTGAAAACACTTTTAAGCATGTACCCCAAGGAAGTGATGCCACTCACAAGAAGAGATAATCTCAGGAATTTTAGGCATTTCACACATAGGGACTATATGGTAAGACAAATATGCCACTCTCACAACAAAATTCAAGTGCATATTGACTCATAGGCTTGCCCTTTATGTAACTCGCCACAAATGTAGAGTTGCTACACTCAAAATCACTAAGGACTTGTGGGGTATCATGAAGGCTAGAGGTAAGGGTAGGAAAAATATTTAGCTTCAGCATCTAGAGCCTCCCTAATTCTTTTTTGTGAACAACCTTAACATCCCATCACACTATTGAGATCGCTCCACCTTATCTCTCCTTGTTCATCATCTTCATCTTTTGTTTAGCAAGAGCCACCCTTATAACAACTACTAATTTTACATTTGGCCTTATCTCAACAAGGGGATAACACCTTTTAACTGTTCTTTTTCTTTTGATGATTCGAGTTCTTTCAACCCATCATTTCATTCATTTTGTTCTACCTCACATTGAAGCTCTCATGTTTCTCCCTTCTCAACAAACCCCCAAACTTAGGCTTTTGCCTCATTTCACATTCATTTCCCTATCTCTCCATATTTCATGGGCTTTAAGCCCCATTTCCACTCTTTCATCACTAGAAATTAGGGAGGATGTGTTCCAAAGAAGAGGATTAAGAAGGGTCTTTAGTCTTGTAATGTAGTTTCCCAGAAAAAGGTTCAAAAGCTCAACCTTGGCTAACAACGGAAGATGCTCAAGGAGGTCATTTTAGGTGAATTGACTATTGAAAGAAAGCCTATGATCATGTTCTAAGCACATCCCCATCTAACATTTCGATTAAATTACACTTAGGGCAAGTTCTAGATAATCACGCATACACAAGAATTAAATCAAAATACTCGCCAACCAAGGCATCACAATCCAAGGAGTTCACATACTTTCTTTAACATATTAAGAGAATAACTTTAGACTAGCTAGTTTACGAATCAAAAAGCTAAGCAAGGAATATATATTCCATGACAAGATGGTTCTTATTTTCAAATTTAAGTACCCTTCTTTTCTTTTCAAAACTCATGCACAATGCCAAGAAAGAGACTTTTGGTGGTACCTTTTCAAACAAGTGAACAATAGACTCAACAAGACTCTAGACTTGACATTTTCCCTTAAGAAAGTCTCTTTCAATCTATCATTGGGAAATTCCTTCTGGTTCGACACAAAAATAAGATAAGAAAAATAATCGCTCCTTGGGAAAGAACTGTAGTAGAAAAAAACCCAAGGAGTTTATTCAAACAGACTATCTACAAAGGCGATACTAACTAGACAATAATAATGATTTTTCCTTAAGAATGAAATCACCCATTCTATCATAGTGCCATATCGTGCATCACTTAACAAGTGCATTAATTAGACTTTACCCCCTAAGTAAAATAAAGCATTGTCCTCGGTGCATAAGGTTAAACAACATGAGGAAGGAATGGGTGAAAGAACTCCCTGGTATGATGGAGGCATCCATTTTACATGCATTTCCAATGCTCTCCCTTTTTCTTCTTTCATTGTTTGTCATATTCCACACCTGTTCCACCCCTACACAATCAAAGACAACACAAATATAAAGTAAAGAAAAATAAAAGGAAAAATAAAATCAAAACGTAAAAGCACTTGGGTTTCTCCTCCCAAGAAGCGCCTTAGTTAAAGTCGTGGATCAACAACTTCAAGTTTCACCACTTTTGCCTCCACTTTGAGCTTTTGAGCACACCCCTAGTTTCTTGCCATTCTCCTACTCCTCTTGAGTGGTGGTGTTGTAAAGTCAAGGTACCAAGAAATGGATGTAGCCTTTTATATTTCTTGGCCCTTGAAGGAGGGATGTGCTTTAACCTTGTTGGCATGGAATACTCTAAGATGAAGCCACCTTGATCTTCCTCCTCCACTTCCTCCATCGACTTAGTTTCCTCAGTCTCCATTTTGTCAACCAAGCTCAATGTTTAAAAAAGATAGGAGGGCAGTTTAAGTCGCTCCCTTCTCACGCATGTAGCTTGCTTGACATCCTCCTTCTCAAGTGCACTAGAGTCCTTAAGAATGATTTGTTGAATGTCTATTGGGGGCTCTAGTGTCACCTCTTCAACTTCGGCATCTTGCGTTTTCGTAAGGCTGGTTGGTTGGAAAACCACCATGACTTCTTCAAAGTTTACCTTGACTCCTTCTTCATCATCATGCTGAGCTTCCTCGCACGAGTCAAGTAAAGTTATGACACATTGTTCACTTCTTCTTGTTATGCTTCTCAATATCTCCTCCGCTTCTTCTGTTAGAGAACCATAGCTTCCTTCTTGAGGAGCTGATGATTCCATGGGCATTGAGAGGTTTACATCTTTTTTATGCATTAGACTCCCGCTCCAAAAAGTCTTGGAGCCTGACTTCCATTTGCCCCCATGTATTGCTTCATCTCTCACATGCCATGGCTTCATTTCTATCAAGATTAGGAGCACAACTTCTATCATAACCACAATAGCAAGAAGTGAATTCATTAGGGCATTCACCCCAATGTCTCCCATGACCATCACATAATGTGCATATGTATCCATCATAGGAGAAAGACGGTGCACTCATCTCTCTTCTAGGGGCATATTTGCAATCTTTCCAAAGGTGTAGTCACTCATCTCTCTTCTAGGGGCATATTTGCAATCTTTCCAAAGGTGTAGTCCTCTATAATAGAAACACGGGTCATCATGATAAGGGTTGAAACTAAAAAACCTCCTTTCATTCCATGATGCCATAATAGAAATACAAATAAACAACAATAAAAACAAAACAAGATGTAAAACAAAATGTAAAACAAGTTCGAATCAATAAATAACTAATGGCTTATCACAACTCTATTCCTTGGCAACAATACCATTTTTGATAACGTCCAAACTACACCCTTCTTTACCAAAAAGAGTAAACTATTATTGTATTAAAACAAATAACTCGATGGGTGTCAGGGTCGAATCTCACAGAGAATTGAATTGATAATCCAAGAGTTATAAACTAATTCAAACTAGAACGTATTGTTGTTCCACATTTGAATAAGTAAAATTGGGAATAAGAAAAATAACATCAAATTCAAATTCAAACTAAGTGGAGGGAATTCCAATTGTTGCAATCACAAGTGAGATGGCTAGGGTTATGTTATTAATGGGTTACAACTAAAATTGGATTTACTTCATTGCTTTAGACTCAAATTTAACATAGAAATCAATGGATAAATCACTTTCTCTCATTTTTCAATCACTAGAATGTTTATGCCTTGTGTTTTCTACTCACAAAAGCTTGAGGAAGGATTAAGCTATCTATAGCCTTGACCTTTAATGGAGTGAAAATACGGGTTTTAACTATCTCTAGATCAATCCAACTCACCAATATTTCCAATCCTCACTATTATCTTCTCACCCAATTCTCACCTTATTCTCTCAAGAAAAAGCAAGAAAAGTAAAGCAAAATTCATGGTTGCAACCATTAATTTTCACAATTAAAACTTGGAAAAGATAATAGATCTATACTTGCAATACGAATCGAAGAGCAATTAGTCAAAACCCATTCAATTTAACAAACCCACCATGCACACTCCCCTAGCTAACAAATTTGTTGAGCATATTTTGATAGAGAGAGAGAAGATACCAAGAGGATTCCCCTCAATATTTATCATAAATGCTTCACATATTTGCTTCACAAGGTCTTACAACAATTGTGGAATTTCCCCAAAATGGGTTAACGAACAAGAAGAAGAAAAGTAATTTCTTACTCTATGATGAAGGGCGTATTTACACACTTCATAGACGTATTTTGCCCACACTTTACTATGTTTTGAGAAAATTTATGTGTGTTTTCATGTGTTTATGTTACATATTTGTGAAAATGGCTAACACACGTGATGAGATGTTTTTAGGGATTAAAATGATGAATTTTAATATATTTAAGGCTTATTGGTCAAATGTGAAGAAGTGGAACCGAAAGATGCGAAAATTGAAGTTCGCATGACATTGGCAATGCCATGCGCGAGGCAGCCACACACTGGCGCAAGGCCAGGCGCAGCGCGGCCCTCCTTCAGCGTAACAACATGCGCCCGGACATTTCTCGGCATCCAGCCGTGCGACGTTCCCCAACTCCAGTGCATGGACAGGCGCGAGGCACCACTGTTTTGGTGCAAGGGGACTGGCAACGCGGCAAAGGTGTCCCAACGGCCAAGAGTGGTTTCCTACATCAACTAGGAAAAGGAAATTTACAAATCCCAAGACAAATTCGTCAAGGAAGAAGGAAAACATCAAACTACTATAAATACCCTTCTATTTTCATGTAATAGCTAAGTTCGAAAGTCTACACACAATTGAAAAGTTTTTAGAGAGAAGTCTTACAATCTAGTTTTGAGAGTTAGTTTTACTTTGAGATACGATTGTAAAGTTGTTCTTTTGAATTTTGCATTAATCAAGTGAAGTTTCTTCCGGTCATTGTTGTAAGTATTATTTTAAGCTTTTGTCTATGAATGCTATTAAATTACTTATGAACATGATAGGCTAAAACTACCACAACTAGGGTTGTGGGAACCATGGTGAATTAACGAACTAGGGTTAGCACGAAGTGATTCTAAAACCAATACTAAACGCTTATATTGTATTCTCTTCATCTTTAACGATTCTTAACGGTGTACAACATTAGGAAGTGCCCAAATTCTTTACTTGCTTTGGTCGAAGAGGTAGAGATTAGGAAAAGAGAATTACAACAGAGCCTTGATCTTGATGATCATTGTATTAACTTGAGTTGTGGTCTCAGGATAGTTATATTTGAAACTTAGTGATAATGGTTAGTTTGGAAATGCTCATGAGACTTGGTCGAATAATTGAGTATAGTTATTCAAAAGGGATTGGTCGATCGTTTGAATTAACCTAAGTTATCAGTTCTATAAGTATTGGAATAGATCACTAGTGTAAAACCCGAAGTAGTTGAGGAACCATGGAGAACACTTACTCTAGTTAATTGCATTAATTTGGAAACAACCACCAACTTCTCAACATTGTTACTTATTTTTACAAATCCCTCCTCTTAGGTAATAATTGACTAAAAAGCTTAAGCACTAGTGTTTTTCTACATCCTCCAATATTCCCTGTGGGATCGACCCAACCTCTAAGTTGGGTTTTTTATTGACAACGTCCGCTTCATACTTCAGTTAGAGGTGTGGTTTGAGCTTTATCAAAAAGTGGCGCTGTTGCTAGGGTATACGGTTTAGGATTAGACTAATTGCTTGTGTTTAACTTTTAGTCTTTATTTCCTATTGTTCATTTTTTTTTTATCTTCTGACGTGTCACAGGTTAGCATGGTAAAACAAGCAGCCAAAATGTGACCACGGTCTCAATAGGTATCTTGATGAAGTCTGAGAAATCAAGATACCTGTGTCGTGCCGCGACGTTAAATCTGGTGCTACTTGGGAGGCAACCCAAGATTAATTATTCATTTTTATATGTTTGTTCAAGTGTGCAGGTGATAGGTCATGATTATCAACAAAAATTGAGCCTAAATGGTGAAAACGAAGAGCAAAACAGTCAAACGGGAGCACTGAGCATCGCTCAGGCCAAGCAGCACAAGGCCTAGCATGAGGCACAGGCACAAGTGCCACAAAGACTGGTGTGACGCGCAAGAAGTGAGGCAGAATCTAGATGCGTGATGCCCAGCAATTTTGGCGCGCCCAGGCACGCGATGCGAAATAACATTGGCACATCCAGGGGCGCGAGGTGCTGCAGTTGTGGTGCGCGAGGTGAAGCTGCATCAACGCTATTAGCGCCACGACGCGGAGCAGGACTCCAAGCGAAAACTTAAGGGAAAAAATGGAATTTCCAGCCAAAATAAGTACTTTAAATTCCCAAAACCTAAAAATTTTGGTTCACCCTTTTGAAGAGCCATGCTGCACCACCAAATTCCTCAAAGAAAACTCTCTCAAATCCTCATCGTTTCATCAAAATCCTCCAAATTTTTTTTCCCAAAAACACAAAGTTAACATTTTTCTTGAGAAACTTCCATCAATGGATCCGAAAGTAAACAAAGGGAAAGGATTAGCTTCTTCAAGTCATGGGTCTAAAAGGGAAAGAACAACTAGTGAAGAGGAGCATGAAGATGTGAATATGGCACCACCACCATTGAGGCGATATGGTCTCCGCTGGGTCATGGAGAAGGAAGGTAAAAAATGGTTTAAGGAACATAAGGAATTTAAATATTCACATGATATGTTCATTGATAGAAATTGTTTGTCACTAGTTTTTCCTCACATGGTTGATAGAATACTCCCCCTTGGTCTTGGTTTTATGTTTAATGCACCGGGTGATTGTAACTTGAATATGGTGAGAGAATTCCTTGCAAATTGGATGCCAAAAGAAAGGTCGAACCAAGTTAAAATAAGGGGTCAAATTATTGAGTTTGCACCTAAATCTTTGAATAGACTACTTGGGACACCTAATGTTGATCCACAACCCTTTGTTGAATTAGTGAAGAAACCTCCTTATAGGAATATTGGGCATACACTTTGTGTCCCTAACTCTGTTGCACGGTGGACACGCCACCAACAACTTTGGTATCATGTTTCGCTTCCATATGCTCACATAAGTAGAGAGGCACGAGTTTGGTTAAAAATAGTATGTGCTTGTTTGGTGCCCGGAAAACATGTAACCAATGTGACTAGAGAAAGAGTATGTCTTGTATATGTGCTAATGACAGGGATGCCAATTAATGTGGGGTTGCTCATTAAAAATGTATTGAAAAGATAAAGGGTTTAAAAAGGGCAAAGCTTCATATTTGGGGGTCTCTTGACCCTATTTTTGCGGGGGCACGACATCGAGGAGGAGGAAGTGGACTATAAACCCGCTTATGATCCTAGGGGGGTTGATGTGACAAAAACAAAGGAACCTGAGGATATAAACGGTCTAGTCCTAACTGTCAATGAGCACAATGCAAGGATTGACAATATGTTGAGCCACTTATATGGTATGCAAATGCTCCAGCTAAGGATGAATGGTGTGACGGAGGAGCAACTACAGTAGCTTAACATAGACTACCCTCTAAGCGAGCACTCACGAGCCCTTTGCAGAGTTGGACCTAGATACGAGGAGCCTCTTGATGATGATGTTGTAACACAGGATAAGATGGCAAGAGTAGACTCAGAGATAGAGTCAAGTGATGATGATGAGGAAGATTCTGAAGTAGGAAAAGCCGCACTTGCCCCCACAAACGACGAAGAGTAGAGGCTTAGGGAGTTCTTCTTTCACTGTATTACTTTATGCTTATTTGTTTTAGAACTGGGGACAATGTAACTAATTAAGTGTGGAGTGGAAGAAGTGAACTTCATATTACCATGCATTCTTTAATTGCTAAATTTTCACATCGTAGGGCTATTTTTTTTAGGATTTATGATGTAGTAGGTTATTTTTATTTTATTTTGGGTTCCCCCAGTTTTTTAGATACTTTTCCAGTGGATAGTCCTTTAGAACCGATTAGAGAGTCTAGATTTTTTTATTTTTAGTCATTGAGTCATGACTTTGCTCGATGATGGATGGATGACGACCATCTTAAGGGTAAACTAGTCATTAGGAAGAACTAAAACTTGGATCCTATGAATGCTAGGTGCTTCACTTTAGGTATCATTGAGACTTTATTAAATTCACTCAAAAATGCATGAAAAAGGTAGAAATACTTAGTCTCGTGAAAATTAACTCGTGTAGTTGAAAAATTTGGCTTAATTATATTATGCATACAATATGGATATATGAGTTTATGTGATCTTGATTGCCATTGTTAAACCATTTGTGCCAATGTGTGAGGAATTCCTTTTTGATATACTCCATGCTTGTAAATTGATGTCTAGAACTTGCTCGGTGTGTATACAAAATGAAATAAGAATATGGATTTAGGAAGTGATATAGGCGTTTCTTTTATAGCCTTATTTTTATCCTATTTTACCTACCTTGATTGTGATTATCCTAGTTAGCCAAGTTTGAGCCTTAATAGACCATATTTCTTTGATTTACCAATTTACTTTACCCATTTGTTTATAATGAACTTGTTTTGGCCCTGGTCCTTTCTTGGATATTGTGAACCTCAACATAAGCAAAATGCTTAAGTTGAGGGTGCATAGAGTAGGGGTGCGTGAATGGTGGGAGCGGGAAGTATGGTGAACTGGAAGAAAAATAAAAAGGTGAAATTTTGCTAAACAAGGAGGGTGATTGTTAGTCAGAAAACAAAAAGAAAAAAGAAGAGCTTTGAAAAATTGAAAAAAAATTATATGTGAATAAGCTCAAGGTTGAAAAATCCCCACTAGTCACCTAAGTTGAAAAATTGAAAAATAAAAGGAGGTACAAGGAGAAAATTTGGGAATTGAAGAATGTGCTTAAAAATCAAAGTGTTGTGAAGTATTAAAGTGCTTAGGGAGCTTAGTCACTATCTTGGCCAAATAGTTCCTACCTATCCCTTAACCAACATTACAACCAAATTAAAGTCCTAATTGATCCTTGATTCATAATTCTATATTAGCAGAGTATTACACTAAGGGTAAGCCTATGGGTCGTCTTTCGCATACATGTTGAGTTCCTTGGGAAAGTGAGCGGAAATTGTTTTATGTATGCCCAAGTTTATAGTGACTTATATTTTGTGTGAGAAAAGGGCATCTCTCAAAATTGTGAGGGGCACAATGGTAAGAATTTGATTTAAAATTGATTGCTAAATTACACATAATTCATGTTGGCCCAAAATATGTCTTGATGAGTTAGTTTTCAAAAGCTAACTGATTTCGAACTTTGATATTCTAATGTTGATCCTATATGCATGCGAGTGAGTTATTTGAGCTTCATTGATATGTCTCATGATCCTAAGTGTAAGTAGACCTGTTCGTGAGATGAATTTTGTGCTTAAATGTGAGAAGGAAAATAGTAGATTGTTTGAGGACGAACAATAGTTTAAGTTGAGGGTGTTGATGAAGGGCATATTTACACACTTCATAGACATATTTTTCCCACACTTTACTATGTTTTGAGAACAAATTATGTGTGTTTTCATGTGTTTATGTTACATATTTGTAAAAATGGCTAACACACGTGATGAGATGTTTTTAGGGATTAAAATGATGAATTTGAAGGTATTTAAGGCTTATTGATCAAATGTGAAGAAGTGGGATCGAAAGATGCAAAAATTGAAGTTTGCACGACGTTGGCAATACCATGCGCGAGGTAGCCACACACTGGCGTAAGGCCAGACGCAATGCGGCCCTCCTTCAGCGTAACAAAATGTGCCCGATAGCAACATTTCTCGGCATCCAGCCGTGCGACGCGCCCCAACTCCAGCACATGGACAGGCGCGAGGCACCACTGTTTTGGTGCAAGGGGACTGTTGACGCGACAAAGGTGTCCCAACGGCCAAGAGTGGTTTCCTACATCAACTTGGAAAAGGAAATTTACAAATCCCAATCCAAATTCATCAAGGAAGAAGGAAAACATCAAACTACTATAAATACCCTTCTATTTTCATGTAATAGCTAAGTTCGAAAGTCTACACACAATTGAAAAGTTTTTAGAGAGAAGTGTTACAATCTAGTTTTTAGAGTTAGTTTTATTTTGAGATACTATTGTAAAGTTGTTCTTCCAAATTTTGCATTAATCAAGTGAAGATTCTTCCGATCATTGTTGTAAGTATTATTTTAAGCTTTTGTGTATGAATGCATTAAATTACTTATGAACATGATAGGCTAAAACTACCACAACTAGGGTTGTGGGAACCATGGTGAATTAACGAACTAGGGTTAGCACGAAGTGATTCTAAAACCAATACTAGACGTATATTGTATTCTCTTCATCTTTAATGATTCTTAACGGTGTACAACGTTAGGAAGTGCCCGAATTCTTTACTTGCTTTGGTCGAAGAGGTTGAGATTAGGAAAAGAGAATTACAACTGGAGCTTTGATCTTGATGATCATTGTATTAACTTGAGCTGCGGTCGCAGGATAGTTATATCTGGAACTTAGCGATAACAGTTAGTTTTGAAAGGCTCATGAGACTTGGTCGAGTAATTGAGTATAGTTATTCAATAGGGATTGATCGATCATTTGAATGAACCTAAGTTATCAGTTCTATAAGTAAAGTATTGGAATAGATCACTGGTGTAAAACTCGAAGTAGTTAAGGATCCATGGGGAACACTTACCCTAGTTAATTGCATAAATTTGGAAATAACCACCAACTTCTCAACATTGTTACTTATTTTTACAAATCCCCCCTCTTAGCTTATAATCGACTAAAAAGCTTAAGCATTAGCATTTTTCTACATCCTTCCATATTCCTTGTGGGATTGACCCCAACCTCTAGGTTGGGTTCTTTATTGACAACGTTCGCTTCATACTTCAGTTAGAGGTGTGGTTTGAGCGTTATCACTCTACAATTTTATGGTGAAATAGTGAATGAATGATGAATAATAGACGAATGAATTAGTTTTGTACAATGAGAGTGATGTAAATATCTGTACTTCCTTGTGTACAACTTTTTGCAAGTGCCCTTTGGGTTTCTAGGTGCTTTGGGAACCTTTTCGAATGTTTTTACTCCTCCTTGGATGACCTCACTTGCGAAACACCGGCGTTTTTTCGGTGCCAATACGCGGAGCACCAATTAGTTGCCGATGAAAAACAATGTTGGGCAGTGACCATCGGCGACTCACAGACGATTGACCGACATTTGATCAGCGATTCGCTAGTGAAAGAATTCTAGTAGCCGGTATGAGCAATTTTTGAGTCTTTGAATGTTGCGTTTCACACTTTTGGATCCGCGTTTAGCCGGTTAAAGACATGTCTTTAGCACCACTTTTTGAGTTCAAATCGTCCATTATCTTTGTCTCTTTTCCTTGAATATTAACTCCTCAAATTACACCTCAAAGTTCATGCGTTTTGCTCAATTTTATGCTTTTTCTATTGGAGTGAAGTACCTAAAAAGCATCATAGAGAAAGGGCATAAATTTATATAAATGACTTGAAAACTAAACAAAAACTCTTTCTTAAGAGCCAAATGAGTTGGTAAATTTTAACCTCATCAAACCCCAAACTTGAACCATTGGTTGTGCTCAAGTAATGCAATTCTTTATAATTGAGAAAATAGAGCAGCATGTTATATATGCGTCTGTGCACCAAATATCAAGCAAGACATTGTCACGACCCGAACGTAGAATCGGATCGTGATACGGGAAAAGAAACCCCGAAAGGCCCCAAGTCGACCCATGACATAAGCATACACCTAGCTTCATTCATTATAAGCGGAAGGCTATTCACAAGGCATAGCGGAAACATAAACATAATCATAACGTATCTTAACGTAAGGAAGTCTCTGGACATACACACAAGCTGAATACTACATACTATCTGAAAGCCTCTACTACATATGATGGGTTGATGGGACAACACCCCAACTAACCCAGACAAGTACTTAAACATAAAAATAGCACAAATGTCTGTCAAACGGCCCTCAGAACAAAAGGACTCACCAATAAGATGAAAGTGCACTCTGATATAATCTAGATATGAGGATGAGCCTGAGAGCCGGAACCTATATAATAAGACTATACATCATAGAAAGTATGCTGTCAGTACATGGAATGTACTGAGTATGGAAGGTAAGTAAAAGGGACATTAAAATGTGTGAAAGCTCATAAAACATCATAAGAGTATGACATCATGCTCATATCATAGATATCATCATATAACATATCATAGGGCTAAAGGTTCTTAAAATATTCGTAATACAATTGAAATCATAATTATAAGAGGAAAGCCGTATTAAACCTAACTTGATCCAATATACATAATCATAGACATGCATAAATCATGAGGAACAGTGGGAGATTCTCTTAACCGACATACCCCATATGAGCACACATAATTGGGAGGCTGTTTGTACCTTACCAAGGATAGAAACATGAAAGTGTGATATCACCATGAAAAGGGCCATTGGGCCTGGGACAGTCACAAAGGAGGTCTCAACATACCTACGGTGGCACATAGTTTATGAGATCTGGGGCAGAACCTGGGCCCCGAACCTACTTGGTGTTCGATACTACTCCCAAAACATATATAGTGCTCATAGTATAACATGCATGAGTTCATAGGCTAGTTAAATCATGATAATCATAAACCTTCTTGTACATACGAGTACTAGCCATGCCATAAGGCCCATGAGTCAGCCAAAAACATAAATCATGAATTATAGGTTTCATGTATACATATAGATCATACATTTAACTTGAAAATCATCAAATCATAATAGGTGATTGAATAAATTCATATTTCAAATCATAAATCATGCTGGGCTTGTAAATATTATCAATTGAAGCAAAGATCATAAATTGACTTATCATAGATCATGCTTAGATAAGCTTAATTTAGTAGAAATTGAAATCGATAATTTTATAAGTAAAAATACGTTGTAAAACCTAATTAAAATCCATAGAATATAATGAGATTCATAAAAACATAAAAGCCCACTAATAAATCATTAGGTTTTCATAAAATTCGATTTCAAAACCCAAATAGTTTTTTGATAGATTTTCATAAATTCATAGAGATTGGGCATGCATGTCAACAGAAGCACCTATTCGTAACCTTACATACCTGAAGATAGATGAATCTTACTCGCCCTTGAGTTCGCAAAAATGAATTGAAGAAGAAAACCTTGAATCACCCTTTGATCACCTCTCTATTCTCTTGCATGCATAAATGAAGACTTAGGATAGTTTTTCACCTCTAAAACCCACCTTTCATAGGGTAAAATGATGTAGTTTAGGATTTAGGAACTTAGGAATTACAAAAAGGCCCTTACTAATTCGCAGAAAATTAATTGCCAGGGGGTCCCAACAAGGGACCCAACGATTCGTCCCCACTGGCCATGACCCGTGGCCTTGAGTTGTGATGTAGACTGCCCAAAATCATCAGGGGATCCCATGATGGACCCCACAAATCATGGTGGCTGATCACGACTCATAGTCACCACCCGTGATCCCCACTGCTAAATTACTAGCCAAGCACCCAGTCCAGGCCACGGGTAACCTCTTGAGTCGTGTGGTCTGACCACGACTCATGGTCACGCCTGTGGTCTTCCCCAGGCCATGCCAATTCCTTGCTTGTCCACGAGTCACTTCACGAATCGTGGTCTCTCCTCATGAGTCATCTAACGATCCGTTATGTGACTTGGTGCAGAATTTCAGTTTTTCTCTATTTCAACTCCCGAGTCTGATCTTTGGGCTTCCGGGGTATAACAATATCTCCCCCTTGGGAACATTCATCCTCGAATGTTGGAAAACATACAAAAAAGTAGAGATACACAATTATAATTATCAAATACTGATCATTTAAATCGAAAACTGATGGAATAACTACCTCCGATTCAAAACACATAGCTGAACTGAATTCGCAAGTCACATACACACCCATATTCATAGAAGAAATTTTCGTGCATGAATTGAACTTGAAATTAAATAGAGTTTTAGGTCAAATTTGATACCTTGAACTGAAATTGAGCCGGTAGAGAGTAGATGTGGGTATTTAGCCATCATATTAGCTTTGGCTTCCCATGTAGCTCCCTCAACATGCTGATTCCTCCATAACACCTTTACTGAAGCTACTTCCTTATTCTTCATCCTCCAAACCTGACGATCTAATATTTCAGCTGGAACTTCCTCATAGCTGAGTCTATCTTTTACACCAACACTGTCCACCAAGACTACTAGGGCTGGGTCTCCCAAACATTTCTTCAAAAGAGACACATGAAACACAGGATGCACGGAAGATAACTCTGAGGGTAAGTCTAACTCATACGCTACCTTACCAACTCTTCTCATAACCCAGTAGGGACCAACATAAGGGGGACTGAGTCTTCCTTTCTTTCTAAACCTAATGACTCCCTTATTGGGAGATACGTTCAGAAATGCCCAATCATCCACCTCGAACTCCAAATCCCTCCTCCTCACATCAACATATGACTTTTGATGACTCTGAGTGGTTTTTAGCCTGTCCCTTATCAACTAAACATTTACCATATACTCATGAACCGAATTTGGCCCTACCATAGCTACCTTACCAACCTCAAACCATCCAATGGGCGATCTACATCTCCGCCCATAAAGAGCCTCGAACGGTGCCATTTGGATACTGGAGTGACAACCGTTATTGTAAGAAAACTCGATCACTGGAAAATGATCATCCCAACTACCTTTGAAGTCCATCACACAATCTCTCAACATGTCCTCGAGTGTCTGGATTGTTCATTACGCTTGGCCATCCGTTTGCGGATGAAAGGCTGTGCTGAGCTTAACCTGAGTCCCAAGCCCCTTCTAAAATGGCCGCCAAAACTGGGAGGTAAATTGAGTACATCGGTCCGAAATAATGGACAAGGGCACTCCATGTAGTCGTACCAACTCTCGGATATACAATTTGGCATAATCATCCACCGAATCTATGGTCTTCACAGGTAGGAAATGTGAAGCCTTGGTCAATCTGTCTAACACCACCCGAATGGAATCATATTGTCTATGAGTATGAGGTAATCTTGTTATGAAATCCATATTAATTTCTTCCCACTTCCAGGTAGGAATACTGATATCCTAAAGTTCTCCTCCCGACCTTTGATGTTTAACTATTACTTGCTGGAAGTTTGGGCATTTGGCTACGAATTCTTCAATATCCTTTTTCATGCCATCCCACCAGTAGATTTCTCGTAAATCACGATACATCTTGGTGGATCCCGGATGAATAGAGTACCTGGTCCCATGTGCCTCATGCATTATTCGTCTCCTTAAATCATCCACACTGGGACACACAGACGACCCCAGTACCGAAGTAGACCATCTCCCCCTTGTGAGAAAACCTCTACCTTTTGACTTCGAATGGTTTATTTTAAATCTATCAAGATCGGGTCCTCATCTTGCCTAGATTTCACATTAGTCACCAAGGACGATTCAGATTCGCTTTGCACAACAACATCGCCATTTGTAGAGTCAACCAACCTCACTCCTAACTAGCGAGACGATGCACATCTTTCACTAGCTCTTTCTTTCCTTCCTCCACATGAGTTACACTTTCCATCGAGAGCCTACTAAGTGCATCTGCCACAACATTAGCTTTACCCGAATGGTAAAGAACACTCATATCATAGTCTTTGAGTAGCTTTAACCACCTTCTTTGTCGTAAATTAAGGTCTCTCTGTGTGAACACATATTGTAAACTCTTGTGATTTGTAAACACATCCACATGGACCCCATATAAGTAATATCGCCATATCTTTAAGGCGAACACCACCACTGCCAACTTTAGATCATGGGTTGGGTAATTCTTCTCATGGATCTTTAACTGTCTAGAGGCATATGCTATTAACTTTCCCTGCTGCATCAATACACACTCAAGTTTGATTCTCGAAGCATCAAAATACACAACAAAACCATCCGTACCTCAGGTAGGGTCAACATCGGTGCGGTAGTGAGTCGAGTCTTTAGTTCTTGGAAGCTCTTCTCACAAGCCTCCGACCATTGAAACTTTACCTTTTTCTAAGTCAACATGGTCAATGGGACTGCAATTGATGAAAATTCCTCGACAATCCTCCAGTAGTAGCCTGCTAGGCCCAAGAAACTCTGAATATCTGAAGGACTCACCGGTCTAGGCCAGTTATTCACCGCCTCAATTTTCTGAGAATCTACCTTTATACCTTCGCTTGATACCACATGGCCCAAAAATGTTACCGAGTTCAACCAAAACTCACACTTGCCGAACTTTGCATACAATTGGCGATCCTTGAGAGTCTGCAACACTACTCTAAAATACGTGGCATGCTCCTCCTTGCTCCGAGAGTATATAAGGATATCATCAATGAACACAATCATGAACATGTCTAGATACGACTTAACACCCTGTTCATCAGGTCCATAAAAGTTGTAGGAGAATTTGTTAGTCCAAAAGACATAACTACAAACTCATAATGACCATACCGTGTCCTGAAGGCTATTTTTGAAATATCACACTCTTGAACCCTGAGCTGATGATACCGGTCCTGAGGTTTATCTTTGAGAAACATGTGGCACCATGAAGCTGATTAAACAAATCATATATCTTGGGAAGAGGGTACCTATTCTTGATGGTGACTTTGTTCAATTGTCGATAGTCAATGCACATTCGAAGTGAACCATGGACAAATAAAACTGGGCACCCCATGGAGACTTGCTAGGTCCAATGAAACCCTTATCTAATAGGTCCTTCAAATGATACTTCAATTCCTTTAGCTCGGCTGGAGCCATCCTATAAGGAGGGATAGAGATAGGTTGCATATCAGGTAAAAGGTCAATACCAAAATCATCCTTCTCAAGAGGAACACCTAGAAAATCATCGGGAAAGACCTCTGGATACTCACACACCACCAGAACTGATTGGATGGTTGAGATATCAGACTTAACATCCTTAACCCTAACTAAATGGTACATGCAACCCTTAGAAATCATCTTCCTGGCCTTAAGATATGAAATAAACTGACCTACTGGTACAACCGAACTACCCTTCCATTCCAAGACTGACTCACCCGAAAAAGGAACTCCACTGCACGAGTCTACAATTAACAGAAGCATAACATGCAAATGACCAGTCCATGACTAGAATAATGTCAAAGTCCGACATAGCTAACTATACTTAGTCCGCAGAGGTGACCTTATGCAATACTGTAATGGGGCAACCTCTATACACCCGCCTAGCTAAAACTGAATCACCAACCAGAGTGGAGACTGAGAATGGTTCTGACAGAATCTCGGGACTAACTCCAAAGCTACTAGAAATATAAGGAGTCACAAAATACAAAGTAGCTCCCCGGTCTAGCAAAGCATAAACATCAATATGAAAAACACGCAACTTACCGGTGACCATATCTGGGGAGATCTCCTGCTCCTGACGGGATGCCAAAGAATAAAACCTGTTTTGACGCTGACTACTGGTTGAACTGGTTGAGGCACCCTGCTGAGAGGGACATACCGCTGGAGTGGCAGAATTGGCTACTGGTGCACGGGCTCCACCGACCCCCGATCTGGATGAAAGGAAATCTCTGAGTCTATGTCCGGGCTTGCCACACCCAAAACAAGCATCCGAGCCAACTAGGCACCTCCTGGGGTGATTCTTGCCTCACCCCGCACAAATTGTGAAAGTGCGCTCTACTTGCATGCTACCCTGGCCTCTCGACTTTGAAGCCCTGCTCCTCCAATCCCCTCTGAATTTAGATGGCGTGCTAGCTGATGATGGGGCTAGAGCAATAGACCTACGTTGGGACTACTGACGCTGTCCACCCCCTGACCTGACCTGAGAAGTACCATAGCTATCGGTCCTAGCCCTCTTGGCCTCTGTCCGCCTCCAATATACCGACTCCATCTGCTGAGCATGCAACACAATGCGGGGAAAGTCAATCCCGATGCAACATGGCGATGCTGCAATCCTTATCTAGGTAATTAGCCATCCTATGCACAAAATGACTCACCCGAACACTCTGATCCGCCACCAACTCTAGGGAATACTTGGATAGATAGGTGAACTCTAATGCGTACTCCTCCACGAACATGTCCCCCAATTTCAAATTAACAAACTCAGCCGCCTTGAGCTCCCTCATCTCTCGAGGGAAAAACCGACCCAAGAATGTCGCGTGAAACTCTTCCCAGCCTATAGGTCCTGCACCCACTCCCCTAACGTCCCTCCATTTCTTGAACCATATGGGAGCCACCCCCTTTAGCTGATAGGAGGCCAAGTCAACACACTCTCCATTTTTCACTCCCATAACCTGGGTGATCTTCAGAATCTCCTCGATGAAATCGTGTGGATCCTCGTCCACCTTCGACCGTGAGAACTCAGGAGGGCTCATTCTCAATAAATCCCTCACTCTAGGTGACGCC
The DNA here is from genome assembly GCA_035772735.1 of Datura wrightii. Lineage (NCBI taxonomy): Eukaryota > Viridiplantae > Streptophyta > Magnoliopsida > Solanales > Solanaceae > Datura > Datura wrightii. Next base: position 14,534,957 of record JASDFA010000002.1, read on the forward strand.
GTATTCCTGTTCTGAGGGTAATGAGCCACTGTCTAATTATGAACTTGGGCAGCCATGGCCTGTGAAAATATCTAAACCGCTGCCCTAACCTCAGCGTGGACAGCTGGCTCTGGTGCGTGCTCCTCATGAATGGGCGGGGTTGGCTGATGCCCCTCACCATTGGAACCCTAATAATCGTTGCCATTTCCATTTCTTTTGATGTGAAGGCATGATTCTGCAAACGCGAATAGCACGAATTAGAAGGATAAAAGGACTTTTCATTGCATGACATAGATCATGAAAGAAGGAAACAATTACTAAAAGTCTCGTAGCCTCTTCATCACAAGTGTGGCACGCTTCACATCTATGAAAAAGACTCTACTTAATGCGGCTTTCAGACACCCCAGGACACTTCAAAACCTATTGCTACGATACCAAGTTGTCACGAACTGAATGTAGACCCGGATCGTGACGGGATAAGAACCCCCAAAGGCCCCAAGTTGACCCATGGCATAAGCATACACCTAACTATATTAATTATAAGAGGAAGGCTAAGCACAAGGCATAGCGGAAACATAATATCATAACGTATCTCAACATAAGGAAATCTCTTGACATACCGCAAGCTGAATACTACATACTGTCTGAAAGCCTCTACTACATAGTGGGTAGATGGGACAACACCCCAACTAATCTGGACAAGTACTGAAACATAAAAATAGCATGAATGTCTGTCAAACGGCCCTCAGAACATGAGGACCCACCAATAAGCTGAAAGTGCACACTGATATGATCTAGATATGAGGATGAGCCTGAGAGCCGAAACCTGTATCATAAGACGATACAACATGGAAAGTATGCAGTCAGTACATGGATTGTACCGAGTATGTAAGGTAAGTAAAATGGACATTAAAATGTGTGAGCACTCATAAAGCAGCATAAGAGTAGGACATTATGTTCAAATCATAAATATCATAATATAACATATCATAGGGCTCAAGGTTTTTCAAAACATTCGTAATACAATCGAAATCATAATTATAAGAGGAAAGCCATATTGAACATAACTTGAGCTAATATACATAATCATTGACATGCATAAATCATGAGGAACAGTGGGAGATTCTCTTAACCGACATACCCCATATGCGCACACATGAAGTCTGACTTGTAAACCAAGTCGGGAGGCTGTTCATACCTTTCCAAGGGTAGAACCATAAAAGTGTGATATCACCATGAAAAGGGCCGTTAGGCTGGGGAAAGTCACGAAGGAGGTCCCAACATACCTACGGTGGCACGTAGTTTATGAGATCTGGGTAGAACCTGGGCCTCGAACCTACTCAGTGTTCGATACTACTCCCAAAATATATATAGTGCTCATAGTACAAAATGCATGAGTTCATAGGCTAGTTAAATCATGATAATCATAAACTTGCTTGTACATACATGAACTAGCCATGCCATAAGGCCCGTGAGTCGGTGAAAAAAATAATTCATGAATCATAGGTTTCATGCATACTCATTGATCTTAGGCAAATTTATATGCCCAAGTGATACTCAAATGTGTCATTTTAGCCTTGTTTATCTATTGGTGTTTATACATTCTCATGTGATTGATAATAAAATGTGAAATTATACTAACCAACATGATTAGCGTTGTTTTGCAGGTGAAATACTATTTTGGGAAGCTAAAATGAGTGTTGGGAGAGATCAGGTTTGGACTCGAATGCGAGCAAGGGAAAAAGCACTTGAAAAGCACAAATTAAAGGGACTCCACGATGGAGCCGTGTCACGCTGCCATCATGGATGCCTTCTGCCTGGAGGGTGGAATTTTGCCAAATTCCAGTGGAGGTGCGCGTTGGGGCCGTGGCACGTTGGCCTAGCCCCGCGTTGCACACCGTGCCACGTTGGGCCTGAATACCTGGACAACCAAATTCCAGTAAGGGTCCGCATCGGTGGCGTGTTATGGAGGCAGTGCTCCGCGATGCACTCCGTGACACGTTGCTTGTTATTCCGGAAAAAATTCCCACTAGGATAAATAGAACACTTAGGTTTTATTTTTAATAATTCTGACTTGGTGGAGCAAGAACGTGGGTTACAGGCAGTTGAGGGGATGAAAATTTTAGGGTTTTTCTCTATCTCCTTCTTCTTTAATTCAATTGCTTGTATGTTTAACACTCATTTAACGATGTTTAATCCACAAATGAGTGGCTAAATCCTCTTCTTGCTGAGGTTAAGAACATTTATATTGAGATGTGATTATTGATCAATTTGGGTTTTCATCTTTTCTTCCATGGTTGTTCTATTGATTCTTGTTCTTACTGCATTAATGTGTGGCCAACGTTAATGTACATCTAAAAAGTCCGGTTTCACTCGAGAGAGCAAGAAATTGGAAAGTTGTGAATTAATAGGATATGATCTTCTCTTAGTTTGGAAAAATTGAGAATTGATTTACCTTCAGGATAGAAATATACCTGAAAGTCGTATTAGTCAATTAAGGAATCAGTTTAGTATGGCTAGAACATGAATTTCGTTTTATCACAGAAATGTAGGTGGACGGTTCATGCTTCTTAAGTTGGGTTAAATACGAGAGTTTTAATCCATTGGCAATAATTCTTGACTAGCAACTGGAGGAAAGATTAACCAAATTGAATCGATAATTTGTTTCTTTACATGTTCAGTTAACCTCAGCATGCTCATATTCATAGTTCAGACTCAAATTATATATTTAGTTTAGACTTAGCATAATTAGAAACCAAAATATCAAACTCTTTTTCACACTGTTGTATGTATTTTTAGAGTTAAAGTATAGTGACACTTGAGTAGATTGTTACCCTAGCCCAGTCCCTGTGGGATCGATACTTGGCTTACTTAAGCCACTTTACTACTTGTTCGACCACGTGCACTTGCGTGTAGCTATATACCCAAAAGCAAACGAACAAGTTTTTGGCACCGTTGCCGGGGACTGGCAATTGGTGAATTTTTCTTAAGTGTTAATTTACTATATTCTTTTCTTAGTGTTGACAACTTGGTCTTAGCCTGTATTTTACAGATACTAATTTCTGTTGAACACTAGAAAGAAACAAGGAGCTGGTGGACTCATATTTGGAGCCTGAAAGACAATTTCATCGTCAAAGGAGAGAAGCTCTAGAGAAAAAGCTGCAGTTGCTCAGACAAACAATCATGGAGCAACAACAGAATCCACCAGTTGTAAGGGCAATGTTAGTGCCCGAGGAAATGACAACTAGGCCGGTTCGTGAGGTGGCAATCCCACATGCTAACAATGTCACATCTAGCATCCGCAAACCTGAGCCAGGAGGGAGGTTCGGGCTCAAACAAAACATGGTGCAATAGCTGCACACCAGCGGGCAGTTCACAGGTCTCCCTCATGAGGATCCACAGCAGCATCTCCAAAATTTCTTGGAGATAAGTGACACTTACATCCCCGCTGGAGTGTCATCAGATTATGTCAGGCTTACATTGTTCCCATTTTCACTACTGGGAGAAGCCAAGAGGTTGTTGAAAGCTGAGCCACCTAATTTTATTACTATGTGGAATGATCTTGCAAAGAAATTCATGATACGATTTTTTCCATCCGATAAAACAGCAAGACTTGGGAGTCAAATTCTAAGTTTTAAACAGAGAGAGGGAGAGAATCTATATCAGGCTTGGGAGAGATTCAAGTCTATGTTGCGGGATTGTCCTCTTCATCATCAATCCAATGATGTGCTGGTGCACACTTTTATAGAGGGTTTGGAACCCCATACAAAGATCTTGCTAGACTCAGCAGCTGGGGGACAAGCACTGGAGAAAACTTATGAGGAGCTGTATACCTTGTTAAACCATATTTCGCAGGGAAATCCGGCGTGGAATGTTGATTCGTCAAGAGGAGGAACAAGGAAAGCAGCAGGAGTCCTAGAAGTGGATGGTTTTACAGCTATTGCTGCACAGATAGCTGCTTTACAGAATCAACTCAACACCCACTTCAGTAACATGACAATGAACCAGACTCAAGCCCCAGTGAATGTAGTGCAGCAGATTTGGTGTGAAGTGTGCGAGAGTAGTGAGCACTCAGCTGAGTGTTGTGGAGCAAATCCTGATTCGGTGAACTTTGTGGGAAATGTACAGAGGAACAACCACCAATAGTATGGCAACAGTTACAATTCCAACTAGAGGAATCACCCGAATTTCTCTTGGGGTAGCAACAACCATCAAGGGCAAAGTTCGAGTCAGGGGGTGCAGAGGAATCAAGGAGGGCAAAAGAACTATCAGGCACAATATAGAAACAACAATGCACCTCCTCTGCCACCATCACCCAGCATTGAGGAGATGTTCAAGACAATGATAGCTAACCAAGCTCAATTTGGGCAATTTGCTGGAGCCCAAAACACCAGGCCTAGAGGAGGACTCCCGAGCGACACAGATCCCAACCCCAAGCAGGTGAATACGGTGACCACAAGGAGTGGTTTGCAGCTTAAAGAGGTGGAGCCAGAAAGACCACCTCAACAATCGGGAGTAGCAGAAGCTGAGAGGGAGAAAAGTGGTGAGAGGGGGAAGAAAAAGGAAGTTGAATCAGAAAGACCACCACCCCCGTTCCCTCAAAGATTAAAGAAACACAAGGAGGAGGCGTGTTTCAAGAAATACATGGAGGTGCTGAAACAGGTACATATTAACTTACCTCTTGTTGATGTTTTGCAGGGAGTGCCAAAGTATGCAAAATACATTAAGGACATCGTGGCAAATAAAAGTCGGTTGACTGAGTATGCTACGGTGGCTCTTACGAAGGAGTGCACTTCCCGGATACAAAACTGGTTGCCCACAAAGCTCAAAGATCCTGGGAGCTTTACTATACAAATTACAATTGGGCAGAGTATCCGAGCTTGCGGATTATGTGATTTGGGAGCGAGCATTAATTTGATGCCGTCATCGGTATTCAAGAAGTTGGGTCTGGGGAGTCCTAGACCAACAACAGTGATCTTGCAACTAGCGGATCGGTCCTTAGCCAGACCTGATGGCATTGTGGAGGATGTGTTGGTGCAAGTGGGCTCCCTTATCTTCCCGATAGATTTCGTCGTGCTGGACTTTGAGCCAGACGCGGAAGTCCCATTTATTTTGGGACGTCCTTTCTTGGCGACTGGGAAAACGCTGATTGATGTAGCTGCAGGGCAGCTAACCATGCGAGCACATGACAAGGTGGAAGTGTTTGATGTATACAGGGCCACCAAGCTCCCGACTGTATACGAGGAACTCTCGGTGATCAACGTGATTGATCGAGCTGATGATGCGCAGATAGTTGAATCACGAGAGTTATTGGGAAAACCACCGGAGCGATGTAAGCACTACTGGGGTGAGGACGGTGGTCGAGAGAAAACGTCCGTCACCTTAGAAGATGACTGAGCTGAATGACGTCGAGCCGCGACAGTAAACCAGGCGCTGCACGGGAGGCAACCTGTGAAATTTTCCTTTGTAAAAAGTGAATAGAATTCGTAGAAAAAAAAAAGAAAAAAGAAAAAAGTTTTTTTATTTTTATTTTTATTAACAACAAAATTTTTAGTTTGTATTTATTTTTATTTTTAGTGAAACCTATAATTTTAACCAATTTCTTATCGTAAGATGAATTTCAGGTTGAACGGAGGATAAACATGCAAGGAATCGCAAAGGAAAATCCAAGGTATGAAAAATAATAAAAAGTGGCAAAATAGTGAGCCAGGGCGTTGGCTCCGTGTCACGGAGGAGGGCCTCCGCGTTACCCTCCGTGACACGTTGAAGGTAATTTTGGAATTTTTACAAATTCTAGAACACCTGCGCGATGGCTCTGTGTCACGGAGGGCATGCTCCGCGTTACCCTCCGTGACACGTTGAGGTGTATATCGCGACGGGTCACACCGGGTCGCCGGGTGACCCGCGCGAAATTCCCACTTTTTAACCCCGATTTCCCCTCATTTTTCCTCATTTTTCATATCCCCCGCGACCAACACCCCAAAAACCCATTCCCCCTCAATGTGACACGGACTTAGGCACATAATTGCATCAAGTTTTCGTCATTTCTTCGAATTCAAGGTATGTTCTTCAACTCAATCTCAATTCTTGTCGAATTTTTTTGATGTTGAACCTGTGATATGAGCAAAACTTGCCCTAATTAGAAATTAAGCTTAAATTTAATTGAATTATTGTTGATTGACGTTCGGAGTATCATTTTGATTGCTTGAACTCGATAATTACATAGCTTAATCGAATTTTTGATAAAATCATAGCTAGGGCTTGACTTTGAGTTTGAAATGGAAAAATTGAGTTGAACTATGGAAATTCTTGTTGGGTTGTGCATGTTGGGTGAGATGAGCCGGTTGTGCTAACTGTTAATATGCAAAAAGACCGACGGATTCTCGGGGTAAGGAAATATGGGAAATTGAAAGAAATGGGTGAATTGTATAGGTTCAGGTAGATAAATTCTTTTTGTTTTTGTTTCTTTGTTTCTCCTTGCTAAGTGCTACGTGATAAAATGTTATCGATGGTAATGATTGTGGTTAGCTATATGAAGTCTGAGTAGTACATAAAATATATTCCGTCGAATTCTCTGAATGCACTAAGCATATTTGTTATGTTTTGTTGTTTGTTTGTGGAAATAAGTACGATCTTGCTGTAATGTTGTGATTTTGGATAAAGACTAAGTGTGGGGTAGCCTAGCTTGACCCAACCTTCGTCGAAGCTAATTTTAATTGGCTTAACATTGAACTTGTCTGTTTGGTTTGATAGGAACAATGGCAAGCAGGCAGGATAAGGGAAAAGGCGCATCAACATCCGGCGCCGGAAGAAAAAGAATCAGACTGGGCGCAGTAGTCCTAGTAGCACCAGCGATTCCACGAGGCCAACGCCGTCAATACGGAACCAGATGGGTGACAGAGGAGGGGAAGAAATGGTACACGAAGCACAAGGAAAGCAAATACTTCCCCGAGGAACACATAGAAAGGGAACCGTTGGCACAGGAGTTTCCCAGGATTGTCCATAGGATTGAGGCAGCCGGGCTGAACTTCATCTTTGAAGAGCCCAAGGAATGCAACTTGCACTTGATTCGGGAATTCTACGCCAACTAGAACCCGACTCTCAGAAGTCACACCATCAAAATAAGGGGGAAAATAGTCACTTTTGAGCCCCACCACCTTAATGCTATCCTAGGGGCGCGAGACACAGACGCCCATGTGCTTCGACAGCTGAATATCACTCCACCATATACGGACATCAGACGCACTTTGTGTGGAACCCGGTCGACAGCTCGATGGAGCAGGCATAAGGAGAGGGGCTACCATCAGACTTTGCCCTACTCACAGATGAACAGGGAAGCCAGGATATGGCTTAAGATCGTGTGTTTCTGCCTAATCCCGGGGGTGCATATGACGGATGTAACCCGGGATCGTGTATGCTTGGTATACGCCCTGATGAAAGGGCTGGAGATCAATGTGGGGGCGGTGATTATCTTCGCCATGAAGAGAGCTTGGTTGCATCAAGGGCACAGGTACGGGTTTGGTGGATTACTCACCACATTCCTGAGGGGCCTAGATATTGAGGAAGAGGCCCTTGACTACATCCCGCAGATGGAGCGGCGGGCCTTAGATGTCACCAAAACTAAGGCACTCGACACCACTCACGGGCCAATTCTTACACTAGCCGAGCGACATGCTCGGAATGATCAGTACATGGATCGCATGTACGAGATGTAGATGCTCCAGCTGCGAATAGGCGGGAGGCCGGTAACAGAAGAGAAGCTGTGGCAGCTCGAGCTAGACTACCCTTTGGGCGAAAATGCCAGGGCTCTATGCCGAGTGGGGCCAGCTTTTGTGGAGCCCATAGATGATGATGTCCCCACAGATGAGGAGACACGTCGTGAGGACTCCGATGTGGAGTCCGATGATGACGATGGGGGCGATTCAGGCATGGGAGATGAGGCAGCAGCACCTAATGAAGAAGTGGAATACTTTGATTGATCAGGGAGTTTCACCACCCACTCTTGTACTGTGCTAATTTTTGTGAACACTGGGACAGTGTTCGATTTAAGTGTGGGGTGGGAGTAGTTAGGTGTTGGTTGCTGTTGTTTTTGATGTATGTTTCTGTTATGTTGTCGTGCCTGTGGAAAAATTTTGTGACCCTGTGATTGTGATGTTTCTGTTCTATATTCTAATTAATGTGAAGCTGTTGTGTGCTGCTGAATGTTGCTAGCTGGTTTTGTACATATTTTTGTTTTATCAAAATGATCGATAATATTTTTAAATTTTTTTTTTCAATTTTTGGGTTTTCTCGGCGTTTGTTTTCGGTTCTTTTACCGAGAATAGTCCCATTGAACCGAAGTCTTAGTTAGTGACCGTTCCCTATGATGGATAGATGACGACCGTCTTAAGGGAAATGTAGTCGTTAGGAGTAGATTTTTTTATTTTATTTTTCAGTTTTTTCTTTTGTGGGGTGCATCCCAAAACCTGTAGTTACTTTATGGTTGAATTTGGGTTGCGTGTTGTACATGATATTTGAAATGCAAAGGTGATTCATATGAAAGCATGTAACTTTGTAAATATGTTGAGATACCTAGGCCATAGAGTCGATTCAGCGTGATTGAGGCTTAATGTTGAATTCTTGTAATTAGCTGGTTGAAGAGTCTGTGAATGCTTCTTGAATTGGGCATGTGCAATGAGTGTATGGTGAGGTTTTGTTTATTCCATGCTATTATGGAATGTCTAGAACTAGCCTGGTGTGTGCACGAAACGAAATGAAGGACGTGTATTGTAGGAAAGGATGTAGGCATTTCTTTGTTTTAACCAAAAGTTTCTCTTTTTCATTATTGTACCCACCTTGAATGTACACCCTAGTTAGCCCGTTGAGCCTTTAGCCTATTATTTTTCTTTTGTCAAAAATGTGTAAACCGAGCTTAACCCTTTCTTTTCATTATCCGTGAATTTGATCCGAAACTCTTAAGCGCCTAAGAAGAGAAAATAATTTTCCCAAAGTGTCAAAGAGTGAGAATGGTGAAAAGAAAAGAAAAGCAGAGTGATGAAAGGAAAGAAAAGGTTGAAGGTGCACTTGTTATAAATTAAATATAATGAAGATGTATGAATAATCTTTGTTATTGAGTCAAGTGTGCTTAATGATATGGGTCAAAATAAAGACAGGCTTCAACAATGGGAGGATGAAGGAAGAAACAATGCCCATGAGTTTGATGGGATGTATTGAAAAAAAAGCGCTTAAGGATGCTAGTGGCTATTATTGGCTAGCCTAATATTTGCTAGTTCCGTAGCTTACATTACAACCCGTTAAAGTCCTACGTGATCTTACATCATACTGCCTTATATTAGTGGAGTAAAACACTAAAGGCAAGCCTATGGTTCGTGACATGATGCATGTGAATTCTTTCGGGAGAGAGAGTGAAATTGTGTCTATATGCCCCTGCATGTACTCTTTTGAGTTCATGTGATTTAAAAAGGGGAAAATTCTCTTGTGTTGTGAGGGCACATGCTTGATGAGAGATTGAATTTCGTGTCGGATATCTTGATCAGCTGATTTGCATGAGTTTGCCAATATCGAGAGTCGATTCTTGAGTCTAGGAGGTCTTGATGTGTTGAAGGTCATTGCATTGATAGGACCATGCGTGTTTTCTCGATGATTTGTTGTATTAAATAATTGGTATGAACGTAGCCTGAATTGTTGAACTAAAGTAGCCAGGTTTGGGGTGTAAAGTACCTGAGGTGTAAGATTGTTGTTCGGGGACGAACAAGGATTTAAGTGTGGGGTAAGTGATCTTGGGCAAATTTATTTGCCCAAGTGATACTCAAATGTGTCATTTTAGCCTTGTTTATCTATTGATGTTTATACATTCTCATGTGATTGATAATAAAATGTGAAATTATACTGACCAACATGATTAGCATTGTTTTGCAGGTGAAATACAATTTTGGGAAGCTAAAATGAGTGTTGGGAGAGATCGGGGTTGGACTCGGATGCGAGCAAGGGAAAAAGCACTTCAAGGCACAAATTAAAGGGGCTCCGCGATGGAGCCGTGTCACGCTGCCATCGCGGATGCCTTCTGCCTGGAGGGTGGAATTTTGCCAAATTCCAGTGGAGGTGCGCGTTGGGGCCGTGGCACGTTGGCCTAGCCCCGCGTTGCACGCCGTGCCACGTTGGGCCTGAATACCTGGACAACCAAATTCTAGTAAGGCTCCGCGTCAGTGGCGTGTCACGGAGGCAGTGCTCCGCGATGCACTCCGTGACACGTTGATTGTTATTCTGGGAAAAATTCCCACTAGTATAAATAGAATACTTAGGTTTTATTTTTAATAATTCTGACTTGGTGGAGCAAGAACGTGGGTTACAGGCAGTTGAGGGGACGAAAATTTCAGGGTTTTTCTCTGTCTCCTTCTTCTTTAATTCAATTGCTTGTATGTTTAACACTCATTTAACGATGTTTAATCCACAAATGAGTGGCTAAATCCTCTTCTTGCTGAGGTTAAGAACATTTGTATTGAGATGTGATTATTGATCAATTTGGGTTTTCATCTTTTCTTCCATGGTTGTTCTATTGATTCTTGTTCTTACTGCATTAATGTGTGGCCAATGTTAATGTACATCTAAAAAGTCCGGTTTCACTCGAGAGAGCAAGAAATTGGAAAGTTGTGAATTAATAGGATATGATCTTCTCTTAGTTTGGGAAAATTGCGAATTGATTTACCTTCAGGATAAAAATATACCTGAAAGTCGTATTAGTCCATTAAGGAATCGGTTTCGTATGGCTAGAACATGATTTCGTTTTATCACAGAAATGTAGGTGGACGGTTCATGCTTCTTAAGTTGGGTTAAATACGAGAGTTTTAATCCATTGGCAATAATTCTTGACTAGCAACCGGAGGAAAGATTAACCAAATTGAATCGATAATTTGTTTCTTTACATGTTCATTTAACCTCAGCATGCTCATATTCATAGTTCAGACTCAAATTATATATTTAGTTTAGACTTATCATAAAATTAGAAACCAAAATATCAAACTCTTTTTCACACTGCTGTCTGCATTTTTAGAGTTAAAGTATAGTGACACTTGAGTAGATTGTTACCCTAGCCCAGTCCCTGTGGGATCGATACTTGGCTTACTTAAGCCACTTTACTACTTGTTCGACCACGTGCACTTGCGTGTAGCTATATACCCAAAAGCAAACGAACACTCATAGATCATACATATAACTTGAAAATCATCAAATCATAATGGGTAATTGAATAAATTCAGAGTTCGAATCATAAATCATGATGGGCTTGTAAATATTATTAATTGAAGCAAAGATCATAAATCGACTTATCATAGATCATGCTTAGATAAGCTTAATTTAACAGAAATTGAAATCGATAATTTTATAAGTAAAAATACATTGTATAACCTAATCAAAATCCATAGAGTATAATGAGATTCATAAAAACATAAAAGCTCACTAGTAAATCATTGGATTTCATAAAATTCGATTTCAAAACCCAAATAGATTTTCGATAGATTTTCATAAATTCATAGAGATTGAGCATGGTTGTGAACAGAAGCACCCATTCGTACCTTTACATACCTGAAGATAGCTGAATCATACTCTCCCTTGAGTTCCCAAAGAGGAATTGAAGAAGAAAACCTTGATTCACCCTTTGATCACCTCTCTATTCTCTTGCATGCATGAATGAAGACTTAGGATTGTTTTTCCCCTCTAAAACCCACCATTCATAGGCTAAAATGACATAGTTTAGGCTTTGGGAACATAGAAATTATGAAAAGGCCCCTACTAATTCGCAGAAAATTGACTGCCAGGGGGTCCTAAAGAGGGACCCAACGATTCGTCCCCACTGGTCACGATTCGTGGCCTTGAGTTGTGATGTACACTTCCCAAAATCATCAAGGGACCCCGCGAGGGACCCCACAAATCATGGTGGCTGACCACGACTCATGGTCACCACCTGTGATCCCTACTGTCCAAACTACTAGCCAAGCACCCAGTCCAGGCCATGGGTGACCTCACGAGTTGTGTGGTCTGAACCTGATTCGTGGTCACGTCCATGGTATTTCCAAAGCCATGCCAATTCCTTTCTTGACCACGAGTCACTTCACAACTCGTCGTCTCTCCTCTTGGGTCACCTAACGCCCCGTTATGTGACCTGGTGCAGATTTTCAGTTTTTCTCCGTTTCACCTCCCGGGTCTAATCTTTAGGCTTCCGGGGTATAACAGACATCCTTTCCAAGAAGACATTGCTATATCTTAGAGCATTGAGGTATTTGTACACAAAACCATCAAGCCTTAAGAAAACTCAAATCATTATACACCAACTAAAGAAGAAGTAAAGACTCAAACCATATTGCACAAACCTCAATAGGTAACCACAATTATTACGCATATCTTACATGCATTCATTTCATTTAAACAAGGGGCATAGTTCATCAAAAAAAGTTCAAGGAGAATCTCAAGTCATTAACAGTTTACATTCAAAGCTTGCCTTAAATTTCACTACACTCTTGTCTCATTCAAACCTTTAATCTGGAAACACTTTTAAGCATGTACCCTAAGAAAGTGATGCCACTCACAAGAAGAGAGAATCCCAGGAAATTTTAAGCATTTCACATATAGGGACTATAAGGTAAGATAAATACGCTCACTCTCATGAAGAAATTCAAGTGCATACAAATTGACTCATAAGCTTGCCCTTCATATAACTAGCTACTAATGTAGAGTCGCTACGCTCAAAATCAATAAGGACTTATGGCGTATCGTGAAGGCTTGAGGTAAGGGTAGGAAAATGTTTAGCTTTAGTGACGAGAGCCTAGCTAATTCTTTTTTTCTGAACAAGCTTAACATCCCATCACACTATTGAGATCGCTCCACCTTATCTCTCCTTGTTCATCATCTTCATCTTTTATTTAGCAAAAGCCCCCCTTATAATAACTATGAATTTCACATTTGGCCTTATCTCAACAAGGGGATAACACCTTTTAACTATTCTTTTTCTTTTGATGATTCGAGTTCTTTCAACCCATCATTTCATTTATTTGGTGCTACCTCACTTTGAAGCTCTCATGTTTCTCCCTTCTCAACAAACCCACAAAGTTAGGCTTTTGCCTTATTCCACATATTTCCTTATATCTCCACATTTCTTGGGCTTTAAGCCCTATCTAAAGAAGAGGATTAAGAAGGGTCATTAGGCTTGTAATATGGTTTCCAAGAAAAAGGTTCAAAGGCTCAACCTTGGGTAACAGTGGAAGATGTTTAAGGAGGGCATTTTAGGTGAAGTGACTATCGAAAGAAAGCCTAAAATCATGTTCTAAGTAGAGCCCCATCTAACATTTCACCTTGAATCACACTTAGGGCAAGTTCTAGACAATCGCATACACAAGAATTATATCAAAAGACTCACCACACAAGGTATCACAATCCAAGGAGTTCATAGACTTTCTTCATCACATTAAGAGAATAACTTTAGACAAGCTAGTTTACGAATCAAAAAGCCAAGAAAGGAATATATAACCTATGACAAGAGGGTTCTCATTTTCAAATTTAAGTACCCCTCTTTTCTTTTCAAAACTCATGCACAATGCCAAACAAGAAACTATTGGTGGTACATCTTCAAACAAGTGCACAAAAGACTCAACAAGACTCTAGACTTGACATTTTCTCTTAAGAAAGTCTCCTTTCAATCTATCATTGGGAAATGCCATCCGATTCGATACAAAAATAAGATAAGAAAATAAATCGCTCCTTGGGAAAGGACTGTAGTATAAAGAAAACACTTGTAATTTATTCAAACACTAGTATCTACAAAGGTGATACTAACTAGACAATAATGACAATTTTTCCTTAAGAATGACATCATCCAATCTATCATTGGGCCACATCGTGCATCACATAACAAGTGGATTACTCAGACTTTACCCCCTAACAAAAACAAAGCATTGTCCTCGGTGCATAAGGTTAAACAACATGATGAAGGAATGGGTGAATGAACTCCCTGGTATGATGGAGGCATACATTTTACATGTATTTCCAATGCGTTCCCTTTTTCTTCTTTCACTATTTGTCACATTTCACACCCGTTCCACCCCTGCACAATCAAAGACAACACAAATGTAAAGTAAAAAAAAATTAAAGGAAAAATAAAAACAAAATGTAAATGCACTTGGGTTGCCTCCCAAGAAGCGCCTTAGTTAAATTCGTGGCTCGACAACTTCAAGTTTCACCACTTTTCTATCCACTTTTTGCTTTTGAAGTGCACCCCTAGTTTCTTGTCCATTCTTCTACTCCGCTTGAGGGGTGGTGGTGTTAAAGTCAAGCTACCAAGAAATGGATGTTGCCCATTGTATTTCTTGTCCCTTGAAGGAGGGATGTTCTTTGACCTTGTTGGCATGACATACTCTAAGATGAAGCCACCTTGATCTTCCTCCTCCACTTCCTCCATCGACTTGGTTTCCTCAGTCTCCGTTTTGTCAACCAAGTTTAGTATTGAAAAATGATAGGAGGGTGGTTTAAGTCGCTCTCTTCTCACGCATGCTGCTTTCTTGACATCCTCCTTCTCAAGTGTACTAGACTCGTTAAGCATGATTTGTTGAATTCTTTTGGGGGCTCTAGTGTCACCTCTTTGAATTTGGCATCTTGTATTTTTATAAGGATGGTTGGTTGGAAAACCACCATGATTTCTTCAAAGTTCACCTTGACTCCTTCTTCATCATCATGTTGAGCTTCCTCCCATGAGTCAAGTAGAGTTATGCCCTATTGTTCACTTCTTCTTGTTATGCTTATCAATATCTCCTCCACTTCTTCTTTTAGAGAACTATAACTTCCTTCGTGAAGAGTTGATCATTCCATGGATATTGAGAGGTTTACAACCTTTTCCACATTAGACTCCCACTCCAAAAAGGCTTGGATCCTGGCTTCCATGTTCCCCTACGTATTGCTTCTTCTCTCATATGCCATGGCTTCATTTCTATCAAGATTAGGAGCACAACTTCTATCATAGCCTCTATAGCAAGAAGTGAATTCATTAGGAAATCCACCCCAATGTCTCCCATGACCACCACATAATGTGCATCTACACCCATCATAGGAGAAAGAAGGTGCACTCATCTCTCTTCTAGGGGAATATTTTCAATCTTGCCAGAGGTGTAGTCCTCCATAATAGGAACATGGGTATCTCGATAAGGGTTGAAACCAACAAACCTCCTTTCATTCCATGATGCCATAATACAAATACAAATAAGCAACAATAAAAAGAAAACAAGATGTTAAAAAATGTAAAACAAGTTCGAATCAATAAATAACTAATGGCTTATGACAACTCCATTCCCCAGCAATAACACCATTTTTGATAACGTCCAAACTATACCCTTCTTTACAAAAAGCGTAAATAGTTATTTTATCAAAACAAATAACTCGATGGGTGTCGGGGTCGAATCCCACGGAGACTTAAATCGATAATCCAAGTGTTATAAAGTAATTCAAACTAGATCGCATTGTTTTTCCACAATTGAATAAGTGAAATTGAGGGAAAAAGGAAAATAACATCAAATTCAAATTCAAATTAAGTGGAGGAAATTCCAATTGTTATAATCAAAAGTGAGATGGCTAGGGGTGTGCTATTGATGTGTTAACAACTAAAATGGGATTTAGTTAATTGCCTTAGACTCAAATTTAACATTAAAAGCAGTGGATAAATCGCATTCTCTCATTTTTCAATCACTAGAATGTTTATGCCTCGGGTTTTCTCAAATTCCAAAACCAAATTCAAGTTCTCAACCATAAAAGATTGAGGAAGGATTAATGTACTCTAGTCTTGACCTTTAGTGGAGTGAAAATGTGGGTTTTTACTCTAGATCAATCCCACACACTAACATTCCAAATCCTCACAATTATCTTCTCACTCAATTCTCACCTTACTCTCTCAAGCAAAAGCAAGAGAAGTAAATAAAATTTTATTTTTGCAACCATCAATTTTCACAATTAAAACTTGGAGAAGATAATAGACCTATACTAGCAATAAGAATCCAAGAGCAATTAATCAAATACCCATTAAATATAACAAACCCACCATGCACATACCCCTAGCTTACAAATTAGATATGTATATTTTGAGAGAGAGAGAAGATACCAAGATGATTCCCCTTGACATTCTTCATAATTGAATCACAAATTTACTTCACAAGGTCTTACAACAATGGTGGAATTCTCCCAAAAAGGGTTAAAGAACAAGAAGAAGAAAAGTAATTTCTTGCTCTACAATTCTATGGTGAAAGAGTGAGCAAATGATGAATAATGGATGAACGAATTAGTGGTGTACAATGAGAGTCATGTAAATATATGTACTTTCTGGTGTACAACTTTCTACAGGTGCCCTTGGGGTTTCTAGGTGCTTTGGGAACCTTTACGGACATTTTTACCCCTCCTTGGACGGCCTCACTTGCGAAACACCGACGTTTCGCCGGTGCCAATCCGCGGAGCACCGATTACTTGTTGACAGAAAACAATATTGGGGCAGTGAACACCACTGACTCATCGGTGGTTGACTGAAGATTCACCGATGGTAGAATTCTAGTCACCGGTTGGAGTAGTTTTTGAGGCTTTGGATGTTGGTTTCACACTTCTGGATCAACATTTAGCTGGTTAAATACATGTATTTAGAACCTATTTTTGAGTTCAAATCCTCCATTGTACTTGTCTCTTTTCCTTGAATGTCAACTCCTTAAATTTCACGTCAAAGTTCATGCGTTTTGCTTAATTTCATGCTTTCTCTACTCGAGTGAAGTATATACAAAGAATCAAAGAGAAAGGGCATAAAAGTTATATAAATAACTTAAAAACTAAAAAAAACTCATGTTTAAGAGCCTAATCAGTTGGTAAATTTTCAACTCATTAGAACCCAATTCTCTAGGTGGGATCTTGCTAATTGAACTTGAAACTTTACCCCATTGTTCAGACGGGCTTCCTATATATGCAGCTTATCCTGAATCTTCATGTCCTTTCTAGTTGTGAGATAGACATTTTGATCTTAAGTTAACACTTTAAAGTGAACCAGATACTTCGGGTGGGCTCCTGCTACTTGAACTTGAAAGTTGACCCTATTGTTTAGGCATGCTCCTGCTACCTGAGATTGAGAAAATTGAGCTCAGAAATTAACCTTTTTCTTTAGGCGGGCTCCTATTATTTCTGACTAGACTTGAAATTGAGAAAGTCGACCCTATTCTTTAAGGAGGATCCTGAAAAAAAAGGAAACAATCAAAATAGAATAAAATTTTCTGCCCCAGTTTAAAGTAAAGAAAATTTTGTGACTATTAACCCAAAGATAGTACTTAGCTTGTGAATCGAGACTCTGGATGACACTTGAATTTTATAGTATCACATCTTTCACAATACTTCCAACTGTTGAAGATAAGTCTTTTCTTCACGTGCACCCTGATACTACATCTCATTATCTAGGATGGTCCTGCTATACTAAATTCCATTTTCCAGGAGTATCCTACAATACTAGATCATATTTTCAAGGGCGACCCTATTATACTAAATCCAATTATCCAGGAAGGTCCTGCTATACTAAATTCCATTATTCTGGGGGGTCCTGCCTGCTATATTAAATTCCATTATCCGGGAGGGTCCTGATATACTAAATCTATTATCCAAGAGTGTCCTGCTATACTAAATCCCATTATCCAGGAGGGTCCTGCTAAACTAAATCCCATTATCCAGGAGGGTCCTGCTATAATAAATTCCATTATCCAAGAGGGTCCTGCTATACTAAATCCCATTATCCAGGAGGGTCCTGCTATACTAAATCCCATTATCCATGAGGGTCCTGCTATACTAAATCCTATTATCCAAGAGGGTCTTGCTAAACTAAATTCCATTATATGGGAGGGTCCTGGTATCCTAAATTCCATTATCTAGGCGAGTCTTGCTATTCTAAATCCCCTTATCCAGGAGGGTCCTGCAAAATTAAATCCCATTATCCAGGAGGGTCCTTCTAAACTAAATTCCATTATCCATGAGGGTCCTGCTATACTAAATCCCATTATCTCGGAGGGTCCTACTATGCTAAATTCCATTATCCGGAAAGGTCCTGCTAAACTAAATCCCATTATCTAGTAGGGTCCTGCTATACTGAATTCCATTATCTAGGAGGGTCCTACTATACTAGATCCCATTATCCTGGAGGGTCCTGGTATACTAGATCCCATTATCTAGGAGGGTCCTGCTATACTAGATCCCATTATCCAGGAGGGTCTTGCCATACTAGATCCCATTATCCAAGAGGGTCCTGCTATACTAGATCTCATTATCCAAGAGGGTCCTGCTATACTAGATCACATTATCCAGGAGGTTTCTGCTACACTAGATCCCATTATCCAGAAGGGTCCTGCTATACTAACTCCTATTATCCAGGACGATCCTGCTAAACTAATTCCCATTATCCAGGGGTCCTACTATACAAAATCCCATTATCCAGGAGGGTCCTGCTATACTAAATTTCAATTTTGAGGAGGGTCCTACTATGCTAAATCCTATTATCCAGGAGGGTCCTGCTACACTAAATCCTATTTTCCAGGAGGGTCCTACTATACTAAATCCTATTATTGAGGAGGGTCCTGCTATACTAATTAAATCTCAAAGACCAACAATCATGAATAAAATTTTCTGCCCTAGTTTTATTAGAAAATTATTGTGAGTGTCATTAGAATCAACAATTATTTATGAGCAAATAAAATTAGGAGAAAGCGTCTCCTAGGAGGTTGTGGAATATACAATATGAAAATCTACGATACACCCAAATTACACCTCTATGATAAGAAGTATTATCACAACTCGAACATATGGTCGGATCTAGACATGGAAACTCTAAGTCAACCCATGACATGAACATAATAACAAACAATCAACATAGGCAAAGTTGATAACCAAATTTTGAAATAGCAGAAGTCTGAATAACAACACATCTCGCCAACGATAGTATCATAACACTTTATCTAAAGCTGAATACACAAATCTACGTCTGAAAAACCTCTACTAACTAATGAGATGCTAGGACAAGCCCCCAACTATCTCTAAGTTTGAAACAAACTGACATAAATATATTGAAAGATAGATGTCCTCGGAGGATGAGGACTCATGCAAGGCGGGGTCTTAGCTGGAAAGAGAGCAGAACTAGCGGTGCATCTGAGTCTGATCACTAGGACCTATATCATAAAATGATACAACATAGAGTATGCGGTTAGTACTTGAAATGTATTGAGTATGCAAGGTAAGTAAAATAGGCTGAGTAAGTATAAACTGATTACTCATAAATCATAACATCATAAGATTCTGAGAGTAAGGTCTGCATACTGATATCTGAAAAACATGAATAGACATAAACTAGATCTCATAACTGAATCGAATGACCCAAAGCTGAAACTGAGATTCATAAGTAAAAACTTTAAAAACTGATAACCTGATCATTGGGTCAAATTTGCTGAAAATATAATATCATAACGAATAAACACGCACAACTGAGATAATGAGGAGTAGTGGGATACTAGTCATATAACCAACAATCATGATAGAGCTTACGTGATCCCAACTGTTATACTCAAGTGGGTAGAGTCGTCCAAAGCCTTGCCAGGGCTAAGGGTGCTACTATGATATTGATATCAAGTTGTTGGGGTAAGGGAGCTCACAAGGGAGGTCCCAAAGTAAAATGTAAAATCCTACGATGGCACGTAGTTCTGAGGCCTAAGTTTTTCATAAACCCCTATTCTATTTGGTGCTAGATATTATTCGCAAAAACATGCAAGGTGCTCTCCATTATTTTTCAACGAAGCTGAAACAATTATTTTTCAATGAAGCTGATAATGAAAATACATGCATAGTCTGAAATCTATATACGGGGAGTCCTGACTCCAAACATACCATAGGCTGAAAATAGGAGTATAGGCTCCCAAACCATATGGTAAGCTGATGTATAGAACCAAACTGAATCATGAAAACATGCTAAATTTGAGTGGCATCACCCAAAATCTGAAGATCATGCATACTTGAAATATACTTCACTAGTCAAAATCATAGATTCATATATAGGTAATTTGTAAACATACATACATGCTATATACTTCATCATACTTGAAATCATCAATCATAAACTAATCTTTTTCATGAACTTGCATAATTGGGCAAAATCTTCTAAAACTTGAACTCATGAATCTATAATCAAAATATGTATAAAATCTACCAATGAATCTTAAAACATACTTTGAAACATGAAGGGAATTAACCCATAAATAAATTATAGAGAATTTCATGAAATTAAGCTAAAACCCCATAGGATCATCAACTTGAATTAAGACTTGAATTCATGAGATTTAGGAGAATTATGATCATGAGAGTGAAAAAAACCCGCATGAATGGCCTTACATACATGGAAGAACTGAATCTACACTTGTGCTAGGAAGCCCAAAGGATTTGGAGAAGAACTTGAAGGGTTCTAGGCTTGATCTTCAATGGAGAGGTCTAGACTTGCATGCATGGGAGTTGAATGAAGTAGAATAGGTTAAACTCCCTTAATACACTTCTTTCATGGATTAAAACGACATAGTTTAGGATTTAGGAGCTTTGGAATTACAAAAACACCCTTATTAATTTCATAGGAAAACTGATATTGCTAGTCCCAATGAGGGACTGGATGAGTCGTTACCCAATAGGATGAATCGTCATCCCGCTCATCGTCATCACTGGAAAAATCTTCATTTACTGATATTCCTTTCCCCACAGGCCACTTGACGAGTCGTTGGATGCACGACGACTCATCCCTCCTTCCGTTGCCAGCGCTGCCTAATCATCCTGTAACCACCCGACGGGTCAAACCACGATTCTATGGGAGTGACGATGACTCATCGTCCCTTCCATTGCTACTTCCCGAGAATGATACCTTCTCAATTGTTCACCACCAAATGGGTTACTTAATGACCCGTTAGGTCACACCATGAATCACTAGATGTCTCGTTCTGCGACCTGGTGTGAAATTTCCCGCTTTCTTAATTTCAACTCACAGGTCTGATCTTAGGGACTTTTAGGGTATTGCAATATCTCGACCTTGGGAACATTCATCCTCGAATGTAGACTAAACATACAAAAATGCTAGGGAAAGGAACTACAATCCAAATACTGAACATTTGGAGCTGAAAACTATGGAGTGACTGTGTCCGGACTGATATACATGACTGAACTGAATTCATGAATCACACATACATGTACTGACCTGAAAGGAACTGAGAGACATGAACTAAACATCAAAATGTATAGAGTACTAAGGAGGAAACTAATACCTCATGTTGGAACTAAGTCGGTAGGGAAAGAGTGCGGGTATTTAGCCATCATATCTTCTTTGACTACCCACGTAGCTCCCTCAACAAGGTAATTTCTCCACAGAGCCTTTACTAAAGCTACTTCTTTATTTCTCAACTTCTAAACCTGATGAACAAGGATCTCAACTGGTACCTCCTCATAGATAAGGTTATCCTTCACACCTATGCTCTACACCGGGACCACTAAAGTCGGGTCACCAAGGTACTTCTTTAACAGTGATACATGGAAAACTTGAAGTACCAAAGCAAACTCCGCTGGTAGCTCCAACTCATAGGCCACCTTGCCAATAAGTTTCACAATCCTGTAGGGACCAACATATCAGGGACTAAGCTTCCTTTCCTTTCTGAACCTTGTCACTCCCTTCATGGGAGACACCTTTAAAAACACCAAATCATTAACTTCAAACTCCAATTCTCTCCTCCTCACATCAGCATAGGACTTTTGATGACTCTGAGGTGTTTTCAGGCCTTTCCATTATAAGTCAAAGTTTCTCCATAGCCTCATGAACTGAATCTGACCTTATCAATGTAGCTTCACCTACCTCAAACAAACTAATAGGCAATCTACATCTCCGCCCATAAAAAGCCTCAAATGGAGCCATATAGATTCTAGAGTGGTAACTATTATTGTAAGAAAACTCAATAAGAGGTAAATGATCATCCCAACTACCTTTGAAGTCAATCACACATGCTCGCAATATTTCCCCCAGAGTTTGAATAGTCTGCTCAACCTGACCATTTGTGTGTGGGTGAAAAGTTGTGCTAAGCTTGAGTTGAGTACCAAGTCCCTTTTAAAACGATCTCCAAAACTGCGAGGTGAACTGAGTACCTCTATCTAAAATGATGGAAAAGGGAACACCATGCAACCGAAATAACTCCTGAATGTACAATTTAGCATAATCCTCTACTGAGTCGGTAGTTTTGACCGGTAGAAAGTTGGCTGCTTTCGTCAATCTATCTACAACCCCCCCCCCAAATAGAGTTATACTATTGATATGTATGAGGCAACCCTGTGATGAAATCCATATTGATCTCTTCCCACTTCCAAGTGGGGATACTAATGTCTTGTAGCACACCTCCTGGTCTTTGATGCTCCACTTTCACTTGCTGATAATTCAGACACTTAGCCATAAACTTCGCTATGTCTTTCTTCATGCCATTCCACTAGTAGACTTCCGTAGATCTCGGTACATCTTGGTGGCACCTGGATGGATAGAATACTACGAACCATGAGCCTCATGCAACATCCATTCTCTCAAGTCATCAACACCCGGAATAGACAAATGACCTTGATAACGAAGTACACCATCTTCCCCTAGGGAGAAAAACTCTACCTTCTAATTTTGAACTGCTTCCTTCAACTTTACCAAAATAGGATCCTTATCTTGCCTAGCCTAGACCTCAGTCACCAAAGAAGATTCTGAACCATCCTGAACAATAACACCACCATCTATCGAATCCACGAGGCAATCACCTAATCGTGCAAAGCGATATACATCCTTCATCAACTCCTTCCTCCCATCTTTCACATGAGAAACACTCTCCATGGACAATCTGCTAAGCGCATTCGCCACTAAATAGGCCTTGCTCGGATGATAAAGGACACTCATGTCATAGTCCTTGAGCAGTTCTAACCATCTCCTTTGTCGCAAATTCAAATCCTTCTGCATGAACACATATTGTAGGCTCTTGTGGTCCATAAACACATCCACATGTATCCCATACAAATAATGCCTCTAAATATTTAATTCAAACACTACTGCGCCAATTCCAGGTCATGCATTGGGTAATTCTTCTCATGAGTCTTAAGCTGTCTAAAGGCATACACAATAACCTTACCGTGCTGCATCAACGCACACCCAAGACCAACCCTATAGGTATCACAATACACAATGAGTCCATCTGTACCCTCAGGTACGGTCAATTGTGGGGCTGAAGTGAGTCGAGTCTTTAACTCCTGAAAACTCTTTTCACAGACATCCGACCACTAAAATTTAATTTTCTTCTGGGTCAACTTAGTCAACGATGCAGCAATGGATGAAAATCTTTCAAAAAAACTCCTATAATAGCCAGCTAAACTTAAGAAACTCCTGATATCCCCAAAGGACTAATAGGTCTAGGACAATTCTTTACAATTTCTATCTTTTGAGAGTCCACCTGCACACCCTCACTTGACACCATGTTGCCTAAAAAGGCTACTGATTCTAATCAAAACTCACACTTGCTGAATTTATTGATCAGCTGGTGATCTTTGAGACTCTAAAGCACAATCCCCAATGAGCGGCATGCTCCTCTCTCCGAGAGTATATGAGAATGTCTTCCATGAAGACAATCACGAACATGTACAAATATGGCTTGAACACCCTGTTCATCAAATCCATAAAAGCTGCAGGAGTATTCGTTAGTCCAAAAATCATGAATACAACCTCATAGTTACCATACCAGGTCCTGAAAGATGTCTTCAGAATGTCACTCTCCCTAACTCTAAGCTGATGATATCCAGATCTGAGGTCTATCTTTGAGAAGCACTTAGCACCATGAAGTTGTTCAAACAAGTCATCAATTATGGGGAGGGGATACTTGGTCTTAATTGTAACCTTGTTCAACCGCGGATAGTCAATGCACATATGAAGACACCAATCCATCTTTCGAACAAAGAGAACTGGTGCACCTCATGGGGACTTGCTAGTCTGATGAACCCCTTATCTAGAAGATCTTTCAATTGTTCCTTCAACTCCTTTAGCTCAGTGGAGCCATTATATAGATATAGGCTGCGTATGGGGAAGAAGGTTAATACCAAAGTCATTTTTCCGCTGGGGAGGGACTCCTGGTAGATCATCTGGGAAAACCTCAAGATATTCACACACTATAGCAACTGAATGGAGAGTCGGGGTTTCGAATGTTGCATTCTTAAACTGAACTAGCTAGTAAGCACAACCCTTGTAAATCATCTTTCTGGCCTTAAGGTAGGAAACAAGCGACCTACAGGCACAGTTGAACTACCATTCCATTCTAGGACTGGCTCACCCCGAAATTAAAACTCTACCATACGGGTTCTATAATTCATTGAGGCATAACATGTATACAGCCAATCATTACCAAAATAACATCAAAATCAGTCATGTCTAACTCTACTAGATCGACTGAGGTGATTTTCTGAAGGAATGTGACAAGACAATTTCTATATATCCATCGAGCTATAACTGAGTCACCGACTAGAGTAGAGACTGAGAAGGGTTTTGATAGAATTTCGGGACTAACTCCGAGACTAATAGCAACGTAGGGCGTCATAAAATATAAAGTATCCCTTGGATCTAACAATGCATAAACATCAAGATTAAATACTCGTTACATACCAGTGACCACATCCCAAGGAAACCTCCCACTCCTGACGTGATGAGAGGGTATAAAATCTGTTCTAATGCTAACCACCACCTGCACTAGTGGATGCACCCTGCTGAGCTGAGCATACTATTGGAGCTGCTGAGTTGGTAACTGGGTCACGGTCGCTATCATGTCACTATTTGGCTACTACACAAACTCTGAGCATGTGGTTGGGCTTTCCGCACCCAAAACATACCCCTAAACCTACTAAGTACTGACCGGAGTGCATCCTACCATACCTGCTATAGATTGGTATGCTAGGCTCTACTGACTTGCTCCCCCAACCTCGAGAGCCTAATGTCTTTCCCCTCTGATCATGCCTAGACCTGGATGGTACACTGGCTAATGACGGCATTGGGGCTAATGATCTCTAGTGGAATTGCTAACGATATCCGCCACCAGACCTCTGCTGGGAAATATAAAACTGTCTGTCCTGGCCCTCTTGGCCTCTCTCTCCCTCTCCCTCATCTGCACTGCCTCTATTTGCTGGGCATACAAGACCAATCGGGAGAATTCAATGTCTTGATGTAGCATGGCGGTCCTACCTGAGCCCTCTAATCAGCCCCCATCTCCGGTGCATAATTGGATAACCGGGTGAACTCTAGAGCATACTCTTAGAGTCATGTTGTTCTGTTTCAAATTCATGAACTCGACTGCCTTGATTTCCCTCATCTCTTGGAGAAAGAATCAGTCTAAGAATGCGGTGAGGAACTTATCCTAACCAATAGGACCCGCTCCGACTCCCCGGCTATCCTTCCACTACCTATACCATATATGAGCGAATCCCTTCAACTGATAGGAGGCTAATTCTGCACATTCCTCTCCCATGACCCCCATAATCTAGGTAATCCTTTGGATCTCCTCAATGAACTCATGTAGGCCCTCATCCATCCTCGACCCAAGGAACTCAGGGGGATTCATCCTGAGAAAATCCCGGACTCTAGCCATGTCACGACCCGAGAGTACACCCGGATCATAGAGACGGGACAAGGAGCCCCAAAAGACTCCAAGTCAACCCATTGCGTGAGCATATATCTAATTCATACACATAAGGCGGAAGACTTAACTTAAAAATCATGAATTTAAATGACAATGTGACATGAAATATATAAGAAACGATAATACATAATCCAAGCATAAATAGCGGAATACTACAATTAAGTCTGAAAGCCTCTAATCATAATTGACAGGTTGAAGGGATAAGACCCCAGCTAACCCCAACATTTTGAAAACAATAGGTAAACAGGGTTCGAACATGAAGCCCTCAAATCATGAGGACTCACCACTAAGAGCTGAGAGCAGAACTGAGAGTAAGCTAGGAACAATGCTAAACCTGCGAATCGGATCCTGAAAATATGTGGGTCAGTACTTGGAAGGTACTGAGTATGTAAGGCATGCAAAACGATCCTTAAAAACATAAAAATTATAGGAGTGGGGACATTATGATCATAAGACTGAAATCGTAAGTATATCGTAAGGCTTAAGATTTTTGAAATATTCATAAATCTGTCATAGTCATAAAATGAGAGAAAACATTTCATAGAAACATAACTCGAGCCAAAAGAGCATAATCATGCATTCATTAAAACCATGAGGAGTAATGGAATATTTTTATAACCCGACATACCCTATATGAGCACACATGGAGCCCGACTGGTAGTCGGGAGGTCGTTCATACCTTGCCAAGGGTATGAACCATGAAAGGCATGATATCACTCATGAAGGCCCTGTAGGGCATAGGGAATAGTCACTGAGGAGGTCCCAAACATAACCTACGGTGTCACGTAGTTTTGAGATTCGTGGCGTAACCTAGGCTCCGAACCTACTCGGTGTTAAGTAATACTCCCAAAAAATGCAACGTGCTCATAGAAAATTCATACATGACATGCATAGCTAGTTAAATCACGAGAATCATAACACGCTTGAGAATTTTTAACACTAGCCATGGAATTGGGCCCGTGAATCGGCCAAAATCATAGTTCATAAATCATAAGCTACATGAGGGCATTGCCCATAGTTCCAATCATACATGAAATGCTTAAATTTATAGGAAACATGATCATAATAACATGAGTAGTTGAAGACTTGAAGACATGCTTAGAATTTAAGAAAAATTCGTATTATACTTGTGGAATCATCATGACCATGAACTTTACAAAACAATTCCTCATAATTGGGCATCGAAACTTTTAGGGGTTAAATCATAAAAATATAGAATAAACAAGTAAAATCATCCCAAATAACTCGAAATTCATAAGTTAGGCATACTACAACAAGCTCATTTCGATTTTTGAGGAAACATGCATTTGGGTTATGACCCATCAAGAATTGGTAACTTAAACATATAATTAGGGAGAAATTGGGCATGAGTAGGGACTAAAGTACCCATTCAAAAACCCCACATACCTGGAATTACTTGCTTCTTAACACCCTTGAAAAACCCTAGGTGGAAACTTGAAGAATTGAAGAAGAACCCTTGAATCTCCTCCTACTCCCTTCTCTAGATCTTGCAAATGCCAAATGAGACTTAGCATGAGTTTTTCCTCCTTAAAAGACCCTGTCTTGACCTCAAAAAGATGTGGTTTAGGGTCCAAAAGCGTAGAAAAGTCAAATTTTGCCTTAATGAAATTTCCTTGAGAAACAGATCTGGCCCCGACGACGACTCGTACCACAAAGTCACAACTCGTGTTCGCCTCTCGTGGTCACCTCGCCACTTTTCAATCTTCTGGATCTGGCCACGACTTGCATACCACAACTCATAGTACCATCCTACAGGCCGTACTGTCAGTCGTGGTACTATCCAGCCATACCAAACACAAGTTAACCACGACTCCTCATCACGACTCGTTGCCACATCCTACGAGTTGTACCATGACCCGTGACGACTCACTCTGGCACCGCTGAGAATTTCACCATGACTCCTAACCACGAGTTGTACCTACGCGTCACGATTCATAGGACCACCCGTGATATGACCTCAGGCTCCCGAATTCATCACGACTCGAGTTATGAGTCGTAGGTCCTCACCATGATTCGTACCTCGAGTCGTACTGGTGCAAAATCTCAGGTTTGCTGTAGTATTCAACTTCAACTCCTGGGTCTATTCTTAGGCCTTTTTGGGGTATTACAATATCTCCCCCTTGGAAACATTTCTCCTCAAATGTAAGAAACAAGCAGCTAGCAGAAACACACTATTACCATATGCAACTACTGATAATTTAAGTTTAAAATTGACGGAATGACTACCCCTAAAAAGAACTACATAGCTGGACTGAATTCAAACATCACATACATATATCATATCATAAACAAACTTGCATGCATGAACGGAACAGGAAAAAATGATTAGAGCTTTAGGGAAAAAACTGATACCTCATACTGAAACTGGGCCGATAGGGAACAAGTGGGGGTATTTAGCCATCATATCCGCTTTAGCTTCCCACGTAGCTCCCTCAACATGCTGATTTCTCCATAACACCTTTACTGAAGCTACTTCCTTGTTCCTCAGCCTTCGAACTTGATTATCCAAGATTGCAACAAGAATTTCTTCATAATTGAGGCTATCCTTAATGCCAATACTTTCCACTGGAACCACCAAGGTCGGATCTCCCATGCATTTTTTCAAGGGCGATACGTGAAATACGAGATGAACTGAAGCCAACTCTGAAAGTAACTCTAACTCATAAGCTACCTTACCCACTCGTCTCATAATTCGGTATGGGACAATATAGCGTGGGCTAAGTTTCCCTTTCTTTCCAAATCTCATTACTCCCTTAAGGGAGATACCTTCAGAAACACCCAATCATCAACCTCGAACTCAAGCTCCCTTCTCCTCACATCTGCATAAGACTTTTGTAGACTTTGAGCCATTTTCAGCCTTTCTCTTATTAACTGAACTTTCTCCATAGCCTCATGGACTGAATCTGGACCCACTAACGAAGCCTCACCGACTTCAAACCACCCAATGGGCGATCTACACCTTCACCCATAAAGATCCTTGAACGGTGCCATCTTAATGCTGGAGTGATAGTTGTTGTCCTAGGAAAACTCAATAAGAGGAAAATTCTCATCCCAACTACCCTTGAAGTCAATAACACAATATCTCAACATGTCCTCAAGAGTCTGGGTAGTCCTCTCCACCTGACCATCTGTTTATGGATGAAATGCCGTGCTAAGCTTAACCTGGGTGCCAAGTCCCTTTTGAAAAGATCTCCAAAATTGAGAGGTGAATTGAGTACCTCTATATGATATAATGGACAAGGGAATTCCATGCAATCTGACCAACTCTCGGATGTATGACTTAGCATAATCGTTTGCTGAATCGATGGTTTTGATAGGTAGGAAATGAGTACCCTTGGTCAACCTGTCGACCACAACTCAAATGGAGTCATACTGTCTACGATTGCGGGGTAAACCTGTTACAAATTCCATAGTGATTTCTTACCACTTCAAAGTAGGAATGCTGATATCTTGGAGTACAACCCCCAGTCTCTGATACTCGACTTTCAATTTTTGGCAATTCGGGCACTTGGCTACGAATTCTGTGATATCCCTCTTCATGCAATTCCACCAGTAGATTTCCCGCAAGGCATGATACATTTTGGTGGCAGCTAGATGGATAGAATATCTGGATCCGTGAGCCTCATGCAACATCTGACTCCTCAAATCCCCCACGTTCGGAACACATAAACGACCCTGGTACCGAAGCACACCATCTCCTCCTTTGGAGAAGATTTCTACCTTTTGATTTTGGACAACTTCTTTCAACTTTACAAATATTGGATCTTCATCTTGTTTAGCCTTCACCTCCATTACAAAGGATTACTCTGACCCGTTCTGAACTACTACCCCACCATTGGTCGAACCAATTAATCTAACTCCCAACCGTGCAAGTCGATGTACCTCCTTTACCAGCTCCTTCTTCTCTTCACTCACATGTGACACACTTTCCATAGAAAGTCTACTAAGGGCATCTGCTACCACGTTGGCCTTACCGGGTGGTAAAGGACACTCATGTCGTAGTCCTTAAGTAGCTCCAACCACCTCCATTACCGAATATTTAGTTCCTTCTGTGTGAAAACATATTGTAAGCTCTTGTGGTCCATGAATACATCTACATGAACCCTATACAAGTAGTGTCTCCATACCTTCAAACAAAATACCACCGTGTCCAGCTCAAGATCATGGGTTGGGTAATTTTTCTCGTGAATTTTTAGCCATCTGGAAGCATATGCTATGACTTTCCCATGCTGCATCAATACACACCTCATCCAACTCTCAAAGCATCACAATATACCACAAAGCCATCGGTACCCTCTGTAAAGTCAACACCGGTGCTGAAGTGAGTCTGGCCTTCAATCTTGGAAGCTCTTCTCACAAGCCTCTGACCACTGGAACTTCACCTTTTTCTCATTCAATCTAGTTAGTGGGGCTGCAATGGATGAGAAACCTTCCACAAACCTCTGATAGTAACCCATTGAGCCACAAAAGCTCCTGATCTCAGAAGGGTTTACCGGTCAGGGCTAGTTCTTTACCGCCTCTATTTTCTGGGAGTCCACCCTTATACCTTTGCTTGACACTACATGTTACAAGAATGTAACTGGTTTCAGCCAGAACTAACATTTGCTGAACTTGGCATATAGCTGGTTATCCTTAAGGGTATGAAGTGCTACCCTCAGGTGTGCGGCATGCTCCTCCTCGCTCCTGGAGTATATTAATATGTCGTCAATGAACACGATCACGAACATGTCCAGATATGCCTCAAATACCCTGCTCATTAGATCCATAAAAGCTGCAGGGGCATTGGTTAGTCCAAAAGACATAACAACGAATTCATAATGGCCATACTGGGTTCTAAAAGTAGCCTTTAGGATGTTTCTCTGCCGAACCTTGAGCTAGTGATACCAGGACCTGAGATCTATCTTGGAAAAATATTTGGCACCCTGAAGCTGATCGAATAGGTCATCAATCCTAGGTAAAGGGTATCTATTCTTTATGGTGATCTTGTTCAACTGCCTATAGTCGATACACATCTGAAGAGAATCGTCTTTCTTCTGGACGAACAACACCAGGGCATCCCATGGGGACTTACTCGGTCTAATGAAACCCTTATCCAGAAAATCCTTCAACTTCTCCTTTAACTCTTTTAGCTCGGCTGGGGCTATTCGATAGGGACGAATTGATATGGGATGCATGTTGGGTAAAAGATTAATCTCAAAATCAATCTCCCTGTCAGGAGGAACACTGGGTAAGTCATCTAGAAATACCTCGGGATATTCACATACCACAAGGACTGACTGAATGGTCGAGGTCTTGGATGTGACATCCTTAATCCTAACCAAATGGTAAATAAAACCCTTGGAAATCATTTTCCTGGCCTTGAGATAGGAGATAAAGCGACCTATAGGTATTGCTGAACCATCCCTACATTCTAAAATTGATTCACCTGGAAATCGAAACTCCAACACTCGAGTTCTACAGTTAACTGAAGCGTAACATGCAAACAACCAATCCATGCCCAAGATGATGTCAAATTCAATCATAGCCAATTCTACTAAGTCTGCAGATGTAACCTTATGCATTACTATAATGGGGCAACCTCTATATACCCGCCTCGCTTTGACTGAATCACCAACCAGAGTAGATACAGAAAATGGTTCTAACAAAATTTCAGGACTGACTCCAAAGTAACTAGCAACGTAAGATGTCACAAAAGACAGTGTAGCTCCCGGATCTAACAAAGAATAAACATCAATATGAAAGACTTGCAACATACCCGTAACCACATCGCGAGAAGTCTCCTACTCCTGTCGAGAGCCAAGTGCATAAAACCGGTTCTGGCACTGACCGCCAGCTGGACCAGTCAAAGTACCCTTGCTGAGTAGGACGTGCCACTGGAACTGATGAACTAGCTACTAAAGTGCAGGCTCCACCACCCCCTGACCTAGCTGCAGGGCAATCCCTAAGTCTGTGTCTGGGTTTGCCACACCTGAAACAAGTATCTGAGCCCACCAAACATTTG
Source organism: Datura wrightii (assembly GCA_035772735.1). Taxonomy (NCBI): domain Eukaryota; kingdom Viridiplantae; phylum Streptophyta; class Magnoliopsida; order Solanales; family Solanaceae; genus Datura; species Datura wrightii. Next base: position 14,566,712 of record JASDFA010000002.1, read on the forward strand.
CATGGGTGATTATTTCCACAATTAGCACAAGATGGAAAAGTGCGCTCTGTGCGCATGTTATTCTGATCCCTTGAACCTGAGGCCTTGCTCTGATCGTATCGAGGCCTGGATGGGGTACTGGCTGAAGATGGTGCTGATGTAATGGACCTGTGCTGGGACTGCTGGTGAGGCCCACCCCCTGGCCTTGTCTGGGAGAGCCTATGGCTATTAGTTCTAGCCCTCTTGGCCTCTCTCTGCCTCATATGAGCTACCTCCATATACTAGGAATAGAGGACTATCCGTGGGTAGTCCATATCCTGATGAAGAATGGTTGTTCTGCAGTCGAGATACTTGGCTACTCCCTGCACGAATCTGCTCACCCGCGCCCTCTAGTCCATCACTAACTTCGGGGCATACATTGACAGGCGAGTGAACTCAAGTGAATACTCTAGCGCCGTCATCTTTCCCGTTTTAAGGTTAACAAACTCGGCTGCTTTCAATTCCCTCATCTCCCAAGGGAAGAACCTATCGAGAAAGGCCATGTGGAACTCATCCCAGCTGATAAGGCCCACTCCCGCTGTCCTGTTGTCCTTCCATTTTTTGAACCAAATATAAGCAACCTCCTTCAGCTGATAAGAGGTCAAGTCAACACACTCCTCAGTCTTCACCTCAATCACCTGAGTGACCTTCAAGATCCTTTTAATGAACTCGTGTGGATCCTTGTCCACCTTTGCCCCTATGAACTCGAGAGGGTTCATCCTTAAAAAAACCCTAATCGGGTTGCCACTGCATTACCATTCTGTGGAACATGTGCAACAACCTGCTGGTTGACCTGAGCAGTCAAGGCCTGCGCCAACATTTGAATAGCCGTCCAAAACTCAGCATGGGCAGCTGACTTTGGTGCCTGGGGCTCCTGAATAGGTGGGGCTTGCTGACGCCCATTATCATGGCCACCCTCGTGTCCTTCATCATTTTTGTTCCTCTTTCCGTTTATCCTTCTGGGAGCCATAATTTTCTGCAATCGCGAATAGCACGAATTAGAAGGATGGAGAGATTTTCACCGCACGACATAGATCATGAAAAAAGGGAACATTTCCTAAAATGTTTAGTAGCCTCTTAGTCATAGGTGTGGAGCGCTTCACACCAATGAAAAAGACTCTACCTAACACGGCTTTCAGACTCCCTAGGACACATCTCAACCTATGGCTCTGATACCAAGTTTGTCACGACCCGAGAGTACACTTGGATCGTAGACACGGGACAAGGAGCCCCAAAAGACTCCAAGTCAACTCATGGCGTGAGAGTATATCTAATTCATACACATAAGGTGGAAGACTTAACTTAAAAATCATGAATTTAAATGAAAAGGTGACATGAAATATATAAGAAACGGTAATACATAATCAGATAGCGGAATACTACAATTAAGTATGAAAGCCTCTAATCATAATAGAAGGGTTGAAGGGACAAGACCCCACCTAACCCCAACATTTAGAAAACAAAAGGTAAACAAGGTCCAAACATGAATCCCTCGAATCATGAGGACTCACCATTGAGAGCTGAGAGCAGAACTGAGAGCAATCTACGAACGATGCTAAACCTGCGAACTGGATCCTAAAAATATGTGGGTCAGTACTTGGAAGGTACTGAGTATGTAAGGCATGCAAAATAATACTTAAAAAATATAAAAGTTATAGGAGTGGGGACATCATGATCATAAGACTGAAATCGTAAGTATATCGTAAGGCTCAAGATTTCCAAAATATTCGTAAACCTGTCATAGTCATAACATGAGAGAAAAAATTTCATAACAACAAAACTCGAGCGAGCATAATCATGCATGCATAAAAACCATGAGGAACAATGGGAGATTTCTATTACCGACATACCCCATATGAGCACACATGGAGCCCGACCTGTAAACCTAGTCGGGAGGTCATTCATACCTTGAAAAAGGTATGAACCATGAAAGGCGTCATATCACTCATGAAGGCCCCGTAGGGCATAGGGGACAGTCACTGAGGAGGTCCCAAACATAACCTACGGAGGCACGTAGTTCTAAGATTCGGGGCATAACCTAGGCCCCAAACCTACTCAGTGTTAAGTACTACTCCCAAAACATGCAACCTGCTCATAGAAAATTCATACATGACATGCATGGCTAGTTAAATCATGAGAAATCATAACATGTTTGAGAATTTATAATACTAGCCATGGAATTAGGCCCGTGAATCGGCCAAAATCGTAGTTCATAAATCATAAGCGATATGTAGGCATTACCCATAGTTTCAATCATACATGAAATGCTTAAATTTATAGGAAAAATTATCATAATAACATGAGTAGTTGAAGGCTTGATGACATGCTTAGAATTTAAGAAAAATTCGTATTATGCTTGCGGAATCATCATGACCATGAACTTTACAAAAACAACTCCTCATAATTGGGCATCTAAACTTTTAGGGGTTAAATCATAAAAATATAGAATAAATAAGTAAAATCATCCCAAATAACTCGAAATTCATAAGTTAGGCATACTCAACAAGCTCGTTTCGATTTTTAAGGAAATATGCATTTGGGTTATGACCCATCAAGAATTGGTAACTTAAACACATAATTAGGGAGAAATTGGGCATGAGTAGGGACTAAAGTACCCATTCAAAACCCCACATACCTGGAATTACTTGCTTCTTAACACCCTTGAAAAACATAGGTGGAAACTTGAAGAATTGAAGAAGAACCCTTGAATCTCCTCCTACTCCCTTCTCTAGATCTTGCAAATGCCAAATGAGACTTAGCATGAATTTTTCCTCCTTAAAAGACCCTGTCCCGACCTCAAAAAAATGTTGTTTAGGGTCAAAAAGCATAGAAAAGTCAAATTTGACCTTAACGAAATTTCCCTGAAAAACAAATCTGGCCCCGACCACGACTCGTACCATGAAGTCACGACTCGTGATCACCTCTCGTGGTCACCTCACCACTTTTCAATCTTCTGGATCTAGCCATGACTCGCATACAACGGCTCGTAGTACCATCCTATAGGTCGTACTGTCAATTGTGGTACCATCAAGCCATACCAAACACGACTTAACCATGACTTCTTATCATGACTCATTGCTACATCCTACAAGTCGTACAACGACCCCTGACAACTCACTCTGGCACCACTGAGAATTTCACCTTGACTCCTAACCCCGAGTCGTACCTATGCCTCACGATTTATAGGACAACCCATGGTATAACCTTAGGCTCTCGAATTCATCACAACTCGAGTCACGAGTCGTAGGTCCTCACCACGATTCGTACCTCGAGTCGTACTGGTGCAAAATCCCAGGTAGTCTGTAGTTTTCAACTTCAACTCCCGGGTCTATTCTTAGGCCTTTACGGGGTATTACAAGCCGCCACTGCATTCCCACTCTGGGGAACATGATCCACTACCTGCTGATTGTCCTGAGTGGTTAACACTATTGCCAACATCTGAATGGATTCCCTAAACTCAGCATGGGCAACCTTCTCGGGCACGGGATCCGGTGGGGCTGGTAGGGCTTGCTAAGGCCCATCTCCATTGTCATTTCAATGGCCATTCATGTTTCCGTTCCTTATTTCGTTAACTCGGTGTGGAGGCATGATTCTTCAAATGTGTAAAGCGGGAATTATAGGAATAGAGAGAGTTGAACTCATAACACGAGATAGAATCATGAAGGAAGGGAAGTTTTCTAAAACGTTTCGTAGCCTCTTTTTCATAAGTGTGGCGCACTTCATACCCATGAAAAAGACTCCACTTAATGTGACTTTTAGACACCCTAGGACACTTCAAAACCTAATCTCTGATACCAAGTTTTTCACAACCCGAACATAGGGCCGGATCTAGACACAGAACCTAGAACCATAAATGGCTCAAAGTCAACCCATGACATGAACATAATAACTAACAATCAACATAAGCAAAGCTTATAACTAAATTATGAAATAGCGGAAACCTGAATAACAACATGTCTAGCCAACGGTAGTATTATAACATTGAATTTGAATACACAAATCTATGTCTGAAAAGCCTGTACTAACTTATGAGATGTTGATACAAGCCTCAGCTATATCTAAGTCTAAAAAAATTGACATAAAAATACTGAAATATAGATTTCGTCGAAGGATGAGGACTCACGCAAGGTAGGGTTTGAGCTGGAACGAGAGCAGAACTAACGACGCATTTGAGTCTGATAACTAGGACTTGTATCATTAAATAATACAGAGTAGAGTATACGGTCAGTACTTAGAATGTATTGAGTATGCAAGGAAGGTAAAACAGGCTGATTAAGTATACATTGAAATCATGCATCTCAAAAATCATAGGATTCTGAGAGTAAGGTCTGCATGTTGATATTTGAAAAACATGAATAGACATAAACTAGATCTCATAACTGATCTAATGACCCAAAGATGAAATTGATATTCATAAGTAAAAACTGATAACCTGATCATTGGGTCAAACCTACTGAAAACATAATATCGTAACTAATAAACATGCACAGCTGAGATCATGAAGAGCAATGGAAGACTTGTCATATAATCGACACAATCACGATAGAGCTTACGCGATCCAAACTATTACACTCAAGTGGGCAGAGCCATCCAAAGTCTTATCAGGGCTAAGGGCACTACCATGATATCAATATAAATTTTAAAGCCCATTTGAAGCAAGGGAAGCTCACAAGAGAGGTCCCAAAGTAAAATATAAAATCCTACGTAGGCACGTAGTTTTGAGACCAGGGGTTTTTATGAACCCCTACCCTACTAGGTTCTAGAAATTGATTCCAAAAACATGCAAGGTGCACTCCATTATTTTTCAACGAAGCAGAAACCATCATTTTTCAATGAAGCTGAAACCATCATTTTTGAACGAAGCTGATAATGAAATTACATGCATAGTTTGAAATTTGAATATGGGGGGCCTGTCTTCAAACATTCCATAAGCTTAAAATGGGAGTATAAGATCCAAAACCATTAGATAAGCTAATTTATAGAACTAAACTTAATCATGAAAACATGCTAAATCTAAGTGGGATTACCCAACATCTGAAGATCATGCATACTTGAAATAGACTTCACTAGTCAAAATCATTGATTTATATATGGGTAATTTGTAAACATACATACATGCTAGATACTTCATCATACTTGAAATCAAAAATGATAAACTAAACTTTTTCATGAACTTGCATAATTGGGAAATATCTTCCCAAACTTGAACTCATGAATTTATAACCAAAACATGTATAAAATCTGCCCATGAATCTTAAACTAAAATCTACCCATAAATCTTAAAACATACTTAGAAATATGAAGGGAATTAACCAATAAATAAATCATAGAGAATTTCATGAAATTGGGCTAAAACCCCATAGGATCATCAACTTGAATTAAGGCTTGAATTCATGAAATTTAGGAGAATTATGAGCATAAGAGTGAAAGAAACACTCATTCATGGCCTCATACACCTGGAAGAACTTAATCTACAATTTCCCTAGGAAGCCCAAAGGATTTGTAGAAGAACTTGAATTGTTTTAGGCTTGATCTTCAATTGACATGTCTAGACCTGCATGCATGGGCGTTGAATGAAGTAGAATAGGTTAAACTCTCTTAATACACTTCTTTCAGGGCTTAAAATTATGTAGTTTAGGGCTTAGAAGCTTACGAATTATAAAAACACCCTTATTAATTTCGTAGGAAAACTGATACTGCCAATCCCAACGAGGGACTGGATGAGTCGTTATCTAATAGGATGACTCATCGTCCCACTCATTGTCATCACTGGACAAATCTTCATTTATAGATATTACTTTCCCCACAGAACACTTGACGAGTCGTTGGATGCACGACGACTCATCCCTCATCCATTGCCAGTGCTGCCAAATCATCCTTTAACCACTTGACGGGTTACACCACGATTCACTGGGAGTGACGAAGACTCGTCATCACTTCCGTTGCTACTGCCCGAGAATGCTAACTTCTTAATTGGTGTCCACCTAAAGGGTTACTTAATGACTTGTTAGGTAACCCCACGAGTCACTGGACGCCTCATTCTGTGACCTGGTGTGAAATTTCCTACTTTCTTAGTTTTGACTCACGGGTCTAATCTTAGGGACTTTTGGGGTATTACAAGTATAATGTGGTCGATGTCAAATATAGAACCCAAAAAGGTTGGGTTCGAATCCCACAGGGAATATGGTGAAAGCTAAGTCTTATGTGAGTATTTGTTTCTAATCAAATATTTATGTAAAACTAGGGGTCTTGAAACTTATGTTTTGATTCACTATCACTCAAATGCAAAGAATACCAGCTATGATTTATTACTACTAATTTCAAGAAGAAAGTAAACTAGGGTTATGGTCATCATATTTTCATAACGATATTTGGGGAATGACTACAGTGGACTTGATTAACACTATGTGTGTAGGTTTTTAACTCAACTATCCTATACAAATGTTTCTCGACCTATTTAGAAAAGTAACCCTCTCATCTTCTCAAAGTAAGGGTAATCATCGATGAGTTACAATAATAAACCTAGATTGATTAATGTTATTACAACATTAATCATCAATTAAGGGTTAACGCCTTGAATCTCTATCACAAATTCTTTTCATTTTGATTTATACACCTTACTCAAGCATGTCAAACCTAAGGTTTGTTCTAATGTATGCAATAGTTAGAAGTCATTCAAAGCGAAAGAACTAATAATACACACAATTGCATTGAACTCATTCATGCATCAATCACTTTTATTATGTCATTCGACCATGAATCACACAATTCTAGTAATAGAACTTAGCCACACATGATTATTGAACTCATATTCATCAAAGAAGATTTAACTTACAAAGAAGAGATGAAACCTTGATTATGATTCTAATAACCCAACAATATTTCTTCAAGAATTTTTCAAAAGTAACATACAATGTTGATCTTTTTCTCACTAAAAAGTAACGTACAAGCCGCTCTTTTCTCTCTCAAAAGTTTGATAATAAAAATAAACCTCGAAGGTGCTATTTATAGTCTAGAATAATTCAAAACTATACTGAAATAGGAGTCCCGCTTCTTAGGTGACACCCAAGTTGACATCCTGTCGGCAAGGTGATGGTCCGTCACTCCTTATCCAGTGTATCATCAAATCTGTATCTTGATGATGGTATGGTTGATGGTCTGTTAAAGAAGTGACGGTCCATCACCTGGTCCGTCGCTCCTTATCTAGTGTGCCCATAAGTCTTCATCTTTGTGATGGTGAACTTGATAGTTCGTCGGAGAGGTAACGGTCCGTCACACTGGTGACGGCCCACCAGATAGGCCGTCAAGTGATTTTTCAGCCTATTTCACACCATGTATTTTATTTGCTGTATCTTCCTATATAATACACACAAAACCATCAAAATAACCAAAAGTTGTTGAAGAAATTGAATCAATTCATAGTTAAGAGCATCAAATATGTCATTAAATTCTGGAGCATCAACACCCTCAACTTAGAATATTTGCTTGTCCTCAAGAAACACAATAGACACCTCATTAAAGCAAAAGAAAACCAGGATAACTACAGTAGTTGTTATACTCAAAGTAGATTATTTCACATTTAACACTCCCTTTTTTACAAACTGGGCATGAACAAATGGCAATCATTAAACATATCAATTCATGAGGATCTACAAATGACATGATGATATCAACATAGTACTTTACAAACACCAACAACAACTACCCTAACGACCAACCATTATTAATACTTTTCTAGTGCCCTCACCACAAAGAAGTCCCAACTCACATCCAAAGTTATTTGCCTGTGGACTAGAACGAGACACTCACTCTCACAAAAAAAATTCATAACAATACACATGCAAAACCATAAGCTTTCCTTTATCATCACTGTTTTAGGTTCTCCGGACACTTGATTAGGATCACAATAGGACTTTGTTGGCTTGTAACATAGGCTTGGGGACAAATATGGTACATATAGATAAAGTGACTTGACCCCCCTTGGTGCTATGCTATTTCTCTTGCTCTGCTCTTATTTTATCTCCCTTATTCTCTTTTATTCATTTTCTTTCTCAACTCATGGGTATGGTTTTCATTTGGATTATCTTTTTCCTCATCAAAACATCACTATATTTATTTTCTTGTCTTTTTCTTTTTAGTTGGAACTTTTTGCTTTTTTCTTTCCTTTTCTTCATCAACCACACCACACCCATTTATTTTCAATCAGCAGATTCTACCCTCCATACCCAAATTTTTACGCACCCCTACTATAGCCACCCTCAACTTAGGCGATTTTCCTGAGTTGAGGTACATAATGTTCAAGGAGGGACCAAGGCCAAAACCGGTTCATTATAAAAAATATAGGTAGGTAAATAGGCTAATGAAATGAGCAGGTCAATTAGGCTCAAAATTAGGGATCAATGGATTATTCACATTGTTTGGATATTCATATAGGCTCAGTGGACTAATTACAAAAGATGGGTTATGATCCTTTCCTAGTCAGTTATCCTATAACCTTAGCAAGATAAACTAGGCAAGTTCTAGATGCATGCACAATATAAGAACAACAACAATTAATCTCACACACACTTGGCTCCAATTTGCATTATCGACGACTAATTATCAGAATAGTCCCTAACTTAAGCACACTTTCTATATCATTATACAAATAATGTCAAGCATAGAACCTTCAAAGTTAATATGTTACAAAGATACACATATACCACATCAAAAGATTATAGGGGTCTCCATTTTCCAACATTTTAACAAAAAGATGTTCATTTCCAAAACCGCTTTAATTTTTTCCAAATTTTCTTTTACATACCAAATAACATAGAATTTCAAAATCAACTGGTGTGACAGACTCATAGGTACCCCCACCCCAACAAAATAAAAACATTATCCCCAATGCATATATATAAAATTCCCAAACTGGAAGTGGGGTAAACCTATGAAGCCCTATACTCTAGAGTATAGCATAGCTGTCTGGGGTGGAGCGACCCTAGAGACCTCAGCAATGGTGACTATCGCGCTCAATGAATTAGGCATGGAAAAATCGTAGCTAGAGGCGATGTGATGAGAGTCTGTGACTTTGAAGAGACCATGGAACCTATGACATGCGCCTCAACTCGGTCATCTAAACTAGAGGAGGCCCCACCAACCCGAGCTCACACCTCCTCAATGCGTATATCCTCTTCTACCCTAGACTGTTTTAGAGCCTCTCGCAACTCAACTCTTTCTTATTTGCTTTTCTTATGCTTCTTCTTTTAGTGGGGTTTTCCCTCATCTACAGTACCATCTCATGGTTGTTTACCTGCTGCCTTAGGCTGCTTCCCCAATAAATTAATAAAGGGTTCATCATCCTCCAATTCCTCAAATCCGGGAATTGGGAAATCTTGGGGCTGCCACTCCTATTGTAATTTTAGAATGTAATCTTTAGCCTTTTTTAGGTCAGCCACAAACCTTGCCAAATCTGGCACTATAAGGACTTTTAGCCTATCATTCACCCTTGCCTTCATGATATCAAAACGAGCGTGAACATTTTTGTATTATTCTAAAGAAACTGTGATGGAATTGTCAACAAACAGTCCTAGCTGGTCAGCAAGCACTTTTATTTGCAACTCTTGTCTGTCTGCATTCTTGAACACCCTAGCTAAGTTTGTTGGTGTGAATGCATACTTGGAAAATTGAGGCATGGAAGACAACATCTCAGCTGAGTCCACTCCCAGTTGAGTCGCAGTTGTACCATAGTGGATGATGTGGAAGTGGAAATCAGGGTAGCATGGCAAACTAACTCAGTTCTTGTAGTTTCTCCAGCTGAGTCAGTGGTTTTGTTTGTTGCCTTTGCAGTTTGACCACTAGACCCAAACACCTCATGTTTGTGGAGTTTTAGTTCATATTGTGATTCATCCCTCGACTTCTCCAAGTCATAGTTCTTTGTAGCATATGTTTCCATATCAATACCAGCCAATATGGGGACATGAGCTTCTCTGCATAGTCGGGTCATTAAGCATGGAAATGGTAAAGAGGTAGATAACTTCACTTCTCTACAATGCATCTCCTCAGCAATAAGCCCCTAATGTTCAGTGGGAACCCAAAAATTAGGCTAGCCACTAGTACCGCTCTGTCCTTAGCCAAAGTGTTATCTCCCCCTATTGTAAATAGCTGAAACCAAACTACTGCCCACCAAAATTTTTCTACAAATGTCAATGTGGACTTCACTATTCTTTCTTTGCATTTGTTATCCAAGAGGGCTGACCATCTGTTAGAACATGTGTTAACCGCCCACACTAATCATGTCGCGCTCTCATTCGGTATTCAAACTCGGCAATGCTTGCTGGTGTAAAGTCATGCCCATAGAGCATCCTATTTATGGTCTCTGTTGAGATGTCTACCATTTCTCCCCGGAATGGTGTTCGGCCTTATAGGGGCATTTCTGACAGTTTATGCCCTTTTATGCACAAACCCTCTAGAATAACTATATAGTTCGCATATAATTTGCGAACAATGGTAGGGTAATAATGGCCTGGAGCTTCACTCATCCATCCTAGGCCATAGAACTTATAGTTACCCTTAATATTGTGGCACTTAGGAAATTCAGAGTTGATGATCGTCACTTCCTCAACAATGCTGCATTTGAAATGTCCTCTCGCTATAGTGGTGAGGCCCTTTTGAAAGTGCTTTTCAGCCACTTTTACTAGCTAGCGAAAACTGTCCCTGTACCCTGGCGTTTTTCCATTTATCAGGTCAAACCCTTATTGGCTCAGTATCCCCTACCGGATTGCTAGTGGCCTCATTGCCGCTCTCTTCATCTGAATCAAAGCTGTCGCTGCTTGAACTACATCCATATGCTAAAGAATTATTTCCCTCATTAGACGGGGATTTCCAACTTGTTGTCTTGCCGTAGATATAGTTTGGTAACTTGGTGATGGTTCAATAGTTCCAACCTCCTATATCTCACCCTCAGACTCAGTGTTTTCATCTCGGAGGTGGTGTGTAGTGTCAGCTCTCTCAATCCTCCTTCTTGCACCACCTCTAGTTGGTTGAAACTTAGGTGGCATGAGTACCTGTAAAAGTTGAGCCACTAGTGTCAAAGGTAATTTGAGAAAACATGTTACAATAGTGGGATTTAACTAAAATTAAGACATGAGTGATGAAGTGGTTGATGGGCCGTCACATAAGTGACGGTCTGTCATTTTCTCCACCAGGTGTATCCAGTGTTTGCGTATATTTATAAAGAGGCAACGGTGCAAGACGATGGTCCGTCATATTGGTGACGTTCCATCACTAACTTTGTCACTCTTAATCCAGTAGCGCCCTAATGGAACCCACAGGTGATGGTGAATGTGACGGTCCGTCATCAAGAGGACCATATGTTACTTTTTCTATCACATGCGATATTTGCTTAGTTCAAAGCCGACGACACTAATCACTGTCTATCGTACATGTGATGGCCCATCAATTATCTTGTCAAGCTACCATTTTGTACACACAATGGAAGGTACTCAGGCTTCCCTACACCATGTATTCCCAGACCCAAACAATCCATAAGAAAACTAAAAATCTGACTATTTGCCTTAGGAATGTCGTCACTTAATCCATCATAGTGCACAACCATTTTACATAGACTTAGATTCCCATCCTACACATCAACTTGACAAATATTCAATATAAGGCTCCTAGGGTTACAAACTTCTCACAGATATTCAACAGGACTGATTAATCACTAGGGTTATGCTCAATTATACTCACATCACCAACTTCATTACGTATTCCACACACTATGAACAAGAAATAAACATGTACGACATACCTCTGAGTTTTAGGCAAGATAATCATAGAAATGCACAAGGTTCCGTTCACAACTATTCAACCGACACTACAATTTGAGAAATGATCGACGGGGAATGGAATAGATTAGATAGAAATATGGATGCTGGGTTTGATCATGGTTATTTCAGTTACAAGTGTGAAGAGGTTGGGAGGAGAGAAAGGAAAATAAAATGACATAAAGAAGAATTCAAACGAGTGGGGGTAATTAGGAATGAAGGTTGGTCGGTTCTGGGTTAGAAGAGTTTGATTGGGTCGGGTAAGGCTTTGTATGATATTACTTAGCTGATTAGATGATGGAACAAGTGACGATCCTTCAGGCACATGATGTTTTGTCAACTTTCTCATCATGCTCATATCACCGATGCCTTCAATTATCTATAAGTGACGAAGGTGTTGACAGTTCATCACAAGGATTATATTCCGTCATATGTACCGTGAGTCTTATGATGGCTAATCAGACATATGATGGCTCATCAACTTGACCATTGAGCTTATCTAGAATACCTATTTTTTTCTTTCATCCTGACGGTTCATAGTGACGACTCGTCAAGGCTCTGACAGCCCATCAGTGGTGGTCATCACTAGCTTCAGGATTACTTGTACCCGCATACTTAACATCCCTTTCAAACAAGTACAATATCAAAATCCAACAAGAATTATATTCAATATACAACACTCTTGGGTTGCTTCCCAAGCAGCGCCTAATTTAACGTCACGACATGACTCAGGTACCTTGATTACTTAGACTTCATCAAGGTACACCAACTCCAACACCTTTACCTCCTCTGGTACTCCATAGTACTACTTCACACATTGACCATTCACTTTGAAGCGTTCCCCCTTTTTAATTTTAAAGCTCAATAGCTCCAGATAGGAATACTTGTGTCACTTTGAATGGGACAGACCATTTTGATCAGAGTTTGCCCGAAAACAGATGAAGTCTAGAGTTGAACAACAACAAAAGATCTCGGGGGATAAATTCCCTCTTTTCAATCCTCCGATCATGGTACATCATCATCTTTTCCTTGTACAATGCATCCCTCTCATATTCCCTTAGACGAAACTCATCCATCTCATTAATTTGATCCAGCCTCAAATGCGCAGCCTTGCTCTAACTCAAGTTGAGCTTCTGGAGTGCCGATAGAGACTTATTCTCCAGCTCAATAGGTAAATGACAAGCTTTCTCGAACACTATCTGATATGGAGACATCCTAATAGGCGTCTTAAATGTTGTTCGGTATGCCCATAATGCATCATCAAGTTTTTGAGACCAATCTGTTGGGTTAGCATTCACTATTTTGGCCAGTATGGTTTTAATCTCCCTATTTGACACCTCCACTTGCCCACTAGAGTATGGATATGGGGAGGCCACTTTGTGCTTCTTAACTCCATACTTATCCAGAAGAGCACTAAAAACTTTGTTGCATAAATAGGACCCCTCATCGCTAATAATAGCTATCGGAACACCAAACCTTGAGAAAATATTCTTCTTCAAGAAAATTGCAATGACATAGCTTCTACCCACTTTGAGACATAGTCCACTACTACCAAAATGTACTTCTGGCCATATGAGCTCACAAACGGACCCATGAAGTCTATGCCCCATACATCTAACAATTCCACTTCAAGAAGAGAGGTCATAGGTAATTCATGCCTTCTAGATATATCTCTCTGTCTCTGGCATTGATCACATGCCTTCACAAGATCATGAGCGGCACCATGGTGTCCCCAATAGGAGATGAATTGCATGCCTTCAATATACTCAACAATTCTTCTTCTTGGATATATCTCCTTATCAGGTTATTAGCGCATACTAGGAATAGATGTGGCTCATCCCAGAAGAATTTGTTCATATCTAGAAGGAACTTTTCCTGCTGGTGGAAAGTTAGGTCTTCTGGCATCATATCACTGATAATGTAGTTGGCGAAGTCAGCAAACCATGGAATGAGATCGATTGTTGTAGCTAATACTTGTTCATTAGGGAATGAGTCATCAATCTCCTCATAATTTGTTACTTTTCCCTCATTTTCAAGCCGGGATAAGTGATCCACTACTTGATTTTCACACCCTTTATGGTCTTTGACTTCAGAGTTAGATTCTTGCAGCAGAAGGACCCATCTTATCAACCTTGGTTTTGTATCTTTCTTTTCCATGAGGTATCTCAAGACAACATGATCAATGTGACAAATAACTCAGTGCCAAGTAAATATGCCTTGATTTTTCAAAGGCATATACCACCAGCAACAACTCCTACTCAGTCACTATGTAGTAATTTTGTGCCCCATTCAATGCTTTGCGACATAATAGATGGGGTGGAAAATCTTGTCTCTCTTTTGCCCAAACATAGTTCCAAGTGCAACCCCACTAGCATCACACATCACTTCAAATGGTTGCGCCCAATCTCGTGCAATTATTATTGAGGCAGCCTCTAACCTTGCTTTCAAGTTTTAAAAAGCTTTCAGGCACTCCTCATCAAACACAAATTTGGTCTCTTTCTCTAATAGCTTGCACAATGGATTTGCAATTTTTGAGAAATCCTTTATGAATTGTTGGTAAAATCCAACATGACCCAAAAAAATTCTCACCCCCTTCACCGATATTGGTGGGGGCAACTTCTCAATCACATTAATCTTTGCCCTATCTACTTCTATGCCCTTTTCTGATATTTTTTGTCCTAGAACAATTCCTTCTTTCACCATAAAATGGCACTTCTCCCTATTAAACACAAGATTTGCTTCCTCTCATCGCTATAAAGACTGTCCAAGATTGGCCAAGCAGTCTCCAAAAATGTCATTAGACTTGCCAAGATTGGCCAAGCAGTCTCCAAAAATGTCATCAGACTTGCCAAGATTGGCCAAGCAGTCTCCAAAAATGTCATCAACGACTGAGAAGTTGTCCATCAAATATTCCAAGGTGTCCTCCACCATATAAGAAAATATCAACATCATACACCTCTTGAAAGTTGCAGGTGCATTGCATAACCCAAATGGAATGCATCAGAAAGAAAATGTCCCATAAGGACAAGTAAACATTGTCTTCTCTTTGTCCTCTGGTGCAATTGATATTTGGTTATACTCAGAATAACCATCTACAAAGCAATATCACCCTCTGCCTGCCAACCTACCTAGCATTTGATCCATGAATGACATTGGGAGGTGATCTTTGAATGTCCAAGTGTTCAACTTTTGATAGTGCATATAGACATGCCAACCCATGATGTGTCTTAGTGGAATCAACTCATTCTGCTCATTTGCCACCACACTCATTCCTCTCTTTTTGGCGACACATTGCACCAGACTCACCTATTTGCTATCAGAGATCGGGTATATAACACCTGCGTCCAACCATTTAATTATCTCTTTTTTTTACCACCTCTTGCATTGGTGGATTGAGTCTGCACAGATGTTCTCTACTTGGGACACAATCTTCTTCTAGCTGAATTTGTGAGTACATAACCCTGGGGGAATCCCAATAATGTTAGCAATTGTCCATCCAATTGCTCTCGTATACTTTTTCAGCACGACAGCTGGAGCTTCAACCCGCCATTCTAATAGATCAGCTGCCACAATGACAGGGAGTGTGTTGTTATTTCTCAAGAAGACATATCGTAGATGACTAGGTAGTACTTTCAACTCCAACACTGGTGGTTCTTCAATAGAAGGTTTACGGGAGGAGTGGGTCTATTCTTCAAATCCAAATCCAACTTTGTTGGAGCATAAGAATAAGACCCCATCCTTGCTAAATCATTCACTACCTCTTTATACTTCTGAATATGATCATCAGTAAAATTTACCATCACAACAACTAGGATGTCAACTAAATAGCTCTCTTCTCTGGGTGCTTCAACTATCCCTTCATCAATAACATCAATAACAGAGACTACATTCATGTCTCTCAGTTGTTTCATGGATTTGCAAAAATTTAACCTTGCCTCTTCATTGTTTAGTCTGAACATCAACTGTCCACTCTCCATATCCATCGATGCTCTTCCAGTTGCTAAGAATGGCCTACCAAGAATCATAGGGACTTTACTTCGCAGTCCAATATTATGAAGTCTATAGGAAATATAAAGTGCTCCACCTTGACTAGAACATCACATAGAATGCCCACAAGCCTCTTAACTAACCGGTTTGCCATTTACAATCTCGTAGTAGTTCGTTTAGGGGCTCCCAAGATCAACTATTTGTATATGGCCAGCGACATCAAGTTGATGCTGGCGCCCAAATCACATAGAGCTTTGGCGAAGTTGAAGGCTCCAATGGTGCATGGAATTGTGAATGCACCTGGATCTTTTTTTCTGAACCAGTGAATGTAAAGAGATCATGCTACAATGATGAATGTTGTCTGCTGATTCATAACTGACAATCCTCTTCTTTGTGACCAAGTCCTTCATGAACTTGGCATAACCTTGTATCTGCTCAAGGGCTTCCACTAATAGGATGTTTAATGACAACTGCTTCAACATGGAGATGAACTTGTGGAATTTTCCATCTTCCACCTTCTTTTTCAACCTTTGAGGAAATGGAGGTGGAGGTCTCAGAATTTAAGTCAAAGGTTTAACCACCTCCTTTCCTTTTACTTTACCTTCATCTCCCTGATTGTTCTCTGCGACTTCTGGCTCTACAAGCTTAGCAGGATTTAGCTTATCCAACTCATCTTTTGCTACATGCTCTATTTCTGAAGCTAAATACTCAACTTGTTCTGCACCAATAAGAGTGGTCTCAGAATATTTCCAGCCACATTTTGTTATAATAACCATCCAGTGGTTATCCTTCCTCAGAGTCTGCACTGTATCACTTGGAAAGGACCCACTTTTCCTCTGATTAAGGGCTACAAACATTTTCCAATTTGGTAGTATAGTTGCTTAATGGCAGTTGAGTGTGAGTCTACAAGCTGACTAATATTGGAGAGGTCACTCTTCATCTCTTTTACTCCCAAGTTAGTAGATTCGACTTTTTGCAGTACCTTGGCTAACATTTCTTCCATCTTTTAACTTCTTGCATCATTACTGCTCTGCTCTCGTCTTCCAGGGTGCACGTATACTCCACTACTATTATTCCTGTATCCTTCTTTATCCTTCTTGCTGCTCTGTTCTCTATCTCCGTAACTAGCTCTGTCATAATAATTATCCTTTGGATAGTTCCAACTTTAGTTTCCTTGGCCATTGGCCTGGAAACCCCCCATATTGTTCAAGTATGTACCTTCTTCTTTAAAGTTTGATCCTTGTTCCTCTTGTATGGCAGCCTTATCTACAACATTAACTTTCTCGGCACCACCTGCAAGCAAAAACGTAATAATCAACTCCAACTGAGTATTTAATGTAATGCATAAGAATTGCCATAGACTTTAGAATCTCTAGTGTCCCAAGCCCTTTAGTCTTAGTGACTCTATCTAGTACACCAGCCACCTCAGTGTATGTTCAGGACATGAACGACCCTCCAGTCACAATATCAGCTATTGGCTTAATTACAGAATTTAGGGACCTATAAAAAGTCTCCATCAGATGCTCATCAAATAATTTATGGTTGGTGCACTACTTGAGTTTCTTGTTAAATCGCATCCATGCCTCATGCAATGCCTCACCAAGTAGCTCACTAAAATTGTTTATTTCATCTCTCAGTTGCAGCATTCAGGAAGGTGGAAAGAATCTCTCCAGAAAAGCATCTTTCAGCTCTCTCCAGTTGATAATTGAGTCATGTGGCAACTCATTCATCCATATTATTGCCTCCCCAGATAGAGACAATGAAAACAACCTTAATCAAATAGTATTTTGACTAACCCCTAGCAATTCAAATAATTTGCAGATCCTACAAAGTTCATCAAATGCAAGTTCGGGTCAGCACCAGTTACCCCTATGAACAAGGACTTCAAGTCCAACAATAGGATCATAGTGCTTGTGATATTGAACTTAGCTCCTGGTGCTAATGGTGGAGGGACTATGGCTCTAGTATCACCAATTCCATCCAAGTTAATATCATCTTCCTCATCATAATCAAATGGAATTGCGTGTCGACGTTTTCCCCTAGCTCTTTGTGGATAGCGATAATTCCCAGGGGCTACATCCTCAACATTTTTCTCATTCAACTCATCCATAACAACATCAACATTCTTGTTTTTAGCAACATATTGATTATTTCCCCTGGCTTGAGCATTAGCAAGCTGCTATAACCTTGTTACTTCATGCTCTAGTGCATTTATAACTCTCTTCCAACTTCTCTCTAACTCATGATTATAAGGAATTAATGGTTCGCCTCGTCTTCAGGTATTTGGCATGCACTACCCTGTACCCTGTATAGACAGAAAAAAAAATTAGGAATTAAGTTTAAGTGTAAAATAAGCACACTTAACTTAATCTATAACTGTACTCCCCAGCAACAACACCAAAATTTGATACACCCAAATTAAACCTCCATGATAAGAAGTATAACATGGTCGATGTCAAATATAGAACTAAACAAAGTTGGGGGTCGAATTCCACAAGGAATATGGTGAAAACTAAGCCTTATCTGAGTATTTGCTTTAGTCAAATATTTTCGTAAAACTGGGGGTCTGGGAATTATCTTTTGATTCACTATCAGTCAAATGTAGAGAATACCAACTATAATTTATTATTATTGATTTCATGAAGAAAGTAAACTAGGGTGTAATACCCTGAAAGTCAAAAAATCAAACCCGAGGGTTGAAACGGAGAAGACAGGATTTTCTGCACCAGGTCACAATACGAGTCGTCTAGTGGCCCATGAGGTGCATCACAAGTCATTAAATGATTCGCGGGGAGGAGGGCGGACTTGGTTTGATTTTTGGTTTGAGGGTTGACCATGATTCATCATGTTATCTATGGTCAGAAGTTGATCTGGAGGTTGGAAGTTTTGACAATGCTCCTAATGGCTAGTTACCATGAGTCATCGGGCACACAGCGAGTCGTGGTGTCCCTCATGGTGACAAATGATGATGAATTTATAGTTTTGGCAATGGGAGACGACCACGAGTCGTGGTCAGTGATGGCGAGTCATCCAGTCCCTCATTGGTACCAGTAGTGTGTATTTTCCTGCAAAATTATTAAGGGCTTTTTCGTAATTTTTAAGTTTCAAAGGCCTAAACTATGTCATTTAAGGCTCAGATAGGTGTGTTTTAAGAGGGGTTAATTGATTCTAAGACTATTCCCCTCCATGCGTGCAAGTCTAGAAGCTCCTAAGGGTGATCAAGCTTAGATTCAACAAGTTCTTCCCCAAATTTCCTTTGGGTTCTCAAGAGGGTTGTGAAATCAGATTCTCCCAGGTATCTAGGGTTATGAATGGATGTATTCATCCACACCCATGCCCAATCCCTCTTCAATTTCATGAAAATTCTAGTTGACGAATATATGGGGTTTTAACCCAATATGTGAATTCTCTAAGTATCAACCATGGGTATTGATCTATACATGTTTCTAATGTTGAATTATGATTCATGGGCATATTATACAATATTTTCAATTGCAAATTATGTTTTCATGTTTTGATATATTATGATGCCCACCCACAGAAGTTCATGAAAGTTGAGATTTATGATATACTTATTCAAGCATGATGAGATGTATATGATGAAAGTATGGTTTTGAATTATCCAAATCCATGTTCGTATTTTCTAATGATCAAGTCTATGTCAAGCATGTTTAAGTATTGGGCAAGCCCATATGATCAAGTATGTTTTATGATTTATCTAGATTTCATGTTATTAGCTTACCGTATGGATTTTGGAGTCTAGACTCCCACTTTTTTCAGCTTGTTGTATGTTTTGAGCCCAAGGATCCTCATGTTATGATTTCAAATTATGCATGTATGTTATGAGCCAGGTTTGTCACTAGACGATGGTGCAACTTCGTTGAAAAATGATGTAAAGCATATGCATGTTTTTAGGAGTAGTGTCTAGCACTGATTAGGCTAAGGGTCAGTCAACCCTATTCCTTAGAACTATGTGCCAACATTGGTACGTTTAAATTATTTGGGACTTCCCTTGCCAGCTTCTCTGGCCCCCATTGGACCTCCCTTGATATCGATATCATGGTAGCGTCCTTAGCTCTGGAAAGGCTTTGGATGGCTCTGCCCACTTGAGTTTTATAGTCGAGAACACGTAAGATCTATCGTGGTAATGTCAGATATAAAACGAGTCTCCCATTGTTCCTCGTTATTTCAATTATGCATGTTCATCAGTTCAGATATTATGTTTTCAATAGGTTTGACCCAATGTTCAGTTTTACTATGATTATCAGTTGTTAGCTTTGGGTCATTTGATTCAGTTATGATTTTCAGTTATTTTTAAGTCATGTTTCCAAATAATAGCATGCAAGTCCTCCTCTTAGACTCTTATGATGAAATATTTTATGTTATGCATGATCATTGATTTTACAAACTTAGAGATTTTACTTACCTTGCATACTTGGTATATTTTACGTAAAGACCGCATACTCTATGTTGTATCATTTCATGATACAGGCTCAGATATTCAGGCTCAGTCCACCGTTAGCCAGATCCTCATTGTTAGCACTTTCCATCCAGAGTTGGCGAGTCCTTATCTTTGGAGGGCCCTTCTTTTCAGTTGTATTTTCAGTATTTCCAGTTTCAAACTTTAGTGAGTTAGTTGGGGTCTTGTCCCATCAACTTGTCAGTAGTAGAGGCTTATCAGATATAGTATGTATTCAACTTCAGAGTTGTGTATGTAATCAGATATTCGTGTCATTAGATTTTCAGACTTCTGCTATGTTATATGTTAGATTTCCGCATTTAAAAATGTTGAGCTTGATGTTATGTTCATGCCATGGGTCGACTTGGAGCTTCTCGGGGTTCTTTGTCCCTTGTCTCAATTCAGGCCTATGTTCGGGTCATGACAAACTTGGTATCAGAGCATTAGGTTTTGAAGTGTCCTAGGATGTCTGAAAGCTACGTTAAGTAGAGTCTTTTTCATGGGTGTGAAACGCGCGATACTTATGACGAAGAGGCTACGAAATGTATTAGGAAATGTTCCCTTTTTCATGATCTATGTCATGAGATGAAATGTCTCTCGATCCTTCTAACTCGTGTTATACGTGTTTGCAGAATCATGCCTCCTCGTCGAGTTAACAGAAGAAGAAATGGAAATGGAAATGACCATGAGAATGGCAATGGGATGAGAACCAACAGGTCCCACCAGCCCCTGAGGATCATGTACCTGAGCAGGTTTCCCATTCAAAGTTACGGGTGCCATACAGATGCTAGCCCAGGCTTTGACCACCCAAGTCAACCAACAAGCAGTAGCACATGTCCTTTAAAATTGGAATACGGTGGCAACAAGAGTTAGAGATTTTCTGAGGATGTACCTTCCGGAGTTTCTTGGATCAAAAGTGGACGAGGATCCACATGAGTTTATTGATGAAGTTCTGATGATCACCCAGATCATAGGGGTGACCGTGGAGGAGTGTGCAGATTTGGCCTCCTATCAGTTGAAAGGGGTTGCACACATTTGTTTCAGGCAATGGAAGGAGAGTAGGGCAGTTGGAGCAGGCCCTATTGGTTGGGATGAGTTCCATATTGCATTTCTGGATTGGTTTTTCCCTCGTGAGATGAGGGAGATTAAAGCAGCTAAGTTTGTGAACCTAAAGTAAGGTAAGATGATAGTCCAGGAGTACTCTTTAGAGTTCACTCGCTTGTCCAAGTATGCACCTGAGATGGTGGCAGATCAAAGAGCCCGAGTGAGTTGGTTCATGCATATGATAGAAGACTACTTTATCAAAGATTGCCGAACCATGCTGCTTTATCAAGATGTTGACTTTCCTTGGATAGTTCTGTATGCCCAACAGATAGAAGTGGTACAGGTGAGTGAGCGGGAGAGAGAGGCCAAGAGGGCTAGGATTGATAGCGTCGGATTCTCCCAGCAGGGACCTAGCGGTGGGCACCATTAGCAGTGCCACTAGAGATCATCAGCCCCAGCATCGACAACTATGAGTGTGCCGTCCAGATCTAGGCGTGGATAGAAGGGATGAGCATCAGGCTCTTGAGGTCTGGGGAGTAGGCCCATAGCGTCCAGTATCCCATAGTGTGGTAGGTGTGGTCGGAGACTCACGGGCCAATGCTTAGCTGGTACAGGTGCTTGTTTCGGGTGCAACAAAGCCTGAATATATGCTAAGGGATTGTCCAGCAGCCAGACAAGGCCATGATAGGGGTGGAGGCCCAGCCACTATCTCAACAGCCCCACCAGCACACTCAGCTTAGTAGGGTGCATCCACTAGTACAGGTGGTGGTCAGCGCCAGAACAGATTCTATGCTCTCGGATCTTGTTAGGAGTAGAAGGTCTCTCCAGATAAAGTCACTGGTATATTATGAGTATTTCACCTTGATGATATGAATTTCTAGATTCAGGGGCTACTTTATCTTTTATGATGCCCTATGTTATCAGTAGTTTTGGAGTTAGACCCAAAATCCTATCAGAACCCTTCTCAGTCTCTACTCCAGTTGGTGATTCAGGTATAGCTCGACGGGTATAGAGAAATTGCCCTGTCAAAGTACTTCAGAAAATCACATCAGCAGATTTAGTAAAGTTAGCCATGATCGATTTTGATGTTATCTTCGGTATGGATTAGTTACATGCATGCCTCAATAAATTGTAGAACCCATGCGGTAGAGTTTCAATTTCCGGGTGAGACAGTCCTAGAGTGGAAGGGTAGTTAAGTTGTGCCTGTAGTTCGCTTCATTTCATACCTTAAGGCCAGAAAGATAATTTCTAAGGGTTGTATGTACCATCTAGTTAGGGTTAAGGATGCTACATCCGAAACCCCGACTATCCAGTCAGTTCCTATAGTGTGCGAATATGAAGTGTTTCCAGATGATTTATCGAGAATCCCTCCTGAGTGGGAGATCAATTTTGGTATTGACCTTTTCCTCAATACGCAACCTATATCTATCCTCCTTACAGAATGGCTCTAGCGAGCTAAAGGAGTTGAAGGAGTTGAAAGACCTCCTAGATAGGGGTTTCATCAGACCTAGCAAATCCCCATGGGGTGCACCAGTTCTCCTTGTCCGAAAGAAGGATGGTTCCCTCTGGATGTGCATTGATTATCGGCAATTGAACAAGGTTAAAATAAAGAACAAGCATCTCTCCCCAGGATTGATGATTTGTTTGACCAGCTTCATGGTGTGAAGTGCTTTTCAAATATAGACCTTAGATCTGGATTCCACCAGCTCAGAGTTTAGGAGAGTGACATTCCGAAGACAATCTTCAAGACTCGGTATGGTCAGTATGAGTTTGTAGTTATGTCTTTTGGACTAATGATTGCTCCTGTAGCTTTTATGGATTTGATGAATAGGGTGTTCAAGCCATATCTGGATATTTTCATGATTGTGTTCATAGATGATATTCTCATATACTCTCGGAGCGAGGAGGAGCATGCCACTCATTTGAGGATGGTGCTATAGACTCTTAACGATTGCCAGTTGTATGCTAAGTTCAGCAAATGTGAATTTGGTTAAACTAAGTATCATTTTTAGGCATGTGGTATCAAGTGAGGGTGTACAGGTGGACTTTCAAAAGATAGAAGCGGTGAAGAATTGTCCTAGACTAGTGAATCCTTCGAATATCAGGAGTTTGTAGGATTTAGCTGGCTATTACTAGAGGTTTGTTGAAGGGTTTTCATCCATTGCATCACTGTTGACTAGATTGACTCAGAAGAAAGGGAAGTTTCAATGGTCAGAGGCCTATGAGAAGAGCTTCCAAGAGTTGAAGACTCGACTCACCTCAGCACCAGTGTTGACCCTACTTGAGGGTACCGATGGGTTTGTGGTGTATTGCGACGCTTTAAGGATCGATAAAGCTATAGCTTATGCTTCCAAGAAACTGAAAGTCCATGAAAAGAACTATCCGACTCACGACCTCGAGTTGGCGGCGATAGTGTCTGATGTGTATACCGGGTGTTCATAACTTGAGTGAGCGAGTGTTGCACGAGGCTCATGGTTCCAGATATTCTTTTCACCCAGGCTCCACCAAGATATACCATGACCTACGGGAAGTCTATTGGTGGAACGACATGAAGAAGGACATAGCAGAGTTTATGGCTAAGTGTCCGAATTGTCAATAGGTGAGGTTGAGCATCAATGACCTGTAGGTGTGCTCTAGGATATTAGTATTCCTACTTGGAAGTGGGAGGAAATCAATATGGAATTCATTATAGGTTTGTCTCATACTCAACGATAATATGACTTTATTTGGGCGGTTGTAGACAGATTGACTAAAGCAGCTCATTTTTTACCAGTCAAAACCACTGACTAAGCGGAGGATTATGCTAAGTTAAACACTTGGGAGCTAGTTCAGTTGCATGCAGTGCCCTTATCCATCAATTTACCTCCAAGTTTTGGAGATTGTTTCAAAAGGGACTTGGTACTCAGGTCAAGCTTAGCACAACATTAAACCCGCAAGACAAAAGCAGACCATTCAAACTTGCGAGGATATATTGAGAGTGTGTGTGATTGATTTCAAAGGTAGTCTGGATGATCATTTACCTCTCATTGAGTTTTCATATAACAACATCTACGATTCAAGCATTCAGATGGCTCCGTTTGAGGTTCTTTATGGGCGAAGATGTAGGTCGCCTATTGATTGGTTCGAAGTTAGTCAAACCACTTTGATAGGACCAAATTTGGTTCATGAGGATTTGGAGAAAGTTCAGCTTATAAGGGACAGGTTGAGAATAGCTCAGAATCGCCAAAAGTCCTATGCGGATGTGAGGAGAGGGAGCTTGAGTTTGAGATTGATGATTGTGTGTTTCTGAAGGTGTCTCCTATTAAGGGAGTGATGACGTTCGGAAAGAAAGGGAAACTCAGTCCCCGTTATGTTGGCCCGTACCGAATTGTGAGATGTGCTGGCAAGGTGGCCTATGATTTGGAGTTGCCCTCAAAACTAGCTTTAGTTCATACAGTTTTCCTTGTATCGCTCTTAAAGAAGTGTTTGGGTGATCCAGCTCTGGTTGTTCCGGTGGAGAACGTAGGTGTGGAGGATAGCCTTAATTTTGAGGAGGTTCTGGTGGAAATACTTGACTGTTAGGTTCAAAAGCTAAGAAACAAAGAAGTAGCCTCAATCAAGGTTTTGTGGAGGAATCAGCATGTTAAGGGAGCTATGTGGGAAGCCAAAGCAGATATGATGGCTAAATACCCGCATCTATTCCCTTTCAGCTTAGTTTCAGCTTGAGGCATTAGTTTCCTCCCTAGTACTCTATTGAGTTTCATGTTCAAATCATGTGCCCTAGTTTCTTTCATGTCAATGCATGTGTGTATGATTCATGAATTCAGTCCATGCATGTAGTTCAGTCCAGTGACAGTCACTCTATCAGTTTTCAACTTTAAATGTTTAGTATTTTATATGCCAGTTGAATTTCTCAGCTTTTCAGCATGTTTACCCACATTTGAGGATGAATGTTCCCAAGAGGGAGATATTGTAATACCCCAAAATCCCTAAGACCAGACCCGAGGGTTGAAACAGAGAAAATAGGATTTTCTGCACTAGGTCACAGGATGAGTCGTCCAATGTCCCGTTAGGTGCACCCTGAGTCGTTAAGTGATTCTTGGGGAGGAGGGTGGACTTGGTTGGATTTTTTCTTTAAGGGTTGACCACGAGAGAGAACATGAGTCATGGTCATCACCACGAGTGATCATCTTATCCGTGGTCAAAAGTTGATTTGGAGGTTGGAAGTTTGGATAGTGCTCCTAACGGCTAGTCACCACGAGTCATCGGGCACACCACAAGTCATGGTGTCCCTCGTGGTGACCAGTGATAATGAATTTCCAGTTCTGAAAATGGGAGATGACCACGAGTTGTGCTCAGTGAAGACGAGTCGTCCAGTCCCTCATTGGGACTGGTAGTGTGTATTTTCCTACAAAATTATTAAGGGCTTTTCCGTAATTTCTAAGTTCCTAAATCCTAAACTATGTTGTTTTAAACTCAGATAGGTGTGTTTTAAGAGGTTTTAATTCATCCTAAGCCTATTCCCCTCCATGCATGCAAGTCTAGAAGTTCCTAAGGGTGATCAAGCTTAGATTCATCAAGTTCTCCCCGAATTTCCTTTGGGTTCTCAAGAGGGTTGTGAAATCAGATTCTTCCAGGTATGTTGGGTTATGAATGGGTGTATTTTCATCCACACCTATGCCCAATCCCTCTTAATTTTCATGAAAATTCAAGTTGATGAATCTATGAGGTTTTAACCCAATATGTGAATTCTCTAAGTATCAATCATTGGTACGATCTATACATGTTTCTAATGTGGAATGATGATTCATGGGCATATTTTACAATGTTTTCAATTACAAATTATATTTTCAAGTTTTGATAAATTATGATGCCCACCCTCGGGTGTTGATGAAAGTAGAGATTTATGATATATGTATTCAAGCATGATTAGATGTATATGATGAAAGTATAATTTCGATTCAATGTCAAGCATGTTTTAAGTATTTGGAAAGCCTAAATGATCAAGTATGTTTCATGATTTATCTAGATTACATGTTATTAGCTTACCACATGGATTTTGGAGTCTAGACTCCAACTATTTTCAGCTTGTGGTATGGTTTGAGCCCAAGGCTCCTCATGTTATGATTTCATATTATGCATGTATGTTATGAGTCAGCTTTGTTACTAGACGATGGTGCAGCTTCGTCAAAAAATGATGGAGATCATATGCATATTTTTAGGAGTAGTGTCTAGCACCGGGTAGGCTAAGGGCTATTCAACCCTACGCCTCAGAACTATGTGCCAACGTAGGTATGTTCAGATTATTTGGGACCTCCCTTGTGAGCTTTTCCTGCCCTGAATGGGCCTTCAACTTGATAGCGATATCATGGTAGTGTCCTTAGCCCTGACAAGGCTTTGGACGGCTCTGCCCACTTGAGTGTAATAATCGGGAACACGTAAGCTATATTGTGGTAATGTCAGTTATAAGATAAGTCTCCCATTGTTCCTCATGATTTTAGTTATGCATGTTCATCAATTGAGATATTATATTTTCATCAAGTTTGACCCAACGTTCATTTTTACTATGATTATCAGTTTTCAGCTATGGGTCATTCGATTCTGTTATGATATTCAGTTATGTTTAAGTCATGTTTTTAGATAATAGCATGCAAGTCCTACTCTCAGATTCTTATGATGAAATGTTTTATTTATGCATGATCACTGATTTTACTTAGCGGTTTTACTTACCTTGCATACTCGGTACATTCCACATACTGACTGTATACCCTATGCTGTATCATTTCATGATACCTGCTCAGACATTCAGGCTTAGTCCGCCGTTAGCCAGATCCTTAGTGTTAGCACTTTCCAGCCAGAGTTGGTGAGTCCTCATCTTTCGAGGGCCCTTCGTTTTAGTTCTATTTGCAGTATTTCCAGTTTCAGACTTTAGGGAGTTAGTTGGGGTCTTGTCCCATCAACTCGTCAGTAGTAGAGGCTTATCAGACATAGTATGTATTCATGTTATCAGATTTTTAGTCTTCCTCTATGTTATATGTTAGATTTCCGCATTTAAAAATGTTGATCTTGATGTTATGTTCATTCCATGGGTCGACTTGGAGCCTCTCGGGGTTCTTTGTCCCGTGTCGCAATCCGGGCCTATGTTTAGGTTCTGACATTGGATTTTGGTCATCATGTTTCCATAACAATATTTGATGAATGACTGCAGTGGACTAGTTTAATACCATGTTTGTAGGTTGTTAACTCAACTATCCTATCCGAATGTTTCTCGACCTATTCAGAAAGGGATCATTCTCATATTCTCAATCTAGGGGTGATCATTGATGAGTTACAATAATTAACCTAGGTTGATTAATCTTATTACAACATTAATCATCAGTCAAGGGTTAACGACTTGAATCCCTATCATAATTTCTTTTCATCAAGATTTATGCACCTTACTCAAGCATGTCAGACCTAAGGTTTGTTCTGATGTTTGCAACCATTAGAAGTCATTCAAAGCGAAAGATAATAATATACATAATTGCATTAAACTCATCCATGCATCAATCACCATCATTACGTCATTCTACCATGAATCACACAATCCTAATAATGGAACTTAGATGCACGTGATCATTGAACTCATGACATAAGTCATATTAATTAAAGAAGATTTAACATACAAAGAAGAGATGAAATCTTGATTATGAGTCTAGTAACTCAACAATATTTCTTCAAGGATCTTTCAAAAGTAACGCACAAGTTGATCTTTTTTATCGCTTAACAATAAGGTACAAGTCTCTCTTTTCTCTCTCAAAAGTTTGATAATAAAAATAAAACTAGCAGCTGCTATTTATAGTCTAGAATAATTCAAACCTGTATTGAAAATCGGAGTCTCGCTTCTTAGGTGACCCCCAAGTTGACGAACCATCAGCAAGGTGATGGTCTGTCACTTGGGTCGTCACTCCTTATCTAGTGTATCATCAAATCTGCATCTTGATGAATGTATGATTGATGGTCTATTGAAGAAGTGACAGTCAGTCACCTGGTCCATCGCTCCTTATCTAGTGTGCCCTTAAGTATTCATCTTGGTGATGGTGAACTTGACGGTCCGTCGGAGAGGTGACGCATTCACTTCTATTTGTTTAGCTTCTGTTTAGGCCCGACGGTGAGGGTGACGGTCCGTCACACTAGTGACGGCCCATAAAATAGGCCGTCAAGTTATTATTTTAGCCTGTTTCAGATCATGCATTTGATTTTCCCTATCTTCCTGTATAATACACACAAAACCATCAAAATAACCAAAAGTTGCTTAAGAACGTTCATTAATTCATAGTTAAGAGCATAAAATATGTCGTCAAATACCGACGCATCAATATACTCTAATATTATTCGATATTTTTTTGTTTTTTTGTAATGCAACTTGTATTTTGCCATCGCCCTTCTATTTTTCTAGAATAAGGTGAACATTTTGAATTTGGGGCCTCTCTCTTGAATATAACTTGTATTCCTATTTTCACACCAAAAAACTTTTGTAAGTTCAAAAGATTGTGGTTGGTTTTTGGCTTTGTCCTTTGACACTGATTGTTTTAATGCGTGTCAGGTTCAACTCTACTTCAAATTATGTTGAGCGTGTAATTGGATTATTGTGTTATTGACCCACAATCTAGCCATCAAGAATGATTTTAATCCAATATCATACCACTATTGCATGATATTTCTCAATCTGACCTCTACTTAACCTCTGTACTCCTACGAATCCAAAACTCTCATGCAGATAATTCATTTAATACTTTGCTCTATTTTGAATTATATTATTTCATGTGCTAACCATTTGCCTTGCCCTGTGCAATTGGTAAAGCTGGTAGCGATGTTTGAAGTCCTTTCTCACTTATTATCACACTGAAACATTGACTCAGATATAAAACGATGATGAAAAATGAAAGTATAGAGAAAAATACGATTCAACTAATGACATCAATATTTGAAAAATAAGATGTGAGAGAAATATATCTGAGTGTGGTAGCTGGCTCTAGTGATTATACATGCATTCTGGATTGAGCAGCTTGATATATCCATTCAAGCTAACATCAAACTCATCTCGATCCTTTGACTTTGAAACCACGCTTTTTGCACTTAAACAAATCTTAACACAAACAAAAGCCCTCTTTTGACTTGTAGCGCCCTGGAGTATTTTCGCCAACAAGCCTCTCTCATTTTCATTTTTCACAACTCCCCATTGCCATAGGGTGCCCGATAGGGTTTTCACTACTAAGACTCTCTCATTTCTATTTCTCTCAACTCACCATCACCCTATGGTGTCTGAAAAGATATTCAGTAATAAGACTCTCTCATTTTTATATCTCTCAACTCACCATTGCCTTACGGTGGCCAAAACGATTTTTAACGATTAGACTCTCACATTTTATCTCTTCCTTGTGTTGATGAAGATCAATAATACCCATAGTGCAAATGTCATATACCTATAGCATGTTCAACTTTGACATTCTCAAAGATTGATCGGAAGGTCTTTTTTTGGTTGTAACATGACTTTTGGACAAGGTTAGAAAGAAAAGATTGCATGAAGGCACAAAAATGATATTTAAAGTAGGGTTAGGATTTACAACTTTCGAAATCGACTCAATAAAAATAAAAATAACTTTTGCCCCAATTTTTTTAAACGGGCTTTATTATATTTTTGGTTTGTTGGATTGAACCCCGAAGTAGGGATGCCTATGTATCTTGTCGAGACAAGAATCAAGTCAAACGTAGTTCCAGAGATTATGACTTTTGATTTTTTTTTCTTTCCTTTCTTGTCTTTTTTTCTTCTTTCTTTTCTCTTTTTTCTTTCAGTGACTATATTATGATTCTGAAAGAGGGATATAAACGAAAATAAACTAAGGCTCAAAAGGGATGACACATTAGTTGGATAGCATAATAAAATGCCTTCATCATATCAAACTTTGAAAAGTCAAGTACAAAGAAACATAATCCAATTTTGAAAAATAAAGGTCATACATAATATCTCTTGATAACATCAGCATTGATAGTCATTTCTATTGTTTTGCCTTCTATATCCGTCAAGCATAGAGCACCATTCGGCAATACCCTCTTTATAATTAGTGGCCTTTGCCAGTTTGGGGAGAACTTTCCCTTCGCTTCAACCTAGTGGGAGAGGATACGCCTCAATACTTATGCTCATGCAATTATTCCTTGATATAGTTTTCCATGCTATACTGATGTTGATCTCTTTTCATCAATCAAGCTTAATTGCTCCAATCAGGTCTTAACCCTCTCATCATCATCAATCTCAGCTTCCACAATAATTCAAAGGGATGGAATTTTGACCTCAGCAAGTATAACTGCTTCCGTCCCATATACCAACAAATAAGAAGTTGCATCCATGAAAGTGCGAATAGAAGTGCGATAACCCGATAAAGAAAAAGGCAGATTTTCATGCCACTGTCTAGAACTCTGCACCATTTTGCAGAGTATCGTTTTAATAGTCTTATTGGCAGCTTCGACATCTCCATTTCTTTTGGACAATTTGAATTTCAGTGTGCAATCTTAAACTGTTGGCATGCCTCTTTCATCAAACGACTGTTAAGATTAGCAGTGTTGTCTGTAATAATTATCTTTGGGACTCCAAATCTGCAAATGATATTTGAATGAATAAAATCCACCATGACTTTCTTGGTTACTAATTCGAATGTCACTACATCTACTATTTTGTAAAATAATCAATGGCTACCAAAATGAATCTATGGCCATTGATGCTTTTGGTTCAATCGACCCAACCACATCCATTCCCCAGGCCACAAATGGCCATGGAGAAGACATTGTATGCAAATCAGAAGGATAGGTATGTATCAAGTCCCTATTCACTTCACATTCATGACATTTGCGAATGAAACGAATGGAATCTCGCTTCATGGTGAGCCAATAGTAACCTGCCCGAAGTATTTTCTTTGCCAACACATACACGTTCGTATGCGGTCCACAAACTTTTAGAATGTGTTTTGATCATGATAATTGAAGCCTCTCTAGCATCTACACACCATAGAAGTCCTAAATCTGGAGTCCTCTTGTACAAGATTCCCCCGCTTAAGAAAAATCTGCTAGCTAGTCGTCGAATAGTTCTCTTTTGATTACCATTGGCATGTACTAGATATTCTTTTGATTGAATATATCCTTTGATATCATGGATCCAAGGTTCACCATCAAGTTCATCTTTGACCACATTGCAATATGCATGTTGATTGCGGATCTGTACATGTAAAGGGTTGATATGTGTCTTGTCGGGATGTTAAAGCATCGAAGACAAGGTTGCCAAGGCATCAGCAATCTCATTATGAATTTTGGGAATATGTTTGAACTTTACTAATACAAATCATTGACAAAGATTTTGTAAGCAATCTCCATATGGTATGAGCTTTGAGTCATGAGTTTCCCAGTCTCCCTGAATCTGGTGGACTAACAAGTATGAGTCCCCTAACACCAATAATTCTTGAAATTCCCATGTCAATAGCTAGTCTTAGACCTAAGACGCAAGCCTCATATTTTTCCATATTATTGGTACAATAGAATCGAAGTTGGGCTGTTACAGGATAATATTATCCTGAATGAGAAATAAGAATTGCTCCTATTCGAACTCCTTTAATATTAGCGGCTCCATTAAAGAACAACTTCCAACTAGCGTGGTTATAAAAAATAACTTTATCAACACATAATACCTCTTCATCAGGAAAATATGTCTTTAATGGTTCACATCCTCTATCAATAGGGTTTTCAGCCAAATGATCTTCCAAAGCTTGGGCTTTCATTGCTGTTCATGTCACATAGACAATATCGAATTCTATGAGCAATATCTTCCATTTTGCAAGTCTGCCTATGGGCATGGGCTTCTGACAAATATACTTTAAAGAATCCATGCGGGAAATGAGGTAAGTAGTATATGACAAAAGGTAATGCTTCAGCTTCTGTGCCTCCTAAGTTAGGGCGTAACATGTCCTTTCAAGAGGAGTGTACTTTGACTCATAGGTGGTAAATTTCTTGCTGAGATAATAGATGGATAACTCCTTTTTTCCTGTGATGTCATGTTGACCCAATACACAACCAAAAAAATGGTGTCCAAAACTAACATATACAATATCAAGGGTCTGCTCGGCTCTGGGGGAACCAATATAGGTGGATTCGATAAGTATCCTTTGATTTTGTCAAATGCCGCTTGAAATTCTTCAGTGCATTCAATTGTAGCATTCTTTATCAACAACTTAAAAATCGGCTCGCAGGTGGTTGTGAGTTGGGCAATGAATCTACTAATATAGTTTAACCTTTCAAGTAGGCTCGTCACCTCAGTTCTGTTCTTTGGCGGTGGTAGTTCCTGAATAACTTTTATCTTTGAGGGATCTAACTCGATACCAAATCGATTGACTATAAATCCCAATAGCTTTCCCAATGGGACCCCACATATACATTTTGCTGGAGTAAGTTTGAGATTATATTTTCGGAGCCTCTCAAAGAATTTTTGTTAGATCTTTGACATGGTTAGACTGCTTTCGTGATTTGATGATCATATCATCCACGTAAACTTCAATCTTTTTATGCATCATGTCATGAAACATAGTGGTCATTGCCCTCAAGTAAGTTGCTATAGTATTTTTAATCCCAAATAGCATGACTTATAATAATATGTCCCCCAGGATGTGATAAAAGATGTCTTTTCTGCATCCTCATTATCCATAATGATCTGGTGGTACCCTGTGTAACAATCCACAAAAGATGCGAGTTCATGCTTGGCACAATTTTCTAACAAAATATGGATGTTAGGTAGTGGAAAGTCATCTTTTGTGCTTGCTTTGTTTAGATCATCATAATCAATCACATTCAAACTTTTTCATATTTCTTTGGGTCCGGGAAAATATTGGCCAACCACGTAGAATAGTAAGCGACTTGAATGAATTTGGCCTCAAGTTTCTTTGTAATTTCATCTTTAATTATTACAATCATTTCAGTTTTAAGCTTTCTCAACATTTGTTTGACCGGGGGGAATGCCGGATCAGTTGGCAACATGTGAACTACTAGGTCAGTGCTCAAACTAGGCATATCATCATACGATCATGTAAAAACATATTTGTAATTAAATAGAGCCTTGATTATCACTTCCTTTTGTTGTTCTTGAGCATGTACACTTATATTAATCACCCTATATTTTCATGATCTCCTAGATTGGTTTCCTCTATTTAATTCATATTAGGGTTTGATTTATTCTCAAACTGTTCGAAATCCTTGCTTATTTCCTCAAATACCTCATCCTCATTATATTTAACTTCTTGGTTCATTATTTCTTGATTAGATTGAATTTTATGATCTGGCTGCAAATTCTGTATGCATGTCATATCACTAGAATCAGCATAAAAAGAACTATACAAAAGGAAAATAAACAAGTAAATATCAGAATCAAAATGGAAAGAAGTGAAGTTGCATTTCATTGGAAGGAAATATAGAAGGGTTTACACACAAGAACAAACGAGATAAAGATCTGAATTATAACCCTAACATTATTCGAATTACAAATAGGAAAACAAAATAAACTACCAAGGCTCCTTCTTGGTGGGGAGAGTAGTGGCCTCCCAATTGTTGAGCTAGACATCAGGGCCAATAGATTGCACATCTCTGTTATTGGGACTCCCCCAGTTTCAACCATATCAGTCTCGATAAACATGTTCTGCAGATAACCAACCAACTTTGTATCAACATCAAACATTGGCTCTAGGAGTGGTGACTTAGAGGATTCGGTAGCACTGGCTCTGATGAAAGACATTGATTGGCGGGATTGGTTGGGAAAGTGACCACGATTCTTTCTTCCGCTTCTTGGCCCTCTTTCTATCTTCAAAAGTGGGTTCATTCCCCAATCCAAGATACCAAGGCTTTCACGTGGGCATATTGGATGAGCTATTTTTTTTAAAGACATCCCTAAACCTTTCACTATTTCAAAACCATACTTTAACATTTTATTGACAACCATAACAGATTTAGGGGGCAATTTTGGTCTTGGAAAGAGATTCCTCTTGAGGATATGCTCAACATCCATTACCTCAACAACTTGATAAATTGGTGCTCCACCTGCGTTTCCTGCCTCAATAAATGAAATCGAAGAGTCTTTGTACGTCGACAACTCCCCTTCACCATGAACAACAACTTCTTGTCTGTCGTGTTCAAACTTGATCATTTGATGCGATATAGAAGCGACTGACCAACCCTATGAACCCAAGCCTTTCCTAATAACAGATTATAGGAAGCATCAATGTTCAATCCCTAAAAGTATATGGTGAAATCAATAGGCCCTATTGTTAGCATGATCTACCTTACCGATGGTATATGTTCTGCGCCATCAAAAGCTCTGACATTTACATTATTGGGTCGAATCCTTTTCATGCTAACATTTAACTTCTACAAAGTTAATAGAGGACAAATATTTTCCCCAGAGCTTCCATCGATCAAGACCTGGGTGACATAGGAATGCTCACATTTTACAGTAATATAGAGGCTTCGATTATGTCCAATACCTTTTGTAGGTAGTTCGTCAGCTGAGAAGGTTATCCTGTTTATCTCAAAGATTCTTGTAGCAGTATGCTTCAATTGATTCACCGTAATATCACTAGGTACATACGCTTCATTCAAAATCTTCATTATGGCTCTGAGATGTTCATCTGAGTGTATCAACAACGACAACAAAGAGATTTGGGCTGCAATTTTCTTCAACTGCTCAACAATAGAATATTCAGGCAACTTCATCTTTTTTAAGAATTTTTCGTCTTCCTTGGTAACCAACTTCTTAATTGTCATTTCGTTATCACTTGCTTGGTTTTTCTTAACTCTTCTAGGGCAAAACATCTCCCAAAATGGGTTAATCCCCCCACTCTGTCCACTTCTGCAAAATAACTTCCTTCCCCTTATATATCATCATGGTGCAGTTATAGTTCTAAGGGACTGTCTTGGCATTAACCATAGGAAGTTGTGGCACTGGCTTAATAACAATGGGTGTGATAGGATCTCCTTTCACAATTAAAAGGGGCTTGGAGGGCATGCCTGGAACAATTATCATTGGTTTTATCGGACTTTCCCTAACATTTTCTGAAGGTCATTTCAACATTAGTGTCATGACTCAAATATAGGCCTAGACCGAGACATGGGACAAAGAACCCCGAGAGGCTCCAAGTCAACCCATGGCATGAACATGACATCTAAACTCAATATAATCAAGCAACAGTCTAACATATATGATATAGCGGAAGTCTAAAAATAGCATAACATATGAATACATATCACAAGTCTGAAATTGAATACATGTTATGTCTGATAAGCCTCTACTACCGACGAGTTGATGGGACAGGACCCCAACTAACTCACTATAGTCTAAAATTGAATATACTAAATACAATTGATAAAGGGCCCTGGAAAGATGAGGACTCACCAACTAAGACTGGAAGATCTTAATACTAAGAGTCTGGCTACTAGCAGGACTGAGCCTGAATATCCTAGCCTGTATCATGAAACGATACAACATAGAGTATGCGGTTAGTACCTGGAATGTACTGAGTATGTAAGGTAAGTGAAACCACTAAGTAAGTAAAAACCATTAATCATGCATAATATAAAACGTTTCATCATAAGAGTCTGAGAGTAGGGCTTGCATGATATTATCTGAAAACATGATTTAAACATCACTAAATATCATAACTAAATCGAATGAGGAACAATGGGAGACTCATCATATAACCGATATTATCATGATAAAGCTTACGTGGTCCCGACTATTACACTCAAGTGGGCAGAGCCGTCCAAAGCCTTGTAGGGCTAAGGGCGCTACCATGATATCAATATCAAATTGAAGGCCTCTTAGGGGAAAGGGATGCTCACAAGGGAGGCCCCAAAATAATATGAACATACCTACGTTGGTACGTAGTTCTGAGGTATAGGGTTGACTGATCCTTAGCCTACTCGGTGCTAGACACTACTCCCAAAACATGCATATGCTCTCCATCATTTTTTAACAAAGCTGAACTATCATCTAGTGACGAAGCTGATTCATAACATACATGCATAAATCTGAAATCATAACATGAGGAACCTTGGATTCAAACCATATCACAAGCTAAAAATAGCAGGAGTCTAGACTCCAAAATTCATGTGGTAAGCTAATAACATATATTTAGATAAATCATGAAACATACTAGATCATATGGGCTTGCCCAATACTTAAACATGCTTGACATAGATTTGATCATTTCATGGACATGGGTAATTCGAAATTATACTTTCATCATATACATCTCATCATGCTTGAATACATATATCATAAATCTAAACTTTCATGAACTTCCATAGATGGGCATCATGACTTGTAAAACTTGAAACCGAAATTTGTAATTTAAAACATTGTAAAATATGCCAATTAATCATAATTCTATATTTGAAACATATATAGATCATATCCATGATTGCTACTTAGAGAATTCACATATTGGGTTAAAAACTCATAGAGTCTTCAACTAGAATTTTCATGGAATTGAAGAGGGATTAGGCATGGGTATGGATGAATACACCCATTCATAACCCTACATACCTGGGTAAGTCATATTTACACTTCCTCTTGAAATCCCAACGGAAATTGAAGAAAATTGGGAGAGATTCTTCAAACTTGATCTCCAAGGAAAACTCTAAGTTTCATGCATGGGGATGGTGAGGCTTAGAATAGGTTTAACACCCTTAAAACCCTACTAACTGAGATGAAAATAACTTAGTTTAGGACCTTAAAGCTTAGGAATTACGAAATACCCTTAATGAAAAATCTGAAATTTCTGCATTGCCAGTGACAACGAGTGGTACCACGAGTCGTACCTTTCCACCAAAACTCATGGTGACTGTCTGTTACCTCCCTTCCTTATCCTTCAGTTCTCATGTCCTGATACCACGACTCAACATGACTAATTGTTACATCAAATAATGATCCTTCGTATCCTCTCATTACTGCCTCTGATGAAACTATATCTGAACTTCCCACGAGTCACACCACGACTGATACCTTCCTCTTACAAGTCATGGGTTCCATCTGTTACGACTAAGGAATTTTTCCCTACTCTTCCCACGGGCATTTACAACGACTCGTTATTCCTCACAACGAGTCATAGCATGACTCATATTGCCCATCCTTGACTATTCTAGAACCAACCCATGACCCGTACCTACGAGTTGTACCTTCTTCTAATGGGCCATTACAAGGCCTATCATCCCATCTCTTTCCCTCATAACTGATAACCACGGGTGGTACCTACTGGTCATGGGTCCTTCCCATGACTCGTACCCTCAATCATCTTGAGGAAAAAACTTTAGATGTCTGTTGCTTCTTATTTTCAATTCCCAATTCTTGTCTTAGACACTTCTGGGGTATTACAATTGGCATAGTAGTATTCAAGGGTTCGGGATTTATTGGTGTCTCGTTTACTCTTGAAGGCATTAGCGTTTTAAAATCCACAGTATTCATTGACTTTTCCGCATCAATTTTGATCTTAATGATAGGCTTGTAGGAAATCATAGACTCTACACCACCATGTATCAAATCTAGCATGTTCGTTTCAGTATGGATTGGCAGCGGGTATTGATTGATGTTTGGTGCATCCGAGCTTTGCACTACTATTTGATATGTGTCAATCAGATCTTGGATCGTTCTCTTTATTTACCAGCATTTCTCTATGTCATGCCTTGGGGCATCAAAACAATATGCATATCTTCTGGAATAGTCCAAATTCTTCGGGGGAGGGTTAGGGATCCTTCTCTCAATTGGGCTTAGAACATTTAATGCCCTTAGCTTCTGACACAAACTAGCATATGATTCCCCAATATGAGTGAAATTATCCTTAGCTATGTTTCCTCTCTTGTACTCTTCCTTTGGTCAAAAACTGAATTTAGGAGGGCCCGGATAAACTTGAGAAGGCAGTGGATGACTTTGAGGGGCAGGTGCACGCCATTGCAGGTAAGAAGGGGGTTGGGCATATGGTTTTGCATTATAAATAGGATATTGAGAGGATGGGATGAAATATAGTAAGGTTCGGGGGAGAGATTAATGTTGTGGGTGGTTATATGGGTCTTGAGAATAGGTTTGGAATTGAGAGTACGTATATTGGTGTTGTGGACCTCTTGGACTTTGTTGTGGCCCTGGCACAATAGTTGCCACATCCTCCTTCCTTTTCTTCCCTTTGAGACTCCCCGAACCATTCTGAATTTCCTGCATAGTAGCTTTTAAAGCAGCTTGGCTTATGATCTTTCTAGACTTAATTCCATGTTCCACCATTTCTCCAACCTTAATAACATCGGGGAATGTTTTTCAAATAGCAAAAAGGAAATGATGGAAGTATCCAAATTCCTGTGCCTGGAGAAAGACATTAATCATCTCAGACTCCTTTATTGATGGCTTGACTCTAGCATCCTGCTTCCTCCACCTAATAGCATATTCACGAAAACATTTAGTGGTCTTTTTCCTCATATTGGAAAGTATGGTGCGATAACAAAATCCTGGGCCATGTCATCCCAAACATACCAATGAGAGATATCTTGATCAATAAACTATTCCGAAAGTTATTCCCGTTAGACTCTCTCCAAAGTAAGCCATTAGCAGTTCTTCTTTTCCCCCTGCTCCTCTTAGTTGATTACAAAACCCTTTCAAATGAGCCAAAGGATTTCTGTGGCCATCGTACTTGTCAAACTTTGGGGTTTTGAAGCCTAAAGGCAAGTGAACATCAGAGAACATGCACAAATCATTGTAAGAAACGCTCTTGTGCCCTCCTAGTCCTTGCATGTTTCTTATGTTTTTCTCCAAACTTCTTATTTTCCTAGCCATCTTTTCTTGTTCCTCGTTCCTAGCAGTTTTTTCGATCATGATAGGGGAAGTATGCTGATGAGCGGGATAGTATGAGTTTGGTACTTTAAAAGTTAGTTCAGGGGAATAGAACAAATCCTGATATGGCTCACTATTGGACTTTTGTATCAGCGTTGGTTGAGGGCCTGCAGTGGTTTGTACCGCAGGAATAAAAAGTGGGATATTTGTGAGAGGGCATCGGCTACAATGTTAGCCTTTCCTGGGTGATACAAGATATCTACGTCGTAGTCCTTCAACAACTCAAGCCAAAGATGTTGTCGCAAGTTCAACTCTTTCTGCATAAAAATATACTGGAGGCTCTTATGATAAGTAAAGATGTATACATGAACACCATACAAATAATGTCTCCAAATATTCAAAGCATGAAAACTATGGCTTATTCTAAATCATGGGTGCGGTAGTTCTTCTCATGCTTCCTTAGCTGCCTCAAAGCATAGGCAATCACCTTACCGTGCTGCATCAGAAAACATCCCAACCCAATGCCTGAAGCGTCATAATATACTGTATAGCCCTCTGAACCCTTTGGCAAGGCTAATATTGGTGCAGATGTTAGTCTATCCTTCAACCCCTTGAATCTCTACTCACAAGCCTCAGTCCACTGGAACTTAGCTACTTTCTGAGTCAGCTACGTTAATGGTGCTGATAGGGTAGAGAATCCTTCCACAAACCTTCTGTAATACCTAGGTAACCCTAGAAAGTTGCAAACTTCGATTGGAGTTGTGGGTCTGGTCCAACATCCTCAATCTTCTGTGAGCAAACTTGAATACCTGCATTTGATACAATATGGCCCAATAAAGCTATACAGTTTAACCATAACTCATATTTAGAAAATTTTACATATAGCTTTCGATCTCTGAGGACCTGAAAGCTATTCACAGGTGATCTCTATTCTTAGCTTCTGAATATGAGTATACCAGAATATCATCATTGAATACAATGACGAACAAATATAAAAATCACCTAAATATGTTTTGCATCAAGTCCATAAACACTGTTAGGGCATTCATCAATTAGCTAGACATAACTAAAAACTCAAAATGGCCATATCTGGTTTTGAAGGCTATCTTTGGAATATCCTTTTCTCAAACTCATACCTGGTAGTACACTGACCTTAAATTGATTTTTTAGAAGTATTTCACCCCCTGCAGCTGATCAAACAAGTCATCTATTCTTGGGAGGGTGGATCTACTTAAAAGTAACTTTATTCAGTTGCCGATAATCTATACACATTCGTAGTGAGCCATCTTTATTTTTCATGAATAAGATTGGCGCACCCCATAGTGAAGCACTAGGCCTAATGAAGCCTTTATTTAGCAAGTCTTTTAGCTGATCCTTCAACTCCTTTAGTTCAGCAGAAGACATTCTATAAGAAGGAATAGATATGGGTTGTGTATCTGGTGGTATATCAATGGAAAAATGAATGTGCCATTCTGGAGGAATACTAGGAAGCTCATATGGGAACACATCTGGAAACTTACTGGAGAAAATTGAGTGGAAGGTAACAAATAAGTCTTGAAATTAAAATTGGTGACATTGACTTGGTCAACTGTCATTAACTAAAAAATAGATATAATTAGAGCGATTAAAAACTTTTGAGTGTAAATTAGAATTTTGATAATTTTAAAAAAAATTTCTCCTAAATTTTTAATTTCAAAATTTAAATTTCCCCTCTTTTTATATTTTCATATCACTTTCTTCTTTCTCTTTCTCTTCTCTCTCTAGATTTCTCTCTTCTTCTTCTCTTCTCCTTCTTTTTCTTCTTCTTCTTCTTCTTCTTCTTATTCCTCCTACTCCGTCTATGTTGTTGTTATTGCCACTGCTACCGCTATTGCCCCCACCATCACCGTTGTGTTCATCTTTTTTTATTGTGTTATTCTTATTCTCCTTTTTTTTCTCTTATTTCTATGAGTTTTTTTTTGCTCTGGTCCTGAGCTTGAATATATATATTTTTTAAGCCATTGAAAACTTTTTATAGAAAACAGCAACTGTTGTAGTTGTTTTAGCAGTTGCTGAAAAATATGCGGCAACTATTGATAATAATGCAACAATTGCTAAAAAATATGCAACTGTTAAATATGTTTCAGCAGTTGCTGCATCTATTTTAGCATCTGCTGCATATGTTTTCAGCAGTTACTAAATCTGTTGCAGCAGTTACTGCATCTGTTGTTGCAAAATCAAAATCCTAATTGTATGGAGATGGCGATGGCAAATGAAGCGTAGAAGGAGTTGGTGGAGGTGGTGGTGGTGACAATATAGAAGGAAGGGTAGCGATAATGGAGGAGGAGGAGGTGCTGGTGGAGTAAAGGAAGGTAATGATGGCAGGGGAGGGGGGAGAGGGAGAAGAGGGTTGGGTTGGCGTAGGCAGGGAGGGGTGAATAGGGGTAGGGGGAGATAGGGGCTTTGTGTAAATAATAAAATTTGAGGGTTTTTAAAATTAGTGTCATTAACACTAATTTTAAAATTATCACCTCTACTCAATAATTAAGACTTGTATAACTTTTTTTTAGTTTTGAAATTCTTTTGTCACCTTTAATTCACTAGCCCAACTTACTGACCCCCGGAATAGATTGAAGAGTCGAGGATTCTGCCTGCACATCATGAACTCTAATAATATGATAAATACAACCCTTCACAATCATCTTCCTTGCCTGTACATAGGATATGAACTTACCTTTTGGCGTAGCTACATCACCTTTTCATTCTCGCACTATCTCTCTTGGGAAGTGGAATTAGATAATCTTTGTCCAATACTCAACATTGGCATAACATGGAACTAGCCAATCCATGCCCTTAATTACATCAAAATCAATCATTTCTAGCTCTACTAAGTCTTCAGAGGTTTGGCGGCCAACAATCTCCACCGTACAACCTCGATAAATTCTCCTGGCGATATTAGATTCACCAATAGGTGTAGATATAGAAAATGGTCATTGGAGCAACTCTGACACTATACTAAACTTTTATGCCACTAGTAGGGTAACATAACACAAGGTAAAGCCTGGATCTATCAAAGCATAAACCAAGTGGGAGCAAACATTCAATATACCTGTCACAACATCTGGCGACGACTCAGAATCCTATCGCCCTGCTAATGCATAAGTACGGTCCGGACCACTGCCAGAATCGGATGCTCCTGATCTACCTCTGCCTATGTTTTCTTAAGCTAAGGGCCTGCGCCCTGTAGAAGGTACTGGAGCATGTGACCCTACTAAGGACCTACTCTGCTGGTCCCGATCACTTTGATCTCTAGTCGGACAATCACTAATCATGTGACCCTCCTTCCCATAGGAATAACAAGCAGTGGAGCTATATTCATATCCAAAAATGTCATCTATTGAAAGTACTACAACATGGTATAGTTTGCCTCATCTGGTCTGGGCCTCTCTACTACTGCGAGCCTAACACTCGTGAACTCTCGCCAGGACCTGACTGTCCACGACGTTCTGATCTGCTGTCCTGCCACTGTTGAGTTGAGGTCCTAGGTGGCCTACCTGACAAATGTGCCCTAGGCCCACCCTGAAATTCTAGTTATAAATTAGTGGGTCTATCCCTGTAACGCTGTTCCTAATCTATCCTTTCGGCCCCATACTAATGTTGCCTGATTTCTTCTATATTCTGAGCAAAGGCCCAAATTCGCGAGATATCCATGTCTTCTCACAAAGTGACTGTAATACAAGACTCCACATACTCCAGAGCAAGCCCTACTATAAACTGGTGTACTTTGGAAGGCATAGTATCAACAAATATGGCACATATCTAGCCAAGGAATCATACCTCAGCACATACTTTTGGACACTCATCCTACCCTACTCTAGGTGTAAGAACTGCATCATTCTAGCCTATTGAATATTTCAAGGCTAGTAATGGACTATGAAGGCTTCAGAGAAGCTGGGCCATATGGGTGGAGGTGAATATTTACCTCTAGAACTTTCCCTACTCTCATACCACATAATTGCTATATCTCGCAGCCAGAATACCACTAGCTCAACTAACTCTATGGATGAGGCATGCATGACCCAAAATATCCTCTGCAACTGATCTATGAAGTTTTGAGGGTCCTTTTTGCGGTCTGTACCCATATACTGTGGAGGACTCAAGGCAAGAAACTTACGAACCCTCGAACTTCCGAGTCCCTTAGTAAGCTCAACAACAATTGGTGATACTGGCTAGCGCTGAGCAACCATCATCTGAGCCAACATATATACTGCACTTCTAACATCCTGGTCTGATGGTGTAGGAAGAATTGGAAGTGGTGTTGGCGCTTCTATTTCCCTAGGGAGGTTCCTGGTTCTGTGGAGAATGTTCAGGAGATTGACAAGATGGCTCCCTTTCGCCCTCAGGTTAGGCTGTCTCCAACAGTGGCACCCAACTAGTACCCTCTTCCACTATTGTATCCAGCTCTCGATTGGCTATAGTCTATCTTGTATCATACATCTCTATAGATAGACATAACAATATAAGCTTAGGGACATAACCCTATCCAACTCAGCTCTATAGCACGATTTGAAAAGAAAGAGGGGTAACCTACTATCATGCCTCGTAGCTTCCTACTTATAAAATGTGGTGCACAACACATTTATAAAAAAGATTCTACTTGACACGGCTTGCAGACTCCCTAGGATACGATATTGCTCTGACACCAAGTTTGTCATGCCCCACCTTGGGAGGCATAGCTGGCACCTAATGCCACAACATGCAAGCTGGCTTAGCTGGACATATAAACTTCTGGTGCATATCAACAACACGCAATAAAGAAAACAACTGAGTATATCTTGGCTTAAACATAGCCCTAGGTCGACAA
This sequence comes from Datura wrightii, assembly GCA_035772735.1. Classification (NCBI taxonomy): domain Eukaryota; kingdom Viridiplantae; phylum Streptophyta; class Magnoliopsida; order Solanales; family Solanaceae; genus Datura; species Datura wrightii. The sequence continues at coordinate 14,610,727 of JASDFA010000002.1, forward strand.
GGCCGTAATATAAACACTTGCGCAAAAACGGATGACCTAACAGTAGCAATAACAATATCATCTTATGCGAGCCGATAAGACCACCATGTTGTCTAAGTCAGACCAAAAGCAATACAAGTGCATATATACATTTATACAAGCCAACAAGGCTGCCAACTAGCAAAACAACTAGGCCCACACGGTCAACAACAGTTGTCGAACAAAACCCATAGTCTGCAAGCCTCTAGAGAATACATCATTAGTTGGACAAGGCCCTGACCTACCCAAAAACTATACAATAAAAGACAAGCACGCCTGTATAGTATGGCGACTCCAGAGGAAGGGAGCTGGCTAATCTGCTGAAACTAAATGGCTGCGGAGGAGGTCTCGAAACCTATCTGTCAAAACCTGCAGGAAAGTATGCAGCGGCCCATGCGTGGGCGTCAATACAATATGTACTAATTATGAAAGGCAATAATAATAAACAGAACAGAAGCTGAAAGAAGAACTAAGTGTAATTGACAATAAGAGTCGAAAGTTAACTTGTACAATCTCATGAATGTGAACAGTAACTAACAGCTAATATTCAAACAAGAACCTAACCTGGCCCCCATAAGCTTAGAAAATACAAATAACACAAAATAACCTACCTGGGCCCCCATAAGCCCTGGAAAGTACAAATCAATCTATAAACCTCTACAGATCCAACTATAGCCCTACAGGCAAGCTGTGATTAAAGCATACTCGGCTCTTGAGATTAAATCTGAGCCTTCTAAGCTCTTATAAGTGTATTTGAGCCTTTTGGGCTCCTATAACTATATTTGATCCTTCTGGGCTCCTATAACTATATGTGAACCTTCCGGCCTCCTATAACTATATCTGACCCTTTTGGGTTCCTGTAAATGCACCCTGAGCACATAAGGCTCTACTGAGAGTTAGTAATGCCACAATGGCATAAGGAAAGTCCATAAGTGAATAGACTTCAATATTGCTCTACAAACATCAATCTGGTTTTTCCAGATATCATATAGCTCATGTAAGCAACTTGTAGCCCCGTAGGCAGGTATACTTAAGTTTATCCCTTCTAGGGAACATGTACGTGGGCATCTGCATGAGTAGCCAGAGGCGTTGGCCAAACATTAATAGAAAATAAGATCGCTATTCAAATTATTGCATAATCTACCAGGTTATTAGCAACTAAGGTGGTTTTTCGAGCGACCTATACGATAAGCTGAAGTCGAATGAAGCTATATACTCGATGACAATATGTGTTCAATCTTACTATATACCACCCTGTTCATTAGGAAACCATGGTGTCACTAACTCAAAGGTAAAGCGTTAATGTTAAGCTTCTAGACCTGTGGGCATCAAAGTATGCCAATGGACCATAGGCGAGCTTTGCTATGTATAGGCATCGTAAATAGGAAGTTATAATGCCAGACTATGCCCTATTCTACCCAACTTAGCAAGATATGCTCAACGGTTAACCACAGGCCTCTATGGCCTGTGTAAGGCAGCAAAACATCACTAGTCAATCTAGGTGGTGACAATACAAATAGGTAATCTCTATGTCGCTTCTGACGATAGGCAAAGATGGATATGGCTAATCCCAACAAGGGGTACTACACTACATCATCACTTCAACTTGTAGTAGCTAACCATAATACACATAATCATGGAACTACTACAAAGACATAAGTCATATCAACTGTACAAAGAGAGTAACATGCTGAATGAAGTATAGCCTTAACATACCTCAATTTGCAAAATTCCACTTAACAATCAATTTCAACTATGAACTTGCAATCCTGCCACGTCTTAGCTCATAATTCAAGAGACTTCAGTATCACTTTAGACATTCTGGACTTAAATAGAGATTATTTCTATGACTTCTACTCCTTAGGGCTCTGTCAATCTGAGCCAATTTCAAGGATACAACTCTGCAAATATGTTCTTCATAGACCTGGGATTCATTACCTAAGAAGAATTCGTGATTGGAGATGATTTGATAGCTTAATTGACCTTACCTTGTTGAAAATTAAAGAGGGAAATTGCCCTAGCCCGCTTACTACTTTTGAAATGTTTTAAAAAGAAACAACAACATAACACAACCTATATATATAAGTTGAGGCAGTGGAAGGGGTCCGCGGTGCGCCGTTCCCTGCATGGGAGGGGGGTCCGTGATGTGGGGCTTAGCGGCCTGCCTTCGGCTCCCTCCCATCCACTCACTCGACGTCACACTCATGTGTTCCACCTTTGACCCTTCTCCCACATGTTTTGCACTCTAAGAAACTCTCGACATGCGCATGCACACGTTTGTTAGACAACGAAAGTTTATGGATTGTACCGTTGGGTGGATTTTAAAAAATCCCAATTGAGTCGGGTCAGTTGGGTTATTTCATTTAAGTCCCCCGTCACAACTCGTACCATGAGTCATAGGTCTTACCTATGATTCATACCTTCTTTCCAAAACTTATATTTAGAATACTTACCTAGGAACCCACGAGTACATGGTATGATTCGTACCAAGGTCACAACACTCGTACCATAATCGTAGGTTATAGTTTCTATAACTTGACACTTAAGATAGTTTATCACGACAGTGGGTACTATGACTCGTACCACGTAGGTATGATTCATAATGACTAGCCGTAGTATTAATTTTTGAATCTAGTTACGATTTGTTCCTCAACACGAATGGGACTGCGAGCCATAACACAGTCATATGATTTATATTGAGGTCCGTAGTCCAGACCTGTACTTTTCTTCCTGTTTCACCTACACAATGCAACATACATTAGTTAGGATACCTGGGTTGCCTACCAAGAAGAGTTTGATTTAACATTGCGGCAAGACATAGTTAGTTACTCAAATTTCACCAAATCACCTCTAGGTTGCCTCCCATGCAGTGCCTGATTTAATGTTGTGGCACGACACAGGTCTTTTGACTACTCAAAATTCTTCAAGAAACTCTGATTCAAAATCAATGGCTAAGACCACTCAGAATTCATTCGGCTACTTCATTGATCTGTAAACATTGAAAATGACCTTCTTCATTTAGCCTGAGCTTCAACTGTCTAGCTTCAATGTCCACTAAGGCTCTCCTAGGCAAGGAATGGTTGCCCTAAAATAATAGGGACCTCTAAATCAACTTCATAATCTAAAATCACGAAGTTAGCCGAAAATATAAACTTGTCCACCTTCACTAGAACATCACGAAGGATACCCACTGGCTTCTTCACTGTGAGGTCCGCCATCATAGCTCACAGATCATTTCTTGGTCACCAGGTCTTTCATGAACTTTGCATACCTATCCATCCTCTCCAATGCCTTGACTAGAGGGATATTCACTAATAATTGCTTTAGCATGGATAAGAATTTTTTAAATTTCCCATCATCCACCTTTTCCGCAGAGAATGAAGGAAAAGGTGGAGGCGATTGAGGGATAGGCCTAAAAATCTGTGGGGCCTCCTTCTCCTTCCCCTTGTTATTAGTAAGCTCCTTTGAATCAATTGGAGGATAATCTTATTGCACTACCTTCAACTACCCGCTCTGCAGTCTCAGCCTCCTCATCTGAATCAAGCTCCTTCAATTCTCCTATTTCAACTACAATTAGCATGGTTGAATCAACTGTGGTTTTTCCACTCCTAGTAGTTATAACCATGTAGTAGTTGTCATTCTTTGGATTTTGAACTATGTTACTAGGGAGTTTACCCTTCTGCCTCTGGTTCGGGGATGCAGACATCTATCCCAGTTGCTGCTCAATCTATTAAATCATTGTGGCGTGTGACTCAACTTTCTGGTTTATACCAAATATCTCTCCATGAATATCCTTTAGGTGATCATTAGTTTACTTTGCATTTTTTAGTAGTTTAGCCATTATGCTCTCCAACTTTGAGTTTCCAGCATCCCCCTTACGAGCCTTTGGTGGAACATATAGGCCAGTGCGATCATTATGGTACCCATTATTTTTCCTCCAATCACCTTTCTGGTCTTATCCTCTGCTTCTTTCCCTGTAGCTAGCTCTATTGTAGTTGTCCCTGTGCTTATTCTGACCTTGATTTCTGGAGCCTTGACGCCAAGTGTCTTGGTTATCCAAGAAGTTTGCTTCCTTCTTGAAATCATAGTTCTCAAACTTCGACTCTTGACCTTGAACTCCCATTACATTCACCTTCTGTGCTCTAGATCCCATGATATGCGTCATGAGCAGGTAAATGGATATTCTCATATGAGCTAATTCCTTGTCATATTCATCTTCTTTCATGTGCTGCTCCGTAGTCATCCCATTAGCATATGTACTTGTAGCTACTTCAGCATCTTTGGTATGCCAGGCTTTGTTAGTTTTGGTCACTTGATCCAGTCAGGTTGTTGCTTCCTCCCATGAGTGACTCATTAATGCTACACCTGCTATTGTATTTGCCACGACCTTATTGCTGTTATTCAAAGATCTGTAGAATATTTCTAGGAAGCTCTCATTGGGAATTTTGTGATTTGGGCACTTGGCCAACTTTTTCTTAAACCGCAACCATGTCTCATGAAGTGCCTCCATTTTGAGTTATCGGAACTTATAGATCTCATCTTTGAGTTTCAGTATCCTAGAAGGTGGGAAGAAGCTTTCCAATAAGGAATATTGTAGTTCTCTCCAGTTGGTGATGGAGTCGTTTGACAACTCCGACAACCATAGAGTAGCCTCACCAGATAGAGAGAGAGAAAAGAGCCTCAGTTTTATAGCATCCTGGCTCACTCCTGGCAACCTCAAAACCTTGAAAATACCCACAAAATTCATCAGGTGAAGATTTGCATCATTAGAAGATTTACGACTAAATACTCCATTCATGTTAAGAAGCTAAATCATCATGTTAGTGATATCAAATTTCTCCACAACAGGCAGAGGTGGGGATACAATGGCTCCTGTTCACCCGGCTTCATCAATATTCAGATCCTCATCATTATAAAAGTGAGAAGCATATCTATGGTACTAGTGTGGTTCATGACCACTATTTCCCCTTCTATTACGACCCGCATTATCAACCTCTTTTCCGGCTTCATCTGCTTCTTGAAGAGCACCTTTTCGAGCTAACTCTTCCTAGTGGGCCTCATTAGCTCGACGAGCTTCAGTCGCTAATCTAGCTTCCATTTGTTCAGGGGTCTCCATACTAGCCATTCTTTTCAGTGTCCTTTCGAGTTCTTGGTCAATAGGCACTAGGGGGTTTCCACTACTCCGAGTACTTGGCATTCACCAAGTAGTATCCTCTGTAAAACAAAGACAAAATAAAATGTAAATAGGGAAATAAAGACTACAAGTTAAATAAAAGGAATTAATCTAAACCCAAGTCGTAATCTTCGGCAATGGCGCCATTTTTGATAAAGCTCAAATTACACCTCAAAAGAAGTATAACGTTGTCGTTGTCAATAAAGAACCTAACTACGGTTGGGGTCAATCCCATAGGGATTATGGTCAAGATATCAACTAATGCTAGTATTTATAATTTTAGTTCAATTATTTCCTAAAGGGGGTTTGAAGAGAAATAATCAAGCTACAATATTGTGAAATGATGTTGTTATAAAAATTATGCAATTAACTAGCGAAGTGTTCCCCATGGCTTCTTAACTAGGTCGAGTTATTACACATGTGGTCTATTCCAATACTTAGTATGTCAAACTGATAAACAATGTTCATCCAAACAATTGATTTGCTCCTATTAGAGGACTATGCTCAATTACCAAGTTATGTCCTATGAGCACTTTCATCTAACCTTCATCAATAATTCCAAATTAACTTTCCTGCAATCATAGCTCAAGTTATTCAATGAAAATTAATTTCAAGGCTTTGTTGTTCTTTGCTTTCCTAATCTCTACTTCTCTAGATTCAAGCAAGAAGAGAATAATGTTGCACACCATTAAGAAATAATTAACATGAAGAAAAGAACAATACAAGCATTCGTACTTTTTTAGAATCACTCTGTGTTAACCCTAGTTTGTTATTCCATCATGGTTCCCATAACCCTAGTTGTGGAGTTTTTAGCTACTCATAATTACAATCAAGAAATCAAAAATCATGAAAGAAATCATAATAAACAACTTACAATATTAAAGGAATAAAACCCATGAATCAATTGCACACTAATCCTTGAAAATCAGGAACACAATGATGAAAACTTGTGTTTCTTTCATGTACTTCATTCTCCAAAAAGTATTGGAAAACTCAAACACACTGATTACAATCAAAAGTGACAGATTCTCTAATAAAAAATAAAAGAAAAGTATTTATAAAATTAAGGAAAATCTTTCCTAAATTAACGGGGATTCTAACACCGGGATGACCTATGAGTCATGGCTTCTGATCATAGTATGAAATGCAACATATGAATCTATCAGATACAGGAGGCTGGTACAACTCGTACACTGACAGTACGAGTCATAGGTGTCAGTCGTGGTCTAGACTTTTGAAATATGGCATCTCTGATGATTTTCTTATGGGTCCTTCACACAAAACATAAAATGCTGGTACAACCTGTGTAATCAATTCGTGCCCTAAGAATACCAAGTATTTGATCCTCTGAATCTCACCATGAGTCTATCAGTTAACTCGTAAGATGGACTCACAACTTATGGCATCTGCTTATACCTTGGGATCTACCAGTGAACATCTTCTAATTCTCTACCACGTAATAACCTTGGACAAGGTTGTACCTGATGTCTTTCAACAACTTGTGTACATTCTACTTGGGTTCTCTAAAACCCAGGTAACTAACAAATTACCCATATTGTCTTGGGGAAGAAGTAAGTTATTTCTAGCCTCAACCCCTGAATGAGTTATGAAAATGGATCTTGGTTATCTCTAGCCTAAACCCACACCTTCTAAACTCAATTCCCCACTAATGCGTTCTCACCTATATCCTACTTCCCTTTCTCAAGCAAAAACAAGATAAGTAAACACAATTTATGTTTGCAACAATAAATATTTCAATTAAAACTTAGAGAGAGCATTAAATTCATGCACAATAACTGATTCTAAGACTAAAACAACAACACCCTATCCATTCTCAACCCTTATCAAGCACAAACCCTTAACAATAAAATTACCTACTCATGAATGGGGATAAGATGTTTATATCAAGAAAGGATTCATTAACATTCATCATTGAGTAGTAAATTTAAGCTTCAAAGTATGCGTCAATGGTGGGTTCTTACACTAACAATTTGAAGAAAAAGAAGAAGAAGAAGGAAACTCTCACTTCTCTTTATGTTTATCTCTCTACAGAAATTGATATTCAAAAGGTTCTTCCCCTTCCTAATATCAAGGTGTGTACAAATTAGGGAAAGTATGCCCCTATTTACTTGTGTGGATTCCCATTATTGTCCTAAGAAGCATCTAGAATATCCTTGTGCCAAAGCTGGATAATTTTATCCTTTTCAGCACGGACTTCACTTGCGAAGTTCCTGCATTTCGCAGGTAGATCTGGGTCAGAAGAGGATGGATGCGTCTTGTGGTTGCACTTGCATTTCATAGGTGCACTTCCGCTCCCGACTAGTGTTATCCTGCGTGGGACTTATTTTTCGCATGTGCACCCCTGTAATGGTATGATGCGAACGTTGTCAATAAAGAACCCAACTAAGTTGGGGTCGATCCCATATGGAATATGGTCAGGATGTAGAATAACACTAGTATTTATGCTTTTAGTATAGTTATTTCCTAGTGGAGGGTTTCAATGAAGTAATTAAGTAAAAGTATTGTAAATTGATGTCGTTTTCAAGTTTATGCAATTAACTAGGGCAGTAATCCCCATGGATTCATAACAACCTTAGGTTATTACACTAGTGATCTATCCTCATACTTAGCCTGCAGAATTGATAATATAGGCTCATCCAAATGATTGATTCATCCCTATTGGATGACTATACTGAATTACTAGATTCGGCCTCTTGAGTGATTTCACTTTAACCATTATCAATTTATTTCAAATTAACTATCCTGCGACCGCAGCTCAAGTTATACAATGAACCATAATGTTCAAGACTTTGTTGTTCTTCTCTTTTCCTAATCTCTACCTATCTAGGTTCAAGCAAGTAGAGAATTCAGGAAAGTCCTAATGTTTCACATCATTAAGGAACATTGAAGAAGAAGAGATGAACAATACAAGCATGTGTATGAGCTTAGATTCACTTTTATGTTAACCCTAGTTAGTTAATTCACCATGGTTCCCACAACCCTAGTTGTGGAGGTTTTAGCCTCTCCTATTTGTAAGAAAAGAATTAAAATTTATGGAAGAAATCATAATTAAGGACTTACAATGATGATTGAAATAAAACCTGATTGATTATTGCACCATTCAAATTCAAACAATTCAAGAACAATCAACAAATTTCCAAGAATATTAGAAAAAGTCAAGAAGAATCTCCAAAGTATTCATTCTCTGTCAATAAATCTGTCTAAAAGAGTGATACCCTACAAAAATAATCTAGTAAAGTATTTATACAAATAATTAGAAACCTTTCCTAAATTAACAGGAAAATTGATTAAATTGTTGCCTCCTTTGTCATGACCCAAACATAGGCCCGGATCGAGACACGGGACAAGGAACCCCGAGGGACACCAAGTAGAGCCATGGCATGAACATAATATCTAACTCAATCATAAAAGTGGAAGATCAATATGATAAACTTAGCGGAAGTCTGAAATAAGCATAACATCATAAATACACCTGAATCTAAAGTCGATTACATTCTATGCCTGAAAGCCTCTAATACTGATGAGTTGATGGGACAAGACCCCAACTAACTCTCTAAGTCTGACACTGAATACATAAAGAAAACTGATAAAGCATGGTCCTCGGGAGATGAGGACTCACCAATAGATGTGGAATGTTAACTCTGAAACACTGGATAAGGACGAGGCTAAGTTTGAATACCGAGTGATCTTGGGCAAATTTATATGCCCAAGTGATACTCAAAGGTGTCATTTTAGCCTTGTTTATCTATCAATGTTTATACATTCTCATGTGATTGATAATAAAATGTGAATTTATACTAACCAACATGATTAGCATTGCTTTGCAGGTGAAATATAATTTTGGGAAGCTAAAATGCGTGTTCGGAGAGATTGGGGTTGGACTCGAATGTTAGCAAGGGAAAAAGCATTTGAAGGCACAAATTAATGGGGCTCCGCAATGGAGTCATGTCACGCTGCCATCATGGATGCCTTCTGCCTGGATAGGGATTTTTTGCCAAAATCCAGTGAGGGTGCGCGTTGGGGCCGTGGCACGTTGGCCTAGCCCCGCGTTGCACGCCATACCACGTTGGGCCTTATTACCTGGACAATCAATTTCCAGTAAGGGTCCGCGTCAGTGGCGTGTCACGGAGGCAGTGCTCCGCGATGCACTCCGTGACACGTTGCTTGTTATTCCGGGAAAAATTCCCACTAGTATAAATAGCACTCTTAGGTTCATTTTTAATAATTCTGACTTGGTGGAGCAAGAATGTGGGTTACAGGCAGTTGAGGGGACGAAATTGTCAGGGTTTTTCTCTATCTCCTTCTTCTTTAATTCAATTACTTGTATGTTTAACACTCATTTAATGATGTTTAATCCACAAATGAGTGGCTAATTCCTCTTCTTGCTGAGGTTAAGAACAATTGTATTGAAATGTAGTTATTGATCAATTTGGTTTTTCGTCTTTTCTTCCATAGTTGTTCTATTGATTCTTCTTCTTACTACATTGATGTGTGACCAATGTTAATGTATATCTAAAAAATCCGGTTTCACTCGAGAGAGCAAGAAATTGGAAAGTTGTGAATCAATAGGATATGATCTTTTCTTAGTTTGGGAAAATTGAGAATTGATTTACCTTCACGATAGAAATATACCTAAAAGTCGTATTAGTCAATTAAGGAATCGGTTTTGTATGGCTAGAACATGAATTTCGTTTAATCACAGAAATGTAGGTGGACGGTTCATGATTCTTAAGTTGGGTTAAATACGAGAGTTTTAATCCATTGGAAATAATTCTTGACTAGCAACTGGAGGAAAGATTAACCAAAAATTGTATCGATAATTAGTTTCTATACATGTTCATTTAGCCTCAGCATGCTCACATTCATAGTTCAGACTCACATTAGATATTCGTTTTAGACTTAGCATACAATTAGAAATCAAAATATCAAACTCTTCTTTGCACTGTTGTCTTCATTTTTGGAGTAAGTATAGTAACACTTACGTAGTTTTTTACCTTATCCCAGTCCCTGTGGGATCGATACTTGGCTTACTTAAGCCACTTTACTATTTGTTCGACCACGTGCACTTGCGTGTAGTAAATACCCCAGAGCAGACCCGAACAAGTTTTTGGCGCCGTTGTCGGGGACTGGCAATTGGTGAATTTTTCTTAAGTGTAAATTTACTATTTTTTTTCTTAGTGTTGATAACTTGGTCTTAGCCTGTATTTCGTAGATATAATCTTTGTTGAACACTGGCAAGAGACAAGGAGCTGGTGGACTCATATTTAGAGCCTGAAAGACAATTTCATCGTCAGCGGAGAGAAGCTCTAGAGAAAAAGTTGCAGTTGCTCAGACAAACAATCATGGAGCAACAACAGAATCCACCAGTAGTAAGGGCAATGTTAGTGCCCAAGGAAATGGCAGCTAGGCCGGTTCGCGAGGTGGAAATCCCACATACTAACAATGTCGCATCTAGCATCCGCAAACCTGAGCCAGGAGGGAGGTTCGAGCTCAAACAAAACATGGTGCAATTGCTGCACACCAGCGGGCAGTTCACAGGTCTCCCTCATGAGGATCCACAGCAGCATCTCCAAAAGTTTTTGGAGATAAGTGACACTTACATCCCCGCTGGAGTGTCATCAGATTATGTCAGGCTTACATTGCTCCCATTTTCACTATTGGGAGAAGACAAGAGGTGGTTGAAAGCTGAGCCACCTAATTCTATTACTACGTGGGATGATCTTGCAAGGAAATTCTTGATACGATTTTTTCCATCCGGTAAAACAGCAAGACTTAGAAGTCAAATTCTAAGTTTCAAATAGAGAGAGGGGGAGAATCTATATCAGGCTTGGGAGAGATTCAAGTCCATGTTGCGGGATTGTCCACATCATCATCAATCCAATGATGTGCTGGTGCACACTTTTATAGAGGGCTTGGAACCCCACACAAAAATCTTTCTAGACTCAGCAGCTAGGGGACAAGCATTGGAGAAAACTTATGAGGAGTTGTATACCTTGTTAAAGCGTATTTCGCAGGGAAATCCGGAGTGGAATGCTGATTCGTCAAGAGGAGGAACAAGGAAAGCAGCAAGAGTTCTAGAAGTGGATGGTTTTACAGCTATTGCTGCACAGATAGCTGTTTTACAGAATCAACTCAACACCCACTTCAGTAATATGAAAATGAACTAGACTCAAGCCCCAGTGGATGTAGTGCAGCAAATTTGGTGTGAAGTGTGCGGGAGTAGTGAGCACTCAGCTGATTGTTGTGGGGCAAATCCTGACTCGGTGAACTTTGTGGGAAATGTATAGAGGAACAACCACCAATAGTATGGCAATAGCTACAATTCCAACTGGAGGAATCATCCGAATTTCTCTTAGGGTAGCAACTACCATCAAGGGCAAAGTTCGAGTCAAGGGGTGCAGAGGAATCAAGGAGGTCAGCAGAACTATCAAGCACAATATAGAAACAACAATGCACCTCCTCCCCCACCATCACCCAACATTGAGGAAATGTTCAAGACAATGATAGATAACTAAGCTCAATTGTAGGCTGACTATGTGAAATTGGCAGCCGAGGTGAAGAACAACCAGCTAGCTACTAAGGCACTTGAATATCAATTTGGGCAATTTGCTGGAGCCCAAAATACCAGGCCTAGAGGAGGACTTCCGAGCGACACAGATCCCAACCCAAGCAGGTGAATGTAGTGACCACAAGGAGTGGTTTGCAGCTTAAAGAGGTGGAACCAGAAAGACCACCTCAACAATCGGGAGCAGCAAAAGTTGAGAGGGAGCAAAGTGATGAGAGGGGGAAGAAAAAGAAAGCTGAATCAGGAAGACCACCACCCCCGTTCCCTCAAAGATTAAAGAAACACAAGGAGGAGGCGTGTTTCAAAAAATTCATGGAGGTGCTGAAATAGGTACATATTAACTTACCTCTTGTTGATGTTTTGCAGGGAGTGCCGAAGTATGCAAAGTACATTAAGGACATCGTGGAGAACAAAAGTCGATTGACTGAGTATGCTACGGTAGCTCTCACAGAGGAGTGAACTTCCCGGATACAAAACCGATTGCCCACAAATCTCAAAGATCCTGGGAGCTTTACTATACAAATTACAATTGGGCAGAGTATCCGAGCTCGCGGATTGTGTGATTTGGGAGCGAGCATTAATTTGATGCCGTCATCGGTATTCAAGAAGTTGGGTCTAGGGAGTCCTAGACCAACAACAGTGATCTTGCAACTAGCGGATCGGTCCTTAGCCAGACCTGATGGCATTGTGGAGGATGTGCTGGTGCAAGTGGGCTCCCTTATCTTCCCGGTAGATTTCGTCGTGCTGGATTTTGAGCCAGACGCGGAAGTCCCATTTATTTTGGGACATCCCTTCTTGGCAACTGGGAAAGCACTGATTGATGTAGCTGCAGGGCAGCTAACCATGTGAGCACAAGACAAGGTGGAAGTGTTTGATGTATACAAGGCCACCAAGTTCCCGACTATGTACGAGGAACTCTCGGTGATCAACGTGATTGATCGAGCTGATGACGCTCAGATAGTTGAATCATGAGAGTTATTAGGAAAACCACCGGAGCGATGTAAGCACTACTGGGGTGAGGACGGTGGTCGAGAGAAAACGTCCGTCACCCTAGAAGATTACTGAGCTGAATGATGTCGAGCCGCGACGGTAAATCAGGCGCTGCACGGGAGGCAACCCGTGAAATTTTTCTTTGTAAAATGTGAATAGATTTCTTTTTCTTTTTCTTTTTTGATTATCAACAAAATTGTTAGTTTTTATTATTATTCTTATTTTTATTTTGAGTGAATCCTATAATTCTAACCAATTTCTTGTCGTAAGATGAATTTCAGGTTGAACGGAGGGTAAACATGCAAGGACTCACAAAGGAAAATCCGAGGTATGAAAAATAATAAAAAGTGGCAAAACAGTGAGCCAGGGCGATGGCTCCGTGTCACGGAGGAGGACCTCCGCGTTACCCTCCGTGACACGTTGAAGGTAATTCTGGAATTTTTACAAATTCCAGAACACCTACGCGATGGCTCCGTGTCACGGACGGTATGCTCCGCGTTACCCTCCGTGACACGTTGAGGTGTATATCGCGACGGGTCACACTGGGTCGCCGGGTGACCCGCGCGAAATTCCCACTTTTTAACCCCGATTCCCCCTCATTTTTCCTCATTTTTCATACCCTCCGCAACCAACATCCCAAAAACCCCTCCCCCCTCAATGTGACACGGACTTAGGCCCATAATTTCATCAAGTTTTCATCATTTCTTCGAATTCAAGGTATGTTCTTCAACTCTATCTCAATTCTTGTCGAATTTTTTCGATTTTGAACATGTGATATGAGCAAAACTTGCCCTAAGTAGAAATTAAGCTTAAATTCAATTGAATTATTGTTGATTGATGTTCGGAGTAATGGTGTGATTGCTTGAACTCGATAATTACATAGCTTAATCGAATTTTTGATAAAATCATAGCTAGGGCTTGACTTTGAGTTTGAATTGGAAAAATTGAGTTGAACTAGTGAAATTCATGTTGGGTTGTACATGTTGGGTGAGATGAGTCGATTGTGCTAACTGTGACTATGCTAAAAGACCGACGGATTCTCGGGTTAAGGAAATATTGGAAATTGCAAGAAATGGGTGAATTGTATGGGTGAATTGACCCCAACTAACTCTCTAAGTCTGACACTGAATACATAAAGAAAACTGATAAAGCATGGTCCTCGGGAGATGAGGACTCACCAATAGATGTGGAATGTTAACTCTGAAACACTGGATAAGGACGAGGCTGAGTTTGAATACCGGGTGATCTTGGGCAAATTTATATGCCCAAGTGATACTCAAAGGTGTCATTTTAGCCCTTTTTATCTACCAATGTTTATACATTTTCATGTGATTGATAATAAAATGTGAATTTAAACTAACCAACATGATTAGCGTGGTTTTGCAGGTGAAATATAATTTTGGGAAGCTAAAATGCGTGTTGGGAGAGATTGGGGTTGGACTCGGATGTTAGCAAGGGAAAAAGCATTTGAAGGCACAAATTAAAGGGGCTCCGCGATGGAGTCGTGTCATGCTGCCATCGCGGATGCCTTCTACCTAGATAGGGATATTTTGCCAAAATCCAGTGAGGGTGCGCGTTGGGGCCGTGGCACGTTGGCCTAGCCCCGCGTTGCACGCCGTGCCACGTTGGGCCTTATTACCTGGACAATCAATTTCCAGTAAGGGTCCACGTCAGTGGCGTGTCACTGAGCCAGTGCTCCGCGATGCACTCCGTGACACGTTGTTTGTTATTCCGGGAAAAATTCCCACTAGTATAAATAGAACACTTAGGTTCATTTTTAATAATTCTGACTTGGTGGAGGAAGAACGTGGGTTACAGGCAGTTGAGGGGACGAAATTGTCAGGGTTTTTCTCTATCTCCTTCTTCTTTAATTCAATTGCTTGTATGTTTAACACTCATTTAACGATGTTTAATCCACAAATGAGCGGCTAATTCCTCTTCTTGCTGAGGTTAAGAACAATTGTATTGAAATGTAGTTATTGATCAATTGGGTTTTTCATCTTTTCTTCCATGGTTGTTCTATTGATTCTTCTTCTTACTGCATTGATGTGTGGCCAATGTTAATGTATATCTAAAAAGTCCGGTTTCACTCGAGAGAGCAAGAAATTGGAAAGTTGCGAATCAATAGGATATGATCTTTTCTTAGTTTGGGAAAATTGAGAATTGATTTACCTTCAGGATAGAAATATACCTGAAAGTCATATTAGTTAATTAAGGAATCGATTTTGTATGGCTAGAACATGAATTTCGTTTAATCACAGAAATGTAGGTGGACGGCTCATGATTCTTAAGTTGGATTAAATATGAAAGTTTTAATCCATTGGCAATAATTATTGACTAGCAACTAGAGGAAAGATTAACCAAAAATTGTATCGATAATTAGTTTCTATACATGTTCATTTAGCCTCAGCATGCTCACATTCATAGTTCAGACTCACATTAGATATTCGTTTTAGACTTAGCATACAGTTAGAAATCAAAATATCAAACTCTTCTGTGCACTATTGTCTTCATTTTTAGAGTAAGTATAGTAACACTTAAGTAGTTTGTTACCTTATCCCAGTCCCTGTGGGATCGATACTTGGCTTACTCAAGCCACTTTACTACATGTTCGACCATGTGCACTTGCGTGTAGTAAATACCCCAGAGCAGACCCGAACACCGGGGCCTTTCCATAAAATGATACAACATAGAGTATGCAGTTAGTATGCGGAATGTACTGAGTATGCAAGATAAGTAAAACCACTTAATTAAGTAAAATCATTTAAAACATGCATAATATAGAACATGATCAAAACAAGAATCTGAGAGTAGGCCTGCATGTTATTTTTCTGAAATCATGATTTGAACATAACATAACATCATAACTGAATTGAATGACCGAAATCTTAAATCAGATAATCAGAAGTAAAACTGAACATTAGGTCAAACCTCTTTTAGAACATATATATATATATTTCATGAGTGATAAACATGCATAACAAAAATCATGAGGAACAATGGGAGACTCGTCTTATAACTGGCATACCACGATAGAGTGTACGTGGTTCCAACTATCACACTCAAGTGGGTAGAGCTGTCCAAAGCCTTGCCAGGGCTAAGGACGATACCATGGTATCAATGTCAAGCTCGAGGCTCAATCGGGGCAAGGGATAGCTCACAAGGGAGGTCCTAAAGTAATATATATATATATATATATATATATATATATATATATATGTAATAACCTATGTCGGTGTGTAGTTCTAAGGCATAGGATGATCGACCCTTAGCCTACTTGGTGCTAGACACTACTCCCAAAAACATGCATATGCTCTCCATTGTTTGTCAACAAAGCTCACCATCATCTATTGACAAAGTTCAATAATCAAAAACATCACAAATCTAAAATGATATGTGAGAAGCTTTAGCTCAAACCATACCACAAGCTGAAAATAATTGTGAGTCTTCGCTCAAAACAAATGTGGTAAGCTTATTCGGGAAATCATAAATTATACTTGAACATATGGGCATTGTTGATACTTTAACATGCTTGAAAAATCCATAAATGTCTTGAAAACATGATCATAAATATGGGTAACTTCAAAACATAATCATAAATATGGGTAACTTGAAAACATGCTTTTCATCAATAATACCTCATCATACTTGAACATTCATCATAAATCTCACTTTCATGAACTTCTCATAAACGGGCATCTTAATTAATAAAACTTGAAACATGATTTTTGACTGAAAACAATGTAAAAATTGCCCATGAATCATAACTCAATAGTAAAAATACTTTTAGATCATACCCATGTAGAAAATTAGGAATTTCATGCATTGGGTAAAAACCCCATTGAATCAACTATGAATTTTCATGATTTAGACAGAGATTGGGCATGAGTGTGAACGGATTCACCCATTCATAACCCTACATACCTAAAGAACATCCGATTGTACCACTCCTTGATTGCCTAATGAAAGATTGAAGAAAAACTTGAAGAAAACCTACACTTGATCACCTCCTAATGCCTCAATTTGCATGCATGGATGTAATGAGCCTAGGAGGGATTTACCCTTCAGAAAACACGTCATTTCGAGCCTAAAACGAAGTAGTTTAGGGCCCTAGGCCTTAGGAATGATGAAAATACCCTTAATAATTTTTTTGAAAATTCTGCACTACCAGTGACAACAGAAGACAGAACGATTCGTCGTTACCACTCATTGCTACTCCTTGTGTTCAAGTCTATGATCCTTCACCACGACCGGACAGGACGGGTCGTTGCTAGTATCAACGACTAATTGCTGCCAGTCGTCGTCATCACTGCCTTAACCTGGGATCCCTTTCCATGACTACTGACCATGACCCGTTGTTACTCACATCGAGTAGTTCTACGACTCATTACTTCCTCCTTGACCAAGGGTCAGTCTCACCACGACCACAAACAACGACTTATACATCTAGCAACGAGTCATTCCTAGACCCGTTACTCCCAACTCCTACCCTGCAGTACCTCACCACGAACACCTCTAACGGGTCATTGGTGGCACCAACGATCCATACCTTGACCCGTTCTGTGAAAAAATCCCAAATTTCTGCAACTTTCCATTTTTAAATCCCTAGTCTAGTCTTAGGCACTTCCGAGGTATTACAATATCTCCCCCTTGGGAACATTCTTCCTCGAATGTGGAAAACATACAGAAAATAGAGAAATGCAATCATCATACTCGATTACTGATCATATAATTTGAAAACTGACGGAATGACTAACTCTGATTCAAACTACATGGATAAACTATATTCATGAATCATATACACATCTATATACATGAAAGAAACTGGGACACATAAACTGAACATGGAACTGAATAGAGGTTTAGGGAAAAATTTGATACCTTGAGCTGGAACTAAGCCAATAAAGAATAAATGTGGGTATCTAGCTATCATGTCTACTTCGGCTTCCCACGTAGCTACCTCAACATGATGATTCCTCCAAAAACCTCGACTGAAGCTATTTCCTTGTTCCTTAGCCTTTGAACCTGATGATCCAGTATTTGCACCGGAACCTCCTCATAATTAAGGCTGTCTTTCACACCAACACTATCCGCCGGGACAACTAGATCTGGATCACCCAAGCACTTCTTTAAGAGCGATACATGAAATGTAGGATGAGCACAAGCTAATTCTGAGGGCAACTCCAACTCATATGCCACCTTGCCAACCCTCTTCACAATCTGATAGGGGCCAACTTAACGAGGACTAAGTTTTCCTTTCTTTCCAAAACTCGTCACCCCCTTTATGGGAGACACCTTCAGAAGCACCCAATCATCCACTTGGAACTTAAGTTCACTCCATTTCACATCAGCATAGGACTTTTGGCGACTTTGAGCTTTTTTCAGCCTATCCCATATGAGCTGAACCTTCTCCATAGCCTCATGGAATAAATCTAGCCCTATCATCGTAGCTTCACCAACTTCAAACCAATCAACAGGCGATCTGTATCTTCACCCATAGAGAGCCTCAAATGGAGCCATTTGAATACTTGAATGGTAGTTGTTATTGTACGTAAACTTAATAAGAGGAAAATGATCATCCCAACTACCCCTGAAGTCAATCACGGATGCTCTCAACATGTCCTCGAGAGTTTGAATTTTCTGCTCCATTTGACCATCCGTTTTTGGGTGAAATGTTGTACTGAGCTTAACCTGAGTACCAAGTCATTTTTGAAACAACCTCCAAAACAGAGAGGTAAACTGAGCACCTCTATCTGATATGATAGACAAGGGCACTCCATGCAACCGAACTAGCTCTCGGATGTATAGTTTGGCATAATCCACCACCGAATCCGTGGTTTTGACTGGAAGAAAATGAGAAGCATTGGTCAACTTGTCTACAACAACCCAAATGGAGTCATATTGCTGATGGGTGCAAGGCAACCCTATTATGAAGTCCATATTAATTTCTTCCCGCTTCCAAGTAGGAATACTAATATCCTTAAGCACACCTCCCAGTCTCTGATGCTCAACCTTCACTTGCTGACAGTTTGGACACTTAGCCACAAATTCTTCTATGTCCTTCATCATGCCATTCCACCAATAGACTTCCCGAAGGTCATGGTACATATTGGTGGCACCAGGATGTATAGAATACCTAGATTCGTGAGCCTCGTGCAACATCCGGTTCCTCAGATCATTAACATTCGAAACACATAAGCGACCCTGGTATCGAAGCACACCATCTCCCCCTTTGGAGAAGACCTCTACCTTCTGATTCTAAACGGCTTCCTTTAACTTTACCAAGATGGAATCCTCGTCTTGTCTAGATTTTACATCAGTCACCAAGGACGATTCTGATCCATTTTGAGCAATAACACTGCCATCGGTAGAGTCAAACAACCGAACTCCCAACCTTGCAAATCGATGCACATCTTTCACTAGATCCTTTCTCCCTCCATCCACGTGGGACACACTCTCCATAGAGAGTCTACTAAGTGCATCTGCTACTACATTGGCCTTGCCTGAATGGTAAAAGACACTCATATCATAGTCCTTGAGTAGCTCCAACCACCTCCTTTGACGAAGATTGAGATCCTTCTACGTCAACACATATTGTAGACTCTTATGGTCTGTAAACACATCTACATGGAGCCCGTATGAATAATGTCTCCATATCTTCAAGGAGAACACCAACGCCGCCAATTCAAGATCATGTGTCAGGTAATTCTTCTCATGAACTTTCAACTGTCTAGAAGCATATGCTATAACCATACCATCCTGCATCGATACATAACCAAGTCTGATTCTAGAAGCATCGCAACACACCATAAACCCATTGGTACCCTAGGATAGGGTTAACACTGGTACTGAGGTTAGTCGAGTCTTCAACTCTTGAAAGCTCCTCCATAAGCCTCTGACCATTGGGACTTCACTTTCTTTTGAGTAAATTTAGTTAATGGCTCTATGATATATGAGAAAACCTCAAAAAATCTAATAGTACCCAACTAAGCCCAAGAAACTCCTGATATCTAAAGGATTCACCGGTCTAGGCCAGTTCTTCATCGCTTCTATTTTCTGAGAGTCCACCTTTATGTCCTCATTTGATACCACATGGCCCAAAATGCCACTGAATTCAACCAAATTGCACTTGCTGAATTTAGCATATAGTTGGTGATCCTTGAGAGTCTATAGTACTACCCTCAAATAAGCAGCATGCTCCTCCTCGCTCTGAGAGTAAATCAAGATGTCATCAATAAACACGATCATGAACATATCCAGATATGGCTTGAATACCCTATTCATAAAGTCCATAAAAGCTTCAGGAGCATTTGTTAGTCCAAAAGAAATAACTACAAACTCATAATAACCATACCGCATCCTAAAGGCTGTCTTCGGGATGTCGCTCTCCCGAACTCTGAGCTGATGGTACCCGAATCTAAGATCTATCTTCGAAAAGCACTTGGCACCCTGAAGCTGGTCAAACAAATCATCAATCCTGGGTAAAGGATATCTATTCTTGATGGTGACCTTGTTCAATTTTTGATAATCAATACACATATGAAGAGATCTATCCTTTTTGCGAAAAAAGAGAACTGGTGCACCCCATGGGGACTTGCTTGGTCTGATGAAACCTTTATCTAACAGGTTCTTTAACTACTCCTTCAACTCCTTTAACTCGGTTGGGGCCATTCTATAGGGAGGAATAAATATAGGTTGTGTATCGGAAAGAAGGTCAATACCAAAATCAATCTCCCACTCGTGAGGAATTCCTGGTAGATCATTTGGGAAGACTTCTGGCTACTTGCTTACTACTGGGACTAACTGGATAGCGGGGTCTCAGATGTCGCATCCTTAACCCTAACTAGATGGTATACACAACCCTTGGAGATAATCTTTCTGGCCTTAAGGTAGGAAATGAAATGACCTACAAGCACAACTGAACTACCCTTCAACTTTATGACTGGCTCACCCGAAAATCTGAACTCTACTGCCCTGGGTTCTACAATTAACTAAGGCATAACATGCAAATAGCCAATCTATGCCAAGGATAACATCAAAATCGGTCATGGATAGCTCTACTAGATCTGCTGAAGTGACTTTATGAAGGACTATGATCAGGAAACTTCTATACACCCGTCTAGCTACAATTGAATCACCCGCTGGATTAGAGACTGAGAAGGGTTCTGACAAGACTTCGGGACTGACTCTGAAACTACTAGACACATAAGGTGTCACAAAAGACAAGGTAGCCCCTAGATCTAACAAAGAATACGCATCGAGATGGAAAACTCGTAAAATACCAGTGACTACATCCAGGGAGACCTCCTACTCCTAGTGCGATGCTATGGCATAGAATCTGTTTTGGCGCTGACCGCCACCTATGTTGGTAGATGCCCCTTGCTGTGCTGGGCATGTAGGTGGAGTTGCTGAACTGGAAGCTGGACTTCAGCCCCTATCATGGCCCTGTATATCTGCTGGGCAATCTCTAAGCATATGTCCAGGCTTCCCACACCCGAAGTAAGCACTAACCCGTGTACCCCGACCACACTTGTCGAAAACTAGGCTACTGGAATCTATGGGCCTACTACTCTGACACTTAGATCCTGATGCTCGCCTTTCCTGATCGTGCCTAGGTCTAGATGGCACACTCATCACTAAAGATGCTAGGACTAAAGATCTCTGTTGGGTCTGCTATCAGTCCCCACCACTTGGTCTCGACTGAGAGAATCTGTAGCCGTCTATCCTGGCCCTCTTGGCCTCTCTCTCCCTCGTATGCACCGCCTCTATCTGCTAGGAATATAAGACTATCTCAGGGAATCCATATCCTGATAGAGCATAGCAGTCTTGCAATCCTTGTCTAAATAGTCCGCCACCCCATGAACAAACCTGCTTACTCGCGCCCTCTGATCAATCACTAATTCTGGGGCATACTGTCACGCCCCGCCTTGGGGGGTATGACTGGCACCTGGTGCCCTACCAGGACCTGAACTACTGGGCTGCTAAGCCTAGGCACATCTGGTGCCTGGCTAGCTCTCACATTTCTGGAAACAAAGGGCTATATAACGGCTGTAAACACAGCCCCCGGCCCATTGGCCTATAGCCTCCTGTACCTGTAATAACAGCTGACCAGAACAAGCAACTCTAGGGAAGCATATGCGGGCTGACAAGGCCACCATGCTGTCTAGTTATCTGCATTCAGCAATAAAATACTAGAAGGCTACGTGACCGGCAAGGTCACCACTACTGTCAAACTTATGGCCCCACACAGCCAACATAAAAGAAGTAAGAGTACTAACAGCTAACAACTGCATGGCCTCACACGACCGGCTCAACTGACCACAGGGAAATATACAGACTGCAAGCCTCTAGGAATAGCAATAGAAATGATCGGGACAGGGCCCCGACCTACCCGTACTATACAACAAAAAGGAACTGAAATACACCTCTGGAATTCAGTCTCCGGATGACAGGAGCTGAATACTCGATCGCTGACAGGAATCACGTAGCATCGCCTGCTCGTTTATGAGTACCTGCAGGCAAGTAATGCAGCGGCCCACCGGGCATCAGTACCGCTGGTACTGAGTATGTAAAGCAGTAACTGAAAGCAAAATCTTAAAGCAATAATATAACTGATGAAACTGAAGTAGAAGGAATAGCTTAACTGTCTGATAATGTAAGTCATACCTTCTCTTAATCATACTGGAAGGAGTAGGAGTCATACCTGAGGATTGATCGTTCTACTGTCGATCTACTCGTATCTACTGTAACACAGTGTAACATATCATAACATACATAGCATACACAAACCTTACCCGGCCCCCATAAGCCGGGAGGTACAATCAGCACAGAATCTACACCCCTACCCCGGTCATCCCATCTCCTATAATGGCTGTAAGCATCCTGCCGGTCCCCTGGGTATGCACTTGGGCTCGCTAAGCCCCTGACTATAACTGTACCTGAGTCCGAAGGACTCCTGAATCAACTCCCCGGGCGTACCCGCTCGACGGGGGTGTATAAGGGCCGACCAAGGCACAATATGGGGAAACTGGCATCCCATCTTCGTCCCCTTGCGGGACGGCATACCACTCCGTAGAGTGACGTATCCTCGTCCTCTGGCGAACGAGTCGATACAGCTATTAACCCTGGGGCAGTCAGGGATGCTGGGTAATCCAACCCCAAACAATACAACGGTCTCAACTAGTAATGCTGTCTGCGTATCTCACATGCTGAGGCTAATAGGGGGAAAGTATCACATATAGTACATGCTGAACTAATGATAGTAATCTGTACGTATTTAATATGTGCTGAGGCAGGTAAAGATGTATAAATATGAATATAGTCTCCTGCCGAGCTGTACTGGGGCAAATGCTTTATAAGATAATGTTTCTGCTGAAAACTCTGTTGTTTACTCAGTTTCTGTATACACTATATGCTGGACTAGTGATAGAAATATGTACATACTTAATACATGCTGAGGCTAGAAATAATATATATGTATGTACGAATATGGTCTTCTACCAGACTGTACTAAGACTAATGCTGAACATGATATAGTCCTTCTGCTGAAACTATGTTGTATACTGATTTTCTATAGTAACATGATTTCTATTCCTAACATGCTTTCTAACTTCATTTCAACTTATCATTCTATTTCTGAGCTGTCTTACAGGTACTACTTGCTCTACTGAGTTTCGATTGCGCACAATGATATACTAACATCCTGTGTAACATCGCATACTGAGCATACTGTGCAGTTTCTAATGCTTATATTAGAATCTCTATCATACTAGCAAATTTCACGCAAGTTGTAACTCGATACTTTCAATATCTTACCAACAGTCGTAACAAACGTAACACATGACTTCTGGACAATCTACTGGCCTTTAAATTACTGTACTGTATCAAGATTTCTTAACTTGCGGAGGAAACAAACTTTACATACCTTATCCTTGAACTATTCGTCTGTCGGACGAAGCTCGGCCGGTACTTTAACTGTTTTCTCCCAACTGCATTCATAAACATATCAATCAATACTAAATACAACTTTATTTCAAAAGGCAACGTCACTTTCGATATAGTTTATAGCCTAAAGTTAGGATTATCGAAAGACGGCTAGAAACTCGCTATTTTTCAGAGTTCTAGAAGGGAGAAATATTCACTTCACAGCTAGGAACGCATAGACACTAATTTAGAGCAATTCCACTTACCTTAGCTCGGTGGCTCGGCGATTCTTCGGCCGTATTTTATGAAACTAAATCCGTAGGAATGCTCTCTGCTGCTAAATACCTCGGTATCTGGGATTAATTTGAGTTTGGGCAGCGTTTAGCAGCATAATTGGACGAAAATTATATAATTTCTTCGTTTCTCCTTTCTCTCTGTGTTTGCCCTCTGTTTTCTGGAATTTCCTTTGATTTAAAATGAAATTAAACCGAAGTGGGGCTTATATACTTGAGCCTGAACCTGGGCAACGTGTCACGGAGCCATCGCGGAGGCCTCACCTCCGTGACACGCTGCCATCGCGGAGGGGCTCTGCCTCGGCTCCTCCCACGATGGTTCGACGGGTTTCTCGTCCGATCTTTTTCTCGGGCCTTTCTACAGCACGTATGGCCTTCAGATGTGCTTAACCAACGTGCGAATAGGTCGTCTAGGTGCCAGGAATTCTACGGGGTATAACATTCTCCCCCCCTTAAGAACATTCATCCTCGAATGTACACTGATATCTAGAGGACTGCTTGTTTACTTTCTGGAAAAATTTCGGCAGAGTTTCCCCTGTAACATGGACTATAGCAAAAACCTGAAATGCAGAAAAGTCCAACACAGGCACTGCGCATAATATTGTAGGATTCACTGGATAACTAGATATCAATCTTTCTTTATCATTTACAGACATACAACCATAAGATACTGCATAAGTAATAATACGGACATACCTGTCGCCTGACTAGGCCTGAAATAGGTGAGGATATCTGGTCCTTATATCTTCCCCCGCTTCTCAAGTCATCTCCTCTTGGTTCCTGTTACGTCTCAATACCTTGATAGACGCAATATCTTTAGTCCTCAATCTGCGAATCTGTCTGTTTAAGATAGTTATTGGAGCCTCTTCATAGGCCAGCTTTTTATAACCTGGATATTCTGGACTGGGACTGCTCTGGACGGGTCTCCTATGCATTTCCTCAGCATAGTTACATAGAAGACCGGATGAATGGATTCTAATTCTGGAGGCGAATTCAATTAATGGTAAATGCTCATTTTGGCAATTACTGAAATCTAGCACACACGCTCGCAACATGTCTTCGAGCGTCTGAATTATGCGCTCAGCCTGCTCATCTGTCTGAGGATAGAACTCTGTGCTTAAATTAATCTGCGTTCCCAAACCCTTCTTAAATGACTGCCAGAATCTAGTTGTGAATTGTGCTCCTCTGTCTGAAATAATGGATACTGGTATTCCATGTAATCTGACTATCTTTCTGATATGCAACTCAGCATAATCTTCGGCCGAGAAAGTAGTTCTTACTGGCAAGAAATGAGCTGATTTTTGTCAATCTGTCACTTATCACTCATATAGAGTCATGTCTGTGTTTAGTACGGGGTAATCTTGCTACAAAATTCATATTCACCGCTTCTCATTTCCGGAGTGGCACAGCTGTGTCCTGGGTCAAACCCACCTGGTTTCTAATGTTCTGCTTTCGCCTGTTGGCAGTTAGGACACTGGGCTACCAGTAGTTCTTTTTAATTTCATGGTACCTCTTTATCGTATCGGGATGAAGAGAATAGCGGGCGTAATGCGCCTCGCTCATAAACTGCTGGCGATGCCCCAAAATATCTGGAGCACAAATGCGGCCTTTATATCTCAACACTTCATCCCCGGGTATCTAAAAATATGTCACCTCTCACTACTGAACCTCGTGCTTAAGTTGAACCCGGCTAGGGTCTCCATACTGTCGTTCCTTTACTTTCACCACTAACGACAACACTGCGACATTCTGTATTATCGTTCTGTTATCCTTTATTTCTACTATGTGAATGGCTAAACCGGCTAACTAGTGCAATTCTCGGGTCTATTCCCGTTGTTCAGGCGGCAAGTATGCCAACTCCCCATAGATCTACGGCTAAGGGCATCTACTACCGTATTAGCCCTTCCCGGGTGACACAAAATTCTCGCTTTTTCAAGCATAAACTACTGCAACTACCTCCAGGTCATGGGTAAGACAATTCTTTTCACGTTTCTTCAATTGCCTGAAAGCATAAACTATTACTTTACCATGCTGCACCAACCCTCTGTACCTTCTGGCGATGCTAACACTGGGGCTGAGGTTAACCTGGCTGTTAACTCTTGGAAGTTCTGCTCACACGCCTCAGTCTACTGGAACTTTTGCTGCCTTCTATGTCAACTTAGCCAGAGGTGCTGCTAAGGTGGAAAATCCTTCCACAGACCCTCTGCAGTACCCGGCTAACCGCAGGGACTGCGTACTTCGATCGGAGTGGTAGGTCTAGGCTATGTTTTCACTACTTCAATTTTCTATGTATCTATCTGTACACCAGCCTCCGACACAATGTGACCAAAAAGGCTACTAAACTCAACCAAAATTCACATTTACAAAATTCAACATATAACTGATGGTCATACTGGTTTATTATACCAGAGAATCCAACAAGTAGTCTACCGGTATAACTATAGCTTATCTGGCCTTCTGGCTGCATGCTAAAGCTGCTTGTTGCTAAGGTAACCTTGAATGACTATCTACACACCATGTGCCCGTATCTGATCAGGGGGTCCTGATATTGACCATGACCTCTAATGATTTGGCTGCATAACCTTAAATGACTGAATAGTCGGGTTGAATGACCCGAATGTGGCAGTAGTCTAGCAATGCTCTAATTGTTCTATTTGAGTACTTGTAATTCATGCATAACTGCAAACTCATGGGCATCTAATTGCTTTGTTATTTGCTTGAACCACTGTAAGGCTGGGCTTAATCAAACTTACTTCCAGGCGATCAATCTCTGGATCTTCACGGGGAGTCTACTGATCCCCTAGTCTTAATAAACACTGTTCTAGCAGGGTACTATCAGTCCCTTACGCCTTGTGGGTATCCACTTGGATCTATACTACTGTTTTGGGGAATTCTCGGTCTTATAGGCTATTCTGTAACTACTGGCCTTCCGCTAGGGCTCTGTATCTGAATATCTTACAAAACCCAGCTGAAGTACTAGTCTGTCACTGACTACTGATGTGGACCCTTCCTTGGGGTACCCACGGGTATTCTGACTGGGACGGCCGGCTGACTTATGGGGTGTTCTACATAACAACTGCTAGGTTGACTATGGCCGACTGTCGCCCACAAGGCTGGGAAGACGACGTATGACCACTTAACATGCTAGAACAATTCTGGTATTGCTAATCTCTGAAATTTGCCTACTCGGTCTCTAATCCTGGTTCTGGCACATGCACTACTATTACCGATCTTCAGGGATACCTCCCTGCTAATGCAGGCGCCAGCTGGTCGGTAGACTGTCTAACTGCGCCCTTATCCTCTAGCCATCTGTCTTAGGACAATAACTTTGGTAAGCTCCTAGAGCCTAGATCTGACAACAACACATAAGTATGTTAATCTAATAACTGAGAACTGAGATAGTTTCTATGACTTCATGCGTAACTTACACTTAATCCGCCCTTTCTCTTCTTCTTTTCTTTCTCTCTTCTCTCTCTTTCTTCTCTTTTTTTTTGTCCTGCAATGCAATTTGTATAGGCTTTCTATTACTAATCAGCATCTGTGATTGTAGCCCTTATAGGCAACCATCACAACATATCCATGATCTGTGTACATATATATCGCTAGCTACGTACAATATGTACTGATTTCTGCGGTAATTCATAATCTCTGATAGGTTCTGCTGAGTCTCACATCGTACATGATACATTTCTTCTACGGCCTAATAATATCTCCTGCCCTGACTTATCATTTCATTGCATTGTCACCCCATTCTGAAAGTAACAACATAAACATTCTAGTTATTGTCTGCTGTTTAAAATTCCGCCACTCTTGCGATGTGGGGGTCGACGTTCGAATCCTGTAGCCTTACTAGGCATATATTGAGAGCCCATAACTGTCTACTAGGCCTTATCTCTAGGCTACACTAGATTAGAATTGCTGTATCGGTAACTTCTTAACTTTTCCATAGCGGACATGCTGCGGTATTCTGAACCGCAATCCTACTGTCAGCCCAAGGCTTAATCCTTAATACGGTATTTTATCAATCCGAGGTAATTCTAATTTCCCCACAGGATCTGACATTCCTGCTTCTTCCCTTATCTTACTTAAACTGAATTCTGGGGTTCAAGGTACCTACCTTTCGTTGCTAATGAGATTACTGATCAAGCCTCGTCCTATACTTCTTCTGGCGTATATTTAAGCCCATCTGATTCACATGACCTCTATATCTTTCGATGTCACAACTAGATCATGACTATAATCTTACAGGTATGTCTTTGTCTTACTATCTGTTAACATATGTAACGGACTTGGCCTTTTTCTGACTCGAACTTGACTATTACCCGGCATTTATTACTAACAGGTCTTTTACCCCTGCTTCGGGAAAGCTAACGGTCTTACTTTCTCTACTGGCTTATTGTCATAAGGGTCTGTACAACTTACGTAATCTTAGGGGCTCTTTACGCTTTCTAATACTTACTAGGATCAATCAGCCCATCTTTAGTTACCGCTGGATTCGGCAACCCCATCTCAAGTCTTATGCCCCTTTACTATACTGGAATCAAAACCAAGAGGTGGGAATAGCCCTTTTCTTATTGCAACAAATAAAAGCATTTAACTGTACCATATCCAAAAAGATGTATTTGGGATTCCTGCATTTTTCTCTCTTTCTTATACTTACCTGGTGGTCTGACCTTATCTGTAATCATAATCAGATCTTATATAGCTAATAAGTAAATCAACTCATATGTACACTATACTTCTGACTTCCTATTCTGACGTTATCAACGTATACTGGGAATAATGCCAATAAAGGTATCACGCTGGGAGGTCTCTGATACCCCCTCCTGCTGCTGTAGTTATCATGTAACTGACTGATGTTCTCTTCTGTTGCTATCTCTGATCTTCTGCCTGTGATAGGGAAATGCTGATCTACCTTTGTATCTGTAATCAAAGAATATGGTAAGTTTTTAGGGACTCAACCCTACACTGTACCGCTCTAAAGCACGACTGACTGAGAAAGAAGGATAACCATCATATCATGCCTCGCAGCCTCCTGCCTATAGTATGTGGTGCACAACACATTCATAGACAAGACTCTACTTAGCACGGCTTGCAGACTCCCTGGATACGACCTGCTCTGATACCAAGTTTGTCACACCCCGCCTTGGGGGGTATGACTGGCACCTGGTGCCCTACTAGGACCTGAACTACTGGGCTGCTAAGCCTAGGCACATCTGGTGCTTGGCTGGCTCTAATTCACATTTCTGGAAACAAAGGGCTATATAACGGCTGTAAACACAGCCCTCGGCCCATTGGCCTATAGCCTCCTGTACCTGTAATAACAGCTGACCAGAACAAGCAACTATAGGGAAGCCTATGCGGGCCGACAAGGCCACCATGCTGTCTAGTTATCTGCATTCAGCAATAAAATACTAGAAGGCTACGTGACCGGCAAGGTCACCACTACTGTCAAACTTATGGCCCCACACGGCCAACATAAAAGAAGTAAGAGTACTAACAGCTAACAACTGCACGGCCTCACACGACTGGCTCAACTGACCACAGGGAAATATACAGACTGCAAGCCTCTAGGAATAGCAATAGAAATGATCGGGACAGGGCCCTGACCTACCCGTACTATACAACAAAAAGGAACTGAAATACACCTCTGGAATTCAGTCTCCGAATGACAGGAGCTGAATACTAGATCGCTGACAGGAATCACGTAGCATCGCCTGCTCGTCTAATGAGTACCTGCAGGCAAGTAATGCAGCGCCCCACCGGGCGTCAGTACCGCTGCTACTGAGTATGTAAAGCAGTAACTGAAAGCAAAATCTGAAAGCAATAATATAACTGATGAAACTGAAGTAGAAGGAATAGCTTAACTGTCTGATAATGTAAGTCATACCTTCTCTTAATCATACTGGAAGGAGTAGGAGTCATACCTGAGGATTGATCATTCTACTGTAACACAGTGTAACATATCATAACATACATAGCAGACACAAACCTTACCTGGCCCCCATAAGCCGAGAGGTACAATCAGCACAGAATCTACACCCCAACCCCGGTCATCCCATCTCCTATAATGGCTGTAAGCATCCTGCCGGTCCCTTGGGTATGCACTTGGGCTCGCTGATCCCCTGACTATAACTGTACCTGAGTCCGAAGGACTCCTGAATCAACACACCGGGCGTACCCGCTCGACGGGGGTGTATAAGGGCCGACCGAGGCACAATATGGGGAAACTGGCATCCCATCTTCGTCCCCTTGCGGGACGGCATACCACTCTGTAGAGTGACATATCCTCGTCCTCTGGCGGATGAGTCGATACAGCTATTAACCCTGGGCCGGTCAGGGATGCTGGGTAATCCAACCCCAAACAATACAACGGTCTCAACTAGTAATGTTGTCTACGTATCTCACATGTTGAGGCTAATAGGGGGAAAGTATCACATATAGTACATGCTGAACTAATGATAGTAATCTGTACGTATTTAATACGTGCTGAGGCAGGTAAAGATGTATAAATATGACTATAGTCTCCTACCGGGCTGTACTGGGGCAAATGATATATAAGATAATGTTTCTGCTGAAAACTCTGTTGTTTACTCAGTTTCTATATACACTATATGTTGGACTAGTGATAGAAATATGTACATACTTAATACATGTTGAGGATGGAAATAATATATATGTATGTACGAATATGGTCTTCTGCCAGACTGTACTAAGACTAATGCTGAACATGATATAGTCCTTCTGCTGAAACTATGTTGTATACTGATTTTCTATAGTAACATGATTTACTATTCCTAACATGCTTTCTAACTTCGTTTCAACTTATCATTCTATTTCTGAGCTGTCTTACAGGTACTACTTGCTCTACTGAGTTTCGATTGCACACAATGATATACTAACATCCTGTGTAACATCGCATACTGAGCATACTGTGCAGTTTCTAATGCTTATATTAGAATCTCTATCATACTAGCAAATTTCACGCAAGTTGTAACTCGATACTTTCAATATCGTACCAACAGTCGTAACAAACGTAACACATGACTTCTGGACAATCTACTGGCCTTTAAATTACTATACTGTATCAAGATTTTTTTTTTAACTTGCCGAGGAAACTAACTTTACATACCTTATCCTTGAACTATTCGTCTGTCGGACGAAGCTCGACCGGTACTTTAACTGTTTTCTCCCAACTGCATTCATAAACATATCAATCAATACTATATACAACTTTATTTCAAAAGGCAACGTCACTTTCGATATAGTTTATAGCCTAAACTTAGGCTTATCGAAAGACGGCCAGAAACTCGCTATTTTTCAGAGGTCCAGAAGGGAGAAATATTCACTTCACAGCTAGGAACGCATAGACACTTATTTAGAGCAATTCCACTTACCTTAGCTCGGTGGCTCGACGATTCGTCGGTCGTATTTTATGAAACTGAATCCGTAGGAATGCTCTCTGCTGCTAAATACCTCGGTATCTGGGATTAATTTGAGATTGGGCAGCGTTTAGCAGCATAATCGGACGAAAATTATATAATTTCTTCGTTTCTCCTTTCTCTCTGCGTTTGCCCTCTATTTTCTGGAATTTCCTTTGATTTAAAATGAAATTAAACCGAAGTGGGGCTTATATACTTGAGCCTGAACCTAGGCAACGTGTCACGGAGCCATCGCGGAGGCCTCACCTCTGTGACATGCTGCCATTGCGGAGGGGCTCTGCCTCGGCTCCTCCCGCGATGGTTCGACGGGTTTCTCGTCCGATCTTTTTCCCGGGCCTTTCTACAGCACGTATGGCCTTCAGATGTGCTTAACCAACATGCGAATAGGTCGTCTAGGTGCCGGGAATTCTACGGGGTATAACACATACTTTGACTAATGAGTGAACTCAAGGGCATACTCCTACATCGTTATCTTCCCCTGCATAAGATTCACGAACTCTGCTGCCTTCAACTCCCTCATCTCATGAGGGAAAGATCCATTAGAAAAGTAATGTGGAACTCCTCCCAACTAATAGGGCCTGCTCCGGCTGCCCTACTATCTTTCCACTATCCAAGCCGAATGTGTGTGACCCCCTTCAACTGATATGAGGCCAACTTAGCACACTCAACTCCATTCACCCCCATGACCTGGGTGATCTTTACAATCTCATTGATAAACGCATATGGATCCTCGTCCACTTTTGACCCAAGAAACTCTAGTGGGTTCATCTTTAAGAAATCTCTAACTCTAGCTGCCACTGCATTCCAGTTCTATGGGACATGCGCCACTGCTTGCTGGTTGACCTGGGTGGTCAAGGCCTGCGCTAGCATCTAGATGGCAGCCCTAAGTTCAGGGTGGGCAACCGACTCTAGTGCATGGTTCTCCTGGACTGGTAGGGCTTGTTGGTGCCCATCTACATTGCCATCCTTGTGGCCATTTCCATTTCCATTCCTCCTACTGTTAACTCTGCAGGTATCCATGATTCTACAATCGCGAATAGCATGAGTTAGAAGGATAGGGAGACATTTCATCACACGAGATTGATTACGAAAGAAGGGAACATTTCCTAAACGTCGAGTAGCCTCTTCTCATAAGTGTGGCGCGCTTCACACCCATGAAAAAGACTTTACTTAACGCGGATTTCAGACACCCTAGGAAACTTCAAAACCTAATGCTTCTAATACCAAGTTTATCACGACCCGAACATAGGCCCTGATGTAATACCCCATAAAGGCCTAAGAATAGACCCAGGAGTTGAATTTGAAAAATGCAAAAAACTAGCAAAAAAATCACAGGACAGGAGAGTCAATGACTCGTGGTTGAATACCACGAGTCATCATAAGCTATCATGGTATGGGAGTTCAGGGAGGTAGTGGCGACAACGGACGGTGTAACGAATCATTTTCAAGAACAATGAGTCATTGTTACCAGTTGTTGGAAGGACTGAACTTAGGCTGATGGGGAAACGACGGGGAATCCCATGATTCGTGGTGAGCAAAAACGACCCGTTATTTCAAGTTGTTGTTATGGGTTGAGAATTCTAGTGCATACATCAGATGAAGACTACGACTTATTGAAAGCCACCACGAGTCGTGGTAAGGCTCGTGGAAAGGAAAGTCAGAATGGTCAAGGGGTTGACAACGGTCGATCAAACAACCCGTTGATTGAAACAACTACTCGTCCTGACGAGTCGTGGGAAGAATCTAAGAATGTCATGAGGCAGTGGACCTAATGACTCGATACCACAAGTCATGGTATTGTGCAACAACCCGTTGGATCGGTCGTTGGTCTGTTCGGAGCAGTTTTCAAGGGAAATTTTATTAAGGGAATTTTCAACATTTCCATGCTTTGAGACCGTAAACTACGTCGTTTTGTGTATTTTTCTGAGTGTGTTAAGATGGGCTAAGTCCCTAATGTATGCCCATTCCCATGCAAGATCTTTAAAGAGGTTAGGGAGATTCAAGGTCTTCTTCCCCAAATTTCCATCAATTTCTTTGTGGGTATTGAAGGAACTTTGAAATTAATCCATTCCTTGGTATGTAGGGTTTTAGAATGGGTGAAATACTTTCACACCCATGCAAAAATTTCGATTTAAATCATGAGTTCTCCTATTCAAGTCTAGGGGGTTTTACCCAAATGCATGAAAATGTGATTTCTCTTCAAGGGTATGATTTAATTGGGCTTTAATTATTAAATTATGAATGAGGGGCAGGTTTTATACTATTTTCCTTAGAATCATGTTTTAAGCTTTTAAAATCTAAATGCCCATTGATGAAGGTTCATGAAAGTTATGATTTATGATGAATATTCAATATTTTGAGATTTATTTATGATGGAAAAGTATGAATTCAAGTTACCCATGTTTATGAGAATATTTTGAAATAATTGATTATGTCAAGGTATTGGTCAGTGCCCACATGTTGATGAATAGTTTATGATTTATGAACGAATTACATGATTTATCGATTTATGATGTTGGCCGATGAAAAGGGCCTTTGATTCTTGGCTAAGCATGTTTTAAAGGGGATCAATGATGATAAATGTTATATTTTAGCCAATGAATCTTAATTCATGATATTATTGATTTACGTATGAGCCTATATGCATCTTTTTGGGAGCCGTGTCTAGCACCGAGCAACCCGACATTCAAAGGACTACGCCGGTATTTCATAACCACGTGCCACCGTGGGTTTTTAATGATATGATGTAGATAATGATCCCCTAAAATGTGATATCACACCTTATGCATGACCCTCGCCTGGCAAGCCAGGGTCGGCTCCACCCACTTGAGCGAGATAGTTGGGGCATTATAAAAGGCTCTACCATGATGGTGTCGGTTATGATGAGTCCTCCCATTGTTATGCATGTGTTATGCATTGTTATGTTTATGTTATTGGCTTAAGTTATGTTTTGATAAAGTTTATTTATGATTATGATTATGAACGCTTTATGAATGATTTAAAAGTCTTGACCATATGTTTTCTTACGAAGTTTATGATACAAGCATGATGTCCTTATCCTATGCTTATTTATGAGTTTATTTTACTTTTAAATGTACGTTTTACTTACCTTGCATACTCGGTACATTCCATGTACTGGCCTCATACTTTTTATGTTGTATCGTTTCATGATATATGGTCCGGATCTCAGGCTCATTCTTATTCTTAGGCCATCTCAATTTATGCTCTCATCTTATTGGTGATTCCTCATGTTTCGAGGGCTGTTTGACAGAGTTTTATGTTATCTTGTGTTTCAGTATTGTTCGGGTTAGTTGGGCATATTGTCCTATCAACCCATCGTATGTAGTAGAGGCTTTCAGACAAGTATGTAGTACTCAGCCTATGTGTACGTCTAGTATTTTTTGATGTTATGTTATGATTATGTTTCCACTATGTTTTATGTTTAGCATTCCACTTATTTAAATGAGATAAGCTGTATGCATGGGCCATGGGTTGACTTGGGGTCTCTCAGGGTCCTTTGTCCCGTGTCTACGATTTGGGTGTACGTTCGGGTCGTTACAAACTTAGTATTAGAGCAATAGGTTTGAAGTGTCCTAGGGTGTCTAAGAGCCGCGTTAAGTAGAGTCTTTTTCATGGGTGTGAAGCGTGCCACACTTATGACAAAAAGGCTACTAGATGTTTAGGAAATGTTCCCTTCTTTCATGTTCTATGTCGTGCGATGGAAAGTCTCTCCATCCTTCTAATTCGTGCGATTCACAAATACAGAATTATGGATCCTAGAAGAATGAACGAAAGGATGAGTGGAAATGATGAGGGCTATGGGGGTGGCAATGGCCATAGGCATCAACAAGTCCCACCTATTCAGAAGCCCCAAGCACCAGAGCCAGCTACCCACACTGAGTTTTGGGTGGCTATTTAGATGTTGGCATATGCCTTGACCACTCAGGTCAACCAGTAGGCCATTTTTCAGGTCCCATAGAATGGCAATGCAGCGGTGGCTTGAATTAGATACTTCTTGAGGATGAACCCTCCTGAGTTCATGGGATGGAAGGTGGATGAGGATCCACAGGAGTTCATTGAAGGGATCTTGAAGGTAGGTTATGGGGTGACAAGTGGGGAGTGTGTTGACTTGGCCTCTTATTAGCTAAAAGAGGTCACTCATATTTGGTACAAGAAATGGAAGGACAAAAGGACAGCGAGAGCGGGCCCTATAATTTGGGATGAGTTCTACATGGCCTTTCTCGACATATTCTTTCCTCGGGAGATAAGGGAATTGAAAGAAGCTAAGTTTGTTAACCTCAAGTAGGGAAAGATGACAGTGTGGGAGTATTATCTTGAGTTCACTCGTTTATCAAAATACGCCCCAGAGTTAGTGATGGATCAGAGGGCGCGGATGAGCCGATTTGTTCAGGGTGTGGTTGGTTATTTAGACAAGGATTACAGGACTTCCATGATTCACTAGGATATGGACTTCCCTCGCATAGTGTTGTACGCCCAGCAAATGGAGATGGCTCATGCGAGGGAGAAAGAGGCAAAGAGGGCTGGGACAGATAGTCATGGGTTTTTGCATCAGAGGTCCGACGGTGGCTACCGTCCACAGTTTTATTAGAGGTCACTAGCCCCAGCACCATCATCAGCTAGTGTTCAGTTCAGACCCAAGGATGATTAGAGGAGCAAGGCTTTAGGGTCGAGGGATCAGAGGAGCACCCAGTTAGAGTATACCTCTCCAGCCTGCGGAAAGTGCAGAAAGAGTCATGCGGGGGAGTGCCTGCTTGGTTCAGATGTCTACTATAGGTGTGGTAGATCTGGGCACATGTGCCGAGCGTTCCCACATGCTAGATAGGGTGATGATAAGGGTTGTGCATAGACTACTAGGACAAAAGTAGCTCCATCCCGTTTCACTCCACAAGTAGCATCGACTGATTGGGGTGGCGGACAGCGCCAAAACTGATTCTATGCCCTTTCCTCACGCCAGGAATAGGAGGCTTCGCCAGATGTGGTCACTGGTATGTTACGTGTCTCTCGTTGATGTTTATGCCTTGCTAGATCCAGGAGCTACCTTGTCTTTCATGACTCCTTACATTGCTAGTAGCCTTGGAGTTAGTCCCGAGATCTTGTCAGAACCATTTGTAGTTTCGAACTCTGTTGGTGATTCGGCCATAGCTAGACAGGTATATAGAGAATGCCCGGTCATGGTATTGCATAAGGTTACCTCCGCAGACCTTGTGGAGTTAGCCATGACTGACTTTGACGTTATTCTTGGCATGGATTGATTGTTTTCATGTTATGCTTCGATTAATTGTAGGACCCGTATGGTGGAATTTCATTTTTCGAGTGAGTCAGTGTTACAGTGGAAAGGTAGTATGGCGGTACCAGTAGGTCGATTTATTTCCAATCTTAAGGCCAGGAAGATGATTTCTAAGGGCTGCATGTATCATCTAGTTAGGGTTAAGGACATTGAGTCCGATACACCGACTATCCAATCAGTTTCGGTCATGTGTGAGTATCCGTATATTTTTCTTGATGAATTGTTAGGTGTTCCTCCTGAGAGGGAAATCGACTTCGACATTAATCTCTTACCCGATACGCAGCCTATCTCTAATATTCCCTACAGGATGGCTCTAGCCGAGCTAAAGGAGTTGAAGGATCAGTTAAAGAATCTGTTGGATAAGGGCATCATTAGACCGAGCCAGTCCCCATGGGGTGCACCAGTTCTATTTGTTCGAAAGAAGGACAGTTCCCTTCGCATGTGTATTGACTATCGGCAGTTGAATAAGGTTGCTGTCAAGAACAGGTACTCCTTGCCCAGGATCGATGATTTATTTGACCAGCTCCAGGATGCCAGGTGTTTCTCGAATATAGATCTCAGGTTCGGATACCATCAACTTAGAGTTCGAGAGTGTCAAATTCTGAAGATAGCCTTCAGAACTCGGTATGGCCATTGTGAGTTTGTAGTTATGTCATTTGGACTAACTACTGCTCCTTCGGATTTTATGAACCTAATGAATAGGGTGTTCAAGCAATATTTGGACATGTTTGTAATTATGTTTATTGATGAAATCCTTATATACTCTTGGAGCAAGGAGGAGCATGCCGCTCACTTGAGAATAGTGCTTCAGACCCTCAAGGATCGTCAATTGTATGCAAAGTTCAGCAAATGTGAATTTTGGTTGGACTCGGTTACATTTCTAGGTCATGTGGTATCAAGCGAAGGCATAAGGGTAGATTCCCAGAAGATTGAGGCGGTGAAGAATTGGCCCAGACCGGTAAATCCTTCAGAAATTTGGAGTTTCTTGGTCTTAGCAAGCTACAACCGAAGATTTGTTCAAGGTTTCTCATCTATTGCAGCCCCATTGACCAGGTTGACTTAGAAAAAGGCGAAGCTCCAATGGTCGAATGCATATGAGAAAAGCTTCCAAGAGTTGAAGACTTGACTAATTTCAGCACCAATGTTGAATTTACCCGAGGGTACCAATGGTTTTGTTGTATATTGTGATGCTTCCAGAGTCGGACTGGGATGTACGTTGATGCAGCATGGGAAGGTAATAGCGTATGACTCGAGACAGCTGAAAGTTCATGAAAAGAATTACCCGCCCCATGATCTTGAGTTGGCTGCGGTGGTGTTTGCATTGAAGATATGGCGGCATTACCTGTATGGTGTCCATGTATCACAAGAGCTTGCAATATGTGTTCACACAGAATGATCTAAATCTTCGGCAAAGGAGGTGGTTAGAGTTACTAAAGGACTACGAAATGAGTGTCCTCTACCATCCGAGAAAGGCTAACGTGGTTGCGGATGCGCTTAGTAGGCTCTCTATAGAGAGTGTCCCACATGGATGAGGGAAAGAAGGAGTTGGCAAAGGATGTCCACTGACTTGCAAGAATGGAGGTTAGATTAGTTGACTTGATTAATGGTGGCGTTGTTGTGAAGAATGGGGCAGAATCGTCCTTGGTGGTTGATGTCAAGTCTAAGCAAGATAAGGATCCAATTTTGAGGAAGCTGAAGGAGGCGATGTGGAGTTAGAAGGTGGAGGATTTCTCCCAAGGGGGATATGGTGTGCTACGATACCAGTGTCGTCTATGTGTCTCAGATGTCGATGATTTAAGAGTTCGAATATTGCAGGAGGCACATGGTACCAGATATTCCATTCACCCAGGATCCACAAATATGTATAGGGACTTGCGGGAAATCTATTGGTGGGATAGTATAAAGAAGGATATTGCATAGTTTGTAGCCAAGTGTCCAAACTATCAGCAAGTGAAGGTCGAACATCAAAGTTTGGGAGGAGTACTTCAGGATATCAGCATTCCCACTTGGAAGTGGGAAGAAATTAACATGGATTTCATTACAGGTCTACCCCGTACTCATCGGCAATACGACTCCGTGTGGGTGGTGGTCGATAGGTTAACCAAGGCTGCACACTTTCTACCGGTCAAGACCACAGATTCAGCGGATGATTATGCTAAGTTGTATATTCAGGAGTTGGTTCAACTTCATGGAGTTCCCTTGGCTATTATTACAGATCGAGGTACTTAGTTTACCTCACAATTCTGGTGTTCTTTTCAAAAGGTACTTGGGACGCAAGTTAATCTCAGTACAACCTTCCATCCGGAAACAGACGGACAGGCAGAATAAACCATTCAGACCCTCGAGGATATGTTGAGGGCATGTGTTATGGATTTCAAAGGTAGTTGGGATGATCATGTTCCCTTGATTGAGTTTGCCTATAATAAAAGGTATCACTCTAGTATCCAGATGTCACCGTTCAAGGCTCTTATGGGTGAAGGTGTTGATCGCCTATCGGTTGGTTTGAGGTTGGCGAGGCAGCCATGATAGGACCAAATTTGGTTCATGAGAACATGGTAAAGTCCAGTTGATAAGGGACCGGTTATAAACCGCTCAGAGTCATTAGAAATCGTGCATTGATGTGAGGAGAAGAGATTTGGAGTTTGATGTGGACGATTGGGTATTTCTAAAGGTATCTCCCATGAAGGGAGTCATGCAGTTCGAAAAGAAAGGGAAACTCAGTCCCCTCTATGTTGGTCCCTACTGGGTTATGAGAAGAGTTGGTAAGGTGCCATATGAGTTGGATTTTCCATCGAAGTTATCTTCAATTCATCATGTCTTTCATGTATCA
Organism: Datura wrightii; assembly: GCA_035772735.1. NCBI lineage: Eukaryota > Viridiplantae > Streptophyta > Magnoliopsida > Solanales > Solanaceae > Datura > Datura wrightii. The sequence continues at coordinate 14,650,290 of JASDFA010000002.1, forward strand.
CTTTTGAAGAAGTGTTTGGGTGATCCAACCTTGGAAGTCCTGGTAGACAACATTGGGGTGAAAGAAAGCCTCAGTTATGAAGAATTCCCATTGAAATCTTGGATCGTCAGGTTCGGAAATTGAGAAAAAAGAAGTAGCTTCAGTTAAGGTTTTATGGAGAAATTATCATGTTGAGGGAGCTAAATGGGAAGACGAAGTGGATATGATGGCTAGATATCCACAATTGTTCTCTACCGGCTAGGTTCCAACTTGAGGTATCGGTTTTGTCCTATGAATCTATCTAGTTTTCATATTCAGTTCATGTGTGCAAGTTTCTTTTATGTGTACAAATGTGTGTGTGAAGTATGAGATCAGTTCAGCTATGTGGTTTTATTTGGAGGTAGTCATTCCGTGAAAATTTTGGTTAAAATTATCAGTATATGGCTATGATAAATTGTATGTTTCTGTTTGCTGCTTGTTTCCTACATTCGAGGATGAATGTGTCACGCCCCGCCTTGGGGGGTATGACTGGCACCTGATGCCCTAGTAGGACCTAGACTACTAGCTGGTGAGCCAAAGCACATCTGGTGCCTAGCTGGCTCTAACTCAAATTTCTGGAAACAAAGGGCTATATAACGGCTGTAAACACAGCCTCCGGCCAACTGGCCTATAGCCACCTGTACCTGTAATAGCAGCCAACCAGAAACATACTACCATAGGGGAAACCTATGCGGGCCGACAAGGCCACCATGCTGTCTAGTTCTCTGTAACTCAACAATAGCATGCTAAATAATTACGTGACCGGCAAGGTCACCACTACTGACTAGTTATGGCCACACACGGCCAATAGGAACTGAAATACTAACTAACTATAACAAATTGCACGGCCTCACACGACTGGCTCAACTGACCACAGGGAAACATATACAGACTGCAAGCCTCTAGGAATAACAATAGAAATGATCGGGACAGGGCCCCGACCTACCCGTACTGTACAACAAAAGAAAACAAAATACACCTCTGGAATTCAGACTCCGGATGACAGGAGCTGAATACTCAATAGCTGACTGAAATCACGAGGGATCGCCTCCTCATATATGAGTACCTGCAGGCAAGTAATGCAGCGCCCCACTAGGCGTCAGTACCACTGGTACTGAGTATGCAAAGCAACTGAAGTAATACAACTGAAAACAACTGAATATAGATAGCATAACTAACATTTCTGTATAGCAGGAGATAGCTGAATCTGAAGAAGCTGATATAAACTGACTCAAGCTTTCTGTACTGATAAGGCAGAGGCGTACCTGTAGATGCGACGGCCTGCTGTCTAGTAGCTAGTATATAATATATAGAGCACATAAATAGATATACAAGTAGCAAGCAAGAGCCAATACCAACCCCCATATGCCGGATGGCGCCAAGCAAGCAAACAATCTATATACCCCTACCCGGGTCAAAACCAACCAAAAATAAGTCACTCCACTCATCTGATAACTGTGAGCTCCTCCTATCGGCCCCCTTGGGTACGTAGCTCAAGCCTTGGCCTCTGACAATAAATTGTGTCTGAGTCCGAAGACTCCTACCTCTGGGCGCAGGTGCACGCGGGGTGTGTAATAAAAACTGCCCCTGGGTGCAAGCACGCAACAGGGTGATTTTATAAAAATCTGTATTTGTAACTGCCCCCGGCCACAAGCGCACACAGAGTGTTCTGCCCCTGTAAACAGGGTGGACTTGCTCTGCGCAGAGTAAACTGAACTACCTCTGCAAGCAGGGTGGTCTGGACCATATTATCATGGTGGTCAGCCATCATCGTCCTCTAGGCGGACGGCATCGCCCAGCTGGTGGCGGTATCTGAATCTGGTATCGACACAGCTATAACCCAGGGGCGGTGGGGATGCTAAAAGGGACACCCACATGCCACAATAAGTCTCAACAAACAAATAGCACATAAAAATAGCAAGCATGTATAACTGAAAAGACTGTCTGGAATCTAACTTCTTATTCTGATCTGTTTCTATACCGAACTGATTCTTTACTGACTATACTAATTTTGTACTCTCTGTTTAACTGTACGGCTAATCTGTAGCCAAGATACTATCTGTCTGAATGGCTAATCTGTAGCCAAAACTGTCTGTCTATCTGATCTTTCTTTACTGACTGTTATTATGAAAATCTGTTCCTTTTTATTCTACAACATGCTTGCTATTCACATAATAGGCTGTACTGAATCTGAAACTAACTTGCCCTTGGGCACATGCTTTTCTACTTTCAGACTGAATATGATATCACAATGCGAACTAGGTTTAAATGAACTTGCACAATACTTAACATTCAACTTCCGGGAATTCTACTACGGAGTTTATGGTACTATACAAGGCTAAAGCTACTAACTTGGCGAAGGAACTAGCTTTACATACCTTAACCTCGAGTTATCCGTATGTCGGATGAGGCTCGATCAGTACTCCAACTATTTCTCCTAACTGCATTCATATACACGTCAATTAGTACTAAATACAACACTATTCTGAAGGACGACGTCACTTTCGATATAATTATAGCCTAAACTTAGGCTTATCGAAAAACGATCGAAAACTTGCTATTTTTCAGAAGCCCAGAAGGGAGAAGTATTCACTTTACGGCTAGGAGCACATAGACACTAGTTTGGAGCAATTCTACATACCTTAGTCCGGTAGCTCGATGATTCGTCGGTCGTGTTTCGCGAAACAAAATCCGTAGGAATGCTCCCTGCTGCTAAATACCTCGGTACCTGAGGTTAATTCGAGTTTGGACCGCGTTTGGCGGCGTAATCGGACAAATTTTAGTAGGAGATCTTCGTTTTCCCCTTCTCTCTAATTACTCTCTGTTTTCTACTGGAAATTATAAGGAATTTTAATAAAAAATCGAAGTTGGGCTTATATATATAATGGACACTATAAATCGCATTCCTGGAATGCGATTTATAAGTCGCAATTCTGGAATGCGATTTATAAGTTGCATTCCTGAAATGCAATTTATAAGTCGCATTTTGCCTTGCGACGCGCCGACTTGGCAATTGTCCGATCTTTCCTCGGGCCTTTTTCTAGCATGTATGGCTTTCAAATACTCTTAACCAACACGCGAATAGGCCATCTATATGCAGTGAATTTATGGGGTATAACATTCTCCCCCCCCCTTAAGAACATTCGTCCTCGAATGACATTCTGTCTAGAGGACTTCTCAACTTACTCAACTTGTTTCTAGAAAAATTTCGGTAGAGTTTCCCCTGTATTATGGACTATCTCAAAATTCCTAAAAAGCAGAAAAGCCCAATACAGGTACTCCACATAGTGCTATAAGTTCACTTAATAGCTAACATCAGTCTTTCTCATTTCATACATACACAACTATAAGGTGCTGCATAAATAATAATACGGACATACCTGTCGCCTGACTAGGCCTGGAATAAGTGAGGATATCTAGTTTTCATATCTTCCTCCGCCTCCCATGTCATCTCCTCTCGGTTTCTGTTACGCCACAATACTTTGACAGACGCAATATCTTTAGTTCTCAATCTATGAACCTGCCTGTCTAGGATGGCTACTGGAACCTCTTCATAGGCCAGCTCTTCGGTAACCTAGATATCCTGGACTGGGACTGCTCTGGATGGGTCTCCTATGCATTTCCTCAGCATAGATACATGAAAGACCAGATGAACGGATTCCAATTCTGGAGATAAGTTCAACTCATATGCTACTCGGCCTATCCTTCGATGAATCTGATAAGGCCTAACAAACCTCGGACTGAGCTTACCCTTCTTACCGAATCTCATCACCCCTTTCATCGGAGATACTTTCAGAAATACCCAGTCATTCACATTAAACTACAAGTCTTTGCGCCGTACATCTGCATATGATTTCTGGCGACTCTGTGCAGTCAATAGGCGTTCTCTGATAAGCTTTACTTTCTCTTCTGACTGCTGAACAATGTCTGGCCCAATTATCGCTGATTCCCCTACTTCGAACCAGCCAACCGGCGATCTGCACTTTCGCCCGTATAAAGCCTCAAAAGGTGCCATCTGAATAATCGAGTGATAGCTATTATTATAAGCAAATTCTATCAGCGGCAAATGCTCGTCCCAACTACCACCAAAGTCTAGCACACACGCTCGCAGCATATCCTCGAGTGTCTAAATAGTGCGCTCAGCCTGTCCGTCTGTCTGAGGGTAGAAAGCTGTGCTTAGATTAATCTGCGTCCCCAGTCCCTTCTGGAACGATTGCCAAAACCTAGCCGTGAACTGCGCTCCTCTGTCTGAAATAGTGGATACTGGCACTCCGTGCAATCTAACTATCTCTCGGATATACAACTCCGCATAATCTTCAGCCGAGAAAGTAGTTCTTACTGGCAGGAAATGAGTTGATTTAGTCAATCTGTCTACTATCACCCATACAAAGTCATGTCTGCGTCTGGTACGAGGTAATCCTGCCACAAAATCCATATTTACTGCTTCCCACTTCCAGAGAGGCACAACTATGTCCTGAGTCAAACCGCCTGGTTTCTGATGTTCTGCTTTCACCTGCTGGCAGTTAGGACACCGGGCTACAAATTCAGCAATTTCTTTTTTTTATCTAGCCACCAGTAGTTTTCTTTGATATCATGGTACATTTTTTGTCACGCCAGGGTGGAGAAAATAGTTGCTGGCGCAGTGCACCTCGTTCATGATCTGATGGCGGAGGCCTGAAACATCTAGAACACATAGACGGTCTTTACAACGCAGCACTCCATCCTCTGTTATTTGTGAATCTGGCGCTTCCCTTGCAGGATTCTGTCCTTAAGCTGGACCAGGTCAGGATCTGCATACTGCCATTCTCTTACCTCCACAACTAAGGACGACACGACGGGGTTCTAGATTACCGCTGTGTTGTCCTTCATTTCTATCACACGAACGGCTAAATTGACCAATTGATGTATCTCTCTAACCAACTCCCGTTGCTCGGGTTGCTCATACGCCACATTCCTAATAGATCTATAGCTAAGAGCGTTTGCTGCTCTATTACCTCTTCTTGACTGACATAACATTTTCATACTTAGAGAGCTCGGCATAAAATTGACGGTCATACTGGCTTGTCTTGCCAAAGAGATCGACATGTAGTTTACAGGCATAGCTAGAGCTTATCTGGCCTTCCGGCCACATGCTAAGGCTACTTGTTGCTGGGATAACCTGAATGACCATCTGCGCACCTTGTGCCTTTAGCTGATCAGAGGATCCTGATATTGATCATGACCTCTAATGATCTAGCTGCATAACCTTAAATAACTGAATAGTCGGGTTGAATGACCCGAATGTGGCAGTAGTCTAACAATGCTCTAACTGTTCCACTTGAGTACTTATAGTTCATGCATAACTGCAGACTTGTGGGCATCTAATTGCTTTATTATTTTGCTTGAACCACTGTAAGGCTGGGCTTAATCAAACTTACTCCCAGGCGATCAATCTCTGGATCTTCATGGGGAGTCTACTGATCTCCTGGTCTTAATAAACACTGTGCTAGCAGGGTACTATCCATTTCTTACACCTTGTGTGTATCCACTTGGATTTATACTGCTATTCTGGGGAATTCTCGGTCTTATGAGCTATTCTGTAAATACTGGCCTTCTGCTAGGGCTCTGTATCTGAATATCTTATGAGAACCAGTTGAAGTACTAGTCTATCACTGACTACTGATGTGGACCCCTTTCTTGGGGTGCCCACAGGCTTGTCTAACTTGCGGGGTATTCCTTGTAATAACTGCTAGGTTGACTAAGGTTGACTCTCACCTACAAGGCTGGGAAAACGATGTACGACCACTTAACATACTGGAAAAATTCTGGTTCTGGCATATGCGATAATGCTAATAAATTTTAGGGATGCTTCCCTACCAGTACAAGCGCCAGCTAGTCGTTAGACCGTCTAACTGTGCCCTTATCATCTAGCCATCTGATTCAGGTTACTAACTCTTGTAAGCTTCTAAAACCTAGATCTGACAACAACATATAAGTCTGTTAACTTAATAACTAAGAGCTGAGACAGTTTCTATGGATTCGTACGTAAATCACACTTAACTTACCCCTTCTCTTTCGCTTTTCTCCTTTTTTCTCCTATCTTTTCTCTTTTTATTTTTGACAAGGGGTCCTGTAATGCAATTTGTATATACTTCCCAACACTAATATACATCTGTGTGATTGTAACCCCTATTAGCAGCTGCTCACAGCATATTTATTATCTACACAAATATATATTAATAAATACGTACAATACATACTGAATTCTGTGGTGATACGTAATCTCTGACACACTTTGCTAAATTTCATATTGTACATGATGTACTGCTTCTATGGTCTAATAATACCTCCTGCCTTCTGTTAACATTTCATTGTATTGTCACCCCATTCTGAAAGTAACAAACATAACACTTTAGTTATTGTCTGCTATTTGAAATTCCGCCACTCTTGCGATGTGGGGTCAACGTTCGAATCTTGTGGCCTTACCTGGCATATATTGAGAGCCCATGACTGTCTGCTGGGCCTTATCTCTAGGTCACACTAGATTAGAATTGTTGTATCGGTAACTTCTTAACTTCTCCATAGCGGACATACTGCGGTATTCTGAACCGCAATCTTACTGTCATCCCGAGGCTTAATCCTTAATACGATATTTTATCAATGCGGGGGTAATTCTAATTTTCCCCACAAGATCTGACATTCCTGCTTCTTCCCCTCATCTTACTTAAGCTGAACTCTGGGGTTCAAGGTACCTGCTCTTTATACATTCTAATACTTACTAGGATCAATCAGCCCATCTTTACTTACTGCTTGATTTGGCAACCCCATCTCAAGTCTTATGCCCCTTTACTATACTGGAATCAAAATCAAGAGGTAGGAATAGCCCTTTTTTTGCAACAAATAGAAACATTTAACTGTACCATATCCGAAAGGATGTATTTGGGATTCCTGCATTTCCCTCTCTTTCTCATACTTACCTGGTGGTCTGACCTTGACTGTAATCTTAATCAGATCTTATATAGCTAATAAATAAATCAACTCGTATATACATTATACTTCTGACCTCCTATTCTGACGTTATCAATGTATACTGGGAATAGTACCAATAAAAGTATCACTCTGGGAGGTCTCTGGTACCTCCTGCTGCTGCCGTAAGTATCTTGTAACTGGCTGATGCCCTCTTCTGTTGCTATATCTGATCTTCAGCCTGTAATAGGGTAATGCTGATCTACCTTTGTATCTGTAATCAAAGAATACGGTAAATTTTTAGAGACTCCACCCTATACTGTACCGCTCGAAAGCACGACTGACTGAGAAGGAAGGGTAACCATCCTATCATGCCTCGCAGCCTCCTGCCTATAGTATGTGGTGCACAACACATCCATAGACAAGACTTTACTTAGCAGGGCTTGCAAACTCCCTGGGACACGACCTGCTCTGATACCAAGTTTGTCACGCCCCGCCTTGGGGGGTATGACTGGCACCTGGTGCCCTAGTAGGACCTAGACTGCTAGCTGGTGAGCCAAAGCACATCTGGTGCCTGGCTGGCTCTAACTTAAATTTCTGGAAACAAAGGGCTATATAATGGCTATAAACACAGCCTCCGGCCAACTGGCCTATAGCCACCTGTACCTGTAATAGCAGCTAACCAGAAACGTACTACCATAGGGGAAACCTATGCGGGCTGACAAGGCCACCATGCTGTCTAGTTCTCTGTAACTCAACAATAGCATGCTAAATAATTACGTGACCGGCAAGGTCACCACTACTGACTAGTTATGGCCACACACGGCCAACAGGAACTGAAATACTAACTAACTATAACAAACAACATGGCCTCACACGACCGGCTCAACTGACCACAGGGAAACATATACAGACTGCAAGCCTCTAGGAATAACAATAGAAATGATTGGGACAGGGCCCCGACCTACCCGTACTGTACAACAAAAGAAAACAAAATACACCTCTGGAATTCAGACTCCGGATGACAGGAGCTGAATACTCAATAGCTGACTGGAATCACGAGGGATCGCCTCCTCGTCTATGAGTACCTGCAGGCAAGTAATGCAGCGCCCCACTGGGCGTCAGTACCACCGGTACTGAGTATGCAAAGCAACTGAAGTAATACAACTGAAAACAACTGAATATAGATAGCATAACTAACATTTCTGTATAGCAGGAGATAGCTGAATCTGAAGAAGCTGATATAAACTGACTCAAGCTTTCTGTACTGATAAGGCAGAGGCGTACCTGTAGACGCGACGACCTGCTGTCTAGTAGCTAGTATATAATATATAGAGCACATAAATAGATATACAAGTAGCAAGCAAGAGCCAATACCAACCCCCATAAGCCGGATGGCGCCAAGCAAGCAAACAATCTATATACCCCTACCCGGGTCAAAACCAACCAAAAATAAGTCACTCCACTCATCTGATAACTGTGAGCTCCTCCTATCGGCCCCCTTGGGTACGTAGCTCAGGCCTTTGCCTCTGACAATAAATTGTGTCTGAGTCCGAAGACTCCTACCTCTGGGCGCAGGTGCACGCGGGGTGCGTAATAAAAACTGCCCCTGGGTCCAAGCACGCAACAGGGTGATTTTATAAAAATCTGTATCTGAAATTGCCCCCGGCCACAAGCGCACACAGAGTGTTCTGCCCCTGTAAACAGGGTGGACTGGCTCTGCGCAGAGTAAACTGACCTACCCCAGCAAGTAGGGTGGTCTGGACCGTATTATCATGGTGGTCAGCCATCATCGTCCTCTAGGCGGACAACATCGCCTAGCTGGTGGCGGTATCTAAATCTGGTATCGACATAGCTATAACCCAGGGGCGGTGGGGATGATAAAAGGGACACCCACATGCCACAATAAGTCTCAACAAACAAATAGCACATAAAAATAGCAAGCATGTATAACTGAAAAGACTGTCTGGAATCTAACTTCTTATTCTAATCTGTTTCTATACCGAACTGATTCTTTACTGACTATACTGATTTTATACTCTCTGTTTAACTGTACGGCTAATCTGTAGCCAAGATACTATCTGTCTGAATGGCTAATCTGTAGCCAAAACTGTCTGTCTATCTGATCTTTCTTTACTGACTATTATTATGAAAATCTGTTCCTTTTTATTCTACAACATGCTTGCTATTCACATAATAGGCTGTACTGAATCTGAACTACTAACTTGCCCTTGGGCACATGCTTTTCTACTTTCAGACTGAATATGATATCACAATGCGAACTAGGTTTAAATGAACTTGCACAATACTTAACATTCAACTTCCGGGAATTCTACTACGGAGTTTATGGTACTATACAAGGCTAAAGCTACTAACTTGCCGAAGGAACTAGCTTTACATACCTTAACCTCGAGTTATCCGTCTGTCGGACGAGGCTCGGTCAGTACTCCAACTATTTCTCCCAACTGCATTCATATACACGTCAATTAGTACTAAATACAACACTATTCTGAAGGACGACGTCACATTCGATATAATTATAGCCTAAACTTAGGCTTATCGAAAAACGATCGAAAACTTGCTATTTTTCAGAAGCCCAAAAGGGAGAAGTATTCACTTTACGGCTTGGAGCACATAGACACTAGTTTGGAGAAATTCTACTTACCTTAGTCCTGTAGCTCGATGATTCGTCGGTCGTATTTCGCGAAACAAAATCCGTAGGAATGCTCCCTGCTGCTAAATACCTCGGTACCTGAGGTTAATTCGAGTTTGGACCGCGTTTGGCGGCGTAATCGGACGAATTTTAGTAGGAGATCTTCGTTTTCCCCTTCTCTCTAATTACTCTCTGTTTTCTACTGGAAATTATAAGGAATTTTAATAAAAAATCGAAGTTGGGCTTATATATATAATGGACACTATAAATCGCATTCCTAGAATGCGATTTATAAGTCGCAATTCTAGAATGCGATTTATAAGTTGCATTCCTGAAATGCAATTTATAAGTCGCATTTTGCCTTGCGACGCACCGACTTGGCGCTTTTCCGATATTTCCTCGGGCCTTTTTCTAGCATGTATGGCTTTCAAATACTCTTAACCAACACGCGAATAGGCCATTTATATGCAGTGAATTTACGGGGTATAACAGAATGTTTCCAAGGTGGAGATACTGTAATACCCCGAAAAGGCCTAAGAATAGATCCGGGAGTTGAATTAAAGAAATGCAGAAAACTGGAAAAAAACATCACAGGACGGGAGACTCAACGACTCGTGGTTGGATACCGCGAATCGTCGTAAGCTGTCATGGTATGGGAGTTTAGGGAGGCAGTGGTGACAATGGACAGTGTAACGACTCGTTGTCAGGAACAACGAGTCGTTGTTACCAGTTGTTTGAAGGACTGGACTTAGGCTGATGGGGAAACGACGGGGAATCTCATGATTCGTGGTGAGGAGAAATGACCCGTTGTTTCAATTCGTTGTTTTTGGGTTGAGAATTCCAGTGCATACAACGGATGAAGACCACGACTCGTTGGAAGCCACCACGAGTCGTGGTGAGGCTTGTGGAAAGGAAAGTCAGAATGGTTAAGGGGTTGACAACGGTCGATCCAACGACCCATTGATTGAAGCAACGTCCTGATGAGCCGTGGGAAGAATCTAAGGATTTCAAGAGGTAGTGGACCCGACTCGATACCACGAGTCGTGGTATTATGCGACGATCCATTGGATCGATCGTTGGTCCGTCTAAAGCGGTTTTCAGGGGAAACTTATTTAAGGGAATTTTTGACTTTTCCATGTTTTAGACCCTAAACTACGTCGTTTTATGTATTTTTTTGAGTGTGTTACAATGGGTTAAGTCCCTAATGCATGCCCATTCCCATGCAACAGCTTTAGAGAGGTTTTAGGGAGATTCAAGGTCTTCTTTCCCAAATTTTCATCAATCTTTTTGTGGGTATTCAAGGAACTTCGAAATCAATCCATTCCCAGGTATGTAGGGTTTTAGAATGGGTGAAATACTTTCACACCCATTCCAAAATTTCAATTTAAATCATGAATTCTCCTATTCAAGTCTATGGGGTTTTACCCAAATGCATGAAAACATGATTTCTCTTCATGGATATGATTTAATTGGGCTTTAATTATTAAATTATGAATGATGGAAGGTTTTATATTATTTTCCTTAAAATCATGTTTTATGCTTTTTAAATCTAAATGCCCATTGATTAAGGTTCATACAAGTTATGATTTATGATGAATATTCAATATTTTGAGATTTATTTATGATTGACAAGCATGAATTCAAGTTACCCATGTTTGTGAGCATATTTTGAAAGAATTGAGTATGTCAAGGTATTGGGCAATACCCACACCGTGATGAATGATTTACGATTTATGAATGAATTACATGATTTATCGATTTATGATGTCGGCCGATGAAAAGGGCCAGTGATTCTTGGATAAGCATGTTTTAAAGGGGATCAATGATGATAAATATTATAGTTTAGTTAATGAATCTTAGTGCATGATATTACTAATTCACGTATGAGCCTATATGCATGTCTTTGGGAGCTGTGTCTAGCACCGAGTAGCCCGACTTTCAAAGGACTATGCCGGTGTCTCATAACCATCGGCCACCGCGGGTTTCTAATGATATGATGTATTGATAATTATCCCCTCAAATGTGATATCAAACCTTATGCACGACCCTCGCCTGGCAAGCCAGGATCGGCTCTACCCACTTGAGTGAGATAGTTGGGGCATCATGAAAGGCTCTAACATGATGGTGTTAGTTATGGCGAGTCCTCCCATTGCTCCACATGTCTTATGCATTGTTATATTTATGTTATTGGCTCAAGTTATGTTTTGATAAAGTTATTTATGATTATGATTATGAACGCTTTATGAATGATTTTAAAGTCTTGAGCCTTATGTTTTCTTAAAAAGTTTATGATACGAGCATGATGTCCTTCTCTTATGCTTATTTATGAGTTTGTTTTACTTTTAAATGTCCGTTTTGCTTACCTTGCATACTCAGTACATTCCACGTACTAACCGCATACTTTTTATGTTGTATCATTTCATGATACAGGGTTCAGATCTCAGGCTCATCCTCATCCTTAGACCATCTCAGTTTACGCTCTCAGCTTATTGGTGAGTCCTCATGTTCCGAGGGCCATTTGACAGACTTTTATGTTATCTTATGTTTTGGTATTGTTCGGGTTAGTTGGGGATGTTGTCCTATCAACCCATCGTATGTAGTAGAGGTTTTCAGATAAGTATGTAGTACTCAGCCTATGTGTACGTCTGGTATTTTCTGATGTTATGCAATGATTACATTTCCTCTATGTTTTATGTTTAGCATTCCACTTATTTAAATGAGATAAGTTGTATGCAAGTTCCATGGGTCGATTTGGGGTTTCTCGGTGTCCCTTGTCCCGTGTCTACTATCTGGGTGTACGTTCGGGTCATGACACCGGATCGAGACACGGATAAGGAACCCCGAGGGACTCCAAGTTGACCCATGGCATGAACATAACATCTAACTCAATCACAAAAGCGAAAGATCAACATGATAAACTTAGCAGAAGTCTGAAATAAGCATAGCATAAGAATACACATGAATCTGAAGCTGATTACATTCTATGTATGAAAGCCTCTAATACTGATGAGTTGATGGGACAAGTCCCTAACTCTCTAAGTGTGAAACTGAATACATAAAGAAAACTGATAAAGCATTGTCCTCGGGAGATGAGGACTCACCAACAAATGTGGGATGCTAACTCTAAAAAGCTTGCTAAGGTCATGCTGAGTCTGAATACCGAGGCTTGTATCATAAAATGATACAACATAGAGTATGCGGTCAGTACGTGGAATGTATCGAGTATGCAAGGTAAGTAAAACCTCTTAATTAAGTAAAATCATTTAAAACATGCATAATATATAACATGATCAAAACAAGAATCTGAGATTAGGCTTGCATGCTATTTTTCTGAAATCATGATTTGAACATAACATAACATCATAACTTAATCAAATGACACAAAGCTTAAATTTGATAATCGTAAGTAAAACTGAACATTGGGTCAAACCTCTTTTAGAACATGTATATATACATATACATATATATCTACATATATATATATATACATATATATATATATACATATATATATATATATATATATATATATATATATATTTCATGAGTGATAAACATGCATAACTGAAATCATGAGGAATAATGGGAAACTTGTCTTATAACCGACATACCATGATAGAGCTTATGTGGTCCCAACTATCACACTCAAGTGGGTAAAGCCGTCCAAATCCTTGTCAGGGCTAAGGACTATACCATGATATCGATATCAAGCTCGAGGCCTGATCGGAGGGGATAGCTCACAAGGGAGGTCCCAAAGTAATACATATATAAAAGTAATAACCTACGTTGGCGCGTAGTTCTAAGGAATAGGGTGATCGACCCTTAGCCTACTCGGTGCTAGACACTACTCCCAAAAACATGCATATGCTCTCTATCATTTTTCAGCGAAGCTCACCATCATCTATTGATGAAGCTCAATAATTAAAAACATCTCAAATCTGAAATCATATATGAGAAGCTTTAAGCTTTAGCTCAAACCATACCACAAGCTGAAAATAATTGGGAGTCTTTGCTCCAAAACCATGTGGTAAGCTTATTCGGGAAATCAAAAATCATACTTGAACATATGCGCATCACCCGATACTTTAACATGCTTGAAAAATACACAAATCACTTGAAAATATGATTATAAACATGGTGTAACCTGAAAACATGCTCTTCATCAGTAATATCTCATCATACTTGAACATTCACCATAAATCTCAACTTTCATTAACTTCTCATAAATGGGAATTGTAATTTATAAAACTTGAAACATGATTTTAATTGAAAACAATGTAAAACTTGCCCATGAATCATAACTCAATAGTAAAAACACATTTACATCATACCCATGTAGAAAATTAGGAATTTCATGCATTGGGTTAAAATCTCATAGAATCAACATATGAATTTTCATGATTTAGAGACAGATTGGGCATGGGTGTGAACGAATTCACGCATTCATAACCCTACATACCTGAGGAAGATCTGATTTTACAACTCCTTGATTGCCCAATGAAAGATTGAAGAAAAGCTTGACGAAAACCTACACTTGATCACCTCCTAATCCTTCAATTTGCATGCATGGATGTGATGATCCTAGAAGGTCTTTACCCTTCAGAAAATACTTAATTTCGAGCCTAAAAAGACGTAGTTTAGGACCCTAGGACTTAGGAATGAAGAAAATACCTTAATGAATTTTCTGAAAATTCTGCACTGCTAGTAACAATGGACGACAAAATGATCTGTTGTGAGCTTCTATGGTCCATCGTTACCAATCGTTTCTACTCCCTGAGTTCAGGTCTCTTATCCTTCACCACAATCAGACAGGACGGGTCGTTGCTAGCTTCAACGACTCGTTGCTGCCAGTTGTCGTCATCATGCCTTAAACTGAGATTTCTTTCCATGATTGCTGATCACAACCCGTTATTACTCTCAACGAGTTGTTCTATGACTCGTTACTTCCTTCTTGACCAAGGGTCAGTCTCACCAGAAACACCTCCAACGGTTCGTTGTAGCACCAACGATCCATACCTTGACTCATTCTATGATAAATTCACAGATTTCTGCCACTTTCCATTTTTAAATCTCGGGTCTAGTCTTAGGAACTTCTGTGGTATTACATCCTTCTCCTATGACTCATACCATGATCATACGAGTCATAGTTATTGCATGTACGATGCTTGGAAACCTTGATTTTTGTTAAGCGCTAGGAGTTGGTACGACTCGTATGATACTCCTATGAGTCATGCATCTCTGTCGTGGTCTGATCTTGTGATTTCTGGCATTCTCTGAATATATTCATGAGTGTTTTGATACAACTCATACTTTGCTCTTAGGACTCATGGTTGCCTCTCGTACCATGGAATCCGCTGTTCAACATTCTTTCTGAAATTCACCACGGCTCCTTAGTATGGGTCGTAGGTAGTCATCACATATCGTGGTTTCTAACCATACCAGGAGATTAGCCAAGGGTAGGAATTTTTGAAAATTTTCCCGACTACTCTGGTATGACTAGTACCAAGATGATATGGCTCGTACTGAGAGTCGTAAGTAGCCATTGCCTTAAGCAGGTTTCTGAAGTCTATCATGAATCATAGTATGGCTCATACCATCAAGGTACGACTCGTACCGAGGCGAGTACTTAGCCCATTTTCTGTACTCTTTTCCCTTCGTTTACATATTTCAACTCCAACACCTGATTTTCCTGAAAACAAAACAATAGTGCATCATATTTATATAAACTCACCTAAGACCATGCATATTTTCTTAGTTTTAAGTGTCAAAAGTGTTATAAACCCACAACATATCAACACCCTCAACGTAAGACTAACATGTCTCAGGCAACCAAAACAAAACTATAAAATGATGCTTAACTAGAAAGTAAAATAGAAGACTTACAACGAACACAACAAAACATGCACAAAAGACCATTATTAGATATTGACCCCTTTTTCGTTCATACCAAGTCATCTATGCATACAATTAACTACAAAACATGACATACAGGGATCTATATATGGCATCTAACTATTAGCAGAGAATTAAGCTACCACCATGTTATTTACACAGACAACTAGAAGAATGCAACACAAACCACGCCCGCAGAGCAAATGAAGTCCCCAACACTCATATATATATATATATATATATATATATTAATAAATGACTCCTAGGACTAGTCAAGTAGACTCTCACTCTCACAACGAAGTTTCAAATACTGCACAACGGATACTATAGACTTGCCCTTATTTTCTCTACTTTGGCTTTTTAGACAGTTAAGCTAGGATCACTACTTGACTTTCATCGACTTGTAATTTAGGCTTCAAGTTGGGTATGGTAGATTGTAACACCCCAAAGTTTTCTAAGACTAGATTCGGGAAGTTTAATATGTTTAGCAGAGGAGTCAGAAAGTTTCTCTCAGTATGAACAAAGGTACGAGTCGTAGTAAGATCATATGGGTCGTAGAAAGACCCATGGTCAGTTTAGAGGCTCATTCCCCAAACAAGAGTCCACACCATGAGTCATGGTTTGGTGGTATGACTCGTGGTTATGGAGTCTTAGTATTCTATGGGGTTATTAGTTATTTGTCCTATGAGTGATTGTACGACTCATAGTAGGGAATTACGAGTCGTGGTAGGATTCCTACAAATAATCAAAGAGTTGGAGAAAAATGGACTGGCTAGTTATGGGAGGACACTATGAGTCGTAGGTTGATTGTACAACTCCTGGTATGAATCATGGTAACTGTCAGTGAGTATTTTCCAAGCGAATCATTTAGGGTATTTTCAAAATTTCTAATCTCCTAATTTCCTAATGAAGTCATTTTAATTCCTGAAAGGAGTGTTTTAAGAGGGTTTAGCCTATTCTAAGCTATTAGGCTCCCATGCATGCAAGTCATTGTGATCCTTCTTCAAGATCAAGCTAGAATTCTCCAAATTATTTTCCCAATTCTCCTTAGGCTTTCAAGGTTAGGTTAAAGATCAGTTTATCCAGGTATGTAGGGCTATGAATGAGGGTTTTCTTCCACCCTTATGCCCAAATTTTTCCTCAAGTTTATGAATTCAAGTTTTAATTCAAGTATATGAATTTATAGGATTTTAACTCAATTTTATGAAATTCTCTATGATATGTTTATGAGTCTAATCCCTTCATGTTCTAAAGTATGTTTTAAATCCTAATGGGCAGATTTTATCACAATTTGATTATAAATTCATGATTTCAAGTTATTAGAAATTAGGCCCTACCATTACTTGACTTAGAAAGGCGAACATCTGGGTAAGGGAAAGCGCAGTGCGCCTGGCGCAAATGGCTTTCTGTTTTCATGATATACCAATCAGAATGGATCCAAGGTATCTATTATTACTATAATACTTTGTTTTAACTGTATCACACTATGTATCATTTGATAACCCTCAAAACCTTCCATCTTTGGTTCAAATAGAATTTGTTATGAAAGTTTTATGAAAAAGTGAAGCTTATGATTCATGATTTCAAGTATGCTGGATGTCTAGCGTGAATGAATGTTTATGAACTTCCACTTATGATTCCATGTTTATGATTTATAAAGTCTAATTCAAGTATGCATGATTTGACGATTTGGTAAATACCATACAAGTTAAGTATGTTTTTATGATTTAGCCAAGGATAATAAGATCAACTTATCATATGTTTTGGAGTCAAGACTCCCAACACAACTTATGATATGTTTTGGATTCAGGATTCCCAATGTTCAGATTTCAGGCTATGTATAGATTATGATTTTAGCTTCACTGAAAATGATGTGAGCATTATGCATGTTTTTGGTAGTAGTTTATAACACCGAGTAGGCTTGGGGTTTCAAGGTTCCCCGGTCTCTTAAACTATGCTCCATTGTAGGTATATGTTACATGTCTGGGACCTCTCAAGAGAGTTTTTCCCCTGCCCAAGGGGCTTCAGCTTGATATCGATATCATGGTAGCATCCTTAGCCCTAGCAAGGTTTTGGATGACTCCGCCCACTTAAGTGTGATAGATGGGGCATCACGTAAACTCTATTGTGATGGTATCAGTTATGAAGAGTCTCCCATTGTTCCTCATAATTTCAATTATTCATGTTCATGACTTATGATATTATGTTTTACAGCAGATGATTAGTTTATGAGCTTTTACTTATGATTTCAGCTATGACAAGTCATATGATTTCTATTTCTAAATCTTGGGTCACTATGTTCAGTTATGACAATCATATTATGACTGTGTATGTTTTAGATACAGTTTTCATCATGCAGTTCCTACTCTCATGATCTAATTGATGTACATTTATATGTATGATTTCAGTTAACATTTACTAAGAATGTTTTTACTTACCTTGCATACTCAGTACATTCAAAGCACTGACCGCATACTCTATGTTATATCATTTCATTATATAGGTCGAGGTGATCCATCTCAGTCGCGTGGATAGCTCACTTCCCTCTCAATCCAATTAGCCCTATTGGGTGAGCCCTTATCTCCCGGGGACCTTCATTTAGTTATGTTGATCATGGCAGTTTTATTTCAAACTTGAAGATAGCTAGGGGCTTGTCCTAGTATCTCATCAGTTAGTAGAGGCTTTTTAGACATAGACTAGCATGTTCAGCTTTGAGATTTAGATTTTTGATGTATCGTCTAATATACATTTTATGTTACTCAGGCTTCTGCTTATTCATGTTTAACTTATCAATTTCCGCTTTAATATATGCTCTTTAGTTGCTATGTTAATGTCATTGGTCGATTTGGAGTCATTCATGGTTCTAGGTCCAGTGTCTCGATCCGGAGTCCCAGCTCGGGTCATGGCATAGGTATGAAACTAGTTACTAACCCTCCTTGGCACTATACCACTTGGCTTCACTTTTTACTTTTTAACCCTTTTCCTTTTCCTCTTTTCGTCCCTTTTTCTCCATTCACCTGGCATTTGTGGATGGTGGTGAATTTTCACTTTTTCTTTTTCAACTTTATTTCTTGCATTTTTCTTTTACTTTTCTTTTCTCTTTTTTCTTTTTCATTTCATTTTCTTCACCACACCAAACCATTCATTAACCAACTTTTTCTATTTTTCTCCCCCACCTCATTTACGCATCCCTATAATAGCCACTCTACACTTAGTCATTACGCCTGAGTTGAGGTTCACAATGTCCATGGGGGACCAGAGCCCAAAACAGGTTCATTATAAACAAAATAAGAAAGGTGAATGGGATAATCAATAAAAAGGTTAACTTTGGGCTCAAATAGATTCATTTTTATTTAGTAGGGCAATATAGGCTAAAAGTTGGCTAAATCAAAAAGAGCCTATGATCCTTTCCTAACCAACTGTCCTACAACCTATATAAAGACCAACCGAGCAAGTTCTAGATCCTCTACACAGTATTGAACTAGGTTAGAATTCTCACTCATACATGGTACAAGTTTGCATTTATTCTACGTATCTAGTTCATGCACAGTTAATCTACAACTACGCATGCTAATCTATCAAATGCCATACAAAGATCCACAACAGTCATGCTTTGAAATCAACATATACAGCTAGACACAGAATTTTAAAAAGGGACATTTTTTATCAAAACATCAAAATATGTGCATTTGGGTTATTTTTAATCAAGACATGTGCATTTAGGTCATTGTTTTATCAAAACATGTGCATTTATCGGCTATAAAGTACTCCTAAGCTACTTCTAATTACACAAACAATAACATCCTAAACATGTCGATTCTACTAGATAGCATGTCTGAGGAAAAAGAAACATGGCAACAAAAACCATAAGACGAAAATAAATAACAAGTACAAGTACAAACCCTCGCCCTCTAAAAACATGCTTTGTCCATAAAGCAGTAAAGATTGAAACACTAGGAGAGGGACATACCTGTGGTGCTCTAAGCAATCCAATCGGCTACTCAAACTTCACTAACCTTCCATGTGTTGCCTCCCATGCAGTACCTGATTTAACGTTGCAACACGACTCAAGTCTCTTGACTACTTAAAATTCTTCAAGAAACTCGGACTCATCCTCAATTGCTAACACAACCCTAAACTTATTAGGCTGCTTTATTGACCTACAGACATTGAAGGTGACCACCTCTTTGTTCAAACTGAACATAAATTGGCCCACCTCAAAATTTACCAATACTCTTTCAGTGGAAAGGAATGGTTGCCCCAAGATTATAGGGACCTCAAAATTGACCTCACAATCTAGGATCACAAAATCAGCTAGGAAGATAAACCTATCCACCTTGACTAGCACATCAAAAAGGATCTACACTGGCTTCTTCACTGTACGATCTGCCATCATTAGTCCCATCGAAATTACTGAGGGGGCTCCTAAGCCCACTTATTTGAACACAACTAATGGCATCAAGTTGATGCTAGAACCTAGGTCACATAATGCCTTTACAAACTCAAAATCACCAATTTTGCGTAGAATAGTGAAGGTACTGATAAGCCCGCAAGTGTATGTGTCGTACAAGTAATATAGTCGCCCTTTTTAAGAGCCGAATGTCAAACCCACAGGGACTGGACCAATTCAGCTAATTATCAAGTTCAAGTGTGATATTAACTTTCGCAAGTGTTGATTATAGACTTTTTTGATAAATTTTAATTAAGTCTAGGGGTGGTCATAGAAATACTCTGAAATCATTCAAGGAGTAACTAGAGTTAAAGCCGGATAACCATGCGATACTAAGCTTTGTAATGGTTTAAGTATGGAATTATCTACTGTCGTATCACATAATTAACATTGCATGTTCATGATCTTTCGAGCCTCTAAACACGACAAACTAGCCTCACAACTACATCGTTGAGCGGGGATGTGACATTCTAGTTTGTAGGCAATTCAATTACGTGGATGTGGTTTACGGGGTTTAAGCTCTTGATTAGGGACTTTCGTACCTCTAATCATTTAACTCAACTTAGCTTCACAACTACTTCTACAAGTGGTGATGTGAATTTCTAAGTTAATTCATGTTATCATCCCGTTTTATCAACCAAGCAAGGCAAATTAGGTATAATTTCATATCCTAACCGCGAATTATATCGTAAGATACAAACTTGCTCCCTACATTCTTGTGTCCTCGCCTAGGTTTTCTTTCTCAAGCATTTACCTAAGCTTAACGTGTGTGTTTTCATGGTGATCAATCATAAAAACGACCATAATTGAGAATGTAGGACAAAACAACAATCAATAACTTAAGACCAAAACAAATTCATGTATTCACAATCATATCTTGTGGCTTCAACCCTAGAGGAAGGGTTCTAGCCACTCGAGTTTGTATAATTACATAAAAACATTGTTAAAGTAACATACTTACAAGAATTGGTAGAAGAGAAGATGAAATTGATGAACCCTAGGTGAGTTCTCCCACTTTTCCCTTCACTCCTTGGTGGTTTTTCAGAAATAAATCGTGACAAAATGTTTTTAGGAGCTAAGGGACCTATTTATAGTAAATGAGAATTGTACAATTATGCCCGGTATGGAATAGCTCCGTGTCATGGAGGTTATCGCGCCAATATGCCTCCGTGACACGGAGTCATCGCGAAAGCACACTGGAAATACAAAACAGTCGCCTAAGCAGCCCCTGCCGCGTTGGCAACGTGTCATGCTGCTTGTGCAGCACGTTAGGGGCTGTGTCACGCCATGGTCGTGCAGCCTGCCTGCCGTGGCACGTTGCCAACACGCAGGTGGGCTGTTTCGCGCATCCTCCTTGCCGATGTTCGCGTTTTACTTCTGATTCCATGCCTCCACTTCACCAACTCATGGATTAGTTCCTCAAATTCATTTTAAACCTACAAAAACAAGAACTAATCATGTTGGTTAGTGTATATATTCACATTTACATAAAATTACATGAGAATGTATATAATTAAGCTGATAAAGAAGACAAAACTATGTTATAAAGCATCACCTGGGCATGCTATTTTGCCCAAGATCACCTACCCCACACTTAAAGCCTTGTTCGTCATCGAACAATCCTTTTACATCTCATGTAAATGACGACTCACACATAACTAATTTAGCAAGATAATTTAAGCTACGACTACCATGATTATTTAAGATAACAAGTTAAAAATAGAGCATGCACGATTTAATCATTGAAATGAAATACAACTATGTTAAGACTTCCTAACCTCAAGAATTGACTCTCAATCTTAGCAAACTCATGCAAATCAACCGATCAAGAAATCCGACATGAATGGTATCTTTCATTAAACATGTTCCCTCACAACAAGAGAGTTACCCATTTTTACTCATAAATTTTCAACACACAACATGTATGGGTATATGAATAGAATTACGCTCACTCTCTCAAAGAATTCACATGCATCATGTAGTGACCCATAAGCTTGCCCTTAGTGTTTTATTCCACTAATTTAAGGATGTATAAATGTAAGATCAAGTAGGACTTAATGGTTGTAATGTAATCTAAGGGATGGGTAGGTACTATTCTGGCCAGTAATAGTGACTATCTTCCCCAAGCGCTTTTAATACATCCAACATTCATTAAGGACATCTCTTTTCTTACTTCCTCCTTATTCTTGGCAATCTTGAAATTTCTCTTCTTGTTCCCATTTCTTTAAGCACATTTAGCTTATTAGTAAGGAGTACTTAAACAACTTTTTCATTTATTTATTTCTTACTCCCTACCAGTAATCAAGCATTTTCAAACAAGTGCACCCTTGACCTTTCTCAACTTTTACAACTGCTACTTTTCCTTCTTTTTCATGCCTCTCACTCCTTCACTCTATGAAAATTTTCACTTAAGCACTTAGGAGTTTTGGATCAAATTCAAGGCTAATGAACTTATGTTGTAGCTATCAAAGAATAGGCTTAAGTCTCAATGGGGCTCACTAGGATTCAATATTCAAGGTAGGTAAAGTGAGGGATAAAAATTAGGTTCATGCAAAGAAATGCCTAAATCATCTCCTACAGTCTACATCCTTCATTTTGTTTTATATACACACCAGGCAAGTTCTAGAAATTCCATAATAGCACGGAATATTCGATAAACTTACACTCACCACACATGCTCAATTCAAGACACATTCAGCAGACTCTTACTCAGCTAATCACAAGAATTCAGAATTAAGATTCAATCACATCGAGTCAAATTCAAGAGCCTAAGTGTCTCAAACAAAGTTATACACTTCTTAAATGCTTCAACACTAACCACACTTGTATCCTACAATCATGTATAGCACATAACAAGAACATCAAGCCATCAATTAGCTACGGGTTCATAAACTAAAACCTATTGACTAATTTTCCTCAAGACGGTCGTCATCCATCCATCGTCGAAAAAAGTCCCTAACTATGACTAAAAGCACTATATACAGACAAAGAAAATTTGTATTCTTCGGTTCAAAGACCCCCCGTCGGAAAAGAACCAAAAAGAAAAACCAACAGGTGATGAAGTCATGCTTAATTCAAAAAGAAATTTCCATTATGTATAAAGCACTACATTCACCAAAAATCATTAAGCACAAAAAATTTTAAATTTTTCTCATCCCACACTTGAATCATTCTATGTCCCCATAGCATCAAATTAAAATTAAACAGGATGAGAAATACTCCCTGAGGCCTCTAGGCCTAGCTAACAATATGTTTTTCTTCAAATTTTGCACAAGTGGGTGTTTGACCCCACACTTTTCCTCTTCCATGCTTGTTAGCTTCCTCCTCCATGGGTACTCAGACTTCCCCTCCATCTGTGCTTAACTTTACACCAAAACAACACAAGATGAAAAATAAATAAAAGCAACACAAATGCAAGAAATTAAAATGGTACCCATGGTACCCTTGGGTTGCCTCCCAAGCAGCGCCTAATTTTACGTCGCGGCACGACTTATCAAGTTTCACCACTTTTTCCTCCACCTTGAGGATATGAATCTCACCCCTAATTTCGTCTCTAGTTTCCTCTTATGCTCCAGGGGTGGTGGTGAAAAAATGAAAGGACCAAGCAGTAGATGTCGCCTTTTGCACGTATTGGCCCTTAAGTAAGCGAAGTCATTTTTTCTCTCTGAGTTAGCAAATTTCAGAATATAGGGGGCATGGTCCTCCTCTAGACATTTCTCTATAAGCTTGTAAGACTCTATTTCTAGGTTGTCAACCAAACTTAATGTCGAAAAATGCTTCGAGTGGGTACAATACACCTCAACTCTAAAACTGCATTGTGCTTGACCTCCTTACTTGTATACACCTTTGTCCGCATCAACATCTATCTCTCCATTAATGTCAAATAGGGGATACTCTATCTCTTCTTCCATGAATGGATTTGCCATATGTGTGAGACCATCACGGGGACTCTCAAGAGCTTCTAATTGTTGAGCTTCTTCCAAAAACTCACCATTTTCATCTTCTGGTAGTCCCTCTTGAGTATTACATAAAACTGTTACTTGCAAATCAGCGCAAGCTTCAGCCTCAACCATCATCTTCGTGATCTTGGTGCTTATTATTTCTATGGCCTCTCCATTTTCCTTAGTCTGAATTCCTAATACTTCCATCTGCTCCCTCATTGCTTCTGTCTGCTCAAGGACCTGTTTCAACATGTTTTTTGTTTGAGCTTGGTGTTCCAAGTCCTCATTTTCATCATTCCTGTACTCATCAAAAACAACAGAAGGATCATAGTATGGGCTTGGGGGAGGGGAGTATGCATTCGGACAGCCATTCCAATGGCCACTTTGACCACCACATATATTGCAAGTGTTACAGTTTTGCCACAAGTGGGGTCCTCCACAATTCAGACAGGACTCACCAAAATATGAGTATCCACCATTCAACCCATTTGTGTTCCATGCTGTCATGTCAAGAAGGGTATCAGACTAAAAACTAAAAATAAAATAAATCTAAAACTAATAAAGAAAATTTTTTCAACACTTAAGGAAATTTAAAAATCACACAAAAACAGACAAATTCACTAAACTACGCCGAGTCCCCGGCAATGGTACCAAAAACTTGTTGGTCCCGCAAGTGTACGTGTCATACAAGTAATAAAGTGGCCCTTTTTAGAGCCGGATGTCGAACCCACAGGGACTGGACCAATTCAACTAATTATCAAGTTTAGGTGTGATATTAACTTTCACAAGTGTTGATTATAGACTTTTTCGATGAATTTTAATTAAGTCTAGGGTGGTCATCGAAATACTCTGAAATCATTCAAGGAGCAACTAAAGTTAAAGCCGGATAATCATGCGATACTAAGCTCTGTAATGGTTTAAGTATGGAATTATCAATTGCCATCTCACATAATTAACATTGCATGTTCATGGTCTTTCGAGTCTCTAAACACGACAAACTAGCCTCACAACTACATCGTTGAGCGGGGCTGTGACATTCTAGATCGTGGGCAATTCAATTATGTGGATGTGGTTTATAGGATTAAGGCTCTTGATTAGGGACTTTCGTACCTCTAATCATTTAACTCAACTTAGCTTCACAACTACTTCTACGAGTGGTGATGTGACATTTCTAAGTTAATTCATGTTATCATCCCGTTTTATCAACAAAGAAAGGCAAATTAGGTATAATTTCTTATCCTAACCGCGAATTATATCGTAAGATACAAACTTGCTCCCTACATTCTTGTGTTCTCGCCTAGGTTTTCTTTCTCAAGCATTTACCTAAGCTTAATTTGTGTGTTTTCATGGTGATCAATCATAAAAACAACCATAATTGAGAATGTAGGACAAAAGAACAATCAATAACTTAAGACCAAAACAAATTCATGTATTCACAATCATATCTTGTGGCTTCAACCCTAGAGGAAGGGTTCTAGCCACTCAAGTTCGTATAATTACATAAAAACGTTGTTAAAGTAACATACTTACAAGAATTGGTAGAAGAGAAGATGAAATTGATGAACCCTAGGTGAGTTCTCCCACTTTTCCCTTCACTCCTTGGTGGTTTTTCAGAAATAAATCGTGACTAAATGTTTTTAGGAGCTAAGGGACCTATTTATAGTAAATGAGAATTGTACAAAATTATGCCCGGCATGGAATAGCTCCGTGTCACGGAGGTTATCGCACCAATATGCCTCCATGACACGAATCGCGAAAGCACACTGGAAATACAAAACAGTCGCCTAAGCATCCCCTGCCGCGTTGGCAGCGTATCACGCTGCTTGTGCAGCGTGTTAGGGGCCGTGTCACACCATGGTCGTGCAGCCTGCCTGCCGTGGAACGTTGCCAACGTGCAAGTGGTCTGTTTCGCGCATCCTTCTTGCCGGCGTTCGCGTTTTACTTTCGATTCCATGCCTCCACTTCACCAACTCATGGATTAGTTCCTCAAATTCATTTTAAACCTACAAAAACAATAACTAATCATGTTGGTTAGTGTATATATTCACATTTACATAAAATTACATGAGAATGTATATAATTAAGCCGATAAGCAAGACAAAACTAAGTTATAAAGTATCACTTGGGCATGCTATTTTGCCCAAGATCAGGTACCTGGTTCTTTTTTTCTGTGCAAGGACTAGTGAGGCTATGGCGCTGCAATGATGCAAGTTACCAATAGGCTCATAGCTCATGGACCTCTTTCTCATCATCGAGTCCTTCATAAACTTAGCATACCCAAGCATCTTTTCCAATGCCTCAACCAATGGGATGTTCATAGACAATTGTTTCAGCATTGATAAGAACTTCTAGAACTTCCCATCTTCCGCCTTCTTCTTCATTCTCTGGGGGAATAGTGGTGGTGGTCGAGGGATAGGCTTGAAATTCTGTTGGGATCCTTTTTTCTTCCTTTCATAATCCTTATACCCCTTTTCATCACTTGGAGCCTTAGTCAAATTAGCATCACTTGTAATTTCTTGTTCAGCAATCTCATCCTCCTCATTCAACTCAATCTCCTTCAGCCTCTCCATCTCAACTACAATCGGTAAGGGAAGGTCAATGGTGGTCTTCCCACTCCTAGTCATCACAGCCATACAGTGACTATCATTTTTTTGATTTTGGATTGTGTTGCTAGGAAGTGTACCCTTTTGTCTTTGGTTCAAGGATGCCGACATCTACCGTAGTTGCTGCTTGATCGTTGTGGGATGCGATTCAACTTTCTGGATCATGCCAAATATGTCTCCCCGAATTTTCTTTAGTTGATCTTCTGTGGATTTTTCCTTCTTAAACAACTCAGCCATCATGCTCTCCAACTTCAAAGATCCAGCATCGAAAAAGATGTGTAATATGGGCAGGTGACGCATTATGTCATCGAACAGCACAAGCCCTAGCAGGAACATAAACACCACACGGTCATTGTGGTAGTTACCATTCTTTCTCCATTCACCTTCTATCTCATAACCTCTGCTCCTATCCTTGTATCCATTCCTGTTATAGTTGTCTCTGTATTAGTTTCGACCTTGATTTTCAGAACCTTGTAACCACGTGTCATGTCTAGACCTTTGGGCATTGGCCCGCAAACCCCCCACCTAGTTGTCCAAAAAGTTTGACTCCTCCTCGAAATTCAACTACTCATACCCTGTTTCTTGCCCTTGAGCTCCCACTATATTCACCTTGTGAGTTCTAGCACCCATAATATTCTTCGTGAGTAGGTCTAACAATGTCCTCATGTGAGCCAACTCCTGATCACACTCCTCTTCTTTTCTGTGCTGCTCCATAGTCATCCCTATAGCATATGTACCTGCAACTGCTTCAGTTTCCCTTGTGTGCCAAGCTCTATTGGTTTTGGTCACTCGGTCTAATATGGTAGTTGCTTTCTCCCACGAGTCACTCATCATTGCTCCTTCTGCCATTGTATTTGCTACAACTTTAGTGCTATTGTTCAAAGACCTGTAAAATATTTCCAACAAACTGTCATCAGGAATTTTGTGGTTCGGGCACTTTGTTGGCTTCTTCTTCAATCTCAACCAAGTCTCATGATGTGCCTCTGTCTTCAACTGTCGAAAATTAAGATGTCATCCTTTAGCTGTAGTGATCTTGGGCATAATTGCATGCTCAAGTGATACTTTATAACTTAGTTTTGTCTTGTTTATCTACTTATTTATATACATTTTCATGTGATTTTATGTAAATGTGAATATATACTAACCAACATGATTAGTCCTTATTTTTGAAGGTTAATAATGCATTTGAGGAACTAATTCATGATTTGGTGATGTGGAGGAATGGAATTAAGAGCAAAACGTGAAAGTCAACAAGAAAACATTCAATAACTGGCACCTTGCGCGATAGGGGCCGTGGCACGCTGCCAACGCGGCAACACTTGGCCGAAAATTGCATTTTTTGGCACATTCTAGTGAGGGCACGCGTTACCTCCGTGTCACGGAGGTCAATTAGAGCGTTCAGCTCCGTGACATGGAGCTATTCCACCACAGGCCAAATTTTGCATTTTTTCAGCATAGTATAAATTGAACCCTTAGCTTCTAAAATCATAAAACACGCGATTTTCTGGAAAAACCGAAGGGAGGCGCGAAGGAGACTTGGAGAACTCCTCTTGGGTTCATCTTTTCTTCATTTCTTTTCATCTATACTTTTAATTAAACTACTATAAACATGGTTTTGAGTATTTGTACAAACATGGGTGGCTAGAACCCTCCATCTAGGGTTGAGGCTATGCATATTATTGTATTTGCTTAGATTCATTTTGGGTTGAGTTGTTAGTTGTTTTTTTGTCTTACAATCTTTATTTTTGTTGTTTTTATGCTTGATCACCATGAAAACAAGTGGGTTAAGCTTGGGTGGAAGCTTGGAAGAGCAAACCTAGGCAAGAAAATAAGAATGTAGGAAGCAAGTCCTTGTCTTTTGATAAGAGTTGTGGTTAGGATAGGAAAATACCTAATTTACCTTGCTTGGTTGATAAAATGGGAAGATAGAAAGACACCAACTTAGAATTGTAATCCACCACTTGTAGGAGTAGTTGTGAAGCTAAGTTTGGTTAAATGGTTGGAGATACGAAAGTCCCAAATCAAGGGCATAAACCCCATAAACCACATCCATGTAGTGAATTGCCCACGAACTAGAAATGACATCCTCGCTCAACGATGTAGTAGTCAGGCTAGTTTGTCGTGTTTAGAGGTTCGGAAGACGATAAACATGCAATTCCAATTATGTGAGACAACAATTGATAATTTCATACTTAACCCATTTTGAATTGTAGCATTGCATGATTATCCGGCCTTAACTCTAGTTTTGTTTTGTATTGCTTCCAGATTATTTCGTGTCACTACTAAGATTTAATTATAATTTATCGAAAACTTCTAAAACCGACTTCTTAACTAACACTTGAACTTGATAATTTGCTGAACCAGTCCCTGTGAGTTCGACATTCCGGCTCTTAAAAAGGGCCACTATATTACTTGTACGACCCGTACACTTGCGGGCTCATCAAGTTTTTGGCACCGTTGCCAGGGACTGGAGTATTAGTGAGTTGAAAACAAATTCTTGTGTTAGTCTTATTTTCGGAAAAAAAAATTAGATATTTGTTTTAATTCTTTTTGAACTTTTTTCGGATACCCTTCTTGACATGACAGCATGGAACACAAATGGTTTAAATGGTGGATACTTATATTTTGGCGAATCTTGTCTGAATTGCGGAGGACCCCACTTATGGCAACACTGTAATACTTGTAATATATGTGGTGGTCAAAATGGCCGGTGGAATGGTTGCCCAAATTCATACACTTGCAAAATATGTGGAGGTCAAGATGGCCATTAGGATGGCTGTCCAAATGCATATTCCCATCCCCCAAGCCCCTACTATGATCCTTCTGTTGTTTTTGCTGAATATAGGAATGATGAAAATGAGGACTTAGAACGCCAAGCTCGGATATAAAACATGATAAAATAGGTCCTTGAGCAACAGGAGCAATGAAGGAGGAGATGGAAGCATTGAGAATTCAGCAAGAGGAAAATGGAGATGCCCTAGAAATGATAAGCAACAACTTCATGGAGATGAGGGCTGAAGCTGAAGCTTGCTATGATTTGCAAGTGACGATTTTATGCAATACTCAGGAGGGACTACAATGAGAAGAAAAGAGTGAGTTCTTGAAACAAGCTCAACTGTTGGAAGCTCCCGAGAGTCTCCATGATTGTCTCACATGTATAGCCGATCTATTCTTGAAAGAAGAGAGAGTACCAACCATTTGACATTTATGGAGATATAGATGTTGATGTGGAGAAGGTATACACAAGTAAGGAAGTCAAGAAAAATGCAGTTTCAGATTTGAGGTGTATTGTACCACAGTCGAAGCATTTTTCGACATTGAGTTTTGTTGACAACCTAGAAATAGAGTATTCCAAGATTGTAGAGAAAGGTCTAAGGGGAGGAACAAGCCCCATACATTCTGAAATTTGCTGATTTTGAGAGCAAAAATGACTTCACTTACGTAAGGGCCAACAAGTGTAAGAGGCGACATCTACTGCTTGGTCCTTTAAGGTTTTCACCACCGCCCCTAGAGCATAACAGGAAATTAGAGAAGAAATTAGGGGTGAGATTCATATCCTCAAAGTGGAGGGAAAAGTGGTGAAATTTGATACGTCGTGCCGCGACGTAAAATTAGGCGCTTCTTGGGAGGCAACCCAAGGGTGCCACAGGTAGCATTTCAATTTCTTGCATTTGTGTGATTTTGTTTATTTTCATATTGTGTTGTTTTTGGTGGAAAATTAAGCACAGTTGGAGGGGAAGTATGAGTATCCTCGGAGGAGGAAGCTAAGAAGCATGAAAGAGGAAAAGTGTGGGGTGAAATACCCACTTGTTCAAATGAAGAAAAACATGCTCTTAGCTAGCCTAGAGGCCTCAGGGAGTATTTCTCACCCTTTTTAAATTTTCATTAGATGCTTTGGGGACAAAGCATGATTTATGTGTGGGGTGAGGGAATGTTAAAAATTCTGTGCTTAATGATTTTGGTGAATGTAGTGCTGAATACATATCGAAAATTTTGAGTTGAGCATGACTTCACCACCCGTTGGTTTTTCTTGTCGGTTCTTTTCCGACGGGGGGTCTTTGAACCGAAGAAGAATAAAATTTTATATTTTTTTCTTTTTGAACCCGTAGCTAATTGATGGTCTGATGTTCTTGGTATGTGCTATACATGATTGTAAGATGCAAGTGTGGTTAGTGTTGAAGCATGTAAGAAGTGTATAACTTTGTTGAGACACCTAGGCTCTTGAATTTGACTCTATGTGCAGAAAGCTTAATTTTGAATTCTTGTGATTAGCTGAGTTAAGACTCTGCTGAATATGTCTTAAATTGAACATGTGCTATGTGTGAAAGACATTTGAATATTCCATGCTATTGTGGAATGTCTAGAACTTGTTCGGTGTGTATACAAAGTGAAATGAAGGATGTAGATTGTAGGAGATGATATAGGCATTTCGTTGTGTGAGCCTAATTTTTTATCCCTTGTTTTACCTACCTTGAATGTTTAATCCTTGTTAACCCCATTGATACTTAAGCCTATTCTTTGATAGCTGCAATGTAAGCTTAATCCTTTTCTTTCATTAACCTTGAATTTGATCCAAAACTCCTAAGCCTTAAATGAAAAATCTGAAAGAGTAAAGGAGTGAGAATCGTGAAAAAGAAGGAAAAAGAATAGTTGTGGGAGTGGAGAAAAGGGCAGAGGTGCACGTGTTTGAAAAGGCTGGAATATTGGTAGGGAGTAAGAGAACAAATTAATGAAAAAGTTACTTATAGAACTCCTTGCTAATAAGCTAAGAGTGCCTAAAGAAATGGGGAAACAAAAGAGGAAAAGGAAAGCTGAAAAAAGATAAAGGTGAAGTAAGAGAAGGGAAGTTCGTAATGAGTGCGTGATGTATTAAAAGCGCTTAGGGAAGATAGTCACTATTACTGGCCAGAATAGTACCTACCCGTCCCTTAGCTTACATTACAACCCAAGAAGTCCTACTCGATCTTACATTCAAATGTCCTTAAATTAATGGAGTAAAACACTAAGGGCAAGCTTATGGGTCAATACACGTGGCATGTGAATTCTTTGTGAGAGTGAGCGGAATTCTTATTTATATACCCATACACGATATGTTTTGAAAATGTGTGAGTAAAAATGGGTAACTCTCTTGAGGTGAGGGCACATGTTTTATGAAGGATATAATTCATGTTGGATTTCTTGCTCGATTGATTTGCATGAGTTTGTTGAGATTAAGAGTCAATTCTTGAGGTTAGGAAGTTTTAACTTAGTTATATTTCATTTTAATGGTTAACTCTTGCGTGCTCTATTTTTAACTTGCAATCTTAAATAATCGCTGTAGCCGTAGCTTGAATTATCGTGCTAAATTGATCTTGGGCAAATTTATATGCCCAAGTGATACTTAAATGTGTCATTTTAGCCTTGTTTATCTATCAATATTTATACATTCTCATGTGATTGATAATAAAATGTGAATTTATACTAACCAACATGATTAGCGTTGTTTTGCAGGTGAAATATAATTTTGTGAAGCTAAAATGCGTGTTGGGAGAGATCGGGGTTGGACTCGGATGTTAGCAAAGGACAAAGCATTGGACGGCACATATTAAAGGGGATCCGCGATGGAGCCGTGTCACGCTGCCATCGCGGAGGCCTTCTGCCTGGATGGGGAATTTTTGGCCAAATTCCAGTGTGGGTGCGCGTTGGGGCCGTGGCACGTTGGCCTAGCCCCGCGTTGCACGCCGTGCCACGTTGGGCCTTATTACCTAGACAGTCAATTTCCAGTGAGGCTTCGCGTCAGTGGCGTGTCACGGAGGCAATGCTCCGCGATGCACTCCGTGACACGTTGCTTGTTATTCCGGGAAAAATTCCCACTAGTATAAATAGAACACTTAGGTTCATTTTTCAATATCCTGACTTGGTGGAGCAAGAACGTGGGTTACAGGCAGTTGAGGGGACGAAAATCTCAGGGTTTTTCTCTATCTCCTTCTTCTTTAATTCAATTGCTTGTATGTTTAACACTCATTTAGCGATGTTTAATCCACGAATAAGTGGCTAAATCCTCTTCTTGCTGAGGTTAAGAACAATTGTATTGAAATGTAGTTATTGATCAATTGGGTTTTTCATCTTTTCTTCCATGGTTGTTCTATTGATTCTTGTTCTTACTGCATTAATGTGTGGCCAATGTTAATGTATATCTAAAAAGTCCGGTTTCACTCGAGAGAGCAAGAAATTGGAAAGTTGTGAATCAATAGGATATGATCTTTTCTTAGTTTGGGAAAATTGAGCATTGATTTACCTTCAGGATAGAAATATACCTGAAAGTCATATTAGCCAATTAAGGAATCGATTTTGTATGGCTAAAACATGAATTTCGTTTAATCACAGAAATGTAGGTGGACGGTTCATGATTCTTAAGTTGGGTTAAATACGAGAGTTTTAATCCATTGGCAATAATTCTTGACTAGCAACCGGAGGAAAAGTTAACCAAATTATATTGATAATTTATTTCCTTACATGTTCGTTTAACCTCAGCATGCTCACATTCATAGTTCAGACTCAAAATTATATAATCTTTGTAGACTTAGGATAAAATTAGAAATCAAAATATCAAACTCTTATTTGCACTGTTGTCTTCATTTTTAGAGTAAATATAGTAACACTTAAGTAGATTGTTACCTTATCCCAATCCCTGTGGGATATATACTTGGCTTACTTGAGCCACTTTACTACTTGTTCGACCACGTGCACTTGCGTGTAGTTATACACCCAAATAACAACCCGAACAAGTTTTTGGCGCCGTTGCCGGGGACTGGCAATTGGTGAATTTTTCTTAAATGTTAATTTACTATATTTTTTTCTTAGTGTCGACAACTTGGTCTTAGCCTGTATTTTGCAGAAATACTGCTGAAAATTGGCAAGAGACAAGGAGCTGGTGGACTCATATTTAGAGCCTGAAAGACTATTTCATTGTCAGCGGAGAGAAGCTCTAGAGAAAAAGCTGCAGTTGCTCAGACAAACAATCATGGAGCAACAACAGAATCCACCAGTAGTAAGGGCAAAGTTAGTGCCTGAGGAAATGGCAGCTCGGCCGTTTCACGAGGTGGCAATCCCACATGCTAACAATGTCACATCTAGCATCCGCAAACCTTAGCCAGGAGGGAGGTTCGAGCTCAAGCAAAACATGGTGCAATTGCTGCACACCAGCGGGCAGTTCACAGGTCTCCCTCATGAGGATCCACAGTAGCATCTCCAAAATTTTTTGGAGATAAGTGACACTTACATACCCGCTGGAGTGTCATCTGATTATGTCAGGCTTACATTTTTCCCATTTTCACTATTGGGAGAAGCCAAGAGGTGGTTGAAAGCTGAGTCACCAAATTCTATTACTACTTGGGATGATCTTGCAAGGAAATTCTTGATACGAGTTTTTCCATCCGGTAAAATAGCAAGACTTAGAAGCCAAATTCTAAGTTTTAAACAGAGAGAGGGAGAGAATCTATATCAAGCTTGGGAGAGATTCAAGTCCATGTTGCGAGATTGTCCTTATCATCATCAATCCAATGATGTGCTAGTGCACACTTTTATAGAGGGTTTGGAACCCCACACAAAAATCTTGCTAGACTCAGCAGCTGGGGGACAAGCATTGGAGAAAACTTATGAGGAGCTGTATACCTTGTTAAACCGCATTTTGCAGGGCAATCCGGAGTGGAATGCTGATTCATCAAGAGGAGGAACAAGGAAAGCAGCAGGAGTTCTAGAAGTGGATGGTTTTACAGCTATTGCTGCACAGATAGCTGCTTTACAGAATCAACTCAACACCCACTTCAGTAACATGACAATGAACCAGACTCAAGCCCCGGTGAATGTAGTGCAGCAGATTTGGTGTGAAGTGTGCGGGAGTCGTGAGCACTCAGCTGAGTGTTGTGGAGCAAATCCTGACTTGGTGAACTTTGTGGGAAATGTACAGAGGAACAACCACCAACAGTATGGCAACAACTACAATTCCAACTAGAGGAATTACCCGAATTTCTCTTGGGGTAGCAACAACCATCAAGGGCAAAGTTCGAGTCAGGGGGTGCAGAGGAATCAAGGAGGTCATCAGAACTATCAGGCACAATATAGAAACAACAATGCACCTCCTCCACCACCATCACCCAGTATTGAGGAGATGTTCAAGACAATGATAGCTAACCAAGCTCAATTGCAGGCTGATTATGTGAAATTGGCAGCCGAGGTAAAGAACAACCAGTTAGCTACTAAGGCACTTGAATATCAATTTGGGCAATTTGCTGGAGCCCAAAATACCAGGCCTAGAGGAGGACTTCCGAGCGACACAGATCCCAATCCCAAGCAGTTGAATGCGGTGACCACAAGGAGTGGTTTGCAGCTGAAAGAGGTGGAACCAGAAAGACCACCTCAACAATCGGGAGCAGCAGAAGTTGAGTGGGAGCAAAGTGAAGAGATGGGGAAGAAAAAGGTAGCTGAATTAGAAAGACCACCACCCCCGTTCCCTCAAAGATTAAAGAAACACAAGGAGGAGGCGTGTTTCAAGAAATTCATGGAGGTGCTGAAACAGGTACATATTAACTTACCTCTTGTTGATGTTTTGCAGGGAGTGCTGAAATATGCAAAGTACATTAAGGACATCGTGGCAAACAAAAGTTGGTTGACTGAGTATGCTACGGTAGCTCTCACGGAGGAGTGCACTTCCTAGATACAAAACCATTTGCCCAAAAAGCTCAAAGATCATGGGAGCTTTACGATACAAATTACAATTGGGCAGAGTATCCGAGCTCGCGGATTATGTGATTTGGGAGCGAGCATTAATTTGATGCCATCATCGGTATTCAAGAAGTTGGGTCTAGGGAGTCCTAGACCAACAACAGTGATCTTGCAACTAGCGGATCGGTCCTCAGCCAGACCTGATGGCATTGTGGAGGATGTGCTGGTGCAAGTGGGCTCCCTTATCTTCCCGGTGGATTTCGTCGTGCTGGATTTTGAGCTAGACGCGGAAGTCCCATTTATTTTGGGACGTCCTTTCTTGGCGACCGAGAAAGAGCTAATTAATGTAGCTGCAGGGCAGCAAACCATGCGGGCACATGACAAGGTGGAAGTGTTCGATGTATATAAGGCCACCAAACTCCCGACTGTGTACGAGGAACTCTCGGGGATCAACGTGATTGATCGAGCTGATGATGCGCGGATAGTTGAATCACGAGAGTTATTGGGAAAACCACCAGAGCGATGTAAGCACTACTGGGGTGAGGACGGTGGTCGAGAGAAAACGTCCATCACCCTAGAAGATGACTGAGCTGAATGACGTCGAGCCGCGACGGTAAACCAAGCACTGCACGGGAGGCAACCCGTGAAATTTTTATTTGTAAATTGTGAATAGATTTCTTTTTTTTCTTTTTTTTCTTGATTAACAACAAAAATTTTAGTTTTTGTTTTTGTTTTTATTTTTATTTTGAGTGAAACCTATAATTCTAACCAATTTCTTGCTGTAAGATGTATTTCAGGTTGAACGGAGGATAAACGTGCAAGGGATCGCAAAGGAAAATTCGAGGTAGGAAAAATAATAAAAAGTGGCAAAACAGTGAGCTAGGGCGATGGCTCCGTGTCACGGAGGAGGGCCTCCGCGTTACCCTCCGTGACACGTTGAGGTGTAAATCTGGAATTTTTAAAATTCCAGAACACCCACGCGACAACTCCGTGTCACGGAGGGCATGCTCCGCGTTACCCTCCGTGACACGTTGAAGTGTATATTGCGACGGGTCACACCGGGTCGCCGGGTGACCTGCGCGAATTTCCCACTTTTAAAACCCGATTCCCCCTCCATTTTCCTCATTTTTCATATCCTCCGCGACCAACCTCCCATAAACCCCTTCCCCCTCAACGTGACATGGACTTAGGCCAAGAATTTCATCGAGTTTTCATCAATTCTTCGAATTCAAGGTATGTTCTTTAATTCTTTCTCATTTTTTGTCGATTTTCTTCGAGATTGAACATGTGATATGAGCTAAACTTGCCCAAAGTAGAAATTAAGCTTAAATTCAATTGAATTATTGTTGATTGATGTTCGGAGTATCATTGTGATTGCTTGAACTCGTTAATTACCTAGTTTAATCGAATTTTTGATAAAATCATAGCTAGGGCTTGCCTTTGAGTTTGAAAAGGAAAAATTTAGTTGAACTAGTGAAATTCATGCTGGGTTGTACATGTTGAGTGAGATGAGTCGATGTGCTAACTGTTACTATGCTAAAAGACCGACGGATTCTCGGGTGAAGGAAATATTGGAATTTGCATGAATTGGGTGAATTGTAGAGGATCATGTAGTTAAATTTTTCTTTTGTTTCTCCTTGCTAAGTGCTATGGGATAAAATGTTATCGATGGTAATGATTGTGGCTAGCTGTACGAAGTCTGAGTAGTACATAGAATATATACCGTCGAATTCTCCAAATGCACTAAGCATATTTGTTATGTTTTGTTGTTTGTTTGTGTAAGTAAGCACGATCTTGCCTTAATGTTGTAATTTTGGCTAAGGACTAAGTGTGGGGTAGCCTAGATTAACCCAACCTTAGTCGAAGCAAATTTTAATTGGCTTAACATTGATCTTGTCTATTTGGGTTGACAGGAAAAATGGCAAGCAGGCAAGAGAAGGGAAAAGGCGCATCAACATCTGGCGCAGGAAGAAAAAGAATCAGACTGGGCACAGTGGTCCCAGCAGCACCAGCGGTTCCACGCGGCCAACGCCGTCAATTTGGAACCAGGTGGGTGACAGAGGAGGGGAAGAAGTGGTACGCAAAGCACAAGGAGAGCAAGTACTTCCCCGAGGAACACATAGCAAAGGAACCGTTGGCACAAGAGTTCCCCAGGATTGTCCAGAGGATCGAAGCAGCTGGGCTGAACTTCATTTTTGAAGAGCCTAAAGAATGCAACTTGCACTTGATTCTGGAATTCTATGCCAATTGGAACCCGACTCTCAGAAGTCACACCATCAAAATAAAGGGGCAAATAGTCACTTTTGAGCCCCACCACCATAATGCTATCTTAGGGGCGCGGGACATAGACGCCCATGTTCTTCGACAGCTAAATATCACTCCACCATATGCGAACATCAGACGCACCTTGTGTGGAACCCAATCGACAGCTCGGTGGAGTAGACATAAGGAGAGGGGCTACCATCAGACTTTTCCCTACTCACAGATGAACGGGGAAGCCAGGATATG
Source organism: Datura wrightii (assembly GCA_035772735.1). NCBI lineage: Eukaryota > Viridiplantae > Streptophyta > Magnoliopsida > Solanales > Solanaceae > Datura > Datura wrightii. Next base: position 14,688,003 of record JASDFA010000002.1, read on the forward strand.
GCTTAAGATCGGTTGTTCCTGCCTAATCCCTGGGGTGCATATGACAGATGTAACCCGGGATCGTGTGCTTGGTGTACGCCCTGATGAAAGGGTTGGAGATCAATGTGGGGGCAGTGATTATCTCCACCATGAAGAGAGCCTATTTGCATCAGGGGCACAAATATGGATTTGGTGGACTACTCACTACGTTCCAGAAGGGTCTGGACATTGAGGAAGAGGCCCTTGACTACATCCCGCAGATGGAGCAGCGGGCCTTAGATGTCACCAAAACTAAGGCTCCCGACACCACCCACGGGCCAGTGCTTACACTAGCCGAGCGACATGCTCGGGATGATCAGTACGTGGCTCGCATGTACGAGATGCAGATGCTCCAGCTGCGGATAGGCGGGAGGCCGGCGACAGAAGAGGAGCTATGGCAGCTCGAGCTAGACTACCCTTTTGGCGAAAATGCCAGGGCTCTATGCCAAGTGGGGCCTGCTTTTGTAGAGCCCACGGATGATGATGTCCCCACAGATGAGGAGACACATTGTGAGGACTCCGATATGGAGTCCGATGATGACGATGGGGGTGATTTAGACATGGGAGACAAGGCAGCAGCACCTGATGAAGAAGTGGAGTATTTTGATTGATTAGGGAGTTCCGCCACCCAATTTTTTGTGCTATTTTACTTTCTGTGAACACTGGGGACAGTGTTCGAGATAAGTGTGGGGTGGGAGTAGTTAGGTGCTAGTTGTGTTGTTGTGTATGTTCTGTTCTGTTGTTGTGCCAGTGGAAAAATTTTGTTACCCTGTGATTTGTGATTGTGAAGTTTTTGTTCTGTATTGTAATTAAATGTGAAACTGTTGTGTGTTGCTGAATGTTGCTAGCTGATTTTGTACATATTTTTGTTTCATTGAAATGATCAATATTTTTAATTTTTTTTTTCAATTCTTGGGTTTCTCGGCATTTGTTTTCGGTTCTTTTACTGAGAATGGTCCCATTGAACCGAAGTCCTAGTTAGTGACCGTTCCATATGATGGATCGATGACGACCGTCTTAAGGGAAATGAAGTCGTTAGGAGTAGATTTTTCATTTATTTTTCAGTTGTTTTCTTTTGTGGGTTGCATCCCAAAACCTGTAGTTACTTTATGGTTGCGGAATTCTGGTTGCGTGTCATACATGATATTTGAAATACAAAGGTGATTCGTATGAAAGCATGCAACTTTGTAAATATGTTGACATACCTAGGCCATAGAGTCGATTCAGTGTGATTGAGGTTTAATGTTTGAATTCTTGTAATTAGCTGATTGAAGAGTCTGTGAATACGTCTTGAATTGAGCATGTGCAATTAGTGTGAAGTGAGGTTTTGTTTATTCCATGCCATTGTGAAGTGTCTAGAACTTGCCTGGTGTGTGTACGAAATGAAATGAAGGACGTGTATTGTAGGAAAGGATGTAGGCATTTCTTTGTGTTAACCGAAGGTTTCTCTTTTTCATTATTGTACCCACCTTGAATGTACACCCTAGTTAGCCCGTTGAGCCTTTAGCCTATTATTTTTTTCTTGTATCAAAATGTGTAAACCGAGCTTAACCCCTTCTTTTCATTAGCCGTAAATTTGATCCAAAACTCTTAAGCGCTTAAGAAGAGAAAATAATTTTCCCAAAGTGTCAAAGAGTGAGAATGGTGAAAAGAAAAGAAAAGCAGAGTGATGAAAGGAAAGAAAAGGTTGAAGGTGCACGTGTTATAAATAAAATATAATGAAGGTGTCTGAATAATCTTTGTTATCGAGTCAAGTGTTCTTAAAGATATGGGCCAAACTAAAGACAGACTTCAAGAATGGGAGGATGAAGGAAGAAACAATGCCCGTGAGTTTGATGGGATGTATTGAAAAGGCGCTTAAGGATGCTAGTGGCCATTATTGGCTAGCCCAATATTTACTAGTTCCGTAGCTTACATTACAACCCGTTAAAGTCCTACGTGATCCTACATCACATTTCCTTATATTAGTGGAGTAATACACTAAAGGCAAGCCTATGGTTCATGACATGATGCATGTGAATTCTTTTGGGAGAGAGAGTGAAATTGTGTTTATATGCCCCTGCATGTAACCGTTAGAGTTCATGTGATTAAAAAGGGAAAATTCTCTTGCATTGTGAGGGCACATGCTTGATGAGAGATTAATTTTCGTGTCGGATATCTTGATCAGCTGATTTGCATGAGTTTGCCAATATCGAGAGTCGATTCTTAAGTCTAGGAGGTCTTGATGTGTTGAAGGTCATTGCATTGATAGGACCATGTGTGTTTTCTGATGATTTGCTATGTTGAATAATCGGTATGGCCGTAGCCTGAATTGTTGAACCAAAGTAGCCAGGATGGGGTGTAAAGTGCATGAGGTGTAAGATTGTTGTTCGGGGACGAACAAGGATTTAAGTGTGGGGTAAGTGATCTTGGGCAAATTTGTATGTCCAAGTGATACTTAAATGTGTCATTTTAGCCTTGTTTATCTATCAATGTTTATACATTCTCATGTGATTGATAATAAAATGTGAATTTATACTAACCAACATGATTAGCGTTGTTTTGTAGGTGAAATATAATTTTGTGAAGCTAAAATGCGTGTTGGGAGAGATCGGCGTTGGACTCGGATGTTAGCAAAGGACAAAGCATTGGATGGCACAAATTAAAGGGGCTCCGCGATGGAGCCGTGTCACGCTGCCATCGCGGAGGCCTTCTGCCTGGATAGGGAATTTTTGGCCAAATTCCAGTGTGGGTGGACGTTGGGGCCGTGGCACGTTGGCCTAGCCCCGCGTTGCATGCCGTGCCACGTTGGGCCTTATTACCTGGACAGTCAATTTCCAGTGAGGCTCCGCGTTAGTGGCGTGTAACGGAGGCAGTGCTCCGCGATGCACTCTGTGACACGTTGCTTGTTATTCTGGGAAAAATTCCCACTAGTATAAATAGAACACTTAGGTTCATTTTTCAATATTCTGACTTGGTGGAGCAAGAACGTGGGTTACAGGTAGTTGAGGGGACGAAAATCTCAGGGTTTTTCTCTATCTCCTTCTTCTTTAATTCAAATGCTTGTATGTTTAACACTCATTTAACGATGTTTAATCCACGAATGAGTGGCTAAATCCTCTTCTTGCTGAGGTTAAGAACAATTGTATTGAAATGTAGTTATTGATCAATTGGGTTTTTCATCTTTTCTTCCATGGTTGTTCTATTGATTCTTGTTCTTACTGCATTAATGTGTGGCCAATGTTAATGTATATCTAAAAAGTCCGGTTTCACTCGAGAGAGCAAGAAATTGGAAAGTTGTGAATCAATAGGATATGATCTTTTCTTAGTTTGGGAAAATTGAGCATAGATTTACCTTCAGGATATAAACATACCTAAAAGTCGTATTAGTCAATTAAGGAATCGGTTTTGTATGGCTAGAACATGAATTTCGTTTAATCACAGAAATGTAGGTGGACGGTTCATGATTCTTAAGTTGGGTTAAATATGAGAGTTTTAATCCATTGGCAATAATTCTTGACTAGCAACCGGAGGAAAAGTTAACCAAATTATATCGATAATTTATTTCCTTACATGTTCGTTTAACCTCAGCATGCTCACATTCATAGTTCAGACTCAAAATTATATAATCTTTGTAGACTTAGGATAAAATTAGAAATCAAAATATCAAACTCTTCTTTGCACTGTTGTCTTCATTTTTAGAGTAAATATAGTAACACATAAGTAGATTGTTACCTTATCCCAGTCCTTGTGGGATCGATACTTGGCTTACTTGAGCCACTTTACTACTTGTTCAACCACGTGCACTTGCGTGTAGTTATACACCCAAATAACAACCCGAACATAAATTAGCTATGTTTGAGTCTTCAAGTCCATGAGATGTACAAGGGTTGTTCGAGGACGAACAAGACTTTAAGTGTGGGGTTGTGATCTTGGGCATAATTGCATGCCCAAGTAATACTTTATAACTTAGTTTTGTCTTGTTTATCTACTTATTTATATACGTTTTCATGTGATTTTATGTAAATGTGAATATATACTAACCAACATGATTAGTCCTTATTTTTGAAGGTTAATAATGCATTTGAGGAACTAATTCATGATTTGGTGAAGTGGAGGAATAGAATCAAGAGAAAAACGTGAAAGTCAACAAGAAAACATTTAATAACTGGCACCCTGCGCGATAGGGGCCGTGGCACGCTGCCAACGCGGCAACACTTGGCCGAAAATTGCATTTTTTGGCACATTCTAGTGAGGGTACGCGTTACCTCCATGTCACAGAGGTCAATTAGGGCGTTCAGCTCCGTTACACGGAGCTGTTCCACCACAGGCCAAATTTTGCATTTTTTCAGCATAGTATAAATTGAACCCTTAACTTCTAAAATCATAAAACACGCGATTTTCTGGAAAAACCGAAGGGAGGCGCGAAGGAGACTTGGAGAACTCCTCTTGGGTTCATCTTTTCTTCAGTTCTTTTCATCTATACTTGTAAGTAAACTACTATAAACATGGTTTTGAGTATTGGTACAAACATGGGTGGCTAGAACCCTCCATCTAGGGTTGAGGCTATGGATATGATTGTATTTGCTTAGATTCATTTTGGGCTGAGTTGTTTGTTGTTGTTTTGTCTTACTATCTTTATTATTGTTGTTTTTATGCTTGATCACCATGAAAACCAGTGGGTTAAGCTTGGGTGGAAGCTTGGAAGAGCAAACCTAGGCAAGAACATAAGAATGTAGGAAGCAAGTTCTTGTCTTTTGATAAGAGTTGTGGTTAGGATAGGAAAATACCTAATTTACCTTGCTTGGTTGATAAAATGGGAAGATAGAAAGACACCAACTTATAATTTTAATCCACCACTTGTAGGAGTAGTTGTGCAGCTAAGTTTGGTTAAATGGTTGGAGGTACGGAAGTCCCCAATCAAGGGCATAAACCCCATAAACTACATCCACGTAGTGAATTGCCCACGAACTAGAAATGACATCCTTGCTCAACTATGTAGTAATGAGGATAGTTTGTCGTGTTTAGAGGTTCGGAAGACGATAAACATGCAATTCCAATTATGTGAGACAACAATTGATAATTTTATACCTAACCTATTATGAATTGTAGCATTGCATGATTATCCAGCCTTAACTCTAGTTTAGTTTTGTATTGCTTCCAGATTATTTCGTGTCACCACTAAGATTTAATTATAATTTATCGAAAACTTCTAAAATCGACTTCTTAACTAACACTTGAACTTGATAATTTGCTGAACCAGTCCCTGTGGATTCGACATTCCGTCTCTTAAAAAGGGCCACTATATTACTTGTACGACCCATACACTTGCGGGCTCATCAAGTTTTTGGGCATCCTTCAAGGTGCAAAGAATCTTTCTAAGAAGGCTTGTTCTTACTCCCTCCAATTGGTGATGGAGTCATTGGGAAACTCTGACAACCATAAAGTGACCTCTCAAGATAGAGAGAGTGGGAAAAGTCTTAGCCTGATAGCATCCTGGCTCGCACCGGGCAACCTGTATGGTTTGCAAATCCCCACAAAGTTCATCAGGTGCAGATTCACATCATCAACTGCATGAACACTAAACATCCCTTTCATGTTGAGAAACTGGATCATGGCACTACTGATATCAAACTTTTCCCCAGCAGGCAAGTGTGGTGGCACAATGGCTTCGGGTCACCCGGCTTCATCAATATCTAGGTCCTCATTTTCATCAAATTGAGGAGCATATTTATACCCTGTATCACCACATTTTTGTCGATCAGCATTGCCCACAACTCCCTGGGGATCATCTACTCCCTGAAGAGCAGCACATCAATGAGTTAAAAACAAAGCAAAAGCTCATGCTTAAAAGCCTAATGAGTTGGTAAATTACCAACTCGTCAAACCCCCAAACTTGAACCATTGCTTGTCCTCAAGCAAGGCATTTCTTCACAACTAAGAAATGGACTTAAGAATGTCATATCACAAGAGTAGCACACAAAGGAACCTTAAGGCTTGGGACAACCCCAAAATCGCGCACCGACACAATACAGAGAAGAGACTTAAACATGATACACACATTTCAAGATATGACCACGAACAATTCGCACATTGTGCAGGTATTTTCTTTCACCCAAAATAAGGTATATATTTCATCAAAACAAGATCAAGGAGCATCTCAAGTCATCGACAGTTAACATTCAGCATTTGCCTTAAAGTTCGTTGCACACTTGTCCTTATCACACCTTTCCATTTAAACAAATTTAAGTGTGTACCCCAAGGAAGTGATGCCACACACACAAAGAGAGAATACCTTTCATTTTTTTCATGGATTTCACATATAGTAACTATAGAATAAAGCAGATACACTCATTGTTACAAAGAAATTCAAGTACATATAAATTGACCATTAGGCTTGCCCATCGTGTATCTTGCCACTAATATAAAAATTCTACACTCAAAATCACCGAGGACTTGCGGGTTCTCATGAAGCGTAGGGGTAAGGGTAGGACAAATATTTAGCTCTAATGACTAGAACCTCCATAATGCCTTTTCTAAACACTTTAAAACACCCCACTACTTTTATGAGCTCCCTCCACCTTATCTCTCCTTATTTATCATTCTTATGTTTCATCAAGAACCACCCTTGTAGCCCCTTTTGTTTCATAATTAGACTAATTAAGCAAGAGGTAGCACCTTTTGGGAATTCCCCCTTTTTTAATTGTTCTTATTATTATTTTATTTCTAGGGTTTTTTTCAACCGACCATTTCATTCATTTCATCACGATTTAGTACTACCCTTCGTTGAAGCTCCCATATTCTTCCCCTTTTTGCACACCCCAATCTTAGGCTTTTGCCTCATTTTTTCCTTATCTCTCCCCAAATTTTGTGCTTCAAGCTCCATTTGTCATTCTTTAAACATTAGTAACTAGGGAGGATGGTGCCAAGAGAGGGATTACAAAAGGGGTAATAAGCTTGTAATGTGGTCTCCAAAGAAAAAAGGTTTAAAGGCTCAAGCATTGGTTAGCAAAGAGAGATGTTCAAGGAGGTAATTTTGGGTGAAGTGACTATCCAAAGAAATCCTAAGATCACATTCTAAGTGCAGCCATATCTAGAATTTTACCTTGAGTAACACTTAGGGAAAGTTTTAGATAATTATACACAAATGAGAATTCAGATAAACACCTCCCCACACAAAGTATCACAATGTTAGCAAGTGATTCAAACACCCAATAAAAAAAATGTGCAACCCATGACAAGAGAATGTTCATTTTCACTTTCAAGTTCCCCCCCTCCCCCCTTTTTTTTTTCAAACCTCATTTGTAATGGAAATAAAAAAATTTCAGTCGTACCTCTTAAAACAAGTACCACAAAAGATTCACAAAGACACTAGACTTGTCATTTTCCCTTAAGAAAGTTGTCTCTCAATCTATCATGGGAAAAGCCACCTTGTTTGACAATAAGAGAAAAAAAGAAAATTTTGCTCCTTGGAAAAGAACCGTGGTAAAGAAAATGCTTGGAGTTTATTGCTATCTATTATTAAAAATGGAGAATTTTAAACATGGGACATGAAACCTTTAGCAAAGTACAATTGACCCATCAATGGAAACCAACACTATCAACACAACATTTCCATTTCAACAATAGCATGGCAAGGGAATTCATCAACACTCAAAAGCAAAACAACTCCGACAAGTGCATTCATTCAACTAAGCAAATTTTAAAAACATCAACACAATGGGAATTCAGGCCCGAAAAAGGAAACAAGAGAAAATTAGTAGTTAAGAAGAGAGATACATCCCACGCCCAACTAAGAATTTATATTGTCCCCAATGTACCAAGTAAAAATAATGACGGGTAAGAACTCCCTGAATCGGCTACTCTTAGGCATCATCATCAGCCTCTTCATTTTCATCACCCTCACCTCCTTGATCGACCGCATACGCTTCATCAAAGCTTGCAAATAAGTCATTAAATCGGTCCTTGGGCTGTCGATGGGGAAGTCATGACCTCATAAAGGAAGCTAACCTATTTTACAACTCTCTCACATTAGCTCAAAGAGAGGAGACTGCTCCTTCAACCACATCCACATGGGAGCACAACTTGTTCAGGCTATCAAATACATTCTTCATTGCCTTCTTCACAGTCCTTTGGATAAGAGCGGACAAGTCGTGAGCCAACCTTAGGAGTTGGTTTTCATGAGATCTTGTCATTTTTTCTATCTTTTAGATTCCACTTGGCTGAGAGGATGAAGGAGGAGGTGAAGGCTCATGGAGTGCTTCCTCTCCAAAAGCATGCTCCGACATCTGGGAGTTTGGCTCATTGAGGCTAGGAGCCATAGAGGTTAGAGCTAGGTCATGAGAGTTGGAGTCTCTATGTGCATCCCAAGCTTGTATCCTCTTTCTTTTACTATTGGAAGCATCAGCATCCCTTTTCTTCTCCACACTATCCACACCCGTAGTGGAGGTAGGCTTTTTTTCATGAAACAAAGGGACTATCACTTTTTGGAAAAGTTGGCTTATGAGCACGGGTATGGCATGGAAAGGCCTTAGTGTCTATCCTTCCTCTTCATTTGGGTGGCCACCACTTTGCTAACATTTATGGGCACCTCTAACATGATGCAAGCAATGAGAATGGCCGCCGCAAGGTTTACCCAGTGATGATTTTTGGATGGCATGATTTGATAGTACACAGATTCCAAGAATCATTTGGACTTAAATTTGAGGTCCTGCTCACAATTCCCCCCTCCCCCATGGTGGCCCATACTGGATGACCATTGGCTATGATACGCACTACCCAACCAAACTGATCCTCTTTGTTTGCTACCCTTGTTACAAACTCGGTCCCCAAGTTGGTCTCATCCTCCCAAAAGATGGCATTGATAACATCCGAAGTGATTTCCACTTCCACACCACGAACCATGACTAAAGGTAGGCAAGGAATATTATCTACTTTCCCCTTGTTCTTTATTGTATCTTGCCTCGCTTGATACGAGGCATGGAACTCTGACACCAAATATGGGAAGTAGTTTGGTAAAGGCTCTGTGAATATGTGCCAATGGCTTTTATTGAATTGGGTATTGATTTTTGGGAAGTCATCCCCAAGCCCTGCCAAGTTGAAACACTTCTCTATGGCGATTGGTCTCTCGACGCATGTGAGGTACTTCTTTTTCATGTTGGGTAAATAAAGGATGATGGCATCCCTAGTGTTGGCAGAGCCTGGGGTTTCCTTGGCTTTTCGCTTCCCTTTGCTTTTTGATGTGGAAGGGGACTTCCCTTTATCTGGTTGCCTGAAATATTTCATAATGCCGCAAGATAATATTAGTGCCACGAACATACCAAACTCTTTTTGTATTTTTCTTTATGAAAAGTAAAAGAAAACAACTATGCTAGGCTAAGGAAGAAAAATTAGAAAGATTGGATGCCATACAACATAAAACATGATAAGTAAGAACTGGCAGCACCTGCACTGCACCTGCGTTTTGTAGGTTCAAACCCGCGGTTCACAGGTGCGTCACAGGCCTGCGACAGAATCTTAAGCAAAACTTGGGGCTCCTGCATTACACATGCATTTCATAGGAGCCCATTCGTGGTTCACGGGTAGGAAGGGGACAGTGCCTGACACTGCATCTCTTACCTGTGATCCAACCTGCATTTCGCAGATGGCGATCTGCGATTCGAAGGTGGTCGACAGTGTCCAACATTGATTTGTAAAGCTCTAATTCTACTATTTTTTAGAACAACTATATTACACCTAATGGGTACTCAGGCTTTATCGAAAGATTCATCAACCAAATGGATGTTACCCCATCTATCATCAGGAAACATCAAATGCCCAATTCAACTCAATTTTATCAACTCAATTTCACATCTATCTCAACTCATCCTCATATCACATTTTCTCATTCATATGTAGCACAAAAGAATAAAATGATGATTTTTCCTTAGGAATGACGTCAACCAATCTATTATCAGAAATAATTGGACATTCTAAGCACATGGGTTACTCGAATTTCACCCCCAACTAATATTTGAAAACATCATACATATGCAATAGATAGAGCATTATTAACAACAATTTCCATCCACATTTTGCAATTTGAACTCCCCACCATACCCATACCAACAAAGTTATCAAGAGATTAAAGAACATAAAATGGGCAATGGGAAAACATGGGTCAAGATGAGTTTTGAAACTATCATGCTTTCAAAATACTACAATTATAAATAATCATGGAAAATAAGAATGAGAAGCACACATATCAAATGAGATGAGAGGAGAGACGAAATTGAAAACTTGAACTATTCTTCCAAATATCTAGCCCAAAAAATTTTTTTGTGCTTAGTGAGAGAGTTGTGAGTGATGATGAGAAATGAAGAAAGAAGATGGGATCTATAGGTGGAGGAAAGGTGAGTGGATTGGTGGGTTTTATGGTAGGAGTATATGGGTTTAATGGGGAAGATGAAGTGGTTTGGACAAAGGGTTATGGAGAAGAGAAAAAGGTGGAGAAAATGGAGATTAATGTGATATGGGAGAGGTTTAAAAGGTTTTGGGTTGTCCATGTGTTGGGTTTGGTCAACGGGGCAGTCAAAATTTTAAATGTACTTCGTACTTATGCCTACGCCAGACCTGCGGCTGCAGGAGGGTACCCACAAACCCCAAGTCCAAGCACAGGTGGTCACTACCTTGCCCAATTCACTGCCATAAACCTATGTATGACCTGCGTTTTGCAGGTTTGCACCTACATTTCGAATGTCCCTCATAGTTCATCTCCTTTTTTCCCAGATCGTTCCAGGTATTATGGCTGGGCTCTACATCTGACCTGTATTTTTCGGGTTGGAACCTGTATTTTGTAGTTGAGGCACAGAGAGCCTTCATTCTTCTTGTCACACCCCGCCTTGGGGGGTATGACTGGCACCTGGTGCCCTACTAGGACCTGAACTGCTGGACTGCTAAGCCTGGGCACATCTGGTGCCTGGCTGGCTCTAACTCACATTTCTGGAAACAAAGGGCTATATAACGGCTGTAAACACAGCCCCCGACCCATTGGCCTATAGCCTCCTGTACCTGTACTAATGGCTGACCAGAAACATGTCAATATAGGGAAACCTATACGGGCCGACATGGCCACCATGCTGTCTAGTTATCTATAACTCAACCCTGAAGTACTGGATAGCTACGTGACCGGCAAGGTCACCACTACTGTCGAACTATGGCCCCACACGACCAACATAAAAGAAACAGAAGTACTAACAGCTAACCACTGCACGGCCTCACACGACCGACTCATCTGACCACAGGGAAACATATACAGACTGCAAGCCTCTAGGAATAGCAATAGAAATGATCGGGACAGGGCCCCGACCTACCCGTTTTATACAACAAAAGAAAATAAAATACACCTCTAGAATTCAGTCTCCGGATGACAGGAGCTGAATACTCGATCGCTGACAGGAATCACGTAGTATCGCCTGCTCGTCTATGAGTACCTGCAGGCAAGTAATGCAGCGCCCCACCGGGCGTCAGTACCACTGGTACTGAGTATGTAAAGCAATAACTGAAAGCGAAATCTGAAAACAACAATGTAACTGATGAAACTGAAGTAAGAAGAAATAGATTAACTATCTGATAATGTAAGTCATACCTTCTCTCAGTTATACTGGAAGGAGTAGGAGTCATACCTGCGGATTTATCATTCTACTGTCGATCCACCCGTATCTACTGTAACACGGTATAACATATCATAACATATATAGCACACACAAACCTTACCCGGCCCCCATAAGCCGGGAGGTACAACCAGCACAGAATCTATACCCCTACCCCAGTCATCCCATCTCCTATAAACCCTGTAAGCATCCTGCCGGTCCCCTGGGTATGCACTTGGGCTCGCTGAGCCCCTGACTATAACTGCATCTGAGTCCAGAGGACTCCTGAATCAACACCCGGGCGTATCCGCTCGACAGGGGTGTGTAAAAGCCGACCAAGGCATAATATGGGGAAAACTGGCATCCCATCTTCGTCCTCTGTGGGACGGCATGCCACACCGTAGAGCGACGTATCCTCGTCCTCTGGCGGATGAGTCGATACAGCTATCAACCTTGGGGCGGTCATGGATGCTAGGTAGTCCAACCCCAAATAATATAACGATCTCAACTAGTAATATTATCTGCATGTCTCGCATACTGGCGCTAATAGTGGTAAAGTATTGTATATATTATATGCTAAACTAGTAATAGTAACATGTACGTATTTAATACATGCTGAGGCTGGTAAATATATATATGTATGAATATAGTCTCCTGCCAGACTGTTCCGGGGCTAATACTGAACAGGATATAGTGTTTCTGCTGAAAACCATGCTGTATACTGAGTTTCTATAGTAACATGATTTACTATTCCTAATATGCTTTCTAACTTCATTTTAACTTATCATTCTATTTCTGAGATGTCTTACAGATATTGTATCGCTTTGCGGGGTTTCAACTGTATACAATAATATCCTAATATTTTGTACTACATCACATACTGAGCATGCTGTGCAGTTTCTAACTCTTGTATTAAAGTCTACCTCGTACTAGTAAGTTTCACGCAAGTTATAACTCGATATTCTAATATCGTACCAACATTCGTAATAAACGCAACACATGACTTCTGAACATTCTACTGGCCTTTAAATTACTGTATTGTACCCATATTACTTAACTTGCCGAGGAAACTAAGTTTACATACCTTATCCTCGAACAATCCGTCTGTCGGACGAGGCTCGGCCGGTACTTCAACTATTTCCTCCCAACTCCATTCATAAATATGTCAATTAATACTAAATACAGCTTTATTGTAAAGAGCAACGTCACTTTCGATATAGTTTATAGCCTAAACTTAGGCTTATCGAAAGACGGTCGAAAACTCGCTATTTTTCAGTGGTCCAGAAGGGAGAAATATTCACTTCGCAGCTAGGAACACATAGACACTAATTTAGAGCAATTCCACTTACCTTAGCTCGGTGGCTCGATGATTCATTGGCCGTATTTCACGAAACTAAATCCATAGGAATGCTCTCTGCTGCTAAATACCTCGGTACCTGAGGTTAATTTGAGTTTGGACAATGTTTAGCAGCGTAATCAGACGAAAATTATATTACTACCTCATTCCTTTTTCCTTCTCCTGCGTTTGCTCTCTGTTTTCTGAAGTTTATATGATTTAATTCTAAAATAAACCGAAGTGGGGCTTTATATACTTGGGCCTGGACAAGGCCAACGTGTCACGGAGCCAACGCGGAGGCCTCACCTCCGTGACACGCTGCCATCGCAGAGGGGCTCTGCCTCGGCTCCTTCCGCGATGGTTCGACAAGTTTCACGTCCGATCTTTTCCCAGGCCTTTCTCTAGCACATATGGCCTTCAAATATGCTTAACCATCATGCGAATAGGTCATTTAGGTGCCGGAAATTCTACGGGGTATAACATTCTCCCCCCCTTAAGAACATTCGTCCTCGAATGTACACTGCTATCTAGAGGACTACTTAACTTACTTTCTAGAAAAAATTTTGGCAGAGTTTCCCCTGTAATATGGACTATAGCAAAAACTAGAAATGCTGAAAAGTCCAATACAGGTACTGCACCCAATATTTTAAGATCCACTGAATAACTAGGTATCAATCCTTCTCATTCACACACATACAACTATAAGGTACTGTATAAGTAATAATACGGACATATCTGTCGCCTGACTAGACCTGAAATAAGTGAGGGTATCTGGCTTTCATATCTTCTTCAGCTTCCCACATCATTTCCTCACGGTTCCTGTTATGCCACAATACTTTTGACAGACGCAACATCTTTAGTCCTTAACCTGCGAATCTGTCTATCTAAGATAGCTACGGGAACCTCTTCATATGCTAACTCTTCTGTGACTTGGACATCCTGAACTGGAACTACTGTAGAAGGGTCCCCCACAAACTTTCTCTACATAGAGACATGGAATACTGGGTGAACAGATGCTAACTCTGGAGGCAAGTTCAATTCGTATGCAACTCAGCCTATTCTTCGCCGAATCTGATATGGCCCAATAAATCTCGGGCTAAGCTTGCCTTTCTTGCCAAATCTCATCACCCCTTTCATCGGAGACACTTTCAAATATACCCAGTCATTTACCGCAAATTCTAGATTTCTGCGCCGCATATCTGCATAAGACTTCTGGCGGCTCTGAGCAGTCAGTAAATGTTCTCGGATAAGCTTTATCTTTTCCTCTGACTGCCGAACAATGTCTGGGCCAACCAATGCTGATTCTCCTATCTCAAACCAACCAATCGGCAATCTACATTTTCGCCCGTATAATGCCTCGAAAGGCGCCATCTGGATGGCTGAATGATAGTTATTATTATAAGAAAATTCAATTAACGAAAGATGCTCATCCCAGCTACCCCCAAAATCTAGCACACACGCTCGTAGCATGTCTTCGAGCGTCTGAATTGTACGTTCAGCCTGCCCATCTGTCTGAGGATGGAATGCTGTGCTCAAGTTAATTTGCGTTCCCAAATCTTTCTGAAACGACTGCTAGAATCTAGCTGTGAACTGTGCTCCTCTGTCTGAAATAATGGATACTGGCACTCCATGCAATCTGACTATCTTTCAAATATACGACTCCGCATAATCTCCAGCTGAGAAAGTAGTTCTAACTGGCAGGAAATGAGCTGATTTAGTCAATCTGTCAACTATTACCCATATAGAGTCATGTCTGTGTCTGGTACAGGGTGATCCTGCCACAAAATCCATATTCACTGCTTCCCATTTTTAGAGAGGCACAACTATGTCCTGCGTTAACCCGCCTGGTTTCTGATGTTCTGCTTTCACTTGTTGGCAGTTAGGACACTGGGCTACAAATTCAACAATTTCTCTTTTCATACCTGACCACCAGTAGTTTTCTTTGATATCATGGCACATTTTCGTCGCGCCTGGGTGAAGAGAATAGCGGGCGTAATGCGCCTCGCTCATAAGCTGCTGGCGATGCCCCAAAATATCTGGAACACAAATACGGCCTTTATATCGTAACACTTCATCCCCGATTATCTGAAAATATGTCACCTCTCCTTACTGAACCTTGTGTTCAAGTTGAACCTGGCTAGGGTCTCCATACTACCATTCCTTTACTTCCACCACTAACGACAATACTGCGACATTCTGTATTATCGCTCTTTAAGGCATAAACTACTGCAGCTAACTCCAGGTCATGGGTAAGATAATTCTTTTCACGTTTCTTCAACTTCCTGAAAGCATAAGCTATTACTTTATCATGCTGCATCAACCCTCTGTATCCCCTGGCGATACTAACACTGGAGCTGATGTTAACCTGGCTTTTAACTCTTGCAAGTTCTGCTCACACGCCTCGGTCTACTGGAACTTTGCTGTCTTCTGTGTCAATTTAGTTAGAGGTGCTACTAAGGTGGAAAATCCTTCCACAAACCCTCTGCAGTACCCGGCTAACCGCAGGGACTGCGTACTTCGATCGGAGTGGTAGGTCTAGGCTATGTCTTCACTACTTTGATTTTCTGTGTATCTATCTGTACACCAGCCTCCGACACAATGTGTCCAAAAAACTGCTAAACTCAACCAAAATTCACATTTACAAAAATTGACGTATAACTGACGGTCATACTGGTTTATTATACCGGAGAATCTGACAAGTAATCCACCGGTATAACTAGAGCTTATCTGGCCTTCTGGCCGCATGCTAAGGCTACTTGTTGCTAAGGTAACCTTGAACGGCTATCTGCACACCGTGTGCCCGTATCTGATCAGGGGGTCCTGATATTGATCATGACCTCTAACGATCTGGCTGCATAACCTTAAATAACTGAATAGTCGGGTTGAATGACCCGAATGTGGCAGTAGTCTAACAATGCTCTAACTGTTCTACTTGAGTGCTTATAGTTCATGCATAACCACAGACTTGTGGGCATCTAATTGCTCTGTTATTTTGCTTAAACCACTGTAAGGCTGGACTTAATTAAACTTACTCCCAGGCGATCAATCTCTGGATCTTCACGGGGAGTCTACTGATCCACTTGTCTTAATAAACACTATGCTAGCAGGGTACTATCAATTTCTTACGCCTTGTGTGTATCCACTTGGATTTATACTGCTATTCTGGGGAATTCCCGGTCTTATGAGCTATTCTGTAAATACTGGCCTTTTGTTAGGGCTCTGTATCTAAATATCTTATGAGAACTAGCTGAAGTACTAGTCTGTCGCTGACTACTGATGTGGACCCTTCTTTGGGGTACCCACGGGTATTCTGACTGGGGCGGCCGGCTGACTTATGGGGTGTTTCACATAATAACTGCTAGGATGACTAAGGCCGACTCTCACCTACAAGGCTGGGAAAATGACGTACGACCACTTAACATACTAGAACAATTCTGGTATTGCTAATCTCTGAAATTTTCCTATTCGGCCTCTAATCCTGGTTCTAGCATATGCACTAATGTTACCGATCTTCAGGAATGTGATCTTGGGCAGATTTATATGCCCAAGTGATACTCAAACGTATTATTTTCGCTTTGTCTGTGTGCAATATGTATATATTCTCATGTAATTGGTAATAAAATGTGAATTTATACTAACCAACATGATTAGCATTTGTTTTGCAGGAAAATATGATTTTTAGGATCTAAAATGCATGTTGGAACTATATCGGAGTTGGACTTGGATACGAGCGTGGAAAAGACATTGGAATGCACAAATTATAGGGGCTCCGCGATGGAGCCGTGCCACGCTACCATCGCGGAGGCACACTGCCTGGAGAGGAAATTAAATGACAAATTCCAGTGAGGCCTCGCGACAGCTCCATGGCACAGAGATAGGCCTCCGTGTTGGCCTCCGTGCCACATTGAGGCTAATTTATCGGACCATGGATTTCCAGTGAAGGTCCGCGTCCACGCCGTGTCACGGAGGCAGTGCTCCGCGTTGACCTCCGTGACACGTTGCTTGTTATTCCGGGAAATATTTCCCACTAGTATAAATAGCACACTTAGGTTTATTTTAATTAGTTCAGACTTGGTGGAGCTAGGACGTGGGTTAGCAGCAGTTGAGGGACGAAAAAGCTAAGGGATTTCTTCTCTTCCTTTCTTCTTTCAATCAATTGTATGTATGATTTACACTTGTTTTAGGATGATCAATCCACAAATGAGTGGCTAATTCTCTTCCTTGCTAAGGTTTTGAACATGTGTAGTGAATTCTGATTGTAAATGATATGGTTTTCTTCTTCTTCTTTCATGTTGTTCTATTAATTCTTGTTCTTACTGCATTAGTGCTTGGCCGACATTAATGTACATCTAAAAAGTCCAATTTCACTCGAGAGAGCAAGAAATTGGAAAGTTGTGAGTTAATAGGGTATTGTTCTTAACTTGATTTGGGAAAATTGGGTTTTGATGTTCTTTCTTGATAGAAATATACTTGAAAGCCGTATTAGTCAATTTAGGAATCGGAATTGTATTGCTAGGTCATAAATTTCATTTGATCACAGAAATGTAGACGAATGGTTTATGATTCTTAAGTGAAATTAAATACGAGAGTTTTAATTTCTAGGCTACTGTTCTTGGCTAGCAACATGAAGAAGAGATTAACCGAATTATTATTATAATCGAATTCATTACTTGTTCTTAACCTTGGCATGCTCATATCCATAGTTTAAATTCACAGTAAATAATTGTTAATAGTTTTAGTGTTTATTTTATAAAGAAAAACTCAATTAACTGTTGGTTACGTTGTTGTCAGCATAGTTAGAAGTAAGATAAGAATATAGTATACTTAGGCAAATTTTACATACCTTGAGCCTCCTTGGATCGATACATGGCTTACTTAGCCACTTTATTACTTGTTTGACCACGTGCACTTGTGTGTCGGTTTATAATATATAACCCCAACCGAACAGCCGAACAGAATGCTTCCCCGCTAATGCAGGCGCCAGCTGGTCGGTAGACCGTCTAACTGCTCCCTTATCATCTAGTCATCTGGTTTAGGCCATTAACTCTGATAAACTCCTAGAGCCTAGATCTGGCAACAACACACAAGTCTATTAACTTAATAACTGAGAACTGAGATAGTTTCTATGACTTCATACGTAATTCACACTTAATCTGTCCTTTCTCTTCTCCTTTCCCTTTCTCCTTTCTTCTCTCCTTTTCTTTCTTTGTTCTCCCCTTTTTTTGGCAAGGGGGGGGGTCCTGCAATGCAATTTGTACATGCTTTCTATTACTAATCAGCATCGGTGATTATACCCCTTAGGCAGCTACTCACAGCATACCTATTATCTGTATATATATATATATATATATCGCTAGCTACGTACAATATGTACTGAATTCTGCGGTAACACATAATCTCTTACATGCTCTGCTGAATCTCACACCGTACATGATACACCGCTTCTACGACCTAATAATATCTCCTGTCCTGACTTATCATTTCATTGCATTGTCACCCCATTCTGAAAGTAACAAACATAAACACTTTAGTTATTGTCTGCTATTTGAAATTCCGCCACTCTTGCGATGTGGGGTCGACGTTCGAATCTTGTAGCCTTACTAGGCATATATTGAGAGCCCATGACTGTCTGCTGGGCCTTATCTCTAGGCTACACTAGATTAGAATTGCTGTATCAGTAACTTCTTAACTTTTCCATAGCGGACATACTGCGGTATTCTGAACCGCAATCTTACTGTCAGTCCGAGGCTTAATCCTTAAAACGATATTCTATCAATCTGGGGGGGGGGGTAACCCTAACTTCCCCACAAAATCTGGCATTCCTGCTTCTTCCCCTCATCTTGATTAAGCTGAACTCTGGGGTTCAAGGTACCTGCTCTTCATTGTTAACAAGATTGCTGGTCCAATATCAGTTCACACTTCCCCTGACTTGCAGTCAGACCTACCTGATTCACATGACCCCTCACCTTTTCGATATCACAACCGGATCATAACTACAATCTTACAGGTATGTCTTGCTATCTGTTAACATACGTGGCGAACTTGGCCTTTTTCTGACTCGAACTTGACTATTACCCGGCATTCATCACTAACAGGTCTTTTACCCCTGCTTCGGGTAAGCTATCGGTCTTACTTTCTCTACTGGCTTATTATCATAAAGGTCTACACAACTTACGGAATCATAGGGGCTCTTTATACTTTCTAATACTTACAAGGATCAATCAGCCCATCTTTACTTACCGCTGGATTTGCCAACCCCATCTCAAGCCTTATGCCCCTTTACTATACTGGCATCAAAATCAAGAGGTAGGAATAGCCCTTTTCTTATTGCAACAAATAAAAACATTTAATTGTACCATATCCAAAAAGATGTATTTGGGATTCCTGCATTTCCCTCTCTTTCTTATACTTACCTGGTGGTCTGACCTTGTCTGTAATCTTAATCAAATCTTATATGGCTAATAAATAAATCAACTCGTATATACATTACACTCCTGACTTCCTATTTTGATGTTATCAACGTATACTAGGGATAGTACCGATAAAGGTATCATGCTGGGAGGTCTCGGGTACCTTCCTCCTACTGCTGTGGTTATCATGTAACTAGTTGATGCCTTCTTCTGTTGCTATGTCTAATCTTCTGCCTGTAATAGGGTAATGCTGATCTGCCTTTGTATCTGTAATCAAAGAATATGGTAAGTTTTTAGAGACTCCACCCTATACTGTACCTCTCTAAAGCACGACTGACTGAGAAGGAAGGGTAACCATCCTATCATGCCTCGCAGCCTCCTGCCTATAGTATGTGGTGCACAACACATCCATAGACAAGACTCTACTTAGCATGGCTTGTAGACTCCCTGGGACACGACCTGCTCTGATACCAAGTTTGTCACACACCGCCTTGGGGGGTATGACTGGCACCTGGTGCCCTACTAGGACCTGAACTGCTGGACTGCTAAGCCTGGGCACATCTGGTGCCTGGCTGGCTCTAACTCACATTTCTGGAAACGAAGGGCTATATAACGGCTATAAACACAGCCCCCGGCCCATTGGCCTATAGCCTCCTGTACCTGTACTAACAGCTGACCAAAAATATGTCAATATAGGGAAACCTATGCGGGCCGACAAGGCCACCATGCTGTCTAGTTATCTATAACTCAACCCTGAAGTACTGGATAGCTACGTGACCGGCAAGGTCACCACTACTGTCGAACTATGGCCCCACACGGCCAACATAAAAGAAACAGAAGTACTAATAGCTAACCACTGTTCGGCCTCACACGACCGGCTCATCTGACCACAGGGAAACATATACCGACTGCAAGCCTCTAGGAATAGCAATAGAAATGATCGGGACAGGGCCCCGACCTACCCGTATTATACAACAAAAGAAAATGAAATACACCTCTGGAATTCAGTCTCCGGATGACAGGAGCTGAATACTCGATCGCTGGCAGGAATCACGTAGTATTGCCTGCTCGTCTATGAGTACCTGCAGGCAAGTAATGCAGCGCCCCACCGGGCGTCAGTACCACTGGTACTGAGTATGTAAAGCAATAACTGAAAGTGAAATCTGAAAACAACAATGTAACTAATGAAACTGAAGTAGGAAGAAATAGATTAACTGTCTGATAATGTAAGTCATACCTTCTCTTAGTTATACTGGAAGGAGTAGGAGTCATACCTGCGGATTTATCATTCTACTGTCGATCTACCCGTATCTACTGTAACACGGTATAACATATCATAACATATATAGCACACACAAACCTTACCCGGCCCCCATAAGCCGGGAGGTACAACCAGCACAGAATCTATACCCCTACCCCGGTCATCCCATCTCCTATAAACCCTTTAAGCATCCTGTCGGTCCCCTGGGTATGCACTTGGGCTCGCTGAGCCCCTGACTATAACTGCATCTGAGTCCGGAGGACTCCTGAATCAACACCCGGGCGTATCCGCTCGACAGGGGTGTGTAAAAGCCGACCAAGGCATAATATGGGGAAAACTGGCATCCCATCTTCGTCCCCTGTGGGACGGCATGCCACTCCGTAGAGCGACGTATCCTCGTGCTCTGGCTGACGAGTCGATACAACTATCAACCATGGGGCGGTCATGGATGCTAGGTAGTCCAACCCCAAATAATATAACGATCTCAACTAGTAATATTATCTGCATGTCTCGCATACTGGTGCTAATAGTGGTAAAGTATTGTATATATTATATGCTAAACTAGTAATAGTAACATGTACGTATTTAATACATGCTGAGGCTGGTAAATATATATATGTATGAATATAGTCTCCTGCCAGACTGTTCCGGGGCTAATACTGAACAGGATATAGTGTTTCTGCTGAAAACCATGCTGTATACTGAGTTTCTATAGTAACATGATTTACTATTCCTAATAAGCTTTCTAACTTCATTTTAACTTATCATTCTATTTCTGAGATGTCTTACAGATATTGTATCGCTTTGCGGGGTTTCAACTGTATACAATAATATCCTAATATTTCGTACTACATCACATACTGAGCATGCTGTGCAGTTTCTAACTCTTGTATTAAAGTCTACCTCGTACTAGTAAGTTTCACGCAAGTTATAACTCGATACTTCTAATATCGTACCAACATTCGTAATAAACGCAACACATGACTTCTGAACATTCTACTGGCCTTTAAATTACTGTATTGTACCCATATTACTTAACTTGCCGAGGAAACTAAGTTTACATACCTTATCCTCGAACAATCCGTCTGTCGGACGAGGCTCGGCCGGTACTTCAACTATTTCCTCCCAACTCCATTCATAAATATGTCAATTAATACTAAATACAGCTTTATTGTAAAGAGCAACGTCACTTTCGATATAGTTTATAGCCTAAACTTAGGCTTATCGAAAGACGGTCGAAAACTCGCTATTTTTCAGTGGTCCAGAAGGGAGAAATATTCACTTCGCAGCTAGGAACACATAGACACTAATTTAGAGCAATTCCACTTACCTTAGCTCGGTGGCTCGACGATTCATCGGCCGTATTTCACGAAACTAAATCCGTAGGAATGCTCTCTGCTGCTAAATACCTCGGTACCTGAGGTTAATTTGAGTTTGGACAACGTTTAGCAGCGTAATCGGACGAAAATTATATTACTACTTCATTCCTTTTTCCTTCTCCTGCGTTTGCTCTCTGTTTTCTGAAGTTTATATGATTTAATTCTAAAATAAACTGAAGTGGGGCTTTATATACTTGGGCCTGGACAAGGCCAACGTGTCACGGAGCCAACGCAGAGGCCTCACCTCCGTGACACGCTGCCATCGCGGAGGGGCTCTGCCTCGGCTCCTTCCGCGATGGTTCGATAAGTTTCTCATCCGATCTTTTCCCGGGCCTTTCTCTAGCACATATGGCCTTCAAATATGCTTAACCATCGTGCGAATAGGTCATTTAGGTGCCGGAAATTCTACGGGGTATAACTCTTCTCCCACTTCTGGTCCCTTCTAGCGTTTGCACTGCGTCTTGTGCATCAGCACCTACGTTTCCAGTCTTAAGCAGTTGTCCCCTATTTTTCTTTCACTTGGTGTTTCGTCTAATCCATCCTACAAAATCAAAAACAATAAAAACATAAAACACTTAAATGCAATAACAAGGGTTGCCTCCCAAGAAGTGTCTTATTTAACATTGTGGCTCGATGGAGTCATCACTTAGTCAGAGTATCATTCTCCTCATCAACTTCCTCTTCACAATCATTCCCATGCTCCTCATCTTTATCAAGGACCACAATCACCTTTCATTCATCAGGGGGCTTCATTGGTTGGCACACATTGAAGGTGATTTCCTCGCCACCAACTCAAAACTTTAGCTACCCGACTCTACATCAACTAGCGCTCTCCCCATTGCCAACAATGGTCACCCCAATATAATGGGTACCTCAACATCCGTGTCACAATCTAGCACATCAAAGTCCATTGGAAGTATGAACTTATCCACGTGGACCAAGAAATCCTCAAGAACTCCTACGGGGAGCTTGATAGAGCGATCAGCCATCAATAGCCTCATTGTTGTTGACTTGGGACTCCCCAACCATAACTTTTTAAAGATCATGAAGGGCATTAGGTTGATACTTGCTTCGAGATCACATAGTTCTTTGTTGAAATGCACACTCCTATGGTGCAAGGAATGGTGAACACCACTGAGTCCTCTCTTGGCGGCGAGATTGCTGGCCATCATAGAACTACAATGGTAGGACACCTCCATTGTGTCTGTATCCACAATCCTCTTCTTTTTCAACAACTCCTTCATGAATTTGGCATAGCCAAGTATTTGGAGCAATGCATCCACAAGCAATATATTTATGGACAACTTACTGAACATGTCAATGAATTTATGAAATTGGTTGTCTTGCTTCTTTTTAGACAACCACTGAGGGTACGGGGGTGGAAGTATAGGCTCTTGGCATTTTGTATTGAGAGGCATCTCACCATCTTTATCAACATCAATATTCTTATAAAGAGCATCCACTCCTTTCTCCTGTTGTTCTTTCTCATTGTCAACATCAATTGGTGCCTTTGGCACCGTATCACTCACTTCATCACTTGTTTTCGGATCAACAACTTTCTTGGCCTTAACACCCGTATCAACTACAACCTTTCCACTCCTCGTGACAATAGCCATGCAATGATTATCCTTATTTGGATTCGGTGTAGTGTCACTCGGGAGGGTTTCTTTCATTCAGGTGTTTACTTGGGTTGAGGGATGGGTCATTTGAGCCTTTAGATTCTTGATAGAGGCCAAATGGCAACTCATAGTCTGGGCAAGGTTAGACACCTCACCTTTTAATTCCTCCGCACTACTATAGGTGGACTCTACTCATTTCAACACCCTAGCTAACATCTCCTCAATTTTTGAATTACCAACATCACTTACTCGTGGTTGCATTTGGGCCACATCCACTTTGGGAGGAGGTATGTATGGATTTGAGCTTCTATGATACCCATCACGAGTTTGCTCCTCGGTTCTCCCATCAATCATTTCTATCATTCCAACCTTTATTTTGACGATTTCTCCAAGTTTGATCCTCATCACGAGGGTACCAAGGGCCTTGGTTGGCACCTTGGTATCCTTGATGAGAACCCCTCATTTCACCTTTGTTCGCGCTCTGCTGCTCGATATATGTTATACACCGACACGCAAGTGTACGTGGTCAAACAAGTAATAAAGTGGCTAAGTAGCCAAGTATCGATCCAAGGAGGCTGCTCTAGATATGCAAAACTGCCTAGTTTACTATATCTCTATTCTATTTCTAACTATGTTAACAACAATCCAACCAAGATTTGAGTAAGTTTTGTTTCTAAACTAATTATCTACTAAAATTAATAACTACTATTTACGTTGAGTTTAGACAATGGATATGCACATGCCAAAGTTAAGAACGAGTAATGAACTTGATAATCATGATAATTTGGTCATCTTCTTCTTCATATTGCTAGCCAAGAACGTTTGCCTAGAAATTAAAACTTCTGTATTCAATTTCACTTTAGCTTCATAAACCATTCGTCTACATTTCTGTGATCAAATGCAATTTATGACCTAACACTACAATTCCGGTTCCTAAATTGACTAATACGGCTTCCAAGTATATTTCTATCAAGAAAGCACATCAAAACCCAATTTTCCCAAATCAAGTTAAGAACAATACCCTATTAATTCACAACTTTCCAATTTCATGCTCTCTCGAGTGAAATTGGACTTTTTAGATATACATTAATGGTGGCCAATCAAGAATGTAATAAGCACAAGAATTAATATAACAACATGCAAGAAGAAGAAGAAACCATATCAATTATTACCAACATTCATTTCACAAGTTCAAAACCTCAGCAAGAGAGGAATTAGCCACTCATTCTTGGATTAATCATCCTAGAATGAGTGTGAATCATGCATACAATTGAAGGAAAAGAAGAAGGGAAGAGAAGAAAACTCTTATCTTTTCTATTCTTCAACTGCCACAAAACCACGTTCCTGCTCCCACTTCTGAACTCAGGCTAAAAAAACTAAAACTAAAAAAACTCCCTTTAAAAATAACCTAAGTGTGCTATTTATACTAGTGAGAAATTTTTCCCGGAATAACAAGCAACGTGTCACGGAGGCCAACGCGGAGCACTGCCTCCGTGACACGGCGTGGACACGGACCCTCTCTGGAAATTGCATGGTCCGGATAATTAGCCTCAACATGGCACGGAGGCCATCGCGGAGGCCTGTCTCCGTGCCACGGAGCTGACGCGCAGGCACACTGGAAATTGCCACTTTTATTTCTGCCCAGGCAGTGTGCTACCGCGATGGCAGCGTGGCACGGCACCATCGCGGAGCCACTACAAAATATGCCATCCGAGGTCTTTTCCACGCTCGCATCCAAGTCCAACTCCGACATAGTTCCAACACGCATTTTAGCTCTTAAAAATCACATTATCCTGCAAAACAAATGCTAATCATGTTGGTTAGTATAAATTCACATTTTATTACCAAATACATGATATCATATACACATTGCACACAAACAAGGTAAAAATGATACGTTTGAGTATCACTTGGGCATATAAATCTGCCCAAGATCAACCTTCCTTGTATTTATATTCCTCCTTATATCCAGGAGGTAAACCATCTCCTTCATATTAACCATAGCCTTGGGTCCCTACAACATTCACACTCTTGGCTCTGGCCCCCATAACATGTTTAATAATTAATTCAAGGTGGGTCATCA
Organism: Datura wrightii; assembly: GCA_035772735.1. NCBI lineage: Eukaryota > Viridiplantae > Streptophyta > Magnoliopsida > Solanales > Solanaceae > Datura > Datura wrightii. The sequence goes on from JASDFA010000002.1 coordinate 14,713,718, forward strand.
TCTTTGCCAAGGTTTCATCTCTTTCTTCATCATGCCTTCTCATTTCTGTGGTGACAAGGTTGGATGCAGCACCACTTGGGGACACGTCGGTGTCTCTTGTGTGCCATGCTCTATTTGTTTTGGGTATATGATCAAGGAGAGCCTTGGACAATCCATATGTTTGGTCCATAAGGGACCCACTAGTAAGGTTGTTGGCCACTGAATTGTTGATCGAGTCAAGTTAATGATAGAAGCTTTGGAGTAGAACTCTATCCAGTAAATCATAGTTGGGGTATATCGCAACCTTCTTTTTGAAGTGAAGCCAAACCTCATGCAAGGGCTCTGCTGGGAGTTGTCTAAAATTGGTAATCTCATGCCTCAACTGAAGCATCCTCGAGGGAGAGAAGAATCTATCCAAGAAGGCCTCTTTCAACTCCTTCCAGAAAGTGATTGACCTTGGGGGAAACTATTCTAACCAAACAGTGGCTTCCCCTGTTAATGAGAATAGGAAAAGCCTCAGTCAAATTGACTCTTGGCTAATGTTGGTAATATTAAAGGGTTGGCAGACTTCAACAAAATTGCGGAGGTATCTATTGGCATCTTCATTTGGTTGCCCACCAAATAACCCCTTCATTTGCAACAAGTGTAGCATAGTACTTGTCACATGAAAGACAACATTCCCTACCATAGGTGGTAAGCGAATAGCACTAGCTACGTCCGACAACATCGGCTTATCATAATCATGGTCCATGTGGCCGTCCACCAAACCTACTTGAGAGTCATGGATCATGAAGTTCCACCTAAACAAGTAGCGAAAACAACAACTAATGTAAATTCACGCAAGATGCTTAACTAGTTCAAATTAACAAACAACTCTAGGCTATCAATGCCTATTCCCTGTCAACGGCGCCAAAATTGATAACATCTAAATCCACTCCACAAATGAGAGAGTGTACATGGTCATATTGATAACGCTCAAATCACGCCTGTAAGAGTATGACGCAGACGTTGTCAATAAAGAACCCAACTAGGTTGGGGTCAATCTCACAAGGAATATGGTCAAGATATAGATAATGCTAGTGTTTAAGCTTTTAAGTCTGTTATTTCCTTAAGGGGGTTTTATAAGGAAGTAAACACATAGCAGTATTGACAATTGGATTGTTATCAAGATGATGCATTTAATTAGGGAAGTATTCCCCATGGGTTCATAACTACTTCGGGTTTTACACTTGTTATCTATCTCAATACTTGAATTGTAGAACTGATAACATAGATTTATCCAAATGACTAGTTCGTCCCTATTGGATAACTATACTCTATTACTGGATTAGGTCTCTTGAGTGATTTCACTTTAACCGTTATCAATTTATTCCAAATTAACTATCCTGCGACCGCAGCTCAAGTCATACAATGAACCATAAAGTTCAAGGATTTATTGTTATTCTCTATTCCTAATCTCTACCTCTATAGATTCAAGTAAGTAGAGAATTCAGGCAAGTTTTAACATTGTGCTTCATTAATAAATGTTTAAGATTAAAGAGAATATAATACAAGCATTAGCATTGGTTTCAAATCACTTTGTTCAAACCCTAGTTTGTTAATTCACCATGGTTCTCACAACCCTAGTTGTGGAAATTTTACCCTTTCATGATTGTAAAAGAAAATAGCATTCATAGATGAAAACATAATTTAGAACTTACAATGATGATTAAAAAGTAAACCCGCTTGATTATTGCAAAAGATAGATGAAGAACAATTCAAGAACAATGGAGGAATCAATGCAAGAAACTCTCCAAAAGTTGTTCTCAATATTCCCAAAAGTCGAATACTAGTTAAAAGAATCGAACTATGTTCTCCTTCTAAAAAAAATAACCTAGAAACGCATTTATATAAATAATTAAAAATCTTTCCTAAATTAACAAGGAAACTGATAAATTGTCGCCACCTTCACCTAAGGCTCATACCATGATTATACAGGTCGTACCTCTGCTCGTACAATATCTAGCAACTTTTGATTTTGGCTAAGTGTTGGAACTTGGTACGACTCATACAATGACCATACGAGTTGTACAATCCTATCATGGTCTGAATTTGAGATTTCTAACATCCTCTGAATAATTTCACAAGTGACTTGGTATGACTCGTACCTTCCTCCGCCTGTGCCTGCCTCACGTACCTTGAGATCTGTCATTCCTTAACCCTTATGAACTTTGCCATAGCTCTTTGGTATGGGTTGTAGGTAGGTATCACGATCCATGGTTGTTACCCATACAAGGAGACTAACCCAGTGTAGCTTCTTCTAAAGTTTTCCATGACTACCTTAGTACGGCTCATACCACAAGTCATAACTTGGCCTTTGCCTTAAGCTCGTCTTCTGGACTTTTCCACAACTCTTAGTACGGCTTATACCATGATTGTATGGCTCATACTGAGGTATGTACCTATCCATTTTCTGCACTCTTTTCATTTCTTTTGCAGATTTCAATTCCAATACCTAATTTCCCTGAAAACAAAGTAAAAGTACATCATATCCATATAAACACACTTACGATCATGCTTATTTTCTAGTTTAAGCGTCGAAAGTGTTGTAAACCCACAGCATATCAATACCCTCAACTTAAAACTTTTGCATGTCCTCAGGAAAACCAAACTAAACTATATGATGATGCTTAACTATAAAGTAAACTAGAGACCTACAACCAATATAACCAAATTTGCACAACAAACTATTATCTGCTTTTGACCCCTTTTTCATTCAAACCAAGTTAGCTATGCACACATGTAACTACAACTCATGACACACAGGGATCAAGATATGGCATCTAACTATCAGTAGGGAATTAGTCTATCACTTGTGCTATTCACACAGACAACTGACAGAATGCAATAAAACCATGTACCCTCACAACAAATGAAGTCCCCAAAACTCACAAATATATACGAATATGAAACTTGGGACTAATCAAGTACGACTTTCACTCTCACAACAAAGTTCCAAATGCTGTACATTGGATACCATAGGCTTGTCCCTATTTTCTCTACTGTGGTTTTTCGGACAGTTAGGCTAGGATCACTATAGGACTTTTCTCGGCTTCTAATGTAGGCTTCGGGTTAGGTATGGTAGATATGGATATTAGTGACTAACCCTCCTTGGCACTACACAACATGGCTTCACTTTACACTTTTAACCCCTTTCTTCTCGCTTTCCTCCCTTTTTCACCATTCAAATGCAGTGTGAGTGTGGTGTATTTTTTTATCCTTCTTCAACTCTTTTTCTTTTCTTTTCATTTTTATATTTTAGCTTCTGTTTTTCATTTTTTTATTTTCTTTCACACCCCACCCCACTTTTCTTTGACTCTTTTCTTTCTTTTCCACCTCCCATAGTCTACGCACCCCTACTATAGCTACCCTCAACTTATGCATTCTACCTGTGTTGAGGTTCACAATATCCAAAAAGGGACCAGGGCCAAATAGGTTCATTATATACATGGGAAAGGTGAATGGATAATCAAAGAAAAATGGTCAACTTTTAGGCTCAAAATCGGGATCAAGGGATTTACTTTTATTTGGTTGGGTAATTTAAGATAAAGTGGGCTAAATCAAAAACAACCTATGATCCTTTCCTAACCAACTATCTTACAACCTATGTAAAGACTAAACGGGCAAGTTCTAGATCCTTTACGCAGTATTTACCTAGGTAACCATCCTCACTCACTTATGGTACAAGTTTGCATTGATTCTACCTATCTGGTTTATGCACAGCTAAACTATAATTACACATACTAATGTATTAAATTCCATACAAAGATCCATAGAAGTCATGCATTGTAGTTAACATACATAGCTAGACACCAAAACTTTTTTAAAACTGCTCATTTTTTCACATCTCAAAACATGTGCATTTATTGGTTGAAAAGTACTCCTAACTACTTCTAGCTTAACAAAACACAAAAAAAAATCCTAACATGCTGGTTCTACTAGATAGCATGCCCGAGAGAAATGAAACACGGTAACGAAAACCCTTGTAGGAAAGTCAAAAACCCAAAAATCACAAGTACAACCCCCTTTATAAAAAGCATGCTTTGTCCCCAAAGAATAAAATGTAAGAACTGGGAAAGGGACATACCTATGGTGCTCTGAGCTTTCTAGCGGCCGACACACTCAATGGTATCTCACTCGGGGCAATGGTCACCCCCTTAAGTGTATCGATTGCCGCAACGACCTTATCACCATCTAGGGCTGAATGTGGCTTACCTGAACGGTCCTTACCACCCGCAAGCTCAAGCGAGACAGTGGTGGAGCTCCCCGCTCCTCTAGCTCTCTCCTACAACTCTGACATATTCTCATCATGAGTTTGCAGGCTATCCACTACCACCCGCTTGCTCTCTTTTTTCTCCTTTTTCTTTGTCTTCTTCTTTGAAAACTCATCTTCAACTCCTTCCAAGACCCTCTTCTTCCCTTTTGCTCCACCAGCCGCTCCATGCCTATCTTCTTTCTATAAGAAAGCTCCCTCCGACAGTCCCTGGACGGCTCTCAGTTCTTGAGCATGTTGGGGGATTAGGCGGCAGTTGAAAGAGCTGCTCGAAAGCTTGACGAAGAAGCAAAAAAAGCCTATCTATTCTATTTTCTAATTTTAGTAAAGTTTCCCTTACTAGTCAAGTGGTAAGGTAGGGCGCTATTCGATGAAGAAAATAGACTTTAGGAAAGTGGTTCAGGTATCCAAATTGGAGCCCAATATGAATTCAAATCTAGCTTTTTATTGAGCTCAACATCTAACTTCGAAATGATGCAGGCTGCTAATATTGCCGTCTGTCTAGATGAAAACTCAGCTACTTGGCTTCTCAAAGCCCCCAGCTCATCCCTCAAACTGCTCATGTCTGACTATTCTGTTAAGCATTCATTGAAGTGTAGCTCAAAGTTGTCAAATCAATTGTGCAAACCTCTAGCGGCCTTGTTATACCTCACCCAAAGATCAGATCCGAGAGTTTAAATGGAGAAAAAGTGAAAATTCTACAGCAGACTCAAAATGGATTGTGAGGAGACTCGTGAGGTCAACCTACGAGTCGTGATGTGACTGGTGCTGATGGCCCAAGAATTTAGTGAGAAGGATGGAAGAAATGAGACCCCATGGGCAAGAACATGACTCGTGGTCTGGCCCCACGAGTCATTGGGTCAGTCGTGGGGAGGGGAATTAGGAAAAGGAAAGAATAAGGGTAGTATACTTGACGGGAGGTCCCCACAAGTCGTGGTTAGTCCCCACGATTCGTGGGGTGAGTCATTAGATATCTTAGAGTAAAGTTTGATGAGGCAAGGCAGTGTACATCACGGATGGTGACCACGAGTCATGGTCACCCATAACGAGTCGTGAGGTCCCTCGTTGGGAACCCATGACAGTGATTTTCTCTGAATTTAGTAAGGGTTTTTCCGTAATTCTTAAGTTCGTAGAGCCTAAACTGTGATGTTTTGGGTTATGAATGGTGGTTTTTAAAGGGGCTAAGTTCATTCTAGAAATTACTCATCCATGCATGCAAGGTAGAAAATATTTTAGAGGGAGAGCATGCTAGTGTTCCTCAATTTTCTTCAATTCTCTATTGGGCATTCAAAGAAGTGTAAGAATCAGCTACCAACAGGTATGTAGGGTTATGAATGGGTGATTTTCTTCACACTCATGCCCAATCCCTCTCTAAAGTATGAAATTATATGTCTAATCTATGGGGTTTTAACCCAATTTCTATACATGGGTATGATTTGATCATGATGCTACTATTGAATTATAAAGCATGGGAAATTTTTGTTATGTTTTCAATTAAAAATCATGTTTCTAGCTTATGGAATTAAAGTCCATTGTTGAGATGTTTATTGAAAGATGAGATTGGTGATGAATATATGATGATGATGAGATATTATGATGAAAATCATGTTTTGAAGCTACCCATGTCTACAATTATGATTTTGATGAGAATTGAGTATTTCTATGTATAATAAAGCTTTAGGCTATGCACACATGTTAAGTATGAATGATTATTTTCCCAAACTAAGCTTACCATATTGTTTTGGAGTAAAGAATCCCAATTATATTTTTAGCTTGTGGTATGTTTGAGTTAAAGTTTTCTATGTATAGCTTACCACATGGTTATGGAGCGAAGACTCCCAATCATGTTTTCAGTTTGTAGAATGTCTTGAGCTAAAGCTTCTCATATGCATGATTTCATATTTTAGATGTATTTGATCATTGAGCTTCATCAATAGACGATATTGAGCTTCGTTATAAAACGATGTAGAGCATATGCATTTTTAGGGAGTAGTGTCTAGCAACGAGCAGGATAAGGGTCAATTACCCTGTGCCTCAGAACTATACGCCAATGTAGGTTTACACATTATGTCTTTGATTACCTTGTGCCTCAGAAAGAATGCATGCAAGCTCTACTCTCAAATTCTTATGTTTACGTTTACACTATGCATTGCCTTTAAATGATTTTATTTACTTTAGCAGTTTTACTTACCTTGCATACTTTGTACCTTCCACGTACTGACCTCATACTCTATGATGTATTATTTCATGATACAATACCCGGCTCTCAGGTCCAGTCCCGCTCATAGTCAACTTATCAGAGTTAGCATTCATATTGTGGGTGGGTCCTCACCTCCTGAGCACTAGACTACTCAGACTTCTTTTGTGTATTTCAATTTTAGTTTTGTTGAGTTAGTTAGGGTCCCGTCCTATCAACTCATCATTTTAGAGGATTTTCATGCATATGTATATATTCATCTTGGGATTTCGTATTCTGATGTTATGTTCAAGTTAGACTTTCGCTATAATTATTTTATCGATTATTCACTTTCTTGATTGAGATTAGATGTATGCTTATTCCATGGGTCTACTTGGGGTCCCTCGGGGCTCCTTGTCCCGTGTTACGATCCGGGCCCCTGTTGGGGTCATGACAAACTTGGTATTAGAGCCACAGGTTTGAAGTATCCTAGGGTGTCTGAAAGTCGCTTTAAGTAAGTCTTTTTCATGGGTGTGAAGCGCGCCACACTTATGACGAAGAGGCTATGATACATTTAGGAAAATGTTCCATTCTTTCATGATCTATGTCGTGCAATAAAAGTCTTTCTATCCTTCTCATTCGTGCTATTATTGATTACATAATCGTGGCTACTCGAAGAATGAATGGTAAGAGAAATAGGAACGGTGAAGGCCATGAAGATGGCAATGATAATTGGCACCAGCAAGCCCCACCAGTTCAGGAGCACCAAGCACTAGAGCCAGCTGCTCATGCTGAGTTCCAGGCTGCTATTCAGATTCTTGCACAGGCCTTAACTGCTCAGGTCAATCAGCAAGCCATTGCGCATGTTCCGCAAAATAGAAATGCAGCGGCGGCTCAAGTCAGAGACTTCTTGAGGATGAGCCCGCCAGAGTTCCTTGGGTCCAAGGTAGATGAGGAGCCGCACGTGTTCTTAGATGAGATAGTGAAGATCACCCAAGTCATGGGGATGAATGGAGTTGAGTGCGCAGAGTTTTCTTGTACCAGTTGAAGGGGGTCGCACGTATCTGGTTCCGCCAATGGTAGGATAGTAGGGTTGTCAGAGCAGGTCCTATCACTTGGGAAGAGTTCCATGTTTCCCTAGACTAGTTCTTCCCTCGTGAGATGAGGGAGCTAAAGGCAGCTGAGTTTGTGAATTTCAAGTTAAGGGAGAATGACAGTACAAGAGTATGCCCTTGAGTTCACTCACTTATCGAAATATGCCCTAGAGTTAGTAGCTGATCAGAGGGCACGGGTGAGCAGGTTCGTGCATGGAGTAGCGGGTTATTTGGAAAAGGATTCTAGGAGCCATGCTCCATCAGGATATGGATTTCCCACGGATAGTGTTATACGCCCAGCAGATGGAGGAGGCACATCTGAGAGAGAGGGAAGCCAAGAGGGCCAGGACTAATGACCACAGATTCTCCCAGTCGAGGTTAGGTGGTGGGTACCGACAGCAGACTCACCAGAGATCATCAGCTCCAGTATCTTTGGTATTGAGTGTGCCATCCAAGCCTAGACATGATCAGAGAGAGCGAGCATCAGGCTCGAGGGGTTAGAGCAGCAGACCCGCAGATTCTAGCATCCCAACTTCTCTCAGATGTGGTCGGGGACACACAGGCCAGCGCTTGGCAGGTTCAGGTGCTTGTTTCGGATGTGGGAAGCCCAAGCACATGCTTAGAGATTTCCTAACAGTGAGAAAGGATCAGGTTGGGGGTCGAGGCTCAGCTTCTAGTTCAATAGCCCATCTGGCACGCTCAGCCCATTAGGGGGCATCGACTAGCATACTTCTGGTCAATGCCAGAATAGATTCTATGCCTTAGCATCCCGCCAGGAGCAGGAGGTCTCCCCAGATGTGGTCACTAGTATGTTATGAGTTTTCCATATTGATGTTTATGTGTTGTTAGATCCGGGGGCTACCTTGTCTTTTGTTACACCTTATGTGGCCAGTAGCTTCGGAGTCAGTCATGAAGTCTTGTCAGAACCCTTCTCAGTTTCTACTCTAGTAGGTGACTCAATTATAGTTAGATGGGTGTATAGATGTTGCCCAGTATCAGTCGTTCAGAAAGTCACCTCAGCAAATTTGATATAGTTAGCCATGACCGATTTTGATGTTATTCTCCACATGGATTGGCTATTTGCATGCTATGCTTTAGTTAATTGTAGAACCCAGGTAGTAGAGTTCAAATTTTCGGGTGAGCCAATCTTAGAATGGAAGGGTAGTTCAGTTGTTCCTGTAAGTCATTTCATTTCCTACCTTAAGGCCAGAAAGATGATTTCTAAGGGTTGTGTGCACCATCTAGTTAGGGTTAAGGATGTTGAGTCTGAGACCACAACTATCCAATCAGTTCTAGTAGTACGTGAGTTTCCAGAAGTCTTTGCTGATGATTTTCCAGGTGTTCCCCCCAAGCGGGAGATTGACTTTGGCATTGACCTTCTTCCCGACACGCAACCTATATCTATTCCTACCTATAGAATGGCTCCACCCGAGCTAAAAGATTTGAAAGAGCAGTTGAAGGACTTGTTAGATAAGGGTTTCATTAGACCAAGCAAGTCTCCTTGGGGTGCACTAGTCTTATTTGTCCGAAATAAGGATGGTTCCCTTTGCATGTGCATTGGTTATCGACAATTGAACAAAGTCACTGTCAACAACAGGTATCCTCTGCCCAAGATTGATGATTTATTTGATCAGCTTCATGGTGCCAAGTGTTTCTCAAGGATAGATCTCCGATCCGACTATCATCAGCTCAGAGTTCGGGAGAGTGATATCCCGAAGATAGCTTTCAGGATGCGGTATGGTCTTTATGAGTTTGTAGTTATGTCTTTTGGACTAAGGAATGCTCCTGAAGCTTTTATGGATTTGATGAACAGGGTGTTCAAGCCATACCTTGACATGTTCGTGATCGTGTTCATTAATGATATGCTTATATACTCTCGGAGCGAGGAGGAGCATGCCGCTCATTTGAGATTAGTTCTTCAGACTCTGAAGAATCGTCAATCATATGAAAAGTTTAGCAAGTGTGAGTTCTAGTTGAACTCCGTAGCCTTTTTGGGCCATGTGGTATCAAGTGAGGGCATAAAGGTAGATTCTCAAAAAATCAAGGCAGTGAAGAATTGGCCTAGACTGGTGAATCCTTTAGATATTCAGATTTTCTTGGGTTTACCTGGCTACTATCGGAGGTTTATCGAGGGTTTCTCATCTATTGCATCACCTTTGACCAAGTTGACACATAAGAAGGTGAAGTTCCATTGGTCGGAGGCTTCTGAGAAGAGCTTCCAAGATTTGAAGACCCGACTTACCTCAGCACCGATGTTGACCCTACCCAAGGGTACAATTGAATTCGTGGTGTATTGTGATGCTTCAAGGATCGTACTTGGGTGTGTTTGATGCATCATGGAAAAGGGATAGAATATGCCTCTAGAGAGTTGAAAGTCCATGAGAAGAATTACCCGACCCATGATCTTGAATTGGTCGTGGTGGTGTTTGCATTGAAGATATGGAGACATTACTTGTATAGGGTCCACATGGATATGTTTACGGACCATAAGAGCTTGCAATATGTGTTCATGTAGAAAGATCTCAATCTTCGGCAAAGGAGGTGGTTAGAACTACTCAAGGACTACGATATGAGTGTCCTTTACCATCCGAGTAAGGCTAATGTGGTAGCGGACGCACTTAATAGGCTCTTTATGAAGAGTGTGTCCCATGTGGATGAGGGGAAGAAGGAGCTGGTGAAAGATGTCTATTGACTTGCAAGGTTGGGAGTTAGGTTGGTCGACTCGACCGATGGCGGCGTTGTTATCCAAAATAGATCAGAATCATCCATGGTGACTGATGTGAAAGATAGACAAGATGAGGACCCAATTTTGTTAAAGTTGAAGGAAGTCGTTAAAAGTCAGAAGGTAGAGGTCTTCTACTAAGGGGGAGATAGTGTGCTTCAGTACCAGGGTCGCTTATGTGTCCCAGATGTGGACAACTTGAGAAGTTTGATGTTGCATGAGGCTCATGGATCCAGGTATTCTATCCATCCAGGTGCCACCAAGATGTACCATGGCTTACGAAAAATCTATTGGTGGAATGGCATGAAGAAGGATATTGCAGAATTCGTAGCCTAGCGTTCGATCTGCCAGCAAGTGAAGGTTGAGCATCAGAGACTGGGAGGTGTGCTTCAGGATATTAGCATCCCTATTTGGAAGTGGGAAGAAACTAATATGGATTTCATCACAGATTTACCTCATACTCGTCGACAACGTGATTCCATTTGGGTTGAGGTGGACAGGTTGACCAAGGTTGCTCATTTTCTATCGGTTAAAACCACAAATTTGACGGAGGATTACGCCAAGCTATATATTCGGGAGTTGGTTCAATTGCATGGACTACCCTTATCCATCATTTCAAATCGAGGTACTCAATTTACCTCTCATATTTGGAAGTCATTTAAACAAGGATTGGGTACACAGATTAAGCTCAGCACAACATTTCACCCAAAAATGAATAGTCAAGAGGAGTGGACAATTCAGACCCTCTAGGACATGTTGAGAGCATGCGTAATTGACTTCAGAGGTAGTTGGGATGAGCATTTTCCACTGATCGAGTTTTCCTACAATAACAACTATCCCTCTAGTATCTAGATGCCGCCATTCGAGGCTATCTACGGGCGGAGATGTAGGTCGCCCATCGGATGGTTTGAGGTTGGTAAGGCAGCAATGATAGGGCCGGATTCGGTTCATGAAGTAATGGAGAAGGTTCAGTTGATAAGAGATAGGTAGAAAACTGACCAGAGTCGCCAAAAGTCTTATGCGGACGTGAGAAGAAAAGACTTAGAATTTGAAGTTGATGATTGGGTATTTTTTAGGGTGTCTCCCATAAAGGGAGTGATGCGGTTTATGAAGTAAGGGAAACTTAGTCCCCGCTATATCGGCCCGTATTGGATAGTGAGACGCGTTGGCAAGGTGGTTTATGAGTTGGAGTTGGCTTCAGAATTAGCTTTTGTGCATCTTGTGTTTGATGTATCGCTTTTGAAGAAGTGTTTGGGTGATCCAGCTTTAGTTGTCCCAATGGACAGTGTTGGTGTAAAAGACAGCCTTAGCTATGAGGAGGTTCCGGTGGAAATATTGGATCGTCAGGTTCAAAGGCTAAGGAACAAGGAAGTAGCTTCAGTTAAAGTGTTATGGGGGAATTAGCATGTTGAAGGAGCTACGTGGGAGGCCGAAGCGGATATGATGCTAGATACCCATATTTATTCTCTACCGGCTTAGTTTCAACTTGAGATATCAGTTTTTCCCTAAAACTCTATTTAGTTTCATGTTCAGTTCATGTGCGCAAATTTCTTTCATGTATGTGGATGTATGTATGATTCGTGAATTTAGTTCAGTTGTGTAATTTGAATCTGAGGTAGTCATTCCGTTAGTTTTTTGTTTAAATGAATTGGATTTGAATATGATAATTGCATATCGATGCTTTTCTATGCATTTAAAAACATTTGGGAACGAATGTTCCCAAGGGCGAGATATTGTTAAACCCCGAAAGCCCAAAGATCAGATCCAGGAGTTGAAACGGAGAAAAAGTGAAAATTCTGCGCAGACTCAAAATGAATCGTGAGGAGACTCGTAAAGACAACCCACGAGTCGTGATGAGACTCATGGTTAAGACCCGGGTATTTAGTGAGAAGGCTAGAAGAAATGAAACCCCACGGGCAAGACCACGACTCATTGGGTCAGCCATGGGGGAGGGGAATTAGGAAAAGGAAAGAATAAGGGCAGTAGACTTGACAGGAAGTCCCCATGAGTCATGGTCAGTCCCCACAATCCGCGTGGTGAGTCATTAGCAATCCTAGAGTAAAATTTGAAGAGGCAAGGCAGTGTACATCACGGACTCGTGGTCACCCATAACGAGTCGTGAGGTCCCTCAATTTTCTATGAATTTAGTAAGGGCTTTTCCATAATTCCTAAGTTTGTAGAGCCTAAACTATGACGTTTTGGGTTATGATTGGTGATTTTTAAAGTGGTTAAGTTCATTCTAGACATTACACATCCATGCATGCAAGGTAGAAAAAATTTGAGAGGGAGAGCAAACTAGTGTTCCTCAATTTTCTTCAATTCTCTAGGCATTCAAAGAAGTGTAAGAATCAGCTACCAACAAGTATGTAGGGTTATGAATGGGTGATTTTTTTCACACCCATGCCCAATCCCTCTCTAAAGTATGAAATTCTATGTCTAATCTATGGGGTTTTAACCCAAGTACATGAATCTTCGATTTCTATACATGGATATGATTTGATCATGATGCTACTATTGAATTATGAAGCATGGGCAATTTTTATAATGTTTTCAATTAAAAATCATGTTTCTAGCTAATTTAATTAAAAACCCGTTGTTGAGATGTTTATGAAAGATGAGATTGGTGATGAATATATGATGATGACGAGATATTATGATGAAAAGCATGTTATTAAGCTATGCATGTTTACAATTATGATTTTGATGAGAATTGAGTATTTCTATGCATAATAAAGCTTTGGGCTATGCGCACATGTTAAGTATGAATGATGATTTTCCCGAACTAAGATTACCATATTGTTTTGGAGTGAAGACTCCCAATTATATTTTTAGCTTGTGGTATGTTTGAGTTAAAGTTTTCTATGTATAGCTTACCACATGATTTTGGAGCGAAGACTCCCAATCATGTTTTCAGCTTGTGGTATGTCTTGAGCTAAAGCTTCTCATATGCATAATTTCGTATTTTAGATGTATTTGATCATTGAGCTTCCTTAATAGACAATATTGAGCTTCGTTATAAAATGATGTAGAGCATATGCATGTTTTTTGGGAGTAGTGTCTAGCACCGAGCAGGCTAAGGGTCGATTACTCTGTGCCTCAGAACTACGCGCCAACGTAGGTTTATACATTATGTCTTCGGGACCTCCCTTGTGAGCTTCCCTTGCCCATATGGGCCTTTAACTTGATATTGATATCATGGTATCGTTCCTAGTCCTGTTAAGGCTTTGGATGGCTCTACCCACTTGAGTGTGATAGTTGGGACCACGTAAGCTCTATCGTGGTATGTCGGTTAAAAGAAGAGTCTCCTATTGTTCCTCATGATTTTAGATATGCATATTCATTACTTATGAGATTTATTTAACTTTATGTTCTAAAGAAGGTTTGACTCAATGTTCAGCTTTACTTATAAATGTCATAATTCAGCTTTGAGTCAATCGAGTCAGTTATGATGTTATGAAGTTATGTTATGTTATATTGTGAAGAAATCATGATTTCAGAAAGAATGCATGAAAGCCCTACTCTCAGATTCTTATGTTTACTTTACACTATGAATTGCCTTTAAATGATTTAGTTACTTTAGCAGTTTTACTTACCTTGTATACTCGGTACATTCCATGTACTGACTGCATACTCTATGTTGTATCATTTCATGATACAGGCCCCGGCTCTCAGGTTCAGCCCCGCTCGTAGTCAGCTTATCAGAGTTGGCATTCATATTGCGGGTGAGTCCACACCTCCTGAGGACTAGACTACTCAGACTTCTTTTGTGTAATTCAGTTTCAGTTTTGTTAAGTTAGTTGGGGTATCGTCCCATCAACTCATCATGTTTAGAGGCTTTTCAGACATATGTATGTATTCACCTTCAAATTTCGTATTCTGATGTTATGTTCAAGTTAGACTTCTGCTATAATTATTTTATCGATTATTCAGTTTCTTAAATGAGATTAGATGTATGCTTATGCAATGGGTCGACTTGGGGTCCCTCGGGGCTCCTTTTCTTGTGTTACGATGTGATTCCCTGTTCGGGTCGTGACAGGCCTCCTCTATCTTAGCCTTCACCCAAGGCTTGATATTCTCCATCATGTTGACCTTCCTCTCGGTCAGTGTAAACCTCTTAGCCATCTTTTGGAAGGACTCTTGTGGGACAAACATATAACCCATTGAGGTTTGGCTTAGTATGCCAACCGGAGATGCGGAGAAAGTACTAGGAGCTGCATCTATGTGGTCGGCATCTCTCCATGCTCCACTGAAGTGGGGGCATCAATGTGCTTGCCACCAGATGACTGTAGTGGTGGGACTACAATAGGTAGTCTAACCCGACTCACCGGGTTTATCTTATCCCGTTTAAGGCTTATGTGCAGTCCAGTGGCCTCCGATCTATCAATCTATCTCCCGGATCACCCCAACACCTGCCTCCATGCATAATTTATACATGAGACTCGGGAATGGAATGGTAGTGCTCAACCCCATAGCCCGGTCTCGGATCTCCTCCTCTATCACCCTCGGAATATTATTGGCGTATCTCAACATAATACACGCCACCAAGGTTTCTCTATCTACACTGAGGGTGTTGTCATTGACCATCAGCGCCAACCTATGGAGAACCAGTGTCCAGTAGGCCTTCGCTATAAAGTTCAGCGAGGCTTTTGTGACCTACCCACCATTGGTCACCCACTCTACCTCATCCTTATCCTCTGCTATGACCCTAGCTAGCCATTTCAGTTGGTTGTCTCTCTCCTCCAAACCCAGCTTCTTTACCTTTTTCAGGGCTTCTACTCGATAGTCAAACTCAACTGTGGAATCCGGAGCTCTGAACTATGGCCCATATAACATCTGAGCAATGGTTCACTTGTAGAGGTCAACCATGTGTCCTCGGACCATGACACTGTCGAGTATAGGCTATTCCTTTAATTTCTGCCCAGCTTTTGCTTTCTGCTCCATCGTTGCCAAATAGTTGGCATAGAGCTTCCAGACTATCTCAGCACTGTACTTTTTAGGAGTTTTAGCCATCAAATCGAACCCATAGAAGCTGAAAATACACTTCATCTCCTCGACCACATTTAGTGTACTAGTCAGGATCCATGGTTCCTCCTGGATACTCCGCCTAGGATGCTGCTTGGAGGTGAGAGCAAGACCTTGCTCATAGATCTCCTGAGCACAGGTACATGCCACATCATAGTCCGACTCTCTTGGGGTGGAGTTTGATCAGCTTCATCCTCAACGTCCTCTTCCTCAAAACTAAGGCTGGCAACGGACCGGAACCAGAACCACCGGACCTGGTCCGAGCCCCGATTGACCGGAACTTTGATCAGAACTAGGTCTAACGGTATCGGGTCTACCGGGTATTCCACATTGTCCGGTCAGGTCCGTGTAATAACGGTGCAGAACCGGATCAGACCAGGTCCAATTATTTATTTATTTATTTCTATAATTTTTTTTAAAACGTTTTATAATTTTTTAATTATTAGTCAATTTGTATAATTATAAGTATATTAAGAATTTAAGTTAACCATTTTTTTGGGGATATTTTTTGATTGTTTTTTTTTTCAAAATTATAACTTATAAACTTAATAACTTATGAACTTTAAAATATTTTAAATAACTTATTAAATATTTTAAAGTTAATACTTACGAACTTTTTTACAAAACTAACTAATTGTTTTTACAAAAGTCAAAACTAATTAAATTTGTAGCTTCTTAAAGTTTTGGTAAAATTGTAAATAGTAATAAATTTATGAAGTAACTCGGTAAGTTACTAAGTTAGTAAATCAAATATGAATTTAATTTTAAATAAGTAATACTAAGTATTTATAAAATGAGTTGCACTAAATAAAAGACAATTATTAAAAAAATTAAGGCAAATAGCCTAAAAATTTATTCAAATAAATAAAATCGTACATGTATTACAAGATATTTAGAAGATCCCCATAGCTTTTTAACATTGCGGTCAGCCATCAATAGCCACATCATCATCGATGTGGGGGCTCCCAAGCCCAACTACCTAAACACAGCTAAAGGCATCGAGTTGATTCTAGATCCTAAGTCACATAGTGCCTTCATGAACTCAAAGTCACAAATTGTACAAGGAATAGTGAAGGAAACTTGATCCTCCTTCTTCTAGGCAAGAACCCGTGAGGTTATGGCACTGCAATGATGCAAGTTACGCACCGACTCATAGCTCACAGACCTCTTCCCAGTCACAAGGTCCTTTATAAACTTGACATATTTGGGCATCTGCTCCAATGCCTTGACCAATGGTATGTTCACAGATAACTGTTTTAGCATAGAGAGGAATTTCTAAAACTTACCATTTTCCTCCTTCTTCTTCATCCTCTACAGGAATGGTGGCGGTGGTCGAAGGATAGCCCTATACACCTGTGTGGCCCTTTTTTCCTTCCCTTTATCAGCTCCAGACCCCTTTGCACCAACTGGAATCTTAGTCAACTCAGCCTCACATGCAGGATCCTGGTCAGCAACCTCCCCATCCTCATTAAGCTCGATCTTCTTCTGTCTTTCAATTTCAACTACAACTGGAAGGGAAGGGTCAATAATGGTCTTTTCACTCCTAGTCATCACAATCATACAATGACTGTCATTCTGGGATTCTGGACTATGTTGCTAGAAAGTGTACCCTTCCGCCTTTGGTTCAGGGAAGCTGACATCTGTCCTAGCTACTGGTTTATTTGCTTGATTGTCGTAGCATGGGATTCAACTTTCTAGCCCATACTAGATATATCACCCTGAATATTCTTCAACTGATCATCAGTTGATTTATCTCTCTTGAGAAACTCAGCAATCATGTTCTCTAATTTCGAGGGTCCAACCTCATCATCATGAACATTTAGAGGAACATAAAAACCTACACGGTCATAGCAGTAGCCATCATTCTTTCTCTCTCCTTCTCTCTCACGACCTCTGCTTCTATCCCTGAAACCATTCCTATTGTAGTTGTCTCTATATTGGTTCTAGCCTTGATTTCTAGAACCTTGGCGCTAAGTGTCCTATCCAGACCCTTGGGTGTTAGCCTGAAAACCCGCCACCAGGTTGTCCAACAAGTTTGCCTCCTCCTCGAAATTCGACTGCTCAAACCCCAGTTCCTGACCTTGAGCCCCAACTGCATTTACCATTTTTGCACCAGCGCCCACAATATGCTTCGTGAGAAGGTCCAAGGATGTCCGTATGTGATCTATCTCCTGATCATGCTCCTCCTCCTTTCTGTGTTGATCCGCAATCATACCAACAACATATGGACTCACAACTGCTTCTGCTTTTCTAGTGTGCATGGTCCTGTTCATCTTGGTCACTATATCAAGTATAACAGTCGCTTCCTCCCATGAGTGACTCATTAATTCTTTTCCTTCCACTGTATCTGCTATAGCCTTAGTGTTGTTGTTTAGAGACCTGTAAAAGATTTCCAACAAACTATCATCGGAAATTTTATGATTTCGGCATTTAGTCAGCTTCTTTTTAAATCTCAGCCATGTCTCATGAAGTGTCTCTATCTTAAGTTTATGGAAATTATAGATCTCATCCTTTAACTATAGAATCCTAGAAAGTGGAAAGAATCATTCCAAGAAAGCTGATTTAAGATCCCTCCAGTTGGTTATGGAGTTGTTGGGAAACTCCGACAACCAAATTCCGGGCTCTCCAACTAGAGAGAATGGGAAAAGTCTCAATATTATAGCATCCTGGCTGACAATTGGTAATTTGTATGCCTTGCATATACCAACAAAGTTCATTAAGTGCAAATTCGCGTCAACAACTGCATTTCCCTAAGCACCCCTTTCATATTCAATAACTGAATCATGGTACTAGTGATATCAAACTTTGCCCCAGTTGACAAAGGTGGTGGTACGATGGCTCCTATTGACCCAGCTTCGTTAATATCTGGGTCATCATCATCATAGAACTGAGGAGCATATCTTTGGCCTCTATTGACCCTTCCATGGAAGCCAGCATTCACAACCCCATCACGAGTATCCTCTGGTTCCTAAAGTGCAACATGCCGAGCTTTCTCAGCTTGACGAGCTTCTTCCGCCAATTGGGCCTCTCTCTACCCAACGTTTTTCATCCTATGCAGTATTCGCTCTAATTCAAGATCCAGTGGAATCAGGGGTTTCTTCTTCAACAAGTACTCGGCATCAACCAAGTGACAACCTGTGGGTGTCAAAAACAAAAGAGAGCGTAAATGAGGAAAATAACGACTAAAAGTTAAACACTGGCAATTACTCTAATCCTAAGACATATTCCACAGCAACGACGCCACTTTTGATAACACTCGAATCACACTCCTATAAAAGTATGATGTGGACATTATCAATAAAGAACCCAACTAGGTTGGGGTCGATCCCACAAGGAATATGGTCAAGATATAGAATAATTCTAGTATTTAAGCTTTTAAGTCTATTATTTCCTTAAGAGGGGGCAGGGGTTTGTAAGGAAGTAAACATGTAACAATATTGACAATTGGATTGTTATCAAGATGATGCAATTAACTAGGGAAGTTTTCCTTATTGGTTCATAACTACTTCTGGTTTTACACTTGTGATCTATCCCATACTTTACTTTTAGAACTGATAACATAGGTTCATCCAAACGACTAGTTCATCCCTACTGGATAAGTATACTCAATTGTCGGATTAGGTCTCTCGAATGATTTCACTTTAAACGTTATCAATTTGTTCCAAATTAACTATCCTGCGACCGTAGCTCAAGTCATATAATGAACCATAAAATTTAAGGCTTTGTTATTATTCTATTTTCCTACTCTGTACCTCTCTGGATTCCAGCAAGTAGAGAATTCGAGAAAGTCCTAACATTGTGCTTCACTAAGAAACATTTAAGATTGAAGAGAATACAATACAAGCATTAGTATTGGTTAAGAATCACTTTGTGCAAACCCTAGTTTGTTAATTCAACATGTTTCCCACAACCCTAGTTTTGGAGATTTTAGTCTCATGATTGTAAGAAAACAATTAGTATTCATAGACGAAAACATAATTTAGAACTTACAATGATGATTGAAAAGTAATCCTACTTTATTATTGAAAAAATATCAATGAAGAACAATTCAATAACAATGAAAGAATTAATGCAAGAAACTCTCCAAAAGTTGTTCTCAATATTCCCAAAAGTCGAATACTAGTCAAAAGAATCAAACTATGTTCTCCTTCTAATAAAAATAACCTAGAAAAGTATTTATACAAATAATTAGAAACCTTTTCTAAGTTAATAGGGAAACTGATAAACTATTGCTGCCTTCACCTACGACTCGTACCATGATTATACGGGTCGTACCTCTACTCGTACAATGTCTGGAAACTTCTTATTTTGTCTAAGTTTTGGAACTTGGTACGACTCATACAATGATTCTACGAGTAGTACAATCCTGTCGTGGTCTGAATCTGAGATTTCTAACATCCTTTAAATAATTTGACGAGTGACTTGGTACGACTGGTACCTTCCTCCTATGCCTCATGACTGCCTCACGTACCTTGAGATCTACCATTCCTCAATCCTTCTGACCTTTAGCACGGCTCTTTGGTATAGGTCGTAGGTAGGTATCACGATCTGTGGTTGCTACCCATACCATGAGACTAGCCTAGTGCAGCTTCTTCTTAAGTTTTCAACGACTACCTTGGTACATCTCGTACCAGGAGTCGTAACTTGGCTTTTTCCCTAAGCTCATATTCAGAACTTTTCCATGACTCTCAGTATGACCCGTACTATGACTGTAAGGCTCATACTGAGGTCTGTACCTGGCCCCTTTCTGCACTCTTTTCACTTCTTTTGCAAATTTCATTTCCAACACCTAATTTCCCTAAAAACAAAGCAAAAGTGCAACATGTCCATATAAACACACCTAAGATCATGCTTATTTCCAGTTTTAAGCATTGAAAGTATTGCAAACCCACAACATATCACGTATGCAATATAATTTACCTAAGTAAGAGTTCGGGTTGAATCCATAAGGAATAGGAGTGATTGTTGCTAATGCTGTAAATCAATCTAAAGTAACTAGCATCATTACATCAAAATTTATAAAGTAAATGTTTGGGGGAAAATACGATCACTATATGATTCTAAAAGCAATAAAAAATAGGGAAATGTGAATTGAAGAAACAATGAGAGAAAGTACTAGGGATGTAATATTGACGGGGCGTCGATAAGATTGCGATTAATTGCTAAGTCTCAGGAACCAACTACAAGCATGAATAACCACGGACAAGGTTGTACCTGATGTCTTTCAACCACTTGGGTACATTCTACTTGGGTTCTCTTTAACCCCAAGGTCACATAACAAATTACCCACATTGGCTTGGGGAAGAATTAAGTTGTTTCTAGCCTTAACTCTTGAATAAGTTACAAAAATATGTCTTGGCTATCTCTAGCCCAACCCCAGACCTTCAAAACTCAATTCCCCACTAATGCTTTCTCACCCATATCCTACTTCCCTTTCTCAAGCAAAAGCAAGATAAGTAAATAAAATTGATGTTTACAGCCATAAATATTTCAATTAAAACTTAAATAAAGCATTAAATTTATGCACAATAACTGATTTTAAGACTAAAACAACAACACCCAATCCATTATAAACCCCTATCAATCACACACCCATAGCAATAAAATTAGCTACTCATGAATGGGGATAAGAAGTTTATATCAACAAAGGATGCATTAACATTCATCATTGAGTAGTAAATCTAAGCTTTAAAGTTGTTATACCTTGAAAGCCCTAAGATCAGACCCAGGAGTTGAAAAGGAGGAAACAAGAATTTCTAACTAGGTCATAGGACGAGTCTTCTAGTGACCCGTCAGGAATCCAGCGATTCGCTAAGTGACTCGGGGGGAGAGGCTGGGACTTGGATTGAAATTTGGAATTTTAAAGTGATCACGAGTGTGACCACATGTGGTAGCCAACACCATGGGTCATCATGTGAGTCGTGGTCAAGAGTTGGATGAAAGCTGCAAAATGTGGGCAGTGGACCTAACGGATCGGTCACAACGACTTGTTGGGTGCACCATGAATTGTGATAACCCCCGTGGTGATCCCAGGTAATTTCTTGGATTTGTAGAGGATGGGAGGTGACAACGAGTTGTGGTCACTTGTAATGAATCGTTAAGTGCCTCATGGTGACAATCTAGATGTAATTTCCAGTGGAGGTAATGGATGCAGACTACGAGTCATCGCTAGGGACGATGACTCATCCACTCCCTCCTTGGGACTGGCAGTCTGTTTTTCCCTGCGAGTTTAGTAATGGCTTTTCTATAATTCCTATGTTTCTAAAGCCTAAACGGTGTTGTTTAAAGCCCACAATAGAGTGTATTAAGATGGCTTAAGTCATTCTTCTAATTCAGAACTCACGCATGCACGTTTGAGGGTTTAGAGGGTGATAAAGCATAGTTCATCAAGGTTCTTCCTCAATTCTCCCTTGGGCAATCAAATAATTTATAAAATCAGATCATCTCAGGTATGTAAGGCTATGAATGGGTGCAATTTTCCACACCCATGCAAAATTCCGTCTCAATTCATGATGTTCTAATTGATGATTCCATCGGATTTTTACCCAATGCATGAATTCCTAAGTTTTAACCATGGGTATGATCTAAGCATGTTTTTAATGATGAATTATGATTAATGGGCAGATTTTAAATTGTTTTAACTTATAAATTATGTTTTCAAGTTTTCTAAACTATGATGCCCATCCATGAATGTTCATGAAAGTTGAGATCCATGAGATATGTGTTCAAGAATGATGAGATGTTTATGAAGAAAGTATGATTTCGAAATACCCATGTTTATGTGCATGTTTTCAAAGTGAATCAAGTTGATTTCAAGTGTGTTAAAGTATTGGGCAAGCCCATATGAGCGAGTATGGCTTATGATTTTATGAATTAGCTTACCACATGATTTTGGAGTCAAGAATCCCATTATTTTCAACTTGTGGTATGGTTTGATCCTAGGCTCCTCATGTTACGATTTCAAATCATGCATGTATGTTTTTATTCAGCTTTGTGACTAGACAATAGTCAGCTTCATTGAAAATTGGTGGAGAGCATATGCATGTTTTTGGGAGTAGTGTCTATCACCGAGTAGGCTAACGGTCAGTCAACCCTATGCCTCAGAACTATACGCCAACGTAGGTATGATTAGATTATTTGGGACCTCCTTTCGAGCTATCCCCTTCCCCTAAGGGGCCTCGAGCTTGATATCGATATCATGGTAGTGCCCATAGTGCTAGCAATGCTTTGGACGGCTATGCCCACTTAAGTGTGATAGTTGGGACCACGTAAGCTCTATGGTGGTAATGTCAGTTATAAGATGAGTCTCCCATTGTCCCTCATGATTTCAGTTATGCATGTACATCAGCCATGATATTATGTTTTCAGCAGGTTTGACCCAATGTTCAGTTTTACTTATGAATAACAGTTTCCAACTTTAGGTCATTCGATTCAGTTATGATGTTCAGTTATGTTTAGATCATGAATTCAGAAAATAGAATGCAAGCCCTACTCTCAGAATCTTATCTTGATTATGTTTTACATGATGCATGTTTAATGATTTTACTTACTTAGCAATTTTACTTACCTTGCATACTTGGTGCATTGCACGTACTAACCACATACTCTATGTTGTATCATTTCATGATAAAGGATTCGATATCCAAACTCAGTCCCGCCACTAGTCATATTCCCGAAATTAGCTTCCCTCAACCTCAGTTGGTGAGTCCTCATCTTGCAAGGGCCCTTCTTATCAGTTGTATGTCGTATTTTTAGTTTTCAAATTTTAGTGAGTTAGTTGGGTTCTTTTCCCATCAACTCGTCAGTGTTAAAGGTTTTTCAGACTTAGTTTGTATTTCAGCTTTAGACTCATGTATGTGATAGATGTTATGTTTTGTTAGACTTCCGCTTTATTATTTATGATGATCTCCACTTATCTATGATTGAGTTAGATGTATGTTCATGCCATGGGTCGACTTGGAGCCTCTCGGGGTTTCTTGTCCCGTGTCTCAATTCAGGTCTATTTTTGGGTCTTGACTAAAGTATGCTTCAATGGTAGGCTCTTACCCTAACAATTTGAAGAAGAAGGAAGACTCTCACTTCTCTCTATGTTTCTCTCTCTACAAAAATTGATATTCAAAATGTTCTCCCCCTTCCTAATATCAAGGTGTGTACAAATTAGGGAAAGTCTTCTCTTTTCTTGCACGGACTCCCATTTTTCCCTGAGAAGAATCCAAAATATCCTTGTACTAGAGCTGGACAATTTTACCCTTTTTAGCACAGACTTCACTTGCGCAGCACCTGCATTTCATAGGTGCCCATCTATGAGATTCAAGTATCTTGTAGCTCTTGGTTAGAAGAGGCTGGATGTATCCTATGAAATGCAGGTGCACTTCAACTCCCGATCATTGTGATCCTACGTGAGACCTGTATTTCACAGGTGCCAGCCTGCGAACCATAGGTCTTCTTCCTCCAAAACTTTTGCGTTTTAGTTCAATTCCTCTACCTTTCCTTTTTAAGTTCAATACCTGCAAAATCTAAGAGAAAAGGTATAAAAACTTCTTAAATGAGTAGAAAACAAAGAAAAAGCTCATGCTTAAGAACCTAATGAGTTGGCAAATTACCAACTCCTCTCTTTACATCCATAAAAAAGACTCTACTTAACGTGTCTTTCAGACACCCTAAGACATACCTAAGCCTTATGCTCTGATATCAATTTTGTCAAAATTCGAGCATAGACCCCGAATGCAATACAAGACTTAGAACCACGAATGGATCCAAGATAACCCATGGCATAGAATATGACTAGCATAATATAACTTATAAATAAAATTGAGTGAAAGCTAATTGAAATGTAAAAACATTCACTTATGGATGACAAGATAATCTGATAATTTAACACTGAGTCACAAAGTTGAACATACTAACTCTATGTCTGAAAGCCTATACTAACTGATGAGCTGCTGGGACAAGTTACCAAAGAACTCGAAAATATGAAAACCTAAACAAGACAAAGCACTGAATTAAAGAAAAACACTCTAGTCCTCGAAATATGAGGAGTCACCACTACTAGCTGCTAGCTAATCAAGTTTGAAACGTGTCTAACCGCGGGGCTGCGTATGAATACCTGTATCTACATCATGAAATCATATAGCACAAAGAGTATGCGGTCAGTACTTTAAATATACTGAGTATATGGGATATTCATCTAAAGTTTAAAACATGCTAGTAATTTGAGAAAGTCTGTACTAAGTACATAACTGATTGTATAAGCTAAGGTATAGCACAATGATCCTATTTGAGATGCATAAATACTGACATGACCTGCTAGTCTAAAAATAGCTAATGAAAATATGAGTAAAACTGATTTTAAGGGTCATGTGTATGCACTGAAAACTGAAGTTAACTAAAGCTGAAATTGTATTATGGGAGAGCATATTAACCGACAAACTCCAATGTGAGCCTCATGGAGCCCGACTTGTAACCTTAGTTGGGAGGGTGTTGATAGCTTTCCAAGGGTAAGAACCATGACTGGTGTGATATAATTCCAGGGAGACACTCTCAACCAACGGGGATACCTGCATGAGCCCATTGAGACGAGAGAAACACTCTCAACTAGTGAGGATCCCATATTCCTCAGGAAAAAGGAGACACTCTCTACTAAAGAGGATCCCTTATCCTATAGTGGCATGTAGTTCTGAGACCAGGGTGTGTTGGAACTCCGGCCTACTCGGTGCTAAGTACTACTCCTAACTGAAAATAAATACTGATAATTTGAAATTGATGTTTTAAGACTAGTCAAAACTACTCTATCTAAAAGAGTCCCGAGATCCTAAAAAACAATAAACATACTGATTATACTTAAATCATGAGAAGATTAAAGGTTTAATTCAAACCGCAAATCATGCCTACTAAAATCATGGTAGAATCATATATTCAAAACGGGTCATATTTTTTCGAAACATTGCTAAATCATGGGCTAAATCTTAGAATTCTGTTGGTATCAAATCATGGGTATACATTATGCAATTGAGAGTGAATCATGAACATGATATGCTATTCATCATAAGAACCTTAAAGGACATGGAAGACATGAGAGAAGTCATACATAGAATGGAAACCCTAAGATATGGTTTCTAGAGAATTGAATTTACTAGGGTATCTGAAAATAATTGGGATACAAGGGTGAAAATAAACCCTTGTTGAAGTCCCATATACTAGGCTTGGAGAAATCCCTACTACTTGAAGCTTGAAGCTTGAAGCTTGAAGCTCTTGGAGAGTAACCCTAGGTGTTCTTAAGGCTTAAGAGAAGAAGAAGAGAAGAAGAACTATACAATGACTGAGAGAAGAACAAGGAATTAGACAAGGAAAACCCCTCAAATATACCCCTTAGGAATCCCAAAATGACTGATGTGTTGTTAGTTTACAGAACTTTCGACGCTTAAAATTGAGAAAATAGCATGGACTTAGGTATTTTTATACGGATATGAGGTTTTTTTACTTTTTTTTCAGGGAAAATAGGTGTTGGAGAAAAATGTGCAAAAGATGCATATAAATGAATAAAATCAGCCAACTACCAATCTCAGTATCAGTCGTACCTAGATTGTACGAATCGTACTAAGACTCGTGGAAAAACTCAGAAGGCTGAAATAATGTGAAGGCAAAGTACGACTCTCAGTATGAGTCGTACCAAGATGGTACGAGCCGTAATTGGAGTCGTGGAAAACTTTAGAGAAAATTTGCACAAGCAGTCTCTTGGTAAGAGTGGAACCCACAGATCGTAACATCTACCTACAACCTGTACCAGCAGCTGTGGGGAGCTTCAGTGATTCTTAAAGACTTGGCATAACTCTAGATACAACAAGCAATTATGAGTCATAGGAGCAAGGTATGAGGCATACCACAACACTCGTAGAAAACTTCAGAAGATGTCAAAGTTCTTAGGGCCAAGCAATGGATGGATTATACAACTCGTAGGACCATGGTACGAGTTGTACAAGTTACCAACACTTAGTCAATTCTGTAGAAGCCAAGGAATGTACTAGAGCAAGGTACGACTCGTACAATCTTATTACGGGTCGTATGACCAGTTGTAGGACGAGTCAGCACCAGATATGGAAATTTCCCTGTTAGCTTAGGAGAAGGTTTCTGATGTCTGTATAACTACCTTTTATTTTTTTTTAGTAAGAAGAGATATCAGTAGACGTGTGATTACTTTGAGAGAAGATTTTTAGTTAATTATTTGTGAATTATTATCAAGTTTTGGAGAGAAATTCTTGAGATCAACACTTAGTTTTCTCAATTGTTCTTTATTTTGTTCATCAATATGCAAAGTAGGTTTTCTTACGATTATTATTGTAAGTATTTAATATGTGTTTGTATATGAATACTAATTACAGTTTTACAATCATGAGAAGCCAAAACCTCCACAACTAGGGTTGTAGGAAACATGGTGAATTAACGAAATAGGGTTGTAAAAAGTGATTCAAAACCAATGCTAAACGCTTGTATTGTATTCTCTTCATCTTTAAACATTTCTTATCGGTGTGTAATGTTAGAACTTGCCTGAATTCTTTACTTGCTTGAACCTAGAGAAGAAGAGAATAGGAAAAGAGAATTACAACAAATCTTTAATTTTTATGATCACTATATGACTTGAACTACGGTCGCAGGAAAGTTAATTTGGAACATATTGATAACGGTTAGTTTTAAATCGCTCATGAGACTTGACCCGGTGATTGAGTATAGTCATCCAATAGGGACGAAACAGTCATTTGGATGAACCCTAGTTATCAGTTCCACAAGTAAGCATTGGGATTGATCACGCGTGTATACCTGAAGTAGTTATGAACTCATGGGGAACACTTACCCTAGTTATTTTAAAATCTTGATAACAGCCATAATTGCGATCTTGTTTTATTATTTTTTTCCTTTAAACCTTCCTATTTGGAGATAATTTACCAATAAGTTTAAGTACCAGCCTAAGTCTAGTTCTTACCCTATTCCCTGTGGGTTCGACCCCAACCTCTTTGTTGGATTATTTATTGACAATGTTCGCTTCATACTTTACTAGGAAGTGTGAGTTTGAGTGTTATCAATGACCCACTTAGGAGTTAAAATCATAAGAAGTTACAAATATACCTGACCATGACTCGTTTGGTAATATACCACAGATCATAGTATGCATTTGTGGCTTTTTGGTGAATTATAATCTTGTAGAAACTCTTAATAGGATACGACTCATGGTGTCTGGGCTTGTCCTTTGTCCGTCAAACCTGGAAATGCTTCACTAAACTATTCATAACTTTTTACTCTTACTTCCGATTGCTACAAGGTTGGATGCATTGGAAAACAAACTCTAAGGGCTTTAATTTTATTTGTTTAATCACCCAAAAATACTTTGTAAAATTGGAGGTAAGGTCCTTTAAAGTTGACCCTTGTAAGAACTTATATGAAAATTCACTTGGTAGGAACACCCTCAATTCAACTTTATGCTTGAGGTTCCTTATGACCTTAATTTGAATTCGATGAACTTCTTACACCTAATAATTGATATTAAAACTTAATTTTCATAAAATTCATTGGGTTTGAGTCTATCCACATAGCTAGAACCGTTTCAAACTTAGCCTAAAAGTCCAAGGCATTACAATATCTCAACTCACAACTGAATTGACAATTTGTATCATCATATTACGACTCATACTGAGTCTTTTAGGTATTGATCCTTCCTTGAAGAATTCTCTGAACCCCCTTCCTACAATCCTTTAGTACAACCCATACAACCCAAGTATGAGTCATGGGATCCTGTCGTGGTTTCTTGGCCATTTTTGTTGATTTCTCTGTACCTCATGCTACGAGTCTTGGTACGACTCATAGATTTATGTCATAAATCATACTGAGACTCATGATGAGGGAAATTTTTAGATTCTCTACAAGTTCAAACTCTAAATCTAGGGTTTAGTCTTAAGGACTTCTAGGATGTTACATCGACTTAGTTCTACTCCACTTTCCAAGAAAAGTATGTACCTCGCACCTTGTGGGACCGGAGGCATGATGAGCTCACCAGCATTTAATAAGCAACCTCCTTAGTTGCAGCCTATGAGGCCCATTTCTGCTCCTTTTCCAGGCATGTTTTACCTTTACTACCCATCGAGGAGGAGGGGATCAGGCAGTTCATGAAGGGCCTGAATGTGGGACTCCAATTGTCAACTTTGTAGATGGTCTCATCAGGTAAGACTTTCCAGAAGGTAGTGGAATATATGAAGAATCTAGAAGGGGTTAAGCATGATGGTTATGAGAAGAACGCCAAAAAGAAAGCTCATAAGAAAGGTAACTTCAATGGTTCTTTCTCTAGGGCCCCGATTTCTTCAGGGTACTCCGGACGCCCTGTTCTGTTAGTGTTACAGGTATTAGTCGGAGGTCTACCAGGGGCCATCAGCATCCTTCAGGTGTTATGGGAGGCACATAGATGATTTAGTTAGATTTTAGGGCTCATCCTATTTCTTCAGTCCCTACTCAGAGGTTCGAGATCAATAAGGTTTGTCAAGATTATGGAAAGTATGGCCACATTTGGAGATGGTGTCCCAAATTAAGATAGGGTGGATATATCATTCCATATCAGACTCCCCAAGCTCTAGCTACAGTAGGTAGGGGAGATAGTGCTTTCAGTTAGGATCACCCTCAGGCGGGGTAGCCACACGGCTGGTAGAGGTTGAGCCCAGCCTGGTAGAGGAGGTGCTCAGTTCGATAGTGGAGGTACACAGCCGAATAGGGGCGGGTCACAAGAAAATGGTCAGGCTCATTTCTATACATTCCTGGGCCGACCGAAGGCAGAGGCTTTAGATGTAGTTATTAATAGGTACCATTCTCATATGCGATCGAATGGCTACTACTCTATTTAATCCTGGTTCTACATTTTTGTATGTCTCTGCTTACTTTGTTGTAGGGTTAAATATTTTTTGTGATATTCTTGATGCTCCAATTTATGTCTTTACTCTCGTTGGGGATTTTGTGGTTGTTAGTAGAGTCTATCATGCCTATTCGATAGGATTGATAGGTTATGGGACTCGGGTAGATTTGGTGATCTTATATATAGTAGATCTGATGTTATCCTTGGAATTTGCTGGTTGTCTCCTTACCATGCTATTTTAGCTTGCATGCTAGGGTTGACTGACTCTGAGCCTACTCGGTACTAGACACTACTCCCAAAAACATGCATATGCTCTCCATCATTTTACAACAAAGCTGACCATCGTCTATTGATGAAGCTAAATAATCATATACATATAAAATCTAAAATCATACATAAGGAGCCTTGGCTCAAACCATATCACAAGCTGAACATAATTGGGAGTCTTGACTCCAAAATCATGTGATAAGCTAATTTGTGAAATCATAAATCATACTTGAACATGTGAGCTTGCCCAATACTTAAACATGCTTGAAAATACTTAGTTCACTTGAAAACATAATCATAGACATGGGTAGCTTGAAAACATGCTTTTTATCATAAATATCTCATCATACTTAAACATACATCATAAATCTCAACTTTCATAAACTTCTCATGGATGGGCATTATAATTCATAAAACTTGAAAACACGACTTATCATAGAAAACATTGTAAAACTTTCCCATGAATCATAATTCAATAATAAAAACATATTTATATCATACCCATGTAGAAAATTAGGAAATTCATGCATTGGGTTAAAACCCCTATAGGATCAACATATGGATTTTCATGAATTAGAGAGGGATTGGGCATGGGTGTGAACAAATTCACCATTCATAACCCTACATATTGAGAGGATCTGATTCTACAACTTCTCTAATTTTGCCCAAGGAAGAATTGGTAAAAAACTTGAAGGAAATTGAGTTTGATCACCTCTCTAGAACTTTACTCTTGCATGCATGAATAAGAATAGCCTAGAATGAACTTAGTCCTCTTAATAATTACTATTCATAGCTTAAAACGGTATCATTTAGGCCTTAGGATCATAGAAATTATGGATAAGCCCTTACTAAATTCGCAGAAAATGTCTGACTGTCAGTCCCCATGAGGGACTGGACGAGTCGTTACCAAGGACCACAACTCATGGTCTCTAGTCGTCATGTGCGCTATCCAAAATTCATCTAGGGCTCACCACATGGTCACCAGTCGTTACTGGTGACCACGACTTGTGGTCACCACTCGTGGTCGTCACTGCCCAAGAGTCCTCTTCCTTCACCCTATCCTTGGCCACGACTGACTCAATGAGTCGTGGTGCTAACCATGACTCGTGGTCATGTCTGTGGTAACCCAAAACTCAAAAATTTCCAACTTAATCCATGCACCTCACCACTCGTTTGTGAACTGGTGCAAAAAAATCCTATTTTCTCCGTTTCAACTTTTGGATATGATCTTTGGGCTTTCGGGGTATAACAATATTTCCCCCTTGGGAATATTCATCATCAAATTTTGAATATCATATAGAAAGGCAGAGAAATGCAATCATCATACTTAAATACTGATAATATAAGCTTAAAACTGACAGATTGACTACCTCCAAACTGAACAATATGAGTGAACTAAATTCATGAATCATACATACATCCATTTACATGAAAGAAACTAAGGCACGTGAACTGAACATGAAACTGAATAAAGTTCTAGGGTACAAACTGATACCTCAAGCTGGAGCTGAGCTGGTAGGGAATAAATGTGGGTATCTAGCCATCATATCTGCTTCGGCTTCCCATGTAGCTCCCTCAATATGTTGATTCCTCCATAAAACTTTAACTGAAGCTACTTCTTTTTTCCTTAGTCTTCAAACCTGATGATCTAGTATTTCCACCGAAACCTCTTCATAATTGAGGCTGTCTTTCCCACTAACACTGTCCACCGGAACAACTAGAGTTGGATCACCCAAACACTTCTTTAGGAGAAATACATGGAAAACTAGATGGACTGAAGCTAATTCTGAGGGCAACTCCAATTCATATGCTACCTTGCCAACCCATTTCACATTCCAGTATGGGCCAACATAACAGGGACTGAGTTTCCCTTTCTTTCCAAATTGGTGCACCCTATGGGGATTTGCTCGGTCTGATGAACCCCTTATCTAAAAGATATTTTAACTGCTCCTTCAACTCCTTTAGCTCGGCTTGAGCTATTCTATAAGGACGAATAGATATCAGCTGCATATCGGAGAGAAGGTCAATACAAAAATCTAGGAGGACTTCTGGATACTCACATACTACTAGGACTGATTGGATACTCGGGTTCTGGGGTGTGGCATCCTTAACCCTAACTAAATGGTACACGTAACCCTTGGAGATCATCTTTCTGACCTTAATGTAGGAAATGAAATGACCTACAGACACAACTAAACTACCCTTCCATTCTATGACTTGCTCACCCAGAAATCTGAACTCAACTACCCAGGTTCTACAATTAACTGAGGCATTAAATGAAAATAGCCAATCCATGTCGAGGATAACATCAAAATCGATCATGGCTAACTCTACTAAATCTGCTAAAGTGACTTTCTTAAGAACTATGACTAGGCAACTTCTATACACCCGTCTAGCTACAACTAAATTGCCTACTGGAGTAGAGACTGAGAAGGGTTCTAACAAGATTTCGGGACTAACTCCGAAACTACTAGCCACATAGGGCGTCATAAAAGACAAGGTAGCCCCTGGATCTAACAAAGCATATACATCGAGATGGAAAACTCACAATATACCAGTGACTGCATATGGGGAGACCTTCTGCTCCTGGTGGGATACTAAGGCATAGAATCTTTTTTAGCCCTAACTGCTACCTGTGCTAGTAGATGCGCCCTACTGGGATGGGCGTACTGGTGGAGCTGCTGAATTGGAAGATGGGCCTCAGCCCCTATCATGGACCTGTCTAGATGCTGGGCAATATCTGAGCATATATTCGGGATTCTCACACCCGAAGCAAGCACCTGTACCCGCCAAACACTGACCCGTGTGCCTCCGACCACACCTGTCATAAATTGGGATACTAGAATCTGTGAGCCTGCTGGTCTGACCCCTAGAGCCTGATGCTCATCTCCTCTGGTCATGCCTAAGTCTGGATGGCACACTCATCACTGAAGATACTAGGTATAAAGATCTCTGGTGGGACTATTGTTGATGCCCACCACCTGGTCTCGGTTGAGAGAACTTATAGATATCTGTCCTGGCCTTATTGGCCTCTCTCTCCCTTAGATGCACCGCCTCCATATGCTAGGGGTACAAGACTATTCGAGGAAAATCCATATCCTGATGGAGCATGCGGTTCTACAGTCCTTCTAAATAGTCTGCCACCCCATGAACAAACCTGCTCACTCGTGATGTCTAATCAGCCACTAACTCTAGGGCATACTTTGACAGACGAGTGAACTCTAGGGCATACTCTTACTTTGTCATCTTGCCTTATTTTAGATTCACGAACTCGGCCGCCTTCAACTCCCTCATCTCACGACGGAAGAATCGATCTAGGAAAGCGACATAAAACTCATCCCAACTGATAGAGCCTGCTTCGACTTTCCTACTATCCTTCCACTATTTAAACCAAACGTGTGCAACCCCTTTCAGCTGATAAAAGGCTAAGCCATCCCACTCCTCTCCATTAACCCCCATTGACTTGGGTGATATTTAAAATCTCATTGATAAACTCATGTGGGTCCTCGTCAACCTTTGACCCAAGGAACTATGGAGGGTTCATCCTCAAGAAATCTCTAACTCATGTTGTCGCCGCATTCCTGTTCTGTGGAACATGTTCTACTTCCTGTTGGTTGACCTAGGCGGTCAAGGCCTGTACTAGCATCTGAATGGCTACCCTGAACTCACCGTGGGCAATTGGCTCCGGTGCATGGTGCTCATGGGCTGGTGGGGCTTATTGGTGCCCGTCTCCATTGTCATCCTCGTGGCCATTCCCATTTCTTCTATCGTTAACTCTACAAGGATGCATGATTCTGCAATTGTGAATAGCACGAGTTAGAAGGATAGAGAGACATTTCACTGCACGACATAGATCATGAAAGAAGGGAACATTTCCTAAACGTCTCATAGCCTCTTCGTCATAAGTGTGGCGTGCTTCACACCCATGAAAAAGACTCTACTTAACATAGCTTTTAGACACCCTAGGACACTTCAAAACCTAGTGCTCTGATACCAATTTTTTCATGACCCGAACGTGGGCCCGGATTGAGACACGGGACAAGGAACCTCAAGAGATCCCAAGTCAACCATGGCATGAACATACATCTAACTCAATCAAATAAAGCGGAAGACTTAACATAATAAACATGGCGAAAATATGAACATAACATAACAATCTGGATATACAACACGAGTCTAAAGCTAAGTACAATCTATTATCTGAAAAGCCTCTAATTCTAATGAGTTGATGGGACAAGACCCCACCTAACGCTATAAGTATGAAACTAAAAGTGTAAAGATGGCTGATAACAAATAGTCCTTGGGAGATGAGGACTCACCACTGAAGATGGATGCAAACTCCGGGAAACTAGCTAATGATGGGGCTGAGTCTGATGATCGAGCCTCTATCATAAAACGATACAACATAGAGTATGCAGTCAGTACGTGAAATGTATTGAGTATGCAAGGTAAGTAAAACCTCTTAAATAAGTAAAATCATTTAAAACATGCAAAGTATAAAACATAATTAAGATAAGAATTTGAGAGTATCTCTTGCATGCTATTTTCTGAAATCATGATCTGGACATAACTGAACATCATAACTGAATTGAATGACCTAAAGAAGGAATCTGATAATCATAAGTAAAACTGTACATTTAGCTCAAACCTGCTTTAGAACATATATATATATATATATACATATATATCATGAATGATAACCATGCATAACGAAAATCATGACGAACAATGGGAGACTCATCATATAACCGACATTACCACGATAGAGCTTACGTGGTCCCGACTATCACACTTAAAAGGGAAAAGCTGTCTAAAGCCTTTCCAAGGCTAAGGACGCTACCATGATATGGATATCAAGCTAAGGGCCCCTTGGGGTAGGGGAAAGCTCGCATAGGAGATCCCAAAATAATCGATCATACCTACATTAGTGCGTAGTTCTGAGGCATAGGGCTGACTGACTCTGAGCCTACTCGATACTAGACACTACTCCCAAAAACATGCATATGCTCTCCATCATTTTGCAACGAAGCTGACCATTATTTATTGACGAAGCTGAATAATCATATACATATAAAATCTAAAATCATACATAAGGAGCCTTGGCTCAAACCATATCACAAGATGAACATAATTGGGAGTCTTGACTCCAAAATCATGTGGTAAGCTAATTTGTGAAATCATAAATCATACTTGAACATGTGAGCTTGCCCAATACTTAAACATGCTTGAAAGTACTTAATTCACTTGAAAACATGATCATAGACATGGGTAACTTGAAAACATGTTTTTCATCATAAATATCTCATCATACTTGAACATACATCATAAATCTCAACTTTCATGAACTTCTCATGGATGGGCATTATAATTCATAAAACTTGAAAACATGAATTATAATAGAATACATTGTAAAAATTTCCCATGAATCATAGTTCAATAATAGAAACATACTTAGATCATACCCGTTTAGAAAATTAGGAAATTCATGCATTGGGTTAAAACCCCTATAGGATCAACAGATGGATTTTCACAAATTAGAGAGGGATTGGATATGGGTGTGAACAAATTAACCCTTTCATAACTCTACATATTGAGAGGATCTGATTCTATAACTTCTCTGATTTCCTAAGGAAGAATTGGTGAAAAACTTGAAGGACATTGAGGTTGATCACCTCTCTAGACCTTTACTCTTGCTTGCATGAATAAGAATAGCCTAGAATGAACTTACCTCTCTTAGTACTCACTATTAGTAGCTTAAAATGACGTAGTTTAGGCCTTAGGATCATAGAAATTACGGATAAGCGCTTACTAAATTCGCAGAAAATGACTGACTGCCAGTTCCCACGAGGTACTGGATGAGTCGTTACCAAGGACCACGACTCGTGATCTCAAGTCATCGTATGCACTGTCCAAAATTCAACTAGGGCTCTCCATGAGGTACCCTACGAGTTATTACTAGTGACCACGACTCGTGGTCTTCACTGCCCAAGAGTCCTCTTCCTTCATCCCATCCTTGGCCACGACTGACTCAACGAATCGTTGTGCTAACCATGAATCATTGTCATGTCTGTTGTTACCAAAACTCAAAAAGTTTCAACTTAAGCCATGAACCTCACCACGAGTCACTTCATTCGCGGTCTACCCCATGGGTCAAAGGATTACTCATTCTGTGACCTAGTGCAAAAAATCCTATTTTTTCCGATTCAACTCCCGAGTCTGATTTTTGGGCTTTCGGGGTATAATAGTAAGGGGTTCATTCATCTAAGTGTCTCTATGTGGGGTTCCTTGATGTTGTTTATGAAGAAGAAAGATGATAGCATGCGGATGTGCATTTGAAACAAATATCCCCTTCCCCAAATAGATGACTAGTTTGATAAGCTCCAGGGTGCGACAGTGTTTTTGAAGATTGATTTGAGGTAGAGTTACCATCAGCTAAAAATTTGTGTTAGAATATTTTAAAAATGGCCTTCTGGACGAGGCATGGGTACTACGAGTTCTTAGTTATGTCATTTGGACTCACTAATGCTCCAGTTACTTTCATGAGCTAGATGAATGGTATTTTCAAATCTTATCTGGATTCCTTTGTGATCATTTTTATTGATGATATTTGAGTGTATTCAAAGACCAAGCAAGACCATGAGGATCATCTATGGATTGTATTGGGGCTCTTAAAGGAGAAACAATTGTATCCAAAGTTTTCCAAATGTGAATTCTGGTTGGAATCGGTGTCTTTTTCGGTAAATGTAGTCTCAAAAGAAGGAATCATGGTGGATCCACAGAAGGTGGAAGCAGTTCGAATTGGGAAAGGCCCACGATGGTGAAAGAGGTTCATAGTTTTGTGGGGTTAGTGTTATGCCTCTGGCGCACGCGGTCTTACAAGTAATACAGTGACTCTTAACAGTGGGATGTCGAACACATAGGGACTGGATTTTAAGTAATTTAACAAGTTCGAGTGTCACTTCAAAAATTCAAAAGTGCTAATTTTTCAAGATTTGAAATTTGTTTCTAAATCTAAGGATGATCACAAATTTAATCGAAAAACAATAGTGAGAAGAATCCAGGGTTAAGGCCAAACATTTATATATAGCTACAATTCACATTAGTTCAAGTATTTGCTTTCATTTGTTGTCTCACGGAATAATTTCCATGTTCATGTTCTTTCAAGCCTCTAAATAAAATTGAATTAGCCTCACAACTATATCGTTGAGCGGGAAGGTGACAACCTAATTCATATGCAATTATCTATGTGGAGTGATTTACGGGGTTAATGCCCTTGGTTATAGACTTTAAAACCTCTAACCATTTAACCTAACTTGGCTTCACAACTACATCAAAGAGCGGTGATGTGACAATTTCTATTTAGGTATCTAGCTATCTTCCCATTTTATAACATAGCAAGGTGAATTAGGTATATGTCTATCCTAACCACGAATCATCCCTAAAGTCTTGAACTCACTTCTTGCATTCCTAGTTCTAACCTAGGTTTTGCTCTTTAGAGTTTGCCTATGATTAACAAGTGTATTTTAATGGTGATCAAGCATTAAAATGAATAAAAACAAGAATGCAAGAACTAACAACAATGAAAACTTGAACAAAATTGAATTTAAGCAAATATAATCATTTCATGCGGCCTCAACCCCAGAAGTAGGGTTATAGCCACTCATATTAATAGGAGAATTCGTCATATTGTTTGACTCATGAAATATAAGAGTATAAAAATGAAAGAAAACGAACCCTAAGTAGAGTTTCCTTTGTTCTCCCTTTTCTCCTTTGTGTTTTTAGAAAATAATATATGATAAAAACATAAAATAACCCAAGTGTTCTATTTATAATGTATGAATTTTTTCCCTGTGAAAGACACCTCCGTGCCACACTGCCCACCGTGCAGCTTGACCACTATGGCACAGAGGCATCGCTACTAGAATTGGGGCGCTTGGAAGGTTGTTGGTCGGGCATGGAACCAGCGTGACACAGTGATGGGCGCGGGCGTTGCCTAGCATGGAATATAGCTGGATGCAGCAATGGCCTGGCGTGGCAAGCTGCTAAAGCGCAGGTACACTAGTCGGCCAGGCAATGTGCACAGCTGCCTAGCGTGGCACGTTGCTAGTGCGGCCAACCCTCAACTCATGCTCTCTTCATGCATTTTCTTTGTCCTTCATTTTGAGCTTCCTCCTTGCTTATGCAGTATCATATTAATCCCATCCTTAGCATATTTCACCTACAAACATGGTCTAATCACATTGGTTAGTCCATGCACATAATTCTACTCTGAACGTTAATCTTCTCTTAATTTCTCAACCAAGACAAGAACATATTCTACCAATTCACATCCATCCAAATAATCTTCCTTTCGAAAATAAAATTGGAATTTTAATATATACATTAACAATGGCCAATCATTAATGTAGTAAATACAAGAATTATTAGAACAACCGTTTTACAGAAGATAAAAGCTGAAATAACATCAATTACATACTTCTGCAATTATCCTCAACCTCAGCCAAAGATGAATTAGCGACTCATTTGAGGATTAAACATCTTCAAACAAGCAGAAAACATACAAGCAATTGAAATTTAAGAGAAAAAGGAAGAGAATTAACCCTAGGACTTCTTCAGCTCAATTGCTTGATACCCACGTCCTAGCATGAAATGTCAAATATCTTAAAATAAAAACTAAGTGTGCTATTTATACAAGTGAGAAATTTCCCGGAATAAACTGGCAACGTGGCACGGAGGCTATCGCGGAACATCAGCTCCGTGCCACGGCCTTATCGCGAAGCCTCACTGGAACTTGGATGCATAGATTCTTAGCCTCAGCGTGGCACAGAGGCTATCCCGGAGCCTCAGCTCCGTGCCACGGACTTGTCGCGCACCTTCACTGGAATTCGGGTGTGCAGCAAAGTCTTCCCAACGTGTCACGGAAGTGAACGCGGAGCATAGGCTCTGTGACACGGTGCCATCACACACCTTCACTGGAATTTGCCTAAAATTTTACTCTAGGAAGAATGCTACCGCGATGGTAGCGTGCCACGGCCTCTATCGCGGAGCATCAATTGCTTAGTATTTTCTTGCCGACTTCCACGTTTTTCTTCTGAGTCCATTCCTTCACTTCACCAACTTGTAGATTAGTTTCCAAAATTCATTTTAAACTGCAAAAATAATAGCTAATCCTGTTGGTTAGTATAAATCCACATTTACATAAAAATCACATGAGAATGTACACATGGAAGTAGATAAACAAGTCAAGATTAAGTAATAAAGTATCACTTGGGCATGCAATTCTGCCCACGATCACCTACCCCACACTTAAAGCCTTGTTCGTCCTCGAACAACCCTTTTACATCTCATGCAAATGAAACTCACACATAGCTAATTTAGCAAGACAATTCGAGCTACGGCTACAATGACTGGTTGAGATGACAAGTAAAAAATTAGTGCATGTAAGGTTTACCCAATAAAATCGTATTTAACTATGTTGAGACTTCCTAGCCTCAAGACTTGACTCTCAATCTCAGTAGACTCATGCCAATCAACTGATCAAGAAATCCGACATGAATGCTATCCCTCATTAAACATGTGCCCTCACCACACGAGAGTTACCCATTTTTTGTTCACGAATTTTCAACTCACAATATGTATGGGTGTATGAATAGAATTTCGCTCACTCTCTCAAAGAATGCGCATGCATCATGTGGTGAACCATAAGCTTTCCCTCAGTGTTGTACTCCACTAATTTAAGGATGTTTGAATTTAAGATCACGTAGGACTTTTTAGGTTGTAATGTAGGCTAAGGGCAGGTGGGATCACCTTATGGCTAATAATAGTGCCAATCTTTCCCAAGCGCTTTTACTACATCACATTTTTATTAAAGACACATTTTCTTTTGCTTCACCTTCCTTCTTTTCACTCTTGAATTATCATCCTTCCTGTTCTCATTTCTTTAAGCACACTTGACATATTGGTAAGGAGTACTTAAGCGCTTTTTCATTCATTAATTTTCTTATTCCCTACCAATAATTAGGCATTTTCAACCAAGTGCACCTCTAAGTTTTTCCTTAACTTCCACAACTGCTATTTTTCCTTCTTTTTCCCACTTCTCACTCATTCACTCTTTCGGATTTTTCACTTAAGCACTTAGGAGTTTTGGATCAAATACAAGGCTCATGAAAGAAAAGGATTAAGCTTATGTTGTAGCTATCAAAGAATAGGCTTAAGGCTCAATGGGGCTAACTAGGATTCAACATTCAAGGTAGGTAAGTCTATGAGTAATAATTAGGCTCATTAGAAGTAATGCCTAAATCATCTCCTACACTCTACATCCTTCATTTCATTTTGTATACAAATCAGGCAAGTTCTAGACATTCCACAATAGCACGGAATATTCGAAAAACTCACACTCACTGCACATGCTCAATTAAAACATATTCAACAAACTCTTAACTCAGCTAATTACAAGAATTCAAAATTAAGCTTTAATCACATTGAGTAAAATTCTAGAGCCTAGGTGTCTCAACATATTTAGAACACTTGCATGCTTCCACACTAACCACACTTGCATCGTACAATCATGTGTAGCACATAACAAGAATGTCGAACCATTAATTAGCTACGTGTTTAAAAAACTCAAAACCTACTTACTAAATTTCCCTTAAGACGGTCGTCATCCATCCATC
The DNA here is from genome assembly GCA_035772735.1 of Datura wrightii. Taxonomy (NCBI): domain Eukaryota; kingdom Viridiplantae; phylum Streptophyta; class Magnoliopsida; order Solanales; family Solanaceae; genus Datura; species Datura wrightii. The sequence continues at coordinate 14,753,851 of JASDFA010000002.1, forward strand.
ATAGGGAACAATCTCTATCTAAGACTCGGCTCAAAGGGACTATTCTCAAAAAAGCACCGAAAACAAAAACCAAGAAACACACAACAAAATTTTCAAACTAGACATAGCAAAAAGTTTTTTTTTTTCAAAATTTTCAATTTTTCACTTTTCATCAATTTGCAATTTTTATCACATCTTCATCACATCATCACATAACTTGCATAAATAATTATCCAACAATTTATTACATCAAAAGCACCAACACACACACCAACACACACAATCATCAACAACAACACAAACACAATGTCACACATCCAACCACATAAACACAAGCACAACAAAGTCTTACAATTGCTCACATCCAACCACATAAACACAAGCACAACACAGTCTTACTACACCAGCACCTAACCACTCCCACCCCACACTTAGTCGGAACACTGTCCTCAGTGTTCGCATATCTGCAATTAAAAGCAAAGTTTGGGTGGTGTAACTCCCTAATCAATCAAAATGTTCGATCTCCTCATCAGGTGCCAATGCTTCATCTCCAAGATCATAATCTTCTCCGTTGTTTTCCTCTGACTCAATGTCTGAGTCATCCCAGTGAGTTTCCTCATCAGTGGGTACGTCATGGTCCACCGGTTCTACAAATGCGTGCCCAATTCTACACAGTGCTCGGGCATGGTCATTCAATGGGTAATCCATCTCGAGTTGCCACAATTCATCCTCAGTCACGGCCGTCCACCTATCCTCAGTTGCAACATCTACATTCCATATATTCTGGCCATATATCGGTCATCCCGAGCATGTTGCTCTGCGAGTGTAAGCATAGGCCCAAATGTGTATCGGGTGCTTTGGCCTTAGTGACATCCAAAGCACGACGGTCAAATTGAGGAATGTAATCCAGGGCCTCTTCTTCGATGTCATGGTCCCTAAGATAAGCTGTTAGAAGACCACCGAACCCATACCAATGCCCTTGATGAAGTCTGGCTTTCATCAATTGCTGAAATAATCACCGCTCCAACATTTATCTCGAGCCCTTTCATCAATGCATATACCAAATAGACTTTGTCCCGGGCGACATCCGTCATATGCACCCCCGAGATCAGGCAAGTACACACTATCTTCAGCCAAATCCTTACTTCTCTATTCATTTGGGAGTATGGTAGCGTCTGGTGATATCCTCTTTCTTTGTGACGACTCCACCTAGCTATTGATCGTGCTCCACATAATGTGTGTCTGATATCCGCATATGGTGGAGTGATGTTCAGTTGGCGGAGAACATGCACGTCTATGTCCTGCATCCCCAAGTTGGCATTAAGATGTTGTGGTTCAAAAGTAACCACCTTTCCTCTGATCTTTACTGTGTGGCTGCGCAGGATGGGGTTCCAATTAGCATAGAATTCCCTTATGAGGTGAAGATTACACTCTTTGGGTTCTTCGAAGATGAAGTTTAACCCCACAGTGTGTATCCTGTGTAAGATTCTCGGGAATTCTTGAGCTAGTGGATCCCTTGTTGTTTGCTCCTCAGGGAAGTACTTGGTTTCTTTTTGCTTGGAGTACCATTTCTTCCCCTCATCCAATACCCATCGTTTTCGATATTGCCTTCGTTGGCCCCTTAGAACTGGTGGTGCTGCTGGAACTGTTGCACCAACTCTATGTCTTTTTCGGCTGGGGCCAGATGTGGAGGCACCTTTTCCTTTGTCTTGTCATCTAGACATTTTTCCTGTTCATCAAAAGCATATATTTTCAGTGTCATTCATGGTATAGTTAGCTACTACTAAGGCTGGGCTTAAATTGATCACCCCACACTTAGTTGTTAGCCGTAGTTCATACAATTCGACAAGAACAACCACATAATTCCAACTCTTATTTCTCACAAGGTGCAGTGCATCAATAAAAATCGATGGAATAGCTAATTGTAATACTCAGAATTCATACAATGCATTGTTAAAGTTCACCCATCTATGCATTTACAAAGTGCATGAGCAATTCACAATTTTGTGCACTACAACCTATTGAATTTTTCCTACTTTCACCCCCAAAAATCAACCTTCAACCTTAACATAATCGAAGTTTAATCACAAATTTTTAACTCCAACAACATACACAACCCAAGATTTTTTTTCTTTTTCTACCCTTTCTTCTTCTTCCAAACTCAATTTCTCATCCCTAGTTATCAACAATGTAAGATTTTCAATACAAATCATGTAACTATTGAGTTCATAACACAACATTAGCACAAAATCAACATTCATCCATGACCCAATCAATTACACATCTTATTAATAACTTGGGGCAGAATTTCATCATAAAACATGTTCAAGAATCGAAATATGCAGCAAGAATGACAAAAATTCGAGAACATACCTTTACTTGAAGAGTTTGAAGACGACTTGAAGAAATTTCTTAAGTTAGAGCCGTGGCACATTGAGGGAGAAGGGGGAATGGGGGTTTTGTCGCGGAGGATTGTAGAAGAATGGAGGAAAAATGTGTTTTAGGGGTTAAAAATAATGATTTTGCGCAGGTTGACCCGATGCCCCGAGCTGACCCAACGCGAATTTGGCCTCAACATGTCACGGAGGCCATCACAAAGGTCAATCTCCATGACACGGAGCCATCGCGGAGGTTCACTGGAATTTGACATACCTGGAAATTAACCCCGGTGTTTCCCGGAGGCTAACGTGGAGCACAGGCTCCGTAACACGGGGCCATCGCGGTAGCTCACTACCTCTTGCCACAATTTTCACTTTTTACCTTTGTTTTTCCACTTGTGATTTTGTATTTTGCCCTCCATATCTCCTGAAAATCATCCAACAACAACAACTCGTTAGAAAATAGTGGGTTGCATCCCACCTAGCGCCTTAGTTTTCGTCATGGCATGACCATTTTTTTTATGGATAGTTTCTAACTATTATAGTACATTACATTCACGGGTTGCCTCCCGTGCAGCGCCTGGTTAATCGTCGCGGCTCGACACTTGTCATCCTCATTCTTCTACTAAGGTGATAGACGTCTTTCTCGGTTAACGCCCTCACCCAAATAGTGCTTACACCTTTGTTGAATCACTAAAAATGTGGCACTTTTATCCTCTTGCCGCAATTCAACCGCCCCGTGTAGGGTCGTCCTTACTACTTCAAATGGCCCCTATCACTTGGAGTGCAATTTCCCTGGGAAGAGTTTCAATCTAGAGTTGAATAGCAGCACCATTTGGCCCGGCTCAAAGATTCGATGCACCATATGCCTGTCGTGCCACCTTTTCATTTTTTATTTGTAGCATTTTGCACTTTCATATGCGTGCCATCGAAATTCGTCCAACTCCATCAGCTGCATCAATCTCCTCTTTCCTGCTAGCTCAAGATCCATGTTCAGCTTCCGCACAGCCCAATAAGCTCGATGTTCAAGCTCTACGGGTAGATGACATGCCTTCCCGTAAACCAATCTATACGGTGAAGTCCCAATGGGTGTCTTATATGCAGTTCGATAAGCCCACAACGCATCATCTAGTTTGCTTGCCCAATCCTTGTGTTATGCATTCACTGTTTTCTACAAAATCTGTTTAATTTCCCTGTTTGACACCTCTACTTGTCTGCTAGTTTGGGGATGATATGATGTAGCCACTTTGTGCTGCACCTCGTATTTCACTAGAAAATTCCTAAATCCTACATTCACAAAATGTTCCCCTCCATCACTGATAATTGCTCATGGAGTACCAAACCTAGTGAAAATCTGCTTCTTCACAAATCTAGCCACCACCTTGTTGTTGTTCCTGGGACATGCTGCTGCCTCAACCCACTTGGACACGTAGTCCACTGCCACCAAGATGTATTGATTGCCAAACGATGGTGGAAACGGGCCCATAAAATCTATCCCCCACAAATCGAACACCTCAACTTCCAATATGTGATGCAATAGCATCTCATGTATCCTGTCTATTGTTCCTGCTCTTTGACATCGATCACATACTTTGACATAAGCTGCAGCATCTTTGAACAGTGTGGGCCAAAAGAACCCGGATTGCAGCACTTTGTGAGTAGTATGCTCTCCTCCATGATGACCTCCATACGGCGATGAATGAAAACTCCTCAGCACCTCTGCCGTCTGACTTTCTGGAATGCACCACCTCATCACTTGATCTGGTCCTTGCTTGAATAGATACGGCTCATCCCACATGTAATACCTGGACTCATGCTTCAGCTTCTTCCTTTGTTGAGCCATTGCCTCAGGTGGGTATATTCCACTTACTAACAAGTTCACAATATCAGCATACCAAGGGAGTTCAGCTTCCTTTATTGCCAAGAGTTGTTCATCAGGGAACTCTTCTCGGATGTGCTCACCTTCCTTCACATGTGAACGGTTCTCTAGTCGCGATAGGTGATCTACAACCTGATTTTCACGTCCCTTCCTATTTCGGATCTCCAGATCAAACTCTTGCAGAAATAATATTGTTACACCCCGTAAATTTTAAATGAATAAATGGCCTAATGGTACGTTGAGTAAGTGATTTAGAAAAACAAAAGAGGGAAAAGTCGGTTTTTCCTTCAATATAACAAAAAATTTCCAGAAAAACAGAGGGTAGCCAAGACTTAGGCAAAACCCATAACATTTATAAACATTTCCTTCCGATTACGCTATGAAACGCGGTCTAAACTCCGTTTCGTCTTAGATACCGAGGTGTAAAGCTGCAGAGAGCAATCCTACGGAGTTGGTTTCGTGAAATTTGGCTGGCGAAACATCGTGCTACCGAGGTAAAGTAAATAGAATTGCTTTAAATTAGTACCAATGTGCTCCTAGCATTGCAGTGAGCATTTATCCCTTCTGGACTATCGAGAAATAATGAGTTTTCGACCGTTTTCCGAAAGGTCAAAGTTTGGGATAAATATATATCAAAAGTGATAATTCTCTCGAATATTGATGTATTTAGTTCTAATTGACGTGTATATAAATGTAGTTGGGAGAAACAGCAGGAGTACCGACGGAAATCACATCGGTCAGTCGGGTACTCAGAAACCAGGTATGTAAAGCTATTCTTTCGTCAAGCCAGGAAGTACAGTCTAGAAAATAAATAGAATAAAGGCTATTAACAGATACCCAGCGTACAGGAACGATTTTAGTACAATTTTCAGCAAGCATGCTAGTATATCATTACATATCATGTTCTTATGTAATACCCAGAATGAAAGTTGTAAAAGCAGTATAACGAATTAGCATGATTACAGATAGTACGTATTACATTTGTTGAGCTGTATCCGGTAATAGATGGCACATTTTATACTATCGAGCTATATCCAGTTATAGATGACATGTTCTATGTTATTGAGTTATATCCAGATATAATCAGATCAATAATCAAATATAGAAATAGCTCCAGACACCGATATAGCTCCAGATACAAATATAGTTTCAGATAAACAGATAAAGGCCAGGTAGCAGTTAGCCCAGCAACTAGAAACAGTGCAAAACAAAATATAGCATCAGTTGTTTAATACGGACTGGCCTTGAAATAAAAGAAGAGAATATGATTAGTATTTTTCATTTGAGCATGCTTGCTGTGTATGTGTTTTGCATGTTGAGACTTGTTATGGCATGTGGGTGTCCTTTAGCATCCCCACCGCCCCTGGGTTATAGCTGTATCGATACCAGATTCAGATACTGCCACCAACTGGGCGATGCCGTCCGCCTAGAGGACGATGATGGCTGACCACCATAATAATACGGTCCAAATTACCCTGCTTTCAGGGGAAGTTCAGTTTACTCTGTGCAGAGCCAGATTACCCTATTTACAGGGGCAGATTACTCTGTGTGCGCTTGTGGCCGGGGGCAGTTTCAGATACAGATTTTTATAAAATTACCCTGTTGCATGCTTGCACCCAAGGGCAGTTTCAGTCACAGATACAGCAGCAGATTACCCCGTGAGCGCTTGCGCCCAGAGGCAGGAGTCTTCGGACTCAGACACAGTTTATTGTTAGAGGCCAAGGCCTGAGTTACGTACCCAAGGGGGCCGGTAGGAGGATCTCACAGTTATCAAATGAGTGGAGTGACTTATTTTTGGTTGGTTTGGACCCGGGTAGGGGTAAATAGATTGTTCTGTTGGTTGGCACCTTCCGGCTTATGGGGGTCGGTTAGGTATTGTGTGCATTTATATGTATATCTATATGTGCTATTAGATACTGATAGACAGTAGGACGACACGTCCTCAGGTATGCCCAGTTTAGTTGCAGAATAGGTAAACTCTCCCCAGTTATCCTTAGCTAGATAAACTCAGCTACTTCCTTCTAATATGTCATGTAATTGTTGCTATCCATTTCAGTTGTATATTTCAGTTTGCCTTACATGCTCAGTACCTGTGGTACTAACGCCCGTGGGGCGCTGCATTGCTTGCCTGCAGGTACACATAGATGAGGAGTCGATCCCTCGTGATCCAGTGAGCAGAGTTATCAGCTCCTATCCTCCGGAGCTAGACAGTTGGAGGTTGTTCCTATTTCCTTTTTTATTACAGTTTGGGTAGGTTGGGGCCCTGTCCTGACCATTCTATTATTACTTCCTAGAGGCTTGCAGTTTGATGTTTCCTGCGGTGGTGGAGCCGATCGTGTGGGGTCGTGCATGTATATATGTGTTTAGTTGTTGATGTTGGCCGTGCGGGGCCTTCTTTTGGTTATAGTTAGTGACCTTGTCGGTCACAATGTTGAATAGTAGTTGTTTCAGATTATAGTGTCATTGTTCTAGTTAGTTGTTGTGCATTGCAGGTGGCTATAGGCCTAATCGGCCGGGGGCTGTATTTACAGCCGCCATATAGCCAGTTCGTTTCTTGAAATAGAGCCAGAGTCTAGCAGGCACCAGGTGCCCGTCATACCCCCCAAGGGGGGGTGTGACAAACTTGGTATCAGAGCAGTTCGTGTCCTAGGGAGTCTGCAAGCCATGCTAAGTAGAGTCTTGTCTATGGATGTGTTGTGCACCACATACTATAGGCAGGAGGCTGCGAGGCATAATAGGATAGTTACCCTTCTTTCATACTCAGTTGTGCCTAGCACAGTAAAGTATAGGGTTGGTTCTTTTGAAACTTACCACCCTCTTTGTCTACAGATACCATGGCAGATCAGTGGCACCCTGCTACAGGCAGGAGATTGGATACAGCAGCGGGCGAAGGCACCAGCAGGATGCCTCACTTACAGCCAGATTTAGCCCGGTCTGAGGGCGATACGGAGGTGTCATCTCGACCCTCCCAGCAGTCTCCGCCTCGCCAGACACCATTTGAGGCAGCACCGCCTCTCACAGCTCCTGCACCCACTTCATCTGATCAGGAGCTACGTAGTGCGGTGGTTATGTTAACCCAAATGCTAGCTACTCAGCGTTAGCCAGTACCACCTACAGCAGCAGAATCTCTAGGTGGGCCAGGTAGTTCCAGGGTTAGAGAACTCTTGGCATTGGGACCCCCGCAGTTCACTGGGTCAGATCAAGCAGAGGACCCCCAGGATTTCCTAGATCAGATGCAGAGAATTTTCCGGGTTATGCATGTGACCCCTACAGAATCAGTTGAGCTGGAAGTGTTCCGGTTGAGGGATATTGTTGTTTTGTGGTACGAATGTTGGGAGAGATCTCGGGGAAGAGATGCAGGCCCTCCTACTTGGTCCAGCTTCTCAGAGGCCTTCCTGGACCACTACTTACCCGGGAGGTCAGACATGCCCGGATGGACCAGTTCTTACACTTAGAGCAGGGGGCCAGGAGCGTCCGTGAGTATTCTTTACAGTTCGACTCCTTAGCCTGCTATGCTCCAGCATTTGTGGACACCATGTCGTCTAGAGTCCATCACTTTATTATGGGCCTGGATTCAGATTACATATAGACGTGCATGACGGCTAATTTGAGAGAGAATATGGACATAGCCAGGGTATAGGCCTTCGCACAGGCAATTGAGGGCCTGAGACAGCGGCAGTGGGGCGACAGGCAGGCGACTTCAGAGCAATGCCGTAGAAACAGACCCAGTGAGATTCAGGGGGAAATCCCTAGGGGGCCGAGACCACGGTTTTTAGATAGGCCACCCATATCTTTACCTCCGGTAGAGCAGCAGAGAGGCAGATTTGTTCGCCGAAGTCAGTCAGAGTCCGGCAGCAGTTCACGGACAGTAGCATCACCTCAGCAGCGGAGGGCAGAACAGAGTAGATTTGCACCTACCCCTTGTCCTATATGCCACTGACCACATTTTGGAGCCTGCAGGCAAGGCTCCTCAGGGTGCTATTACTGTGGACAGGAAGGGCATTTAATGAGAGATTGTCCGGCCAGAGGACAGGGTAGCCGGGATAGTCTGATAGAGCATCAGCGGGGCCACGAGTTCCAGCAACCTCAGCAGGGCGCAGACCCTCAGGTTCAGCAAATAGGGGCCGAGGTAGATCAGGAGCCTCTGCCTTAGGTGCAGGCCCCAGCCGTACCTACGCATTACCAGGGAGGCAGGATTTAGAGGCTTCTCCCGACGTGGTCACAGGTATATTGATTATCTGCTCATACCCTGTTTATGTATTAATTGATCCAGGGTCTACCTTGTCATATATTACACCATTTGTGGCCCAGAAGTTGGGTATCGAACCAGAATTGCTTCAGCAGCCCTTTTCAGTGTTTACATCGGCCGGTGACTCGATTACAGCTAAAAGAGTTTACCGAGGGTGTACGGTAGAGGTTGCTGATCGCCAAACCACAGTAGACTTAATAGAACTTGAGATGTTTGACTTCGATGCCATTATGGGTATGGACTGGTTAGTGCCATGCTATGCCAACTTAGAATGCTGGACCAAGATGGTCCAATTTCACTTTCCGGGGGAAGCAGTGCGAGAGTGGAAAGGGAGCACAGCTACGCCAAAAGGTAGGTTTGTTTCCTACCTTCAGGTGAGAAAATCAATAGCAAAGGGATGTATTCACCACCTAGTTAAAGTCCAGGACATTCGGGTGGAACCTCCGACTCTTCAGTCTGTTCCAGTGGTCAATGAATTCCCTGACGTATTTTCGGATGAGTTGCCTGGTATCCCTCCCGAAAGGGAGATAGATTTTGCAATTGACTTGTTGTCAGGGACTCAACCCATATCTATTCCCCCATATCGCATGGCACCAGCTGAGCTTAGAGAGTTGAAAGAGCAGTTAAAAGATTTGCTCGACAAAGGCTTTATCAGGCCAAGTACTTCCCCGTGGGGTGCGCCAGTTCTGTTTGTGAGAAAGAAAGATGGCTCACTCCGTATGTGTATAGACTACCGACAGCTGAATAAGGTAACACTTAAAAACAAATACCCGCTCCCTAGATAGATGATTTGTTTGACCAGTTGCAGGGGGCCAGATGTTTCTCTAAGATAGATCTGAGGTCCAGCTACCACCAGGTTCGGGTTCGTGAGAGGGACATTCCAAAGACTGCTTTCAGGACCAGGTATGGTCACCTTGAATTTCTAGTCATGTCTTTTGGTTTGATGAATGCTCCCACAGTGTTTATGGACCTGATGAACAGCATATTCAGACCGTATTTGGATCTGTTCGTGATAGTATTTGTTCGCGCTCTGCTGCTCGGTATATATTATACACCGACACGCAAGTGTACGTGGTCAAACAAGTAATAAAGTGGCTAAGTAGCCAAGTATCGATCCAAGGAGGCTGCTCTAGATATGCAAAACTGCCTAGTTTACTATATCTCTATTCTATTCCTAACTATATTAACAACAATCCAACCAAGATTTGAGTGAGTTTTGTTTCTAAACTAATTATCTACTAAAATTAATAACTACTATTTAAGTTGAGTTTAGACAATGGATATGCACATGCCAAGGTTAAGAACGAGTAATGAACTTGATAATCATGATAATTTGGTCATCTTCTTCTTTATATTGCTAGCCAAGAACGTTTGCCTAGAAATTAAAACTTCCGTATTTAATTTCACTTTAGCTTCATAAACCATTCGTCTACATTTCTATGATCAAATGCAATTTATGACCTAACACTACAATTCCGGTTCCTAAATTGACTAATACGGCTTTCAAGTATATTTCTATCAAGAAAGCACATCAAAACCCAATTTTCCCAAATCAAGTTAAGAACAATACCCTATTAATTCACAACTTTCCAATATCATGCTCTCTCAAGTGAAATTGGACTTTTTAGATATACATTAATGGTGGCCAATCAAGAATGTAATAAGCACAAGAATTAATAGAACAACATGCAAGAACAAGAAGAAACCATATCAATTATTACCAACATTCATTTCACAAGTTCAAAACCTCAGCAAGAGAGGAATTAGCCACTCATTCTTGGATTAATCATCCTAGAATGTGTGTGAATCATGCATACAATTGAAGGAAAGAAGAAGGGAAGAGAAGAAAACTCTTATCTTTTCTATTCTTCAACTGCCACAAAACCACGTTCCTGCTCCCACTTCTGAACTCAGGCTAAAAAACTAAAACTAAAAAAAAAAACTCCCTTAAAAAAATAACCTAAGTGTGCTATTTATACTAGTGGGAAATTTTTCCTGGAATAACAAGCAACGTGTCACGGAGGCCAACGCGGAGCACTGCCTCCGTGACACGGCGTGGACGCGGACCCTCTCTGGAAATTGCATGGTCCGGATAATTAGCCTCAACGTGGCACGGAGGCCATCGCGGAGGCCTGTCTCCGTGCCACGGAGCTGACGCGCAGGCACACTGGAAATTGCCACTTTTATTTCTGCCCAGGCAGTGTGCTACCGCGATGGCAGCGTGGCACGGCACCATCGCGGAGCCACTGCAAAATATGCCATCCGAGGTCTTTTCCACGCTCGCATCCAAGTCCAACTCCGACATAGTTCCAACACGCATTTTAGCTCTTAAAAATCACATTATCCTACAAAACAAATGCTAATCATGTTGGTTAGTATAAATTCGCATTTTATTACCAAATACATGATATTATATACACATTGCACAACAAACAAGGTAAAAATGATACGTTTGAGTATCACTTGGGCATATAAATCTGCCCAAGATCACTTACCCCACACTTAAATCCTTGTTCGTCCTCGAACAACACATACACAAATCATGCACATCACATCTCAACCTTTGTCACTATGGTGCAACCATTTACGTTACGGTCATACCGATTATTCGATTTTTGCAAATCATCAAGAAAACATGCTTGGTCGTACAAGATAATGACCTTAATACATCGAGGCTTCCTAGACTTTTAAGAATTGATTCTTGATATCGGCAAACTCATGCAAATCAACTAATCAAGAAATCCGACACAAAAATCAATCTTTCATCAAGCATGTACCCTCACAACTCGAGAGAAACTTCCCCTTTTATGCTCGTGCAGCACACAAACATGCACGTAGGGGCATATAGAAATTAATTTCACTCTCTCTCCCAAAAGAATTCACATGCATCATGTCATGACCCATAAGCTTGCCCTTAGTGTATTACTCCACTAATATAAAGAAATGCAGTGTAGGATCAAATAGGACTTTTAATGGGTTGTAACTGGGCTATGGATCTAGTATATATATATATTTGATTAGCCAATAATAGTTGCTAGCATCCTTAAGCGCCTTTTCAACTCATTCCCATCGACTCATGGACATTGTTCCTCTCTTTTCTCTTTTTCTCCCATTCATGCTGGTTTACTTTCATACAGCCCATTTCATCAGGCACACTTGACCCCAAACGGAAGGTTTTCATGTACCCTCAATTTCATTTAATTACAACTAGTGCCTCTTTAACACCATCTTTTCTTTCCTCACTTTGCTTTTCTTTTCTTTTCACTCTTTTCACTCTTTAACACTTTGGGAAACAATTTTTTTGTTCTTTGTAAGCGCTTAAGAGCTTCTTATAGACTTTAAGGCTAATCAAAAGAAGGAATAAAGCTTAGTTCATACAATTCTGGACAAAAGAAAGAAATCGGCTAAAGGCTCAACGGGCTGACTAGGGTGTACAACATATAAAAAGGTAGAACTTGACAAGAAAAAAATGGAAACTAACGGTTAAAACAAAGAAATGCCTACATCCTTTCCGACACTACACCTCCTTCATTTCGCTTTGTATACACGCCAGGCAAGTTCTAGACAATTCACAATGACATGGAATAGCAAAACCTCACTCACACTTCATGCACATGCTCGAATCAAGATGCATTCACAGACTCTTTAATTAGTCAAGTACATGAATTCAAGATTAAGCCTCAATCATAATGAACCAAATTCTATAGCCTAGGTAACTCAACATAGTTACACAATTACATGCTTTCAAACGAATCACTTTCGCATTTCGAACATCAATTACACACGCAACAAAATTTTAGCAACCATAAGCAACTACAGTTTATTGATGCAATCCACCAAAGAAACTAAAAACAAATCATCTACTCCTATCGACTACATTTCCCTTAAGACGGTCGTCATCCATCCATCATAGGGAATGTTCACTAACTATGACATCGGTTCAATGGGACTATTCTCGGTAAAAGAACCGAAAACAAACTCCGAGAAACCCAAAAATAAAACTTCAAAATTTTTGCAACACATCGATCATTTCGATGAAAAAAATATTTACAAAATATGTTGATAAGTGCAACATCCTTTAGCAAAAATTTTGAAAAATATCGATCATATCGATAGAGAAAAAAATATTTACAAAATTTAAAAAATATTTACAAAGGCAACCATAAATTTTTAAAGACACACATCATTCACAAATCAGTTCACAACAACAGGGAAAGCACAGACATACACAAACGTCAAGGAAGAATATACAGCAGATTTAGAGCCTATGACCCAGCACCTAACTACTCCCCACCCCACACTTAAATTGAACACTGTCCTCAGTGTTCACAAAAATACAAAGCACAAAATTTTGGGTGGTGAAACTCCCTGCTCAGTCGAAATATTCGACTTCCTCATCCGGTGCTGCGGCCTCGTCGCCCATATCTGAATCAGCTCCCTCGCCGTCATCGGACTCCACATCAGAGTCCTCACGACGTGTCTCTTCATCAGTAGGGACGTCGTCATCAGTCGGCTCCACAAAGGCTGGCCCCACCTTGCATAAAGCTCTGGCGTTCTCGCCAAAAGGGTAGTCCAGCTCCAGCTGCCATAATTCATCCTCGGTGGCTGGTCTCCCACCTATCCGTAGCTGCAGCATCTGCATACCGAACATACGGGCCATATACTGGTCGTCACGAGCATGTCGCTCGCCCAGAGTCAGCACAGGTCCGTGTGTAGTGTCGGGGGCCTTGGTCTTTGTCACATCAAGGGCCCGCCGCTCTAACTGCGGAATGTAATCCAAGGCTTCTTCCTCAACGTCGAGGCCTCGGAGGAAGGTGGTGATGAGTCCGCCAAACCCGTATCTGTGGCCCTGGTGTAGTCTGGCTCTCTTCATGGCGGATATTATAACCGCCCCCACATTAATCTCAAGCCCTTTCATGAGGGCATACACCAGGCAGACACGGTCCCGGGTCACGTCTGTCATATGTACTCCCAGGATCAAACACGAACATACAATTTTTAGCCAGATTCTGGCCTCCCTGTTCATCTGCGAATAAGGCAGAGTCTGGTGGTAACCCCTCTCTTTGTGTCTACTCCATCGGGCTGTGGATCGAGCCCCGCACAACGTACGTCTGATGTCGGCGTACGGTGGGGTGATGTTGAGCTGGCGGAGAACGTGGGCGCCTGTGTCCCGCGCTCCAACGATGGCATTCAGCTGCTGGGGTTCCAGAGTGACAATCTGCCCTCTGATTTTAATAGTGTGGCTTCTGATGGCCGGGTTCCAGTTGGCATAAAATTCCCGGACCATTTGAAGGTTGCACTCCGTGGGCTCCTGAAAAATAAAGCTGAGCCCAGCTGCTTCAATCCTCTGTACGATGCGAGGGAACTCCTGTACAAGTGGTTCCCTTGCAATATGTTCCTCCGGGAAGTACTTGTTCTCCTTATGCTTTGCGTACCACTTCTTCCCTTCATCGGTCACCCATCGTGTTCCGTATCGGCGGTGTTGACCGCGTGGAACAGTAGGTGCAGCTGGGACAGCAGTGCCCAGTCTCATTCTCTTTCTGCTGGTGCCTGAGGTTGAAGCACCCTTGCCTTTATCTTGTCGGCTGGCCATTGTACCTGTCAATTAACACAGACAAGCACAACGTTAAGCTAAAAACTTGTTAGTTTTGGCTAAGGTCGGGTTAAACAAAATTTACCCCACACTTAGTCTTTAACAATATTTACAACATGTTAGCAAGGATAGATCTATTTACACCCCAAACACAATCACTATCAACATATTGCTTAGTGCGTTCACAAAAATTCGACAGCATACCGGCTAGCGAACTGCTCAGACTTCATACAGCTAACCCAATCCTACCATCGACAGCTATTCACCCATGGCACTTAGCAACAATAACAACAACCAAATAGAAACAACAATACAAACATTTTACATACACTAATCTAATCAATTCAACCAATTCACATATTACGCAATGTCCCACTAAAAAATGAGAATTAGTCGTCTTTCACCAATTATACAATATTTACCACGACTTATCTCAACTAATAAACACACCCCGGCATCAATTTCGTCAAACTATCAAGTTACCCAAGTTAAAATTCGACAACCCCAAGCCCTAGAACTCAATTCGACAATCAACAATGAATTATTCAATCAATCGATAAGTTCACCCGTCAACTACAACAATCCGAACACAATCAATCGCAAAATAATTCACGTCATGTTTAATTTCTACCTAGGGTGATATATCTCACCTCACATGCTCAAAATCGACAAAAATCGCCAAAAATTTGAGATAGACGATGAAAACATACCTTGGAATTGAAGAATCGATAAAGACTTGACGTTTTCCTTGCCTCTTAACGTGGCACGGAGCTTGGGGGTAGGGGAATGGGTGTTTGGTCGCGGAGGGAAGAGGGAATGGGGAAAATAGGGGCGAAATCGGGGGTTTTTATTAAGAAAACACGCGGGTCACCCAGAAACCCGGTGTGACCCGGCACTAGGATAAGGGCAACGTGTCACGGAGGTTAACGCGGAGGCCCTCCTTCGTGACACGGAGCCAACGCGTTGGCTTACTGGAATTTTAAAAAAATTACAGATTTGCCTTCAACGTGTCACGGAGGCCAACGCGGAGCATTGCCTCCGTGACACGGCGCCAACGCGCCAGTGCTCTGTTTCACTATCAAATTTTATTTTTCATACCTCGCCTCGTTTTCTCGATTCCATGTATTTTTCCTCCGGTATACCTGAAAATCACCTCACTAAACAAAAATTGGTTAAATGACTAGATTCCCTACTCAAAGAATAAAAATTACTAATTAAAATGCACATTTAAACCTAGTCAAGAAAAAGAAGAGAAAATAAAAGAAAAGAAAAACTTTACACTAAGGAAAAAGAAAGAAAAATATTTTTCACGGGTTGCCTCCCGTGCAGCGCCTGGTTTAATGTCGCGGCTCGACAGCCTTTACGCTCAATTTCCTACTAAGGAGATGGACGATTTGACCCGATCATGGTCATCTCCCCAGTAGTTCTCAACCTTGTCTGGTGGCCTACCTAGTAACTCTCGGGAATCACTCAATCCATTTGCATTCCCATGATCAATCACGTTGATCACCGAGAGTTCCTTATAGACAGTCGGAAGCTTAGGTGCCTTGTACACGTCGAACACCTCAACCTTGTCGTGTGCTCGCATCGTGAGTTTACCCGCAGCTACATCGATCAATGCCTTTCCGGTTGCCAAAAATGGTCGTCCCAAAATAAATGGGACTTCTGCATCTGGCTCAAAATCCAGAACAATGAAATCTATCGGAAAAATGAGGGAGCCTACCTGCACTAGCACATCCTCCACAATGCCATCCGGCTTAGCTAAAGACCTGTCTGCTAGCTGCAAGATCACTGTTGTAGGTCTAGGACTCCCTAGCCCTAACTTTCTGAATATCGAAGATGGCATCAGATTTATACTTGCCCCCAAGTCGCATAACCCACGAGCTCGGATACTTTGCCCAATCGTCAGCTGGATAGTAAAACTTCCAGGATCCTTCAGTTTAGTGGGCAACCTATTCTGAATACGGGATGTGCATTCCTCCGTTAAAGCCACCGTGGCATACTCGGTCAAGCGACTTTTGTTGGCCACGATGTCTTTGATATACTTTGCATATTTTGACACACCCTGCAAGACATCAACAAGAGGTAAGTTAACATGTACCTGTTTAAGTACCTCCATGAATTTCTGGAAACACGCCTCCTCCTTGTGTTTCTTAAGTCGTTGAGGGAACGGGGGTGGAGGCCTTGTTGGTTCAGCTTCTTTGGTCTTCCCCGTATCTGAGGTTTGTTCTCCCTCAACATCTGCTGCTCCTGACTTCTGAGGCGGTCTTTCCGGTTCCACCTCCTTTAATTGTAAACCACTCCTCGTGGTCACTGCATTTACCTGCTTAGGATTGGGATCCGTGTCGCTAGGTAGTCCTCCCCTTGGTCTAGTATTTTGGGCACTAACAAATTGCCCAAACTGATATTCAAGAGCCTTGGTTGCCAATTGATTGTTCTTTACTTCAGCCGCCAGTTTGACATAGTCAGCCTGCAATTGTGCCTGGTTGGCAATCATGGTCTTGAACATTTCCTCAATAGTCGGTGATGGTGGTGGAGGAGGGGCATTGTGATTTCTAAACTGATTCTGATAGCCTTGTTGCCCTCCTTGGTTTCTGTGCATACCCTGCCCTGAACCCTGGCCTTGTTGATTGTTGCTACCCCACGAAAAATTTGGATGATTCCTCCAATTCGAGTTGTAGCCACCACCAAACTACTGTTGATTCCTCTGTGCATTGCCCACAAAGTTGACAGAATCAGGATTTGCACCACAGCATTCAGCTGAATGCTCACTACTACCACACACTTCACACCACATCTGTTGGACTGCATTAACTGAGGCTGACGGCTGGTTCAAATTCATATTGCTGAAGTGAGTGTTTAACTGATTTTGCAAAGTAGCTATCTGTGCAGCGATAGCTGTGAATCCATCCACTTCATGCACTCCCGCTGCTTTCCTTGCTCCACCTCTTGAAGAATCTGCATTCCATTCCGGATTGCCTTGTGAAATTCGGTTGAGCAAAGTGTACAGCTCCTCATAAGTCTTCTCCAGCGCTTGCCCTCCAGCTGCTGAGTCTAACAAAATTTTAGTGTGGGGTTCCAAACCCTCAATAAAAGTGTGGACC
The DNA here is from genome assembly GCA_035772735.1 of Datura wrightii. Lineage (NCBI taxonomy): Eukaryota > Viridiplantae > Streptophyta > Magnoliopsida > Solanales > Solanaceae > Datura > Datura wrightii. Next base: position 14,771,033 of record JASDFA010000002.1, read on the forward strand.
AACACCTCATTTGACTGATGATGATGAGGACAGTCCCGCAACATGGACTTGAATCTTTCCCAGGCTTGATAAAGATTTTCTCCTTCCCTCTGTTTAAAACTTAGAATCTGACTTCTAAGTTTAGCTGTTTTACCTGAAGGGAAAAATCTGATCAAGAACTTCTTTGCAAGACCATCCCACGTTGATATAGAGTTGGGTGGTTCAGCTTTTAACCACCTCTTGGCTTCACCAAGTAAGGAAAATGGAAATAAGGTGAGCCGAACATAATCAGGTGACACTCCAGCGGGGATGTAAGTGTCACTTATCTCCAAAAAGTTCTGGAGATGTTGTTGCGGATCTTCTTGAGGGAGACCGGTAAACTGCCCGCTAGTGTGCAAAAGTTGCACCATATTTTGCTTTAACTCAAATCTCCCCCCAGGCTCTAGTTTGCGGATGCTGGAATGTACATTATTAGCGTGTGGGATTGCCACCTCGCGAACCGGCCTGGCTGCTACTTCCTCGGGCACTAACACTGCCCGCACAACTGGTGGATTGGGTTGCTCCATCATAGACTGTTTGAGCAACTGCAACTTCTTCCGAAGAGCTTCTCTACATTGACTATGCAATTCACGTTCTGGCTCTAAGTAAGATTCCACCAGCTCCTTGTCCCTTGCCAGTGTTCACAGAAATAAAAATCTGCAAAATACAGGCTAAGACCAAGTTGTTAACACTTAAGAAAATAAAACAAAAATACAGTAAATTTACACTTAACACAATTTCACAAATCGCCTAGCCTCCCCGGCAACGGCGCCAAAAAAACTTGTTCGCGCTCTGCTGCTCGGTATATATTATACACCGACACGCAAGTGTACGTGGTCAAACAAGTAATAAAGTGGCTAAGTAGCCAAGTATCGATCCAAGGAGGCTGCTCTAGATATGCAAAACTGCCTAGTTTACTATATCTCTATTCTATTTCTAACTATGTTAACAACAATCCAACCAAGATTTGAGTGAGTTTTGTTTCTAAACTAATTATCTACTAAAATTAATAACTACTATTTAAGTTGAGTTTAGACAATGGATATGCACATGCCAAGGTTAAGAACGAGTAATGAACTTGATAATCATGATAATTTGGTCATCTTCTTCTTTATATTGCTAGCCAAGAACGTTTGCCTAGAAATTAAAACTTCCGTATTTAATTTCACTTTAGCTTCATAAACCATTCGTCTACATTTCTGTGATCAAATGCAATTTATGACCTAACACTACAATTCCGGTTCCTAAATTGACTAATACGGCTTTCAAGTATATTTCTATCAAGAAAGCACATCAAAACCCAATTTTCCCAAATCAAGTTAAGAACAATACCCTATTAATTCACAACTTTCCAATTTCATGCTCTCTCAAGTGAAATTGGACTTTTTAGATATACATTAATGGTGGCCAATCAAGAATGTAATAAGCACAAGAATTAATAGAACAACATGCAAGAACAAGAAGAAACCATATCAATTATTACCAACATTCATTTCACAAGTTCAAAACCTCAGCAAGAGAGGAATTAGCCACTCATTCTTGGATTAATCATCCTAGAATGAGTGTGAATCATGCATACAATTGAAGGAAAGAAGAAGGGAAGAGAAGAAAACTCTTATCTTTTCTATTCTTCAACTGCCACAAAACCACGTTCCTGCTCCCACTTCTGAACTCAGGCTAAAAAACTAAAACTAAAAAAAAAAACTCCCTTAAAAAAATAACCTAAGTGTGTTATTTATACTAGTGGGAAATTTTTCCCGGAATAACAAGCAATGTGTCACGGAGGCCAACGCAGAGCACTGCCTCCGTGACACGGCGTGGACACGGACCCTCTCTGGAAATTGCATGGTCCGGATAATTAGCCTCAACGTGGCACGGAGGCCATCGCGGAGGCCTGTCTCCGTGCCACGGAGCTGACGCGCAGGCACACTGGAAATTGCCACTTTTATTTCTGCCCAGGCAGTGTGCTACCGCGATGGCAGCGTGGCACGGCACCATCGCGGAGCCACTGTAAAATATGCCATCCGAGGTCTTTTCCACGCTCGCATCCAAGTCCAACTCCGACATAGTTCCAACACGCATTTTAGCTCTTAAAAATCACATTATCCTGCAAAACAAATGCTAATCAAGTTGGTTAGTATAAATTCACATTTTATTACCAAATACATGATATTATATACACATTGCACAACAAACAAGGTAAAAATGATACGTTTGAGTATCACTTGGGCATATAAATCTGCCCAAGATCAGTATTTATCGATGATATTCTGCTATATTCTCATTCACAGATAGATCACCAGAACCATTTACAAACGGTACTCCAGATCCTTAGAGACCGTCAGTTGTACACCAAGTTTTCCAAGTGTGAGTTCTGGCTGAACTCAGTTGCCTTTTTGGGGCATATCGTGTCAGATGCTGGTATATAGGTGGACACACAGAAAATAGAGGAGGTCAAGACATGGCCCAGACCTACCACTCCGACTGAGGTCCACAGTTTCCTGGGTTTAGCAGGGTATTACCGGAGATTTGTTGAAGGATTCTCCACTATAGCAGCACCTCTGACAAAGCTGACATAAAAAGCAGCGAAATTTCAGTGGACGGAGGCATGTGAGCAGAGTTTTCAAGAGTTGAAAGACAGATTGACCTCCGCCCCAGTACTAGCATTGCTAGAGGGAACAGATGGGTATACGGTGTATTGCGACGCTTCAGGCTTGGGACTGGGTTGTGTGTTGATGCAGCATGGTAAGGTGATTGCTTATGCTTCCAGACAGCTGAGGAAGCACGAAAAGAACTATCCGACCCATGACCTGGAACTGGCCGCAGTGATCCACGCTCTGAAAATCTGGAGGCATTATCTGTATGGCGTTCATGTAGACATTTTTACAGATCATAAAAGCCTGCAGTACATTTTCACACAGAGGGAGTTAAATCTGCAGTAGTGTCGCTGGTTAGAATTGCTGAAAGATTATGACGTAAATATTCTCTACCACCCAGGGAGAGCTAATGTAGTAGCCGATGCCCTCAGCCGTAAGTCAGTGGGGAGTTTAGCGTATTTGCGACCCGAGAAGCGGGAGTTAGCCAAGGAAATTCATCAGCTAGCTAGTTTAGCCGTTCGAGTAGTAGAAACAGAAAATAACAGAGTGGTGATTCAGAACTCCGCTGTGTCATCGTTAGTTACAGAGGTAAAAGAATGGCAGTACGAGGACCCTGACTTAGTCCAGCTCAGAGATAGAGTTCAGAAAGGTAAGGAGCCAGATTTCCAGGTGACTGAGAATGAAGTGCTACGTTGTAAGGGCAGCCTATGTGTCCCGAATGTTTCAGGGCTTCGCCAGCAGATCGTGCATGAGGTACATTACGCTCGCTATTCCCTCCATCCAGGAGCAACGATAATGTACCACGACATCAGAGACATCTACTGGTGGCCAGGTATGAAAGCTGAAATAGCTGAATTTGTATCTAGATGTCCTAACTGCCAGCAGGTGAAAGCAGAACACCAGAAACCGGGCGGTCTGACGCAGGATATAGCTGTGCCTTTATGGAAATGGGAAGCGATAAATATGGATTTCATAATAGGGTTACCCCGTACCAGACGCAGAAATGATTATATTTGGGTAATAGTTGACAGGCTGACAAAATCAGCTCATTTCCTGCCAGTGAAAGCTACCTTCTCGGCCGAGGATTATGCCGAATTATATATCAGAGAAATAGTTAGATTGCATGGAGTGCCGGTATCTATTATTTCAGATAGAGGAGCACAATTTACTGTGAGATTCTGGCAGTCGTTCCAGAGAGTCCTGGGGACACAGATTAACTTAAGTACCGCCGTTCAACCTCAGACAGACGGGCAAGCAGAACGAACTATCCAAACGCTCGAAGATATGCTACGAGCGTGTGTACTAGATTTTGGGGGTAGCTGGGATAAGCATCTACCGTTACTTGAATTTGCCTATAATAACAGTTATCATTCAGCTATCCAGATGGTGCCCTTTGCAGCATTATACGGGCGAAAATGTAGGTCACCCGTTGGCTGGTTTGAAGTGGGGGAGACCACGCTGATTGGGCCGGATATTATTCGTCAGTTAGAAGAGGCGGTGAAGCTTATCAGAGTACGCCTGCTGACTGCTCAGAGCCGCCAGAAGTCTTATGCAAATATGTGGCCCAGAAATCTAGAATTTGCAGTAGATGACTGGGTATATTTGAAAGTGCCTCCGATGAAAGGGGTGATGAGATTTGGCAAGAAAGGCAAGCTTAGCCCGAGGTTCATTGGGCCATATCAGATTCGGCGGAGAATAGGCCGAGTAGCATACGAATTGAACTTGCCTCCAGAATTAGAGTTTGTTCACCCAGTATTCCATGTATCTATGTTGAGGAAGTTCGTAGGAGACCCTTCCACAGTTGTTCCAGTTCAGGATGTCCAGGTCACAGAAGAGTTAGCATATGAAGAGGTTCCAGTAGCTATCTTAGACAGACAGATTCGTAGATTGAGAACTAAAGATATTACGCATGTCAAGGTATTGTGGCGTAACAGGAACCGAGAAGAGATGACCTGGGAAGCCGAGGAGGACATGAAAGCCATATATCCCCACTTATTCCAGGCATAGGCAAACAGGAGGTATGTTAGAACTGTTTTTCCTTATGAATGCTTATATTTCATATATGGATGAAGTCGATTGATTATAGACAGTTATATATGAATGTTATTATATCGTGTGGAGTACCTGTATTGGGCTTTTCTGCTTTTCAGGAATTTTGAGATAGTCCATAATACAGGGGAAACTCTACCGAAATTTTTCCAAGGATGAGTCAGCCAATTAAGATTTCTATAAGTCAGAATGTCATTCGAGGACGAATGTTCTTAAGGGGGGGAGGATGTTACACCCCGTAAATTTTAAATGAATAAATAGCCTAATGGTATGTTGATTAAGTGATTTAGGAAAAAAAAAGAGGGAAAAGTCGGTTTTTCCTTCAATATAACAAAAAATCTCCAGAAAAACAGAGGGTAGCCAAGACTTAGGCAAAACCCATAACATTTATAAACATTTCCTTCCGATTACACTATGAAACGCAGTCTAAACTCCGTTTCTGCTTAGATACCGAGGTATAAAGCTGTAGAGAGCAATCCTACGGAGTTGGTTTCGTGAAATTTTGCCGGCGAAACGTCGTGCTATCGAGGTAAAGTAAATAGAATTGCTTTAAATTAGTATCAATGTGTTCCTAGCTTTGCAGTGAGCATTTATCCCTTCTGGACTATCGAGAAATAATGAGTTTTCGACCATTTTCCGAAAGGTCGAAGTTTGGGATAAATATATATCAAAAGTGATAATTTCTCCCGGATATTAATGTATTTAGTTCTAATTGACGTGTATATGAATGTAGTTGGGAGAAACAGCAGGAGTACCGACGGAAATCACATCGGTCAGTCGAGTACTCAGAAACCAGGTATGTAAAGCTATTCTTTCGTCAAGCCAGGAAGTACAGTCTAGAAAATAAATAGAATAAAGGCTATTAACAGATACCCAGCGTACAGGAATGATTTTAGTACAATTTCCAGAAAGTATGCTAGTATATCATTACGTATCATATTCTTATGTAATACCCAGAATGAAAGTTGTAAAAGCAGTATAACGAATTAGCATGATTACAGATAGTACGTATTACATTTGTTGAGCTGTATCCAGTAATAGATGGCACATTTTATACTATCGAGCTATATCCAGTTATAGATGACATGTTCTATGTTATTGAGTTATATCCAGATATAATCAGATCAATAATCAGATATAGAAATAGCTCCAGACACCGATATAGCTCCAGATACAAATATAGTTTCAGATAAACAGATAAAGTCCAGGTAGCAGTTAGCCCAGCAACTAGAAACAGTGCAAAACAAAATATAGCATCAGTTGTTTAATATGGACTGGCCTTGAAATAAAAGAAGAGAATATGATTAGTATTTTTCATTTGAGCATGCTTGTTGTGTATGTGTTTTGCATGTTGAGACTTGTTATGGAATGTGGGTGTCCTTTATCATCCCCACCGCCCCTGGGTTATAGCTGTGTCGATACCAGATTCAGATACCGCCACGAGCTGGGCGATGCCGTCTGCCTAGAGGACGATGATGGCTGACCACCATAATAATACGGTCCAGATTACCCTGCTTGCAGGGGTAGTTCAGTTTACTCTGTGCAGAGCTAGATTACCATGTTTACAGGGGCAGATTACTCTGTGTGCGCTTGTGGCTGGGGGCAGTTTCAAATACAGATTTTTATACAATTACCCTATTGCGTGCTTGCACCCAGGGGCAGTTTCAGTCACAGATACAGCAGCAGATTACCCCGTGAGCGCTTGCGCCCAGAGGCAGGAGTCTTCGGACTCAGACACAGTTTATTGTTAGCGGCCAAGGCCTGAGCTACGTACCCAAGGGGGCCGGTAGGAGGATCTCACAGTTATCAAATGAGTGGAGTGACTTATTTTTGGTTGGTTTAGACCCGGGTAGGGGTAAATAGATTGTTCTGTTGGTTGGCAGCTTCCGGCTTATGGGGGTCGGTTAGGTATTGTGTGTATTTATATGTATATCTATATGTGTTATTAGATACTGATAGACAGTAGGACGACACGTCCTCAGGTATACCCAGTTTAGTTGCAGAATAGGTAAACTCTCCCCAGTTATCCTTAGCTAGATAAACTCAGCTACTTCCTTCTTATATGTCATGTTATTGTTGCTATCCATTTTAGTTGTATATTTTAGTTTGCCTTACATGCTCAGTACCTATGGTACTGACGCTCGTGGGGCGCTGCATTGCTTGCCTGCAGGTACACATAGATGAGGAGTCGATCCCTCGTGATCCAGTCAGCAAAGTTATCAGCTCCTATCCTCCGGAGCTAGACAGTTGGAAGTTGTTCCTATTTCCTTTTTTATTAAAGTTTGGGTAGGTCGGGGCCCTGTCCTGACCATTCTATTATTACTTCCTAGAGGCTTGCAGTCTAATATTTCCTGTGGTGGTGGAGCCGGTCGTGTGGGGCCGTGCATGTATATATGTGTTTAGTTGTTGATGTTGGCCGTGTGGGGCCTTCTTCTGGTTATAATTAGTGACCTTGTCGGTCACAAGTGTGAATAGCAGCTGGTTAGCTGTTGTGCATTGCAGGTGGCTATAGGCCTAATCGGCTGGGGACTGTATTTACAGCCGCTATATAGCCGGTTCGTTTCTTGAAATAGAGCCAGAGTCTAGCAGGCACTAGGTGCCCATCATACCCCCCAAGGGGGGTGGTGACAAATATCCACCTGATTAGCCTAGGTTTCGCATCTTTCTTGCCAAATAAGTTTCGAATTGCCGCATGATCAGTGTGTTTCACCACTTTCAACCCCACCAGGTAGGATCTAAACTTGTCAAATGCAAACACTAGAGCCAGCATCTCCTTCTCCGTGACTGTATAATTAACTTGTGCAGCATCAAGCGTTTTTCTTGCATAGTAGATGGAATGAAAAATCTTATTCCTTCGCTGCCCCAATACCGCTCCTACAGCCGCATCACTTGCATCACACATTAACTCAAAAGGATATTCCCAATCAGGAGAAATGAGAATAGGAGCTTCCACCAGCTTCTTTTTCAGCTCCTCAAATGCTTCTACACATTCCTTGTCAAATTCAAACTTCACCTCTTTTTCTAACAACCGGCATATCGGTCTAGAAATCTTAGAGAAGTCTTGAATAAACTGTCTGTAAAACCCAGCATGTCCTAAGAAGATGTGAACACCCTTAACTGATACTGGCGGTGGTAGCTTTTCAATCACCTCTATCTTTGCACAATCGACCTCCAAACCTCTGCATGACACCTTATGGCCAAGGATAATACCCTCCTTGACTAAAAAGTGACACTTTTCCCAGTTGAGCACAAGGTTTGAGTCTCCACATCTAGCTAACACCCTGTCTAGATTCTGCAAACACATAGCAAATGAGTTACCAAAAATAGAAAAGTCATCCATAAATACCTCGATATAGTCTTCCAACATAGCGTGGAATATTGCCATCATGCATCACTGGAATGTGGCTGGTGCATTGCATAGACCGAAGGGCATCCGACTGAAAGCATATGTCCTATAAGGACATGTAAACGTGGTCTTCTCCTGATCTTCTGGTGCTATGGCTATTTGATTATAGCCAGAGTAACCATCCAGAAAGCAATAATATTCCTGCCTTGCCAGCCTGTCCAACATCTGATCAATGAATGGAATCGGATAGTGATCTTTTCGAGTGGCCTCATTGAGCTTCCTATAATCCATGCAAATTTGCCAGCCCGTGACTGTGCGTGTGGGAATTAGCTCATTCTTTTCATTTGTGACCACTGTCATTCCCCCTTTCTTGGGAACGCATTGAACTGGGCTAACCCATTCACTATCTGAGATGGGATATACCACTCCTGCATCCAGCCACTTGATCACTTCCTTTCTTACTACATCCTTCATCATCGGGTTCAACCTCCACTGATGTTGCATGGTTGGCTTGGATCCCTCTTCCACGAATATCTTGTGCATGCAGAAAGCTGGATTGATCCCCTTAATATCTGACATCTGCCATCCCATTGCTCTCTTTCACCTCTTAAGGACCACCAATGCATCTTTCACTTGTGCATCTGTCAGTTCTGCTGAAATGATGACTGGTAAGGTGTCATCTTCACCCAAGAATACATACTGCAAATGTGGAGGCAATGTCTTTAACTCCAATTTAGGTGCCTCCTCTATTGATGGCTTTGGGGATGGTTCTAAGGACCTATTCAATGGTTCAAAATCTTGCTTCCTGAAGAACCATTTTGGCTCATTCAAAGTCTGCACCATCTAATATGTCACACTATCCCTAAAATGATCACGTCTCACCAAGGCTCTCTCCAAGGGATCCTGTGAGTCAATAATCTGAAGGGTCGATTCCTGATTCAAAACACTGATTGCTGATAACTCTTCATAGATGGCAGGTAGCTTCATGGCCTTGTAGACATCAAAGACCTATACCTTATCATGAGCTCTCATGGTTAGCTACCCAGCAACTACATCAATTAAGGCTCGCCCGGTTCCCAAGAAGGGACGTCCCAAAATAAATGGGACTTCTGCATCTGGCTCAAAATCAAGAATTATAAAATCCACCTGGAAAATGATGAAGCCTACTTGCAATAGCACATCCTCCATAATTCCATCAGGTCTGGCTAATGAACGGTCAGCTAGCTGCAAGATCACAGTGGTAGCTCTAGGACTGCCCAGCCCCAGCTTCTTGAATACTGATGTTGGCATCAAATTTATACTTGCTCCCAAATCACACAAACCACGAGCTCGAATAGACCGCCCAATTGTAATCTGAATAGTGAAGCTCCCAGGATCCTTGAGCTTTGTCGGCAATCGATTCTGTATACGGGAGGTGCACTCCTCAGTAAGTGCAACTGTAGCATACTCTGTCAGTCTGCTCTTGTTTGCTACAATGTCTTTGATGTACTTAGCATATTTTGGCACTCTCTGTAGCACATCTACTAACGGAAGATTAATATGTACCTACTTCAACACTTCCATGAACTTCTTGAAGCATGCTTCCTCCTTGTGCTTTTTCAATCTTTGAGGAAACGGGGTAGGTGGTCTTTCCATCTCTGCTGCCTTTTCATTCCCCCTCACATCATCGTTTCCTTCATCCTTTTTTGTTGCTCCAGATTTCTGAGGTGGCCTTTTGGGTTCCACCTCCCCGAGTTGCTTTCCACTACGGGTAGTAACTGCATTAACCTGCTTAGGATTTGGGTCTGTATCACTTGGTAATCCTCCCCTCGGTCTAGTATTTTGGGCTCCAGCTAACTGTCCCAACTGATACTCCAATGCCTTTGTAGCTAACTGCTGATTTTTCATGTCAGCTGTCAATTTTACCTAATCAGCCTGCATCTGCGCCTAGTTATCTATTATGGTTTTAAGCATATCCTCTATGTTGCTGGACTGAGGAGGTGCATTATTTCCTCTGAACTGCGGTTGAAAATTGTGATGACCCCTTGATTTCTGTGCACGCCTTGATTTGAACTCTGTCCCTGATGACAATTACTACCCCATGAATAATTTGGATGATTTCTCGAATTTGGGTTGTAACTGTTGCCATATTGCTGATTGTTTCTCCTCTGGGTGTTTCCAACAAAATTTACCGAATCTGGATTGGCACCACAACACTCAGCTGAGTGTTCACTACTTCCACAGACTTCACACCACACCTGCTGAAAAACATTGACTGGGGCTTGTGCCTGGCTCAAACTCATGTTGCTGAAATGAGTGTTAATTTGATTCTGCAAAGCAGCTATTTATGCAGCAATCACTGTGAATCCATCTACCTCAAAGACCCCTGCCGCTTTCTTCACTCCCCCTCGGGTAGTATCAGCATTCCATTCAGGATTACCTTGTGAAATACGGTTCAACAAGGTGTACAGCTCTTCGTATGTCTTTTCCAATGCCTGCCCCTCGGTTGCTGAGTCTAACAAAATCTTTGTATGCGGTTCCAAGCCTTCAATGAATGTATGCACCAACACACCATCAGACTGATGATAGTGAGGACAATCTCTTAACATTGACTTGAACCTCTCCCAAGCCTGATACAAATTCTCACCCTCTCTCTGTTTGAAACTTAGAATCTGACTTCTAAGCCTGGTTGTCTTCCCTGATGGAAAGAATCGTATCAAAAACTTCCTTGCTAGGTCATCCCAAGTAGTAATAGAATTTGGCGGTTCAGCCTTTAATCACCTCTTGGCTTCCCCCAGCAGTGAAAACGGGAATAGTGTAAGCCTCACATAATCAGATGATACTCCAGGGGGTATATATGAGTCACTTATCTCTAAGATGTTTTGGAGATAGTGTTGTGGATCTTCATGAGGGAGACCTGTAAATTGCCCGCTGGTGTGCAATAACTTCACCATATTCTGCTTTAAGTTCAAATCTCCCTCCTGGTTCCGGCCTGCGAATGCTTGATGTTACATTATTCGCATGTGGGATTGCCACCTTGCGGACCGGTCTTGCTGCTATCTCTTCTGGCACTAAAACTGCCCTTCCAATCGGTGGATGTTGTTGTTGCTACAGAATTGCCCTCCTTAATAACTGCAACTTCTTTTCTAGAGCTTCCCTCTTCTGTAGATGAAATTGTCTCTCCGGCTCTAAAAACGGATCCACCAACTCCTTATCTCTTGCCAGCGTTCAGAAACAACTTAGTACCTACAAGAGAAATCGTAAGATCAAGTTGTCAACACTTGTATCGAACTTGTTAACTAACACTAAGAAAATTAAGTCACCAATTGCGCTAGTCCCCAGCAACAGCGCCAAAAACTTGTTCACTTCCAATCGCACGCAAGTGCACGTGGTCGTACAAGTAATAAAGTGGCTTTATTTCAAGCCAGGTATCGAACCCACAGGGACTGTAATGAAGGAGTAATTTTTCTCAAAGTGTTTAGTATACACACTTCTTTATACAAGTAGACAAGAAAAACAAATGGTCATTTTTCAAGAATATTAGTTAATGTAACCTTAAGTGAAAATTATGAATTATAATCTGAACAATAGCACGAACAAGCTGAGGTTAAGGCAAAACATGCAGATATGTAATTTATTGATTAAATTTCAGTCAACACTTCTCTTCGGTTGTTAGTCAGGAATTATTAACAATGGATTGGGTCTTTCAAACTCCTCACCAATTAAAGAATTATGAGATTTACATTACACATTTCTGTGATGCAACAACTCATATTCTCATAAACCAAACTAAATTCCATAGATGACCAAATATGACATTACAGATATATTTCTATTCTGAGCATTAACCTTCTCTTAATTTCTCAACCAAGACAAGAACATATTCTACCAATTCACATCCATCCAAATAATCTTCCTTTCGAAAATAAAATTGGAATTTTAATATATAATGCACGTATTTAATTTATTCGGAGCTATTAGAGCGGGATCCACTTTTTGGGGAATATGAGTCGAAGCAATAACAAGAATATTTCTAGTAGAACATCTTTCACAATCCCCAAACAGATCCTCCTACATCTATATATAAACGGTGGTTTATCAAGAATACGCAAGAAAAGCACTTCGAATTATTGATTAATCGTCAGAGATGGCCATTAACAATGGCCAATCATTAATGTAGCAAAAACAAGAATCAGTAGAACAACCGTTTTATAGAAGATAAAAACTAAAATAACATCAATTACATACTACTGCAATTATCCTCAACCTCAGCCAAAGGTGAATTAGCCACTCATTTGAGGATTAAACATCTTCAAACAAGTAGAAAACATACAAGCAATTGAAATTTAAGAGAAAAAGGAAGAGAATTAACCCTAGGACTTCTTCAGCTCAACTGCTTGATACCTACGTTCTAGCATGAAATGTCAGATACTTAAAATAAAACCTAAGTGTGCTATTTATACAAGTGAGAAATTTCCTGGAATAAACTAGCAACGTGGCACGGAGGCTATCGCGGAGCATCAGCTCTGTGCCACGGCCTTATCGCGGAGCCTCACTGGAACGACGCACAGATTCTTAGCCTCAGCGTGGCACGGAGGCTATCGCAGAGCTTCAGCTCCATGCCACGGACTTGTCTCGCACCTTCATTGGAATCCAGGTGTGCAGCAAAGTCTTCCCAACATGTCACGGAAGTGAACGCGGAGTATAGGCTCCATGACACAGTGCCATCGCGCACCTTCACTGGAATTCATCTAAAATTTCACCCTAGGCAGAATGCTACCACGATGGTAGCATGCCACGGCCTCTATCGCAGAGCATCAATTGCTTAGTATTTTCTTGCCGACTTCCGCGTTTTGCTTCTGAGTCCATTACTTCACTTCACCAACTTGTAGATTAGTTTCCAAAATTCATTTTAAACTGCAAAAAAAATAGCTAATCATGTTGGTTAGTATAAATCCACATTTACATAAAAATCACATGAGAATGTACACATACAAGTAGATAAACAAGTCAAGATTAAGTAATAAAGTATCACTTGGGTATGCAATTCTACCCACGATCAGTTGCTGCATTCCCATTCTGGGGAATATGTGCTATCTCCAGCTGGTTGACTTGGGCGGCCAATGCCTGTGCTAACATCTGTATGGCTTCCCTAAACTTTATGTGGGCAACCTGCACGGGCACAAGATCCTCGGGAGCTAGTGGGGCCTACTGGTGCCCATCCCTATTGTCATTCTCATGGCCATTTATGTTCCTGTTTCTTCTTTCATTAACTCAGCATGGAGGCATGATTCTGCCAACACATATAGCACGAGTTAGGAGGATAGGGAGACATTTCATCGCATGACATAGATCATAAAAGAAGGGAAATTTCCTAAAACGTTTCATAGCCTCTTCGTCATAAGTGTAGTGCGCTTCACACCCATGAAAAAGACTCTACTTAACGCGGCTTTTATACACCCTAGGACACTTCAGAATTTAAGGCTCTGATACCAAGTTTGTCACGACCTTGACATAGGCCCAGATTGAGACACGGGACAAAGAACCCTAAGAGGCTCCAAGTCAACCCATGGAATAAACATGAAAACTAAAGCTCAACATAATAACTACTGAAAATTTAACATTTTAAATAGCGAAAGTCTGAAAATCCAAGAACATTTGAACAATGAAAAGCATAATACTGATCCGAAGTTGAATACATGCTATGTCTGATAAGCCTCTACATACTGACGAATTAATGGGACCCCAACTAACTCACTAAAGACTGAAAATAAAGATACTGAATACAAGTTGACAAAAGGGTCCTCGAAGGATGAGGACTCACCAAAAGGCTGAGAAATGCTAACTTTTAGGATCTGGCTAACGGTGGGACTAAACCTGAACGTCCTGGCATGTATCATGAAATGATACAACATAGAGTATGTAGTAAGTACATGGAATGTATCAAGTATGCAAGGTAAGTAAAACTACTAAGTAATTAAAATTGAAATCATGCATATCATAAATATACTAAAGACAAGATTTTGAGAATAAATCTTGCATGTTGTTATCTGAAAACATGATGTAAACATGACTGAGTATCATAACTAATTCAAATGACCCAAAGTTGCAACTGATGATCATAAGTAAAACTGAACGTTCGGTCAAACCTACTGAAAACATAATATCATATCTGATGAACATGCATAACTGGAAATCATGAGGAACAATGAGAAACTTGTCATATAACCGACATTACCATGATAGAGCTTACCTGGTTCTGACTATTACACTCAAGTGGGCAGAGCCGTCCAAAGCCTTGCCAGGGCTAAGGGCGCTACATGGTATCGATATCAAGCTGAAGGCCCCTCAGGGATAGGGAAAGCTCACAAGGGAGGTCCCAAATAATTTTAACATACCTACGTTGGCATGTAGTTCTAAGGCACAAGGTTGACTGAACACTTAGCCTACTCAATTCTAGACACTACTCCCAAAAACATACATATGCTATCCATCATTTTTCAATAAAGTTGAACCATCGTTTTTCGATGAAGCTGAATCATAACATAATATACATAATCTGAAAATATAACATGAGGAGCCTCGGCTCAACCTTAACACAAGTTGAAAAGTGGGAGTCTGGACTCCAAAACCATGTGCTAAGTTAATAACATGAAATTGAAGTAAATAAATCATACTTGATCATACGGGTTTGCCCAAACTTATACATGCTTTGAGATAGTGAAAATCATGGATATAAACATGGGTAATTCAAAATAATACTTTCATCATATACATCTCATCATACTTGAAAACATAGATCATAATCTCAACATTTCATGAATTTTCATAATTGGGCATCATAATTGAGAGACTTTGAAATCATGAATTTGTAATTAAAATCATCATAAAACATGCCCTTGATTCTTAAAACAACATTAGAAACATGAATAGATGTTACCCATGATAGATACTTAGAGAATTTCACAAATTGAGTTAAAACCCCATAGATTCATCAATCTTGAATTAAATGAATTAGAAGAGGATTTGGTCATGGGAGTGAAGGAATACTCTCATTCATAACCCTACATACCTAGGTCCTTTGAATTTCACAACCTCTCTTGAGAATCCAAGTGAATTGAGGAAGATCTTAAAGAATCTTCTAGTTGATGTTCAATGGACTCCTTGATCTTGAATGCATGGAATGGGGAGGTTTAGAATAGGTTAATCACCCTTAAAACTCTTCTAACTGAGCTTAAACGATTTAGTTTAGGACTTAGGAGCTTAGAAATTATGAAATCACCCTTACTAAAACGTAGGAAAAAAAATACACTACCAGTCACCACGAGGGACACCACAGCTCGTGGTGTACCTAACGACTCATGGTGACCCAATCGTGATGAACACTACCTAAAATTTTAAATTTCCAGCCTGCTCCTGACCATGACCAACTCCACGAGTCGTGGAGTCACTTCACGACCTGTGGCTGCCTCTCGTGGCATCTCTAGGAAATTAAATCTTGAACCATAGACCATCTCTACCATGACTCACTTAATGACTCATTACCCTGACCACGACTTGTTGCTTCTCTCATGGTCACCCCCTGAGCACAAGTTTCTACCAATTCTCCCTTCACTTCATGAGTCACTTGATGACTTGTGAAGTCTCCTCATGGATCACTAGATGACTCGTCCTGTGACCTGGTGCAAAATTTTTTATTTTCTCCATTTGAACCCTTGGGTCTGATCTTATGGCTTTTGGGGTATTACAAAAAAACCCTTAGATGAATCGAAAATCCCAAAAATACAAGTACAACCCCTCCCCTTTTGAAAAGCATGCTTCGTCCCCGAAGTATAGAATATAAAAGCACAAGGGAAAGAGACATACTTGTGGCACACTAAGAGCTCTTGTCATCCCGCAGAGGTAGTACCTCCGCTGCATCCGTGGTGCTAGCGGTGGCCAGCTCACTCAATTGTGCATTAGTTGGAGGATTGGTTACCCCCACATCATGCTCAATCGCTTTTGTGACCTTAGGATTATCTATTTGGGCAGTAATGGAGCTCCTCGCTCCTCTTGCTCGCTCATGTACCTCCAAACTATGTGCATCATGAGCTTGTAGGCTCTCTAGTCTCCCCCGCCTTCTTTCCTTTTTCTATTTCTTTTTCTTCTTCCTTGAGGGCTTGTTTTCATCCTCCTCCAAGACCCTCTTCTTTCCTTTTCCTCCACTTCTACCCGATGGGACCTAGTATGCCTCCAAGTCGAGCTTTTCATCAAGCTCAGCATCCAAGTCCGAAAGAGTGGGGGCTACTATGATTGCCAGTTGTCTAGATGACAGCTCTATCACTTGGTTCTGAAGAACCCCCAACACCTCCTAGAGGCTACTAGTGTCTAGCTTCTCTTCCAAGCACTCATTGAACCTGCGCTCAAAGCCATCTATCAGTCCATGTAACCCTCTCACAGCTTCTTAAATTTCTACTTTAACCCTGGGCTTGACATTTTCCATCATTAATTGTATTTTTCGTTCAGCTACTATCAGCCTCTTTGCTAGCTTCTAGAGGAAGTCATGAGGTACCAGAACATACCCCGCTGGTGTCTCGCTCGGAAGACCCATCGGTGGTGTAGCAGAAGTGCTGGGAGCTACCTCTTAATGACCGACCTCTATAGCCGGTGTGTCATCCTACTTTAATGAGGTGGGGGCATTAACCTGCTCGCCCCCAACTGCTCGTGGTACCGGGATTGCAATAGGGATTCTAGCACGGCTTACCGAGTTCATTTCATCCCGGATCATCCCTATGTCTGTTGTTCTGTACCCTCCGATCAATCTCTCTTCATCAGAACGCACCTGAAGACTTACTTCCATACATATTTTGAATAGAAGACTTAGAAATGGGATAGTAGTGCTCAATCCCATAGCTCGATCTCAGATCTTCTCTACAATAACCCTCGGAATGTTGATGGCATATCTTGATATGATACATGCCACCAATGCTGCTCTGTCTACACTGAGGTTGTTGTCGTTAATCCTTAGTGCCAACCTATGGTGAACTAGCATCTAGTAGGCCTTCTCTATGAAATTCAGCAAAGATTTGGTGACCTTCTTTCCACTAGTCACCCATTCAACTACTTTGTTTTCCTCTACTAAGACTCCATCTAACCATTTAACTTGGTTCTGCTTCTCCTCATGGCCTAGTTGCTTTATCTTCTTTAAGGCGTCTATTCTGTAGTCGAACTCAACTTTCAATTCCCATGCTCTAAACTAAGGTAGTATCTAAGCGATTGTGCACTCAGAGATGTCAATGGTGCAACCTCGCACCATCACGCTATCAAGCTTGGGTTATTCTTTCACTTTTTGCTCATCTTTTGCTTTCTGCTCCATTGTGGCCAAGTAATTTGCATAAAACTCTTAAACTTGCTTGGGAATGTACTTCTCTGGGGTCCTAGCCATTCAATCAAATCCATAGAAGCTGAATATCTTCTTCATTTCCTCAACCTCATTCAAGGCATTAGTGAGGATCCGCGGTTCTTCCTATATACTCCTCATTGGGTGATTCTTTGAGGTGAGAGCAAGACCCTGCTCATATATTTCTAGAGCACTAGGTGCTCTCCACCTAATAGTACGGGTTGTTGGAGGAGAGTTCTCCATGGCCTCTCCTTCCTCAGACTCTGCCTCATTGTTGCCATCTCCAAATTGGGCCTTCTCGGACCCCTCATCATCATTAGAGCCACTCCTAGACTCTTGAACGTTTTCCTCTACTCCCTCTTCAGACTAGGGAGCAGTGATCGGAGCGGAAGAAGTGGCTTGACCTGTGCTATTGCCTGAGCCCTAGTGGTTCGTGGCTCATCGGTGTCTGATGTATCAACTTTGTATTCCTCTATTGAACCACTAGGGGATCTTCCTTCTTCATCAAAGTCGGAGGGCTCATCTCTCAATGCCCTCCGAGCAGCTATCTCAGCTCTAGTTTTCTTATCTTGGGCAGATTTGGTCATTCTTTTCTTCATTATCATATTACCTATGGAGAAACATGGTTAGTATGTATGATATAAGAAAAAGAAAGCAATAAAATACCCTCTGAATTTTTCCACGGGTCTTCAGTACGAGTCATACCTAGAAGGTACGATTTGTACTAAGACTCGTAATATCTTGGATCACGGTTATGACTCTGAGGTATGACTCATACCACGATGGTATGATCCATATCATGAATTTTCTGAAGATACTCCTTGAAAACCATTCTTCTATATTTTTCCACAACTCATGGTACTATGCGTAAATTGATTCCATGAGTCGTAGTAAGGGTCGTACAGTTGCCTTTGGACTTGACCCTTTCAGATTTCTGGTACAATTGCCAAGTATGACTCATAGTAGGGTATCACAGGTCGTACTAGGTTCCGAACCAATTAATTTACATACAGTTGTCTTGGGACAGTCCCAACAAGCCATCCTACAAGTCGTAGTATGAATCCACGAGTCGTAGGAAGGCTTGTGAAGCCTGTCCTTGCCTTTGTTCATGTCAGTAGTGTGGGTAAGTTCGATTTTGTGTTGGGTACTCAGAATTCCCTAATCTAGGCATGAATTTTTCACACTTTTACAACTACGCAGTTCTTCCATAATGATTCACAACCCATAACTCAATTCTATTTACAATTTATGCTCGAGTTCTAAGCATGTTTGAATTTCTACCCAATCAACACAATCATAGCAAGTTACTGATCATTTTTGTTATACCCCGTAGAATTCCCGGCACCTAGACGACCTATTCACACGTTGGTTAAGCATATTAGAAGGCCATACGTTCTAGAGAAAGGCCAGGAAAAAGATCAGATGAGAAACCCATCGAACCATCGCGGGAGGAGCCGAGGCAGAGCCCCTCCGCGATGGCAGCATGTCACGGAGGTGAGGCCTCCGCGATGGCTCTGTGACACATTGCCTAGGTTCAGGCCCAAGTATATAAGCCCCACTTTGGTTTAATTTCATTTAACCAAAGGAAACTTCAGAAAAAAAAATAGAGGCTTCGGCAGAAAGAAGTAAGGACGAAGGAAATTATATAATTTTCATCCGATTACGCTGCTAAACGCTGCCCAAACTCAAATTAATCCCAGGTACCGAAGTATTTAGCAGCAGAGAGCATTCCTACGGATTCAGTTTCGTAAAATACGGCCGATGAATCGTCGAGCCACCGAGCTAAGGTAAGTGGAATTGCTCTAAATTAGTGTGTATGTGTTCCTAGCTGTGAAGTGAATGTTTCTCCCTTCTGGGCCGCTGAAAAATAGCGAGTTTTCGACCGTCTTTCGATAAGCCTAAGTTTAGGCTATAAATTATATCGAAAGTAACATTGCTCTTTACAATAGAGCTGTATTTAGTATTAATTGACGTATTTATGAATGCAGTTGGGAGAAAATAGTTGAAGTACCAATCGAGCCTCGTCCGACGGATGAATCGTTTAAGAATAAGGTACGTAAAGCTCGTTCCCTCGGCAAGTTAAGTAATATTGATGCAGTATAGTAATTCACAGGCCAGTAGAATGTTCAGAAGTTAAGTATTGCGTTACTGTAAATGTTGATACGATATCAGAAGCCTCAAGTTGTAACTTGCGTGAAACTAACTAGTATGACATAGCTTCCGACTCAAGTGTTAGAAACTGCTCAGCATGCTTAGTATGTGATGTAATATGAATTGTTGGAATATTGTTGTATTTGGTTGAAACCCCGCAAAACAATGCGGTATCCGTAAAGCACCTTAGAAACAGAATAGTAGGCTAGAATGAAGTTTAGAAAGCATGTTAGGAATAGGAAATCGTGTTGATACAGTAACTCAGTAAGCAGTATAGTTTCAGCAGAAACATTGTTTTGTATAGCATTTGCCCCAGTACAGTGTGGCAACAGGCTATATTACATGTATATATATTTACCAGCTTCAGCATGTATCAAATACGTACAGATTGCTATTACTAGTCCAATATGTAGTATATACGATACTTCACCCCTATTAGCCTCAGCATGTGAGATACACAGACAGTACTACTAGTTGAGACCGTTGTATTGTTTGGGGTTGGACTACCCAGCATCCATGACCGCCCTAGGGTTAATAGCTGTATCGACTAGTCCGCCAGAGGACGAGGATACGTCACTCTACAGAGTGGTATGCCGTCCCGCAAGGGGACGAAGATGGGATGCCAGTTTCCCCATATTATGCCTTGGTCGTCCCTTATACACCCCCGTCGAGCGGGTATGCCCGGGGTGTTGATTCAGGAATCCTTCAGACTCAGGTACAGTTATAGTCAGGGGCTCAGCGAGCCCAAGGGCATACCCAGGGGACCGGCAGGATGCTTACAGCCATTATAGGAGATGGGATGACCGGGGTAGGGGTGTAGATTCTGTGCTGGTTGTACCTCCCGGCTTATGGGGGCCGGGTAAGGTTGTGTATGCCATGTTATGTTATGTATGTTATGCCATATTACATTAGATACTGGTAGATTAGTAGTAGAATGATGCGTATCCAGGTATGACTCCTACTCCCTCCATCATGATTAAGAACAGGTACGATTTACACCATCAGACAGTTAATCTAGTTCTTCCTATTTCAGTTTCGTCAGTTATGTTGTTGATTTTAGATATCTCTTTCAGTTATTGCTTTACATACTCAGTACCAGCAGTACTAACGCACGGTGGGGCTCTGCATTACTTGCCTGCAGGTACTCATAGACGAGCAGGCGATACTACGTGATTCCTGTCAGCGATCGAGTATTCAGCTCCTGTCCTCCGGAGGCTGAATTTCAGAGGTGTATTTCAGTTCCTTTTTGTTGTATAGTACGGGTAGGTCGGGGCCCTGTCCCGATCAGTTCTATTGCTATTCCTAGAGGCTTACAGTCTGTATATATTCCCTGTGGTCAGATGAGCCGGTCGTGTGAGGCCGTGCAGTTGTATAGCTGTTAGAACTCTTTCTTTGTATTATGTTGGCCGTGTGGGGCCATAGTTTGCCAGTAGTGGTGACCTTGCCGGTCACGTAGCTTTTTTAGTGCTTCATGATTGAGTTGCAGATAACTAGACAGCATGGTGGCCTTGTCGGCCCGCATAGGTTTCCCTGAGTTGATATGTTTCTGGTCAGCTGTTAGTACAGGTACAGGAGGCTATAGGCCAATGGGCCGGGGGCTGTGTTTACAGCCGTTATATAGCCCTTTGTTTCCAGAAATATGAGTTAGAGCCAGCCAGGCACCAGAGGTGCCCAGGCTTAACAGTCTAGCAGTTCAGGTCCCAGTAGGGCACCAGGTGCCAGTCATACCCCCCAAGGCGGGGTGTGACAATTTTCCTCATCAATTTTCATGAATTTTGGGGAATCACAATTGATAAATAAGTTCACATACGCATGAAGGTCTTTTACTCAACTTGAAGCATAACTACTTACTTGATTTTGCAAATTCTTGCTCAACTTTTGTGAGAGATTCAGCGACTAGGGTAGGAATTCAACTTGTGTAGTTTTAATCATGCACAAGATCAAGCATTATCGATGATTTTTGTTAAGTTACGGGTGTGAGGGATTAATGGGAAGTAATCTTGAGTTGAAGGTGTGTTTGCATGGGAGATGGGTCCGAAAAAAATGGAATTTAAATATGTTCAGGAAAATTTAAAAATTCAGATCGAGTCGGGTCGATTTAAAGAATTTGACCCATATCGACTCATACTAAGTCGTAGGTTAGACCTACGACTCTTCCTTGGGACTCATATCAGAGATTTAAGAAAACTTACCTGTGGACTTACGAGCATATCATACGACTCGTACCATGTAGTACGAACTGTACCACAACTCATAGGTCACTTTGAACTGTAGTTCTATACTTTGCATAGTTCATAACTACATTAAGAATAATGACTCGTACAATGGAGTTACGAGTCGTAGGACTAACTGTATCATGAACTAATGCACCAGGCCATATATCTGCTTCTCACCATGAATCATACTATGGCCCGTACAATGCTCTTACGAGTTGTACTGAGGCTCGTAGCACCAGTTGGTATGAAAATTTTTATGCACCCTGTTTTTGTTTCACCTGCACACAAAGCACACATAAGTCAATAAACTTGGGTTTCCTCCCAAGAAGTGTTGATGTAACGTAACAACACGACGCAGGTGGTTCAATTACTCAAACTTCACCAAACCACCTCATAGGTTGCCTCCCCAGAAGCACCTGATTTAACGTAACAGCACGACACAAGTCTCTTGACTACTCAGATTTTGTCAACAAACTCAGAATCGTCCTCTATTGCTGAGACAACCCTAAACTCTTTGGGCTGTTTCATTGATCGGCAGACATTGAAAGTGACCTCTTCTTTATTAAGCCTGAATTTCAGTTGGCCAGCCTCAATATCTATTAAAGCCCTACGAGTGGCAAGGAATGGTCGCCCCAAAATGATGGGGACCTCAAAGTAAACCTCACAATCTAGGATCATAAAGTCTGCTAGGAATATGAATCTGTCAATTGTTGAGACTGCGCATCAGTGGTGCCAAAAACTTGTTGACGACTGCCCGATCACACATGCAAGTGTACGTGGTCTTACAAGTAATACAGTGGCACTTCTTAAGAGCCGGATGTCGAACCCACAGGGACTGGACCAATTCAGATAATTATCAAGTTCAAGTGTGATATTTACTTTTGCAAGTGTTGATATAGACTTTTTCGGTGAAGTTTAATTAAGTCTAGTGGTGGTCACAAAAATACTCTGAAATCATTCAAGGAGCAAGTAGAGCTAAAGCCAGATAATCATGCGATACTACGCTTTGTCATGGTTTAAGTATGGAATTATCAATTGTCATCTCACATAATTAAAATTGCATGTTCATAGTCTTTCAAGCCTCTAAACACGACAAACTGACCTCACAACTACATCGTTGAGCGGGGATGTAACATTCTAGTTTGTGGGCAATTCAATTATGTGGATGTGGTTTACGGAGTTTATGCTCTTGATTAGGGACTTTCGCACCTCTAATCATTTAACTGAACTTAGCTTCACAACTACTTCTTCGAGTGGTGATGTGACAATTCTAAGTTGGTGTCTAACTCATCCCGTTTTAGTAACCAAGCAAGGCAAATTAGGTGTAATTTCTTATCCTAACCGCGAATTATATTGTAAGATACAAACTTGCTCCCTACATTCTTTGTTCTTGCCTAGGTTTACTTTCTCAAGCTTTTACCTAGGTGTAACTTGTGTGTTTTCATGGTGATCAATCATAAAAACAACCATAATGAAGAACGTAATACAAAACAACAATTAATAACTTAAAACCAAAACAAAATCATGTATTCACAATCATACTATGTGGTTTCAACCCTAGAGGAAGGGTTCTAGCCACTCAAGTTCGTATAATTACAAGAAAACATAATTAAAGTAACATACTTACAAGAATTGGTAGAAGAGAAGATGAAATTTAGGACCCTAGGTGAGTTCTCCCACTTCTCCCTTCACTCCTTGGTAGTTTTTCAGAAATATTACGTGATAAAATGTTTTTAGGAGCAAAGGGACCTATTTATAGTAAATGAGAGGTGTATAAAATTATGCCCGGCATGAAATAGCTCCGTGGAACGGAGGTGAACGCGCTAATTTACCTCTGTGACACGGAGGTAACGCGTTGGCATGTTGGAAAACACATAAAATCGTCGCCAGGCAGAAGCTGACCGCGTTGGGCTGTTTCGCGTGTCCCCCTTGCCAACTTTCGCGTTTTACTTCCGATTCCATGCCTCCACTTGACCAACTCATGGATTAGTTCCTCAAATTCATTTTAAACCTACAAAAACAAGAACTAATCATGTTGGTTAGTATATATATTCACATTTACATAAAATTACATGAGAATGTATATAATTAAGTCGATAAACAAGACAAAATTAAGTTATAAAGCATTACTTGGGCATGCTATTTTGCCCAAGACCACCCCACACTTAAAGCCTTGTTCGTCCTTGAACAACCCTTTTACATCTCATGTAAATGAAGACTCACACATAACTAATTTAGCAAGACAATTCAAGCTACGGCTATAATGATTATTTAAGATAGCAAGTTAAAAATAGAGCATGCACGATTTAATCATTGAAGTGAAATACAACTATGCTAAGACTTCCTACCCTCAAGAATCGACTCTCAATCTTAGCAAACTCATGCAAATCAACCGATCAAGGAATCCAACATGAATGTTATCTCTCATTAAATATGTTCCCTCACAACAAGAGAGTTACCCCTTTTTACTCACACATTTTCAACTCACAACATGTATGGGTATATGAATAAAATTACGCTCACTCTCTCAAAGAATTCACATGCATCATGTAGTGAACCATAAGCTTGCCCTTAGTGTTTTACTCGACTAATTTAAGGATGTATGAACGTAAGATCAATTAGGACTTAATGGGTTGTAATGTAAGCTAAGGGACAGGTAGGTAATATTATGGATAATACAGTGGCTATCTTCCCCAAGCACTTTTAATACATCCAACATTCATTAAGGACATCTCTTTTCTTACTTCCTCCTCATTCTTTTCACTCTTGAATTTTCTCTTCTTCTTCCCATTTCTTTAAGCACACTCAGCTTATTAGTAAGGGGTACTTAAGCAACTTTTGCATTCATTTATTTCTTACTCCCTACCAATACTCAGGCATTTTCAAACAAGTACACCCTTGACCTTTCTCAACTTTTACAACTGCTACTTTTCCTTCTTTTTCATGCTTCTCACTCCTTCACTCTTTCGGATTTTTCCCTTAAGCTTTTAGGAGTTTTGGATCAAATTCAAGGCTAATGAAAGAAAAAGGATTAAGCTTATGTTGTAACTATCAAAGAATAGGCTTAAGGCTCAATGGGGCTCACTAGGATTCAACATTCAAGGTAGGTAAAGTGAGGGATACATATTGGGTTCATTCAAAGGAATACCTAAATCATCTCCTACAGTCCACATCCTTCATTTCATTTTATATACACACCAGGCAAGTTCTATACATTCCACAATAGCACGGAATATTCAAAAAACTTACACTCACAGCACATGCTCAATTCAAGACACATTCAATAGACTCTTACTCAGCTAATCACAAGAATTCAGAATTAAGCTTCAATCACATCGAGTCAAATTCAAGAGCCTAAGTGTCTCAAACAAAGTTATACACTTCTTACATGCTTCAACACTAACCACACTTGTATCTTACAATCATGTATAGCACATAACAAGAATATCAAGCCATCAATTAGCTACGGGTTCAACAACCAAACCTATTGACTAATTTTCCTCAAGACGGTCGTCAACCATCCATCGTCAGAAATAGTCCCTAACTATGACTAAAAACATTATATATAGACAAAAAAAAATTTATTATTCTTCGGTTCAAAGAGCCTCCATCGAAAAAGAACCGAAAATATAAACCAACGGGTGGTGAAGTCATGCTCAGCTCAAAAAATTTTCCAATATGTATCAAGCACTATATTCACCAAAATCATTAAGCACAAAATTTTTGAAATTTCCCTCACCCCACACTTGAATCATGCTATGTCCCCAAAGCATCTAATTAAAATTCCAAAGGGTGAGAAATACTCCCTGGGCCTCTATGCCTAGCTAACCGCATGTTTTTCTTCATTTTTGCACAAGTGGGTATTCGACCCCACACTTTTTATCTTCCATGATTTTTAGCTTCCTCCTCCAAGGGTACTCAAATTTCCCCTCCATCTATGCTTAAATATCCACCAAAAACAACAGAAGTTGACAATAAACAAAATCAACACAAACAACAATGACAAATTGTACCTGTGGTACCCTTGGGTTGCCTCCCAAGCAGCGCCTTATTTTACGTCGCGGCACGACGTGGACTATCCTTTTCAGGACATCCTCATACCTGGGTTCCCTTTCAAGAACCATCTCCTTTTCTTTTGATTTTTAGAGGAAACAACCTCCATTCTATTCCTCTCTTCCTCCAACTTCTTCTCACACTGAAGCCCTTTATCAGACTCGGGCTGAACACTTATCATTACCTTCGACCGTGGACCTGTGGAATCTACCACCCCACACTTATCCTCTGACAACTCACTAACCTTACAAAGGTTTTTGTAGTGGGTGGGTGGGTTAATTTCTTGGTATACTCGGAAGAGTTCTTCTTCATCCTCGACCCTCATCTTCAGGGTCCTTGCTCCTAAGTCAATTACTGCTCCTCCGGTGGCCAAGAATGGTCGTCCCAAGATTAAGGGTACCTGGTCATCAACATGAAAATCTAAGATAATAAAATCAGCAGGTATAATAAACTTACCCACTTTGATGAGAAGGTCCTCCATGATTCCATCCGGTGCCTCTCATGACTTATCTGCCAGCTGCAGCATCAACCTTGTTGGCCTCGGTTTTTCCAACCCAAGGGTGTTAAATAAAGGTAGGGGCATTAGATTAACTGCTGCCCCTAGATCACATAAAGCTCGTATCACCTCAGCCTGACCAATTTGTATGGGGAGGGTAAAACTCCCTGGATCTTTGAGTTTTTTTGGAATTTTTCTCAATACCCTCTGACTGCACTCCTTCGTCAATGCTACTGTCTGGACATCTACCAACCTGACTTTGTTAGCCATCACATCCTTCAAGTATTTAGCATACTTGGGCATTCCCTGCAAAACATCAATAAGAGGCAAATTTATGTGAAGTTCTTTGAAAATCTCAAAGAACTTTTTGAAGCATTCCTCCTCCTTGCTCTTTCTGAATCTTTGAGGGAATGGTGGTGGTGGTCTTTGTGTTGGCTGCAATGAAGATTGTGCATTTTGTTGCACAGCACTCTGATTCTCTCCCTTGTTAGTGGATAGTTCTTTTCTAACCAACTCCGGCTGCACCTCATTTCTTTTCTATTTTGGTACTGCATCAGCTAATTGTTTGCCACTCCTCAGACTGATGGCATTGACCTGGCGGGGGTTAGTCTCCCTTCACTCCTTGGTAGTTTTTCAGAAATATTACGTGACAAAATGTTTTTAGGAGCTAAGGGACCTATTTATTGTAAATGAGAGGTTTATAAAATTATACCCGGCATGAAATAGCTCTGTGGCACGGAGGTGAATGCGCTAATTTACCTCCGTGACACAGAGGTACCGCGTAGGCATGCTGGAAAACACATAAAACTGTCGCCAAGCAGAAGCTGACCGCATTGGCAGCGTGTCACGCTGCTTGTGCAGCGCATTTGAGGGCGTGTCACGGCCCTTGTCACGCAGCCTACCTGCCGTGGCACGTTGCCAACATGCAGGTGGGCTGTTTCGCGTGTCCCCCTTGCTGACGTTCGCCTTTTACTTCCGATTCCATGCTTCCACTTCACCAACTCATAGATTAGTTCCTCAAATTCATTTTAAACCTACAAAAACAAGAACTAATCATGTTGGTTAGTATATATATTCACATTTACATAAAATTACATGAGAATGTATATAATTAAGTTGATAAACAAGACAAAACTAAGTTATAAAGCATCACTTGGACATGCTATTTTGCCCAAGATCATCAACCTTGATAAGGACATCAAACAAGATCCCCACTGGCTTCTTCATAGTTCGGTCGGCCATCAATAGTCGCATAGTAGTCGGTGTGGGAGCTCCCAAGCCTAGCTGCTTGAATATAGCTAATGGCATCAAATTGATGTTGCTCCTAAGTTGCAAAGTGCCTTCGCGAACTCAACATCACCAATAGTACAAGGAATGGTGAAGGCACCTGGGTCCTTCTTTTTCTGGGCAAGGACCCATGAGACTATGGCACAGCAGTGATGCAAGTTATCGACTGGCTCATAGCCTATGGACCTCTTCCTAGTAACATGGTCCTTTATAAATTTGGCATATTCAAGCATCCGTTCTAATGCCTCAACCAATGGTATGTTCATAGAAAGTTGTTTAAGCATAGAGAGGAATTTCTAAAACTTACCATCCTCCAACATCTTCTTCATTCTTTGGGAGAATGGTGGCGGTGATTGTGGGGTAGCTGTATAGATCTATGTGGCCCCTTGTTTCTTACCTTTTTCAGCTTTTGTCTTTTTTTCACCAAATGGAGCCTCAGTCAACTCATCCTCTTCCTTAATCTCTTGCTCAGCAACCTCAACATCATCATCAATCACGATCTCTTTCTTCTTTTGAATTTCAACTACAAAAGGTAGAGGGGGATCAACTGTCTTATTTCCACTCCTAGTCATCACATCCATATAGTGACTATCATTATTTGGATTTTGAATTGTGTTTCTAGGTAGTGTACCCTTTTTGCCTAGGGTTCAGGGATGCCGACAATTAACTCAGCTGCTACTCTATTTGCTTGATAGCTGTGGCATGCGACTCAACTTTCTGGCCCATGCTAGATATATCTCCCTAAATGTCTTTCAGCTGCTCCTCAGTGGTTCTCACCTTCTTGAGCATCTCAGCCATCATGCTTTCCAATTTTGACAGTCCAGCCTCTCCCTCACGTGCATTAGGAGACACATACAATTCTGTCCAATCATTGAGGTAATCATCATTCCTTCCCTATTCTCCCTCTCGCTTATGACCTCAACTCCTATCTCTATACCCATTATGGTTGTAGTTGTCCTGGTATTGGTTCCGACCTTGATTTTTGGAACCTTGGCGCCAAGTGTCCTATCCAAATCCTTGGGCATTGGCCCGAAAACCCAACACCTGGTTGTCCAAGAAGTTTGCCTCCTCCTCAAAATCTGAATGCTCTGGCCCTAGTTCCTGTCCCTGAGATCCCACTGCATTTACCTTTCTGGCCCTAGTGCCCATGATATGCTTCGTGAGCAGGTCTAATTATGTAAACATGTAAGCCAATTCCTAATCATGCTCCTCCTCCTTCTTTCGCTGGTTTGTAGTCATACCAATAGCATATGTACCCGCAGCTGCTTTCGCTTCCCTAGTGTTCTAGGCCCTGTTAGTTTTAGTCACTCTGTCGAGAATAGTGGTAGCTTGTTCCCACGTTTGACTCATCAGTGCTCCTCCTGCCACAGTATCCACTACAGCTTTAGTGTTATTATTCCATGACCTGTAAAATATCTCCAACAAATTGTCATTAAGAATTTTATGGTTTGGGCACTTGGTCAACTTCTTTTTAAATCTCAACCGGGTTTCTTGAAATGTCTCTGTTTTCAGTTGTCGAAAATTTTAGATCTCATCCTTAAGTTGTAGCATCCTGGAAGGTGGGAAGAACCTTTCAAAGAAAGCCTATTTGAACTCCCTCCAGTTGGTAATGGAGTAGTTGGGCAACTCTGATAACCACAAAGTGGCCTCCCCAGACAGAGAGAAGGGAAAGAGTCTCAGCCTTTTTGCATCCTAACTGACACCGGGCAACCTATACACCTTGCATATACCTACGAAGTTCACTAAGTGCAGGTTGGCATCATCCACTACATGACCACTGAACACCCCTTTCATATTTAGCAACTATATCATGGTGCTAGTGATGTCAAACTTTTCCGCAGCAGGCAAAGGTGGTGGTACAATAGCTCTAGTTGACCCGACTTCATCAATATTCGAGTCATCCTCATCAAAGAACTTAGGGTCATATCTCTAGCCTCTGTTGCCCCTTCCATGGTGGCCAGTGTTTACAACATCATCTCGAACATCCTCGGCTTCCTAAAGTGCAGCTAGTCGAGCTAGCTCAGCTTGCCTATCTTTTTCGATAAGACGGGCCTCTCTTTGCTCTTGGTTCTCCATTATTGGTAATGTTCTCTCTAATGCAAGATCAAAAGGAATCAGGGGGTTCCTGCTCCGGTCGAGTACCTGGCATTCACCAAGAGACAATCTGTGGGTGTCAAAATCAAAACTAAAATGTAAATGAGGAAATAACAACCAAAAGTTAAACACAAGCAATTGATCTTATGTTAGGCGTATTTCGGGAAAACCGTTCCACTATTTGATAACGCTCGAACTCACACTCCTGATAAAGTATGAAGCGGACATTGTCAATAAAGAACCCAACAAAGGTTGGGGTCAAACCCACCAGGAATATGGTAAGAACTAGACTAAAGTATTTAAGCTTTTAGGTATGTTATCTCCAAATTGGGGGATTTATAGAAAACAGTAGTAAAACAAGAGTGAAAATTAGTTGTTGTTTATCAAGATTTGTAATTAATTAGGGTAAGTGTTCCCTATGGGTTCATAACTACTTCGGGTTTACACTCGTGATCTATCCCAATGCTTACTTGTAGAACTGATAACTAGGGTTCATCCAAACAACTGGTTCGTCCCTATTAGATAACTATACTCAATCACCAGGTTGGGTCTTATGAGTGATTTCAATTTAATCGTTATTAATTTGTTCCAAATTAACTACCTGCGACCGCAGCTCAAGTTATACAATGATCATAAAAATCAAGGATTTGTTGTAATTCTCTTTTTCTAAACTCTACTTCTCTAGGTTCAAGAAAGTAAAGAATTCGAGCAATTCCTAACGTTGCACTTCGTTAAGAATCATTAAAGATAAAGAGAATACAATACCAGCATTTAGCATTAGTTTCGAATCACGTTGTGTAACCCTGGTTTATTAATCCATGGTTCCCACAATCCTAGTTGTGGAGGTTTTAGCCTCTCATGATTGTAAGATTATGATTAGTATTTATAGACAAACATATAATTGAATACTTACAACGATGATTGAAATAAAACTTTCTTTGAATATTGCAAAAAAAGAAGTTGAACAAATTCAAGAATAA
Organism: Datura wrightii; assembly: GCA_035772735.1. Classification (NCBI taxonomy): domain Eukaryota; kingdom Viridiplantae; phylum Streptophyta; class Magnoliopsida; order Solanales; family Solanaceae; genus Datura; species Datura wrightii. The sequence goes on from JASDFA010000002.1 coordinate 14,801,678, forward strand.
TTTGAGAAAATCAAAGTTATGATCTCAAGAATTGCTCTTTATATTGTCAAAAACTGATTACAAACTGATAATGAACTGATAATGATCGTCCTTCAATGACCTCTCCTAAAAGAAACCTAAAAAGCATTTACATAAATAATAAAATCCTTTGCCTAAGTTAACAGGAAAATATCCAAATCTGGCACCGAAACTTCATACGATTCCTCATACGACCCTTAATAGGAATGTGCAGGTTGTTCCTTCTCTCGTACATCCCTTGGCTTCTGCAGAATTTGCTAAGTGTTGGCCTCTGATACGAATCGTAACATGATTCCATGAGTCGTACAATCAAGTCGTGGTTTGATACTGAGAACTCTGGAATCTTCTGAATATTTCTATGAATATTTTGGTACGCCTCATACCTTGCTCCTACTACTCGTATCAGCTTATCGTAACATGAGATCTGTCAAGTCCCAAAAATCTCTGAAGTTCTCCAGGGCTCCTGGTACGGGTCATATGCTACGATCTGTAATTTCTACCTGTACCAGGAGACTTCAACTGAAAATTTCTTTGGAATTTTCTACGACTCAAGTTACAGCTCGTATTGAGAGTCATACTTTTCCTTTGCCTTGTATCAATATTCTGGGCTTTTCCAAGAGTCTCGGTATGGCTCGTACTAAGATCCGTACTTGGCCCAAAATCTGCAACTTTATGCATCTTTTGCACATTTTCATTCTGATACCTATTTTTCCTAGAAATAAAGTAAAAGCACCTCATATCCATATAAACACCTAAGTCCACGCTATTTTCCCAATTTTAAGCGTCGAAAGTATTGTAAACTTACAGCACATCACAACCTCATCCTGTTGAACCTGCAAGATGGGATATAGAGTGGAACCTTCCATTCTCAACTGTCGCAACCTTCTTCCAGGTTCGAGATATGGTTCTACTAGTTCTTTATCCCTTGCCAGCATGCTGCAAGGACAAACATATTAGCTACAAATAAGATGAACAAGACCAAGTTTTTTAGCACTTAAGAAAATGCAAAACAACACAAAAATAAGAAATTCACCAAATGTTGCAAGTCCCCGGAAATAGCGCCCAAAACTATCTGCACGCGGTCGTACAAGAAATACAGTGAATCCTAAGAGCTAGATGTCAAACCCACAAGGACTAGATTATAAGTAAACTAACAAGTTTAAGTGTCACTTAGAAAATTCAAAAGTTCTAACTTTTCAAGATTTGAAATTTGTTTCTAAATCTAAGGACGATCACAAATTTAATCGAAAAATAGTAATGAGAAGAATCCAGGCTGAGGCCAAACATTCATATATATCTACTATTCACACTAGTTCAAGTATTTGCTTTCATTTGTTGTCTCAAAGGATAATTTCCATGTTCATGGTCTTTCGAGCCTCTAAACATGATCAAATTATCCTCACAACTACATCATTGTGCGGGGATGTGGCAACTTAATTCACATGCAATTATCTATGTGGAGTGGTTTATGGGGTTAATTTCCTTAGTTATGGACTTTCAAACCTCTAACCATTTTACCTAACTTGGCTTCACAACTATATCAAAGAGCAATGATGTGACAATTTCGAATTAGGTGTCTAGCTATCTTCCCTTTTTATATCCAAGCGAGGCAAATTAGGTACATGTCTATCCTAATCGCGAATCAGCCCTAAAGGCTTGAACTCACTTCTTGCATTCCTAATTCTAACTTAGATTTTCTATTTCGAGTTTTCCTATAATTAACAAGTGTATTTTAATGGTGATCAAGCATTAAAATGAATAAAAACAAGAATGCAAGAACTAACAACAATGAAAACTTGAACCAAATTGAATTTAAGCAAATATAATAATGTCATGTGGCCTCAACTCTAGAAGAAGGGTTTTAGCCACTCATGTTAATACAAAAATTCATCATATTTTTTGAATTCATGAAATATAAGAGTAGAAAAATGAAAGAAAACGAACCCTAAGTAGAGTTTGCTCTGTTCTCCCTTTGCTCCTTTGGGATTTTAGAAAATAATACATGATAAAAACATAAAATAACCCAAGTGTTCTATTTATAATGTATGAATTTTTCCATGTGAAAGACACATCCGAGCCACTCTGCCCATCGTGCATCTTGACCTCCATGGCACAGAGGCATCACGCTTGGCTACTGGAAATGGGTCGCTTGGCAGGTTGTTGGTCGGGCATGGCACCAGCTTGACACAGTATTGGGCATGGGCATCGTCTGGCGTGGCACGCAGCTGGACGCGGCAATGGCCTGGCACGGCATGCAGCCGACGTGCAAGCACACTGGTCAGCCAGGCTATGTGCGTAGCTACCTAGCATGGCATGCTGCCTAGCGCGCCAGTGACCTAGCGTGGCACGCTGCTCATGCAGCCAACCCTCAGTTCGTGCTCTATTCATGCATTTTCTTTGTCCTTCATTCTGAGCTTCCTCCTTGCTCATGCATCATCATATTAAGCCCATTCTTAGAATATTTCATCTACAAACATAGGCTAATTAGTTAGTCCATGCACACAATTATGAGCACAATTACATGAGATTATACAAAAAATAAGGCAAAAACATGACTAAAGCCAGGTATAAATATCACTTGGACACGTAAATATGCCAAGATCAGTTAGCTAGTTACTATGGCTGGTTTGTGAAGGGTTTTGTGGCCATTGCCTCTCGATTGACACAGATGACTTAGAAAGATGTACCCTTCTAGTGGTCAGATAATGTGAAGAGAGCTTCCACAAGCTCAAGACCTTGTTGACCACAACCCCTATCCTGGCGCTACTGATAGAAGGTAAAGACTTTGTGGTTTATTGTGATGCCTCACGGTATAATTTGGTGTTGTGTTAATACAGGAAAAATAGGTCACTGTATATGCTTTCAAGTAACTAAAGTGCACAAGAAGAACTACCCTACGTATGACTTGGAGTTGGCAGCAGTGGTATTTTCTTTGAAAATCTGGAAGCATTACCTGTATGAGGTTCATTGTGTGGTGTTCACTAACCATCGTAACCTGCAGCATGTATTCACCTAGAGGGATCTTAACCTGAGACAACAAAGATGAATGGAGCTGGTTAAGGATTATGATATCACTATCCTATATCATTTGGAAAATGCCAACATGGTGGCAGATGCATTGAGTGGGAAGGTTGTAAGCATGGTAGTTTGGCTTGCTTGGAGGCTACCCAGTGTCCGATGGCAAGGGAAATTCAAACATTTGCTAACAGCCTTGTGAGACTTATGATGTTGGAGTCGGGTGGAGCATTGGTCAGTGCTGAGGCTAGATCATCATTTTAGATGAGGTTAAGTCCAGATAGTCCGAGGATGCAAAGCTGAGCAATATTCGTGATAAGGTATTGCGAGGGGAAGCCAAGGAGGAAGTAATAGATGATAAAGGGGTATTGAGAAAATGGGGCATGTATGTGTTCCCTAGGTTAGTGACTTGATCAAAACCATACTATTAGAGGCTCATAGTTCTAGGTACTCTATACATCTCGGAGCTACCAAGATGTATAGTGACCTGAGGCCACATTATTAATGAGAGATATCGTGGAACACGTTGCCCAGTGTCTAAATTGCCAACAGGTGAAGTATGAACATCAGAGACCTGGGGGAGTGATCCAAATCATGCCCATCCCAGAATGAAAGTTGGAGAGGATAGCAATGGACTTTGTGGTTGGTCTTCTGAAGACCTTAGGAGAGTTTGACTTCATTTGGGTCATTGTCGACAGATTAACTAAGTTTTCCCACTTCTTGCCATTTAAGGTGATTTATAGGCAGAAAAGTTGGCCAAACTGTACGTCAAGGAAGAGGTTTAGTTGCATGGGGTGCTAGTGTCAATCATCTCAAACAGAGGTATGCAGTTTCCTTCTAACTTTTGCAGAACTTTGCAGGCTAAATTGGGTACTAGGCTAGACTCGAGCATAGCTTTCACCCTCAGACGGATGGACAGTCGAAGAGGACGATCAGGTATCGGAGTATATGCTCTGGGCCTGTGTAATAGACTTTGGAGGTCATTGGGATAAGTTCCTACCCTTGACAGAATTTGCATACAATAATAGCTATCACCTAAGTATTTGCATGGCGCCATTTGATACTTTATATAGAAGGAAATATAGATCCCCTATTGGCTAGTTTGATGCATTCGAAATAAGGCCATGGGGTATTGACTTGTTGAAGGAATATTTGAAAAAAGTTAAGGTAATTCAAGAAAAACTCTTGGAAGCTCAGTATAGACAAAAGCAAATATGTTGACCGGACTAAACAACGAAGTAGGGCCAAAACATCACAAAGTTTGTTCTTCACAATAGCATGTAATACTCATGGCCACTGAGTTGAAATACATTCTTAAATAAAGTTTATTCTCAGATACAAGAAGTTGGAGCTGAAAGAAGGTTAGAGGTATGGAATTCATGGTGGGGGAGCAGGTCTTGCTCAAGGTTTCACCCATGAAGGGTGTGTTTCGGTTTGAGAAATGAGGCAAGCTCAGCTCGAGATATATTGATCCATTCGAGATTCTTCGACGCGTGGGGGAGGTGGCCTATGAATTGGCCTTGCCTCCAGGTTTGTCTGGAGTCCATCCTGCATTTTATGTTTTTCCATGCAGAAGAAGCATCATGGGGATGTTACCTGCATTATCCAATAGGATTCGGTGCTGCTTGACTAGAATCTATTATAGGAAGAGCGGCGGCTATCTTAGATAGAGAGGTCTGCAAGTTGAGATTGAAAGAGATTGCAACTTTAAGGTCATGTGGAAGAACCGTCCCGTGGAATAGGCCACTTAGGAGACAAAAGCAGACTTGTAAAACAAATACCATCAGCTTTTTATCGAGTTGGGTACTTTCCATTCTTTTGTTCCTTTTTTTACCATTCGGGGGCGAATGGTGTTTTAATTGATATATAATGTAATGACCCATCCATCATTACCGGTAATTAAGGCCTTAGAACCCTTTTTCTCCTAAGTGCACGGTCGAAATTTTTGGAAAGTCTGGTTGAAAGATTTGTGTTTTGGAGAATGGAAACTGTAACACCCCGAATAATTTGAGCGATAAAATTGTGCTTTTAAGGTAGGACTAAGAGTAACTAATAGGCTAAGAAGGAAGTTTTATGAGTTACTTGAATCACTCTATGATCATATTTAATATTGGACGTCGATCAAGTTGCAGGAAAAATTGGAAAAAAGTTATCGCAAAATTTCCTTCATAAGATTCCTTAAAATTTAGGTCAAATGTCTCGATGCTTTTCTCCCAATCTATAAGGATTTAGGGGGTCTGCGACCTATCAAATTAAAAGATCTATGAGTCTAGTTTCCAGTGAATTGTTTTTCCATCCGACTTCGGAGTAGAGGCGGTGGAGGATTATTTAATCCCCTTTGGTCGATTGTTGGTCATCAAAAATTCATATTCCAGAATATATTTCGGATGAAACCTCTCTCAAGTTCTCTCCAAGGTTTCCTTGGGTTTTGGGGCTAGAAGCCATGGTTCAACATGATTTTTGTGTCGGAAAGTCGGGAATCGCGTGTAGTTCGTGGTTTGGTGTCTTTTATGGGCTGTTGGTGGCTGTTTCATGGTGAATCTGTTGGTACGACTTCTTTCTTTTGTTCTCCTTAGTTTTAAAGGTTCTTTATAGGAGTTTTAATGCCATTAGGGTGTTGTCCCAGAGTTTCTACCGTCGAATTCCTATGAATCTTATTGGGTAAGCTTCATTTGTCTTGTTTTGTTGTTGAGTTGTGTTGGCCGCATTTTGGCAGAATTTTGGACTGCCTTTAGTCAGTAGGTTCATGGTTTTTAAGGCTCAAGTTCGATTAGTCTTGAAGCTAAGGTATGTTAGGCTTGTACCTCCCTTTGTCGGCATGAATATCATAGTCGTTGTCGTCCATGTTGACGTGTGTGTTGGCTGTTTTGAGATGGCTAGTGTTTTTCTATTATTAAACTTTGTTTTTCTGTTTATATGGTAATAATGGTGTTTATAAGGTGTTGGTTTGTTTGGTGGCTCGTGCTTGAGTGTGGAGAATCGTAGTCATGGAAAACTGTTAGGCTCGGGTCGAGAAGTCGTGTGTGAGGCATGTGGTTCTTGTGGAAAGTTGTGGGATGTTTGAGTGAATAAGATTAGGTGAATATATTGTAAAGTAAATGAGGGATTAGATTGTTTAAGGTCAATGGCTGCGACAATCCTTTGTTATATTTGAATCGGCGATCGTGTCGACCATGCCAAGGGCACGTGACGGCCGTGGTGACACTTGGCTTATTTGGTCTTGTCCCTTGATGTTAGTGGTAAGTAGAGTGGGATGTGGATTGTTTGTAAATCTTGAGGACAGACTGGCTAGGATGGTAGTCCTTAGCTGGGTTAGTGGCTCGTCGGTGGATGGATAGACGTGAAAAAATAGTATTGTGTTGTAATAGTTAAGTTGTGGCGTTTGAGAGCTGATTGTGGGATATTTGAGAATGTATTATTATTGTTCTTGATTGTGTGTGTGTTATTTTTGAGTCCTTGGGGCTTATGGATACCCGATGCACGAGAGTTTTTTCGACTAGATTTTGAGCCCGAGGTGCCTTGTGGCTTGTGGATATCCGATACACAAGAGTGATTCCGGCTGAGGGGTTGAGCCCAAGGAGTGGAATGACCTATGGGTTTGAGAATGATGTCCTCTGTAGTGTCAAGTTGAGACATGATTCGAGAGTGGTCCGACATGTCTGATTGAGCGTCGCTAACTGTGGCAGCCGAGAGAGTGTCCGGCAGTGCCTGATTGATGATGTTGATTAACTGGTGTTTATTTTTTATTTGTTTGGAATTATATTCTGGTTGTTGCTTGTGTTATTTGTTATATGATAGTAGTGGATGCTAGATATTGGCTGGTGTTAGCTGAGGCCATTGAGAGGTCTAGAGGCGATGACAGGTGAGCTGGGTCGGCTAGGTGCCATTGTATTGTTATTTACTCTTTAAACTTGCCGGGCTTATGGGGTCCAAGTAGGTTCCGTTTGTATGTTTGCTTGTACTTGCCAGGCTTTTGGGGGCCAGGTAGGTGTTATGTGTTTGCTTAAGTTCAGTTCTCCTTCTGCGATATTTGGTATATCTGTTGATCTCTAATCTTAGTCTTCCAGTTGTTTCTGCCTTTCATGCTCGGTACATTATTATACAGAAGCCCTAGTCATGGCGTTGTATTCATGCCTGCAGGTGACGGTGAGTTGTTATACCTGAGTCAAGTTCCATCTGAGTCGGTGTTCTCCAGTTCTTTTGGAGTTGCCAGAGGTTGAGTTATGGGTAGTTCGGGGCCCTGTCCTAAATAGTTGATTTCTATTATATTTTTAGAGGCTCGTAGACATTAGTTGTGGGTGTCGTGTCATTTTTATTGGCCAGGTGGGCCATGTTATATAGTTGTTCTTCCATTATGTGGCCTCGATAGCAGATTGTATTTATTTTTCTTTGTTGGTCAGGTGAGCCAGCTTCCGCTATAGTCTATCATCTTATTCTAATTTTATAGTTGTTGTGTTGTTTAACCTCATTGGTTCTGGCCTTTTTTTATTTTTGGGCATTGGGTATGCTCATATCAGGGTTGGCACCAGGTGTCAGTCATGCCTCCATGGGTTTAGGGTGTGACAGACTTGGTATCAGAGCAGTTCATCCTAGGGAGTCTATGAGCCGTGTCTAGTAGAGTTTTGTTTATGTGTGCATTGCGCAGTGTACTTATAAACAGGAGGCTATAGGACATTAAAGATTGTTACCCTTCTTTATGGATCGAAATCGTGCGTGAAGTCAAATGTCATAAGATTCGGGTCTAGACTCATATTTGCTGGCTTGTGCAGGGATGCTTGTAACTTGATGAATTATAGACGGCCAGTGGCTAGACATGGTGGCATGTAAGATTCTTATTTTGATTATGGTTATAGTGGTGTAGCGCCTCGGCATGGTGCAAAGTTTTGTTGTTTGGGAGTTGTTAGTGGTAGGCTTTTCATGTGAGGCTATGTCGTGTGATTTTTTACTGTGTCAGTCCTTGAGTTGGAGTCGTGCATGTCGTCCAACATTCGAGGACGAATGTTTCTAAGGAGAGAAGGATGTAACACTACGGATAATTTGAGCAATAAAATCGTTCTTTCGAGGTAGGACTAAGAGTACCTAATAATCTAATAAGGAAGTGTTATGAGTTATTTGGATCACTCTATGATCATATTTAAGGTTGGACATCGATCAAGTTGTAGAACAAAATTCAGAAAAAGTTATCGCAAAATTTCCTTCTTAAGATTCTTTGAAATTTAGGTCAAATGTCTCGAGGCTTTTCTCCAAATCTATAAGGAGTTAGGGGTGCGCGACCTATCAAATTAAAGATATATGAGTCTAGTTTCCAGTGCATCATTTGTCAATCCGACTTCGGAGTAGAAAGATATTCGCGTTTTCGCGAGACCGCGCAAGCAGGCACCTCACAAGGTCGTAAGGCAGTGGAGGATTATTTAATCCCCTTTGGTCGATTGTTGGTCATCAAAAATTCATTTTCCAGCATATATTTCGTATGAAACCTCTCTCAAGTTCTCTCCAAGGTTTCCTTGGGTTTTGGGGCTGGAAGCCATGGTTCAACATGATTTTTATGTCAGAAAGTCGGGAATCGCGTGTACTCTGTGGTTTGGTGTCTTTTCGGGGTTGTTGGTGGCTGTTTCGTGGTGAATCTGTTGGTAATACTTCTTTCTTTTGTTCTCCTTAGTTTTAAAGGTTGTTTATAGGAGTTTTAATGCCATTAGGGTGTTGTCCCGGAGTTTCTACCATCGAATTCCTATGAATCTTATTGGGTAAGCTTCATTTGTCTTGTTTTGTTGTTGAGTTGTGTTGGCCGCATTTTGGCAGAATTTTGGACTGCCTTTAGTCAGTAGGTTCATGGTTTTTAAGGCTCAAGTTCTATTAGGCTTGAAGCTGAGGTATGTTAGGCTTGTCCCTCCCTTTTTCGGCATGAGTCCATAGCCGTTGTCGTCTGTGTTGACGTGTGTGTTGGTTGTTTTGCGATCTCTTGTGTTTTGCTATTAGTGAACTCTGTTTTGCTATTTATATGGTAATAATGGTGAGTATAAGGTTCTAGTTTGGTTGTTGGCTCGTGCTTTAGTGCAGAGAATCGTAGTTGTTATACCCCGGAAGCTCAAAGATTAGACCCGGGAGTTGAAATAGGAAATTATGGAATTGATGTTGCAGGCACAGGATGAGTCATGGGAATACTCGTGACGAGACCCAATGACTCATCAAGTGACTCGTGGGCAGGCCTGGAATACAGGAGGAGTCGAGGTCCCCACGAGGGAGAGAAGGACTCGTGGTCAGCCACCACGAGTCGCCATGTCACTCGTAGGGTGGCGTTGGAATTAAGTAGGAAGAATAACCAGTGTACTTAATGGGTAGGACCCCACAAGTCATTAAGTCAACCGTTATGTTCCCCAGTAGACAGGTCATCCAGTGTACTCGACGAGCAACCTAACAGATCATTGGCCCTGGTAACGAGTCATCAGGTCACCCGCTAGGGTCGCCTGACAGTTATTTTCTGTGAATTAGTAAGGGATGTCTTGTAATTTCCCAAGTTCCTAAGACCTATACTACATCATCTAAGACTCGTTTTAGTGGGTTTTAAGCAGGTTAAAACCTATCCTAAGCCATTATTCTCATGCATGCAAGTTTGAAGGTTTGAAGAGGAGATTCAAGGCAAAATCTCAAGGTTTCCATTGGAATCTCAGCTCGGGCTATTAGAGGGTGTTAGAACTCACCACTTCCAGGTATGTAAGGCTATGAGTTGGTATTTTCTTCCACACCAATGCCCAATCCCTATCAAAATGTGATAAATTATCTATGATCAAGAATGGGGTTTTACTCAATTGCATGATTCTTCAATCTCTACACATGGGTATAATTAGATTGTATTTAAATTGATGATTTATGAAGCTTGGGCGGATTCTAAATTGTTTTCCCTTATAAAAATTATTTTCTAAAGTTTGAATCTAAAATGCCCATGGTGAAGAGTTCATAAAAGAGGTGATTTATGGTAAATGTGTGATAATGATGAAGTTGATGATGAAAAGCATGTTTCCAAAACTACCCATGATTATGTTGATGTTTTCAAAATGAAATGATTATACCCAAGTATGATAAAGTTATGGGTGATTACCACATGTTGATTAAAAGTGATGATTTTCCCGAAATAAGCTTACCACATTGTTTAAAGTGAAATTTTCCAATTCTTACTGTAAATTCTAGCTTGTGGTATGTTGAGTAAATATTTCTACATGTAGCTTACCACGTGATTTGGAGTAGATGCTCCCACCTATGATTGAGCTTGTGGTATGTTTCGAAGCAAAGCTTCAAATATGCATGAATTTATAATTGAGATGTATGTCATCATTGAGCTTTGTCAACGAACAATGTTGAGCTTCATTTTCATATGATGTCGAGTCTATGCCTGATTTCGTTATGAGCTTTGTCAATAGGCAATGTTGAGCTTCGTTTCATACAATGTTGAGTTATACATGATTTCATATTGAGCTTCCTCATTAGACGATGTTAAGCTTCATTATATACGATGTAGAGAATTACATGTTTTTGGGTTAAGAGTCTAGCACCGAGTGGGTTAACGGTCGATCACCCTATGCCCCAGAACTACACGCCAACGTAGGTTGATACTATTATATTAATGGGACCTCCCTTGTGAGCTATCCCTGGCTCGATTGGCCTTTCAGCTTGATATCGATATCATGGTATTGTCCATCGCTCTAGAAAGGTTATGGACGGCTCTATCCACTTGAATGTGATAGTTGAGACCACGTAAGCTCTATCGTGGTATGTTGGTTAAGCGACGAGTCTCCCACTGTCTATATCATTCAGAGTTGCATATTCATTTCTCATGATGATGATTACCCTATGCATGCATGTTCTAAAAGTAAGGTTTGACTCACTGTCCATCTTTTGATATAAATGTTATATTCAGCCTTCAGCCATTCGAGTCAGTCATGATGTTGTAAAGCTACGCATGGTCATGTCATGATAAGATTTTGATTTTAGAATGAATGTGTGTGGCCCTTCTAATTATACTTGAAAGGTTATGGTATGATATGAATGTTTTAAATGATTTACTTTACTAAAGCAGTTTTACTTACCTTGCATACTCAGTACATTCTGCATACTGACCGCATACTTTATATGTTGCATCATTTCATGATGTAAGACCAGGCTCTCAGGTTCAACCCCATTCGTAGTCGCTTATCAGAGTAGCACCTGCGTAATTAGTGAATCCTCATCTTTCGAGGACTAGAATTTCAGCTTCATGTCGTGTTTCAGTTTCAGGTTTTGTGGAGTTAGTTGGGGTCTTGTCCCATCAACTCATCTAGACTAGAATCTTTCAGACTTATGTATGTATAGCTTCGGATATTATTCTGATGCGTCGTTGTATGATACTTCCGTTGAGTTTATGATTATGCTTTCTTTGTGTTAATTAAATGAGTTAGTTGAATGCTTATGCCATGGATCGACTTTGGGTCTCTCAAGGTCCCTTGTCCCGTGTCTATGATTTGGGTCTACGCTCGGGTCGTGACAAACTTGGTATCAGAGCCATAGCTTTGATGTGTCCTGGGGAGTCTGAAAGCCTCTTTGAGTAGATTCTTTCTCATGGGTGTAAAGCGCGCCACACTTATAATGAAGAGGTTATTAGACGTTTTAGGAAATGTTCCCTTATTTCATGATCTATGTTGTGTAATGAAAAGCCTTTCTATCCTTCTAATTTATGCTATTCGCGATTGCATAATCATGGCTCCTCGAAGGATGAATGGAAGGAGGAATGGAGGTGGTGACGGCCACGAGGATGGAAACAATCATGAGCATCAGTTAGCCCCACCAGTTCAGGAGCCTCAGGCACCGGAGCCAACCGCTCATGCTGAGTTCCGAGCTTCCATTCAGATGCTTGTGTAGGCCTTGACCGCTTAGGTCAATCAGCAGGCCGTTGCGCATCTTCCGCAAAATGGAAATGCGGCGGCGGCTCGAGTCAGGGACTTCTTGAGGATAAACCTGCGCGAAGTTTCTGGGGTCCAAGGTAGATGAGGACCCGCATGATTTCATTGATGAGATTGTCAAGATCACCTAGGTTATGGGGGTGAGTAGTGTTGAGTGCGTAGAGTTGGCCTCCTACCAGTTGAAGGGGGTTGCGCATATATGGTTCCGCTAGTGGAAGGACAGTAGGGTCACTGGGGCAGGTCTGGTCACATGGGAGGAGTTTCAAGTTGCATTCCTCAATCGGTTCTTCCGTCGAGAGATGAGGGAGTTGAGAGCAGCTGAATTTGTGAATTTGAAGCAAGGAAGGATGGTTGTTCAGTAATACTCCCCTGAGTTCACCCGCCTATCTAAGTATGCCCCGAAGTTAGTGGCCGACCAACGGGCGTGGGTAAGCGAATTTGTGCATGGTATAGTAGGATATTTGGACAATGAATGTAGGATACATATGCTCTATCAGTTGTGTTGTACGCTCAGTAGATGGAGGCGGTACATTCGAGGGATAGGGAAGCCATGGGGGCCAGGACTGAGGACCACAAATTCTCTCAGCAGAGGTCCGGTGGTGGGCACTGACAGCAGACCCACCAGAGATCATCAGCCCTAGCATCTTCAGAGTTGAGTGTGCCATATAGGCCCAGACATGATCAGAGAGGGCGAGCGTTAGTCTCGAGGGGTCATAGCAGTAGGCCCGCAAACTCCAGCATTCCAGCTTGTCCCAGGTGTGGCTAAGGACACACAGGCCAGTGTTTGGCAGGGTCAGGAGTGTGTTTTGGATGTGGGCAGCCTAGACATATGCTCAGAGATTGTCCCGCGGCGAGACAGGAACAGGTTGGGGGCCAAAGCCCAGCTTCTAGTTCAGCAGCCCCTCCCTCATGCACAGCACATCAGGGGGCATCTACTAGCATAGCTGGCGGGCAGCGCCAGAACAGGTTCTATGCTTTAGCCACTTGTCAGGAGCAGAAGGCCTCACCAGATGTAGTCACCGGTATGTTGAGAGTCTTTCATGTTGATGTATATGCATTGCTAGATTCGGGGGCTACCCTATCTTTTGTGACACCATATATAGCCAGTAGCTTCAGAGTTAGTACCGATGTCTTAAGAAAGCCCTTCTCAATTTCTACTCTAGTAGGTGACTCAGTTATATCTAGACGGGTGTATAGAGATTGCTCGGTCTCAATTCTTTATAAAGTCACCTCAGTAGACTTGATAAAGTTATCCATGACCGATTTTGATGCTATTCTCGGCATGGATTGGCTATTTGCATGCTATGCTTCAGTTAATTGTAGGACCCGGTCAGTAGAGTTTAGATTTCCGCGTGAGCCTGTCTTGGAATGGGAGGGTAGTTCAGTTGTGCCTGTAGGTCAATTTATTTTCTACCTTAAGGTTAGAAAGATGATTTATAAGGGTTGTTTGTACCATCTAGTTAGGGTTAAGGACGTGGAGTATGAGATCCCGACTATCCAATCCGTACCAGTAGTATGTCAGTATCTAGAGGTGTTCCCTAATGATTTTCCAGGTGTCCCTCTCGAGTGGGAGATTGATTTTAGTAAAGATCTTCTTCCCGACACGCAGCCTATATCTATTCTGCCTTACAGAGCGGCTCCAGCCGAGCTAAAAGAGTTGAAGGATCTATTAGATAAAGGCTTCATTAGGCCGAGTAAGTCTCCATGGGGTGCACCAGTGTTGTTTGTTCGGAAGAAAGATGGTTCTCCTCGCATGTGCATTGATTATAGGCAGCTGAACAAGGTCACTGTCAAGAACAGGTACCCTTTACCGATGATTTGTTTGAACAGCTTTAGGGTGCCAAGTGTTTCTCCAAGATTGATCTCAGGTCCGGGTATCACCGACTTGGGGTTCGGGAGAGTGACATCCCGAAAACCGCTTTCAAGACTTGGTATGGTCACTATAAATTTGTTGTTATGTCTTTTGGACTAACCAATGCCCTTGCAACTTTTATGGATTTAATGAACATGGTGTTAAAGGAATATTTGTACATGTTCGTGATTGTGTTCATTGAGGACATCCTCATATACTCTCGGAGCGAGGAGAAGCATGCCGCTCACTTGAGAATTGTGCTTCAGACCCTTAAGGATCCCCAGTTGTATGCAAAGTTCAGCAAATGTGAGTTTTGGTTGGACTCGGTGGCATTCTTAGGCCATGTGGTATCAGGAGAGGGCATAAAAGTAGACTCTCAGAAGATCGAGGCGGAAAAGAATTAGCCCAGACCGGTGAACCCATCAGATATCAGGAGCTTCTTGGGCTTAGCGGATTACTATTAGAGATTTGTGGAGGGTTTTTCATCTATTGTCGTACCATTGACTAAGTTGACTCAGAAGAAGGTGAAGTTTCAATGGTCGGAGGCTTGTGAGAAAAGCTTCCAAGAGTTAAAGACCGAACTCACCTCAGCACCAGTGTTGACCCTACTTGAGGGTACCGATGATTTTGTGGTGTATTGTGATGCTTCGCGAGTCGAAAACGGGTGTGTGTTGATGCAGCTTGGGAAAGTGATAGCTTATACCTCGAGATAGTTAAAAATCCATGAAAAGAACTACCCGACCCATGATCTTGAATTGTCCGCGGTGGTGTTCGCATTGAAGATATGGCGGCATTACTTGTATGGGGGCCACGTGGATGTATTCACAGATCACAAGAGCTTGCAATATGTGTTCACGCAGAAAGACCTCAATCTTCGGCAAAGGAAGTGGTTGGAACTACTAAAGGACTACGACATGAGTGTCCTTTACCTCCCGAGTAAGGCTAATGTGGTAACGGACACACTTAGTGGACTCTCTATGGAGAGCGTGTCCCACGTGGATGAGGGAAAGAAAGAGTTGATGAAAGATGTCCATCAACTTGCGAGGTTGGGAGTCAGATTGGTCGACTTGGCCGATGGCGGCGTTGTTGTGCAAAATGGTTTAGAATCGTCCTTGGTGGTTGATGTCAAATCTAGACAAGATGAGGATCTGACTTTAGTGGACGTTTTCTCCCAAGGGGAAGATGGTGTACTGCGGTACCAGGGTCGTCTATGTGTTCCAGATGTTGATAATTTGAGGGACCGGATATTGCATGAGGCACATGGATCCAGGTATTCTATCCATTCGGGCACCACCAAGATGTATCATGACTTGTGGGAAATATATTGGTGGAACAGGATGAAGAAGGATATTGCAGAATTCGTAGCCAGATGCCCGAACTGTCGGCAAGTGAAAGTTGAGAATCAAAGGCCGGGAGGCATATTGTAGGATATTAACATTCCTACGTAGAAGTGGGAAGAGATTAATATGGACTTTGTTACCGGCATACCTCGTACTCACTAATAGTATGATTCCATTTGGGTGGTAGTCGACAGGTTGACCAAGGCTGCACACTTCCTACCGATCAAAACCACAGATTCAGTAGATGAGTATGCCAAATTGTATATTCGGGACTTGGTCCGACTTCATGGAGTGCCCTTGTCCATTATTTCAGACCGAGGTACTCATTTTACCTCTTAGTTTTTGAGGTCATTACAAAAAAGGCTTGGGAATCAGGTTAAACTCAGCACAACCTTTCATCTGCAAACAGATGGCCAGGAGAAACAGACAATTGAAACTCTAGAGGATATGTTGAGAGCCTATGTGATTGATTTTAAAGGTAGTTAGGATGACCACTAGCCCTTGACCGAGTTCGCTTACAATAACAGCTATCACTTCAGTATCTAAATGACACCATTCGAGGCTCTTTACGAGCGGAGGTGTAGATCGTCCATCGGATGGTTTGACGTTGGTGAGGTAGCTTTTGATAGGGCCCGACTCGATTCAAGAGGCTATGGTGAAGGTTCAGTTGATAAGGAATAGGGTGAAAACTGCTCAGAGTTGTCAAAAGTCATATGCGGACGTGAGAAGAAGAGATTTGGAGTTTGAGGTTGATGATTGGGTATTTCTAAAGATATCTCCCATGAAGGGAATCATACAGTTCGGAAAGAAAGAAAAACTCATCCCCCGCTATGTTGGTCCCTACCGGGTTATGAGGAGAGTTGGTAAGGTAGCATATGAGTTGGACCTACCCTCAGAGTTATCCTCAGTCCATCCCGTCTTTCATGTATCACTCTTGAAAAAGTTCTTGGGTGATCCAGCTTTAGTAGTCCCAGTAGGAAGTGTTGATGTGGGAGATAGCCTCAGTTACGAGGAAATTTCGATTGCAATCTTGGATCGTCAGGTTCGGAGGCTGAGGAACAAAGAAGTAGCTTTGGTGAAGGTGTTGTGGACAAACCAGCATGTTGAGGGAGCTATGTGGGAAGCCGAAGCGGCTATGATGGCTGAATACACCCATCTGTTCCTTACGGGCTCAGTTTCAGTTTGAGGTATCAGTTTTTACCCTAATTCCCTAATCAGTTTCCATGTTCAGTTCATGTGCACAAATTTGAATTATGTTATGATAAATGTATGTGATGCCTGAATTCAGTTCATCTATGTAGTTCTTTTAGGAGGTTGTCATTCCGTTAGTTTTCGATTTTAATAATTAGTATTTGCATAAGATGATTGCATATTTCTATGTTTCCTGTATGTTTCAAATATTCGAGTACAAATGTTCCCAAGAGGGAGATATTGTTATACTCTGAAAGCTCAAAGATCGGACCCGGGAGTTGAAATGGGAAAATTATGGAATTGATGTTGCAGGCACAGGATGAGTCATGGGACGACTCGTGAGGAGACCCCACGAGTCATCAAGTGACTCGTGGGAAGGCCTAGAATACAAGAGGAGTCGAGGTCCTGACGAGGGAGAGAACGACTCATGGTCAGCAACCACAAGTCGTCATGTCACACGTAGGGTGGCGTTGGAATTAAGTTGGAAGAATAACCAGTGTACTTAACGAGTGGGGACCCATGAGTTGTGGCCACTGGGGACAAGCATTAAGTCATCCATTATGATCCCCAATAGACAGGTCATCCAGTGTACTCGACAAGCAACCTAACAGATCGTTGGCCCTAGTAATGAGTCGTCAGGTCACCCGTTAGGGTCGCCTAGCAGTTATTTTCTGCGAATTAGTAAGCGATTTCTCATAATTTCCTAAGTTTCTAAGACCTATACTACGCCGTCTAAGACTCGTTTTAGTGGGTTTTAAGCAGGGTAAAACCTATCCTAAGCCATTATTCTCATGCATGCAAGTTTGAAGGTTTGAAGAGGAGATTCAAGGCAAAATCTTAAGGTTTCCATTGGAATCTCAGTTTGGGCAAAATCTCAAGGTTCAATTCAGAGTTGCATATTCATTTCTCATGATGATGATTACCCTATGCATGCATGTTCTAAAAGTAAGGTTTGACTCACTATCCAGCTTTTGATATAAATGTTATGTTCAGCCTTGATGTCACACCCCACCTTGGGGGGCATGACGGGCACCTGATGCCTGCTAGACTCTGTCTTTATTTCAAAAAATGAACTGGCTATATAGCGGCTGTAAATACAGCCCCCGACCGATTAGGCCGATAGCCACCTGCAATACATAACAGCTAACCAGAACAATGACACTATAATCTGAAATAACTACTATTCATTTTTGTGACCGACAAGGTCACTAACTATAACCAGAAGAAGGCCCCACATGGCCAACATCAACAACTGAACACATATATACATGCACGGCCCCACACGACCGGCTCCACCACCACAGGAAACATCAGACTACAAGCCTCTAGGAAGTAATAATAGAATGGTCAGGACAGGGCCCCGACCTACCCGTACTATACAACAAAAGAAAATGAAATACACCTCTGAATATCAAGCTCCGGATGACAGGAGTTGATAACTCTGCGCTGGCTAGGATCACGAGGGATCGGCTCCTCGTCTATGAGTACCTGCAGGCAAGCAATGCAGCACCCCACGGGTGTCAGTACCACAGGTACCGAGCATGTAAAGCAAACTGAAATACACAACTGAACTGGGTAACAACAATAACATGACATATAAGCAGGAAGTAGCTGAATCTATCTGGCTGAGGATAACTGGGGAGAGTTTAATTATTTTGTAACTAAATTGGGCGTACCTGACGATGTGTCGTCCTACTGTCTATCAGTATCTAATAGCACAGATAGATATACATATAAATACACACAATACCTGACCGACCCCCATAAGCCGGAAGGTTCCAACCAACAGAACAATCTATTTACCCCTACCCGGGTCTAAACCAACCAAAAATAAGTCACTCCACTCATCTCATAACTGTGAGCTCCTCCTACCGGCCCCCTTGGGTATGTAGCTCAAGCCTTGGCCTCTGACAATAAACTGTATCTGAGTCCGAAGACTCCTGCTCTGGGCGCAAGTGCGCAACGGGGTAATCTGCTGCTGTATCTGTAACTGAAACTTCCCTTGGGTGCAAGCACGCAACAGGGTAATTTTATAAAAATCTGTATCTGAAACTGCCCCCAACCACAAGTGCACACAGAGTAATCTGCCCCTATAAACAGGGTAATCTGGCTCTGCGCAGAGTAAACTGAACTGCCCCTGCAAGCAGGGTAATCTAGACCGTATTATCATGGTGGTCGGCCATCATCGTCCTCTAGGCGGACGGCATCGCCCAGCTGGTGGCGGTATCTGAATCTGGTATCGAAAAGCTATAACCCAGGGGTGGTGGGGATGCTAAGGACACCCACATGCCACAACAAGTATCAACATGCCAAACACATACACAGCAAGCATGCTCAAATGAAAAATACTAATCATATTCTCTTCTTTTATTTCAAGGCCAGTCCGTGTTAAACAACTGATGTTGTATTCTGTTTTACACTGTTTCTGATTACTGGGCTAACTGCTACTTGGCCTTTATCTGTTTATCTAATTATTATTATCCGTGATCTGAAGCTATATCAATTTCTAGAGCCATATCTGTTTCTGGAGCTATATCGGTATCTGGAGCTACTTCTATATCTGATTACTAATCTGATTATATCTGGATATAGCTCAATAATATAAAATGTGCCATCTATTACCGGATACAGTCTCAACAAAATGTGATACATACTGTCTGAAATCATCTGACTATCTGTTATTCTGATTATCGCATGATAGTAATGATATACTAGCATGCTTGCTGGAAATTGTACTGAAATCGTTCCTGTACGCTGGGTATTTGTTAATAGCCTTTATTCTATTTATTTTCTAGACTGTACTTCCTGGCTTGCCGAAAGAATAACTTTACATACCTGGTTTCTGAGTACCCGACTGACCGATGTGATTTCCGTCAGTACTTCTGCTGTTTCTCCCAACTACATTCATATACATGTCAATTAGAACTAAATACATTAATATCCGGGAGAAATTATCACTTTTGATATATATTTATCCCAAACTTCAACCTTTCGGAAAACGGTCGAAAACTCGTTATTTCTCGACAGTCCAGAAGGGATAAATGCTCACTGCAAGGCTAGGAACACATTGGTACTAATTTTAAGCAATTCTATTCACTTTACCTCGGTAGCACGACATTTCGCCGGCCAAATTTCATGAAACCAAATCCGTAGGATTGCTCTCTGCAGCTTTATACCTCTGTATCTAAGCCGGAACGGAGTTTAGACCACGTTTCGTAGCGTAATTGGAAGAAAATTATATAAAAATTTTGTGGGTTCTTATTTCACCTATATTCCCCTATTTTTTTGCTGGAATTATATATTGAAGAAGATGGAAAAATCGACTTTGCTTTTTTTTTTTTTTTGCTAAATCCCTTAACCAACATGCCATTAGTCTATTTATTCATTTAAAATTTACGGGGTGTAACATCCTCCCCCCCCCCCCCTTAAGAACATTCATCCTCGAATGACATTCTGTCTAGAGGACTTCTCAACTTACTCAACTTGTTTCTAGAAAAAAAATTTCGGCAGAGTTTCCCCTGTATTATGGACTATCCCAAAATTCCTGAAAAGCAGAAAAGCCCAATACAGGTACTCCACACGATATAATAACATTCATGTATAACTGTCTATAATCAATCGCCTGTTGTCATATATGAAGTACAAGAATTCATAAGGAAAAACAGTTCTAACATACATCCTGTTTGCCTATGCCTGGAATAAGTGGGGATATCTGGCTTTCATGTCCTCCTCGGCTTCCCAGGTCATCTCTTCTCGGTTCCTGTTATGCCACAATACCTTGACAGACGCAATGTCTTTAGTTCTCAATCTACTAATCATTTTGTCTAAGATAGCTACTGGAACCTCCTCATATGCTAACTCTTCTGTGACCTGGACATCCTGAACTGGAACAACTGTGGAAGGGTTTCCTACGAACTTCCTCAACATAGATACATGGAATACTGGGTGAACAGATGCTAACTCTGGAGGCAAGTTCAATTCGTATGCAACTCGGCCTATTCTCCGCCGGATCTGATACGTCCCAATGAACCTCGAGCTAAGCTGCCTTTCTTGCCAAATCTCATGACCTCTTTCATCGGAGACACTTTCAAATATACCCAGTCATGTACTGCAAATTCTAGTTTTCTGCGCCGCATATCTGCATAAGACTTCTGGCGGCTCTAGGCAGTCAGTAGGCGTTCTCTGATAAGCTTTACCTTTTCCTCTGACTGTTGAATGATGTCTGGCCCAATCAATGCTGATTCTCCCACTTCAAACCAGCCAACCGGCGATCTACATTTTTGCCCATATAATGCTTCAAAGGGCGCCATCTGGATAGTTGAATGATAATTGTTATTATAGGCAAATTCAATCAACAGCAGATGCTCATCCCAGCTAGCCCCAAAATCTAGTACACACGCTCGTAGCATATCTTCGAGCGCTTGGATAGTTCGTTCTGCTTGCCCGTCTGTCTGAGGATGAAAGGTTGTACTCAAGTTATTTAGAAAGGCTGTACTCAAGTTAATCTGTGTCCCCAGGCCTCTCTAGAATGACTGCCAGAATTTTGCTGTAAATTGTGCTCCTCTGTCTGAAATAATAGATACCAACACTCAATGTAATCTAACTATTTCTCTGATATATAATTCGGCATAATCCTCGGCCGAGAAGGTAGCTTTCACTGGCAGGAAATGAGCTGATTTTGTCAGCCTGTCAACTATTACCCAAATAGAATCATTTATGCGTCTGGTACGGGGTAACCCTGTTACAAAATCCATATTTATCGCTTCCTATTTCCACAAAAGCACAGCTATGTCCTGCGTTAAACCGCCCGGTTTCTGGAGTTCTGCCTTCACCTGCTGGCAGTTAGGACATCTAGATACAAATTCAACTATTTTCGTTTTCATACCTGGCCACCAGTAGATGTCTCTGATGTCGTGGTACATTTTCGTTGCTCCTGGATGAAGGGAATAGCAAGCGTAATGTACCTCATGCATGATCTGCTGGCGAAGCCATGAAACATTCGGGACACATAGGCGGCCCTTACAACGTAGCACTTCATCCTCAATGACTTGGAAATCTAGCTCCTTACCTTTCTGAACTCTATCTCTGAGCTGAACTAAGTCAGGGTCCTCGTACTGCCATTCTTTTACCTCTGTAACTAATGATGACACAGCAGAGTTCTGAATCACCGCTCTGTTATTTTCTGTTTCTACTACTCGAATGGCTAAACCAGCTAGCTGATGAATTTCCTTGGCTAATTCCCGCTTGTCGGGTCGCAAATACACCAAACTCCCCATTGACTTGCGGCTCAGGGCATCTGCTACTACATTAGCTCTCCCCGGGTGATAGAGAATATTTACATCATAATCTTTCAACAATTCTAACCAGCGACACTGCCGCAGATTTAACTCCCTCTGTGTGAAAATGTACTGAAGGCTTTTATGATCTGTAAAAATGTCTACATGGACGCCATACAGATAATGCCTCCAGATTTTCAGAGCGTGGATCACTGCGGCCAGTTCCAGGTCATGAGTCGGATAGTTCTTTTCGTGCTTCCTCAGCTGTCTGGAAGCATAAGCAATTACCTTTCCATGCTGCATCAGCACACAACCCAGTCTAAAGCCTGAAGCGTCACAATACACCGCATACCCATCTGTTTCCTCTGACAATGCTAGTACTGGGGCGGAGGTCAATTTGTCTTTCAATTCTTGAAAACTCTGCTCACATGCCTCCGTCCACTGAAATTTCGCTGCTTTCTGTGTCAGCTTTGTCAGACGTGCTGCTATAGTGGAGAATCGTTCAACAAATCTCCGGTAATACCCTGCTAAACCCAGGATACTGCGGACCTTGGTCGGAGTGGTAGGTCTGGTCCATGTCTTGACCGCCTCTATTTTCTGTATGTCCACCTGTATACCAACATCCGACACGATATGTCCCAAAAAGGCAACTGAGTTCAGCCAGAACTAACACTTGGAAAACTTGGCGTACAGCTGACGGTCTCTAAGGATCTGGAGTACTGTTCGTAAATGGTTCTGGTGATCTGTCTCTGAACGAGAATATACCAGAATATCATCGATAAATACTATCATGAACGGATCCAAATACGGTCTGAATATGCTGTTTATCAGGTCCATAAACACTGCGGGAGCATTCGTCAGCCCAAAAGACATGACTAGAAATTCAAAGTGACCATACCTGGTCCTGAAAGCAGTCTTTGGAATGTCCTTCTCACGAACCCGGACCTGGTGGTATCCGGACCTCAGATCTATCTTAGAGAAACATCTGGCCCCCTGCAACTGGTCAAACAAATCATCTATTCTAGGGAGCGGGTATTTGTTTTTAACCGTTACCTTATTTATCTGCCGGTAGTCTACACACATACGGAGTGAGCCATCTTTCTTTCTTACAAACAAAACTGGCGCACCCCACGGGGAAGTACTAGGCCTGATAAAGCCTTTGTCGAGCAAATCTTTTAACTGCTCTTTCAACTCTCTAAGCTCAACTGGTGCCATGCGATAGGGGGAATGGATATAGGTTGAGTCCCTGGCAATAAGTCAATTGCAAAATCTATCTCCCTTTTGGGAGGGATACCAGGCAACTCATCTGGAAATACATCAGGTAATTCATTGAACACTGGAACAGACTGAAGAGTTGGAGGCTCCACCCGAACGTCCTAGACTCTGACTAGGTGGTAAATACATCCCTATGCTATTAATTTTCTCGCCTAAAGGTAGGAAATAAACCTACCTTTTGGCGTAGCTGTGCTCCCTTTCCACTCTCGCACTGCTTCCCTCGGAAAGTGAAATCGGACCGTCTTGGTCCAGCATTCTAAGTTGGCATAGCATGGCACTAACTAGTCCATTCCCATAATGGCATCGAAGTCGACCATCTCAAGTTCTATTAAGTCTACTGTGGTCTGGCGATCAGCAACCTCTACCGTACACCCTCGGTAAACTCTTTTAGTTGTAATCGAGTCACCGACCGGCGTAAGCACTGAAAAGGGTTGCTGAAGCAATTCTGGTTCGATACCCAACTTTCAGGCCACAAATGGTGTAATATATGACAAGGTAGACCCTGGATCAATCAATACATAAATAGGGCATGAGCAGATAATCAATATACCTGTGACCATGTCGGGAGATGCCTCTGAATCCTGCCTCCCTGGTAATGCATAGGTACGGCTGGGGCCTGCACCTGAGCCAGAGGCTCCTGATCTACCTCGGCCCCTATTTGTTGAACCTGAGGGTCTGCGCACTGCTGAGGCTGCTGGAGCTCATGGTCCCGCTGATGCTCTATCCAGACTATCCCGACTACCCTGTCCTTTGGCCGGACAATCTCTCATTAAATGCCCTTCCTGTCCGCAGTGATAGCACCCTAAGAAGCCTTGCCTGCAGGCTCCAGAATGAGGTCGGTGGCATATAGGACAAGGGGTAGGTGCAAATCTACTCTGTTCTGCCCTCCGCTGCTGAGGTGATGCTACTGTCCGTAAATTGCTACCGGACTCTGACTGACTCCGGCGAACCAATCTACCTCTCTGCTGCTGTACCGGAGGTAAAGATCTGGGTGGCCTATCTGAAAACCGTGGTTTTGGCCCCCTAGGGACTTCCCCCTGAATCTCAGCCGGTCTGTTTCTACGGCGCTGCTCTGAAGTCGCCTGCCTGTCACCCCGCTGCCGCTGTCTCAGGCCCTCAATTGTCTGTGTGAAGGCCTGTACCCTGGCTATGTCCATGTCCTCTCTCAAAGTAACCGTCATGCACATCTCTATGTAATCTGAATTCAGGCCCATAATAAAGCGGTGGACTCTGGACGACATGGTGTCCACAAATGTTGGAGCATAGCGGGCTAAGGAGTCGAACTGTAAAGAATACTCACGGACGCTCCTGGCCCCCTGCTCTAAGTGTAAGAACTGGTCCATCCGGGCCTGTCTGACCTCCCGGGGTAAGTAGTGGTCCAGGAAGGCCTCTGAGAAGCTGGACCAAGTAGGAGGGGCTGCATCTCTTCCCCGAGATCTCTCCCAACTTTCGTACCACAAAACAGCAATATCCCTAAATCGGAACACTGCTAATTCCACTGATTCTACTTGGGTTATGTGCATGACTCTAAAGATTCTCTACATCTGGTTCAGAAAGTCCTAAGGGTCCTCCGCTGAATCCGACCCTATAAACTGGGGGGTCCCAATGCCAAGAATTCTCTAACCCTGGAACTACTTGGCCCACCTAGAGATTCTGCTGCTGCAGGTGGTACTGGCTTACGCTGAGTAGCTAGCATCTGGGTCAACATAACCACCGCACTACGTAGCTCCTGATCAGATGAAGTGGGTGCAGGAGCTGTGGGAGGCGGTGCTGCCTCAAATGGTGTCTGGCGAGGCAGAGACTGTTGGGAGGGTCGAGATGACACCTCCGTATCGCCCTCAGACCGGGCTGAATCTTACTGTAAGTGAGGCATCCTGCTGGTGCCTTCGCCCGCCGCTGTATCCAATCTCCTGCCTGTGGTTGGGTGCCACTGATCTGCCATAGTATCTGTAAACAAAGAGGGTGGTAAGTTTCAAAAGAACCAACCCTATACTGTACTGTACTATGGAACGACTGAGTATGAAAGAAGGGTAACCATCCTATTATGCCTCGCAGCCTCCTGCCTATAGTATGTGGTGCACAACACATCCATAGACAAGACTCTACTTAGCACGGCTTGCAGACTCCCTAGGACACGAACTGCTCTGATACCAAGTTTGTCACACCCCACCTTGGGGGGTATGACGGGCACCTGGTGCCTGCTAGACTCTGTCTTTATTTCAAAAAATGAACCGGCTATATAGCGGCTGTAAATACAGCCCCCGGCCGATTAGGCCTATAGCCACCTGCAATACACAACAGCTAACCAGAACAATGACACTATAATCTGAAACAACTACTATTCACCTTTGTGACCGACAAGGTCACTAACTATAACCAGAAGAAGGCCCCACACGGCCAACATCAACAACTAAACACATATATACATGCACGGCCCCACATGACCGGCTCCATCACCACAGGAAACATCAGACTGCAAGCCTTTAGGAAGTAATAATAGAATGGTCGGGACAGGGCCCCGACCTACCTATACTATACAACAAAAGAAAATGAAATACACCTCTGAATATCAAGCTTCGGATGACAGGAGTTGATAACTCTGCGCTGGCTAGGATCACGAGGGATCGACTCCTCGTCTATGAGTACCTGCAGGCAAGTAATGTAACGCCCCACGGGCGTCAGTACCACAGGTACCGAGCATGTAAAGCAAACTGAAATATGCAACTGAACTAGGTAACAATAATAACATGACATATAAGCAGGAAGTAGCTGAATCTATCTGGCTGAGGATAACTGGGGAGAGTTTATTTATTTTGTAACTAAACTGGGCGTACCTGACGACGTGTCGTCCTATTGTATATCAGTATCTAATAGCACATATAGATATACATATAAATACATATAATACCTGACCGACCCCCATAAGCTGGAAGGTGCCAACCAACAGAACAATCTATTTACCCCTACCCGGATCTAAACCAACCAAAAATAAGTCACTCCACTCATCTCATAACTGTGAGCTCCTCCTACCGGCCCCCTTGGGTACGTAGCTCAGGCCTTGGCCTCTGACAATAAACTGTGTCTGAGTCCGAAGACTCCTACTCTGGGCGCAAGTGCGCCACGGGGTAATCTGCTACTGTATCTGTAACTGAAACTGCCCTTGGGTGCAAGCACGCAACAGGGTAATTTTATAAAAATCTGTATCTGAAACTGTCCCAGACCACAAGCGCACACAGAGTAATCTGCCCCTGTAAACAGGGTAATCTGGCTCTGCGCAGAGTAAACTGAACTGCCCCTGCAAGCAAGGTAATCTAGACTGTATTATCATGGTGGTCGGCCATCATCGTCCTCTAGGCGGACGGCATCGCCCAGCTGGTGGCGGTATCTGAATCTGGTATCGACAAGCTATAACCTAGGGGCGGTGGGGATGCTAAGGACAACCACATGCCACAACAAGTATCAACATGCCAAACACATACACAGCAAGCATGCTCAAATGAAAAATACTAATCATATTCTCTTCTTTTATTTCAAGGCCAGTCCGTGTTAAACAACTGATGTTGTATTCTGTTTTACACTGTTTCTGATTACTGGGCTAACTGCTACTTGGCCTTTATCTGTTTATCTAATTATTATTATCCGTGATCTGAAGCTATATCAATTTCTAGAGCCATATCTGTTTCTGGAGCTATATCGGTATCTGGAGCTACTTCTATATCTGATTACTAATCTGATTATATCTGGATATAGCTCAATAATATAAAAATGTGCCATCTATTACCGGATACAGTCTCAACAAAATGTGATACATACTATCTGAAATCATCTGACTATCTGTTATTCTGATTATCGCATGATAGTAATGATATACTAGCATGCTTGCTGGAAATTGTACTGAAATCGTTCCTGTACGCTGGGTATTTGTTAATAGCCTTTATTCTATTTATTTTCTAGACTGTACTTCCTGGCTTGCCGAAAGAATAACTTTACATACCTGGTTTCTGAGTACCCGACTGACCGATGTGATTTCCGTCAGTACTTCTGCTGTTTCTCCCAACTACATTCATATACATGTCAATTAGAACTAAATACATTAATATCCGGGAGAAATTATCACTTTTGATATATATTTATCCCAAACTTCAACCTTTCAGAAAACGGTCGAAAACTCATTATTTCTCGACAGACCAGAAGGGATAAATGCTCACTGCAAGGCTAGGAACACATTGGTACTAATTTTAAGCAATTCTATTCACTTTACCTCGGTAGCACAACATTTCGCCGGCCAAATTTCACGAAACCAACTCCGTAGGATTGCTTTCTGCAGCTTTATACCTCTGTATCTAAGCCGGAACGGAGTTTAGACCGCGTTTCGTAGCGTAATTGGAAGGAAATTATATAAAATTTTTGTGGGTTCTTATTTCACCTATATTCCCTTGTTTTTTTGCTGGAATTATATATTGAAGAAGATGGAAAAACCGAGTTTGCTTTTTTTTTTTTTGCTAAATCCCTTAACCAACATGCCATTAGGCTATTTATTCATTTAAAATTTACAGGGTGTAACACTTGAGTCATTCAAGTCAGTCATGATGTTGTAAAGCTACCCATGGTCATGTCATGATAAGATTTCGGTTTTAGAATGAATGCATGTAGCCCTTCTAGTTATACTTGAAAGGTTATGGTATGATATGAATGTTTTAAATGATTTACTTTACTAAAGTGGTTTTACTTACCTTGCATACTCATTACATTCCACGTACTGACCGCATACTTTATATGCTGCATCGTTTCATGATGCAAGACCCGATTCTCAGGTTCAGCCCTATTTGTAGTTGCTTATCAGAGTAGCACCTGCGTGATTGGTGAGTCCTCATTTTTCGGGGACTAGACTTTTAGCCTTATGTCGTGTTTCAGTTTCAGGTTTTGTTGAGTTAGTTGGGGTCTTGTCCCATCAACTCATCTAGACTAGAGGCTTTCAGACTTATGTATGTATAGCTTTGAATATTATTCTGATGCGCTGTTGTATGAGACTTCTGCTGAGTTTATGATTATGCTTTCTTTGTGTTTATTAAATGAGTTAGTTGAATGCTTATGTCATGGGTCGACTTGGGTTCTCTCGAGGTCCCTTGTCTCGTGTCTACGATCCGGGTCTACACTCGGGTCGTGACAGTAGTCATGGAAAATTATTAGGCTCGGGTCGGGAGGTCGTGTGTGAGGCACGTGGTTCTTTTGGAAAGTTGTGGGATGTTTGGGTGAATAAGATTAGGTGATTATATTGTCAAGTGAATGAGGGATTAGATTGGTTAAGGTCAATGGCTGCGACAATCTTTTGTTATATTTGAATCGGCGATCGTGTCGACCGTGCCGAGGGCACGTGACGGCCGTGGTGACACTTGGGCTGATTTGGCCATGTCCCTTGATGTTAGTGGTAATTAGAGTGGCATGTAGGCTATTTGTAAAGATTTAGGATAGGTTGGTTAGGATGGTAGTCCTTAGCTTGGTTAGTGGCTCGTCGGTGGACAGCTAGACGTGAAAGAATAGTATTGTGTTGTAATAGTTGGGTTGTGGGGTTTGAGAGCTGATTGTAGGCTATTTGAGCATGTATTATTATTGTTTTTGATTGTGTGTGTGTTATGTTTGAGGCATTTCGACTTGTGGATACCCGATGCACGAGAGTTGTTTCGGCTAGGGGTCGAGCCCGAGGTGCCTTGTGGCTTGTTGATATCCGAGGCACGAGAGTGTCTACGACTGAGGGGTTGAGCCCAAGGAGTAAAATGACCTACGGGGTTGAGAATGATTCCCTCTACAGTGTCGAGTTGAGACATGATTTGAGAGTGGTCCGACATGTCTGAGCCTTCCTGGGATCACGATTGGTTCTCCCAGATGGATTGAGCTCCTCTAACTGTGCACAGCCGAGAGTGTTCAGTTGTGCCTGATTGATGATGTTGATTAACTGGTGTTTATTTGTGATTTGTTTGGTATTATATTGTGGTTGTTGCTTGTGTTATTTTTTATCTGATAGCAGTGGATGCTAGATGTTGGCTGGTGTTAGCTGAGGCCATTGAGAGGTCTAGAGGCGATAACAGGTGAGCTAGGTCAGCTAGGTGCTGTTGTATTGTTATTTACTTTTTGGACTTGTCAGGCTTATGGGGGTTAGGTAGGTTCTGTTTGTATGTTTACTTGTACTTGCCAGGCTTATGGGGGCCAGGTAGGTGTTATGTGTTTATTTAAGTTCAGTTCTCCTTCTGCGATATTTGGTATATTTATTGATCTTTAATCTTAGTCTTCCAATTATTTCTGCCTTTCATGCTGGGTACATTATTGTACAGATGCCCTAGTCGGGGTGCTGTATTCATGCCTGCAGGTGATGGTGGGCTGTTAGATCTGAGTAGAGTTTCAGTTGAGTCGGTGTTCTCCAGTTCTTTCGGAGTTGCCAGAGGTTGAGTTATGGGTAGTTCGGGGCCCTGTCCGCTATAGTCTATCGTCTTATTCTGATTTTATAGTTCTTATGTTGTTTAACCTCATCAGTTCTGGCCTTTGTTTTATTTTTGGGCATTGGGTATGCTCATATCAGGGGTGGCACCAGGTGCCAGTCATGCCTCTATGGGTTTGGGGTGTGACAGAAAATGTGCAGGAATTCTGAGCTACTAGTTAGCAGAGACTGTTGCAGCGGAGGAATTTCCACTACAACAAGACCTTTATGACACTCTAAGGTCCTCCGTAGTAGTAGAGAAGAAAACCGTTGAGTCCCCCATGGTGAGGCTCTAGACGCCATAGTAGGTCCGCTGCAACAGACGACGGGAGGGGGTATGATGGTTTAAGTCAGAATTTTGAGATTTTCACCCCATTATTCTAAGGTAAGAAAATTGAAAGGGTTTAGGGCAATTTTTCAAAAGTTGAAGCAGTTGTTCTTTCCAAAATGATTTTCCTAACTAGTTTTTTCCCGCATTCAATTTCCTAACACCCTAGAATCAACGAGCGGTCCTAAATGGTGTTTCTCTAAGTTAAAATCCTAGGTTTGTTAAAACTAGGGATAATTGAATAAGAATGATTGGGTGTTGATTCCTAGGCCTAAAAGTGGATAAGTAAACACTTTCTAGGAGGAATGTGTCTTTAGAATGTTGATTTCGTAATAGTTTGAAACTTAGAACTCGGTAAAGATTGGACCTTTTTGCATTGGAACTGCTTGAAAAGGGTTTTAGGAGTAAAAACTCCTCGAAATAAGTTGGAATGACCTATGTGGGGATAGAATGTGATAAATTAACCTTTGGGGTGTTGAATTTGATAGTAATATTGAGTAGCATGGGATAGAATAGAATTTGTAAACCATGAATGAAGAGATAGATGATTGAATGTTGTTTATTTATTTGTTTATAGACTTTGAACATTCAAAGGTGGTTAGAAAAGACAAAGCTCCTGCAGAATGGTTGTACCTAGTTCTGCAATTGAGGTAGGTTATGATTTACGAGGTGTTAGACTTTACATAATGATTTGTATATGTTGTGGATTGAGAACGTGCTTAGTTGTTCTTTGGACTCTAATTTTTGCTAACACTATGATGTGTCAATTATGCTTGTAAGATGAACTCTGAGATTATAATTGTTAGTGATAATTGTTGTGAACTCGAGGTGCATTGTGATACTTAATGTGTTCTTTTAATTGTCATATGAGTGACTAAATTTTGGTGCGCATACCCAAGTTGGTGAATGTAACTTGTTACCTCTGGGAGGTCATATAAATTGACCAATTGATAGCCTATGTAATAAGAGGATGAAAGTGGAATACATGTTTTATGTTGACATGAGTGGCTCATACTCGTGGTGAGTATCCAGGCGAGCAGTTATGACATGAGTGGCTCGTAGCTGAGGGAATCGTCCGGACGAGCAGATGAGTGGGAGTTGATACCACGCCAATACAATACATGAATTTCTAGAGCCCCCTGAAGGTTATGACTGGAAGGGCAGAAATAAGATCCTCTAGCATATTTGTACCATGATGTGATAGAGGCGTATGGACAGACACGTTATTGATAGTGCAATGCCTTTGAAAGGGCTCGGGAGAAGCCAGATTGATTCAGAATATGTGAATCATTTGAGATAAGGATATTTACTTGTGTACACTTATGTTTTATGACTTGTTGCACTTGTCTATGTCTTATTGCTAATACTTGTTCAGTCATATACAACCTGTGATGAGTTGATGAATTGATCGCTGGGAATTGTTATTTTAGAAACTAAGGTTGTCAATTTGGTCGAGTTACTGCTTACGCAGTATTGCTGCAGTGGTACCTTTATCATTGTGCCGAGACCACTGCCGTAGTCCAGTCACCGCTACAGCAAGGCCTAATCCAGTGAGGAGGCCAGCTTTAAACCTTGACCTGAACTATTCTAGATGGTATTTTGCTTGGTGATTATCTGTTTTGGTGGTCGTATGTTGTTTAATTTACATGTATACCTGTTATTATTTAAGGTCGGCCTATGATGTCTACCAGTACATAGTGGTTGCATTGATTCTACTCCCGCACTTATTTTTTTTTAGTGCAGACTGTGACCTAGGAAGCTTCTCTCAACCCCATCTCCAGCGGACAGCAACAATTCGATCTGAGGGTGAGCTGATCTCTTAGACATGGTTTAGCGAGAGTCTTTGTACGATGACTTTCAGTTCCTGGGGATGTAATATATAGTTCCACGAATACTTTTTTTTATTGCAAATCTTCCGCTATTTGATTATGAGCATTTATTTTATTAGTATGAATGTTGCAATTGGCTGGATTAATTGGAAAACGATGGTTTGCCCATTGGGGAATTAGTATGGGTATCAATCGCGGCCACTTGGATCGTGACAGAAAAGGTCATATAAAAAACAAAAAAACGGCCTAAAAAATTAACTCTCCCCAATTTTGTACTACGAAGTAATGTTAAAATGATTTCATATATTTCAAATAGTTCAAGTATATTTTGAATGAAAAATGATTGTTCTCTTTATGAGAAATAATCAATTCTATTAGACTTCCATTAATTTTTATTTTTTTATTGCCAATATCATCATCAATTTGTTTTCCATATATTGCATTTTTACTTATGAAATTCAGATATTTATTTAAATAATCTCAATATATTTTTAAAAAATAACATAAATCTAATATATTTTTAATTATTATTAGTATTATTATTATTTTTATATATAATTTTAATTAATAATAATACAAAAATTGGGACCTTCAATTAGGAGAGGCCTAAAGTAATTGCTTTAGGCGCTACACCCTTGAGCGGCCCTTGCTCCTATCCAAGCCAAGGGGACGAAGGACCGTCTCTAAGCACGGTATGGGTAGGCCTCTAAGCACGGTATAGGTAGGCTTCGGGTAATTTATTTTGTGGTCCATTGATAGTTTTAGTATTTAATTGTTATATGGATAAAAAGAGTAATTAAATTGGCTCAAATGAATATTTTGTGTATTTTTTTTCTATATTCTAATGATTTTTACATGATTATTCAATCTAAGTAAAAAAAAATACTATATCTATTTATAAATTTCATCTGTTAAAGAATTATATAGTCAAACCTTATTACAGTGGAAGAGTTTGCCTTAAAATTTTATAATTTTTATAGTAAGTTGATTTAATATATATACTGACATTTAACATTTATATCTCATTTAACTATCATAAATAAAATTATGCAATAAGGTAGTACATATAATGAATGACTATTATAACAAGGTTTCACTGTATATACTTTTGTGATATATGATTCATATAATTGTATACCCAAAAATTACAATAGAAAGAATAGTTGAATCACAGAGTGAATTGTATACACCGAGATATATAATTAGTACATATCTACAGGGTATTTTGTAAATATTTTTTTTATAAATAGGTATGAAGTATAATAATTTTTTAAAAATGGGTATTTCCGGGTAATTTCTTATTTTGCTGCATGAGCATTAGCGTTAATTTTCCTATTTTTATTATTATTTCTATTATTTAGAAGAGTGAAGAGAAGGACAATCAAAAGTATTATTGTAATTTTACTCTATATTTTATTTTATTTCTATAAATTATGTTATTGTACTTGCCTTCTAATTTCTATCCATGTGGTTAAATATCTATCACAAATAGCATGCTAGCTTTTTCTAGAAAGCTTCACTGATATAATCAAATAAGCCATTGGGTTTCATCTTCTCTCTGACTCACTGCATATTAAGTCGCTCATTTGATCTTCATATACTCTTTTGGATTTTTTCAATTTCAAATAAGTTCTTCATCGATTTCTTAATTCTTCTCTCGATTTTTATTAATTTTTATTTAAAAAATTAAATTTTTATTTATCTTCATTAGAATCTTATAGATCTTGTTTATTTTATAATTGCAGAAAAAAAGATTAGTGACTTTTAGTGTAATCTTACTTTTGTAGTACATTATTTGTATTTATTAATGTTACTTTTATTTACCTATGATATGATGGGGTGATGCAACTAAAATTTGATATCGGACGAGTTTATGTTGAAATGTCCGTATGTGCAAAGTGTTAAATTATTTTAAAAATTACAACTTTAATTTTGCTTATTGTTTATTAATTAAAAATTATCACTCTAAGAGATATCTATGTCATCGTTGAAAGTTATACCTTGACAATTCGCTCAAATAAAAGAAAAATACAAATTATGGATAAGAGCAAAACAGATGAGAATACTTACGATTTTCGAGCACAAGTAGAAAGGAGGAGAAAAAGAAAATCAAGGCACGAATAATTAAGAGAGGAAAAAACAGTGATTTGAACGAAGAACTATAGATAATAGCTGAATTTTCTCAGACAAAAAAGGAAAACATAGAAAAGAAAAAAAGTGTTGCCTAAAAATTTCTATGAAAAAACACCTAGAATGATCATGTACAGTAAAATAAAGCTATACAGCTAATAAGCAAATTCTCAAATGATATTAATGTTACAAATAGAATCCATTCATTTTTTTCTCCCTATAGTCTAAAGGAAATTCTCAAATGACATTAATGTTACAAAAAGAATCCATTCATTTTTTTTCTCCCTATAGTCTAAAGGCTTGATAATAAATTCAAAATAGCAAATAAAAGTGAATGAAGAGAGTATTAATTTATTTTATAAAATAAAAAGGTAATTTATTATAATGTATGATTTCTTTATCATTTTTAATTGTGCTTAGTTAAAAATATTTATAATTAATTTTTTTGAAATATTACATACCTACAAACAAAATTAAATTATAATTAATTTTAAAAAAAATATGTACCTGCAACAAAAATTAATAATATAATATTGGATCCGTAAACTCTTTTCACATCTAGATATCCAAATGTACCTTAATGAAATAAGTGTTACCTATGCCTGACCTGACATATTTTTTCTTAGCGATGGTACTTACTCGGTAGATTATCATTTGAATATGTGGGAGGTCTGGAAGTGGGACCATTAGCCCTTGAGATTGAGATATCAAAAAAGTGACAAATAAATACCATTTTAAAAAATGTTAAAACACGACCATTTGTTTTCTAGTTATCAAGTTGAAACGGCAGTATAACCAAAAACTTTGGAAGCCTTTTGATTCATAGATGTTCCAGCACTCCCTTCTTGTACGTTTAGCACTTCATTTCGTACTATGAATAAAACCCATATTTAACGATGCAGTAAAACATTTATGGCTGGTAATATTAGCAGGAAGGACTACTATATAGAACAGACATGAAGAAACAAAAAACTAAGTTAAAAATTAGAAGCTCTGATTTCTCATACCAACTGATTATACACAAATCCCAACTTTCTGACATAAATTTTTCGTCTTTTTCCTTCCAGGATTAAGCAATTATATTTCAGTACTGATAATAGAACAAAGTTGCTTCAACAGCTCATCCCCTAAATTAGACCAAACACCTTCAAATGCCCTGATAAAATTGCATATTTGCAGAATCCAAAGCCAATGTTCCGCCAGTAACACTCATTGTTTCTTGAAGTTTCACTAAGTGCTTCCTACCATTAAGATGTGCAGCCATATCAATCTCGCCAGGGCATCTAACGTTACACAAACTACACCACAGCTTAGAATTATGAGTAGAACCAGCAGTATTTTTCACTTGCTTCTTTTTTTGATGTTGCCCAGTAGCTCCAAGTTGGACCTTTTCTTTAGGTTTTTCATTAGTACTGTGCTTTTGTGCTGCAGGTTCCTGTTTTACTTGCTCCTGCTTAAGCTTGTCTGGCACATTTGAAGTAAAAGGTGGGTTTCTTTCAGTTTTTGCCGTTTTCTTGCAAGTTTTCAGCTCTTCACGCTTTTCCCTATGTCTCCTCCCTAGAAGATGGCACTTCAAGTCATGCTCTGAGGTCGTTGTCACTTCACATACTGCACAACTCCACTCTCTCCGAACATTCTTTACAGAATTGGTTTCTGGGAGTTTAATCTTCTTGGTATCTACTGGAACCAGTGTTTCCTTGATCTGCATAGCTGTTGTTTTCTTCTCAATCTGGATTAGGTTTTCCTCCACACTTTTAAGCTGCAGTTCCACAGAGGACATTTTAATCACTGGAACACAGACTACTTTTGCTAGACTATCTAAAAATAGATACCAAGCTAAAATAAAGGTAGAATAAATGTTTAAAAAGAATTAAGAGATTCATTCCTCTCCCTCTTTCAGTGGCTTCAAATTTTCACAGCAGAAACTGAGATTAGAAAATACAACTATGATCAGTCCCAAGCTAAGGTTATAGTATATACTATAATAAATATGATCTTGCAAACTCCAAAGAAGGATAAGTTTTACAATATGCACCAGTTTTGACATTTGGGTTACTCTGTGATTGTTTTAGTACGGAGTTTCTTCTTAAGTTTAAATGATAATGTACTTGATCGCAGTATGCATTATCAATTTTCATCCTAAACATTTAGCTTGATTGATCAGCCTAATCTTTTGTCTTCGCATTCAAATAAGCCTCATCCTGCACTTTTCTTAACTTCACCACCAAGGGTATCACTAGCAGCTATTAGCTATTCTCATGAGAGCATCAAGCTCTCCTCTTTTGATCAAGTACTTGCTTAAGATCTTCATCTATCGTTTGCTCAACAATTGCATCCTCAGCAATACTTGTGAAAGCATAATATCCAAAAATTACCAAGAAAGTTCTAGGGTAAAAAATAACAACCTGTTTGGGCTCAGCTGCTTCATTAGCACTGTGTTTTGATCGTGCTACGGCTGCATGTTTTACTTGCTGCTGATTAAGCTGATTTGACTTTGTTGTAACAGGTGAACTTCCTTCATTTTTGGGTGTTTGCTTGCAAGTTCTCAGCCCTTTACACTTTGCTTTATGTTTCCTTCCATTAAGATGGGACTTCAAGCTTTCCTCCGAGGTGGTTGTCATTTGGCAAACTGCACAAGTCCACTCTGTCTGAACTTTGTTTGAAGAAGTAATCTCTGGAGGTTTAATCTCTTCAGCATCTGCTGGAACTACCATTTCCTTGACCTGCACGCCCGTCGTTTTCTTAATCTGAATAGGATTTTTTCCTTCACACTTTTAACCTCACAAAAACTAGGCTAGAATAAAGGTGGTATTGATGTTTAAAAATAGTTAAGAGCTTTAATTCCCTCCCTTTCCCAATGGCTTCAAATGTTTATAGGAGAAACAGAGGCTCGAGACCACACTAAGATATATGAATCAAATGCAAATAAAAAGGATTAATTTACAAAAAAATGCACCAGTTTAACTTTCAGGTTGCTCGGTGAGTATTTCAGCATAAATGAGGTTTCTTCTTGGTCTAAATGATAATGCACTTGATTTAGTGTGCAGTATCATTTGCCATCTTGCACATTAGCTTGATCGATGAACCTAATTTTGTTTTCATATACAGTAAGCTTCATCTCAAGCTCTCCTCTTGTCATCAATCATCAATTAGAAGCTTGTTTAATGTCTAGAGCAATACTTGTGAACACAAAATATTCAAAAGAAAAAGTAACTAAGGAAATTCAAGGGTTAAGAAATACAACCTGTTTGGGCTCAGCTGCTTCATGTTTTGCCGTATGCTCCATCACTTTGATATCTTCCCAAACAGGACCACTCCCTTCACATTCTGTCTGATTAAGGGTACTATGATTGTTATTCATAGGATTTTAAGGAATGAAAGCATGTGAACAGACAAAAAGATTTCCATTACAAAAGAAGAAGTAATTAGTTCTGTTGTTAACAGGAGGAAAATTCAGACTCTTTGATGCTTTATTTGAGAAAACTGATAACTGCATAATGTTATTACAATAACCTATTCTGCATGTACATACGATAGTTTAAGGGTTGGAAGAAACACTACTCCTATGCAAACAAAGCATTCATGAATTTAATGGACATAAGCAAATCTCAAAAATTAGTGCATGATATCTTATATACGCAAACCATTTAACTTGTACTCAAGTGCTAATGCAACTTTTCAAATCATTATGGGGTGAAAATGCCAATAAAGCAGCAGCACAAGAAGTAAAAATTGTTTGATAGAACAACAGGTGAGGCACCTGGTTGGGGGTGAGAATTCCTGCTTCATCACTAGTATCAGTAGGCTTGATCTCTTCTGCATGATGATTCGAACTATAATTCATGGACTGCAAATAGGAGATCACGAAATTACACTGATAATGCTTGTTGAGGAAAAATCAATACTCAAGCCTCAAGATGCTATAAAATCCAGTATATGTAGTCATACATTTTCTTTGATGGTGACAAATTAAACTTTTGGCTACTGAAATGGATTTGCAGTCTCAACTTTTATATAACTAACAGTGTACATCAAAACAAGTGTGTGACCAATTCGGTAATAACTGGCTACTCATTGCTGAAGTTATGTCTGACATACCTTGTCTGCAATAAGTTTCTCCAGAGCATCAGATCCATTTTCTTCAAGATACCTCTCTGCCACAGACAGAAATGTTTCATTCTTGAGCAATGGATCCTCCATTGGCTTGTTAAACCAGTCAGTAACAGTTTGAAGGTTGACAGACAAGCACAAACATAGAAGGCGTTGGTACACGTAACAAGAACCATTAAATTGCCTGATACTATCGTGTAGTTTAATGGGAAAACATGGACGAATAAGATTTAGATAAAGATAACATGCGCCGTTAAACTGCGGTATCACCAACCAACATATGGTTATTAATTTTATATATGGCCACAGAGGAACCCTGCCAAAGTAAATGAAAAAACATTAGTATATGCAATAGGAGTAGTTTGTCATGCCAACTATGTATATTGCTTAATTTTTCTTGAGATGCTTCAGCAAACTAGCACTTGAAATCCTAAACTTCTCACCAAGGGAATTTAAGAAACACAAGCAAGATCAGATATATAATGAACAATATAGACAAGTAACTGAAATAAGGGCATTGTAAGACTTGAAAAAAGATTCAGTCACAATTCAATGAGTCAATACAAGGGTATGGATCCAGAAACCAAGTATAATTACTTGAGCACAGTACAAGCACGAGAATTTGCATATGAGGCATACACTTGTTCTGCTAGGTTTAGTATCAAGTAGATAACTGCCTACAAGGTAAGGCCACTAATAGAGGATATAATAAGTTCATTAACCATTAATGTCTTCCAGTTTGCCCTTATTTTTCTTCAAGAGAGAAAAAATTTGCCCAATGATCTTTTTTTTTTTTTTTTTTTTTTTGCCCAATGATCTTTTGAAGACAAAAATTTTGCCCAATGATCTAACTGAAGTTAAACTAATCAACAAGTATCAATAATTCAAAGATTTCCTATTTCCATATGATTTAAAGAGGATGATGAAAGGAATACACGTAAAATAAAGGCTAAAAATTCTGGCCCTTCTAATGTAGCCAGCTACGAGTACAGCACATTACCATTCAACAAGTTGCTCAAACACGTGCTCGGACAGAGAAATAAAGGAAAAGATGGTCCAATATGTGACTAGCTTCCTCATGTGATACTTGGAGCCAGTCTCAATTGCTCGGATTGAAGCACATCTGCGGTTCCACAAAAGAATTGGTAAATGTTACCAGTAACAAGCAAAGTTACTATACCAGTAACCAAAGTTGGAAATGAAAGCATTCAATACTTGAAATATGCCTTAGAGTGCACCTTGGCCGGGGCGCATAGTTATCTTTAGTGGAGGGGGCTCAATTGAATCCTGTCCCCTGAATATTACACTATGCTAAAAGGATAAAACAACTTTTTTGATATATACATATATATATATATATATATATATATATATATAAATTGTTGAATCCCCTCAACATAGGATAAAATCTTAGATGCAACATGTTTACTTGTTTTCTATGAAAAAATGTTGTATTAGGAAAATGCTTACAGTTAACTAAAGAAAATTCACTGGGAAATTATTTACTTGATTAATGATAAGAACAGGAAATACAAGTTGGGATATTTTTAAGAAAAGGGGCTTCCGTACGTCCAAATACTATATGTCTAGCTATGTGCAAAATAGACTTGTAAAGGATAAAGGGAAGTTCATGAGTAATGAGGATTTCCCACACTTACAGAGGATAGCCCAGAGCAACTACCGGCCTGCAGATACAGTAGAGCAGGAAAATAAGAGTACGACTACATGCAAATACGTATAATGTAAAAAAAACAAAAAAACAAAAAAACAAAAAAGGAAAGTGACGAATCTGCAAGCTACAAAGCTAAAGTCTTGTTTATTTAAGCCTTTTTCTTCACTGCTTTCACAAAATTTTCCAACTCTACCCAAACAACACAGACTGGAGAAAGAAAACAAATTTACCAAGCGAGGAAATCGATCAAGTGAAGCGTAAATCTAAGAAAACCCATTTTCAATTTGTTTTCCTTCTCTTCTTTCGCTTTCCTTTGATGCAATTTCCTCAGCTGGAGTTGTATCAAGTTGTATGATCAGAGGGAAAGGAGCAGAGACGGTACCTCACGGAACTTTTGAAGAGGGAAAGAAGCGAATAGTTTTCAAAATAGGTCTTCTTTTTCCAGTAATAACAGAAATACCCTACAAATGGTGTGTTGTAAAGTGAAAAGGACAGACTAGTTTTGGAAAATGAATAAATTTGACCCGTATTTCTTTAGAATAAGATTTACATATTTATTTAAAAAATTAATATAAATGATAATTTAATTAATATAATTTTATTAATTTTAAAAATATATAATAATAATTTTTTATATTTTAGAATAATTTTAAATTTTAAGGACAGAATTTAAAAAAATATGATCAATTATCTCTTAAATTTTGAAATAGTTATTTTTATTATTCCTAGCGATTAAATGAAATGGAGAAAGTATTGAGTTAGTCATTTTATTTTTCTAAATTTTAGTATTGCAAAGACCCTCTTAAAGTCCTAATGCAAAGGGAACTGGGGACTGTGGACAGGACATTTGGGGTCATTTTACTCGAAACAAGTTATCTCAAGATAACTAATTCAGATTATTTTAATTTGAAATTGTTATATCACTTTTAATGAAAAATAAAAAATAAATAGTTATGGATTAATTATTGGATGAGTTTAAAATTTATCTCACGTTTGATTGGGATAAAATTTCAGGATAAGTTATTTCAAAATTATAGTGTTATTTTTATCCCACCTTAAATATGAGATAACTAATTCTGTGATAAGTTATCTCAAGATTTTATTCCAATCAAATATGGAATAAATCTCCAAAAATTAATCCGAAAATATTTATTCCTTATTCTCATTAAGAGTGGGACAATAATTTCGAGTTATCCCAACTCGAATCAGTTATTCGAGATAACTTGTTTTCCAAGCAAATGACCCCTTGATGATACTAAAGAGAAGCTAAACAGGATACAAAGTGCATTATCAGTTCAATGGGACTAGCACTATTGGAGGAGGAGAAAACAACACTGAACTTAACAAATGAATGACCATTCCCAAAAGAATATTAAGGCGAAAATCCAAAGCCCATTGAATAAATGTAAGGGATGGAAGCAACAAATACTTTTCCTTTTATATGAATGTTAGGGTCGGCATTAATAGCATCCCTGAAGAATGAGCAAGGAGAATTGATTCAGAAGCATGAAGACATTGAGAAGGCTTTTTTTCAATTCTATAAGGGGTTGTTAGGTTTTGTAGCTAATTAGTTGTCACACCCCACCTTGGGGGGTATGACGGCACCTGGTGCCTGCTAGACTCTAGACTGCTAAATGGTCCAGCCTGAGCACATCTGGTGCTTTGGTTGGCTTTGGCTCTATTTCAAGAAACAAACCGGCTATATAACGGCTGTAAACACAGCCTCCGGCCCACTGGCCTGTAGCCATCTGTACCTGTAACAATAGCTAACCAGAAACAGACTTGTAACAAGGAACCTATGCGGGCCGACAAGGCCACCATGCTGTCTACTTATCTGTAACTCAACACAAGACTGCTGTAAAACTACGTGACCGGCAAGGTCACCACTACTGTCAAACTAAGGCCTCACACGGCCAACATAAACTGAAATACTAAACAGCTA
This sequence comes from Datura wrightii, assembly GCA_035772735.1. NCBI lineage: Eukaryota > Viridiplantae > Streptophyta > Magnoliopsida > Solanales > Solanaceae > Datura > Datura wrightii. Next base: position 14,843,058 of record JASDFA010000002.1, read on the forward strand.
CAGCAGACCGCACGGCCTCACACGACCGGCTCAACTAACCACGGGGAATATATACAGACTGCAAGCCTCTACGAATACTGTAAGAAATTAATAGAAATGATCGGGACAGGGCCCCGACCTACCCATACTGCACAACAAAAGAAAATGAGCTACACCTCTGGGAATCAGACTCCGGATGACAGGAGCTGATGACTCACTGACTGACTGGAATTATGAGGGATCGGCTCCTCGTCCGTGAGTACCTGCAGGCAAGAAATGCAGCGCCCCGCTGGGCGTCAGTACCACAGGTACTGAGCATGTAAAGCAAACTGAAATATGCAACTGAAACGAATAGCAACAATAACATGACATTTAAGCAAGAAGTAGCTGAGTCTATCTAGCTGAGGATAACTGGGGAGAGTTTGTACATTCTGTAACTAACTGAGCATACCTGAAGACGTGTCGTCCTTCTTTCTATCAGTATCTAGTAGCACATATCAATATATATAATAATACACACAATACCTGACCGACCCCCATAAGCCGGAAGGTGCCAACCAAGCAAGCAATCTATTTACCCCTACCCGGGTCTAAACCAACCAAAAACAAGTCACTCCACTCATCTGATAACTGTGAGCTCTTCCTACCGGCCCCCTTGGGTACGTAGCTCAGGCCTTGGCCTCTGACAATAAACTGTGTCTGAGTCCGAAGACTTCTGCCTCTGGGCGCAGGTGCGCACGGGGTGATCTGCTGCTGTATCTGTGACTGAAACTGCCCCTGGGTGCAAGCACGCAACAGGGTGATTTTATAAGAATCTGTATATAAAACTGCCCCCGGCCACAAGCGCACACAGAGTGGTCTGCCCCTGTAAACAGGGTGTACTGGCTCTGCGCAAAGTAGACTGAACTACCCCTGCAAGCAGGGTGGTCTGGACCGTATTATCATGGTGGTCGGCCATCATCGTCCTTTAGGCGGACGGCATCGCCCAGCTGGTGGCGGTATCTGAATCTGGTATCGACACAGCTATAACCTAGGGGCGGTGGGGATGCTAAAAGGGTGCCCACATGCCACAACAAGTCTCAACATATAAAACACATACACAACAAGCATGCTCAATGAAAAATACTTACCATATTCTCTTCTTGTATCTCAAGGCCATTTTGTATTAAATAACTGATACTATATTCTGTTTTACACTATTTCTGATTGCTGGACTAACTGCTACCTGGCCTTTATCTGTCTATCTGATTATATCTGGATATAGCTCAATAACATAAAATGTACCATCTACTACTGGATACAATCTCAACAGATGTAATACGTATTGCCTGAATATCTATTATTCTGATTATCGCATGATACGTAATTAATATACTAGCATGCTTGCTGGAAATTGTACTAAAATCGTTCCTGTACGCTGGGTATCGGTTAATAGCCTTTATTCTATTTACTTTCTAAACTGTACTTCCTGGCTTGCCGAAAGAATAACTTTACATACCTGGTTTCGGAGTACTCGACTGACCGATGTGATTTTCGTCGGTACCTCTGCTGTTTCTCCCAACTGCATTCATAAATATGTCAATTAATACTAAATATAGCTTTATTCCAAAGAACAATGTCAATTTCGATATAATTATAGCCTAAACTTAGGCTTATCGAAAGACGGTCAAAAACTCGCTATTTTTCAGAAGTCTAGAAGGGAGAAGTATTCACTTCACAGCTAGGAGCACATAGACACTAATTTGGAGTAATTCTACTTACTTTGGTTCGGTAGCTCGACGATTCGTCGGCCGTATTTCGCGAAAAAAAACCGTAGAAATGCTCTCTGCTGCTAAATACCTCGGTACCTGAGGTTAATTTGAGTTTAGACTTCGTTTGACAGCGTAATTGAACGATTTTATATTATTTTCCTTCGTCCCTCTTTGTCTCACGTTCTCTGGAAATGGTTTGTGAAGATGATGACTAATTAAGGGAAGCTATTCACTACTTAAAGGGATCAATTATTAATTAAAGGAAATTATTGTTAATTAAAGAAATCATTATTAATTAAAGAAAATTATCTTATGGGAATTATTATTAATTAAAGGAAATTACATTACAAACTGAGCTCCATATACTTGGACACTATAAATCGCATTTTGCCTTGCGACGCGCCGACTTGGCGCTTGTCTGATCTTTCCCCGGGCCTTTTTCTAGCATGCATGGCTTTCAAATATTCTTAACCAACACGTGAATAGGCCATCTATGTACCGGAAATTTTTACGGGGTATAACATTCTCCCCCCCTTGAGAACATTCGTCCTCGAATGACCTTTTGTCTAGAGGACTTCCTCAACTTACTCAACTTGTTTCTAGAAAAATTTTGGCAGAGTTTCCCTTGTATTATGGACTATCTCATAATTCCTGAAAAGTAGAAAAGCCCAATACAGGTACTCTACATGATATAATAACATTCATATATAAAACTATCTATAATCAATCGCCTGCTTTCATATATGAAGTATAAGCATTAATAAGGAAAAACAATTCTAACATACCTCCCGTTTGCCTATGCTTGGAATAAGTGGGGATATCTGGCTTTCATGTCCTCCTCGGCTTCCCAAGTCATTTCTTCTCGGTTCCTGTTACGCCACAATACTTTGACAGACGCAATATCTTTAGTTCTCAATCTACGGATCTGTCTGTCTAAGATAGCTACTGGAACCTCTTCATATGCTAACTCTTCGGTGACCTGGACATCCTGAACTGGAACAACTATGGAAGGGTCTCCTACAAATTTCCTCAACATAGATACATGGAATACTGCGTGAACAGATGCTAACTCCGGAGGCAAGTTCAATTCGTATGCAACTCGGCCTATTCTCCGCCGAATTTGATATGGCCCAATGAATCTCGGGCTAAGCTTGCCTTTCTTGCCAAATCTCATCACCCCTTTCATCGGAGACACCTTCAGGTATACCCAGTCATTTACCGCAAATTCTAGATTTCTATGCCGCATATCTGCATACGACTTCTGGCGGCTCTGAGCAGTCAGCAGGCGTTCTCTGATAAGCTTTACCTTCTCCTCTGACTGTTGAATGAAGTCTGGCCCAATCAACGCTGATTCTCCCACTTCAAACCAGCCCACCGGCGATCTATATTTTCGCCCGTATAATGCTTCAAAGGGCGCCATCTGGATAGCTGAATGATAACTGTTATTATAGGCAAATTCAATCAACGACAGATGTTCATCCCAGCTACCCCCAAAATCTAGTACACACGCTCGTAGCATATCTTCGAGCGTTTGGATAGTCCGCTCAGCCTGTCCATCTGTCTGAGGGTGGAATGTTGTGCTCAAATTAATCTGCGTTCCCAAACCCCTCTGGAACGACTGCCAGAATCTAGCTGTAAACTGTGCTCCCCTATCTAAAATAATGGATACCGGCACTCCATGTAGTCTAACTATTTCTCTGATATATAACTCGGCATAATCCTCGGCTGAGAAGGTAACTTTCACTGGCAGGAAATGAGCTGATTTTGTCAGCCTGTCAACTATTACCCAAATGGAATCATTTCTGCGTCTGGTACGGGGTAATCCTGTTACAAAATCCATATTTATCGCTTCCCATTTCCACATAGGCACAGCTATATCCTGTGTCAGACCGCCCGATTTCTGGTGCTCCGCTTTCACCTGCTGGCAGTTAGGACATCTAGATACAAATTCAGCTATTTCAGATTTCATACCTGGCCACCAGTAAATGTCTCTGATATCGTGGTACATTTTCGTTGCTCCTGGATGGAGGGAATGACGAGCGTAATGTACCTCATGCATGATCTACTGGCGAAGCCCTGGTACGTTCGGGACACACAGACGGCCCTTACAACGTAGCACTTTATTTTCAGTCACTTGGAAATCTGACTCCTTACCTTTCTAAATTCTATCTCTGAGCTGGACTAAGTCAGGGTCCTCGTACTGCCGTTCTTTTACCTCTGTAACTAGTGATGACTCGGCAGAATTCTGAATTAGTGCTCTATTATTTTCTGTCTCCACTACTCGAACGGCTAAACCAGCTAGTTAATGAATTTCCTTGGCTAATTCCCGCTTCTCGGGCCGCAAATACGCCAAACTCCCCATTGACTTACGGCTCAGGGCATCTGCTACTACATTTGCTTTTCCCGGGTGATAGAGAATATTTACATCATAATCTTTCAACAATTCTAACCAGCGACGCTGCCGCAGATTTAACTCCCTCTGTGTGAAAATGTATTGCAGACTTTTATGATCTATAAAAATGTCTACATGGACGCCATACAGATAATGCCTCCAAATCTTCAGAGCGTGGATCACTGCGGCCAGTTCCAGGTCATGGGTCGGATAGTTCTTTTCGTGTTTCCTCAGCTGTCTGGAAGCATAGGCAATCACCTTACCATGTTGCATTAACACACAACCCAGTCCCAAACCTGAAGCGTCGCAATACACCGCATACCCATCTGTTCCCTCTGGCAATGCTAGTACTGGGGCGGAGGTCAATCTGTCTTTCAATTCTTGAAAACTCTGCTCGCAGGCCTCCGTCCACTGAAATTTCGCTGCTTTCTGTGTTAGCTTTGTCAGAGGTGCTGCTATAGTGGAGAATCCTTCAATAAATCTCCGATAATATCCTGCTAAACCCAAGAAACTGCGGACCTCGGTCGGAGTGGTAGGTCTGGGCCATGTCTTGACCGCCTCTATTTTCTGTGTGTCTACCTGTATACCAGCATCCGACACGATATGCCCCAAAAAGGCAATTGAGTTCAGCCAGAACTCACACTTAGAAAACTTGGCGTACAGCTGATGGTCTCTAAGGATCTGGAGTACTGTTCGTAAATGGTTCTGGTGATCTGTCTCTGAACGAGAATATACCAGAATATCATCGATAAATACTATCACGAACAGATCCAAATACGGTCTGAATATGCTGTTCATCAGGTCCATAAACACTGCGGGAGCATTCGTCAGCCCGAAAGACATAACTAGGAATTCAAAGTGACCATACCTGGTCCTGAAAGCAGTCTTTAGAATGTCCCTCTCACGAACCCAGACCTGGTGGTATCCGAACCTCAAATCTATCTTAGAAACATTTGGCCCCCTGCAACTGGTCAAACAAATCATATATTCTCGGGAGCGGGTATTTGTTTTTAACCGTTACCTTATTTAGCTGCCGGTAGTCCACACACATACGAAGTGAGCCATCTTTCTTTCTTACAAACAGAACTGGCGCACCCCACGGGGAAGTACTAGGCCTGATAAAACCTTTGTCGAGCAAATCTTTTAACTGCTCTTTCAACTCTCTAAGCTCAGCTGGTGCCATGCGATACGGGGGAATGGATATAGGTTGAGTCCCTGGCAACAAGTCAATCGCAAAATCTATCTCCCTTTCGGGAGGGATACCAGGCAACTCATCCGAAAATACATCAGGGAATTCATTGACTACTGGAACAGACTGAAGAGTCGGAGGTTCCACCCGAACATCCTGGACTCTAACCAGGTGGTAAATACATCCTTTTGCTATTAATTTTCTTTCGTGAAGGTAGGAAATAAACCTACCTTTCGGCGTAGGTGTACTCCCTTTCCACTCTCGCACTGCTTCCCCCGGAAAGTGAAATCGGACCGTCTTGGTCCAGCATTCTAAGTTGGCATAGCATGGCACTAACCAGTCCATACCCATAATGGCATCGAAGTTGACCATCTCAAGTTCTATTAAGTCTACTGTGGTCTGGCGATCAGCAACCTCTACCGTACACCCTCGGTAAACTCTTTTAGCTATAATCGAGTCACCGACCGGTGTAAGCACTGAAAAGGGCTGCTGAAGCAATTCTGGTTCGATACCCAACTTCCGGGCCACAAATGGTGTAATATATGACAAGGTAGACCCTGGATCAATCAATACATAAACAGGATATGAGCAGATAATCAATATACCTGTGACCACGTCGGGAGATGCCTCTGAATCCTGCCTCCCTGGTAATGCATAGGTACGGATGGGGCCTGCACCTAAGCCAGAGGCTCCTGGTCTACCTCGGCCCCTATTTGCTGAACCTGAGGGTCTGCGCCCTGCTGAGGATGCTGGAACTCGCGGCCCTGCTGACGCTCTATCCAGATCATCCTGACTACCCTGTCCCCTGGATGGACAATCTCTCATTAAATGCCCTTCCTGTCCGCAGTAATAACACCCTGGGAAGCCTTGCCTGCAGGCTCCAGAATGTAGTCGGTGGCATATAGGACAAGGGGTGGATGCAAATCTACTCTGTTCTACCCTACGCTGCTGAGGTAAGGCTGTTGTCCGTGAACTGCTACCGGACTCCGACTGACTCCGGCGAATAAACCTGCCTCTCTGCTGCTGTACCGGTGGTAAAGATCTGGGTGGCCTATCTGAAAACCGTGGTCGCGGCCCCTTAGGAATTTCCCTCTGAATCTCGACGGGTCTGCTTCTACGGCGTTGCTCTGAAGTCGCTTGTCTGTCACCCCGCTGCCGTTGCCTCAGGCCCTCAGTTGTCTGTGCGAAGGCCTGTACCCTGGCTATGTCCATGTCCTCTCTCAAAGTAGCCGTCATGCACGTCTCTATGTACTCTGGATTCAGGCCCATAATAAAGCGGTGGACTCTGGACGACATGGTGTCCACAAATGCTGGAGCATAGCGGGTTAAGGAGTCGAATTGTAAGGAATATTCACGGACGCTTCTAGCCCCCAGCTCTAAATGTAAGAACTGGTCCAACCGGGCCTGTCTGACCTCCCGGGGTAAGTAGTGGTCCAGGAAGGCCTCTGAAAAGCTGGACCAAGTAGGAGGGGCTGCATCTCTTCCCCGAGACCTCTCCCAACTTTCGTAACACAAAACAGCAATATCCCGTAACCGGAACACTGCTAACTCAACTGATTCTACTGGGGTTACATGCATGACTCTAAAGATCCTCTGTATCTGGTCCAAAAAGTCCTGAGGGTCCTCCACTGAATCCGACCCTGTAAACTGAGGGGGTCCCAACGCCAAGAATTCTCTAACCCTGGAACTACCTGGACCACCTAGGGATTCTGCTGCTGTAGGTGGTGCTGGATGACGCTGAGCAGCTAGCATCTGAGTCAACATAACCACTGCACTACGTAGCTCCTGATCAGATGAAGTGGGTGCAGGAGCTGTGGGAGGCGGTGCTGCCTCAAATGGTGTCTGGCGAGGCGGAGACTACTGGGAGGGCCGAGATGACGCCTCCGTATTGCTCTCAGACCGGGCGGAATCTGGCTGTAACTGAGGCATCCTACTGGTGCCTTCGCCTGCTGCTGTATCCAATCTCCTACCTGTAGCTGGGTGCCACTGGTCTACAATAATATCTGTAAGCAAAGAGGGTGGTGAGTTTCAAAAGTCAACTCTATACTGTACCGCTCTATAGCACGACTGAATAAGAAAGAAGAGTGACAATCCTAACATGCCTCGCAGCCTCCTGCCTATAGTATGTGGTGCACAACACATCCATAGACAAGACTCTACTTAGCACGGCTTGCAGACTCCCTGGGACACGAACTGCTCTGATACCAAGTTTGTCACACCCCACCTTGGGGGGTATGACGGCACCTGGTGCCTGCTAGACTCTGGACTGCTAAATGGTCCAGCCTGAGCACATCTGGTGCTTTGGCTGGCTTTGGCTCTATTTCAAGAAACAAACCAGCTATATAACGGCTGTAAACACAGCCTTTGGCCCACTGGCCTGTAGCCATCTGTACCTGTAACAACAGCTAACCAGAAACAGACTTGTAACAAGGAACCTATGCGGGCCGACAAGGCCACCATGCTGTCTAGTTATCTGTAACTCAACACAAGACTGCTGTAAAACTACGTGACCGGCAAGGTCACCACTACTGTCAAACTAAGGCCTCACACGGCCAACATAAACTGAAATACTAAACAGCTACAGCAGATCGCACGGCCTCACACGACCGGCTCAACTAACCACAGGGAATATATACAAACTGCAAGCCTCTACGAATACTGTAAGAAATTAATAGAAATGATCGGGACAGGGCCCCGACCTACCCATACTGCACAACAAAAGAAAATGAGCTACACCTCTGGGAATCAGACTCCGGATGACAGGAGCTGATGACTCACTGGCTGGCTGGAATCACGAGGGATCGGCTCCTCGTCCGTGAGTACCTGCAGGCAAGCAATGCAGCGCCCCACTGGGCGTCAGTACCACAGGTACTGAGCATGTAAAGCAAACTGAAATATGCAACTGAAACGAACAGCAACAATAACATGACATTTAAGGAAGAAGTAGCTGAGTCTATCTAGCTGAGGATAACTAGGGAGAGTTTGTACATTCTGTAACTAACTGAGCGTACCTGAAGACGTGTCATCCTTCTATCTATCAGTATCTAATAGCACATATCAATATACATAATAATACACACAATACCTGACCGACCCCCATAAGCCGGAAGGTGCCAACCAAGCAAGCAATCTATTTACCCCTACCCGGGTCTAAACCAACCAAAAACAAGTCACTCCACTCATCTGATAACTGTGAGCTCCTCCTACCGGCCCCCTTGGGTACGTAGCTCAGGCCTTGGCCTCTGACAATAAACTGTGTCTGAGTCCGAAGACTTCTGCCTCTGGGTGCAGGTGCGCACGGGGTGATCTGCTGCTGTATCTGTGACTGAAACTGCCCCTGGGTGCAAGCACGCAACAGGGTGATTTTATAAGAATCTGTATATAAAACTGCCCCCGGCCACAAGCGCACACAGAGTGGTCTGCCCCTGTAAACAGGGTGTACTGGCTCTGCGCAAAGTAGACTGAACTACCCCTGCAAGCAGGGTGGTCTGGACCGTATTATCATGGTGGTCGGCCATCATCGTCCTTTAGGCGGACGGCATCGCCCAGCTGGTGGCGGTATCTGAATCTGGTATCGACACAGCTATAACCTAGGGGCGGTGGGGATGCTAAAAGGGTGCCCACATGCCACAACAAGTCTCAACATACAAAACACATACACAACAAGCATGCTCAATGAAAAATACTTACCATATTCTCTTCTTGTATCTCAAGGCCATTTTGTATTAAATAACTGATACTATATTCTGTTTTACACTATTTCTGATTGCTGGACTAACTGCTACCTGGCCTTTATCTGTCTATCTGATTATATCTGGATATAGCTCAATAACATAAAATGTACCATCTACTACTGGATACAATCTCAACAGATGTAATACGTATTGCCTGAATATCTATTATTCTGATTATCGCATGATACATAATTAATATACTAGCATGCTTGCTGGAAATTGTACTAAAATCGTTCCTGTACGCTGGGTATCGGTTAATAGCCTTTATTCTATTTACTTTCTAAACTGTACTTCCTGGCTTGCCGAAAGAATAACTTTACATACCTGGTTTCGGAGTACTCGACTGACCGATGTGATTTTCGTCGGTACCTCTGCTGTTTCTCCCAACTGCATTCATAAATATGTCAATTAATACTAAATATAGCTTTATTCCAAAGAACAACGTCACTTTCGATATAATTATAGCCTAAACTTAGGCTTATCGAAAGACGGTCAAAAACTCGCTATTTTTCAGAAGTCCAGAAGGGAGAAGTATTCACTTCACAGCTAGGAGCACATAGACACTAATTTGGAGTAATTCTACTTACTTTGGTTCGGTAGCTCGACGATTCGTTGGCCGTATTTCGCGAAACAAAAATCGTAGAAATGCTCTCTGCTGCTAAATACCTCGGTACCTGAGGTTAATTTGAGTTTAGACTTCGTTTGACAGCGTAATTGAACGATTTTATATTATTTTCCTTCGTCCCTCCTTGTCTCACGTTCTCTGGAAATGGTTTGTGAAGATGACGACTAATTAAGGGAAGCTATTCACTACTTAAAGGGATCAATTATTAGTTAAAGGAAATTATTGTTAATTAAAGAAATCATTATTAATTAAAGAAAATTATCTTATGGGAATTATTATTAATTAAAGGAAATTACATTACAAACTGAGCTTCATATACTTGGACACTATAAATCGCATTTTGCCTTGCGACGCGCCGACTTGGCGCTTGTCCGATCTTTCCCCGGGCCTTTTTCTAGCATGCATGGCTTTCAAATATTCTTAACCAACACGTGAATAGGCCATCTATGTACCGGAAATTTTTACGGGGTATATCATTAGTTGCCAGCTCTGGATATAATTATTATGAGAAAGGCTTTTGCCTTACTTCACAACAACAACAACAGTTTATGTGCAGATTAGTATCTCTAGAAGATATTAAGAAGGTTGTGTTTGATATAGAATAAAATAAATTTCTGGGGATAAATCGATTCAATGTATGCTTTTCCAAGAATACTTGGAGAATTATAGGTATAGATGTCTACTTTGCTATGATGGAGTTCTTTATGAAGCATAAGATGCTGAGAACAATAACACAATCGTTACTTTAATTCCTAAAAATTCTTAGCCTAAAACAGTGAACGATTTTAGACCTATAGCATGTTGATCTGTCATGCGTAAGATTAATCCCTAAGATTATTTCTAAGAGAATTAAGGGAGTGATTGATGGAATTGTAGGCAACAACCAATTTGCCTTCATCCCAGGCAGATTAATTTCAGACAACAGTATCCTTAGTCATGAATTAATAAAAGGATATACCAGGAAGCACTTGTCTCCGAGATGCATGATCAAGGTAGATCTACAGAAAGCATATGATTATATAATGGAACTTCGTATTGTCACACCCTCTTTTTTTCTTACCCCACTTTGAAAGATTTAAAAAGAGTTTTTCAATTAAAGAAGACATTTTGAAAAGGGATTATTTATTTATTCAGAGTCGTCACTTAAAATTGAGTTTTGATATTTCAGGTCACCTTATCGAATCTCTAATCAAAAGAAAAGTTTGACTCTTTATTTTTGGTTTGCAAAACTAGAAATCCGTATAAGAAATTTTATTGACCGAGTGAAAGGTGTTAGGTATTCCTCGAGTCCCATGATTTTAGCACGATCGTTTTATCAACTTATACCTGACTTAAATTAATCTTGAATAAATTATTTATATTAATTATACCTATGATTCACTTGAATATTATTGAACTTTTAATAGTTTCAACCAAGATGCATAACCGCATTCTTAGTCTTGACATGCAACAGTTTAGAAGCGTAACCTCTTTATTTGCTCATCTGCATTACACCTACTAAGCTTTGCCTACCGGTCTTTGATGCAATTTAATAAACTTTAATTATTATAAAAATTGGCCAAGATGCGTAACCGCATTCTTGATTTTTTTTAAACGGTTCAAAAAAATGTAAAGTGGTATTCTTAATTGGAACCCAAATTTAATCACAAAATAATAATAATAATAATAATAATAATAATAATAATAATAATAATAATAATAATAATAATAATAATAATAATAATAATTGAATTTCTTCGTACTATTGCAACTAGGTCCATATTTCTAATAAAAGGCGCTAAATTTATTTATTAAATTTCTTCATCTACTACAAATTAAAAAAATAATATTTTGATAGAATTAAACTTATCAAATATATAGCTACTAACTTAAACATCGGTCTCATATGATTAAGATAATATGATTAACATATTTGAAATATACAAAAATTAAAAGTATTATTATTCTACAAAAATTAACTCACAACAACAAATAACTTTTCTTTTCTTTTTCCTTTTTTTTTTTTGATGTTTTTTTCCGTTCCTTTACTTTCTTCTGTTTTTTCGTTTCTTTCTGTTTCTGCTTTCTTTTTTTTTTTTATTATCATTATATTTTATTCTTTCTCTTTCCTTCTTCCTTTCTTTTTCTTTTTTTTCTTTTCTTTCTGCTTTCGTTTTTTTTTTCTTTCTGATTTATTTTTTCTTTTTTTAATTTTTATTTTTTATTTTTTCTTAAAAACTTTTGGTCAGGTTTATTATTTTAATTTCTTCTTGCATTTAAAGATAAAACTTTTGGTCAGGTTTATTATTTTTAATTTCTTCTTGCATTTAAAAGATACTAGTTTCTGATTACGTGCGTTGCACGTGTATTTCACATTAAATTGGTATAATTTTTTTTATTTATAAAAAATATCAATAAAAATATGCTCGTGAGGTATAAATTAAATAAAAGAAGAAAAAAATACAAACTTAAAGTAATGAGAGGTGATCCTCATTCTGGCAGTTATATTATATGTATTGAAATTTTAAGAATTATTTATTTTTTTAAAAAAGTGAAGATATTAGATATGACCACCTGAATAGGTTCATTGAAATTGCTCGTACAAACTTTTTTAAAGGCTAAAATTTGGAGTTTATGAGTTCTGAATTGTAAAAAAGATAATATTTTTATGATTTAACATTCTTTTTAATAAATTATTTTCATTTTGCTTCACATTACTGATTTTAAATAAATTATTTTATACATATTAAGTGATTTTTAGTACAAACACATGATTTGGAAGAAAACTGTTGGTTTCTACCAACCCCATAAAGTTTGCTTTTTTTAAAAAAAATGGGAGAGGAAAAAAATTACAACGCGAGAAATCAAACTCTCAACAATAAGATAAATACTCGTATAAATAACTAACTAAACTATTAAAATCCCTCATAAGTTGTATAATGGCTCCGTATATTCCTGATCATCAACATATGAATATCAAATACAACAGTCAAGACAACTATATTAGAAAGAAAAAGAAAAAAAAAGCTACATATTCAAGTAAATTTCAAGCAAATCACTTAAACCCATTAATTCAAAAAGTGAAAGAGATAAAAAAAATTTATGATTTACAGTAATTTAAAGCAAATTACATAAACCCATCATTATTCAAGGTGAAAGAGATAAAAACGAAATAAACCTTATATATTAGAAAAAAATAGAAGACTTTGTTGAAGTTTTGGCCGAAATTCTCACATATCTAATTTTCTGCTCAAATAAATCCTTATGTTGAGTGTATTTATATTATTTCTGAAAGGCGTGAAAAATGGATAAAAGATAAAAGATTTGGATATATCATTTATTGTATCTTTAATTGTTCATTATTATTTCTAATACTGTTAAAACGTCTCATTATAAAAAATTTAGGAATACCGGAAACATTGCATTAACACGTAAGATAAAAAATGTATACTAAATATGCATTTATTTATAATTTAAATTAGATAATAAATATAGTTGTAGTGTTTATCAATCTCTTGATCAAGTAGTAAAAGAGAACAAAATTAAAGAAATTGAAAAAACTCAAACACGATGTTGATAATGATTAACTGTTACTCTTTACTATAAATATCTTTATTTATTTATTTAATATAATATAAGTTTATAATTTTGTACACAAGTATTATATAAGAATAATATTTCTCTAGAAGTTACCAAAAAAGATATATATCATATTATAATATTTTTATTATTTATTTATTTATTTTATTTAATAGAGAAGAAAAATGGTAATTTAATTTTGAAGTTAGGAGCTTTTCAATTTTATTATAATATATTTATTTATTTATTTATTTATTTTATTTAGTGGAGGATAAAATGGTAATCCAACTTGGAAGTTAGAAGCTTTCCACTTTTAATATAAATTTCTCTTACTTCATATTTTGATTATTTTTATATGTATAAAATAATTAAAATTTAATAAGTATTAAAAGATGTTACAACCCTTTATCATACATTTCATTTTATATCAAAATAATTTATTTAACTAAAAAATCTCATTTTTTAATAAAAGGAAAATTTCGTAATCTAACTTTTGACTTGGGGCTTCCTACTTATAATATAATATGATCAATAAAAAATAACTAGTCAAGTAGAATTTAAACCTTGCTAGTTTTATATTCTTAACCATACTAACAACAAAACTAAGAAATCATTATATCCCTTAAAATCCGATACTCTTGAAATTCATGAAAAAGAAGACCACTATTAGTTTTTTTATTTTTTATTTTTTTTATGCAAACTCACTTTAAATTATTTAACTCAACCAAATCTTTCATTGTCTAAATCACCATCCAAACATGTTAAATCAAAATATAAGTGAATAACCCACAAATATAATTTGATAGCATGCTCATTAATAATATATTTCAATTGAAATTGGAGAAGCAAATTGCTCAGGCAAAATGTCACCGGACCACTATACTACAGCAACCACACAACCCTTTTCTTCCTCTTGCATATTCCTCGTCTCTCCCTTTTTGTCTTCCTCCTCTCCGGCCGCCTCAGCCACCACAGACCTTCCCCTCTCCCTTTCATCCTCCTCCTCTCCATCACATCGCCACTATTTTCCAGCCACCGTAGGCTAGGTTTACCACCGCAGTCGCACCACTGATTCGGTTAGAAAGAACCAGATGAGCACCACCAAAAAAGTCCGCCCGACACAAGATCTATTAGGTCATGTCATTTCTAGGTTAGTTTTGCTACCAAATCTCACTATGGACTCTTACCTCCATCCTCTGATGGTGTTTTGACTCATTTTGAATTCTAAGATGGATTTGTAAGAATGTATCTCAAGTATGGTCTTTTTTATTTATTATTGTTATTCTCTCTACCCCATTTAACACTTCTGTCTGGATAGATTTTACATATCTAATACTTATGTAAATAGGTGTTTGATTTATGTTTATTCTCTTTGAGTATTGCTTGCTCATCCGATTAAAATTATCATACATAAAAGCCCCTAATTCTATCGAATTTTTGATTCTAAAATGGTTAAGTATTTTGTGAAGATCGTTTGTTGTTTGGTTCTATATGTTTGGTATATATATGAAACCGTTACTGTTTTATTTTCCCTCTCTTGCTTTCTAGTTAAAAAATGCTAAGGACACTTTCTTGATGTATACACCATCTTACATTGTATAACAAGTTGACAGTTTGATTGTAACACCCCAAAAGTTCCTAAGATCAGACTCGAGGCATGAAACGGAGAAAACAACAAAAAGTACACTAGATCATAGGATGAATCATCAAGTGATATGTTAGGACACTTGAAGATCCATCAAGTGAACCATTAAGTGATGGGGATTGGAGAAATTTTGGGATTTAGAGAGTCTTGAAGACTAGGGTAGTTATCCGTTAAGTGTGATGACGAGTTACTAAGAGGAGGCATTAACTGAGCATCAGAGAAACTTGATTTTGTTCCAGTAATGACGGATGGAGGGTAAAGACCCATCAAGTGGACTAACGGGTCATTAAGTGACCCATTAGGTCTACCGGGGTGAAATTTTCAATCAAGTCATTAAGGGTATTTCCGTATTTCCTATATACTTAACTCCTAAACTAAGTCATTTTGAACTCCTAAAAGGGTGTATTAGAGGGTTTTATTCATTCCTAAACCTCATTCTATTCCTGATATCTGAAGTTGAAGATCCAATGCTCTCAAGCCCTCAAGCAATCAAGGATCTCCTTCTTCTCCAATTCTCTTAGATTTTAAACCCTAGAAAGATCTCTTCAAGTCTAGGTATGTATGTTCATGAATGGGAGATTTCTTCTATCGTCATTCCTGTCATGATCCGAGCATAGACTCAACACAACGACACGGAACCTAGAATCACGAATGGCTCCAAGATAACCCATAACATATACAGAGCATGAACAAGAGCATCATTAAGAGGAAATAGAACATGAATATAATATAAGTGGAAGTCTTCATAATATAAAATCATAAGCGTAAACACGAGCCAACATCACCGAATCATCTACATATGGTTGTCTGAAAAGCCGCTAAACATCTGATGAGCTGATGGGATAATACCCCTAACTAGTTCGCTAAATCAAAAACTAAAAGACATAAAAAAGAGATACAATCAAAGCTGACGTCCTTGGATGATGAGGACTCACAAAAACTAGGATAGAGCTGGACTGAGACGGATTACCCGAATCTATATAATACAGTATGCGGTCAGTATTTTAAATGCTCTGAGCATGTAGAGAAAGTAAAATATGCTAGTAAAATGATAGTTTGAAATCATAAATATAAAACAAGATAGAACATTTGAGTAAGGACAACATGCTAAACGTCATATTCCTGAAGTAATCATAATCATGAGATATTCATCATAAGCTGAAATATAATGACCCAAACATTAGAAATAGAAATCATATAGTGTACTCGGTTTGAGATCATAAGTGAAAAATCATAAATTGATCAATGGGTAAAATACGCTATAAAATATAATATCATAAATCATGAACATGAGTAACTAAAAATATGAGAAACAATGGGAGGCTTCGTCATAACCAACACCATCACGATAGAGCTTACGTGATGCCCCAATTATGTCACTCAAGTGAGCAGAGCCCTCCTAAGTCTTGCCAAGGCAAAGAATAATGAAGGCGTGATATCACTGTTGTGTTCTCGGGCGGCGGAAAATTCTCTTGAGAGGTCCCGAATAAGAATATGTACCAACGGTGGCGTGTAATTATGAGACCTGGGTCCTCGGAATCCCTAGCCTGCTCGATGCTAGACACTACTCCCAAAACATATATATTTCTCATAATCATGTTCTCAAAACATTAGTTAAATTCGTTTTTCTTAGAAGTCTTGAATCTAAACATCTCTGTAAAACTAGTCCTATAAGCCTTGGCTAAAATCATGATAAAACATACTTGACTTTACATGCGCTTGCCCAAAATATAAAATCATACATACTTTGATAATGCTTCATAACTTGAAATCATGGAATCATAAGTTTAATAATTCATAAACATTCATGCATACTTTTGATAATTCATCATACTAGAAATCATGGGCTCATAAGCTTGAAATTCATAAATCATGTATAATAGGGAAAAATCATCATAAGCTTGAAATCATCAATTCATGAGGAATTTGAGAGTAAAATCTACCCTAATAACTATATTTCATCAATTGAAACATGAGAAAATTAAACACATAAAGTATCATGGATAATTGCATGGAATTGGGTTAAACCCTAGAATTTCAACATAACATGTTTGGAGGTTTGAAATCATAGAATAGTGATGAAACTGGGCATGAGGGTGGAAGAATTTTTCCAATTCATAACCCTACATATCTGAGCTTGATGAAAGTCTTGCTAGGATTTGGTGCCCAAGAGGATTGGGAAAGAGGGAGGACCTTGATGCTTGAGGCTTGAGAGGGTTTTGATCTTCAACTTGGAGTATTAGAAGTATAATGAGGGTTTAGGATAGTTAAAACCCTTAAAAGTACCCTTTAGGAGGCTTAACATGAGTTAGTTTAGGATTCCGAAACTTGAGAATTACGAAAACACCCTTAAAAACCCAACTGGAAAAATAACTTTTCCAGACCCAATGACCCACACGATGATCCGTTGGGTCTTCTAATGGGTTGTCGTCTGACCCGTTGTCGCTGGCTGATTTTCCTCCAATTTTCTGATCTTTTCTTTGATGCCTCACTTGACAATTCATCGTGTCACTTAACCAGCCATCAAGAATCTCTGAAACTCAGCTTTCCACCATTTTCATGAACTTAATAGGTCATCTAACGACCCGTCAAATGTCTTAATGGGTCACTTGATGACTCGTTCTATGGCCTAGTGCATATTTTCTTATTTTGTTCATTTTAGCCCTTGGGTCTGAGCTTTTGGACTTTTAGGGTGTTACATTATCTTCCCCTTGGGAACATTTGTCCTTGGATGTAGATTAACCATACTGAAAGGCTACGGAAAGAACTGCAATCCCAAAACTGAACAACCATAGCTGAAAACTGATGGAGTAACTGACTCCAAATTGAGCTACATGACTGAATTGAATTCATGAAACATACATGCATGCTATGACATGAAAGGAACTGAGAGACATGAACTTGACATGAAATTGAATAGAGTACTAAGGAAGAAACTGGTACCTCATGCTGGAATTGAGCGGGAAGGGAAAAAATGTGGGTATTTAGCCATTATATCTGCTTCGGCTTCCCACTTAGCTCCCCCAACAAGCTGATTTCTCCACAAAACCTTCATTAAATCTACTTCCTTCTTCCTTAACTTCCGAAACTGATCATCAAGGATCTCAACCGAAACCTCTTCATTGTTAAGGCTATCCTTCACCCCAATTCTCTCTATCAAAACAACTAAAGCTAGATTACCTATGCACTTCTTTAGTAGAGATACATGGATAATTGGACACAACGAAGCTAACTCCACTGGTAGCTCCAACTCATATATCACCTTACCAACTCGCCTCAGAATTCTATAAGGACCAACATATTTGGGAGTAAGCTTCCATTTCTTGCTGAAACTCATAACTCCTTTCATGGGAGACACCTTCAAAAACACCCAATCACCAACCTCAAACTCGAGCTCTCTCCTCCTAACATCTGCATAAGATTTCTGACGACTTTGAGCTATTTTTAGCCTATCCTAATAAGCTGAACTTTTTCCATAGCCTCATGAACTAAATTTGGCCTTATCAACGTAGCCTCTCCTACCTCTAACTATCCAATAAGTGATCTACATCTCCGCCCATAAAGAGCCTCAAATGGAGCCATATGAATGTTGGAGTGATTACTGTTGTTGTAGGAAAACTCGATGAAAGCTAAGTGATCATCCCAACAACCCTTGAAGTCAATCACACTCACTCTTAACATGTCCTCAAGAGTATGAATGGTCCGCTCAGCCTGACCATCTTTCTATAGGTGAAAACCTTTGCTAAATTTCACTTGAGTACCAAGTCCCTTCTAAAACAATCTCCAAAATTGAGAGGTGAACTAAGTACCCCTATCTGAGATGATGGATAGAGGAACTCCGCACAACCGAACTAACTCCTGAATGTATAATCTAGCATAATCCTCGGTTGTATCTATAGTTTTGATCGATAAGAAATGTGCTGACTTGGCCAACCTGTCCACATCACCCAAATAGAGTCATACTGTCGATGCATACGAGGCAACCATGAAATGAAGTCCATATTTATCTCTTTCCCACTTCTATGTAGAAATGCTGATGTCCATAGCATACCTCCAGGTCTCTAATGCTCAACCTTCACCTGTTGGCAATTCGGACACTTAGCCACAAATTGCACTATGTCCTTCTTCATGCCATTCCACCAATAGACTTTCTGTAAATCACGGTACATCTTGGTGGCACCTGGATAGATAGAGCACCAAGAACCATGGCCTCGCTCAACATCCACCCTCTCAATTCATCCACAGTCGGAACACACAGTTGGCCTTGGTATTGGAGTACACCATCTCCCTCTTGGGAGAAAACCTCTACTTGTTGATTCCAGAATGCTTCCTTTAACTTCACTAGAATAGGTTCCTCATCTTCCCTTGCTTTAACTTCCGTCACCAATGAAGAGTCTGACCAATTTTGAACAATCATACCACCATCCGGCGAATCTGTAAGGCAAACTCCTAAACAAGCAAGCCTATGGATGTCCTTCACCAACTCTTTCCTCCTATTCTCGACATGGGATACAATCTCCATGGATAGCCTACTAAGAGATCCACCACTATGTTAGCCTTGCCCGAATGATAAGTGACACTCATGTTATAATCCTTGAGAAGCGCTAGCCATCTCCTTTGCCGCAAGTTTAGATCCTTCTGGGTAAACACATACTAAAGACTTTTGTGGTCTGTGAACATATCCACATGCACCCCATACAAATAATGCCTCCAAATCTTTAAGGCAAACACTGTTGCCAACTCTAGGTCATGCCTCAGGTAATTTTTCTCATGAGTCTTAAGCTGCCTAGAGGCATAAGCAACGACCTTGCCATACTGCATCAACATACAACCAAGACAAACCCTAGAGGCATCACAATACACAACAAAAACATTCATGCCCTCAAGTAGGCTCAATACTGGGATGAAGTGAGTCGAGCCTTTAACTCCTGAAAACTCTTCTCACAAGCATCCGACCATTGGAATTTGACCTTCTTATGGGTCAACTTAGTCAACGATGCTGCAATGGTTGAAAATCCCTCTACAAACCTCCTGTAGTAGCTAGCTAAACCCAAAAAGCTCTTAATATCAGTAGGATTAACAGGTCTAGGCCTATTCTTCATCACTTCTATATTTTGAGAGTCTACCCGCACACCTTCACTAGACACCACGTGACCAAGAATGCTAAAGAGTTCAATCAAAACTCACACTTGCTGAATTTAGCAAACAACTGATGATCCTTGAGTGTTTGCAACACAATCCTCAAATAAGCGTTATGCTCCTCTTGCTCTGAGGGTATATGAGGATATTATATATGAAGACAATCATGAACCTATCCAAATACTATTTGAACACCCTATCCATCAATTCCATAAAAGCTGTAAGAGCATTCATTAGTCCAAAAGACATAACCACAAACTCATAGTGACCATATTGAGACTTGAAGGCTGTCTTTGGTATGTCACCCTCCCTAACTCTAAGCTGATGATAGCGGGACCTGAGGTCCATCTTTGAAAAGCACTTAGCACCTTGAAGCTAGTCAAACATGTCATCTTTCCTCGGGAGGGGACATTTTTTCTTGATTGTGACCTTGTTCAACTACTGATAATCAATGCACATCCTAAGGGATCCATCCTTCTGCCAAACAAAGAGAACTAGAGCACCCCTAGGGACTTACTAGGCCTGATGAAACCCTTATCTAGGAGATTTTTCAACTGCTCTTTCAACTCCTTTAGATCGAATAGAGCCATTCTATAAGGAGGAATTGATATGAGCTACGTATCAAGGAGAAGGTCAATGCAAAAATCAATCTCCCACTTGAAAGGGTCTCCTGGTAGATCATTTGGGAGCACTTTTGGATACTCACATACAACAGAAACTAACTGAAGAGTCGGGGTCTCGGACATAGAATCCTTGACCCGAACTAGATGGTATACACAATTATTGGAGATCACTTTCTAGCCTTAAGACAGGAAACAAAGCAACCTAAAGGCACAATTGAACTACCCTTTCACTCTAGGACTGGTTCACCGGGAAAACGAAACTCTACCATATGGGTTCTATAATTGACCAAAGCATAACAAGTATGTAACCAATCCATATTGAAGATAACATCAAAATCGGTCATATCTAACTCGACTAAGTCGGCTGGGGTGACTTTCTAAAGAATTCTGACAAGGGCAATTTCTATATACCCATTGAACTAAAATTGACTTATTGACAAGAGTAGAGACTGAGAAGGGTTCTAATAGGATTTCGGGACTAATACTGAAACTAAGAGCAACATAAGGATTTACAAAAGATAATGTTGCCCTTGAATCTAAGAATGTATTAACATTAAGGTGGAATACTCACAACATACCAGTGACCACATCGGGTAAGCACTCCTGCTCCTGACGAGATAAAAGTGAATATAATCTGTTCTGGTATTGTCTTTCACCTGCACTAGAAGAGGTGCCCTGCTGAGATGGGCGAACTACTGGAGTTGCTGAAGTGGTGGCTGGGGTACGACCTTTACTATCTCCCTACCTAGCTAAAGGACAATCCTTGTGCATGTTCCCAGGCTTCCCACACCCGAAGCAAGCATCGGAGCCAACCAAATACTCTACGGGGTGCTTCCTACCATACTCTCTGCAAGTTGGAAAAGTGTGCTCCCCTGTCATGCTCCTTTGACCCCTAAAGCCTAACTCTCTACTTCTCTGATCTCCTCGAGGTCTGGATGGAACACTAGCTAATGATGGAGCTAGGGCTGACGACCTCTGGTGGGACTGAGGGCAATGTCCACCATCGAATCTCTACTGAAAATATCCATAGCTCCCTAATCCTGTCTCTCTTGGCCTCTCCCTCCTTTTTCTTCATCTTCTCTACCTCTATCTGTTAGGCATATATTAGCAATAGGGACATATCTATGTCACTAATCAGCATGGTGGTACTGCACTCCTTAACCAATAAATGTGCCACCCTATTCACAAACTTGCTCATACGAGCCCTCATATCAGCAACCATCTCCGGAGCATACTTGGACAACTGGGTAAACTTCAGGGCATACGCTTGAACAATCATGTCATTTTGCTTCAAGTTGAAAAACTCTGCTGCCTTTGCTTCCCTCAACTCTCGAGGAAAGAACTTGTCCAAGAAAATCGTAAGAAACTCATCCTAACTAACGGGGACTGCGCCCACTCCCCTATTATCCTTCCACTGTCAGAACCATATATGGAAAACTCCCTTCAGCTGATAGGAGGCCAAGCCTGCCCTATCCTCTCTTGAAACACCTATCAGCTAGGTAATCTTCCGAACCTCCTCAATAAACTCCTGTGGGTCCTCATCCACTTTTGGCCCATAAAACTCAGGTGGGTTCATCCTGATAAAGTCTTGCACCCTAATCGCCACCGCATTCCCATTTTGTTTCAAATGAGCCATAGCTTGCTGGTTGACCGGGGTGGTCATGGCCTGTGCTAACATTTGAAATGCAGCCCTAAACTCAGTATGAGTCACCTGCTCCGGCAAGGGATCAGCTGGAGCTGGTGGGGCTGGCTGATGCCCATCTCTATTGCTATTGCCATATCCATTCCCATTGCTATTTATTATTCCATTGACTCAGCGAGGAGGCATGTTTTTGCAAATGCATATACTATAAGTTACAGGAGTAGATAGAGGTACTTCATCGCACGACATAGATCACAAAAAAGGGAAGTTTCCTAAAATGTCTCATAGCCTCTTCCCTATAAGTGTGGCACACTTCATGATCTTGGGCAGATTTATATGCCCAAGTGATACTCAAAAGTATCATTTTCGCCTTGTTTATCTAGCAATGTGTATACATTTTCATGTAATTGGTAATAAAATGTGAATTTATACTAACCAACATGATTAACATTGTTTTGTAGGTAACATGTGATTTCGAGGAGCTAAAATGCACGTTGGATGATATCGGAGTTAGACTTGGATGCGAGCAAGGGAAAAGGCATTGGACTGCACAAATTAAAGGGGCTCCGCGATGGAGCCGTGTCACGCTGCCATCGCGGAGGCATTCTGCCTGGAGGGTGAAAATTCACCAATTTCCAGTGGAGGTTCGCGACAGCTCCGTGGCACGGTGGCTAGCCTCCGCGTTGCACGCCGTGCCACGTTGGTGTTATATTCCCGGACCCCCAATTCCAGTGAGGGTCCGCGTCCACGGCGTGTCACGGAGGCAGTGCTCCGCGATGCACTCCGTGACACGTTGCTTGTTATTCTGGGAAAAATTCCCACTAGTATAAATAGAACACTTAGGTTCATTTTTCCAAAAATTCAGACTTGGTGGAGCAAGGACGTGGGTTACAGGCAGTTGAGGGACGAAAAGTTCAGGGTTTTTTCTCTCTTTCTTTCTTCTCTAATTCAATTGTTTGTATGATTAACACTTGTTTTAGGATGATTAATCCAGAAATGAGTAGCTAATTCCCTTCCTTGCTGAGGTTATGAACACTTGTGATGAATTTTGATTATTGAATTATATGGTTTTTCATCTTTTTCTTCCATGTTGTTCTATTAATTCTTGTTTCTACTGCATTGGTGTGTGGCCTACATTAATGTACATCTAAAAAGTCCGATTTCACTCGAGAGAGCACGGAATTGGAAAGTTGTGAATTAATAGGATATTGTTCTTTACTTGATTTGGGAAAATTGAGTTTTGATGTGCTTTCCTGATAGAAATATACTTGAAAGCCGTATTAGTCAATTTAGGAACCGGAATTGTATTGCTAGGTCATGAATTGTATTTGATCACAGAAATGTAGACGGATGGTTTATGATTCTTAAGTGAGATTAAATACGAGAGTTTTAATCTCTTGGCTAGCAACTGGAAGAAAAGATTAACCAATTTATGATGATAATCAGTTTCATTACATGTTCTTTAACCTCAGCATGCTCTTATTCATAGTCCAAATTCAAAGTAGATAATTGTTTGTAGTTTAGTATAAAATTTATAAAACAAATTATTCACTTTATGGTTACGTTGTTGTCAGCATATTTAGAAGTTAAATATAGTATAGTATACTTAAGTAAACTTCACTTAATCCGAGTCTCTGAGGGATTGATACTTGGATTACTAAAGCCACTTACTACTTGTTCGACCACGTGCACTTGCGTGTCGGTTTAGATACCCAACGAACCACCGAACAAGTTTTTGGCGCCGTTGCCGGGGACTTTGCAATTGGTGAAATTGTTTTAAGTGTCAATTTACTGTATTTTTATTTTATTTTCTTAAGTGTTGACAACTTGGTCTTAGCCTGTATTTTGCAGACTTAATTGCTGTGAATACTGGCAAGAGACAAAGAGCTGGTGGAATCTTATATAGAGCCTTAACGTATATTTCACAGTAAACGGAGAGAAGCTCTACAAAGGAAGCTGCAGTTGCTCAGACTGACTATTATGGAGCAACAAAATCCACCGGTAGTAAGGGCAGTGTTAGTGCCCGAAGAAGCAGCAGCAAGGCCGGTTCGCGAGGTGGCAATCCCACATGCCAACAATGTTACATCCAGTATCCGCAAACCATATCCTGGAGGGAGATTTGAACTCAAGCAAAATATGGTGCAATTGTTGCACACAAGCGGGCAATTTACCGGTCTCCCTCATGAAGACCCACAACAGCATCTCCAAAACTTTTTGGAGATAAGTGACACTTATATACTCGCTGGAGTGTCACCTGATTATGTTCGGCTTACATTATTTCTGTTCTCATTACTCGGAGAAGCCAAGAGGTGGTTGAAAGCTGAGCCACCAAATTCTATTTCAACGTGGGATGATCTTGCACGAAAGTTCTTGATAAGATTTTTTCCCTCTGGCAAAACAGCAAGACTTAGAAGTCAAATTCTAAGTTTCAAACAGAGGGAGGGAGAAAATTTATATCAAGCCTGGGAGAGATTTAAATCCATGTTGCGGGACTGTCCTCATCATCATCAGTCCAATGAGGTGTTGGTGCACACATTTATTGAGGGTTTGGAACCCCATACCAAAATTTTGCTAGATTCAGCAGCTGGAGGGCAAGCGCTGGAAAAGACTTATGAGGAGCTGTATACCTTGCTAAACCGGATTTCACAGGGCAATCCAGAATGGAATGCTGATTCATCACGAGGTGGAACAAGGAAAGCAGCAGGAGTGCTTGAAGTGGATGGATTTACAGCTATCGCTGCACAGATAGCTGCCTTGCAAAATCAATTGAACAACCACTTCATCAACATGACTTTGAACCAGCCGTCAGCTCTAGTTAATGTAGTCCAGCAATTGTGGTGTGAAGTGTGTGGAAGCAGTGAGCACTCAGCTGAGTGCTGTGGAGCAAATCCTGATTCGGTAAACTTTGTGGGTAATGCACAAAGAAATCACCAGCAGTATGGTAGTGGCTACAATTCAAATTGGAGGAATCATCCAAATTTCTCATGGGGTAGCAACAACCATCAAGGCCAAAGTTCGGGTCAGGGTATGCAAAGGAATCAAGGAGGGCAACAGAACTACCAATCTCAATTCAGAAATAACAATGCACCTCCTCCACCACCATCACCCAACATTGAGGAGATGTTCAAGACCATGATCGCTAACCAAGCGCAATTGCAGGCTAACTATGTTAAATTGGCAGCCGAAGTGAAAAATAACCAGTAGCGACCAAGGCTCTTGAGTATCAATTTGGGCAATTTGCTAGTGCCCAAAATACAAGGCCCAGAGGAGGACTGCCGAGCGACACGGATCTGAATCCGAAGCAGGTAAATGCAGTGACCATAAGGAGTGGTTTGCAGCTGAAGGAGGTGGAACCAGAAAGACCACCTCAAAATTCGTGAGCAGCAGAAGTTAAGGGGGAGCAAAGTTCGGAAAGGGGGAAGACCAAAGAAGCTGAATCAGAAAGACCTCCACCCCCGTTCCCTCAACGACTCAAGAAATACAAGGAGGAGGCGTGTTTCAAGAAATTCATGGAGGTGATTAAACAGGTACATGTTAACTTACCTCTTGTTGATGTCTTGCAGGGAGTGCCGAAATATGCCAAATACATAAAGGACATCATGGCCAACAAAAGTCGTTTGACTGAGTATGCCACGGTGGCTTTGACGGAGGAGTGCACTTCCCGGATCCAAAATAGATTGCCCACAAAGCTAAAAGACCCTGGAAGTTTTACTATCCGGCTTACTATTGGGCAAAGCATCCGAGCTCATGGATTGTGTGACTTGGGAGCAAGTATAAATCTGATGCCATCTTCGGTATTCAGAAAGTTGGGTCTAGGGAGTCCTAGACCCACAACCGTAATCTTGCAGTTGGCGGATCGATCCTTAGCTAGGCCGGATGGCATTGTTGAGGATGTTCTAGTGCAAGTTGGCTCCCTAATTTTTCCGGTAGATTTAATTATTCTGGATTTTGAACCAGACGCGGAAGTCCCATTTATTTTGGGACGACCCTTCTTGGCAACCGGGAAAGCATTAATCGATGTAGGTGCGGGGCAACTGACAATGCGAGCACACGACAAGGTAGAGGTGTTCGATGTGTATAAAGCACCCAAGCTCCCGATGGTGCATGAAGAACTCTCGGTGATCAATGTAATTGATCATGGTAATGCTAAGCAGATGAAGCATTCCCGAGAGTTAATGGGAAGACCACCGGATAGGTGTAAGCACTACTGGGGGGAGGACAGTGATCGTGAGAAATCGTCCATCACCCTAGCGGACAATTGAGCTTAAATGACGTCGAGCCGCGACGGTAAACCAGGCGCTGCACGGGAGGCAACCCGTGAAAAATTTTTTCTTTCATTTTGTAAAGTGTAAATAGATTTTACTTTTTCTTTTTCTTGATTTATTACAAAATTTTTCATTTTAGTTAGTATTTTTTATTTTCAGTTAGGTGAAACCTATTATTCTAACCAATTTTGTTTAGTGAGATGATTTTCAGGTCAAATTGAGGAAAATGTGCACGGAATCGTGAAGGAAAAGGCGAGGTATGAAAAATTAATAAAATGTAGAAGACAGTGAGCTGGGGCGATAGCTCCGTGTCACGGAGGAGGACCTCCGCGTTACCCTCCGTGACACGTTGAGGTGTAATCCAAAAATTTTAAAATTTCCAGTAAGCTGTCGCGATGGCTCCGTATCACGGAGGCAGTGCACCGCGATGCACTCCGTGACACGTTGCCGTGTATATCGCGACGGGTCACACCGGGTTGCCGGGTGACCTGCGTGTTTTCTACCTTTTAAACCCTGATTTCTCCCTTTTGTTTTCCCTCATTTTCATTTTCCTCCGCGACCAAACGTCCCAAAACCCCTCTCCCATCAACGTTCCACGGCTTAAGGCAACAAATTACCAAGTTTTCTTCGCTTACCCAACTATAAGGTATGTTTTCCGATTCTCTCTCAAGTTTTTGTCGATTTTATTCGAAATTAAGCATGGGAGGTGAGATAAATCGCCCTAAGTAGAAATTAAGCATGAATTCGAGTTATTTGTTGATTGATAAACGTTCGGAATGTTGTAAGGATTGTTTGAACTTGTTGATTGCATGAATAATTCGAATTTGATGGAAGAAATCAATTCTAGGGCTTTGTTGTTGAATTTGAAGTTGGTAATGTGTTGAATTCGTGAATTCTATGCCGGGGTGTACGTGGTGAATGGGTTGAATCATTGTAAAAATTGTTTGAATATTAATAGACGACAAATTCTCGGGTTTGGGGAAAATGTTGAAATTTTGTTCAAATTTGGTTGGTTGTATAGGTTCATGTGTATAGAATTTTTGTTGTTGTTTTTGTTTCGTTGTTTTTCTTTACTAAGTGCGATGGTTAAAGTGATAGCGACGGTAGTGATTGGGATTAGCTGTACGAAGTCTGAGTAGTACGCAGAAGTTATACCGTCAAATTTTTGTTTGAACGCACTAAGCATGATTGTATAGTTGGTTGTTGGGTGTAAATAAAGTTATTCTTGCCGTAGTATCGTAACTGTAGCTAAGGACTAAGTGTGGGGTAAATTCAGCATAACCCGACCTTAGCCGAAGTTAATATTCATTTATCTTGACATTGAGCTTGTTCACTTGTGTTGACAGGTAAAATGGCAAGCAGGCAAGATAAAGGTAAGGGTGCATCAACTTCAGGCACCGGAAGGAAAAGACTCAGACTGGGCACAGCAGTCCCAGCTGCACCAGCAGTTCCACGCGGCCAGCGCCGCCAATACGGAACGAGATGGGTGACTGACGAGGGGAAAAAGTGGTATGCCAAGCACAAAGAGAATAAATATTTCCCCGAGGAGCATATAGCACGGGAGCCATTGGCATAGAAGTTTCCCAGAATGGTTCACCGGATCGAGGCAGCTGGGCTCGGTTTCATATTTCAGGAGCCCAAGGATTATAACCTGCACCTGGTCTGGGAGTTCTATGCTAATTGGAACCCGTCAATCAGAAGCCACACCATCAAGATCAGAGGGCAGATAGTCACTCTGGAACCCCACCAGCTAAATGCCATCATCGGAGCGCGGGACACAGACGCCCACGTTCTCCGCCAGTTGAACATTACCCCACCGTATGCCGACATCAGACGCACACTGTGTGGGGCTCGATCTACAGCTAGATGGAGCAGACACAAAGAGAGGGGCTACCACCAGACTCTTCCATATTCTCAGATGAACAGGGAAGCCCGAATCTGGCTGAAGATAGTCTGCTCGTGCCTAATCCCGGGGGTACACATGACTGATGTGACCCCGGACCGTGTTTGCCTGGTGTACGCCCTGATGAAAGGGCTGGAGATTAATGTCGGAGTGGTCATCATATCCGCCATGAAGAGAGCCCGATTGCACCAGGGCCACAGGTATGGTTTCGGTGGACTACTCACCACCTTTCTCCAGGGCCTCGACGTCGAGGAGGAGGCTTTGGATTATATCCCGCAATTGGAGCGGCGGGCCTTGGATGTGACCAAAACTAAGGCTCCCGACACCACCCACGGGCCAGTGCTGACACTTGGTGAGCGACATGCTCATGATGACCAGTACATGGCGCGGATGTATGGGATGCAAATGCTCCAGCTCAGGATAGGTGGGAGACCATCCACGGAGGAGGAGCTATGGTAGCTCGAGCTAGATTACCCGTTTGGCAAAAATGCCAGGGCTCTATGTCGAGTGGGGCCAGCCTTTGTAGAGCCCACAGATGATGATGTCCCCACGGACGAGGAGACACGTCGGGAGGACTCCGATGTGGAGTCTGATGATGACGATGGAGGCGACTCGGACATGGGAGATGAGGCAGCAACACCTGATGAAGAAGTGGAATACTTTGACTGATCAGGGAGTTCCACCACCCGACTTTGTGCTATTTGATTTTTGTGAACACTGGGGACAGTGTTCGGTTTAAGTGTGGGGTGGGAGTAGTTAGGTGCTGGGCTGGGCTGGTTTGCTTGTATGTTTTTCCTCTGTATATTTGTATGTTATGTTTCCTTGTGTTTGTGAATTTTTAAATTGTTTCGTATCTGTACATATTTGTGAAATTGATGTGTGTTGTGGAATGTTGCCAGCTGAGTCTGTAAAAATATGTTGTAAATAATTTTTCTATCGAAATGATCGAGGGTTTTGCAAAATTTTTCAATTTTTTTTTATTTTTATTTTGGGTTTCTCGGCGTTTGTTTTCGGTTCTTTTACCGAGAATGGTCCCATTGAACCGACGTCATAGTTAGTGACTGTTCCCTATGATGGATGGATGACGACCGTCTTAAGGGAAATGTAGTCGGTAGGAGTAGTTATTTTAAGTTATTTTCAGTTTTTTCTTTGGTGGATTGCATCCCGGAACCTGTAGTTACTATATGGTTGTGAATTGTTGGTTGCGTGTTGTACCTGATATTCAAAATGCAAAAGTGATTCGTATGAAAGCATGCAATCTTGTAAATATGTTGAGATACCTAGGCTGTAGAGTTCGATTCGGTGTGATTGAGGCTTAATGTTTGAATTCATGTAATTAGCTGATTGAAGAATATGTGAATACATCTTGAATCGAGCATGTGCATAAAGTGTGAAGTGAGGTATTGTTATTCCATTCTATTGTGAAGTGTCTAGAACTTGCCTGGTGTGTGTACAAAATGAAATGAAGGAGGTGTATTGTTGGAAAGGATGTAGGCATTTCTTTGTTTTAACCGAGAGTTTCTAAGTTTTTCTTGTCATACTCCCCCTTTATGTGATTGTATACCCTAGTCAGCCCTTTGAGCCTTTAGCCTATTATTTCTTTCTTTTGTCCAAAAAGTATAAACCGAGCTTAATTCTTTCTTTCCATTAGCCGTAAGTCTAGAAAAAATCTCTTAAGCGCTTAAGAAGAGAAAATAATTTTCCCAAAGTGTTAAAGAGTGATGATGGTGAAAAGAAAAAGAAAAGCAGAGTGAGGGAAGAAAAGAAAAGGTTGAAGGTACACTTGCTATAAATAAATGATAATGAAGGTGCAGGAATAACCTTTGTTATTGTGTCAAATGTGCTTAATGAGATGGGCCATACTAAAGTAAATCGTCAAGAATGGGATGATGAAAAAAGGAAAGAGAGAAACAATGTCTATGAGTTGATGGGAATGTGTTGCAAAGGCGCTTAAGGATGCTAGTGGTTATTATTGGCTAATTCAATATATACTAGTTCTATAGCTTCCATTACAACCCATTAAAGTCCTACGTGATCTTACATTGCATTTCTTTATATTAGTGGAGTAATACACTAAGGGCAAGCTTATGGGTCATGACATGATGCATGTGAATTCTTTTGGGAGAGAGAGTGAAATTGTTTTTACATGCCCCTACTTGAATTCTTGTGTGTCACATGAGCAAAAAGGGGGTAGATTCTCTTGAGTTGTGAGGGCACATGCTTGATGAAAGATTGATTTTCGTGTCGGATATCTTGATTAGCTGATTTGCATGAGTTTGCCGATATCGAGAGTCGATTCTTAAAGTCTAGGAAGTCTTAATGTATTGAAGGTCATTGCATGGTTAAGACCTTGTCTGTTTTCTTGATGATTTGAAATCTTGAATGATCGGGATGACCGTAGCTTAAATTGTCGCACCATAGTAGCTAAGGTTGGGATGTAAATTGCATGAATTGTATGTTTGTTGTTCGAGGACGAACAAGGATTTAAGTGTGGGGTAAGTGATCTTGGGCAGATTTATATGCCCAAGTGATACTCAAAAGTATCATTTTCGCCTTGTTTATCTAGCAATGTGTATACATTTTCATGTAATTGGTAATAAAATGTGAATTTATACTAACCAACATGATTAGCATTGTTTTGTAGGTAACATGTGATTTCGAGGAGCTAAAATGCATGTTGGATGATATCGGAGTTAGACTTGGATGCGAGCAAGGGAAAAGGCATTGGACTGCACAAATTAAAGGGGCTCCGCGATGGAGCCGTGTCACGCTGCCATCGCAGAGGCATTCTGCCTGGAGGGTGAAAATTCACCAATTTCCAGTGGAGGTTCGCGACAGCTCCGTGGCACGGTGGCTAGCCTCCGCGTTGCACGCCGTGCCACGTTGGTGTTATATTCCCGGACTCCCAATTCTAATGAGGGTCCGCGTCCACGGCGTGTCACGGAGGTAGTGCTCTGCGATGCACTCCGTGACACGTTGCTTGTTATTCCGGAAAAAATTCCCACTAGTATAAATAGAACACTTAGGTTCATTTTTCCAAAAATTCAAACTTGGTGGAGCAAGGACGTGGGTTACAGGCAGTTGAGGGACGAAAAGTTCAGGGTTTTTTCTCTCTTTCTTTCTTCTCTAATTCAATTGTTTGTATGATTAACACTTGTTTTAGGATGATTAATCCACAAATGAGTGGCTAATTCCCTTCCTTGCTGAGGTTATGAACACTTGTGATGAATTTTGATTATTGAATTATATGGTTTTTCATCTTTTTCTTCCATGTTGTTCTATTAATTCTTGTTTCTACTGCATTAGTGTGTGGCCTACATTAATGTACATCTAAAAAGTCCGATTTCACTCGAGAGAGCATGAAATTGGAAAGTTGTGAATTAATAGGATATTGTTCTTTACTTGATTTGGGAAAATTGAGTTTTGATGTGCTTTCCTGATAGAAATATACTTGAAAGCCGTATTAGTCAATTTAGGAACCGGAATTGTATTGCTAGGTCATGAATTGCATTTGATCACAGAAATGTAGACGGATGGCTTATGATTCTTAAGTGAGATTAAATACGAGAGTTTTAATCTCTTGGCTAATGTTCTTGGCTAGCAACTGGAAGAAAAGATTAACCAATTTATGATGATAATCAGTTTCATTACATGTTCTTTAACCTCAGCATGCTCTTATTCATAGTCCAAATTCAAAGTAGATAATTGTTTGTAGTTTAGTATAAAATTTATAAAACAAATTATTCACTTTTTGGTTACGTTGTTGTCAGCATATTTAGAAGTTAAATATAGTATAGTATACTTAAGCAAACTTCACTTAATCCGAGTCTCTGAGGGAACGATACTTGGCTTACTAAAGCCACTTACTACTTGTTCGACCACGTGCACTTGCGTGTCGGTTTAGATACCCAATGAACCACCGAACACTTCACACCTATGGAAAAAACTCTAATTAACGAGACTTTTAGCCACCCTAGGATACACCTAAACCTTTGCTCTAATACCAAGTTTGTCACGGCTCGAGCATGGACTCCGAACTACGATACGGGACCTAGAACTATAAATTACTCCAAGCTAACCCATGAAAAATATATAACATAAACCAGAGCATCACTAAGAGGAAATAGAACACGAATGTGATATAAGCGGAAATCTGCGTAACATAAAGACATAAACCTAAATTTGAGCCAACATCACTAAACTATCTACACATAGCTATCTGAAAAGCCTCTAAACATCTGATGAGTTGATGGAACAACACCCCCAAATAGCTCGCTAAATCTAGAAGTAAAAGACATAAATAAAAGATATATATTCAAAACGGATGTCCTCAGATCATGAGGATTCACCAAAACTGGGATAAATCTGGACTGAGCGGGAGCGAGCTAACAACAGGACTGAGATGGATCGCCCAAACCTATATCATGAGATGATATAGCATAGAGTATACGATCAATATTTGGAATGTACTGAGTACGTAGATAAAGTAAAACATGCTAGTAAAATGATAGTCTGAAATTGTATATTCCTGAAAGTATGCAGTCAATACATGAGAGTAAGGGCAACATGCTAAAAACCATATTCCTTAAATAAACATAATCTTGAGATATTCATCATAAGTTGAAGCATAATGACCCAAGGTTTAGAAATAGAAATTATATAGCATACCATACTTGAGATCATAAGTGAAAACTCATAAACTAATCAATGGATCAAATGTACTAGAAAATATAATATCATAAGACATAAACATGAGGAACAATTGGAGGCTTTGTTATAACCGCCACCATCATGATAGAGCTTACGTGATGCTCCAACTATCTCGCTCAAGTGACTAGAGCCATCCTAGGCTTTGTCCAAGGCAAAGAATGATGAAGGTGTGATATCACTAGTATGCCTTCGGGTGGGGAAAACACTCTCTTGAGAGGTCCAAAATAAAAATATATATACCTACGGTGGTGCGTATTTATGAGATCTGGGTTCTCGAAATCCCTAACCTGCTCGGTGCTAGACACTACTCCCAATCATGCATATTTCTCATAATCACATTCCCAAAACATAAGTTAAATCCACTTTTCTTAGGAGTCTTGAGTCCAAACATCTCTGTAAAACTTATTTTGTAAGCCTTGGTTAAAATCATGATAAAAAACATACTTGACTTTACATAGGCTTGCTCAAAACATGAAATCATACATACATGGATGATGCTTCATAACTCAGAATCATGGAATCATAAGTTTAAGAATTCGTGAACATTCATGCATACTTTGATAATTCATCACACTAGAAATCATGGGCTCATAAGCTTGAAATTCATAAATCATGCATAGTAGAACAAACTATCATAAGCTTAAGATCATCAATTCATAAGGAATTTGAGAGTAAAATCTACTCTAATAACTATACTTCATCAATTGAAATATGAGAGAATTGAATCCATAGATATATCATGGATAATTACATGAAATTGGGTTAAGCCCTAGAATTTCAACATAACATGCTTGGAGATTTGAAATCATAGAATAAGGATGAAATTGGGCATGAGGATGGAAGGATTTTCCCCATTTATAACCCTACATACCCGAGCTTGATGAAATGCTTGCTAGGGTTTGGTTCCAAAGAGGATTTGAGGAAGAGGGAAGACCTCGATGCTTGAGGCTTAAGAGGGTTTGATCTTCAACTTGGAGTGTTAGGAGTAGAATGAGGGTTTATGGTAGTTAAAACCCTTAAAAACACCCTTTAGGGGGCTTAAATCGACTTAGTTTAGAAGTTAGGAACTTGAGAATTATGAAAATACTCTTATAATCCCTACTGGAAAAATAACTCTACCAGACCCAATAACGCTCACAATGATCCATCGAGTATTCTAACAGGTTGTCGTTTGACTCATTTCACTGGTTGATTTTCCTCGTCTTTTTTGATCTTTTCTTTGACGCCTCACTGACGATTCATCGTGCTTAACTAGTCATCAATATTCTCTGGAA
The DNA here is from genome assembly GCA_035772735.1 of Datura wrightii. Classification (NCBI taxonomy): domain Eukaryota; kingdom Viridiplantae; phylum Streptophyta; class Magnoliopsida; order Solanales; family Solanaceae; genus Datura; species Datura wrightii. The sequence continues at coordinate 14,877,487 of JASDFA010000002.1, forward strand.
CTTAGCTTTCCACCATTTTCATGCATTTAACGAGTCACCTAATGACCCATCAAGTGACTTAACGGGACACTTGACAACTCATTCTGTGACCTGATGCAGGTTTTTTTATTTTCTCCATTTCAGCCCTCGGGTATGACTTTTGGGACTTTTGGGGTGTTATAATGCCCAATTTCAACAATTTAACAAATTCAAGTCTCCAATTATGATTTATGAAAATTCTAGGGTTAGACCCAATTTTTATAAAATCTTTCATGATCTTCTATGAATTCAATTCTCTTATGATTCAATCCATGATTTATGACTATGATTACAGGCTTTATATTAAATCCTCTTATGAATCTGTGATTTCAAGTCATGATGATCTACTTAATTACACATGAATTTTATGAATCTCGAGCTTATGTATTATGGCCGGTCTCTGACATTGTTTTCATGGCTAGTTCACATGTATCAAGTATATTGATGAATTTCATGATTTCCAACTAGCCCATGAAAAACTAAGTATGTTTCATGGTAATAACTATGAGCAATATGCATTATTTGGGAGTAGTATTTAGCAGTGAGTAGGCTAGAGTTCAGCACACCCAGGTCTCAAACTACGTGCCACCATAGGTATGATTATAATAAGGGACCTTGTCAGAGAGTGTTTTCCCCACCCGAATACACTCATGAGTGATATCATGCCTTTATCATTCTCTGCCCCGGAAAGGCTTAGAACGGCTCTGCCGCCTTTCGCTAGACAGTTGGTGTAACACCCAAAAAGTCCCTAAGACCAGACCCGAGGCATGAAAAAAACAAAATAGAAAAATATGCACCAGATCATAAAACAAGTCGTCACGTGACCCTTCAGGACACTTGGAAATCCATCAAGTGAAGTCATTAAGTGTGGGAAGTTGATAAAAATGCTTATCCCAGAGAGTCTTGACGACTGGTGAAGTGATTCATTAAGTGTAATGACTAATCATTAAGTGGAAACATCAAGAAAAGATCAGAAAGTTGATTTTTTATTCCAATGGTAACAGGTCAAGGTAAATACCCATGAAGAAACTTAATGAGTCGTGAAGTGGGTCATTAGGTCTGCCAGAGTAAAATTTTCAGCCGGGTTATTAAGGGTATTTCCATACTTCCTATGTACTTAACTCCTAAACTAAGTCATTTTAAGCTCCTGTATATTATAGGGTATTATTCATTCTTAAACCTCACTCTACTCCTAACACCTCAAGTTGAAGATCAAATCCTCTCAAGGAAAAGCTAGGGTTCCTCATTATCTTCTTTCCAATTCTTCTTGGGTCTTTAAGACAAGTTAAGGAATCATCAAGACCAAGTATGTAGGGTCATGAATGGGGGATTTCTTCCATCCTCATGCCCAATTTCAAGACAATCCCATGAATTCAAGTCTCCAATCATGTGTTATGAAATTATAGGGTTAGATCCACTTTTGATGAAAAACTCTCATGATCTTCTGTGAATTAATTTCTATTGTGATTCAATCCATGATTTATGATTATGAGTGCTTTCTACAAGTATCTCTCATTAATGTATGATTTTTAAGTTATGATGATTCTACTCAATTATGTATGGTTTCATGAATCTCAAGCTTGTGTATTATAGCCGAATCAATGGCATTATTTTTATGGCTACTTCATGTATGACAAGTATGACTATGATTTTCAACTATCCCATGCAAAACCAAGTAGGACGAAGTTTAGTGCACTTAAGTCTCAGAACTATGTGCCACTGTAGGTATATATTCATGTTTGGGGCCTCGCCAGAGATTGTTTCTCCCAGCCCAACAGGATTCACGAATGATATCATGTCTTTATCATTCTTTGCCCTATCAAGGCTTAGGATGGTACATCCAACTTGAGCAAGATAGTTGGGCATCATATGCTCATTCATGATGGTGTCGGTTATGATGAGTCTCCCGTTGTTCCTCATGTTCAAGATTTATGATATCATGTTTTACAGTATGATCGACCTATTGAACAGATTTTGAGCTTTTACTTATGATTTCAAATAGGTTAAACCATATGATTTACTTTTTAAAACCTTGGGTCATTATGTTTCAACTTATGATGAATATCTTATGACTATGATTTTAGCATGTTGTCCTTACTCTAATGTTTTACTTACCTTACATACTTAGTAAATTCAAATTACTGAATGCATACTTCTATTTTATATCATCTCATGATATAAGTTTGGGTGATCAGTATCAGCCCCGACGTTAGCTTCAATCCCGCATCAGTCCAATCCAACCCTTACTTGGGTTAGTCCTCATGATATGAGAATGTCAGTTTTGACTTATGCTCTTTTGTTTTACATCCTTCAGTTTTCAGATTTTGGTAGAGCTAGTTGGAGGTGTTGTCCCATCATCCTATCTATGACTAGAGACTTTTCAGACAGTATGTATAGATGTTCAACGATTTTGACTTGTAGCCCATCTATGCCTTATGAGAGTTTAGAATTTCGCTCATGTTATGGTTTATGTTTTACTTCTACTTAGTTTATGCTCTTAATCATGCTATGTATGTGTCATGAATTAGCTTGGAGCCATTTGTAATTCTAGGTGCCTTGTCTCAGTCCGGGTTTATGCTCGAGTCGTGATAGTTGGGTATCATGTACTCATTCATGATAGTGTCGATTATGAAAATCTCCCATTGTTCCTCGTGCTTTAAGTTTTTCATATTCAGGATTTATGATTTCACATTTTATAGTATATTTGACCCATCAATTAGTTTATGAGCTTTTACTTACGATTTCAAACATGTTAAGCTATATGATTTTACTTTCAAAACTTTGGTTCATTATGCTTCAGTTTATGAAGAATTACTCATATTTATGACTATCTCATGATCATGATTTTAGTATGTTGTCCCTACTCTCATATTTTACTTATCCTACATACTTAGTGCATTAAAAGTACTAATCGCATACTTTTATGCTATATCGTCTCATGATATAGGTTCAGGAAATCAATCTCAATCACACCGCTAGATTCGATCTTGTCCGGCTTTGGCACAATACTGCTAAGTCTTTATCATTCAAGGACGTTGTTTGATACATGTCCTTTTCTTATGACTTTCAGTTTCATACTTTAGTGGAGGTAGTTGGGCGTTTGTCCCTTCAGCTCATTGTATGACAAGAGGCTTTCAGACATGACGTATGGATATCTGGCTGTGTTGTCTTGATGATTCGGCTTGCCGTATTATGATATCTTATACTTTCGCTTATGCCTTATGCTATGTTTTATTATTGTTCCTCTTAGTTTATGCTTTAAATTATGTTATGCATGTGCATGCGTTAGCTTAGAGCCATTCGTGGTTCTAGCTCTCGTGTTATGATTTGGGGTCCATGCTCGGGTCTTTACAAACTTGGTATTAGAGTAATAGGTTTAGGTGTGTCCTAGGGTATCTGAAAGCCGCGTTAAGTAGAGTCTTTTTTTATGGGTTTGAAGAGCGCCATACGTATGAGGAAGAGGGTACAAGATGTTTTAGAAAACTTCCATTTTTTCATGATCTATGTCGTGCGATGAAGTTCAACCCTCTCTATTCTTCTCTAACTTGTGCTATACGCATTTTCAGAAATATGCCTCCCTACCGAGTCAATGGAAGAAGGAATAGAAATGGCAATGGCCATGGGAATGGCAATGGAGATGGGCATCATCCAGCCCCACCAGCTCCAACGGACCCTTTGAGTGAGAAGGTGACTCATTTTCATGACCCGAACATAGGCCCGAATCGAGACACAGGACAAGAAATCCCGGGAGGCTCCAAGTCGACCCATGGCATGAACATATATCTAAATCAATATAGATAAGCAGAAGATTATCATAAATAGCATGGCGGAAGTCTAAACAAATGTAATACAAGAATACATACATGAACCCAAAGCTGAAATACAAACTATGTACAAAAAAGTCTCTAATATTGATGAGTTGAGACAAGACCCCAACTAACTCTTGATAGTTGAAAAACTGAAAATACGACATACAACTGATAAGAAGGGCCCTCGCAAGATGAGGACTCACCAACTGTTACTGAGAATAGCTAACTCCGAAAGTCTGACTAGCGACATGATGGAGTATGGATATCGGAGCCTGTATCATAAAACGATACAACATAGAGTACGCAGTCAATATGTGGAATGTGCCGAGTATGCAAGGTAAGTAAAATCATTGAACATGCATAATATAAAACATAATAAAAATAAGAATTTGAGAGTAGGGCTTGCATGCTATTTCTTGAAATCATGATCTGAACATGACTGAGCATCATAACTCAATCGAATGACCCAAAGTGAAAACTGATAATCATAAGTAAAACTGAACATTGGGCCAAACCTGCTGAAAACATAATATCATGACTGATGTACATGCATAACTGAAATAATGAGGAACAATGGGAGACTCTTCATATAACCGACATTACCACAATAGAACTTACGTAGTCCCAACTATCACACTCAAGTGGGAAGAGTCGTCCAAAACCTTACCAGGGCTAAGGGTGCTACCATGATATCGATATCAAGCTCAAGGACCCTTGGGGGCAGGGGAAAGCTCCAAAGGAGGTTCCAAATAATATGATCATATCTACGTTGGCCCATGGTTTTGAGACATCAGGTTGACTGACCTTTAGCCTACTCAGTTCTAGACACTACTCCCAAAAACATACATATGCTCTCCATCATTTTTCAATGAAGCTGACCATCATCTAGTGATGAAGCTGAATAATAACATATATGCATAATCTGAAATCATAACATGAGGAGCCTTGACTCAAACCATACCAGAAGCTGAAAATGATAGGAGTCTTGACTCCAAAATCATGTGGTAAGATAATTCATGAAATCATAAGACATACTTGATCATATGGGCTTCCCCAATACTTAAACATGCTTGAAATCAACTTGATTCACTTCGAAAACATGAACGTAAACATAGGTATATCGAAATCATATGTTATTCAGAAACATCTCATCATACTTGAACTCATAACTCATAGATCTCAACTTTCATGAACATTCATAGATGGCCATCATAATTTAGAAAACTTGAAAACATAATTTATAATTTAAAGCATTGTCAAATCTGCCTTGTAATCATTATTCATTATTTAAAATATGCTTAGATCATACCCATGATTGAAACTTAGGAATTCATGCATTGGGTAAAAACCCCATGGAATCATCAACTAGAACATCATGAATTGAGAGGGAATTGGGCATGGGTGTGGATAATTGCACCCATTCATAGCTTTACATACCTGAAGAGATCTAATTTTACCACTTCCTTGATTGCCTAAAGAGAATTGAGGAAGAACTTGTAGAAAACTAGACTTGATCACCTCTCAAAACCCCTAAGCTTGCATGCATGAATTAGGATAGGCTTAGAATGACTTAACCCCTCTTAAAACACTCTATTTCGAGCTTAAAATGACATAGTCTAGGACCCTAGGGTTTAGGAATGACAAAAATACCCTTAATGAATTTTCTGAAAAAACTGCTCTGTCAGTGACAATGGGCGTCACAACGGGCCATTACACCCCTCACTATTACACCCTGTATACCAGACCGCAAACCTGATACCACGATAGGTTCCACAAGTCGTACCCTGCTCCAACGACTCGTGGTAACCATCCGTTGACACCACTGCCCATCTCCCCAGATTCCTCCCAATGGGCACTTATAATGACTCATTGCTCCCAATGACGAGTCGTCGTGTGACTCGTTACTTCCTCTTTGAGCCAGACCCACCTCACAACGGCTCACATTTAACAACCCGTTACATCAAACAATGGGTCATTTTGAGACCTGTTACTCCTAACTCCAGACCTGCGGTATCTCATCACGGGCACATCCAATGGGTCATTAGTCCCACCAACGACCCGTACAATGACCCGTTCTGAGAAAATTTTCCAAATTTCTGCTACATTTCATTTTTAAATTCTGGGTCTAGTCTTAGGCACTTTTAGAGTATTACAATATCTCCCCCTTGGAAAAATTCATCCTAGAATGTGGGTAAACATACATAAATCAAAGAAATGCAATCACTATATTCAAATACTGAATATACATGCTGAAAACTGATGGAGTGATTGACTCTGATTTGAACTACATGATAGAACTAAATTCCCAAACCACACATACATCCATTTACATGAAAGAAACTGAGGTACATGAGCTGAACATGAAACTGAATAGAGTATTAAGGAAGAAACTGATACCTCAAGCTAAAACTGAGCCAGAAGGGAATAGATGTGGGTATTTAGCCATCATATCTGTTTTAGCTTCCCACGTAGCTCCCTTAACATGTTGATTCCTCCTTAAAACCTTAACTGAGGCCACTTCTTTATTTCTTAGCTTATGAACCTGACGATCCAGTATCTCCATCGAAACCTCCTCACAACTAAGGCTGTCTTTCACACCGACACTATTCACCGGAACAACTAGAGCTAGATCACCCAAACACTTCTTTAAGAGCGATACATGGAAAAATGGATGGATTGAAGCTAAATCCGAGGGCAACTCCAATTCATATTCTACCTTGACAACCCATTTCACAATTCAGTACAGGCCAACATAACGGGGACTGAGTTTCCCTTTCTTTTTGAACCTCATCACTCCCTTTCACGGGAGACACCTTTAGTAACACCCAATCACCAACTTTGAACTCAAGTTCTCTCCTTCTCACATCTGCATAGGACTTTTGGTGACTCTGAGATGTATTCAACCTGTCTCTTATAAGCTGAACTTTCTCCATAGCCTCATGGACTAAATTCGGCCATATTATTGCAGCTTCACCAACTTCGAACCAACCAATAGGCGATCTACATCTCCACCCATAGAGAGCCTCAAACAGAGCCATCTGAATGCTGGAATGGTAACTATTGTTATATGTGAACTCAATGAGAGGCAAATAGTCATGCCAAATACCTTTTAAGTCAATCACACATGCTCTCAAAATGTCCTCGAGAGTCTGAGTAGTCCGGTCCGCCTCACCATCTATTTGCGGGTGAAATGCTGTATTGAGCTTGACCTGAATACCTAGTCCCTTTTGAATAGTTCTCCAAAACTGGGAGGTAAATTGAGTACCCCTATCCGATATGATGGACAATGGCACTCCATGCAACCGAACTAGCTCTTGAATGTACAACTTAGTATAATCCTTTGCTGAATTGGTGGTTTTGACCGATAGGAAATGAGCTGCTTTAGTCAACCTATCCACGACCACCCAAATAGAGTCATATTGTCGATGAGTGCGAGGCAACCCTGTGATGAAGTATATATTAATCTCCTCCTATTTCCAAGTAGGAACACTAATGTCTTGAAGCACACCTCTTGGTTGTTGATGCTCCACTTTCACCTATTGACAATTCAGGCACTTAGCCACATATTCTGTGATGTCCTTCATGCCATTCCACCAATAGGCTTCCCGTAGGTCACGGTAAATCTTGATGGTACCTGGATATATAGAGTATTTGGATCCATGAGCCTCGTGCAACATCTGATCTCTCAAATCATCAACATCCGAAACACACAAGTGACCCTGATATCAGAGCACACCATCTCCCCCTTTAGAGAAGACCTCCACTTTTTGATTCTGAACTGCTTCCTTTAACTTCACCAAAATAGGATCCTCGTCTAGTCTAACTTTAACATCAGTCACCAAGGATGATTCTGATCTGTTCTAAACAATAACACCACCATCAGTCAAGTCAACCAAAAGAACTTTCGACCATGCAAGCAGATGTACATCCTTCACCATCTCCTTCCTCCCCTCATCTACATGGGACACACTCTCCACAGAAAGTCTACTAAGAGCGTCTGCTACCACATTAGCCTTGCCCCGATGGTAAAGGACACTCATATAATAATCTTTGACTAACTCTAGCCACCTCCTTTGACGCAGATTTATATCCTTTTGGGTAAACACATAATGTAGGATTTTGTGGTCCATAAACACATCCACATGGACTTCATACAAATAGTGTCTTCAAATCTTCAAGGCAAATACTACCGCCACCAATTCGAGATCATGAGTTGGGTAATTCTTTTCAAAACCTTCAGCTGCCTGGAAGCATATGCTATAACCTTGCCATGCTGCATTAATACACAACCAAGGCCAATCCTCGAAGCATCACAATATACCACAAACCCATCGATTCCCTCGGGTAGGGTTAACACCGATGCTGAGGTGATTCGAGTCTTCAACTCTTGAAAGCTCTTCTCACAAGCCTCCAACCATTGAAACTTCACTTTCTTCTAGGTCAACTTAGTCAACGGGGCTGCAATGGATGAAAAACCCTCAACAAATTGCCGATAATAACCAACTAAACCCAAGAAAATCCTGATATGCGAAGGATTCATCGGTCTAGGTCAATTCTTCACCCCTTCTATCTTTTGGAAGTCTACCTGTACACCCTCACTTGACACCACATGACCCAAAAATGCCACTGAGTTCAACCAAAACTCACATTTACTGAATTAATCATATAGTTGACGATCCTTCAAGGTCTATAACACTACCCTCAAATGAGTGGCATGCTCCTCGCTCCGATAGTATATAAGGATATCATTTATGAACATAATCACGAACATGTCCATATATGGCTTTAACACCCTGTTCATCAAATCTATAAAAGCTGTAGGAGCATTCATTAGTCCAAAAGACATAACTACAAACTCATAGTGACCACACCGAGTCTCTAAAGTTGTCTTTGGGATGTCACTCTCCCGAACCCTGAGCTGATGGTATCTGGATCTGAGATATATCTTTGAAAAGCACTTAGCACCCTGAAGCTAGTCAAACAAATCATCAATCCTAGGAAGAGGATACCTGTTCTTGATGGTAACTTTGTTCAACTGTCGGTAATCAATCCACATACGAAGAGAACCATCTTTCTTTCGAATAAAGAGAACTAGTGCACCTCACGGGAATTTGCTCGGTCTGATGAAACCTTTGTATAGGAGGTCTTTCAACTACTCCTTCAACTCCTTTAGATCAGCTGGAGACATTATGTAAGGAGGAGTAGATATAGGCTGCATATCAAGAAAAAGGTCAATACCAAAATCAATCTCCCGCTCAGGAGGAATTCCTGGTAGATCATTTGAGAACACTTCTGAATACTCACATACTACTGGAACTGACTGAATATTCGAGGTCTCGGATGTAGCATCCTTAAGCTAACTAGATGTTACATACAACCCTTAGAAATCATCTTTCTAACCTTAAGGTAGGAAATGAAATGACTTATAGGAACAAGTGAACTATCCTTCTAATCTAAGACTGGCTCATTCGAAAATCTAAACTCTACTTATCGGGTTCTATAATTCACTGAGGCATAGCATGCAAATAGCCAATCTATGCCGAGATAACATCAAAATCGATCATGGCTAACTCTACTAAATCTGCTGAGGTGACTTTCTGAAGGACTGTGACAGGGCAATTTCTATACACCCGTCTAGCTATAACGGAATAACCAATTGGAGTAGAAACTAAGAAGGGCTCTGATAAGATTTCGAGATTGACTCCGTAACTACTAGCAACATAGGGCATCAAAAAAGACAAAGTAGCCCCTAGATCTAATAATGCATTTACATCTAAATGGAATACTCGTAACATACCAATGACTACATCTGGGGAGACCTCCTACTCCTGGAGAGATGCTAGGGCATAGAATCTGTTTTGACGTTGTCCGCCACCTGTACTAGTAGATGCTCCCTGCTGAGGTGCGCATGCCGGTGGAGCTACTGAACTGGAAGCTGGGCCTCGGCCTCTATCAAGATCCTTTTTGTCTGCTGGACAATCTCTAAGCATGTGTTCGGGCTTCCATCACCCGAAGCAAGCACCTGTACCCACCAAACACTGGCCTGTGTGTCTCCGACCACATCTGCTACACTCTGGAGGGTTGGTCTCTGCGGGTCTACTACTCTGACCTCTCGAGCATGATGCTCGTCCCCTCTGATCGCGCCTACAACTTGGAACACTCATAGACGACGGCGCTGGGGCTAAAGATCTCTAGTGGGATTGATGATGGTGCCCACTAGGTCTCTATCGGTAGAATCTGATGCTATCAGTCTTGGCCCCCTTGGCCTCTCTCTCCCGCTCATTCACCTGCACTGCCTCCATCTGTTGGGCGTGCAAGGATATCCGAGAAAAGTCAATATCCTGGAGCAGCATCGCAGTCCGACAATCCTTCTCTAAGGAGTCTGCTATCCCATGTACAAACTTGCTCACACGGGCCCTCTAATCCGCCACCATCTCAGGTGCATACTTGGACAGACGTGTGAACTCCAAGGCATACTCCTTAACCGTTATCTTTCCTTGCTTTAGATTCACAAAATCGGCCACTTTGATCTCCTTGATCTCCCGAGGGAAGAACTGATTTAGAAAAGAGGCATGGAACTCATCCCAACTGATAGGGCCTACTTCAACTTCCCTACTATCCTTTCATTTGTTTGAACCAAGTATGCGCAACCCCCTTCAACTAATACGAGGCGAAATCAGCGCATTCCTCCCCAGTCACCCCATAATCTGGGGGATCTTCAGAATCTCCTCACTAAACTCATGTGGATCCTAGTCCACCTTCGATCCAAGGAACTCAAGAGGGTTCATCCTCACAACGTCTCTAACTCTTGCTGCTGCAGCATTCCCATTCTGAGGGACATGCGCTACCACCTGCTGATTGACCTAGGCAATCAAGGCCTGGGCTAACATCTAAATAGATGCCCTGAACTCGCGTGGGCGGTATATGCTTCCGTATGGGCTGGTGCGGCCTGCTGGTGCCTATCTCCATTTCCATCTTCATGGCCATTTCCATTTCCGTTTCTCCTTCCATTAACTCTACAGGGAGGCATGATTGTACAAACACGTATAACACGAGTTAGAAGGATAGAGAGACACTTCACCGCATGATATAGATCATGAAAGAAGGGAACATTTCCTAAAAGTATCGTAGCCTCTTCGTCATAAGTGTAACGCACTTCACACCCATCAAAAATGCTCTACTTAACGCGGCTTTTGGACACTCTATGATACTTCAAAATGTAATGCTCTGATGCCAAGTTTGTCACGACTGATAACACTCAAACCACACTTCTAACTGAAGTATGAAGCGGATGTTGTCAATAAAGAACACAACTTAGAGGTTGGGGTCGATCCCACAGGGAATATGGAAGATCTAGATTACAGTCGGTAAGTGGACTTGTATGATAGTTACTTCACAATTAGGGGGATTCTAATAATAATCAATAGTAAAAACAAAGCAGCTGTCAAAATTATGGTTGTGAATCAATAATTAAAGGATAACTAGGGTTCGTGTTCCCTATGGATTCATAGCAGATTTAGGTATACACTCGTGATCTTCACCAATACTTACTTTCAGAACTGATAACTTATGTTCATTCAATAGATCGACCAATCCCTATTAAATGAATATACCCAATTACTCGACGAAGTCTCATGAGCGTTTCCAAACTAACTGTTATCACTAAGTTCCAGATATAACTATCCTGCAACCACAACTCAAGTTAATACAATGATCATCAAGATCAAGGCTCCATTGTAATTCTCTTTTCCTAATATCTACCTCTTCGACCAAAGCAAGTGAAGAATTCGGGCACTTCCTAATGTTGTACACCATTAATAATCGTTAAAGATGAAGAGAATACAATATAAGAAATTAGTATTGGTTTTAGACTCACTTTGTGCAACCCTAGCTTGTTAATCCATCATGGTTCCCACAACCCTAGCTATGGAGGTTTTAGCCTCTCATAGTTGCAAGGTTGTGAAGTGCGTTCATGATTAAATATATAAAAACAATACTTACAAATATGATTGAGAAAAACACTTCCTTTAATTAATCCACAAAATCTTGACGAACAAGTAGCAAGAACAATATGAATTCAAGAAAAGGTTGATCACAAGGTTGAACCAACTAAATTCTTTCTTTCAAAGGTGTAAAATTGTCTACTACAATTTTTCCAACTAAAACCTATTTTACTTAGCGTCTCCCTTGAAAAATAAAACACAAAATGTATTTATATAGACATAAGAATCCTTTTCCTAGGCTAATAGGGCGATTTTCCATATCTGGTGCCGACCTCGTCATGGATTATCCTACAACTCGTAGGAGCATCCTAAGATCCATGAAAGCTTCTCGTGGTTGGATTATTGGCTGATTTTTTGGCTAAGTATCGAGCCAAGGTACGATTCGTACCTCTTTCCTACGACTCGTACCAGTCTCCCGTGGCTTGATTCTGAATCTTTGCAATTTGCTGAAGTTCACCACGATCGGTATAGTACGACTCGTACCAAGCTCTCATGGCTCGTGGTCTCCTCTGGTATTGAGAATCAACCTTTTGTGCATTCTTCTGGATTTCATCACGACTGCTGTACCACGACTCGTACAAGCTTGGTACGATCCATGGCAAGACTCGTAGGTTCATTCTTCCAGCTTCAGCTTTCTGCTTCTTATCAGGGCCATCAGTATGACTGGTAGGTCCATCCTACGGATCGTACTATGGACTGCATTTTTGCCCTTTTTGCCACACTTTTAGCTTCCTTTTGAAAATTTATGCTCCAACACCCATTTATCCTGAAATAAAAGGAAAAGTTCCTCATATCCACATAAATACACCTAAGTCCATGCTATTTTCTTAGTTTTGAGCGTCAATAGTGCTAAAATCCACAACACATCAATGACCTGAACATACGTCCGGATTGAGATACGGGACAAGAAACCCTGAGAGGCTCCAAGTTGACCCATGGCATGAATATACATCTAACTCAACATAGATAAGCGAAAGATTATCATAAATAGAATGGCGGAAGTCTAAACAAACGTAACATCAGAATACATACATGAATCCAAAGCTGAAATACAAACTATGTCCGAAAAAGCCTCTAATACTGATGAGTTGATGTGACAAGACCCCAACTAACTATCGATAGTTTGAAATCTGAAAATATGACATACAACTGATAATAAGGGCCCTCGCAAGATGAGGACTCACCAATTGATACTGAGAATAGATAACTCCGGAAGTTTGACCAGCAGCAGGATGGAGTCTGGATATCAGAGGCTATATCATAAAATGATACAACATAGAGTATTCGATTAGTACATGGAATGTATCAAGTATGAAAGGTAAGTAAAACCGCTAAGTAAGTAGAATCATTGAACATGCATAATATAAAACATAATCAAAATAAGAATCTGAGAGTAGGGATTTTCCGCTTTCTAAGTAATGTCAAGCCTGTCTGTTTACGAATCCTCTGTTCATGAATGCATGTTATTTTTTGAAATCATGATCTGAACATGACTGAACATCATAACTGAATCGAATGACCCAAAGCTGAAAATTGATAATCATAAATAAAACTGAACATTGGGCCAAACCTGCTGAAAACATAATATCATGACTGAAGTACATGCATAACTGAAATAATAAGGAATAATGGGAGACTCAAAATATAATCGACATTACCACAATAGAGCTTACGTGGTTCCGACTATCACACTCAAGTTTGCAGAGCCGTCCAAAGCCTTACCAGGGCTAAGGGCGCTACCATGATATCGATATCAAGCTCAAGGCCTCTTGGGGGCAGGGGAAAGCTCCAAAGGAGGTCCCAAATAATCTGATCATACCTATGTTGGCCCGTATTCCTAAGGCATAGGGTTGACTGACCCTTAGCCTATTCGGTGCTAGACACTACTCCCAAAAAAATATGCATATGCTCTCCATCATTTTTCAATAAAGCTGATCATCATCCAGTGATGAAGCTGAATAATAACATACATGCATAATTTGAAATCATAACATGAGGAGCCTTGGCTCAAACCATACTACAAGCTGAAAATAAAGGGAGTCTTGACTCCAAAACCATGTTTTAAGCTAATTCATGAAATCATAAAACATAGTTGATCATATGGGCTTGCCCAATATTTTAAGATGCTTGAAATCAACTTGATTCACTTTGAAAACATGAACATAAACATGGGCATTTCGAAATCATACTTTCTTCATAAACATCACATCATACTTGAACATAAATCTCATAGATCTCAACTTCTATGAACATTTGTGATGAGCATCATAGTTTAGAAAACTTGAAAACATAAATTTATAATTTAAAACATTGTAAAATCTGCCCATTTATCATAATTCATCATTTAAACATGCTTAGATCATACTCATGATTAAAACTTAGAAATTCATGCATTGGGAAGAAACCCCATGGAATCATCAACTTGAACATCATGAATTGAGAGGGAATTGGGCATGGGTGTGGACAATGGCACCCATTCATAGTCTTACATACCTGAAGAGATCTGATTTTACCACTTCCATGATTGTCCAAACAGAATTAAGGAAGAGCTTGTAGAAAACTAAACTTGATCACTTCTCAAAACCCCTAAGCTTGCATGCATGAATTAGGATAGGCTTAGAATAACTTAACCCCTCTTAAAACACTCTATTTCAAGGCAAAAATGACGTAGTTTAGGACCCTAGGGCTTAGGAATGATGAAAATACCCTTAATGAATTTTCTGAAAAAACTGCTCTATCAGTGACAATGGGACTCACAACGGACCGTTACTGTTTCCAACGGTTCGTTACACCCCTCGTTGTTACACCCCTAATACTGGACCCCAAACCTGATACCACAATAGGTTCCACGAGGCATACCTAACTCCAATGACTTATGGTAACCATCCATTGACACCACTTCCCATCTTCAGGGATTCCTCCCAATGGGCACTTACAACGACCCATGCTCCCAAAGATGAGTCATCACGTGGCTTGTTACTTCCTCACTAAACCAGACCCACCTCACAATGGTTGATATCCAATGACCCGTTACATCAAACAATGGGTCATTCTGAGAACCGTTACTCCCAACTCCATACCTGCAGTATCTCATCATGGGCATATCCAACTGGTCGTTAGTCCCACCAACGACCTGTTATGAGAAAATTTTCCAGATTTCTGCTAGTTTTCATTTTTAAATCTCGAATCTAGTCTTAGGCACTTTTGGGGTATTACACTCATGTTGAGTTTAGGGCTGTTTTTTAGATACTTGCACAGGTATGATAGCACAGGTTAACCGGAAGGCATTTGCACCAGTGAACCTCAATGGGGGTGTTGCGGGCAAGAGTGCGAGAGTTCACCAAAATAAACCCGCTAGAGTATCATGGTTTCAAGGTGGACGAGGATCCACAAGAGTTTATTGAAGATTGTTCGGCTTGTGGTGATGCTACACGCAAGTGCACGTGGTCAAACAAGTAGTAAAGTGGCTTAATTAAAGCCAAGTATCGATCCCACAGGGGCTGAACTATGGTACTAATTAACGTATATGTCAGTGAACTATGTCTTTATGAATGCAGACAACCAATTAAACAATATTTTGAGAGTTCAAGTTTACTAATTTATAAAAATCTAAGTTAAGCTTATAATTTGAGTCTGAACAATAGTAATGAGCAAGCTGAGGTTAAAACGAACATGCAGGGAATTAATTTATCAATACAATTCAATTAATCTTTCCTTCGGTTGCTAGTCAAGAATTATTGCCTATGGATTGGAACTTTCGACTCCTATCCAATTTAAGAATCACGAACCTTAATCTACATTTCTGTGATAAAAGAATTTCATGCTCTAGCCATACATAACCGATTCCTTAATTGACTAATACGACTTTCAGATATATTTCTATTCTGAATGTAAATCAATTCTCAATTTTCCAAACTAAGAAGAGATCATATCCTACCAATCCACATCTTTCCAATTTCTTTACTTTTCAAAATCAAAATTGGATTTTTAGATATACATTAATATTGGCCAAACATTAATGTAGTAAAAACAAGAATTGATAGAACAACCATTGAAGAAAAGATGAAAACTGAAATGATTAACAATTACATTCCACTACAATTGTTCTTAACCTCAGCAAGAAGTGAATTAGCCACTCATTTGTGCATTAAGCATCATGAAATAAGTAGAATTCATACAAACAATTGAGTTAAAAGAGAAAGAGATAGAGAAGAATCCTAGAATTTTCGTCCTCTCAACTGCCTGTAACCCACGTTCTTGCTCAACCAAGTCAGAATGTTTAAAATAAAACCTAAGTGTGCTATTTATACTACTGAGAATTTTTTCTCGGAATAACAAGCAACGTGGCACGGAGTATATCGTGGAGCACTCCCTCCGTGCCACGGAGGTATCGCAGACCCTCACTAGAAGTCGGCTCCCTAGGCAATTTCACCTCAACGTGGCACGACTTGCAGCGCGGAGCCTGCCCAACGTGCCACGGTGCTATCGCGCACCTTCACTGAAAATTGACCAAATTATTTCATCTGAGGCAGAGTGTCTCCGCGATGGCAACGTGACATGGCTCCATCACGGAGCCTCTATTTTTGCTGCTCTCCCTTGTCATTTTCCACTCCTTGTTTCCAAGTTCATTCCCAATCTTCACCAACATGTATATTAGCTTCCAAAATTTCCTTTTACCTGCAAAACATACTAATCATGTTGGTTAGTATAAATTTACATTTTTACTAAAAATCACATGAGAATGTACACATAACAATCAATAAACAAGACAAAATGAAGCGTTTGAGTATCACTTGGGCATGCAATTCTGCCTAAGATCAAGGATGTCCAAAATGTTACTCAGATTATGGGGGTTTCAGGAGAGGAGAGTGCATATTTGGCCTCCTCTCAACTGCAGGATGTGGATCATATTTGGTTTCGATAGTGAAAGGCAGGTCATAGGGCAAGTGCAGTTCCTGTCAACTGGGATGAGTTTGTGACAACCTTCTTGAACAGGTTCTTTCCCCAAGAGATGAGGGAAGCCAAGGTTGCTGATTTATCAATTTGAAGTAGAACAACATATTGGTCCAGGAGTATGCTTTGAAGTTTATTCAGTTATCGAAGTACGTTGTCGAGATAGTTGTTGAACCATGGGCTCAGATGAGTAAGTTTGTGTCGGGGGTATTAAATTTAGTGCTCAAGGAGTGTAGGACTGCTATGCTCATTAGTGGCATGGATATCTCTCGACTTAGGATTCATGCCCAACAGATTGAGGAGGAGAAGTTGAAGGAAAAAAAGAGAGAGGCCAAGAGGGCTAGGACCGAGCACTTTGAGTACTCCCAGTAAAGGTGTCACGACCCGAGCATGAACCTCGGATTGAGAGATAGGACCTAGAACCACAAATGGCTCCAAAATAACCCATGGTACATACATAGCATGAATAAAGCATCACTAAGTGGAAAATAAGACATGAACATAATATAAGTGGAAGTCTGCATAACATAACAACATAAATGTAAACACAAGCCAACATTGCTGAACATGAATAAATACCTACAGTGGCACATAGTTTTAAGTATTAGGATTTGCCTAAATCCTTAGGCTACTTGGTGTTAGACACTTGTTACACCCCGTAAGTTCCTATTGTCTAGCCGATGCGTTTGTACGTATCTTGAGAGTTTTAGAGCACGATGTACATAGAAAAAGGTTTGAGGGATGAATGCATGAGCATGATGTCGAGCTAGCGGGTGGAAGAGGGCTAAAAGTAGGTTGCTACGGGCGCCGCGTCATGGACCCCCCTCCCCCGTGTTGGGTGGCACGTCATGCCTGCAAAACAGAGCGATGGGGGGTGCGCTGTGGATCTCCCCCACCGCCTTTATATATATATATATATATGTTTCAAGTATGAAGTCCCATTTTATTAAACATTTCCCCAAAGTTAGATTACGGCCCTACGACACTTCCTCTCTATTTTTCATCCATTTTACGTCAAATTACGCCGCTAAACTCCGTCCAAATGCAAATTCATCTCGGATAATGAGTTCTAGGCCTATGAGAAGCATCTCTACGGAGTTATTTCTTTAAATTTTCCCGATATATTGAAACCCCTCAGAGTAAAGGTTGTTGGAATTGCTCCAAATTGGATTCTAAATGGCCATAGGCAATAGGTAAGCATTTCTTCCTTCTAAACTCTCTAGAAATTGTAAGTTTTCGGTCGAATGAAATGGAGTTGAAGTTATAGTTAACCCTATTGAAAAAGATATTATTATTGTCTTTTTTTATTGTTGAAAATAGCTATATTCTCTTAGTGTAAAGGCCTTTCCTTCGGCAAGTTATTCCCATCATATAATGATACGACTTATGCTTTCAAATGTAGATAACAATCCCATGTGTTGTATTAGCTGCTGCTTGTAGGTAATGCTTATATATGTTGTGGTCAGCTGTTAGAAAGTATCCCTTGTCGGGAAAGAGCAGGTTAGGTATGACACACTAAATCCATTGTAGCAAGCCCTCTATCCTTCTGTTCACTGTGTTAGTGGGATTCTGATGTGTTGCTGCTAGGTCAAGGCCTTAGCAGCTTAGGGTTATCTATTGGGCCTGATTTGGTAAGTTGGGAAGCATAGGGGGCAGACGAGCGATATAACTTTTAATTTGAAGCCCGTATAGACATTAACACTCGCTTAGAGGCTGTTGGCGTACCTTTACACCTCCAAAGCTAGAGTTTGAATAGAATGGTCCTACTCTAGAGTCCACGACACCAGGGTTGACCCAGTGAAGTGAGTGATAGCCTTCTAGCTAGTTAGCTACTTCCAGGGACGATTAGTTTCGGTTGACTTAGTGCTTATCATGTAGGTTGCCCAGGAGGTTATCCTAGTCATATGAGTTAGATGGACCCATCAGTACCCTATGGAGGAAACCTTATTAGTATTTAAATGTGGGGCTAATGCCCAACTTGTTTTTATAAGACACTCGATATAGGTTACCGTGGGCGGCTGAGTCCAGATAGACTTATCTACACAATTAGGAATCGTCTAGAAAAGACATAGGGAATATCAACAAATCAAGTTAAAGTCTCAGGAAATAGAACCATATTGGTGTAGTATTACCTTCAGGGTAAGAATTATAGTAAGCTGTCTGTGAAGGGTTAGGGGCTGACTACTCAGGAGCATACCCGGTCAAGTGGCAGCCCTACAGTTGTCCTAAGAAAAGGAATTAGATAGTTGATCATTCGCGACCTTACGGTCTGCTTATGAGCTATCACTATCCTAGCATAAAATTCAGAGTATCATTAGGACACTCTAGATCTCGCCCTATTTTGTCCAGACCATTAGAGATTATGATCACTATCAGGATCCTCTTATTAGATATAGGCGCACGGTTTGTGCCTATTAGCAGAGATATAGACTATTCTAGGGGTGAGTAGCGATTGCATTAGGACTTAAGAGTCAGATATGCCTTTTTGAGTGGCTAGTTGAGATTGGAGTGTAGTATTCCAGTTGGGATTGACCCCACCTAGGATAGCCTTTCGTTGACCAACCTTAGGGTTATTAGTTGTGTCATTTCCTATGGGGCTATATAGATCACTCCACGGAGCTAGATGTTGTTCCAAGGGACTACGCAGAGGCCCAAGGGCCATATTACAGTCCATTCCTTGGCTAGACTATTATTTTTATACCGTATCGGCATCATTGACCCTCATTGTGCCTGGTGCCCAAGGTGCAGTTACAGCAGTCCACCGGACTCAGACACAGCTACAGAAGCCAAGCGGGTTCAGTTATAGACCTAGGGGAAAGATAGGTTGGTTATAACACCAGTAGAGTCATAGGAAACTGGATAAGGGTAGATAGATTGGAGTGTACTTGCCTAGGCTTATGGGGGACCCGATAGGTTATTTCTTTGCTGGTTGCACCTTCTAGGATTAGGGGGGCTAGGTTAGGTTCATCTTTGTGTTCTTGCCTGCTAGTTATAGCTTATGAGTCTATGGTTGTATAGTATTAGTTCATGTAAGTGTAGTGCTTTGTTAGTTGTAGGTTAAGAATAAGAAAGCTTACAAGTTAATTTTTCCCCTTCTTGTTATTTAATTACAGTTCTTTATCAGTTTCTATTTAGTCTTATTTACTACCTTACATATTCAGTACGTATTGTACTAATGCCCAACTACGAGGTGCTGCATATTTGCCTACAGGTTTAGGTAGACAGGTTTCAGGATCTCCTAGCAGCTATTCAGAGTCAGCAGATTCACCAGCTCCTTTCATTCGGAGTTGCCAGGTGGTAGAGGTATATTTATCTTTCATTTATATAGCATTTGGGTAGGCCAGGGCCCTATCCCGACTAATATTTCACTCCTAGATGCTTGTAGGCACAATCTTCAGTTGGTTGATTGTTGTTGGCTGTGTGGGGCCCATGTATGTCTTATTTTATGCGTTGGCCATGTGGGGCCTGCATAGGATCCTTATTGATGTTATGTTGGCTGAATTAGTTGTTTTATTTTACAGGTGCTGCATGGCCTTGTTGGCCTGAGGCTATGTATACAACCGAGATATAGAAGTTTGTTTTCTTGATTTTGAGTAGCTAGTAGGCACCAAAGGTGCCTATTCCCAGCCAGGTCAGCCCAAATTCCAATATGGAATTAGGTGCCAGTCATGCCTCCCACGGTGGGGTGTGACAAACTTGGTAACAAAGCAGGTCGTATCCTAGGGATTCTGCAAGCCGTGTCTAGTAGAGTCTTATTTATAAATGTGTTGTGCATCACACTATATAAACAGGAGGCTACTAGGCATGATTGTATGACTACCCTTCTTTCTTTTCAGATCGTGCTATAGAGTCGAGTTGTATAGGGTTGAACCCCTAAGTTTTGATTGTTATGTCTATCTAGAGTAATATTTGATATAAGACAGTCTCGAGCAGGCTGCAAGCTAGCTGCAGCAGCAGGAAAAGGTACCAACAAAGGGTCACAGCTGGGAGATAATCAGCCTAAAGGTGGGAGCAGATGTCGTTTGAATCCCCCGACATTCTCCTGGGGCAGCAATAATTGCATAAGGTAATAGGCATGCCAGTATCATCTTTAGTTCCTACTTCAGCCTCAGAATATGAGGACAGGAGTATAGTATATATATGTGTTAGCTCACTTAGTAAACATTTAAGAATTAGGCAGGGACAACAGTTAATGTTGGACTGTTGGAAATACGCGAAGGATTGTGCGAGGGTTATACCTCCAGCCTTTAGGGTTGTTGAATTTCGTGCCTTAACCCCATTATAGAATGATAGGTTATTTCTCACTCCCTAGCTTATTCCTTTAGTACAACAGAAAGCATGAGTATCAAAGTCATGTTTCCCTGAATAAATGGTAAAGGAGGGCTAGAATTGTTGATTCCGAGGAGGATTAGGAAGTGGTTGAGACCCCTAGCGTTTACAAAGTTACCTAGACTCTCACAATAGTAAATTAGGAGGGCAAATAAGAATGCTAGTAGCACTCAAGTACATGTGAGAGTCCATAAGAGATAAACCCCAACAATAGTAAATCTTAGGTTAGAAATATGTCGATTTTGCCGCAGTGTGCTAATGACGGTAGGATATACTTGCAGAATAATGGCTATGGCCCTAGTTTGTTATGTTGAAGGAAAGAAAGACTATAGGAATGAAGTTGGCACGAGTGCGGGTTAGGATGATACAGGCCAGTAGATTTGGTCAATAATATCTTTGACAGTATGAGGCAGGGGGTATGAATCCCAGATCTCAGCCTATGGAAGTAAGGGGGAAGGCACGAGTATCTAACTCTGGAGGGAAAAAAATCACCTCCAGGTTGAAGCAAGTTGACAGAGCATGAGACCGCCGCTGAATGTTGGGAAATAAGCATTGATTGTCATTTAAGAGATAGTGAGGTTATAACCTAGAATACCGCAATATCACCACCAGTTGTGGAGGTAAAGGAGTGACGGTACAGAGACACTAGCCTAGTGTAGCCCAGAGACAAGGCCCAGCAGGGAGTCATGGTATCAATAAGGTACGGGGTCATGAGACCTAGAGGTTGACTTTGTGTTCCAAATGTGGCAGAGCTCCGTTAGTAAATTACAGTAAGGTATATTATGTTCATTATCCCCCTTCACCCAAAGTTGGATGAAAACACATCAGGTTGTAAAAAGGAGACCTATCGATAGACGAGGAAGGAGGAAGATCTTATTGAGTTATGACAAAGAGATCTAATGACCAGCCAAGGGAGGCTGGACAGCAGGACCCGAGCAGGCTAATTCAGGAGATGGTCGTGCCTGCAAGGGGAGTGGAGAGTAGTGTATATGAATATAGTTATAGGGTTACCTCGTACCAGATGTAAATTGACCTGGTGTGAGCCATTGTAGAAAGGTTAACGAGATCAACTCATGTCTCACCGGATGGAATTATGTTTTAGCTAAAGCTTATGCCGAGTTAAATGTTCAAGAAGTAGTCTGGCTACGTGGAGCACCAGTATCTAATAAATTCAAACAGAGAGGCAACAGATTGGGGCATATGTTAAAATTATGTATGACTTTTAGTCCCCAAACAAATAGCTACGCAGAGTATGCAATTCAGACGCCCGAAGATCTATTGTAAGTGAAAGTGGAGGCCCCCTACATAATGATCCGAAGTAGATAAATTGAGGGTAGTTAAATCGGGCATACTAACACATCAGCCAAACGAAGGAAGTTAAATTTATCGGGAAAGATGTACTAGTAGCCCAGGGTTATCGGAGGTCCTACCGTAACGTATGGAGTAGGGAGTTAAGGATCGAAGTAGCGGCTGGATATTCCTGAAAAATTTGTTGATGAAGGGATATATGAGACCTGATAAGGAGGGCAAGTCAAGCCCTAGATTCATTAAGCCCTACAAGATCCTCCGGAAGATCAGCCAAGTGGCCTATGAGGAAACGTTACATTCGGGGCTATGATCTGCTCATCAAGAAAATGCAAGAATGTAGAAGAACTTGTCTCAGATTGATTCAATTGAGGATGTTCAAGCTATAGAAGCACTGTTCCTCAGAGACAAGGAGAGATGCTGCGTCTGATAAAACCCTTATCAAGAAGATCTTTTAGCTGCTCCTTCAACTCCTTAAGTTCAGCCGGAGCCATTCTATAAGGATGGATAGAGATGGGTTGAGTATCTGGAATTAGGTCTATGCCAAAGTTAATTTCCCATTCTGGAGGGACTCTGGGAAGACCTTTCGGAAACACATCTGGAAACTCTTTGATAACAGGGACTGACTGGACTGTTGGGGTCTCAGAATTGAAATCCTTGATGATAAATACATCCCTTAGAAATAAGCTTCTTGGCTGTAAGGTAGGAAATAGACCTACCCTTCGGCGCTGAACTACTGCCCGATCACTCTAGAGCTGGTTCATCAGGGAACTGAAACCTGACGACCCTAGTTCTCTAGTCGACTAAGGCATAACCGAGGTGTAGCCAATCCATGCCAAGAATGAGGTCGAAATCGATCATGTCTAACTCTACAAGGTCAGTTGGAATGACTTTATTACAGACTGAGATTGGACAGTTTCTATTCACCCGACTGGCTCTAACTGACTCGCCAACTAGGGTGGACACTGAGAATGGTTTTGATAGTACTTTTATATTTATATCGAATTGAACTGCTACGTAGGGAGTCACGAATGATAGCGTGCCCCCCAGATCAAGTAAGGCATATACGTTTAGGTGGAAAAGACGTAACATACATGTGACTACATCTGGTGAGTTCTCCTGATCCTGACGAGATGATAATGCATAAAAATGATTTTGGTGTTGACCGCCCTCCGTACCTGATGTGTTAGCCTATTGAACTGGTCGGCCTGCTAGAGCTGCTGAGGTGGTGGATTGTGATCTCCCTTGTTTTGCTGATGGGCATTCCTTAAGCCGATGCCCGAGTAGTCTACAACCAAAACAACCCTCTCAAACCTGAAGACACTCTCCTGGGTGATTTTTGCAACACTTGGGGCAAGTTGGATATCTGTTCCCCGCACTATACCTCTGAGACTGAGAGCCAGATGCTCCACTCCTCCTGCCCTGGAGGGATAGAAATGTAGGAGAGATGGATGAGCTGGGCGTTGGAGCCCTCTGCTGCTGCTGCTGTGGCCAGTTACTACCTCCAGACCTCTGGTGGCCATGATCTGATTGGCCAGTCCTTGCCCGCTTATTATTTCTTTCCATGTCCCTCCATTTTTTAGTCTCGATCTGCTGGGAATAGACAATCAGACTGGAGAAGTTGATATCCTTGATCAGCATCGCAGTCCTGCACTCTTTGAGGACCAGGTTTGACACCCTATTTACGAATTTCAGCATGCAAGCCCTTGGCTCGGCCACCATCTCTGGAGCATATTTGGACAACTTGGTAAACTTCAGAGCATACTCTCCACGGTTCTGTTTCCCTATCTCAGGTTCATAAACTCTTCAACCTTGGCCTCCCTGAGCTCTCTAGAAAAAAATATGTCCAGAAAGGCAGTGTTGAACTCCTGCTACTCCACTGGTCCAGCTCTCACTGGTTGCCCCTCCTTCCACTGTTCATATCAGACCTGGGCTACCCCTTATAGCTAGTAGGCAGCCAGGTTAGCACTCTCAGAGGAGCTGACACCCATAATACGGGTAATCTTCTTGATCTCATCTATGAACTCGTAGGGGTCCTCCCCCACCTTGGATCCCTGAAATGTTGGAGGGTTCATTCGGGTGAAGTCTCACACCCTAGTAGCTGCTGCAGACCCATTGTTATTAATTGGAACCACCTGCTGGTTCACCTGGTTGGTCATAGTTTGGGTGAGTAGCTGAATGGCCGCCCTGAATTCTGCGGTTGATACTAACTCGTCCTTTAGGGCTGCCGGGGCTGGTGGAGCAGTCTGCTGGGAATTTTCGGCCCTCCTTCCATTTCTACATCATGGAGGCATAGTTTACTAAAACCAAGCAGAGCACGAGTTAGGAGAATGATTTTTGGAACTAAATCTCAATGCACGATAAGGAGTATGAAATGAAGGGAGGTTTCCTAATGACATCTTATAGCCTCCCCGTCATAAGTGTGACACGTTTCACACCTATAATGAGGACTCTACTCGATGCGACTTTCAGACATCCGAGGACACTCTGAACGTAGTGCTCTGATACCAAGTTTGTCATGCCTCGAGTTTACACCCTGGGTGAAACACGATAGTTAAAGCCACAAGTGACCCTAAATCAACCCCTGGTCTATCATATACTAGCACTCTGAGTAACATAAAAATATCTGTAGCGGAAATTTAAGGAAAAAATAATAATACTTGAACAATATTACATATTTAATAAAATTAATCTGAGTATGAAAACAACTCTACTTCTAAAAGCCACTAGGTTTTATGAGCTGCTGGGACAAACCCCCAGCTAACTCCAAATCAAAATAAAAGAAATGAAATCATAACTAAAGAACGTAATCGTCATCCTCGAAGGATGAGGACTCACCAATTGGATAGCTGAGTTCTTTGGTATACGTTCTACTAACGAGGCTGGGACTGTGATCCTGCAACTGTATCATAAAAAGATGCTTCATAAAAGTATGCATCAATACTTTGAATGTACTGAGTAAGTAGAGGAAAATAACATAATATAATAAATAATAAAAGAAATGTCGAACTGGAAGACATGCAATGACCAACTAAAGCTACCGAACTGAATAACTACAATACTGAGGTGGTCTAGAAGATCCTATTAGATGGTCAAAGCACGCTATAAGTATGGATTACTGATCTGAACTGAACTGGACTGAGACTAGACTGAACTAACTAGTGGGAGAGTCGATAACTGACATGTAACCACGTGAGCTAGACGTGGAGTCCGATGTATACACCCCACCAGTAGGACCCAATATACCTTTCCAGGGATAAAGGCATGAACTGGGTGATCACAAAAGTCTTGGGTCAATTAGGCCAATAAATACTGAAACCTACGCTGACAACGTAGTTCTTGGAACCTAGGTGCACTGGAACCCTGGTTCGGTGTGTGCTAAGTCCTACTCCCACTAGACAATCCTAAACTGAATACTAGGCTGATAGCTCAAAACTGGGGCCCAAGACTATTCAAGGATACATGTTTGAAAGTACCACGAGAGTCTTAACAGACCAGATTCTAAAATTGGGTTCTAGATTGGTTAGAGCTGCTTATCTAGAAGCGTCGTAACCGTCTGAGAACAAACTGAAATCTGAACTGGGGTCCTATGGCTTGTTAGAACTATATGTCTAAAGTGTCATTACCACCTAGTGGACCAATAAACTGGATTGTGAATCTGATTCTGATAACTGGGAGGTGATACTAATACCTCAGGAAGTTCTATAGTCAAACTAATCAGCTGACTGAGAATTTAGTATGTAAAATAGTAAGGGAGTTCACTTCACTGGTATACTCAAGAAAATTCCAACATTTATCATCTCAATCATGAATTTCTAGTCTATTCTACCCTCAAGAAACAAGGCTGAATTCGATGCATAGAGATAAGCACCAATCCTAGCATTAGCTGGTGGGAAAATACCCATAATTAATATACAAGATGATTCTACATGGATTAAACAAGACGTTATCAAGGATTTTTGAACATTCGAAAATCTGTAGGGCTAGGATTCACCTTTGTGGAAATAATATCAATTTACTCATGAACTGATGGAAATCATGTCTACAAATAATCATGGATATTATTCTATGCGAATTCAAAGAAAATTTACATATAATCTTTTCGCATTCGAAAGCTCAGGGATAAGATTAATAAGGAAATTTGAGTAGAGCTTTTAGGGACACAAGGGAAGTACTATC
This sequence comes from Datura wrightii, assembly GCA_035772735.1. Taxonomy (NCBI): domain Eukaryota; kingdom Viridiplantae; phylum Streptophyta; class Magnoliopsida; order Solanales; family Solanaceae; genus Datura; species Datura wrightii. The sequence continues at coordinate 14,904,083 of JASDFA010000002.1, forward strand.
CCCTTGTTGAATTCCCACATACCTGATAAAGTAATTCCCCGAAGAATGAAGGTTGTACTTCTGCAATGGAGGAAACCCTAGTCTTTCTTGAGAGCTTCTGAAGATGAAAGGTTACGGTATTTTTTCTGACGATGGGTGGGAATGAGGGGGAAAACCATTTAACTCCACTAATAGGTCTGAAATTATGTCTAAAATGATGCAGTTTAAATTTTAGGAGGAGCGAAAATTACTGAAAGACCCTAGGAAATTTGCAGGGAAAGCTGACTGCTAGTCCCCATGGGGGACCCTACGAGTTGTGCCTAGTGACCACGACTCGTGGTCACAGTCATTGGGTCCACTGCCCAAAATACCCTATTGGTCACCAAGAGGGACACCACGACTCGTGGTGTACCATACGACTCGTGGTGACCCACTCCTCAACTTCACTGCCAACACCAATACTCTCCTATCTATTTTGAACCACGGTCACCTAACGAATCATGGCTTGGACCACGACTCATGGTGACTAATCGTGAAGTTCACTGCCCATATTCTCCTGGTCCTTACATTATCCTTGACCATGGGTCATTTCGCGACTCGTGGGTGGACCATGACTCGTGGTCATGGTCACGCCCCACACAGAACTACTCGTTCTATGACCTAGTGCACAGTTTCCAGTTTTCTCTGATATAAGTTTTGGGTCTAGCCTTTGAGTTTACAGGGCATTACAAAAGCTACTAACTATACAAGGTGTCACAAAAGATAAGGTAGCCCCTGATCTAACAAAGAATAAACATTAAGATGGAAAACTCACAACATACTAATGACTACATCCGGAGAGACCTCCTTCTCTTTGCGGGGTGCTAAGGCATAGAATCTATTCTGGCGTTGACCGCCACCTGTGCTAGTAGATGTTCCCTGATGTGCTGAGTATATGGGTGGGGCTGCGGAACTAGAAGTTGGGCCTCACCCCCCATCATAATCCTGCCTCGCCGCTGAGCAATCTCTGAGCATGTGTATGGGCTTCCCACACCCGAAACAAGCACCTATACCTGCTAAACACTGACCCGTGTGACCCAGTCCACATCTGTGGCAAGTTGGAATGCTACAATCTGCGAATCTGCTGCTCTGACCCCTAGAATCTGATGCTCGCCCCCTCTAATTGTGCCTAGGTATGGATGGCACACTCAACACTGAAGATGCTGGGGCTGATGATCTCTAGTGGGTCTGCTGTCGGTGCCCACCACCTGACCTCGGCTATGTGAATTTGTGGTCATCAGTCCTTGCCCTCTTGGCCTCCCTCTCTCTCAGATGTGCTACCTCCATCTATTGGGCATACAAAACTGTCTAAGGGAGGTCCATATCCTGATGGAGCATAGCGGTCCTACAATCCTTGTCCAAATAGACCGCTACTCCAATGATGAACCTTCTCACCTGCGCCCTCTGATCAGCTACTAACTCCGGGGTGTACTTTGATAGGCGAGTGAACTCCAGGGCATACTCCTGCACCGTCATTCTCCCTTGCTTCAGATTAATGAACTCAGCTGCCTTCAGCTCCCTCATCTCTGAGGGAAGAACCGATCTAAGAGTGCAATATAGAACTCTTCCCAAGTGACCGGGCCTACTTTGGAAACCCTACTATCCTTCCATTGGAGAAACCAGATATGTGCAACCCCTTTCAAATGGTACGAGGCAAACTCTGTGCACTCCACTCCATTCACCCCTATGATTTGGGTGATCTCACAATCTCATCTAGGAACTTATGCGGGTCATCATCCACTTTAGACCTGAGGAACTCTGGTGGAATCATTCTCAAGAAGTCTTGGACTTGAGCCACCGCTGCATTGCCATTTTGCAGAACATGCGCAATGGCTTGCTGATTGACCTGACCCGTCAAGGCCTGCGCAAGCATCTGAATAGCAGCCTGGAACTCGGCATGGGCAACTGGCTCTGGTGCCTGGTGGGGACTGTTGGTGCTCGTTTCCATTGCCATCCTCGTGGCCTTCTCCATTCGCATTCCTTCCACCATTTATTCTTCGGGGAGCCATGATTTTGCAATCACGAATAGCATGATTTAGAAGGATAGGGAGACTTTTTATTGCACGACATAGATCATGAAAAAAGATAACATTTCCTAAATGTTCCGTAGCCTCTTCGTCATAAGTGTGACGCGCTTCACACCCATGAAAAAGACTATGCTTAATGCGTCTTTTTGACACCCCAGGACACTTCAAACCTATTTCTCTGATACCAAGTTAGTCATGACCTGAACTAAGGCCTGGAACGCAACACGGTATAAAAAGTCCCGAGAGACCCCAAGTCGACCCATGGCATAAATATACATCTAGCTCAATCAAAGAAACTGTCTAAACTTAAACATAACATCAGAAAACACAATCTGAAGCTGAATACAACCATATGTCTAAAAAGCCTCTAAACATGATGAGTTGATGGGACAAGACCCCAACTAACTCAACAAAACTGAAACTGAAGTACATATAAGAAATATGAATAGTCTAGTCCTTGGGAGATGAGGACTCACCAACAACGTACGATGCGATCTTAGAAGACTAACTATGAGCGGGGCTAAACCTGAGAACCAGATCTTGTATCATGGGACGATACATCATAGAGTATGCGGTCAGTATGTGGAATGTACCGAGTACGCAGGGTAAGTAAAACTGCTTAAGTAAAATAAGTTAAAGATATGCATAACGTAAAACATAAACATTAAGAATCTGAGAGTAGGGCTTGCATACATTCTTTCTAAAATCATGATCTCATCATAGAATATCATAACATAATCATTTGACTCAAAGCTAAAACCTAATATTTATAGTAAAGCTGAACATTGAGTCAAAACCTATTTTAGAACATACTTACATATATAAATCTCACGAGTAATGAACATTCATAACTGAAATCATGATGAACAATGGGAGACTCGTCTTCTAACCGACATATCATGATAGAGATTACGTGGTCCCAGCTGTCACACTCAAGTAGGTAGTGCCATCCAAATCCTTGCCAGGGCTAGGGACGATACCATGATATCGATATCAAGCTCGCGGCCCAATAGGGGAGGGGATAGCTCAGAAGGGAGGTCCCAAAATCATAATGTATAAACCTACGTTGGCGCGTAGTTCTGAGGTATAGGGTGATTGACCCTTAGCCTGCTCGGTGCTAGATACTACTCCCAAAAATATGCATATGCTCTACATCATTTTTCAACGAAGCTCAACATCATCTATTGACGAAGCTCATAAATCAAATGCATCTCAAATCGGAAATCATGCATAAGAGAAGCTTTAACTCAAACCATACTACAAGTTGAAAGATAATTGGGAGTCTTCGCTCCAAAACCATACGATAAGCTTAATTCGGAGAGTCATCAATCATACTTTGAGCATATGGGCATTGCCCAAGGATTTATCATACTTAATACTCAATTCATATCAAAAACATGATTATAAACATTGGTAGCTTGAAAACATACTTTTCATCATAATACCTCATCATCATCATACATTCATCACAAATCTCATCTTTCATGAACTTTTCATCAATGGGCTTTTAATTCATAAGGCTAGAAACATGATTTTTAATTAAAAGCATTATAAACTCGCCCATGATTCATAATTCAATGGTAGAAATATAATTAAATCATACCCATGTAAAGATTTAGGAACTTCATGCATTGGGTTAAAATCCCATAGATTAAACATAGAACATTCATGACTTAGAGAGGGATTGGGCATGGGTGTGAAAGAAATCACCCATTCATAACCCTATATACTTGTTGGTAGCAGATTCTTACACTTCTTTGAATGCCCAATACGAAATTGAATAGAAAATGATGAATGCTAGGCTTGATCACCCTCTCTAGTCTTCTACCTTGCATGCATGAAGGGATAAGGCCTAAAATGAACTTAACCCCTTAGAAAGTCACTATTCATAACTTAAAAAGACATAGTTTAGGCCTTAGGATCTTCAGAATTATGAAAAAGCCCTTACTAAATTCGCAGAAAATAACTGCTAGATGGTCCCAATGGGGGACCTAACGATTCGTTCCCTCTGACCACAACTCGTGGCTTGATCTGTGAAGTACACTGCCTCTCAAGTCTCCTAGGCTCATCAAGGATAACTTAATGACTCATTCCAGGTGACCACGACTCGTGGTCACCATCCATGATGTACACTGCCCTAGCCTCATATATATTTTTCCCTGCTTGGTCACGACTCACCCCACAAATCATGGGGACTGACCACGACTCGTGGGGTCCTCTTGTCAACTACACTAACTCTGTTCCTTCTCTTTTCTTACTCACCCACCGCACGACTGACTTAACAACTAGTGGGGCCTGACCACGAGTCGTGGTCACATCCTTGGGATCCCATTTCCAAAATTTCAAATTCATTCCCTGGGCCTCCTCACGAGTCACATCATGACTCTTGGGCTCCTCTCACGGATCTCCTGATGACTCGTTCTGTTCCTGGTGCCAAATTTCAACTTTTTGTCCGTTCCAACTCCTAGGTCTGATCTTTGGACTTCCAGGGCATAACAATATCAATCCTTGAACAACTACCCGAAACTCATCTGAGACCCTCCAAACACAAACTAGTAGTGCAAATAAATCATAAAACATGTTTCAAACCTGTTGCGATCATCAAAATCACTAATATGAGGTCTTCTTAATCAAAAGCTGACCATGGTTAAACTTAGCTTCTTGAAAGCTCAAAAATCTAACCAAAAGCTCAAATCACTTCTAAGTACCTTGAGATCTGTGCAAACCATCCAACTAACTCAAAAGTCACCCTCTGAACCTAACAAAACTATCAGAATTCAAATCCGAGCTCATTAACCTGAAATGTTGACTTTGGTCAAACTTCTCAACTTTCAAACCTTCTAAACTGACAATCTCGTCCGATCTTCATCTGATCACCTCAGAATTCATGCGACTATTCCTGTAAGTCATAAATAGAATAATGAAGTTAATGGAAGGGTCAAACTAAAAAAATAGGTTCAAATCCTAAAATGACTCTACGGGTCATTACAAGTTTATTATATAAAAAAAGAAATATTTGAAAGTTTACCTAATGATTCCATCATTGATCGTTCTCAAAATATAACAAGTCTTCGAGTACAATTGCAATGGTAGATATATTTTAATAGGTTGTGTTTAAGTGATTTGTGATTTTTAAAATATATCTTAAATTTCAGTATTACTCTTTTTTTCGTGCTATTATTATTGTATATTAATATATTTTATGAAAAATTCATGAGCTTAAAATCTTAGATCTGCCCCTGGATGTAGTCCAGTCCCTTACTGAAACAGATACATAATATTAAGGGTGGACGTTCGGTTCTTTAATTTTTAATTTTTCAGTAGTTTTGTACCGAATACCGTACAAAACCATTCAATTTGGTTCGATTCGATTTTTTCAATTTCAATTTGGTTTACTTTGATTTTTAAATTCAATTCGATGTAATTTAATTTTTAAGTTTGATTTTTCAGTATGTATTAAATGAGGTAACTAAAGTATAATATAATTGCAATTATATTCATAAATTATAAAACACCAAGGCTTGCACACTATCAGTAGCCGCAATAATAAAATCGAGCAGCAGCCTCTACCAAGAAAGCAACAATAATAGTAGCACTATCAGTTACACAAAGCTAAGGCCAGCGCAAAATATCAAATTGTTGATCTGTTGCTCCATAAAATTAGCATTTAGCAAGCAACCAAGAACTAAATAGAAATTGATATTGTTTCAGAGGAATCAAAAGATGATTTAGTCTTAGTGAGTAAAACATTTACGAAGCCTATAACTACTTGATGTTGGGGGAACAATGCAAAAACATAAACTGATATATGTGTGTGTGTGTGTGTGTGTGTTACACTTGAGTCGTGCTGGCCACTGTCCTAAGAAACTATATCAGCAGCGTAAAATATTTTTTCAGAATTAAACAAACCTTCTCTAATTAATTAGAGGATACATGAATTAGCAAAATAAATTTATACCAACAAATTAATGGAGAAAAAATTAGATGTCAATAAAGGCACAATTTAAAATATATAGAAGAAAGCAATTTGACAGAGAGGAAACATATGAAGAGTAGAAAAAATGAGAGAAAATTTCTGATTCTATTTAGCCCAAAAGAGATGCCTATTTATAGGCTGAAAAGTAAGTCAAAGATATGAAAAGTGTGCTACACTTGTCTAAAAAGAATTAGTAAATAATGACACCTAATTAAGACTCTTATCCTCGTAGCGTTAGGTGAGCCATTTTTTATTTAAAAAACTTTTTAAATATTTAAAAAATCTTGTAACAATCCCCTACATATCTAAAAAGATTTTTTAAAAATAAAAGTAACGAATAGAAGAAAAACTTGCTAGATTTGTATGGTCAAAATGCAGTAAGTTTGGTGTCTTTAAGACTATTAGCCACACTTAGACCGATAAAATTTAACTTAAAGAATTAGTGATGAAATATAAAATTTTTATGAATTAATAATTCTTATTGTATATCAGAGACTTTATAAATCATATTTCAACCTCTGAAATTTTGCTGTTCAACGCAATTTTGCGCTAAAAGGCTGTGTGCGTGCCTGGTTATTCATGAGAGCTCTAGAGACTAGACTAAAATCTCATAGAAGCGTGTAATGCCCCAAGTCTACACCCTGGACATAACACGGTACTTGAAGCCACAAATAACCCCAAGTCAACCCCTGGTCTATCATTCACTAGCATTTTAAGTAAACCTGCATAGCGGAACTTTTAAATAAGATCATAAAAACATTTATGAAAGACAAGTCTAAAATCATAAAATTCAAAACACTTGAAAATCTGAAAATCTTGTTTGTTTGAAAGCCATCTACCTAAGGAGTTGCTGGGACAAGCCCCCAACTAACTCTAAGTCTAACTGAAACTAATATATGACTGAAAGAAAGAAATAATGCCCTCGGATGATGAGGACTCACACTTCAATTATTGAGATGGAGAATCTAAACTGCAATGTGTAGTGGTACTGATTCTGAGAACCTGCAGCTGTATCATGAAACAATATAGCATAGAAGTATGCGTCAGTACTTCGAATGTACTGAGTAAGGGAGAGAACCATGACAACATGATAGAACTGGTACTGAACTGATACAACATGAAATGAGCAACTGAAATGCTGAAAACTAACACAACTGGTATAAAACTGATATAGTCAAAAGTGACCCTGGCTGATGCTCATAAACATGACCTAAGTCTGAGATACTGAGTCTGACATACTGCCCCGAACTGATCTGGACTGAAGAATCTGAGAATAAACTGAACTGACTAGTGGGAGAGCTATAACCGACATATAACCACGTGAGCTAGACGTGGAGTCCAATGTATACACCCCACCAGTAGGACCCAATATATCTTGCCAGGGTAAAAATGCATGGACTGTGAGAGTCACTGTCAAAGGGGCCATGAGTCCAAGTAAATATATAACCTACAAAGGCAACGTAGTTCTGGAACCTGGGTGCGCTAGAACCCCGACCGTTCGGTGATAAGTCCTACTCCCATTGGATAATCCTATTACTACTACTGCTGACAAGCAAATAACTCAATATTGGGGTCCAAGACTATACTGACCTAGGGATACTATCAGTGAGTTCCCAGAGCATCTAATTGGACCAGATTTGGAAACTGAGTTCTACGACTGGTCAGAGATGCTTATCTGAAAGCGTCGTAACCATCTAAAGAATAACTGATAACTGAACTGGGTCTATTAGGGCTGGTCAGAGCTATAACTGGAAGGTCATGACCGCCTAATGGACCAAATAACTGTAATTTGAGTCTGGGTTTGATAATTGAGAGGCACCACTAACACCTCAGGAAAAGACTATAGTCAAACTGATTAGCTGACATTACTGACTAACACTAAAACATTCTAATACTTTGACTGAAACTGAACTGACATTCCTGAGTGATACTGAGTAAATAAATTTCTAAATAAGACTGAGTTTCTAATACATACAAATACTATAGGAATTTCCTGACTTTGAAGGATTTTAGAGCATGACATAATAATTGAACAACCACACAAGATTCTAGTTTCTGCTCCAAAGTTAAGGCTAAAAATCTTACTTCACTAGAATAGGCATCATTTTAGTCACAAACTGGTGTAAATTAACTATAATGAACATAAATTTTAATTCCACAAGAATTAATCAAGAACCATAACAATATCTTAAATTTCGTAATTTCAGGGTTAGAACTGAAAGTTAACTGAGAGAGAGTTCTGGGGGCGAAAGGGGAGAACAATCTCCTTTATGAATTTTCACATACCTGTAGAAGAAACCCTGGGGAAAATGCCTGAGAAGAACTAAGAAGAAAATTAACCCTTGCTCCTGCTTTGTGCTTTCTGTCAGAGTTTCTACGCACTGTTCTTGAGGGATTTGAGAGGAATGAAGGGAAAGGGTCGTTCTAATCCATTTAATTCTCTCCTATATAAATCCAAAACACATGGTATCAAGTTAAAAAGGCTGGGAAAGTACAAAAATACCCCTGGCAGAAAGAACTAAAAACTACCCGACCCTAAACAACGGATCTTAGGACGGACCATTGGTTCAAACAATGGACCGTTGAAAGCTGTCGTTGGTTCTGGAATCTGAAGTCAAGCCTACTGGACTAAAATCACGGGAAGATCCAACGGTCCTTTGGGAGAACCTATGAGCTATTGGTTCCTATCGTGGTCTAGAAGAGGTAAACTCGGGCCCTAAGACAACGAGTGATACAACGACTCATTGGTAGCAACGTGTCATTGAAGCCACTCGTTGTCAATACTGTCGAAGTCTAAGTACTGATGAAAGGTGGAAAGGACGGTCCCTTGGTGTTAACAGCAAGACGTGGATTCCACTCATTGATCCCTAGAACAAACCCAACCCATACTGGAAGTCTAACGACGGTTGCCTACAACGGGTCATTGGAACTACCAACGGCTCGTTGGTTGGCTCATTTCTGGGAGAAGAATATGCTGAGAAAACCATGACCCCTTACTAACGGTCCGTTGTCTGGGTCGTCTGAGACAGAAAAATTTCTGATTTCTTGTAGTTTTTCATGCAACGTCAGAATTTGGTCTAGAAAAGTTTTGGGGTGTTACAATATCTCCCCCTGGGATCATTTGTCCCTAAATGAAGACCAAAATTTGGAAAAGAGATGAGATTTCTAAAATGAGGCTATGAATGATTTATGGAGGAGTAACTGATTCCGTACTGACTTAACCGTACTAACAGAGCTAATGCAACTAGAATGCACGTAGAAAATCTAAATAAGGCTGATGAGTACGGAACTGAGTAGAATACTGAGAAGGGATCTACTACCTGATTTTGGGTCTGAACTGGACAGGAACAATTGAGGGTATCTGGCCATCATGTCTTCTTCTACTTCCCATGTGGCTCCCTCAACTTGTTGATTTCTCCAAGGCACCTTGACTGAAGCTATTTCCTTATTCCTCAGCATATGAACTTGACGGTCAAGGATCTGGATTGATACCTCCTCATATGTGAGACTATCCTTTATCTCCACACTGTCCAATGGCACTACTGAAGTTGGATCACTGATGCACTTCTTCAGAAGTGACACATGGAAAACTAGGTGTATTGCTGCTAGTTCTGAAGGTAACTCTAGCTTATAGGCCATTTTACCAATCTGTCTCAGAATCTTATAGCGTCCCACATATCGTGGAATGAGCTTTCCCTTTTTCCTATATCTCCTCACCCCTTTCATGGGTGAAATCTTCAGGTATACCCAGTCGTCAACTGCAAACTCCAAATCTCTTCTCCGCATGTTAGCATTAGATTTTTGACGGCTCTGAGCCATTTTCAACCTTTCTCGGATGAGCTGAACTTTCTGCATTGCCTCATGCACTGAATCTGGCCCTATCAAGGTAGCTTCACCAACGTCAAATCACCCTATAGGCGATCTACACCTTCTACCGTACAATGCTTCAAATGGAGCCATTTGGATGCTGGAATGGTAGCTGTTGTTGTACGCAAACTCGATAAGAGGCAAATGGTCATCCCAATTACCTTGAAAATCAATTGCACACGCCCTCAACATATCTTCTAGGGTCTGAATGGTCCGCTTAGCTTTACTATCAGTCTGCGGGTGAAAGGCTATGCTGAGCTTGACCTAGGTACCTAGTTCTTTCTGAAAAGACTTCTAGAAGTGAGAGGTGAATTGGGTACCTCTGTCTGAGATAATGGATACGATCACCCCATGAAGTTTGACTAGCTCCTGAATATAAAGTCTAGCATAATCCTCAACTGAGTCTGTGGTTTTGACTGGGAGGAAGTGAGCTGACTAAGACATCCGATATACTACTACCAAGATCGAGTCATGCTGCCGTCGAGTCCGAGGTAGACCTGTAATGAAGTCCATATTTACTTCTTCCCACTTCCAAGTGGGTAACTGATATCTTGAGTCATGCCCCCAGGTCTCTAGTGTTCTACCTTGACTTGCTGACAGTTCGGACACTGTGCTATAAATTCAGCGATATCCCTTTTCATGCCATTCCACCAGTAAATATCCCGCAAGTTGCGGTATATTTTAGTCGCACCAGGGTGAATAGAGTAACTCGAGCTGTGTGCCTCAGCCAGTATATGCTGTCTCAACTTACCAACATCCAGTACACACAACCTGCCCTGGTAACGGAGCACCCTATCTCCCCCTTAGGAGAAAACTTCTATCTCTTTTTTGATGAATGCTTCCTTAAGTTTAAGTAAAATGGGATCCTCATCCTCTCTAGATTTTGACTTCTACTACCAAGGATGAATTTGACCCACTTTGCATTACCACGCCACCTTCAGCTGAATCCACCAACTGCACCCCTAATCGGGCTAGCCTGTGAACTTCTTTCGCTAGCTCCCTCTTGCCTTCCTCAATATGAGCTACACTTCCCATAGACCGTCTGCTTAGGGCATCAGCCACCACATTGGCCTTGCCTGCGTGGTACAACACACTCATGTCGTAATCCTTTCGAAGCTCAAACCACCGTCTCTGATGCAGGTTTAGGTCCTTCTGGATGAACACATACTGAAGGCTTTTGTGATCTATGAACACATCTACGTGAGCCCCGTACAAGTAGTGTCTCCATATTTTTAACGCAAACACGACCACTGCCAGCTCCAAGTCATGAGTCAAATAGTTCTTCTCATGGACTTTGAGATGTCTAGAGGCATAGGCTATCACTTTGCCCCGTTGCATCAAAACGCATCCAAGTCCAACTCTGTAGGCGTCATATATACAACATACCCATCTGTCCCTTCTGGCAGGGTCAAAACTAGAGCGGTAGTGAGTTGAGTCTTTAACTCCTGAAAACTCTTCTCATACTCATCTGATCACTGAAATTTCACCTTCTTCTAGATTAACTTGGTCAGAGGGGATGCTATGGAGGAGAAACCTTCCACAAACCGTCGGTAATAGCTTGGTAAGCCTAGGAAACTCCTGATTTTGGTAGGAGAGGTAGGTCTAGGCCAATCCTTCACTATTGCTATTTTATGGGGATCTACTTGTATCCCTTCACCCGAGATCACATGACCTAAGAAACTCACAGACCTCAACCAGAATTCACACTTGTTGAACTTGGCGAATAACTGGCGATTTCTGAAGATTTGTAATGCTAACCTTAGGTGATGGGCATGCTCTTCGTCATTTCTAGTGTACACTAGAATGTCATCGATACATAAAATGATGAACATATCCAGGTACTGCTTGAACACCCTATTCATCAAATCCATGAAGGCTGCTGGGGCATTCGTTATCCCAAAGGACATTACCACAAATTCGTAGTGACCGTACCGAGTTCTGAATGCTGTTTTCGGTATCTAACACTCACTAACCCTTAGCTGATGGTACCCTGACCTGAGATCGATCTTGGAGAAACAGTTAGCTCCTTGAAGTTGGTCAAACAGATTGTCAATTTTGGGTTGAGGGTACTTGTTCTTAACTATGACCTTGTTCAGCTGACGGTAATCTATGCACATTCTGAGGGTACTGTCTTTCTTATGCATGAATAGCACTGGAGCACCCCAGGGAGAGATGTTGGGTCTGATAAAACCCTTATCAAGAAGATCCTTTAACTGCTCCTTCAGCTCTTTAAGCTCAGCTGGAGCCATTCTGTAAGGAGGTATGGAGATGGTCTGAGTGTTTGGGAGGAGATCTATTCCAAAGTCTATCTCCCGTTCAGGGGGAACTCCGGGAAGATCTTCAGGAAATGCATTTGGGAATTTGCTGACAACTGGAACTTACTATATAGCCAGGGTCTCAGAGTTGGAATCCTTGACCCAAACTAGATGATATATACATCCTTTGGAAATGAGTTTCTGGTCCTTAAGGAAGGAAATAAACCTACCCTTAGGCATTGAACTACTGCCCGACCATTCTAACACTGGTTCATTCGGTAACTGGAACTTGACAACTCTAGTTCTGAAATTAACTGAGGCATAGCAGGAGTGTAACCAATCTGTGCCGAGAATAGGATCGAAGTCGACCATGTCTAGCTCTACGATATCAGCTAGAATTACTTTATTCAGGACTGAGACTGGGCAATTTCTATACACCCAACTAGCTCTAACTGACTCACCAACTGGGGTACAGACTGAGAGTGGTTCTGAGAGAACCTCTGGACTTATATTGAACTGAACTACTATATATGGAGTCACGAATGAAAGAGTGGATCGTTGATCTAAGAGGGCATATACATCTAGATGGAAGAGATGTAACATACCAGTAACTACGTTAGGTGAGCTTTTCTAATCCTGATGAAAATATAGAGCATAGAAACGATTCTGGTGCTGACCACCATCTGTACCTGATGAGTTGGCCTACTGAGCTGGTTGGCCTGCTGGAGTTGCTGAGGTAGTGGATTGTGATTTCCCTCGCCTTGCTGACGGACACTCTCTGAGTCGGTGGCCAAGTTGTCCACATCCAAAACAACCCTCTCTGCCCTGTAGACACTCTCCAGGATGATTCTTGCCGCACTTGGGGAAAGAAGGATACCTGTTCCTTGTATTGTGGGCCTGAGACTTAGTGCCAGATGACCCACCCCTCTGATCTTGGTGGGACCGAAAGGTTGGGGTGCGCTGAGCTAGGTTCTGGGGCCCTCTACTACCCGTTTGTTCTTATGCTCCATATGTTTCAACTTCTCGACCTCAATCTGCTGGACATAAACAATCAGGTTGGAGAAGTCCATGTCCTTGATCAACATCGCGGTCCTGCACTCCTTGAGGACCAGATTAGATACTCCATTAACGAACTTCAGCATGCGAGCCCTTGGCTCGGCCACCATCTCTGGAGCATACTTTGATAACTTGGTAAACTCTAAAGCATACTCCTCCACTATACAATTGCCTTGTCGCAGGTTCATAAACTCTGCCATCTTAGCCTCCCTCAGCTCTCGAGGGAAAAACTTATCTAGGAAAGCTGCGGAATTCCTCCCATTCTGCTGGTCCTACTTCCGCTGGCCGCCCCTCCTTCCACTGCTAATACCAAACCTGGGCTACCCCTTTAAGCTGGTGGGCAGCTAGGTCAGCACTCTCGGAGGAGCTGACACCCATAATACGGGTAATCTTCCTGACCTCATCTACAAACTCTTGGGGGCCTCCCCCACTTTTGTTTTGTGAAAATCTGGAGGATTCATCCGGGTAAAATCTCATACCCGAGCAGTTGCTATGGACCCAGTTGTGGCTACCGAAACCACATATTGATTCACCTGATTGGTCACAGTTTGAGCCAGTAACTGAATGGCCGCTCTAAACTCTACGGTAGAAACCGAATCATCTTGAGGAGCTGTCAGGGCTGGTAGGGAAGGTCTATTGGCATTTTTGTCCCTCCTTCCGTTATCGCATCTGGGAGGCATGGCTCATTGAAATGAAGTAGAGCACGAATTAGAAGAACATTTCTGGAAGTGAACTTTAATGCACGATAAGGAATATGAACAAAAGGGAGTTTTTCCTAATAACATCTCATAGCCTCCTCGTCATAAGTGTGGCGCGCTTCACACCCATGAAAAGGACTCTACTCGATGCGACTTTCAGAAATTCCAAGGATACTCTAAACCTAGGTCTTTGATCCCAAGTTTTTCATGCCCCGAGTCTACACCCTGGACGTAACACGGTACTTGAAGCCACAAGTGACCCCAAGTCAACCACTGGTCTATCATTCACTAGCATTCTGAGTAAACATGCATAGCGGAACTTTTAAATAAGATGATAAAAATATTTATGAAACACAAGTCTGAAATCATAAAATTCAAAACACTTGAATAATACTGGAAAATTTGAAAATCATGTATGTCTGAAAGCCATCTAACTGAAGAGTTGCTGGGATAAGCCCCCAGCTAACTCTAAGTCTAAATGAAACTAATATATGACTGAAAGAAAGAAATAATGCCCTCGGATGATGAGGACTCACACTTCAATTGCTAAGATGGAGAATCTGAACTCCGATGTCTAGCGGTACTAAGTTTGAGAACCTGTAGCTGTATCATGAAATGATACCGCATAAAAGTATGCGTCAGTACTTCGAATGTACTGAGTAAGCGAGAGAAACATTAATAATATGATAGAACTGGTACTGAATTGATACGACATGAAATGACCAACCGAAATGCTGAAAACTGATACAACTACTATAAATATGATATGGTAAAAAAGTGACCCTGGCTGATGGTCCAAAACATGTCCTAAGTATGAAATACTGAGTTTGAAATACTGCATTGAACTGATCTGGACTGAAGAATCTGAGAGTAAACTAAACTGACTAGTGGGAGAGGCTATAACCGATATATAACCACGTGAGCTAGACGTGGAGTCCGATATATACACCCCACCGGTAGGACCCAATATACCTTTCCACGGTATAAAGGCATGGACTATGAGAATCACGGTCAAAGGGGCCATGAGGCAAAGTAAATATGTAACCTACGGTGGCAACGCAGTTTTGAAACCTGGGTGCACTAGAACCCCGGCCCTTTCGGTGCTAAGTCCTACTCCCACTGAATTATCCTATTACTACTACCGCTGATAAGTGGATAGCTCGATACCGGGTCCAAGACTATACTAACCCAGGGATACTATCAAAGAGTTCCCTAAGCGTCTTATTAGACCAGATTTGGAAACTGAGTTCTAAAACTGGTAAGAGTTGCTTATCTGGAAGCGTCGTAACCATCTAGAGAATAACTGATAACTGAATTGGGGTCCGGGGGCTGGTTAGAGCTATAAATGGAAGGTCATGTCCACCTAATGGACCAAATAACTGTAATTTGAGTCTGAGTCTGATAACTGAGAGGCACCACTGACACCTCGGGAGAAGACTATAGACAAACTGATCAGCTGACATTACTGACTAACACTGAAACATTCTAATACTGTGACTGAAACTAAACTGACATTCCTGAGTGATACTGAGTAAATAAATTTCTAAATGAGACTGAGTTTCTGATACGTACAAATACTATAGGAATTTCCTAACTTTGAAGGATTTTAGAGCATGACTCAATAATCCAACAAACACACAGGATTCTAGTTTCTATTCCAAAGTTAGGCTAAAAATCTTACTTCACTAGAATAGGCATCATTTTAGTCACAAACTGGTGGAAATTAACAATAATGAACATAAATTTGAAGTCCACAAGAATTAATCAAGAACCATAACAATATCTTAAAGTTCGTAATTTCAGGGTTAGAACTGAAAGTTAATTTAGAGAGGGTTCTGGGGGACACAAGGGGAGAACAATCTCCTTGCTGAATTCCCACATACCTGTACAAGAAACCCTAGTGAAAATCCCTAAAAAGAACTGAGAAAAAAACCCTTGTTCCTACTCTATGCTTTCTGTCTGAGTTTCTACGCACTGTTCTTGAGGGAGTTGAGAGGAATGAAGGGAAAGGGTCGTTCTAATCCCTTTAATTCTCTCATATACGAACCCAAAACGACATGTTTTCAAGTTAAAAAGGCTGGAAAAGTACAAGAATACCCCTGGCAGGAAGAACTGAAAACTGCCCGACCCTGAACAACGGATCTCAGGACGGACCGTTGGTTCAAACGACGGCCTGTTGAAAGCTGTCGTTGGTTCTGGTATCTAAATTCGGGCCTACTGAACTGAAATCATGGGAAGATCCACTGATGAGCCGTTGGTTCCTATCATGGTATGGAAGAGGGAAACTAGGGCCCTAAGACAACAAGTGATGTAACTACTCATTGGTAGCAACGTGTCATTGAACCCACTCATTGTCAACACCGCCAAAGTCTAGGTCCCGACGACGGGTGGAAAGGATGGTCCGTTGGTGTCAACAATAAGCCGTGGATTCCACTTGTTGATCCCTAGCACAAACCCAACCCATACTGGAAGTCTAATGATGACTGCCTACAACGGGTCGTTGGAAGTACCACCGGCTCGTTGCTCAGCTCATTGTTTCTGGGAGAAGAATATGGTGAGCAAACCACGACCCCTTACAACTAGCCGTTGGTTCTACTAACGGTCCGTTGTCTGGGTCGTTTGAGATAGAAAAATTTCTGATTTCCTGTGGTTTTTCATGCAATGTCGGAATTTGGTCTAGAAATGTTTCAGCGTGCTACAGAGCGACCTCACTCCACTTTTCATATAAGTGAATTTATCAAGTCTATACTGCTTTTAATACACCATCCTTAAGTATTATAAATTCTTTATGAGTTAATAATTTATCCTCTCAATTAGTAGTAGTAGTTACGTTCAAGCACCAACTTTTAGTGTGCAAATTCAACATCAACTTGTTAATACCCATATGAACCTACTTCATGGTATCTCTAATCACATAAGCTGGGTTACCATATCTATTGACAATCATATTGTCCTTAACCTCATCTTTTTTAAGGTTTGAAGAATTAATTTTCTTCCCATAGGTTTAGTCAGAGGAAAAACCAAATTAATTTCTGACTTCACATAATCAATGGAAATTATTCCATCTCTTAGTACCTATTTATGATTTCATGTCTCAATTTCATGTGTCTATTCTTATAATTATAAGATTTATTCTTTGCAATGGCAATTCCTGCTGGACAATCACAATGCATAGACACAAGAGGCAACTTATCTTTTATTAAAGGGATATTGGTTAAGAAATTTCTTAACCACTTAGCTTCAGAACTAGCTAGATTCAGAGCTACAAACTCTGACTCCATAGTCAATCTAGCAATGATCGTCTGTTTTCACGACCCAAGCATGGACCTCAGACTGCAATAGGACCTAGAACCATGGATAACTCCAAGCTAACCCATGGTACATACATAGCATGATTAAGAGCACATAACTAAGCGTAAGTAAAGCATAAATCATAATATGAGCAGAAATCTAAAATTTCATAAGGCATAAATGGGACTATAAGTCAAAACTGCTGAAATATCTACCATTAAGTCTGAAAAGCCTCCAGTCATAAGATGAACTATTGGGACAAGCCCCCAACTAATTCGGCTAAGTCTAAAACTGAAAGACATGAAAGTAAAACATAAGGATAATTGATGTCCTCACATGATGAGGACTCACCTGAGCTAGGGTTGAATTAGACTGAAGTGGGAGCAGAGCTAACGTCGGGGCTGAGATTGATGACCCAAACATATATCATGAGATGATATAGCGCAAAAGTATGCAATCAGTAGTTTGAATGTATGGAGTATATAAGATAAATAAAACATTATAGTAAAATGGCTTTTTGAAATCACAGGTATAAAGCAAACTAAACCATGTGTTTCTAATCATAACTGTGAATAATGGCTCAAGGTTTTCAAAAATGATTCATAAAGCGGGACATTGCTTATTTCATAAATTCATCCTCATAAAACATATATTGAGCCAAAATATCATAAGTCGTAAAAGCATAATTCATGAACAACAACATGCATAAAAATCAATGAACAATGGGAGACTCTCATAACTGACACCATCATGAATGAGCACATGATGCCCAACTATCTCCCTCAAGTTGACAAAGTCGTCCTAAACTCTACCAGGGCAAAGAATGATAAAGGCGTGATATCACTCATAGGTCTCTTTGTGCGGGGAAACACTCTCTAACGAGGCCCCAAACATGAATATATACCTATGGTGACACGTAGTTCAAAGACCTAGGTGCTCTAAACCTCGGCCTACTCGATGCTAGATACTACTCCCAAAACATGCATATTGCTCATAGTCATAATCATGAAACATGGTTTACATGGGCTAGTTAGAAAACATGAAAATCATAATAGTACTTGTCATACGTGAACTAGCATGAAAGTAATATCGTTGAGTCAACCATGATACATAAGCTTGAGATTCATGAAATTCATGCATAATTGAGTAAATCATCATAACTTGAGAAATATAGGTTCATAAGAGATTCTTGTAGATAATATGCATTTATAATCATAAAACATGAATTGAATCATTAGAGAATTGAATTCATAGAATATCATGAGATTTTTCATCAAAATTGGCCTAACCATAGAAATTCATAAAATCATGGTTGAAGACTTGAATTTACGAGATTGAGATAAAATTGGACATGAGAGTGAAAGAAATCCCCCATTCACGACCCTAAATATCTAGGCTTGATGAATCCTTAACTTGGTTTGAATACCCAAGTGAAATTGAGAGGAAAATGATGAAGAACACTAGCCTTTCCTTGAGAGAGAATGAAGAGAATGAGGGTTTAGGCTAAGTATAACCTCCTAATCATCACTTTAGGAAGCTTAAAATGATGTTACTTATGAGTTAAAAGCATAGAGTTTTACTAAAATACACCAAGATTGCTGAACTGAAATTTTAACTGCCAGAATAGATGACCCGTACTATGGGTTGGTCAATCAACCAACGGACCATTGATCCTCTCGTTGGTTCCCACATCTACTTTGAATCACCCTCTAAATCTACTTCAATGACTAAAATTAACGGTACAATCTAATAATGGGTCATATAATCCACTCATCAGTTCTGGGTAGATTTTGGCAAATTTCTAAAGTTGACCACCATGGGTAACCAACGACTCATTGGTTCATAGGATGACCTGTTCTATTGGTCGTTCAATGGCCTGCTACCATTTTTCTACTAGTTCCTGCTTCATATCTCGAATCTAATCTTAGGAAATCTCAAGGGGTTACATTATCTTCTCCCTGGGAACATTCATCCTCGAATGAAGTTTAATTTTGCTAAAAGAATAGGGAATGAACTACAATCCCTAAAATGAAAGGCTATAAACTAAAAACTGAAGTGTGACTGATTGCGGAATAAAATATATGAGTGAGCTGAATTCATGAAAGATACATGCATTCTATGACATGAAAGAACTGAGAGACATAAACTTGACATGAAATTGAATAGAGTACTAATGAGCAAAGTGTTACCACAAGCTAGAACGAAAAAAATGTGGGTATCTAGCTATCATATTCGCCTCGGCTTCCCAAGTGGCTCCCTCAACTAGCTGATTTCTCCACAAAACCTTTACCGAAGCTACCTCCTAGTTCCTCAACTTTTGAATTAGATGAACAAGGATCTCAACTTGAACCTCCTCATAGGTAGGGATATCCTTCATACTAATGCTTTCTACCAAAACAACTAGAGTTGGATCACCAATGTACTTTTACAGCAAAGACACATGGAAAATTGGATGCACTGAAGCTAACTCCACCAGCAACTCCAACTCATAAGCCACTTTGCCAACTCGCCTAAAAATCCTATAAGTACCAAAATATTGAGGGCTAAGCTTCCCCTTCTTGCCAAACCTCATAACTCCCTTCATGTGAGACACCTTCAAAAACACCCAATCATCAATGGCAAACTCAAGCTATCTCCTCCTAAAATTCGTATATGATTGTTGATGACTCTGAGCTACCCTCAGCCTCTCTCAGATACGTTGAACTTTTTCCATAGCCTCATGAATTACATTGGGCCCTATCAATGGAGCCTCAACTACCTCGAACCATCCAATAAGTGATCTACACCTCCGCCCATAAAGAGCCTCAAATGGAGCCATCAATATGTCGGAGTGGTAGCTGTTATTATAGGCAAACTCAATGGGAGGAAAGTGATCATCCCAAATACATTTGAAATCAGTCAAACAGGCTCTCAACATGTCCTCAAGAGTTTGAATGGTCTGCTCGGCTTGAAAATCTATGGGTGAAAAGCTATGCTAAGCTTCTCCTGAGTATCAAGGCCCTTCTGAAATGACCTCCAGAACTAAGAGGTGAACTGAGTGCCCCTATCTGAGATGATAGACAATGGAATTCTATGCAATTGAGCTAACTCTCGAATGTAAAGTCTAGCATAGTCCTCAGCTGAATTCATAGTATTGACTGGTAAGAAATGTGTTGACTTAGTCATCTGGTGTATAATCACCCATATAGAATCATACTATCGGCATGTACGAGGAAACCCTATGATAAAATCCATATTGATCTCTTTCCACTTCCAACTAAGAATACTGATATCTTGTAGCACACTTCCTAGCCTCTGATGCTCAACCTTCATCTATTGGACATTCAGACACTTAGACACAAATTCTACAATATCCTTCTTCATGCCATTCCACCAATAGACTTCACGGAGATCGCGGTACATCGTGGTAGCACCTAGATGGATAGAATACCGAGAGTTATAAGCCTCTTTCAATATTCACTCTCTCAAGTCTTCCATATCTTGAACATATTGTCCTTGATATCGAAGTACACTTTCTCCCCTCGGGAGAAAACCTCCACTTTCTAATTTCATACAATTTCCTTCAACTTTACCAAAATAAGATCCTTCTCTTCCCTTGCCTTAACCTCTATCAACAATGAAGATTCTGACCTATTCTAAATAATAACACCACCATCTACTAAATCCATAAGTCGAACCCCCAGGTGTGCAAGCCTATGGACATCTTTTACTAATTCCTTCCTTCCATCCTCCACATTGGAAACACTCTCAATGGACAACCTACTAAGAGCATCATCCACTACATTGGCCTTGCCTGGATGGTAAAGGACACTCATGTCATAGTCTTTGAGAAGCTCAACCCATATCCTTTGCGACAAATTCAAGTCCTTAGGGGTATAAACATACTGAAGGCTCTTGTGATCCATGAACACATCCATATGCACCCCATATAAATAGTGCCTCCAAATCTTTAAGGAAAACACCACTACTTCTAACTCAAGGTCATGTGTCGGGTAATTTTTCTCATGAGTCTTATGCTGTCTTGAGGCATAGGTAATGACTTTTCCATGCTCCATTAACACACATCCAAGGCCAATCCGAGAGGCATCAAAATATACCATAAAGCCATTTACACCCTCCGGTAGGATCAAAACTGGAGCTAAAGTGAGTAGAGTCTTTAGCTCCTAAAAGCACTTCTCACACTCATCAGACTACTGAAATTTGACCTTCTTCTGGGTCAACTTAGTCAAAGATGCTGCAATGGATGAAAAACCCTCTATGAACCTCTAATAGTAGCTAGCTAAGCCTAAAAAGCTCCTAATGTCAGTAGGGCTACCAAGTCTAGGCCAGTTCTTCACCACCTTAATCTTTTGAGAGTCTACCTGAACACCCTTACTAAACACCACATGACCCAAAAATGCAATTGACTTCAACCAAACTCAAACTTGCAAAATTTAGCAAACGGTTGAAGATCCTTTAGATTTTGCAACACAATCCTAAAGTGAGTAGCATGTTCCTCCTCACTCTGAGAGTATATGAGGATATCATCTACGAAGACACTAATGAACATATCTAAATATTGCTTGAACACCCTGTTCATCAGATCTATGAAAGTTGTAGGAGCATTCATTAGTACAAAAGACATAACTACAAACTCAAAGTGATCATATCGAGTCCTAAAGGCTATCATCGGAATGTCACTCTCCCTAACGATAAGCTGATGATGGCCGGATCTGAGGTATATCTTTGAGAAGCACTTGGCACTGTAAAGTTGGTTGAACAAGTCATCAATCTTGGGGAGGGGATACTTATTCTTGATTGTGACTTTGTTCAACTGACGGTAGTCAATGCACATTCTGAGAGAACCATCCTTCTTCTGTACAAAGAGAACTGGAGCACCCACGGGAACTTACTAGGTCTGATGAAACCCTTATTTAGGAAATCTTTCAACTTTTCTTTCAACTCTTTAAGCTCGATTGGAGCCATTCTACAAGGAGGAATGGATTCGGGCTGCATATCAGGGAGAAGGTCAATACCAAAGTTGATCTTCCGCTCAGGAGGAACTCTTGGTAGATCATCTGGAAACACCTTCAGATACTCACATGCAATAGAAACTGATTGGAGTGTCGGGGTTTTAGACGTAGAATCCTTAACCTAAACTAGATGATATACACAAGCCTTAGAGATCATCCTCCTGGCCTTAAGGTAGGAGACAAAGCGACCTATAAGCACTCCTAAACAAGCCCTTCTATTTCAAAACTGATTCACCGGGAATCGAAACTCTCTTGACTGGGTTCTATAATTAACTGAAACATAGCAAGAATACAACCAATTCATACCGAAGATAACACCAAAATTGGTCATGTCTAAATCTACTAAGTCAGCTGAGGTGACTTTCTAAAGAACTGTGACAGTGCAATTTTCGTATACCTATTGAACTATAACTGACTCATGGACAGGAGTACAGACTGAAAAGGGTTCCAATAGGATTTCAAGACTTACACCAAAACTACAAGAAAGATAAGGAGTCATGAAGGATAATGTGGCCCATGGATCTAGTAATTGATAAATATAAAGATGAAAGACTTATAAACTACCCGTGACCACATATGGTCAGCTCTCCTGCTCCTAACGAGATGATAGTGCATTGAACCTGTTCTGATGCTGCTTGCCACCTACGCTAGAAGATGTTCTCTATTGAGATGGGCGAGCTACTGGAGCTACCGAAGTGGTGACTGGGGCACTGCCTCTACCCTCACCCTATCTAGTTGAAGGACAATCCTTGTGCATGTGCCTGCGCTTTCCACGCCCGAAGCGAACATCTGAGCCAATCAAGCACTCTTTTGGGTGATTCTTACCACACTTCCTATAAGATGGAAAGTGCACTCCCCTGACATGCTCCTCTGACCTCTAGTGCCTTATTCTCTACCTCTCTGATCACCTCTAGGTCTGGATGGAAACCGGCCAAAATTAAAAATTTGAGAGACCATTCAATTTCTAGAGCCAACACTCTGGAGCAGCCCACAATGATAGAGTTGGGGCCGATGATCTCTAATAGGACTGTGGACGATGTCCACTATAGGACCTATGCAGAGAATACCCAAAGCTCCCAATCCTAGCCCTCTTGGACTCTCTCTCCCTCTTCTTCATTTGCTCTTCCTCTATCTGCTGAGCATAAATAATCAATCGAGATATATCCTTGTTACTGATAAGCATAGCGGTCCTGCACTCTTGACCAGTGAATCCGCCACCCTTGATACAAACTTGCTCATATGAGCTCTCAGCTCGGAAACCATCTCCTGAGCATACTTGGACTGTTGGGTGAACCTCAAGGCATACTTTTGAAGAGTTATGTGTTTTTTCCTTAAATTGATGAACTTGCTGCGTTTGCCTCCCTCAACTCTTTGTGAAAGAACCTATCTAAGAACGTCATAATGAACTCATCCCAACTGATAGGAGTTACACCTACTCCACGACCCTCCTTCCACAGCCGGAACCAAATGTGAGCTTCCCCCTTCAACTAATAAGAGGTCAAATATGCACTCTCCTTTCCTGAAGCTCCCATAATTTGGGTAACCTTCTGGATATCCTCAGTAAACTCTGTAGACCTCATCCATCTTAGAACCATAAAACTCTGGCGGGCTCATCCTTGAAAAGTCTCGCATTCTAGCTGCCGCAACATTCCCATTCATGTTCACATGGGTGACTGCTTGCTAGTTGACTTGGGCTATCATAGACTATGCCAACATCTGAAAACAGCCCTGAACTCAGCATGAGTCACCCGCTCATGCAAAGGATCGATTGGAGCTGGCTAATGCCGATCTCCATTGCCATTCCTATGGCCATTTCCATTTTCATTTATTCTTCCATTGGTTTTCGAGGAGGTATTTTTTGCAAAGTGTATAGCACGAGTTAGAGGAATATGGAGAGTCGAACTTCATCGCATGACATAGATCATGAAAAAAGGGAAGTTTCCTAAAATGTCTAGTAGCATCTTCCTTATAAGTGTGACACGCTTCAAACCCATGAAAAAGAATCTACTTAATGTAGCTTTCAGACACCCTATGACACTCTAAATTGTTTGCAAGTTTGTCATGACCCGAGCATGGCACCGCGACACGAGACCTAGAACCAAAAATGGCTTCAAGCTAACCCATGACACATACATAGCATGATTAAAATCACATAACTAAGAGGAAGTGAAGCATAAATCATAACATGAGCGGAAGTCTAGAATCTCATAAGGCATAAAGAAGACTACAAGTCAAAGCCGCTAATACATCTACCATCAAGTCTGAAAAGCCTCTAGTCATGAGATGAACTATTTTAGACAAGCCCCTAACTAGTTCAGCTAAGTCTGAAATTGAAATACATGAAAGTAAAACATAAGGATAACTAATGTCCCGAAATGATAAGGACTCACCCAACTGGGGATGAACTGGACTTAAGTGAGCGGAGCTAACATTGGGGCTGAGACTAATCACCTGAACCTATATCATGAGATGATATAGCACAAAAGTATGTGATTAGTTATTTGAATGTACTGAGTATATAGGATAAGTAAAACATTATAGTAAAATGACATTCTAAAATCATGGGTACAGAGCAAACTTAAACATAAGTTTCTAATCATAATAATGGCTGAAGGTTTTCAAAATTGATTCATGAAGCGGGACATGGCGAATTACATAGATATATCCTCATAAAACATATATTGAGCAAGTCATAAAAGCATAAGTCATGAACATGAGCATGCACAGAAAATCAAGGAATAGTGGAAGACTCTCATGACTAACACCATCATAAATAAGCACATCATTCCCAACTATCTCGCTCAAGTTGGGAGAGCCGTTCTAAGTCTTGCTAGGGAAAAGAACAATAAAATCATGATATCTCTCATGAGCACCATCGAGTGGGGGAACGCTCTATAGCGAGGCCCCAAATAAGAATATATACCTAAGGTGGCATATAGTTCTGCGACCTGGGTGCACTAAACCCCAGACTACTCGGTGCTAGATACTACTCCCAAAATATGCATATTTCTCATAGGAATAATCATGAAACATGCTTGATTTTACATGGGCTAGTTAGAAAGCATAAAAATCGTAGTCATACTTGTCATACATGAACTTGCCATGAAAATAATACTATTAAGTTGCCCATGATACAGAAGGTTGAGATTCATAAAATTCATTTATAATTGAATAAATAATCATAAATTAAGAAACATAAGTTCATAAAAGATTCTTGTAGAAAACATGCATTTATAATTATAAAACATAGATTGAATCATAAGAGAATTGAATTCATAGAAGGTCATAAGAGTTTTCATCAAAATTGGCCGAACCCTAGAAATTCATAAAATCATGGTTGGAGACTAGAATTCATGAGATTGATATGAAATTATACATGAGGGTGGAAGAAATCCCCCATTCACGACCCTATATACCTGGGCTTTATTACACCCCGTAAGTTTCTATTGATTAACCAATGCGTACGTACGTATGTAGAGAGTTTTGGAGTATGATGCATATGTAAAAGGGCTCAAGGGATGAGTATACGAGCACAAAATCAAGAGAGTAGGAGCCCAGGGACAAAGGATGCGTGCATTGGGCGGCACGAGGCCATGCCAGCGCACCGCGCGTCGCACTAGTGGCCTGGCATTGTGGACGGCGTGCCGCGCCCCCACTTCCACTGCCTCAATTATATATAAGTCCCTTCATGATTTGATTAAGTCATTTATAAAGTCTTCCCTTGATAGATAAGAGAGAGTAAGCATTGATTTTATCTATTTTCACCAATTTACGCTGTTAAACTTCGTCCAAATGCAAATTCGTCTTGATAACGAGTTATAGGCCTGCAAGGAACGTCCCTGTGGAGTTATTTCTTGAACGCTCGCTTGGAGTACCGAAACCAAGATGAGTAAAGATCGTAGAAATCACTTCTAATTGAGTATTAAGCAACTACAAGAGATAGGTAAGCATTTCTATCTTCTATATTCTTGGGAATTTGTAAGCTTTTGGCCAAATTGGATGAAGTTTGATTTATAGCCAATTTCTTTGAAACATATTGTTATTAGATGCTTCCTATTAATGAAAATAGCCTTATCCTCGTAGCATAAGGGCTGTAATTTGGTAGGTTACTGGTTTCAGGTTGGAATTATTTGGGTGAACAGAAATCGTCAATTAAGGTATGTTAAGGATAACCTCTTTTGGCAAGTTATTCTAGTCGTATAGTTAATAGACTTGTACGTTTGTAGTATATTATGCTTATACATGTTCTAGTTAGCTTCTACGAGGCGAAGTGAGGTTGTAACATAGTATCCCTTGTCGGGAAAGATTATATTTAGTTATGACTATCGCTAGAAGCGACAAGGAGATTCCTTATCAGTTATTTACCTCCTAGAGAGATTAGTAATGTCTTTCTACTGTAGTGAGGCCAAGGTGGCTTGTGGTTAGCTGTTAGGGTACTTGGTAAGTTAGGTGGAATAAGGCATAGTTTGGCAGTAGAACTTCTGGTTTGATGCGTAGATATATAGTAAAGCTCGCCTACAGGCCATGAGCGTACTTTGATGCCTATAGGACTAGAGTCATGATAGAATGGCCTTATCTTTGAGTTAGTGGAACCAAGATTTCCTAATGAATCGGGTGGTAGCTTGCAAGGTGAACTACCTACTGCCAGCCATTGCATAGTTCCTTTCGACTTACAGTTGGTCGTATCAGCTGCTCAAGGAAACCACCCTAGTTGCTAGAAGTTTGATGGACCATGGAATACCCTGAAAGTGCCTAAGAATAGACCCGAGATCAAAAATGGAAGTTGGCTGAAAACTGGGGAAAAGTGTGCAGAACGGACCTCGTGGTTGGGAACCACGAGTCGTTGTTGGCAATCATGGTTGGTGTGAGAATTTAGCAGTTGGGGATGCCACATGTTATACTACGACCCGTGGTAGACAATCATTTTTTGGAGTGCTAAATTTCTAGTGAACCTAACGGAAGGATACATGACTCGTTGGAGGGTACCACGAGTCGTGGTGAGGCTCGTTGTAAGGGAAACTCAGGAATTTTCAGGAAGCTAACAGCGGTCGAACCTACGACCCGTTAGAAGAGACCACGACTCGTCTTGTTGAGTCGTGGCTAGAATCTAAAGTCAGGTTTGGGAAGTGCAGATGATGGATTGTACCACGAGTCGTGGTAGCCTCCAACGACTCGTAGGTACGTCCGTGGGATCGACCAGTGCATATTTTTAGGGTAATTTAATTAAGGGTATTTTTGTCCTTCCTCTAGGGCCCTAAACTACATCATTTTATGTTATTTTTTGGGCATGTTAAGATAGGTTAAGTCCCCTTTCATAGTCATTCCCATGCATGCAAAATTAGGAAGAATTAAGAGAGATCAAGCCTATTCTCAAGATCTTCTTCATCAAT
Organism: Datura wrightii; assembly: GCA_035772735.1. Classification (NCBI taxonomy): domain Eukaryota; kingdom Viridiplantae; phylum Streptophyta; class Magnoliopsida; order Solanales; family Solanaceae; genus Datura; species Datura wrightii. Next base: position 14,931,673 of record JASDFA010000002.1, read on the forward strand.
TCTCCTTTGGGCATTCAAGGAGCTTTGAAATCTGATCTTACCTAGGTATGTAGGGTTACGAATGAGTGTTCCCATTCACACCCATGTCCAAGCTCTATTAATTTATGAAAATTTATCAAAAAATCTCATGGGGTTTTAACTCAACTCTTATGGAATTCTAATGATTTTCTAATGGGTTGTTATAATTTGTGATTACATCATATTTTATGGATTTTGATTAGATTTTTCAGCTATTTTGATTATAAAATTATTGATTTCGATTTCTATTAAATTAAGCCCAATTATGTATGATCTATGATGAACCAGGTTATGATCTTTACTTTAATTGTTGATATTTACAAACCCAACATGATTTATGATTCGAAATATGGATTTCTTCAAATACCCATTATGATTTGATGATTTACAAGTTATATGTATGATCTAAAAGTATGCTTGAACTCTATGATTTATCAATTATGTTTTGGGCGACTCACGAGCCTTGCGTCATGGCTAGTTCACGTATGTACAAGTATATTTATGATTATCATGATTTAACTAGCCCATGAATTCATGCATATTATACTATGAGCACTATATATATTTTGGGAGTAGTATTTAACACCGAGTAGGTACGGGGCCTAGGTTCTGCCTCGGATCTCATAAACTACGTGCCACTGTAGGATAGATTTGTCGGGACCTCCTTTGTGACTGTCCCGTGGCCCAATTGGACCTTTTTGTGTGTGATCACTCCCTTCATTGTTCTACCCTGGCAAAGATACAAACACCCTCCCGACTAGGGATTTACAGTTCGGGCTCCATCTATGCTCATATGGGGTATGTTGGTTATAAGAATCTCGCACTGTTCCTCATGATTTATGCATGTTTATGATTGTGTATATCGGCTCAAGTCAGGTCAAATAAAGCTTTTCTCTTACGATTATAATTACGATTATATTACGAATGTTTGAAAACCTTGAGCCTTATGTTATGTTATGATATTTATGTCATGAGAATGTTGTCCTACTCTTATGATCATTTATGAGTTTTATATATTTTGAATGTCCATTTTACTTACCTTGCATACTCAGTACATTCCACATACTGACCGCATACTTTCTATGTTGTATCATTTCATGATACAGGACCCGACTCTCAGGCTCATCTCCATCATTAGTCCATCTCAGAGTTATCTATCAGCCTTTTGGTGAGTCCTCATCTTCCAAGGGCCATATGTCCAGGCATTGATGTTCTCTTTTGTTTCAGTCTTGCTGGGTTAGTTGGGAAAGTTGTCCCATCAACCCATCTGATATGATAGAGGCTTTCAGACAGTTTGTACTACTTAGCTGATATGTATTTCTAGTAATTTTCTGCTTATCATGCTATGCTATGTTATGTTTATATTTCCGCTATATCGTATGTTCAGTGTTACGCCTTAAGTGATACGAAGTTAGATGTATACCTATTGTTCGCGTGATTTGTGGGGTATAAAACGACACGCAAGTGCACGTGGTCGAACAAGTAGTAAGTGGCTTTAGTAAGCCAAGTATCGATCCCACAGAGACTTGGATAAAGTGCAATTTGCTCAAGTGTACTATATTTTACTTCTAAAAATGCAGACAGCAGTGTAACCAAAAGTTTGATAGTTTGTTTTATAATTTTTTATACTAAAGCTAAAACAATTATCTACTTTGAATCTGAACTATCAATGAGAGCATGCTGAGGTTAAACGAACATGTAATGAAATTAATTATCATCATACTTTGGTTAATCTTTTCCTCCAGTTGCTAGCCAAGAACATTTGCCAAGAGATTAAAACTCTCGTATTTAACCTCACTTAAGAATCATGAACCATCCGTCTACATTTCTGTGATCAAATGCAATTCATGTCCTAGCCATACAAATCCAGTTCCTAAATTGACTAATACGACTTTCAGGTATATTTCTATCCTGAAAGCAAATCAAAACTCAATTTTTCCAAACCAAGTAAAGAACATATCCTATTAATTCACAACTTTCCAATTTCTTGCTCTCTCGAGTGAAACCAGACTTTTTAGATATACATTAACGTAGGCCACACATTAATGCAGTAAGAACAAGAATTAATAGAACAAAATGGAAGAAAAGATGAAAAACCAAAGAATCAATGATCAAATTTCATCACAATTATTCATAACCTCAACAAGAAGAGGAATTAGCCACTCATTTGTGGATTAAACATCTTAAAATGAGTGTTAATCATACAAGCAATTGAATTGAAGAAGAAAGAAAGAGAGAAAAAACCTTGATATTTTCGTCCCTCAACTGCCTGTAACCCACGTCCTTGCTCCACCAAGTCAGAATATTGAAAAATGAACCTAAGTGTTCTATTTATACTGCTGGGAATTTTTTCCGGAATAACGAGCAACGTGTCACGGAGTGCATCGTGGAGCACTGCCTCCGTGACACGCTACGGACGCGGACCCTCACTGGAATTGGGGGTCCAGGAATTAAGGCTTCAACGTGGCACGACGTGCAACGCGGAGCCAAGCCACCGTGCCACGGAGCGGATGCGGACCCTCTCTGGAATTTGGGTGAATTTTCCCTATCCAGGTAGAAGGCCTCCGCGATGGCAGCATGACACAGCCCCATCGCGGAGCCCCTTTAATTCATGCTGTCCAATGCCTTGTTCCTTGCTCGCATCCAAGTCCAACTCTGATATCATTCAACATGCATTTAAGCTTCCCAAAATCACATTTTACCTGCAAAACAATGTTAATCATGTTGGTTAGTATAAATTCACATTTTATTACCAATTACATGAGAATGTATACACATTGATAGATAAACAAGGTTAAAATGGTACTTTTGAGTATCACTTGGGCATATACATTTGCCCAAGATCACCTATGCCATGGGTCGACTTGTGGCCCCTCGGGTTCCTTATCCCGTGTTATGATCTGGGCCTCCATTTGGGTCGTGACAGACCATGTGATATCCTAAGTAAGTATCTTAGTAGTCTTTATATGTGGGGCTAACGCCTCTGGTATTCATACAGATGCCCACGTACATGTTTCATAGAAGGGCTATGTTATGACGCGAGAGTATATCCGGATCATACACACGGGACAAAGAGTCTCGAGAGACCATAAATCAACCCATGGCATGAGTATAACACAAATTAATTCATATACAACAGAAAACTTAGCTTAACAATCATAAACTAACTGAAAATCGTATCAAGAATTGTAAGGAACGACAAACCAAAATACATCCATCAATGAAAAAATACAACTCATAAGTCTGAAAGCCTCTAATCATAAAAAGATGGGTTGAAGGGACAAGACCCCAACTAACACAAACAGTCTAAAAAAATAAGATAAACAAGGTCTGAACATGAAGCCCCCGGATCATGATGAATCACCACTGGAGATTTAGCGAAACTGAGCACAAACTAAGGACAATGCTGAGCCTGCGAACTAGATCCTGAAAATATGTGGGTCAGTACTCGGAAAGTACTGAGTATGTAAGGTATGCAAAAACAATGCTTAAAAGCATAAAAGTTATAGGAGTGGGGACATCATGATCATAAAGCTGAAATCGTAAGTATATCGTAAGGCTCAATATTTTAAGAAAAAATATTCATAAACCCATCAAGTCATAACATGCGGAGAAAACATTTCATAAATCATAACTTGAGCCAAAAGAACATAATCATGCATATTTCAAAACCATGAGGAACAATGGGACATTTCTATAACCGAGATACTCCACATGAGCACACATGAAGTCCAACTTGTACCCCTAGTCGGGAGGTCGTTAATACCTTGCCAAGGGTATGAACCGTGAAAGGCGTTATATCACTCATGAAGACCCCGTAGGGCATAGGGGACAGTCACTGAGGAGGTCCCAAACATAATCCTATGGTGGCACGTAGTTTTGAGATTTGGGGCATAACCTAGGCCCTAAACCTACTCGGTGTCAAGTACTACTCCCAAAACATGCAACGCGCTCATAGAAATTCATAGATGACATGCATGGCTAGTTAAATCATGAATATCATGCCATGCTGATAGTTCATAATACTAGCCATGGAATTTGGGCCCTTGAGTTGTCCAAAGACATAATTCATAAATGATACACAACATATGGGCATGGCCCAAAACCTTAATCATGCTTGAAATGCTTAATTTATGTGAAACATAATCATGACAACATAAGAAATAGAAAACTTGAAGACATGCTTGAAATTCAAAAATTCGTATTAAGCTTGCGGAATCATGATGAACATGAATTTTACTAAAAAACCCTTCAGATTTGGGCATCCATACTTTTAGAGTTTTAGATAATGAAATAATGGATAAACAAGTGAAATCAGCCCAAATAATTTGAAATTCATGAGTTATACATACTACAACAAGCTCATTTCAAATTTCAAGGATTCATGCAATTTGACAAAGACCCATAAAGTTATTGGTAACTTTAAACATTGAATTAGGGAGAAATTGGCCATGGGTAGGGACTAAACTACCCATTCAAAACCCCACATACCTGGAATTTCGTGTCTTCCTACTCCCTTGAAGAACCCTAAGTGAAAACTTGAAGAATCTTGAAGAAAGTTGCTTGAAACCCTTCCTACTCCCTTCTCTAACACTTATAATTGCTAAAATTAACTTACCAGGAGTTTTCATCCCTTAAAGACCCTGTTTCGACCTCAAAACGACGTGGTTTAGGGTCCAAAAGCGTAGAAAAGTCGAAATTGCCCTTACTAAAATTTCCCTGAAAAGCAGTTCTGGCCCCGACCACGAATCATACCATCAAGTCACGATTCGTGGTCACTTCACTCTTTCTCCTAACTTTCTGAATTTGGCCATGACTGGTATACCACGACTCGTACCACCATCCTATGGGTCGTACTATTAACCGTGATACCATCCTCCCAAACCAAAATGACTTAACCACAACTTCTCACTACAACTCGTTGCTACATCCTACGAGTCGTACCACGACCCATGACGACTCACTCTGGCACCACTGAGATATTCACCACGACTCCCAACCACGAGTCGTACCTTCTCACCATAGTTCGTAGGACTACCCATGACATAACCTCAGGCTCCTGATTTCATCACGACTCAAGTCACGAGTCGTAGGTCCTCACCACGGCTCGTACCCCGAGTTGTACTGGTGCAAATTCTAGGTTTTCTGCAGTTTTAAACTTCAACTCTCGTGTCTATTAGTAGGACCTTCCGGGGTGTTACAATATCTCCCCCTTGGAAATATTCATCCTCGAATGTAGGGAAACAAGAAGCAAACAAAAACAAACAATCACTATATATAGATGCTAATCATTGTCATTCAAGCCAAAAACTGGCGGAACGACTATGCCCGAAAAGAATTACATAGCTGGTGTGAGTTCAGACATCACTTGCATACATCATATCATAAAACAAACTTATACACATGAACAGAACATGAAAAGCTAAATGGAAGTATTAGGGAAGAACTTGTACCTTAATCTGAAACTGCGCCGATAGGGAACAAATGGGGGTATTTGACCATCATATCTGCCTCAGCTTCCCATGTAGCTCCCTCAACATGCTGGTTTCTCCGTAACACCTTCACTGAAGCCACTTCCTTGTTCCTCAACCTTCGAACCTGACGATCCAAGATTGCAACAAGGATCTCTTCGTAACTGAGGCTATCCTTCATGCCAACACTTTCCACTGGACCCACTAAGGCTGGATCTCCCATGCACTTTCTCAAGAGCGATAAATGAAATACGGGGTGAACCGAAGCCAACTCTGAAGGTAACTCTAACTCATAGGCTACTTTACCCACTCGCCTCATAATCCGATATGGGCCAACATAGCGGTAGATTGTTGGAGAATAGTACAAAAATATAAACTGATATAAATATTTATTAGCGAAATAATAATACTAAAAATTAAATAAAATATTACAATGACAATTATTATAAATAATATATATATATATATATATATATATAACATTACATATATTATATTTGAGATGTGTTGGGCACTATCCTAAGAAACTATTTTCTACAGCGTGAAATAATTTTTCTAGGATTAAATAAGCCTTCTCTAATTATTTAGAGGATACAGGAACAAAAAAATAAATTAATACCAACATATTAAAGGAGGAAAAATTAAAAGTCAACAAAATCACAATTTAAAATATATAGAAGAAAGCAATTTGATGAGAAAGGAAACATATGAAGAGTAAAAAAAAAGGAAGAGAAAATTTCTGATCCTGTTTAGCCCAAAAGGGATGCCTACTTATAGGCTGAAAAGTAAGCCCAAGACTTGACAAGTGTGCTACACTTGTCCAAAAGAATTACTAAATAATGACACCTAATTAGGACACCTGTCCTCATAGTTTCAAGTGAGCCATTTTCCATTTAATAAACTTTTGAAATATTTAAAAAATCTGCCAACACTTGGTGGGTTTATTTTAGTCAATTAGGAACTAAATTCTAAAGGAAACTTGGGAATGGGCTTGGATAGAAATGAATTTGTAAAGAAAAGGAGCAATTTTCATAAATAACTATAGTTTGGATTATAATTATCGTTAATAGCTATAATTTATGTAATTATAGCAATTATTCTAAAATTCATGTTGTATCCCAGATACAATAATTTTGTTGTATATGTTCACTCAAATTAGTAGGATATTGAGCAACTATATCTATCCGCTCAATCCAATTGTATAACCTCTTTATCATTTTTCTAGATATAGTGATTTTAGGGCAAATTCTGTATCAGATACAACATTCATATAGAGAAATTAACAAAGTACTCAATTTTATTAAATACACTTTCTTCGTATAGAGGGATTAACAAAGTACTCAATTTTATTAAATACATTTATCTTAAACTTACTAGATATACAATTTAAAAATATTTTCAAATACGATATTTGTTTAAAGACTATATCAATGTATCTTTCACTTTAATTTTGTTAGATACAGTTGTATTATCACCAAAAATATTACTAAAATTCAAATCTACAATAAACTAATTAGGATGATTATTGTGTTTTTTTAGAGAGAGAGAGAGGTGAGAGAGGGAGAGAGAAATAAATTGTCACGACCCGAGCTGAGACTCCAAACCGGGACACGAAACCTAGAACCACGAATGGCTCCAAATTGACCCATGTCATGAACATGACAACTAAAGAGCATACATCAAGCAGAAACTAATAGACTAATCATGAATAAGCAGAAGTCTGAATATATATCAATTATAACATAGTCAACACTAACAAAGCTGAAAATTTTACAATTGTCCGATAAGCCTTTAACATGTCTGAAGAGCTGATGGGACAACATCCCCAACTAGCTCACTAAACTATGAAATTAAAAGTAACATAACTCATCACTAATTGAAGGTCCTCAAAGGATGAGGAATCACCAAAGATGGAAAACTGGACTAAGTTGTGGGAAACTAGGCTAACGACATAACTGAGTGTGATCGTCTAAACCTCTATCATGAAATGATACAACATAGAGTATGCAGTTAGTACTTGAAATATACTGAGTATACAAGGTAAGTAAAACATGATGAATAAGTATAAACCGAAATCATGCATATAAACATAAATCACAAGATCTTGAGAGTAAGGACTGCATGCTGATATTTGAAACATGTATAGTCATAAACTGAATTTCATATCTGAATAGAATGACCCAAAGCTAAAAATAGAATCATATGGCTTTCCATAGCTGATATTATAAGTAAAAGCTTATAAATTGATCGTTGGGTCAAACCTACTGAATACATAATATCATAAGTCATAAACATGCATAACTGAAACCATGAGGAACAATGGGAGACTTTCCATAACCGACACCATCATGATAGAGCTTACGTGATGCCCCAACTATCACACTCAAGTGGGCAGAGCCATCTAAACCTTTGCCAGGTTAAGGACGCTACCATGATCCATATCAAGCTGAAGGCCCTCTGACGGGCGGGGGAAACCTCTCTTGAGAGGTCCCCAACTGAATATAAACTACGTTGGTGCGTAGTTCTGAGACCGGCGAACCTTACAATCCCAAGCTTACTCGGTGCTAGATACTACTCCCAAAAATATGGATAGTGCTCCCATCATTTTTCAACGAAGCTGAAATCATAATCACATGCATAGTCTGAATTATGAACATGGGGAGACTTGATTTCAAGACATATCATAAGCTGATCTTATTAGCCTTGGCTAAATCATGCAACCTGTTTAACTTGAGCGGGCTTGCTCAAATCTTAAAATTATGCAAACTTGAAATAGACTTCATTAGTCAAAATCACAGATTCATACATGGACGATGATCTTACCTTCCAACCCTAACACTCCTAAAACAACCAACGAGCCCCTACCATGATCCGTTGTTTGCCATGACGATTCATACCAAGATTTGTACCTTCCAGGCCTGACACATAAGTAACTTTCCAACACTCCTAACAATGACTCATTACATGATCCCATGAGTCATACCTTGACTCATTGCTATTGAACTCCTCCACAGGTTTTGACCACGAATAGTTCCCACGACTGGTACAACGAGTCATCCTATGAAAAATTTCTCCCTTTTTTCTACTGATCACATTTCTAATCTCGAGTCTGGTCTTAGGAACTCTTGGGGTATTACAATATCTCCGTCTTGGGAACATTCATCCACAAATATGAATTAAATATACTGAAAAGCTAGGGAAGGGACTACAATTTCCAAAACTGAACAACTAAAGTTGACATCAGATGGAGTGACTGACTCCAGAATGATACACATGACTAAAGTAAATTCATGAATCATACATACATGCTAAAACATGAAAGGAACTGAGAAATATGAACTGTACATGAAACTGAATAGAGTATTAGAGAGAAAACTGATACCTTATACAGAAACTGAGCCGGAAGGAAAAATATGCGAGTATATAGCCATCATATTTACTTTGGCTTCTCATGTAGCTCCCTCAATGATCTAATTCCTCCACACAGCTTTCACCGAAGCTACTTTTTTGTTTCTCAACTTTCAAACCTGATGACCAAGGATCTCAATGGGTACCTCCTCATAGGTAAGGATATCCTTCACACCTATGCTCTCCACTAGAACAACCAAAGCCGGCTTTCCAATGCACTTCTTCAACAATGATACATGGAAAACTAGATGCACCAAAGTTAACTCCACTAGTAGCTCCAACTTATTGGACACCTTGCCAACACGTCTCACAATACTATATGGACCAACACATCGGGGACTAAGCTTCCCTTTCTTTCCGAACCTCATCACTCCTTTCATGGGAGATACCTTCAAGAACACCCAATCATCAACTTCAAATTCAAGTTCTCTCCGCCTAACATCTGTATATGCTTCTGATGACTTTGAGTTGTTTTCAGCCTCTCCCTAATGAGCTGTACTTTCTCTATGGCCTCATGAACTGAATTTAGCCCTATCAATGTAGCTTCACCTACCTCGAACCAACTAACAAGCGACCTACACCTCCGCCCATAGAGAGCCTCAAACGGAGCCATCTAAATACTGGAGTGGTAACTGTTGTTGTATGAAAACTTGATGATAGGTAAATGATCATCCCAACCACCTTTGAAGTCAATCACAATCTTTGAGTGTCTAAATGGTCCGCTCGGCCTGACCAACTATTTTCGGGTGGAAAGCTGTGCTAAGTTTGACCTGAGTACCAAGTCCCTTTTGAAACGATCTCCAAAACTGAGAGCTAAACTAAGTACCTCTATCTTAAATGATGGACGAAGGAACTCCATACCACCTCACTAACTCCTAAATGTACAATCTAGCATAGTCCTCAGCTGAATTCATAGTCTTTACCGGTAGGAAATGTGCTACCTTGGTCAATCTTTCTACAACCACCCAAATAGAGTAATACTATCGGTGTGTACGAGGGATCCATGTGATGAAGTCCATATTGATTTCCTCCCACTTACAAGTAAGGATACTAATGTCCTTAGCATACCTCTCGGTCTTTGATGCTCAACTTTCACTTGCTGACAGTTCAGACACTTAGCCACAATCTCTGCTATGTCTCCAAATCTTCAATGCGAATACTACTGCTGCCAACTCTAGGTCATGTGTCAGATAATTCTTCTCATTAGTCATAAGCTGTCTAGAGGCATACACAATGACCTTACCATGTTGTATTAACACACAACCAAGACCAACCTAGAGGCATCAAAATACACAACGAATCCATTCGTATCCTCTAGTAAAGTCAATACTGGGGATGAAGTGAGCTGCGTCTTTAGCTCTTGAAAACTCTTCTCACATGCATCCAACCATTAAAATTTAACTTTTTTCTGGGTCAATTTAGTAAATAGTGCTCAAATGGATGAAAATCCTTTAACATACCTTCTATAGCAGCCAGCTAAGCCCAAGAAACTCCTGATATCTGAAGGATTAACTAGTCTAAGACAATTCTTCATTGCCACTATCATTTGAGAGTCTGCCTGCACACCCTCGCTTGACACCACATGGCCCAAAAATTCTACCGAGTCTAATCAGAACTCACACTTGCTGAATTTAGCAAATAGCTGACGACCCTTGAGAGTCTGTAGCATAATCCTTAAATGAGTGGCATTTTCCTCCTCTCTCTGAGACTATATGAGAATATCATCTATGAAAACAATCACGAACATATCCAAATATGAGTTGAACACCCAATTCATTAGATCCATAAAAATTGCAGGAGCATTCGTTAGTCCAAAATACATAACTACAAACTCATAGTAACCACATCGAGTCCTGAAGTCTATTTTTGGCATGTCACTCTCCCTAACTCTAAGATGGCGGTATCCGGGCCGGAGGTCTATCTTTACGATGAACTTAGCACCCTGAAGTTGGTCAAAGAAGTCATTAATTTTGGGGAGGGATACTTGTTCTTGATTGTGATTTTATTCAACTACCGATAGTTAATGCACATTCTAAGAGAACCATCCTTCTTTCGAACAAAGAGAACTGGCGCACCCCATGAGATTTACTAGGCCTAATAAAACCCTTATCCAAGAGATCCTTGAACTGTTTTTTCGACTTCTTTAGCTCAACTGGAGCCATTCTATAAGGAGGAATAGATATAGGCTGCGTATCGAAAAGAAGTTTAATACCAAAGTCGATCTCTCGCTCACTCGGGAGTCTTGGTAGAATATCTAGGAATACCTTTGGATACTCACATACAACAAGGAAAAACTAAAGAGTCAGGGTCTTAGATGTAGCATCCTTAACTCAAACTAGATGGTACACGAAATCTTTAGAAATCATCTTCCTGGCCTTAAGATAAGAGACAAAGCGACCTATAGGCGCCGCTGAACTATCCTTCCATTCTAGGATGAGCTCACCCGAAAACTGAAAATCTACCGTACAAGTTCTATAATTCACTGAGGCATAACATGCATGGAAATAATCCATAGAAAAGATAACATCAAAATCGGTCGTGTCTAACTCTACTAGATTGGCTGAGGTGACTTTCTGATGGACTGTGTGATGTTGGTCATATTTTCATGCCCATTTGAAATGTTTTTACTCATACTTGATCATATTTTAGTTCATAATCCTTAATTTATGCTTAAATTCATGTGTGTGCGCGTTTTATGTGCTAACCAACAATTTGAGTTGATTTGAGCAGGAAACTAGGAAAAATGGGCTCAAAATGATTCAAGAAATGAAGATTTGAGGATCTGACGGGGTTGGCGCTATGGCTAACACCCCGCACCAAGTCTCAAACTTTAGAGAAAAAAATCTCAGTCTGGTGCTACGGCTAAGGCGGCACAACAGACCTTATCCGAAGCTAAAATTTCTAAAAACTTGACTAAGTCTATGGTGAGATATGAGGGGCGGTGCGCTAGGGTCATTCCAGGGTGGAAAAATACTGATTTTTAAGCAAATTCTTGAGGGTAAGAAGTATCATTTGAAGGCTCATCTATAAATATAAACCTTAAGGTTATATGTTACGTAGTTTTTGACTTCTTAGAGTAGTTTTGTACTGTTTTGAAGAAATGAGATAGCAACTTGCAACTAACAATGGTAGGAAGAATCATGCTAGTTTATTTACGTCTAGAAAACTCAATAGGAAACCAACCAAATGCCATTTCCCTTGTTTGTCATTATTATTGAAATACAATCAAGCCTGTATTCGTTTTAGTTAATTTTTACATTTGATGTTTTAGTAGTTAAATTTTCCAAACCAATCTTCATTTTACTTGTTTCGTAGATTATTGAAATCAAAGTACAACCTTATAACGATTAAATTAAAAAGTCCTTGTTGGTACGATATCTGGACTTAACAATTCTATATTACTTGATGATCACGTGCACTAGCATGCGCTTGGGCGACATCAAGTTTTTGGTGCCGTTGTTGGGGACTTGAATATTGTTTAATCATTTGTAGGTTAGAATTTTGTTTCGCTAGTCTATATTTTACTTTTTTTTATTATTTTTGTTGAAGTTCACAGGGTTGTTTGCCTTAGTGTATGCCAAGCACGAGGTGTCAAGGACTACCCTAGCCTCTCTTGATCCTGAAATAGAGAGAACCTTTTGAAGGTTAGCTATGGAAAATATCAAGCAACCAGTAGTTTAAGAGAATGATAGAGTTCCAGTGATGCAGTTTGCTAGGCCGAATGTGGAAAACGCTTCTAAAGAAATTGTTAAACCGCCATCACCGGGAACTTTGATCAGAAAGAAGGGACTGTTCGATTGGTCGAAAATACTTGCCAATTTCAGGGTAAGCCGCACAAGGATCCCCACAGGCATCTGATGATGTTTGTAGAGCTGAGTGAAAACTTCCACTACAAGAACGTGTCAGATGAATATGTCAACTTGAATCTGTTTCCGTTCTCACTAATTGGAGAAGCCAAGGAGTGGCTTCAAAATGAGCATGTAGGATCCATCACCACTTGGGAGATTCTTTCAAATAAGTTCATCAACCAATTTTTCTCTTCAAGAAGAACTAAAGAACTGAGGGAAAAGATCTCCGAAATCATACAGAAAGATGGAGAAACACTAGCGCAAGCATGGGAATATTACAAGGGTTACTTGAGGGATTGTCCACACCACATGCAACCTAAGAAGATAATTGGGCACAACTTCATTGAGGGTCTGAAGCTCGAATCTGTAACACCTTGAAACTTTTCTAGACCAAATTTCGGCGTTGCATGAAAAACCACAGCAAACTAGAAATTTTGTTGTCTCAGAAGACCCAGACAACGGACCCTTGGTAGAACCAACGACCAGTTATAAGGGTCGTGGTTTGCTCAGCATATTCTTCTCCCGGAAACAACGAGCTGACCAATGAGCTATTGGTAGTTTCAATGACCCATTGTAGGCAGCCATTGCTAGACTTCCAGTATGGGTTGGGTTTGTTCTAGGTATCAACGAGTGGAATCCACGACTTGTTGTTGACACAAACGGACAATCCTTTCCACATGTCGTCAAGACCTAGACTTCGGCAATGTTGACAACGAGTGGGTTCAACGACACATTATTGCAACCAATGAGTTGTTGTATAACACATTGTCTTAAGGCCCGAGTTTCCCTCTTCCAGACCACGACAGGAACCAATGGCTCGTCTATTCTCCCAACGGACTGTTGGATCTTCTCGTGATTTCAGTACAGTAGGCTCAACTTTAGAACCAGACCAGTGACAACTTTCAACGGGCCATTGTTCGAACCAACGGTCCATCTTGAGATCCGTTGTTTAGGGTCGGACAATTTTTAGTTCTTTTTTCCAGGGGTATTTTTGTTCTTTCCCAGCCTCTTTAACTTGAAACCATGTCATTTTGGGTTTGTATAGGAGAGAATTAAAGGTATTAAAATGACCCTTTCTATTCATTCCTCTCAACTCCCTCAAGAATAGTGCATAGAAACTCTGACAGAAAGCATAGACCAGGAGCAAGGGTTAATTTTCTTCTCAGCTCTTCTCAGGGATTTTCACTAGGGTTTCTTCTACAGGTATGTGGGAATTCAACAAGGAGATTGTTCTCCCCTTGCGTCCCCCACAACCCTCTCCCAGTTAACTTTAAGTTCTAACCCTGAAATTACGAAATTTAAGATATTGTTATGGTTCTTGATTAATTTTTGTGGAATTCAAATTTATGTTCATTATAGTTAATTTCCACCAGTTTGTGACTAAAATGATGCCTATTCTAGTGAATTAAGATTTTTAGCCTAACTTTGGAGCAGAAACTAGAATCTTGTATCTTTGTTGGATTATTGAGTCATGCTCTTAAATCCTTCAAAGTTAGGAAATTTCTATAGTATTTGTATGTGCAGAAACCAAGTCTCATTTAGAAATTTATTTACTCTGTATCACTAAAGAATATCAGTTCAGTGCCAGTAACAGCATTAGAATCTTTCAGTTTTAGTCAGTAATGCCAGTTAATTAGTTTGACTATAGTCTTTTCCCGATGTGTTAGCGATGCCTCTCAGTTATCAGACTCAGACTCATATTACAGTTATTTGGTCCATTAGGTAGTCATGACCTTCCAGTTATAGCTCTGACCATCCCCTGGACCCCAGTTCAGTTATCAGTTGTTCTTTAGACAGTTACGACGATTCCATATAAGAAGCTCTGACCAGTCTTAGAACTCAATTTCCAAATCTAGTCCTATAAGATGCTCAGGGAACACTCTGACAAAATCCTTGTGTCAATAATAGTCCAATTGGACCCCAGTATAGAGCTATCCGCTTGTCAGCAGTAGTAGTAAAAGGATTATCCAGCGGGAGTAGGACTTAGCACCGAAAGAGCCGGGGTTCCAATGCAACCAGGTTTCAGAACTATGTTGCCGCTGTAGGTTAGATACTTACTTGGCCTCATGGCCCCTTTGACAGCGATTCTCACAGTCCATGGCATTATACCCTGGCAAGGTATATTGGGTCCTATCGGTGGGGTGTATACATCAGACTCCACGTCTAGCTCATGTGGTTATATGTCAGTTATAGCCTCTCCCATTAGTCAGTTCAGTTTACTCTCAGATTCTTCAGTCTAGATCAGTTCAATGCAGTATTTCAGACTCAGTATCTTAGACTTAGGGAATGTTTATGACCATCAGCCAGGGTCACTTTTGACTCTATCAGTTTTATACTAGTTGTGTTAGTTTTCAACATTTTAGTTGGTCATTTCATGTCGTATCAGTTCAGTACTAGTTCTATCATGTTATTCATGTTTCTATCACTTACTCAGTACATTCAAAGTACTGATGCATACTTTTATGTTATATCGTTTCATGATACAACTACAGGTTCTCAAACTCAGTACCGCTAGACGTCGCAGTTCAGATTCTCCATCTCAGCAATTGAAGTGTGTGTCCTCATCATCTGAGGGAATTATTTCTTTCTTTTAGTCATATATTAGTTTTAGTTAGAGTTAGAGTTAGCTGGAGGCTTGTCCCAGCAACTCCTCAGTTAGATGGCTATCAAAAAGACATGATTTTCAGATTTTCCAATATTATTCAAGTCTTTTGAATTTTATGATTTCAGACTTGTCTTTCAGAAATGTTTTTATGATCTTATTTGAAAGTTCTGCTATGCATGTTTACTCAGAATGCTAGTGAATGATAGACCAGGGGTTGACTTGGGGTCACTTGTGGCTTCAAGTGTCGTGTTACGTCCAGGGTGTAGACTCGGGGCATGAAAAACTTTTTATCAGAGCCCTAGGTTTAGAGTATCCTTGGAATGTCTGAAAGCCACATCGAGTAGAGTCCTTTTCATGGGTGTGAAGCGCGCCACTCTTATGACGAGGAGGCCATGAGATGTTATTAGGAAAAACTCTCTTTTGTTCATATTCCTTATCGTGCGTTAAAGTTCAATTCCAAACATATTCTTCTAATTCATGCGCTACTTCATCTTAGTGAACCATGTCTCTCAGACGCGGTAACGGAAGGAGGGCCGGAAATGCCAACAGACCTGCCCCACCAGCCCCGGCAGCTCCTCAAGATGATTCAGTTTCTACCATAAAGTTTAGAGCGGCCATTCAGTTACTGGCTCAAATTGTGACCAATTAGGTGAATTAGCAGGTGGTTTCGGTAGCCACAAATGGGTCCGCAACAGCTACTCGGTTACGAGATTTTACCCGAATGAATCCTCCAGATTTTCACAAAACAAAAGTGGGGGAGGACCCCCAAGAGTTTGTAGATGAGGTTGGGAAGATTACCCACATTATGGGTGTCAGCTCCTCCGAGAGTGCTGACCTGGCTGCCTACCAACTTAAAGGGGTAGCCAGGTTTGGTATGAGCAGTGGAAGGAGGGGCGGCCAGTGGAAGCAGGACCAGTGGAGTAGGAAGAATTTCACAAAGCTTTCCTGGATAGGTTTTTCCCTTGGGAGATGAGGGAGGCTAAGATGGCATAGTTTATGAACCAGTGACAAGGCAACTGTACAATGGAGGAGTATGCTTTGGAGTTTACCAGGTTATCAAAGTATGCTCCAGAGATGGTGGCCGAGCCAAGGGCTCGCATGCTGAAGTTCGTTAATGGAGTATTTAATCTATTTCTAAAGGAGTACAGGAACGTGATGCTGATCAAGGACATGAACCTCTTTAGCCTGATTGTTTATGCCCAGCAGATTGAGGCCGAGAAGTTGTAAGATATAGAGAATAAGAACAAGCGGGCAAGAATTGGTCATTCAGATTTTGGCCACCAGAGATTTGGTGGTGGTAGCCCCCACAACAGCAACAACTGCAGAGGGCCCCAACACCTAGCTCTACTAGCGCCCCAACCTATTAGTCCCGCCGGGATCAAAGGGGTGGGTCATCTGGCACTCAATCTCAGGAAAGTACAGGGAACAGGTATCCAGCTTGCCCAAGTATAGCAAGAATCATCCTGGAGAGTGTCTATAGGGCAGAGAGGGTTGTTTTGGATGTGGACGACTTGGGTACTGACTCAGAGAGTGCCCATCAGCAGGGCGAGGGAGATCATAATCCACTACCTCAGCAGCTCCAGTAGGCCGACCAACTCAATAGGCCAACTCATCAGGTACAGATGGCGGTCAGCGCCAGAATCATTTCTATGCTATATCTGCTCATCAGGATCAGGAAAGCTCACCTAACATAGTTACTGGTATGTTACGTCTCTTCCATCTAGAAGTATATGCGCTCTTAGATCTAGGAGCTACTCTTTCATTCGTAACTCTGTATATAGAAATTCAGTTCAATAACAGTCCAGAGGTCCTCTCAAAACCATTCTCAGTCTCTACCCTAGTTGGCGAGTTAGTTAGAGCTAGCCAGGTGTATAGAAACTACCCAGTCTTAGTCCTGAATAAAGTAATTCCAGATGATCTCGTAGAGCTAGACATGGTCAACTTCAATCTAATTCTCGGCATGGATTGGTTACACTCCTGCTATGCCTCAGTTGACATAGAACTAGAGTTGTCAAGTTCCAGTTTCTGAATGGACCGGTGTTAGAATGGTCAGGCAGCAGTTCAGTCCCTAAGGGTAGGTTTATTTCCTTCCTTAAGGCCTAGAAACTCATTTAATAAGGATGTCTATATCATCTGGTCCGGGTCAAGGATTCCAACTCTGAGACCCCAGCCATACAATCAGTTTCAGTTGTTAGTGAGTTCCCAAATGTATTTTCTAAAGATCTTCTTGGAGTTTCCCCTGAATGGGAGATAGACTTTGGAATGGATATCCTCCCAGAAACTCAGCCCATCTCCATCCCTTCTTACAGAATGGCTCTAGCTGAGCTTAAGGAGCTGATGGAGTAGTTAAAGGATCTTCTTGATAAGGGTTTTATCAAACCTAGCATCTCTCCCTAGGGTGCTCCAGTGCTATTCGTGCGTAAGAAAGACGGCACCCTCAGAATGTACATAGATTACCGTCAACTGAACAAGGTCACAGTTAAGAACAGGTACCCTATACCCAGAATTGAAGATCTGTTTGACCAACTTCAGGGAGTCAGTTGTTTCTCCAAGATCGATCTCAGGTCAGGGTACCATTATTTAAGGGTTAGAGAGTGTGACATACCAAAAATAACATTCAGAACTTTGTATGGTCACTACGAGTTTGTGGTAATGTCCTTTGGGTTAATGAATGCCCCAATAGCCTTTATGGATTTGATGAATAGGGTCTTCAAGCAGTACCTAGATATGTTCGTTCTTTTATTTATTGATGACATTCTAGTGTACTCCAGAAATAAAGAAGAGCATGCCCATCACCTAAGGTTAGCATTATACACCCTCAGAAATCACCAGTTATTCGCTAAGTTCAGCAAGTGTGAATTTTGGTTGAAGTCTGTGACTTTCTTGGGTCATGTGGTCTCTGGTGAGGGGATACAAGTAGATCCCCATAAAATAGTAGCAGTGAAGGATTGGACCAGACCATCATCGCCTACTGAAATCAGGAGTTTCCTGGGCTTAGCAGGCTATTACCGACGATTTGTGGAAGGTTTCTCCTCCATAGCATCCCCTCTAACCAAGTTAACCCGAAAGAAGGTTAAATTTCAGTGGTAGGATGAGTGTGAGAAGAGTTTTCAGGAGTTAAAGACTCGGCTCACTACCGCTCTAGTTTTGACCCTGCCAGAAGGGACAGATGGGTTTATTGTATATTGTGACACCTCTAGAGTTGGACTTGGTTGCATTTTGATGCAACGGGGCAAAGTGATAGCCTATGCCTCCAAACAGATCATAGTCCATGAAAAGAACTATCGGACTCATGACTTGGAGCTGGAAATGGTGGTGTTTGAGTTAAAAATATGAAAACACTACTTGTACGGGGCTCACATAGATATTTTTATAGATCACAAGAGCCTTCAGTATGTGTTCAGCCAGAAGGACCTAAACCTGCGTTAGAGACAGTGGTTGGAGCTCCTAAAGGATTATGACATGAGTGTGCTGTACCACCCAAGCAAGGACAATGTGGTGGTTGACGCCCTAAGGACGGTCTATGGGAAGTGTAGCTCACATTGAGGAAGGCAAGAGAGAGCTAGCGAAAGAAGTTCACAGGCTAGCCCGGTTAGGGGCGCAGTTGGTGGATTCAGCTGAAGGTGGCATGGTAATGCAAAGTGGGTCAGATTCATCCTTGGTAGTAGAAGTTAAATCCAAACAGGATGAGGATCCCATTTACTTAGAAAGATAGAAGCTTTCTCCCGGGGGGAGATGGGGTGGTCCATTACCAGGGTAGGTTGTGTGTACCGGATGTTCGTAAGTTGAGACAGCAGATACTGGCCAAGGAACATAGCTCGAGATACTCTATTCACCCTGGTGTGACTAAAATGTACCGCGACTTGCGAGATATTTACTGGTGGAACGGAATGAAAACGGATATCACTAAATTTATGGAACAGTGTCCGAACTGCTAGCAAGTCAAGGTAGAACACCAGAGACCCATAGGCATGACTCAAGATACAAATATACCCACATGGAAGTGGGAAGAGGTAAATATGGACTTCATTACAGGTCTACCCCGGACTCGGCGACAGCATGACTCAATCTGGGTAGTAGTAGATCGAATGACTAAGTCAGCTTACTTCCTCCCAGTCAAAACCATAGACTCAGCCGAGGATTATGCTATACTTTATATTCGGGAGCTAGTCAGACTTCATGGGGTGCCCTTATCCATTATCTTAGACAGAGGTACCCAATTCACCTCTCACTTTTGGAAGTCTTTTTAGAAAGGACTAGGTATCCAAGTTAAGCTCAACACAGCCTTTCACCTGCAGACTGATGGTCAAGCTGAGTGGACCATTCAGACCATAAAAGATATGCTGAGGGCGTGCACAACCGATTTTAAATGTAATTGGGATGACCATTTGCCTCTTATCGAGTTCGCGTACAACAACAACTACCATTCTAGCATCCAGATGGCTCCATTTGAAGAATTGTATGGTAGAAGGTGTAGATCATCTATAGGTTGGTTTGAAATTGGTGAAGCTACCTTGATAGGGCCAGATTCAGTGCATGAGGCAATGCAGAAAGTTCAGCTCATCTGAGAAAGGTTGAAAATAGCTTAGAGCCGTCAAAAATCTTATGCCGACGTGCGGAGAAGAGAGTTGGAGTTTGTAGTGGACGACTGGGTATACTTGAAGATTTCATCCATGAAAGGGGTGATGAGATTTGGGAAAAAGGCAAAGCTCAGTCCATGATATGTGGGACCCTATAAGATTCTGAGACGGATTGGTAAGGTGGCCTATGAGCTAGAGTTACCTTTAGAACTAGCATCAGTACACTCAGTGTTCCATGTGTCACTTTTGAAGAAGTGCATAAGTGATCCAACTTCAGTAGTTCCATTGGACAGTGTGGAGATAAAGGATAGTCTCACATATGAGGAGGTACCAGTTGTTCGGTTGTTTGTTATATGGGTGTATAACTACACGCAAGTGCACATGGTCGAACAAGTAGTAAAGTGGAAAGTGGCTTAAGTAAGCCAAGTATCGATCCCACAGGGACTGGGATGAGGTAACAAATTACTTAAGTGTTACTATATTGATTCTAAAAATGAAGACAACAGTGCAACGAAGAGTTTGATATATTTTGATTTCTAATTTTATCCTAAGTCTACAAAGATTATATAATTTGAGTCTGAACTATAAATGTGAGCATGCTGAGGTTAAACGAACATGTAAGGAAATAAATTATCGATGTGATTTGGTTAACTTTTCCTCCGGTTGCTAGTCAAGAACTATTTTCAATGGATTAAAACTCTCTTATTTAACCCAACTTAAGAATCAGGAACCGTCCACCTATATTTCTGTGATTAAACAAAATTCATGTTCTAGCCATACAAAATCGGTTCCTTAATTGACTAATACGACCTTCAGGTATATTTCTATCCTGAAGGTAAATCAATTCTCAATTTTCCCAAACCAAGAAAAGATCATATCCTATTGATTCACAACTTTCCAATTTCTTGCTCTCTCGAGTGAAACCGGACTTTTTAGATGTACATTAATATAGGCCACACATTAATGCAGTAAGAACAAGAATCAATAGAACAACCATGGATGAAAAGATGAAAAACCAAATTGATCAACAATCACATTTCAATACGATTGTTCTTAACCTCAGCAAGAAGAGGAATTAGCCACTCATTTGTGGATTAAACATCGTTAAATGAGTGTTAAACATACAAGCAATTGAATTAAAGAAGAAGGAGATTGAGAAAAACCCTGATAATTTCGTCCCCTCAACTGCTTGTAACCCACGTTCTTGCTCCACCAAGTAAGAATATTAAAAAATGAACCTAAGTGTTCTATTTATACTAGTGGGAATTTTTCCCGGAATAAAAAGCAACGTGTCACAGAGTGCATCGCGGAGCACTGCCTCCGTGACACGCCACAGACGCGGAGACTCACTGAAAATGGACTATCCAGGTAATAAAGCCCAACGTGGTACGGCGTGCAACGCGGGGCTAGGCCAGCGTGCCACGACCCCAATGCGCACCCACACTGGAATTTGGCCAAAAATTCCCTAGCCAGGCAGAAGGCCTCCGCGATGGCAGCGTGACACGGCTCCATCGCGGAGCCCCTTTAATTCTTGTCGTCCAATGCTTTGTCCTTTGCTAATCATCCGAGTCCATCCCCGGTCTTTCCCAACACGCATTTTAGCTTCACAAAATTACATTTCACCTACAAAATAAAGCTAATCATGTTGGTTAGTATAAATTCACCTTTTATTATAAATCACATGATAATGTATAATCATTGATAGATAAACAAGGCTAAAATGACACATTTAGGTATCCCTTGGGCATATAAATTTGCCCAAGATCACTTACCCCACACTTAAATCCTTGTTCGTCCCCGAACAACAATCTTACACCTCATGCAATTTACACCCCATCCTGGCTACTTTGGTTCGACAATTCAGGCTATGGTCATACCGATTTTTCAATACAGCAAATCATCAAGAAAACACACATGGTCCTATCAATGCAATGACCTTCAACACATCAAGACCTCCTAGACTTAAGAATCGACTCTCCATATTGGCAAACTCATGCAAATCAGCTGATCAAGATATCCGACATGAAAATTAATCTCTCATCAAGCATGTGCCCTCACAATGCAAGAGAAATTTCCCTTTTTAATCACATGAACTCTAACGGTTACATGTAGGGGCATATAAACACAATGTCACTCTCTCTCCCAAAAGAATTCACATGCATCATGTCATGAACCATAAGCTTGCCCTTAGTTTATTACTCCACTAATATAAGGAAATGTGATGTAGGATCACGTAGGACTTTAACAGGTTGTAATGTAAGCTACGGAACTAGTAAATATTGGGCTAGCCAGTAATAGCCACTAGCATCCTTAAGCGCCTTTTCAATACATCCCATCAAACTCATGGCCATTGTTTCTTCCTTCATCCTCCCATTCTTGAAGTCTGTCTTTAGTTTGGCCCATATCTTTAAGCACACTTGACTCGATAACAAAGATTATTTAGACACCTTCATTATATTTTATTTATAAAAAGTGCACCTTCAACCTTTTCTTTTCTTTCATCACTCTGCTTTTCTTTTCTTTTCACCATTCTCACTCTTTGACACTTTGGGAAAATTATTCTCTCTTCTTAAGCGCTTAAGAGTTTTTGGATCAATTTATGGCTAATGAAAAGAAGGGGTAAAGCTCGGTTTACACATTTTGACACAAGAAAAAAAATAATAGGCTAAAGGCTCAACGGGCTAACTAGGGTGTACATTTAAGGTGGGTGCAATAATGAAACAGAGAAACTTTCGGTTAACACAAAGAAATGCCTACATCCTTTCCTACAATACACCTCCTTCATTTCGTTTAATACAAACACCAGGCAAGTTATAGACACTTCACAATAGCATGGAATAAACAAAACCTCACTTCACACTTATTGCACATGCTCAATTCAAGACGTATTCACAGACTCTTCAATCAGCTAATTACAAGAATTCGAACATTAAGCCTCAATCACACTGAATCGACTCTATGGCCTAGGTATGTAAACATATTTACAAAGTTGCATGCTTTTATACGAATCACCTTTGCATTTCAAATATCAAGTACGACACGCAACCAGGATTCCGCAACCATAAAGTAACTACAGGTTTTGGGATGCAACCCACAAAAGAAAACAACTGAAAAATAAATGAAAAATCTATTTCTAACGACTACATTTCCCTTAAGACAGTCGTCATCCATCCATCATAGGGAACGGTCACTAACTAGGACTTCGGTTCAATGGGACCATTCTCGGTAAAAGAACCGAAAACAAACGCCGAGAAACCCAAGAATTTAAATTTTAAAAAAAAATATAGATCATTTCGATAAACCAAAATATGTACAAAATCAGCTAGCAAAATATTCAGCAGCATAAAATAATTTCACATTTAATTACAATACAGAACAACAACTTCACAATCACGAATTCACAGGGTCACACAAGTCTTCATCAGGTACAACAACAGAACAGAACATACACAACAGCACAACCAGCACCTAACTACTCCCACCCCACACTTATATCAAACACTGTCCCCAGTGTTCACAGAAATTAAAATAGCACAAAAATTGGGTGGTGGAACTCCCTGATCAATCAAAATACTCCACTTCTTCATCAGGTGCTGCTGCCTCATCTCCCATGTCTGAATCACCCCCATCGTCATCATCGGACTCCACATCGGAGTCCTCACGACGTGTCTCCTCATCTGTAGGGACATCATCATCCGTGGGCTCTACAAAAGCTGGCCCCACTCGGCATAGAGCCCTGGCATTTTCGCCAAAAGGGTAGTCTAGCTCGAGCTGCCATAGCTCCTCCTCTATTGCCGGCCTCCCGCCTATCCGTAGCTGGAGCATCTGCATCCCGTACATGCGAGCCATGTACTGATCATCCCGAGCATGTCGCTCGGCTGGTGTAAGCACTGGCCCGTGGGTGGTGTCGGGAACCTTAGTTTTGGTGACATCTAAGGCCCGCCGCTCCATCTGCGGGATATAGTCAAGGGCCTCTTCCTCAATGTCCAGGCCCCTCAGGAATGTGGTGAGTAATCCACCAAATCCGTATTTGTGCCCCTGATGCAATCGGGCTCTCTTCATGGCGGAAATAATCACCGCCCCAACGTTGATCTCCAGCCCTTTAATCAGGGTGTACACCAAGCATACATGATCCCGGGTTACATCCATCATATGCACCCCCGGGATTAGGCAGGAACACACGATCTTAAGCCATATCCTGGCTTCCCTGTTCATCTGTGAGTAGGGCAAAGTCTGATGGTAGCCCCTCTCCTTATGTCTGCTCTACCTAGCCGTCGATCGGGTTCCACACAATGTGCGTCTGATGTCCGCATATGGTGGAGTGATATTCAGCTGTCGAAGTATGTGGGCGTCTGTGTCCCGTGCCCCTAAGATAGCTTTGAGGTGGTGGGGCTCAAAAGTGACTATTTACCCCCTTATTTTGATGGTGTAACTTCTGAGAGTCGGGTTCCAGTTGGCGTAGAATTCCCGAATCAAGTGCAAATTGCATTCCTTGGGCTCTTCAAAAATGAAGTTCAGCCCAGCTGCCTCGATCCTCTGGACAATCCTGGGGAACTTCTGTGCCAACGGTTCCCTTGCTATGTGTTCCTCGGGGAAGTACTTGCTCTATTTGTGCTTTGCGTACCACTTCTTCCCCTCCTCAGTCACCCACCTGGTTCCATATTGACGGCATTGGCTGCGTGGAACCGCTGGTGCTGCTGGGACCGCTGTGCTCAGTCTGATTCTTTTTCTGCCGGCGCCAGATGTTGATGCACCTTTTCCCTTGTCCTGCCTGCTTGCCATTTTTCCTATCAACTCAAATAGACAAGATCAATGTTAAGCCAACTAAAATTTGCTTCGACTAAGGTTGGGTTAAGCTAGGCTACCCCACACTTAGTCCTTAGCCAAAATTACAACATTCAGGCAAGATCATGCTTATTTACACAAACAACCAACAAAACATAACAAATGTGCTTAGTGCATTTGGAGAATTCGACAGTATATATTCTATGTACTACTCAGACTTCGTACAGCTAACCACAATCATTACCATCGATAACATTTTATCCCATCGCACTTAGCAAGGAGAAACAAAGAAATGAAAACAAAAAGCATTTATCTACATGAACCTATACAATTCACCCAATTCTTGCAAATTCCAATATTTCCTTCACCTGAGAATCCGTCGATCTTTTACCATAGTAACAGTTAGCACATCGACTCATCTTACTCAACATGTACAGCCCAGCATGAATTTCACTAGTTCACTAAATTTTTCCAATTCAAACTTAAAAGCAAGCTAGCTATGATTGTATCCAAAATTCGATTAAATTATGCAATTAACGAGTTCAAGCAATCACAATGATACTCCGAACATCCATCAACAATAATTCAATTGAATTTTTGCTTAATTCCTACTTAGGGCAAGTTTAGCTCATATCACATGTTCAATATCAAAGAAAATCAACAAGAAATGAGATGGAATTGAGGAACATACCTTGAATTCGAAGAATTGAAGAAAACTCGATGAAATTCTTGGCCTAAGTCCGTGTCATGTTGGGGGGGAGGGGTTTTTGGGAGGTTGGTCGCGGAGTGTGTGAGAAATAAGGAAAATTGAGGGGGAATCGGGGTTTAAAAGTGGGAAATTCGTGCGGGTCACCCGGCGACCCAGTGTGACCCGTCGCGATATACACTGCAACGTATTACGGAGTGTAACGCAGAGCATGCCCTCCATGACACGGAGCTGTCGCGAGGGTGTTCTGGAATTTTTTAAATCCAGATTTACACCTCAACGTGTCACGGAGGGTAACGCGGAGGCCCTCCTCCGTGACACGGAGCCATCGCCCTAGCTCACTGTTTTGCCACTTTTTATTATTTTTCATACCTCGAATTTTCCTTTGCGATCACTTGCACATTTATCCTCCGTTCAACCTGAAATTCATCTTACGGCAAGAAATTGGTTAGAATTATAGGTTTCACTCAAAATAAAAATAAAAATAAAAATAAAAACTAAACATTTTGTTGTTAATTAAGAAAAAGAAAAAGAAATCTATTCACAATTTACAAGGAAAAATTTCACGGGTTGCCTCCCGTGCAGCGCCTGGTTTACCGTCGCGGCTCGACGTCATTCAGCTCAGTCATCTTCTAGGGTGACAGACATTTTCTCTCGACCACCGTCCTCACCCTAATAGTGCTTACATCTCTTCGGTGGTTTTCCCATTAACTCTCGTGATTCAACTATCTGCGCATCATCACCTCAATCAATCACGTTGATCACCGAGAGTTCCTCGTACACAGTCGGGAACTTGGGGGACTTATATACATCAAACACTTCCACCTTGTCGTGTGCCCGCATGGTTAGCTGCCCTGCAGCTACATTAATTAGCGCTTTCCCGGTCGCCAAGAAAGGACGTCCCTAAATAAATGGGACTTCCATGTCTGGTTCAAAATCCAGCACGATGAAATCTACCGGGAAGATAAGGGAGCCCACTTGCACCAACACATCCTCCACAATGCCATCAGGTCTGGCTAAGGACCGATCCGCTAGTAGCAAGATCACTGTTGTTGGTCTAGGACTCCCTAAACCCAACTTCTTGAATAATGATGATGGCATCAAATTAATGCTCGCTCCCAAATCACATAATCCACGAGCTCAGATACTCTGCCCAATTGTAATTTGTATAGTAAAGCTCCCAGGATCTTTGAGCTTTGTGGGCAGTCGGTTTTGTATCCGGGAAGTGCACTCCTCCGTGAGAGCTACCGTAGCATACTCAGTCAACCGATTTTTGTTTGCCACTATGTCCTTTATGTACTTTGCATATTTCGGCACTCCCTGCAAAACATCAACAAGAGGTAAGTTAATATGTACCTGTTTCAGCACCTCCATGAATTTCTTGAAACACGCCTCCTCCTTGTGTTTCTTTAATCTTTAAGGGAACGGGGGTGGTGGTCTTTCTAATTCAGTTACCTTTTTCTTCCCCATCTCTTCACTTTGCTCCCTCTCAACTTCTGCTGCTCCCGATTGTTGAGGTGGTCTTTCTGGTTCCACCTCTTTCAGCTGCAAACCACTCCTTGTGGTCACTGCATTCACCTGCTTGGGATTGGGATCTGTGTCGCTCGGAAGTCCTCCTCTAGGCCTGGTATTTTGGGCTCCAGCAAATTGCCCAAATTGATATTCAAGTGCCTTAGTAGCTAACTGGTTGTTCTTTACCTCGGCTGCCAATTTCACATAGTCAGCCTGCAATTGAGCTTGGTTAGCTATCATTGTCTTGAACATCTCCTCAATACTGGGTGATGGTGGTGGAGGAGGTGCATTGTTGTTTCTATATTGTGCCTGATAGTTCTGATGACCTCCTTGATTCCTCTGCGCCCCCTGACTCGAACTTTGCCCTTGATGGTTGTTGCTACCCCAAGAGAAATTCGGGTAATTCCTCTAGTTGGAATTGTAGTTGTTGCCATACTGTTGGTGGTTGTTCCTCTGTACATTTCCCACAAAGTTCACCAAGTCAGGATTTGCTCCACAAAACTCAGCTGAGTGCTCACGACTCCCGCACACTTCACACCAAATCTGCTGCACTACATTCACCGGGGCTTGAGTCTGGTTCATTGTCATGTTACTGAAGTGGGTGTTGAGTTGATTCTGTAAAGCAGCTATCTGTGCAGTAATAGCTGTAAAACCATCCACTTCTAGAACTCCTGCTGCTTTCCTTGTTCCTCCTCTTGACGAATCAGCATTCCACTCCGGATTGCCCTGCAAAATGCGGTTTAACAAGGTATACAGCTCCTCATAAGTTTTCTCCAATGCTTGTCCCCCAGCTGCTGAGTCTAGCAAGATTTTTGTGTGGGGTTCCAAACCCTCTATAAAAGTGTGCACCAACACATCATTGGATTGATGATGATGTGGACAATCCCGCAACATGGACTTGAATCTCTCCCAAGCTTGATATAGATTCTCTCCATCTCTTTGTTTGAAACATAGAATTTGACTTCTAAGTCTTGCTGTTTTACCGGATGGAAAAAATCGTATCAAAAATTTCCTTGCAAGATCATCCCAAGTAGTAATAGAATTTGGTGGCTCAGCTTTCAACCACCTCTTGGATTCTCCCAATAGTGAAAAAGGGAACAATGTAAGCCTCACATAATCTGATGACACTCCAGCGGGGATATAAATGTCACTTATCTCCAAAAAATTTTGGAGATGCTGCTGCGGATCCTCATGAGGGAGACCTGTGAACTGCCCACTGGTGTGCAGCAATTGCACCATGTTTTGTTTGAGCTCGAACCTCCCTCCTGGCTCAGGTTTGCGGATGCTAGATGTGACATTGTTAGCATGTGTGATTGCCACCTCGCGAACCGGCCTAGCTGCTACTTCCTCAGGCACTAACATTGCCCGTACTACTGGTGGATTCTGTTGTTGCTCCATGATTGTTTGTTTGAGAAACTGCAGCTTTTTCTCTAGAGCTTCTCTACGCTGACGATGAAATAGTATTTCAGGCTCTAAATATGAGTCCACCATCTCCTTGTTCCTTGCCAATGTTCAACAGAGATTATGTCTGCAAAATACAGGCTAAGACCAAGTTGTCAACACTAAGAAAAAAAATATAGTGAATTAACACTTAAGAAAAATTCACCAATTGCCAGTCCCCAACAACGGCACCAAAAACTTATTCGGCTGTTTGTTATATGGGTGTATAACTACACGCAAGTGCACGTGGTCGAACAAGTAGTAAAGTGGCTTAAGTAAGCCAAGTATCGATCCCACAGGGACTGGGATGAGGTAACAAATTACTTAAGTGTTACTATATTGATTCTAAAAATGAAGACAACAGTGCAACGAAGAGTTTGATATATTTTGATTTCTAATTTTATCCTAAGTCTACAAAGATTATATAATTTGAGTCTGAACTATGAATGTAAGCATGCTGAGGTTAAACGAACATGTAAGGAAATAAATTATCGATGTGATTTGGTTAACTTTTCCTCCGGTTGCTAGTCAAGAACTATTTCCAATGGATTAAAACTCTCGTATTTAACCCAACTTAAGAATCATGAACCGTCCACATACATTTCTGTGATTAAACGAAATTCATGTTCTAGCCATACAAAACCGGTTCCTTAATTGACTAATACAACCTTCAGGTATATTTCTATCCTGAAGGTAAATCAATTCTCAATTTTCCCAAACCAAGAAAAGATCATATCCTATTGATTCAAAACTTTCCAATTTCTTGCTCTCTCGAGTGAAACCGGACTTTTTAGATGTACATTAATATAGGCCGCACATTAATGCAGTAAGAACAAGAATCAATAGAACAACCATGGAAGAAAAGATGAAAAACCAAATTGATCAACAATCGCATTTCAATACAATTGTTCTTAACCTCAGCAAGATGAGGAATTAGCCACTCATTTGTGGATTAAACATCGTCAAATGAGTGTTAAACATACAAGCAATTAAATTAAAGAAGAAGGAGATAGAGAAAAACCCTGATAATTTCGTCCCCTCTACTGCCTGTAACCCACGTTCTTGCTCCACCAAGTCAAAATATTGAAAAATGAACCTAAGTGTTCTATTTATACTAGTGGGAATTTTTCCTGGAATAACAAGTAACGTGTCACGGAGTGCATCGCGGAGCACTGCCTCCGTGACACGCCACAGACGCGGAGGCTCACTAGAAATGGACTGTCCAGGTAATAAAGCCCAACGTGGCACAGCGTGCAACGCGGGGCTAGGCCAGCGTGCCACGGCCCCAACGCGCACCCACATTGGAATTTGGCCAAAAATTCCCTAGCCAGGCAGAAGGCCTCCGCGATGGCAGCGTGACACGACTCCATCGCGAAACCCCTTTAATTCTTGTCGTCCAATGCTTTGTCCTTTGCTAATCATCCGAGTCCATCCCCGGTCTTTCCCAACACGCATTTTAGCTTCACAAAATTACATTTCACCTGCAAAATAAAGCTAATCATGTTGGTTAGTATAAATTCACCTTTTATTATAAATCACATGAGAATGTATAATCATTGATAGATAAACAAGGCTAAAATGACACATTTAGGTATCCCTTGGGCATACAAATTTGCCCAAGATCACCAGTCCAGATCCTTGACCTTCAGGTTCGTAAGCTAAGGAATAAGGAGATAGCTTCCGTCAAGGTGCTTTGGAGAAATCAGCAAGTTGAGGGAGCCACATGGGAAGCAGAAGAAGACATGACGACTAGATACCCCCAATTGTTCCCATCCAGTTTAGACCCAGAATCAAGTATTAGATCCCTTCTCAGTACTCTACTCATTTCCGTACTCATCAACCTTATTTAGATTTTCTCCGTGCATTCTAGTTGCGTCAACTCTGTTAGTACGATTAGGTCAGTACAGAGTCAGTTACTCCTCCAGAAATCATTCATAGACTCATTTTTAGAAATCTCAGCTCTTTTTCTAATTTTCGTCTTCATTTGGGGACGAATGATCCCAAGGGGGAGATATTGTAACACCCCAAAACTTTTCTAGAACAAATCCCGATGTTTCATGAAAAACCATAGGAAACCAGAAATTTTTTTGTCTCAGACGATCCAGACGATGGACCATTGGTAGAACCAATGGCCGGTTGTAAGGGGTCATGGTTTTTTCAGCATATTCTTCTCCTAGAAACAACGAGCTGACCAACGAGCCGTTGGTAGTTCCAGCGACCCATTGTAGGCAGCGGTCGTTAGACTTCCAGTGTGGGTTGGGTTTGTTCTAGGGATCAATAAGTGGAATCCACGGCTTGTTGTTAACACTAATGGACCGTCCTTTCCACCGATCTTTAGGACCTAGACTTCGGTAGTGTTTACAATGAGTGGGTTCAACGACACGTTATTGCTACCAATTAGTCATTGTATCACTCGTTTTCTTAGAGCTCGAGTTTCCCTCTTCCAGACCACGACAGGAACCAACGGCTCGTTGATTCTCCCAATGGACCATTGGATCTTCCTGTGATTTCAGTCCAGTAGGTCCGACTTCAGAAACTAGAACGAACGACAGCTTTCAATGCGTCGTTGTTTGAACCAACGGTCCGTCTTGAGATTCGTTGTTCAAGGTTGGCCAGTTTTCAATTTTTTTTGATAGGGGTATTTTTGTACTTTCTAAGACTTTTTAACTTGAAACCATGTCGTTTTGGGTTTGTATAGGAGAGAATTAAAGGGATTAGAATGACCCTTTCCCTTCATTCATCTCAACTCCCTCATGAACAGCGCGTAGAAACTCTGAAAGAAAGCACAGAGCAGGAGCAAGAGTTAGTTTTCTTCTCAGTTCTTCTTAGGGATTTTCACCAGGGTTTCTTCTACAGGTATGTGGGAATTCAGCAAGGAGATAGTTCTTCCCGGTGTCCCCTAGAACCCTCTCTCAGTTAACTTTCAGTTCTAACCATAAAATTATGAAATTTAAGATATTGTTATGGTTCTTGATTAATTCTTGTGGAATTCAAATTTATGTTAATTATAGTTAATTTCCACCAGTTTGTGACTAAAATTATGCCTATTCCAGTGAAGTAAGATTTTTAGCCTAACTTTGGAGCAGAAACTAGAATCCTGTGTGTTTGTTGGATTATTGAGTCATTCTCTAAAATCCTTCAAAGTTAGGAAATTTCTATGGTATTTGTATGTATTAGAAACTCAGTCTCATTTAGAAATTTATTTTCTTAGTATCACTCAAGAATGTCAGTCCAATGTCAATCACAGTATTAGAATCTTTCAGTGTTAGTCAGTAATGTCAGCTGATTAGTTTGACTATAGTCTTTTCCCGAGGTGTTAGTGGTGCCTCTCAATTACCAGACCCAGACTCAAATTACAGTTATTTGGTCCATTAGGTGGTCATGACCTTCCAATTATAGCTCTGACCAGCGCTCGGACCCCATTTCAGTTATCAGTTGTTATCTAGATGGTTACGACGCTTCTAGATAAGCAGCTCTGACCAGTCTTAGAGCTCAGTTTTAAAATCTGGTCCTATAAGATGCTCAGGGAACTCTCTGGCAGTATCCATGGGTCAGTATAGTCTTGGACCCCAGTATCAAGCTATCCGCTTGTCAACAGTAGTAGTAATAGGATTATCCTGTGGGAGTAGGACTTAGCACCGAAAAGGGTAGGGTTCCAACACACCTAGGTTCCAAAACTACATTTCCACCGTAGGTTACATATTCACTTGGCCTCATGGACCCTTTGATAGTGATTCTCATAGTCCATGCCTTTATACCCTGGCAAGGTATATTGGGTCCTACCCATGGGGTGTATACATCAGACTCCACGTCTAGCTCCCGTGGTTATATGTCGGTTATAGCGTCTCCCACTAGTCAGTTCGATTTACTGTCAGATTTTGCAGTCCAGATCAGTTCAGTGCAGTATTTCAGACTCAGTATCTCAGACTTAGGGCATGTTTATGACCATCAGCCAGGGTCACTTTTGACCATATCAATTTTATACCAGTTGTGTCAGTTTTCAGCATTTCAGTTGGTTATTTCATGTCGTATTAGTTCAATACTATTTCTATCATGTTATTCATGTTTCTCTCACTTACTCAGTACATTCAATGTACTGACACATACTTTTATTCTTTATTGTTTCATGATACAACTACAGGTTCTCAGACTCAGTACCGCTAGACGTTGCAATCAGATTCTATCTCAACAAGTGAAGTGTGAGTCCTCATCATCCGAGGGAATTATTTCATTATTTCAATCATATATTAGTTTCAGTTAGAGTTAGAGTTAGCTGGGGGCTTGCTAGCAACTCCTCAGTTAGATGGCTTTTCATACATACATGATTTTCATATTTTCTAGTATTATTCAAGTGTTATGAATTTTATGATTTCAGACTTTTGTTTCATAAATGTTTTTATGATCTTACTTAAAAGTTCTACTATGCATATTTACTCAGAATTCTAGTGAATGATAGACCATGGGTTGACTTGGGGTCTCTTGTGGCTTCAAGTACCGTGTTACGTCTAGGGTGTAGACTCACGGTGTGACAGAATCTAAGATACTCCTTGACTCTACTACGCAAGGACATATTCTATCCAAAAGTTATGATGAAATTGAGGCTCTCTTAAACCTCATGTCTGTGGGGAGTCAGGATTATTTGGATTCAAGTAGAGGATTTGCAGCAGCAATGGTGCCGGGAAAGCTTGAGGTTAATAGTGTAGTGGCAATCAGGGTAGAAATTAGCCAGTTGGTGAATGTGATCAGTAAGCTGGTGACCACACCAACAGGAGGCCAAGTGCAGCAGGTACAAATCCCACCACCATCATATGAGGCGTGTGAAGAAGGCCATACCTATTCAGGTTGTCCTTTTAATCCCGAGTCTGTATATTTGGTGGGACAACAAGGTCGTGAAGGAGGTTTTATAGGTAATGGCTATAATCAGGGGTACTAGAATGGAGAAAATCCCCCATGGGGAGGAAATCAAAACTTCCCAAGGCCACTAAACACTTATCAGAGGCCACAGGGCCAGTAGAAGAATAGTTCTCTTGAGGAGAAAATGAAGCAATAGATGGTGCAGCAGATACAAGTGGTAAATGAAATGCTGAAATCCATCCATGAGCTTGAAAGGAAAATAGGGAAATTGGCCCTACAGCAGAAGAATAGACCATAGGGGGCACTTGTTCGGTGCTGTGGTAGGGGTTAAAAACCGACACGCAAGTGCACGTGGTCAAACAAGTAATAAAGTGGCTAAGTAAGCCAAGTATCGATCCAAGGAGACTCTGGATAAGTAAAATTGCCTAAGTACACTATATTCTTATCTTACTTCTAATTATGCTAACAACAACGTCACCAACAGTTAAATAAGTTTTTGGTTATAAAATATATATATACTAAAACTATTAACAATTATTTACTGTGAATTTAAACTATGGATATGAGCATGCCAAGGTTAAGAACAAGTAATGAATTCGATTATAATAATAATTTGGTTAATCTCTTCTTCGTGTTGCTAGCCAAGAACAGTAGCCTAGAAATTAAAACTCTCGTATTTAATTTCACTTTAGAATCATAAACCATCCGTCTACATTTCTGTGATCAAATGCAATTTATGACCTAGCAATACAATTCCAGTTCCTAAACTGACTAATACGGCTTTCAAGTATATTTCTATCAGGAAAGCACATCAAAACCCAATTTTCCCAAATCAAGTTAAGAACAATACCCTATTAATTCACAACTTTCCAATTTCGTGCTCTCTAGAGTGAAATTGGACTTTTTAGATGTACATTAGTATCGGCCACACACTAATGCAGTAGAAACAAGAATTAATAGAACAACATGGAAGAAGAAGAAGAAAACCATAAAATTAACAATCAAAATTCATCACAAATGTTCAAAACCTCAGCAAAGAAGAGAATTAGCCACTCATTTGTGGATTGATCATCCTAAAACAAGTGTAAATCATGCATACAATTGATAGAAAGAAGAAAGGAAGAGAAGAAATCCCTTAGCTTTTTCGTCCCTCAACTGCTTCTAACCCACATCCTTGCTCCATCAAGTCTGAACTAATTAAAATAAACCTAAGTGTTCTATTTATACTAGTGGGAATTTTTCCCAGAATAAGAAGCAACGTGTCACGGAGGCCAACGCGGAGCACTGCCTCCGTGACACGGTGTGGACGTGGACCTTCACTGGAAATCCAGGGTCCGGTAAATTAGCCTCAACGTGGCACGAAGGCCAACGCGGAGGCCTATCTCCGTGCCACGAAGCTGTCGCGAGGCCACACTGGAATTTGCCATTTAATTTCCTCTCCAGGCAGTGTGCCTCCGCGATGGTAGCGTGGCACGGCTCCATCGCGGAGCCCCTATACTTTGCGCATTCCAATGTCTTTTCCATGCTCGCATCTAAGTCCAACTCCGATATAATTCCAACATGCATTTTAGCTCCTAAAAATCATATTTTCCTGCAAAACAAATGCTAATCATGTTGGTTAGTTTAAATTCACATTTTATTACCAATTACATGAGAATATATACATATTGCACACAAACAAGGCGAAAATAATACGTTTGAGTATCACTTAGGCATATAAATCTGCCCAAGATCACTTACCCCACACTTAAATCCTTGTTCGTCCTCGAACAACACATACACAACTCATGCAAATTACATCCCAACCTTTGTCACTCTGTTGCGACGATTTACACTACGGTCATACCGATTTTTCAATTTTTGCAAATCATCAAGAAAACATGCATGGTCTTACAATGCAATGACCTTTCATACATCAAGACTTCCTAAACTTTAAGAATCGACTCTCGATATCGGCAAACTCATGCAAATCAGCTAATCAAGATATCCGACACGAAAATCAATCTTTCATCAAGCATGTGCCCTCACAACTCAAGAGAATCTTCCCCTTTTTGTTCATGCAACACACAAACATTCAAGTAGGGGCATGTAGAAATTAATTTCACTCTCTCTCCCAAAAGAATTCACATGCATCATGTCATGACCCATAGGCTTGCCCTTAGTGTATTACTCCACTAATATAAAGAAATGCAATGTAAGATCAAGTAGGACTTTAATGGGTTGTAATGGAAGCTATGGAACTAGTATATATTGGATTAGCCAATAATAGTCACTAGCATCCTTAAGCGCCTTTTCAACACATTCCCATCGACTCATGGATATTGTTCTTCTTTTTCTCTTTTTCATCATCCCATTCATGCTTGTTTACTTTTGTATGGCCCATTTCCTCAAACACACTTAACACAACAACAAAGGGTTTTCATGCACCTTTATTATCATTTCATTATACCAAGTGCCTCTTCAACCTTTTGTTTTCTTTCTTCACTCTGCTTTTCTTTTTCTTTTCACTCTTCTCACTCTTCGACACTTTGGGAAAATAATTTTCTTTTCTTCTTAAGCGCTTAAGAGTTTTGTATAGACTTTACGGCTAATGAAAAGAAGGAATAAAGCTTAGTTTATACAATTTTGGAGAAAAGAAAGAAAGAAACGGCTAAAGCCTCAACGGGCTGACTAGGGTATACAATCACATAAAAAGGTAGAGTATGACAAGAAAGAAAAAAAAATAGAAACTCTCGGTTAAAACAAAGAAATGCCTACATCCTTTCCAACACTACACCTCCTTCACACACTTCAAGCACATGCTCGATTCAAGATGCATTCACAGACTCTTTAATTAACCAATTACATGAATTCAAAAATTAAGCCTCAATCATACCGAATCAAATTCTACAGCCTAGGTAACTCAACATATTTACAAGATTGCATGCTTTCAAACGAATCACTTTCACATTTTGAACATCAGTTACAACACGCAACGAAATTTTGCAGCCATAAAGCAACTACAGGTTCATTGATGCAATCCACCAAAGAAAAACTGAAAATAAATTAAAATCCTACTCCTACCGACTACATTTCCCTTAAGACGGTCGTCATCCATCCATATAGGAAACGGTCACTAACTATGACATCGGTTCAATGGGACTATTCTCGGTAAAAGAACCGAAAACAAACTCCGAGAAACCCAAAATAAAAACCGAAAAATTTTGCAACACATCGATCATTTCGATAGAACAATATTTACAAAAGATTTTGGTAAGTGCAAAATATTTTCGCAAAAATTTTGAAAAAAAATATCGATCATTTCGATATACAGAAATATTTACAAACTATTTATAGCATACACAAAATTTTTACCTTGGCAACCACAACTTTTCACAACACACATCATTAACCACAAAAAATATACAGCTACAACACAAATCAGTTCACAACAGGGAAACACAAACATACATACAAACCAAGGAAAAAGCATACAGCAGATTAGAGCCTAAGTCCCAGCACCTATCTACTCCCCACCCCACACTTAAATCGAACATTGTCCCCAGTGTTCACAAAAATACAAAGCACAAAATTTCGGGTGGTGGAACTCCGGGCTCAGTCGAAATATTCGACTTCTTCATCTGGTGTTGCTGCCTCGTCGCCCATGTCTGAGTCAGCTCCATCGTCGTCATTGGAGTCCTCCCGACGTGTCTCCTCGTCAGTAGGGACATCGTCATCAATAGGCTCAACAAAGGCTGGTCCCACACGGCATAAAGCTCTGGCGTTCTCGCCGAATGGGTAGTCCAGCTCCAGCTGCCATAACTCTTCCTCGGTGGCTGGTCTCCCACCAATCTGTAGTTGAAGCATCTGCATGCCAAACATACGTGCCATGTACTGATCGTCACGAGCATGTCGCTCGCCCAAAGTCAGCACTGGCCCGTGTGTGGTGTCGGGGGCCTTACTTTTTGTCACATCGAGGGCCCTCCGCTCCAACTGCGGGATGTAATCCAAAGCCTCTTCCTCGACATCGAGGCCTCGGAGGAAGGTGGTGATGAGTCCGCCGAACCCATATCTGTGGCCCTGGTGTAGTCGGGCTCTCTTCATGGCGGATATGATAACCGCCCCAACATTAATCTCCAGCCATTTCATAAGGGCATACACCAAGCAGACACGGTCCTGGGTCACATCTGTCATGTGAACTCCCGGGATCAAGCAAGAACACACAATCTTCAGCCATATTCTGGCCTCCCTATTCATCTGCGAATATGGCAGAGTCTGGTGGTAACCCCTCTCCTTATGTCTACTCCATCGGGCTGTGGATCGAGCCCCACACAACGTACGTCTGATGTCGGCGTACGGTGGGGTGATGTTTAGCTGGCGGAGAACATGGGCGTCTGTGTCCCGCGCTCCAACGATGGCATTAAATTGCTGGGGTTCCAGAGTGACAATCTGCCCTCTGATTTTTATTGTGTGGCTTCTGATGGCCGGGTTCCAATTTGCGTAGAACTCCCGGACCAAATGTAGGTTGCACTCCTTGGGCTCCTGGAATATAAAGCTGAGCCCAGCTGCTTCAATCCTCTACACAATACGGGGGAACTCCTGTGCTAGTGGTTCCCGTGCAATATGTTCCTCCGGGAAGTACTTGCTTTCCTTATGGTTAGCATACCACTTCTTCCCTTCATCGGTCACCCACCTTGTTCTGTATTGGCGGCGTTGGCTGCGCGGAACAGCTGGTGCAGCTGGGACTGCGGTGCCCATTCTCATTCTTTTTCTACCGGTGCCTGAGCTAGAAGCACATTTGCCCTTATCCTGCCTACTAGCCATTGTACCTGTCAATATACACAAACAAGCACAACGTTAAGCTAAATACATGTTAACTTCGGTTAAGGTCGGGTTACACAACGTTTACCCCACACTTAGTCCTTAGCTACTTTTACAAACTATGGCAAGGATAACTCAATTTACACCAAAACAATCAACTATCCAATTTATGCTTAGTGCGTTCACAAAAATTTTGACAGCATAACGCTTAGCGTACTACTCAGACTTCATACAGCTAATCCCAATCCTAATATCGCTAACAATTCAACCATCGCACTTAGCAACAAAAACAACAAATAAAAAAAACAAAGACAAAACATTCTATATACAATCGAATCCAAATAATCAAACCAATTTGCACAATTTACGCATTTTCCCCAACAATTCGAGAATTCGTCGTCTGTTAACATTCACACAATATTTACATGACTTATCTCAATTTACAACCACACCCCGGCATCTAATTCATCAACTTATCAAATAACCCAATTCAATTTCAACAACCCATGCCCTAGAATACAATTTTACAATCAAATTCAAATTATTTAGATAATCTACGAGTTCAAACGCTAATTACAACAATCCGAACATATATCAATCACAAATAACTCAACATCATGTTAAATTTCTACTTAGGGTGATATATCTCACCTCACCTGCCCAAATTCGACTAAAATCGCCAAAAATTTGAGAGAAACGAGGAAAACATACCTCTACGTTGAAGAACCGAAGAAACTTGATGATTTCTTTGCTTAGTGGCGTGGCACGTTGGTTGGGGAGGGGGATTTGGGTGTTTGGTCGCGGAAAGGAAAAGAAATGGGGAGAAAGGGCAAGAAAATCGGGGTTAATTTAAAGAAAAACACGCGGGTCACCAGGCAACCCGGTGTGACCCGACACCAAATATAAGGCAACGTGTAACGCGGAGCCCTTCCTCCGTGACACGGAGCCAACGCGTTGGCTTACTGGAATTTTTAAAAAATTCGGATTTTGCCTTCAACGTGTCACGGAGGGTAACGCGGAGCCCTTCCTCCGTGACACGGAGCCAATGCGCCAGTGCACTGTTTCTTCAATTAAATTATTTTTTCATACCTTGCCTTTTCCTTCCCGATTCCATGTATATTTTTCTCTGTTAGACCTGAAAAATCACCTCACTAAACAAAATTGGTTAGATTAATAGATTTCCCTAACTAAAATGAAAAATATTAACTAAAACAAAAATATATCCCAAATCAAGAAAAGAAAAATAAAAATAAAAATTATTTACACTAAAAAAAAAGAAAGAAAGAAAATATTTTTCACAGGTTGCCTCCCGTGCAGCGGCTGGTTTACCGTCGCGGCTCGACGTACCAAGTTTCACCGCTTTTTCCTCCGCCTTGAGGATATGAATTTCACCCCTAATTTCTTCTCTAATTTCCTCTTATGCTCCTGGGGTGGTGGTGAAAAATTGTAAGGACCAAGCAGTAGATGCTTTCTTTTGAACTTATTGGCCCTTGAGTAAGTGAATTCATTTCGTTGCTTCGAGTTAGCAAATTTCAGAATATACGGGGCTTGGTCCTCCTCTAGACATTTCTCTATAATCTTGGAAGACTCTATTTCTATGTTGTCAACCAAACTTAATGTCGAAAAATGCTTCGAGTGTGGTCCAATCAACCTCAACTCTGAAATTGCATTGTGCTTGACTTCCTTACTTGTGGACACCTTTTCAACATCGACATCTATTTCTCCATTAAGGTCAAATGGGAGATATTCTTTCTCTTCTTCCATGAATGGATTTTCTATAGGTATGAGCCGATCACGGGGACACTCAAGAGATTCTAATTGTTGGGCTTCATCCAAAAATTCACCCTTGTATTCCTCTTGTAGTTCCTCTTGAATATCGGCTAAAACTGTCACCTGCGAATTATCACAAGCTTCAGCCTCATCACACATCTCCGTGAGTTTGACGCTCATCCTGCTTACAACCTCGGCATCCTCCTTTTGCTGAATTATCAATTCTGCCACCGACTCCTTCATTGCTTCTGATTGCTCCAGGAGTTGTTTCATCATGTCCTCTATTTGAACTTGGCGTCCCAAGTCCTCATTTTCAGCATGCCTATATTCAGGAAAAACAACAGAAGGATCATAGTAGGGGCTTGGGGGAGGGGAATATGCCTTTGGACAATCACCCCAATGGCCATATTGACACCAACATATATTGCACGTGTTATAGTTTTGCCACAAGTGGGGTCCTTCGCAACTCATGCAAGATTCGCCGAAATATGCGTATCCACCATTTATATTTCAAGATGTCATGTCAATGAGGGTATCCGAAAGAGAGAAAAATTAAAATGAACAAAGAATTAAAACAAATACTAAGACCAAGTTGTCAAAACTTAAGAAAATAAAACAAAAATACAGTAAATTTACACTTAACACAATTTCACCAATTGCCTAGTCTCCCCGGCAACGACGCCAAAAACTTGTTCGGTGCTGTGGTAGGGGTTAAAAACCGACACGCAAGTGCACGTGGTCAAACAAGTAATAAAGTGGCTAAGTAAGCCAAGTATCGATCCAAGGAGACTCTGGATAAGTAAAATTGCCTAAGTACACTATATTCTTATCTTACTTCTAATTATGCTAACAACAACGTCACCAACAATTAAATAAGTTTTTGGTTATTAAATATATATATACTAAAACTATTAACAATTATTTACTGTGAATTTAAACTATGGATATGAGCATGCCAAGGTTAAGAACAAGTAATGAATTCGATTATAATAATAATTTGGTTAATCTCTTCTTCATGTTGCTAGCCAAGAACAGTAGCCTAGAAATTAAAAATCTCATATTTAATTTCACTTTAGAATCATAAACCATCCGTCTACATTTCTGTGATCAAATGCAATTTATGACCTAGCAATACAATTCCGGTTCCTAAACTGACTAATACGGCTTTCAAGTATATTTCTATCAGGAAAGCACATCAAAACCCAATTTTCCCAAATCAAGTTAAGAACAATACCCTATTAATTCACAACTTTCCAATTTCGTGCTCTCTCGAGTGAAATTGGACTTTTTAGATGTACATTAGTATCGTCCACACACTAATGCAGTAGAAACAAGAATTAATAGAACAACATGGAAGAAGAAGAAGAAAACCATAAAATTAACAATCAAAATTCATCACAAATGTTCAAAACCTCAGCAAGGAAGAGAATTAGCCACTCATTTGTGGATTGATCATCCTAAAACAAGTGTAAATCATGCATACAATTGATAGAAAGAAGAAAGGAAGAGAAGAAATCCCTTAGCTTTTTCGTCCCTCAACTACTTTTAACCCACGTCCTTGCTCCACCAAGTCTGAACTAATTAAAATAAACCTAAGTGTTCTATTTATACTAGTGGGAATTTTTCCCGGAATAACAAGCAACGTGTCACGGAGGCCAACGCGGAGCACTGCCTCCGTGACACGGCGTGGACGCGGACCTTCACTGGAAATCCAGGGTCCGGTAAATTAGCCTCAACGTGGCACGGAGGCCAACACGGAGGCCTATCTCCGTGCCATGGAGCTATCGCGAGGCCACACTGGAATTTGCCATTTAATTTCCTCTCCAGGCAGTGTGCCTCCGCGATGGTAGCGTGGCACGGCTCCATCGCGGAGCCCCTATACTTTGCGCATTCCACTGTCTTTTCCATGCTCGCATCCAAGTCCAACTCTGATATAATTCCAACATGCATTTTAGCTCCTAAAAATCATATTTTCTTGCAAAACAAATGCTAATCATGTTGGTTAGTATAAATTCACATTTTATTACTAATTACATGAGAATATATACATATTGCACACAAACAAGGCGAAAATAATACGTTTGAGTATCACTTGGGCATATAAATCTGCCCAAGATCAGCACTCCTGGGCAATACCAAGAAGAACCCCAAGGAAAATGTAAATGCTATTTTCTTGCACAGTGGTAAGGAGCTGGGTGAGGTTGTCCCAAGAAAACAAGATATGGATGAGGAATAGGCCGTGCAATCTAAGATTGAAGTAGGGGATTCTAGCAACCCACAACCAAAAATTTCAGTAGCTACCCCCATTTCCTCAAAGGTTGAAGAAAAAGACAGTCTTCAGTTGTTGAAGTAGGTTCATGTGAATATTCTGTTAGTGGAGCTTTTGCA
Organism: Datura wrightii; assembly: GCA_035772735.1. Classification (NCBI taxonomy): domain Eukaryota; kingdom Viridiplantae; phylum Streptophyta; class Magnoliopsida; order Solanales; family Solanaceae; genus Datura; species Datura wrightii. The sequence continues at coordinate 14,973,858 of JASDFA010000002.1, forward strand.
GGAAGTTTTAAAGTAGGCCAGATATCTCAGGGATATCATGGCCAATAAGAGGAGTCATACAAAGATTGAAGTTGTGGCTCTTACAAAAGAGTGTAGTTCCCAAATCAAGAACAAAATTCCTAAAAAGTGAAAGGATCCTGGGAGTTTCACTATTCCTGTCACTATTGGAAGCAAGGAAGTTGGTTTAGCCTTATGATTTGGGTGCAAGCATCAATTTAATGCCTGCATCCCGATTCAAAACATTGGGATTAGGTGAACCATGTCCTACCACAGTGACGGTGCAGCTTGTGGACCAGTCTCCGGCCTATCCTGAGGGAATCATTGAAGATGTCTTGATTAAGGTAGGACCTTTCATCCTGCCAGTGGACTTTATAATCTTAGACTATGAGGCAGATGTAGCAGTTCCCCTCATTCTAGGTAGAGGATTTTTAGCCACTGATGATGCAATCATACATGTTCAGTCGGACAAGATGTCTATGAGAGTAGATGGTCAAAAAATAGTGTTTGAAGTGTTCAGAGCAGTACAAATGCCACCTCATTATAAGGACTTCAAGGTGAAGCCAGTGGAAGAACTTGGAGGTTGTAATCAGTTAGTGGAGAAGCAAGTGATGCATGAAAGTTTAGCAGATCCTTAGTACGGTCACAAGTCCACTCGAATGAAGGAGTGTAGAGGACCGTAATCATGCCACGATGTTAAATCAGGTGCGACATGGGAGACAACCCATGAATGTTATGCCACGACATTAAGTAAGGTGCTTGATGGGAGGCAACCCATCCTTTTTAACATTTTGTATGTTTTTATCTGTTTTGTAGAGACGAACAGGGCATAAGAGGATAGAACAAGCTGGGACATTGAGCTAAAAAGTGTATGTCTGAGTGAGATGCTTGGCATGGGACGCTAGGAGTTAAATCCTAGAAGAAGAAAATTTTGTCAAGTGAGGCTATAGGGGGCATGCCGCGCCAGCCCCAATCTCTAGAGGAAAAACTTTTTTTTTGAAGTCTGTGGTGAGATAGATGGGGGCGCTATCTGAACAAAAATTGTTGGTCAATTTGAGTCAATATTGACTCAAAGACCTTGAAATTACATAAACGCCCATGCCCCACCTTTTATTTAAAGTCCCACTCATCCTTTTTCCTCAAAGAGTTGAGAAAAAAGCAAAACAAATTTCTCTCTCTCTCTCTCTCTCTCTCTCCCATAGGGCCGTAACTACCATTCCCTCTCCCCTCCATTGTTGTCTTCTCCAACAAGTTGGTAAAGCTCTCATCTTCAACTCAAGTAAGTATATTTATTCTATCTTGTTTGATTAATGATGCAATTATTCTCCCACACCCTTCTTCCCCAAGATTTAGAACCCAAAATCACCGTTGTTGGTGAAAAACTTGAATTTCATGTTTTGGGTTATATGAGCTTAAATTCTTAAATTCTTTCATGATTGTATGTTATCTTTGTTGGATATCTTGATTCTTGATTTAATTTGGTGATTTGAACTTGTGGGGATGATGGAGGTAGGTGAATTGAATTCATGGATGTTGGTGGGTAGGTGCATTAATTGTAGGGAGAGAAAGCACATGAAGCTTTGAATTCTTGAATATGATAATTTCTTGAGTTGATGAAATTCTTGATTACTTCATGTTGAATGATAGTAAATTGTTTATTGTTTTTTGATTGAATTGAATATTGTTACTCCATTACATGAAATTACTTGAATTGTGAATTGGAGGAGGAAAGTGAGAAGGATAGCCTGGAGAGTGCATTCTTGATTAAAAGCTAAAAGCTAGAGGAGAGTTGAAAAGAAAGAAAATTTCATGAACTTGGTGTAGTATGAGTTAGTGAATTAAATTGGATTGTTGAGATTGGATGATGATGGGGGAATTCTTGAGTACCCTATTTGACAAACTCTCACATATAGGCTAGCAAATTAAGTATGGGGTGAACTTTGCACCTTCCACACTTAATTAGTCAGACATTTGGTTTACAAACTAAATATATAAAGTTCTTGATTTTTTCTTGATAGGTACCATGGCACAAAAAGGAAAGCAGGTGATTGTAGCTAAGAAGAACCGAAAGAGGGGTAGACCAAGAAAAATGGAAGCTAGTTCCTCGGCTCCCAAAGCAGGATTCACAAGGAGATTCGGAGCAAAAATAGTTGAGACCTCATGGGCTTACTTGTTTTAACAGTCAAAAAGAAGCCAAGTATGCACCTGAAAACTGGATAGATGAGGGCCGCTTAGTAGTTGAGTTCTCAGGTAGACGGGAAAAGATTCGGGATTTGGGAGCTGGCTATATCTTCAATGAACCCAAGAGGTACAACCTCACTTTGGTGAGGCAATTCTATGCAAATATGGATACCTCATTTACAGAGAGTACAAAGGTCAAGATCAGAGAACAGGTGGTGTGATTAACAGCTAAAAGTTTCAATGCCTTCTTAGAGACACCTGCAGTAGACCCTTTAGAGTATTTCATCTTATTGGAGAATCCACCATATAGAGACATCCGCCACACTTTGTGCGGTGAGCACTCATCCGCTCAATGTGCGATAGATCAAAATGGTGCCTATTTGAATTAGGAGGAAAAGCTGTGGGTGAAGTTGGTATGTGATGTCTTTCTTCCAGGGACACATTTGACAGAGGTGACTCACAAGAGGATTGTCTTGGTGTACATGATAATGAAGGGGATACCGGTTAATTTTAGTGTAGTGATTCGTCACAATATGAGGAGATCACGACACAATTGTAGATGTAAATATTATTATGGTAGTGTCTTGACCATGTACTTGAGGGAGGAAGGTATCGAGTAGGAGGATACAGACCTTGTTTTACCTTTGGCAGGTCATTTGGCTGGACAGATGATAGACAACACAAAGGTGAAGGAGATTTCCCCTTCCGCAAGCCCCTCTCTTACTATAGCTGATCAATAAGCCCAAGATGAGAGTTGGCAGGGTCATATGTTTGGGATGAATGAATTATAGCTGAAGATAGGAGGTCGACCAACCACTATAGAGGAGATGTCGGCTTTAGAGCACAGTATCGTCTCACAGAGAGTGATATGTTGATGTGCCGAGTGGGATCGGCTTTGAGGAGACAATTGATGATGATGAGGCTACAATCCTTACTGATGGTGTTGATGATTTATAAATGAAGGTGGAGGATGCTTCTATTGGTGCCATGCAGGATAATGCTTAGCGACCAGGAAGTTTCTTTTCTCTCCCTTTATGATGTGATTTTATGTGCACCGAGGACAGTGCACCTTTTTAAGTTTGGGTGGAGGAAAGTTAGATTCTTGTTGTTCTTTAATTGCTATATTTGTAGGTCGTAGAATTATTATACCATTCCTGGTAGCAGTAGCTTGATGATTTTTAGGTCATGGATTGTAATAGATAGTATGGTGATGTTTACTACTTGGATGCTTGGGATGTTTGACTTATTGTTTGTCTTGACTATGTTATTTTTGGTTGCTTTATTTTAGAGTTTAATTTTTGTTTTTTTTTTTTAAGTTTTTGTAGTCATAGAGTAATGACATTTCCCTATGATATATGGATGACAATCGTCTTAAGGGAAGTTTCGTCATATTCTTTTTCACTTATTTAGGATTGAATTGTAGGCCATCCACTTGTATGTTCGTTAATATTCTACTTAGCTGCTATGCTAGAGAAAATATAGTGGTCATCTTGATTGCATGAGCTAGAATCCATGAGAGACGCAAATATCTCTTTAATTTGACTCAACATATCTTTAGGGATTAATAATGAATTTAAGTTGTCATTCAATATAGTTGTGTGAATGTGTAGCTTTAGAAACTGATTAGATTCTTGTTGCCATGAGAGGTGAGTTGAATTATTTTGTATGTATATATCATAGCATCTAGACTTGCCTTAGTGTATGTAGGATAACTAGTTGATAGAGAGTTGAGAGATGATCAAGGCACTTCTTTGAAGAAGTCATTCTTTTTCCACTAATTTTTTTACCTTCCTAGTTATTCTCCTTAGTTAACCCCCTTTGAGCCTAAAAATCTTATTCTTTCTTAGCCTTAATAGTAGCTTAATCCCTCTTTTTGTGAGACCTTAGACTTAGTGATCCAAAGTACTCTTAGACACTTTAAGACTTAAAAGTTAAGGTCCATCGAAGTATAATGTTAAGGGAAAAATAAAAGTTGTGGCAAGAAAAGAAAAATGAGAGGAAGGGGTGCCCATAAAAATTTTGTTGTCTACTTGTTTCTAGGGAAATGAAAAAGAGAGCTTTAATTGCAAAGTCCTTAGTTATACTATGATTAGAAAACTAGCATCCAAGTAATGAAAAAATAGGGCATGAAAAGAAAAGACAAGGGTGAGTAAATGATAGGTGAACAAGCAAGGAAAGAGGTGGTGGACAAGTAAAGTGAAATAAATTATAGAAGTACTCAGGGTGTTAGTCACTATAAAATAAAATATCAATTCTACCCATCCCTTAGCCGACATTACAACCAAGAAAAGTCCTTGTGAACTTAATCTCTTGAAGCAATTAGGTAGTCTTAACATACATGAAGGGCAGCCTATGATATGTTTTATATGTACACTGCATCATTTGTGAATGTAAGTGTGTCTTACTTGTTGTGTTTCATGTATTATATTGATGAATTTGAGAGAGGAACATCACTAAAAGTTAGGGCACAAGAGGTCTAATTCGATGTACTACTTGTTGCATGTATCACACTTAATCATGTTGGCCCTTTGCGTTGAAAAGATGAGTCATTTATAGAGGTTGTGTGTTCTTGATTGTGAAATCATTCTATGTGCTTTATTGATAATAGTTGTATGTTGATAAACCACTTTATGTTTGCTCCATTCTAGTTGGTTGAGTATGAGTTGATAGAGGTGTCAATTGTGATGGCGAAACGTGATTTTTGGTATGTTTTAAGGATTGTTTGAGGATGAACAATGGTTTAAGTGTGGGGTGGTGATGTTGAGCATATTTTCATGCCTATTTTTCATGTTTTTACCCATATTTGGTCATTGTTTGAGTTCATAATCCTTAATTTATGCTTAAATTCATGTGTGTGTGTCTGTGTTTTATGCGCTAACAAATGATTTGAGTTGACTTGAGCAGAAAACTAGGCAAAATGGGCTCAAAATAATGCAAGAAATGAAGATTTGAAGATTTGACGGGTTGGTGCTATGGCTGGCGCCCTGCACCAAGTCTCAAGCTTCAGAGAAAAAAATCTCAGTTTGGTGCTATGGATGGGGCGGAGTGCGAGACCCTATTTGGATTTGCAGAAAATTTGACTAAGTGTGTGCTAAGATAGGAGGGGTAGCGTGCCAGGGTTATACCGAGGCAAAAGTGCTAATTTTTAAGCCAAATCTTGAAGGGCAGAAGCGTCATTTGAAGGCTCATCTATAAGTATAAGACTTAGGTCATTTGTTACGTAGTTTTTGACTTCTTGGAGTTGTTTTGGACTACTTTGAAGCAGTCTTTAGTCATTTTTATTCCATAGTTCATTCATGAAAGCTTGTAAGTTGTTTGTAAGGAAGAAAAAGTTCTACAACTAGGTTTTCTCTTCTTTACTTTGTATTGTCGCGTGATGATGACTAAGTATTTGTCTTTCTGCTTGTCTATGTGTGGCTAAACTCATACGATTATGTCTTTCTTTTAACTTTTTCTCTTTATTGCTGCTAAATAAATCTTGATCCTTCTTTTAGTTCTTTGGTTTATTCTAATGAATTCCTTACCATTTGGAGAATCTTGTAACCTTAAATTAGGTTCCTCCTCCCCCCCCTCCCCCACAGTGGCTAAACTCATATTCTAGGATTGTGGCCGTGGTGAATGGTTGATTATTTGACTAACTAAATAAACTTAGTTTTGATTCTTGTTTTATGGTTGTTTGTATTTATTTGTGTTAATTTATTATGTATGAGACTGATCACCTTGTAAGTAATCTGTTGGCTTTCGATTGAACTTGGGAAAGGGAATTGAAAGGGTTAAAAATAAATACAAAATGGGAATTCAAAGACCCTTGAACCCATTGGTGATAGGATATAAGTTGTTGTTGAGGATAGGGATATACCCTTCAACCCCGTTTAGTTGAAATACAAGTAGGTATAACTGTCATTTTATTGTTCTCCTACGACCATAGGGATATAGGCGATAGGATTCATGAAATAGTTTTTGGTTGCTAGCGATAGTGGAAAGAAATGGGATAATAACATGCAACTAACAACCATATGAAGAATCATTCTAGTTTAATTACGTCTAGAAAACTCAATCTGAAACCAACAAAGTGCCATTTCCCTAGTCAGTTATCATTATCGAAATACAATCAAGCTTGCATTCGTTTTAGTTAATTTTTACATTTGATGTTTTAGTAATTTAATTTTCCAAACCAAACTTCATTTTACTTGTTTCGTAGATTAGTGAAATCAAAATACAAACTTATGACGATTAAGTTGACAAGTCCCTGTGGGTATGATATCTAGACCCAACAATCCTATATTACTTGACGACCACGTGCACTTGTGTGCTCTTGGGCGATATCACTATGACAAGGTAATTTCTATATACCTGTCGAGCTATAACTGAGCCACCTACTGAAGTAGATACTGAGAAATGTTCTGATAAGATTTCGAGACTGACTCCGAAGCTAATAGCAACATAAGGAGTCACAAATGATAAGGTTGCCCCTGGATCTAGCAATGCATATACATCAAGATGGAAAACTCATAACATACCAGTGACTACATCTGGAGAGGCCTCCTGCTCCTGACGAGATGAGAGGGCATAAAATCTATTTTTACATTGACTACCACCTGCACTAGTAGATGCACCTTGCTGAGCTGAACGTGCTGGTGGAGCTGCTGAACTGGTGGCCGGGTCACGGCCTACCATGGCTCTGTCTGGCTGAAGGAAAATCTCTGAGCATGTGTTTGGGCTTCCCACACCCAAAACTCGCACTTGAACTCAGTAGGAATACTCCAGTGTACCTTCAACCACACTTGCCGCAAATTGGGACGCTTGGCTCTCCTGGAATGCTCCCCTGACCTTGAGAGCCGGATGACCTCCCCCTCTGATCATGCCTAGATTTAGATGGCACACTAGCTAATGACGATGCTAGGGCTGATGGTCTTTGGTGGGACTGATGATGATGTCCGCCACTGGACCCCTTCTAGGAAAACCCAAAGCTATTTGTCCTAGCCCTCTTGGCCTCTCTCTCCCTTTCCTTCATCTAATCCGCCTCTATCTGTTGGGCGTATATAACCAATTGAGAGAATTCTATATCATTGTTCAACATTGTGATACTACACTCTTTGACCAGAGAATCTGATGTTCCATACACAAACCTGCTCATACGAGCTCTCTAATCTGCAACTATCCCCGGCGTATACTTGGATAGCCGGGTGAACTCCAAGGCGTACTCTTGGACAGTCATATGGTTCTGCCTCAGGTTGAAGAACTCCGACGTGTTTGCCTCTCTCAACTCCCTAGGAAAGAATTGTCCAAGGAGGCAGTTATAAACTCATCCCAACTCATAGGAACTGTGCCCACTACTCTATCGTCCTTCCACTGATGGTACCAAATGTAAGCAACCCTCGCCAGCTCATAGGACGCTAAATCCACTCTCTTTTCCCTCGTTACACCCATAATCTGGGTGATCGTCTATATCTTCTCAAGGAACTCATAAGGGTCCATTCATCCACCTTCAACCCCAGAAACTCAGGTGGATTCATCTTGAGAAAGTCCCGAACTCTAGCCGACACTGCGGTCCCATTCTGAGGGACATGGGCCACCACCTGCTGGTTGACCTGAGCGGTCATAGTGGTCATCCCAACTCACAGGAACTGTGCCCACTACTCTATCGTCCTTCCACTGATGGTACCAAATGTAAGCAACCCTTTTCAGCTGATAGGAGGCTAAATCCACTCTCTCTTACCTCGTTACACCCATAATCTGGGTGATCGTCTATATCTTCTCAAGGAACTCATAAGGGTCCTCATCCACCTTCAACCCCAAAAACTTAGGTGGATTCATCTTGAGAAAGTCCCGAACTCTAGCTGCCACTGCGGTCCCATTCTGAGGGACATGGACCACCGCCTGATGGTTGACCTGAGCGGTCATAGCTTGCGCCAACATATGTAATGTCTCTCTAGCTTGACCTGGGAGACTCGTTTGGGAAATTGACTTGCTGGTGCTGGTGGGGCTTGCCGGTGCCCATCTCCATTACCAAATTCATGGACATTTCTATTTCCATTGTTACTCGGTATGGAGGCATGATTCTGCAAATGTGTATAGCACGAGTTAGAAGGATAGAGATATACTTCATCACATGACATAGATCATAAAAGAGGGGAACTTTTCCTAAAAAAACTTGTAGCCACTCTCCCATAAGTATGGCGCGCTTCACATACATGGAAAATACTTTACTCAATGCGGCTTTCAGACACCCTAGGAAACTCTAAACCTTTGTTCTGATACCAAGTTTGTCACGATTCAAAATGAGACCCCAAACCAAAACACGAAATCTAGAACCATGAATAGCTCCAAGTCGACCCATGGTATGAATATGACTAAAGAGCATACATCAAGGAAAACTGATAAACTAATCATGAATAAGCAGAAGTCTAGTGCATATCAATCATAAATAGAGATAACACTGACAAAGCTAAAAATTCTATAATTGTCTGATAAGCCTCTAACATGTCCTAAGAGTTGATGGGACAACATCCCAAACTAGTTCACTAAAGTTTGAAACTGAAAGTAACATAACTCATCACTAACTGAAAGTCATCGAAAGATGAGGACTTATCAAAAATGGGAAACTAGACTAAGCTACGGGAAACTAGGTAATAGGGAACCGAGTCTGATCGTCTGAACCTATATCATGAAATGATACAGTATAGAGTATATGGTCAATACTTGGAATATACTGAGTACACAAGGTAAGTAAAACATGCTGAATAGGTATAAACTGAAATCATGTATATAAACATAAATTACAAGATCATGAGAGTAAGGACTACATGATGATTTCTGAAGCATGTATAGCCATAAACTGAATAGAATGACCCAAAGTTGAAAATGGAATCATATGGCTTTCCATAGTTGAAATTATAAGTAAAAGCTTATAACTGATCGTTGGGTCAAACTTGCTGAAAATATAATATCATAAGTCATAACATGCATAACTGAAATCATGAAAAACAATGAGAGACTAGTCATAACCAACACCATCATGATAGAACTTACGTGATTCCATAACTATCATACTCAAGTGGGCAGAGCCATCCAAAGCCTTGCCTAGGCTAAGGACTCTCCCACGATATTGATATCAGGCTGAAGGCCCTTTGACGGGCGAGGGAAAACTCTCTTGAGAGGTCCCCAACTGAATATAAACCTACCTTGGCACGTAGTTCTGAGACTGGGGAACCTTGGAACCCCAAGCCTACTTGGTGCTAGACACTACTCCCAAAAATATTCATAATGCTCCCATTGGTTTTCATCAAAGCTGAAATCATAATCACATGAATAGTGTGAAATATGAACATAGGGAGTCTTGACTCCAAAACATATTATAAGCTGATCATATTAGCCTTGGCTAAAAATGAAAACCTAGTTAAATTGAGTGGGCTTGCCCAAATCTTAAAATTATGCATACTTAAAATAGGCTTCATTAGTCAAACTCATAGACTCATACATGGGTAATTCATAAGCTTTCATTCATGCTAGATATCTCATCATACTTGAAATCATAAATCATAAACTTGACTTTTCATGAAACATACATAATTGGGAATAATTTTCTAAAACTTGAAATCATGAATTTTTTTTATCAAAAAAGGTATAAAATCTATCCATGAATCTTAAAACATACTTTGAAAAATAAAAGGGATCAACTTATCAACAAATCATAGAGAATTTCATGAAATTAGGCTAAAACCCCATAGGATCATCCACTTGAATTAAGACTTGAATTGATGAACTTGAGGAGAAATTTGGGCATGAGAGTGAAAAGAAACTCTTATTTATAGCCCTACATATCTGGGTGAGCTAAAATCTACACTTGTATTTGAAAGCCCAAGAGATTTGAAGAAGAAATTGAAGACTTTAAGCTTGATCCTCAAAGGAAAACCTCAAAACTTGCATGCATGGGAGTTGGATGAATTAGAATAGGTTAAACTCCCTTAATACACTTCTTTCAGAGCTTAAAATGATGAAGTTTAGGGATTAAGAACGTAGAATTTATGAAAACACCCTCACTAATTTCGCAGAAAATTACTCATTGCCAGAAGTAACAACTCATACCATGATTCGTACCTCAATACCACAATCCATGGCTGGCTCTCATTGTTGCCACTAGTTTTCCCCAACTCATAAGTTCCCATGAGCCACTCAATAATTCATACCATCAAATGACGGGTCGTTGGACCTGTCCGTTGCCGCTTCTACCAATTCCTCTACGCTCTTCCTATGAGTGCCAGCCACAACTCATTGTTCCCCACAACGAGTCATACCATGACTAGAACCTTCCAACGCTGACACTCCTGAACCAACCAACAACCCCCTACCACGATCTGTTATTTTCCACAACGAGTCATATCAAGAGTCGTACCTTTCAGGCCTGACACACAAGCAACTTACCATAACTCCTAACAATGACTCATTACATGATCCCACCAGTCGTACCTTGACTCATTGCTACTGAAATTCTCTTGCAGGTTCTGACCATGAATAGTTCCCATGACTCGTCACTTTTCACGATAACTCGTACAACGAGTCTTCCTATGAAAATTTTCTCTTTTTCTGTTGATCACAATTCTATTCTGATTCTGGTCTTAGGAATTTTTGTGGTATTACATAAATAAAGAGAAAGAAAAAGAGAGTGAGAGAGAGATAGGAGAGAGAAAAATAGATTGAGAAAGAGAAAGAGAGAGAGGGGTAGGGATAGTGGCAGCAAGAGGGGGGGGGGGGAGGAGGGAGAGAGGGAGCAGAGAGGGACAGAGGGAGAGAGGAGAGCGAGATTGGTGAGAGAGATCAAAGAGATACTATAAATAGTAATTATTTTTAAAATATAACAATAAATAATAATTATTTTAAACTATAATTTCTTATAGTAAATACATAGCATATATTTACTATAATATGTAATTTACCCGTAGAAAATTTATGAATGGATTAATTGGGCCGAATGAGTAGCTGAGTACAATACCAATAATTTTTAATTTTGAACTTATATTATTAAAAATTAGAAAAATAACATAATATAACAATTTAAAAGTTTTAATTAGAAAATATACTAATACTTTTTTTATTTACCAAAATCAAATTTTACTTACTAAAATACCAAAATCTATTATTAATATAACCCACGATTATTTCTAAAAATCTTGGCACACAATTTGAATTAGAAGTTACATGTCCTATTTTGTAGTAGCATTTTCAATGGAAAGTAATTAATTTTACTTTATCACACACACACACATAACTCACTGTTATATTTAAAAGTTTGACACAAGATTTGAAATAGAGGTTACATGTCCTATTTTATAGCACCATTCAATGGAAAGTAATAAATTTTACTTTATCACATGTATCAAAATATTTTTTTTTCTCTTTCTTCAATATTCTATAGCTTCCTTAATACTCTAAGTTCCTTCTTCCACATAAATCCTTCTCCAGAACTCCTTCTTCAGTATTGCACGACGTTATCACATATGTCAAAATATATCTTTTTCTCTTTCTTCAATATTCTATAAATTCCTTAATACTCTAACTCTCTCTTTTCATAAAACTTCTTCCCTGGAACTCGTTCTCCATTACCGTACGATTTCATTACTCTTACTTTCAAAGTGTTTATTAATTTTTTTGGGACAAAATAGTCATATAATATATGATATAATTTTATTATTTTTGTTTGCGTAGGTGTTAACTGATACAATTAATTAAATTATAAATGGTATAATATATTGTATTTTATCACAAATATTTAAAAATTATGTAAATCATATAATATGAATTTTGACACTTATATCTACATTAAACTTGTTCTAATACCAAATTTATACACAGGTTTTCTATTCAATCAAGTATTTGTCCAGTCATTTAACAAAATTATATAATATCAAGTGCAGAACCTTTTCTCATATATATATTATACACTGTCTGTTGATAAATTAAGAGAGCACCTCTGATTATATCATTTGCAGAACTTTTTCATACACATTATATATTGTCTATACTTATTTTGAGAGGTTCAAGAAAGGATGATGCTCCCTCGTCAACCAAAGAAGACCAACCTTAGCTAAATGGTCAAGGAATGCTTTTGCACTCTACAAAGTCCAAGGTGACACTGAGTAATCCTCTGCAAACTGCTAAAGTTTATTCCAAGTGTAAACTTTTTAAGGGAAAGGATACACAAGTGGACAAAGGAGTTAAACATTGTTCATTAACCCCCAAGGCAGCAACTACCACGACTTCTGAGGTGATCGAAGTTGCTCACAAAAAAAAAAAGAAACCTTCTAGCTCATCGGGTAAATCCATTATAGGAACTCATATATTTCAAGTTCCTCTTCAAAGATCTTGTGAAGTAACATTGCATACAGTCCAGGTCTCCACATTTGTCAAGAACTGCTCAAACTTTTGAATACCAAACCTCACAATTAAGCAGCTCCAACAATCCACCTATTTCACTCAATGGGGATGGAATCACTCTAGTGCAACCTCTAGCTCATATGACAACAATGTTAGACAAGAACAATATTGGAAGTGCTTGAAGAAAAAACCCAAGGATTTAACGATCAACATTATGAGTTCGTTGAATTGGATTCCATTAGTATTGAAGTTGTAATTATTTAGGGTGCATCCACTGGTTCAACAATGCCATTGAATGAATTGACGCATTAGGTAAAAATTATTTCTTTCATATTTCACCGAACATGCTTCTTATCGATATTAACTCTTTTTTTTCTTTTTTTTGTTGGGTCTTGGGGGCATTTCCATTGATGTATGTGGTGATGATATATTTGAAGATTGTATCATAATCCCAAATACGTCCAATGTGATGAAGCGTTCTCACCTCTCTCTTGATGACGTCAAGGATCAAATTACAAATGATGATCTATTGACAAAGTTGGCACTTGCTTCTTCAGAAAATATTGAACTTTCCAAACCTATTTTAACTATTGACGTGGAGCTTGGAGAAAAATAGATTAAATATCCTAATGTCTCCAAGAATTTGGTTTGGCCTTTGTAGCATGTTGCCTCAAATTTTGAACCACAAGAGGCTATTTCAAACATCAAAATTTCTTATGTCTCTAGGACGTGTCTTACCTTGCATGAATGGATCACATAATTCTCTGTCGAGTCCTCAAAAAGAATTAAAGAGTTGGAGATAGGTGTTGCCCTGATTCTTAAAGGATTCGGGAAGTACACATTGTTGACTTTCTCCTTTGGAGGTTCTACTTGAAGATTTTTCCAAGAAATATGGAGATTATGATGCCTCGAGGTTGCTACCTCTCAAAAGATGTTATACCCCAAAAACCCAAGGATCAGACCCAGGAGTCAAACGGGGAAAAATCTAGAAAATATTGCGGTAGTTCAGAACGAGTCGTTAGACGACCCGTGATGAGACCCCACGAGTCGTCAGGTGGCTCGTGGGAAGATTGGACTATGCTAAGCAGTTGAGGTCCCCACAGACCTGGGGAATACTCGTGGTCAGCCACCACGAGTCGTCAGGTCCCTCGTGGGGTGAGGTTAAGGGTTACCTATGAAGTTTTGACCCGTGTACCTAACGGATGGATCCCACGAGTCGTGGCCAGCCCCAACAACTTGTGAGGTGAGTCGTGAGCAAGCTCATGGGTCTCTACTAGAGATGAGGTAGTGTACTTGATGAAAGGGCGTAACGAGTCATATCCCCGAGGGATGAGTCGTCATGTCCTCCGTTAAGAGCCAAAGGAAAAAAAATTCCTGTGAACTTGATGAAATGACGAGATGACTCGTTTCTCCTGGCAACGAATCGTCAGGTTGCCCGTTAGGGTCCCCTGACAGTTATTTCCTGTGAATTAGAAAGGGCCTTCTCGTAATTTCCTACACACCTAAGACCTAAAATACGTCGTTTTGAGGTAGGAACAGGGTCTCTTAAAGGGGAATTAGCCATGATAGACCTCATTTGATGTTTGTAAGATTAGAGAGGAATGAGAAAAGGTGATTCAAGTGCTCACCTTCAAGTTCTTCAAGTTCCCATATAGGGTTTCGTAGGGGAATTAGGAAACAAGGACTTTCAGGTATGTGGGATTTTGAATGGGTATATTAGACCCTATCCATGCCCATTTCTTCCCATTTCCTACGATTACGTTACCAAATTCTTGTGGGTCTTAACCCAATTGCATGATTTCTCACAAGTTTATGTGAAAGTGTGGTAGTATGTTTAAATTACGGATTTTGAAGTTTTTGGGCTTATATTGCTTGTATATTTTATATTTTGATGAATTAAAACTCTAAAAGTATGGATGCCCAATTATGAAGGATTTTTAGTAAAATTCATTATTCATGACGATCCCGCAAGCTTAATACGAATTTTTGAATTTCAAGCATATCTTCAAGTTTTCTATTTCATATGTTGTCATGATTATGTTTCACATAAATTAAGCATTTCAAGAATGATTAAGATTTTGGGCCATGCCCATAAGTTGTGCATGATTTATGAACTATGTCTTTGGCTGACTCACGGGCCCAAATTCCATGGCTAGTATTATGAACTCTCAAGCATGATATGACTTTAACGATTAAACTAGTCGTGCATGTTATGTATGAATTTATATGAGTACGTTGCATGTTTTGGAAGTAGTACTTAACACCGAGTAGGTTCGGGGCCTAGGTTACGCCCCAAATCTCAAAACTACGTGCCACCGTAGGAGTAGGTTTGGGACCTTCTCAGTAACTATCCCCTATTCCCTAGGGGGCCTTCATGAGTGATATCACACCTTTTATGGTTCATACCCTTGGCAAGGTATGAACGGCCTCCCGACTAGGTGTACAAGTAGGACTTCATGTGTGCTCATGTGGAGTATGTCAGTTATAGAAATCTCCCATTGTTCCTCATGGTTTTGAAATATGCATGATTATGTTCTTTTGGATCAAGTTATGATTTATGAAATGTTTTCCCTGCTTGTTATGACTTTGAAGGGTTTATGAATATTTTTGGAAATCTTAAGCATTATAAAATACTTATGATTTCAGTTTTATGATCATGATGTCCCCACTCCTATAACTTTTATATGTTTAAGCATTGTTTTGCATAACTTACATACTCAGTACTTTTCGAGTACTGACCCATATATTTTTAGGATCTGGTTCACAGGCTCAGCATTGTCCCTAGTTTGTGCTCAGTTTTGCTAAATCTCCATTGGTGAGTCCTCATGATCTAAGGGCTTCATGTTCAGACTTGTTTAATTGTCTTATGTTTTCAAAATATTTATGTTAGTTGGGGTCTTGTCCCTTAAACTCGTCTTTTATGATTAGAGGCTTTCAGACTTATGTGTAGTATTTCATTATTGATGGATGTATTTCGGTTGTCGTTCCTTACAATTCATGATACGATTTTAAGTTAGTTTATGATTGATAAGTTAAGTTTTCCATTGTATGTGAATGAATTAGTGTTATGCTCACGCCATGGGTTAACTTGGGGTCTCTCGGGACTCCTTGTCCCCTGTCTACGATCCGGGTGTACTCTTGGGTCGAGACAAACTTGGTATCAGAGAAATAGGTTCAGAGGTATCTAGAGAGTCTAAAAGCCGCATTAGGGAGAGCCTTTTTCATGGGTGTGAAGCGCGCCACACTTATGACGAAGAGGCTACTGAACATTTTAGGAATATTCCCTTCTTTCATGATCTATGTCGTGCGGTCAAAATCTCTCCCTCTTTCTAATTCGTGTTGTTTGCGACTATAGAAATTTTAAGCTCCGAGAATGATAATCAGAAGGAGGAACAGAGATGATGAAGGCCAAGGGGTGGCAAGGATGATGGGCGTCAACAAGCCCCACCTTTTCAGGAGCCCCAGGCACACGAGCCAGTTGCCAATGTCCAATTTTAGGCGGCTATTCAAATGTTGGCGCGTGCCTTGACTGCTTAGGTTAACCAGTAGGCTGTTGCACCTGTTCCTCAGAACGGCAATGCAGCGGCGACCTGGATCAGAGACTTTTTGAGGATGAACCCTCCCAAGTTCACAGGGGCAAAGGTGGACGAGGATCCACATGAGTTCATCGAAGGGATTTTGAAGGTCACTTAGGTTATGGGAGTGACAAGTGAGGAATGTGTTGATTTGGCCTCTTAACAACTGAAGGAGGTCGCTTACATTTGGTTCAAGAAATGGAGGGATAGTAGGGTAGTGGGAGCAGGCCCTATCAGCTGGGATGAGTTCCGCTTAGCCTTTCTTGATAGGTTATTCCCTCGGGAGATGAGGGAACTGAAAGCAACTGAGTTTTTCAACCTTAAGCAAGGAAAGATGACGGTGCGGGAATATTCACTTGAGTTCACTCGCGTGTAACAATATGCCCCAAATCTAGTGATGGACCAAAGGGCGCGGGTGAGCAGGTCCGTGCAGGGAGTAGCTGAGTATCTGGACAAAGACTACAGAATTGCCATGCTTCATTAGGATATGGACTACCCGCAGATAGTCCTCTATGCCTAGCAGATTGAAGTAGATAATATGAGGCAGAGATAGGCTAAGAGGGCCAGAACTGATAGCCATAGGTTCTCCCAGCCTAAGCCAAGGGGTGAATTTCACCAGTAGTCCCATCACAGGTCCACTGCACCAGCACCATCTTCAGCCAGTACTCCATCCAGGCCACAGGACGGTCAGAGGAGCAGGGCCTCAGGTTCGAGGAGTCAAAACAGCATGCGCACAGAGGCTCACAATCCCATATTGTTCTACTTGTGGCAAGAACCACCCAGGGAAATGTTTGGTGGGCTCAGACGCTTGTTTCGGGTGTGGCAAACCTGGACACAGACTTATGGATTTCCCTACAGCTAGGTCAGGGGGTAGTGGAGCCCACACTTCAACAGCCAGTTCAGCTGTTCCAATAGCATGTCAGACTTAGGAGGGTGCTTCGACTGGCTCAGCTGGTGGCCAGCGCCAGAACCGATTTTATGCACTTGGCTCTCGGTAGGAGAAAGAGACTTCTTTCGATGTGGTTACCATTATGTTGCGAGTTTTTCACATTGTTTCTTATGCTTTATTAGATTCGGAAGCCACACTATCTTTTGTGACACCTTACATTGCTACTTACTTTGGAGTCAGTCCTGAAATCTTGTCCGAACCATTTTCTCTCTCTACCCCGATTGGTGATTCAGTCGTAGCGAGGCGGGTATATAGAGGTTGCCCTATTATAGTACTACATAAGGTTACCTCCGCAGACTTAGTAAAATTGGCTATGATTGATTTTTGACATCATCTTAGGCATGGATTGATTGTTTTCATGTCATGCTTCTGTTAACTGTAGAACTCGGGTAGTGGTGTTTCGGTTTCCAGGTGAACCGGTTTTATAATGGAGGGGTGGTTTAATGGTACCTGTAGGACGCTTTATCTCCTATATCAAGGCTAGAAAAATGATTTGCAAGGGTTGCATTTACCATTTGGTTAGGGTTAAGGATGTCATGTCTGAGACATCAGCCATGCAATCCGTCCCTGTGGTATGTGAATATCCCGAGGTATTTCCAAACGACCTACCAGGTGTTCCTCCCGAGAGGGAGATTGATTTTGAAATCGATCTTTTACCTGACACGCAACCCATATCAATCCCTCCTTACCATATGGCCCCATCCGAACTAAAATAGTTAAAGGAGCAGTTGAAGGATTTGCTAAACAAAGGTTTATCAGGCCGAGCAAGTCTCCATAGGGTGCTCTAGTGTTGTTCGTCCAGAAGAAAGATGGTTCCTTACGGATGTGTATTGACTATAGACAGTTGAACAAGGTCACCATCAAGAATAGATATGCCTTACCTAGGATTGATGACTTATTCAATCAGTTTCAGGGTGCCAAATACTTCTCTAAAATAGATCTCAGGTCTGGGTATCACCAGCTCAGTGTCCGGGAGAGCGACATCCCAAAGACTACTTTCAGAACCCGGTATGGCCAATATTAATTCGTTGTTATGTATTTTGGACTAACCAATGCCTCTACAACTTTTATGGATGTGATGAACAAGATATTCAAGGCATATTTGGATATGTTCGTGATCGTGTTCATTGACGACATATTAATATACTCCTAGAGTGAGGAGGAGCATGCCGCTCACCTGAGGGTAGCACTCCAACCCTCAAGGATAACCAACTATACGCCAAGTTCAGCAAATATGAATTTTGGCTGAAATCAGTTGCATTTTTGGGGCATGTGGTATCAAGCGACGGTATAAGGGTGGACTCCCAGAAGATAGAAGTAGTAAAAACCTGGCCCAGACCAGTAAACCCTTCGGAGATCACAAGCTTTTTGGGCTTAGTGGGTTACTATCGGAGGTTCGTGGAAGGTTACTTATCCATTGCAGCCCCATTGATGAGATTGACTTAGAAAAAGGTGAAGTTCCAATGGTCAGAGGCTTGTGAGAAGAGCTTCCAGGAATTGAAGGCCAGACTCACTTCAGCACCGGTGTTGACTTTACCGGAGGGTACCGACGGCTTTGTTGTATATTGTGATGCTTCAAGGGTCGGACTGCGATGTGTATTGATGCAGCATGGGAAAGTCGTAGCATATGCTTCCAAATAGTTAATTCACGAGAAGAATTACCCGACCATGATCTTGAGTTGGCCGCGGTGGTATTTGCTTTGAAGATATGACGACACTACTTGTGTGGGGTTCATGTAGATGTATTCACAAACCACAAGAGTTTACAATATGTGTTCACACAGAAGGAGCTAAATGTTCGGCAACGGAGATGGTTGGAGTTACTTAAGGACTACGACATGAGTTTCCTTTATCACCTGGGTAAGGCCAATGTGGTAGCAGATGCCCCTTAGTAGACTTTCTATGTGAAGTGTGTCACATGTGAGTGAAGACAAGAAAGAGCTGGTAAATGAGGTACATCTACTTACACGGTTGGGAGTTGGTTAATCGATTCAACCGCTGGTGGAGTAGTAGTTAAGAACGGGTTAGAATCATCCTTGGTAGTGGAGGTGAAGGCTAAACAGGATGAAGATCCAATACTGGTAAAGTTGAAAGAAGCTGTTAAAAATCAGAAGGTAGAAGTCTTCTCCAAAGAGGGAGATGGTGTGCTTCGGTACCAGGGCCACTTATGTGTCCCGAACGTGGGGGATTTGAGGAGCTGGATGCTGCATGAAGCTCATGGGTCCAGATATTCTATCCATCCAGGTGCCACCAAAATTTATCATGCCTTGCGAGAAATTTATTGGTGGAATGGTATGAAGCGGGACATTGCACACTTTGTAGCCAAAGTGCCCGAATTGCCGGCAGGTGAAAGTTGAGCATCAGAGACCGGGGGTGTACTTCAAGACATCAGCATTCCCACTTGGAAGTGGGAAGAGATCAACATGGACTTTGTAACAGCTTTACCCCAGCACACATAGACAGTATGACTCCATTTGGGTTGTAGTGGACAGGTTGACCAAGGCTGCTCATTTCCTACCGGTTAAAACCACCGATTTAGCAGAAGATTATGCAAAGTTGTACATCTGAGAGTTGGTTAGATTGCATGGAATGCTGTTGTCCATTATATCAGATAGAGGTACCCAGTTCACCTCTCAGTTCTGGAGATCTTTTCAAAAGGGACTTGGTACTCAAGTCAAGCTTAGCACGGTGTTTCATCCGCAAACCGATGGTCAAGCGGAGCGGACCATCCAGACTCTTGAGGATATCTTAAGATCTTGCGTTATTGACTTCAAGGGTAGTTGGGATGAGCATTTTCCCCTTATTGAGTTCTCCTACAAAAACAACTACCACTCCAACATACAAATGGCATAGGCTCTTTACGGGAGACGGTGTAGATCGCCCATTGGGTGGTCTGAGGTCGGCAAGGCTTCATTAGTGGGTCCAAATTCATTCCATGAGGCTATGGAGAAAGTTCGGTTGATAAGGGAAAGGCTGAAAATGGCTCAAAGTCGCCAAAAGTCTTATGCGGATGTAAGGAGGAGAGATCTTGAGTTCGAGATAGATGATTAGGTGTTTCTAAAGGTATCACCCATGAAGGGAGTAATGACATTCAGAAATAAAGAGAAACTCAGTCCCCGCTATATTGGCCCGTATAGGATTATGAAGCGAGTGAGTAAAGTAGCCTATGAGTTAGATTTACCCTTAGAGTTGGCTTCAGTTCATCCCGTATTTCATGTGTTGCTCTTGAAAAAGTGCTTGGGATACCCAGCCTTAGTGGTTTCGGTGGAAAGTGTTGGTGTGAAGGATAGTCTTAGTTATGAGGAAATTCCTATTGAAATCTTGGATCGTCAGGTTTGGAGACAGAGGAATAAGGATGTATCCCTAGTAAAGGTGTTATGGAGGAATCAGCAGGTCGAGGGAGCCACGTGGGAGGCCGAAGAAAATATGATGGCTAAATACCCCCATTTGTTCCCTACCAGCTCAGCTTCGGTTTGATGTATCAATTTTTTCCCTAAACCTCTATTCATTTTGTCATGTTCTGTTCATGAATATAAGTTTTTTTTATGATATAATGTATGCAAGTGATGTCTGAACTCAAACCAGCTATGTGGTTCTTTTCGGGGGTAGTCGTTCCGTCAGTTTTCGGCTTGAATGATTAACATCTATATATAGTGATTGTTTGTTTCTGAGTTTTTTCTGCTTGTTTATAACATTCGAGGACGAATTCTTCCAAGGGGGAGATATTGTTATACCCCGGTAACCCAAGGATTAGACCCCAGAGTCAATTGGGGAAAAACTTGAAAAATATTGCAGTAGTGCAAAACGAGTCGTTAGATGACTCGTGAGGAGACCCTACGAGTCGTTAGCTGGCTCGTGGGAAGATTGGATTGTGCTAAGGAGTTGAGGTCCCCATGGGCATGGGAATGACTCTTGGTCAGCCACCACGAGTCATCATGTCCTCCATTAAGAGCCTAAGGAAAACAATTCTAGTGGACTTGACGAAATGACCAGACGACTCGTTGCTCCTGGCAACGAATCTTCAGGTCACCCGTTAGGTTCACCTGATAGTTATTTCCTGAAAATTAGTAAGGGCCTTCTTGTAATTTCCTACACTCTTAAGACCTAAACTACATCGTTTTAAAGTCGGGACAGGGTCTCTTAATAGGAATCAGCCATGATAGATCTCATTTGATTTTTGTAAGAGTAGAGAGGAAGGAGAAAAGGGGATTCAAGTGCTCACCTTCAAGTTCCATCTAGGGTTTCGCAGGGGAATTAAGAAACAAGGATTTTCAGGTATGTGGGGTTTTGAATGGGTAGATTAGACCCTACGCATGCTTATTTCTTTCCATTTCCTACGATTAAGTTACCAAATTCTTATAGGTCTTAACCCAATTGCATGATTTCTCACAAGTTTACATGAAAGTATGGTAGTATGTTTAAATTACGGATTTTGAAGTATTTGGACTGATATTTACTTGTATATTTTATATTTCATGAATTAAAGCTCTAAAAGTATGGATGCCCAATTATGAAGGATTTTCAGTAAAATTCATGTTCATGATGATCCCGCAAGCTTAATACGAATTTTTGAATTTCAAGCATATCTTCAAGTTTTCTATTTCTTATGTTGTCATGATTATGTTTCGCATAAATTAAGCATTTCAAGCATGATTAAGATTTTGGGCCATATCCATAAGTTGTGTATGATTTATGAACAATGTCTTTGGACGACTCACGGGCCCAAATTCCATGGCTAGTATTATGAACTCTCAAGCATGATATGATTTTCACGATTAAATTAGTTGTACATATTATGTATGAATTTCTATGAGCACGTTGCATGTTTTGGGAGTAGTACTTAACACCGAGTGGGTTCAGGGCCCAGGTTACGCCCATAATCTCAGAACTATGTGCCACTGTAGGATTATGTTTGGGACCTCCTTAGTGACTGTCCCCAATGCCCTATGGGGCCTTCATGAATGATATCATGACATTCATGGTTCATACCCTTCGAAAGGTATGAACGGCCTCCCGACTAGGTGTACAAGTGGACTTCATATGTGCTCATGTGGAGTATATCAGTTATAGAAATCTCCCATTGTTTCTCATGGTTTTGGAATATGCATGATTATATTCTTCTGGCTCATGTTATGATTTATGAAATGTTTTCTCCTCTTTTTATGACTTTGATGGGTTTATGAATATTTTTGGAAATGTTGAGCCTTACGATATACTTACGATTTTAGTTCTATGATCATGACTTCCCCACTCCTATAGCTTTTATGTTTTTAAGCATTCTTTTGCATACCTTACATACTCAATACTTTCCGAGTACTGATCTATATATTTTTAGGATCTGGTTCGCAGGCTCAGCATAGTCCCTAGTTTGTGCTTAGTTTCGCTAAATCTCCAGTGGTGAGTCCTCATGATCTGAGGGCTTCATGTTCAGACTTGTATAATTGTGTTATGTTTTCAAAATGTTTGGGTTAGTTGGGGTCTTGTCCTTTCAACCCTTCTTTTATGATTAGAGGCTTTCAGACTTATGTGTAGCATTTTGTTATTGATGGATGTATTTTGATTTGTCGTTCCTTACAATTTATGTTACGATTTTCAGTTAGTTTATGATTGATAAGTTAAGTTTTCTTTTGTATATGAATGAATTAGTGTTACGCTCACTCCATGGGTTGACTTGGAGTCTCTCTGGACTCTTTATCCCGTGTCTACGATCTGGGTGTACTCTCGGGTCCTGACAAAAGATAACTAGAGATTCTTATCAAGAGCTTCTTTCTACTATGCAACAACGCCTTCATACTGCAAATGAGGAAAAAATCAAGGTAGACAAACATCTAGGAGAGCTTCAAAAAGTCCTTCCTCAAGTTGAAAAAGGGCTAGAGGCCTGGACTTCTAAGAAGAAAAAGACCACAACACTCATTGAGGAGCATCAAAAGAAATTGTCCGAAAATCAAGAGAGTGCCACCACCATTGAAGATGAGATTTATGCCAATGAGAAAATTAGTCCATTGTCTGAAACAAAAATAAAAGAACTAGCTAAAGCTAAAGGTAGACAAAGAGACAAGTCGTCACCAGACCCTTAGCTTTAAGATTTTCCCTTAATTTTTGTTTCTGCATAAGAATGTTTTCTCCTTTTCATTCTTTTTCTTGTCTTTTTTAATTATCATGATGTAGTGATAGTCCAAAATGGAGAAATAAAAGTGACATCTTTCCTTTAAATGTCTTTTTCTTATTTTTGCATTCAAACATTTTTTGTGCTATTTGCTTTTTATTTTCAAATTGAACATGCCAGCTAGAATTTTACCTTTGCTAACTCTTCTATTTTAACATTTGTGGTGGGAGATTGATAACTCGAATTTATGAGCCACTTATTCCGTTGGAAAGATAATTCACAAACCTGCAACATGTGTAAAAATCACAACCAAAAGCTCTTTGGGTTTCAGACAAGTGTGTGTGTGTGTATATATATATTTGTATGTTTGTGTATTAAGCTCAGTTTTAATTTTGGTTCCATCAACTTTTTAGCTTTGCATGTCCGCAATAGAAAATTCATAACTCGAGGTAGGAGTGACGAAATCATGAGATTCATACACTGTTAGAAAGATAATTCAGGGAACTGCAATATGTGTAAAAATCAGGGCTAAAGGATCTTTGAATTTGTACAGATATTATTTTCAAACTCATCTTCAATTTTGCCTCCCTCAACTTTCAGCTTTGCGCATCTATGGTAGAAAATTCGTAACTCGGGGGTTGGAATTGCCAAAATAATGAATAAGATTATCGCCAAACTTTTGTTGTTTACAACAAATTTTATTTGTCATTAATTTATACTTTTTTATAGTGATACATGTTTTATTAAAATCTCATTTCCTTTTTGACTATGAATGTCAACAGTAGATCCAATTAGTCTCATGATAAAGAGAATTTTTGATGTTGAAAAAGTTTCTAAAACGTTGCACTGACCAATATAAAGTATCTAATTCTTGTTGAAATCAAGTCCAATAGCTATAAGTAGAAATACCTCTAAAGATTATGGTGAGACAAATAGGATTCCTCCATTATTAATTAAAGATCTTGTGTTCGAGACTTGAAGATTGAAAAAATAATCCTGGAAAAGAACTTTTTCCTCTTTAACGGGTCTTATATGACACAAACTGTAACACCTCGTGCGTTTAGAGTGGTCTCATTAATATATTTCGAATGCCAAAGCCTAGTTTTGTGGCTATGTGTGGTACCAATGCGCGAACGAGTGGCCGAGCGAGTGGGCGAAGGAGGACAAAGATAGGCTACAGTGGGCAGCATATCACAACACCCCCTTGGCACGATGGGTAGCATGCCACGCCCTCTCTCCTCTACAATGGGGGAGCATGTCACGGAGGCCCTATGTCAGCTAGCCTCTATTTATATGAGTTTGGTCAGTTTCTTGGATTATTTTTCACTTTTCCTGATACTTCACGACTAAGAACTCTTCTTATATCCCCTTTATATGTCCTAACTGATTTTAAGGATAGGAATCAAATTCCAAAGAGATTTGTGGTGTCGAGAAGCTAGAAACCTCTGTGCGATTTGCATTTTGTGGCGTATTTGGCAGTTTTAGTGGCTGCCTTCTATTGGACTCTTTGGTAAGTCTCTTTTCTTGATATTCTTTGGTTATATGTGTCGGTTATTAATCCTTAGACTTTGGTTGTTGTTTTGAAGATTCTACCGTCCAATTCATGAAAAACTTGCCAAATAGGCTTCATTTTATGTGATCATTCTCATCCAATCTTTTAGTTGTGTTTTGAAGTGGGAAGGCTGCTCTAATTTAGTAAGTTTTTGGTGGAGTTAGATCGAGTGGGGCTTGGTTTGGGATCTCTCAGAGTTCAAGGTATGTTAGAGTCGTTTCTTCCACCTTTCAGCATGTTATCCATAGAATTTTTGCTAGTGTTGCCTTCGTGTGTGGTGGCTATTTTCTTGAGGAATGAATTCATGCTAAATGGTCTTGAATGAGCTTTTCATTGTGTAGTACTTGTGTTGCGGTATTATCTTGATTACAGTTAGACAAGTGTGCTCGGTGGGCACGCCGACAAGTCGGATAACCCCTTAGAGGCTGGATAATGTCGCAAGTATCAATTGTTGGCACTGTAAAGTGACTTGGGTGGCTGGTTTTACTTCTCTTTACGTGAGGAGTAGTGATGAGTCAGATGACCCCTTAGAAGCCTGATAATGTCGCAAGTATCGATCGTTGGCACTGTGAAGTAGCTTGGGGGATGGTTTTACTTCTCTTTATGTGAATAGTGGTTGTGTATGCATGTATATTGGATGGTTGTTTGTTGCCATGAGATTTGTGGATATCCGACGCACGAGAGTTGTTCCGGCTAGGGATTGAGCCCGACATTAGCCTGGCCTATATAATTGATATTTCCTCTGTAGTGCTGAGATGATATATGATTCGAGAGTTGTTCTGGCATGTCTAATACTTCGTATGTATCATGCCCAAAAATTGGGGGAGCACACGACTGGCTCTTGATACCTGACTAACTAGGGAGCCGGATATATATCGACTATAACTGTAACACTTAGGCCTCCCAGGTCATCTGTCACAATCAACTGGAGTACAAAACTAGACCTATAAGGTCTCAACAATAAAGGATAAGTGGTATAAATGTCAAAAGGCCACGACTATGCTAAAAGAAGCTATAAAAATATCGATGAGGCCACAAATAGATAATACCGTATACACTACGTCCATAAACCCTCTAAAGAGTAAACTGAACTGATGGTCGGAATAAGTCTCCGACCTACCCATAACTGCATCTCAAAACTCTAAGTGAAACAAAACTAGATCATAGCTCTAGAAAGAAATGAGCATAACAACATATCCATTTATCTCACGAACTACTACAGCAACTAGCCATCCCGGCCTCTACCTGCACTTGCAGCACAAACACAGGTCCCCAGGAGAAGGATGTTAGCATGAATACAGTGTATTGGTTTGTAAGGCTAAAACTGTAAACATAAGTATATCTAAGATACTAAAAACCAGAATAGGGATAGAAACAACCTAAGAGTCTAGAAGTTGATATCTGAACAAGACATGATACATTAAATGAATCCAATCAGGTAATCACATAAACAAATCATATTGCTCTATTGATAAGCCATACAGTCCCTAGTTAGAATAATTACTTGGCCAAGTCAATTAATACTACCTTGCTGAGATGGCCATCTTGGAGGTCTCATAACTAAATGGATATCTTCCAAACTAACATAACCTCATCAATGGTAAGGTAGTAGGTCTCATAACCGAAGAGGCATTTGCCTACATGACATAACCGCATCGGTGGTAAAGTTATGGACATCTGCCAACCTAATATAACCACTTTAGTGGTAAGATAGTAGGTCTCATAACTGCAAAGTCATCTGCTCACCTGATATAACTGTGTCAGTGATAAGGTAGTAGGTCTCATCACTGAAGGGACATCTTCCCACCTGATTTAACCACATCAGTGGTGAGGTATGATAAATCATGTCCATAACCATACGTAAAGTCAACAGGGCTCATATTGAGTTTGTCTCACACATATAGCACATAAATGATTGACAGACTACAACCTGAATAGGCCACTTTTGAGACTCATGAACTGCAAATATGCACACATATCATGCAAAGCTGTCAAAGAACATACAAACATGTTGACTCAGACACTCAAAGGACTTTCAGGAGGTTCAGACAACATATGAACTTTAGTAGGCTTACAAGCAATATTCAACGAATAATCTAATCAATTTAACGTATCTCTTGAATAGAAACACATTAATTCTTATTCTATACAATCCTTTAATATTTAGAAACTGCATATATACTACCCACAAGGTGGTTCCTTTGCATGTATAAACAACTATACAATGGCATTTCGTTATCAAACTTATCACATTGACAAGCACATATAGTTCTTAATTTATTTCTCTTATTCGTAGGAAAACATGAAACTTATAACATAGAATTTGGAGTTGCTAGTCATAATGCTGGACATACGTATAGAGCTGAGAACTAAACTGTAGACATATAGCTTATACTCTCTTGTCTGTATAACGTATAAACTCATATTTAGTTAACTGGGTGATACCAGGAGACTTACTGGGATTTAGGACTTCTGATCTCTTTTAGACACATAACATTGAATGACTCCTAGCAGCTTAGATCATAGCTTAGAATAGAAATAGAAAACCTTTCTAACAAGTATACGTCGACACTCAAGATCTTATATTCATATTCTTAGTCTTTAAGTTATTTCAATCAACTGTTCGCATCAACTGTACAATATCCTCTTCTTTAATCATGAAAGCATTCTTCTTTATTCTCATGCATTTTTTTACTTTAGATCATTATCATATCTTGTTATCATTGCCACTTAGACATTGAAAACATTTGCACGTGAAGGAGACTCTTCTTTAAACTTGAGGAACTCAACTGGTAACTCAAAAAGAGTTGTACATATGAACATATGATTTGAACATAACCGAAGGGATTCATTTGTATATCATGACATATGGATCGTATATAAATTAATACCTTTCACTGAAGAGACTAATAAAGACTTGAATTCATAAACCTTTATACAATTTAAGACTTATCTGAGACATTAGCACTATTCCTAGAATACGAGTCTTTGTATCTTCTTTAGATTAGTATACTATAACTTGACATGAACTTACAAACGTTAATGCATAACTTAATGTTATAAAATATGGAGATTTATATCATCTACAGACTGTTGGAGTCAATTCTAAAAACACAGACCTAATTTAGGATGCTTACATTCAACTTTTGAGCACATAGACTCAACTTAGAGTACTTAGACTTGACTTAGAATACTTAGGTCAACTTCAGAGGCTTGGACCTTATGTTTGATTTAGAACTGAAACCAAACAGCTTAATACTTAACTTTAGGATATCACTTCATAATCGTCTTAACTTAATCAGTCTTATAGAAGTTCAATACTAGATTAGCAATCCCACATCTTATCACATAACTAACTTAAGGAATCATATTTGCAATCGCATTTCTAGGCTTCTCGAGAGTATAGTTAATCTCATTAATCATTTACTTTACTTATCTTGTCCATATCATAAACCTTATTATGTTAACTTAACATCCTTATGTTCTAATTGCTTTAGCCATTTTAACATTCTTCACATATTGCAATACTTCACTTTGATGTCTTGACCATACATCGTTAATCTTAATTCTAGCGTTAACTACTTCATCAATCATTACACGTATTTATTATGTTACTTCATCAAGTGCTTATTTCTTAAGCCTTGTTATGATTAGGATAATAACATTTAATGGTATTTAGAATCAACCTTGGATAGGTAGTACATAATTTAACGTGCTCCCTTGAAAGGTCAAATATTTTGTTCTTATCTTCCATTTGTTATTAACACCTCAACCTTTATGCTTTGAATTTAGCTTCACATACACATATAAAGCTTTTAAAGAGCATATAACATGTCTACTTAATACCTTAAACGACTTTTAGGAGGTTCAGATAGCACAAGAGTTCTATTAGACTTGTAACGATATTCTAAAGACATTTCTTGCTGCCTTAGTGTATAACTTGGACCTAGGAAAAAATATGTATTTTGATTTTCATATGATCTGCTAAGATGGAGAAACTGCATATAACCTACCCATAAAAAATGGTTCCATAAACATATCAATAGGTTGCACATTTGAGTTCTACTTTTCAACTTCAACATATAAATTGGTTCTGAAACTCGTTAACTTGCCGCTTAGCTTAAGGAAGAGGAATCATGAAATCTCCACTTATCCTCATGTACCTCAAAACATATTCATAAGAGGTTGAACAACTATTTTAAGGAATCTCCATTTTGATAAACTCATTTACCCTCGTTAGACTTAACATCATTTCTTAGCTTATGTTCATTCATGCATCATTGTATTAGTCTCTTTTTACTAATTTCACTTAAAAACCAGAACCTTAAACAAGATTGACACTACATATATGGAATAATATAAAGGACCAGCTTATATTGCCCATGCTGAGGGGTCTCCAGACTCGATCTATAACTATGACAACAATCGCTTATATTTACATCTTTCGCTTAGCATTTGTTCACATCAGACATTCCTAATGATTCAATATTATGTAAAGAATTTTTGACCGTTTGGAAATAATCATATATGCCTCAATATGAGTGTTGAAACATAGGAATATTGGTCCTTTTAGAGATATAATTTCATTCTTGCAAAACAAGGATAGGGATGCCTTTACATACCTCGTTTCTACGAGTTCTTTTAGTTGATTTTTTCCTCCAACTACTAATGTATAGGCTCCTTTAATAATTTATCTTACAACCATGAAAAAAGGTGGTTTTAAGCCAAAGTTTCCAGATAAAATATCACCCCAACAAGCAACCACAACATCACACACAAAACAACATTCAACACTTTACAACAAGCTCAATTCTACTAATTTTAAAGGAATCCAAAAGAAGGAAATTACCTACTTTTCCTTGTGATCAACATCGACAAAGATGGAGTATATTTCCAGCATATATGTAGCTGCACATACCTCAAAAAACATGTAGCAACTTCACAAAATAACAAACAAAACAAAACATCAATCTATACTTCAACTTCTACCTTTAACTTGCTTAATAAACAAGTAGAAATACTTACCCTTTCCTTGTATTAAACATCTACCAAGATAGAGTATATTGCAAGCTAGTTCCTAATCCAAACACGTTGAAACAACACTGCCAAAATGTAGAAACAACTTTGCCAACACATCCCCTACACCTTTGCAAATGATGTTCTAACTTAGCTTGCAATTTGGTGGTTGTGATTTGCTTGATGATTTCTCCTTGATTCCCTTGGTTTTTGCTAGAAAATAGGGAGATGATGAAGAACTTAAGCAAGTAGATTGAATTTAAGATAAGGGAAAGTGTTTTCCACAAGTTACATTCTGATTTTTAAAGAGGTGGAATGGTGGAGGCGCTAGGGCGGTGCCTACCCATCAGTGCTTGAAAGTGACTCAGTAAAATGCCCATAACATCTTACTACGAACTTTGATTGACGAGCGATTTCAAGTTCTGAAAACTAGACTCAAGTCCGTTAATTTGATAGGTTATAGGACTTCTAACTCATTATATATCAGGTGATATGATCATTTAAAATTGACCCTTCCTTATAAACTTCACATACTCTTCGCTCTTTCCTTTATACATATTCCCTCCTTACCTACGACCAACAATACAACCTGTACTTCCCTTAACATAGAAAACAAATATCAAATAATCATTTAATTCCACTGGTGTAACATCCTCTCCCCCCCCCCTTAGAAATATTCGTCCTCAAATGAGGGATATACTCGGTAGGCATTGCTTGGCCATGTAATTTTAACTTCTCCTCACTAATGGAGGCATATACTTGAGTTATTACAATCATGTACACACTATACTTTCCTCATCCATTTTACACTAATTCATATTCCATTCTCACTTTAAGTCACAACAGTGCTTCTTTTCATTTTTCGCTTATGTTGATCTAATAACTGAATAATTGAATTTGCAAGTATTGGGTCCTGTACTACCTCTTTTCTTAGAAATTGATACCATTTGAGGAGTTAGAACTCCTCGAGATCTCTTTTGATTCCTTTACTTTCTTACCTAAACGTGCCAAAGAACATGAAAACTCATTCAAACTTCAGATCCATACTTTTACTTGGCGAGAATCTATTGCCAACATTCAAGTAGTATTATCTCCTTTCTTTCTAGATCTGTGTCACTTAATAGCCTTCAATCTGCTTCTAATTATCATGATAAACATTGATAAGGCATGAGTTGTATTTTACTTAATTTAACTCAGCTCTACTTGCACGATCAATAGATGAAAAAAGTAAAATAATTCCTAAATGATTTGTAGCCTCCTTATTATAATTATGGTGCACAACATACCAATAGGTAAGACTCTACTAGAAATGGCTTTGGGGACTCCCTAGGAATCAAAACCTGGCCCTAATACCAAGTTTTTCACGCCCCAAAACACGGAAAGGGAACAACTGGCTTTCGATACCTGACTGACCGAGAAGCCAATTATATATCGTCTATAACCTTAATAATTAATCCTCCCAGGCCACCTATCACTATTAGTTGGAGTACAAAATTGGACCCATAAGGTCTCAAAAATAAAGGATAAGTAACTGAAATGTTGATAAGGCCATGACTATGCTAAACCAAGCAATGGAAAGCCGATGAGGCCACAAACTGGATTATACTATACACATTAAGTCCACAAAGCCTCTAAAAAGTAAGTTGAATTGATGGTTAGAATAGGGCTCCCACATTCCCATAACTACATCTCAAAACTCTAGCTTCCATAAAACTATATCGTAGCTCTTGAAAGAAGCATACCAACACATCCGCTAATCTCACGAATTGCTATTGCAATTGGCAATCCCGGCCTCTACCTGCACCTACGGCATGAACATATGTTCCCAAGAGAAGGGATGTTAGTATGAATGAAATGTATTAGTATTTCAATACCCCAAAAGTCTCTAAGACTAGACCCAAAACTAGTTAGTTGAGATATTTCAATGCCTCGGACTTTAGGACTAAGTTTGGAATCGTTCTAGGTGTATGGATAGGTCTGAGCACAATAAATTCTATGGATACTAGGTTTTAATATAAACACTCAAGTTTTATAGGTTAAATGGATACAAATTAATGTAATAAGGAACTTCTAGCACAAAGTTGAGTTAAGAGCCTTCTTACCGATTAAGTTTTCGTACAAGTTCTAGCAAGGGTCAAATTCTAACGACTATAGATCTCATTTTACAAAGTGTTTTTGGGTGATTAAATATATCAAATTGAAGACCTTTGAGTCTTATTTTTAATGCATCCAACCTTGCATCAATCAGAGTTTCTAGTAAAGAGTTATGATCAATTTACTGAAACTGCACCAGAATCACAGAACAATTCGTTAGGTGTCTCGTTAAGTCACCTAACGACTCGTTAAGTGAAAACTTCAGTTTTAGAGGGAACTTCACGACTGGTCAAGTGAACCATTAAGTCACCTCACAAATTATTAAGTGACTCGTTAAGTGGAAACATTTCATGGAAATCCCAGTGGAATTCCCGTATTGGACTCACGACTCATCCAGTATCTCACGAGTTGTGATGTCCCTCGTGAGGACTGGAAGGGTCCTTTTCCCTGTGAATTTTCAAGGGTATTTTCGTAAAATTCTATTCTTATAACCCCTAAACTACACCGTTTTGAGTACCATATGGGACATTTTTAAGTGCCCCTCCTAGCCTAAACCCTTATTCCATCAAAAGACTCTCTCAACCTCTTATTCATCCTCTCTCTCAAGACTCAAGGATCACCTAGGGCTTCTTCAAGGGATTCAAGGTTCAAGTTCAAGTGGGGGATTCCTTATAATCAGGTATGTGGATTTTCAACAAGGACCTCATTTCATCCTTGAGCCCCAAATTTTTGTACTAAAAACCCCAAATCCATTGATTCTACAAAAGCATGTTTTAGGGTTTCAGTTTATGCATGAATTCTTATATGTTCTCCCTGAATTCTAAGACCCATCATTGTTAATAGTCATGTATGCTTATGAAGTTACTTACACCTTCTCAAATTATGTACATGATATATGAAAAGCATGATTTTAGAATTTTCACCATGGCTTGGCATAAATTTCGAAATTGGGTTTTATTAACATTCGCATTTTCTTACCATGAACTCATTATATATGTTTAAAGCATGAGTCGATCATATGGGTTCCATAAATATAGAATATATAATTTATTATATATGTTGAGATATGATTAGAACTTATGGGCGTGGGTGAATATGAAATACATATATGCCTTCACTATGATTTGGGGTATGTGTTAATGTATGAATTGGACTTATGGATCTTACATGAATCTAGGTTATATGCCATATGTTATGAACATGGAATTTAAATGTTGTGGATATATTTAAAGTATGATCTGATCCTATAGATGTCTTATGAATGTATAATGTATGATTTAAATGATGATTCGGGACTATGATGATATGAATTATGATGATAAAGCATTAGAATGATCCTTCAGACTTTGGGCCTGTTGTTAGTAAAAAGTAGCCTTAATCGACTCTAAATGAATTTAGTAATTTGTAATAACTTGAATTCTCATGTATTTGATTAGCTGAAGTAACTTAGACTAGATGAATGACGTTAGACTAGTGACCTCCATGTTCTAGTATAATCGGGACTCTCCATAGCTGAGAATGTTTCCCTTGGTCAGTCAGGGACTTTCATTAGCCGAGAATGTTTCCCTTAGTTAGTCAAGGACTCTCCATAGTATAGAATTTTCACCTAGTCAGTCAGGGACTCTCTGTAATACCCCAGAAATGCCTAAGATTAGACCCAAAATTTAAAAACGGGAGTTGGATGAAACTGGAAGAAAATCCACAGAATAGGTCACCCAACGGACCGTTTTTTCAACCAATGACCCGTGGGAAGAAGTTGTGGGAAGAAGTCGTGGGAAGGTTTTGCTTGGTAATAGTTTGAAGTCACAAGTGAAGTGACGATCCGTTGTTCGTTACAACGAGTCATTGTGTGGATTTGTGGTGGGAACTAGTCCTCAGCCTAAGGGGGAGTAAGGGGTCATGGGACGACCGTGAGGAGTAACGGATCGTTATCACCAGTCATGGGAAGGAATATTAATAATGTCTACTCAATGTACCAAAAGGAAACCATGACTTGTTGGAGGAAAGAGCGAGTG
Source organism: Datura wrightii (assembly GCA_035772735.1). Classification (NCBI taxonomy): domain Eukaryota; kingdom Viridiplantae; phylum Streptophyta; class Magnoliopsida; order Solanales; family Solanaceae; genus Datura; species Datura wrightii. Next base: position 15,007,717 of record JASDFA010000002.1, read on the forward strand.
GTGGTGTGGTCCTTGGAAGGTTGGTACAGGTCATGAAGGGGGAATCAACGGACAAGACAACGGATCATCGCTTGAAGGAACGACTCGTCCTGGTGAGTCGTGGGAAGTGAATCTGAATGTGTTCAATGAGGAAATTAATCCAATGGATCGATACCACAAATCGTGGTATCATGTAACAACTCGTTGGACTATCTGTGGTTTCACCCACTGCAGAAATTTCAAGGATTTCATTAAGGGCATTTTCATCATTTCTAAGTCCTAGGGTCCTAAACTATGTCATTTAAGGATCAAAATTCAGTGTTTATTGAGGGTAAAACCTATCCTAGGCTTATTCATATCTATGCATGCAAAGTTAGGGAATTAAGGAGGTGATCAAGCATGTTCTTCAAGGTTTTCTTCAATTTTTTGTTTAGGCTTTCTAGTAATGGTGAAATTAGATCTTCCCAAGGTATATAGAGTTATGAGTGGCTAAATCCTTTCACACCCATATCCAATCTCTTTCAAATCATGAAATTTCTTATCTAAATTCTATGGGATTTTTACCGAATGCATGAAATCTTGATTTCTCTAAATGGGCTTGATCTAATTGAGTTACTATTATTGAATTATGAATTATGGGCAAGTTTTATGTTGTTTTTCATTAAAAATCATCTCTCAAGTTTTTTTTAAAATTAAAAAGCCCATTTATGAAAAGTTCATGAAAGTCAAGGATTATAATGAATGTTCATGTATGATGAATTATTCAAGTTACCCATGTTTATGATCACGGTTTCAAATGAATTGAGTATTTTCAAGCATGTTAAAGTGTTGGAAAATATTGACATGTTCAAGAATGATTTATGATGTATGATATGGATCTCATGATTTATCAATTTATGATGTTGGCCGACTAAAGGGCCCTTGATTCTTGGCTAATCATGTATTTTAATGGGGATCAATGATGAAAATGTTTATTTGGCCATGAATCTCAATGAATGATGTTATTGATTTATATATGAGCCTAATGTGCATTTTTTTGGGAGCAGTTTGTAGCTCCTTGCAGCTTGGCATTTAAAGGGCTACGACGTTGTCTCATACCTATGTGCCACCGTAGGTTTATATTGATACATTACAATATTAATGATCCTCTCTTTCGTGATATCACCTAGTGCATGCCCCTCACCTGGAAAGCCAGGGGCGACTCTGCCCACTTGAGTGAGATAGTTGGGGCATCATTTACGGCTCTACCACGATGGTGTCAGTTATGAAGAGTCCTCCCATAGTTCCACATGTTTTATGCATTATTATGTTTATGTTACTTGGCTCAAGTGATGTTTTAATAATGTTTCTCTTATGACTATGATATTGAATGGATTGGGATTGATTTGAAAACCTTGAACCTTATGTTATAGTATGATATTTATGTTACAAGCATGTTCTCCTACTCATAAGATCTCCTATGAGCTTTTATGTATCTTGAAATGTCCATTTTACTTACCTTGCATACTTGGTACAATCCACGTACTGACTGCATATTCTATGTTGTACCATTTTTGATATAGGCTCCGATCTTCAGATCCAGCACCGTCAGTAGTCCATCTCAGAGTTTAGCATTCAGCTCTTTGGTGAGTCCTCATTCTTCGAGGACTAGTTGATATCAACTATCTTTGCATGTTCAATTTCTAGACTTGTAGGGTTAGTTGGGGATGTTGTCCCATTAACCCAACAGATATGGTAGAGGCTTTCAGACTATGTATAGTACTCAACTATTATGTATGTAGTATGTTCCGCTTACCATTATGTTATGTTTATGCTTCCACTATATAGTTATGCTAAGTATTCCGCTTTATTGATAATGAGTTATATGTATGTTCATGCCATGGGTCGACTTCGAGTCTCTCGGGGCTCCTTGTCCCATGTTACGATCCGGGTCTATGTTCTGGTCATGAAAAACTTGGTATCGGAGCCATAGGTTTGAAGTGTTCTAGGGTGTCTTAAAGTCGCGTTAAGTAGAGTCGTTTTCATGGGTGTGAAGAGCGCCAAACTTATGACGAAGAGACTACGAGACATTTAGGAAATGTTCTCTTCTTTCATCATCTATGTCGTGCGATGAAATGTCTCTCTATCCTTCTGATTCGTGCTGTTTGTGATTGCAGAATCATGGATCCCTGCAGAGTAAATGGTAGAAGGAATGGGAATGGAGATGGCAACAAGGATGGCAACGGAAATGGGAACCAGCAGGCCCCGCTAGTCCAGGAGCACCAGGCCACAAAGCCGGTTGCCCATGTGAGTTTTGGGCATCTTTTCAGATGCTCGCGCAGGCGTTGACTGCTCAAGTCAATCAATAGGAGGTTGCGCATGTTCCGCAAAATTTCAATTCAGCGATGGCTTGAGTCAGGGATTTCTTGAGAATGAACCCGCCAGAGTTCCTCAGGTCAAAAATAGACGAGGACCCACATGAGTTCATTGATGAGATTGTGAAGATCACCCAGGTCATGGGGGTGAATGGGGTTGAATGTGCAAAGTTGGCCTTGTATTAGTTGAAAGGGTTCGCACATATCTGGTTTTGGAAATGGAGAGATAGTAGGGCCGCCGAAGTAGGCCGTGTCACTTGGGAGGAGTTCCATGCGGCGTTTCTAGATCGATTCTTACCTCGGGAGATGAGGGAGTTGAAGGTAGCATAATTCATGAATATTAAGTAGGGGAGGATGAAGGTACAGGAGTATGATCTCGAGTTCACTTGCTTGTCAAAGTATGTCCCAGAGTTAGTGGTTGACCAGAGGGCGCAGGTGAGCCGATTTGTTCATGGCGTAGCGAGCTATTTGGACAAAGATTGTAAGACCCGTATGCTCTACCAGGACATGGATTTCCCTCAGATAGTTTTGTATGCCCAGTAGATGGAGGCGGCTCATATGTGGGAGAGAGATGCCAAAAATGCCCGTACAGGTAGCCATGGGTTTACTCATTAGAGATCTGGTGGTGGTCACTGCCCTTAGTTTCAGCAGTTGTCACTAGCTCCAGCACCATCATCAGCTAGCGTTCCATCCAGACCCAGGGGTGATCAGAGGAGCAGTGCTTCAGGATTGAGGGACCAGAGGGGCACGCAGGTAGAGCGCACCTCTCCAGCCTGCGTAAAGTGCAGCAAGAGTCATGCTGGGGAGTTCTTGCTCAGATCAAATATTTGTTATGGGTGTGGTAGATCTGGCCACATGCTCCACGCATATCCATTTTCTAGACAGGATGATGATAGAAGTCGTGCACAAACCATTAGGTCAGCAATAGCTCCAGCACATTCAGCTCCGCAGGGGCCATGTACTAGTGGGGGTGTCGGACAACGCCAAAATAGATTCTATGCCCTCGCGTTGCGTCAGGAGCAGGAGACTTCACCGGATGTGGTTACTGGTATGTTACGAATGTTTCACCTTGATGCTTATGCTTTGTTAGATCCCAGGGCTACCTTGTCTATTGTGACACCTATATTGCTAGTAGCTCTGGGGTCAGTCTCGAAACTCTTTCAGAACCATTCTCAGTCTCTACTCTCGTTGGTGAATCGGTTTTAGCTAGGCGGGTGTATAGAAGGTGCCCAAACACTGTATTGTATAAAGTCACCTCCGCAGACCTTGTAGAGTTAGCCATAACTAACTTTGATATTATTCTTGGCATGGATTGGTTATATGAATGTTATGCTTCTGTTAATTGTAGAACCCGTGCGGTGGAGTTCCTCTTTCTAGGTGAGTCAGTCATGGAGTGGAAGAGTAGTTCGGTCGTGCCTGTAGGTCGTTTCATTTCCTATCTTAAGGCCAGGAAGATAATTTTCAAAGGTTGTATGTACCATGTAGTTAGGGTTAAGGATGTTGAGTCTGAGACCCTGACTATCTAGTCAGTTCCGGTAATGTGTGAATACTTAGAAGTATTTCCTGATGATTTATCGGGAATCCCTCCCGAGCGGGAGGTTGATTTTGGTATTGACCTTCTTCTCGACACGCAACCTATATCTATTCTTCCCTACAAAATGGCTCCAACTGAGCTAAAGAAGTTGAAGGAACAATTAAAAGACCTGTTATATAAGGGCTTCATTAGACTAAGCAAGTCTCCACGGGGTGCACCGGTCGTCTTTGTCCGAAAGAAGGATGTTTCTTTTTGTATGTGTATTGGCCGAAAGAAGGATGTTTCTTTTTGTATGTGTATTGGCTATCGCTAATTGAACAAAGTCACCGTAAAGAACAGGTATCCTCTACCCAGGATTGAAAATTTATTCGACCAGCTTCAGGGTGCCAAGTATTTCTTGAAGATAGATCTCATATCCAGGTACCATCAGCTCAGAGTTCGGGAGAGTGACATCCCAAAGACAGTCTTCAGGATGCGGTATGGTCATTACAAGTTTGTAGTTATGTCTTTTGGACTAAAAAATGCTCCTGCAGCTTTTATGGACTTGATGAACAGGGTGCTCAAGCCATACCAAGACATGTTCATGATTGGATTTATTGATGACATCTTCATATACTCTCGGAGCGAGGAGGAGCATGCCGCTCATTTGAGGGTGGTTCTATAGACTCTCAAGGATCGCCAATTATATGCTAAATTTTGCAAGTGTGAGTTTTGGTTGAACTCAGTGGCGTTTTTTGGGCCATGTGGTATCAAGTGACGACATACAGGTGGACTCTCAGAAAATAGAAGTGGTGAAGAATTAGCCTAGACCAGTGAAACCTTCAAATATTCGGAGCTTATTAGGTTTAGCTGGATACTATCTGAGATTCGTGGAAGGTTTCTTATCGATTTCAACACCTTTGACCAAATTGACCTAGAAGAAGGTGATATTCCAATGGTCGAAGTCTTGTGAGAAGACCTTCCAAGAGTTGAAGACTCGACTTACCTCAGCACCAGTGTTAACTCTACCGGAGGGTACTGATGGGTTCGTGGTTTATTGTGATGCTTCAAGGATTGGACTTGGGTGTGTATTGATGTATCACGGGAAAGTTATAGCATATGCCTCTAGAGAGCTAAAAGTTCATGAGAAGATTTACCCGACCCATGATCTTGAATTAGCCACAGTGATATTCTCTTTAAAGATTTAGAGACCTTATTTGTACAGGGTTCATGTGGATGTGTTTACTAACCATAAGAGTTTACAATATGTGTTTACCTGGAAGGATCTCAATCTTTGAAAAAGGAGGTGGTTGGAGCTACTCAAGGACTATGATATGAGTGTGCTTTACCATTTAGGTAAGGCTAATATAGTGGCAGATGCACTTAGTAGACTCTCTATGGAGAGTGTGTCCCATGTGGATGAGGGAAAGAAGGAGCTAGTGAATGATGTGCATCTACTTGCAAGCTTGGGAGTTAGGTTGGTCGACTCTATCGATTATGGTGTTATTGCTCAGAATGGATCAGAATCATCATTGGTGACTGATGTAAGAGCTAGAAAAGATGAGGACCCTATTTTGGTAAAGTTAAAGGAAGCAGTTCAAAATCAGAAGGTAGAGGTCTTCTCCAAAATGGGAGATGGTGTGCTTTGATACCAGGGTCACTTATGTTCCGAATGTAGATGATTTGAGGAGCCGGATGTTGCACGAGGCTCATGGATCTAGGTATTCTATCCATCCAGGTGACACCAAGATGTACCATGACTTATGGGAAGTCTATTAGTGGAATGGCATGAAGAAGGATTCGCGGAATTTGTAGCTAAGTGCCCAAACTATCAGCAAGTAAAGGTCAAGCACCAGAGACCGGGAGGTGTGCTTCAGGATATCAGCATTCTTACTTGGAAGTGGGAAGAAATTAATATGGACTTCATCACAAGTTTACCTCGTACTCGTTGATAATATGACTCCATTTGGGTGGTGGTAGACAGGTTGACCAAGGCCGCTCATTTTCTACCAGTCAAAACCACAGATTCGACGGAGGATTTTGTGAAACTATATATCCGGGAGCTAGTTTGGTTGCATGGAGTGCCCTTGTCCATCATATTAGATAGAGGTACTCAATTTACCTCAGTTTTGGAGGTCATTTTAGAAAAGACTAGGTACTCAGGTTAAGCTCAGCACAACATTTCATCCGCAACCGATGGTCAAGTTGAGCGGACAATTTAGACTCTTGAAGACATGTTCAGAGCATATGTGATTGACTTCAAAGGTAGTTGGGATGATCATTTGCCTCTCATCGAGTTTGCAGACAATAACAACTATCATTCCAGTATTTAGATGGCATTGTTCGAGGTTCTCTATGGGCAGAGATGTATGTCATCCATTGGTTGGTTCGAAGTTGGTGAAGCGGCAATGACAGGATCAGATTAGGTTCATGAGGCTATGGATAAGGTTCAGTTGATAAGGAACAGGTTGAATACTACTCAGAGTCGCCAAAAGTCCTATGCCGATGTAAGGAGAAGGGAATTAGAATTTGAAGTTGATGATTGGGTATTTCCGAAGGTATCTCGCATGAAGGGAGTGATGAGGTTCGGAAAGAAGGGGAAACTTAGCCTTCATTACGTTGGCCCCTGCCATATTGTGAAACGGGTTGACAAGGTGGCATATGAATTAGAGTTTCCCTCAAAATTAGCTTCTGTGTATCTTGTTTTCCATGTGTCTCTCTTAAAGAAGTGTTTGGGTGATCCAACCCTAGTTGTTCCGGTGGACGGTATTGTTATGAAAGACAGCCTTATTTATGAGGAGGTTCCAGTAGAAATACCGGATCGTCGGGTTTGAAGGCTAAGGAATAAGGAACTAGCTTCAGTTAAAGTGTTATAGAGGAATCAACATGTTGAGGGAGCTACATAGGAAGCCGAAGTGGATATGATGGCTAGATACCCACATTTATTCTCTACAGGCTCAGTTCTAGCTTGAGGTATCAATTCTTGCCCTAAAACTATAATTAGTTTTTTGTTCAGTTCATATGTCCAAGTTTCTTTTATATATGTGGATGCGTATATGAATCATGAATTTAGTTCAGCTATGTAGTTTGAATCGGAAGTAGTGTTTCCATCAGTGTTCGGCTTAAATGATCAGTATTTGAATATAATGATTGCATTTATCTGTTTTCTGTATGTTTCCCACATTCAAGGATGAATATACCCAAGGGGGGGATATTGTAATACCTCGAAAGTGCCTAAGATTAAACCCGGGATTTAAAAATGGGACTTGCCTAAAATTGGAAAAAAACTCACAAAATGGGTCACCAAACGGATCATTGGTTCAACCAACGACTCGTGGGAAGTAGTCATGGGAAGGTTTTTTCTGGTAAAAGTTGGAAGTAATGAGTGAAGTAACAACCCATTGTTCATTACAACGAGTAGTTGTGTGGAGTCATGGTGGGAACTGGTCCTCAGCCTAAGGGGAAGTAACGGGTCGTCGGACGACCCGTCGGAGGAGTAACGGATCGTGGATACCAGTCATGGGAAGGAATATTAATAATCTCTAGTCAATGTAACGGAAGGAAACCATGACTCATTGGAGGAAAGAACAAGTCGTGGTCTGGCTCGTGGGAAGGATTGGTACAGGTCATGAAGGGGGAGTCAATGGATGAGACAACGAATCTTCGCTTGAAGGAATGACTCATCCTTTCTAGTAATGCAAAGTTAATCAGAAAGTGTGCAATGGGGCAGTGGATCCAATGGATCGACACCATGAGTCGTGGTATCATGTAACGACTCGTGGGACCGTCCGTGGTTTCACCTAGTGCAAAAATTTAAGGGATTTCATTAAGGGAATTTTCATCATTTCTAAATCCTAGGGTCCTAAACCTCATCATTTAAGGCTCGAAATTTAGTGTTTATTGAGGGTAAAACCTATCCTAGGCTTATTCATATCCATGCATTCAAAGTTAGGGAATTAAGGAGGTGATCAAGCTTGTTCTTCAAGGTTTACTTCAATTTTTCCATTGGGCTTTCTAGGAGTGGTGAAATTTGATCTTCCCTAGGTATGTAGGGTTATGAGTGAGTGAATCCTTTCAGACCATGCCCAATCTCTTTCAAATCATGAAATTTCCTATCTAAATTCTATGGAGTTTTTACCCAATGCATGAAATCTTGATTTCTCTACATAGGCTTGATCTAATTGAGTTACTTTTATTGAATTACGAATTATGGGAAAGTTTTATGCTGTTTTTCATTAAAAATCATGTGTCAAGTTTTGTTTTAAAAATTAAAATGCCCATTTATGAAAAGTTTATGAAAGTCAAGGATTATAATGAATGTTCATGTATGATGAATTATTGATGATGAAAAGCATGTTTTCAAGTTACCCATGTTTATGATCATGTTTTCAAATGAATTAAGTATTTTCAAGCATGTTAAAGTGTTGGGCAATGCCCACATGTTCAAGAGTGATTTACAATGTATGATATGGATCTCATAATTTATTGATTTATGATGTTTGCTGACTAAAGGGCCCTTGATTCTTGGCTAATCATGTATTTTAATGGGGATCAATGATGATAACGTTTATTTGGCCATGAATATCAATGAATGATGTTATTGATTTACATACGAGCCTAACATGCATGTTTTTGGGAGCAGTGTCTAGCACCGAGCAACCCGATGTTCAAAGGACTACACCGGTGTCTAATAAACATGTGGAACCGTAGGTTTATATTGATACATTACAATGTTAATGATCTCCTCTTTCGTTAAATCACATAATGCACGTCCCTCGCCTGGCAAGCCAGGGGCGACTCTGCCCACTTGAGTGAGATATCTGGGATATCATGTACAACTCTACCATAATGGCGTCGGTTATGACGAGTGATCCAATTGTTCCGCATATTTTATGCATTATTATGTTTATGTTACTTTGGCTCAAGTGATGTTTTAATAACTTTTCTCTTATGACTATGATATTGAATGGATTACGAATGATTTGTAAACCTTGAGCCTTATTTTATATTATGATTTTTTGTCACGAGCATGTTTTCCTACTCTTAAGATCTCCTATGAGATTTTATGTATTTTGAAATGTCCGTTTTGATTACCTTGCATACTCAGTACATTCCACGTACTGAACGCATACTCTATGTTGTATCATTTTATGATACAAGCTCTGATCTTCAGGTCCAACACTGTCAGTAGTCCATCTCGGAGTTTAGCATTCAGCTCTTTGATGCGTCATCATTCTTCAAGTACTATTTGATATCAGCTATCTTGCATGTTCAGTTTCTAGACTTGCCGGGTTAGTTGGGGATGTTGTCCCATCAACCCATCGGATCTGTTAGAGGCTCTCAGACTATATGTACTACTCAGTTGTTATGTATGTAGTACGTTCCGCTTATCATGTTATGTCATGTTTATTCTTCCACTATATAGTTATGCTAAGTATTCCGCTTTATTGATAATGAATTAGATGTATGTTCATGCCATGGGTCGACTTGGAGTCTCTCGGGGCTCTTTGTCCCATATTACGATCCGGGTCTATGTTCGTGTCTTGATACTCTCCATAGAAGAGAATGTTTCCCTTAGTCAGTCAGGGACTCTCCTTAGCAGAGAATGTTTCCCCTAGTCAGTCAGGGACCCTCCATAGCAGAGAATGTTTTCCTTAGTCAGTCAGGGACTCTCCATAGCCAAGAATGTTTCCCTTAGTCAGTCAGGGACTCTCAATAGTAGAGAATGTTTTTCTTAGTCAGTCAGGGACTCTCCATAGCCAAGAATGTCTCCCTTAGTCTACGATATCAGTTCATCTCAACTCCGTATAATTTTAGATTTCAGTTAAAGTCAGTTTAGCAGGATTCAGGCTCAATTATCAGTAGATAGTCAGTGCAGTGTATGATATCAGTTATAGTTTTCAGGTTTCAGATACAATACATGACCCTTATGCATTGGTTTGATTATACTTCAGTAATGTTTTCAAATAAAAGCTTATTGTCAATATATATGCATCTCAAACAGGGTTCTTGTATTCCATTTCAGTTATCTGTCGATGTATCTAGTTTATTTCCTTCCTTGTATACTTGTATGTTTTAGTTTACCTACGCTTCCGACATAATCAATACATTTCAAGTACTGACTACATACTTTATGTGTTATAACATTTCATGATATATATTCAGTTTTCCAGACTCAGCCACGTGGTTAGATATGCTCCTTTCCCACCTCAGCTGCTTGTGATGAGTCCTCATCTCCCGAAGACATGATTTATGCTTTCTATTTCATTTATGTTTCATTTTTAGGCTTTAGGAGTTAGCTGGGGGGTTGTCCCAGAAAATCATCAGTTTAGTAGAGGCTTTGAAACATGTATTGACAAATTCAGCTTTGTATCGATGTTTTATGAGATTTGTTATTTTTGGGTTTTAAATTAGACTCTTTTAGTTAGCTTCCTCTTAGTTATGATTTCTGTTATTTGTTATTCTAATAGTGTTATGCTATGATTATTCCATGGGTCGACTTGGGGCCTCTCGGGGTTCCTTGTCCCGTGTATCGATCCGGACCTATGTTTGGGTCGTGACAGGTATGTAAGGCTGAAACTGTAAACATGAGTCTATCCAAGATACTAAAAACTAGAGTAGGGATAGAAACAACCTAAGACTCTAAAAGTTTATATCTTGGCTATATAACTTGTTACATCGAGTGATCTTGGGATAGAAACAACATGTTACTCTAAAAGTAATCACATATACAAATCATAATACTCTATCAATAAGTTATATAGTCCCTAGTGATAACGTCCAAAATATATTCCTTAATTCAAAGAATATACACGGCTAAAGTATCAAAACATGTAACTCGATGACTACCTGGGTCGAATCCCACAAGGACTAGGAAATGACAATTTCAAGTGTCGATTGAGAAATTGATGTTAGTTTGCACCACGTAGATTTAATATAAGAAGAAATAAAATTAGGGGAGTTGAAAATTTCAAAGAATTGTGATGGTTGATGTAGTGAGAAAAAATAGCAAGATCAGCTAAGTCGTCAACAAGGGTGTGAAATACTAGAGGTGTGGTGTAGATGAAATACTAACTAGATCGGGACATGCCAAGTCATCTTGTGAGTTCAATAAATGTAAATAATCCGAGGAAGTAGGTAATCACAGCTTCACAGCCTATTGACTACCTCTACCTAGAGTTTTATTAAAACTCTAACCACTACTTAGCTCAACCTGATTTGATTTGGATTAGCAACTGCACTATTCCTAGCTATTAGTTGTCAATAAGGAATAATAAAGCAATTTCATCTATTTCTAGCTTAATTTTGCAATCTCTTATCCACGCCCACTACTAGATTCCCTTCTAATACTTAATTATTCTTTCTCAAGCAATAATCAAGCAAGAATAAATAGACTCATATCATAATCAATGGATCTTCATTAATAGATTGAAGAGAATCTAATAGATTTACACTTAATTGAAAAACATGGAGATGACTCTAGAAATACCCAATCAAATTAAGTATTCATCATCACACACTTCTAGTTAATGATTTTAGCTACTCATAGTTAAGAAACTCGAAAACACATTCATCAACAATATCATTGAATTTAATAGCAAGAGTAAATAAATCAACTTTACAAAATAATCTTCAATAGTACGAAAGGAAATAGAACAGAGTACATTCTACAATTTTCACTCAAAATCTCCCTCTTTCAGCTAAGAGAATGTATTTCAGCTAAACGGAAAAGATGATGTGTGTAAGCTTTTGTTCTTTCTTCCAATTCTATATTTCTATCCCTCTCTTTGCATATCTAAGTACAAAGTACTTTATCTCTATTTATACCTTGAAAAGTAGGGCCCTTTTCATCTCCTTTTCAGTGTTGCATGATTATACCCTTATGAGTACTGTTCTGGAACCGGTGGAAGCACCGGCAGTTCGCCGGTTACAATTCGTGAACCGCCGGGTGTCTTTTCGGCATCTTCACTAAATTCCAGTGAACACCAGCGGTTCACCCGGTGTTTCGCCGATCCGAATCCATGAACCTCCAGGTCTTCAAGCCATTTTCCAGAACTTTTGAGCATTCGGCGACTCACCGCTGGTAATTGTGAATCACCGGTGGCATTACTCCTCTGAGGCAGTGATATTCAGCCCTGGGCTGACATTTCACCGGTTTATGTCTGCGAATCGTCGATTCACCCTCACTTCCTTCTTTTAGCTCCATTTTTCTCTTTTCTTCACTTTTAGCCATATGCACACAACAAAAGCAAAAAGGGCATAAAATCCAAATAATCAACTCAAGAATGAAACAAAAACTCAAGTTTTAGAGCCTAATGAGTTGGTAAATTACCAACTCATCAAAACCCCAAACTTAAATCATTGCTTGTGCTCAAGTAATGCAATACTCAATTATTGAAGATTATACCACGTCTCTTCACAATTAGACTTTGCCGGCAACCTGGACTATGACAATCCAAAAATACTCACCACGCTCACCGAAAAAGAGAAGAACATACCCCAAAAGACCAAAAAAATGAAGATGTTTAAAGAAGGAAAGCACTTTCTATCAAGAAAAGTTTATGAAAGGAATCAACTATCAATACAAGGGCATTGCTCAACCCAGTAACACACATAGCATCTCAAGTTATAATCACTGAAAATTCAAAGCTTGCCTTAGAGTTTACAATCCCTGCCCCATGTCCACCTTAACTCTGAATGCTCTTCATCTCCAAGAAGGAATGATACCACTCACCACAATAAGGATCCCTATTCTTTTGGTCATGTGATTAGTTGAATGCACACAAGGTATTAATTTGAAAAGATACTCACGCTCACTCTCCCAAAAATATATATTCATGCATACACTTGACCCATAGGCTTGCCCTTCATGTAATTCGCCACTAATGTAGAGTAGCTGCACCTAGAATCATTTAGGACTTGCAGGTTATGATGTAGGCTCGAGGTGAGGGTAGGATGAACATTTGACTATAGTGACAAGATCCTCCCTAATACTTTTTGTGATATATCTTACATCAATTCCACTCACTTAACCTTGTTTCCCTTCTTTCTTTGTTGATGACTTTCATTCCTTTAACACTCCCCCTTATAACTTTTTTTTTGCTGTCACAACTAGCATTATTACATCAAGAAGGAACACCCCCCACAAATTGTCTTTTTCTTTTTGATTTATCCTTTGTTACAATTTGATAAAAGGCAGTGTTCCCTTCACACTATAATTCTTATCTTCCCCCTTTGCTTGGCATACCTCAAAACTTAAACTTTTGCCTCATTTTCCAAAAATGTTTTTATCACGCTCTCTTTCTTAGGCCTAAAGCCTCATTTCATTACTTATCTTGTCACTAGCATCTAGGGAGAATGGGGGCCAAAAAGAGGTATTAAGAATGGTCTTAAGGCTTGTAATGTGGTTGCCCAAGAAAGAGTACAAGGCTCAACATTGGCTAACAAGGATTGATGCTCTTGGAGGGCATATACATGAAGTGACTAGACAAAGGAAAGCCTAAACTCATGTTCTTGGTGCAACAACATCTAGGATTTCGCCTTGAATCACATTTGGGGAAAGATCTAGACAAGATGTAATGCATGAGACTAATCAAAAATGTCCTCACCACACAAGGAATCACCCTTAAAGGGTCTACAAGAGTCATTCTCAACACAAAACACCAAACTAGGATATCAAAGCAAGCAAACATCATAAGTCAAGCATGGAATTTACAATGTATGACAAGAATGCTATGCTATGGTGTCAACACTTGCTCATTGTCTTCATTCTCATGCCTTTGTTTTGCAATTCCATTTCAATTTTTTTTCAGTGGTACCTCTCAAAACAACTTCACAAAAGACTCAAAGCAACATGACATTTTCCCTTAAGAATGTCTCCACTCAATCCATCATCGAGAAAAATCAACTCGGTTTGACAATAAAAATTAAAAAAAAAAGAGAATGCTCCTTGGAAAAGTACCATGGTTAAAAGAAAACCCTCGGAGTTTTAATTACTACACTACTATTTACAATAGCGACAAAAGAACAAGACTTTGGGGTCATTTCATTCAAGATTTTTAATATTTTTCAATTCAAAGAAAAGACCCCATTTAGTCACTAATCATCAACCATCAAGAACATTTTTAGCCCCCTAAAAATTTCAACATCCAATGAACAAGAATCAACCCACCCCCAAATTGAAAACAAATATCGCCCCTAATGCATCCAGAGAAAAGACAAACAAGTGAGAGATGCTTCCTGATTGAGTTAGAGATTGGACCGCAGTCTCCAAGTATAGGTGGTAGCATCAAACTGCTAAGAAGCTGTCTCTTCAGTTGTTGGTTGTTGTGGATCCGGTGGAAGAGATAGAGATTGTCCTGGGCCTTGCACCACCCAATTATCTAGTAAAGTGCGAAGCTCATGGTACGACATTGTTGCCACTCCCTCGAGAGTCCAGGAAGGATCGACATCATATACCGAATGCATCAGAGGTGGACGAGGGCGCTATAATGGGGTTCCTCATCAGGCACTTGTTCCGACTCACTGTCATAGCCTACCCACCAATCATCCGGTGGGCTTTTGGGTGCTTCGTGTACTGGCTTAGGTTAACAAGGGTTTGGTTGGGTAATAGATGACGGTGCAGTGAGAGCAGCCACCTCTTGTTTTAATGTTCCCGCTTTGCATTCAAGTACATCAACTGTAGAGCAAAGGCTAGCCAATTTGTCTTTAGCAGGCTGCAAGGCTTTCTTGAGGGCACCCTATATCATGGAAGAAAGAGCCTTGGCTAACCGCACTAGCTGGTTCTCATACATTTTGGCCCTTCGATGTTGAGTGGAGAACTTTGAGGTTCGGCTATATGGAGTGGTGCAGTTGCTGTGAGAGTGGATGACGAAGATGATGGTAAGGTCATGTTACTTGTAAACTTTGCTTGCTTCATCGCTGGATCCTCTTTTTTGGTTTTGGTGGCCAACGTAATCACACTGTTGGTCTACACCGTCCTATCCAATGGTCCGAACAAAGGACAAGTTGCCCTCATACATAACATACATGCCAAGTTAGGAAATGGCAATGCGGTAGCTTGTTTCTTGGCCTTGCATTTGAATTGAGTAGGAATAATTTCCCCCACATTGATGTGTACATGATCCATTATGCAAGAAAGGAGAATGGCCACTTCAATTGGGACTTCTAATGTATTTACAGAGGGCATTAACCTTGAACAAACCAAATCTAACCACATACGTGCTTCAATTTTAAGTCATGCCGACGAATGAGGCCCTCAGAAATAGCCAATTGTGGTTGACCTTTTGCAATCAGGTTGGCTACCCATTGGAATTGAGTTTATTTATTAACTACTTTATTCAAAATATTGGATGAGATAGGATTGGCTCATCCCAATAAATTGAATTGATTGCTTCTGGAGTTACAGGAACCTCTTGTCCTCTCACCCACACAGATGTGAGGCACGAGCCTGCTTCAATGCTGCCCCTTCGCTTCATTAGTTGTTGTCTTTCCCTGTATGATGCATAGAATTCCCACACCAAATCTAGAAGATATTGGTCAACTGGTAGAGTAAATGGACTCCAATCCCGTGTCCCAATCTGGTGATAGATATCTGGGTACGCAGTCTTGAAAGATTCTGCATCAAACTGAGCTTCTGCATAGATGGAACGTTTTTCCTTGAAAGCTCCAACCCTATCTTGAGGGGTATTTGTGGGCACTGATGCTTGGCCTGTATGAGAGTGCTGGGAGATAGACGTGATACTTCAAATATAGGCTAGTGATGGGCCATAGTGTGTGACTCAAAACTAAAGAAAACAGAAGAATTTAACTAAAATTTTCACAAGCTCAAGTTTCATCAACGACTTATCGGTGAGAGGCAGTTGCATTTTGCTAGTCGTCGAAGATTTGCCAATTGGCACAGTGAAGAAAAAAATAGGGACACCTCGATGTTTCACCGACGAACCACCACTAATGATTTGCTAGCTGCCAGCCTGCTTTTAGTTTCCCACCAAATCACCTCCATATAACAACTAACCAAACACACTCATATTTTCGTAAGAAAAGACAAGTTTTCCCTTAAGAAAGGTGTCAGTCAATCCATCATTAGGCACACCTGGATATGAAGTGACCACAACAAAACAACATTCACACACATACAATAAAGAAGCAAAACAAAACGTGATAATCACGAGTAGAGAAAAATATTACCAATGTGATTAGGACCTTGCAAGCATGAGTGAGAAAGTTCTTACCTCCAATGGGCTGTGCTTGTGAAGCTTTGTGGGGGGATGAAGGGGATAAAGACAGGTGGGGTTTTTAAATTGTAAAGGAAAGGAAGTTGAATAGGTGCTTGGGGGGTAAACATTAATAAGTGTTAGGTGGGAAGTAATGGGTCTTTTTGGGGAAAGGAAATCTAGGGAGAAGATGGAAGAAAATGGGAATTGAAAGAGTTTTGTGGAGATTTACGATATCTATTTTTTGTCATCAGGGGTTACACCGATGATCGTTGAATTGAGTCGGCGTTTCACCGTTGTGGCCGTCTCTCCCATTACCTGAACACAATTCTAAATGCAAGTTCGGTGGTTGACCGGTGCTCCACGGATCCCTTCCGGTGTTTCGCTAGATGAGGAGCCGACGCTTGGTCCATTCTGGGGTACTCTTGTTGAGGGCGGCGACAAACCGATGGTTCGCATTTTTTCATGGCGCTTCACTGATTGGGCTGCCGATTCGCTTTGGGACCTTTAGTTCTCTAGATGGAAACGACGCCCTAGCAGCGCTTCACAAATTATCATTGGTGGTTCGCCGATTTGGATCGCTGCTCTACCTTGAATCCTTCAGTGCACTAGGCAGGGCGGTACTTGAACTGCGCTCTGTGAAATGAACTTGGTATTTTTCTGGTTGCATGCCGGTTTGTTATTCATCCGGTAATGCATCCTTCCTATCCTTAAAAAATCAAAAAACAACAAACATGTGAGAGGGAAGAAGAAAAAAATGAAAAATGCTTGGGTTGCCTCCCAAGAAGTGCCTTATTTAACGTCGTGGCATGATGAAAGTTCCATGAAGCCTATGGATCCTCCAGATACACCACCTCTATTCGGCCAACTTCTTCCAACAGCCCTAAACACCTTTTAACCCTTTGTCCATTTACTTTGAACTTGTTCCCATTCTCACTATGGAGTTTGATGGCTCTGTTCTCGTACACTTAAGAAACCTTGAAAGGTGTTGACAACTTAGACTTTAACTTTTCGGGGAATAGCTTTAGTCGAGAATTGAACAGTAGCACCCAATCCCCTGTAACAAAACATTTTGGTCATGATAATATTTCATTCTAGCTTTGTAAATTGCTGCATTCTCATATGCCTTCATTCTGAATTCATCCATCTTATGTAAATTATGGATTTTACCTTGGATAACTCTTCCCCATTCCAAATTTAAACTCTTCAATGCCTACAAATCTTTGTGTTCTAGCTCCATTGGGAGGTGACATGCTTTACCAAATACCAGTTGGTAAGGGGACATTCCAATCGGTGTCTTGAATGCAGTCCGATATGCCAACAATGCATCATCTAACTTCTGTGCCTAATCTATTCTATCTAGATTAACTGTTTTAGTCAAGATGGACTTTATTTCCCAGTTTGAAACTTCCACCTGTCTGCTGGACTGCGGGTGATACGGGGTGGCCACCTTATTCTTCACACCATCTTAGCTAGTAGTGTGCTAAACACCTGGTTGTAAAAATAAGATCCCCCATCACTAATGATAGCTCTCGGAGTGCCGAACCATGAGAAGATATGCTTCTTTAGAAAGAGCTTAACAATTCTCGCTTCATTGTTTGGTAGTGCCACAGCTTCCACCCATTTGGAAACATAATCCACCGCCACTAAGATGTATTTATTCCTATAAGAACTTACAAAACGACCCATCAAGTCAATCCCCCAAATATCAAACAACTCTACCTCTAAGATGGGTGTTAATGGGAGTTCATGCCTCCTCAAAGTTTTCCTGATCCTCTGGCATCGATCATAATGCTTCACAAAGTCGTGTGCATCTTGATGTAAGCTAGGCCAGTAAAACCTGCATTGCAACACCTTGGTTGCTGCTTGTACGCTCCCATAATGACCTCCCACAGGGGAAGACTGACACGCCTCTAGAATCGGGACCATCTCCACTTTCGGAACACACCTCCTTATTAACCCATATGCATAACTTCAGAAGAGGTAAGGTTCATCCCAAAAGAATTTTCGGACATCATGCACGATTTCTTCTTTTGCTAAAAATTCAATCCTTCAGGTACAATGTCGTTGGCCAAGTAATTAGCAAAATCCGCAAATCACGGTGTCAGGTCGTGGGTTGCAGCTAAAATTCGCTCATCTGAAAAGACATCATTAATCTCCTCTTGTGTTCCTAGCTGCCCATTAGTTTCTAGGTGTGACAAGTGGCTGGCCACTTAATTCTCACATCCCCTACGGTCTTTTACTTCAAAGTCGAATTCCTGTAACAGCAAAACCCACCTAATCAATCTTGGTTTAGCATCATTTTTGGATATTAAGTACCTGAGTGCTTCATGGTCCGTGCGCACCACTACTTTGGTTCCTAGCAAGTACGCTCGGAATTTTTCAAATGTAAACACAATAGCTAAGAGCTTCTGTTCCGTTACTGTGTAGTTTGTTTGTGCATTATCCAGAGCTTTGCTAGCATAGTAGATTGGGTGGAAGATTTTGTCTCGTCGTTGACCAAGGACCGCTCCTAATGTTACTCCACTTGAATCGCATGTGAGCTCAAAGGGTTTTGACCAATTAGGTTCTACAATGATTGGAGAGGAAATTAGTCTTTCCTTCAACTCCACAAAAGCCCTCAAAAAATCCTCATCAAAATTGAATTTAGCCTCTTTTTCATCAGTCAGAATAGGGGATGAGCTATCTTGGAGAAATCTTTAATGAAATGACGGTAAAAACCCACATGCCCGAGGAAACTCCTAACACCCTTTACGGTACACAGTGGAGGTAGCTGAGCAATGGAATCCACTTTGTCTTGATCCACTTCAATCCCTTTTTCAAAAATTTTGTGTCCCAATACAATCCCTTCTTTGACCATGAAGTGACACTTTTCCCAATTTAGGACCAAATTCGTCTCCGTACATCTCTTTAACACCTCATCTAAATGAATCAAGCAGTCATTAAATGAGTTCCCCTCAACTGAGAAGTCATCCATAAAGACTTCCATCGTATCTTCCACCATGTCGGAAAATATGGACATCATGCATCTCTAGGATGTGGCCGATGCATTACAGAGACCAAAAGGCATCCGCTTGAACGCAAACGTACCATAGGGGCATGTAAATGTTGTTTTCTCTTGATCCTCCAGCACAATTGAGATTTGAATGTATCTGGAGTATCCGTCCAAGAAACAATAGTACTCTTTACAAGCTAGACGGTCCAGCATTTGATCAATGAATGGCACTAGAAAATGATCCTTCTTTATCCAGAAGTTTAACTTATGGTAATCCATACAAACTCTCCATCCCGTGAATGGACGAGTAGCTATAAATTCATTCTTTTCATTTGGAATAACCGTAGTTCCCCTTTTTTTTGGCACACACTATCGGGCTAACCCAACAACTATCTGCAGTGGGATACACCTCCCTTGCATCTAGGCTTTTAATAATCTCTTTCTTCACCACCTCTTACATAGGCGGATTCAACCTTTTTTGATGTTCAACTGACGGGCTGCAAGTTTCTTGAAGATTGATCTTGTGGGTGAAAATCCTTGGAGGGATACCATTGATATCAGCTATTAACCATCCTATGGCTCGAATATGCCTTTATAACACCTCAATGAGTTTATCTACCTACAGCGGAGTAAGTTTTTCTGAAATGATAACCGAGAGCATTTCATTCTCCCCCAAGTATGCATATTTGCAGTGAGTGGGCAAGGGTTTGAGCTCCAACTTTGGTGGGGACACAATAGAAGGCTACGACGGAGGGGTTGTACGATTCTTCAAATCAAGGTCCAGCTTTCTTGGTGGGAGTGGATAATCCCTTATCTCCTTAACCACATGGTGAACTTCCTTAAGTTCTTCACCTTTCAAGAAAACATAAACTATAAGTTCTCCAACAACCTCTTCCTTAATTTCCCACTCAAATATATCATTCTGTACAATATCCTACCTTGAAGCCTTGTTGTTCTCTGTTGCTTGCCTGCCATCTGAGATGTTAACTTGTTCATTCGTTCTTCCAATTGTTGGATAATGAAATCATGACTCTTTACAGTAGTTGTTAGATCCAAGAGTTTACTCTGTAAATCTTGAACTCCCTCTTCAGTCGCAAGAACCTTTTCAAGCACTACTTGAGTACTCTCCATATGAGGTGGGATTGACTCATTGCTCCCTTGACTACTAGTATCGACTGACCAAGCATTGTTCCAACCTTGGTTTACTTAGTATACATAATCATAGTCATGGTTGGCTTGGTTACATCTAGCATGGAAACCCTTCATATAGTTCATCAACAACTCCATTTGCTTCATCATGACTAACAACATGGCATCTTTCTTCCCTTCTCGATGCCACATTTTGTCTACTAGCTTGATGGTCTCCACACAAGGCACCCCTTCCGGATTTCATGACCATCCTCCGAAAATGATCATGAGCCACACACGATTTGATTAGTATTGACCACTGTGCTGTGGAACTAATTCAACTTAACAATTAACACAAGATCATCAAGCGCTACCCCAACAACGATGCAATTTTTGATAACGTCCAAAATATATTCCTTAATTCAAAGAATATACATGGACGAAGTATCAAAACAAGCAACCGTACGAGTGCCAGGGTTGACTCCCACGAGGACTAGGGAATGATAATTTCAAGTGTCAATAGAGAAATTGATGTTAGTTTGCACCACGTAGATTTAATATAAGAATAAATAAAATTGGGGGAGTTGAAATTTTCAAAGAATTGTGATGGTTGATTTAGTGAAGTAAAATAGCAAGATCAGCTATGTTGTCAACAACGGTGTGAAATACTAGAGGTGCGGTGTAGATGAAATACTAACTAGATCGGAACATGCCAGGTCATTTTGTGAGTTCAATAAATGTAAATAATCTCGGGAAGTGGGTAATGTTCACGTATGCTCTGGGGTATTTACTACACGCAAGTGCACGTGGTCGAACAAGTAGTAAAGTGGCTTAAGTAAGCCAAGTATCGATCCCACAGGGACTGGGATAAGTGAACAACTACTTAAGTGTTACTATACTTACTCTAAAAATGAAGACAACAGTGCAAAGAAGAGTTTGTAATTTTGATTTCTAATTGTATGCTAAGTCTAAAACAAATATCTAATGTGAGTCTGAACTATGAAAGTGAGCATGCTGAGGCTAAATGAACATGTATAGAAACTAATTATCGATACAATTTTTGGTTAATCTTTCCTCCGGTTTCTAGTCAAGAATTATTGTCAATGGATTAAAACTCTCGTATTTAACCCAACTTAAGAATCATGAACCGTCCACCTACATTTCTGTGATTAAACGAAATTCATGTTCTAGCCATACAAAACCGATTCCTTAATTGACTAATACGACTTTCAGGTATATTTCTATCCTGAAGGTAAATCAATTCTCAATTTTTCCAAACTAAGAAAAGATCGTATCCTATTGATTCACAACTTTCTAATTTCTTGCTCTCTTGAGTGAAACCGAACTTTTTAGATATACATTAACATTGGCCACACATCAATGCAGTAAGAACAAGAATCAATAGAACAACCATGGAAGAAAAGATGAAAAACCCAAATAATCAATAACTACATTTCAATACAATTGTTCTTAACCTCAGCAAGAAGAGGAATTAGCCACTCATTTGTGGATTAAACATCGTTAAATGAGTGTTAATCATACAAGCAATTGAATTAAAGAAGAAGGAGATAGAGAAAAACCCTGACAATTTCGTCCCCTTAACTGCCTGTAACCCACGTTCTTGCTCCACCAAGTCAGAATTATTAAAAATGAACCTAAGTGTTTTATTTATACTAGTGGGAATTTTTCCCGGAATAACAAGCAACGTGTCACGGAGTGCATCGCGGAGTACTGCCTCCGTGACACTCCACTGACGCGGACCCTTACTGGAAATTGATAGTCCAGGTAATAAGGCCCAACGTGGCACGGCGTGCAACGCGGGGCTAGGCCAACGTGCCACGGCCCCAACGCGCACCCTCACTGGAATTTGGCCAAAAAATCCTTATCCAGGCAGAAGGCATCCGCGATGGCAGCGTGACACGGCTCCATTGCGGAGCCCCTTTAATTTGTGCCTTAAAATGCTTTTTCCCTTGCTAACATCCGAGTCCAACCCCAATCTCTCCCAACACGCATTTTAGCTTCCCAAAATTATATTTCACCTGCAAAACAACGCTAATCATGTTGGTTAGTATAAATTCACATTTTATTATTAATCACATGAGAATGTATAAACATTGATAGATAAACAAGGCTAAAATGACACCTTTGACCATCACTTGGGCATATAAATTTGCCCAAGATCAGGTAATCTCAGCTTCTCAGCCTATTGACTACCTCTAGTTAGAGTTTTATTAAAACTCTAACCACTACTTAGCTTAACCTTATTTGATTTGGATTAGCAGCTGCACTATTCCTAGATATTAGTTGCCAATAAGGAATAAGAAAGCAATTTTAGCTATTTCTAGCTTAATTTTACAATCTCTTATCCATGCCCACTACTAGATTCCCTTTCAATACTTAATTAATCTCTCTCAAGAAATAATCAACCAAGAATAAATAGACTCATGTCATAATCAATGGATCTTCATTAATAGATTGAAGAGAATCTAATAGATTTACACTTAATTGAATAACATAGAGATGACTCTAGCAATACCCAATCCAATTAAGTATTCATCATCACACACCTCTAGTTAATGATTTTATCTACTCATAGTTAAGAAATTCAAAAACACATTCATCAACAACATCATTGAATTTAATAACAAGAGTAGATAAATCAACTTCACAAAATAATCTTTAACAATAGCTGAAACTTACTAGTACGAGAGGAAATATAACAGAGTACGTTCTACAATTTTCACTCAAAATCTCCCTTTTTTAGATAAGAGAATGTTTTTCAGCTAAAAGGAGAAAAGATGATGTGATGTAAGCTTTTTTTCTTTCTTCCAATTCTCTATTTCTATCCTTCTCTCTGAATATCTGAGTACAAAGTACTTTATCTCTATTTATACCCTAAAAAGTAGGGCACTTTTCATCTCCTTTTCAGTGTTGGACGATTATACCCCTATGAGCACAGTTCTAGAACTGGCAGAAGCGCCTACGGTTCTTCGATTACAATCCATGAACCGCCGCGTGTCTTTTCTACATCTTCACTAAATTATAGTGAACACCGGCAGTTCAGCCGGTGTTTTGTCGATCCAAATCCGTGAACTGCTAGGTCTTCAAGCCATATTCCAGAACTTTTGAGTATCATTCGGCAATTAAACTGGCGACTCACCGCTGGCAAGTCGCAAACCGCCGATGTCATTACTCTTCTGAGGCAGTGATATTCGGCCCTTGGCTGGCGTTTCACCGATTTATTTCTGTGAATCGCTGATTCACCCTCACTTCCTTCTTTGCATTCCATTTTTGTTCTTTTCTTCACTTTTAGCCGTATGCATACAATGAAAGCAAAAAGGGCATAAAATCCAAGTTTGTCACACCCCGCCTTGGGGGGTATGACTGGCACCTGGTGCCCTATTAGGACTTGTACTGCTGGACTGCTAAGCCTGTGCACATCTGGTGCCTGGATGGCTCTAACTCACATTTCTGGAAACAAAAGGCTATATAACGGCTGTAAACACAGCCCCCGGCCCATTGGCCTATAGCCTCCTGTACCTGTACTGACAGCTGACAAGAAACATCTCAATTTAGGGAATCCTAAGCGGGCCGACAAGGCCACCATACTGTCTAGTTATCTATAACTCAATCCTGAAGTACTAGAAAGCTACGTGACCGGCAAGGTCACCACTACTGGCAAACTATGGCCCCACACGACCAATATAAAAGAAAGAAAGAGTACTAACAGCTATACAACTGCACGGCCTCACACGACCGGCTCATCTGACCACAGGGAAATATATACAGACTGCAAGCCTCTAGGAATAGCAATAAAAATGATCAGGACAGGGCCCCAACCTACCCGTACTATACAACCAAAAGAAAATGAAATACACCTCTGGGATTCAGTCTCCGGATAACAGGAGATGAATACTCGATCGCTGACAGGGATCACGTGGTATCGCCTGCTCGTCTATGAGTACCTGAAGGCAAGTAATGCAGCGCCCCACCGGGCGTCAGTACTGCTGGTACTGAGTATGTAAAGCAATAACTGAAAGAAACATCTGAAACAATAATATAACTGATGAAACTGAAGTAGAAGGAATAGATTAACTGTCTGATAATGTAAGTCATACCTTCTCTTAATCATACTGGAAGGAGTAGGAGTCATACCTGAGGATTTATCATTCTACTGTCGATCTACTCATATCTACTGTAACACAGTATAACATATCATAACATACATAGCACACACAAACCTTACCCGACCCCCATAAGCCGGGAGGTACAACCAGCACAGAATCTATACCCCTACCCCGGTCATCCCATCTCCTATAACCCTGTAAGCATCCTGCCGGTCCCCTGGGTATGCACTTGGGCTCGCTGAGCCCCTGACTATAACTGTACCTGAGTCCGGAGGACTCCTGAATAAAAACCCCGGGCGTATCCGCTCGACGGGGGTGTATAAGGGCCGACCAAGGCACAATATGGGGAAAACTGGCATCCCATCTTCGTCCCCTGTGGGACGGCATGCCACTCCGCAGAGCGACGTATCCTCGTCCTCTGGCGGATGAGTCGATACAGCTATTAACCCTGGGCGGTCATGGATGCTAGGTAATCCAACCCCAAACAATACAACAGTCTCACTAGTAATACTATCTGCATATACCACACACTGAAGCTAATGATAATAAAGTGTTTGTACATACTGCATGCTGAACTGGTGATAGCGATATGTACGTATTTAATACATGCTGAGACTGATAATAGTATATATATGTAGATATAATCTCCTGTCATACTATACTGAGTCTAATGCTGAACATAATATAGTATTTCTGCTGAAAACTATGCTGTATACTGAGCTTCTATAGTAACATGATTTACTAGTTCTAATATGCTTTCTAGCTTCACTTTGACTTATTGTTCTATTTCTGAGATGTCTTATAGATATTACATTGCTTTACTGGGTTTCAACTAAATACAATGATATCCTAACATTCTGTGTCACATCACATACTGAGCATGCTGTGCAGTTCCTAACACTTATGTTAACATCTATATCGCGCTAGCAAGTCTCGAGCTGATCATAACATGATGTTTCTAATATCGTACCAACATTCGTAATAAACACCATACATGGCTTCTGAATATTCTACTGGCCTTTAAATTACTGTACTGTACCAAGATTACTAACTTGCTGAGGAAAGTAGCTTTACATACCTCATTCTCGAACTATCCGGCTGTCGGACGAGGCTCGGCCAGCACTTCAACTATTTCCTCCCAACCGCATTCATAAATATGTCAATTAATACTAAATACAGCTTTACTTTAAAGAGTAACGTCACTTTCGATATAGTTTATAGCCTAAACT
Organism: Datura wrightii; assembly: GCA_035772735.1. Classification (NCBI taxonomy): domain Eukaryota; kingdom Viridiplantae; phylum Streptophyta; class Magnoliopsida; order Solanales; family Solanaceae; genus Datura; species Datura wrightii. The sequence continues at coordinate 15,033,257 of JASDFA010000002.1, forward strand.
TAGGCTTATCGAAAGACAGTCGAAAACTCGCTATTTTTCAGAGGTCCAGAAGGGAGAAATATTCACTTCACAGCTAGGAACACATAGACACTAATTTAGAGCAATTACACTTACCATAGCTCGGTGGCTCGACGATTCGTCGGCCGTATTTCACGAAACTGAATCCGTAGGAATGCTCTCTGCTGCTAAATACCTCATTATCTGAAGTTAATTTGTGTTTGGACAACGTTTAGCAGCGTAATCGGACGAAAATTATAATATCTCCTTCATTCTTACCTCCTCTCTGCTGCTTACTCTCTGTTTTCTGGAAGTTAATATGTGTTTAAATGATTTAAAACCGAAGTGGGCTTTATATACTTGGTCCTGGACAAGGCCAACGTGTCACGGAGCCAACGTGGAGGCCTCTCCTCTGTGACACGCTGCCATCGCGGAGGGGTTTTGCCTCGGCTCCTTCTGCGATGGTTCGACAGGTTTCTAATCCGATCTTTTCCCGGGCCTTTCCCTAGCATGTATGGCCTTCAAATATGCTTAACCAACATGCGAATAGGTCATTTAGGTGCCGGAAATTCTACGGGGTATAACATTCTCCCCCCCCTTAAGAACATACGTCCTCGAATGTGCACTGTTGTCTAGAGGACTACCTAACTTACTTTCTGGAAACATTTCGGCAGAGTTTCCCCTGTAATATGGACTATAGCAAAAACCTGAAATGCAGAAAAGTCTAACACAGGCACTGCACGTAATATTTTAAGATCCACTGGACAACTAAGTATCAATCTTTCTCATTCACGCACATACAACTACAAGGTACTGCATAAGTGATAATACGGACATACCTGTCGCCTGACTAGGCCTAAAATAGGTGAGGGTATCTGGCCTTCATATCTTCTTCAGCTTGCCACGTCATTTCCTCACGGTTCCTGTTACGCCACAGTACTTTGACAGATGCAACATCTTTAGTCCTTAACCTGCGAATCTGTCTGTCTAAGATAGCTACGGGAACCTCTTCATATGCTAACTCTTCTGTGACCTGGACATCCTGAACTAGAACTACTATGGAAGGGTCTCCTATGAACTTCCTTAACATAGATACATGGAATACTGGGTGAACAGATACTAACTCCGGAGGCAAGTTCAATTCGTATGCAACTCGGCCTATTCTTCGTCGAATCTGATATGACCCAATGAATCTCGGGCTAAGCTTGCCTTTCTTGCCAAATCTCATTACCCCTTTCATCGGGGACACTTTCAGATATACCCAATCATTTACCGCAAATTCTAGATTTCTGCGCCGCATATCTGCATAAGACTTCTGGCGACTCTGAGCAGTCAGTAAACGTTCTCGGATAAGCTTTACCTTTTCCTCTGACTTCCGAACAATGTCTGGACCAACCAATGCTGATTCTCCTATTTCAAACCAACCAATCGGCGATCTACATTTTCGCCCATATAATGCTTCAAAGGGCGCCATCTGAATAGCTGAATGGTAGCTGTTATTATACGCAAATTCAATTAACGAAAGATGCTCATCCCAGCTACCCCCAAAATCTAGCACACACGCTCGTAGCATATCTTCGAGCGTCTGAATTGTACGTTCAGCCTGCCCATCTGTCTGAGGATGGAATGCTGTGCTCAAGTTAATCTGCGTTCCCAAACCTTTTTGAAACGACTGCCAGAATCTAGCTGTGAACTGTGCTCCCCTATCTGAAATGATGGATACCGACACTCCATGTAATCTAACTATTTCTCTGATATATAATTCGGCATAATCCTCAGCCGAGAAGGTAGCCTTTACTTGCAGGAAATGAGATGATTATGTTAGCCTGTCAACTATTACCCAAATGGAGTCATTTCTGCGTCTGGTACGGGGTAACCCTGTTACAAAATTCATGTTTATCATTTCCCATTTCCACATAGGCACCGTTATATCTTGCATCAAACCGCCCGACTTCTGGTGCTCCGCTTTCACCTGCTGACAGTTAGAACATCTAGATACAAATTCAGCGATCTCAGCTTTCATACCTGGCCACCAGTAGATGTCTCTGATGTCGTGGTACATCTTCGTCGCTCCTGGATGAAGGGAATAACGAGCGTAATGTACCTCATGCATGATCCGTCCGCGAAGCCCTGAAATATTCGGGACACAGAGGAGGCCCTTACAGCGTAGCACATCATCCTCAGTTATCTGAAAATCTGACTCCTTACCTCACTGAGCTCTATCTCTGAGCTGGACTAAATCAGGGTCCTCGTACTGTCGTTCTTTCACCTCTGTAACTAATGATGACATAGCAGAATTCTGAATTACCGCTCCATTATTTTCTGTTTCCATTACTCGAACGGCTAAACCAGCTAACTGATGAATTTCTTTGGCTAGCTCCCGCTTCTCAGGTCGCAAATACGCCAAACTCCCCATTGTCTTACGGCTCAGGGCATCTGCTACAACATTGGCTTTTCCGGGGTGGTATAGAATATTCACATCATAATCTTTTAACAGCTCCAACCAGCAGCGTTGCCATAGATTCAACTCCCTCTGAGTGAAGATGTACTGTAGGCTCTTATGATCTGTGTAAATATCAACATGGACGCCGTACAGGTAATGCCTCCACATTTTTAAGGTGTGGATTACTGCGGCTAGTTCCAGGTCATGGGTAGGGTAATTCTTTTCGTGTTTCCTCAGCTTTCTAGAAGCATATGCAATTACTCTACCATGCTGCATCAACACACAACCTAACCCGACGCCTGACGCGTCGCAATAGACTGAATAACCTTCTTTGCCTTCCGGCAATGCTAATACTAGGGCGGAGGTTAATCTGTCTTTCAGTTCCTGGAAGCTCTGCTCATATGCCTCTGTCCATTGAAACTTTGCTGCTTTCTGTGTCAATTTGGTTAGAGGTGCCGCAATGGTCGAGAACCCTTCAACGAATCTCCTGTAATATCCTGCCAACCCCAGAAAGCTACTAACTTCAGTCGGAGTGGTAGGCCTAGGCCATGACTTAACTGCTTCTATTTTCTGCTTGTCTACGTGTATACCAGCATCCGACACGATATGCCCTAAAAAGGCCACTGAGTTAAGCCAGAATTCACACTTAGAAAATTTAGCATACAGCTGACGGTCCCTGAGAATCTGGAGCACTGTCCGCAAATGAGTCCGGTGATCTGCTTCAGAGCGAGAATACACCAGAATGTCATCAATGAATACTATTACGAACAAGTCCAAGAAAGGTCTGAAAATACTGTTCATCAGGTCCGTGAAGACTGTCGGGGCATTCGTTAACCAGAAGGACATTACTAGAAATTCAAAATGCCCATATCGGGTCCTGAACGCTGTCTTAGGAATATCTCTCTCACGTACTCGGACCTGGTGATATCCGGATCGCAAGTCAATCTTAGGAAAGTATCTAGCTCCCTGCAACTGATCAAATAAGTCGTCAATTCTGGGGAGCGGGTACTTGTTCTTTACCGTAACTTTGTTTAATTGCCGGTAATCTATGCACATTCGGAGCGAGCCTTCTTTCTTTCTCACAAATAAAACTGGCGCACCCCACGGTGAAGTACTCGGCCTGATAAAACCTTTATCCAATAAATCTTTCAACTGCTCTTTTAATTCTCTGAGTTCTGCAGGAGCCATACGATAGAGAGGAATTGATATCAGCTGAGTGCCTGGTAACAAGTCAATAGCAAAGTCTATTTCCTATCAATCTTTTAACATTTAGAAACTGCATATATACTGCCCACAAGGTGGTTCCTTTACATGTATCGACAACTATTAATTGGAATTTAGTTATCAAATTTATCTTGTCGAGGAGTACACATAGTTCTTAATTCATTTCTCTTATTCATAGGAAAACATGAAATTTATATCTTGGAACTTAGAGTTGCTGGTCACAATGCTTGACATACACATAAAGTTGAGAACTGAACTGCAAACATACAGCTTATGCGACTTCTGTATAACGTATAAACTTGTATTTAGTTAACTCGGTGATCTCCTAGATACTTCCTAGGATTTAGGACTTCTGAGGTCCTTTAGACACCTAACTTATCATTCTTGAATGACTCCTAGATGCTTAGAGCACAACTTAGAATAGAAGTAGATTAACTTTCTAATATATATACGTTGACACTCGAGAACTTATATTCATATTCTTAGTCTTTAAGTTATTTCCATCAATTGTTCGCATCAACTATACTTTAACCTCTACTTTAATCATAAAAGAATTATTCTTCATTCTCATACTTTTGTCACACTCCGAGTCTACAACCTGGATGTGACACAGTACTTAGGAAAATAAGTTATCCCAATCTGGCATATCATACTACTGAAACTCTTAATACTGAATAAAAGCTATAAGCGAAAGCTTTGAAAACATAACAGATTAATATACTCTAAACAACAATACATTTGATAATATACTAAATTACTATCTCTGTCTGAAAGCCATCTAAGAACTTATGAGTTGCTGGGACAAGCCCCCAGCTAACTCTAAAGTCTGAACTTTAATATCAAAATACTAGTCTAGAAAGAAACTCTGACCCTCGAAAAATGAGGATTCACCATTGAACTCTGCTGATTTTTGCTAAAGAAAGACTGCTGTCGATGTTGAGACTAAGAACTTGTGCCTATATGATAAGACAATACAACAAAGAGAGCATGCATTAGTACTTTGAATATACTGAGTAAGTGAGATATGCAATAAATGTAAAGATACTGAAAATTTGATAATACCATAAGTACTAGTAACTATCCTATCTGAAAGTCATACACATATCTGAATTCTGGAGGACTGAACTGAACTGGAGACGGTGACTGTACCAGACTAAGTTGTACTATAATATACTATGGGAGAAACTATAATTGACATGTAACCACGTGATCTAGATGTGGAGTCCGATGTATACCCCCAATCGGAGAAGGCTTCTATACCTTGCCAGGGTATAGTAGTTGAGCTAGGTGATCACTGTATGATGCCCATTCGGGCTAATAACCTACAGTGGGAACATAGTTTTAGGAACTTGGGTGCACTAAATCCCGGCCTGCTCAGTGCTAAGTACTACTCCTACTGGAACTCATAATTTTGACTAACTAGGATGATAGCTTAAAATTGATGTCCTAAGATTTAAGTCAGAACTACTTGTCTGGACGTGTTCTGAGAGTCTAAGGACCTGAAAGTAACTATATTCCAAGACTAATCAGAGCTGCTTTATCTGAAAGTGTCATAACGATCTAAGGAACAATTGACAAACTGATAACTGGTACTACTGAGGTTACTGAGTTCCTCAAGATTAAAAGTCATCAAACTGATCAGCTGAGACCCCAGGGAAAATACTAAGCTCTTACAACAATCTTGGAATACTAACTTCAAATTTAAACATGCATGCTAAGGAGTTTTTCTCAATAACATTCCATAAAATAAATTTAACATTTCAAACAAGCTATTAAATTACACAAGAATTCAGCTCAAGAATCATACTAAAATTTACAAGTTGGGAGGCATTTACAAGTCGAAAATATCATCTCAATTACAACATGGTATTGTACATGAAAACTTAAAAACATTGGGGAGATAAGGGATTTCAACAACTAAAGAGAAACCCTGTTTCATGATTTCTAGAATTCTTTAGGCTAGGGTTACTGAAGAATTTGGGACACATAGATGGAAGAAAACCTTTATTGAAGTCCCACATACCTGGATAAGAAAACCCTTGAGGAGTAGCTTGAAGATTCTGAAGAAATTAAAATCCCTAACTTAGCTTGAGAGAGAGTTTCTTGAAGTTTTATGGTGGTTCTTGAGAGTTTAGGAGAGAATGACAGGGAATGATTGACTCTCTCTTACCCCAAAACTATATAATTTAGGGACTAAAAGAGTGGGAATATACGAAATTACCCCTGGGAAAATATTTTGAAATCTTATATTTTTTGGTCGCTGCACATCTGCTGCATATCTAATGGAACTAGTGACGAACTGTTGCAAGCCTGACAGTCCATCGTCTCTACCATTGGGCTTAAATAGAATTACCCAAGAAGTTTCCCCAAGTAATAGACCAAGTGATGGGCCGTCATTGGACTGAAAGACCTTGGCCTCTACCGTCACACTGAAATAGATGGCCTGGGAATTTTGGCCTTGGTAGGGGTTGCCATGATGAGACGTCACTCACTTAACGGTCCGTAGGGACCTCCACCACTCAAAACATGAAAGGGTTAGACCTCGACAACACGAGTGACGGTCTGTTTCCCGACTGATGGTCATCAACTCTACCATCATAGGCATGAAGGAATGTCACACCCTCTATTACTCAGGTACCAAATCTATAATTTAGTTCCTTTTGCTGCAATATTTCACTCCGGGGTCCGAGGTGTTACAATATCTCCCCTTTGGTAACATTCGTCATTGAATGAAGGCGAATTAGGATGAAAAGAGGAAGGGAAGGAGCTGCAATACCAGAGCTGAGAACTATAGACTAAAAACTAATGGAGTGACTGACTCTAGACTGAATTTCATGACTGAACTGAATTCATAAATTGTAAACACATTCTTTGACATGAAAGGAACTAATAAGCATGGTCTTAACAAGAAACTAGATAGAGTGCTAAGGAGGAAACTTTTACCTGAAGGTGAAACTGAGCCAGAAGGAAAGAGATGAGAGTACTTGGCCAACATATCTTCTTCTGCTTCCTACATAGCTCCCTCAACTAGCTGGTTCCTCCATAAAACCTTTACCAAAGCTACCCCATTGTTTCTCAGCTTACAAACCTAATGGTCTAGAATTTGAATAGGAACCTCTTCATAAGAGAGACTATCCTCTACACCCACACTCTCTAACAGTACAACCGAAGCTGGATCACCGACACATTTCTTCAATAGAGACACATGGAAGACTTGGTGCACCGATGCTAACTTCACATGTAGTTCCATCTCATAAGCCACACTGCCAATGTATCTCAGGATTCTGTAGGGACCAATATACCTAAGACTGAGCTTTCCTTTCTTACCGAACCTCATCAAGGTGAAATTTTCAGGTATACCCAATCATCCATAGCAAACTCCAACTCCTTTCTCCTTACATCTGCATATGATTTGTATCGTCTTTGAGCTATTTTCAGTCATTCCCTAATAAGTCAAACATTCTGTATGGCCTCATAAACTAAGTCAGGCCCTATCAAAGTATCTTCACCAACCTCAAACCACCCAATAGGAGATCTACATCTCTTACCATATAATGCCTCAAATGGGGCCATTTGGATGCTGGAGTGGTAACTGTTGTTGTATGCAAACTCGATAAGAGGAAGGTGATCATACCAACTACCTTTGAAATTGATCTCATAAACCCTCAACATGTCCTCCAAAGTCTAAATCATCTGCTTAGCCTGGCCATCTGTTTGTGGATGAAAAATTGTGAGCTTAACCTAAGTATCAAGTCCTTTCTAAAAACACTTCCAGAAGTGCGAACTGAACTGAGTACCCCTATTTGAGATGATGGACAAGGGAACCCCGTGTAGTCTGACTAACTCCCGGATGTACAGTGTAGCATAATCCTCTACTGAGTCTATGGTGTTAACTGGTAGAAAATGTGTTGACTTAGACACCCGGTCTACAACTACCCAAATAGAGTCATGTTGTCGACAAATACGAGGTAGGCCTGTGATAAAGTCCATATTCACTTCTTCCAACTTCCAAGTAGAAATACTAATATCCTGAGTCATACCCTCCAAGTCACTGATGTTCAACCTTGACCTGCTGGCAATTTGGACACTTAGCCACGAATTCTGCAATGTCTTTCTTCATGCCATTCCACCAGTAGATTTCTCGTAGATCACTAAACATCTTGGTGGCACCTGGGTGTATAGAGTACTTGGTGCTATGAGCTTCTATTAGTATCCGCTGCCTCAAATTTCTACATCAAGAACACACAACCTGCCCTGGTAATCCAAGCATACCATCTCCCCTTTTAGAAAATGCTTCCACCATTTTCCTTTGGACTGCTTCCTTAACTTTAAGAAAAATTAGGTCTTCATACTGCTTTGACTTAACCTCCACCACAAGGGAGGATTTTGAACCGCTCCGGACTACAGCTCTACCATCTGCTGAATCAACCAACTGGACCCCCAATCGATCTAGTCTGTGAAGATCTCTAACTAGCTCTTTCTTACCATCCTCAACCTAAGCAACACTCCCCATAAACAATCTGTTGAGGGCATCATCCACTACATTGGACTTTTCCTAGATGATACAACACGCTCATATCATAATCGTTCAACAACTCCCTCCATCTTCTCTGGTGAAGATTCAAACCCTTCCGACTGAACACATATTGTAGACTCTTGTGATCAGTGAAAATATACACATGGACCCCATAGAGATAATGTCTCTAGATCTTCAAAGCAAACACTACCATTGCTAATTTAAGATCATGAGTTGGATAGTTCTTATTATGAACTTTTAGCTGTCTGGAAGCGTAGGCGATAACCTTTCCATGTTGCATCAAAACCCAATCGAGGCCAACTCTTGAGGCATCACACTAAACCACAAACCCATCTGAACCTTCCGGCAAAGGAAGGACTGGGCCTGTAGTGAGTCAAATCTTTAACTCTGAAAACTCTTCTCACACTTGTCAGACCACTGAAACATCACTTTCTTCTGAGTTAATTTGGTCAAAGGGGAGGAAATAGAGGAGAACCTTTCAACAAACCATCTGTAATAACCGACTAAACCCAAGGAACTCCTGATGTCTATTGGAGAAGTGGGTCTTGGATAGTCCTTAATTGCTGTTATCTTTTGAGAATCCACCTAAATACCCTCTTTGGAGACCACAGCGCCGAGGAAAGCAACTGATTTAAGCCTGAATTTGAACTTGTTAAATTAGCGGTCCCTGAGAGTCTGCAGAACTATTCTCATATGGTCTACACGCTCCTCCTCTGTTCTGGACTAAACCAAAATATCATCGATGAATACAGTAACGAACATGTCTAGGTATGGCTTGAATACCCTGTTCATTAGGTCCATAAATACTGCAGGAGCATTGGTTAGTCAAAAATACATAACTACTAATTCATAATGACCATACTAAGTTTTGAAAGCTATTTTCACAATGTCACATTCTTTTACCCTGAGCTGGTGATAACCTGATATGAGATCTATCTTGGAGAAACAACTAGATCCCTGAAGCTAATCGAACAAGTTGTCAATCTTGAGTAGAGGATACCTTTTCTTAATAATGAGTTTGTTTAGTTGATGGTAGTCGATGCACATTTTGAGGGTACCATCTTTCTTTTGCACGAATAGGACTGGGGCACCCCATGGAGAGATATTGGGCCTGATAAAGCCTTTATTTAGAAGATCTTTCAGTTGTTCCTTTAACTCCTTAAGCTCAACTGGAGCCATTCTATAAGGAAGAATGGAGATGGGTTGGGTATCTGGAGGAAGATTTATGCCAAAGTCTATTCCCTGTTCAAAAGGGACTCCTAAGAGGTCTTTGGGAAACACATCAGGAAACTCATTCACTACTTAAATTGAACGGAGTGTCAAGATCTCAGAACTAGAATATTTGACCCTAACCATGTGGTACCTAGCCTTAAGGTATGTAACGAAATGACCCTTCGACATAGAAGTACTGCCCTTCCACTCTAAGACCAGCTTGTTGGGAAACTGAAACCTGACGACTCTGGTTCTGCAGTTGACTGAAGCATAATAAGAATGCAGCCAGTCCATGTCAAGGATAAGTTGAAGTCGACCATGTCTAGCTCTACTATAAGTCGAAGTCGACCATGTCTAGCTCTACTAGATCAATGGAAGTTACTTTACTCAACACTGAGATTGGATAATTTGTGTATACCCGACTGGCTCTAACTGACTCACCAACCGGGTAGAGACTGAAAATAGTTTAGAGAGAATTTCTAGACTAATACTGAACTGAACTACAATGTAAGGAGTCATGAAGGAAAGTGTGGCTCCTGGATCTAGGAAAGCATATACATTCAAGTGGAAAAGGCACAACATACCAGTAACCACATTAGGTGAGTTCTCCTAATCTTGCTGGGAAGATAGGGTGTAGAAATGATTCTAGAGCTGACCACTACCTGTACTTGAAGCATTTCCTTGTTGAGCTGGGTGACCTGACAGGGCTGCTGATATAGTACACTGGGCCTTTGCCCTTCATACTGAAGGGCACTTTCTTAATTTGTAACCCATCTGGCCACACCCAAAACAATATTCTTTGCCTAGAAGGCACTCACCAGGGTGATTCTTACCATACTTAGGACAAGCTGTAAAGGTGTGGTTGCTGGAAACATGGCTTTGGGACTGGGAGCCTAATGTCCCACCCCTCCTATCTTTGAGGGGCCTAGAAGATGAAGCACTAGCTGAGAAAGGTGCTGGAGGCCATTGCTGCAACTGGAGGCGATCACCACTGGCCGACCTCTACTGGATTACTCAAACTTACTGGTTCTAGCCCGTTTTTTCTCCCTCTCTATGTCATTCAACTTTTCTGCCTCTATCTTCTGAGCATGCATGATGAGACCGGAGAGGTCTATATCTTTGATGAGAATGGAGGTCCTGAATTCGTTGAGTACAAAATCCAATACTCCATTAACAAGCTTAAGCATGTAAGCCCTCGACTCAGCGACCATTTTGGAGCATATCACAACAGTCGAGCGAACATCAGTGCATACTCCTATACTGTTATGTTTTCCTATCTCAAGTTAATAAACTTAGAAGCATTAGCTTCCCTCAATTCCAAGGGAAAGAACCTGTCCATAAAGACAGTAACAAATTTTTCTCATTCCACCGGACCTACTTCGTTCTGCCTTCCCTCCTTCCACTGTTTGTACCAAATCTGAGCCACCCCTTTTAGCTGATAGGCGGTCAAATCAGCACTCTCTGTAGGGGTAACACCCATGGTTTGGGTGATCTTTTTCACTTTGTAAATAAATTCATGTGGGTCTTCATCAACCTTAGACCCATTAAATGTTGGGGGATTCATCTGAGTGAAATCTCGAAATTTGGCAGCAGCTGCAGACCCATTCGTATTAACTGGTACCACAACCTACTGATAATCTGGTTGGTCATGGCTTGGTCCAACATCTAAATTGTAACCTAAAATTCTGTATGGGACACCTAGTCATCTTGAGGAGCTGGGGGGAGCTGGTGGGGCTGGTCAGTTAGCATTTTCAATACTCTTTTCGTTTCCTCTTTTAGGAGGCATCGTTATCTAAAAAGGGTAAAGCATGAGTTAGGAGGACGTATTAGAGTATAAAACTCTATGCACGATAAGAATAATGAATAAAGGAAATTTTCCTAAAATTGCATTGTAGCCTCCCCCTCATAAGTGTGGCGCATTTCACACCCATGTAAAGTACTCTACCTTACGCGGCTTTCAAACATCCTAGGACACTCTAAACCTAAGGCTCTGATACCAAGTTTGTCACACCCCAAGTCTACACCATGGAGACAAGACGGTACTTAGGACCACAAGTGACTCCAAGCTAACTCATGGCATATCACACTATTGAAACTTTGAATATTGAATAAAATATATAAGTGGAAGCTTTGAAAATATAACTGATTAATATACTCTAATTAGCAAATACATTAGATAAAATACTAAATTATTATCTCTGTCTAAAAGCCATCTAAGAACTGATGAGTTTCTGGGACAAGCCCCCAGATAACTCTAAAGTCTTGAACTGAAATTTCAAAATACAATAGTTTTGAAAGAAACTCCGGCCCTCAAAGAATGAGGACTCACCATTGAACTCTGCTGGTTTCCATTGGAGAAGGACTATTCTCAATGTTGAGATTGAGAACCTACGCCTGTATCATAAGAAGATACAACATACAGAGTATGCATCAGTACTTTGAATATACTAAGTAAGTGAGATATGAAGTAACTGTAAAGATACTGAAAATCTGATAATACTATAAGTACTAATAATTGTCCTTTCTAAAGGTCATACACATATCTAAATTCTGGAGGATTGAACTGAATTGGAGACTACGACTGGACCGTATTGAGCCATATTGTATTATATTGTGGGAGAAACAATAACCGACATGTAACCACATTAAAGAGACGTGGAGTCCGATGTATATCCTACATTGGAGAAGGCCCACTATACCTTGGCAGGGTATAGTAACTGAGCTGGGTGATCACTATCTAATGCCCATTTGGCTAATAACTTATGGTGGCAACATAGTTCTAGGAAACTAGAGGCGCTGAACCTTGACCATCTTAGTGCTAAGTTCTACTCCCACTAGAAATTTTAATTTTGACTAACTAGGTTGATAGCTCAAAACTGATGTCCTAAACTTAAGTCATAATTACTTTCCTGGAACTGTTTTGAGAGTCTACGAACCTGAAAGTAACTATGTTCCAAAACTTATTTGAGCTTCTTTATCTAAAAGTGTCATAACGGTCCAAGGAATAACTGACAAATTGATATCTGGTACTACTCAGGTTACTGTGTTCCTCAAGTCTATAATCGCCAAACTGATCAGCTGACATCCAGGGAAAATATTAAGCGCATTCAACAATCTGGGAGTACTAACATACATGTTGAGGAGTTTTGCTCAATAACATTCCATAAAATAAATATAACATTACAGATGAGCTATCAAATCGCACTAGAATTCAGCCCAAGAATCATTCTAAAATTAACAAGTTGTGATGCATTTACAAGTCAAAAATATCATCTCAATTACAACATGGTATTGTACATGAAAACTTAAAAACATTGGGGAGATAAGGGATTTCAACAACTAAAAAGAAACCCTAGGTCATGACTTCTAGAATTCTTTAGGCTAGGGTTACTAAAGAATTTAGGACACAAATGTGGGAGGAAATCTATGTTGAAGTCCCACATACTTGGAGAAGAAAACCCTTGAGGAGAAGCTTAGAAATTCTGAAGAAATTGGAAGCCCTAGCTTAGCTTGAGAGAGAGTTTCTTGAAGTTTTTCTGTGGTTCTTGAGAGTTTAGGAGAGAATGAGAGGAAATGATCGACTCCTTCCCCTAAATCCCTTTCAAATTACCCTAAAATTATGTAGTTTAGGGACAACACTAGTGGGAATATACAAAATTACCCATGGGAAAAAATTTCAAAATCTAAATTTCTAGGTTGTTGCACGTTTGATGGAATAGGTGACGGACCATCGCAAGCCTGACGGTCCGTCATCTCAACTATCAGGCATAAATAGAATTGCCTGAAAAATTACCCTAAGTGATGGTCTAAGTGACGGGTCGTCACTGGACTGATGGACCATCGCCTCTACAGTCACAGTAAAACAAATGGCCTGGGAATTTTGGCCCAGGTGATGGTTACCATGACGGGTCGTCACTCTCTTGATGGTCAATCGGGACCTCCGTCGCTCAAAATCTGAAAGGGCTGGACCTTGATGGCACGAGTAATGGTCCATCACCCAAATGACGGTCGTCAACTCTACTATCAAAGGCATGATGGAACGTCACACCCTCCGTCACTCTGGCACCAGATATGCAATTTAGTTCCTTTTGCTTCAATATTTCACTCCGGGGTCCGAGGTGTTACAACTTTTGTTTACTTTGGATCATTATCATATCTTATTATCATCACTACTTAGACATTGCTGACATTTGCACATGAAAGAGACTCTTCTTTGCACTTGATAAACTCAACTAGTAACTCAAAAAGAGTTGTACATATGAACATATGACTTGAACATAACTGAAGGGATTCATTTGTATGTCATGACATATGGATTGTATATATATTAATACCTTTCACTAAAGAGACTAATAAAGACCTCAATTCATAAACCTTTATACAATTTAAGACTTGTCTAAGACATTAGAAGTATTCCCAGAATACAAGTCTTTGGAACTTTTTTGGATTAGTATACTATAACACGACGTGAACTTACGGACTTTAAGGAATAACTTAAAATTCTAGAATTGGAGTTTTACCTCATATATAGACTCTCGGAGTTAATTCTAAAAACTAAAACCCAATTTAGGATGCTTAAATTCAACTTTAGAGCACTTGGACTCAACATAGAGTAGACTCGACATAGAATACTTAGGTCAACTTCGGATGCTTAGATCACCTTAAGCTTGATTTAGAACTTGGAACCAAATAGCTTAATGCTTAACATTAGGCTATCGCTTCTTCATTGCCTTAACGTAAACCGTCTTATAGAAGGGCAAGACTTTATAAGCAATGCCACATCGTATCACATAACTTATTTAAGGAATTATATTTGCAACCTTATTTCTAGGAGTCTTGAGAGTATAGTTAATCTCATTAATAATTTACTTTACTTATCTTGTCCATATTCTTAAATCTTATTATCTTAATTTGATATCCTTATGTTCTAATATAACAATAAAAAGTTTATAAGACCAAATCCCAGACTTAGAATGAAAACTAGAAGGAAACCAGAAAACTTTCCTCAGAACGACTCGACAAATGGGTCATTGTCAAGAACAATGACCTGTTAAGACAGTCGTTTATTGCCCACTGCAGATGACTTACTCTAATTCAATGAGTGATAAAATGACCTCTCGTTAGAAGTAACAATTCATCGTATTGGTTGTTATGACAAAGTCCAGAAACTTGAAAAAAATCTTCCTTGAACCAACAAGCCAGGCGACGAGTCATTGGGGCATCTAACGACTCGTCCTATTGAGCTGTTAGATGGAATCAAGAAAGTGTTTAAGATCACTCCAGTGACCACAGGTGGAAACAATGACCTATTGTATCATATAACAGGTCATTCTATCTGTCCATTGGGAGAGGTTCAGAAATTTTTCAAAATTAATTAAGTGACAACGACAGAATTTGACGACCCATCATGTGCTCTAATGAGTCATCCTTTTTTATTGTTGGTGGAATTCTATAAAATGGATTTTCAGACCCAGGACCAACGACTGGTCCCAACGAGTCGTGGTCACAACCAACAACTCGTTGCGTGACCCGTTGGATCCTAAAGGCAATTTTTCAAACATTTTCTAGGGGTATTTTCATAACTTTTCACTATTTTATTTCTAAACTATATTGTATCAGGATATTCTAGGGGGGTCTTATAGGGGTTAGTCGACCTTCTTCCCTCATTTCCTCCTCACATTCTCAAAATTTCACCGTAAGAACTTAGACAGACTTCTCCAGCCAAGAGCTAGAGCTTCTACTTCTTCTTAGAATTTCGAGTTTCTTCTTTAGGGATTTATCCTATAGGTATGTGGGACTCCAAAAAGGGTCTCTATTCATCCTTGTGTCTCAAGATTTTAGTAACCCTAGCCTTGAAATTCTAGAAGTCATGACCTAGCGCTTTCCTTCTAATTACTAAAATTTCCTACTTTTCTATGATGTCAGACTTAGATGTTTAGTAATATCATATATTCATGTTAGTGTTTTTAATTTTTATATTATGTTTCACATGATATTGAACTTGCCTTGATTTCTCATGGTATTGTGAAATATTGCTTTATAGTGTTTATATTATTTTCAATATACTAGTAACAGTAATATTATTAGTTTATCAGTATAGTCAGTACCCTCAGTTATCAGGTCTTTTAGGCTCTTAGGACACTTCCAGATAAGTAATTCTGACTTAGTCCTAGGAAACCATTTCGAGCTATAGTGTAGTTATATATATATATATGTTATGTGTCATCAGTTGGGAGTGGTACTTAGCACGGAGCGCGCCGGGGTTCAGCACACCCAAGTTCTCAAAACTACGTGCCACCATAGGATTTAACCTGAATGGATTTTTTAGTTAGTGATCACACAGTCCAATCACTATACCCTGGCAATGTATGGTGGGCCCTATTGATGGGGAGTAAACATTAAACTCTGTGCCTAGCTCATGTGGTTATATGTCGGTAAACAGGCAGACCCACAGTACAGTACTGTCATAGTCCATAATCCAGTCTTATAGATTTCAGTTATCTTAAGATTTTAATTTTATATTATCAGTTCTTATAGTATTTTCTCAGATTTTCAGACTCTTCCAGTACTTATGATTCAGGAATGGTTATTGCATGTCTATATCGATCTAGTTTATGTATTATCAACACTTTTATGCTTTTTTCGATATCTCATATACTTAGTACATTCTAAGTACTAATGCATAATTTATATGTTATATCATTTTATGTTATAGGCTCAGGTACCCAGCCTTAGCATCGCAATTAGATTTACTAGCGATATTTTGAAGTGTTCTATTGGTGAATCCTCATCTTCCGAGGATCAGAGTTGCTCTTTGTATATTAGTAGTACTAGTTTTGTTTTCTAGATCTAGAGTTAGCTGGGGGCTTGTCCCAACAAATCATCTGTTAGTAGAGGCTTTCGGACAGTGTAGTATTAGTTTCAACTTATATTTATTAGTTTTGTTTAAAACATCCAGTATTTACCAGATTTTATCTTTTCTAATAAAAGATTATTTTTGCACTTCAATAGCTTTTGCTCAATTTTCTATCTCCATTCTAGTATGTCAGTAATATGCTAAACCATGGGTTAGCTTGGGGTCACTTGTGACTTTAAGTAACGTGTCGCGTCTAGGTGTAAACTCAGGTCGTGACATCTAATTGCTTATCCATTTTAACATTCTTCACATACTGCAATATTCACCTTTACGTCTTGTCTGTACTTTTATTAATCTTAATTCTAGCGTTATTACTTCATCAATCATTACACATATTTATTATGTTACTTCATCAAGTGCATATTTGTTAAGCCTTGTTATGATCATTCTAATAACATTCAATTGTCTTTATAACCAACCTCGTGCAGGTAGTATATAACTTAATGTTCTCCCTTGAAAGGTTTAATATTCGTTCTTATCATCCCTTTGTTATTGATGTCTCAACCTTTATGCTTTGGATTTAGCTTCACATACACATATAAAGCTTATAAAGAGCATGTAACATATCTACACAATGCCTTAAATGACTTTAGGTGGTTTAGATAGCACAAGAGTTCTGATAGACTTATAGCGATATTCTAAAAACATTTCTTATCACCATAGTATATAACTTGGATAGAGGAATAAGCATGTATTTTTATTTTCCTATAATCTACTACCATTGAGAAACTACGTATAACTTTCCCATAAAAAAATAGTTACATAACATACCAATAGGTTGCACATTCGAGTTCTACTTTTCAAGTTCAACATATCAATTGGTTCGAAAACTCATTAAGTTGCAACATAGCTTAAGGGAGAGGAATCATGAAAACATATGCATAAGAGGGTGGACGACTAGTTTAAGGAATCTCCATTTTGATAAACTCGTTTACCCTTGCTAGGATTAGAATCATTTCTTAGCGTATGGTCATTCATGCATCGTCACCTTAGCCTTTTTACTAATTTCACTTATCAACTAGAAACTTAGGCAAGATTTACATTACACATATAACATAATGTAATGGACTAGCTCACAGTGCTTGCATTGAGTGGTCTACCAGACTCAATCTATAACTACGACAACAATCACATATATTTCATTATTCGCTTCACATTTATTCGCTTCAAACATTCTTAATGATTAGAGTTTAATGTCAAGTACTTTAGACCCTTTGGACAGAATCATACATGCCTCAATATGAGTGTGAAATCATAGGAATATTGGTCCTTTCAACAATATAATTTTGCGCTTGACAAACAAAGACAGGGGCATCTTTGCATACCTCGTTTCGACGAGTTCTTTTAGTTGATTATTTCCTCCAACTACTATGTATAGAGTACTTTAATACTTGAGATTACAACCATGAAAAAAGGCTATTTTAAGCCAAAGTTTACAGCCAAAATATCACCCCAACAAGCAGCCACAACATCACACATAAAACAACTTTTCAACACTTCACTACAAGCTCAATTCCACAAACGTTAAAGGAAACCAAAAGAAGGAAATTACCTACTTTTCCTTGTGATCAACTTCCACAAAGGTGGAGTATATTTCAATCATATATATAGTTGCACCAACCTCCCAAACGAAGCAGCAACTTCACACAACAACACACAAAACCACACATCAATCTATACTTCAACTTCTACCTTTAACTTGTGAAATAAACGAGTAAAAATACTTACCCTTTCCTTGTATTCAAATCCTACCAGGATGGAGTATATTTCCAGCTAGCTACTACTCCAAAAACGCAGCAGCAACCCTGCCAAAACGTAGTAACAACTTTATCAACATGTACCCTACACCTTTGAAAATTATTTCCTAACTTAGCTTGCAATTTGGTTGTAATTTTCTTGATGATTTCTCCTAGATTCCCTTGGTTCTTGCTAGAAAATAGGAAGAAGATGAAGAATTTAACCAAGTAGGTCGAATTCAAGATAAGGGAAAATGTTTTCCACAAATTACAATTTGATTTTTATGAAGGTGGGGTGGTGGAGGCGTTAGGGCGGTGCCTGCCCGTTACTACTTGATGTTACCTCAGTAAAATACCAACAACTTTTTACTCTGACGTTCGATGGATGAGTGCTATGATGTTTTAAAAGCTAGACTCAAATGTCTTTAATTTAATAGGTCATAGGACTTCTAACTCATTAAATATCGGGAGATATGATCATTTAAAGTTGACCTTTACTCATGAACTTCGCATACTCTTCGATCTTCCCTTTATACATGTTTCCTCCTCACCTACAGCCAACATACAACCCGTACTTTCCTTAAAAAATAAAAAAAATCACATAATCATCAAAAACTTTTTTTGAGGTGTAACAATGGGATTGCGATAGTTCTCTCAATCAGATTGCTCCAGTGATTATGCATAGCTGAGAGTGGTTCTGGTAGTGTTTGAATTTGAACTTGTATGTCAATGTGTCACATATTCTCTTGTGTTGCATAAAGTGTTATGACATTGTTGGGAACTTCATACAGGACCGCTCTGAAAGTTTGGTCGTTGTCGTTACATGTAGGTTGATTTTGGTAGTGTTGGTATTCCTACGTTTTAAATTTATTATTTTGTTATTCTGATGAATACCTTCAATTTGTAAACTCTTACTTTGTTATCGCCCATCATAGTTGATACATTATTATATCGGTGCCCTAGTTAGGGCATTGCATTCATACATACAGGTCTTGATCGGCGGATGATTGAGGTCCCTAAGGTTGAGCTGAGTCCCTGGTTGTTTGGGTAAGCTCCAGCTTGTTCAGAGTTGCCTTTTTGAATTTTGAGTACATAATGGATAGATTGGCACCCTGTCTCAATTGGTATTGACTTGTTGTACTCCCTAGACGATCCTAGACTTTTCCTGTTGGCATATGCTGCTGTAATAAGTTTATTTTTTTTCGTTATGTATATACATCCTTTTGGTTGGTCCACCCTTATACACACCCTTTTAAGTTGGTAATTTATTTGTTATATTATTTGTTGATTTGTCTTAGTGAAGTTACTTTTGTTGTGGTTGTTATACTTATGCAAGGGTATGCCCGATCAGCTGCGATGCAGGGTGCCAATCACACCTCCCTGGGTTTAGTGTGTGACAAACTTGGTATTAGAGCAGTTCATGTCCTAGGGTGTTTATGAGTCATATCTAGTAGAGTCTTGTTTATGTGTGTGTTATATAGCGTACTTATAAACAAACGATTGCAAGACATTTGGGATGGTTACCTTTCATTACGAATCAACTCGTGCGAAAAGTTTGAAGTTGTAGGAGTCAGGTCTAGACTTATATTTGTTTAATTGTGTAGAATGCCTGTGAGTCACAGAACAGCGGCCGATCAGCGATTTGATATAGTAGTATGTAAATTGTTACACCCCATAAGTTTCTAACATTTAGTCAGCCTATTTGTATGTTGGTTGAGAGTTTTAGAGTGCCATACATATGAGGAAAGGGCCTGAGGAAAGGCCGAACGAGTGCCAAGTCGGGATTTTGCGGGAGGAGGCCGAACCAAGATGCCTAGAAGGGCAAAATGGCACGGAGCTGCTCCTCCGCGTTAGCCAACATGGCATGGAGCAGAATCAGCTCGTTGGGCAGCATGCCACATTTCCTTGTCTGCTGCCTCAAGTATATAAGGGTCTCACACTTAGAAATGAGATCATAATTCATATAATCACGACCAACAGAGGTGAGAATGAAGGAAAACATTTAATTTTCGTCCGATTATGCTGCTAAATGCTGCAGATAGCATTTCTACGGAGTTAGTTTCGTGAAATTCGCATTGTCGTCCCGCCGAGCCAAAGTTGTTGAAATTGCTCCAAACTAGTGTCAATACGATCTGAGGCTTAAAGTAAGCATTTCTCCCTTCTAGATTTTTGAGAAATAATGATGTGTCGGCCATGTTCCGTAAAGTAGGAATATAGTGAATATTTATATATAAAGTTTTCCTTTTCGCCAAATTTAGTGTTAAAACTAGTCCTATCTTTCCAGTAATACGATTTCAGTTGGAAAGAGATATTGAATACTAATTGGAACCTATCAGTTAATCAGAAATTGGCAATCGAGGTATGTCAAGGCATTTTCTTTCGGCAAGTTAGTTTCTTCAGCATAGTAATCCAGTATGAATCCCAGTAAAGCATGTCAGGAGTATGTTGTCACGTCTAGTTGTTGTTGCCAGTCGAGACTCATAAATTATATTGTTTTGGGATGGATTATACCAGTATAGCTTCCGTAACCACCCCAGGGTTAATAGTTGTGTCGCTGTCGCCCAGGGGCGAGGAGACGTTGCTCTACGGAGTGGCATGCCGTCCGCAAGGGACGAAGATGGGGATCCAGATCCTCATATTGCCGTGGTTGGCCTTATACACACCCCCGCCGAGCGTTTACGCCCGGGGTGTAGATATCAGGTGTCCTTCGAACTCAGACACAACTATAATCAGGGGTTGAGCGGGCCCAGTTGCAGAACCAAGGGATCGGTAGGACACTTATAGCTGGTAGTTGACTCAGTATGACCTGGATAGAGGTATATAGATTGAGGTGTATTCACTAGGGCTAATGGGGGCCCAGGTGGGTTATTCTGTGCTGATTGTACCTTCTGGCTTATGGGGGCCAGGTAAGGTTTATGCTTGCTTTAGTTATTGATAGTTAGATAGTAAGACTCCTAATTTTCTAGGTATGAACCCTACCTTACTTATTACAGTTATGTTTAGTCCTGATTTCACTACCTCAGTCAGCTTCAGTCCATTTTCTTTACTTCAGTTGTTGTCAGTTCTATTTCTCACTTTCAGTCATTTAAAGCTATTGCTTTACATACTCGGTACCTGTGGTACCGACGCCCTCTTCTGGGGCGCTGCATTACTTGCCTACTGGTACACATAGACGAGGTGCAGGTCCCTCGTAGTTCCAGTCAGCCGTACAGAGCCATCAACTCCTTTCTTCCGGAGCTTGTGTGATAGAGGTTTATTTCTTTTGTTTGTACAGTATGGGTAGGTTGGGGCCTGCCTCGACCATCTTATTACTCCTATAGGCTTGCAGATTGCATTACTTCCCTGTGGTTAGATGATAATGGCCATGTGGGGCCCATATGTGTTTTATACTATTTGTGCAGGCCGTGTGGGGCCTTGTTTAGCTATTGATTGGTGGCCTGGTCGGTCATTGTTCAGTTTAGCATCTGATTTTACTTTCTAGTTAAAACTAGATATCATGGTGGCCTTGTCGTCCCGCATAGGACTCCCTATGTTTGTTTGTCTCTGGTTAGTTGTTTATTTTCATAGGTGGCTATAGGCCTTGTCGGCCGGGGGTTGTATTTACAGCCGTTATATAGCCCGTTGTTTTCTTGATTCCAGAGTTAGAGTCAGCCCTGCACCAGAGGTGCTTAGGATTAATTAGCTCAATAGTTGAGGTCCCAGTAGAGCACCAGGTGGCAGTCATGCCTCCCAAGGTGGGGCATGACATAAAGGCACCAACAGGGTGCGACAGATAGAGACAAACCTATCTGAGGCCTAGGATGAGGTCGTGACTCCACAACCAGAATCGGTACCCCATGTTAGAGATGCTCTTAGGGCTGGACACACCTAAAGAACTGCATAACCTCCAACACCTATCCTAGTTGTGATAGACTAGGAATTGAGGGATGCAGTATAGTTGTTGGCCAGATTAGTGGTGGGACATCCAGAGGTTGGAGCACAACTAATGTGGGAATGTAGGGTGAGCAAGAACTTCCAGGACTTGAAAATTCATAGCTTTAAGCCCTCCGGAGTTCTCGAGGGTTTGTTATGCACCTTCGACTAGGTAGACTAGTGCTTGGTGTATTGAATTTTTTTGGAAAGGGAGTGTGTGCGAGTTGTTTATACTAATTTTGCTGATGTAGTTCTGAATCGCTATCTACCTTTGGAAGTTTAGGATGATAGGGTGGAACAGTTCTTATGTTTGGAGCTGGAAGAAATGAGCGTGCGAGAGTATGGGCTCTGATTTGACTTACTGGACCGATATGCTTCTTTTTTGTTAGTACCATCTGAGCCAGGATACATCAGTATGTAAATAGGTTTTCCTAGAATATGTGCATCATTGCTGAGTTGCTGCTAAGTAGGAGGGCACGAATATAACATGTATATAGGCATTAGCACAGAGCTTGGAGGATCATAGATTGAGGTAGCTAGATCAGGAGCGAGTTGAGAGGGAGTAATGAAAGAAGATAAGGTCGATGGGTTTTAAGAATGGTTCTCGAGGTGGCTCCAGGACACGACACCAAGGAGAGTCATCCAAATACCCATTGTTGTTAGTGTTAGGTGCCAAACCTAGTTATGGTACCCCAGTGGAGCCTGGGCATTAAAAGTCTAGGAAGTCAGTTGCACCATTTTGTGATGGGTGCAATAGGAGGCACTTTAGTAGATGTAGGAGAAGGTCGGTTACTTGTTTTTCTTGTTGTAGTGAGGATCATAAGATCAGGGATTGCCCCCATAGAGAGTGGAGTGATATGGCACAACTTACAAGATGGTGGTAGGATCATCTGCGCCAACAGAGCCGACTAAGCCAGGACTATAGTTGGGCCAAGGCAGAGCTGCTACAACAGACCATGCCTTTCCACATCCATATATTTTTGCGTTGGGAAGTCAACATGTTGTAGATCCTTCATCAGGAAACACGCCAGATATATGTATGTTTTTGGTTTTTGTTTGAGTCGTTCATATCTTCGTAGGTCCAAGTGTGTCATTTCCTTATTGTCATCCTGTCAGTCCCGTAATTCTATGGTTTCTTGAGTTGGTAGAGTTAGGTTGATTTCTGAAGTTAAAACTTGCATACATTAACCATTAAGTTGGTTCTTATGTGTAACATCCAACAATTAAGGATGAATGTCTCTAAATGGGGGAGGATCCATGCGTTTAGAGCGGCCTCATTGATAGGTTTCAGATGTACGAGCCAAGTTTTTTGGCTATGTGTCATACGAATGCATGAATGAGTGGTCAAGCAAGCGGGCAAAGGAATCTGAAGGAAGGTTGTAGGGGTTAGAGTGTCACACCACCCCTTTGGCATAATGGGTAGCATGGCATGCCCACTCTCCTCCGTGAGGGGGAGCATGTCACGGTGGCCCTATGTATGCAAGCCTTTATTTATATGAGTTTGGTCGGTTGCTTGGATCATTTTTCACTTTTACAGAAAGCTTCATGATCGAGAACTCTTCTTAGCTCCCCTCTATATGTACTATGTGATTTTAAGGACAGGAATCAATTACCAAGGTGATTTGTGGTGTTGGGAAGCTAGAAACCTCCATGCGATTTACACATTGTGGCGTGTTCGACAGTTTTGTTGGTTGCCTACTATTGGATTATTTGGTAAGCCAATTTTCTTGGTGTTATTTGGTTATCTATGTCATTCATGAATCAGTAGACTTCGATAGGTTGTGTTACGAAGATTCTACCATTGAATTCATGAAAAAATAGCCGACTAAACTTTATTTTGTGTTTTCTTTCTTGTCCAATATTTTCTTTGCATTGTAAAGTGGGAAACTTCTCCAAGGCATTTAGTTATAGGTTGCATTCACTTGGGTTGGTCTTGATTTGGGATTCGTTGGATTTCAAGGTATGTTAGGGTCGTTTCTTCCACCTTTCGGCATATTATCTGTAGAATTATTGCTACTGTTGCCCTCATGCATGTTGGCTATTTTCTTTAGGCTTGAATTCATTATAAATTAGTCTTGAATGAGCTTCTGGTTGTGTAGTACTTTTTTTGTGGTGTTGTCTTGATTTGTTTAGACTTGTGTGCTCGGTGGGCACGACGATGAGCTGACCCCTTAGAGTCCAAGAATCGATCGTTGGTGTCGTGAAGTGACTTGGGGGCTTGCTTTAGTTTTATTTATGTGTATATTGGTTGTGTATGTATGTATATTGGATGGTTGTTTGTTACCTTGAGGCTTGTGGATACTCGATGCATGAAAGTTGTTTCGGCTAGGGATTGATCCTAAGGATTAGCTTGGCCTATAGAGTTGATATTTCCTCTATAGTGTTGAGATTAAACATGATTTGAGAGTTGTGCCGGCATGTCTGAGCCTTCCTGATATTATGATAGTTCTCTCAGTCAGATTGAGCTCTAGTGATTATGCACAGATGATAGTGGTACTGACTGTTTCTGAATTTGAACTTGTATGTTAATGTGTGACATATTCTCTTGTGTTGCTTAAAGTTTTATGATATTGTTTTTATGATATTATTGAGAACTTCATACATAACTGTTTGATGAGTTGGTAATTTACCAACTCATTTGGCTCTTAAGCATGAGTTCTTGCTTTGTTTTAACATATTTAAAAATGTTTTATACCTTTTCTCTTCTTTTGTGCATGCATTTGATTTAGGGACATTTGTGCCACACAATTACATCTACGTTTAGCAGGTGCCACGTAGGAAGATATGGAGATTTGCTGAATTAGACATGTGAGCCGCAGATTGGTATCTGCAGACCGCTTATGCCGCTGCAAATGGTATAGAAGGAACACTACTTAAAGGTGATCGACGAGTTGCACAATGGCACTTGCAAAATGCAGGTGCCAGCGCAAGTGACCCGCATCACTGTTAAAGGGAAAGATCGTCTAGAAATGCACAAGTGTAACTGAGAAGCTTCAAGGGCATTTTTGGATAGCTGTGCATAGAATATATACTGAATTTTTACTCCAATTGTTGGAGTACAGGATAGAATAGACATTGTATTGAATAGAGAGTACAATAGAGAGAATATGGAGAGAGAGTACAATTTTGTGATCTTCTTATTCATTCTGATTCATGACCCGAGCATGGACCCTGGACCGCAATACGGGACCCAGAACCACGAATTTCTCCAAGATAACTCATGGCACATGCATAGCATAATCAAGTCATAAACCCAAACATGAGCGGAAGTCTTAAATATCATAAAGACGTTAGCGGGACTACAAATTAACCTCGCTGGACATTCACACATATCTGTCTGAAAAAGCTTTAGTCATAACATAAGCTAATAGGACAACACCCTAACTAGCTCGACTAAATATGAAACTGAAAGACATAAAAAAAATAAAAAACTATCAAGTATCCTTCAAAGATGAGGACTCACCTAAACTAGCGCTAAGCTAGATTGAAGAAGGAGCGAAGCTAACATCTAGGTTGAGACTGGTCACCCGAACCTATATCATGAGATGATATAGCATAAAGTATACGGCTAATACCTTGAATGTACTGAGTATGTAGAGTAAGTAAAACATGCTCATACATAAGTAAAATAAGACCATTGATAAGCTCAAATTCACACTTTCTAGCAAAGTATGAAGCGGACGTTGTCAATAAAGAACCCTAACAAAGAGGTTGGGGTCGAACCCACAGGGAATAGGGTAAGATCTAGGCTAATGCAGTAATTGAACTTGTTAGTGAGTTATCTCCAAATTTGGGGTTTCAAATAAAATAATATTAAAACAAGATTATAATTATGATTGATATCAAGATTTACAAATAACTAGGGTAAGTGATGTGCCATGATTTTTACGGCACTTTTGATGCTTAAAACCAAGAAATTATGCACATACCGGGTATATATGTGTTTTGTGCTTAATGTTACAGGAAAACAGGTTCGGAAGTGAACTGGGAAAATTTATACTGAAAATGACTGAAAAGGTGACTACCAGGCACTTCAGGAGTCGTTGGTAGGAAGCACGACTCGTTGCTGAAGCCATGGGTGAAAGATGAAGTTTGAAGATGCTGAGACAGTGTACCTGAAGGGTTGAGGGAACGACTCGTTACACATGGTAATAAGTTATGAATACTTGGAGAGAAAATATCGCCAGAGTTGACGATAGACTCAACAAGTCGTTAGTTGACTAAACAACTTGTTGGCAGATCACTGGAACCAACTGTAAGGTGCACTGGAATTTTGAAGGAGTCAGACCACGAGGGACCTAACGACTCGTGCTCAGGCACGGCGAGTTGTTAGGTGACCCATTGCCACAACTGGGTACGATGCTAAGGATGACTATTTTAAGCAAGTTACGATTAGTCAGATGTCCCAACGAATCTTCACAAAGCCTGTTGCCACTGCCAACCTGGTTTTCAGTTTTAGTTAGGAAAAGGTTTTCTTGGAACTATAAAAACATAGTTTAGGTTTATTTTTCAAGGGAGCGCCAATTATTATTAGTATTCAAGTAGGAGTTTGGTGTTGTACGATTGTTCTTAGGACAAGAAACATGATTTACAATTTTGTTCTTGAATTTGAGGATCAAAAGCGACATTGGAATTTATTCATCAACTTTGGAATTTTATTAACTCTACTTGGTTTTTCTTCTATGATATTTTGTAAGTTGCAATTATGATTTATTCAATATTTTGTGATTGTGATCATACAAGCATGAGTAGCTAAAACCATAACTAGGTTTGTGGAAACCAAGATGAATTAACACACATAGGTAAAATACTTAGTGATTCTTGAATAGGGTTTAATGCATGTATTGTTTTTCCCTTTGTTTTGATTGTTTCTTGACGGTTGCAAACGTTAGGACTTCCCTTATTCTTACTTATCGGACCAAGGAGGTAATGAATGGGAAAAGGGATTAACAACAGAGATTTAAGGATATCAACCCTCATCTAATAGCTTGAACTTGTCCGGGGATAGCTAATCTGATATTAAGGGTAAGGGTCAAGTAAAGTACACCCATATACGGACCAAGTTGCATGGTGATAATCAACTAGATAGGGGACCAACCATTTAGGTGAACCTAACTTACCAATATTGCATGTTAATCACCAGAATAGATCACTAATATGTAAGCCTTGTGGTTATGAAGTCTTGGGGAACACAATCCTAGTCAAGTCGTTAATTGAATACAAACGGAATTTGATCTAAGCATTCAGTAGTTTTACTTTTTTTTATTATTCTATTTGTTTCTCCCTTCGGAAATAAGTAACTCAATATTAACAACTATTCGCATTAACTTAAGTTCTTTCCATATTCCCTGTAGGATCGACCTCAACCTTTGTTGGGTTCTATATTTGACAATCAACTGCTTATATCTCAATTGCGAGGTGTAATTTGGGCGACATCAAATTTTGGTGTCCTTGCCGTGGAATATGGCTAAGGCTTTTGTTAATTGTGTTTTCTTTACTATTAGTTCCTATTTCTTTTTTTTTTATTTTTCTTTTGTTGTTTTGGTTGCTTAATTGGTTTTCGATTTGTGCATGCCCAATACAAGGAGCTAAGGAAATCCTCTGGTTCCAATTGATCACGAACTTGAGAAGACGTTAAGAAACTTGAGAAGAATGGCCAACATCCAAGAGCAGGAAACCGTGGACGAAGCCACAACAAGAATGTTGGCTGAAGAGAAAGCTCGAGCTAGAGATCATGAGTTAGCTAGAGTTGCTGAAGAGCAACGTTTAGCTATAGAAGCAGAGCGAGCTAGAAGACATAGAGGTTCAGAACACCATAGACACCGGTATTTTGATGAAAAGGATGATGTTGATATAGATGAAGCCGGTGCCATTGGAGCTATAGTCCCTCCTGCTTTGCCAACTGGGGCAAAGTTTGACATTACCAACTGCTTAATATGAAGGGAATATTTGCAGGTCATGCATCGGATGATTCCCACGTTCACTTAACAAATTTTGTGGGTATATGTAAGACGTACAAACAACTGGGGGTGAGCCAGGACGCGATCAGACTAAGGTTATTTCCATTCTCAGTAGGGAGTGAGGAAACGATGTGGTTGGCTAAGCTGTTGAATGATTCCATCACTACTTGAGGAGAGCTTAAGAGAGGTTTTCTTTAAAGGTTGGTCCCACCGTCCAAAGTGTTGCAGTTGAAAGATGACATATATAACTTCAGAAAGCTAAATTTTGAGGCACTCCACGAGACCTAGCTACATTTCAACAAAAAGCTCAAAAGGTTTCCAAATCACAGGATTTTGGATGATACATTGTTGGAGATCTTTTATAGGTCTCTGAATTCCAACACCAAGATGATGGATGATACTGTCTCTGAAGGAACCTTTATGAGCCACACTTATAAAAAGGCTACGGAGTTGCTAGACAGGATTACCAAAACCAACCGAGCTTGGCACACTAGAGAGTCGGAGATTCTGGTTGATTCTTATGTGGTTGGTATGTCTGCAGAACAGAGGAGAAAAGATGAGGAGCGTGATCAATATATTGTAGAGATAAAGACCACTATGGGGTTGCTTGCCAAGCACTTGATGGGGGTCGAAGCAGAAAAGGTAAATGCTATGGGTTCTCAGGGCAAGTCCCCAAGAAATGATGGTTGTGAATTTGAGTCTGAAGAAGAAGATAATTATTTAAATGATTAGAGGGTGAGTTTCTGCACCAACACCCAAGGGTCTAACCAAGACTCTTAGCGTCAAGGTTAAGGGAACCAAGGTCGAAACTTTTATAAGGATAATAATTACAACCAGGACCAATACCGAGACAATAGGGATTGGAAAAAGCGTGAGGAGTTCAAAAATGATAGGAGCGGTCTGTATGTTCCTCCTCGAAACCGTGATCCAGAGTCTAGTGGTTGAAGGGTTGAGGACATGCTCTCCAAAGTACTCAAGTAGATGAAGACAACAGATAGCCACTTTAAGGAGCTCTGTGCCGATATTTCCGGTTTAAATCAAAAGGTGGAGTCACATATCGTGGAGATCAGGTAGATTGAGCAGCAGAAGAGTTAGATGTCTGTTGCAATGAATCAGAGGTAGAAAGGCACACTTCCCAGCAACACAGTACAAAATCCAAAATATGACAGTCATTGCATGGCGGTCACTACTAGGAGCAGGAATGCCACAGTTGATCCTCCTAGGCCAGTTGTAATTAAGGAGTCAGAGAAGCCCGTATTGATAAATGATGATGGTGTAGTGGATTTCTAAAACCCAACTTTGTTTGGGGACTCAGATGTGCAAACTGCTCCAAGTAATGCAAGGGAGCAAGGAGCTGCCCATGGGAAGGAGAAAGAGGCACAACAAAAACATACAGTAATCCCTAGACCTCCTCCTCCTTACTCACAGTGTTTGAAGAAGAAAGCTGAAGATGGGAAGTATCAAAAGTTTATCTCTATGCTAAATCAACTGTCGGTGAACATCCCATTAGTTGAGGCACTTGAGAAGATACGCAGATATGCCAAATTCATGAAGGACCTCATCACTAGAAAAAGGACTATAAGTTTAAAACTTGCCGATAATTTGCACCACTCTGGTGCCATAACTACACGGGTTCTAGCTTAGAAGAAGGAAGACCCAGGTGCGTTTACTATACCTTGCACCATTGGGGAGGTTGAGTTTGGAAGTGCGCTTTGTGACTTAGGAGCTAGCATAAATTTGATGCCGATAGCAGTGTTCAAAAAGTTAGGCTTGGGAACCCCTACATCGACTACTATGCGGCTACTGATGGCTGACAGAACCGTTAAGAAGTTGGTGGGGATTTTATTTGATGTGCTTGTCAAGGTGGAAAAATTTATATTCCCAGTAGTCTTCATAATTCTGGACTACAAAGTCGATTCTGAGGTCCCCATCATTTTGGGGCGACCATTCCTTGCAACAGGTAGGGCCCTAGTAGATGTGGAAGCAGGCTAGTTAAAATTCAAGTTGAACAAAGAAGAGGTTACCTTCAACATTAGCCGGACCATGAAACAGCCAAAGAAATTCAACATAATCTCAGCACTGAAGGATGGACATGAATTACTTGATGAATTATGAGTAGTCAAGAGACTTGCATCATGCCGCGATGTTAAATCAGGTGCTGCATGGGAGGAAACCCATGGAGGAGTTTTGGTGACGTCTGAGTAGCCAAAACACCCACGTCGTGCCGCGATGTTAGATCAAGCGCTCCTTGGGAGGCAACCTAAGTTGTAAATGTAAGAAAAATCTAGTGTTTACGTTTGTTGATGGTTTCAATTGATTAAGATGGAAAACTTGAAGTTGGAACAAAAACTGGAACTTCAATTCTGGTGAAAATTGTCACAGAATGAGTCATTGTTTGACCTGATGACTCGTTCAGTCAAATCATGAAGAGAATTGCAGAAAACAGGGGAGCAACGGGTAACTTAACAATTTGTTTCTTCAAGGAATGAATCGTGAGGTCCTCCGTCATGTACAATGGATAACAGTCAGAATTAAAAGGAAAAAGGGTGATAACGGCTCACTCAACAAATTATTAGGAGACCAAACTAGTCATTAAGTGACCCGTCTTAAAGCTACACTAGTCCAAGGACCACGACTCAGGCCACGACTCATTGGGTGGCACCACGAGTTGTTGCTTGACTCTCAGGTCCCAGGTAAATTTGCTAAACTCCAGTCATGACACGAAAGGGCACAACAATTCGTTTAAGCACTTAACGAATCGTCACACTGGGCATTAAAAATTTAAAGACCATATCCGACCCGACCCAGGACTGAAATTAGGTTATAATTTTAACTTAAGCACACCAAACCCAATTCCTTTACCTTTCAAACGTTCCCTAAGATTAAACCCAACACCCTCAACTTCAAATTTCCCTCGTCTTCTCCTTCTACTCAAAGCCATCGAAAAATCCTCGACACTACAACTTAAATCATTCAACGCACACACGATTGCACTCCATCCTTGATCAAACATTTTGTGAGTACTCTTTCCCATTAAATTTTTAATATCTTTGCATTTAAACAAGAATTTTGAGGACCCATCTTTTGAATGAAACTAATTTTATTTTGAGTAATGGTGTGCTTGAGCAAATCTGTGCCTCTTGATGTTGATGAACCCTAGGAAGGTGTAAATAAATAGATTTCGATTGTATATACACTTGGGTTGATTTGAGAATGTGAAGCTCTATGTTTTTGGAGTTGAATAATAGGAAGAAGATGAAGATGAATGTGTGAACTGAAAATCTTGAGCACGAGCTACATCATGAGTCGTTGCATCACCAAACGACTCATTGTGTAGCTCGTCCTGAGTTGAAGAGTTAAACCAATGAGGCAGTATACCTAATGCCTGACGTAACAACTCGTTGCCTTTGGTAATGACTCATTGGGATCAGTCATCAAGTACATTGGCCCAACTTGAAGGAAGTCCAATTTGTGACAATGAGAGACCTCACGAGTTATTACCAGCGACTCGTTTAGTTACTCGTCAGGACCACTGGGCACCAGCTAAAAAATGTTTTTTGTTTCATCTCATCTTGCATATTAACAAATTTTCCATAGGTAAAATGGCTCCAAGAGGTACACCGAAGAAGGGCCTAACAAAGAAACAAGCACCTGAGCGCAGTCAACCTTAATACAGTAGACTCTGTGATGATACGTCCTCCTCTACTCAAGTGGCTTTGAGGAAGAATATGACATATCAGAGAAGCAGTTAGTGAGGAGATCCACCAAGGCTAGGGCTCAAAAAACATCAAATCTGAAAGCCCTGGTCGATTCTCCCACTCCACTGGCAAGGGATATGCCTAGCCGCACTGATGAAAATGCCAAGGCTGCTACTACACTTGCTCTCGAGGCTCCCACAGCTGGGCTAAATATAGAAAGAGTTGACGAATCACATGCTCCGCTAGGGGACTCTGATAATGAGTTGACTGAGATCTCGGACACATCAAACGAACAATAAAGAAACATGTAGAGATGGTGTATTCATGGAATGCAGGCCATATATAACAGAGATATTGCTCCTAATGAGAAATGCAATCTGAAGAGGAGCATATACGAGGAGCCGAGGATGATCACTATAGGGATGAAAGACCTTTCAGAGCTACAAGCAGTGTTCGATAAGTACAGGTTCGATTGGTTGACCAAGCCATCAGGTAGCTACAGCCTGTGCTTAGTCCAAGAGTACTATGCAGCATATACAGACACATTACAGAGGTTGGCATTAGGGGGCCAAGATTGGAAAGAGGCCCGCTCTAAATCAGGTTTTGTTGCGTGAGACTCCTAGATATATCTGCGCGGACAATTTCCAGAATGTTGTATGGGCCAGATTATCATTCTCTGATGAACATGGCAGAGTTCGACCAAAGGCTATATGAGTTGAAGAAAGTAAGAACCAAGAAGTTGAATAGCCATGAGCATATCCAGCAATATACTTGGCTATCCCGGATTAGTTCTACGAGAGGTCCGCTAGTTGAATGGCTGCATGGCACAGAGTCTCAGATAAAGAAGGCGACACTGAACTTTCAGGAAAAATTTTGGTTGTCACTAGTTCGGCACAGGCTGGTACCAACCAGCAATGATAATATCCTCTCACCTGACAGAGAAGCATTGCTTGCAAGTATAATGGAGGGGTATGCCATCAATTTCCCGCGGTACATTGCTGAGGAGATTAGAGAGCGGTAAATCAATGATGGCACTACAATTCATTTCCCATGTTTCATTGATTAACTCTGTCGGGAGTCAAAGGTGCCGGAGCTGCCATCAGTTGACCAGAGAGTAGTGGTCCAGAAGATAACTGATATCGGGTTAATTCGAGATGACACAAACCCGGTATCGAGGGCAAGGACTCAGACAGCTGCATCCGCTGGAGCGACCATATTAGCAGAAGCATTTGGAAGTGGGATGAAGACTGATGCAGCACAGTTCACTGAGTTAGCGGTTGAGCCTATTGAGGGCAGAGAGATAGGTAGCCGGCCTGAGGCTATAGATGCAGTGAATACCTCCACACCTGCCGATGTTCCCGAGTCATCATCTACAACAGCAGCACCCAGACCACCAGTTGCGCCTCCATGAGCCACTACAGCCTGCCTAGTTAAGGTTTAACAGGATTTCTTAGTTTATATGGCTAGGCGTCTAGCTAAGGCCGAAAAGAAGCAGACACACATGACTCTACAAGTTAAAGTGTTGATGGAGCAGGTAAAGTCATGGGTGTCGAAGGAGTTGGAGACATTGTCCAGTTCGATGCATGGCCGATTGGATGCTTTCGAGAAGAGAATGGATGATCGCCTTGCACAGTTATAGGAACCTAAGTTGTCAAGATGCTACTCAGAGTTAGGAGCGCTCAAATTCGAGGTGTGAGACTTAGCCGCATGACATGTAGCTACAATACCTCCACCGGTACTTCCTGTGATAGACGACGAGTTTGAAGAAGAATTACCACCGATTTTTGACTTTATCACGGAGGAGATGGTAGCACATGATAAGGGAAAGAGGCCTCGTGAGGAGGCCAGTTTTAAAGATGATGCTTCTCTGCTCCGTCAGCAAAAATGAGAGCGGAGTGAGATGGAGAGAGCGCTGCATGAATCTAGAGAGGAGGATCGACATAGAGCCGAGACTGAGGCAGCGAGAGCTCGTGGAGAAGGAACGAGCTCTACTGGGTCTGAGAATGCACCGGGTCAAGCTGATAATGTTGGAGATAACATTGGTGGCATATCTACACCCTCCACTAACTAGGTAGCTAACACCAAGGTCACACAGGTATGTTCCCTATTTCCTTAGTTTTGTTTGATAGATATATGCGTCAAGGACAACACATGCTTTTCTTAATGGGGGTGGGGAGGGATACCTGTGCATTCTTTTTACTGAACATAACTCGATGTTTTTCTTGTTGGATATCTTTTCTCTCAGGTGTTCCATATCTAGTAGAACCGGCACGTTTAGGATTTTATTTATGTTTTTTGTGTCAGTCGGAAGAAAGTTAGGAGAACTGAAGGCAGTCAAGAGCTTAATTTTTTAATTTTTTGTTGATTGATAATATTATACCCCTCCAAAAAAAATTTATATGTGTATGTGAAAGTTGACGAGTATGACCTTTGTGAATCTTTGCATGGCATTAAAACTGTGAACATGTTTACCATTATATGGTTCTACCTGAACTAGCAATTAGTAGAAGTGATGATGTTGACCTGTGCTATGTGTGAGTGAGGTTTAATAGTTGAATTCGATTGTGTATGTCAGTCTAGAACTTCCCTGGTCAGTCGTACCGATATAGAGGTTAGGAAACTAGGAAAGGATCATAGGTAGCTTTTGATTTATGAGCCCACTTTAGCCTTATAAGACCTATCAAAAGAGAAAAAAAATCCCTTGATCCAAATGTTTGAGCTTAAATTGACCTTTCTTTTTGTTTACACCAATTCACCTTCATGCTTTTATTAAGAATGAACCTATTTTGGCCCTGGTCCCTCCTAGGACATTGTGAACCTCAACTCAGGCAAATCTCCTAAGTTGAGGGTGGCTACTATGGGGGTGATTAAGAAGAGTTGGGAAGAATGAAAATAGGGTAATGAAAAAGGAAAGAACGAGTGCGGTATGCATAATGAAAAGAAAAGAAATAAATAGAAAATTGTTGTCAAAAAGCAAGAAAATAAAAGATAAGAAAAAAGTGACATCAATGAGTGTTTGAATAAAGAGAAACCGCATCCGTAGTTGTAAAAGAAAAGAAAAGAAGAAGTAGTTAAAGGAAAAAAGGGAGAACATAGGAAGAAAGGTGAAAAGTGGAGCCAAGAGGTGTGTAGTTCCTAGGAGGGTTGAGCTACTAATTCCATATGTACCATACCCGAGCCCGAGCCTATGTTACAAGCCTAGAAAGTCCTGTAGTGATCCTGGTTACTTGTCCGAAAATCGAGGTATTGAAAGTAAAGGCAAGCCTATGGTATTGCATGCACACAGTTCGAATTTCTTTGTGAGTGTGAGTGAATCTTACCTAGTTCCAATAGGAATATATCGAGTTAATCATATACACATGTGTGAGTATGGGACTTCTTTGAGGTGAGAGCATTTGTTCAACAAAATCGTCTACAAATTCTCTGGGTCAGTGTTATAGATTTATGTGCGTGGTTGCAAGTGACAGTATTTTGCCATGTTTTGATTCCTTTGTGTTATGGTTGGATATTTTGCATATGTATTGTGATCTGAGTTGGTACGATGAGGGAGGGGTTAGAAAATTTTGATTTGATGTATAAATGTGACTGCCGTAAGTTTCCTAGAGTTTTTCTATTAAAGCGTCGAAGTAGTTTATTTTATTTTATTTTGTTTTTTCCTGAGGACATGCAAAAGTTCTAAGTTGCAGGTGTTGATGTGCCGTGATTTTACGGCACTTTCGATGCTTAAAACCAAGAAATTATGCACATTTAGGGTATGTTTATATAGGTATGATTTGTTTTGTGCTTAATGTTATGGGAAAAAAGGTTCAGAAGTGAACTGGCAAATTTATGCTGAAAATAACTGAAAGTGTGACTGCCAGGCACTTTACGAGTTGTTGGAAGGAGGCACGACTTGTTGCTGAAGCCGTCGGTGAAAGATGAAGTTTGAAAATGCTGAGATAGTGTACCTGACGGGTTAAGGGAATGACTCATTACACCTGATAACGAGTCATTAAGTAAGTCATAAAGACTGGGAGAGAAAATATTGCCAAAGTAGCCAGTGGAGTTGACGACAGACTTAACGCGTTGTCAGTTGACTAAACGACTCGTTGGTAGATCACTAGAACCAACTGTAAGGTGCACTGAAATTTTGAAGGAGTCAGACCACGAGAAACCTAACGTCTCATGCTCAGGCACGATGATTCATCAGGTGACCTGTTGTCACAACTAGGTACAATGAGAAGGACGACTATTTTAAGCAAGGCACAACTCGTCAGAGGTCCAAACGAATCGTCACCAAGCCGTTGCCACTGCCAACCTAGTTTTTAGTTTATTTAGGAAAAGGTTTTCTTGGAACTATAAAAACATAGTTTAGGTTTATTTTTCGAGGGAGAGTCGATTATTATTAGTTTTCATGTAGGATTTTGGTGTTGTATAATTGTTCTTGAGTCAAGAAACAAGTTTTACAATTTTGTTCTTGAATTTGAGGATCAAAAGCGACATTGAAATTTATTCATCAACTTTGGAAATTTATTCAATCTACTTGGTTTTTTTTCTACGATAATTTGTAAGTTGCAATTATGATTTATCCAATATTTTGTGATTGTGATCATACAAGAATGAGTAGCTAAACCCATAACTAGGTTTGTGGAAACCAAGATGAATTAACACACATAGGTAAAATACTTAGTGATTCTTGAACGGGGTTTAATGCGTGTATTATTTTTCCCTTCGTTTTGATTGATTCTTGATTGTTGCAAATATTAGGACTTGCCTTATCTTACTTAGCGGACCAAGGAGGTAATAAATGGGAAAAGGGATTAACAATGGAGATATAAGGCTATCAATCCTCATCTAATAGCTTGAACTTTTCCGGGGATAGTTAATCCGATATTAAAGGTAAGGGTCAATTAAAGTACACCCATATATGGACCAAGTTGCATGGTGATAATCATCTAGATAGGGGACCAACCATTTAGGTGAATCTAACTTACCAATATGACATGTTAAATACTTGAATAGATCACTAGTATATAAGCCTTGTGGTTATGAAGTCTTGGGGAACACAATCCTAGTCAAGTCGTTAATTAAATACAAATTGAATTTGATCTAAGCATTCAGTAGTTTTACTTTGTTTATTATTCTATTTGTTTCTCCCTTTGGAAATAAGTTACTCAATAGTAACAGCTATTCGCATTAACTTATGTTCTTTCCGTATTCCCTATGGGATCGACCTCAATCTTTGTTGGGTTCTATATTTGACAATCGACCGCTTATATCTCAATTGCGAGGTGTAATTTGGGAAACATCAGTAAGTGTTCCCCATGGGTTCATAACTACTTCGGGTGTACACACATGATCAATCCCAATGCTTACTTGTAGAAATGATAACTAGGATTTATCCAAACAACTAGTTCGTCCCTATTGGATGACTATACGCAATCACCGGGTCAGGTCTCATGAGCGATTTCAAACTAACCATTATCAATATTTTCCAAATTGAATTATCCTGCGACCACCGCTCAAGTTAATACAATGATCATAAAGACCAAGGCTTTGTTGTAATTCTCTTTTCCTAATCTCTACTTCTCTAAGTTCAAGCAAGTAAAGAATTCGGACAAGTCCTAATGTTTTACACTATTAAGAAACATTTAGAGTTGAAGAGAATACAATACAAGCGTTTAGCATTGGTTTTGAATCATTTTTGTGTAACCTAATTTCGTTAATCATCTGTGGTTCCCACAACCCCTAGTTGTGGAGGTTTTACCCTCTCATGGTTGTAAGATTGTAATTTGCATTCATGTTATACCCCGGAAGCCCAACATCTGACCCGGGAGTTGAAAGGGAGAAAATAGAATTTTCTTCACTAGGTCACAGAACAGGTCATATGGGTTGACCACAAGTCGTTAAGTGACTCGCGGTGAGGGGTGTTGACTTACCTGGAAAACTCAGAGTTGGGGTGACCACAGGTATGACCATAAGTCGTGCTCAGCCCACGAGTCGTCAGGTCACTTGTGGTCAAGGGAAATTTAAAGATGAAGGATGAGTGGCAGTACACCCCACGATTGGACACCATGAGTCGTGGTTAGTCACCACGATTTGTAAGGTGAGTCGTGGTCAGTAGATTGTTGACGATTTAAGGTTTTGGCAGTGGAGGCAACTAGTAGTGACAACAACTCGTGGTCACCAGTAATGGGTCGTTAGGTCCCTCATGGGGACCCCTTGAGGAAAAGTGGCAGAACACACGACGACTGGATACCACGAGTCATGGTCTTGGTAACGACTCGTCTAGCCTCTCGTGGGGACTGGAAGTCAGTTATCTTCTACGAATTAAGTAAGGGATTTTTTGTATTTCCTATGATCCTAAGGCCTAAACTATGTCATTTTAAGCCATTAATAGTGAGTATTAAGAGCGTCAAATTCATTCTAGAATATTCCTACTTATGCATGCAAACTTAGAGAGCTAGAGAGGTGATCAATCTTAATCCCTTCAAGTTTTTCTTCAATTCTTCATTAGGCAATCAGATGAGTGGTGAAATCAGTCCATCTCAAGTATTTAGGGTTATGAATGAGTGAGTTTGTTCACACCCATGCCCAATCCCCTCTCCAATTCATGAAAATCCATATGTTGATCCAATGGGGTTTTAACCCAACGCATGAATTTCCTAATTTTCTACATGTGTATGATCCAGTATGTTTCTACTATTGAATTATGATTCATGGGCGTGTTTAACATTGTTTTCAATTATAATCATGTTTTCAAGCTCTATAAATTAAAATGCTCATCCATGAAAAGTTCATGAAAGTTGAGATTTATGATGAATGTTCAAGTATGATGAGATATTATTGATGAAAAATATGTTTATAAGTTACCCATGTCTATGATCATATTTTCAAGTGAATTAAGTATTGTCAAGCATGATTAAGTATTGGGCAAGCCCATATGTTGAAGTATGATTATGATTTCAAGTTGATTAGCTTACCACATGGTTTTGGAGTCAAGACTCCCAATTATGTTCAGCTTGTGGCATTGTTTGAGCAAAGGCTCCTCGTGCATGATTTCAGGTTTTATATGTATATGATTATTTAACTTTGTTAATAGACAATACTCAGCTTCATTTAAAAACGATGGAGAGTATATGCATGTTTTTAGGAGTAGTGTCTAGCACAGAGTAAGGTAACTATAAGTCAACCCTATGCCTCAGAACTACGCGCCAATGTAGGTATGATCATATTATTTTGGGACCTCCTATGTGAGCTTTCCCCTACCCCAAGGGGGGCCTTGAGCTTGATATCGATATCATGGTAGCGTCCTTAGCCCTAACAAGGCTTTAGATGACTCTGCCCACTTGAGTGTGATAGTATGGACCACGTAAGCTCTATTGTGGGAATGCCAGTTATATAACGAGTCTCCCAGTTTTCCTGATGATTTCAGTTATGCATGTTATCGTTCATGATATATATAGATATACGTTCTAACGCAGGTTTGACCCAATGTATAGTTTTACTTATGATTATCTGATTTCATCTTTGGATCATTCGATTCAGTTATGATGTTTAGTTGTGTTCAGATTATGATTTTAGAAAATAGCATGCAAGCCCTACTCTCAGATTCTTATCTTGATTATGTTATATATTATGCATGTCTTAAATCATTTTACTTATTAAGAGATTTTACTACCTTTCATACGCGGTACATTCCATGTACTGACCACAAACTCTATTTTGTATTGGTGAGTTCTCATCTAGCCAGCTTCCGGAGTTAGCATTCAGTCTGTATCGGTGAATCCTCAT
This sequence comes from Datura wrightii, assembly GCA_035772735.1. NCBI lineage: Eukaryota > Viridiplantae > Streptophyta > Magnoliopsida > Solanales > Solanaceae > Datura > Datura wrightii. The sequence continues at coordinate 15,072,665 of JASDFA010000002.1, forward strand.
CTTTGAGGGCTTCTCTTCTATTCAATTATGTTTACGTATTTTTAGTTTCAGATTTAGAAAGTTAGTTGGGGTCTTGTCCCATCAACTCATCAGATGTAGAGGTTTTACAGATAATAGATTACATTCAGATTCAGAGTTGGGTTGTATGTTTAGATTTTCATTTTATGTTTGAATTTCCACCATGTTATTTATGTTAAGTCTTCCTCTTTCCTTAATTGAGTTAGATGTATGTTCATGCCGTGGGTCGACTTGGAGTCTCTTAGGGCTCCTTGTCCCATTTCTCGATTCGGGCCTATGTTCGGGTCGTGACAAAATTTGTATCAGATAAATAAGTTTGATATGTCATAGGGTGACTAAAAGAGGCATTAAGTAGAGTCTTTTTCATGGGTGTGAAGCGTGTCATACTTAGATGAAGAGTCTATGAGACATTTAAGAAATGTTCCCTTCTTTCATGATCTATGTCGTGCGGTGAAATGCCTCTCTCTCCTTCTAACTCGTGTTATTCATGATTGTAGAATTATGCCTCCCCGCAGAGTTAACGGTAGAAGAAATGGAAATGGAAATGGCCTCGAGGATGGCAATGGAGACTGGCACCAACAAGCCCCTCCAGTCTATGAGCACCATGCACCAGCGAAGCTTGCATACACTAAATTTAGGGTAGCCATTCAGATGCTAGCGCAGGCCTTGACCACCCAGGTCAACCAGCAGGCAGTGGTTCATGTCTTGCAGAACGGGAATGCGGCATCAGCACGAGTCAGAGATTTCCTAAGGATGAACTCACCAGAGTTTCTTGGGTCAAAGGTGGACGAGGATCTACATGAGTTTATTGACGAGATCTTGAAGATCACCTAGGTTATGGGGGTGAATGGAGAAGAGTGTGTTGATTTGGTCTCATATCAATTGAAGGGGGTCACACAAATTTGGTTTAAACAGTGGAAGGATAGTAGGGAAGCCGGAGCAAGCCCTATCAACTAGGAGGAGTTCCACATCATTTCTCTAGATCGATTCTTCCCTCGTGAGATGAGGGAGTTGAAGGCGGACGAGTTCGTGAATCTAAAATAAGGGAAGATGACAGTGCAGAAATATGCCCTTGAGTTCACTCATCTGTCCAAGTACACCCTGGAGTTAGCGATTGATCAAAGGGCGTGAGTGCGAAGGTTTATTCATCGGGTGGGGGACTATCTAGACAAGGATTGCAGAACCGCCATGGTCCATTAGGATATGGATTTCCCTCGGATAGTTTTGTACACCCAGTAGATGGAGGCGGTACATCTAAGGGAGAGAGAGGCTAAGAGGGCCAGGACAGACAGCTATGATTCTCTCAGTTGAGGCCAGATGGTGGGCACCGACAGCAATCCCACCAGAGATCTTCATCCCCAGCATGTTCAGCGATGAGTATGCAATCCAGACCTAGGCACAACCAGAGAGGACGAGCATCATACTTTAGGGGTCAGAGTAGTAGGCCTACAGATACCAGTATCCTAGTTTGCGGATGGTTTTGTCAGGGGCACACGGGTCAGTGTTTGGCAGGTACAAGTGCTTGCTTTAGGTGCAAAAAGACGGACATATGCTCAGAGATTTCCCAACAACTAGACAGGGCCATGATAGTGGTTGAGGCCCAACCTCCGGTACAGCTGCTCCACGCGTACGCCCAGCCCAGCAGGGGGCATCTACTAGCACAGGTGGCGGTCAGCGCCAAAACAAATTCTATGCCTTAGCATCTCTCTAGGAGAAGGAGGTCTCCCCGGATATAGTCACTAGTATGTTGCGTGTTCTCCATCTTGATGTATATTCTTTGTTAGATTCAGGGGCTACCTTGTCTATTGTGACACCTTATGTGGATAGTAGATTCAAAGTTAGTCCTGAAATCTTGTGAGTACCCTTCTCAGTCTCTACTCCAATGGTTGATTCAATTGTAGCTAGATGGGTGTATAGAAGTTGCCCTGTCACAGTCCTTCAGAAAGTCACCTCAGCAGATTTGGTCCGATTTTGATGTAATCCTCGGCGTGGACTGGCTATTTGCATGTTATGCCTCAGTTAATTGTAGAACTTTGGGAATAGAGTTCAAATTTCTGAGTGAGCTAGTCATAGAATGGAACGGTAGTTCAGTTGTGCCAGTAGGTGGTTTCATTTCCTACCTTAAAGCCAGAAAGATGATCTCCAAAGGTTGTGTATAGCATCTAGTTAGTGTTAAGGATGCTACGTCTGAGACCCCGACTATCCAGTCAGTCCTAGTAGTATGCGAGTATCTAGAAGTCTTCCCAGATGATCTACCAGGAATCCCTCCCGAGCGGGAGATTGATTTTGATATTGACCTTCTTCCCAATATGCAACCTTTATCTATTCCTCCTTATAGAATGGCTCTAGCCGAGCTAAAGGAGTTAAACGAGTAGTTGAAAGACCTTTTAGATAAGGGATTTATCAGACCGAGCAAATCCCTATGGGGTGCACTAGTTCTCTTTGTCCGAAAGAAAGATGGTTCTCTTCGTATGTGTATTGATTATCAACAATTAAACAAGTTCACCATCAACAACACGTATCCTGTACCCATGATTGACGATTTGTTTGACCAGCTTCAGGGTGCTAAATGCTTTTTGAAGATAGAACTCACTTTCGGATACCATCAGCTCAAGGTTCGGGAGAGTGACATCCCAAAAACAGCCTTCAGGACACTGTATGGTCATTATGAGGTTGTAGATATGTCTTTCGGACTAATGAATGCTCCTACAACTTTTATGGACTTGATGAAAAGGGTGTTCAAGCCATACTTGAATATGTTCGTGACTGTGTTTATTGATGATGTCACGACCCGAACGTACACCCAAATCATACATAGGGGACAAGGAATCTCGAGAGACCCCAAGTCAACTCATGTCATGAGCGTACATCTAATTCAATCACATAAGCGGAAGTCTTAACATAAGAAAGCGTAAACATGCCATAACAATGAAGAAAAGACAATACATGATTCATACATAATGGCTGAATACAACTTGTAGTCTGAAAAGCCTCTAATCATGAAAGACGGATTTATGGGACAACTCCCCAACTAACCCAACAAAACAGAAACTGAAAGAAAAGCATAGAGTCTGAACATATGGCCCTCAGAACATAAGGATTCACCTAATAAGGTGATAACTATCTCGGGAGCACTACTGAGGAGGGTGAGCCTGAGAACCGGGTTCTATATCATGAAACAGTATAGCATAGGAAGTATGCGGTCAGTACTTGGAATATACTAAGTATGCAAGGTAATTAAAATGGACAATTATAATATAGAAATCTCATAAATGATCATAAGAGTGGGACATCATGCTCATATCATAAATGTAGTACCATAACATAAAGCTCAAGATCTTCAAAACATTTGAGATACAATCGTAATCATAATCGTAAGAGAAAATCCTTGTTTAACATAATCGAGTCCTGAAAGAGGTTTTCAAAATGTCACTCTCCCGAACCCTGAGCTGGTCAAACAAGTCACTGATCCTGGGTAAGGGGTACCTATTCTTAACGGTGACCTTGTTTAATTATCGGTAATCAATACACATGCAAAGGGATCCATCCTTTTTTCGGACAAAGAGAACTAGTGTGCCCCATGGAGACTTTCTCAGTCTAATAAAGCCCTTATCCAACAAGTCCTTCAACTGATCCTTCAACTCTTTTAGCTCGCCTGGGGCCATTCTATATGGAGGAATAGAGATAGGCTACGTATCGGGTAAGAGATCAATGCGGAAATCAATTTCCATCTTCGGAGGAACACCTAAGCAAATCATCGGGAAAAACCTCTGGATACTCACACACTACCGAGACTGACCGGATAGTCGGGGTCTTGGACTCGACATCCTTAACCCTAACTAGGTGATACATGCAGCCCATAGAAATCATTTTCCTGGCCTTAAGATATGAAATAAGCCAACTGGATGGTACAACTGAATTACCCTTCCATTCTAAAACTGGCTCGCCCGAAAATTAGAATTCCACCGCACGGGTCCTACAATTCATCGAAGCAGAACATGCAAACAACCAATACATGCCCAAAATGATGTCTAAGTCAGTCATAGCTAACTCTACTAAGCCTGCGGAGATAACCTTATGCAATACTGTGATGGGGAAACCTCTATTCACCTGCTTAGCTAAAATTGATTCACCGAATAGGGTAGAGACTGAGAACGGTTCTAAAAGAATTTCAGAGCTAACTCCAAAACCACTAGCAATATAGGGAGTCATAGAAGACAAAGTGGCTCCTAGATCTAACAAGGCATAAGCATCAATATGGAAGACTTGCAACATACCACTGACCACATCTGGAGAAGCCTCCTGCTCATGGAAGGGTACTAGAGCATAAAACCTATTTTGGCGTTGACCGCCTGCTAAACTAGTAGAGGCACCCTGCTGAGGGGAACGTGCTACTGGAGCGGCAGAACTGGCTGTTGTCATATGGGCCCCACCTACCCCTGACCTGGCTGAGGGGCAATCCCTAAGTCTGTGCCAGGGTTTGCCACACCCGCAACACGCATCTCACCCAACTAAGAACCTTTCGGGATGATTCTTGCTACACTTCATACAAGCTGGAAAAGTGCGCTCCATCTACTTGATACCCTGATCCCTTGAGCATAAAACCCTGCTCCTCTGATCTCCTCTAAACCTAGATGGCGTGCTGGCCGATGATGGGGCTGGAGCGATAAACCTGTGTTGGGACTGTTGGTGTTGTCCACCCCTGACCTGACCTGAGAAATCCCATAGCTGTTGGTCCTGGCCCTCTTGGACTCCTTCTGCCTCCAGTAGACCAACTCCATCTGTTGTGCATGCAATACAATATGGGGGAAGTCAATATCCCGATGAAGCATGACGATCCTGCAATCCTTGTGCAACTAATTTTTCACCCCATCCACAAAACGGCTCACCCAAGCCCTCTGATCCGCGACCAACTTTGGATGATACTTGGATAATTGGGTGAACTCCAATGTATACTCCTACATGTACATGTTACCCTACTTCAAATTAACGAACTTATCCGCCTTAAGCTCGTTCATCTCCCAAGGAAAGAACCAATCCATAAATGCCATGTGAAATTCCTCCCAACCTATCGGGCTTGTACCTACTGCCTGGCATCTCTCCATTGCTTAAACCATATGTTAGCTACCCCTTTTAGCGGATAGGAGGTCAAGTCAACACACTCTCCATGGTTCAACCCCATAACTTGGGTGATCTTTAAAATCTCCTCAATGAAATCGTGGGGGTCCTCGTCCACATTCGACCTCATGAACTCAGGAGGGTTCATTCTCATGAAATCCCTCACCCTAGTTGCCGCCGCATTCCCATTCTGAGGGTAATGCGCCATTGTCTGATTCTGAACCTGGGAAGTCATGGCCTGTGCCAACATTTGAATCGTTGCCCTAAACTTAGTGTGGGCAGCCAACTCTGGTGTGTGCTCCTCATGAATGAGTGGGGCTGGCTGATGTTCATCACCATTCGCGCCCTCATGGTCATTACTGTTTCCATTCCTACTGGGGTTCACTCGGCATGGAGGCATAATGCTCCAAACATGAATAGCATGAATTAGAAGGGTAGAGGACTTTTCATCGCAAAACATAGATCATGAAAGAAGGGAACATTTCCTAAATGTCTAGTAGCCTCTTCGTCATGGGTATGACGCGCTTCACACCCATGAAAAAGACTCTAATTAATGTGGCTTTCAGACTCCCTAGGACACTTCAAACCTGTGGCTTCGATACCATGTTTGTCATGACTTGAATGCACACTTGGATCATAGACACGGGATAAGGAGCCCCAAGGGACCCCAAGTCAACCCATGGAATGAGCATACATCTAATTTAATCACATAAGTGGAAGACATAACATAAGAAAATGTAAACATTCCATAACAACAAAAAAAAGATAATACATGATCCATACATAATGGCTAAATAAAACTTGTAGTCTGGAAAGCCTCAAATCATGAAAGACAGGTTGATGGGACAACTCCCCAACTAACCCAACAAAACAGAAACTGAAAGAAAAGCGTAGAGTCTGAACATATGGCCCTCGAAATATGAGGACTAATCAAATAAGCAGATAACTATCTCAGGAGCACTACTGAGAAGGGTGAGCCTAATAACAGGGTCATGTATCAAGAAACGATACAGCATAGGAAGTATGTAATCAGTACTTGGAATATACTGAGTATGCAAGATAAGTAAAACGGACAATTAAAATATAGAAATCTCATAAATGATCATAAAAGTGGGACATCATGCTCATATCATAAATGTAGTACCATAACATATGGATCAAAATTTTCAAAACATTTGTGACACATTCTTAATCATAATCGTAAGATATAAGCATTGTTTAACATGACTTGAGGCCATATACATAATCCTAAACATGCATAAATCATGAGGAATAATGGAAGATTCTCTTAACTGACATACCCCATATGAGCACACATGAAGCTCGACTTGTAACCCTAGTCGGGAGGGTGTCCATACCTTGCCGAGGGTCGAACCATGAAAGTGTGACATTGATCACGGGCAAAATAGCATGCCCGTGATACCCTTTATACCTTAATATAGTCTTGTTTATCTAAGTTATTTTACATAATCTCATGTGATTTTATATAAATGTGAATATATGTGCTAACCAACATGATTAGTCCTTGTTTTGTAGGTTAATAATGCATTTGAGGAACTAATTCGCAAGTTGGTGAAAGGAAGGAATGAAGTGGAAGCAAGTGGCGAAAAGTCGACAAGGGGCATGCGTTGGCAAGGCTGGCCGCGCCAAGCAGCGTGCCACGCTGTGCGTGTGCCGCGCCCAGCGCCGTGCCACGCCCTTGCCAAGCGCACGAGGAAAGGCAGCAGCAGGCAGCAGGAGGCAGAGAACCAGCGCGGCAGCGCCGTGTCACGCTAGGCAGCCTGCGCGACAGCAGCTTGCCAACGCGCTGCATGGGCAGCGTGCCACGTTGGCCAGCGCGGCAACCCTCGGCAACTTGGTTTCCTGAGGCAATTTCCAGAGAGCTTTCGCATTGTCTCCATGTCACGGAGGCAGTGCTCCGCGATGCACTCCGTGACACGGAGCCGTTCCCTCTCAGGCTAAATTATGCACGTTTTCCATTTACTATAAATAGGACCCTTAGCTCCTAAAATAATTGGGTCACGATTTTATTCTGAAAAACCACCTAGGAGTGAAGGGAGAAGTGGGAGAACTCATCTAGGGTTTATCAAATTCCCTTCTCATCTACCAAATTCATGTAAGTATATTAGTTTAGTATTAGTTAATTGTAGTTTTACGAACAAGAATGGCAAGAACCCTTCCTCTAGGGTTGAAGCCATGAATTATGATTGTGCTTTTATGAATTTGTTTTGGAATTAAGTTATTGATTGTTGTTTTCGTCTTGCATTCTGGATTGTTGGTTGTTTTTATGATTGATCACCATGAAAGCTTATTTGTTAGCTTAAGTAATAGCTTGAGAAAGCATTACCTAGGTCAGGACATGAGAATGTAAGGAGCATGTTTGTCTCTAGGGAGAGATATTGTGTTAGGATAGAAATATACCTCACACCTTGCTTGGTTGACACACGGGGGTTATGAAAGACCAACTTGGGATGTCACATCACCACTCGAAGAAGTAGTTGTGAGGCTAAGTTGAGTTAAGTGGTTAGACGTACGACAGTCCCTAATCGTTTCCCCGTAAACCACAACATAATTTATTGCCCGCGACTAGAAAATTAAACTCCTCGCTCACAATGATGCAGTGAGGCTAGATTGCCGTGTTTAGAGGCTCGAAAGACCATAAACATGCAATTCTAATTATGTGAAATAACAATTGATAGTTCCATGCTTAACCCATTACAAATCGTAGGATCGCATGATTAATTGGTTTTAACTCTATGTTGCTCCTAGAGTGATTTCAGAATATTTCGTTGACCCAAACTTAGACTTAATTAATCTCAATCGAAAATGTCTATAACCAACACTTGAGGTATTAAAGATCACAATAGAAATGGATAGTTAGAGGAATGGGTCCAGTCCCTGTGGGTTCGACAATCCGGTTCTTAAAAAGAGCCACTATATTACTTGCACGACCCGTACACTTGCGGACGCGCGAATCGGGCATGTCAAGTTTTTGGCGCCGTTGCCGGGGACTCGGCGATGGTTTGCTAATTTATCTATTTTGGTGTGATTTTTAAATTTCTCTTAAGTGTTGAAAAACTTGGTCTTAGTCTATTTGTTTGCAGGTGACAGGTTGTCCTGCCGAGCTGGCTAGAAATAGAGAGCTTGTGGAACCGTTGCTTGAACCTGAACGTCAATTCCATTTGAAAAGGAGAATAGCTCTAGAGCATAAGCTGAAGAGACTTCAAGAAAAGGTACAACAACAACCACCCGCGGGACAAGCACAATTGTCATCCGAAGAAATGGAAGCAAGACCAGTTCGCGAAGTGGCTATCCCACTAGCGACAAATGTGACCTCAAGCATTCTTAAACTGGAGCCTGGAGGGCACTTTGAGCTTAAACGGAACATGGTGCAGCTGTTACATTCTAGTGGTCAATTCACTGGGATGGCACATGAGGACCCGCAGCAGCACCTACAGAGCTTTTTAGAGATTAGTGACACGTTTGTCCCCACCGGCGTGTCCACAGATTATGTCCGAATGACCCTCTTCCCATTTTCACTGTTGGGAGAGGCGAAAAAGTGGTTGAAGGCTGAGCCACCGAACTCCATAACTTCATGGAATGACTTGGCTAAGAAGTTCCTTATCAGATTCTTCCCTTCAGGCAAAACTGCAAGGTTGAGAAGTGAAATACTCAGTTTCAAGCAGAGGCCTGATGAGAACTTATATATGGCTTGGGAAAGATTCAAGTCATTGTTAAGAGATTGCCCCCATCACCAGCAATCAAATGAAGTGCTGGCCCATACCTTTGTAGAAAGTCTAGACCCACACACAAAAATATTACTAGACTCTGCATCGGGTGGGCAAGCCTTGGATAAGACTTATGATGAGTTGTACACCTTGTTGAATAGAATTGCACAAGGAAATCCAGAGTGGCACAGCGAGTCATCGAGAGGGGCAGGAAAGAGACCAGGGTTGATAGAAGTAGATGGTTTGAATGCCTTGGCAGCACAGTTAGCTTCGTTCCAGCATCAAATGATGACTCAGTTCAATAAACTGAGTATGAACCAACGCCAGGGCCAGGTTAATGCAGTTCAGCAAGCTCCGAGTTGGTGTGAAATTTGTGGTAATAATGGGCACCATGCAGAATCTTGTGGAGCCAATCTGGAGTCAGTCAATTTTGTTAGTAATGTGCAGCGCAACAATCAGAATTTTGAAACCAGTTACAACAGAAATTGGCAGGGCCACCCGAATTTTTCTTGGGGTGGAAACCAAAAGCAGAATTTTATGCAACCTCAACAGCAGCAGTATCAGCAGAATAGGCAGAATGATGGGCAATTGAGTAGCAACATTGAGGAAACATTGCAGAAAATTATGGAGACCCAGACTCAGTTAGTGGAAAATCAGGCGAGGATGGCAACAGACTTAATGAATCAGCAAGTAGCCACCCAAAATCTTGAAAAACAAGTGGGTCAGATAGCAGCTGCTCAAAACATGAGATTGCAAGGGGGATTACCAAGCGACACAGATCCTAACCCCAGGAAGATCAATGCCATCAGTCTGAGAAGCGATAGGCAATTAGCTGATGCAGTGCCAAAAGAGCTGAGCAAAGAGGTGCAGCCGGAGTTGGTTTGACCAGGACAATCCATCAACATGGGAGATAATCAGAGTGCTGGGCAACAAAATTCACGACTTCCATTGCAGCCAGCACAAAGACCACCACCACCATTCCCTCAGAAATTCAGAAAGAGCAAGGAGGAGGAATGCTTCAAAAAGTTCTTTGAGAGTTTCAGAGAACTTCACATAAATTTGCCTATTCTTGATGTTTTGCAGGGAATGCCCAAGTATGCTAAATACTTGAAGGACGTGATGGCGAACAAAGTGAGATTGGTGGATGTCCAAACAGTAGCACTGACTGAGGAGTGCAGTTACAGGGTATTGAGCAAAATGCCAAAGAAACTCAAAGACCCAGGGAGTGTTACCCTCCCCATACAAATTGGTAAAGCTGAGGTGCTACGAGCTTTATGTGACTTGGGGGCAGCAGTTAATCTAATGCCCCTATCCTTATTCAACACCTTGGGGTTGGGACAACCAAGGCCAACAAGGTTGATGCTGCAGCTGGCTGACAAGTCGCGAGTGACACCTGATGGAATAATAGAGGACCTTCTCATCAAAGTAGGTGAGTTCATTATACCTGCTGATTTTATTGTCTTAGATTTTCAGGTTGATGACCAGGTACCCCTGATCTTGGGACGGCCATTTTTGGCCACTGGAGGAGCGGTGATTGATTTGAAAGCAGGGACCCTGAAAATGAGGGTTGAGGATGAAGAAGAAATCTTCCGCGTGTACCAAGAAATGAACCCATCTGCACACTATAGAAACCTTTGACAGGTTAGTGTGTTGGCAGAGGATAAGTGTGGGGTGGAGGATTACACAGGTGTAGGGCCGAAGGCAATAACAAGTGTTCAGCCCAAGTCTAATAGAGGGCTTCAAACTGAGAAGAAGTTGGGGAAAGAGAGGAACAGAGTGGAGGCTGTTTCCTCTAAACAGCAAAAGAAAAGGAGATGGTTCTCGAAAGAGAACCCAGGTATGAGGATGTCCTGAAAAGGATAGTCCACGTCGGGCCACGACGTAAAATTAGGCGCTGCTTGGGAGGCAACCCAAGGGTACCACAGGTACCATTTTAATTTCTTGCAATTGAGTTAATTTTTGTTTATTTTCATCTTGTGTTGTTTTGGTGGAAAGTTAAGCGCAGATGGAGGGGAAGTCTGAGTACCCGTGGAGGAGGAAGCTAACAAGCATGGAAAAGAAAAAGTGTGGGGTCGACACACACTTGTGCAAAGTGAAGAAAATCATGCTATTAGCTAGGCCTAAAGGCCTCAGGGAGTATTTCTCACCCTTTGTAACCTTTAGTTTGATGCTATGAGGACATAGCATGGTTTAAGTGTGGGTGAGGGAAATTTCAAAAATTTTTGTTGTGCTTAACGATTTTTGGTGAATGTAATGCTTGAAAAATTTGAAAATTTTTGTGAAGTAAGCATGACTTCATCACCCGTTGGTTTTTCTTTTCGGTTCTTTTCCGACGGGGGGTCTTTGAACCGAAGAATAAAAAAAAAGTTTTTCTTTGTCTGTATATAGTGTTTTTAGTCATAGTTAGGAACTGTTTCCGACGATGGATGGATGACGACCGTCTTGAGGAAAATTGGTCGGTAGGTGATTGGTTTTTGAAACCATAACTAAGTGGTGCTTGATGTTCTTGTTATGTGCTATACGTGATTGTAAGATGCAAGTATGTTAGGTGTGAAGCATGCAGGTGTATAACTTTGTGTGAGACGCTTAGGCTCTTGAATTTGACTCAATATGATTAAAGCTTAATCTGAACTCTTGTGATTAGCTGAGCAAGAGTCTACTGAATATGTTTTGATTTGAGCATGTGCCATGAGTGTAAGGTTTTTGAGTATTCTGTGCTATTGTGGATTGTCTAGAACTTGCCTGGTGTGTTTATTAAACCAAATGAAGGATGTGAATTGTGGGAGATGATTTAGGCATTTCTTTGAATGAACCAATTGTTATCCCTCGTTTTACCTACCTTGAGAAATTAATCCTAGTTAGCCCTGTTGAGCCTTGAGCCTATTCTTTGATAGCTGCAACATAAGCTTAATCCTTTTTCTTTCATTAGCCTTGAACTTGATCCAAAATTCCTAATCGCTTGAGTGAAAAAATCCGAAGGAGTAAAGGAGTGAGAAGAATGAAAAGAAAGGAAAAGTAGCAAGTTGTAGAAGTGAGAAAAGGACAAAGGTGCACTTGTGTGAAAATGGTTGATTATTAGTAAGGAGCAAGAAAACAAATTAATGAAAAATTATTTATAGAACTCCTTACTAATAAGTTAAAAGTGCCTAAAGAAATGGGGGAACATAAGAGGAACAAGAAAGATGAAAGGAGAAAAAGGTAAAGTGAGGGAAGGGAAGTTCGTAAGGAGGGCGTAATGTATTAAAAGCGTTTAGGAAAGATAGTCACTATTACTGGCCATAATAGTACCTACCTGTCCCTTAGCCTACATTACAACCCATTAAGTCCTACTTGATCTTACATTCACACATCCTTAAATTAGTGGAATAAAACACTAAGGGAAAGCTTATGGGTCAGTACATGATGCATGTGAATTCTTTGTGAGAGTGAGTGTAATTCTATTTATTTACCCACACATGTTGTGATGTAAAAATTATTTTTGTGTGTGATTGGGTAACTCTCCTTCCGTGAGGGCACATGTTGAAGGAAGGATATAATTCATGTGGGATTTCTTACTCAGTTGATTTGCATGAGTTTGCTAAGATCGAGAGTCGATTCTTGAGGTTAAGAAGTCTTAGCATTGTTGTATTTCATCTCGGTGATTAAATTGTGTATGCTCTACCTTTAGCTTGTTATCTTATGGAATCATTATAGCCGTAGCTTGAATTATCTTGCCAAATTAGTTATGTGGGAGTCTCCATATGTATGATTTGTAGAATGTTGTTCGAGGACGAACAAGGCTTTAAGTGTGGGGTTGTGATCACGGGAAAAATAGCATGCCCGTGATACGCTTTATACCTTAATATAGTCTTGTTTATCTAAGTTATTTTACATAATCTCATGTGATTTTATATAAATGTGAATATATGTGCTAACCAACATGATTAGTCCTTGTTTTGTGGGTTAATAATGCATTTGAGGAACTAATTTGCAAGTTGGTGAAAGGAAGGAATGAAGTGGAAGCAAGTGGCGAAAAGTCGACAAGGGGCATGCGTTGGCAAGGCTGGCCGCGCCAAGCAGCGTGCCACGCTGTGCGTGTGCCGCGCCCAGCGCCATGCCACGCCCTTGCCAAGCGCACGAGGAAAGGCAGCAGCAGGCAGCAGGAGGCAGAAAACCAGCGCGGCAGCGCCGTGTCACGCTAGGCAGCCTGCGTGACAGCAGCTTGCCAACGCGCTGCATGGGCAGCGTGCCACGTTGGCCAGCGCGGCAACCCTCGGCAACTTGGTTTCCTGAGGCAATTTCCAGAGAGCTTTCGCGTTGTCTCCGTGTCACGGAGGCAGTGCTCCGCGATGCACTCCGTGACACGGAGTCGTTCCCTCTCAGGCTAAATTATGCACGTTTTCCATTTACTATAAATAGGACCCTTAGCTCCTAAAATCATTGGGTCACAATTTTATTCTGAAAAACCACCTAGGAGTGAAGGGAGAAGTGGGAGAACTCATCTAGGGTTTATCAAATTCCCTTCTCATCTACCAAATTCATGTAAGTATATTAGTTTAGTATTAGTTAATTGTAGTTTTACGAACATGAATGGCAAGAACCCTTCCTCTAGGGTTGAAGCCATGAATTATGATTGTGCTTTTATGAATTTGTTTTGGAATTAAGTTATTGATTGTTGTTTTCGTCTTGCATTCTGGATTGTTGGTTGTTTTTATGATTGATCACCATGAAAGAATATTTGTTAGCTTGATTAATAGCTTGAGAAAGCATTACCTAGGTCAGGACATGAGAATGTAAGGAGCATGTTTGTCTCTAGGGAGAGATATTGTGTTAGGATAGAAATATACCTCACACCTTGCTTGGTTGACACACGGGGGTTATGAAAGACCAACTTGGGATGTCACATCACCACTCGAAGAAGTAGTTGTGAGGCTAAGTTGAGTTAAATGGTTAGACGTACGACAGTCCCTAATCGTTTCCCCGTAAACCACAACATAATTTATTACCCGCGACTAGAAAATTAAACTCCTCGCTCACAATGATGCAGTGAGGCTAGATTGCCGTGTTTAGAGGCTCGAAAGACCATAAACATGCAATTCTAATTATGTGAAATAACAATTGATAGTTCCATGCTTAACCCATTGCAAATCGTAGGATCGCATGATTAATTGGTTTTAACTCTATGTTGCTCCTAGAGTGATTTCAGAATATTTCGTTGACCCAAACTTAGACTTAATTAATCTCAATCGAAAATGTCTATAACCAACACTTGAGGTATTAAAGATCACAATAGAAATGGATAGTTAGAGGAATGGGTCCAGTCCCTGTGGGTTTGACAATCCGGTTCTTAAAAAGAGCCACTATATTACTTGCACGACCCGTACACTTGCGGACACGCGAATCGAGCACGTCAGACTTCACCATGAAAAGGTCCATTTGGGTCGGGGACAGTCCTATATGAGTTTTCAATATACCTATGCTGGCATGTAGTTTATGAGATCTGGGGCAGAACCTAGGCCTCGAACCTACTCGGTGTTTGATACTACTCCCAAAACATATATAGTGCTCATAGTATAACATACATGAATTTATGGGCTATTTAAATCATGTTAATCATAAATATACTTGTACATACATGAACAACGATGCAACAAGGCCCATGAGTCAGCCAAAACATAATTCATGATTCATAAGGTTCATACATACTTGTAAATCATGCATATAGCTTGGAATTCATAAAACCATGATGGGTAATATCATAAATCCATAATTCAAATCACAAATCATGTTGGGTCCATAAATATCATCATTTGAAGAGAAGATCATAAATTGATTCATCATGGGGCATGCATAATAAAGCTTAAATACATAGAACTTCCAAATCAATAATATTATAACTAATTTAAATAACAAAAGCTGATTACAACCCATAGATTATGATAAGATTTTAAAATCACAAAACCCATAATCAAAGCATTAGATTTTAAGCAAATCATATTCAAAACCCCATCAGTTTTTTTTGAATTTTTTGCAAAATCGAAGAGGAAGGGCATGGGTGTGGAGGAAACCACCCATTGAGAAACTTAGATACCTGACTAATTCTTAACCTCTCTTGAGAACCCAAAGAAGAAATTGCAATGAGTTGATGAGTTCTAAGCTTGAATCACTCTCCCAATTCACCTACCTTGCATGCATGAAAGAATGAAATGAAAACTGTACTTAACCCCTTTAAATTTCCCTATTCATAACCCAAAACATCATAGTTTAGGCCTTAGGATCTTAGGAATTTATGAAAAAGCCCTTATTAATTCTCAGAAAATAACTGCCATGGGGTCCCAATGAGAGACCCAACAACTCATTGATGGGCCACGACTCGTGTCTTGAGTCGTGAGGTACACTGCCAAAATTTTCACCCTAGGACCCCACGGAGGACACCACGAATCATGGTGGGTGACCACGACTCGTGGTCACCATCTGTGGTCAACACTGCCCAAAATCCTTGCCCCA
The DNA here is from genome assembly GCA_035772735.1 of Datura wrightii. Classification (NCBI taxonomy): domain Eukaryota; kingdom Viridiplantae; phylum Streptophyta; class Magnoliopsida; order Solanales; family Solanaceae; genus Datura; species Datura wrightii. Next base: position 15,088,015 of record JASDFA010000002.1, read on the forward strand.
GCTTCCAGTCTAGGCCACAAGTGACTTCATGAGTCGTGAGGTCTGATGATGACTCGTGGTCACTCCCGTAGTCTCCTCTGCAAATCCTGCCAACCTTGCTGGACCACGAGTCACCTCACGGCTCGTGGTCACTTCTCACGAGCCTCCTCACAATTTGTCTTTTGATCTGGTGCGAAATTTTAGTTTTTCACCATTTTCACCAGATGACATCCGGATATACTCATGGAGCGAAAATGAGCATGCCGCTCATTTGAGGGTAGTGCTACAGACTCTCAAGGATCGTCAACTATATGCTAAATTCAGTAAATGCGAGTTTTGGTTGAACTCAGTGACATTTTTGGATCATGTGGTGTCGAGTGAGGGCATAAAGGTGGACTCTTAGAAGATAGAGGCAGTGAAAAATTGGCCTAGACTGGTGAATCCCTTAAACATCAGGAATTTCTTGGGTTTAGCTGGGTACTATTAGAGATTTGTTAAGGGACTTTCATCTATTACAGTGCCGTTGACCAAATTGACCCAAAAGAAAGTAAAGTTCCAATGGTCGGAGGGTTGTGAGAGGAGCTTTCAGGAGTTTAAAACTTGACTTACCTCAGCACCGGTGTTAACCTTACTGGAGGGTACCGATGGGTTTGTGGTGTATTGAGATGCTTCCAGAATCGGCCTTGGTTGCGTATTGATGCAGCATGGTAAAGTGATAGCATACGCTTCCAGACAGCGGAAAGTTCATGAGAAGAATTACCAACCCACGATCTTGAAATGGCGGCAGTGGTTTTTTCCTTGAAAATATGGAGACACTATTTGTACGGGGTCTATGTAGATGTGTTTATGGACCAAAAGAGCCTACAATATGTGTTTACCAGAAAGGACTTAAATCTGCGGCAAAGAAGATGGTTGGATTTACTCAAGGATTATGATATGAGTGTCCTTTATCATCCAGGTAAGGCCAATATGGTAGCAGATGAATTTAGTAGACTTTCTATTGAGAGTTTGTCCCATATAGATGAGGGAAATAAGGAGCTGGTGAAGGATGTGCATCGACTTGTGACGTAGGGAGTTTGTTTGGTTGACTCGACCAATGGTGGTGTTACTGTCCAGAATAGATCAGAATTGTCCTTGGTGATTGATATAAAAGTTAGGCAACACGATTGGTAAAGTTAAAGGAAGTCATTCAGAATCAGAAGATAGAGGTCTTCTCCAAAGGGGGAGATGGTGTGCTTTGATATCAGGGTCATTTGTGTGTCCCGGACATTGATGATTTGAGAAATTGGATGTTGTAGGAGGCTCACAGTTCCAGTTATTTGATTCACCCAGGTGCCACCAAGATGTACCATCACCTACGGGAAGTCTATTAGTGGAATGGCATGAAGAAGGACATCGCAGAATTTGTAGGTAAGTGTCCAAACTGTCAGCAAGTGAAGGTTGAGCACCAGAAACTGAGAGGTGTGCTTCAGGATATCAGTATCCCTACATGGAAGTGGGAAGAAATTAATATGGACTTCATAACAGGGTTGCCTCGCACACGTTGACAGTATGACTCCATTTTGGTGGTAGTGGACCGGTTGGCCAGAGCCGCTAATTTTCTATCGGTCAAAACCACTGATTCAGTGGAGGATTTTTCCAAATTATACATACTAGAGCTAGTTCAGTTGCATGGAGTGCCCTTGTCCATCATATCAGATAGAGGTACTCAGTTTACCTCTCAGTTATGGAGATTATTTAGAAAATGACTTGGTACTCAGGTCAAGCTCAGTACAATATTTCACCCGCAAACGGATGGTCAGGCAAAGCGGATGATTCAAACTCTCGAGGACATGTTGACAGCCTATGTGATTGAATTTAAGGGTAGTTGGGATGACCATTTGTCTCTTATTGAGTTTTCATACAATAACAACTACCATTCCACCATTCAATTGGCTCTGTTTGAGGCTCTCTATGGGCGGAGATGTAGATCGCCTATTAGTTGGTTTGAAGTCGGTGAAGCTGCGATGATAGGACCAGATTCAGTCCATGAGGCTATGGAGAAGGTTCAGCTCATACGGGACAGGTTGAGAATAGCTCAATGTCGCCAAAAGTCCTATGCTGATGTGAGAAGGAGGGAACTTGAGTTCAAAGTTGATGATTGGGTGTTTCTGAATGTGTCTCCCATAAATGGATTGATGAGGTTTGGAAAGAAAGGAAAACTCAACCCTCATTATGTTGGCCCCTACCAGATTGTGAAGCGGGTTGGTAAGGTGGCATATGAATTAGAGTTGCCCTTAGAATTAGCTTCCGTGAATCCTGTTTTTCGTGTATCGCTCTTAAAGAAGTGTTTGGGAGATCCAGCTCTAGTCGTTCCAGCAGAGAGTATAGGTGTGAAAGACATCCTTAATTATGAGGACGTTCTGGTGGAAATACTGGATCGCTAGGTTCCCAATCTAAGGAACAAAGAAGTAGTTTCAGTTAAAGTTTAATGGAGGAATCAACATGTTAAGGGAGCTACGCGGGAAGAAGAAGCAGATATGATCGCTAGATACCCACATTTATTCCCTACCGGCTCTGCTCCAGCTTGAGGTATCAGTTTTTCCCCCAAAACCCTTTCAATTTCATGTTCAGTTCATGTGGCACAGTTTCTTTCATGTATATGGATGTACGTATGGTTCATGAATTCAGTTCAATCATGTCGTTTAAATCTGAGTTAGTCTTTCCGTCAATATTCGGCTTATATGATCAGATTTTTATATGATGATTGCATCTCTAATTTTCTATGTTATTTTCAACATTCGAGGATGAATATTCCCAAAGGGGAGATATTGTTATACCCCAGAAGCCCAAAGATCAGACCCTGGAGTTTAAACGGATAAATAGGATTTTCTGCACCAGGTAACAGAACGAGTCAACATGTGACCCGTCAGGTTGACCATGAGTTTTTAAGTGACTCGTGGTGAGGGGCGTTGACTTACTTAGAAAATTCAGAGTTGGTGTGACCACCAGTCATGGTCAGCCTACGAATCGTCAGGTCACCCGTGGTCAAGGGCAATTGGAAGATGAAGGATGAGTGGCAGTAGACCCCATGATTGGACACCACGAGTCATGATCAATCACCATGATTCGTATGGTGAGTCGTGATCAGCAAATTGCTAATGATTTAAGATAGTGGAAGTGGAAGTAATGAGTGGTGACCAGGAGTCGTGGTTCTTGGTAACGACTCGTCAAATCCCTCGTGGGGACTGGAAGTCAGTTATTTTATGCTAATTAAGGGCTTTTCCATAATTCCTATGATCCTAAGGCCTAAATTACGTCGTTTTAAGCTATGAATAGTGAGTATTAAGAGGGTCAAGTTCATTCCAGACTATTCCTACTCATGCATGCAAACTTAGAGGGCTAGAGAGGTGATCAAGCATAATCCCTTCAAGTTTTTCTTCAATTCTTCATTGGGCAATCAAGGGAGTGGTGAAATCGGTCCATCTCAGGTATGTAGGGTTATGAATGAGTGGATTTGTTCACACCCATGCCCAATCCCCTCTCTAATTCATGAAAATCCATATGTTGATCAAATAGGAGTTTAACCTAATACATGAATTTCCCAATTTTCTACACGGGTATGATCCAAGTATGTTTCAACTATTGAATTTTGATTCATGGGCAAGTTTTACATTTTTTTAAATTATAATCATGTTTTCAAGCTTTAGAAATTAAAATGCCCATCCATGAAAGTTGAGATTTATGATGAATGTTCAAGTATGATGAGATATTATTGATGAAAAGTATGTTTACAAGTTACCCATGTCTATGATCATGTTTTCAAGTGAATTACGTATTTTCAAGCATGATTAAGTATTGGGCAAGCCTATATGTTCAAGTATGATTATGATTTCAAGTTGATTAGTTTACCACATGGTTTTGGAGTCCAGACTCCCGATTATGTTCATCTTGTGGTATAGTTTGAGCCAAGGCTCCTCATGTATGATTTCAAATTTTATATGTATATGATTATTCAGCTTCGTCAATAGACATGGTCAGCTTCGTTGCAAAACGATGGAGAGCATATGCATATTTTTGGGAGTAGCGTCTAGCACCGAGTAGGCTAAGGGTCAGTCAACCCTATGCCTCAGAACTACGTGCCAATGTAGGTATGATTCAGATTATTGTGGGACCTCCTATGTGAGCTTTCCCCTTCCCCAAGGGGGGCCTTGAGTTTGATATCGATATCATGGTAGCGTCCTTAGCCCTAGCGAGGCTTTAGACGGCTCTACCTACTTGAGTGTGATAGTCAGGACCACGTAAGCTCTATCGTAGTAATGTCAGTTATATGAAGAGTATCCCATTGTTCCTCATGATTTCAATTATGCATATTATTGTTCATGATATATGTACATATATGTTCTAAAGCAGGTTTAACCCAATGTATAGTTTTACTTATGATTATCATATTTCAGCTTTGGGTCATTCGATTCAGTTATGATGTTCAGTTATGTTCAGATCATGATTTCAGAAAATAGAATGCAAGCCCTACTCTCAGATTCTTATCTTGATTATGTTTTATATTATGCATGTTTTAAATAATTTTACTTATTTAAGCGGTTTTACTACCTTGCATACTCGATACATTCCATGTATTAACCGCATACTCTATGTTGTATCGTTTCATGATACAGGCTCCGATCTTCAGACTCAGCCTCATCACTAGACATCTTTCGGATTTAGCATTCAATCTTTATTGGTGAGTCCTCATCTATCGAGGGCTCTTCTTCTATTCAGTTATGCTTACGTATTTTGAGTTTTAGATTTAGAGAGTTAGTTGGGATCTTGTTCTATCAATTCATCAGATATAGAGGCTTTCAGACAATAGATTGTATTAATCTTTAGACTTTGGTTGTATATTTAGATTGTCATGTTATGTTCGAATTTCTGCCATGTTAGTTATGTTAAGTCTTCCGCTTTACTTGATTGAGTTAGATGTATCTTCATGCCATGAGTCGACTTGGAGTCTCTCAAGAATCCTTGCCTCGTGTCTCGATCCAGACCTATGTTCGGATCGTGATAATTTATAGACAAACACATAGTTAAATACTTACAACAATAATTGGGAGAAAACCTGATTTGGATATTAAAGAACAATCTCAACAACAATGGATGAAATCAAGAGTTTGATCCTAAGAATTGCTCTACAAAACTTGATAAAAATTCAAAAAATATTCTTCACACGTCTCTACTACTTTGTTTCTATGTTTTTGGATAAAATAAAACATAATGGATATTTATATAGACATTCGAAACCTTTTCCTAAGCTAACAGGGAGTTTTCCATATTTGGCGCCGATTGCATCACGACTGATCCTACGACCCATAGTAGGATTGTACGGGTCGTACCTGCTTCCCATACGTGCTTGGCTTCTATAGATTTGTCTAAGTGTTGGCAGGCTTGTGCGACTCGTACCATAGTCCTACAAGTCGTACAATGCATTCGTGGTTTGGCCCTGAGAACTCTGACATCTTCTTTTCCACAAGTGTTGTGGTACGCCTCATACATTCCACCTACGACTCATACTACTTGTTGTGTCTTATGTTCTTCCAAGTCGTGAAGAATCACCTGAAGTTCACCACAGCTCATGGTACGGGTCTTATGTAGTTGCTACGATTTGTGAGTTCCACCCATACCAAGAGACTGCCTTTGTGCAAATTTCTCTAAACAACTCCACGAATCCAGTTACGGCTCGTACTGAAAGTCATATGTTGCCTTCCTCTTATTCCAGCCTTCTGACTTTCACCATGATTCTTAGTACGGCTCATACAATCAAGGGATGACTCGTACTGAGACTAGTACTAGGCTGATTTTCTACTTTTTTAGGCTCCTTTTACAAACTTTTGCTCCAACACTTATTTTCCCTAAAATCAAAGTAAAAGTGCCTCATATCCATATAAACATACCTAAGTTCATGTTATTTTCTCAGTTTTACGTTTTGAAAGTGTTGTAAACTCACAACACATTAACACCCTCAACTTAAGACTTTTTCATGTCATCAGGTAAAGAAAACAAAAATTAAACATGACGCTTAACTAGAAAATAAACCAAGGATACTACAGCTAACAATCAACCAAAACTTGCACTATAAGCTCAAACAAATTTTGACCAATTTCTCCGTCAACCAAAACAGCACATGCACTTCAAGCAACCAAAAAATATTATAAACAAGGTTCAAGATATGTCATATAGCTATGAACAGATAGTCAAGTCATCACCAATGCTTTTCACACAGACAATTGGTAGAGTTAAACACAAATCATATACCCTCATAGCAAATGAAGTCCCCCACTCATCGATATAGTAAAATATGAAATATGGGACTGAACAAGTAAGACTCTCACTCTTGGAAAGAAGTTCCAAATACTATATATCGGATATCATAGGCTTGCCCTTATTTTCTCTACTTCGGTTTGTCAGATGGTTAGGCTAAGATCACTATAGGACTTTCTTCGACTTGTAATGTAGTTTTTCAGGCTGGGTATGGTAGATATGGAGTCTTTTGAGTGACTAAACCTCTCCTTGGCACTACATACATGTGGATCCATTTTTTTCACTTTTTCCACCCTTTTTGCTTTTTTTCCACTTTTTCCTTCCTTTTCACCCTTTTTATGCACTTGTATGAGTGTGGTGTGTTTTCAAACTTTTCATGCATCTTTCTCTTTTTGTATTTTCTTTTTCAATTTTCTTTCTTTTTCTTTATCTTTTGTCCGCCACACCTCAGTTTTCATCTTTTTCTTTTCTTTTCCTTTTTCACCTTCCCATCATTTATGCACCGCTACTCTAGCCGCCCTCAACTTAGGCATTTTGCCTATGTTGAGGTTCATATTGTCCAAGGAGGGACCAGGGCCAAAACAGGTTCATTATAAAAATACGTACGGTTAATCAAAGAAAAACGGTTCATTTAAGACTCAAAATTGGGATAAAGGGAATCATATAATTTTGGTAGGGTCATTTAAGCTAAAAATGGGCTAAACAAAAACAGCCTATGATCCTTTCCTAACCAACCATCCTAAAACCTATGTAAAGACCAACCAGGCAAGTTCTAGATCCTCTAAGCAGTATTGAACAGGTATTAGACCTCACTCACTCATGGTACATGTCTTGCATTCACTCTACTCATCCGGTTTATACACGGCTTAACAAAAACTATTCATGTTAATATATTAAATGACATAAAAAGATCCACATAAATCATGCTTTGCAATCACAAGTACATAGCTAATCATCAAAAAATTTTAAAGAAGGTCAATTTTTACAAATCCACAACTAGTGTTGTTTATTGGTTGAGTACTTATACAATACTTTATAATTAAACAAAAATCACTAAAATAACATCCTAAACATATCGGTTCTACTAGATAGCATGCCCAATGAAAAAGAAACACGACAAAAAAAACCCTCGAACGAATCAAAATCCCTAAAAATACAAGTACACCCACTTCCCTTTTTAAAAGCATGTTTTATCTTCAAAGAATAGAATGTAAAAACAGAGGGAAGAGAACATACCTGTGGCACACTAAGCGCTCCTATCATCCTGTGGATGAGGTACCTCCGCTGCATTCATGGCGCTGGCGCTGGCTGGCGCACTCACTGGTGTATCAGTAGGGGGAATGCCTACCCTCTCAGTTGTAACGGCCATCTCTACGACCTCTGGAATCATTGAGGTTGTATGTGGCTCACTTGAAGGGTCCTTGCCACCCGCAAGCTCTGCCTGAGCCGTGGTGGAGCTACCCACTCCTCTAGCTCTCTCAAGCAGCTCCGATTGATGCACGTCGTAAGTCTATTGACTCTCTAATCTTGCCCACTTGCGCTCTCTCTTCTATCTTTTCCTCTTATTCTTTGGGGTCTCATCTCCCTCATCCTCAGAGATCTTCTTTTTCCCTTTCTCCTTGGCTGCTCCTATGGTCTCCCAATAAGCCGCCAGATCAAGCTCCCGTCAATACCAACATCGAGGTCAGGAAAAGTAGGGGCTGCTATGAGTGCCAGTTACCATGATGATAGATCAGCCACTTGACTCCAAAGAGCCCCCAACTCCTCACAGAGGCTGCCTGTGTCAGTCTTCTTAGCCATATGCATGTTTAATCTGGTCTTAAAACCATCTAGTCTGGTGTGTAGGGCCTATGCAGCTGTCTCAATCTCAGCCTTTACCCAGGGCTTGACATTCTCCATCATCGACTGAACCTCTTCTCAGCTACAGTCAGTCTCTTCGACATCTTTTGGAGAAATTCCTAAGGCACTAGCATGTACCCCACTAGAGTCTGGTTCGAGAGGCTCATCGGTGGTACGGCGAAGGTGCTAGAAGCTACATCTGAATGTCCGGCATCTATAGCCGGTGTCTCTCCCTGCTCTTGTAAAGTGGGGGCATTCACCTGTGTGCCCCCAATTGTTCATGATAATGGGTCTGCAGTGGAAAGTCAGGCCCAACTTACCGGGTTCATCTCATCCTAGATTACGCCGATATCAGTGATTTGCTCTCCTCTGATCAGGTTCTCCTCACCACGACTTACCTTGATGCCCGCCTCTATGTATAATATAAAAATGAGACTCAAAAATGGGATGGTGGTGGTCAATCCCATAGCCCGATCCCACATCACCTCTGCAATGACCCTCGAGATATTGATGGGGTATCTGGACATGATACAAGCCACCAAAGCTGCTCTATCTATGCTCTTACTGTCGGGGCCAACTGGTGGCGCACTAACATCCAAAAGGATTTTGCTATGAAGTTTAGAGCGCTAGAACTCCTGGAAGATTTATGAAGTGTACCGATCCGAGGCCCTAGCCATCCAATCATATGCATAGAAGCTAAATATCCTCTTCATGTCCTCCACCTCGTTTAATGGATTCATGAGGATCCACGGCTCTTCTTGAATGCTTCTCCTAGGTTTGTTCTTGGCAGTGAGAGCAATTCCCTATTCATATATTTCCTGAGCTCCTGTTACTCTCCACCGAATGGTGCGATTCTCCCTAGGCAGATTCTACTCATGCTTGCCATAGGGTGCCTCTTCCTCTGATCCGGACTCACTGCTTGCATCTTCGGATTGGTCCTTCTCGGACCCCTCTTCTTCATTAGAGTCACTTCCGGATTCTTGGGCTCTTTCCTCCGCTCCCTCCTCAGACTGGGGAGCACCAGCAGATATGACAGTGGTCACTAGGCCTGGGCTTTATCCTTCGCCCTATTTGTTCGGTTCCCATTAGTATCAGATGTATCAACATGATATTCCTTTAATGAACCACTAGGGGAGTTGCCCGCTTGATCAGATTCGAAGGTCTCATCAAGCAATGTTCTCCAAGCAGTTGCCTTGGATTCTTTTCATTTCTGTGTCATTGTACCTATAGGAAAAAAGGGTTAAAATTCCAAATCTGAGAGAAAGAAAGAAAGAACAAAAAAGTCTATAATTTATCACGAGTCTATAGTACATGTTGTACCTTGGAGGTACCATTCGTATTGAGACTCACAATATCTCAAGTCAATGTTATGACTTTGAGATACGACTTGTATCATGAAGGTATGGTCCATACCATGAGTCGTATGAGGATGCCCCTCTAAAAAAATGTTCTATATTTTACCACGACTCATGGTACGACCCATAAGTTTATTTCATGAGTCGTAGGAAGGATCGTACTATCACTTGTGGACTTGACCCTTTTATGATTTTTGGTATGATTGCCAGGTACGACTCATAGTAGGAAATCACGAGCCATACTAGGATCCATACCTCGTGATTATTACAATTTTATCTCGGAACAGTACCAACAAGCCATCCTATGAGTCATAGTATGAAGCCACGAGTCTTAGGAAGGCTTGTAAAGACTATCCTTGCCTTATTTTAGGTTCAGTTTGCAGGAGATTTCAATTTTGTGTTGGGTACTCAGAATTCCCCAAGTCCAGGTATGCATTTATCATGTTTTACAGTTACCCATTCCCCCCCTTTTTAATCACAACCCATAACTCAAGTTTAACAGTTCACTGCACGATTTTTACAAGTTAAATCCCCTACCCAGTCGTACACAACTTGTTCACATCCCTGGTCATTGTCCTTTTTAAAATTTTCAAGCATTGAGAAGACTCTCAGGGATTAAGCAGGTTTGCATCAAGCACACATGTCATAATAATCAAATTCAACAAGTACACTTATTTGAATATTGCTTACTTTGTGTGGCAATCAAAAACTTAGGGTTGGAAGTTAGGATTCTCGGTGTTAACTGAGCAAGAACTTGCTCAATCGATCTTTGATTTTGAGTTACGGGTGTGAGGGAGTCGTGAGTTATGGTTTTGAATTCGGTTATGAATGTGTGGGAGAAGGGTAGATTTGTTTGAGCTTAAATAGGTTATAGGGAAGATTTGAAATTTTGTGCCGAGTTGGATGATTTTAAAATTTTTGACCCATCACGACTGGTAACACGAGTTGTAGGATGGCCCTGCGACTTGTCCCTTGGACCCATAATAGAGATATTGAGAAACTTATTTGTGGACCTACTAGAACATCTTACGACTAATACTATGGGAGTATGATTCATACTATGAATCATAGGTCTTTCTTACATTGAGGTCTATGCCTTGCATGGTTCATAACAAAAGTGAGTACTACGACCCGTACAATGAGGTTATGAGTCGTAGAACCAACCGTACCCTGAACTCATGCACTGAAATACATATCTTCTTCTCACCATGACTTGTGCTATAACCTGTACAACCCTCTCACGAGTCATACTGAGATCTATAGCACCTGCCTATTCAACAATTTTCCTGCCACCTATTTTTATTTCCCCTGCACATTGAACACACATAAGTTAATCAACTTGGGTTGCCTCCCAAGAAGTGCTTGATTTAACGTCGTAGCATGATGCAGGTGGCTCGGTTACTCAGAATTCACCAAACCACCACTTGGGTTGGCTCCCAAGAAGCGCCTAACGCAAATCTCTTGACAACTCAAACTACGTCAAGGAACTCAGATTCATCCTCTATTGCTGAGACAACTCTGTATTCCATTGGTTTCTTAATTGACCGGCAGACATTGAAGGTGACCTCTTCTTTATTGAGTTTGAACTTCAACTAGACAGCCTCCACATCTACTGAGGCTTTCCCAGTGGCAAGGAATGGTTTCCCTAAAATAATGGGGACCTCAAAATCAACCTCGCAATCAAGGATCACAAAGTCCGCTGGGAATATAAATCTATCAACTTTAACAAGCACATTGAATAGGATCTCCAAAGGCTTCTTCAAAGTTTTGTCAGCCATCAGTAGCCGCATAGTAATTGGTGTTGGGGCTCCCAAGCCCAGTTGCTTAAACACAGGTAATGGCATCAGATTTATGCTTGCTCCCAAATCACAGAATGCCCTCAACATTGCCAATTGTGCATGGATTAGTGAAGGCACCTGGATCTTCCTTCTTTTGGGAAAGGACCCATGAGGCTATAGGACTACCATGATTCACATTATCCACAGGCTCATAGCTCAAAGACCTTTTCTTTGTGATAAGGTCCTTCATAAACTTGGCATTTCATGGCATCTATTTCAATGTCTCGACCAATGGTATGTTTACAGATAACTATTTGAGCATTGACATAAATTTCTAAAACTTATGATTCTCCGCCTTCTTCTTCATTCTTTGAGGGAATGGTGGCGGTGGTCGTGGAATAGCCTTGTAAATTTCTGTAGCTCCTTGTTTGTCTCCTTGTTCAGCTTCAGGCCTGTTTTCAACATTTGGAGCCTCAGTTAACTCGGCATCCTTATTATTCTCCTTCTAAACATCTTCTTCATCATCAATCACGCTTTATTTCTTCCTTTCAACTACAACTAGCAGAGGGGGATCAATCGTGGTCTTTCCACTCCTAGTCATCACAACCATGCAGTGAACATCATTCTTTAGATTCAGGACTGTGTCGCTAGGTAGTGTACCCTTTTGCCTAGGGTTCATGGATGCTAACAGTTTCCCTAGATGTTGTTCGATCAACTTGATAGTCGTAGCATGTGACTCCACTCTCTAACCCATGCTCGATATATCACTACGGATGTCTTTCAACTGATCATTTGTGGATCTCACCTTCTTTATCATCTCATCCATCATGCTCTCTAACTTTGAGTGTCCACCCTTCCCCTTACGGGCATTAAGAGACACGTACAATCTTGCTCGATCATTGTAGTAACTTTCATTCCTTCTGCAATCTCCCTCGAGCTCATGACCTCAGCTTTTGTCTCTGTACCCATTCTGGTAGTAATTATCTTTGTATTGGTTTCGACATTGGTTTCCTAAACCTTGGTGCCAAGTGTCTTGTCCAGACCCTTGGGTGTTGGCTTGAAAACCCTCCACCTGGTTTTCAATAAAGTTTTCCTCCTTCTCGGAATCTGAGTGGTCAGGCCCTGGCTCCTCTCCCTATGTCCCCACTATATTAACCTTTCTGGCTCCAAGTCCCATGATATTCTTAGTGATCAAGTCTAATGATGTGCACATATGAGCCAATTCCTGGTCACATTCTTCTTCCTTCCTTTGCTGGTCTGTAGTCAAACCAACAACATATGTACCCGCCACTACTTCTGCTTCCCAGGTGTGTGATAATGCTCAAACCACACTTCCAACTGAAGTATAAAACGGACGTTGTCAATAAAGAACCCAACTAATAGGTTGGGGTCGAACCCACATGGAATATGGAAGATCTAGATCACAGCCGGTAGATGAACTTGTATGGTAATTATTTCACAATGGGGGGTTTATAATAAAAAGAAATAATAAAAATAAACAGAAGTCAAGATTATACTTGTGAGTCAATAATTAAAGGATAACTAGGGTTTGTGTTCCCCATGGATTCATAAAAGCTTTGGGTATACACTCGTGATCTTTACCAATACTTACTTAAAGAACTGATAACTTAGATTCATTCAAATGATTAACCAATCCCTATTGAATGACTATCGCCAATTACTCGACCATATCTCGTGAGTTTTGCAAACTAACCGTTATCACTAAATTCCAGAAATAACTATCATGCGACCACAGCTCAAGTGAATACAATGATCATCAAGATCAAGGCTTTGTCCTAACTCTCTTTTCCTAATCTCTACCTCTTCGACCAAAGCAAGTAAAGAATTCAGGCACTTCCTAACGTTGTACACCGCTAAGAATCATTAAACATGAAGAGAATACAATATAAGTATTTAGTATTGGTTTTAAAATCACTTTGTACAACCCTAACTAGTTAATCCACCATGGTTCCGACAACCCTAGCTATGGAGGTTTTAGCCTCTCATAGTTGCAAGGTTGTGATTGTGTCATGATTGAAGACATAAAACAATACTTACAAAGATGATTGAGAAAAACAATTCCTTCCATTAAACCGCAAAATCTTGAATAACAAGTAGCACGAACAAGATGAATTCAAGAAAAGGTTGATCACAGGTTGAACCAACTCAATTCTCTCTTCCAATGACGTAAAATTGCTTAATACAATGTTTTTTCCTAGAATTCAGTCTATTCGTCATCCTCTATTAAAAATAAAACATAAAAAGTATTTATAGAGCCACAAGAATCCTTCTCCTAAACCAACAGAACTGCTTTCCATATCTATCACCGACCTCATCACCGGTCCACCTACAACTCGTAGGGGCTTCTCACAGATCGTAACATCAACTCGTGGCTTTTGAATGTTGGCTGAATTTTAGCTAAGTGTTGGGCCAAGGTACGATTCGTACCAACATGCAACGACTCGCACATTAAACCCGTGGCTTAATCCTGATCTTTTGAACTTTTTCTGAACTTCACCACGAGCGGTCTAGTACAACTCGTACCTTCATCTCACGGGTCGTAGGGTGCTCTTGTACTGAGAATCAGCCTTCTGTGCAATTCTTCTGGATTTCATCACAAATGGCTTACCACAACTAGTACCACCATGGTACGATCCGTGACAAGTCTCATAAGTTCAGTCTTCCAGGTTAAACTTTCAGCTTCTAATCAAGGCCCTCAGTACGACTTGTAGGTCCATCCTATGGATCGTACTGTGATCTGCACTTTTTGCCCTTTTTTGCACACTTTTAGCTTCCTTTTGCAATTTATTGTTTCAACACCCATTTATCCTGAAATCAAAGGAAAAGTGCCTCATATCCACATAAATACACCTAAATCCATGTTATTTTCTTAGTTTTGAGCGTCAATAGTGTTGTAAATACACAGAACATCAACACCCTCAACTTAAGACTTTTGCATGTCCTCAGGCAAAGAAAAAGAAAAACTAAACACGACGCTTAACTAGAAAATAAACTTAAGATACTACAGCCAAAGCTCAAACAAATTTGTGCACTTTATATACAAACTCTATTGACCCTTCCTCTTGAAACATCATCAGCTAATGTATTGTAAGAAACCTCAAAACATCATCTTCAGGGATCAAGACAAGTCATCTAGCTATCAACAGCAATCAAGTCATCACCTATGCATTTCACACACACCAATGGTAAAAGAAAACATAATCCATGTACCCCCACAAAAAATGAAGTCCACACTCTAGTATGAAGTATCAAATGAAACATGGGACTAGGAAAATGAAGCACTCACTCTCTCAAAGAACTGCAAGTATTATGCATCAGATAACATAGACTGTACTCTCGCCTCCTAGCATAAACTGTACACAAGGCTCGTGAATCAAATAGTCGTGCTTACTTCCACTACCCCTTCTCGTATCTCGATAGCTATGATCCTCGGGATGTTAAGATGGTAGAGGGACATGATGCATGCCACCAACACTGCTCTATCAGCATTCAGCGTGTTATCATTAACTATGGGCGCTAATAGATGTTTCACAAATGTCCAGCAGGCCTTTGCAATGAAGTTCAATGAATTCTTTGTCACCTGCTTGCCACCTGCTACCCACTCAGCCTCTTCCTTGTTCTCAACTATCACCTCTGCTAGCAACTATCACCATTGCAGCTGCCTCTATCGCTCACCCCTACTCAGACTCCTTATTTGTTTCATTCCTCCACCCTGTAATCATACTCAGGTGTTAACCTTGTTTGTATGAACTGAGGTCCATATACCATCTATGCAACAGTCCGGTTGGATACATCAACTACTCGCCCTCAGACTAGAACACTTTCCAAGCAAGGCTGCTCCTTTATCTTTTACCCTTCCTTTGCTTTCTCCTCCATTATGGCCAGGTAATTAGCGTATAACTCCCTGACGATCTGCTCTGTGTATTGTGAAGGTGTCTTGGCCATCCAACCTAACCCATAGAAGCTAAAAATACGCTTCATCTCCTTGACTTCATTGAAGGATTTAGTGAGGATCCGCGGTTCTTCTTGGATGCTTCTCTTTGGTTTGTTTTTGGCAGTGAGAGCAATGCCTTGTTCATATATCTCTTTAGAGCCCGGCACTCTCCACCGCATTATTCTATTCTCTCTGGTAGGGGTCTCCTCCTCCACTTCTTCCTTACTGCTTTCTACCATATTATGGGTCCCTTCTGACCCTTCCTCAGTGTTGGAGTTGGTTCCCAGCCTTTGTTGTTCCTCTCTAGCCCCCTCTTCAAAACTAGGGAGCTTGAGCGGATGTGGCCATGGTTGCTTTGTCTTGGTCCTTTTCTCTTTCCCTAGTGGTTCTTGTTCCATCTATGTCTGAGGTGTCTACTTGATAATCCTCAAGCAAATCACTAGGTGAATCTCCAGCTTGCTAAGACTCTAAGTCTGTTGTTTCATCTATCAATTGCTTGCGGGCTTGTGTTTTGTCAGCCCTGCGTTTGTACGTCATTGTATCTGGTGAGAAGGAGGTTAGCATTCCATTTTTGAAAAAGAAAAATCAGATAGAAGAAATGCAGTATCTCATCACGGGTCCTCAGTACGAGTAGGTACGACTCGTCAAAAACCCTGATGGTGCCCCACGACTTGCAGGTAAAACCCGTACTATGAAGGTATGATCTGTACCTTTAGTCGTCTGATGAAGTCCCATTTTGCACAAATTCTGATTTTCACCACGACTCGTGGTACGACCCGTAGGTCGATTCCACGAGTCATAGGCGGGCTTCCCAAATCGATTTTTTAAGATAAATGGTACGAGTACTCAGTACGATTCGTAGTGTCAACCTACGACTCGTACTGTGCTACATACCCTTTTTCATCCCAGTTTTACGATTCTTTTTTATCAGTGTGTAGGTGTTTGTTTTGCACATTTTTGGGTACTCAGATTTCCCCCAGGTCTAGCATTAGGTACCCTTCCTTTTTACACCACTTAATCCTCCCCTACCCGTAACTCCCTTTAGGTGTTCTAGGGCCAAAATTCAATCAATTTCCAGTGGGTTTTCGGTCGAGTTGGTGTTTTCTGCATCTACACATTGATTTTCAAGCACACCCAGTGATTCTTATGGGTTTTCAATTCCCTTAAGTTCACTTTCAAGCATTAATAACTTACAATCTAAACAACTTACTTGATTATCGATTCATAGGCTGGAAATCAACGTCTAGGCCTTTGCACACTCAGTTGAAGCAAGACTTTTGTACTTAGATTCTTGGTAAAGGGTAGCTACGGGTGTTGTGAACAAGGTTTCCCAAGTCGTAGATAGCGGGTTTTGAGGTGTTCGCGTGGGAAGATGGTGAGTTTTGAAGTTTATGTAGGTGAGGGAAAATTTAAAACACTGGGCTGAATCGGGTCAATTTCACCCGTCACAACTCGTACTACGAGTCGTAGGATCAACCTACGACTTGTCCTTGGCCCGTAATGACTTTAGTTACAGAGAACTTACCTGGTGACCTACAAGAGCATCCTACGACTCATACCATCGAGGTATAAATCGTAGGATGAGTCGTAGGTCAGACTTTGCTTAGAATTTTCTCTGCTTTTCACCACCATTGCTACCAATCGAAACAAATATTGGACCCATGAGGTCTCCACAACAATAATTAAACAACTGAAAAGCCGACACGGCTACAATAAGCTAAACTGTATAACGAAAGGCCGACAAAGCCACACAACCCAAACAGCTATACAACTAGTCCATACAAGCCTCTAAAGTGTAGATAACTGAAATGCACAAATAGGGCCCCTGTCACGACCTGAGTTGACATTCTAGCTGTAACACGGGAAAAGAAACCCCGAAAAGCTCCAAGTCAACCCATGGCATAATCATAGCATATTACTTAGCAATAGAAACAACCAACAACATAAATAAGCGGAAGCAAACTGCAAGGTTCTAATAGAAATCATAAGTACAATTGTAACAACACTTTGATACAACGTTGAATCCATCTAGACAAGTCTGAAAGCCTTCTACTAAACTGATGAGTTGCTGGGATAAGCGCCCCCCCCCCAGCAAACTCCTAATATCTAAAAACTAAAACATAAAGAAAATACAAACACAAATCACGTCCTCGGGAGATGAGGACTAACCATTAGCAGCTGATAGGGAATGAAGCATATCTAACCACGAGGCTGAGTCTTGAGACCTGAATCTATATCATGAAATGAAATAGCACATAAAGGAGTGTGGTCAGTACTTGGAATTTACTGAGTATGCAAGAAGTGTAAATAAACTAAAATATACAAGTATACAAAAAGGAAGTAAACTAGATACATCGACATGCAATTACACTGGAATACAACAACCCTTCCTAAGATACATATATATACCATTAAGCTTTTATTTGAAAACATCTATCAATGTATAATCAAATTGATGCATAAGGGTCATGTGATGTACATTTATTGAGAACTGAAGAATCTGAATCCGGCTTAACTGCTTTTAACTGAAATCTGAAATTATGCGGAGCTGGGTTAAACTGATATCGAAAACTAAGGGAGACATTCTCGGCTATGGAGAGTGATCTTGGGCAAATTTATATGCCCAAGTGATACTCAAATGTGTCATTTTAGCCTTGTTTATCTATCAATGTTTATACATTCTCATGTGATTGGTAATAAAATGTGAATTTATACTAACCAACATGATTAGCATTGTTTTGCAGGTAAAATATAATTTTGGGAAGCTAAAATGCATGTTGGAATAGATCGGGGTTGGACTCGGATGTGAGCAAAGGACAAGGCATTGGAAGGCACAAAATAAAGAGGCTCCGCGATGGAGTCGTGTCACGCTGCCATCGCAGAGGCCTTCTGCCTGGATAGGGAATTTTCGGCCTAATTCCAGTAAGGGTTCGCGTTGGGTCCGTGGCCCAGCTCCGTGTTGCACATCGTGCCACGTTGGGCCTTATTACCTGGACCCCCAATTTCTAGTGAGGGTCCGCATCGGTGGCGTATCGCGGAGGCAGTGCTCCGCGATGCACTCCGTGACACGTTGCTTGTTATTCCGAGAAAAATTCCCACTAGTATAAATAGAACACTTAGGTTCATTTTTCAATATTCCGACTTGGTGGAGCAAGAACGTGGGTTACAGGCAGTTGAGGGGACGAAATTATCAGGGTTTTTCTCTATCTCCTTCTTCTTTAATTCAATTGCTTGCATGTTTAACACTCATTTAGCGACGTTTAATTCACAAATGAGTGGCTAATTCCTCTTCTTGCTGAGGTTAAAAACAATTGTATTTAAATGTGATTGTTGATTAAGTTGGTTTTTCATCTTTTCTTCCATGGTTGTTCTATTGATTCTTGTTCTTACTGCATTAATGTGTGGCCTACGTTAGTGTACATCTAAAAAATCTGGTTTCACTTGAGAGAGCAAGAAATTGGAAAGTTGTGAATTAATAGGATATGATCTTTTCTTAGTTTGGGAAAATTGAGAATTGATTTACCTTCAGGATAAAAATATACCTGAAAGTCGTATTAGTCAATTTAGGAACCGGGTTTGTGTGGCTAGAACATGAATTTCGTTTAATCACAGAAATGTAGGTGGGCGGTTCATGATTCTTAAGTTGGGTTAAATACGAGAGTTTTAATCCATTGGCATTAGTTCTTGACTAGCAACCGGAGGAAAAGACTAACCAAATTATATTGATAATTAATTTCTTTACATGTTCATTTAACCTCAGCATGCTCACATTCATAGTTCAGACTCACATTAGATAGTTGTTTTAGACTTAGCATAAGAATTTGAACTCAAAATATCAAATTCTTGGTTACACTGTTGTCTTCATTGTTAAAATTAAAATATAGTAACACTTGAGTAGTTCGTTACCTTATCCCAGTCCTGTGGGATCGATACTTGGCTTACTTAAGCCACTTTACTACTTGTTCAACCACGTGCACTTGCGTGTAGTTATATACCCATATAACAAACAGACGAACAGAGAGTCCCAGACTAACTGAGGGAAACATTCTCTGTTATGGATCATCCCTGATTGACTAAGGAAAACATTCTCGGCTATGGAGAGTTGCTGACTAGCTAAGGGAAACATTCTCGGCTGTGGAGAGTCCCTGACTGACTAAGGGAAACATTCTCGGCTATGGACAGTCCCTGAGTGACTAAGGGAAATATTCTCAGCTATAGAGAGTCCCTGACTAACTAAGGGAAACATTCTTGGCTATGGAGAGTCCCTGACTGACCAAGGGAAAAATTCTCAGCTATGGAGAGTCTAGTTATTTAGAAAATGGAGGACACTGGTTTGACGTTATTCGTTTAGTCTAAGTCACTTCAGCTAATCAGAGACATCATTATTCAACTATTTACATCATACTAAATATCATACTGAATCATTTAGAATTGATTAAGGCTACTTTCTACTAACAACAAGCCCAATGGTCTAAAGGATCATTCTCATGCTTTGTCATCATAATTCATATCATCATGGTGAAAATTCATCATTTAATCCACAAATTTTACATTCACTAAACACCTATAGGATCAGGTCATACTTTACACACATCCACAACATTCAAATCCCGAGTTCATAACATATGAAGTATATCTCTGATTCATGTAGGATCCATAGGTCAATTCATACTTTACATGTATATATTGATTTATATATTCTAGATTTACAAAATAGCCCATGCATATAATCAACTCACACCTTGAACATGTACAATGAGATCATGGTGGAAGCATATGATAAAAAATCCTATTTCGAGATTTACTCTAAAATCATGGTTAAAATTCGACAATCATGTCATTACCATAGGTTCAACTCATACCCAATACATTTACATCGTAATCATAGAGAAAACATACACATACTCCACATTAGTGAAGGACCATAAGTTCTAATCGTGTTTCAACATATAAAATGTGAAATATGTTCTAGATTGGCGTAACCCATGTGATTTACATATACTTTAAATGAAGATACAACTTCATGATAAGAGCATATGAATTATTTATGAAAGCCCATTTGAAATTCTAGACTAATTCATGGTGAAAATTCCTCAATCATACTAATCCCACATCAAGTATATCATTAGACATTTTGAAAGTAATTTTATAAGCACACATGACTATCCATCATAATGGGTCTTAGTTCATAGGAGACATGAGATTTTATCCACAAATCGAACCCTAGATTATGCTTTCTAGAAAATCAAGGAAGTTGGATTTTAGTATCAACATTTGGGACACAAGTATGAAAGGAGATCCTTGTTGAAGTCCCACATACCTGGGTTAATGATCCCTTGCCTTGTCTTGAAGACCCAAGAGGAATTGAGAAGTTGGAGGTGATGAATCCTAGCTCCTTCTTGAGAGAATTTCTAATCTAAGCATGTTGAAGAGAGTAAGGATTTAAGCTAGGTTAATCCCTTTAATCTGACCTCAAGGAAGCCCAAAACATCGTCATTTAGGAGTTAGAAGCATAGGAGTTTACCAAAATCCCCCAAAACTAACGAAATAAAACATGTAACTGGAAGTTACCACGACCAACAGTACGATTCGTAGGTTGCTTGTACGACTCGTACTGAGAGGCATACCATGCCTGCTGCAGCTTCACTAACTCGCTCATAACTTTTTACACCGAACTCCGATTAGTGAAACGTTTAATGCATTGGAAAGAAGACTCAAAGGGCTTCGATGTGTATGTTGAATCAAGCAAAAATATTTTTTAAAAAGAGAGATATTATTGGTTGAATTTGACCCTTATATGAACTAATACGAAAAACCCAATCGGTAAGAAGGCCCTCAACATAACTTCATGCTAGAGGTTCCTTATGACCTTAACTTGAATCTGATGCACTTCTTACACTCAATAATTGATCTTAACACCTTGTTTCCATAAATTCATTGGGTTCGGGTCTATCCACATACCTAGATGGGTTTCAAACTTAGCCTCAAAGTCCGAGACATTACAATATCTCCACCCATGACTGAAACAACGATTCATACCATCATATTACGAATCGTACCACAAGTCGTACCACCAACCTATGACTCGTGGTTTCCTCCCATGACTAATGATCCATTTTTTTCCAACTCTCTCAATATTTTTACGACTAGTACCATGTCCTATGAGTCATACTATTACCCGTACATTCATTCACATGATAACCCCAAAGACCTGCTACGACTTCTGGCCATGGCTCGTACCCATATACTATGGCTCGTGGTGGGGACTCATGGTTGGAAACAACTTATCTGATCTGGACCATGGGTCTTCCTACAACCCGTACAACCAACCTACGGCTCATATATTGAGTCGTACTGAGGCAATGTTGCAGATTGTTCTGCTGAGCACATTCCAAATCCTGATTTTTAATCTTGGGAACTTTTGGGGCGTTACAATATCTCTCCCTTGGGAATATTCATCCTCGAATGTTGGCTAAATATATTGAAAGGATAGGGATGGAACTAAAATCCCAAAATTGATCAATTGCAACTGAAACCAATGGAGTATCTGACTCTGGGATGATTTTACATATCCAAACTAAACATCTAAGTCATACATGCATGCTAGGGCATAAGAGGGATTCAAAGACATGAAACTAACATGGAATTACATAGAGCACTGAAAAGGATTCTTTCCCTTTAACCGACACTTAGCTGATACGGACTAAGCCTTCTTTCTCAAATTCGACTTGTCGCACACACTTACTATCTCCCCCTTAACTTAAAGCCATCATTCTAAGGCTCCCGAATCTTTCTTAAGGTCAGGATCATTCACTAACTCCTAGCTTCTCCTTTATCTCTAACATTCACTGCAAGCTTTACACTAATAGCTATTACATCATACATCGACAATCTCTTCCTCAACAATCACTTGGCAACATACAAAAAGTAACACAAGATTCACAACATACCTGTAGCCACTATTGGCGACTTACCCTTATCTTGGTGTGTTGCTATGGCACAGGAGAGGTTTTGACAATGTCCACCACCCGGACTAGATGATGCACCCTGCTGAAATGGACAGGCTACCATAGCTACTAAAGAGGTGGTTGAGGCTCTACTCTCGCCTCGCTTAGCTGTTGTGCAGTCTCGGTGCTTATGACCCAACTTGCCACACCAAAAACAAGCATCTGAGCTGGCCATGCATTCTCCCAAATGGTGTTTCCCACAGCTCATACACAATGGGTACGTAATCTCGCTTAACCTGGGTTTATATGGAACACTGGCTACCGAAGGTGCTGGGGCTGATGATTTTTTCTGGTAGCGTGAGCTGTTTCCACCACTCAACCTCTGCTGGGAGAACTCTAAATCCCCAGTTCTAGCCCTCTTGGCCTCTCTCTCTCTTTTCCTTCACCCGTTTCACTTCCATTTGTTGAGAGAATATCACCAAACGTGCAAATTCTATGTCCCTGTGCAACATGGCAGTCCTGCACTCTTTAATCAAGGAGTTTGACACTCCATTCAAGAACCTTCTCACTCGGGCCCTCTGGTCGGCTACCATCTCCGGTGCATACTTTCATAACCGGGTAAACTCTAATGCGTACTCCTGAACAGTCATGTCATTTTGTTTCAAGTTAATGAACTCTGCCGCCTTTGCCTCCCTCAACTACCGAGGGAAAAATCTATCCAAGAATGTTGTCATAAATTCATCCCAACCTACGAGACCCGCTCTGATTTCTCGACTGCCTCTCCACTAATGAAACCAGATATAAGCGACTCCTTTCAGCTGGTAGGAGACTATGTTTGCACTCTCTATTCCTGTCACCCCTATGATTTGGGTGATCTTCTGAATCTCTTCCAAAAACATATATGGGTCCTCATCCATATTTGCCCTAAGAATTCGGGTGGGTTCATCCGAAGAAAATCTCTTATCCTTGCCGCTGCTACATTCCCATTCTTGGGAACATGAGCCACTGCCTGCTGGTTAATCTGCGTGGTCAGGGCCTGTTCCAATATATGAAAGGTTGCTCGGAACTTTGCATGAGCAACATAATCATCCATTGGGTTCGCCGGGGCTGGTGATACCTATTGGCAGTAGTTACCATGTCTTCTTCCATTCGCTCATCTTGGAGGCATTATCTGCGAGCGCGTAAAGCGCGAGTTAGGGAAAGAACTGTTAGAGTTCCATACTCTATGCACGATAAGAATCATGAAGAAAAAGGAACATTCCTAAATATCTCGTACCCTCTTCGACATTAGTGTGGCGCGCTTCACACCAATGAAAAAGACTCTAATTAACGCGGATTTCAAACACCCTAGGACACTCTAAGCCTTTTCTCTAATACCAAGTTTGTCACGACCCAAGTTTACATCTTAGCTATAAGATGGGACAAGAAACCCCAAAAGGCTCCGAGTCAACCCATGGTATAATCATAGCATATCACTTAGCAATAGAAACAACCAACAAAATAAATAAGCAGAAGCTAAATTCAAGGGTCTAATAGGAACCATAAGTACAATTGTCAAAACACTTTGATACAACATTGAATCTATCTAGACAAGTCTGAAAGCCTTTTACTAAATTGATGAGTTGCTGGGATAAGCGCCCCCAGCTAACTCCTAATATCTGAAAACTAAAACATAAAGAGAATATAAACACAAATGACATCCTCAGGAGATGAGGACTCACCATTAGCAGCTGATAGTGAATGAAGTGTATCTAACCACGAGGCTGAGTCTAGAGACCTGAATATATATCATGAAATAATATAGCACATAAAGGAGTGCAATTAGTAATTTAGAATGTAATGATTATGCGAGAAGTGTAAATAAACTAAAATATGCAAGTATAGAAAAAGGAAGTAAACTAGATACATCGATATGCAACTACACTAGAATACAACAACCTTGCCTGAGATACATACATATACCATTAAGCTTTTCTTTGAAAACATTTATTGAAGTATAACAAAACTGATGCATAAGGGTCATGTGATGTACATTTATTGAGAAATTAAGTTGTAACTGATATCATACACTGTACTGATTATCTGTTGATAATTAAATCAGAATCCCACTTAATTGCTTTTAACTCAAATAAATTATTTGGAGATGAGCCAAAATGATCTTGAAGACTAAGGGAGACATTCTCGGCTGTAGAGAGTCCTTTACTGACTAAGGGAAATATTCTCTGCTATGGATCATCCCTGACTGACTAAGGAAAACATTCTCGGCTATAGAGAGTTCCTAACTGGCTAAGGGAAACATTCTCGGCTGTGGAGAGTCCCTGACTGACTAAGGGAAACATTCTCGGCTATGGACAGTCCCTGAGTGACTAAGGGAAATATTCTCAGCTATAGAGAGTCCCTGACTAACTAAGGGAAAAATTCTTGGCTATGGAGAGTCCCTGACTGACCAAGGAAAACATTCTCAGCTATAGAGAGTCTAGTTATTTACAAAATGGAGGACACTGGTTTGACGTTATTCGTTTAGTCTAAGTCACTTCAGCTAATCAGAGACATCAGTATTCAACTATTTACATCATACTTAATATCATACTGAATCATTTAGAATTGATTAAGGCTACTTTGTACTAACAACAAGCCCAATGGTCTAAAGGATCATTCTCATGCTTTGTCCTCAAAATTGATATCATCATGTCGCCAATTCATCATTTTATCCACACATTTTACATTCATTAAACACCTATAGGATCAGGTCATACTTTACACACATCCACAACATTCAAATCCCAAGTTCATAACATATGACGTATATGTCTGATTAATGTAAGATCCATAGGTCAATTCATATTTTACATGTATACATTAATTTATATATTCTAGATTTACGAAAAGACCATGCATATAATCAACTCATACCTTTAACACGTACAATGAGATCATGGTGGAAGCATATGAATATTCATAAAAACCCTATTTCAAGATTTACTCTAAATCACGATGAAAATTTGATAATCATTCCATTACCATAAGTTTAACTCATACCCAATACATTTATATCGTAATCATAGTGAAAACAAACACATACTCCATATTGGTCATAGCCCATAAGTTCTAATTGTGTTTTAACATATACAATGCAACATATGTTCTAGATTTTTAGAACCCATATGATTTACATATACTTTAAACAAAGATATAACTTCATGTCATGGTATCCTCCAACGAACCATCGGTTCACCCTTCGTTTGGCCCAGCGATATGTTTTCAGCAATTTAGTAAGGGCATTTTCATCATTTCCTAGTCCTATGGCCCTATACTACGTCATTTAAGGATCATTTTTAGGGGTTTAGAGAGGGGAAAAGCCTACTCTAAGTTATTCTTCCCATGCATGCAAGTTTGAAGGATTGAAGAGGTGATTCAAGGACAAATTTCAAGGTTTCCATTGGAATGCTAGCTTGGGCAATTAGAGAGTGTTAAAATTCACCATTTCCAAGTGTGTAAGGCTATGATTGGATGCTTTCCACACCCATGCCCAATTTCTATCAAAATATGATGAAATGTCTATGATCAAGTATGGGGTTTTACCTAATTGTATAATTCTACAATTTCGATCCATGGGGATGATTAGATTGCTTTTATATTGATGAATTGTAAGCTTGGGAAAATTCTAAATTACTTTCAATACAAAAATTATTTTCCAAAAATCTTGAATCTAAACTGCCCATGGATAAGAAATTCATAAAAGTAGTGAATGATGACGAATGTTTGATGATGTTGAGATTAAATGATGAAAAGTAGGTTACAAATGCTACCCATGATTATGATGTTGTTTTCAAAATAAAAATGTGTTGATCCTAGCATGATAAATCATTGGGCAATGCTCACGTGATGATTTAAAGTGATGATTTTCCCGTCATAAGCTTACCACATTGTTTGAAGTGAAGTTTCGCAATATTTCATAAATTCTAGCTTGTGGTATGTTGAGCTAAATAATTGTATATGTAGTTTACAACATGATTTGGAGTAGATGCTCCCACCTATGATAGAGCTTGTAGTATGTTTCGAAATAAAGCTTCTCGTATGCATGATTTCAAAACTGAGATGTAGGTCATTATTGAGCTTTGTCATTAACAATATTGAGCTTCGTTTCATACAATGTTGAGTTATGCATGATTTCATGCTGAGCTTCATCAATAGACGATGTTGAGCTTCGTTATATACAATGTAGAGCATTGCATATTTTTTGGAGAAGAGTCTAACATCGATCGGGTTAAGGGTCGATCACCTTATACCCTAGAACTACACGCCAACGTAGGTTGATACTATTATATTATTGGGACCTCCCATGTGAGCTATCCCCCGCCCGATTGGCCCATCAGCTTGATATTGATATCATGGTATCGTCCATCGCCCTGACAAGGTTATGGATGATTCTACCAACTAAAGTGTGATAGTTGGGACCACGTAAGCTCTATCGTGATATGTCAGTTAAGTGACGAGTATCGCACGGTTTAAATCATTCAGATTGCATATTCATCACTCATGATAATTATCTTATGCATGAATGTTCAAAAAGCAAGGTTTGACTCATTATTCAGCTTTTGATGTAAATGTTATGTTCAACTTTAAGTCATTCGAGTTGGTCATGATGTTTTGAAGTTAAGCATGGTCATGTCATGATAAGATTTTGATTTCAGAATGAATGCATGCAGCCCTTCTACTTATAATTGAAAGCTTATGATATGCATGAAATATTTTAAAATGATTTATGTTGCGGGATCGATTTTACTTACCTTGCATACTTGGTACATTCCACGTACTGACCGCATACTTTCTATGCTGCATCGTTTCATAATGTAGGACCCGGTTCTCAGGTTCAGCCCGCTTGTAGTCGCTTAGCAGAGTTAGCACCTGTTTGGTTGGTGAGTCCTCATCTTTCGAGGATTAGACTATCATTTTCATTTATGTATTTTCAGTTTTAGTATTGCTGAGTTAGTTGGGGTCTTGTCCCTTCAACTCATCCAGATTACAGTCTTTCAAACTTATGTATGTATAGTTTCAGATATTATTCTGATGTGCTATTGTATGAGACTTCTACTGAGTTATAATTATGTTTCCTCCATGTTTATTGAATGAGTTAGTTGAATGTTTATGCCATGGGTCAACTTGGGGTCTCTCGGGGTCCCTTGTCCCATTTCTATAATATTGGCCTCCATTTGGGTCGTGACAAACTTGGTATCAGAACCATAGGTTTGATGTGTCCTAAGGAGTCTAAAAGCTGCGTTAGGTAGAGTCTTTTTCATGGGTGTAAAGCGGCCCACACTTATGAAGAAGAGGCTAGTAGACGTTTTAGGAAATGTTCCCTTCTTTCATTATCGATGTCGTGCAATGAAAAGCTTTCTATCCTTCTAATTCATGCTATTTGCGATTGCAGAATCATGGCTCCTTGAAGGATGAATGGAAGGAGGAGTGGAGGTGGTTAGGGCCACGAGGATGGAAACGATCATGAGCATCATCCAGCCCCACCAGTTAGGAGCCTCAGGCACCGGAGCTAGCCGCTCATGCTGAGTTCCGAACAGTCGTTCAGATGCTTGTGCAGGCCTTGACCACTCAAGTCAATCAGCAGGCCATTGCACATGTTCTGCAAAATGGTAATGCGGTAGTGGCTCGAGTCAAGGACTTCTTGAGGATGAACCCACCGGAGTTTCTGGGGTCCAAGGTAGGTGAGGACCCGCATGATTTCATTGATGAGATTGTCAAGATCACCCAGATTATGGGGGTGAGTGGTGTTGAGTGCATAGAGTTGGCCTCCTACCACTTGAAGGGGGTTGCGCATATATGGTTCCGCTAGTGGAAGGACAGCAAGGTCGCTGGGGCAGGTCCGGTCACATGGGAGGAGTTTCAGGTTGCATTCCTTAATCGGTTCTTCCCTCGAGAGATGAGGGATTTGAAAGCAGCTGAATTTGTGAATTTGAAGCAAGGAAGGATGAATGTTCAGGAGTATGCGCTTGAGTTCACTCGCCTATCTAAGTATGCCTCGGAGTTAGTGGCTGACTAGGGGGCGTGGTTGAGCAGATTTGTCCATGGTATAGCAGGATATTTGGGCAAGGACTACAGGACAGCTATTCTCCATCAGGACATGGACTTCCCTCACATTGTGTTGTACGCTCAGTAGATGGAGGCGGCATATTTGAGGGAGAGGAAGGCCAAGAGGGCCCAGACTGAGGACCGTAGATTCTCGCAGCAGAGGTCCAGTTGTGGGCACCGATAGCAGACCCACCAGAGATCATCAGCCCCAGCATCTTCAGCGCTGAGTGTGCCATCTAGGCCAAGGGGTCAAGGGGTCATAGCAATAGGCCCGCGAACTCCAGCATTCCACCTTATCGTAGGTGCAGCCGAGGGAACATAGGCTAGTGTTTGGTAGGGTCAGGAGCTAGTTTTGGGTATGGGCAGCCAGGACATATTCTCAGAGATTGTCCCACTATGAGACAGGATCAAGTTACGGGTCGAGGCCCAACATCTATTTCAGCAACCCCTCCCCCACGCACAGCACTTCAGGGGCATCTACTAGCATAGTTGGTAGGTAGCGCCAGAATAGATTCTATGCTTTAGCCACTCGTCAGGAGCAGGAGGCCTCACCAGATGTAGTCACCGGTATGTTGAGAGTCTTTCATGTTGATGTATATGTATTGCTAGATCCTGGGGCTACCCTATCTTTTGTGACACCATATATAGCCAGTAGCTTCAGAGTCAGTCCTGATGTCTTATCAGAGCCCTTCTCAGTTTCTACTGCAGTAGGTGACTCAGTTATAGCTAGACGAGTGTATAGAGATTGCTTGATCTCACTTCTTCACAAGGTCACCTTAGTAGACTTGATAGAGTTATCCATGACCGATTTTGATGTTATTCTCGGCATGGATTGTCTATTTGCATGATATGCTTCAATTAATTATAGGACCCGGTCAGTAGAGTTCATATTTCCGGGCGAGTCTTGCTTAGAATGGGAGGATAGTTCAAATGTGCCTGTAGGTTGATTTATTTCCTACCTTAAGGCCAAAAAGATGATTTCCAAGAGTTGCATGTACCATCTAGTTAGGGTTAAGGAAGTGGAGTCTGAGACCCCGACTATCCAGTCCGTACCAATAGTATGTGAGTATCTAGAGGTCTTTCCTGATGATTTGCCAAGTGTCCCTCCCAAGCGAGAGATTGATTTTGGTATAGATCTTCTTCTCGACATGCAACATATATCTATTTTGCCTTACAGAATGGCTCCAGCCGATCTAAAAGAGTTGAAGGACCTGTTAGATAAGGGCTTTATTAGGACGAGTAAGTCTCCATGGTGTGCACCAGTGTTGTTTGTTCGGAAGAAGGATGGTTTGCTTCAGGTGTCCATTGACTATCGGCAGTTGAACAAGGTCGCCGTCAAGAACAAGTATCCTCTACCAAGGATCGATGATTTGTTTGACCAGCTTCAGGGTGCCAAGTGTTTCTCCAACATTGATCTCAAATCCAGGTATCACCAACTCAGGGTTCGAGAAAGTGACATCCCGAAAATCTCTTTAAGGACTAAGTATGGTTACTAACTAATGTCCCTGCAGCTTTTATGGATCTAATGAATAGGGTGTTCAAGGCATATTTGGACATGTTCGTGATTGTGTTCATCGATGACATCCTTATATACTCTCGGAGCGAGGAGGAGCGTGCCTCTCACTTGAGAATAGTGCTTCAGACCCTCAAGGATCGCCAGTTGTATGTGAAGTTCAGCAAATATGAGTTTTGGTTGGACTCGGTAGCATTTCTAAGCCATGTGGTATCAGGTGAGGGCATAAAAGTAGACTCTCAGAAGATCGAAGTGGTAGAGAACTAGCCCAGACTAGTGAACCTATTAGATATCAGGAGCTTTTTAGGCTTAGCAGGTTCTATCGGAGATTCGTGGAGGGTTTTTCCTCTAATGCCACACCATTGCCAAGTTGACTCAGAAGAAGGTGAAGTTTCAATGGTCGGAGGCTTGTGAGAAAAGCATCCAAGAATTGAAGACCCGAATCACTTCAGCACCAGTGTTGACTCTACCCAAGGGGACGCATGGCTTTTTAGTGTATTTTGATGCTTCCCGAGTTGGACTCGGGAGTGTGTTGATGCAACATGGGAAAATGATAGCATATGCCTCGAGACAGTTGAAAGTTCACGAAAAGAATTACCCAACCCATGATTTTGACTTGGCTGCGGTGGTGTTTGCATTGAAGATATGGTGGCATTACTTGTATGGGTTCCACGTGGATGTATTCACGGATCACAAGAGCTTGCAATATGTGTTCACACAGAAAGATCTCAATCTTCGGCAAAGGAGGTGGTTGGAGTTACTAAAGGATTACGACATGAGTGTCCTTTACTACCTAGGCAACGCTAATGTGGTTGCGGATACACTTAGTAGGCTCTCTATGGAGAGTGTGTCCCATGTGGGTGAGGGAAAGAAGGAGTTAGTAAAAGATGTCCATCGACTTCTGAGGTTGGGAGTTAGATTGGTCGACTCGACCGATGGCAGTGTTATTGTACAAAACAGATCAGAATCGTCCTTGGTGGTTGATGTCAAATCTAGACAAGATGAGGACCCAATTTTAGTAAAGATGAAGAAAGCCGTGCAAAGTCAAAAGGTGGAGGTTTTCTCCCAAGGGGGAGATGGTGTACTGCGGTACCAGGGTTGTTTATGTGTTCCAAATGTTGATAATTTAAGAGACCGAATATTGCATGAGGCACATGGATCCAAGTATTCTATCCATCCGAATACTACCAAGATGTATCATGATATGCTGGAAATAAATTGGTGGAACGGCATGAAGAAGGATATTGTAGAACTTGTAGCCAGGTGCCCGAACTATCAGCAAGTGAAAGTTGAGCATCAAAGGCTTAGAGGCGTACTTTAGGATATTAGCATTCCCACTTGGAAGTGGAAAGAGATTAATATGTATTTCATTAAGGGCCTACCTCGTACTCGCTGAAACTATGATTCCATTTAGGTGGGTGGTAGACAAGTTGACCAAGGCTGCATACTTTCTACTAGTCAAAACCACAGATTCAGCGGATGATTATGCCAAATTGTATGTTCGGGAGTTGGTCCGGCTTCATGGAGTGCCCTTGTCCATTATTTCAGACCGAGGTACTCAGTTTACCTCTCAGTTTTGGCGGTCTTTCAGAAAAGGGCTTGGGACTCAGGTTAAGCTCAGCACAGCATTCCATCCGCAAATGGATGGCTAGGTGGAGCAGACAATTCAAACTGTCAAGGACATGTTGAGAGCTTGTGTGGACTTTAAAGGTAGGTGGGATGATCATTTGCCCTTAATTGAGTTTGTTTATAATAACATTTATCACTCCAGTATCCAAATGGCATCGTTCGAGGCTCTTTACAAGCGAAGGTGTAGATCTCCAATGAATGTTTTTGAGGTTGGTGAGGCAGCTATGATAGGTCTAGATTCGGTTCATGATGCAATGGTGAAAGTTTAGTTGATAAGGGATAGGTCGAAGACCGCTCAGCGCCGTCAGAAATCATACGCTGACATGAGGAGAAGAGATTTGGAGTTTGATGTGGACGACTGTGTATTTCTAAAGGTATCTCCTATGAAGGGAGTCATGCAGTTTGGAAGAAAAGGGAAGCTTAGTCCCCGATATGTTGGTCCTTACTGGGTTATGAGGAGAGTTGGTATGATGGCGTATGAGTTGTACTTGCCATCGGAGTTATCTTCAGTTCATCCTGTGTTTCACGTGTCACTTTTGAAGTAATGTTTGGATTATCCAGTATTAGTGGTTCCGTTGGACAGCGTTGGTGTAAAAGACAGCCTCAGTTATGAAGAAACTCTCGTTGAAATCTTGGATCGTCAGGTTGGAAGCTAAGGAACAAAGTAACTTCAGTTAAGGTATTGTGGAGAAATCAGCATGTTGAAGGAGCTACATGGGAAGTCGAAGCAGATATGATGGCTAGATACCCACATTTGTTCTCTACCGGCTCAATTTCAGCTTGAGGTATCAATTTTGCACTTAGACTCTATTTAGTCTTCATTTTAAATTATGTGCACAAGTTTCTCTTATGTGTGGGGATGTGTCTATGATTGGTGAATTCAGTTCAGCTGTGTGTTTTGAATAGGAGGTAGTCATTCTGTCAGTTTTCAGTTAAAAGTAATCAGTTTTGAATATGATAGATTGTATGTTCTATTTTCTACTTGTTTCCAACATTCGAGGACGAATTTTTCCAAGGAGGAGATATGTAATACCCCGGAAGTTCCTAGGAGTAGACCCGGGAAGCTAAAATGTAAAACTGTCAAAAATTGGGGAAAAGTTGCAGAACAAGAGGTACAATGACTCGATGGATGTAAGCACGAGCCGTTGTGAGCAGTCTTGGAATGGGGTTAGGCCTGGTGACAGTGTAGACAACGGGCGTCACAACAATCTCGAACTAAAGCTCCCTTCTCCTCACATCTGCACAAGACTTTTGGCAACTTTGAGCCATTTTTAGCCTTTCTCTTATTAACTGAACTTTTTCCATAGCTTCATGGACTGAATCGGGTCCCACTAACAAAGACTCACCGACTTCAAACCACCCAATGGGTGATCTACACCGTCGCCTGTAAAGAGCCTCGAATGATGCCATTTGTATGCTGGAGTGGTAGCTGCTATTGGAAGCAAACTCAACAAGAGGAAAATGCTCGTCCCAACTACCCTTGAAGTCAATAGTACAATCTCTCAACATATCCTCGAGAGTCTGGATAGTCCGTTCTGCCTGACCATCTGTTTGCGGATGGAATGCCATGCTAAGCTTGACCTTGGTGCCAAGTACCTTTTGAAAAGATATCCAGAATTGAGAGGTGAACTGGGTACGTCTGTCTGATATAATGAACAAGGGCAATACGTGTAGTTTAACCAACTCTCGGATGTATAACTTTGAATAATCTTCTGCTGAATCAGTGGTTTTGACCAGCAGGAAATGAGCAGCCTTGGTCAACCTGTCCACCACAACCCAGATGGAGTCATACTATCTACGTGTGCAGGGCAAACCTGTTACAAAGTCCATGTTGATCTCTTCCTACTTCCAAGTTGGAATGCTAATGTCTTGAAGCACACCCCCTGATCTCTGATGCTCGGCTTTCACTTGTTGGCAATTCAGGCACTTGGCTACAAATTCTGCAATATCCCTCTTCATGCCATTCCACCAGTAGATTTCCCGCAAGGCATGATACATTTTGGTGGCACCTGGATGGATAGAATATCTGGGTCCGTGAGCCTCATGCAACATCGAACCCCTCAAATCCCCCACATTCGGAACACATAAGCTACCCTAGTACCGAAGCACACCATCTCCCCCTTTGGAGAAGACTTCTACTTTCTGACTTTGAACATCTTCTTTCAACTTTACCAATGTTGGATCTTCATCTTGTTTAGCCTTCACCTCCGCTATCAAGGATGACTCTGACCCGTTCTGAACTACTACCCCACCATCGGTCGAGCCAACTAGTCTAACTCCCAACCGTGCAAGTTGATGTACCTCCTTTACCAGCTCCTTCCTGTCCTCACTGACATGTGACACACTTCCCATAGAAAGTCTACTGAGGGCGTCTGGTACCACGTTGGCCTTATCTCGGTGGTAAAGGACACTCATGTCGTAATCCTTAAGTAGCTCCAACCACCTCCATTGTCAAAGATTTAGTTCCTTTTGTGTGAACACATATTGTAAACTCTTGTGGTCTGTGAATACATCTACATGAACCCCATATAAGTAGTGTCACCAAATCTTCAAAGCAAATACCACCGCGGCCAACTCAAGATCATGGGTCGGGTAATTCTTCTCATGAGTTTTCAACTGTCTAGATGCATATGCTATGACTTTCCCGTGATGCATCAATACACATCCCAGTCCGACCATCAAAGCATCGCAATATACAACGAAGCCATCGGTACCCTCTGATAAAGTCAACACTGGCGCTGAAGTGAGCCTGGCCTTCAATTCCTGGAAGCTCCTATCGCAAGCCTCCGACCATTGGAACTTTACCTTTTTCTGACTCAACCTAGTCAGTGGGGATGCAATGGATGAGAAACCTTCCACGAACCTCCGATAGTAACCTGCTAAGCCCAAAAAGCTTCTAATCTCCGAAGGGTTTACCAGTCTGGGCCAGTTCTTTACCACCTCTATTTTGTAGGAGTCCACCCTTATACCTTCGCTTAACTCTACATGTCCCAAGAATGCAACTGATTTCAGTCAGAATTCACATTTTATGAACTTGGCATATAGCTGGTTGTCTTTGAGGGTTTGTAGTGCTAGCCTCATGTGTGAAACATGTTCCTCCTTGCTCCGGGAGTATATTAATATGTCTTCAATGAATATGATCACAAACATATCCAAATATGCCTCAAATACTCTACTCATCAAATCCATAAAAGCTGCAGGGGCATTGGTTAGTCCAAAAGACATAACAACGAATTCAAAATGGCCATACCGGGTCCTGAAAGTAGTCTTTGGGATGTCGCTCTCCTGAACCCTGAGCTGGTGATATCCGGACCTGAAATCTATCTTGGACAAATATTTGGCCCCCTGAAGCTGATCGAATAGGTCATCCATCCGGGGTAAAGGGTATCTATTCTTGATGGTGACCTTGTTCAACTGTCTATAGTCAATACACATCCGCAGGGACCCATATTTCTTCCGGACGAACAACACTGGAGCACCCCATAGGGACTTACTCGGTCTAATGAAACCCTTATCCAGAAAATCCTTCAACTGCTCCATTAACTCTTTTAGCTCGGCTGGGGCCATTCGGTAGGGAGGAATTGATATGGGCTGCATGTCGGATAAAAGGTCAATGTCAAAATCAATCTCCCTCTCAGGAGGAACAACTGGTAGGTCATCTGGAAATACCTCAGGGTATTCACCCACCATGGGTACTGACTGAATGGTCGGGGTCTCGGAACTGACATCCTTAACCCTAACCAAGGGGTAAATACAACCCTTGGAAATCATTTTTCTGGCCTTGATATAGGAGATAGAGCAACCTACAAGTACCGTTGAACCACCCCTCCATTCTAAAATCGGTTCATCTTGAAACCGAAACTCCATTGCCCGAGTTCTTCAATTAACATAAGAATAACATGCAAGCAAACAATCCATGCCTAAGATGATGTCAAAATCAGTCATAGATAATTCTACTAAGTCTGCGGAGGTAACCTTATGCAACACTATAATAGGGCAACCACTATATACCCGCCTCGCTACGACTGAATCGCCAACCAGGGTAGATACAGAAAATGGTTCGGACAAGATTTCAGGACTGACTCCAAAGTGACTAGCTATGTAAGGTTTCACAAAAGATAGGGTGGCTCCCATATCTAATAAATCATAAGCATTAATGTGAATGACTCGCAACATACCCGTAACCACATCAGGTGAAGTCTCTCACTCCTATCGAGAACCAAGTGCATAAAACCGATTCTGGCGCTAGCCGCCAGCTGAGCTAGTCGGAGCACCCTGCTGAGTTTGATATGCCAATGGAACTGCTGAACTGGCCGCTGAAGTGCGGGCTCCACTACCCCCTGACCTAGCTGCGAGGCAATCCCTAAGTCTGTTTCCAGGTTTGCCACACCCAAAATAAGCGTCTGAGCTCACCAAGCATTTCCCTAAGTGGTTCTTGCCACAATTAGCACAAGATGGGAATGTGCGCTCTGTGCGCATGCTATTTTGACTAATTGAACCTTAGGCCCTGCTCCCCTAGCCATCCTGTGGTCTAGATGGAGTACTGGCTGAAGATGGTGTTGGTGCAATGGACCTGGGCTAGGACTGCTGGTAAGATTCACCACATGACTTAGGCTGGGAGAACCTGTGGCTATCAGTTCTGGCCCTCTTCGCCTCTCTCTACCTCATATGAGCTGCTTCCATCTTCTGAGCATAGAGGACTATCCATGGATAGTCCATATCCTGATGAAGCATGGTTGTTCTGCAGTCCTTATCCAGATACTTAGCTACTCCTTGCACTAATCTGCTCACCCGCGCCCTATGATCCATCACTAACTCCGGGGCATATTTTGATAGGTGAGTGAACTCAAATGAATATTCCAGCATCATCATCTTTCCTTGCTTAAGGTTGACAAACTCAATTGCTTTTAGTTCCCTCATCTCCCGAGGGAAGAACCTATCGAGAAAAGCTATGTGGAACTCATCCCAGCTGATAGGGCCTGCTCCCGCTGCCCTGCTATCCCGCCATTGCTTAAACCAAATGTAAGATACCTCCTTCAGCTGATAAGAGGCCAAATCAACACATTCCTCACTTGTCACTCCCATAACCTGAGTGACCTTCAAAATCCCTTTGATGAACTCGTGCGGATCCTCGTCCACCTTTGCCCCAGTGAACTCAGGAGGGTTCATCCTTAGAAAGTCCCTGATCTGTACTGCCGTCGCATTTCCGTTCTGAGGAATATGCACAACAGCTTGTTGGTTGACCTGGGCGGTCAAAGCCTGCGCCAACATTTGAATCATTGCCCGAAACTCGACGTGGGCAGCTGGCTCAAGTGCATGGGGCTCCTGAGCTGGTGAGGCTTGCTGACGTCCATCATTGTTGCCACCTCCTTGGCTTTCATCATTCTTGTTCCTTCTTCCAATTATCCTCTGGGAGCCATAGTTTTCTGCAATCGCGAATAGCATGAATTAGAAAGATGGAGAAATTCTCACCGCACGACATAGATCATGAAAGAAGGGAATATTTCCTAAAATGTTTAGTAGCCTCTTCATCATAAGTGTGGCGTGCTTCACACCTATGAAAAAGACTCTACCTAACGCGGCTTTCAGACTCCTTAGGACACATCTAAACCTATTGCATGTTTGTCACGACCCGTGAGTACACCCAGATCTTAGACACGGGACAAGGAGCTCCGAGAGACCCCGGTTTGAGCATAATACTAATTCATTCATAAAAGGCAGAAAACTTAACTTATTAAGCATGAACTAATTGAAAATCGTTACATGAAATATAGGTGATGACAAACCAAAATACATCTGTAAATAATATAATACTACACATAAGTCTGAAAGCCTCTAATAATAAAAAAGATGGGTTGAAGGGACAAGACCCCCAACTAACCCAAACACTCTCAAAACATAAGATAAACAAGGTCTGAACATGAAGCCCTCAAATCATGAGGACTCACCACTGAAGACTAAGCGGAACTAAGCGCACGCTAGGGACGATGCTGAATCTACGAACTGAATCTTGAAAATATATGGGTCAGTACTTGGATGGTACTGAGTATGGAAAGAAATTCTTAAAAACATAAAATTTAAAGGAGTGGGGACATCATAATTATAACACTGAAATCGTAAGTACATCTTAAGGCTCAATACTTCCAAAATATTCAAAAACCCGTCGTAGTCATAAAATGTGAGGAAAACATTTCATAAATCATAACTTGAGCCAACAGAACATAACCATGCACACTTGAAAACCATGAGGAACAATAGGAGATTTCTATAACCGACATACTCTACATGAGCACACATGGAACCCAACCTGTAAACCTAGTCGGGAGGTCATCCATATCTCGCCAAGGATATGAACCATGAAAGGTGTGATATCACTCATGAAGGCCCCGTAGGGCATATGGGACAGTCACTGAGGAGATCCCAACATAACCTACGGTGGCATGTAGTTCTGAGATTCGGGGCATAACCTGGGCCCCGAACCTACTCGATGTTAAGTACTACTCCCAAAACATGCAATGTGCTCGTAGAAATTCATACATGACATGTGTGGCTAGTCAAATCGTAACAATCATACATGCCTGAAAATTTATAGACCCAGCCATGGAATTGGGCCCATGAGTCGGCCAAAATCATAGTTCATAAGACTTAAGCAACATGTGGGATTTTTCCCCCTAATGTTAATCATGCTTGAAATGCTTAAATTTATAGGAAACATGATGATGGTAACATGAGTAATGGAAAACTCGAAGAAATGCTTTAAATTCAAAAATTCATATCATGCTTGCGGAATCATCATGAACATAAATTTTACTAAAAATCCTTCATAATTGGACACCCATACTTTTAGGGTCTTAAATTATGGAATATAAAACATATACATGTAAAATCATCCCAAAAACTTCAAAACCCACAATTGAAACATAATACCACAAACTCATGTAAACTTTTGAGGAATCATGCAAACGGGGTTAAGACCCATAAGAATTTTGCAAATTAAACATAGGAAATGGGAAGAAATGGGAATGGGTAGGGACTAGACTACCCATTCAAACCCGATATACCTGGAAATTTCATGATTTCCTACCCCTTTTAAGAACCTTAAGTGAAAACTTGAAGAATCTTGAAGAAAGTTGCTCAAAACCCTTCCTACTCCCTTCTCTAACACTTGTAATTGCTAAAATGAACTTAACAGGAGTTTTCATCCCTTGAAGACCCTATTCCAACCTCAAAACGACATGGTTTAGGGTCCAAAAGCATAGAAAATTCAAAATTGTCCTTACTAAAATTTCCCTAAAAAGCAGTTCTGGCCTCGACAGCGAGTCGTGCCATTAGTCGTACCATAAAGTTACAGCTCGTGGTTACCTCTCGTGGTCACTTCACCCTTTTTCCCAATTTTCTGAATTTGGCCACGACTGGTATACCACGACTCGTACTACCATCCTACGGGTCGTACTATCAACCGTGGTACCATCCACCCAAGCCAATACGACTTAATCACAACTCCTCACCACGACTACATCCTACGAGTCGTACCATGACCTATGATGACTCACTCTGGCACCACTAAGATATTCACAATCAGTCGTACCTTCTCACCACGATTCGTAGGACTACCCGTGACACAACCTCAATCTCCTGGTTTTCTCACGACTCGAATAACGAGTCGTAGGTTCACCATGACTTGTACCTCGAGTTGTACTGGTGCAAATTTTAGGTTTTCTGCAATTTTCAACTTAAACACCCAGGTCTGTTCGTAGGCCCTTCCGGGGTGTTACAGATAGGCAGGTGAACTCAAGGGCATACTCCTGAATAGTCATCCTTCCTTGCTTCAAATTCACAAATTCAGATGCTTTCAACTCCCTCATCTCTCGAGGGAAGAACCAATCAAGGAATGGAACCTGAAACTCCTCCCATGTGACCGGACCTGCCCCAGTAACCTTGTTGTCCATCCACTGGAGGAACCATATATGCGAAACCCCCTTCATCTGGTAGGAGGCCAACTCTATGCACTCAACACCACTCACCCCCATAACCTGGGTGATCTTGACAATCTCATCAATGAAATCATGCGGTTCCTCACCTACCTTGGACCCCAAAAACTCTAACGGGTTCATCCTCAGAAGTCCCTTACTCAAGCAGGCGCCGCATTGCCATTTTGCGGAACATGCGCAATGGCCTGCTGATTGACCGGAGCGGTCAAGGCCTGCACAAGCATCTAAATGGCAGCTCGAAACTCAGCATGAGTGGCTGGCTCCGGTGCCTGAGGCTCCTAAACTGGTGGGGATGGCTGATGCTCATGATCGTTCCCATCCTTGTGGCCCTCACCACCTCCATTCTTCCTTCCATTCATCCTTCAAGGAGCCATGATTCTACTATCATGAATAGCATGAATTAAAAGGATAGAAAGGCTTTTCATCGCATGACATGGATCATGAAAGAAGGGAACATTTCCTAAAATGTCTAGTAGCCTCTTCATCATAAGTGTGGCGTGCTTCACACCCATGAAAAAGACTCTACCTAACGCGGCTTTCAAACTCCCTAGGACACATCAAACCTAAGGCTCTGATACCAAGTTTATCATGACCCGAACGGAGGCCTGAACCGTAGATACGGGACAAGGGAGCTCGAGAGACCCCAAGTCGACCCATGCCATAAGCATTCAACTAACTCATTCGATAAACATGAAGGAAACATAATTATAACTCAGCGAAAGTCTCATACAATAGCACATTAGAATAATATCTGAAACTATACATACATAAGTCTGAAATCCTCTAATCTGGACGAGTTGAAGGGACAAGACCCCAACTAACTCAGCAATACTGAAACTGAAAATACATAAAGGAAAATGATAGTCCAGTCCTCGAAAGATGAGGACTTACCAACCAAACAGGTGCTAACTCTACTAAGCGACTACGAGTGGGGTTGAACCTGAGAATCGGATCCTGCATCATGAAACGATGCAGCATAGAAAGTATGTGGTCAGTACGTGGAATATACCGAGTATGCAAGGTAAGTAAAACCGCTCCAGCAACGTAAATCATTTAAAAACATTTCATGCATATCATAACCCTCTCGGTGATAGATTCTTCTTCCAAAACATTCAATGCTCTACATCATATGTAACAAAGCTCAACATTGTCAATTGACGAAGCTCAACATGAAATCATGCATAACTCAACATCATATGAAACGAAGCTCAACATTGTCTATTGACAAAGCTCAATAATGACCTACATCTCAATTATGAAACGATGCATATGAGAAGCTTTATTTCGAAACATACCACAAGCTCTGTCAAAGGAAGGAGCATTTACTCCAGATGATGTGGTAAGCTACATGTAGAATTATTTAGCTCAACATACCACATGCTAGAATTTATGAAAAATTGGGAAACTTCACTTTAGACAATGTGGTAAGCTTATGTCGGTAAAATCATCACTTTAAATCATCATGTGAGAATTTCCCAAAGCTTTATCATGCTAGGATCTACACATTTTTATTTTGAAAATAACATCATAATCATGGGTAGCTTTAGAGACCTACTTTTCATCATTTAATCTCAACATCATCAAGCATTCATCATTATTCACTACTTTTATAAATTTCTCATCCATGGGCATTTTAGATTCAAGATTTTTGGAAAACTATTTTTGTATTGAAAACAATTTAGAATCTACCCAAGTTTACAATTCATCAATATAAAATCTATCTAATCATCCCCATGTATCGAAATTGTAGAATTATACAATTGGGTAAAACCCCATACATGATCATAGAAATTTCATCATATTATGATAGAAATTAGGCATGGGTGTGG
This sequence comes from Datura wrightii, assembly GCA_035772735.1. Lineage (NCBI taxonomy): Eukaryota > Viridiplantae > Streptophyta > Magnoliopsida > Solanales > Solanaceae > Datura > Datura wrightii. The sequence goes on from JASDFA010000002.1 coordinate 15,129,208, forward strand.
AAGGAAGCACCCACTCATAGCCTTACATACCTGGAAATGGTGAATTCTGACACCCTCTAATTGCTGAAGCTAGGATTCCATAGGAAACCTTGAAATTTGGCCTTGAATCACCTCTTCAATTCTTCAACTTGCATGAACGGGAAGAATAACTTAGAGTAGGCTTTTTCCCTCTCAAAACCCCTCAAAAAGAGCCTTAAACGATGAAGTATAGGGCCTTAGGACTAGGAAATGATGAAAATGCCCTTACTAAATTCGTTGAAAATAGATCATTGGGCCAAACGACGGGTGAACCAATGGGTCATTGAAGGATGCCACGACCCGTTGTATCTACCCGTTCTATGCACTGTCCCAGCCATATCTCAAATTCAAACCACGGACGAATAGGAAAAGTCGTTCTAGGTTCCAAGGGGTCATTGAACTAGTCGTTGTCTCCCTCTTCTGAAAATCTGAACTCCTTCACTTGAGCCTAACCACGACATATTGTTCCCTACAACTGGCTGTGGTTTCAATCTGTTGTCTCCACTGAAAAAGTCAACTATCCTACCACGACTCCAGACAACGGGCCGTCCTTCTTCACAACGGGTCGTTGTGACGCCCATAGTCTACACTGACACCAGGCCTAACCCCATTCCACGATTTCTCACAACAGCTTGTGGTTATATACCATGAGTCATTGTACCTCTTGTTCTGCAACTTTTTCCCAATTTTATGCAGTTTTGCATTTTAGCTTCCCAGTTCTACTCCTAGGCACTTCCGGGGTATTACAGATTGAAAGACTTTTCATTGCACAACATAGATCATGAATGAAGGGGACATTTCCTAAATGTCTCATAGACTCTTTGTCATAAGTGTGGTGCGCTTCACACCCATGAAAAAGACTCTACTTAACACAGCTTTAAGACACCCTAGGACACTTCAAACCTATTGCTCTGATACCAAGTTTGTCATGCCCCGAACGGAGGCCCAGATCGCAACATGGGACAAGGAGCCCCGAGAGACCCCAAATCGACCCATGGCATAAGCATACATCTAACTTTATCATTGAAACTGACTAATCAATAATATACTCATAGAGGAAATCTAAATTAAAAATAACATCAGAAAATGAAATCCGAAGCTAAATATATAAATATGTCCGAAAAGCCTCTAAACATGACGAGTTGATGGGACAAGACACCAACTAACTCAATAAAACTAAAACTAAAATACATATAAGAAAATCTGAATAGTCTAGTTCTCGAGAGATGAGGACTTACCAACAATGCAAACACTATACTCTAATAAGCTGACTACGAGTGGGGCTGAACCTGAGAGTCGGGTCTTGTATCATGAAATGATTCATGATCTTGGGCAAATTTATATGCCCAAGTGATACTCAAAAGTATCATTTTTGCCTTGTTTATCTATCAATGTGTATACATTTTCATGTAATTGGCAATAAAATGTGAATTTATACTAACCAACATGATTAGCATTGTTTTGCAGGTAAAATGTGATTTCGGGAAGCTAAAATGCATGTTGGATGATATCGGAGTTGGACTTGGATGCGAGAAAGGGATAAAGCATTGGACAGCATGAATTAAAGGGGCTCCGCGATGGAGCCATGTCACGCTGCCATCGCGGAGGCGTTCTGCCTGGACAGTGAAAATTCGGCCAAATTCCAGTAGAGGTCTGCGTCTGCTCCGTGGCACAGTGGCTAGCCTCCGCGTTGCACGCCGTGCCACGTTGAGCCTGAATTCCCGGACCCCCAGTTCCAGTGAGGGTCCGCGTTTGTGCCGTGTCACGGAGGCAGTGCTCCGCGATGCACTCCATGACACGTTGCTCATTAATCCGGGAAAAATTCCCAGCAGTATAAATAGAACACTTAAGTTCATTTTTCATAATTCTGACTTGGTGGAGCAAGGACGTGGGTTACAGGCAGTTGAGGGACGAAAAGTTCAGGGTTCTTTCTCTCTTTCCTTCTTCTTTAATTCAATTGCTTGTATGATTAACACTCGTTTTATGATGATTAATCCACAAATGAGTGGCTAATTCCTCTCCTTGCTGAGGTTATGAACAATTGTGATGAAATTTGATTATTGATTATCTAGTTTTTCATCTTTTCTTCCATGTTGTTCTATTAATTCTTATTTCTACTGCATTGGTGTGTGGCCTACATTAATGTACATCTAAAAAGTCCGATTTCACTCGAGAGAGCACGAAATTGGAAAGTTGTGAATTAATAGGATATTGTTCTTTACTTGATTTGGGAAAATTGGATTTTGATTAGCTTTCAGGATAGAAATATACCTGAAAGTCGTATTAGTCAATTTAGGAACCGGAATTGTATGGCTAGAACATGAATTGCATTTGATCACAGAAATGTAGACGGATGGTTCATGATTCTTAAGTGAGATTAAATACGAGAGTTTTAATCCTTGGCAAATGTTCTTGGCTAGCAACTGGAAGAAAAGATTAACCAATTTATGATGATAATCAATTTCATTACATGTTCGTTTAACCTCAGCATGCTCTTATTCATAGATCAGATTCAAAGTAGATAATTGTTCTTAGTTTTAGTATAAAAATTTATAAAACAAACTATCAACTTTTTGGTTACATTGTTGTCTGCATTTTCAGAAGTAAAATTATAGTATACTTGAGCAAATTGCACTTAATCCAAGTCTCTGTGGGATTGATACTTGGCTTACTAAAGCCACTTACTACTTGTTCGACCACGTGCACTTGCGTGTCGTTTTATATACCCATATAACACAAGCCCAAACAAGTTTTTGGCGCCGTTGTTGGGGACTTGGCAATTGGTGAATTTGTATTAAGTGTTAATTTACTGTATTTTTATTTTCTTAAGTGTTGACAACTTGGTCTTAGCCTGTATTTTGCAGACTTAATTGCTGAGAGACAAGGAGCTGATGGAATCTTATATAGAGCTAGAACGTATATTTCACAGTAAGCGAAGAGAAGCTCTACAAAGAAAGCTGCAGTTGCTTAGACAGACGATCATGGAGCAACAACAAAATCCACCGGTAGTAAGGGCAGTGTTAGTGCCCGAAGAAGCAGTAGCTCGGACGGTTCGCGAGGTAGCAATCCCACATGCCAATAATGTTACATCAAGTATCCGCAAACCAGAGCCGGGAGGGAGATTTGAACTCAAACAAAATATGGTACAGTTATTGCACACAAGCGGGCAATTTACCCGTCTCCCTCATGAAGATCCACAATAGCATCTCCAAAACTTTTTGGAGATAAGTGACACTTACATACCCGCTGGAGTGTCACCAGACTATGCCCGGCTTACATTATTTCCATTCTCATTACTAGGAGAAGCCAAGAGGTGGTTGAAAGCTGAGCCACCGAATTCTATTTCTACGTGGGATGATCTTGCACAGAAATTCTTGATAAAGTTTTTTCCCTCTGGTAAAACAGCAAGACTTAGAAGTCAAATTCTAAGTTTCAAACAGAGGGAGGGAGAAAATTTATATCAAGCCTGGGAGAGATTTAAATCCATGTTGCGGGACTGTCCTCATCATCATCAGTCCAATGATGTGTTGGTGCACACATTTATTGAGGGTTTGGAACCGCACACCAAAATATTTCTAGACTCAGCAGCTGGAGGGCAAGCGCTGGAAAAGACTTATGAGGAGTTGTATACCTTGTTGAACCGGATTTCACAGGGCAATCCAGAATGGAATGCTGATTCATCACGAGGTGGGACAGGAAAGCAGCAGGAGTGCTTGAAGTGGATGGATTCACAGCTATCGCTGCACAGATAGCTGCATTGCAAAATCAACTGAACAACCACTTCAGCAACATGCCATTGAACCAGCCTTCAGCTCCAGTTAATGCAGTACAGCAGATGTGGTGTGAATTGTGTGGAAGCAGTGAGCACTCAGCTGAGTGTTGTGGAGCCAATCCTGACTCGGTAAACTTTGTGGGTAATGCACAAAGAAATCACCAGCAGTATGGTAGTAGCTACAATTCAAATTGGAGGAATCATCCTAATTTCTCATGGGGTAGCAATAACCATCAAGGCCAAAGTTCGGGTCAGGGTGTGCAAAGGAATCAAGGAGGGCAACAGAATTACCAAGCTCAATTCAGAAACAACAATGCACCTCCTCCACCACCATCACCCAGCATTGAGGAGATGTTCAAGACCATGATAGCTAACCAAGCTCAATTGCAGGCTGACTATGTGAAATTGGCAGCCGAAGTGAAAAACAACCAGTTAGCTACCAAGGCTCTTGAGTATCAATTTGGGCAATTTGCTAGTGCCCAAAATACAAGGCCTAGAGGAGGACTGCCAAGCGACACGGATCCCAATCCCAAGCAGGTAAATGCAGTGACCACAAGGAGGGTTTGCAGCTGAAAGAGGTGGAACCAGAAAGACCACCTCAACAGTCGGGAGCAGCAGAAGTTGAGAAGGAGCACAGTTCTGAAAGGGGGAAAACCAAAGAAGCTGAATCAGAAAGACCTCCACCCCCGTTCCCTCAACGACTCAAGAAACACAAGGAGGAGGCGTGTTTCAAGAAATTCATGGAGGTGCTTAAACAGGTACATGTTAATTTACCTCTTGTTGATGTCTTACAGGGAGTGCCTAAATATGCCAAGTACATAAAGGACATCGTGGCCAACAAAAGTCGATTGACTGAGTATACTACGGTGGCTCTAACGGAGGAGTGCACTTCCCAGATCCAAAATAGACTGCCTACAAAGCTAAAAGACCCCGGGAGTTTTACTATCCAGCTTACTATTGGGCAGAGCATCCGAGCTCGTGGATTGTGTGACTTGGGAGCAAGCATAAATCTGATGTCGTCTTCGATATTCAGAAAGTTGGGTCTAGGGAGTCCTAGACCCACAACGGTAATCCTGCAGTTGGCGGATCGATCCTTAGCTAGGTCGGATGGCATTGTTGAGGACGTTCTAGTGCAAGTTGGCTCCCTAATTTTCCCAGTAGATTTTGTTGTTCTGGACTTTGAACCAGACGCGGAAGTCCCATTTATTTTGGGACGTCCCTTCTTGGCAACCGGGAAAGCACTAATCGACGTAGCTGCGGGGCAACTCACAATGCGAGCACATGACAAGGTAGAGGTGTTCGATGTGTACAAGGCACCCAAGCTCCCGACGGTGCATGAAGAACTCTCGATGATCAATGTGATTGATTATGGTGATGATAAGCAGATGAAGGATTCCCGAGAGTTAATGCGAAAACCACCGGAAAGGTGTACGCACTACTGGGGGGAGGACGGTGATCGAGAGAAATCGTCCATCACCCTAGCGGACAATTGAGCTTAAATGACGTCGAGCCACGATGGTAAACCAGGCGCTGCACGGGAGGCAACCCGTGAAAATTTTTCCTTTCATTTTGTAAAGTGTAAATAGATTTTTCTTTTCTTTGTCTTTTTCTTGATTTACTACAAAATCTTTTTTTCGTGTTAGTCTTTATTTTTATTTTTTTAGTTAGTTGAAACCTATAATTCTAACCAATTTTGTATAGTGAGATGATTTTCAGGTCAAACGGAGGAAAATGTGCACTGAATCGCGAAGGAAAAGTCGAGGTATGAGAAATTAATAAAAAGTGGAAAACAGTGAGCTGGGGCGATAGATCCGTGTCACAGAGGAGGACCTCCGCGTTACCCTCCGTGACACGTTGAGGTATAACCCGGAAATTTTAAAATTTCCAGAATGCTATCACGATGGCTCCGTGTCACAGAGGCAGTGCACCGCGATGCACTCCGTGACACGTTGCCGTGTATATCGCGACGGGCCACACCGGGTCGCCGGGTGACCCGCATATTTTTCTTACTTTTTAACCCTGAAACCCTCCCCTTTTCCCTCATTATCTAATTCCTTCGCGACCAAACATCCCAAAACCCCTCCCCTACCAACGTGACACGGAGTTAGGCAAGAAATTCACCGAGTTTTCTTTGATTCTTCAACTTCAAGGTATGTTTTTCGATTCCCTCTCAAATTTTGGTCGATATTCCTTGATTTTGAGCATGGGAGGTGAACTAAGTTGCCCTATGTAGTAATTAAGCAGGAATTCGAGTTATGTGTTGTTGATGAATGTTCGGAATGTGGTCATGATCGTTTGAATTCGTCGATTGCATAATTTAATCGAATTTGATTGATAATCTCAATTCTAGGGCTTGTTGTTGAATTTGAAGTGGGAAATGTATTGAAATTGTGAATTCTATGCCGGGGTGTACGTGTTGAATGAGATGAGTCATTGTACAAATTGTTAGGATGTTAATAGAACGACGAATTCTCGGGTTGGGGGAAATGTTGAATTTTGTTCGAATTTGGTTAGTTGGATAGGTTCATGTATATAAATTTTTGTTGTTGTTTTTGTTTCTTCGTTTTTTTTGCTAAGTGTGATGGTTAAAATGTTAGCGATGGTAGTGATTGTGATTAGCTGTACGAAGTCTGAGTAGTACGCAGAAGTTATACCGTTGAATTTTTCGAACGCACTAAGCATGATTGTATAGTTGGTTGTTTTGTGTAAATAAAGATATTCTTGCCGTATTGTTGTAACTGTAGCTAAGGACTAAGTGTGGGGTAACCTAGTGTAACTCGACCTTAGCCGAATTTAATATTCGTGAGCTTAACATTGATCTTGTTTACTTGGGATGACAGGTGACATGGCAAGCCGACAAGATAAAGGGAAAGGTGCGTCAACGTCAGGCACCGGAAGGAAGAGACTCAGACTGGGCACAGCAGTCCCAGCAGCACCAGCAGTTCCACGCGGCCAGCGCCGCCAATACGGAACAAGATGGGTGACGGACGAGGGGAAAAAGTGGTACGAAAAGCACAAAGAGAACAAATATTTCCCCGAGGAGCATATAGCACGGGAGCCATTGGCACAGGAGTTCCCCAGGATGGTTCACCGGATCGAGGCAGCTGGGCTCAATTTCATATTTGAGGAGCCCAAGGAATGCAATTTGCACCTGGTTCGAGAGTTCTATGCTAATTGGAACCCGTCAATCAGAAGCCACACCATCAAAATCAGAGGGCAGATAGTCACTCTGGAGCCCCACCAACTCAATACCATCATAGGAGCGCGGGACACAGACGCCCACGTCCTCCGACAGCTGAACATTACCCCACCGTATGCTGACATCAGACGCACATTGTGTGGGGCCCGATCTACAGCTAGATGGAGCAGGCACAAAGAAAGGGGCTACCACCAGACTCTGCCATATTCACAGATGAACAGGGAAGCCCGAATCTGGCTGAAGATAGTCTGCTCATGCCTCATCCCAGGGGTACATATGACTGATGTAACTCGAGATCGTGTTTGCCTGGTGTACGCCCTGATGAAAGGGCTGGAGATTAATGTCGGGGCAGTTATTATATCCGCCATGAAGAGAGCCCGGTTGGACCAGGGGCACAGGTATGGTTTTGGTGGACTACTTACCACCTTTCTTAGGGGCCTCGATGTTGAGGAGGAGCCCCTTGACTATATCCCGCAGTTGGAGCGGCGGGCCTTGGATGTTACTAAAACTAAGGCTCCCGACACCACCCACGGGCCAGTGCTTACACTTGGCAAGCGACATGCTCGTGATAACCAGTATATGGCTTAGATGTATGGGATACAGATGCTCCAGCTGAGGATAGGTGGGGGACCAGCGACAGAGGAGGAGCTATGGCAGCTCGAGTTAGACTACCCGTTTGGCGAAAACGCTAGGGCTCTATGCCGAGTGGGGCTAGCATTTGTAGAGCCCACAGATGATGACGTCCCCACGGATGAGGAGACGCGTCGGGAGGACTCCGATGTGGAGTCCGATGATGACTACGGAGGCGACTCAGACATGGGAGATGAAGCAGCAGCACCCAACGAAGAAGTGGAATACTTTGACTGATCATGGAGTTCCACCACCCGAATTTGTGCTATTTTGACTTTTTGTGAACACTGGGGACAGTGTTCGGACTAAGTGTGGGGTGGGAGTAGTTAGGTGCTGGGCTGGGCTGTATTGTTTTTATGTTCTCCTCTGTTATTGTGTATGTTGTTTGTCCCTGTGATGTGTAAATTGTTTAAGTGTTGTTCTGTATTTGTAAATTGATGTGTGTTGTTGAATATTGCCAGCTTCTGTAAATATTTTTGTTTATCGAAATGATCGATATTTTTAAAATAAAAATTCTTTAAAATTGTTATACCCCGTAGGATTCTCGGCACCTAGATGACCTATTCGCACGTTGGTTAAGCATATTTGAAGGCCATACGTGCTAGAGAAAGGCCCGGGAAAAGATCGGATGAGAAACCTGTCGAACCATCACGGAAGGAGCCGAGGCAGAGCCCCTCCGCGATGGCAGCGTGTCACGGAGGTTAAAGCCTCCGCGTTGGCTCCGTGACACGTTGGCCTTGTCCAGGCCCAAGTATATAAAGCCCCACTTCGATTTTAATTCATTATAAACTTATGAAATTTCCAGAAAACAGAGTAAACCATCAGAGAAAGGAAATAGAACGAAGAAGATAATATAATTTTCGTCCGATTACGCTGCCAAACGTTGTCCAAACTCAAATTAACCTCAGATACCGAGGTATTTAGCAGCAGAGAGCATTCCTACGGATTTAGTTTCGTGAAATATGGCCGACGAATCGTCGAGCTACCGAGCTAAGGTAAGTGGAATTGCTCTAAACTAGTGTCTATGTGCTCCTAGCTGTGAAGTGAATATTTCTCCCTTCTGGACCTCTGAAAAATAGCGAGTTTTCGACCGTCTTTCGATAAGCCTAAGTTTAGGCTATAAACTATATCGAAAGTGACGTTGCTCTTTAAAATAAAGTTGTATTTAGTATTGATTGACATATTTATGAATGCAGTTGGGAGAAAATAGTTGAAGTATCGGCCGAGCCTCGTCCGACAGCCGGATAGTTCGAGGATAAGGTATGTAAAGCTAGTTTCCTCGGCAAGTTAGTAATCTTGGTACAGTACAGTAATTTAAAGGCCAGTAGAATATTCAGAAGCCATGTATGATGTTTATTACGAATGTTGGTACGATATTAGAAACATCATGTTATGATCAGCGCGAGACTTGCTAGCACGATATAGATTTTAATATAAGTGTTAGGAACTGCACAGCATTCTCAGTATGTGATGTGACACAGAATGTTAGGATATCATTGTATTCAGTTGAAACCCAGTAAAGCAATGTAATATCTGTAAGACATCTCAGAAATAGAACGATAAGTTAAAGTGAAGCTAGAAAGCATATTAGAACTAGTAAATCATGTTACTATAGAAACTCAGTATACAGCATAGTTTCAGCAGAAAGACTATATCATGTTCAGCATTAGACCTAGTGTAGTCTAGCAGAAGACTATATTTATACATATATACTATTACCAGCCTTAGCATGTGTTAAGTACGTACATATTACTGTCACTAGCTCAGCATATAGTATATACAAATACTTTACCACTATTAGCTTCAGTATGTGGGACATGCAGATAGTATTACTAGTTGAGACAGTTGTATTGTTTGGGGTTGGACTACCTAGCATCCATGACCGCCCCAGGGTTGATAGCTGTATCGACTCGTCCACCAGAGGATGAGGATACGTCACTCTATGGAGTGGCATGCCGTCCCACAGGGGACGAAGATGGGATGCCAGTTTTCCCCATATTTGTGCCTTGATCGGCCCTTACACACCCCTGTCGAGCGGATACGCCCGGGTGTTGATTCAGGAGTCCTCCGGACTGAGATGCAGTTATAGTCAGGGGCTCAGCGAGCCCAAGTGCATACCCAGGGGATTGGCAGGATGCTTACAGGGTTTATAGGAGATGGGATGACCGGGGTAGGGGTATAGATTCTGTGCTGGTTGTACCTCCTGGCTTATGGGGGCCGGGTAAGGTTTGTGTGTGCTATGTTATGTTATGTGATGTTATGCCATGTTACGTTAGATACGAGTAGATCAGCAGTAGAACGATACGTCTCCAGGTATGACTCCTACTCCTTCCAGTATAATTGAGAGAAGGTATGACTTACATTATCAGACAGTTAATCTATTTCTTTCTACTTCAGTTTCATGAGTTATATTATTGTTTTCAGATATTTCTTTCAGTTATTGCTTTACATACTCAGTACCAGCGGTACTGACGCCCGGTGGGGCGCTGCATTACTTGCCTGCCGGTACTCATAGTCGAGCAGGTGATACCACGTGATTCCTGTCAGCGATCGAATATTCAGCTCCTGTAATCCGGAGACTGAATTCCAGAGGTGTATTTCATTTTCTTTGTTGTATAGTACGGGTAGGTCGGGGCCTTGTCCCGATCATTTCTATTGTTATTCTTAGAGGCTTGCAGTCTGTATATATTTCTCTGTGGTCAGATGAGACGATCGTGTGAGGCCGTGCAGTTGTATAGCTGTTAGAACTTGTGTTTCCTTTATGTTGGTCGTGTGGGGCCATAGTTCGACAGTAGTGGTGACCTTGCCGGTCACGTAGCTATCTAGTACTTCATGATTAAGTTATAGATAACTAGACAGCATGGTGGCCTTGTCGGCCCGCATAGGTTTCCCTATATTGACATGTTTCTGGTCAGCTGTTAGTACAGGTACAGGAGGCTATCGGCCAATGGGCCGGGGGCTGTGTTTACAGCTGTTATATAGCCCTTTGTTTCCAGAAATGTGAGTTAGAGCCAGCCAGGCGCCAGATGTGCCCAGGCTTAGCAGTCCAGCAGTTCAGGTCCTAGTAGGGCACCAGGTGCCAGTCATACCCCCCAAGGCGGGGTGTGACAAAAATATTTTACACATAATTTTTTTCTTTTTCTATCGATATTCTGCAAATTTTTCAACTTTTAAATTTTGCGTTTCTCGGCGTTTGTTTTCGGTTCTTTTACTGAGAATGGTCCCATTGAACCGAAGTCATAGCTAGTGATTGTTCCCTATGATGGATGGATGACGACCGTCTTAAGGGAAATATAGTCGTTAGGAGTAGATTTTTTCGATTAATTTTCAGTTTTTCTTTGGTGGATTGCATCCCGAAACCTGTAGTTACTCTATGGTTTCGAAATTTTGGTTGCATGTTGTACATGATATTCAAAATGCAAAGGTGATTCATATGAAAGCATGCAAATTTGTAAATATGTTGAGATACCTAGGCTATAGAGTTCGATTCAGTGTGATTGAGGCTTAATGTTTGAATTCATGTAATTAGCTGATTTAAGAGTCTGTGAATACATCTTGAATTGAGCATGTGCAAAAACTGTGAAGTGAGGTGTTGATATTCCATGCTATTGTGAAGTGTCTAGAACTTGCCTGGTGTGTGTACAAAATGAAATGAAGGAGGTGTATTGTAGGAAAGGATGTAGGCATTTCTTTGTTTTAACCGAGAGTTTCTATGTTTTCCTTGTCATACCCCCCTTTTCTGTGATTGCATACCCTAGTCAGCCCTTTGAGCCTTTAGCCGATTATTTCTTTCTTTTGTGCCAAAAGGTGTAAACCGAGCTTAATTCCTTCTTTTCATTAGCCGTAAAGTCTATACAAAACTCTTAAGCGCTTAAGAAGAGAAAATCATTTTCCCAAAGTGTCAAAGAGTGAGAAAGGTGAAAAGAAAAAGAAAAGCAGAGTGATAGAAGAAAAGAAAAGGTTGAAGGTGCACTTGCTATAAATAAACGATAATGAAGGTGCATGAAAAATCTTTGTTGTTGTGTCAAGTGTGCTTAATGAAATGGGTCATACTAAAGTAAACCATCAAGAATGGGATGATGAAAAAAAAAAGAGAAACAATGTCCATGAGTGATGGGATGTGTTGAAAAGGCGCTTAAGGATGCTAGTGGCTATTATTGGCTAATCCAATATTTACTAGTTCCATATCTTCCATTACAACCCATTAAAGTCCTACGTGATCTTACATCGCACTTCTTTATATTAGTGGAGTAATACACTAAGGGCAAGCTTATGGGCCACGACATGATGCATGTGAATTCTTTTGAGAGAGAGAGTGAAATTAATTTCTACATGCCCCTACTTGAATGTTTGTGTGTTGCATGAACAAAAAGGGGAAGATTCTCTTGAGTTGTGAGGGCACATGCTTGATGAAAGATTGATTTTCGTGTCGGATATCTTGATTAGCTGATTTGCATGAGTTTGCCGATATCGAGAGTCGATTCTTAAAGTCTAGGAGGTCTTAATGTATTGAAGATCATTGCATTGAAAAGACCATGCATGGTTTCTTGATGATTTGCTGTATTGAATAATCGGTATAACCGTAGCTTAAATTGTCGAACCAAAGTAGCGAGGTTGGGATGTAAATTGCATGAATTGTATGTTTGTTGTTCGAGGACGAACAAGGATTTAAGTGTGGGGTAAGTGATCTTGGGCAAATTTATATGCCCAAGTGATACTCAAAAGTATCATTTTCGCCTTGTTTATCTATCAATGTGTATACATTTTCATGTAATTGGCAATAAAATGTGAATTTATACTAACCAACATGATTAGCATTGTTTTTCAGGTAAAATGTGATTTCGGGAAGCTAAAATGCATGTTGGATGATATAGGAGTTGGACTTGGATGCGAGCAAGGGATAAAGCATTGGACAGCATGAATTAAAGGGGCTCCGCGATGGAGCCGTGTCACGCTGCCATCGCGGAGGCCTTCTGCCTGGACAGTGAAAATTCGGCCAAATTCCAATGGAGGTCCGCGTCTGCTCCGTGGCACGGTGGCTAGCCTCCGCGTTGCACGCCGTGCCACGTTGAGCCTGAATTCTTGGACCCCCAGTTCCAGTGAGGGTCCGCGTTCGTGCCGTTTCACGGAGGCAGTGCTCCGCGATGCACTCCGTGACACGTTGCTCATTATTCCGGGAAAAATTCCCAGCAGTATAAATAGAACACTTAAGTTCATTTTTCATAATTCTGACTTGGTGGAGCAAGGACGTGGGTTACAGGCAGTTGAGGGACGAAAAGTTCAGGGTTCTTTCTCTCTTTCTTTCTTCTTTAATTCAATTGCTTGTATGATTAACACTCGTTTTATGATGATTAATCCACAAATGAGTGGCTAATTCCTCTCCTTGCTGAGGTTATGAACAATTGTGATGAAATTTGATTATTGATTATCTGGTTTTTCATCTTTTCTTCCATGTTGTTCTATTAATTCTTGTTTCTACTGCATTGGTGTGTGGCCTACATTAATGTACATCTAAAAAGTCCGATTTCACTCGAGAGAGAACAAAATTGGAAAGTTGTGAATTAATAGGATATTATTCTTTACTTGATTTGGGAAAATTGGGTTTTGATTAGCTTTTAGGATAGAAATATACCTGAAAGTCGTATTAGTTAATTTAGGAACCGGAATTGTATGGCTAGAACATGAATTGCATTTGATCACAGAAATGTAGACGGATGGTTCATGATTCTTAAGTGAGATTAAATACGAGAGTTTTAATCTCTTAGCAAATGTTCTTGGCTAGCAACTGGAAGAAAAGATTAACCAATTTATGATGATAATCAATTTCATTACATGTTCGTTTAACCTCATCATGCTCTTATTCATAGTTCAGATTCAAAGTAGATAATTGTTCTTAGTTTTAGTATAAAAATTTATAAAAGAAACTATCAACTTTTTGGTTACATTGTTGTCTGCATTTTCAGAAGTAAAATTATAGTATACTTGAGCAAATTGCACTTAATCCAAGTCTCTGGGGGATCGATACTTGGCTTACTAAAGCCACTTACTACTTGTGGTAATCTCAATTCGGGAAAATTATCACTTATACTTAACATGTGGGCATTGCCCAAAGCTTTATCATACTCAGAAATACTCAATTCTCATTGAAAACATAATTGTAAACATGCGTAGCTTCAAAACATGTTTTTCATCATACTATCTCATCATCATCATATATTCATCAAAAATCTCATCTTTCATGAACATCTCTTTAATGGGCTTTTAATTTATAAAACTAGAATCACGATTTTAAGTTGAAAACATTATAAAAATTGCCCATGCTTCATAATTTAATAGTAGAATCATAATTAAATCATACCCGTGTAAAGAATTAGGAAATTCATGCATTTAGGTTAAAACGCCATAAATTAGACATAGGAATTTCATACTTTAAAGAGGGATTAGGCATGGTGTGAAGGGAATCACCCATTTCATAACCCTACATACCTGTTGGTAGATGATTCTTACACTTAGATGCCCAATAAGAAATTGAAGAGAAATTGATGAATGCTAGGCTTGAGCACCCTCTCAAGTCTTGTAACTTGCATGCATGAATTATTAAGGCCTAAAATGAACTTAACCCCTTTAAAAGTCACTATTCATAACTCAAAATGACCTAGTTTAGGCCCTAGGAACTTAGGAATTACGGAAAAGCCCTTACTAAATTCACAGAAAATAACAGCCAGGTGGTCCCAACGAGGGACCTAACGACTCGTCGTCATAGGTAATGACTTGTGGCTTAGCTCGTGAAGTTCACTGCTCAATAGGTCTCCTGGGCTCTTAACGGGCAACCTCATGACTAGTTACTGGTGACCACGACTCGTGGTCACCACCCGTTATGTACACTGCCTCTATGCACACTATTTTCTCAATCAGCTGACCACGACCCTCCCCATGAATCATGGGGATTAACCACGACTCGTGGGGTCCTTTCGTCGAGTGCACTGCCTTCCTTCTTCTCCTTACTTTCCTTACTCACCCCACGACTAACACAACGACTCGTGGGGCCTGACCATGAGTCGTGGTCATGTCCGTGGGAATCCTTTTTCCAAAATTTTCCAAACTCCTCACTGTCCTTCCCACGAGTCACATCACGACTTGTGGGTTGCACTAACGAGTCATCCCACGACTCGTTCTGTGCCTGGTGCTAGTTTTAAGCTTTTCTCCGTTTCAACTCCTAGGTCTGATCTTTAGGCTTCCAAGCTATAACACAAATAAAGGTTGGGGTCGAACACATAGTGAATATGGTAAGAACTAGACTAATGCCGGTATTTAAGCTTTTAGATATGTTATCTCCAAATTAGGGGTTTGATAGAAAACAATTGTAAAACAAGATTGAAAATTAGTTGTTTTTTTATCAAGATTTTCAATTAACTAAGGTAAGTGTCCCCCATGGGTTCATAACTACTTCGGGTTTACACTCGTGATCTATCCCAATGCTTACTTGTAGAACTTCTAACTAGGGTTCATCCAAATGACTGATTTGTCCCTATTGGATGACTATACTCAATCACCAGGTTAGGTCTTATGAGCGATTTCAATTTAACCATTATCAACTTGTTCTAAATTAACTATCCTGCAACCGCAGCTCAAGAAAAACAATGATCATAAAAATTAAGGATTTGTTGGAATTCTCTTTTCCTAATCTCTACTTCTCTAGGTTCAAGCAAGTAAAGAATCTGGGCAAGTCCTAACATTGCGCTTCGTTAAGAATAATTAAAGATGAAGAGAATACAATACAGGTGTTTAGCAATGGTTTCGAATCACTATGTGTAACCCAAGTTTGTTAATCTGTCATGGTTCCTACAACCCTATTGCTGGAGGTTTTAGCCTATCATGATTGTAAGATAATTGAAAGTATTCATATAAAAATACATAAATTAATACTTACAATGAAGATTGGAGTTAAACCTTTGAATATTGCAAGAAAAGATGATGAAAAAATTCAAGAACAATTTGAGAAAATCAAAGTTAAGATCTCAAGAATTGCTCTTCAATATTGTCAAAAACTTATTAAGAACTTATAATGAATGGCCTCCTGACTAAGGAAAACCTAAAAAGTATTTATACAAATAATAAAATCCTTTTCCTAAGTTAACAGGGAAATACCCAAATCTAGTGTTGACTCCTCATACAACTCCTCATATGACCTGTAACAGGATTGTATGGGTCGCTCTTTTTCTCTTACATCCCTTGGCTTTGTAGAATTTGCTGAGTGTTGGCCTCTTGTACGACTCGTAACAAGATCCTACGAGTCGTACAATCAAGTCGTGGTTCGATACTAAGAACACTGGCATCTTCTGGAGATTTCTATAAATGTCTTAGTATGCAACGTACTTTGTTGCTTCGACTCGTAACAGCTTGTCGTAACATGAGATCTACCAAATCCCAAAAATCTCTAGAGTTTTCTATGGCTTGTGGTACAGGTCGTCGGTAGATGTTATGATCCGTAGTTGTTGTGGTACAGGTCGTCAGTAGATGTTATGATCCGTAGTTGCTGCTACTAGAAGACTTCAACTGGCTGGTACTGAGATCCGTACTTGGCTCAAAATCTGCACTTTTCTGCATCGTTTGCACATTTTCACTCCAACACCTATTTTCCCTGAAAACAAACTCAAAGCACCTCATATCCATATAAACACACCTAAGTCCATGCTATTTTCCCAATTTTAAGCATTGAAAGTATTGTAAACTCAAATCACATCAACACCCTCAATTTAATACTTTTGCATGTCCTCGGGCAAAGAAAACAAAAACAAAAAATGATGCTTAACTAGAAAGTAAACCTAGAATACCTACAGCCGACACAACAAAATTTGCACTATAAACCATAACCAACTATTAACCCTTTTTCTGTTCAAACTATGTCAGCTATGTACACATGTAACCATAATCAATGAGATATAAGGATAAAGATATGGCATCCAACTTTCAATAGAGAATCAAGCTATCACCAATGTTATTCACACAGATAATTGGTAAAATTCAACATAAACTAGGTACCCTCACAGCAAAAGAAGTCTCCAACACTCACAGATATATGATATGATAAACTTGGGACTAACAAATGGGACTCTCACTCTCCCAAAGAAGTTCCAGATATTGCACATTGGATACCATAGGCTCGCCCTTATTTTCTCTACTTCGGCTCTTCGAATAGCTAAACTAGGATCACTATAGCACTTGGTTTGGCTTGTAAAGTAGGCTTCGGGCTGGGTATAGTAAATATGGGATTTTAGAGATTAAACCCTCCTTGGCATTACATACTTGTGGCTTCACTTTACACCTTTTTAGCCTATTTTTCACTTGTTCAACTTTTTCCTCCCTTTTCTCTATTTTTATGCAATATATGGGTGTAGTCTGTTTTCACTTTTTCATTTACTTTTTTCTCTTGTATTTTCTTTTCAATTCTTCCTTTTTAGTTCTCTTTTTTTGGCATACCACACCTCACTTTTAACCTTTTTTTCTTTCTTTTCCTTTTTCACCTCCCCGCAATCTATGCACCTCTATTATAGCCACCCTCAACTTAGGCATTTTGCCTGGGTTGAGGTTCACAATGTCCAAGGAGGGACCAGAGCCAAAATAGATTCATTATAAAGAATGGGTAAGGTTGAAGGTTAATCAAATAAAAATAGTCAATTTAAGACTCAAAATCAGGATCAAGGGATTCATCATCATTTAGTAGGGTATTTTAGGCTAAAGTGACTCATCTATCAATAAAAGCCTATGATCATCTCCTAACCAACTATCCTAAATCCTATGTAAATACCAACCAGGCAAGTTCTAGATCCTAAATGCAGTATTAAACTAGGTATATGACCTCACTCACTCATGGTACCTGTTTGCATTGAATCTACCTATCCACTTCATGCACGAATAACTAGAGCTACTCATTCTCGTAATTTAAATGCCATATAAAGATCCACAAAAGTCATGCAATTGTAATTAAACTATACAGCTAACATCAAAAAATTTTAACAAGGTCAATTTTTTCAAAAACAACAAACTATGTATTTATTGGCTGCAAAGTAATTCTAATCTACTTCTAATAAACAAAAACAACCTAAACATGCCACTTCTACTAGATAGCATGCCTGAGGGAATAGAAACATGGCAAGAAAAACAATCGAATGAATCAAAAATCCCAAAAATACAAGTACACTCCCTCCCCTTTTCAAAAGCATGCTTCATCCCTGAAGCATAGAATATAAAAGCATAAGGGAAAGAGGCATACATATGGCTACTCAGACTTTACCTTCCATGGGTTTCCTCCAATGCAGTGCCTAATTTAATGTCGTGGCATGACATAACTTCCATGATCATTCAGGCATCATCAAGGTACACCGCCTCAATTCCTCTTATCTCTTCAGCGACTCCCAAATACAGCTTTATCCTTTTCCCATTCACCTTAAATATTTACCATCTTTATTTTCAAGCTCAACTACACCATATGGGACACATTCACAGCTCTATACAGCCCCATCCATCTAGATTTCAATTTTTCAAGATGCAGAAGGAGCCTTGAATTAAACAGTAAGATCAAATCACCAGCGTTGAACTCCCAATTTCAAATCTTCCTATCATGATAGATCTTCATTATTTCTTTATAAATGGCCGCACTCTCATAAGCTCAAACCATAACTCATCTAACTCATTGAGTTGGTCTAGTCTCAACTTGGATGCTTTATCCCAATCTAAGTTTAGCTTTTTCAGAACCCATAATGCCTTATGCTCTAACTCTACCGATAGATGACATGACTTGCCATAGACTAGTTGATACGGAGATGAGCCGATGGGGGTCTTATAAGTTGTTCGATATGCCCACACTGCATCATCAAGCTTCCTAGACCAATATGTCCAGTTGGTATTCACCATTTTGGCTAGAATAGCCTTTATCACCATTTTAGATACTTCTACCTACCCACTTGATTGAGGATGGTAAGGTGTTGCCACCTTATTCTTCACACCATATTTTTTCAGCAGAGTTCTAAAGAGGTGGTTTCAAAAGTGTGATCTATCGTCACTGATGATTCCTCTGGGAGTGTCAAACCTAGCGAATATGTGCTTTTGCAAAAATATTGTAACACTTTTTCCTTCATTGTTAGGAAGTGCAATAGCCTCCACCTATTTGGATACATAGTCCACCGCCACCAAGATGTATTTCATCCCATATGAGCTAACAAATGGACCCATAAAGTCATTACCCCATACATCAAATAACTCAGGTTAATGGTAACTCATGCTTACGAGTAATACCACCTTGTATTTGGCACTAATCACATGACTTGGTATATCATAAGCATCTCGGTGAATAGAGGGACATTAATACCCGCTCTGTAGAATTTTGTGCGCAGTTCAGATACCACTATGATGACCCTAAACTGGGGACGAGTGGAAAGCCTCAAGAATGCTCAAAATCTCTACCTCTGGAACACACCTCTAGATCAACCCATCTGCATAAATGAGGAATAAGTATGGTTCATTCCAGTTGTATCTCCGATCATCAAACAAGAACTTCTTCCTTTACTGGGGTGTCATATCTATTGGGATCAAGTCGCTGATCAAATAATTTGCATAGGCAATGAACCAAGGGATTAAGTCTTGAGATGCAGCTAATACCTATTCATCTGGGAAAGCATCATCGATATAAATCTCCTTTTTTGCTCTAGCCTCAGATTCCAGTATAGACAAGTGATCGGCTAATTGATTTTCTATTCCTTTTCAATTTTTTACTTTGATGTGCCCGCAAGTGTACGGGTTGTACAACTAATATATTGGCCCTTTTTAGGAGCTGGATGTCGAACCCACAGGGACTGGACCAATTCAGCTCATTATCAAGTTCAAGTGTGATATTAAATGTCGCAAGTGTTGATTATAGACTTTTTTGAGAAATTTAATTAAGTCTAGAGGTGGTCAACGAAATACTATGAATTCATTCAAGGAGCAACTAGAGTTAAAGCCAGAAAATCATGCGATACTACGATTTGCAATGGTTTAAGTATGAAACTATCAATTGTCATCTCACATAATTAAAATTGCATGTTCATGGTCTTCCGAACCTATAAACATGACAAACTAGCCTCACTACTACATTGCTGAGCGAGGATGTTATTTCTAGTTCGTGGGAAATTCACTATGTGGATGTGGTTTATGGGGTTTATGCCATTGATTTGGGTATATCCGTACCTCCCTCCATTTAACAAAACTTAGCTTCACAACTACTCCTACAAGTGGTGGAGAACGATTCTAAGTTGGTGTCTTTCTATCTTCTCATTTTATCAACCAAGCAAGGCAATTAGGTATATTCCTATCCTAACCACAAATCTTATCAGAAGATAAGAACTTGCTTCCTACATTCTTATGTTCTTGCCTAGGTTTTCTTCCTCAGGCATTTACCTAAGCTTAACGTATGTGTTTTCATGGTGATCAATCATAAAAACAACCATAATGAAGAATGCAAGACAAAACAACAATCAATAACTTAATTCCAAAACAAATTCGTAAAACCACAATCATAACTCATGGCTTCAACCCTAGAGGAAGGGTTCTAGCCACTCAAGTTCGTAAAATTACAAGAAATCATTATTAAAGTGACATACTTACAAGAATTGGTAGAGAGGAAGATGAAATTGATGAACCCTAGGTGAGTTTTCCCACTTCTCCCTTCACTCCGAGGTGGTTTTTCAGAATACAATCGTGACAAAATGTTTTTAGGAGCTAAGGGACCTATTTATAGTAAATGAGAAAAAGCAACTATTTAGGCCGAAGTGGAGTGGCTCCGTGACACGGTGTATCGCGGACCACTGCCTTCGCGACACGGAGTGTATCGTAGAACACTGCCTCCGTGACACGGAGGTATCGCGGAAGCCCTCTGGAAATCGTGCAATTTAAATCCTGGAGGCAGAACACTGCCGCAATGACTCCGTGACACGGTTCCCATCGCGGCACCCTTCAGTGATCCCTCATTTCGTTCCAACTTTTGTGTATCACTCACGATATCATTCCTCCACTTCACCAAATCATAGATTAAGTCCTCAAATGTGTTATTTACCTTCAAAAACAAGGACTAATCATGTGGGTTAATTCATATTCACATTTACATAAAAACACATGAGAATGAATATAAATAAATAGATAAACAAGGAAAAACTAAGTTATAAAGTATCACTTGGGCATGCTATTTTGCCCACAATCATACTTCAACTAAAATTTGTAGAGCAACAGCACCCATCTGATCAACCTAGGTTTAGCATCCCTTTTAGACATCAGGTACCTCAAAGTAGCATGGTTTGTATGGAAGATTACCTTAGTTCCAAGCAAGTATGTCCAAAAGTTTTCAAATGCAAAGACCACTTCTAGCAGCTCCTGTTCAATGATTGTGTACTTCTTTCGAGCTGTATTGAGTGTTTTATTGGCATAATAGATGGGGTGAAAAATCTTTGCTTTTTGTTGGCCCAGGACAACACTGAGGGCCACCTCACTAGAATCACACATTACCTCAAATGGAAGAGACCAATCTAGAGCTATAATAATAGGAGCGGTGTTGAGTTTCTCCTTCAGGAACTTAAAGGTCTTCAGACATGCCTCATCAAATATGAACTTCACCTCTTTCTCGAGCGATTTTCATAGTGGTTGTGCAATCTTTTGAAAAGTCCTTAATGAATCTCCTATAGAATCCTGTAGTCCCTGAAAAGCTTCTGACCCCTTTAACGGAAATAGATGGTGACAACCCAGCTATTACTTCAATTTTTGCCTTGTCCACCTCTATCCTTTTTCCTGAGATTTTGTGACCCTACACTATTCCTTCTTTGACCATGAAGTGACATTTCTCCTAATTTAAGACCATAGTTTCTTCACATCTGTTCAACACTTTTTCCAAATGCTTGAGGAAGGATTCAAATGATTCATCAACAACTGAGAAGTCATCCATAAATACCTCGATGGTATCCTCTACCATATCTGAGAATATTGACATCATACAGCGCTGGAATATAGTTGGTGCATTGCACAACCCAAAGGGCATTCTCCTAAAGAAAATGTTTATATGGGCAAGTGAAGGTGGTTTCTCTTGGTCTTTTGGGGCTATAGAGATCTGATTGTACCGCGAATAACCATCAAGAAAACAGTACCAGCCTCTACCTGCCAACTTGTCAAGCATCTGATCCATGAATGGCATTGGAAAATGGTCCTTTTGGGTCCAGTGGTTGAGCTTTTGGTAATCCATACATACACACCAACCTGTGACTGGTATTGTCAGTATTAGCTCATTTTCTCATTGAGTACCACTGTTACCGCACCTTTCTTTGGCACACGGACTTACCCACTTGCTATCTGCAATAGGGTAAACCACACCAGTGTCTAACCACTTGATAACCTCTTTCTATACTACTTTTTGCATCGATGCATTCAATCATCGCTGGTGCTCCATACTTGGTATACAATTCGGCTCAAGCTAGATTTTGTGGGTGCATATTCCTGGAAGAGTCCCGATGATATCAGCAATGGTCTATACGATTGGTTTTTTTTGCCTTTTCAATACTGTGACCAAAGCTTCTACTTGCCATTCTATCAAGTTAGCTGCAATAATTACTGGAAAAGTGTTGTTTTCCTCTAAGAATGCATATTTTATGTGGTGAGGTAATGTCATGAGTTCCAGAACTGGTGGTATTTCCACTGATGGCTTTGTTGGAGGAGTTACACAGTTCTTTAAGTCAAGGTCTAACTTCTTTTGTCTGAATTAATACGACCCCATTCCTTCTAGAGCATTTACCAATTGCATGTACCCCGATACTCATCTCCCTCATAATTTGTCAAGACAACTACTAGTGTATCAATATTCATCATCTCTCCCATGGAGACTAGAATCCTCTTGTCTTCCATCTGGGTGCTCATAAAGGTGGTTCTTGAGGTGAGGCCTCCTTGCTGTAACCTGAATGAATCACAGAACAAAAAGAAAACATAAACGAGGAAATCACAACTAAAAGTTGAACACAAGAAATTAATCTAATCTTAAGTCGTATTCCCTGTCAATGCCATTTTTTGATAATGCTCAAAGTCATACTCCTGATAAAGCATGAAGCGGACGTTGTCAATAAAGAACCCAACAAAGGTTGGGGTCGAATCCACAGGGAATATGGTAAGAACTAGGCTAATGCCAGTATTTAACCTTTTAGGTATGTTATCTCCAAATTGGGGAGTTGATAGAAAACAATTGTAAAATAAGATTGAAAATCTGTTGTTTATTATCAAGATTTGCAATTAACTAGGGTAAGTGTTTCCCATGGGTTCATAACTACTTCGAGTTTACACTCGTGATCTATCCCAATGCTTACTTGTAGAACTGATAACTAGGGTTCATCCAAATGAGTAGTTCGTCCCTATTGGATGACTATACTCAATCACCGGGTTAGGTCTCATTAGTGATGTCAGTTTAACCGTTATCAACTTGTTCCAAATTAACTATCTTGCAACCCCAGCTTAAGTTATACAATGATTATAAAATTAAGGCTTTGTTGTAATTTCCTAAAATCTACTTCTCTAGGTTCAACCAAGTAAAGAATTTGAGCAAGTCTTAACATTGCGCTTCGTTAAGAACTATTAAAGATGAAAAGAATACAATACAAGAGTTTAGCATTGGTTTCGAATCACTTTGTGTAACCCAAGTTTGTTAATCCACCATAGTTCCCACAATCCTAGTTGTGGAGGTTTTAGCCTATCAAGGTTGTAAGATAATCGAAAGTATTCATAAACAAACACATAAATTAATACTCACAACGATGATTGGAATTAACCCTTTGAATATTTCAAGAAAAGATGATGAACAAATTCAAGAACAATTTGAGAAAATCAAAGTTAACATCTCAAGAATTTCTCTTCTATATTGTCAAAAACTTATTAAGAACTGATAATGAACGGCTTCCTGACTAAAAGAAACCTAAAAAATATTTATCAAATAATAAAATCATTTTTCTAAGTTAACAGGGAAATATCCAAATCTGGCGCTGACTCCTCATACGACCCATAACAAGATTGTATGGGTTGTTCCTTTTCTCGTACATCCCTTGGCTTCTGCAGAATTTCCTAAGTGTTTGCCTTTGATACAACTCGTAACAAGATCCCACAAGTCGTACAAACAAGCTGTGGTTCGATACTGAGAACTCTGGCATCTTCTGGAGATTTCTATGAACTTCTTAGTATGCCTCGTACCTTGATCCTACGACTCATAAAAGCTTGTCATAACATGAGATCTGCCAAATCCCAAAAATCTCTGAAGTTTTCTATGGCTCCTAGTACAAATCATAGGTAGATGTTATGATCGGTAATTGCTACCCGTTCCAAGAGACTTCAACTATGCAAATTTCTCTGAAGTTTTCTACGACTTCAAGTTACGGCTCATACCAACACTCATACTTTTCCTTTTCCTTGTGTAAATCTTCTGGACTAGTACACAAGTCTTAGTATAGCTCGTACAATCTTGGTACGGCTCGTACTGAGATCCGTACTTGGCTCAAAATCCGTATTTTTCTATAATTTTTGCATATTTTCACTCCAACACCTATTTTCCCGGAAAACAAAGTAAAAACACCTCATATCCATATAAAAACACCTAATTCCATAATATTTTTCTAGTTTTAAGCATCAAAAGAGCCGTAAACTCACAGCACATCAACGCATACCACTACTCTACTGAAATCAAGCTCTTATTGCGACTATCGATCTGAGCCTCTAGTAGTACCTACAGCACGATTGCAGGAAGGATACCCAGGTGAAGGCACTTTAGTAAGAATAAAATTTACTTGTATATAAGGATGAAATAGTAAACATACATACATCCAAGATACTAAAAACCAGAGTAGGGAATAGATACAACCTCTGACCTTGGAAGTTGATATCTGAACAAAATATGATACATCATGTGAATACAATCAAGTAAGCACGTATAAAAGTCACCCTGCATTATCCATAAGTTATACAGTCCCTAATCAAATAATGGTCTAGTCTGGACAATCAATATTGCCCTACAAGATGGTCGTCTAGTAGGTATCATAACTAAAGGGACATCTGCTCACCTGACATAACCGCGTCAGTGGTAAGTTCATAGCCTTTTATCTAAAGGACAACTTCCCACTTGACATAATCGCATCAGTGGTAAGGTCATTGTCTCATATCTGAAGAACAACTGCCCACCTGACATAACTGCATCGATAGTAAGGTCATAAGTCTCATATATCAAATATGCCAAAGGAAAAATGCCCACCTGATGTACCAGGTTGGTGGTAAGGTCATAGTCTCATCTCTAGAGCCGACTGGGCTCATATCATGTTTGTCTAACATATATGGCATGAAAAACTGACAAATTCTGAGACTACAACCTGAATAGGCCTCTTTCATAAACATAGCTGGAAATATATAACATAAACCTTTCAAATAACACTTAGATGGATATAATCAATAACTTTCATATATATAAGAAGGTTCGGGCGACATAAGGAATTCAGCAAGCTCCACAGACAACACTTAGGCACATCTTGGATTCGAAAACTCGATAACCTGATGTTTAGCTTAAGGGAGAAAAATCATGGAATCTCCCATTAGCATCACATACGTTATAACATATATGTAAGATAAAGGACAACCATGATAGTGAATTTCTGCTTTGACAAGCTCATTTACCCTTACTAGTTTGCGACGTCGTTACTTGGCTTAAACGCATTTACACATCGTCATCTTGGATCTTTCACCAATTTCACATAGAAACCATACCTTTAAAAACATTTAACATCACATATATATAACATATAGTAAGGGACCAGATCATCATGCCCATGATAAGGGGACTTCAAACTCGATATATAACTATGACACAATTGGAAGTAACACGTATTTTATCTCACATTTACTTATTCCAAACATGTTCAACGATTCAAATACAATGTCTTCCACCTTTGGCCTTTTGGATAGAATTATACTTGCTTCAATATGAGTGTGAATACATAGGAACATTTTCCCTTTTGGCAGTATATATTCATTCTTGAACAATGAACATAGGACGCCTTAACATACCATTTTTTCGACGAACTTTTCTTTAGCTGATTTTCTATTTCAATGACCAACCTTCAACCTCTTTAATCCCTTGAATTTATAGGACAATAATATTCTTAATATGTATCACAAAATTCATCCCAAACTCACTTACCAAAGGCAATCACTATAGCAACAACAACACATGGCAACATGAACAACATTTAGCCATTTTCTCTACTTGTTTACATTACCTTTTGAGGGAGAAAACAAGAGGGAATTTTACCTCATTTATGCTATAATTCTTTCTCTCAAAGTAGAGTATATTTCAAACCCAATAAACTGGCAAAAAACCTAAGAAAAATGAGCAAAAACTCAGCTCCAAAACAGCCAAATGACAGCTCACTTAGCTGCCAAATTCCAGCCCTTTCTCTTGCAATTTAAGGGGTTTAAAAGGGGAGAAATCCTTAACTTTGCTCTTTATTTCAATTCCCAAAGATAAATATATAAGCATCCCAACAGATTTTGAAACGCAGCAAATCACCTTCAAAACCTTTCCAAAACGAGCTCCAAAACAACCCCTAGCTCATTTTCACTTTTAGAAACTATCCTTCTTCTTGTCTTGTGCTTTGATTAAATTGTTCTTGGGTTTCCTATTCAAGTTTTCTTGTTCTAACTTCTGAAAATAAGATCGAAATAAGTTCTTAACAAGTAGGTCAATTTTGGGATCAACATGAAATGAATTGGCAGCAAACAGTTCATTTAAATAAGGGGTGGGTGGATGAATTAGCTTAAGTTGGCGGGCCACATTACTTCCCAATAGTTCACTAATAAAATGCCTATAACTTTTTATTTCAAACTCTGATTGACAAGTGATTTAGTATTCTGATAACTAAACTTAAATACCTTTAATTTGATAGGTTATGGAGCTTCTAACCCATTACAGATTGGGAGATATGGTCATTTAAATTTGACCCTTATTTATGAACTTCACATACTCTTTATTTTTTCCTTTGTGCATGTTTTTCTCCTCACCTACGATCAATATACAACTCCCCTTAACATAGCATACAAATATCAAATAATCATCAAAAAATCTTCGGGGTGTAATATTAAAGCACTAAGGTGTATGATCCAATTTTTTCTATTCATCATAATATTTTTAAATTTTTATATATCCTTTGACATCATCCTTTTCCTTTGAAATCATCATTCCATGGCTACTCATAATTCCTAATGAGTCCATTCCAAGTGAAGAAACTAGAAACGCCTCTACACATGTCACACTAGGCAATGATGCCTCTCACCCATTTTACCTTCATCCATCAAATTTACCTAGCATGGTCCTTGTCAACCCAATCTTTGATGGAAAGAGTTATGGAGGCTGGGGTAGGGCATTTTTCATAGCCCTTTCTGCAAAAAACAAGCTCAACTTTATAGATAACAGTCTGTCTAAACCAGCTACTACTTCTCCAACATACAAATCATGAAATCGATGCAATGGCATGGTTATTTCCTGGTTACTCAACCCACTTTCTAAAGATATAGTAGAAAGTGTATTGTAATCAAATACTACAAAGGATATCTGAAAAAAGCTTGAGGATAGATTTGGACAGTGCAGTGGAGCTAAGCTCTTCCAGCTATAAAAGGAACTGAGTGAATTGATATAAAAGAACTTAGATGTGGCTGGTTACTACACTAAAGTGAAAAGAATATGGAATGACTTGGATAGTCTTGACACTTTTTATCATTCACTTGTAACTACGTTATGGAGGAAAGAACGGGATCTTAAATCTCATCAGGATGAAAGGCTTATTTAGTTTCTTATGGGACTAAATGAAGCTCATGCTAGTCTTAGAATCAACATTCAGATGATATCACCTTTTCCAATTTTAAATTAGGCATACATTTTGTTGATCCAAGTTTAAAAGCAGAGAGAAATTCATAACTTCTCATAATCTAATTGAATCAACTTTTATAATTACAGTAGTCAAAAATTCACCAACTCAGATTAAAAGGTAATTTTGAAGAAGCAAAGAGCAATCTGTTCTGCACTTATTGCAAGAGAGACCAAAACAAACAATAGAGAAATGTTACAGGTTGCATGGTTTTCTGACAGCTTTTAAGTTCACAAAGGGTAATCAATTTCAGGCAGATGTTCAGGGTAATGTTGTTCTCATAAGAAGTAAAGTAGGAAATCAGTTAGTTAATTTAACAAAGAAAGGTTTCACATATGAACAATATCAGAATATGTGTCAAATGTATAGCACTTTCAATAATTCAAGTTGGCCACTTAGGTTGAATCAGGTTCTGAGGTCAACATCTCTACCGACTGTGTTGATACAAATAAAACCATCTCTACTCTTTTTCTTCTTTTGAATTTATCATTTAGATATTGGATTCAGGGGCATCTGAACATATGACCCATGTTTCTACTATTTTATTCAATGTCCAATATCATTTTTAAGCTTGCCTATGTAAATCGCCCTAATTCACAATGGATCAAAGTCCCCTAAGCAGGAAATGTCAACATTCTCCCTAACCTTACTGTTATGAATATTCTTCTTGTTCCCAGTTTCAGGTGTAACCTTCTTTCAGTTCATAAGCTATGCTCTTGATCTAAATTTATCCTTTTTTTAACCTCTTTTAGTGCTATTTTATTGGCCCTTTTAATGAAGAGGCCAATGATACTTGGGGAGGCTAAATAAGAGATCTGTCCTCTTCATACTACCGAGTCTAGTTCAAGTTCAAACCTTTAGGTATCACTAGTCTTTCTAAGTTAGTTCTCTCTTTTTGTAATCAAAGTAGAAATTTATCTACTTTCTTTTCTTGTTATGTTATTATTCCTAATGTTGAAACCTATGGCATAATCATTTGGGGAATTTGCCTTTGAGTAATATGAAAAATATTTCCTCTAAATCTATTCTTCTTCTAGTCATTCTATTGATTCTTGTGATATATGTGCTAAAGCAAGACAAGTCAAGTTTCTCTTTTCCAATCTAGCATTATCTCCACTGTTGATGTTTTTATTTAATCGACATAGATACTCGGGGACCATAAAAAATTATTTAATATCTCTTTTATATTTTTTCTAAGGAACTATTTGCGATAAAATACCTACTCACTGATGAGTTGGTAATTTACCAACTCATTAGACTCTAAAACTTGAGTTTTTGTTTTGTTTCTGAGTTGATTATTTGAATTTATGCCCTTTTTTCTTTTGTTGTGTGCAGATGCCTAAAGTTGAAGAAAAGAGGAAAAATGAAGCAAAAAAGGAGGAATTGGGAATGAGCGGCGATTCGCAGGTGTCAATCAGTGAAACGTCGGCTAAAAGACTAATGTCACTATCGCAGAGGTTGAATGCCACCGGCGGTTCATGACTTGCCAGCGGCGAGTCGCCAGTTCAGTTGCCGAATGACACTCAAGAATTATGGAATTTGCTTCAAGATCCGGCGGTTCACGGATTAGCATCGGAAAAATGCCAGGTGAACCGCCGATGTTTACTGAAAATGACTGCAGAAGAAGAATAGATACCTGGCGGTTCACGGATTTCATCGGCGAATCACCGGTACTTTTGCCGGTTCCAGAACGGTGCTATTAAGGGTATAATTGTCCAGAACTAAAAAGGAGATGAAAAGTACCCTACTTTTCAAGGTATAAATAGAAAAAGAGTACTTTGTATAGGGGGAGAGAAAGAGAGAAAAAGAAGATATAGATATAGAGAGATTGAGAGAAAATCCAAGTACACATCACATCATTATTTTCTCTTTTAGATGAAAACATTCTTTTAGCTGAGAGAAAGGGATTAAACTTGTAGAAAATAGCTAGGAATAGTGCAGCTGCTAATCCAAAATAATTTGGGTTGAGCTAAATTGTAGCTAGGTTTTGAGAAAACTCTAGCAAGGGGTAGTCAATAGGCTGAGAAGCTGAGGCTACCTACTTGCTTAGATTGTTTACACTTGTTGAACTTATGAGATGACCTGGCCTATCCCGATATAGTTAGTATTTAATCTACACCGCACCTCTAGTATTTCACACTATTGTCAACAACTTAGATGATCTTGTTATTTTTAGTTCACTAAATCAATTTTTGTAATTCTCTGCAAATTTTAACTCCCCCAATTTTCCTTGCTTTTATATTAAATCTATATGGTAAGCTAAAATTTAATTTCTCAATCGGCATTTGAATTTATCATTCCCTAGTCCTAGTGGGATTCAACTCCGACACTTGTTAGGTTACTTGTTTTGATACTTCAACCGTGTATATTCTTTGAATTAAGAATATATTTTGGACATTATCAAAAATAGTGTCGTTGCCGGGGACTAGCACTTGATAATCATGTGATTGATTGTTAAGTTAAATTAGTGTGCATCATAGTTACTTGATTTGATATTCTGCTGTGTTGTTAGGATCTCATCACCACATGAGCTATCATTCCCAAGCATGGGATAGCTCAGTGGAGGGTAACATGGAACTTGAAGAAGATAATCTGGTGGTGTCGGAAGTTACAGGAGTCATTCGCCTACCACCAACTGCAGGGAATGCGGTGTTCCATGTTGCTAGCACCATGTTGCACTTGTTATAGATGAAGGGGCTCTTTAGAGGAAAACCAAGAGAAGATGCAAATCGACATTTGAGGAATTTCTTGGAAATTTGCCATCCCTTCAACATTACAAACATTAGTCAAGAGTCAATCTGGTTGAGACTCTTTCCTTTCTCGTTGACGGGGAAGCAACAATGTGGCTAGAGGAACTTCCTCCGGGGTGTATCACTTCGTGGCAAGAGTTAACCGAAGCTTTCCTAGATCAATTTTTCCCTCCCTCAAAGATGCTACAACTGAGGGACAATATTACAAACTTCCGACAAGAACAAGGAGAGCTTTTGCATAAGGCATGGTTGAGGTTTAAAAAGAAGGTTGCTCTTTGCCCAAATCATGAATTACCGGATGGAGTACTTCTACAAAGCTTCTACAAGGCCCTTGATTCAATCAACAAATCCATTGCCAACAACCTAGTTGGGGTTCTATTATGGACCAAACATATGGATTGGCCAAAGCTCTCCTTGACCGAATGACAAAAACCAACAGGGTTTGGCACACAAGGGAGAATGTGTCCACTCATGAGATCATCTCAAGTGCATTGTCAGTGGAGTTGCGAAAAAGGGATGATGAGCGGGATGAGACTCTTGCCAAGATGATGACACGATTAGAATTGATGACCAAGCATGTGATGGGAGCAGGTCCAAATGTAGTAAATATCATGGGAATGCACAGTCCCCTACAATATGAAAGGGAGTCTTCACCACCAAGATATGACAAAGAATGCCAATATATGGATAACCAAATGGGAGGCACTCGACCTGGATTTCAAGGAGCAAACCAAGGCCCGTGGCGCCCAAAGGATGATAACCAAGGTTGGAGGAACCATGAGCAGTAAGGATGGCCTAAAAGAAATGAGAGGTGGAGTGATAAAGAGTCAAACCAAGAAGGTGATTGTTATCATCAATGTTCAAATCCATATATTCCACCTCCTAAAGTTGGGAATCCTCAAAATCAGCCAGCGGTAAGTGATGCGGGTAGCTCAAAAATCAAAGAAATGCTATCAAGAGTTTATAAGAAGGTGGAGTCGACTGAAAGTGGGGTGAAGGAATTAAGAGGGGAGGTGTCTAACCTCGCTCAAATTGTGAGTTCACACTCAGCATCCGTCAAGCATTTAGAAGCCCAAATGAATCACCTATCGACTCAAATGAACCCGAAGATGAAGGGAACACTACCTAGTGACACAATGCCTAATCCGAAGAAAGATGGTCAATGTATGGCTATTGTCACTAAAAGTGGAAAGGTGATTGGAGATACCCCGGGAAAGTCTAGTGAGGTGGAGACCCAGAAAGTAGTTGATGAAGATGAGGTTGATAAAATTCTAATGACTTCGGAGAATGAAGAAAATGTTGAGGAAGAAACAGAGGATAAGGATGATGAGATCTGCATTCAAGTTGATGATGAAGAGGCGGGCATGAAAGCCCGGAGTGATGATAGGGTTGAATCAAGAATCCCACCACCGTATCCATAATGGCTTACCGAAAAAAGAAGGAGGATCAGTTTAAGAAGTTTGTTGACATGTTTAGCAAGTTGTCCATAAATATATCGTTAGTGGATGCTTTGATCCAAATGTCCGATTATGCCAGGTTTATGAAAGATTTGTTGAAAAAGAAGAAGGTGGTTGATGTTGGATACGAAGAGAAAATGCACCATTGTAGTGCGGTAGTGATGAGTAACCTTGCCCCAAAAAAGGAACATCCCAGAGCTTTTACAATTCCATGCACAATTGGGATTTGTGTGTTCAAAAAGGCTCTATGTGATCTCGGCGCCAGCATAAATTTGATGCCCTTGCTCATTTATAAGAAATTAGTCCTCGAAAGAACGAAACCGACATTGATGCATCTGCTAATGGCAGACAGGTCCATCAAAAGACCGGTGGGAGTGCTAGAAGATGTTCTGGTGAGAGTGGACAAGTTTATTCTATCGGCTGATTTTGTTATTCTGGATTGTGACATGGATGTAGAAGTTCCCATTATTTGGGGAAGACCTTTGTTGGCTACCAGGAGAGTCGTGGTAGATGTGGAGCTTGGAGAGTTAAAATTTTGGGTTGGCAGTGCGGAAGTCACCTTCAAAGTGTATCCACCAGCTGAAACTTCACCCGAATGAAAGGTGGTTAGAATATTACAAAATGATGATGAGGATAAGGGATTGGAGCTGAGGGAGATAGAGTCAGATGATGACCCATCGGAAATGAAGAATTGAAAAAGGACTACGTCGTGCCACGATGATAAATAAGGCGCTTCTTGGGAGGCAACCCAAGTGTTTAGTGAATTATTTGATGTTTTTATTGTTTTTGTTTGTGTAGGAATTGAGAAATGAGGAGAAAATTAAGACACAAATCATGAAGAAAAAAATGGTGAGGGACCGACGAGCCGCCGATCTAGAAACATGGACTGCCGAAGAAAACGAGCACAAAGCAGAAAGCTGAGGTTGGAATTGAAGAATCAGCGGGCCACCGGCGAACTGCCAAACCTAAGTCGTGGGCAGATGGTGTGTCACCGACCGGAAGCAGAGAACCTGAAGCTAGGACAAAGATTCTGCGGATGACCGGCGAAACACAGATGCAATTCGCGAACCGCTGCTGCATCGCCGGATGGAACCAGATCACTAGGCACAATACAATGTGAAAAGAGGCACAACGGTGAACCACCAAATGGAATCAGCGAATCGCTGATGTAGCATCGGTCAAGGCGCGTACTGAGTAAAAAAAGGGAATCTAAAAAGATTGGCTCACAAAATCCCAGATACCTACCTAGCCACCATATTCTGCAAATATTCCTATAGCTTCCCTTTTTCCAACATTTTTCTTTCCATGTTTGTCTCTCTATTACCCAACATTCCCAATTCCCTACATTCTTCCATTTTTCCACCTTTCCACTTTCCAACTTCCCACCAACACAACCACATTAAACTCCCCACCTTCCCCCTCAACCTATCACATACACACTCTCCACCTATAAATACCCATCCATATTTCACTATCACAATCACTTCACTCATACCATCTACTGTATACTCATCTGAAGGTGCCATTGAAATTTTGAGCTATTTCCATTTTGTGAAGTTAACAGAGTGTGCAAGTGTTCTTCCAATTCGATAACATTTCTCTTGCCCTTGTTTTAATTTTATTATGGGTACCTGATTCTGTAGGAGTAATATTCCATTTCCATTTCTTGTTGAAATCTTGAATGTGTTATGCTTGTTAAATGGAGTGTATATGTGCTTTTGTGGTGAAATTATGAAAAGGGTGAAATCTAAGTAACCCATTTACATAAAGCACAACGTTTTTCCCGACGATAGACCGGGTGACACCAATCTTAAGGGCTAAACATCATGAATATATGTTTGAATGTAATAGAGTTGTTGGTAGTATATTTGTGGTGAATGTGTGTTAATGGGTGCCTGTGAATAATGAGTTGAAACTTTAGGGACGAAAGGGGCGGGCGATTCGCTGGTTAAATTCGGCAAAACGCTAATAGAGCACCGGTTCACTCTGAAATTGTCCCTGGCCACTAAGTGGATTATGCGCTACATTGGCGGTTCACGAATCTACATCGGCGAAATGCCTCTTTAACTGCCAAAAACTTCCTAGTTCCCCAGTGTTCTATTAGGAATCGACGGCCAGTCGGGGGTCCGCGAATTGTCTTCTGCGAACCGCCTGTCTCCCGCTGGTACCACTAGATCTTTAAATGATCGATTGATTTTCCTTTGCTTCTCAGTTCTTCTTTAAACTAGTTTTCTTTTCTTTTAATTTCTACTTCAATGTCTTGTCACTAACATACCTCTTGCAGCAAAACAAATCATGTCATCTTCCAAGAACACTGGCAAAGGAAAGGCCCCTGCTTCCTCTACTAGAAGGGCAAAGGCAAAGCGAAGGTTGCAAAACCATGGGCCAACATAAAGGAATCCATCATTCTTTGTGTTTTGAATATGAAGGAACACTATGTCATCTGTCAGGGAAGCTCCATCACGGTGGAGAAGAGGTTTGACTTGGCGGGTTAAAAGGTGATTTCCCCAACATCATCGAGAAGTTCACCCACAAGCAATGGCATGCATTTGCCAACCTTTTGCCGCCATACTACCCCAGCTTGGTCCTAGAGTTCTATGCCTCTTATCAAGCCCGCCAAGAGAGTATGCAACACCGGGGCAAAGTGGATAAGTTCCCGTGCTTGCCTTCAGTGATGATCCGGGGAGTAGAAGTTGATATCACCCCGACTGCTATAAACTACCTAGTCTAGGAGGATGAAATTGACTCCACTATGGAGTACATGGCACGGGAGGTCGATATGAAGGACCATTTTGCATGGGTGGCTCACATTATTGTTGTTGATACTCCTCTCTGGGCCTCAATGGGTGGTGAAATCTCTCGCCATGATTTAAAGTTCAAGACCAAGCTGTGGCTAGACTTTATTTGTTCTTGCATCATCCCATCCAAAAACGAGCAGCGAGTCACCATGGAAATGGTCATCCTGATTTCTTGCATAATGTCGGGGGTCCCCATTAACTTTGGGGAAATTGTAGCTCAATATATGAAAAAGAAAGCCCGATAGTCCAGTACCTCCATGCCATATGCTGTATTGATTTCCCAGCTTTGTGATGTAGCTAGAGTGCCTATTTTTCTTGATGAGACTCCTTCCCCTTCTCTAGGAATGATTGATCCTGAGAGAAAGGGAGATGCCGAGGCACTAGAAATGAAAAGGAAGAGAATGCAGGCTTTTGGAGTATAGGAAGGACCCCTCCCCCATGGTTTAGATCAATCACCACTTACTCCAGAAACCACTATGCTCCAGTCGGATATGTCGGGTCAAGCATCAGGTGACTTGCCTCAGCATAGAACTTCTCCCCCTCCACAATCCTTTCATCCAAGTGGTCTATACTGACTTGTGGAGATGACGAACTAGAATGAAAGTCAGCTCCAACATTTGGCTAAGAGCCTCCTGGCACTCATTTTTGAAACAATCAAGAAGGAGCTCAAATCACTATACGAGAATGTCGCCACTTTATGTAAGAGGGTGGATGCAGTAGAAGTGGCAGTCACGTCCCTCCAAACTGAGGTGCAGGAGTGGAAAAGTCGGACTTCAGTCGAAGTACCCGACATGAGTGCTTTGGATGCTACACTGGCTGCTCCTTCCTCAGTTTGGGGGCCAATTGATGACCTTTTGAGGGGCTGGGTGATGATTTTACTAGGCTAGGTTAGGCCAGCGGCGGGGTGGTAAGGCAGATGTGGATGATGAAGAGACCTGACCCACTTAGGGAGTTTCTTGTCCCTTTTCCTTTTTTCATATCTACATTGGGGAAAATGTATTCTCTTAAGTGGGGGAGGGATAAGCTCAGTCTTTTTATGTTCTTATGAATTATAGTGGGTTTGAGTGAGTCCATCCTTTGTCGGGCTATGGTTTTATTCTGATGTTCTAATGATCGCCTTTATCGAGTGTATTCTATTTTTTAAAAAATGAAATGAATGATTTGGTTAAGTTTTATGGTTGTGATTGATGAATAATGACCCCCAAAACCTTGTTTCTTTTCCTTTTTGTCATGGTAAATATTAGGGTAGAAATTAAAACTGCAAGGGTTTTCTTTTGACCACGATTCTTTCCCAAGGAGTGATTTCTTTGTCTTTTTTTAATTGTCGAACAGGGTTGACTTTTCCCGATGATGGATTAAGTGGCGACATTCTTAAGGGAAATGCCATGTCACTTTGAGTCTTTTGTGAAGTTGTTTTAAAAGGCACCAACTGGAAAAAGAATTCTTGTGTTGAAATGGAAATGTGAAAACAAGGGCATGAGGATGTAGATAATGAGCAAGTGTTGACACCGTAGCTTAGTAATCTTGGTCGTATATTGTAAATTCCCTGCTTGACTTATGACATTTGCTTGCTTGATGTCCTAATGTGATGTTTTTTTTGGGAAAATGACTCTTGTTGACCCTCTAAGGGTGATGATTTGTTTGGCGAGGATATTTCTTATGAATCTTGTGCATTACATCTTATCTAGAACTTGCCCCAAATGTGATTCAAGGTGAAATTCTAGATGTAGTTGCACCAAGAAAATAAGTTTAGGCCCTCAGTTGTCTAGCCACTTTAACCATATGCCCTCCATGAACATTAATTCTTGTTAGCCAATTTTGAGCCTTAAAACCTTTCCTTGGCAACCACATTACAAGCCTTAAGACCATTCTTAATACCTCTTTTGGCCCCATTCTCCCTAAATTCTAATGATAAGATAAGTGCTGAAGTAAGGCTCAAGGCCTAAGAAATAGATGAGAAAAACAAGAGTGAAAAATGAGGCAAGAGCCTAAGTTTTGGGGTATGTAAAACAAAGGGGGAAGACAAGAATCATAGTGTGAAGGGAGAATCACCTCTTGTCAAAGTGCACCAAAAGATGAATCCAAAAAGGAAAAAGACTATTTGTGTGAACTGGTGTCCCCTTTTGAGGTAATAAGGGTAAGGATGGAGGCAAAAAAGAGGTTATAAGGGGGAGTGTTAAAGAAATGAAAGGCATCAACAAGGAAAGAAGGGAAAAGAAGGTTGAGTGAGTAAAATTGATGTAAGACATGTCACAAAAAGCATTAGGGAGGATCTAGTCACTATAGCCAAATGTTCATCCTACCCTTACCTTGATCCTATATCATAGTCCGCAAGTCCTAAATAATTCTAGGTGCAACTACTCTACATTAGTGGAGAACTACATGAAGGGCAAGCCTATGGGTCAAGTGTATGCATGAAGATATCTTTTGGGAGAGTGAGTGTGAGTGTCTCTTCCAATTAATCCCTTGTATGCGTTCAAATGATCAAAGAATCAAGAGAATAGGGATCCTTATATTGGGTGAGTGGAATCATTCCTTTTAGGTATGCAAGAGCATTTAGAGTTAATTTGGACATAGAGCAAGGAGTGCAAACTCTAAGGCAAGCTTTGAATTTTCAGTGGTTATAACCTGAGATGCTATGTGTTACTTGGTTGAAAAATGCCCTTGTGTGATTAATGATTCGTTTCAAAAAGCTTTACTTGATAAAAAGTGGTTGCCTGCTTGAAAAAACTTCATTGTTTTGGTAGTTTGGGGTATTTTCTTCTCTTTTCATTGAGCGTGGTGAGTATTTTTGAGTTATCATAGTCCAAGTGATCGGTGTAGTCTAATTGTGAAGAGATGTGACATTTTTCTCAATAGTTGAAGTACCACATTACTTGAGGACAAGAAATGATTTAAGTTTGGGGGTTTTATGAGTTAGTAATTTACCAACTCATTAGACTCTACAACTTGAGTTTTTGTTTCGTTCCCGAGTTGATTATTTAGGTTTTATGCCCTTTTTGCTTTTGTTGTATGCAAATGCCTAAAGTTGAAGAAAAACGAAAAAATGGAGCAAAAAAAGAGGAAATGAGAATGAGCGGCGAGGCAGGTGTCAACCGGCGAAACACCGGCTAAAAGCCTAATACCACTGTCGTAGAGGTTGAATGCCACCGGCAGTTCACGACTTGCCAGCAGCGAGTGGGCGATTCAGTCGTCGAATGACATTCGGGAATTCTAGAATTTGCTTGAAGATCCAGCGTTTCACGGATTAGCATCTGTGAAACGCCGGGTGAACTGCTGGTGTTTACTGAAAATGAGTGCAGAAGAAGAACAGATGCCCAGCGGTTCACGGATTTCATCGGTGAATCGCCGGTACTTTCGCCGGTTCCATAATGGTGCTATTAAGGGTATAATCATCCAGCACTGAAAAGGAGATGAAAGTACCTTAATTTTCAAGGTATAAATAGAAAAAGAGTACTTTGTATAGGGGGAGAGAAAGAGAGAAGAAAAGAATATAGATATAGAGAGATTGAAAGAAAATCCAACTACACATCACATCATTATTTCCTCTTTTAGCTGAAGACATTCTTTTAGCTGAGAGAAAGGGATTTTGATTGAAACTTGTAGAAAATAATCTGGTTCTTCTTTGGTATTAGTAAGTTTTAGTTGTACTTGAAAATTAATTGTGCAATTGATTTATCTACTCTTACTATTAAATTCAATGATGCTATTGATGAATGTGTTTTTGAATTTATTAACTATGAGTAGCTAAACTCATTAACTAGAGGTGTGTGATAATTAATTGGATTGGGTATTGCTAGATTCATCTTTATAATGTTCAATTAAGTGTAATCTATTAATGAAGATCCATTGATGATGATATGGGTCTATCTATCATTTCTTGATTGTTTCTCGAGAGAGAATAATTAAGATTGGAAGGAAATCTAGTAGTGGGCATGGATAAGAGATTGTAAAATTAAGCTAGAAATAGCTGAAATTACTTCCTCCTTCCTAATTGCAGCTAATACCTAGGAATAATGCAGCTGCTAATCCAAATCAATTCGGGTTGAGCTAAATTATAGCTAGATTTTGAGAAAACTCTAGCAAGCGGTAGTTAATAGGCTGAGAAGTTGAGGCTACCTACTTTATGAGATTATTTACACTTGTTGAACTTATGAGATGACCTGGCCTATCCCGATCTAGTTAGTATTTCATCTACAACGGACCTCTTGTATTTCACACTATTGTCAACAACTTAGCTAATCTTGTTATTTTTAGTTCACTAAATCAATTTTTGTAATTCTCTGCAAAGTTTAGCTCCCTCAATTTTTCTTGCTTTTATATTAAATCTATATGGTGAAAGCTAATATCAATTTCTCAATCGATGCTTGAATTTATCATTCCCTAGTCCTAGTGGGATTCGACCCCGACACTCGTCGGGTTAATTGTTTTGATACTTCAACCATGTATATTCTTTGAATTAAGAATATATTTTTGACGTTATCACTCATAAAGGATATAAATATTTTTTCATTATTGTTGATGATTATGGTAGGGGAACCTGGACCTTTCTTCTCTCATCTAAATCAAATGCCATCTCTATTATTAAACAATTTCTAGTAATGAAAACAAGGCAATTTGGCAGACAAGTTAAGGCTATTAGATTTGACAATGCTATAGAACTTAGGGCAGTTTAGAAATTTCAAATTCTTTTTTCTTCAAAGGCATACTTCATCAAACCGCTTGTGTATATATCCCTCAACAAAATGGGGGTTGTTGAGAGGAAAGATAAATATTTACTAGAGACTACTAGAGCTCTTTTATATCAATCTAAGTTGCCAATGAATCTTTAGGGAGAATGTCTCTGCACTGTCACATTTCTTATCAATATGTTCCCATCTAGAGTGATTAGAAATAAAAGTCCTTATGGAGTTTTGTTTGGTGACCCTCCTTATGATTCTCTTGGAAGTTTTGGTTGTCTAGCTTATGCTTGCACTATATCATATTTATAATCTAAAGTTGATCCTAGGTCTATTCCGAGTGTATTTATGGGAGATCCCTTTGGATAAAAGGGATGTAGACTTCTAAATCTTCACATGGTGAAGGTGTTTATTTCTAGACATGTGAAATTTCATGAGTCCATTTTTTCTCTCTCCTAATTCTAGCCATCACTATATTTTTTCCTACTACTGTTTCTAACTCCTATTTCTTTTCAGATCATGATCCTTTTGAACTTCCTATTCCTGAAATTACTCATCTTCCAGATTCAGTTCCTCACAGCCCCTATGCCTCTGTTGGACTTTCATCTTCACCTCATCTTATTCCTCTTCCTCCTTCTATTTCACCACCTCCCCCAGCTCCTGAGCCTAGGACATCTAGTAGACTCAGAAAACCTTCATCTTTTCTTCATAATTATGTCTTTAATTTTGTGTATCTCACAAATCAGCTCAATGATTCTTGTTTTTCTACCCCTATTGATCCTGTCGTTTTGCCTTTTACTACTTTGTCTTCCATAAATTAGTCTTTTCTTAATTCTACTTCCTATGTTTCTAATCCTGCTTCTTACTGTCAAGCTATATTACTTCCAAATTGTCAAGAGGCTATGGCCAAGGAATTCGAGGCACTTAAGACCAACAAAACTTGGAAAGGTGTTCTTTTGCATCATGGAAAGAAGGTACTTCCTTGCAAACGGGTCTATAAAGTAAAATATAAATTTGATGGTTCCTTGGAGAGGGTTCATTTGTTTATTAGGGGTAACACTCAGAGAGAGAGAGAATTGATTTTATTAAAACTTTCTCTCTGGTGGTTAATATTGCAACCATTCGATGTTTACTTGTGATTGCAGTCGAAAATGTTGCATCTTTGTCAATTAGATGTTAATAATGCCTTCTTGCATGGTGATTTATAAAAAATAGGTATTTATGCAATTTCCAGTAGGACTTTTTCCTCATTTCCTGCATCATGT
The DNA here is from genome assembly GCA_035772735.1 of Datura wrightii. NCBI lineage: Eukaryota > Viridiplantae > Streptophyta > Magnoliopsida > Solanales > Solanaceae > Datura > Datura wrightii. The sequence continues at coordinate 15,169,734 of JASDFA010000002.1, forward strand.
TTGTCTTTTAAAGAAGTCTCTCCACGGGCTGCAGCAAGCCCCTAAACAATGGCACGCCAGACTCACAGCTGCCCTTACTTTTAAAGCCTACAATTGTTCTTTGAATGACTATTCCTTATTTTTCAAACAATCTGTAGGAATCTACTTCTGGATGTTTATGTTGATGGCATTTTAATTACTAGGGTTGTTATCAGTGAGCAGTCTTCAAAGTCTTTTCTTCACTCAGAATTTCATATTAAGGATCTTGGTTCGACTTTTTATTTCTTAGGCATGGAGTTGTTATGAGAACCTAATGGTTTGATTGAACTCAAAAAAAATTTTGACTTGGATTTGCTGACTGAATTTTCTAGTCCTGATCTCAAGCCTGTCTCGTTGCCTCTGAATCCTGCTCACAAGATCCATATAGATGCAGGTGATCCCCTGTCTGATCCTACTTTTTATCGCCAGCTTCTGGGTAAGCTCAATTTCCTCACGCATACACACCCAGATCTTTCTTATGTTGTTCTAATCCTAAGTTTGTATATGTAATGCCCACGACAATCTCATTTAAGTGTTGCTTATTATGTCTCCTTTATCTTCTCTGAGACCCCAGTCTTGATTTATTTACATCTTTTACTCCATCTCTTCAACTTGTTAGTAATTGTGATTCTGATTGGGTTAACTGCCCAATCACTTATCACTTTATAAGTAGGTTTTACATAAGTCTTGGTGGATCTCTGATATCCTAGAAGTCAAAGAAACAATCTTTATTGTCTCTTTCTTCCACTGAAGCAGAATATCATTCTATGCATAGAGTAGTTACAGAGGTTATCTAGCTTGTTTCAATTACTTGAGGATTGTCTGTTCCTCCTTCTTTGATGATGTCTCTTTAATATGATAGTCAAGTTGCAATACATATCACCGGGAATCCGGAGTTTCATGAGCATACGAAATATGTGAAGTTGGATTGTCACTTCGTGTGCCAGCAATTTTTGGTCGATATCAACTCCCTCTCCTATATTTCATCCCAATCTCATATTACTGACATCTTCACAAAATCCTTATCTAGGTCTGTTCATCTCTTTCATCAGCAAGTTGGGTGTGGTTTCCGTCTCCTCCAACTTGAGGGGGGGATATTTGTGATAATATTAGTGAGATGGAAATGAAATCTCAACCCTCAATATTTTTAGGTTTAAAGATAAAAGGTCGAAAATAAAGAAGGAAGAGTATCTCTTCACCTTAGGACACTTATATTTCATTATGAGTTAACTACCGTCATTCATCTTTTTTTGATCATTTCTTGATCCATTGACCTGGAACCTTCATTTGGGAGTTTAGGAATATTCTAGATTTTCCTTTATACATGTAAAGGATATATTTGTATATAATTATATTATTTTGTTAGAAAGAAATCAATAGGAAAAGGGACAGCTGGGTATAGTAACAAACTTCTATTCCTTTTGTTTTATATAAATACACGTATAAATTCAATGAAGAAATATAGAGAATAAAATTTTCTCTACTCATTTATTCCATATTCAGTATTAGTCAAAGATATTTTTATCAAATTCAGTATAACAAGAATAAGAGTGCGAAATGAAATCATTTTATATGATGCAGATTAAAACAAACCATATAGATCCTTGCTATTTACCGACTTGTGGAAAGACCTCATATATATCCTCTTTCCTTAAAAAATAAATTAACAACGGAAAATAAGAGAGTTATTCAAAGAATATACACCTTCCCTAGTTGTAGCCATTCTTACAGTCGAATCACCTGGAATATATGAAAGAAATCTATATATTTATATGAAAGAGAGACCTTAAATCAGTGCGTGGTATGCTTTATTGATCTGAAAAACTATTTATCTTTTCTCCAATTTTTTTTCATTTTTCCTTAGATTTTTGAACTTCTAATCCTATTTTTTCTTATAAGGTGTCTTCTTAAAAAATCAAAAGTCAACTCCTATTCATTATACCCCATCACTTTTCTATCTTCTGCAATTTTCCAATAATTATACAATTTTTTCCCATAATATTTTCCTCAGAAGGTCTCTCTCTCTCTCTATGAAAATATATGCATTTTCTGTTTTCATTGGGAGTTTTAAAATAATTTACCATCAACTTCATGCCCTTTCATTTATTACTCATGATTCAGATTTTATATTTTTATATTCGCAACAAACAAAATAAAGAACCTTTCAATTGTATATGTCAGTTTATAATAAAAGTCGAGAGATTTTTCATACATGACTAGAGTGTCTTATGCAGCAAATTAGAATGATGTGTTTGCGTCTTTGCAAATTTCTGTCTATTTCTTAAATGACACTTCAACTCTTAAAGGATCAAATCTACTTTTTGATTTGTTAAGTTTTAAATTTTGTAAACTAATTTGTCAATCGTTATAATTTATTTGTTACACAGTTCGCGGTATTATAATGGACTTCTCATTTTACTATTTTTTGTAGAATTACCTTTAAGTTTTGATCATATAAGTAATTTATAGATTGGCGATAATTTGAGGATCTCATAATGGATTTCGGGATTGAGGGATAACTTCAAGATGGGAACAAAAAATATCTACATAATGTTTTCATCCAACTTTTTGTCTCTACCAGAAACTTCAAGTTACATCTCAAAAGAACTTTAAATAAGTTGGATATTTGTGATTTTGTTGTGAGCAATATTCGCCTTTATTCAAGTTACATGTATATATTTTGGGTGATTATGATAAGTGAAAGATGAAATACATGTCAATACTTTTTCTCTTAATCATACAAAGGGAGAACCATGTCAATCATGAATATGATTTTTCTTTTACTCCTATATTTTGTAAGTCTTTTTTTTAACATTTTGCTCTGAACTAGAAAAATAAAATTACTGCAACATTATTTTACGGTATACCTGAGTTGATTTAAAGTTTGCTTAATCACAACAAAATAATTTTTTTAATAGAGAATATGTTTGATTTGGTAGCTTATCAACTATATACTCTTAAGAGTAAAATTGAAAATGAAACTTTTCACAATTTCATTTAAAAGAATCGGATGTAGTTGTTGAATTGTTATTGTCTTTTTATTTTATAATAGGATATTGTTCTGTTTTATGATGCACGTATGCTTGATAGACTATAATTTTCTTAGTTACTTATTTATTGGTAAAATTACTATCACGACACGTAATCGGGCCATGATGGCACCTACTACAACCCTCCAGTAGGTAAGCCAAAATCCCAAATCGAATACTGAAAGTAAAGACTAACTTAATAACAAGGAACCATCAAGTATAGATATATACATAATAGGTACAAAATATACAACATGGACCCTAAGGAAACAAGAAAAGACAATATACACGGGATACTAACCCCTGACCTGGTGTCACCAGTACAAGAGCACCTAAAGGTACAAGAATAAGGCTATACAAAGGAAATACAACTGTTTGGAAAATATAAAATATAGACAAGAGGTACAAGATGGAATGTAGTAAATCTCTGAACGCCAAGAGCTCACCACGATTTGAATCAGCAAGAGAATCCACAGACGAGCAAAGGATCAACGAGGGTGACTTGTACTGGGAGCTGCATCAAAAAGATGCAGAAGTGTAGTATGGGTACCAAAACATGGGGTACTCAGTAGGCATCATAGGCAGACCAAGCTCAGAAGATAATAAAAAATATAAAAGACATGAAAAGAACTATTTATCGAAAACTAACCTAAAATTCACAACAGATCAAAGATAATGTGAAAATAACAGTAATACACAAATACAAATATATATACACACAAGTATACAACAGTGATGCAGTGCAATGTGGGATGATCCAATGCAATATATGGCCAATGCAAAAAGCAGCGAAACCCGACTATAACCTCGGGTCGTCCGGCATTAAACCTCAAACGCAGTAATAATAAAACCCGGCAAAGACCTCGGGCCACCTGGCATCTCACCTCGGACATAATAACAATGAAATCCGGCAAAGACCTTGGGCTCCCAGCATCTCATTTCGGACGTAATAAAAGAATAGTGTAACTGATCTGGCATCCTACCTCGGATAAAATTTACACATGGTACAAATCTTTTATAAAATCAAAAGTCAGTAAAACAGTAGTACACTCCCCCAGAGCTTCAATCAGTAAAAGATGAGACATTTTTAGTTTGAAAGCCAAAAATCAGTATTTTTCTTTCAATCATATTTCAATCCATGTCCATGTATATGTGTATGTATGCATGCTCACTCAAGTAAATAAATATATATATATATATATATATATATATATATATATAAATCCTAGTAAGAGACCTCAATATAAATACAGACTTTGTAATAGGCTTAAAATTTATTTTTAAAGATACAGGAGGATGTTTACTAACTAAAGACGGAATAGTATTTTTCAAACAAGCTACGTATACTCCAGTCTTAACAAATAATATACCAACTAAAGAAAGAATACATCAAGAAGACCAAAAAACGTGCTGTAAAGACTGTAATAATACAAACGAGTATAGCGAAAATATGTATGAAATAGAAACTAATGACGAAAATTATAATTCAGATGAAGAAATACTAGGAAAAAACTATACACTAATAGGCAACTAGTGCACCCTGGGTCTAATAATGCTAATGTTTCTATTTCAATGTCTTAAACAAATGAAAATCAACAGAGAAACATTAATATAGAAGAAAATAGTACTGAAGACTCAGAAAACAATAGTATAAACCCAGATGATGAAAGGCTAAAGAGTAAGATATTGAAAAGGATATACAAAAATAATAATATAATAATAATACTAGTAATAAATAAAAACTGGGGAACTCTAAAGGATCACTGCATGTTAAAGACTGAAAAAAGAGAGGGAGTACTGAGTAGGATTTCACAACTTGAATTTTTAAAATATATTTCTCATACATGCTCTTCTCTGTTGCTCTTTTTCATTGAAAAATCTTTATTTAAATCTTCATATATATATATATCTTGTTGGTATCAGAGCTATAAGTTTCTGGACCCATAGACTAAATACTTTGTTATACTTCATGTTAGAATACATTAGAAGAATTAGATTTAGAAATAAGCTATATTGGGAAGAACGAAAACATAAGAAAAATATATTAATTCAGATAAAAAATTTACAAGGAACTTTAGACTATATAACTTTTATGATAAAAATCAATGAAGAGACACTAGAATCACTAGACTCAACTCTAATCAATTTTTCAGACCCTTTTAGTGAAGAGACTTTTAGATATAGAGACTCTATTATCACAGAAATAGCTAGATTAGAAAACAACCTAAGTCTAAGTAGAAATTTATTACGAATTAACGAACGAAATAGACAGATATTATCTTCTATAGGATAAAATAGATCAGTTAAAACATCTAGAATACTTAGACTTAAGATTATACCCTGAAAAGAAATATAGAGTATTAAAAGACGGTACCTCTATTAAGTGTAATTTTAGTCAAGGAGAGCACATATTTCATACAGACGATAGACAATACAACACAATAATAGATCTAATAATTAATTTGAGTAATAAAATACAAGAACAAGACGAAAATATTATTAAAAGAATAAAAGATATAGAAGAAATTCAGATAAAGCAGAAAAAGATAATAGAAAAATTAGAACAAAACTTAGACTTTATTAAAGAACAAGAAACTGAAATTATTACAAGACTAAAAACTAGTAAAGATATTTCTATAAGTAGTCAAGTACAACAATTATATAATAATACAAAAGATATAAAAGAAATAGCTATAAGAATAGAAGAAATCACTCGTTCATGAGTGAAGATTCCCCCATCTATAGAAAAGCATTAGAGATAACTCATAAGTATCAAAACCCGGTAGGATTCTCTAATCACGTGACTGCAAACAATTCAGAAACACTTATAATTAGACAAAATAACACAATTATAGCTTTATTATTAGAAATAGATAAAAAATTAGAAAAAATACTTAAAGATAAAATCCCAGAACAGTCAGCCGGAATAGACGACATAATTAAAAAATTTAGTAACATAGAAATTACTCCTTTACAAGAAAGACAACAATTAAAAAGAAAAATACCAAAATGGACTTTCTTTCAAATCAGGGAGGAACCAGAAACCTCGAAGAAGAAAGACCAAGACCCAGCTACTCAGATAACCAAGTAGGAAATAATATAGTGGCCAGAAATAATCTAATATCCAGAATTTTTTCAAGGCAGACTAGGGAGGAAGATAATAATCAATTAAGTGAAATAATAGACATAGATAGAGATCTTCAAATTTTTAAACAAAATCAGATAAAATTATTAGACCCAAAAGTTTTATATAATACTAAATATTTTTCTAAAACAGATCTATTATACAGACATTATAGAGAAGAACAATTATCCGTAATAGGAGAAAATAAACTAGCATTAAATCTAATCAATGTAGAATCACTAAAAAACTTAAGAAAGACAAAAATGACCATGATGCACATGGGATTAATAGTAATAGGAATTAAAGGATTAGCCAGAAAAAATTTAGGAGGAAAAGTTCTAATAACAATATATGACGATAGATGGTCAGACATGAAAAAGGCTATAATAGGAATAACTGAAGTAGACATTACTCATAATGGAGGAATATTTTATATAAGCCCAGATTTTCTAATAAACTTAAAAGAATTTGGCACTCATATAAAAATAGGAATACAGACTAAAGGATATGAAGAAATGGAGACAGGAAATAATTTACTAATATGTATAGGATTTATAGGAAAGATGGCCTTAAGTAGTAATACTAAATTTAAAATTAAGGTAGAAGATGTAGTGGAACTAATGGGAAATAAAGGAATTAAATTAATAAAACCCATTAAGATAGATGCAGAAGAATACGCAGGACTAGAATGGAACTTAGAAAAATTTAATAAACCTAAAATATATACACCAGAATCTCATTTAATGTATACAAATAAAAGAGGAGAAACTTCTATAAGATTTACAGATTACAATTATACAAGACAACTAGATGAAGAAACTAATACTGAAACAGATGTAATTTCTGAACTACAATCTCAAGAAAAAACGGAAATAAGTCTAATGAATATAGAAATATTAGAAGAAGCCTATGAAGTAGACAATATAATTATACAGGCAAAAGGAATAAATGATACAGATAAAAATAGTGTATTCAGATGTAAAGGATGTTTTAAAAGAAACATGAAAATAAATGAATTTATTATACACATCAAAGAATGCGAAGATCGAATTGATAACTTAGGATATAGGAAAAATACAGACAGTGAAACTATTTCAATTATTAGTCAAAAAGAACTAATGGAGTCAACAAGTTCAACCCCATTTCAAAGAACCTCTAATGCTCATACAGTAGACACTAGTACAGGAAACATACCTAGAAGAAGGGTATGGAGAATAAATCCTGAGACAGAAATAAACCCAGAAAATATAAAACCTATGGGTAAAAGATTACCAATAGAGGAACCAATTAAACTACAAGAAGGAGGAAGTAAAGGAAAAATACTTAATGTAGCATACCAAGACCCACAACTATGGAATGCAGCTATAGACATCTGGAAAGGTATCGTAGTTGCAGACTATATTAAAAACTACTCAGACACAGATACAGAAACAATGTATAGATATATGGAGACATTTCTAGGAGAATCTGCTAAAGCAGTATGGGAATCGTATAAAAGCGAATTTCCTCAAGAATTTCAACAATTAGTAAATATGGGAGCTAATCCCTATAATTTTACAAATAAAATACATAGCTTAATGACAGGAGAAGACCCTAATAGTGGAGCTATAGTCTTACAAAGAAATGTGTTAATAAAATTAGAACAACTTAGTATATCTAACTGGTACCACATTAAAGACTTTTTAAAAGAATTCTTTTATTATTGTACCCTTAGTGGTAACACTTTTGATGAAACTATAGGAAGAAAATTATTTAATAAATTACCAGGAGCTTTAGGAAGAGAGATAGAAGAAAGGTGGTATAAAAGGGAAGGAGTAATACAGAACCCTACAACCAAATGGACTATAGGACAAAGAATACAACATGTAATGGAAATATTAATAGAAAAATGCACCAATATACAGATACAAAAACAATTAAAACAAAATGAGATGAATTTCTGTAAGTCAGTAATATATACTACACAACATTACGACAAACAACCAAAGAGAAAGGTAAAAAACTATAGAAATAAACAATATATGAGACAACCATATAAAAAGAAATACTATTTAAGAAAATCTTCTGCTAAGAAACCTTATTTAGACAGAAATAAGCATGTAAGAAAATATAGAAATGATAGGAATTATAAAAATAAATTAGAATGTTTTACATGCGGAAGTATAGAACATTTAGCTAATACATGTCCTAAAAGATACAATACTAGAGATAGGAATTCCCAATTAATAGAAGAATTCCAAGAAACCCTTATAAATGTAGACGAATACATGTCAGACAACGAAAGCATATATTCAGTAGTAAGTATAGACCTACCAAATAAAGATACTCTAGACTCTTCAGATTCCGAAGACAATGAGTTCATAAATGAATTAGGTAATGAATTACCATATAAGCTAGAACTAGAAGACCTACAATATAATAATATGAATACAGAAAAAGAATGTATACATAGTTTTGAAAAACAAAGAGGAATAGACAGTACACCATGTGTTTTCTGCAAATGGTATCCTAGTAAATACAAAAGAGCAAAATGTACTAGATGTTATATAGAAGCCTGTATAAACTGTATCGAAATAAAATTAGGAATTAAATTAGAACAACAAGATAAGACTAGAGAAGAAAACAAAACATTAAACTTAAAATTAGAAACTTTAGAGGCCAGAATAACAGAACTAGACCACAGAGTAAAATTATTAGAAAAAGGAAAAGAAAAATTTTTTAATACCGAACCTTTAGAACAAGAAGACCTAAAAAATACCTTCATACCAAATATAGGAACTTCTATAGAAGAAACACAAGAAAATACCCTAGCTAATACCGAAAGAGAAAATTATCTAAACATGAGAAATATAATAAATTCAAGCTTAATATGTAACGAAGACAAGGATTTAACTACCATAAAAATATTAACCAGAATAACAATAAAAGACATTGAAATAGAAACATTAGCATTATTAGACCCAGGGTGCACTAGTTGCCTAATTAATAAAAGAATTATACCAAATAATTTATTATCCAAATTACCAAAACCAGTTACTGCCATGCAAATGGATGGTACCTATAATTTATACGAATACTGCATAGAGAAAGCAAGAATAAGTTTTCAAAACACTTGTAATAAATTTTATAATCCTTCATACAATGTACATAAAATCCTAGTAAGAGACCTCAATATAAATACAGACTTTGTAATAGGCTTAAAATTTATTTTTAAAGATACAGGAGGATGTTTACTAACTAAAGACGGAATAGTATTTTTCAAACAAGCTACATATACTCCAGTCTTAACAAATAATATACCAACTAAAGAAAGAATACATCAAGAAGACCAAAAAACGTGTTGTAAAGACTGTAATAATACAAACGAGTATAGCGAAAATATGTATGAAATAGAAACTAATGACGAAAATTATAATTCAGATGAAGAAATACTAGGAAAAAACTATACACTAATAAATCTAGAAACCCAGTTTTATAATTTTAATAAGGGATTAAACACTATAGACAATATTAAAGGGCCAAAAGACTTAGACAATGTAATAAAAATGCTAGATAAACTAGAAATAATTGGAGAAAAACCTTTAATACATTGGAAATCGAATAAAATAATGTGTAAATTAGATATAATAAATCCCGAATACAGTATCAAGACTGCAGCTATAGAAGCTACTAACCAAGACTTAGAAGATTTTCAAAAACAAATTAAAGAACTACTAGATCTAGGAGTAATAAGAAGATCCACCTCTAGACATAGGTCAGCTGCATTTATGGTTAGAAACCATGCAGAAATACTTAGAGGAAAAGCTAGAATGGTAATTAACTATAAAAGACTCAATGATAACACAAGAATAGACGCTTATAAATTACCAGACAAAAATGAACTACTAAATAGAATACAAGGAAAAAGAATATTTAGTAAGTTTGACTGTAAATCAGGTTATTGGCAAGTCAAAATGCATCCAGACAGCATTGAATGGACAGCATTTACCTGTCCAGAAGGTCATTTTGAATGGCTAGCCATGCCATTTGGCCTAAAGACAGCCCCTCCAATATTTCAAAGAAAAATGGATGAAATTTTTGGAGAATACAAAAATTTTGTACTTGTCTATGTAGACGATATCTTAGTATTTAGCCGAAATACCCAAGAACATCTAGGACATCTTCAGACGACATTTAGACTGTTTATACAACATGGAATAAATATGCAAAACACATATTAATTTCTTAGGGGTAACCATAGGAGATGGAAAGATTAAACTCCAACCACACATAAGTAAAAAAGTATTAGAAATGTCCGACAAATTAGATAAAACAAAAGAATTACAAAAATTCTTAGGATTGGTTAACTATGCTAGAAATTTTATACAAGACTTAGGAAAAATAGCAGGACCTTTATATGCTAAGATCGGTAGTAAGGGACAAAAACACTTCAATACAGACGATATAAAACTAGTAAAACAGATAAAGAAAAGGTAAAAAATATACCAGATTTAAACATACCTTTAGAATCAGACTATTTAATTATAGAAACAGATGGGAGTAATTTAGGCTGGGGAGCAGTATTAAAAGCCAGACCAAATAAATATAGCAATAAAATAGAAGAAAAAATATGTGGATACGCCAGTGGAAAATACAAAGAAAAGGGTAATATGAGTAGTATAGATACCGAAGTCCTAGCTATAATATATTTGTTAAATAGTTTTAAATTATATATTTTAAACAAAAACGAAATACTAGTAAGAACAGACTGCGAAGCTATAGTAAAATTTCACCAAAAGATAGACCAAAAGAATAGTAGTAAAAGAAGGTGGTTAAATTTTATAGATACTATATCTATTTATCCTAAAATAGTATTCGAATATATAAAAGGAAAAGACAATAATTTAGCAGATCAGTTAAGTAGACTAAATCTACAAATGATTTAATCTAACTAAATCTTATTTCAGAATGAGACCAACAGGAGACATCAGACAAATCAGAGCTCAAATGAGACCTGAGACATCAGACAAAGGCAAGGGTCAAATCTCTGCCACAGACACTTACTTACAGAATCTGTTAGGTACTATAAATTTTAGACCTCAGTCAGCCGTCGATACAATGGAAAGGATTCATTTTGGACCTTTCAATTTAATTTCCTATCCTAAATGCAATTTATCTTTCAAAGAAAGACCTGACTGTAGGCTAGACAAACCACAAAAATGTTTAATGGATAACTTATGGATTGCTTATAATAAAAAGGATTTAAAATATTTCATAGCCACATTAAATGCCTTAGGACAATATTTCACAGACAAAAATACTGAGAAAAAATTTATATTTTATGTAGTCATACATGGTAAAATAAAAGGTGTTTTTCAAAATTGGCAAGAAGTCATAGAGTCAATAGACGGTATAAAAAACCCATTATTCAAAGGCTTTAATGATTTAAACGAAGCACTAGACTATGCAAGAGGCTATTTGGGCCCAAATTATTTTCTATCACCTACCTTAAGACAAAGCCCAAATCTCAGCCCACAATACAAAATTCAGAAAGACAGCCCAGACAAAATTATTTTCTGTGACCACTGTGAGACAATGACACAGGGCTTCAAGAGACTTAACGCTAAATGTGAAGCCTTACAAAAAGAGAAAGATCAGATTATGGCACTACTAACAAAAGACAAACAGACACCAGCCATACCAAGGGTGGCTAAAGCCACTCAAACAGACTCGAGTTCTCCATCTCAAGCCAAAATGGATGAGACGAGTGTGCATTCCTCTCTGAATGCAACTAGACCTACTGTACCAGGTTACGGTACAGCTAGTCCGGTTCAAACGGTAGCCGGTAAAGACACATCAAATCCGTTAATGGCTGTCACTTTTCCAAAAAGTGATGATACACCCCAAACTCCACCCAGAAGACGTCTTCCACTCTCTTTCTCAGTGGAAGAAGCATCTAGACAAAAGATAAAAAATAAGAAAAAGACAAAAAAAAGCTATTGAAGACGTAGTAAAGAAGACATTAAAAAATTTATTGGAACAGACACAGGATAAGGATAAACATGTTCACCCACTACCAGAAGAAAACCCGAAAACAGACGGATCAGACTTACAAAGACATCCAATCACTGAAACAAATGAAAATCAACAGAGAAACATTAATATAGAAGAAAATAGTACTGAAGACTCAGAAAACAATAGTATAAACCCAGATGATGAAAGGTTTCAAGACTCTCAAGACCCATACGATGGATATGACTCGGGCATGAGTTTTGACTCAATTGCCCTTCACAACTTGTCCACTTAAAGACAAAAGGCAAAACAAGAAGACGGAGACAGATAGATAGAGTCTAGTCATAGTGGGGATGCCCACTACGTGTCCTGTAAATAAAAATAAAAGGTGGGAATGCCCACTGAATGTCCTGTGAGTACCCACTTTATCACTACTTTCTGAAAAGAAAGAAAAACTAATGGGTACGCGTCAGTCTGTCATACCCTAAGTGGAAAGAAAAAGATCACCACTAATGCATGTGACGATGGGGCCCAATGTGCACCCGACTTGCATTATTAAAGTCGACCTGTAAATGTCGGCAAGATCTTAGACGTCCACCTGTATAGATCCAGACCTTCCTTTCACCTCTCTCCTATCTATAAATACCACCTCTTTCGTTCAGACAAAACAAGTGAGAAAGAAGTTTTAGAAAAAACCCAATTCTCTCAAGCCTTCCATGTCCAAAACCTCTCTACAATTTTGGTACCTTTCTGAAATCATGATCTTTTCATAACATGACAATACATATCTTTACATGTCAAACTAACTCGAATGACTAAAAGCTGCAATATGATATTTATAGAAAAGCTGAACATTGAGTCAAATCTTGCTATTAGAACATGCATGTGTATAGACTAATCATGAGTAATGATATGCATATCTGGATCATATAGAACAATGGGAGACTCGTCACTTAACCGACATACCACGATAGAGCTTATGTGGTCCCAACTATTACTCTCAAGTGGGCAGAGCCATCCAAAACCTTGCCAGGGCTAAGGACGCTACAATGATATTGATATCAAGCTCATGGGCCATTAGGGTCAGGGATAGCTCAGTAGGGAGGTACCAATAATATAATAGTATCATCTTATATTGGCGCGTAGTTCTGGGGCATAGGGTGATCGACCCTTAGCCTGCTCGATGCTAGACTCTTCTCCCAAAACATGTAAATGCACTACATCGTATATAAAGAAGCTCAACATCATCTATTGATGAAGCTCAATAATCAAATATATCTCAAATACGAAATCATGCATATGAGAAACTTTAATTCAAAACATACCACAAGCTGAAAACATACTTGGGAGCCTTGCTCCAAAAGCTTGTGGTAAGCTATGCATAGGAAGATTTAACTCAAAACATAGAATATAAAATTTAGGAGTCTTCGCTCCAAAACAATGTGGTAAGCTTAGTTCGGGATAATCCTCATTTAAACTTACATGTGGGCATTTCCCCAAAGCTTTATCATACTCAGAAATACTCAATTCTCATTGAAAATATAATTATAAACATGGGTAGCTTCAAATCATTCTTTTCATCATCATATTTCATCATTATCACATTTACTTCACAAATCTCGCTTTTCGTGATCATATCATCAATGGCTTCACCATTCATAAGAGTAGAAACATAATTTTAATTGAAATCATTATGAAACCAGCTCATGCTTCACAACTTGATAATAAAATCATAATCAATTCATACCCATGTGAAGAAATTGAAGATTCATGCATTTGAATAAAAACCCCATAACTTGTTATAGGGAATTCTCATACTTAGATAGGAATAGGGCATGGGTGTGGAAGTAAACACCCACTCATAACCCTACATACCTATAATATTGATTCTACCACTCCTCTGATTGCCCAAAAAGGATTTGAATGAAAACCTTGAAGACATTCTCTAGATCACCTCCTCAACCTCTCAAATTTGCGTACATGGAAGGAATGAACTTAGAATAGGTTTTTCCCTCCTAAAACCCACTAAAATGAGCCTTAGACAACGTAGTTTAGGCTTTAGCAACTTGGGAATTATGAAAAGTCCCTTACTAAATTCGCAGGAAATTACTGCTAGGTGGTCCTAATGGATGACCTGACGACTCGTGGTCCAAGGCAATGACTTGTTACCCTGCTCATCAAGTACAATGACTTGTCTATCCTCCTGGGCTTGTATGGGTCACTTCATGACTCGTCAGGGGTGACCATGACTCGTAGTCACCAGTCATTGAGTGCACTGCCTTACCTCTTCCTTTTTCACTCACCTCATCCCATGACTCGTTACTTCCTCCAACGAGTCGTGGTCAGCTTCCGTTGGGTACACTGCCAATCCTATTTCCCAACTATACTTCCTCCCCCCCCCACAAGTTACCAGACGACTTGTGGGTTGTTCTCACGAATCGTGAGATGACTTGTCCTGAGGCTGGAACCAAATTTTCCACTTTTCCCCATTTCAACTCCCGGGTCTGATCTTTGAGCTCCTGGGGTATAACAAGGTACCTAGTTCACCTTACATTTCTGGAAGTTTTTTCAGAAGGGATTTGGTACCCAGGTCAAGCTCAGCACATCTTATCACCCACAGACAGATGGGCAAGCTGAGTGGACAATTTAGACCCTAGAAGATATGTTGAGAGTGTGCGCAATCAATTTCAAAGGCAGTTGGGATGACCACTTGCCTCTTATCAAGTTTGCGTACGACAATAGTTATCACTCCGGTATCCAGATGGACCCGTTTGAGGCATTATATGGTAGGAGGTGCAAGCCTCCTATTGGATGGTTTGAGGTTGGTGAAGCTACTATAATCGGGCCAGACTCAGTTCATGAAGCTATGCAGAAGGTATAGCTCATCAGAGAAAGATTTAAAATAGCTCAAAGCCATCAGAAATACTATGCTGATGTGAGGAGAAGAGAATTGGAGTTCACTGTGGATAACTGGGTCTACCTAAAAATCTCACCCATGAAAGGGGTTATTGATGTTTGGGAAGAAGGGAAAGCTCAGTACAATATATGTGGGACCCTACAGAATTCTGAGGTGAATTGGAAAAGTAGCCTATGAGCTAGAACAACCTTCAGAGTTGGCTTCTGTGCACCCAGTATTCCATGTGTCACTATTGAAGAAGTGCATCGGTGATCCAACTTCAATTGTGCCAGTGGACAGCGTGGGAGAGAAAGATAGTCTCTCATACGAGGAGGTCCCGATCCAGATCCTTGACCGTCAGGTTTGTAAGCTGAGGATCAAGGAGGTAGCTTCAGTTAAGTTCTTATAGAGAAATCAGCATGTTGAGGGAGCTACGTGGGAGGCTGAAGCGGATATGATGGCCAGATACCCCCATTTGTTCTCTTTTGACCCAGTTTCAGTTCAAGGTATCAACTCCCTTCCCAAAACTACTTTTAGTTTGTATGTTTCAATTTCTTTCATGTAAATTAACATGTGCATGATTAGTGAATTCAGTTCATACTTGTCATTCAGATCAGAGATAGTCATCCCGCTAGCTTTCAGTTTTCATGATTAGTTTTTGGGTATAATGGTTGCCAATCTCTATTTTCCTATGTGTTTTTCAATATTCGAGGACGAATATTTCCAAGGGGGAGATATTGTAATGCACTGAAAACTCAAAAACTAGACCAGGGACTTAAATCAGAGAAAATTGGAAAATCTGCACCAGGTCACAAAATGAGTCATTCTGTGACCCGTGGGGAGTGACCACAAGTCGTTAAGTGACTTGTGGTGAGGCCTGGGAGTTTAATTTTAAATTTGGAGTTTTGGGTGACCGCAAGTCATGATATGACCCGTGGTAAAAAACAATTTAAGGTCGGGAAAAGGTTAGGCAGTGAACCTAACAACAGGTGACCACGAGTCGTGGTCCATGCCATGACTCATTAGGTTATTCATGGTCATATGTCGAGTTTGAGCTAGAGAAGGCCAGGCAGTGTACCTAACGGGTCCTCACCACAACTCGTTTGGGACACGATGAGTCGTGGTGTTGCCCGTGGGAACTCCAAAGTCATTAAGGCAGTGTAGCCCACGAGACGTGACCATGAGTCATGGTCACTAATGACTCATTAGGTCCCTTGTGGTGACCATCCATATTTTCCAGGCAGTGCACCTCACGAGTGTGACCATGAGTCGTGGTCACTGATCACGACCCGTTAGGTCACCCGTGAACTGACAATCAGTTTTTCCATGTGAGTTTTCAAGGGCCTTTTAGTAAATTCCTACCCTCATAAACTTTACACTATGTCATTTTAAGCATATTTTCAGACTTATTAGTGGGGTAGAACGATTTCTTTCCTCATTCCCTACTCAGATCATAGGACTTCTGTCAGAGTTTTTCAGAGCAAGAGCTAGGGCAATCATTTCTCCTCAATTTCTCAAGGAATTCTTCGGGATTTTTCACCATGTATATGGGAATACAACAAGGGAATAGTTCTTCCCTTGTGACCCCAAATTCCTCCCTATTTCTCTCTATCAGTGGTAGCCCTGAAATTTACTAAATATCAAGAAATTGCTAGTCATACTTCGTCTAAATCATGTGAAATATTATACCATGTCAATATTAGATATTTTCCATCAGTATGTGATTCAAATGATGTTAGATCTTGTGAAGTGAAATTTAAACCTATTTCTTGAGCTATAAAATCTTAAAATCTGCATTAGTGCTTGAATATCAAATTTTAGCTTAATTTTATCAGTGTTGGAAACTCCCATGTCGTTAGTAGCATTGAATTTAAATTAGAATATTGTCAATTCAGTTTTAATAAGAAAGTTAGAATTCTCAGTGTCAGTTACAAAATGTCAGCTGATTAGTTTAATTACAGAATTTCCCGAGGTGTCAGTAGTACCTCCCGATTATCAGAATCAGATTCAGAATTTAGTTTTATTGGTCCACTAGGTGGTCATGACACTTTAGAAATATAGCTATGACTAGACTTAGGACCCTAGTTTCAGATTGCAGTTTGTTCTTAGATGGTTACCATGCTTTTAGATAAGCAGCTCTGACCAGTCTAGAACCCAGTTTCATAATCTGGTCCGATAAAACTCTCAAGATGCTTTCAGATATGTATCCCTGACTAGTCCCAAGCCCCAGTTTTTGAGTTAGAAGCCTAGTATTCAATCTAGGACTGTCTAGTAGGAGTAGGACTTAGCATCGAGCAGACCAAGATTCCAGCGCACCCACGTTCCCAGAACTACGTTGCCAGCGTAGGTTACAGTATTTATTGGCCTGATTGGCACTATACTTTTGTGATCGCCCAGTTCATGCCTTTATATCCTGGCAAGGTATACTGGGTCCTACCGATGGGGTGTATACATCAGACTCCACGTCTAGCTCATGTGGTTATATGTCGGTTATAGACTCTCCCACTAGTCAGTTCAGTCCAGTTTCATTTTAGTTCAGATCAGTATTCCAGACTTAGAACATGTTTTGACCATCAGACAAGGTCTTCTAGACCACCTTATTAGTTCAGTAGCTTTAGTTGGTCTTTGCATGTCTTTTCAGTTCAGGATTTTATTTAATTTATCCCATTGTGTTATGTTTCTGTCACTTACTCAATACATTCAAAGTACTAACGCATACTTTTATGTTGTATTATTTTATGATACAGCTACAGGATCTTAGTCTCAGTCCCTTAGCCGACCGCTCAGCAAAGATCTCAGCTATTCCAGTTGGTGAGTCCTCATCCTTCGAGGATGGAGATTTATTGCTTCAGTTATACTTTCGTTCTTCTTTATTTAGATTTGGAGTTAGCTGGGGGCTTGTCCCATCAGCTCATCAGTCATAGTGGCTTTTAGATGTAGATTTGTTTTTCAGACTCAGATAGGGATTTTTTTTTCAGACTTGTAGTTTTATTCTAATATTTTCAAATATGATGAACCAGTCTATTTCTCTTAAAGTATTTTATATTTTGCCTTAAACTTCCGCTGTATATAGTTGCATGTTACTTATAACACCAGTGTATGATAGACCAGGAGTTGACTTAGGGTTACTTGTAACTCCAAGTTCCGTGTTCCGTCTGAGGCATAAACTCGGGGCGTGACACTTGGGACCCGAACTAAAGGTCCCACTAGCCTAAAATCCACGTTCTAGAGCTAATGGCATTGACAGAATTCTCATTCGAGACCGATAACTAAGAATGTTGACCAAAGTCGATCATTTCAACTCTAGAAACTCCAAATCTAGGAAATATTTTCAAAACTCGTCGAATACTCTGAAAACCATGCTACCCATCCCCGCAAGTCACAAGATCAATGTAGAAGTCACGGGAGGGTCAAATGATAAAAATGCACAAAAGTAAGGAAATGACCAGGAAGATCATTACAATATCCACTACTAAAAGAACTTTCGTCCTCGAAAGTTAAAGAACAAAAAGTACCTAAAGACTTGAAAAGGTGAGGATATCTAGTCGCATGTCTAGCTCAATATCCCAAGTAGCCTACTCGACTAAACGATGCCTCCATTTAACCTTAACCGATGGAATCTCCTTCGACCTCAACTTTCTAACCTGTCTATCTAGAATAGCCACAAGCTCCTCCTCAAAAGCCAAGGACTCATCAAGTTGAACCAAATCCCATTGAAGCATGTGAGACTCATATGGAATGAACCGCCTTAACATAGACATATGGAAAACAGGGTGAACACCCGAAAGAGCTGGAGGCAAGGCTAACCCATAGGCTACCTCCCCAATACGCCACAAAATCTCAAATAGACCAATGAACCTAGGGCTAAGCTTGCCCTTCCTCCCAAACCACATCACTCCCTTCATGGGTGACACGTGATGGAAAACCCTATCTCCAACCATAAATTCCAAGTCTCGAACCCTTTGATCAGTATAGCTCTTCTACCTACTCTAACTTGTACGGAGTCTCTCTTGAATCAACCAAACTCTATCCATAGAGTTACGCAACAAGTCAGTGCCCCAAAGTCTAACCTCAAAAGCATCAAACCAACCTACTGGAGACCTACATCTCATACCGTATAATGCCTCGAATGGTAGCTATTATTATATGCAAACTCTGCCTAAGACAAGAGCTAGTCCCACTGACCTCCAAAATCAATAACACGTGCCCGAAGCATATCCTCTAGGACAAAAATAGTATGCTCAGACTGACCATTGGTCTGTGGATGAAAGGATGTGATAAGATAAACTCGGGCACCTCACTCTCTTTGAATTGACCTTCAGAAACACAATGTAAATTGAGTACCATGGTCTAAGATAACAGAAATGGGAACCCCGTGCAAACGGACAATCTCTGGAATATATATCTGAGCCAACCTCTCTGAATTGTATGAAGTTTTCACGGGCAGAAAGTGAGCAGACTTGGTCAATCTATCAACGATGACCCACAATGCATCAATTCTTTTAAATGTACGTGGCAAGCCTACCACGAAGTCCATAATTATCCGCTCCGATTCCACTCAGGAATGGGCAGTCTCTGAGTCAATCCACCTGGCCTTTGGTGCTCGTACTTCACCTACTTATAGTTCAAGCACCTAGATACGAAATCTGAGATATCCCACTTCATCCCACCACCAGTAATGCTGCCTCAAGTCATGGTACATCTTTGCTGCCCCTGGGTGGATAAAATATCTAGTACAGTGCGTCTCCTCCATAATTACTCTAACCAAATCTCCTACTCTAGGGATGGAGATACGACCCTCAATCCTTAAAATACCCTCTGGATCTAAGGTCTCCGCCTTCCTAGCCTCTCTATTCAACACCTTATCTCAAATCATCCTCAACTTCACATCCTCACCATTGTGCCTGAATCTGCTCCGACAACATAGATCTGGCCTCCACACAAGCAAGAATCTACCCCAGTTTAGAAATATCAAAGTCTAACCAACCTGTTAGCTAAGGACTGGAAGTCCGAAGCCAAAGGTCTCTCCTCCGCCACTAGGAAGGTCAAACTCCCCATATTGCCAATAGTTACTCGAACTGACCTTAAATCTTCACAAAATCACTACTCAGACCTTTATAAGTTTGTGTTGGCCCCTTCCACCTTTCACTCATGAATGTTCCACCTTGTGTTGTCATTCCTGAACTCAAAGGATGATATCAACAAAATCATCAACTCCATACCAAGGATCTATATTTGTTGTCTTATTTATTTACATTTTTCGATTTATAGTAATCACACAATTCTGATAGAACTTCATGGAACTTGACTACATCCTGGTATCAAAT
Organism: Datura wrightii; assembly: GCA_035772735.1. NCBI lineage: Eukaryota > Viridiplantae > Streptophyta > Magnoliopsida > Solanales > Solanaceae > Datura > Datura wrightii. The sequence continues at coordinate 15,190,119 of JASDFA010000002.1, forward strand.
ATGTGAGCCTCTTATGCTTATCCTTAATTCGTTTACCACTTTAAAATCTGAAACCCAAGGATTGGGGCCTTATACCCCATATATCTTAATAACAAATCATTGAGAGCAATACCCAATTATACCCTTCAGTAATCCCATAAGTAACAATTATCATGATTCATGTGCCCTCTTTATGAACAAGTTATTCCAAGTTATTCATAACTGACATTTCAAACCTATTTATCTTACCAATTGATACTCCAATAGTCAAATACCACAAATGTTGCCTCACTGCAGAAAACATGATTTCTCATCCAAACCATATAGATAACCCCCTTTACCTGATCAACTTTAGCTCATTCACCTAAGGACGCCATATTACCATGAGCTTTGGTACACCACAATTTATCTTCCCATTGATCTTATCATGTCAGTCATATGAAATTTGAAACTCACCAACAACCAAATTCAAACAACTATGGATCTTACCATTACCCTTAGACAAAAATATTCGTAGGATTTCCCTTCCAACCATACTCAATAATCTACACCCAATATGATCAACACATGATTATATCACCATAATTTGAATAAGGCCCAAGTAATCACGTTTTTCTGAATATAAGTCCTCTTTTCTAAAGATGCACCCCTAATCTTACAAAGAGAAACAAATAACCTTCAACATTAGTCATATCATAGATCAAATCATCACAAATATTTCTCACTAAGAGTACCTATCAATACCGAAATAATACCTCAAATCACCAATGTATTGGTTCAAGTCAAAATACATGACTAGGAACTCATAGTGGTCGTAACGAGTCCGAAAGGTAATCTTTGGAATGTCCACAGTCTTGATCCTCAATTGGTGATGGTCTGATTTCAAATCTACCTTAGAAAACACTGCTAACCCTCATAGGTGATCAAACAAGTCATTAATGCGCGTCATCAAATACCTATTCTTAATGGCCACCTTATTCAGCTTCCTATAGTCAATACACATGCGCAAGGATCCATCTATTTTTTTCTTCACAAATAGAATAGGAGTACCCCCACGGAGATACTCTAGGCTTGATAAACCCCTTACCCAGAAGATTCTGAAGCTACTCCTTTAGCTCCCTCAACTCAACTGGTGCCATCTGATATAGCGGAGAAGAAATGGGTTGAGTACCCTATTCAACGTTAATGCCAAATTCAATATTGCGATTAGGTGAAAGTCTAGGTAAATCAGTAGGAAATACATCAGAATACTTGCAAACCACATGAACTGACTCAAGTGAAGGTATGTCAGCACTAATGTCACGAACATAAGCAAAGATAAGCCAAATATCTCTTCCCTATCAACTGTCGCGCCCTCAGAAATGATATAACTCCTCTCAGCACATGGCTATCAGTGCCCTTCCACACTATCAGAGGGATACCAGGCATACATAAGGTAACAGTCTTGGCAAAACAACCCAGTACTGCTTGATGAGGGGACAGCCAATCCACGCCTAGAATCACATCGAAGTATACCATATCTAAGATAACAAGGTCTACCCAAGTGTCATACCCCAAGATAGTCAATGCATAGGATCAGTACACATGATCCACTACTAAAGAATCACCTGTAGGAGTAGCTGCACATATAGGCACAGACAATGGATCACATGGTAACCAGACAAGTAGAAAATTAAACAGACAGATAAGAATATGTAGACCCCAGATCAAATAATGTAGAAGTTGGCTGATAACAAACAGAGATTGTAATTGTGATGAAAGCACCTGAGGCATCAGCCTCTTGCCTTATACCTGTGATAAAAGCACCTGAGGACTCAGCCTCTAGCCTACCTGGAAAAGCATACATGTGTCTACGTCCGCCATGACCACCCACTATAATCTGTAATGCTGCTTGAACAGGCCTGATAGGCTAGAGATGCTGAGGGAATCCCCTACCATAGAAACCTATACCTCGGGATTGAGAACCACTAAAATTATCTTAGCGGTAGGGCCTCTTATCACCGCCTTCATAGGCCTCATGAGTATCCCTTTAATAGTCTTCAAATGATCCATAACCTGAAGGAAATTAGACCCTGATGCTACTAGCTGCTTTACCGCTATATGTAGTGGTAAAGTCAACCCCCTAACAAATCTGCAAACCCACTCATTCCCTATTGGCATAATCATAGCAGCATGCCTAGCCTACTCATGGAACCACGACTTAGACATTGTAACGTCATGAGCATCTTATCGTCAAACTCAACCATTCAAATTCTCTTCTTCGTACCTCTACTTCGTGAGTTAGAAGGAACATTTTTCATACAAAACCTTCCAAAAAATAGTCATACCACTTCGAGTCTCTTTCTAAGAAACCCCTTTTTCCATTTCTTACAACTTGACCTCTTACCTGATTCGTTGGTCCTCTATAACTTTAACCCTTTTTAGTATATTTGTATAGGTACTTATTTCCTCAATGGACTATCAAATCCTTGTTGATACATAAATGTAGTAGAAATTCTAATCTTTATTGAATCATTTTTGATCTCATTATACCTCAAGAAATACATCCTTGTTATGCCAAGCCTCCTTAATTATAGTCATTATAGTCACCCTGCTTATTAGAGTCACCCTGCTTATTACCTGGTTATCCTTCTAATCATCCTATTATAGGTTGTTAACTTTATTTCGGATATAGGCTATTCCACTTCGGCACTCCTTCCCTTGCTGAGTAGCTACTTGTGGAAGATATGACAATCATGCAGTTCTTCACAACATTGTTCATATTTTTCCACAAATGTTACCAATTGAAGATTCTAAACCATAAATTTACTAAATTTGTTTGCGAATCATACATGTAGCCTAACTCTATCCACTCATCCCTTAGAATGGCAAAATTCTTCCACCTTGACATGACCTTCTACTCCAAACAGCGCGTCATTAACTCTAAATGTTGGTGCGTTCAGTGAGAGAATGGAATAAGAAGTGTAGACATTCAAATCAAATCACATATGCACAATAAAGTATAAAAGAATATAATTATTCCTAAAATACCCTATAGCCTCTCGAAGATAGGATACGGACGTCATCGTACCGATCAACAAGACTCTACTAGGCATTTGTTATTATACTAGTAAGATCGGTGAACCTAAAACTCTGATACCATGCTATCACGATCCGAAATTGGGCCATGATGGCACCTACTACAACCCTCCAGTAGGTAAGCCATAATCCCAAATCGAATACTGAAAGTAAAGACCAACTTAATAACAAGGAAGCGGAAACTAACAATGGGCCACCAAGTATAGATATATACATAACATGTACAAAATATACAAAATGGGCCCTAAGGAAACAAGAAAAGAAAATATACACAAGATACCAATCACGAACCTGGTGTCACCAGTACAAGAGCATCTAAAAGTACGAGAATAAGGCTATACAAAAGAAATACAGTTGTCTGGCAAATACAAAATATAGACAGAAGATACAATATGGAATGTAGTAAATCTCTGAATGCCAACAGCTCACCACCATCCGAATCAGCAAGAAAATCCACGGATGAGCAAAGGATCAACAAGGGTGACTCGTACTAGGAGATGCACTAGAAAAAATTGCAGAAGTGCAGTATGAGTACCAAAACACGGGGTAGTCAGTAGGCATCATAAGCCGATCGAGCTCAGAAGATAATATATAATATAAAAGACATGAAAAGAACTATCTATCGAAAACTAACCTAGAATTCACAAGAGATCAAAGATAACGTGAAAATAATAGTGATACACAAATACAAATATGTATATACACAAGTATACAAGAGTGATGCAGTGCAGTATGGGATGATGCAATGCAATATGTGGCCAATATAGAAAGTAGTGAGACCCGACAATAACCTCAGGTCGTCCGGTATATAACCTCGAATGTAGTAACAATGAAAACCGGCAAAGACGTCAGGCCACCCGGCATCTCACCTCGGACATAATGACAATGAAACCCAGCAAATACCTCGGGCCACCCAAAATCTCACCTTGAACGTAATAACAATGAAACCCGCAAAGACTTTAGGTCGCCCAGCATCTCACTTCTGATGTAATAAAAAAGTAAAGTGTAACTTGTCCGACATTTGACCTCGGATTGAATTTATAGGTGGTACAAATTTTTTATAAAATCAAAAGTTAGTAAAAGATGAGACATTTTTAGTTTGAAAGCCAAAAATCAGTATTTTCCTTCAATGATATTTCAATCCATGTGCATGTATATGTGGATGTATGCGAGCCCACTCAAGTGCGTGTGTATGTGTGTGTGTGTGTATAAGCATATGTTTCCACATCAAATAGGGTAAATCACCTTCCATACCACAATCATACTAACCTGGAGTCCGACCACTCGAAAGCCACAGCCTCAGGCCCACAATCTCATAATAGAGGCAAAAATGAAGAAAGTAAAGCGATAACAAGTCCAACAAATCGATAACAACCCAAAAATTTCAAAGAAAACACCTCTTATCTAATTCAAATATGAAAACCACTTCTAACATAGCCTAAGGGTCTCAAACACATTCTCAATATAGCAACCAACAGCCTAAACTAATGCTTATAAGAGAATCCTATTCTAAAATCCTTGAAATTTGGCCTATAACTCGTAAAAATGTTACAAACTAATTCTAACTAGCAAATCACCCTAATATCATGAAACTTATAAAATATACTATCAAAATGAGCCAAGTCCACAGAGAGAAAACTGTAACCTACCTCACGGATGAACGTCAAGCCACAAATCGTCACTCGAAAGCTTTCCCCTTCCGCAGTGCCTTGTATCGCTGCCACACTATCAAAAACATGATCTACTCATCAAAATGAGGATAACGATACCCATATTAACATATTTTAATTCGAGCTGAAAATCGAGTCAAAAATCGACCCTTGGGGCTGTTCGGTCGTTTATTGGGTATAAAACTACACGCAAGTGCACGTGGTCGAACAGGTAGTAAAGTGGCTTCAGTAAGCCAAGTATCGATCCCACAGGGACTGGAATGAAGTGCAATCTGCTCAAGTGTATTATATTTCAATTCTAAAAATGCAGACAACAATGTAACCAAGAAGTTGATATTTTTGATTTCTAATAATTATGCTAAGTCTAAAACAATTATCTAACGTGAATCTGAACTAGGAATATGAGCATGCTGAGGTTAAACGAACATGTAATGAAATTAATTGTTAATATAATTTGTTTAGCCTTCTCCTCCGGTTGCTAGTCAAGAATTATTGTCAAGGGATTAAAACTCTCGTATTTAACCCCACTTAAGAATCATGAACCATCCACCTACATTTCTGTGATTAAATGCAATTCATGTTCTAGCCATACAAAATCGATTCCTAAATTGACTAATACGACTTTCAGGTATATTTCTATCCTGAAGGTAAATCAATTCTCAATTTTCCCAAACTAAGAAAGGATCATATCCTATTAATTCACAACTTTCCAATTTCTTGCTCTCTCGAGTGAAACCGGACTTTTTATATGTACCTTAACATAGGCCACACATTAATGCAGTAAGAACAAGAATCAATAGAACAACCATGGAAGAAAAGATGAAAAACCAAAGAATCAATAATCACATTTCATTACAATTGTTCTTAACCTCAACAAGAAGATGAATTAGCCACTCATTTATGGATAAAACATTGTTAAATGAGTGTTAAACATACAAGCAATTGATTACAAGAAGAAGGAAAGAGAGAAAAACCCTGATAATTTCGTCCCCTCAACTGCCTGTAACCCACGTTCTTGCTCCACCAAGTCAGAATTTTGAAAAATGAACCTAAGTGTTCTATTTATACTAGTGGGAGTTTTTTTCCGGAATAACAAGCAACGTGTCACGGAGTGCATCGCGGAGCACTGCCTCCGTGACATGCTACCGACGCGGACCCTCACTGGAAACTAGGGGTCCAGGAAATAAGGCCCAACGTGGCACGGCGTGCAACGCGGAGCCAGGCCACTGTGCCACGGACCCATCGCGAACCCTCTCTGGAAATTGGGTGAAAATTCCCTATCCAGGAAGAAGGCCTCCGCGATGGCAGCGTGACACGGCTCAATCGCGGAGCCCCTTTATTTTGTGCTTTCCAATGCCTTGTCCCTTGCTCACATCCGATTCCAACCTCGATATCTTCCAACATACATTTTATCTTCCCGAAATTACACTTTTCCTGCAAAACAATGCTAATCATGTTGGTTAGTATAAATTCACAATTTATTACCAATTACATGAGAATGTATAAACATTGATAGATAAACAAGGCTAAAATGACACCTTTGAGTATCACTTGGGCATATAAATTTGCCCAAGATCACTTACCCCACACTTAAATCCTTGGTCGTCCTCGAACAACAATCTTACACCTCATGCAATTTACATCCCAACCTCGCTACTTTGGTTCGACAATTTAGGTTACGGTCATACCGATTATTCAATACAACCAATCATCAAGAAAACATGCATGGTCCTATCAATTCAATGACCTTCAATACATCAAGACCTCCTAGACTTAAGAATCGACTCTTGATATTGGCAAACTCCTGCAAATCAGCTGATCAAGACATCCGACACGAAGATTAATCTCTCATCAAGCATGTGCCCTCACAATACAAGAGAATTTTCCCCTTTTTGATCATATGAACTCACAAAATTTCAAGCAGGGGCATATAAACACAATTTCGCTCTCTCTCCCAAAAGAATTCACATGCATCATGTCATGATCCATAAGCTTGCCTTTAGTGTACTACTTCACTAATATAAAGAAATGTGATGTAAGATCACGTAGGACTTGAACGGGTTGTAATGGAAGCTACGGAATTAGTAAATATTGGGCTAGCCAATAATAGCCACTAGCATCCTTAAGCGCTTTTTCAACACATCCCATCAAACTCATGGACATTGTTTCTTTCTTCATCCTCCCATTTTTGAAGTTGTTCTTTAGTTTGGCCCATCTTATTAAGCACACTTTTCACCACAACAAAGATTATTCATGCACCTTCATTATAGTTTATTTATAACAGTTGCACCTTCAACCTTTTCTTTCCTTCCATCTCTATGCTTTACTTTTCTTTTCACCATTCTCACTCTTTTGACACTTTGGGAAAATTATTTTCTCTTCTTAAGCGCTTAAGAGTTTTGGATCGGCTTTACGGCTAATGAAAAGAAGGGATTAAGCTCGGTTTACACTTTTTGACAAAAGAAAAAAATAATAGGCTAAAGGCTCAACGGGCTGACTAGGGTACACAATCAAGGTGGGTATGATCATGAAAAATAGAAACTTTCGGTTAAAAACAAAGAAATGCCTACATCCTTTCCTACAACACACCTCCTTCATTTCGTTTTGTACACACATCAGGCAAGTTCTAGACACTTCACAATAGCATGGAATAACAAAACCTTACTTCACACTTATTGCACATGCTCAATTCAAGATGTATTCACAGACTCTTCAATCAGCTAATTACAGGAATTCAAACATTAAGCCTCAATCACACTGAATCGAACTCTATGGCCTAGGTATCTCAACACATTTACAAAGTTGCATGCTTTCATATGAATCACATTTGCATTTTAAATATCATGTACAACACGCAACCATAATCCCGCAACCATAAAGTAACTACAAGTTTTGGGATGCAACCCACAAAAGAAAAACAACTGAAAAATAATTGAAAAATCTACTCCTAACGACTACATTTCCCTTAAGACGGTCGTCATCCATCCATCATAGGGAACGGTCACTAACTAGGACTTCGGTTCAATGGGACCCTTCTCGGTAAAAGAACCGAAAACAAACGCCGAGAAACCCAAGAGTTGAAAAAAAAAGAAAAATTTTAAAAATATCGATCATTTCGATAAACAAAAATATGGACAAACTCAGCTAGCAACATTCAGCAACACACAACAGTTTCACATATATTTACAATACCGAACAATAACTTACAATCACAAATCACAGGTCAGAAGATTTTGTTCACAGCACAACAATAGATTAGGACATACAAAACAGCATAACCAGCACCTAACTACTCCTACCCCACACTTATCTCGAACACTGTCCCCAGTGTTCACAAAAAAAAATTAAAATAGCACAAAAATCGGGTGGTGGAACTCCCTGATCAATCAAAGTACTCCACTTCTTCATCAGGTGCTGCTGCTTCATCTCCCATGTCTGAATCACCCCCATCGTCATCCTCGGACTCCACATCGGAGTCCTCCCGACATGTCTCCTCGTCCATGGGGACATCATCATCCGTGGGCTCTACAAATGTTGGCCCCACTCGGCATAGAGCCTGGCGTTTTCGCCGAAAGGGTAGTCTAGCTCGAGCTTCCATAACTCCTCCTTTGTTGCTGGCCTCCCGCCTATCCTCAGCTGGAGCATCTACATCCCATACATGCGAGCCATGTACTAATCATCACGAGCATGTCGCTCGCCTAGTGTAAGCACTGGCCCGTGGGTGGTGTCGGGAGCCTTAGTTTTAGTGACATCTAAGGCCCGCCGCTCCATCTGCGGGATATAATCAAGGGCCTCTTCCTCGACATCCAGGCCCCTCAGGAAGGTGGTGAGTAGCCCACCAAATCCGTATCTGTGCCCCTGATGCAACCGGGCTCTCTTCATGGCAGAGATAATCACCGCCCCAACGTTGACCTCCAGCCCTTTCATCAGGGCGTACACCAGGCATACACGATCCCGAGTTACATCTGTCATATGTACCCCCGGGATTAGGTAGGAACAGATGATCTTTAGCCATATTCTGGCTTCCTTGTTCATCTGTGAATAGGGCAAAGTCTGATGGTAACCCCTCTATTTGTGTCTGCTCCATCTAGCTATCGATCGGGTTCCATACAAAGTGAGTCTGATGTCCACATATGGTGGAGTGATGTTCAGCTGTTGAAGCACGTGGGCGTCTGTGTCCCGCGCCCCTAAGATAGCATTGAGGTGGTGGGGCTCGAAGGTGACTATTTTCCCTCTGATTTTGATTGTGTGACTTCTGAGAGTCGGGTCCCAATTGGCATAGAATTCCCGAATCAGGTGCAAGTTGCATTCCTTGGGCTCTTCAAAAATGAATTTGAGCCCAGCTGCCTCGATTCGGTGTACAATCCTAGGGAACTCTTGTGCCAACGGTTCCCGTGCTATGTGTTCCTCGGGGAAGTACTTACTCTCCTTGTGCTTGGCATACCACTTCTTCCCCTATTCTGTCACCCACCTAGTTCCGTATTGGCGGCGTTGGCTGCGTGGAACCGCTGGTGCTGCTGGGACTGTTGTGCCCAGTCTGATTCGCTTTCTTACGGCGCCCGATGTTGATGCGTCTTTCCCTTTTTCTTGCCTGCTTGCCATTTTACCTGTCAATCAAAGTAGACAAGATCAATGTTAAGCCAATGAATATTTACTCTGACTAAGGTCGGGTTAAGCTAGCCTACCCCACACTTAGTCCTTACCCCAAAATTACAACATTCCGGCAAGATCATGCTTATTTACACAAACCAACAACCAACTATACAACCATGCTTAGTGCATTCGAAGAATTCGACGGTATATATTCTATGTACTACTCAGACTTCGTACAGCTAACAACAATCATTACCCTCGATAACATTTTATTCCATCGCACTTAGCACGGAAAAACAAAGAAACAAAACAACAAGAATTTATCTACACGAACCTATACAACTCACCCAATTCTTGAAAATTTCACTATTTCCCTAACCCGAGAATTCGTCGGTTTTTGTTTTTTTTTAACATCATAACAATTAGCACATCGACTAATATCACTCAACATGTACAACCCGACATGAATTTCACAAGTTCACTACATTTTCCACTTCCACTTCAAAAACAAGCCCTAAATATGATTGTATCAACAAAATTCGATTAAATTATGCAATTAACGAGTCCAAGCAATCACAATGATACTCCGCACATTCATCAACACTAATTCAATTGAATTCATGCTTAATTTCTGCTTAAGGCGAACTTAGCTCACATCACATGCTCAATATCAAAGAAAATTGATAAGAAATGAGATGGAATCGAAGAACATACCTTGAGATTGAAGAATTGTAGGAAACTTGTTGAATTTCTTGGCCTATTCCGTGTCACGTTGAAGGGGGAGGGGTTTTAGGGGGTTTGGTCGCGGAGTGTGTGAGGAATAAAGAAAATTTGAGAGGGATTCGGGGTTTAAAAGTGGAAAAATCGCGCGGGTCACCCGGCGACCCGGTGTGACCCGTCGTGATTTACACAGCAACGTGTCACGGAGTGCATCGCGGAGCACTGCCTCCGTGACACGAAGCTGTCGCGAGGGTACTCTGGAATTTTTTTAAAATTTCGGATTTATACCTCAACGTGTCACGGAGGGTAACACGGAGTTCCTCCTCCGTGACACGGAGCTATCGCCCTAGCTCACTATTTTGCCACTTTTTCTTAATTTTCATACCTCGAATTTTCCTTTGCGATTCCTTGTATATTTTCCTCCCCCGTTCGACCTGAAATTCATTCTACTACAAGAAATTGGTTAGAATTATAGGTTTCACTCTAAATAAAAATTAAAACTAAACATTTTGTTGTTAATTAAGAAAAAGAAAAAGAAAAATCTATTCACAATTTACAAAGAAAAATTTTTCACGGGTTGCCTCCCGTGCAGCGCCTGGTTTACCGTCGCGGCTCGACGTCGTTCAGCTCAGTTGTCCCCTAGGGTGATGGACGTTTTCTCTCGAAAACCGTCCTCCCCCCAGTAGTGCTTACACCATTCCGGTGGTTTTCCCAATAACTCTCATTAATCCTTAATCTGCTCATCATCGACTTGATCAATCACATTGATCACTGAGAGTTCTTCGTACACAGTCGGGAGCTTGGGTGCCTTGTACACATCGAACACTTCCACTTTGTCGTGTGCTTGCATTGTTAGCTGCCCCGCAGCTACATCAATCAGCGCTTCCCGGTCGCCAAGAAAGGACGTCCCAAAATAAATGGGACTTCCGCGTCTGGTTCAAAATCCAGCACGACGAAATCTACCGGGAACATCAGGGAGCCCACTTGCACCAGAACATCCTCCACAATGCCATCAGGTCTGGCTAAGGACTTATCTGCCAATTGCAAGATCTCGGTTGTGGGTCTAGGACTCCCTAGACCCAGCTTTTTGAATACCGATGACGGCATCAAATTAATGCTTGCTCCCAAATCACACAATCCACGAGCTCGGATACTATGCCCAATAGTAATCTGTATAGTGAAGCTCCCAGGGTCTTTGAGCTTTGTGGGCAGTCGGTTTTGTATCCGGGAAGTGCACTCCTCCGTGAGAGCCACCGTAGCATACTCAGTCAATTGACTTTTGTTTGCCACGATGTCCTTTATATACTTAGCATATTTCGGCACTCCCTGCGAAACATCAACAAGAGGTAAGTTAATATGTACCTGTTTTAGCACCTCCATGAATTTTTTGAAACACGCCTCCTCCTTGTGTTTCTTTAATCGTTGAGGGAACGGGGTTGGTGGTCTTTCTGATTCTGCTTCCTTAGTCTTCCCCCTCTCATCACTTTTCTCCCTCTCGACTTCTGCTGCTCCCGATTGTTGAGGTGGTCTTTCTGGTTCCACCTCTTTCAGCTGCAAACCACTCCTGTGGTCACCGCAATTACCTGCTTGGGGTTAGGATCTGTGTCGCTCGAAAGTCCTCCTCTAGGTCTGGTGTTTTGGGCTCCAGCAAATTGCCCAAATTGATATTCAAGTGCCTTGGTAGCTAACTGGTTGTTTTTCACCTCGGCTGCCAATTTCACATAGTCAGCCTGCAATTGAGCTTGATTAGCTATCATAGTCTTGAACATCTCCTCAATGCTGGGTGATGGTGGTGGAGGAGGTGCATTGTTGTTTTTGAATTATGCTTGATAATTCTGCTGCCCTCCTTGGTTCCTTTGCCCACCCTGACTCGAACTCTGCCCCTGATGGTTGTTGCTACCCCAGGAGAAATTCGGGTGATTCCTCCAATTGGAATTGTAGTTGTTGCCATACTGTTGGTTGTTGTTCCTTTGTATATTTCCCACAAAGTTCACCGAGTCAGGATTTGCTCCACAACACTCAGCTGAGTGCTCACTGCTTCCGCACACTTCACACCAAATCTGCTGCACAGCATTCACTGGGGCTTGAGGCTGGTTCATTGTCATGTTACTGAAGTGGGTGTTGAGTTGATTCTGCAAAGCAACTATTTGTGCAGCAATAGCTGTAAACCCATCCACTTCTAGAACTCCTGCTGCTTTCCTTGTCCCGCCTCTTGACGAATCAGCATTTCATTCCGTATTGCCCTGCGAAATACGGTTCAACAAGGTATACAGCTCCTCATAAGTTTTCTCCAGCGCTTGTCCCCCAGCTGCTGAGTCTAGCAATATTTTTGTATGGGGTTCCAAACCCTCTATAAAAGTGTGCACCAACACATCATTGGATTGATGAGGAGGAGGACAATCTCGCAACATGGACTTGAATCTCTCCCAAGCCTGATATAGATTCTCTCCCTCTCTCTGTTTGAAACTTAGAATTTGACTTCTAAGTCTTGCTGTTTTACCATAGGGAAAAAATCATATCAAGAACTTCCTTGCAAGATCATCCCACGTAGAAATAGAATTAGGTGGTTCAGCTTTCAACCACCTCTTGGCTTCTTCCAATAGTGAAAATGGGAAAAATGTAAGCCGGACGTAATCTGATGACACTCCAGCGGGGACATAAGTGTCACTTATCTCCAAAAAATTTTGGAGATGCTGCTGTGGATCTTCATGAGGGAGACTTGTAAACTACCCGCTAGTGTGCAGCAATTGCACCATATTCTGCTTAAGTTCGAACCTCCCTCCCAGCTCAGGTTTGCGGATGCTAGATGTGACATTATTAGCATGTGGGATTGCCACCTCGCGAACCGACCGAGCTGCTACTTCTTCGGGCACTAACATTGCCCGTACTACCGGTGGATTCTGTTGTTGCTCCATGATTGTCTGTCTGAGCAACTGCAGCTTTCTTTCTAGAGCTTCTCTCCGCTGACGATGAAATAATCTTTCTGGCTCCAAATACGAGTCCACCAGCTCCTTGTCTCTTGCCAGTGTTCAACAGAGATTAAATCTGCAAAATACAGGCTAAGACCAAGTTGTCAACACTAAGAAAATAAAAATATAGTAAATTAACACTTAAGACAAATTCACCAATTGCCAAGTCCCCGGCAACGGCGCCAAAAACTTGTTCGGTCGTTTGTTGGGTATAAAACTACACGCAAGTGCACGTGGTCGAACAAGTAGTAAAGTGTCTTAAGTAAGCCAAGTATCGATCCCACAAGGACTAGGATGAAGTGCAATATGCTCAAGTGTATTATATTTCAATTCTAAAAATGCAGACAATAGTGTAACCAAGAAGTTGATATTTTTGATTTCTAATAATTATGCTAAGTCTAAAATAATTATCTAACGTGAATCTGAACTAGGAATATGAGCATGCTGAGGTTAAACGAACATGTAATGAAATTAATTGTCAATATAATTTGGTTAGCCTTCTCCTCCGGTTGCTAGTCAAGAATTATTGCCAAGGGATTAAAACTCTCGTATTTAACCCCACTTAAGAATCATGAACCATCCACCTACATTTCTGTAATTAAATGCAATTCATGTTCTAGCCATACAAAACCGATTCCTAAATTGACTAATACGACTTTCAGGTATATTTCTATCCTGAAGGTAAATCAATTCTCAATTTTCCCAAATTAAGAAAGGATCATATCCTATTAATTAACAACTTTCCAATTTCTTGCTCTCTCGAGTGAAACCGGACTTTTTAGATGTACATTAACGTAGGCCACACATTAATGCAATAAGAACAAGAATCAATAGAACAACCATGGAAGAAAAGATGAAAAACCAAAGAATCAATAATCACATTTCATTACAATTGTTCTTAACCTCAGCAAGAAGATGAATTAGCAACTCATTTATGGATTAAACATTGTTAAATGAGTGTTAAACATACAAGCAATTGAATACAAGAAGAAGGAAAGAGAGAAAAACCCTGATAATTTCGTCCCCTCAACTGCCTGTAACCCACGTTCTTGCTCCACCAAGTCAGAATTTTGAAAAATAAATCTAAGTGTTCTATTTATACTAGTGGGAGTTTTTTTTCGGAATAACAAGCAACGTGTCACGGAGTGCATCGCGGAGCACTGCCTCCGTGACACGCTACCGACGCGGACCCTCACTGAAAAGTGGGGGTCTAGGAAATAAGGCCCAACGTGGTACGGCGTGCAATGCGGAGCCAGCCCACCGTGCCACGGACCCATCGCGAACCCTCTCTGGAAATTGGGCGAAAATTCCCTATCCAGGCAGAAGGCCTCCGTGATGGCTGCGTGACACGGCTCCATCGCGGAGCCCCTTTATTTTGTTCTTTCCAATTCCTTGTCCCTTGCTCACATCCGAGTCCAACCCCGATATCTTCCAACATACATTTTAGCTTCCCGAAATTACATTTTTCCTGCAAAACAATGCTAATCAAGTTGGTTAGTATAAATTCACATTTTATTACCAATTACATGAGAATGTATAAACATTGATAGATAAACAAGGCTAAAATGACACCTTTGAGTATCACTTGGGCATATAAATTTGCCCAAGATCAGGGGCCTATTAACGAAATCTAAAATTAATTACAGTATTGTGTTTCTCGAAGGTTCAGGAACTTATACCTGAAATTTGGCAAAAACGGAGCTCCTTCTGGGGCTCAATCAGCCCACAAATATCAAGATCATAAAAAGAGAAATTCTAGAATTTGGAGCTCAAAAAAGCGGATTAAACACGAAAATAAAGTGATAATTAGCTAAGGAATGAAGAGAAAAAGATAATTTACCTATTTTCCCAAGAATCCGTCAAGAAATGGTAGAAATCGCCACCCCTAGAGCTCTCAACAATGGTGGGTCGAGTTTTTGTTGAAACAAGATGAAAGGGAACTGATATGCCTATAAATCTGTCAATTTTTCAATGCAGCAAACTCTAAATTGCAATGACGGATCCGCTACAGTGGTCCCTATCCGCTATAGCGGACTGCCTGGCATCAGTCACAGCTCAAACTTCAAACGAACCCCTAGAATTCATTCGGAGTGCCGTAATGCAGACCTTATATGTTTTCCAAGTGGAAATAGCATTTCGGACTGAATGGAATCGAAGAAACGACCATCGGAGATCATATTGACAAGATGAACACCAAAATCAACACTTTAACTACATTAACAACAACCTCCAAAATGCCCAAAATGAGTCTGAAAGCCTTGGGATCCGAACTAAAGGTCCCACTAGCCTAAAATCTACATTCTGGAGCTAATGGTATTGATGGATTTCTCATTTGAGACCGATTACTAAGAATGTTGACTGAAGTCAATCATTTTAACACTAGAAACTCCAAAACTAGAAAATCTTTTCAAAACTTGCTCGAACACTTCAGGAACTATGCTACCCATAAATGTAAGCCACAAGAGCAATGTAGAAGTCACGGGGAGGGTTGAAATGATAAAAATGCATAAAAGTAAGGAATTGACCAGCGGGGTCATTACAATTACTCCTTATTTGATGAAGCATGTATCTTTTTACTATTTATTTAGTGATATTTGATTTTGATGGCCGTTTTCAATGTTTGATTAGGAGCGTGAAAGAAAGATGGAGAGAATTAATCCCACAAAAATTAGTGAATTATATTAAAATCTGGACAAGGCAATGGCCTTTTTGTATTCACTTTTTATCATGATAATATATATCACTATATTCTTTTTTTTTTGTATGTTATTCTTGTGGTTTTTCAATTCTTGTATATCACCAATAATTTTAACCATGGCCATTAATCTCATCAATTACTTTTCCTTCATATCTCTTTTAAATATTTTTAGCACTTATATGCTTGAAAATATTTAATGTGAATACTTAATAGTACTGTTTTAATTTGTAACCAACATAGGGGTCATCTACTCACTATCGTATTTGGATTTTTTTTGTAGAAAATTTAGGGGTCATATGATATAATCATTAACTATGATAATTAGGGTGATTAATGATATTTGAACTTATACTAATAGAAACAAAGAAAAGAGTACAAAAAAGAGGAATAAGGACGGCTCTTGTATAGGAGGTGTGGGCCTTTCAAGTGCTACATGCCTTAAATTAGACATTGATGAAATATTTCTACTTATGTCATTTCTAAAAATTGGTTTCCAAAGAAAAGATTAATTTCTTTTATCAACTTGAATAGACATAAATTAAATAAAGAGTCATTTTCAAAATCCAATTTGGAAGAACTAGGATACTAAAAAAGTCTATCATAACTTTTCATTTTTCTAATTTATGCAAAGTATGAAATATATGAGTTGTATCTTCCCAGTTTAACTTGATAATGTTAGGATAAATTATTGTACCTCAATAAATAATGTCTCATTATAACAACTATAAGCCCTTATCCCGAACATCTTAAGTTAGATATACGAATCATCACCATACCTATCATTTTTCATTTATGATTATAACTGATGTTGCTCAAATCCTCCATAAATGTTGTCACAATCATGTTAGATCTTCTAAAACTATATGGCTTTTGGAGAAGAATATCATTAAGACAAAAGAATATAGCTAGATTTGTTGGTTAAATAACTATATCTTATAAATCTCTCCAGCAATTTCTTTTGTGTAACGGTTAATGGTCGTCCTGTTAAGCATGTCATTTTTCTTTCTAATTAGTAGATAATAGGTCCCTTTGCAAATCAGTTATGATTTTAGTACATGTGTATAATTTTTTCTTACTTTGTAAAGTAACTCTACTTTTTTGCCAACATAAAATTTGTTAGTCAAGTATAATCTCTTCATTAATTGATTAATTTGAAGTTGTATCTATAATTTGTATGGGATATCAGAATTATCTTAACTTTCTAAATTGATATTGAGTTGCTTCACATAACTACTTTACATTAAATAATTTTTTTACATTTAAACATCCAAGATATTTCACCTTTATTTATCCAATTAAGGTAGGGTTGGGCAATGGGTCGGGCCGGGACTAAACGAGACGGGATGGGACGGGACGGGACGGGGGGACCGGGGCGGATAGCCGGGCAGGGATGAAATGGGATGAACTGATAGTCCCGTTCTGTCCTACTATATTATGGATTCAGGACGGGACGGGAGGGGATGAATATTGGGACAAACGGGACGAAAAATAATTTTTTTAAAAAAAAATTAATATTATAATTTAAATGTCTCTTAAAATTTTATAGTCTTATACTTTAGGGTTTTATAGTTAGAAATAAGAATTTAAATTTAAAGTCTTATAGTTAGAATTTATAAATAAGAATTTGAAAGTTGAACTTGAAATTTAAATCTGAAATATAAATTTGAGGCTAAAAATTCAAATAAAGTCTATACTCTAAAGTTTGTTAAAGTCTTAAAGTCTAAAGACTTAAAGTTTGGAATTTGAAATATGAACTAATTATTTATTTGAAATTTGAAAATTGAAATTAAGAATTTAGGGCTAAAATAAATTCTAAGTTTGTTTAAGTCTTAAAGGATTAAGGTTTGAAATTTTAATTTTTGAAATTTTAATTTTTGAAATTTTAAATATGAAGTGATTATTGAACATTTATTTGGATCTATAAGTTTATTTAAATTTTTATAAATAATTAAGATATAATACAACAGATAATGAAATTGAAAATTAAGGCTAAAAGCCTTTAAACTTATTCAAATAAAAATTAAAATAATATCATATAAATTTGTATTACAATTTACAAATATTAGTAAAGCGTCTAATCTACGCAGCCACTTTCTAGGAAGGGTTCTGTTTGAATTAAGCGTTAAATATAATACTAATATTTGTACATTCCCATAAAACTTCTTTCTAAATCTTCTATTTTTTGAGCCAAAATATTTTCCGACATTGGCATAGATTGTTGTCGATCTTGTGCTTCCATGTCATCATCATTGTTCATTGTTGACTCCAAAAAAGCTTCTTGTTGGGAATTTAACTTCAGTATCCAGTGATTTTTTCGCTTCACATTGATCCAATCTCTGAAAGTTATCGATACCTTCAAGCTGTCTTCTGCTAGTGAATATTGATGACGTCCAAGTTGAAAAATTGTCACGCTGATAGTGGCCTCTAAAGCAACAGATGATGCTTGAATAGTTAGCATATTCCGAACCATCTTGCTAAGCATTTGAAATACGCTGCCAGAACCCTCCACCAACTCAGAATGTCCGGCGTGCCGTCACTGGCATTTGTAACATTTTCCCTAGCTGAACAAAGATAGTCATCAAGATCACAACTGTCAAAAAAATCAAGATCAATAGAACTTTGCATATTCTCATGGGTAGTATCTACTCGAATCCTAGAAGTTTCAGGATCATTAACTAAATTATTATTATGCAACTGGCAATAAGTCTCATACATTAATTTAGCATGCACTCTAATACTATTTTTATAAGTTTCCAAACTTGAAATTTCATGATCTTCTATTTTTAAATTTTCATAAATTTTTGAATGACTCCTCCTGTACCTCATTTTTTATATTCTGGGTTAAAAACCATAGTAGTTAAATAAATTTGAGGGATATAAAAAACATATTTTTTTAACTTTTGAATCATGGAAAAAAATATTTTTTAAACTTTTGAATCATGGCCTCAAGAGTCGGTGCAAACTTTTCATTATTTTTATATTTAGCAAATTTAGTTGTAACAACACATACATTTATTAAGACTTCACATATAGTTGAAAAATACACGCCAGAAAATATTTTTGTTGCTTGGTAAAATAATTTCAAAAATTGATTAAGTTCATTTATTTCCTCCTAGTTATCATCATCAAGTTTCAAATCAGGTTCAGAATTATGAGCACTATACAACATAGTGATAGGCCTTCCATAAATATATGCAACTTCTAACATTTCATATAATGAATTCCACCTAATTTTTACATGTTTTGAAATTTTTCTATATTTTAGTTCACATATTCTACAAAGTTATTTAAATTCACGAATTTTAGAACTTTTATTCATTCGAAATATCCAAAAACATGCATATTCAACTTTAGAACACCTAGTATCAAATAATTTAATGTCATCTTATACAGCCAAATTAAATATATGAGCAGCACATCTAACATAAAAATTATTATTATTAATTGGACATAATTGAGCTCTTAGCATACTAACAATACTAGTATTAAAAGAAACACTATCTAATGTAACACTCAATATTTTATCACAAATGCCAAAAGATTATAAAACTTCAAGTATAGTAGCAGCTATATATGTAGCAGTTTTTCTTTGCTCACAAATTTTATAACCCATTTTTTTTTTGTAAATTTCAGTTATGATTAATCCAATATGCAGTAATAGTTAAATAATCGATGGCATTGACATTATGACCCATATCAGATGTAATAGAAAATCTACCATCAAAATAACTAAATAAATAGCAAAGATAATGATAATATTTTGCTTGAAATTCAAAAATATTACATTTAACCATGTTCCGCGAAGAACCTTGAAAAGAAGGATTATAAGTTTGTTGAATATACATAGTAAATCCGGGATGGGAGGAAAAACTAAAAGGAAAATCACAAACCGCAACCATTTTAGCGATGTTTTCACGATCTCTATCCCTATCATATTATTATTGTGTAACAAGGTCACTTGGGTTTGAAGGGTTTAACTGGCCCTGAACCATATTGGAGCCCCCTTCTAATCCAACAGGGACAAAATCACAATCGAAGGCTTTGGAGGCTTCTTTAGCCGTCATATATTTAAGTTTACAACATTGTAATAAATGTTTATTTAACCTCCCTGTTCCACCTTTGTTTCCACCACATTCATGTTTAAATACCTTTTTACACTTATTATAAATAGCTTTCGTTTGTTCCTCATTCTGATGCATAAATTTTCAAACAATAAAAATTTTAGCCCGTTGAACCTTTGTCTTACCCCTAGTAGGAGGTACAGGGGGAAGTTGAGCTTCAGACTAAGGAGTATCCTGAGTTGAAGTTTCGGCAACGGGACTAGTAGGTGTATCATCTAATTTTTCTTCTTCTTCTTCTTCTTCTTCTTCTAATAATAATAATAATAATTCTTCATCTAATAAATTACCATAATATGTTCCCATAATTTCATTATCGAATGGAATATCCGAAGTAATATTAATAGGAGTACTACCAAATTGTGTAAAATCTTCGTTATTAATTCTAACTCTAGGCACTGAAGATGAATGGCTAATTCTTTTAGAAGTAGAACTAGAACCAGTACTTTTTTTATTAGTATTAATATCAAATGCACCTGTAACCTAGAGTAGAACACCCTTTCCTTTTTCAAAAAATCTATATTATAATTTATGAATAAATAAATATAACACAACTAAATTTATGACCTAAATAATAATACAAGTATATTTAAATAAATAAGATAGAAAAAATAAATATGAAAAATAAATAAATAACAGAAGTAAGTATGGAACGAATGTACCAAACGTTTGCCTAAAACAGATGATCATAACCAATAGTCAGAATTCAAAAATTGATGTAGCAACTAGCAAGTAGCAATTCGAAACTTGAAATTAAAATAACTAAGACAATTAGAATTTGAAAATTAC
This sequence comes from Datura wrightii, assembly GCA_035772735.1. NCBI lineage: Eukaryota > Viridiplantae > Streptophyta > Magnoliopsida > Solanales > Solanaceae > Datura > Datura wrightii. The sequence goes on from JASDFA010000002.1 coordinate 15,210,733, forward strand.
AAATTTTGGAGAATGAATGAGAGAATATTGATTGTTGAGAGATTTGAGAATTGGAAGAGTGAGTGTGTAGTAGAGAATATATATTAGAGAAGAGATGAATTATGATTTGTGAATAAATTGTGAGGGGTATTCATAGTTTTTAAAAAAAGGATCAAAGTGTAATTTTTAAAATATGAGGGAGTAAAAATAATTAAAGGGGGTAGGGGGAATTTTGGGAGCTAAAAGTATTGAAAATAGCTGTTGGGGGTTGGGGGGCACCCCAACGACTGGAAACAGACACAATTTAAAAAAAATTAAAATTTTAGCGGACGAACCAGGACAGTACGGGGATGAACCGGGCCGGGACAACCGGTAAAAAAACCTGTTCCATCCCATCCACCCTATCCCATCTGCCGAGACGAGCCATCCAGAACCGGGATTACTAGTACTCGAACCCCCGGCTGGTACCCGGTCGGACCGGGACGTCTCGTCCTGTTGGCCAGCCCTAAATTAAGGTGTTTAAATATTTACTTTAATTGATAAATTCGCACGCTTATTTAATTATATTCGGTGATGTCATTTTTCATACCTAAATGGTTAAAGGATATCTGTAGGAACATCTCACTCACCAAAATGAATCCAAGGATGCATATATAAGGTTATGCAATCCATTCAAGTTATTTGATATAATTATTCATGGTTGCATATCTCCGAAGTAGAAAGTGAAATGTAGTAGTTATTTTATTTAGTGGCGTGTGAAATATTTTATGTGTCGTTTGTTTTAAAAAAAATTTTATGATGCCATCTTCCATAGAAAATTCTTTTTGCTTGAAGTGGATAGAGATTTCGAAAGTTCTAGCAGCACTGCCATTTGTATTTATTTTTCATGTGATTGTTTGTTTAGCTGGCTTTCTCTTATCGATAATATAATATAATATTTTTCAAATTTGGTGCATCGATGGCAATGCAAAAAGAATAATATTTTTAAAAAATGAGTGAAGGGTCAAAAACGCACCTAAAGTATCCAGGTCTTTTGAATTTCAACCAAAATTATGAGGTGTTTACTTTTCATACCCGAACTATCACCAAATGTTTATCAAAACATACCTCAACTATCAATTGCTCATTTTCCTCACCTGAAATATCAGGTAGAAAAAGTAAGCAACCGATAGTTGTGGTGTGTTTCAATAAACATTTGATGACAATTCAAGTAAAAAACTTATACACCTAATAATTTTGGTATGAGGCTCAAAAAATCATGATACTTTAGATGTATTTTTCATCCTTCACTCAAAAAAATATTATAAATTTTATGTAGATATTTATATATCGTAGATACTTCCACCCTAATGATAGGAAAGCGATTATGTTTATGCTTGTAGATTTGCAATTCAAGATTATTGTATCTTTTTATTTATGTATTAAGATTTTTCTGGAGACCATTTTAATGAGGGAACAACAATGGGAAAAGAGTCTATATTGTGTTGATTTACTATAATTTTGGATTTCTTTTACTCGATATTACTTTATAAAACTTTCAAGTTTTACTTAAAAAAAGATTTGATTAGTTTAGACTTTAAACATGTCTTTTATAAATGAAAATTAGTTGAAGTATTTTTCATATTTCTTATTTTTTATGAATTAATTTATATTAAATAATCACCTTAACAAATTCACTTTTATTTTTAAACGAAGCGCGAACAAATTAACTAGTATATATATAATACTATTGACTTTTAAAATCTCTAAAGAGTAATTGTATGGCCATTTTCTAAGATGGAAAAGATTAGTTAATGCCCCATTAATGTTTCACAATTTAAGCATGATATCAGTATCCTTGACTGAACAGTTCAGTAATGACAAAGTATAACCAGGACTTCAAGAGGGGTTTCAGTCACCTAGTCTCAAAAGTTAAGCAGTTACAAGTTACAACACCCCCATAGACAGTTTCAACAAAAGGGTAAACCTTGGTGATCCTAATATTAAATGCCAGAGCATCTCTGACCTCTCCAAAACAGAAAGGGAAAAGTAATTTCAAAGCAAAATGCTAAGAAAAGAAGATAAGAAGCAAATACCTATCCCAGATACAGTGTGTATTATGTACTTGCTAAGTTTTAAGTAAAAATCCTCCAAACTAATCAATATATCAGTTAGTTTGTTTTAGCTCTTTTAGTATTCAAACTGAAAATTGGTTGACGATGTTTCACAAGCTAGTAATAACTTGATGCTATCAAACCCTCACACAAGCATATGTGATCATACAAGTAATATAGTGATTTGAGAAATCAAATGCCGAACCATATAGACTTATAATTAACTATTTACTAAATTAAACTAATGCTAATTTATTTATACAAAAATTAAAATTAAAAGATATAATTATCAACTAACTAAAAATAAAAGAAAACAAATAATGAACTTCAACTAAGAAAAAATAAAGTTTTATCATGTCAATATGATGAAATCGATCTAGATCTGGAGTTAACTAACATTTATGTTGTATTCTTCAATTGATTTAACTTCTTAATTTATCTAGCTTATTGAATAACAGGATTAATACTACAAATAAGAATCTTTCGAGTTCTTATTCGCCTATTCGAATTACTTTCACGCTTATATATATCTATGGTCGTGCACCTTAATCCAAATGCATTTATAACTCCTAAAAATTAACCAAGCAGGGGAATTTAGGTACTTGTCTATCTTAAGTAAAAATTGAATCCTCGATGCCCAGGGTTAAAATCTTGTTTTATTGCAATCTTGAATTTCCACTTTTGAGTTCAATGCAAGATTCGTAAATAGTATTCAGTTAGTGATTAAGCAATCAAATAATGAAGCTTAGAATTAGCAAATAAATCAATAAGATAAACTAATTAATTGAAATCAATATTCAATATCAACAATCATGAAAGAACCATGACCCTAGAACGAGAAGTTTAGTTCCATATAGATATGGAAGAAAAACAACAAATCATTCAAAAAAGAATAAAAATGAGTAGTAGTATAGAAAAGAAAAGATAAAACCCAATACTCTGGCCTCCACGACGATTTCTAACCCTCTCAAATCAAAAGCCCCCTTTCAAAACGTCTTAATAAACTATTTATAAGTGGAAAAAAAATCCAACATATACTCCCTCTGTTTCATTTTAATTGATAAGATAAGATTTTCACACTCATTAAGAAAAAATTAATAAGGATGGTAATTTTGACTAATATAACCCTACTGATTTTTTGAAAATATTTTACAATAATTCTTTTCACATTTTAGAATGACTTTAAGTACTAAGGGTAGAATTGAAGAAACATGATCAATTATCTCTTGAATTTTGAAACTAGCAAGTATTTTGAAATAACTATTTTTAGTATACCTAGCAATTAGAATGAAACGGAGGAAGTAATAAATTGAATTCAAAACGGGTTGAGAATAATTTGAGCTTCGAAAATGAATCAGCCGTGTCACATCCGGCATCGCGACCAAACTTCGCACCGTGACAGACAACGCGTTGAAACATTTGCTGCCAATTAAGTGTATTCATCCAACTCACTCCTTATTTCCTTCTTTTGCCAATATTTAAGGCTCGTTTGGCTGAAATCATATGAGCTGAAGTTTGAAATTTTATTTGGATATGCAATTTAAAATTTTTAAGTTGTATTTTTTACTCATGAATATAAAAACCCCATAAGTTGTAAAAACTATTCAAATTTTCCAAATTCTTATACAATCTTACCAAATAAGTAAAAGTTCATAATAAAATATAATGCACTATCACAAAGCCATTGTAAGAAAAATACAACTTAAAAGTCGAACTTTAGTTCAATAAAAAATAAAATTAAACATGAATTGTAGTGTATTACTTTTTAATAAATTTGGTTGGTAAAGGCATGAGAGTAAATGGTAAATGTTATGTCCAATATAATAGTTGACAAATGTTGTTTATATTTATTAAATAAATAGTTGATAAATAAGTTGGTATATATAAAATAGTGAATTTTTTTTTACAAAATATAAACTTGTGAGTTAAATTTTGCATTTAAAAAATCTCATCTTATAATTTGAAATCCCAAATCAAGCTTTTTGGAGAATTTAAGATTTCATCTCATGAGATGAAATTTTGAAATGAAATCGCATGTCCAAACGCTGATTTCATTTCAAATTTCAAATCATGATTTCATACCGCATGTCCAAATGCCTACTTAATTTTCAATCATCACAATTAACAATGATTTCTCCAACCACTAGGCCACATTAGTGCTATTTATTAGTATTTTTAAAGGTGTTTTCAAGGCGAGTATTAAGATAGGATGTATCAAAAATGCTTTCGAGCGTACATTCATGAAATATAAGTTTTTTAATTTGAGGCAAACATTTCGAGCGTAAAAGTGTAAGTCTCGAACATAAAAACATAAGTCCTGAATGTAAATTTGATTTTTATCGGTTTAAAAGTAATTTTGCAATAAATCATATTTTTTTATTATTAGTGTAATGATATTTATATATACTTTTTCTACCATGTTTTCATATTGTACTAATTTTTCTACAATATATCAATAAAAAAAGCAATTCTCATGGCATTAAATTTCTGAAACAACTTTATTTATATCTTAGCATTACTTTTATACTATTTATCCTTCTCCTTCTTTGAAAACATATAAACAATATTCAGGGTTTAGTTGAGGGTGAAAAGGACTAGTAGATGTGGAGATTAATGATAAAATGGATGATGATTTCATTAAAGATTATCTTAACTATTTCATTTTTTGTGTTGTTACCTTTCTCAAATAATAATTATAATTTATTTTTTCAATATTCTTGATGATTTATTTAAATTTATTTGTAAAATTATTAAAAATATTATTTTTACTTATTTTTTTATAATAAAATTATAAAAGTGAAGATACATTAAATATACGCCTCATAGATTCATATAACTTACACCCGAGGCTTACCCTTGACCCGTGCTGCATAAAATATCAGGCCTTGCATCTCCGCCTTCTGGAACATTGCTGCACATTAGACAAATATTGTATTCTGTTCTCTTATGTGCTGCATATTACGGAATGATGCATTTATTCTCTATAATTAGTCAATGAAGTCTTTTGTAGGGTGAACATTGTATTATATATACCAAATATCGTTATTGAAATCAAAATTTTTAATATCACGATATAAATATTATGGTATTTGATATGAATTTTAAATTTTTTTGATATTTAGAACGGTAAATAAATACCGAAATACTAAAGTTTTTTAATAATATATATAATTCATATATATTAAATTTAATATTATTAAATATATAACCTAGTTTAGTAGTACAAAATTACATCAGATTTAATTCAATACGTACTAATTTATGTTTAATAGGAGATTTTACCACCAAAACTAATCTTTTATTCAAAAGTACTAAATTTTCGTGAACAATTTTGATACTCTAAGCCTACTTCAAATAGAATTATATTTGAAATAGATTCAAGAAAATTAACTATTCTACCATGATTGAAATATTATTTTTGTGCAATTGATTAACGAAGATAATTGTTAGTCTAAAATAATTAAAATATTTTTAAGAAAAAAAATAAACTCAGTTCTTTATTATATGAGTACATATAAGTCAAAGTTAAATAAAATATGATTAACGACTTACTATACCGTAAAATATCATATCACGCCCTACCTTGAGAGGCATGACTGACACCTGGTGCCCTACTAGGACCTGAACTACTGAGCTGACTGAGCCTAAGCACCTCTGATGCAGAACTGACTCTAACTCTAGAATCAAGAAAACGAACTATATAGCGACTGTAAATACAACCTCCGACTGACAAGGCCTATAGCCACCTGTGAAAATAAACAGCTAACCAGAGACAAACAATCATAGGGAATCCTATGCGGTCCGACAAGACCACCATGATATCTAATTGTAACTGAAAAGTAAAATCAGATGCTAAACTGAACTATGACCGACAAGGCCACCAATCAACAGCTAAACAGGGCCCCACACGGCCAACACACATAATCTAAAACACACATGAGCCCCACACGACCGATATCATCTAACCACAAGGAAATAACACAACCTGCAAGCCTCTAGGAGTAATAAGATGGTTGGGACGGAGCCTCGACCTATCCATACTGTACAAACAAAAAAAGTAAACCTCTATCACACCCAAGCTTCCGAAGAAGGGAGCTGACAGTTCTGTACGACTGACTAGAACTATGAGGGAACTGTTTCTCATCTATCTGCACCTGCAGACAAGTAATGCAGCGCCCCAAAAGAGGGCGTCAGTACCACAGGTACTGAATATGTAAGGCAGTAACTTTAAATAACTGAAAGTAAAAAGTAAAACTAACAATGACTGAAGTAAAAAAAACGGACTGAAGATGACTGAAGTAGTAAAATCAGGACTAAACATAACTATAATAAGGAAGGTAGGGTTCATACCTGACAAACGAGGCGTCTTACTGTCTAACTATCAGTTATCTGGCTCCCATAAACCGGAAAGTACAATCAGCACAGAATAACCCACCTGGACCCCCATTAGCCCTAGTGAGTACACCTGAATCTATATACCTCTATCCAGGTCATACTGAGTCAACTACCAGCTATAAGTGTCCTGCCAATCCCCTGGATTTGCAACTGGGCCCGCTGGGCCCCTGACTGTAGTTGTGTCTGAGTCCAGAGGACTCTTGATATCTACACCCCAGGCGTAAGCGCTCGGCGGGGGTGTGTATAAAGCCAACCACGACATATGAGGATCTGGATCCCCATCTTCATCCCTTGCGGACGACATGCCGCTCCGTAGAGTGACGTATCCTCGCCCCTAGCGGGCGGCGACACAACTATTAACGCTGTGATAGTCATAAAAGCTATACAGGTGTAATCCAGCACAAAACAATACAAATTACGAGCCTCGACTGACAACAACAACTAGACATGATAACATACTCCTAACATGCTTTACTAGGATTCATACTGGACTACTATGCTGAAGAAACTAACTTGCCGAAAGAAAATGTCTTAACATACCTCATTCGCTGTTTACCGATTAACTGACGAATTTTGACTCGTGTTCAATTGCCCTTCTCAACTGTAATCATATTAACGGAAGAATAGGGTTACTTTATTACTATATTCGAAGAAAACAATAACTTATATATATACTGTCTATACTTCAACTTATCAAAAGACGATCAAAAATTCATAATTTCTCAGAAATCTAGAAGGAAGAAATACTTACTTTAGGCACGTGATCGTATTGATACCAGTTTGGAACAATTCCACCAACTTAGGCTCGATGGGACGACGATTTGCCGGGCGTATTTTACGAAAATAACTCCGCAGCGATGCTCTCTGCAGCCTTATACTTCACTACCCAGAGTTAATTTAGATTTGAACGGCGTTTAGCGGCGTAATCGAATGATTTCCAAAGATTTTCCTTCATTCTTACCTCTGCTGGTCGAAGTTATATGAATAATGACATAATATCTAAGTGTGAGGCTTCTATATACTTGAGGCGGCAGACAAGGCAACATGGCACTCTGCCCATCGCGTTGATTCTGCTCCGTGCCACTTTGCCCCTCTGGCAACTTAGTTCGGCCTCCTTTCGTGAAATCCCGACTTTGCACTCGTTCGGCCTTTCCTCGAGCCCTTTCCTCGTACGTATGACACTCTAAAACTCTCAACCAACATACGAATAGGCCAACTAAACGTTAGAAACTTACGGGGTGTAACATATCAATACCAAACTGAAGTTAAAATTACGACCCACACCGTACTAATTTAATGTGGTAATGATATTAAATTTTAAAATATTGAGAATTAAAATTACCAAACCAAAATTTTTAATACTGTACCATGCTCACCCTTACTCTTTTGCAAGATAAATAAAATCCCATATGTATTTTTTTTTTTTTTTTGTAATTTCAACACTTGCTCAATTTTGCTCCAACTTCTGTCTTGAATATACTTACAAAGTAAAAATTTAATATTAAACACAAATCACTGTAATTTATATTCAAACAAAGAATAAAAATACTAAAATGTAAGGTTAGTAATGACTAAATCACAACTTACCAGAGAAATCCGACAAAAGAACTTCAAAACCAGCCAATGCTATGGCGACTATGTATATGCAAAGATGAACAGTTCTAATGTCATAGTCATACCATTGAAGTCAAGATATTCATGACTTCAAAAGGCATCTCCTTGAGCAAGGCATATGCTTCCCCATTCAGCAGGATTCACTCTTAAAGAGCATCTCTTAGGTGGAGTAATACTCAAAACAAAAGAAAGATATATGTTATTTTATGACAATGCAAAATTAGAATATGCTGTACAAATTAGCATATGTTTAGTACAAATTAATTTCCTGAAATGTCATATTAATTTATATTACAAGGTTCAAAATGAAAAGTCTAATATCAGGTTTCTTTTCAAAGTGAAAAGTCCAATATCAGGTTTCTTTCTTTACACATACGTATCCTATGGGATCTACTGGCAGCTCAGCTCAGAAGTGGTCTGTATCTTTTAGAGTTACTATACCACAAAAGAAATACATACAGAGTGTAATATAGTTATAAGGCATTCATTCATTATATCCTTCAAAGTTGCTGACAGCTCAATCATGTTTGCCCTTTTCAGAATTACAATTGCAAAGACATACTTACATATCTGACTTAGTTTCATGATATATCAGACAGTATCAAAAGAACTGCGACAGAAAATCAGCAAGCTTTTTGAAAGCTTGACAAAAGGTATTGCGATTTCAGAAGTCAAGATGCTTGCAGTCACAAGTTTCATTTTAGAGGTGAGACTCTAGCAGTCACGGTACTCCCTCCGTTTCAAAGTGATGTTTTAGTCTTTTGATTTTGTTTCAAAATAAGTTATGTTATACATAATCAAAAATACATTAATGGTGTTCTTCTAATTTTACCCTTATTTAAATAGAAAGTATTTTACATAATCAAGAAAAAAATTAAAAAGTTATATCCTTTTGAGAAATTTATTAGAAGGGCAAATGGGTAAAATATATTTTTCTTTGTAGAAATTAATAGTTTTATCAAGGGGGTGTGTCAAGCTAAAAGCACCACATATTTTGAAACAGAGGGAGTATTTATAGTCACAGAACAATTGAAAGGGGAGTAAAGACGCATTAAGCTGTTAGAAATCTTATTCCTAAAAAGACAGAGCAACTTATACATGTGGTGGCAAATTAATACAAGCAGAGGTCCAAGAGTTGTCTTCCCAAGTAAAACTGGTCATCTTCAATTGTTGCTCCGCATGAGCTTTATATATATATATGTAAATATAGCATGTTGAAACTTGTACACCTACCTTTTGCTCTTAATTTGCAACATCCATCCGAGTCTGGCAACTGGGAATTTTTCCTAATAAACTTTCTAAAGTAATCAGACTGGTTATGTATATTCACACTGAGAAAAAGTTACCTATCAGATATGCTACCCATTGCCCGTGGAAATCAATTCCGTTGATTTTGCTACTGTCCTTATGATTTGAATTTTACCTCAGTCCTTATAGCTGCTGTGTCCCTTCTTGCTACTATTCAAGCAGGCTTCAGATTGGAGAAGCCAATTTCATATCTTGTTCCTAATTTACACTGATGCTTGGAGAATGGCTTTCAGTACTTTGTAGCTGAAAGTGACTCCACGCTACTGGTGGACTGTGTTAATGGATCTAATCTGATCCCTTGGAAGATTCATAAGGAAGTACTAAAACTTAGAGAAACTGGGGAGCAGTCAGGTTTCAATCTGAAGCATTGCTCCAGAGAATGCAATCGAGTGACGGATAGACTGCTTCTCTAAGTCACACATACCCTCAAGCTCATTTTTTGAGTAACTTCTCTAAACCACCTAATTATATTAAGGGACTCTTAAGTAGATAGATGGAAGCTCCCTGCTTTCCGGATTTTCAGCATGAAAAAGCAAGAGATTTTCTTTGAACCACCTTGAAGAATGAGGCTCTTCTGTAGATGTAGGATTTTTTGGAGGTAACTCATCTCCACTATGGGTGTTTTTCATATTCATCTAGGCTTGAAGCCTTTGTATTGTACCAATGTCATTTACCTCATCTTTCATTGTTTAGATAGGTTAGTTATTCATGAAAAAATGTGCAGTTGGTTTAAAAAAGAAAATCTTTTCAAGATTGGAGTGCCATATTCTTGAAGAGATTGCCTTCTGTTCTTAATTATTTGCACCATTTCTGGAAATTACTTAATCTTTATTTCATTGATGATGACAAAGACGGTATATATTCTTTCCCTAAGCCAAAGACTCCAACATTTTGGTACCCTCGTATAAAAACAGATGCAAGATATGAAGCAAGTGAATATATAATACCAAATACTCTTTTGTGACAACAAAAGCAAGCTTTACATACCCATTATCAACAAGCTACGCATGTGCTGAATCGCTGACTCCTTTGCCAAACCTACTTACCACAAAAGTTCATAGACTAAAGAGGGGCTGTTTTGTTAAGCAAAAAGGCAAACATCTGATATACAAAACTATTCATTCCAGTCTACACCACCATCACCCTCAAATCCTCCACCAATTTCACAAATCGTATCCCAAAAATCCTTCTCTACCGGCACAACAGACAACCTAGGCTGTTTAAAAAGCCTAAAACTTTTCAACCCGTCATCCCTTTTCATCTCCTCCAGGTCCACAGCCCTCCTCATCTCTCCAACCGCCTTGACATCCACCGCGCCACCACCCGCATCATCTGTGTACCATTCACGCGTCACTGAGACTGTACCGACCACACGCCGGCCTTTGGACCCAGAGTGGTAGAAAAAACAGAGATCTCCTACGTTCATGGACTTCATATACTTCTGTGCTTGCTTGTTTTTCACTCCATCCCACTTTGATGTGCCTCCATTGGCTTCTTGGTCCTCCCATGACCACTGTCCTGGCTCTGTTTTCAGTAACCAGTACTGTACTTTTTTGCCCATTTTTATCACCTTTGAGCTTCCTCAATTTTCTATTCCTTTATATTACTCTTTGTGTGGCGACGGTCAATTTTCTAATGGCGGGAGTCCAACAGCTTTGGCGCGAAATATGCTGCTTTTCTTTCTTTTTAATTAATTAGTTTTTAAAATTTTGGGGATTGACATGCATTGATGATTAATAGTAGAAAGGAGAAAATAAAAGCGGAAGATGGATGAGATTAGAGATTTTTTGGTAGGTGATTTGGAGATGAGTTATGCAGATATTAAATTTGCATAAATAATATCATGTTGGTAGCTATTATGAGATAAATTATTCGTGTATAAAATTAATAGGGTATTTTATTTATAGTTTAGAAATTCGCATAATTAATACATGTATAAGTTATGAGAAAATTCATATATTATCTTATACAAAATAGAAGAAAGAATAAGTAATGCATGAATAACTAAAACATAAATAACTAATCCATGCATAAAATAATGCATAAATTTTTTCATAATTAATCAATGTATTACTAATACCTACATAACTTCAACCAACTATCAAACAACCTTTAGAACACAAGACCACTGTAATGTACAAAGAAATATACTCCTTTCATTTTAATGTATTTGTCTGATTTTAATTTGACACGGAGTTTAATAAAGTAAAAAAGACTTGAATCTTGTAATCTTAAATTGAAGATATGTGTATTAGGATATCTCACTGTCCTATGTCACGCTCCAAGCCTAGGTAGGGCAGACTATGATTTAAGTGAACACATAAACTAATATGCATAAATATACTAAACCATATGGCGTCAATAAGCCTGAAAGCATATAAAGGAAGCAAGTGGACATGTTTTGAATAAGAAACTACATATGTATAATATAAGGAGATTTGTAATACCTCGAAAGTTCATAAGATTTGATGAGGGAATGTAAAATGAGTTCAACAGAAAAATCTTTATTTTTGCCTCACAACGACTCGTGGTACGAGTGGTGGCGAGAAGTAACGGACCGTGGGAGAAGTCATAGTGAAATGCTGAAGTTGGATGCCCACACCACGAGTCATGGTGCGTGGGTACGACTCATGGTCAGGAGTCATGGTAAAACACAGGGAATGCCAGGGTTGGAAAGGACGGACCATGGTACGACTCGTTGTTAGAAATAACGAGTCATGAAAAGGGTCGTGGTTTGGAGGTTCAGTGTATGGATAGATTGTCACAAGTGGTGTCACGACCCATGGAAGGAAACCACGAGTCGTGGTTTGTAACATGTGGAAAAATTCAAAGAAAGTGAGAATTAAGATTCAGTGACAACGAGAGGTGTTATGACCCATAATGACATATAACAACCCGTAGCAAGTGTCCGTGATGTGATCTTCAAGAACCAGTCTTACGACCAGTGGTGACAATGAGAGGTGACCATGAGTCGTCACTTCATGGTATGACTCGTGGTGAGAGTCGTGACGACTGACAGTGCCTATTTTCTAGAATTTTCATTAAGGGTATTTTCGTGAATTCTAAGCTCTTAGGTCCTAAACTACGTCGTTTTAAGCCCTGAAAGAAGTGTATATAGGGATTTTAACTTATTCTAATTTATTCAACTTGCATGCATGCAAGTTTAGAGGGTTCCATTGAAGATCAAGCCTAGAATCCTCTAATTCTCCTCTAAATCTCTTGGTTTTCAAAGTCAAGTTGAGAATTAGGTTACCCAGGTATGTAGAGCCATGAATGAGAGTTTCCTTTCACTCTCATGCCCAAATTTCTCCTCAAGTTCATGAATTCTATTTTTAATTCAAATGTATGATTCTATGGGGTTTTATCCCAATTTTATGAAATTCTCTATGATTTATTTATGGGGCAATTCCCTTCATGTTTCAAATCATATTTAAGATGTATGGGTAGATTTTATACCTATTTTGATTATTAATTCAGGAGTTCAAATTTTAGAAAATTATGTCCAATTATGCAAGTTTCATGAAAAGTCAAGTTTATGATTCTATTATGATGTTGATTCTCCTAAGCCTTAATTTATGATTTATGATTTATGATATGATTTTTTGTAAGTACTCTTCATGAATTTATGAATTTCAAGTATGGTAATTTTCTCAAGCATGTATGTTCTTCGAGATTTATGAGTTTATGATTTTGGCCGAATCTCGAGTCCTTATTTTGTGGCTAATCATGTATTTCAAGTATGATCAAGTATTTTATGATTTAACTAGCTTGAAACTTCATGTATGATTTTATGATAAATATATAAGCCCTCATGTGCATGTTTTTGGGAGTAGTATCTAGCATCGAATAGGTCTGGTGTTCAGGTAAACTCCAAGGTCTTAGAACTACGTGCCATCATAGGTATATATTCATGATTAACCCAACGGATTCTGTATTAGTGATATCACGCCATTTACGTCCCTTGCCTGGGAAGCTTGGGACGGCTCAGCCCACTTGAGTGAGACAGTTGGGGCATCATGCAAGCTCTATCATGATGATATCGCTTAAGACGAGTCCTTCCATTGTTCCCTTATGATTTATGCATTGTCATGTTTACTATACTTTGGCTCAAGTTATGATTTACAAGGTTCCTCTTATGATTATGACTATGACTAGTTTATGAATAGTTTTAAAAATCTTGAGCCCTCATATTTATGCTATGATTATCATTTCATGTTTTGAATTGTCCTACTCTTATGTATTTTATTAGTCTATTTTTACTTACCTCGCATACTCAGTACATTTCAATTACTGACCGCATACTCCATGCTATATAGTTTCATGATACAGGTTTAGATGATTAGACTCAGTTCCGCCGTTAATCCAGTCTTCCGCAACTTAGTCCAGTTCAGTTCCTGCTTTGGTGAGTCCTCATTTTTTGAGGATCTTTAGCTTAGTATTTGATGTTGCTATTTCAGTTTTTTAGACTTTAGTGAGCTAGTTTGGGATGTTGTCCCATTAGCTCATCAAACAGTAGTGGAGGCTTATTTGACATTATGTGGATTATCAGCTTTGTCTAGTGCCGACTCTGTATATGATTTCTATGCTATTTAGACTTTTGCGTATTCATGTTATAGTTATCAGATTCTGTTTGATGAATGTTCTTTAGTTATTATGTTCATGTCATGGATCGACTTGGAGCCATTCGTGCTTCTAAGTTTCATGTCTCGGCCCAGGGTCTTAGCTCGAGTTGTGACAAACTTGGTGTCAGAGCAAAGGTTCAGAGCGTCCTGGTGTGTCTGAAAGCCATATTAAGTACAGTCTTTTCCATGGGTATGAAGTGCGCCACACTTATGGGGGAGAGGCTACAAGACGTTTTAGGAAAATTTTCTTCTTTCATGATCTACGTCGTGCAATGAAGTATCTCTCTATCCTTCTAACTCGTGCTATACGCGTTTGCAGAATCATGCCTTCACGCAGTATGAATGGAAGAAGGAACGGGAACGGAAATGGCCATGAGGATGGCAATGGGGGGAAGAGCATCAGCAGGCCCCGCCAGCACCGGCAGGTCCCTTGCTCGAGTAGGTCTCTCATGCCTAGTTTAGGGCAGCTTTTCAATTATTGGCTCAGGCTTTGACCGGTCAGGTCAACCAGCAGGAAGTAGCCCATGTCCCTCAGCATGGGAATGCAGTGGCAGCTCGAGTTAGGGATTTCCTCAGGATGAATCCTCTTGAGTTCCTTGGTTCGAGAGTGGATGAGGACCCACATGAGTTTTTGGAAGAGATACAGAAGATCACCTAGATTATGGGGGTGACGGGAGAAGAGAGCGCAGACTTAGCCTTCTATCAGCTGAAGGGGGTTGCTTATATTTGGTACCGTCAGTGAAGGGACGGTAGAGTAGTGGGTGCAATTTTCGTGAGCTGGGAGGAGTTCATGAAAACCTTATTAGACAGATTCTTTCCTAAGGAGTTGAGGGAGGCAAAGGCGACGAAGTTCGTTAATTTGAGGCAAAATGATATGACTATCCAAGAGTACACTTTGGAGTTCACCCGGTTGTCCAAGTACGGGTCGGAGATGGTTGCAGATCAGAGTGCCCGTATGAATAGGTTTGTGTATGGGGTGTCAGATTCACTGGTCAAGGAGTGTAGGGCCGCAATGTTGAATAGTGATCTTTATTTCTCCTGATTAGTGATATACGCCCAATAGATTAAGGTGTATCAGATGAAGGAAAGTGAGAGAGAGGCCAAGAGGGCCAGGATAGGCAGCTTCGGATTTTTCCAGCAGAGGCCTAGTGGCGGACATCTTCAGCAGTCCTACTAGAGGTCATCATCCTCGGTGTCGTCATCATCCAGTGTCCCATTTAGACCTTGGGGTGATCGGGGGAGCAAGGCATCAGGTTCAAGGTGACAGAAGGATACACCGGTAGAGCGCAACTTTCCAGTATGCGGAAAAAATGTGGTAAGAACCACATAAGAGAGTGCCTAATCGGATCAGATATTAGCTTCTAGTGTGGTAAATCTGGGCACATGCGTAGGGAGTGTTCTTTGGCTAGGAAGCCGATAGTAGAGGTCATGCCAGACTACAGTTCAGCAGCAGCTCCAGCAACACGTCTTTCTCAACAGGGTGTATCCACTAGTGCAGGTGGAGGTCAGCGTCAGAACAGATTCTATGCCCTCTCATCTTGTTAGCAGCAGGAGGTCTCTCCAGATGTGGTCACTGGTATGTTGCGAGTGTTTCATCTTGATGTGTATGCATTGTTAGATCTAGGGGCTACTTTATCTTTTGTGACTCCTTATGTTGTCATTAGTTTCAGAGTTAGTCTCTCAATCCTATCAGAATCTTTCTCAGTCTCTACTCCAGTCGGTGATTCAGTTATAGCTCGACGAATATACAGAAATTACCCTGTTACAGTCCTCTAGAAAGTTACCTCATCGATTTATTAGAGTTAGAGATGACTGATTTTGATATTATCTTTGGTATGGATTGGTTGTATGCATGTTATACCTCAGTGAATTGTAGAACCCATACGGTAGAGTTCCGATTTCCGGGTGAGTTAGTCCAAGAATAGAAAGGTAGTTTAATGGTGTTACATCCCGTCAAATGATTAATGGTTAGTAGGCGTATGCGTGGATTTGTGATGCTCAATTATTGGGTTATGTCTCATGAGCAATTTCAATTTAACCGTTATCAATATTTTCCAAATTAACTATCCCCTGACCACAAC
Source organism: Datura wrightii (assembly GCA_035772735.1). Classification (NCBI taxonomy): domain Eukaryota; kingdom Viridiplantae; phylum Streptophyta; class Magnoliopsida; order Solanales; family Solanaceae; genus Datura; species Datura wrightii. The sequence continues at coordinate 15,226,825 of JASDFA010000002.1, forward strand.
TCAAGTTATACAATGATCATAAAAATCAAGGCTTTGTTGTAATTCTCTTTTCCTAATCTCTACTTCTCTAGGTTTAAGCAAGCAAAGAATATGGGCAAATCCTAACGTTGCGCTTCGTTAAGAAACATTAAATATGAAGAAAATACAACACAAGCGTTTAGCATTGGTTTCGAATCACTTTATGTAACCCTAGTTTGTTCCACCATGGTTTCCACAACCCTAGTTGTGGAGGATTCAACCTCTCATGATTGTAAGATTATGATTAGTGTTCATAGAAAAATACATAATTGAATACTTACAATGATGATTGAAAGAAAACCTGCTTTGAATATTGCAAGAAAAGATGACGAACCAATTTAAGAACAATTTGAGAAAATCAAAGTTATGATCTCAAGAATTACTCTCCAATATTATCAAAAGATGATTACTAACTGATAATAATCAACCTCTAACGTCCTCCTAACTAAAAGAAACCTCAAAAGCATTTATACAAAAAGTAAAATCCTTTTCCTAAGTTAACAGGGAAATACCCAAATCTGGCGCTGACACTTCATAGGACTCCTCATACAACCCATAACAGGATTTTACGGGTCTTTCCTTATCTTATACATCCCTTGGATTTTGTAGAATTTTCTAAGTATTTACGACTCGTAACAAGATCCCACGAGTTGTAAAATCAAGTCATGGTTTGACACTGAGAATTCTGACATCTTCTGAAGATTTTTGTGAATGTTTTGGTACGCCTCGTACCTTGCTCCTACAACTCATATCATCTTATCATAACATGAGATCTGTCAAGTTCCAAAAATATCTGAAATTCTCCATGGCTCGTAGTGCAGGTCATAGATAGAAGTTACGATCCGTAGTTGCTACCGGTATCAGGAGACTTCAACTGTGCAAATTTCTCTGGAGTTTTCTATGACTCATTTCGTACCAGGATGGTATGGCTCGTACTGAGAGTCGTACTTTTCCTTTGCCTTGTACAAATCTTCTGGGCTTTTCCACGAGTCTCAGTATGGCTCGTACAATCTTGGTACGACTCGTATTAAGATCACTACTTGGACTCTTTTCTACATTTTCTACAACTTTTGCATATTTTCACTCCAACACCTATTTTCCTTGAAAACAAAGTAAAAACACCTCATTTCCATATAAACCCACCTAAGTCCATGTTATTTTTCCAATTTTAAGCATCAAAAGTATTGTAATCTCACAGCACATCAACACCCTCAACTTAAGACTTTTGTATGTCCTCAGGCAAATAAAACCAAAACTAGAAATGAAGCTTTACTAGAAAGTACACCTAGAATACCTACAGCCAACACAACAAAATTTGCACTATGAACTAGAACCAGCTATTGACCCTTTTTCTGTTCAATCGAAGTCATCTATGTACCCATGTAACCACAATCAATTACATACAGGGATCAAGATATGACATCCAGCTATCAACAGAGAATCGATCCATCACTAATGTTTTTCACACAGATAAATGGTAAAATACAATAGTAACCAGGTACCCTCACAACAAAAGAAGTCCCCAACACTCACAGATATATACAATATGATGAACTTGAGACTAAACAAATGGGATTATCACTCTCCCAAAGAAGTTCTAAATACTGCATATCAGATACCATAGGCTTGCCCTTAATTTTACTACTTTGGCTCCTCGAACAACTAAACCAGGACCACTATAGGACTTGTTCGGCTTGTAATGTAGGCTTCAGGCTGGGCATGGTAAATATGAAATTTTAGTGACTAAAGCCTTCTTGGAACTACATACCTGTGGCTTCAATTTATACCTTTTTATCCTATTGTCCACTTTTTCAACCTTTTCCTCTCTTTTCTCCGTTTTTATGCAATATGTGGGTATGGTGTGTTTCCAACTTTTTTATTCCTTCTTTTCTCTCTAGTATTTTCTTTTCAATTTTTCCTTTTCAGCTCTTTTTTTTATTGTCTTGTCATACCACACCTCATTTTTAACCCTTTTTTCTTTCTTTTCCTTTTTCACCTTCCTACAGTCTATGCACCCCTACTGTAGCTACCCCAACTTAGGCAATTTACCTAGGTTGAGGTTTATAATATCCAATGAGGGACCAGGGCCAAAGCAGGTTCATTATAAAAAATAGGTTAGGTCAATCGGTTAATCAAAGAAAAATGATTAGTTTAAGGCTTAAAATTGGGATCAAGGGATTCATCATCATTTGGTAGGGTATTTTAGGCTACAGTGACTAATAAATCAATAAAAGCCTATGATCATCTCCTAACCAACTATCCTAGAGCCTATGCAAAGATCAACCAGACAAGTTCTAGATCCTAAATGCAGTGAATCTACCTATCCAGTTCATACATGGCTGAACTGCAACTACTCATGCTCATAATTCAAATGCCATATAAAGATCCAGAGAAGTCATGTAATTATAATGTCACAACCCGAACGGAGGCCCGGATCGCAATACGGGACAAGGAGCCCCCAGAGACTCCAAGTCGAGCCATGGCATGAACATACATATAACTCAATTACTAAAACTGAAGAGTCAACATAATAATCTTAGCAGAAGTATGAAATAAACATAACATCAAAATACACAATATGAAGCGGAGTACATCCTTTTGTTTGAAAAACCTCTAAACATGATGAGTTGATGGAAAAAGCCCCCAACTAACTTGAATAAGCTGAAAACTGAAAATACAGAGAAATTTGAATAAGCATGGTCCTCGGGAAATGAGGACTCACTAACAAGCGTAAGATGCTAACTCTGAAAACTAGCTATGAACGAGGTTGAGTCTGAGTGTCGAATCCTGTATCATGAAACGATACAGCATAGAGTATGCGGTTAGTACGTGGAATGTACTGAGTATGCAAGGTAAGTAAAACCGCTTAAGTAAGTAAAATCATTTAAGAACATGCATAATGTAAAACATAAACAATAAGAATGTGAGAGTAGAGCTTGCATGCATTCTTTCTAAAATCATGATCTCATCATAACATAACATAGCATCATAACTGAATCGAATGACTCAAAGATGAAATCTGATAATCATGAGTAAATTTGAACATTGAGTCAAACCTACATTAGAACATATAGAGATTTATATAACATGGATGATAACATGCATAATTGAAATCATGAGAAACAATAGGAGACTCGCCTTTTAACTGACATACCACAATAGAGCTTACGTGGTCCCAACTATCACACTCAAGTGGGTAGAGCCGTCCAATGCCTTGCCAGGGCTAGGAATGATACCATGATATCGATATCAAGCTCGTGGCCCGATTAGGTAGGGGATAGCTCACAAGGGAGGTCCCTAAGTAATGTTTATACAAGTATAAACCTATGTTGGCGCGTAGTTATGAGGCATAGGGTGATCGACCCTTAGCCTACTCAGTGCTACACACTGCCCCCAAAAACATGCATATGCTCTCCATCATTTTTCAACGAAAATACATCTCAAATTTGAAATCATGCATATGAGAAGCTTTAGCTCAAAACATACCACAAGCTGAAAGATAATTGGGAGTCTTCACTCCAAAAACCATGTGGTAAGCTTAATTCGGGAAAATCATAAATCATACTTGAACATGAGGGCATTGCCCAATACCTTAACATGCTTGAAAATACTTAATTCACATTGAGAACATGATTATAAACATGAAAAACTTGAAAACATGCTTTTTATCATAATATCTTATCATAATCATACTATTCATCACAAATCTCATCTTTCATGAACTTTCCATAATCGGGCATTTTGATTCATAAAACTTAGAACATGATTTTTCATTGAAAATAACATAAAAATTACCCATGAGTCGAAATTCAATAGTATATACATATTTAAATCATATGTAGAGAATTAGGAATTTAATGCTTTGGATTAAAACCCCATAGATTAGGCCTAGGAAATTTATGATTTAGAGAGGAATTGGGCGTGAGTGTGAAAGGATTCACCCATTCATAACCCTACATACCTGGTTAAAGCTGATTCTTACACTCCTTTGATTGCCCAAGAGGGATTGAAGAGAATTTGAAGAAGAACAAGCTTGATAACCCCCTCTAACCTTCTATCTTTGCATGCATGAATGAAAATGGCCTAAAATGAACTTAACCCTCTTAAAAGTCATCATTCATAACTTAATACGACGTAGTTTAGGCCTTACAATCTTAGAAATTATGAAAAATCCCTTACTAAATTCGCAGAAAATAACTGCCAATCAGTCCCCATGAGGGACATGACAACTCGTCACCACTGGCCACGACTTATGGCATTGTTCATTGAGTACACTGCTTGTCAAGTCATCTGGGCTCGTCATGGGTGACTTCACGATTCGTTACTGGTGACCACAACTCGTGGTCACCACTCGTCATATACACTGCTTGGGATTGTTATTTTTCTTCATCATGTTGTTCACGACCCTCCCCACGAATCGTGGTGGCTGACCATGACTCATAAGGACCTTTAATTAGGTACATTGCCTTCTTCTTTTACTTTCTCAATCACCACTTTCCACGACTGGCCTAACGAGCCATGGGGCCTGACCACGACTCATGTCACATCCGTGGGGATCCAAATTCTCAAATTTCAGCTCACCTTCTGAGCCTCACCACGAGTCACATCACGACTCGTGGTGTGCTCCCACGGGTCACCTCACAACCCGTTCTATGTCTTGATGCCAATTTAAATTTTTTTTTCTGTTTCAACTCCCGGGTCTGATCTTTGGGCTTCCGGGGTATTACAATATCTCCCCCTCGGGAGCATTCGTCCTCGAATGTTGGAAAACACATAGAAAAGCAAGAAATACAATCATCATATTTGAATACTGATCATTTAACCTGAAAACTAACGAAATGACCATCTTTGATTCAAACTACATACCTGAATTGAATTCATGAATCATATACACATCCACATACATGAAAGAAACTTGGGCACATGAACTGAACATAAAAACTAATTAGAGGTTTGGGCAAAAATTGATACCTCATGATGGAATTGAGCCGGTAGAGAATAAATGTGGGTATCTAGCCATCATATCCGCTTCGGCTTCCCACGTAGCTCCTTCAACCTGCTAATTCCTCCATAAAACCTTGACTGAAGTTACTTCCTTGCTCCTTAGCCTTTGAACCTAATGATCCAGTATTTCCACTGGAACCTCCTCGTAACTAAGGCTGTCTTTCACACCAACACTGACCATCGGAACAACTAGAGCTGTATCACCCTAACACTTCTTTAAGAGCGATACATGGAATACAGGATGCGCAGAAGCTAATTTTGAGGGCAACTCAAATTCATATGCCACCTTGCCAACCCGTTTTACAATCCTGTAAGAGCAAATATAATGAGGGCTGAGTTTTCCTTTCTTTCCAAATCGCATCACTCCCTTCATGGGAGATACCTTCAGAAACACCCAATCATCCACCTCGAATACAAATTCTCTCCTTCTCACATCTGCATAATACTTTTGGTGACTTTGAGTTGTTTTCAACCTATCCCGTATGAGCTGAACCTTCGTTATAACCTTATGAATCGAATTTGGTCCTATCATTATAGCTTCACCAACTTTGAACCAACCAATGGGCGGTCTACACTCCTCCCATAAAGGGCCTCAAATGGTGCCATCTGAATACTGGAATAATAGTTGTTATTGTATGCAAACTCAATAAGAGGAAAATGATCATCCTAACTACCTTTGAAGTCAATCACGCATGCTCTCAATATATCCTCAAGAGTCAGAATTTTCTGCTCCGCTTGACCATCCGTTTGCAGATGAAATGTTGTGCTGAACTTAACCTGAGTACCACTTCCTTTTTGAAATGACCTCCAAAACTGAGAGGTAAATTGAGTACCTCTTTCTGATATAATGGACAAGGGCACACCATGCAGTCGAACTAACTCTCAGATATATAGTTTGGCATAATCCTTCGCCGAATCTGTGGTTTTGACCGGTAGAAAATAGGCAGCCTTATGTTCGGGCTTGTGTTATATGGGTATATAAAACGACACGCAAGTGCACGTGGTCGAACAAGTAGTAAGTGGCTTTAGTAAGCCAAGTATCGATCCCACAGAGACTTGAATTAAGTGCAATTTGCTCAAGTATACTATAATTTTACTTCTGAAAATGCAGACAACAATGTAACCAAAAAGTTGATAGTTTGTTTTATAAATTTTTATACTAAAACTAAGAACAATTATCTACTTTGAATCTGAACTATGAATAAGAGCATGCTGAGGTTAAACGAACATGTAATGAAATTGATTATCATCATAAATTGGTTAATCTTCTCTTCCAGTTGCTAGCCAAGAACAATTGCCAAGAGATTAAAACTCTCGTATTTAATCTCACTTAAGAATCATGAACCATCCGTCTACATTTCTCTGATCAAATGCAATTCATGTTCTAGCCATACAATTCCGGTTCCTAAATTGACTAATACGACTTTCAGGTATATTTCTATCCTGAAAGCTAATCAAAACCCAATTTTCCCAAATCAAGTAAAGAACAATATCCTATTAATTCACAACTTTCCATTTTGTGCTCTCTCGAGTGAAATCGGACTTTTTAGATGTACATTAATGTAGGCCACACACCAATGCAGTAGAAACAAGAATTAATAGAACAACATGGAAGAAAAGATGAAAAACCAGATAATCAATAATCAAATTGCATCACAATTGTTCATAACCTCAGCAAGGAAGGGAATTAGCCACTCATTTGTGGATTAATCATCATAAAATGAGTGTTAATCATAAAGCAATTGAATTAAAGAAGAAAGAAAGAGAGAAAAAACCCTGAATTTTTCGTCCCTCAACTGCCTGTAACCCACGTCCTTGCTCCACCAAGTCAGAATTATGAAAAATGAACTTAAGTGTTCTATTTATACTGCTGGGAATTTTTCCCGGAATAATGAGCAACGTGTCACGGAGTGCATCGCGGAGCACTGCCTCCGTGACACGGCACGAACGCGGACCCTCACTGGAACTGGGGGTCCGGGAATTCAAGCTCAACGTGGCACGTCGTGCATCGCGGAGCACTGGCTCCGTGCCACGGAGCAAACGCGGACCTCCACTGGAATTTGGGTGAATTTTCCCATCCAGGAAGAATGCCTTCGCGATGGCAGCGTGACACGACTCCATCGCGGAGCCCCTTTAATTCATGCTGTCTAATGCCTTTTCCCTTGCTCGCATCCAAGTCTAACTCCGATATCATCCAACATGCATTATAGCTTCTCGAAATCACATTTTACCTGCAAAACAATGCTAATCATGTTGGTTAGTATAAATTCATATTTTATTGCCAATTACATGAAAATGTATACACATTGATAGATAAACAAGGCGAAAATGATACTTTTGAGTATCACTTGGGCATATAAATTTGCCCAAGATCACTTACCCCACACTTAAATCCTTGTTCGTCCTCGAACAACAAACATACAATTCATGCAATTTACATCCCAACCTCGCTACTTTGGTTCGACAATTTAAGCTACGGTTATACCGATTATTCAATACAGCAAATCATCAAGAAACCATGCATGGTCTTATCAATGCAATGACCTTCAATACATTAAGACTTCCTAAACTTTAAGAATCGACTCTCAATATCGGCAAACTCATGCAAATCAGCTAATCAAGATATCTGACACGAAAATCAATCTTTCATCAAGCATGTGCCCTCACAACTCAAGAGAATCTTCCCCTTTTTGCTCATGTGACACACAAACATTCAAGTAGGGGCATGTACAAACAATTTCACTCTCTCTCCCAAAAGAATTCACATGCATCATGTCGTGACCCATAAGCTTGCCCTTAGTGTATTACTCCACTAATATAAAGAAGTGTGATGTAAGATCATGTAGGACTTTAATGGGTTGTAATGGAAGCTATGGAACTAGTAAATATTGGATTAGCCAATAATAGCCACTAGCATCCTTAAGCGCCTTTTTAACACATCCCATCACTCATGGACATTGTTTCTCTTTTTTTTTTCATCATCCCATTCTTGATGGTTTACTTTAGTATGACCCATTTCATTAAGCACACTTGACACAACAACAAAGATTTTTCATGCACCTTCATTATCGTTTATTTATAGCAAGTGCACCTTCAACCTTTTCTTTTCTTCCCTCACTCTGCTTTTCTTTTTCTTTTCACCATTCTCACTCTTTGACACTTTGGGAAAATGATTTTCTCTTCTTAAGCGTTTAAGAGTTTTGTATAGACTTTACGGCTAATGAAAAGAAGGAATTAAGCTCGGTTTACACTTTTTGGACAAAAGAAAGAAATAATAGGCTAAAGGCTCAAAGGGCTGACTAGGGTATACAATCACAGAAAAAGGGGGGTATGACAAGGAAAAAATAGAAACTCTCGATTAAAACAAAGAAATGCCTACATCCTTTCCTACAATACACCTCCTTCATTTTGTTTTGTACACACACCAGGCAAGTTCTAGACACTTCACAATAGCATGGAATAACAACACCTCACTTCACACTTTTTTGCACATGCTCAATTCAAGATGTATTCACAGACTCTTCAATCAGCTAATTACATGAATTCAATCATTAAGCCTCAATCACACTGAATCGAACTCTATAGCCTAGGTATCTCAACATATTTACAAATTTGCATGCTTTCATACGAATCACCTTTGCATTTTGAATATCATGTACAACACGCAACCAAAATTTCGCAACCATAGAGTAACTATAGGTTTTGGGATGCAATCCACCAAAGAAAAACTGAAAATTAATCGAAAAAAATCTACTCCTAACGACTACATTTCCCTTAAGACGGTCGTCATCCATCCATCATAGGGGACAGTCACTAGCTATGACTTCGGTTCAATGGGACCATTCTCGGTAAAAGAACTGAAAACAAACACCAAGAAACCCAAAATTTAAAAGTTAAAAAATTTGCAAAATATCGATCATTTCGATAGAAAAAGAAAAACAATTATGTACAAAATATTTTAAAGAAATTTTTTTTTAAAAAAAAATATCGATCATTTCGATAAACAGAAATATTTACAGAATCAACTGGCAACATTCAACAACACACATCAATTTACAAATGCAGAACAACACTTAAACAATTCACACATCACAGGGACAAACAACATACACAATAACAGAGGAGAACATACAAACAAAACAGCCCAGCCCAGCTCCTAACTACTCCCACCCCACACTTAGTCCGAACACTGTCCCCAGTGTTCACAAAAAGTCAAAATAGCACAAATTCGGGTGGTGAAACTCCCTGATCAGTCAAAGTATTCCACTTCTTCGTCGGGTGCTGCTGCTTCATCTCCCATGTCCGAGTCGCCTCCATCGTCATCATCGGACTCCACATTGGAGTCCTCCCGATGCGTCTCCTCGTCCGTGGGGACGTCATCATCTGTGGGCTCTACAAATGCTAGCCCCACTCGGCATAGAGCCCTGGCGTTTTCGCCAAACGGGTAGTCTAGCTCGAGCTGCCATAGCTCCTCCTCTGTCGCCGGCCTCCCACCTATCCTCAGTTGGAGCATCTGCATCCCATACATCCGAGCCATATACTGGTCATCATGAGCATGTCGCTCGCCAAGTGTAAGCACTGGCCCGTGGGTGGTGTCGGGAGCCTTAGTTTTAGTAACATCCAAGGCCCGCCGCTCCAACTGCGGGATATAGTCAAGGGCCTCCTCCTCAACATCGAGGCCCCTAAGAAAGGTGGTGAGTAGTTCAACGAAACCATACCTGTGCCCCTGGTGCAACCGGGCTCTCTTCATGGTGGATATAATAATCGCCCCGACATTAATCTCCAGCCCTTTCATCAGGGCGTACACCAGGAAAACACGATCCCGGGTTACATCAGTCATATGTACCCCCGGGATGAGGCATGAGCAGACTATCTTCAGCCAGATTCGGGCTTCCTTGTTAATCTGTGAATATGGCAGAGTCTGGTGGTAGCCCCTTTCTTTGTGCCTGCTCCATCTAGCTGTAGATCGGGCCCCACACAATGTGCGTCTGATGTCTGCATACGGTGGGGTAATGTTTAGCTGTCGGAGGACGTGGGCGTCTGTGTCTCGCGCTCCTATGATGGCATTGAGTTGGTGGGGCTCCAGAGTGACTATCTGCCCTCTGATTTTGATGGTGTGGCTTCTGATTGACAGGTTCTAATTAGCATAGAACTCCCGAACCAGGTGCAAATTGCATTCCTTGGGCTCCTCAAATATGAAATTGAGCCCAGCTGCCTCGATCCGGTGAACCATCCTGGGGAACTCCTGTGCCAATGGCTCCTGTGCTATATGCTCCTCGGAGAAATATTTGTTCTCTTTGTGCTTTGCGTACCATTTTTTCCCCTCATCCGTCACCCATCTTGTTCCGTATTGGCGGCGCTGGCCGCGTGGAACTACTGGTGCTGCTGGGAATGCTGTGCCCAGTCTGAGTCTCTTCCTTCCGGTGCCTGAAGTTGACGCACCTTTCCCTTTATCTTGCCGGCTTGCCATGTCACCTGTCAACCCAAGTAAACAAGATCAATGTTAAGCTCACGGATATTAACTTCGGCTAAGGTCGGGTTACGCTAGGTTACCCCACACTTAGTCCTTAGCTACAGTTACAACAATACGGCAAGAATATCTTTATTTACACAAAACAACCAACTATACAATCATGCTTAGTGCGTTCGAAAAATTCGACGGTATAACTTCTGCGTACTACTCAGACTTCGTACAGCTAATCACAATCACTACCATTGCTAACATTTTAACCATCACACTTAGCAAAGAAAAACGAAGAAACAAAAACAACAAAAAAAATTTATATACATGAACCTATCCAACTAACCAAATTCGAACAAATTTCAACATTTCCCCCAACCCGAGAATTCGTCATTCTATTAACATTCTAGAAATTTGTACAACGACTCATCTCATTCAACACGTACACCCCGACATAGAATTCACAATTTCAATACATTTCCCACTTCAAATTCAACAACAAGCCCTAGAATTGAGATTATCAATCAAATTCGATTAAATTATGCAATCGACGAATTCAAACGATCATGACCACATTCCAAACATTCATCAACAACACATAACCCGAATTCATGCTTAATTACTACGTAGGGAAACTTAGTTCACCTCCCATGCTCAAAATCAAGGAAAATCGACAAAAATTTGAGAGGGAATCGAAAAAACATACCTTGAAGTTGAAGAATCAAAGAAAACTCGGTGAATTTCTTGCCTAACTCCGTGTCACATTGGTGGGGGAGGGGTTTTGGGATGTTTGGTCACGGAGGAATTAGAAAATGAGGGAAAAGGGGAGGGTTTCGGGGTTAAAAAGTAAGAAAAATACGCGGGTCACCCGGCGACTTGGTGTGACCCGTCGCGATATACACGACAACGTGTCACGGAGTGCATTGTGGTGCACTGCCTTCGTGACACGGAGTCATCGCGATAGCATTCTGGAAATTTTAAAATTTCTGGGTTATACCTCAACGTGTCACAGAGGGTAACGCGGAGGTCCTCCTCCGTGACACGGAGCTATCGCCCCAGCTCACTGTTTTCCACTTTTTATTAATTTCTCATACCTCGACTTTTCCTTCGCGATTCCGTGCACATTTTCCTCCGTTTGACCTGAAAATCATCTCATTATACAAAATTGGTTAGAATTATAGGTTTCAACTAACTAAAAAAAATAAAAACAAAGACTAACACGAAATTTTTTTTTGTAGTAAATCAAGAAAAAGACAAAGAAAAGAAAAATCTATTTACACTTTACAAAATGAAAGGAAAAATTTTCATGGGTTGCCTCCCGTGCAGCGCCTGGTTTACTGTCGCGGCTCGACGTCATTTAAGCTCACTTGTCCTCTAGGGTGATGGACGATTTCTCTAGATCACCGTCCTCCCCCCAGTAGTGCTTACACCTTTGGCCATTTACTAAGAACGTGGCACTCCGATCTTCTTGCCACAATTCTACCGCCCCGTGCGGGGTCATTCTTACCACTTCAAATGGTCCCGACCATTTAGACCTCAGCTTTCCTGTAAACAACTTCAATCTTGAATTGAAGAGCAAAACTTTCTGTCCCGGCTCGAAAATGCGATGCACCACATGCTTATCATGCCATCTTTTAGTTCTTTCCTTGTAGTACTTGGCACTCTTATAGGCATGCCAACGAAACTCATCAAGTTCACTGAGCTGCATTAGTCTCTTTTTGCCCGCCAGCTCTAAGTCCATATTTAGCTTCCTAACAGCCCAGAAGGCTCGGTGCTCTAATTCCACCAGAAGATGACATGCTTTGCCATAGACCAGTCGGTATGGTGAGGTTCCAATTAGTGTTTTGTGAGTAGTTCTGTACGCCCACAACGCATCATCAAGTTTGCTTGACCAATCATTTCGTTGTGTATTTACCGTTTTCTGGAGAATCTGCTTCACTTCTTTATTTGACACCTCTACTTGCCCACCAATTTGGGGGTGGTATGCTGTCGCCACTTTATGGCGCACCCCATACTTGGCTAGTAACTTCTTGAAACTTGCATTGACAAAATGAGCCCCTCCATCACTGATAATGGCTCGGGGTGTCCCGAACCTGGTGAGGATGTGTTTTTTCACAAACTTCGTTACTACCTTGTTGTCATTCCTGGGGCAAGCTATTGCTTCCACCCATTTTGATACATAATCTACGGCCACCAAGATGTAACGATTACCAAATGACGGTGGGAATGGACCCATGAAATCAATGCCCCATACATCAAAGGGCTCAACTTCCAGTATATTCTACAGCGACATCTCTTGTCTTCTGCCAATTGATCCTGTACGCTGACATCTATCACACATTTTGACATACGCCATAGAGTCTTTGAACAGTGTTGGCCAAAAGAAACCTGACTGTAGAACCTTGTGTGCTGTTCTCTCGCCTCCATGATGACCCCCATACAGTGAAGAATGACAGCCCCTCAACACTTCTACAATCTGACTCTTTGGGATGCATCTTCTCATTACCTGATCTGGTCCTTGTTTGAATAAATATGGTTCATCCCAAACAAAGTGCCGGTTATCATGCCTCAATTTCCTTCTTTGCTGGTCTGTTGCCTCAGGTGGGTAGACTCCGCTCACTAGTAAGTTGACTATGTCTGCATACCATGGAACTTCAGCTTCCCCCACTGCCAAAAGTTGCTCATCTGGGAACTCTTCATTTATGTTATCACTTTCCATCACATGCGACCGGCTTTCCAATCGTGATAGGTGATCTGCTACCTGATTCTCGCTCCCCTTTCGGTCTTTGATCTCGAGATCGAACTCCTGCAACAACAAGATCCATCTGATCAACCTCGGCTTAGCATCCTTCTTGTTGAATAGGTACCGAATCGCTGCCTGGTCTGTGTGCACCACCACTTTCGAACCCACCAAATAGGACTTGAATTTGTCAAATGCAAACACCAAGGCTAGCATTTCCTTCTCTGTGACTATGTAATTGCTTTGGGCCGTATTCAGCGTTTTTCTTGCATAATGGATAGAATGAAAGATTCTATTTTTTCTTTGCCCCAATACAACTCCCACAGCCACATCACTGGCATCACACATCAGCTCAAATGGTTGTTCCCAGTCTGGAGAAGTGAGGATAGGTGCTTCTACCAATTTCTGCTTCAACTCTTCGAATGCTTTGACACACTCATCATTAAACGCAAACTTCACCTCTTTTTCTAGCAATCTGCATAGTGGTCTAGAAATTTTGGAAAAGTTTTTGGTGAATCGTCTGTAGAATCCTGCATGCCCAAGAAAACTGCGCACACCTTTCACTGACACAGGTGGTGGCAACTTTTCGATAACCTCGATCTTAGCACGATCGACTTCCAACCCCTTTAGAGACACTTTGTGGCCAAGGACAATACCCTCCTTCACTAAGAAGTGGCATTTCTCCCAGTTTAATACAAGGTTGGATTCCTCACAGCGAGCCAGCACCCTGTCAAGATTCTGCAAACAAGTAGCAAACGAATTACCGAAAACAGAAACATCATCCATAAATACCTCAACAAAATACTCCACCATGTCATGGAAAATAGCCATCATGCATCTCTAGAATGTGGCGGGTGCATTGCATAACCCAAACGGCATTCTCCTGAAAGCATATGTCATATAAGGACAGGTAAAAGTACTCTTCTCTTGATCCTCTGGAGCTATGGCTATTTTGTTATAACCAGAGTACCCATCAAGGAAGCAATAATATTCCTGTCCCGCCAACCTATCCAATATTTGATCAATAAATGGGATGGGGTAATGATCTTTCCTCGTGGCTTCATTTAGCTTTCTGTAATCCATGCAAATCCACCAGCCTGTGACGGTTCGAGTAGGGATCAACTCATTTTTCTCGTTGGTGACTACAATCATCCCCCCTTTCTTTGGAACACACTGAACGGGGCTGACCCATTCACTGTCTGAAATTGGGTAGACCACACCTGCATCAAGCCACTTGATTATTTCTTTCCTCACCACATCCTTCATTGCTGGATTAAGTCTCCGTTGCGGCTGAACGGTTGGTTTGGCTCCTGTCTTCATGAATATCCTGTGTGTACAGAAAGCTTGATTGATACCCTGAATGTCTGACATCTGCCAACCCATTGCTTTCTTCCTCTTTCTGAGGACACCCAATGCTGCCTTCTTTTGTGCCTCCGTCAAGTCTACAGAGATGATAACTGGTAACGTCTCACCCTCCCCCCAAAAGATATATTTTAAATGGGGAGGCAATTCTTTCAGCTCCAGCTTTGGTGCCTCCTCAACGGATGGTTTCGGCAAAGGCTCTAGAGATCTCATCAATGATTGAAATTCCTGTCTCCTAGGATGATTCTGTGCTCCATTCAACTTTTGGACCATTCCACATGCCTCTCTATCTCCAAAGTGATCGAAGTGCGTCAACGCTCTTTCCAGTGGGTCTTGAGATTCAACAATCTGACGAATTTCTTCATGTTCAACCACATTGATTGCTGAAAGCTCCTCATGTATAGCTGGCAGCTTAATGGCTTTTAATACATCAAATACCTCTATTTTGTCATGTGCTTGCATTGTTAGCTGCCCCGCAGCTACGTCGATTAGTGATTTCCCGGTTTCCAAGAAGGGACGTCCCAAAATAAATGGGACTTCCGCGTCTGGTTCAAAGTCCAGAACAACAAAATCTACCGGGAAAATTAGGGAGCCAGCACTAGAACGTCCTCAACAATGCCATCCGGCCTAGCTAAGGATCGATCTGCCAACTACAAGATTACGGTTGTGGGTCTAGGACTCCCTAGACCCAACATTCTGAATACCGAAGACGGCATCAGATTTATGCTTGCTCCCAAGTCACACAATCCACGAGCTCGGATGCTCTGCCCAATAGTAAGCTGGATAGTAAAACTTCCAGGGTCTTTTATCTTTGTAGGCAGTCTATTTTGGATCCGGGAAGTGCACTCCTCCGTTAGAGCCACCGTAGCATACTTTATGTACTTGGCATATTTAGGCACTCCCTGCAAGACATCAACAAGAGGTAAATTAACATGTACCTGTTTAAGCACCTCCATGAATTTCTTGAAACACGCCTCCTCCTTGTGTTTCTTGAGTCGTTGAGGGAACGGGGGTGGAGGTCTTTCTGATTCAACTTCTTTGGTTTTCCCCCTTTCAGAACTGTGCTCCTTCTCAACTTCTGCTGCTCCCGACTATTGAGGTGGTCTTTCTGGTTCCACCTCCCTCAGCTGCAAACCACTCCTTGTGGTCACTGCATTTACCTGCTTGGGATTGGGATCCGTGTCGCTTGGCAGTCCTCCTCTTGGCCTTGTATTTTGGGCACTAGCAAATTGCCCAAATTGATACTCAAGAGCCTTGGTAGTTGTTTTTCACTTCGGCTGCCAATTTCACATAGTCAGCCTGCAATTGAGCTTAGATAGCTATCATGGTCTTGAACATCTCCTCAATGCTGGGTGATGGTGGTGGAGGAGGTGCATTGTTGTTTCTAAATTGAGCTTGGTAGTTTTGTTGCCCTCCTTGGTTCCTTTGCACACCCTGACCCGAACTTTGGCCTTGATGGTTGTTGCTACCCCATGAGAAATTAGGATGATTCCTCCAATTTGAATTGTAGCTACTACCATACTGCTGATGATTTCTTTGTGCATTACCCACAAAGTTTACCGAGTCAGGATTGGCACCACAACACTCAGCTGAGTGCTCACTGCTTCCACACACTTCACACCACATCTGCTGTACTGCATTAACTAGAGCTGAAGGCTGGTTCAATGTCATGTTGCTGAAGTGGTTGTTCAGTTGATTTTGCAATGCAGCTATCTGTGCAGCGATAGCTGTGAATCCATCCACTTCAAGCACTCCTGCTGCTTTCCTTGTCCCACCTCGTGATGAATCAGCATTCTATTCTGGATTGCCCTGTGAAATCCGGTTCAACAAGGTATACAGCTCCTCATAAGTCTTTTCCAGCGCTTGCCCTCCAGCTGCTGAGTCTAGCAATATTTTGGTATGGGGTTCCAAACCCTCAATAAATGTGTGCACCAACACCTCATTGGACTGATGATGATGAGAACAGTCCCGCAACATGGATTTAAATCTCTCCCAGGCTTGATATAAATTTTCTCCCTCTCTCTGTTTGAAACTTAGAATTTGACTTCTAAGTCTTGCTGTTTTACCAGAGGGAAAAAACCTTATCAAGAACTTCCGTGCAAGATCATCCCACGTAGAGATAGAATTTGGTGGCTCAGCTTTCAACTACCTCTTGGATTCTCCTAGCAATGAGAATGGAAATAATGTAAGCCGGACATAGTCTGGTGACACTCCAGCGGGTATGTAAGTGTCACTTATTTCCAAAAAATTTTGGAGATGCTGCTGTGGATCTTCATGAGGGAGACCGGTAAATTGCCCGCTTGTGTGCAATAACTGCACCATATTTTGTTTAAGTTCAAATCTCCCTCCAGGCTCTGGTTTGCGGATACTTGATGTAACATTATTGGCATGTGGGATTGCCACCTCGCGAACCAGCCGTGCTGCTGCTTCTTCGGGCACTAACACTGCCCTTACTACCGATGGATTTTGTTGTTGCTCCATGATCGTCTGTCTGAGCAACTGCACCTTTCTTTGTAGAGCTTCTCTTTGCTTACTGTGAAATATACGTTCTGGCTCTATATAAGATTCCACCAGCTCCTTGTCTCTTGCCAGTGTTCAACAGCAATTAAGTTTGCAAAATATAGGCTAAGACCAAGTTGTCAACACTTAAGAAAATAAAAATACAGTAAATCAACACTTAATACAAATTCACCAATTGCCAAGTCCCCGGCAACGACGCCAAAAACTTGTTTGGGCTTGTGTTATATGGGTATATAAAACGACACGCAAGTGCACGTGGTCGAACAAGTAGTAAGTGGCTTTAGTAAGCCAAGTATCGATCCCACAGAGACTTGGATTAAGTGCAATTTGCTCAAGTATACTATAATTTTACTTCTGAAAATGCAGACAACAATGTTACCAAAAAGTTGATAGTTTGTTTTTATAAATTTTTATACTAAAACTAAGAACAATTATCTACTTTGAATCTGAACTATGAATAAGAGCATGCTGAGGGTAAACGAACATGTAATGAAATTGATTATCATCATAAATTGGTTAATCTTTTCTTCCAGTTGCTAGTCAAGAACAATTGCCAAGAGATTAAAACTCTCGTATTTAACCTCACTTAAGAATCATGAACCATCCATCTACATTTCTGTGATCAAATGCAATTCATGTTCTAGCCATACAATTCCGATTCCTAAATTGACTAATACGACTTTCAGGTATATTTCTATCCTGAAAGCTAATCAAAACCCAATTTTCCCAAATCAAGTAAAGAACAATATCCTATTAATTCACAACTTTCCAATTTCGTGCTCTCTCGAGTGAAATCGGACTTTTTAGATGTACATTAATGTAGGCACACACCAATGTAGTAGAAAAAAGAATTAATAGAACAACATGGAAGAAAAAGATGAAAAACCAGATAATCGATAATCAAATGTCATCACAATTGTTCACAACCTCAGCAAGGAAGGGAATTAACCACTCATTTGTGGACTAATCATCATAAAATGAGTGTTAATCATAAAGCAATTGAATTAAAGAAGAAATAAAGAGAGAAAAAACCCTGAACTTTTCGTCCCTCAACTGCCTGTAACCCACGTCCTTGCTCCACCCAGTCAGAATTATGAAAAATGAACTTAAGTGTTCTATTTATACTGCTGGGAATTTTTTCAGGAATAATGAGCAACGTGTCACGGAGTGCATCACGGAGCACTGCCTCCGTGACACGGCACGAACGCGGACCCTCACTGGAACTGGGGGTCCGGGAATTCAAGCTCAACGTGGCACGACGTGCATCGCGGAGCACTGGCTCCGTGCCACGGAGCAAACGCGGACCTCAACTGGAATTTGGGTGAATTTTCCCATCCAGGCAGAATGCCTCCGCGATGGCAGCGTGACACGGCTCCATCGCGGAGCCCCTTTAATTCATACTGTCCAATGCCTTTTTCCTTGCTCGCATCCAAGTCTAACTCCGATATCATCCAACATGCATTTTAGCTTCTCGAAATCACATTTTACCTGCAAAACAATGCTAATCATGTTGGTTAGTATAAATTCACATTTTATTGCCAATTACATGAAAATGTATACACATTGATAGATAAACAAGGCGAAAATGATACTTTTGAGTATCACTTGGGCATATAAATTTGCCCAAGATCACCTTGGTCAACCTGTCCACCACAACCCAAATGGAGTCATATTGTCGACAAGTACGAGGCAAACCTATAATGAAGTCCCATATTGATTTCTTCCCATTTCAAAGTAGGAATACTAATCCTAAAGCACAACTCTTGGTCTCTGATGCTCGACCTTTACTTGTTGACAGTTTGGACACTTAGCTACAAACTCCGCGATGTCATTCTTCATGCTATTGTTCGGATCGTTTATAGGGTATATAAAACAACACGCAAGTGCACGTGGTCGAACAAGTAGTAAGTGGCTTTAGTAAGCCAAGTATCGATCCCACAGAGACTTGGGTTAAGTGCAATTCGCTCAAGTATACTATATTTTTACTTCTAAATATGCTGACAACAACGTAACCAAAAAGTTGATAGTTTGTTTGATAAATTTTACACTAGAACTAAGAACAATTATCTACTTTGAATCTGAACTATGGATAAGAGCATGCTAAGGTTAAACGAACATGTAATGAAACTGATTATCATCATAGATTGGTTAATCTTTTCTTCCAGTTGCTAGTCAAGAACATTTGCCAAGAGATTAAAACTCTCGTATTTAATCTCACTTAAGAATCATGAACCATCCGTCTACATTTCTGTGATCAAATGCAATTCATGTTCTAGCCATACAATTCCGGTTCCTAAATTGACTAATACGACTTTCAGGTATATTTCTATCCTGAAAGCTAATCAAAACTCAGTTTTCCAAATACAAGTAAAGAACAATATCCTATTAATTCACAACTTTCCAATTTCGTGCTCTCTCGAGTGAAATCGGACTTTTTAGATGTACATTAATGTAGGCACACACCAATGTAGTAGAAAAAAGAATTAATAGAACAACATGGAAGAAAAGATGAAAAACCAGATAATCAATAATCAAATTTCATCACAATTGTTCATAACCTCAGCAAGGAAGGGAATTAACCACTCATTTGTGGACTAATCATCATAAAATGAGTGTTAATCATAAAGCAATTGAATTAAAGAAGAAATAAAGAGAGAAAAAACCCTGAACTTTTCGTCCCTCAACTGCCTGTAACCCACGTCCTTGCTCCACCCAGTCAGAATTATGAAAAATGAACTTAAGTGTTCTATTTATACTGCTGGGAATTTTTTCAGGAATAATGAGCAACGTGTCACGGAGTGCATCACGGAGCACTGCCTCCGTGACACGGCACGAACGCGGACCCTCACTGGAACTGGGGGTCCGGGAATTCAAGCTCAACGTGGCACGACGTGCATCGCGGAGCACTGGCTCCGTGCCAAGGAGCAAACGCAGACCTCAAATGCAATTTGGGTGAATTTTCCCATCATGGCAGAATGCCTCCGCGATGGCAGCGTGACACGGCTCCATCGCGGAGCCCCTTTAATTCATACTGTCCAATGCCTTTTTCCTTGCTCGCATCCAAGTCTAACTCCGATATCATCCAACATGCATTTTAGCTTCTCAAAATCACATTTTACCTGCAAAACAATGCTAATCATGTTGGTTAGTATAAATTCACATTTTATTGCCAATTACATGAAAATGTATACACATTGATAGATAAACAAGGCGAAAATGATACTTTTGAGTATCACTTGGGCATATATATTTGCCCAAGATCACCTTGGTCAACCTGTCCACCACAACCCAAATGGAGTCATATTGTCGACAAGTACGAGGCAAACCTATAATGAAGTCCCATATTGATTTCTTCCCATTTCAAAGTAGGAATACTAATCCTAAAGCACAACTCTTGGTCTCTGATGCTCGACCTTTACTTGTTGACAGTTTGGACAGCTACAAACTCCGCGATGTCATTCTTCATGCCATTGTTCGGATCGTTTATAGGGTATATAAAACAACACGCAAGTGCACGTGGTCGAACAAGTAGTAAGTGGCTTTAGTAAGCCAAGTATCGATCCCACAGAGACTTGGGTTAAGTGCAATTTGCTCAAGTATACTATATTTTTACTTCTAAATATGCTGACAACAACGTAACCAAAAAGTTGATAGTTTGTTTGATAAATTTTACACTAGAACTAAGAACAATTATCTACTTTGAATCTGAACTATGGATAAGAGCATGCTAAGGTTAAACGAACATGTAATGAAACTGATTATCATCATAAATTGGTTAATCTTTTATTCCTGTTGCTAGTCAAGAACATTTGCCAAGAGATTAAAACTCTCGTATTTAATCTCACTTAAGAATCATGAACCATCCGTCTACATTTCTGTGATCAAATGCAATTCATGTTCTAGCCATACAATTCCGGTTCCTAAATTGACTAATACGACTTTCAGGTATATTTCTATCCTGAAGGCACATCAAAACTCAGTTTTCCAAAACCAAGTAAAGAACAATATCCTATTAATTCACAACTTTCCAATTTCATGCTCTGTCGAGTGAAATCGGACTTTTTAGATGTACATTAATGTAGGCCACACACCAATGCAGTAGAAACAAGAATTAATAGAACAACATGGAAGAAAAAGATGAAAAACCAGATAATCGATAATCAAATTTCATCACAATTGTTCACAACCTCAGCAAGGAAGGGAATTAGCCACTCATTTGTGGATTAATCATCATAAAACGAGTGTTAATCATACACGCAATTGAATTAAAGAAGAAAGAAAGAGAGAAAAAACCCTGAAGTTTTCGTCCCTCAACTGCCTGTAACCCACGTCCTTGCTCCACCAAGTCTGAATTATGAAAAATGAACCTAAGTGTTCTATTTATACTAGTGGGAATTTTTCCCAGAATAATGAGCTACGTGTCACGGAGTGCATCGCGGAGCACTGCCTCCGTGACACGCCATGAACGCGGACCCTCACTGGAACTGGTGGTCTGGGAATTCAAGCTCAACGTGGCACGACGTGCATCGCGGAGCACTGGCTCCGTGCCACAGAGCAAACGCGGACCTTCACTGGAAATTTGGTGAATTTTCACCCTCCAGGCAGAATGCATCCGCGATGGCAGCGTGACACGGCTCGATCGCGGAGCCCCTTTGATTCATGCTGTCCAATGCCTTTTCCTTGCTCGCATCCAAGTCTAACTCCGATATCATCCAACATGCATTTTAGCTTCCCAAAATCACATTTTACCTGCAAAACAATGCTAATCATGTTGGTTAGTATAAATTCACATTTTATTACCAATTACATGAAAATGTATACACATTGTTAGATAAACAAGGCGAAAATGATACTTTTGAGTATCACTTGGGCATATAAATCTGCCCAAGATCACTTACCCCACACTTAAATCCTTGTTCGTTCTCGAACAACAAACATACAATTCATGCAATTTACATCCCAACCTCGCTACTGTGGTACAACAATTTAAGCTACGGTCATACCGATTACTCAATACAGCTAATCATCAAGAGAACATGCATGGTCTTATCAATGCAATGACCTTCAATACATTAAGACTTCCTAAACTTTAAGAATCGACTCTCGATATCGGCAAACTCATGCAAATCAGCTAATCAAGATGTCTGACACGAAAATCAATCTTTCATCAAGCATGTGCCCTCACAACTCAAGAGAATCTTCCCCTTTTTGCTCATGTGACACACAAACATTCAAGTAGGGGCATGTAAAAACAATTTCACTCTCTCTCCCAAAAGAATTCACATGCATCATGTCGTGACCCATAAGCTTGCCCTTAGTGTATTACTCCACTAATATAAAGAAATGCAATGTAAGATCACGTAGGACTTTAATGGGTTGTAATGGAAGCTATGGAACTAGTAAATATTGGATTAGCCAATAATAGCCACTAGCATCCTTAAGCGCCTTTTCAACGCATCCCATCACTCATGGACACTGTTTCTCTTTTTTTTTTTCATCATCCCATTCTTGATGATTTACTTTAGTATGACCCATTTCATTAAGCACACTTGACACAATAACAAAGATTATTCATGCACCTTCATTATCGTTTATTTATAACCAGTGCACCTTCAACCTTTTCTTTTCTTCCCTCACTCTGCTTTTCTTTTTCTTTTCACCATTCTCACTCTTTGACACTTTGGGAAAATGATTTTCTCTTCTTAAGCGCTTAAGAGTTTTGTATAGACTTTACGGCTAATGAAAAGAAGGAATTAAGCTTGGTTTATACTTTTTGGACAAAAGAAAGAAATAATAGGCTAAAGGCTCAAAGGGCTGACTAGGGTATACAATCACAGAAAGGGGGAATATGACAAGAAAAAAATAGAAACTCTCGGTTAAAATAAAGAAATGCCTACATCCTTTCCTATAATACACCTCCTTCATTTCGTTTTCTACACACAGCAGGCAAGTTCTAGACACTTCACAATAGCATGGAATAACAAAACCTCACTTCACACTTTATGCACATGCTCGATTCAAGATGTATTCACAGACTCTTCAATCAGCTAATTACAGGAATTCAAACATTAAGCCTCAATCACACTGAATCGAACTCTACAGCCGAGGTATCTCAACATATTTACAAGATTGCATGCTTTCATACGAATCACCTTTGCATTTTGAATATCATGTACAACACGCAACCAAAATTTCGCAACCATATAGTAACTACAGGTTCCGGGATGCAATCCACCAAGGAAAAAAACTAAAAATAATTAAAAAAAATATCTACTCCTAACGACTACATTTACCTTAAGACAGTCGTCATCCATCCATCATAGGGAACAATCACTACTTAAGACGTCGGTTCAATGGGACCATTCTCGGTAAAAGAATCGAAAACAAACGCCGAGAAACCCAAAATTAAAAAGTTGAAAATTTTGCAAAATATCGATCATTTCGATAGGAGAAGAAATTTTTTTTTTGTACACAATACTTTAAAGAAATTTTTTAAAAATATCGATCATTTCGATAAACAAAAAAATATTTACAGAATCAGCTGGCAACATTCAACAACACACATCAATTTCACAAATATTTACAAATACAGAAATTTTTGAAAATTCACAAACACAGGGAAACACAACATACAAAATAACAGAGGAGAAGATATAAACAAAACAGCCCAGCCCAGCACCTAACTACTCCCACCTCACACTTAATCCGAACACTGTCCCTAGTGGAACTCCCTGATCAATCAAAGTATTCCACTTCTTCGTCGGGTGCTGCTGCTTCATCTCCCATATCCGAGTCGCCTCCGTCGTCATCATCGGACTCCACATCGGAGTCCTCCCGACGCGTCTCCTCGTCCGTGGGGATGTCATCATCCGTGGGCTCTACAAATGCTGGCCCTACTCGACATAGAGCCCTGGCGTTTTCGCCAAACGGGTAATCTAGCTCGAGCTGCCATAGCTCCTCCTCTGTCGCTGGCCTCCCACCTATCCTGAGCTGGAGCATCTGCATCCCATACATACGCGCCATGTACTGGTCATCACGAGCGTGTCGCTCGCCAAGTGTCAGCACTGGCCCGTGGGTGGTGTCGGGAGCCTTAGTTTTGGTAACATCTAAGGCTCGCCACTCCAACTGCGGGATATAATCGAGGGCCTCCTCCTCAACATCAAGGCCCCTGAGAAAGGTGGTGAGTAGTCCACCGAAACTATACCTGTGCCCCTGGTGCAACCGGGCTCTCTTCATGGCGGATATAATAACCACCCCGACATTTATCCCCAGCCCTTTCATCAGGGCGTACACCAAGTAAACACGATCCCGGGTTACATCAGTCATATGTACCCCCGGGATAAGGCACGAGCAGACTATCTTCAGCCAGATTCGAGCTTCCCTATTCATCTGTGAATATGGCAGAGTCTGGTGGTAGCCCCTTTCCTTGTGCCTGCTCCATCTAGCTGTAGATTGGGCCCCACACAGTGTGCGTCTGATGTCAGCATACGGTGGGGTAATGTTCAGCTGTCGGAGGACGTGGGCGTCTGTGTCCCTCGCTCCTATGAAGGTATTGAGCTGGTGGGGCTCCAGAGTGACTATCTGCCCTCTGATTTTGATGGTGTGGCTTCTGATTGACGGGTTCCAATTAGCATAGAAATCCCGAACCAGGTGCAGGTTGCATTCTTTGGGCTCCTCGAATATGAAATTGAGCCCAGCTGCCTCGATCCGGTGAACCATCCTTGGGAACTCCTGTGCCAATGGCTTCCGTGCTATATGTTCCTCGCGGAAATATTTGTTCTCTTTGTGCTTGGCGTACCACTTTTTCCCCTTGTTAGTCACCCATCTTGTTCCATATTGGCGGCGCTGGCCGCGTGGAACTGCTGGTGCTGCTGGGACTGCTGTGCCCAGTCTGAGTCTCTTCCTTCCGGTGCTTGAAGTTGATGCACCTTTCCCTTTATCTTGCCGGCTTGCCATTTTACCTGTCAACCCAAGTCAACAAGCTCAATGTTAAGCTAAATAAATATTAACTTCGGCTAAGATCGGGTTACGCTAAGTTACCCCAGACTTAGTCCTTAGCTACAGTTACAACAATACGACAAGAATAATTTTATTTACACAAAACAACCGGCTATTCAATCATGCTTAGTGCGTTCAAAAGAAAATTCGACGGTATAACTTCTGTGTACTACTCAGACTTCATACAGCTACTCTCAATCACTACCATCGCTAACATTTTAACTATCGCACTTAGCAACGAAAAATAAAGAAACAAAAATAACAACAAAAATTTATATACATGAACCTATCCAACTAACCAAATTCGAACAAATTTCAACATTTCCCCCCAAACCCGAGAATTCGTCGTCTATTAACATTCCAACAATTTGTACAACGACTCATCTCATTAAACACGTACAACCCGACATAAAATTCACAATTTCAACACATTTCCAACTTCAAATTCAACAACAAGCCCTAGAATCGATTTTATCAATCAAATTCAAATAATTTATGCAATCGACAAGTTCAAACAATCATAACTACATTCCGAACATTAATCAATCAACAAATAACTCGAATTCATGCTTAATTTCGACTTAGGGCGATTTAGATCACCTCCCATGCTTAAAATCAAAGAAAATCGACAAAAACTTGAGAGGGAATCGGAAAACATACCTTGAAGTTGAAGAATCGAAGAAAACTCGGTAATTTCTTGCCTCAAGCCGTGGCACGTTGGTGGGCGAGGGGTTTTGGGATGTTTGGTCGCGGAAGAAATTGAAAATGAGGGGAAAAGGGGAGGTTTCGGGGTTTAAAAGGTAGAAAAACACGCGGGTCACCCAGCAACCCGGTGTGACCCGTCGCGATATACACGACAACGTGTCACGGAGTGCATCGCGGTGCACTGCCTCCGTGACACGGAGCCATCGCGATAGCATTCTGGAAATTTTTAAAATTTCCGGGTTATACCTCAACGTGTCACGGAGGGTAACGCGGAGGTCCTCCTCCGTGACACGGAGCTATCGCCCCAACTCACTGTTTTCTACATTTTATTAAATTTTCATACCTCGACTTTTCCTTCACGATTCCGTGCACATTTTCCTCCGTTTGACCTGAAAATCATCTCGCTATACAAAATTGGTTAGAATTATAGGTTTCACCTAACTAAAATTAAAAACAATAACTAAAACGAAAATTTTTGTAATCAACCAAGAAAAAGAAAAAGAAAAATCTATTTACACTTTACAAGATGAAGGAAAAAATTTTCACGGGTTGCCTCCCGTGCAGCGCCTGGTTTACCGTCGCGGCTCGACGTCATTTAAGCTCAATTGTCCGCTAGGGTGATGGACGATTTCTCTCGATCACCGTCCTCCCCCCAGTAGTGCTTACACCTATCCGGTGGTCTTCCCATTAACTCTCTGGAATCCTTCATCTGCTTGTCATTACCATGATCAATCACATTGATCACCGAGAGTTCTTCATGCACCATCGGGAGCTTGGGTGCTTTATACACATCGAACACCTCTACCTTGTCATGTGCTCGCATTGTGCGTTGCCCCGCAGCTACGTCAATTAATGCTTTCCCGGTTGCCAAGAAGGGTCGTCCCAAAATAAATGGGACTTCCGCGTCTGGTTCAAAATCCAGCACGACAAAATCGACCGGGAAAATTAGGGAGCCAACTTGCACTAGAACATCCTCAACAATGCCATTCGGCCTAGCTAAGGATCGATCTGCCAACTACAAGATTACGGTTGTGGGTCTAGGACTCCCTAAACCCAACTTTCTGAATATCGAAGACGACATTAGATTTATACTCGCCCCCAAATCACACAATCCACGAGCTCGGATGCTCTACCCAATAGTAAGCTGGATAGTAAAACTTCCAGGGTCTTTTATCTTTGTGGGCAGTCTATTTTGGATCTGGGAAGTGCACTCCTCCGTTAAAGCCACCGTAGCATACTCAGTCAACCGACTTTTGTTGGCCACGATGTCCTTTATGTACTTGGCATATTTAGGCACTCCCTGCAAGACATCAACAAGAGGTAAATTAACATGTACCTGTTTAAGCACCTCCATGAATTTCTTGAAACACGCCTCCTCTTTGTGTTTCTTGAGTCGTTGGGGGAACGGGGGTGGAGGTCTTTCTGATTCAGCTTCTTTGGTCTTCCCCCTTTCCGAACTTTGCTCCCCCTCAACTTCTGCTGCTCCCGAATGTTGAGGTGGTCTTTCTGGTTCCACCTCCCTCAGCTGCAAACCACTCCTTGTGGTCACTGCATTTACCTGCTTGGGATTCGGATCCGTGTCGCTTGGCAGTCCTCCTCTAGGCCTTGTATTTTGGGCACTAGAAAATTGTCCAAATTGATACTCAAGAGCCTTGGTAGCTAACTGATTGTTTTTCACTTCGGCTGCCAATTTCACATAGTCAGCCTGCAATTGAGCTTGGTTAGCTATCATGGTCTTGAACATCTCCTCAATGCTGGGTGATGGTGGTGGAGGAGGTGCATTGTTATTTCTGAATTGAGATTGGTAGTTCTGTTGCCCTCGTTGGTTCCTTTGCACACCCTGACCCGAACTTTGGCCTTGATGGTTGTTGCTACCCCATGAGAAGTTAGGATGATTCCTCCAATTTGAATTGTAGCTACTACCATACTGCTGGTGATTTCTTTGTGCATTACCCACAAAGTTTACCGAGTCAGGATTGGCTCCACAGCACTCAGCTGAGTGCTCACTGCTTCCACACACTTCACACCACATCTGCTGGACTGCATTAACTGGAGCTAAAGGCTGGTTCAAAGTCATGTTGCTGAAGTGGTTGTTCAATTGATTTTGCAAGGCAGCTATCTGTGCAGCGATAGCCGTAAACCCATCCACTTCAAGCACTCCTGCTGCTTTCCTTGTCCCATCTCGTGATGAATCAGCATTCCATTCTGGATTGCCCTGTGAAATCCGGTTTAGCAAGGTATACAGCTCCTCATAAGTCTTTTCCAGCGCTTGCCCTCCAGCTGCTGAATCTAGCAATATTTTGGTGTGGGGTTCCAAACCCTTAATAAATGTGTGCACCAACACCTCATTGGACTGATGATGATGAGGACAGTCCCGCAACATGGATTTAAATCTCTCCCAGGCTTGATATATATTTTCTCCCTCCCTCTGTTTGAAACTTAGAATTTGACTTCTAAGTCTTGCTGTTTTACCAGAGGGAAAAAACCTTATCAAGAACTTCCGTGAAAGATCATCCCACGTTGAAATAGAAATTGGTGGCTCAGCTTTCAACCACCTCTTGGCTTCTCCAAGTAAGGAGAATGGAAATAAGGTAAGCCGGACATAATCAGGTGACACTCCAGCGGGTATGTTAGTGTCACTTATCTCCAAAAAGTTTTGGAGATGCTGTTGTGGGTCTTCATGAGGGAGACCGGTAAATTGCCCGCTTGTGTGCAACAATTGCACCATATTTTGCTTGAGTTCAAATCTCCCTCCAGGCTATGGTTTGCGGATACTTGATGTAACATTATTGGCATGTGGGATTGCCACCTCGCGAACCGGCCTTGCTGCTGCTTCTTCGGGCACTAACACTGCCCTTACAACCGGTGGATTCTGTTGTTGCTCCATAATAGTCTGTCTGAGCAACTGTAGCTTCCTTTGTAGAGCTTCTCTTCTCTTACTGTGAAATATACGTTCTGGCTCTATATAAGATTCCACCAGCTCTTTGTCTCGTGCCAGTGTTCACAGCAATTAAGTCTACAAAATACAGGCTAAGACCAAGTTGTCAACACTTAAGAAAATAAGAATACAGTAAATTAACACTTAAAACAAATTCACCAATTGCCAAGTCCCCGGCAACGGCGCCAAAAACTTGTTCGGATCGTTTATAGGGTATATAAAACAACACGCAAGTGCACGTGGTCGAACAAGTAGTAAGTGGCTTTAGTAAGCCAAGTATCGATCCCACAGAGACTTGGGTTAAGTGCAATTTGCTCAAGTATACTATATTTTTACTTCTAAATATGCTGACAACAACGTAATCAAAAAGTTGATAGTTTGTTTGATAAATTTTACACTAGAACTAAGAACAATTATCTACTTTGAATCTGAACTATGGATAAGAGCATGCTAAGGTTAAACGAACATGTAATGAAACTGATTATCATCATAAATTGGTTAATCTTTTCTTCCTGTTGCTAGTCAAGAACATTTGCCAAGAGATTAAAACTCTCGTATTTAATCTCACTTAAGAATCATGAACCTCGTGAAACATTTGGCTTCTCAACATCAACATACGAAACACATAAGTGACCCTGGTATCAAAGCACATCATTTCCCCCTTTGGAAAAGACCTCCACCTTCTAAGTCTGAACGACTTCCTTTAGCTTTACCAAAATCGGGTCCTCATCTTTCCTGGATTTTACATAAGCCACCAATGACGATTCTAATCCATTTTGAACAACAACACCGCCATTGGGCGAGTCAACCAACCTAACTCCCAACCTTGTGAGTCGATACAGATCCTTCACCAGCTCCTTCTTCCCCTCACTTACATGAGACACACTCTCTATAGAGAGTCTACTAAGTGTATCTGCTACTATATTGGCCTTACCCGGATGGTAAAGCACACTCATATCGTAGTTCTTGAGTAGCTCCAACCACCTCTTTTGTTGAAGATTGAGATCCTTCCTGGTAAGCACATATTGTAAACTCTTATGGTCTGTAAACACATCCACGTGAACCCTATACAAATAATGTAGCCATACCTTCAAGGCGAATACCACCGCAGCCAATTATGGGTCGGGTAATTCTTCTCATGAACTTTTAGCTGTCTGTAGGCATATGCTATAACCTTTCTGTGCTGCATCAATATACACCCAAGTACGATTCTTGAAGCATCACTATACACCATGAACCCATCCGTACCCTCCGGTAGAGTTAACACCAACGCTGAAGTAAGTCGAGTCTTCAGCTCTTAGAAGCTCTTCTCAGAAGCCTCTGACCATTGGAATTTCACCTTCTTTTGGGTCAATTTGGTCAAGGGTGTTGCAATAGACGAGAACCTTTCACAAACCTTCGATGGTAGCCGAGTAAACCCAAGAATCTCTGGATGTTCGAAGGATTCACCGATCTAGACCAATTCTTCACCGCTTTTATTTTTTGAGAATCCATCTTTATACCCTCACTTGATACCACGTGGCACAAAAATGCCACAGAGTTCTACCAAAACTTGCACTTGCTGAACATGGCATATAATTGGCGATCCTTGAGAGTCTGCAAAACTACTCTCAAATGAGCAGCGTGCTCCTCCTCGCTCCGAGAGTATATCAGGATGTCATCAATAAACACAATCATGAACATATCCAGGTATGGCTTGAACACCCTGTTCATCAAGTCCATAAAAGTTGCAGGAACTTCTGTTAGTCCAAAAGACATAACTGCAAACTCGTAATGACCATACTGCATCCTGAAGGCTGTCTTCGGGATATCACTCTCTCGAACTCTAAGCTGATGGTACCCAGATCTGAGATCTATCTTCAAAAAGCACTTGGCACCCTGAAGCTGATCAAATAAATCATCAATCTTGGGTAGAGGAACCTATTCTTGATGGTGACTCTGTTTAATTGCCGATATTCAATACACATTCGAAGAGAACCATCCTTCTTTCGAACAAAGAAACTGGTGCACCCTATGGGGACTTGCTCGGTCTAATGAAACCCTTATCTATCAGGTCCTTCAACTGTTCCATCAGCCCCTTTAGCTTGTCTGGAGCCATTCTTTAGGGAGGAATAGATATAGGTTGCATGTCGGGAAGAAGGTCAATACCAAAATCTATCTCCCGCTCTGGATGGATTCTTGGTAAATCATCTAGGAAGACTTTCGGATACTCACATACTACAGGAACTAACTGGATAGTCGGGATCTCGGACTTAACATCCTTAATCATAACTAGATGGTACACACAACCCTTAGAAATCATCTTTCTGGCCTTAAGGTAGTAAATGAAATGACCTACAGGCACAACTGAACTACCCTTCCACTCTAAGACTGGCTCTCTCGAAAATTTGAACTCTATTGCTTGGGTCCTACAATTAACTGAGGCATAACATGAAAATAATCAATCCATGCCGAGGATAACATTGAAATCGGTCATGGCTAATTCTATCAAATCTGCTGAGGTTACTTGCTGAAGGACTAAGACAAGGCAACCTCTACACACCCATTTAGCTATCACTGAATCACCTATTGGAGTAGAGACTGAGAAGGGTTCTGACAAGACTTCGGGACTAACTCCGAAGCTACTGGCTACATATGGTGTCACAAAAGACAAGGTAGCCCCCAGATCTACAGAGCATATACATAAAGATGGAAAACTCGTAACATACCAGTGATTACATTCGGGGAAGTCTCCTGCTCCTGACGGGATGTGAGGGCATAAAATCTATTTTGGCGCTAACTGCCAGCTGAACTAGTCAAAGCACCCTGCCATACAAAATGTGCTGCCGGAGCTGCTGGACTAGAAGCTGGGCCTCGACCCCCATCATGGCCCTAGTTTGCTGCTAGGCAATCTTTGAGCATATGTCCGGGCTTCCCATACTCGAAACAAGCACCCAAACCTACCAAGAACTGGCTCATATGCCCCCGACCACATCTGCGGCAAGCTGGGAAACTAGAATCCGCGGGTCTACTGCTCTGACCCCTTGAGCCTGATGCTCATCCCCTCTGATCATGCCTAGGCTTGGATGACACACTCAACGCTGAAGATGCTGGGGCTGAAGATCTCTGGTAGGTCTGCTGTCGGTTCTCACCACCTGAACTCGACTGTGAGAATTTGTGAATATCAGTCCTGGCCCTCTTGGCCTCCCTCTCTCTCATATGCGCCACCTCCATTTTCTAGGCATACAAGACTATCCGAGGGAAATACATATCCTGGTGGAGCATAGCAGTGCTACAATCTTTGACCAAATAGCTTGCCACACCATGAACAAATCTGCTCACCCGCGCTCTCTGATCGGCCACTAACTTTGGAGTGTACTTCGATAGGTGAGTGAACTCAATCGCATACTCCTGCACCGTCACCCTCCCTTGCTTAAGCTTCACGAACTCGGCTGACTTCAGCTCCCTCATATCACGAGGAAAGAATCGATCTAAGAACGCAACATGGAACTCTTCCCAAGTGATAGGACCTACTCTGGCGTCCCTACTATATTTCCATTGACGGAACCAGATGTGTGCGACCCCTTTCAACTGATATGAGGCCAATTATACACATTCAACCCCATTCACCCCCACGACTTGGGTGGTCTTCACAATCTCATCAATGAACTCATGCAGGTCCTCATCTACCTTTGATCCAAGGAACTCTGGCTGGTTCATTCTCAAGAAATCCCTAACTCGAGCAACTGCCGCATTGCCATTTTGCAGGACATGTGCAACTGCCTACTGATTGACCTGGGTAGTCAAGGCCCGCACGAGTATTTGAATAGCTGCCCGACACTCAGCATGGGCAACCGACTCTGGTGCATGGTGCTTCTAGACTGGTGGGGCCTGCTGGTGCCCGTTACCGTTGCCATCCTCAAGGCCATCTCCGTTTCCATTCCTCCTACCATTCATTCTTTGGGGAGCCATGATTCTGCAATCGCGAATAGCATGAATTAGAAGGATAGAGAGACATTTTATTGCACGACATAGATCATGAAAGAAGGGAACATTTCCTAAACATCTTGTAGCCACTTCGTCATAAGTGTGGCGCGCTTCACACCCATGAAAAAGACTCTACTTAACGCGGCTTTCAGACACCCTAAGACACTTCAAACCTATTTACCTGATACCAAGTTTGTCACGACCCGAATGGAGGCCTAGATCGCAAAACAGGACAAGGAGCCCCCAGACACTCCAAGTCGACCCATGGCATTACATACATCTAACTCTATTACTAAAACTTAAGATTCAACATAATAATCGTAGCGGAAGTCTAAAATAAACATAACATCAGAATACACAATCTAAAACAGAGTACATCCTTTTGTTTGAAAAGCCTCTAAACATAATGAGTTGATGGGACAAGCCCCCTACTAACTCAAATAAGCTGAAAACTGAAAATACATAGAGAAATATTAATAAGCATGGTCCTCGGGAAATGAGAACTCACCAACAAGATAAGATGCTAACTCTGAAGACTGGCTATGAATGGGTCAGAGTTTGAGTGCCGGTTCCTGTATTATGAAACGATACATCATAAAGTATATGGTCAGTACGTGGAATGTACCGAGTATGCAAGGTAAGTAAAACTACTTAAATAAGTAAAATTATTTTAGAACATGCATAATATAACACATAAACAATAAGAATCTGAGACTAGAGCTTGCATACATTCTTTCTGAAATCATGATCTCATCATAACATAACATAGCATCATAGCTGAATCGATTGACTCAAAGTTGAAATCTGATAGTCATGGTAAAACTGAACATTGAGTCAAACCTACTTTAGAACATATATAGATTTATATAATATGGATGACAACATGTATAATTGAAATCATGAGGAACAATGGGAGACTCATATTTTAACCGACATACCACGATACAGCTTACGTGGTCCCAACTATCACACTCAAGTGGGTAGAGCCTTCCAAAGCCTTGCTAGGGCTAGGGATGATACCATGATATGGATATCAAGCTCGTGGCTCAATAGGGCATGGGATAGATCACAAGGAAGGTACCAAATTAATGTATATATAAGTACAAACCTACATTGAAGCGTAGTTTTGAGGCATAGGGTGATCGACCCTTAGCCTACTCGATGCTAGGCACTGCTCCCGAAAACATCCATATGCTCTCCATCGTTTTTCAACGAAGCTCAACATCGTGAATTAATGAAGCTCAATAATCAAATACATCTCAAATATGAAATCATGCATATGAGAATTAGCTCAACCATGCCACAAGCTGAAAGATAATTGGGAGTCTTCGCTCCAAAAATCATGTGGTGAGCTCAATTCGGGGAAATCATAAATCATACTTGAACATGTGAGAATTTCCCAATACCTTAACATGCTTGAAAATATTCAATTCACACATTGAAAACATGATTATAAATATGGGTAGCTTGAAAACATGATTTTCATCATAATATCTCATCATAATCATACATTCATCACAAATCTCATCTTTCATGAACTTTCCGTAATCGGGTATTTTAATTCATAAAACTTAGAACATGATTTTTCATTGAAAATAAAATAAAACTTGCCCATGAGTCAAAATTCAATAGTATATACATATTTAAATCATACCAATGTAGAGAATTAGGAATTTCATGCATTGGGTTAAAACCCCATAGATTAGGCATAGGAAATTCATGATCTATAGAGGGATTGGGTATGGATGTGAAAGGATTCACCCATTCATATCCCTACATACCTGATTGAAGCTAATTCTTACACTTCTTTGATTGCCCAAGAGGGATTGAAGAGAATTTGAAGAAGAACAAGCTTGATCACCCCCTCTAACCTTCTATCTTTGCATGCATGAATGAAAATGGCCTAAAATGAACTTAACCCTCTTAAAATTCATCATTCATAACTTAAAATGACGTAGTTTAGGCCTTACGATCTTAGAAATTATGAAAACGCCTTTACTAAATTCGCAGAAAATAACTGCTAGTCAGTCCACGAGGGACATGACAACTCGTCACCACTGGCCACGACTTATGACATCGTTCATCGAGTACACTACTTGTCAAGTTATCTGGGCTCATCACAAGTGACTTCACGATTCTTTACTGGTGACCACGACACCACTCATCATATACACTACTTGGGATTTTTATTTTTCTTCATCATGTTGTTCACGACCCTCCCCATGAATCGTGGTGGCTGACAACGACTCGTGAGGACCTTTCGTTTGGTACACTGCCTTCTTCTTTTCTTTTCTCAATCACCAATTCCCACGATTGACCTAACGCGTCCTGGGGCCTGAGCACGCTCGTGGTCACTTCCGTGGGGATCCAAATTCCCAGATTTCAACTCACCTTCTGAGCCTCACCACGAGTCACATCACGACTCGTGGTCTACTCCCACTGGTCACTTTTCGCACCCAGCACACACGCAAGCGTATGCAGTCATACAAGTAATACAGTGACCCTTTTTTCAGAGCTGGATGTCGAACCCACAGGGACTGGACCTATTTCTGCAAATTGTCAAGTTCGAGTGTAAGATTAACACTCACAAGTATTGATTATAGAAGTATTCGGGAAATTATAATTAAATCTAGGGGTGGTCACAAAACAATCTAGAAACGATATAAGAAGCAACTAGAGTTAAGGCCAAATAATCATGTAATGCTACACTTCATAATGGTTCACTTATGAAATTATCAATTGTTGTCTCACATAGTTGGAAATGCGATGTTCATGGTCTCTCGAGCCTCTAAACACGACAAACTAGCCTCACAACTACATCGTTGAGCGGGGATGTGACATCCTAGTTCGTGGGCAATTCAACTACGCGTATGTGATTTACGGGGTTTGTGCTCTTGATTAGGGACTTTCGTACCTCTAATCATTTAACCTAACTTAGCTTCACAACTACTTCTACGAGTGGTGGAGTGACAATTCTAAGCCAGTGTCTTTCTATCATCCCATTTTATCAACCAAGCAAGGCAATTTAGGTATATGATTCATCCTAATTGAGAATCATATCTAAAGATAAGAACTTGCTACCTACATTCCTATGTTCTCTCCTAGGGTTACTCTTTCAAGCTTTTACCTAGCTTAACATGTATGTTTTCATAGTGATAAAGCATAAAACAACCATAATAAAGAATGTAATACAAAACAACAATTAACAACTCAACCCAAAATGAATTCATGCATTACAATCATATCATGTGGCCACAACCCTAGTGGAAGGGTTTTAGCCACTCATAATCGTACAATAACTTAAAAACATCATTAAAGTAGAGTGATTATAAGAATAGGTAAAAGAGAATGTAAAATTAGTGAACCCTAGGTGAGTTCTTCATTTCTCCCTTCGCTCCTCTACGATTTTCAGAAAATATTTGGTGACAAAATGATTTTAGGAACGAAGGGTTGAATTTATAGTAAGTGGGATTTTGCACTTTTTGGCCGGGCATGGAATGGCTCCATGGAATAGAGGTGAATGCCCTAATTTGCCTCTGTGACACGGAGGTAACGCATACAACTACTGGAAATTGCATCCTCGGCAGGTTGTGGAAAGTGCCCGCGTGACAACCGGCATGGCACGAAGCTCTTCTCATGCAATGGCCTGCGTGACATGGCCTGCAGCGCGCAACAGTGCCTGGCGTGGCACGGATGTTGGCTCACAGGAGCCTTGGAGGACAGCATCTTGCGCGCATGGCATGAGCGTGGCACGGCGCTGGGCACGGTGCACGCATAGTGTGGCACGCTGCCTGGTGCGACTAGCCTTGCCATGGCATGTACACTTGCCATCTTTTGCATTCCACTCCCAACTCCATTCCTTCACTCCACCCATCATTATTTAGTCCCTCATATTCATTTTATACCTACAAAACAAGGACTAATCATGTTGGTTAGTGCATACCCAAATTTACACAAAATCGCATAAGAATATAAATTTATAATTTGACAAACACGACTAAATAAATCTATAAAATAGCACTTGGGCATGTAATTATTCCCAAGATCACTACCCCACACTTAAAGCCTTGTTCGTCCTCGAAAAACTCTATTACATATCATGCACCTGAAGACTCTTATATAGCTAATTGAAGCAAGATAATTCCTGCTACGGCTACAACGATTGTTTGAGATGGCAAGTTAAAAAAAATATAGCATGCAAGGTGTAACCATTAAAATCAAATATAATTATGTTAAGACTTCCAATCCTCAAGAATGGACTCTTAATCTCAACAAACTCATGCGAATTAACCGATCAAGAAATCCGACATGAATTTTATCCTTCATTAAACATGTGCCCTCACAACAAGAATATTACCCATTTATCACTCACGATTCTTCAAATTTAGAACATGTATGGGTCTATGCATAAGAGATAAGCTCACTCTCACAAAGAATTCACATGCCACGTGTAATTGACCCAAAAGCTTGCCTTTACTATTTTACTCCACTAATTTATGAATGTTCGAAAGTAAGATCAAGTAGGACTTATTGGGTTGTAATGTAATCTAAGGGAGGGTAGGTACTATTATGGCTAATAATAGTGACTATCTCCCCTAAGAACTTTTAATACATCACACTTTGATTACAACACTCTATCCTCTTACTTCACCTTTATTCTTTTCAACTCCTATTTTTCCTCTTTATTTCCCCATTTCATTAGGCACACTTAAGCTATGAGTAAGGAGTACTTAAGCATTTTTTTTTCTCTTTTCTCCTTTTACTCCTTACTAACTCTTTTCAATATTTTTAAACAAGTGCACCTCTAGTCTTTTCTTCAACTCCCACAACTGCTCTTTTCCTTCTTCTTCCATTTCTCACTCCTTAACTCTCTTGCATTTTCACTTAAGCGCTTAGGAGTTTTGGATCAAAATTCAAGGCTAATGAAAAGAAAGGATTAATCTCATTTTGTGGCTAGCAAAGAATAGACTGAAGGCTCAATGGGTCTAACTAAGATCATATGACAAGGTAGGTAAAGCGAGGGATAAAAATTAAGCTCTTTAAAAGAAATGCCTAAATCATCTCCTACAATCTACATCCCTTATTTCTCTTTGTATACACACCAGGAAAGTTCTAGACACTACACAATAGCATGGAATATTTAGAAACCTTACATACATAGCACATGCTCAATTCAAGACAAATTTCGTAGACTCTTATCTCAGCTAATCACAAGAATGCAAAATTCAGCTTAAAGGACATCAAGTCATATTCAACTAGGTGTCTCAAAAAAAGTTATACAACTTCTCACATGCTTCAAATTTAACAACAGTTTCCTCTCACAATCATATATAGCACATAACAAGAACATCAAACCATCAATCAATTATGGTTTCACAAGTAACAACCTATTCACTAATTTTTCCTCAAGACGGTCGTCATCCATCCATCGTCGGGAACAGTCCCTAACTATGACTACACTAGCTATGTACAGACAAAGAAAAATTTTATTCATCGGTTCAAAGTGCCCCCCATCAGAGAAGAACTAAAAAGAAAAGCAAACGGGTGGGTGAATCATGCTCAACTCAACTTTTTCATCCAACAATTCCTTACAAAGCACTAATTCCACCCAAAACATTAAGCACAAAATTTTGAAATTTCCCTCATCCCGCACTTCAAATGCTATGTCCCCAAAGCATCAAATTAAAATTCAAAAAGGGTGAGAAATACTC
The DNA here is from genome assembly GCA_035772735.1 of Datura wrightii. NCBI lineage: Eukaryota > Viridiplantae > Streptophyta > Magnoliopsida > Solanales > Solanaceae > Datura > Datura wrightii. The sequence continues at coordinate 15,265,248 of JASDFA010000002.1, forward strand.
CTTGAGGCCTCTAGGCCTAGCTAACAGCATGTTGTCCTTCATTTTTGTACAAGTGGGTTATCAACCCCACACTTTCCTCCTTCATGCTTCTTAGCTTCCTCTCCAAGGGTACTCAGACTTCTCCTCCATATGTGCTTAATTCACCCCCCAAAACAACAACAAGATGAAAATAAACAATATCAACATAAAGGAAAAATTAAATTGTACCTGTGGTACCCCTGGGTTGCCTCCCAAGAAGCGCCTTATTTTACGTCGCGGCATGACGTGGACTATCCTTCTCAGGACATCCTCACACCAGTGCTCCCTTTTGAGAACTATCTTCTTCTCTTTTTATTTGTCGAGGGAACAACCTACACTCTGTCCCTCTCTTGTTCCAACTCCTTCTCTAACTGAAGCCCTCCATCAGATTGGGGCTAAAATGAGATCATCTCCTGCGGCCGTGGACTTATGGAATCTGCCACCCTACACTTAGTCTTTGACAACACACTGACCCTACAAAGGTCTCTGTAATGTGTGGGTGGGTTAATATCTTGGTAGACCCGGAAGAGTTCTTCTTCATCATCGACCCTCATTTTAAAGGTCCCTGCTCTTACATTAATAGTTGCTTCTCCAGTGGCCAAGAATGGCCGTCCCAAGATCAGGGGTACCTTGTCATCAACTTTAAAATCCAATATGATGAAGTCAACGGGTATAATGAACTTACCCATTTTGCTGAGAAGGTCCTCGATTATTCCATCTGGTGCCACTCGCGACTTGTCTGCCAGCTTCAGCATCATTCGTGCTGGTCTCAGTTGACCCAACCCCAAGGAGTTAAACAAAGATAGGGGCATTAAATTAACTGACGCCCCTAAATCACATAGAGCTCTTATCACCTCAGCTTTACCAATTTGTATGGGGATAAAACTCCCCGGGTGTTTGAGCTTTTTCGGTATCTTGCTCATTACCCTGTGGCTGCACTCCTCAGTTAGTGCCACTGTCTGAACATCCACCAATCTGACTTTGTTGGCCACCACATCTTTCAAGTACTTATCATACTTAGGCATTCCCTGCAAAACATCAAGCAAAGGCAAATTTATGTGAAGTTATTTGAATATATCAAAGAACTTTTTAAAGCATTCCTCCTCGGTCTTTTTGAGTCTTTGCGGAAATGGTGGTGGTGGTTTCTATGCTGGCTGCAATGATGATTGTGAAGTTTGTTGTACAAAACTCTGATTATCTCCCTTTTCAGTAGATGTTCCTTTTTTAACCAACTCTGACTACACCTCATTTCTCTTCTCTTTTGGTGGTGCATCAGCCAATTGCCTGCCACTCCTCAGACTGATGCCGTTGACTTGTCGGGGGTTTGTAATTTGTGTCACTTGGTAACCCTCCCTGAGGTCTGGTGTGCTGAGAAGCTGCTATTTGACCCATCTGCTTCTCTGGATTGCGTGTGGCCAACTGCTGATTCTTCAAATCTGATGCCATCCTCGCCTGATTCTCTGCTAATTGGGTCTGTGTTGCCATAATCTTCTGCAACATCTCCTCAATGTTGCTGCTCAACTGACCACCATTCTGCCCATTCTACTGCTGATACTGCTGCTGCTGAGGTTGCTGGTAGTTTTAACTTGGATATCCACCCCAAGAAAAATTCGGGTGGTTCTGCCAATTCTTGTTGTAGTTGTTCCCAAAATTCTGATTGTTTCTCTAAACATTCCCAATAAAATTGATCAATTCAGGATTGGCCCCATAAGATTTTGCATTATGCCCATTGTTACCACAGATTGCACACCAACTAAGAGCCTGCTGAACTGCATTCACCTATCTCTGCTGTTGGTTCATACTCAATTTGTTGAACTGAGTCATCATCTGATGCTGAATGCTGCTAGATGTGCCGCCAAGGCATTTACACCATCTACCTCTATCAGCCCTGCTGTTCTCTTTCCTGCCTCTCTCGATGAATCACTGTGCCACTCTGGATTTCCTTGAGCAATCCTTTTCAACAAAGTATACATCTCATCATAGGTCTTCTCCAATGCTTGCCCACCCGATGAAGAGTCTAGTAAAATTTTGGTGTGCGGGTCTAGACTTTCCACAAAGGTATGGGCTAAAACTTCATCAGACTGCTGGTGATGGGGGCAGTATCTCAATTGTGACTTGAATCTCTCCTAAGCCAAATACAAGTTCTCCTCCGGCCTTCACTTGAAGCTTAATATTTCACTCTTGAGTTTGGAAGTCTTGCCTAAGGAAAGAATCTGATGAGGAACTTCTTCGCTAAGTCGTCTAAAGAAGTAAAGGAATAGGTGGTGTTCGGTTGGTGGTGTGACTACACGCAAGTGCACGTGGTCGAACAAGTAGTAAAGTGGCTTATGTAAAGAGAAGTATCGATCCCACAGGGACTGAACTACGGTACTAATTAACTTAAGTGTCAGTGAACTATGTCTTTATGAATGCAGACAACCAATTAAACAATATTTTGAGAGTTAAGTTTGCTAAGTAATAAAAATCTAAGTTAAAATTATAATTTGAGTCTGAACAATAGTAATGAGTAAGCTGAGGTTAAAACAAACATGCAAGGAAGTAATTTATCAATTCAATTCAACTAATCTTTTCTTCGGTTGCTAGTCAAAAATTAATTCCTATGGATTGGATCTTTCAACTCCTATCAAATTAAGAATCATGAAACCTTAATCTACATTTCTGTGATAAAAGAATTTCATGCTCTAGCCGTACAATACCGATTCCTTAATTGACTAATAAGACTTTCAGATATATTTCTATTCTGAATGTAAATCAATTCTCAATTTTCTAAACTAAGAAGAGATCATATCCTACCAATTCACATCTTTCCAATTTCTTTCCTTTTCAAAATCAAAATTGGATTTCTAGATATACATTAACATTGGCCAAACATTAATGCAGTAAAAACAAGAATTGATAGAACAACCATTGAAGAAAAGATGAAAACTGAATTGAACAACAATTACATTCCACTACAATTGTTCTTAACCTCAGCAAGAAGTGAATTAGCCACTCATTTGTGGATTAAACATCATCAAATAAGTAGAATTCATACAAACAATTGAGATAAAAGAGAAAGAGATAGAGAAGAACCCTAGAATTTTCATCCTCTCAACTGTCTGTAACCCACGTTCTTGCTTAACCAAGTCAGAATGTTTAAAATAAAACCTAAGTGTTCTGTTTATACTCTTGAGAATTTTTTCCGGAATAACAAGCAACGTGGCACGGAGTATATCGCGGAGCACTCCCTCTGTGCTACGAAGGTATCGCGGACCCTCACTGGAAGTCGGCTCCCCAGGCAATTTCACCTCAGCGTGGCACGACTTGCATCGCGGAGCCTGGGCAACATGCCACAGTACTATCGCGCACCTTCACTAGAAATTGCGAAAATTATTTCATCCGAGGCAAAATGCCTCCGCGATGGCAGCGTGACATGGCTCCATTGCGGAGCCTCTATTTTTGCTGCTCTCCCTTGTCATTTTCCACTCCTTGTTTCCAAGTTCATTCTCGATCTTCACCAACATGTATATTAGCTTCCAAAATTTCCTTTTACCTGCAAAACACACTAATCATGTTGGTTAGTATAAATTCACATTTTTACTAAAAATCACATGAGAATGTACACATAACAATCGATAAACAAGTCGAAATGAAGCATTCGAGTATCACTTGGGCATGCAATTCTGCCCAAGATCACTTACCCCACACTTAAAACCTTGTTCGTCCTCGAACAATACTCTCATATCTCATGCAATTGACACCCATGCACTGCTACTTTGGCTCGACAATTCAAGCTACAACTATACCAATTATTTAATATAGCAAATCATCAAGAAAACATGCATGGTCTCATCAATACAATGAAGTACATCACATTAAGATCTCCTAAGCTCAAGAATCAATTCTCGATCTTGGCAAACTCGTGTAAATCAACTGATCAAGACATCCGACACAAAATTTAATCTCTCGTCAAGCATGTGCCCTCACAACACAAGAGAATTACCCCATTGCCATCATATGATTTCCAAAGCACTACATGTAGGGGTATATGAATATGATTTCGCTCTCTCTCCCAAAGAATTCACACGCATCATGTCATGAAGAATAGGCTTGCCTCTAGTGTATTACTCCACTAATATAAGGACGCGTGATGTAAGATCACGTAGGACTTATGGGTTGTAATGTAAGCTAAGTAACTAGTAAATACTGGGCTAACCAATAATAGCAACTAGCTTCCTTAAGCGTTTTTCAATACATCCCACCATCATTACGGCCATTGTTTCTTCCTTCATCCTCTCATTCTTGAAAATTTCTATTTTTTTTCTTTGCTTTTATTCCCATTTCTTTAAGCACACTCGACTTACTAGCAAAGATTAGTTATACATCTTTATTTTATTTAATGTCAGTAAGTGCACCTTTGACCTTTCTTTAACTTTCACAACTTCCGCTTTTCCTTTCGGTTCACACTTTGTACTCCTTTACACTGTGGGATGATTGTTTTCCTTGAGCGCTTAAGCGTTTTGGATCAAATTCATGGCTAATGAAAAGAAGGGGTTAAGCTTGGTTTGTGCCTCTTCAAAGAAAGAAAAAAATAGGCTAAAGGCTCAATGGGGCTAACTAGGATGCACATTCAAGGTAGATATGATAATGGAGAAACTTTCGGTTTATTCAAAGAAATGCCTACATCCTTTCCTACACTACACATCCTTCATTTCGTTTAGTACACACACCAGGCAAGTTCTAGACACTTCACAATAGCATGGAATAATCAAAACCTCACCTCACATTCATTGCACATGCTCAACTCAAGACATATTCACAGACTCTTCAATCAGCTAAATACAAGAATTCACTATTAAGCCTCGATCACACCGAATCGAACTCTATGGTCTAGGTATCTCAACATGTTTACACATTTGCATGCTTTCCTACAAATCACTTTTGCATCTTAATATTATGTACAACATGTAACAAGAATTCCGAACCATGAAGTAACGACACGTTTGAGACACACACAAAAGAAAGAAAAGAAAGAAAAAAACTACTCCTATCGACTACATTTCCCTTAAGACGGTCGTCATCCATCCATCATAGGGAATGGTCACTATCTACGATTTCGGTTCAATGGGACTATTCTCGGTAAAAGCATAGAAAATAAAGGCCGAGAAACCCAACATAAAAAATTCAAAAAAATTCTAAAAAAAATTTGATAGAAAAAGATAAAAATTTTAATTCAAAAAATATTTACACCACACAACACAACGAACAACAGCTCAACACAACACACAGCAACTTCAACATTCATTACAACACCAATTTAATTTCAGAACACACAACAGAGAGTCACAAGGTCACATTTTTTTTTCACAGGCACAACAACAAAACATAAACATAAACAAAGCAGCTGGAACCTAACTACTCCCACCCGACACTTAAACCGAACACTGTCCCCAGTGTTCACAAAATTTCAACATATCACAAAGGTAGGTGGTGAAACTCCCTGATCAATCGAAGTATTCAACTTCTTCATCAAGGGTCGTTGCTTCGTCTCCCATATCAGAATTGCCCCCGCTATCCTCATCTGACTCAACATCTGTGTCCTCCCGGTGTGTCTCCTCATCGGTGGGGACATCATCATCTACGAGCTCCACAAACGCTGGCCCCACTCTGCATAGAGCTTAGGCATTCTCGCCGAATGGGCCAGCTCGAGCTGCCATAGCTCATCCTCCGTTGCCGGCCTCCCGCCAATGCGCAGCTGCAACATCTGCATCCCATACATGCGAGCCATATACTGGTCATCCCGAGCATGTCGCTCGGCTAGTGTGAGCACCGGCCCATGAGTAGTGTCAGGTGCCTTGGTTTTGGTGACATCCAAGGCACGCCTGTCAATTTGTGGGATGTAATCCAGGGCCTCCTCCTCGATATCATGGCCCCTAAGTAACGTGGTAAGCAGACCACCGAACCCGTATCTATGCCCCTGATGTAGTTGGGCTCTCTTTATGGCGGAAATGATCACCGCCCCAACATTAATTTCAAGCCCTTTCATCAGGGCATGCACGAAGCACACTCTATCCCGGGTGACATCTGTCATGTGCATCCCGGGGATCAAGCAGGAACACACAATTTTCAGCCAAATCCGGGTCTCCCGATTCATCTGAGAGTAGGGTAAAGTCTGATGGTATCTCCTCTCCTTGTGCCTACTCCATCGTGTTGTCCATCGGGCTCCACATAGAGTGCGTCAGATGTACGCATAGGGTGGAGTGATGTTCAGCTGCCGGAGGACATGGGCGTCTGTGTCCCGCCCCCCCAAGATAGCATTCAAGTGATGGGGCTCAAAAGTGACAACCTGCCCCCTGATCTTGACAGTGTGACTGCGTAGAGTCGGGTTCCAGTTGGCATAGTACTCCCGGATGAGATGGAGATTGCACTCCCTGGGCTCTTTGAAGATGAAGTTCATCCCAGCGGTGTCAATCTGGTGTACAATCCGCGGGAATTCCTGTGCCATCGGTTCCCGTGCTATCTGTTCTTTCGGGAAGTATTTGGTTTCCTTGTGTTTTGCATACCACTTCTTCCCCTCATCAGTCACCCAATCGGATTCCGTATTGTCAGCGTTGGCCTCGCGGAACCACTGGTGCTGCTAGAACTGCTGTTCCCAATCGTATCCTTTTCCTGCCAGCGCCTGATGTGGATGCGCCCTTTCCCTTGTCTTGTCTACCTGACATTGTTCCTGTACAATCAAACATACAGTCCTAATGTTATGCAAGTCATAATTAACTAGCCATCAAGCCAGTGTTCTGGATTTTAAAAAAATCTGAAATACTCTTCAACGTGTCACGGAGGGTAATGCAGAGCACCTCCTCCGTGACAGGAGCCATTGCGCAGGCTCAATGTAATGTGCCAATTTTTATTTTCTCACCTCAATTTTTTTCCTTTGCATTGCTTTGCATTTTTGCCCTCCGTTCCACCTAAAAATCACTTCACCACAAGAAATTGATTAGAATTCATAGGTTTCAATACAAACAAAAATTTTTATTTTTTTTCTTTTTCTCTTTTTTTTTCAAATAGTTCTACTCATCTATTACAACAAATTCACGGGTTGCCTCCCATGCAGCGCCTGATTTACCATCGCGGCTCGACGTCATTCACGTTCAATCATCCTCTAGAGGGATGGACGTCTTCTATCGAATAACGTCCTCACCCCAATAATGCTTACATCGCTGCCCATTACTAAGAATGTGGCATTTCTATCTTCCTACCACAACTCCACAGCCCCGTGTGGGGTCATTCTCACCACCTCAAACGGCCTTGACCATTTGGACCACAATTTTCCTGGAAAAAGCTTTAGTCTCGAATTAAATAGCAATACTTTCTACCCCGGTTCAAAGATCCGATGCACCATATGCCTATCGTGCCACCTCTTCGTTCTCTCCTTATAGCATTTGGCACTTTCATAAGCATGCCAATGAAACTCATCCAGTTCGCTGAGTTGCATCAGCCTCTTCTTCCCTGCTAGCTCCGGATCCATGTTCAATTTCCTCACGGCCCAAAAAGCTTGATCTTCTAGCTCCACAGGCAGATGACATGCCTATCCATAGACCAATCTGTATGGAGAAGTCCCAATGGGTGTCTTGTACGCAGTTCTATAAGCCCACAATGCATCGTCGAGTTTGCTTGACCAATCAATTCGTTGTGCATTCACTGTCTTCTGTAGAATCTGCTTTATTTCTTTGACATCTATCACACATTTTTACGTATGCCATAGAGTCTCTAAATAGTGTAGGCCAAAAGAAACCTGACTGTAGCACCTTGTGCGTTGTCCGCTCACCTCCGTGGTGCCCTCCATACAATGATGAGTGACAACTCCTCAATACTTCTGCAATCTGGCTCTCTGGAATGCATCTTCTCATCACCTGATCCGGTCCTTGCTTAAACAAGTATGGTTCATCCCAAATGTAATACCTGCAATCATGTCTCAACTTCTTTCTCTGCTGAGCCATAGCCTCCGGTGGATAGACCCCACTCACTAGCAAATTCACAATGTCTGCATACCAAGGGATTTCAGCTTCCCTTATTGCCAAGAGCTGCTCATCCGGGAACTCTTCTTTGATGCTGTCACCTTCCTTCACATGCGACCGGCTTTCCAATCGTGATAGGTGATTTGCCACTTGATTCTCGCTCCCCTTTCTGTCCCTAATCTCTAGGTCAAACTCTTGTAAAAACAAGATCCATCTAATCAGCCTGGGCTTTGCATCCTTATTGTTAAACAGATACCGAATCGCTGCATGATCGGTATACACCACTACTTTAGAACCCACCAAGTAGGACCTAAATTTATCAAACGCGAACACCAATGCTAGCATCTCCTTTTCAGTGACTGTATAATTGACTTGGGCTGTGTCAAGTGTTTTGCTTGCATAATGACCGGAATGAAAAATTCTATTCCTCCGCTGCCCCAATACAGCTCCTACAGCCACATCGCTTGCATCACACATTAATTCAAACGGTTGCTCCCAATCTGGAGAAATGAGAATAGGTGCTTCTATCAACTTCTGTTTCAACTCCTCGAATGCTTTAACACAATCCTCATCAAACTCGAACTTCACCTCTTTTTCTAGCAACCTCCATATTGGTCTAGAAATTTTAGAGAAGTTCTTGATGAACCGTCTGTAGAACCCTGCATGTCCGAGAAAACTGCGAACACCCTTCACTGACACAGGTGGTGGTAGCTTTTCAATCACTTCCATCTTTGCACGATCGACTTCCAACCCTTTGCAAGACAGCTTATGGCCAAGGACGATACCCTCCTTGACTAAAAAATGACATTTCTCCCAGTTGAGTACAAGGTTGGAGTCTTCGTAATGAGCTAGCACCCTGTCAAGATTCTGCAAACATGTAGCAAACGAATTACCGAAAACAGAAAAATCATCCATAAATACCTCGACGAAATCTTCCACCATATCGTGAAAGATTGCTATCATGCATCTTTAGAATGTGGCGGGTGCATTGCATAGGCCAAATGGCATCCGCCTGAAAGCATATGTCCCATAAGGACATGTGAAAGTAGTCTTCTCCTGGTCCTTCGGTGCTATGGCTATTTGGTTATAGCCAAAATAACCATCAAGGAAACAATAATATTCTTGACCAGCCAACCTGTCCAATATCTGATCAATAAATGGGATAGGGTAATGATCTTTCCTTGTAGCCTCATTAAGCTTTCTGTAGTCCATGCAAATTCGCCAGCTTGTTACTGTGCGTGTAGGGATCAACTCATTATTCTCGTTGGTGACCACGGTCATCCCTCCTTTCTTTGGGACACACTGAACGGGACTGATCCATTCACTATCTGAAATGGGATAGACCACACCTACATCAAGCCACTTGATCACTTCCTTCCTAACCACATCCTTCATCACCAGATTTAACCTCCGCTGATGTTGTACAGTTGGCTTTGCTCCTTCCTCCATAAAAATTCTGTGTGTGCAAAAAGCTGGATTGATACCCCTAATATCTGACATTTGCCAACCCATTGCTTTCTTCCTCCTCTTGAGAACCACCAATGCATCCTTTATCTGTGCCTCCATCAATTCTGCGGAGATGATGACTGGCAAGGTGTCATCTTCCCCCAAAAATACATATTTCAAATGTGGAGGCAATGTCTTCAACTCTAGTTTTGGTGCTTCCTCAATAGATGGTTTTGGCAATTGTTCCAAGGACCTCATTAATGGCTGAAAGTCTTGCTTCCTGAGAAACCATTTTGGTTTGTTCAACATTTGCACCATCTCATAAGTATCCCTATCTCCAAAATGATCGGAGTTGATCAAAGCTCTCTCCAATGGATCTTGAGAATCAACAATCTGAAGAATTTCTTCCTTGTTTAGCACATTGATTGCTGAAAGCTCCTCATAGATGTCCGAAAGCTTCATGGCCTAATATACATCAAATACCTCCACTTTGTCATGCACTCGCATGGTTAACTGCCCCACAACTACATCAATCAACGCTCTCCCGATTGCGAAGAAAGGACATCCCAAAATAAATGGGACTTCCGCATCTGGCTCAAAATCCAAAATAATAAAATCTACCGGAAAAATGAGGGAGCCTACTTGCACTAGCACGTCCTCCACAATGCCATCTGGTCTGGCCAAAGAACGGTCTGCTAACTACAAGATCACCGTAGTTGGTCTAGGACTGCCCATCCCTAACTTCTTGAACACCGATGTCAGCATCAAGTTTATGCTCGCCCCCAATCACATAGTCCGCGAGCTCGGATACTTTGCCCGATTGTGATTTGAATGGTAAAGCTCCCAGGGTCCTTGAGCTTTTTTGGAAACCTGTTTTGTATGTGGGAAGTGCACTCCTCAGTAAGCTCCACCGTAGCATACTCCATCAATCTTCTTTTGTTTGCTACGATGTCCTTGATATACTTTGCATATTTCGGCACTCCTTGCAAAACATCTACCAAAGGTAAATTAATGTGTACCTGTTTCAGCACCTCCATGAACCTTTTGAAGCAAGTTTCCTCCTTGTGCTTGTTTAATCTTTGAGGGAACGGGGGTGGTGGTCTTTCTGCCTCGGCTGCCTTCTCCTTCCCCCGCCCCCATCATCATTTTTTCGGTCTTTTTCCACTACTCCTGATTGCTGAGGTGGTCTTTCTGGTTCCACCTCCTTGAGTTGTAATCCACTCCTTGTGGTCACTGCATTGACCTGCTTGGGATTCGGGTCAGTGTCACTTGGTAGTCCTCCTCTAGGCCTGGTGTTTTGAGCTCCAGCTAGTTGTCCCAACTGGTACTCCAACGCCTTTGTAGCTAACTGCTGATTTTTCAAGTCTGCCGCCAATTTCACATAATCAGCCTGCATTTGCGTTTGGTTAGCTATCATTGTTTTGAACATTTCCTCAATGCTGTTGGTTGGTGGAGGAGGTGCATTGTTTCCTATGTATTGCGACTGATAATTCTGATGCCCCCCTTGATTTCTCTACACACCCTGATTCGAACTTTTCCCTTGATGGCTATTACTACCCCAAGAGAAATTTGGATGATTCCTCCAATTTGAGTTGTAATTGTTGCCATACTATTGGTTATTATTTCTCTGGACGTTCCCAACAAAGTTTACTGAATCTGGATTTGCACCACAACACTCAGCTGAGTGTTCATTACTCTCACATACTTCACACCATACCTGCTGCACTACATTAACTGGGGCTTGTTCCTGATTCAATCTCATACTGCTGAAGAGGGTGTTGAGTTGATTCTACAACGCAGCTATCTATGCAGAGATAGCTGTAAAACCATCCACCTCAAAGACTCCTGCCACTTTCCTTGTTCCTCCTCGTGATGATTCCGCATTCCACTTTGGATTTCCCTGTGAAATACGATTTAACAAAGTATAACGCTCCTCATAAGTCTTTCCTAATGCCTGTCCCCCAGCTGCTGAGTCTAGAAAATTTTTTGTATGTGGCTCCAAACCCTCTATGAAAGTATGCACCAACACATCATTGGACTGGTGATGGTGAGGACAATCCCATAACATTGATTTGAACCTTTCCCAAGCTTGATATAGATTCTCACCCTCTTTTTGTTTAAAACTTAGAATCTGACTTCTAAGTCTTGCTGTTTTACCAGATGGAAAGAATCGTATCAAAACCTTTCTTGCAAGATCATCCTACGTGGTGATAGAGTTAGGTGGTTCAACTTTCAACCACCTTTTTGCTTCCCCCAATAATGAAAATGGGAATAATGTAAGCCTCACATAGTCGGATGATACTCCAGCAGGAATGTAAGTGTCACTTATCTCCAAAAAGTTTTGGAGATGTTGTTGTGGATCTTTATGAGGGAGACCTGTGAATTGCCCGCTGGTGTGCAACAATTGCACCATGTTCTGTTTAAGCTCAAACCTCCCTCCTGGCTCTGGTATACGAATACTAGATGTAACATTGTTAGCATGTGGGATTGCCACTTTGCGAACCGGCCTTGCTGCCATTTCCTCGGGCACTAAAACTGCCCTCACAAGTGGTGATTTCTGTTGTTGGCCCAGAATTGCCTGTCTTAGCAACTGTAGCTTCTTCTCTAGAGCTTTCCTTCTTTGACGATGAAATTGTCTTTCTGGCTCTATATATGAATCCACCAACTCCTTATCTCTTGCCAGTGTTCAGAAGATTTCAATATCTGCAAGAGAAAGGCTAAGATCAAGTTGTCAGCACTTATATAGAATTTGTAAACTAACACTAAGAAAATAATTTTACCAATTGCCAGTCCCCGGCAACGACGCCAAAAACTTGTTCGGATTGGTGGTGTGACTACACGCAAAGGCACGTGGTCGAACAAGTAGTAAAGTGGCTTATGTAAAGCCAAGTATCGATCCCACAGGGACTGAACTAGGATACTAATTAACTTAAGCGTCAGTGAACTATGTCTTGATGAATGCAGACAACCAATTAAACAATATTTTGAGAGTTAAGTTTGCTAAGTAATAAAATCTAAGTTAAAACTATAATTTGAGTCTGAACAATAGTAATGAGCAAGCTGAGGTTAAAACAAACATGCAGGGAAGTAATTTATCAATTCAATTCAGTTAATCTTTTCTTCGGTTGCTAGTCAAGAATTAATGCCTATGGATTGGATCTTTCGACTCCTATCCAATTAAGAATCATGACACCTTAATCTACATTTCTGTGATAAAAGAATTTCATGCTCTAGCCATACAATACCGATTCCTTAATTGACTAATAAAACTTTCAGATATATTTCTATTCTGAATGTAAATCAATTCTCAATTTTCTAAACTAAGAAGAGATCATATCCTACCAATTCACATCTTTCTAATTTCTTTCCCTTTCAAAATCAAAATTGGATTTCCAGATATACATTAACATTAGCCAAACATTAATGTAGTAAAAACAAGAATTGATAGAACAACCATTGAAGAAAAGATGAAAACTGAATTGAACAACAATTACATTCCACTACAATTGTTCTTAACCTCAGCAAGAAGTGAATTAGCCACTCATTTGTGGATTAAACATCATCAAATAAGTAGAATTCATACAAACAATTGAGATAAAAGATAAAGAGATAGAGAAGAACCCTAGAATTTTCATCCTCTCAACTGCCTGTAACTCACGTTCTTGCTCAACCAAGTCAGAATGTTTAAAATAAAATCTAAGTGTGCTATTTATACTCTTGAGAATTTTTCCTGGAATAACAAGCAACGTGGCACGGAGTGTATCATGGAGCACTCCCTCCGTGCCACGGAGGGATCGCGGACCCTCACTGGAAGTCGGCTCCCTAGGCAATTTCACCTCAGCGTGGCACTACCTGCATCGCGGAGCCTGGCCAACGTGCCACAGTGCTATCGCACACCTTCACTAGAAATTGTCAAAATTATCTCATTTGAGGCAGAATGTCTCCGCGATGGAAGCGTGACACGGCTCCATCACGGAGCCCCTATTTTTGCTGCTCTCCCTTGTCATTTTCCACTCCTTGTCTCCAAGTTCATTCCCGATCTTCACCAACATGTATATTAGCTTCCAAAATTTCCTTTTACCTGCAAAAACACACTAATCATGTTGGTTAGTATAAATTCACATTTTTACTAAAAATCACATGAGAATGTACACATAACAATCAATAAACAAGTCGAAATGAAGCATTCGAGTATCACTTGGGCATGCAATTCTGCCCAAGATCAGGTAGCTGCAATGGAACAGGTGCGAGATACTCCTTCTCCTCAATGGAACGTGCAACGCAGGCCTTCGCAGGCGTGATTTCAGGTGCGCAGCATCCTCTTCTCGGCAATTTGGGGCAGGCGACGCGACAAGGACATGTCACACAACCAAAATTTGTCTGCCACTTCAACTAGGAAAAGGAACTTTAAATCCCAAGTCAAATTCATCAAGGAACAAAGAAAACATAAATCTACTACTATAAATACCCTTTTATTTTCATGTAATATCCAAGTGGGAAGTAAGAAAGTTTTTTAAGAAGTTTTAAGTCTCAAGTTTTTAGATACAAGTTTGGTGTCTTACGTTTTGAATTTTGAAACGATTGTAAAGTTGTTCTTTGGAATTATTCATTAATCAAGTGAAGGTTCTTCCAATCATTGTTTTAAGTATAGATTTTAGTTTTTGTCTATGAATGCTATTAATTTACTTATAAACATGAAAGGCAAAAACTACCACAACTAGGGTTGTGGGAACCATAATGAATTAACGAACTAGGGTTTGCACGACGTGATTCTAAACCAATAATAAATGCTTGTATTGTATTCTCTTCATGCTTAAGTGTTTCTTAATGGTGTGCAACATTAGGACATGCCCAAATTCTTTACATGCTTAGGTCTAAGAGGTAGAGATTAGGAAAAGAGAATAACAACGGAGCCTTGATCTTGATGATCATTGTATTAACTTGATTTGTGGTTGAAAGATAGTTAAATCTTGAACTTAGTGATAACGGGTAGTTTGAAACCGCTTATGAGACTTGGTAAAGTGATTGAGTATAGTCATTCAATAGGGACTGGTTGGTCCTTTGAATGAACCTAAGTTATCAATTCTACAAGTAAAGTATTGGGAAAGATCACTAGTGTAAAACCTGAAGTAGTTAAGGATCCATGGGGAACACTTATCCTAGTTGATTGCAATAATTTTGAAACAACCATCAATATCTCAACATTGTTACTTATTAATTTTACAAATCCCCCCTCTTAGGAAATAATTGATTAAAAAGCTTAAGCACTAGCACTCTTCTATATCCTTCCATATTCCCTGTGGGAACGTCCGCTTCATACTTCAGTAAGAGGTGTGGTTTGAGCATTATCAAAAACTGGTGCCGTTGCCAGGGAATATGGTTAAGGATTAGATTAATTGCTTGTGTTTACCTTTTAGTCTTTATTTTCTATTTTTTGTTTTTCTTTTATTTTCTGATGTGTCACAGGGCGGCGTGGTAAAACAAGCGGCCAAGATGTGACCACGGTCTCAACAGGTATCTTGATGAAGTTTGATTAATCAAGATACATGTGTCGTGCCGCGATGTTAAATCAGACGCTACTTGGGAGGCAACCCAAGATAAATTTTTTGCTTTTATGTATTTGTTCAAGTGTGCAGGTGATAGCTCATAATTTTTACAAAATAATTTGAGGATGAAATACATAGATGGGGGAAGTTGTTCTTACCCCCACAAACGACGAGGAGTGGAGGCCTACAGAGTTCTTCTTGCACTCTATTACTTTATGCTTATTTGTTTTAGCACTAGGGACAATGTAACTAATTGAGTGTGGGGTGGAAGAAGTAAACTTCACATTACCATGCATTCCTTAATTGCTAAATTTGCACACGGTAGGCCTAGTTTTTTTTTGGGATTTATGATTTATCATGCATGATTATGGGTTTGTAGTTTTTTTTAGTTATATTTTATTTTGGGTTCCTCCGGTTTTTGTTT
Organism: Datura wrightii; assembly: GCA_035772735.1. Classification (NCBI taxonomy): domain Eukaryota; kingdom Viridiplantae; phylum Streptophyta; class Magnoliopsida; order Solanales; family Solanaceae; genus Datura; species Datura wrightii. The sequence continues at coordinate 15,280,676 of JASDFA010000002.1, forward strand.
TCGATACTTTTCCGATGGATGATCCCTTAGAAACAACTAGAGAGTCTAGATTTTTTTATTTCTTAGTCATTCAATCATGACTTTTCCTAATGATGGATGGATGACAGCCGTCTTAAGGGTAAATTAGTCATTAGGAAGAACAAGAACTTGAATCCTACGAATGCTAGGTGCTTTACTTTAGGTATCATTGAGACTTTATTCAATTCACTCAAAAATGCATGAAAAAGGTAGAAACACTTAGTCTTTGGGAACTTGACTCTTGGGCTTGAAAACAAAGGGGCTTAATTATGTTATGCATGCAATATGAATATATGTGTTTACGGGATCTTGATTTCCATTGTTCAACCATCTTGTGCCATTGTGTGAGGATGATATACTCCATGCTTGTAAATTAATGTCTAGATCTTTCCCGGTGTGTGTGCAAAGCGAAATTTGAATGATGGATTTAGGAAGTGATATAGGCGTTTCTTTGATAGCCCTATTTTTATCCTATTTTACCTACCTTGAATGTAATTATCCTAGTTAGCCATGTTGAGCCTTATCCTATTCTTTTGATAGCCATATTATATGCTTGAATCCCTTTTTGTTGTATTGACTTATATTTGATCCAAGTGACTTCTATTCGCTCTGTTTGTTATATGGGTATATAACTACACGCAAGTGCACGTGGTCGAACAAGTAGTAAAGTGGCTCAAGTAAGCCAAGTCTCGATCCCACAGGGACTGGGATAAGGTAACAATCTGCTCAAGTGTACAATATTTTAATTCTAACAATGAAGACAACAGTGTAACCAAGAGTTAGATATTTTGGGGTTCTAATTTTTATGCTAAGTCTAAAACAAGTATCTAATGTGAGTCTGAACTATGAATGTGAGCATACTGAGGTTAATTGAACATGTAAAGAAATTAGTTATCGATATAATTTGGTTAACCTTTCCTCCGGTTGCTAGTCAAGAACTAATGCCAATGGATTAAAACTCTCGTATTTAACCCAACTTAAGAATCATGAACCGCCCACCTACATTTCTGTGATTAAACGAAATTCATGCTCTCGCCATACAAACCCGGTTCCTAAATTGACTAATACGACTTTCAGGTATATTTCTATCCTGAAGGTAAATCAATTCTCAATTTTCCCAAACTAAGAAAAGATCATATCCTATTGATTCACGACTTTCTTCGTCCTCCCATTCTTGAAGTTTGTCTTTAGTTTGGCCCATCTTATTAAGCACACTTGACACAACAACAAAGATTATTCATACACCTTCATGATAGTTTATTTATAACAAGTGTACTTTCAACCTTTTCTTTCCTTCCATCACTCTGCTTTTCTTTTCTTTTCACCATTCTCACTCTTTGACACTTTGGGAAGATTATTTTCTCTTCTTCAGCGCTTAAGAGTTTTGGATCAAATTTACGGCTAATGAAAAGAAGGGATTAAGCTCGGTTTACAACTTTTTGACAAAAGAAGAAAATAATAGGCTAAAGGCTCAACGGGCTGACTAGGGTGTACAATCAAGGTGGGTACTATAATGAAAAAGAGAAACTTTCGGTTAAAAACAAAGAAATGCCTACATCCTTTCCTACAATACACCTCCTTCATTTCGTTTTGTACACACACCAGGCAAGTTCTAGACACTTCACAATAGCATGGAATAACAAAACCTCACTTCACACTTATTGCACATGCTCAATTCAAGACATATTCACGGACTCTTCAATCAGCTAATTACAAGAATTCAAACATTAAGCCTCAATCACACTGAATCGACTCTATGGCCTAGGTATCTCAACATATTTACAAAGTTGCATGCTTCCATACAAATCACCTTTGCATTTCAAATATCATGTACAACACGCAACCAGAATTTCGCAACCATAAAGTAACTACAGGTTTTGTGATGCAACCCACAAAAGAAAAACAACTAAAAAATAAATAAAATAAAAAAATCTACTCCTAACGACTACATTTCCCTTAAGACGGTCGTCATCCATCCATCATAGGGACGGTCACTAACTAAGACTTCAGTTCAATGGGACCATTCTCGGTAAAAGAACCGAAAACAAACGCCGAGAAACCCAAGAATTGAAGAAAAAAGAAAATTTTTAAAAATATCGATCATTTCAATAAACAAAAATATGTAGAAAATCAGCTAGCAACATTCAGCAACACACAATAGTTTCACATTTCACATATATTACAATACAGAACAACAACTTCACAATCACAAATCACAAGGTCACAAAAATTTTTTCCACAGGCACAACAACAGAACAAAACATACACAACAACATAACCAGCACCTAACTACTCCCACCCCACACATATATCGAACACTGTCCCCAGTGTTCACAGAGATTAAAATAGCACAAAAATTGGGTGGTGGAACTCCCTGATCAATCAAAATACTCCACTTCTTCATCAGGTGCTGCTGCTTCATCTCCCATGTCTGAATCACCCCCATCGTCATCAATGGACTCCACATGGGAGTCCTCTCGACGTGTCTCCTCATCTGTGGGGACATCATCATCCGTGGGCTCTACAAAAGCTGGCTCCACTCGGCATAGAGCCCTGGCATTTTCGCCAAAAGGGTAGTCTAGCTCGAGCTGCCATAGCTCCTCCTCTGTTACCGGCCTCCCACCTATCCTCAGCTGGAGCATCTGCATCCCGTACATGCGAGCCATGTACTGATCATCTCGAGCATGTCGCTCGGCAAGTGTAAGAACAGGCCCGTGGGTGGTGTCGGGTGCCCTAGTTTTAGTGACATCTAAGGCCCGCTGCTCCATCTGCGGGATGTAGTCAAGGGCCTCTTCCTCGACATCCAGGCCCCTCAGGAATGTGGTGAGTGTTCGGCTGTTTGTTATATGGGTATCTAAACCGACACGCAAGTGCACCTGGTCGAACAAGTAGTAAGTGGCTTTAGTAAGCCAAGTATCGATCCACGAAGACTCTGGATAAGTGAAATTTGCTCAATTATACTATATTTTTACCTCTAAGTATGCTGACAACTAAACAACCAAAAAGTGAATAATTTGTTTTATAAACTTTATACTAAAACTACAAACAATTATCTACTTTGAATTTAAACTATGGATATGAGCATGCCAAGGTTAAAGAACATGTAATGAACTGATTATCATCATACATTGGTTAATCTTTTCTTCCAGTTGCTAGCCAAGAACATTAGCCAAGAGATTAAAACTCTCGTATTTAATCTCACTTAAGAATCATAAACCATCCGTCTACATTTCTGTGATCAAATGCAATTCATGACCTAGCAATACAATTCCGGTTGACTAATACGGCTTTCAAGTATATTTCTATCAGGAAAGCACATCAAAACTCAATTTTCCCAAATCAAGTAAAGAACAATATCCTATTAATTCACAACTTTCCAATTTTGTGCTCTCTCGAGTGAAATCGGACTTTTTAGATATACATTAATGTAGGCCACACACCAATACAGTAAGAACAAGAATTAATAGAACAACATGGAAGAAAAAGATGAAAAACCATATAATTAATAATCAAAATTCATCACAAGTGTTCATAACCTCAGCAAGGAAGGGAATTAGTCACTCATTTGTGGATTAATCATCCTAAAACAAGTGTTAATCATACAAACAATTGAATTAGAGAAGAAAGAAAGAGAGGAAAAACCCTGAACTTTTCGTCCCTCAACTGCCTGTAACCCACGTCCTTGCTCCACCAAGTCTGAATTATGAAAAATGAACCTAAGTGTTCTATTTATACTAGTGGGAATTTTTCCCGGAATAACAAGCAACGTGTCACGGAGTGCATCGCGGAGCACTGCCTCCGTGACACGGCGTGAACGCGGACCATCACTGGAAATTAGGGGTCCGGGAATAAAGCACCAACGTGGCACGGCGTGCAACGCGGAGGCTAGCCACCATGCCACGGAGCTGTCGCGAGCCTCCACTGGAAATTGGTGAATTTTTCACCCTTTAAGAAGAATGCCTCCGCGATGGCAGCGTGACACGGCTCCATCGCGGAGCCCCTTTAATTTGTGCAGTCCAATACTTTTTCCCTTGCTTGCATCCAATCCAACTCCGATATCATCCAACATGCATTTTAGCTTCCCGAAATCACATTTTACCTACAAAACAATGCTAATCATGTTGGTTAGTATAAATTCACATTTTATTACCAATTACATGAAAATGTATACACATTGCTAGATAAATAAGGCGAAAATGATACTTTTGAGTATCACTTGGGCATATAAATCTGCCCAAGATCAGTGAGTAGTCCACCAAATCTGTATCTGTGCCCCTGATGCAACCGGGATTTCTTCATGGCGTAGATAATCACCGCCCCCACATTGATCTCCAGCCCTTTCATCAGGGCGTACACCAGGCATACACGATCCCAGGTTACATCCGTAATATGTACCCCCGGGATTAGGCAGGAACACACAATCTTAAGCCATATTCTGGCTTCCCTGTTCATCTGTGAGTAGGGCAAAGTCTGATGGTAGCCCCTCTCCTTGTGTCTGCTCCATCTAGCCGTCGATCGGGTTCCACACAAAGTGCGTCCGATGTCCGCATATGGTGGAGTGATGTTCAGCTGTCGAAGCACGTGGGCATCTGTGTCCCGCGCCCCTAGGATAGCATTGAGGTGGTGGGGCTCAAAGGTGACTATTTGCCCTCTTATTTTGATGGTGTGACTTCTGAGAGTCGGGTTCCAATTGGCATAGAATTCCCGAATCAAGTGCAAGTTGCATTCCTTGGGCTCTTCAAAGATGAAGTTTAGCCCACCTGCCTCGATCCTGTGGACGATCCTAGGGAACTCTTGTGCCAATGGTTCCCGTGCTATATGTTCCTAGGGGAAGTACTTGCTCTCCTTGTGCTTTGCATACCACTTCTTCCCCTCTTCTGTCACCCACCTGGTTCCGTATTAGCGGCGTTGGCCGCGTGGAACCGCTGGTGCTGCTGGGACCCCTGTGCCCAATCTGATTCTTTTTTTGCCGGCGCCAGATGTTGATGCGCCTTTTCCCTTGTCTTGCCTGCTTGCCATTGTTCCTATCAACCCAAACAGACAAGTTCAATGTTAAGCCAATGAATATTAGCTTCGACTAAGGTTGGGTTAAGCTAGGCTACCCCACACTTAGTCCTTAGCTAAAATTACAACATTACGGCAAGATCATACTTATTTACACAAACAAACAACCAAATATAACAAACATGCTTAGTGCATTTGAAGAATTTGATGGTATATATTCTATGTACTACTCAAACTTCGTACAGCTAACCCCAATCATTACCATCGACAACATTTTGTCTCATAGCACTTAGCAAGAAGAAACAAAACAAAAGAAAGGAAAAAAAAGAAAAAAAATTAACTACGTGATCCTATACAATTTAACCAGTTCTTGCAATTTTCGATATTACCCTAACCCGAGAATCCGTCGGTTTTTGAGCATAGTAACAGTTAACTCAATCGACTCATCTCACTCAACATGTGCAACCCAACATGAATTTCACTAGTTCAACTAAATTTTTTCCATTTCAAACTCAAAGGCAAGCCCTAGCTATGATTTTATCACAAATTCGATTAAACTATGTCATTATCAAGTTCAAGCAATCACAATGATACTTCAAACATCAATCAATAATAATTCAATAGAATTTAAGCTCAATTTCTACTTAGGGCAAGTTTAGCTCATATCACTAGTTCAATATCGAAAAATTTCAACAAGAATTGAAATAGAGTTGAAGAACATACCTTGAATTCGAAGAATGGATGAAAACTCGATGAAATTCTTGTGTCCATGTCACGTCGAGGGGGGATGGGTTTTTGGGAGGTTGGTCGCGGAGTGTGTGAGAAATGAGGGAAAAAGAGGGAGAATCGGGGTTAAAAAGGGGGAAAATCGCGCGGGTCACCCGGTGACCCGGTGTGACCCATCGCGATATAAACATCAATGTGTCACGGAGGGTAACGCGGAGCGTGCCCTCCGTGACAAGGAGCTATCGCGAGGGCATTCTGTAGTTTTTTTAAAATTCTAGATTTACACCTCAACGTTCACGGAGGGTAACACGGAGGTCCTCCTCCGTGACACGGAGCTATCGCCCTAGCTCACTATTTTGCCACTTTTTATTGATTTTCATACCTCGAATTTTCCTTTGCGATCTCTTGCACATTTATCCTTCGTTTAACCTGAAATTCATCTTACGACAAGAAATTGGTTAGAATTATAGATTTCACTCAAAATAAAAATAAAAACAAAAATAAAACTAAATTTTTTTTGTTAATCAAGAAAAAGAAAAAGAAATCTATTCACAATTTACAAAGAAAAATTTCACGGGTTGCCTCCTGTGCAACGCCTGGTTTACCGTCGCGGCTCAACGTCATTCAGCTCAATTGTCCTCTAGGGTGACAGACATTTTTTCTCGACCACCTTCCTCACCCCAGTAGTGCTTACATTGCTCCGGTGGTTTTCCCATTAACTTTCGTGATTCCACTATCTGCACATAATCAACTCGATCAATCACATTGATCACCGAGAGTTCCTCGTACACAGTCGGGAGCTTGGTGGCCTTGTATACATCAAACACTTCCACCTTGTCGTGTGCTCGCATGGTTAGCTGCCCTACAGCTACATCAATCAGTGCTTTCCCGGTTGCCAAGAAAGGATGTCCCAAAATAAATGGGACTTCCGCGTCTGGCTCAAAATCCAGCATGACGAAATCTACTAGGAAGATCAGGGAGCCAACTTGCACCAGAACGTCCTCCACAATGCCATTAGGTCTGGCTAAGTACCAATCCGCTAATTGCAAGATCACTGTTGTGGGTCTAGGACTCCCTAGACCCAGCTTTTTGAATACCGATGACGGCATCAAATTAATGCTCACTCCCAAATCACATAATTCACGATCTCGGATACTCTTCCCAATAGTAATTTGTATAGTAAAGCTCCCAGGATCTTTGAGTTTTCTGGGCAGTCGGTTTTGCATCCGGGAAGTGCACTCCTCCATGTGAGCCACTGTAGCATACTCAGTCAACCGACTTTTGTTTGCCACGATGTCCTTTATGTACTTTGCATATTTCGGCACTCCCTGCAAAACATCAACAAGAGGTAAGTTAATATGTACATGTTTCAGCACCTCCATGAATTTCTTGAAACATGCCTCCTCCTTGTGTTTCTTTAATCTTTGAGGGAATGGGGGTGGTGGTCTTTCTGATTCAGCTTCCTTTTTCTTCCCCCTCTCATCACTTTGCTCCTTCTCAACTTCTGATGCTCCCGATTGTTTAGGTGGTCTTTCTGGTTCCACCTCTTTCAGTTGCAAACCACTTCTTGTGGTCACCGCATTCACCTGCTTGGGGTTGGGATCCATGTCGCTCGGAAGTCCTCCTCTAGGTATGGTGTTTTGGGCTCCAACAAATTGCCCAAATTGATATTCAAGTGCCTTAGTAGCTAACTGGTTGTTTTTCACCTCGGCTGCCAATTTCACATAGTCAGCCTGCAATTGAGCTTGGTTAGCTATCATCGTCTTGAACATCTCCTCAATGCTGGGTGATGGTGGTGGAGGAGGTGCATTGTTGTTTCTATATTGTTCCTGATAGTTCTGCTACCCTCCTTGATTCCTCTGCGCCCCCTGACTTGAACTTTGCCCCTGATGGTTGTTGCTACCCCAAGAGAAATTCGGGTGATTCCTCCAGTTGGAATTGTAGCTGTTGCCATACTGTTGGTGGTTGTTCCTCTGTACATTTCCCACAAAGTTCACCGAGTCAGGATTTGCTCCACAACACTCAGTTGAGTGCTCACTGCTCCCGCACACTTCACACCAAATCTGCTGCACTGCATTCACTGGGGCTTGAGGCTGGTTCATTGTCATGTTACCGAAGTGGGTGTTGAGTTGATTCTGTAAGGCAGCTATCTGTGCAGCAATAGCTGTAAAACCATCCACTTCTAGAAGTCCCGCTGCTTTCCTTGTCCCTCCTCTTGATGAATCAGCATTCCACTCCGGATTTCCCTGCGAAATACGGTTCAACAAGGTATACAGCTCCTCATAAGTTTTCTCCAGCGCTTGTCCCCCAGCTGCTGAGTCTAGCAATATTTTTGTATGGGGTTCCAAACCCTCTATAAAAGTGTGCACCAGCACATCATTGGATTGATGATGATGAGGACAATCCCGCAACATGGACTTGAATCTCTCCCAAGCCTGATATAGATTCTCTTCCTCTCTCTGTTTGAAACTTAGAATTTGACTTCTAAGTCTTGCTATTTTACCGGATGGAAAAAATCGTATCAAGAATTTCCTTGCAAGATCATCCCAAGTAGTAATAGAATTTGGTGGCTCAGCTTTCAACCACCTCTTGGCTTCTCCTAATAGTGAAAATGGGAACAATGTAAGCCTGACATAATCTGATGACACTCCAACAGGGATGTAAGGGTCACTTATCTCCAAAAAAGTTTGGAGATGCTGCTGTGGATCTTCATGAGGGAGACCTGTAAATTGTCCGCTGGTGTGCAGCAATTGCATCATGTTTTGCTTGAGCTCGAACCTCCCTCCTGGCTCAGGTTTGCGAATGCTAGATGTGACATTGGTAGCATGTGGGATTGCCACCTCGCGAACTGGCCAAGCTGCTACTTCCTCGGGCACTAGCATTGCCCGTACTACTGGTGGATTCTGTTGTTGCTCCATGATTGTTTGTCTGAGCAACTGCAGCTTTTTTTCTAGAGCTTCTCTCCGCTGACGATGAAATAATCTTTCTGGCTCTAACTACGATTCCACCAGCTCCTTGTCTCTTGCCAATGTTCAACAGAAATTAAATCTGCAAAATACAGGCTATGACCAAGTTGTCAACACTAAGAAAATAAAAATATAGTAAATAACACTTAAGAAAATTCACCAATTGCCAGTCCCCGGCAACGGCGCCAAAAACATGTTCGCTCCGTTTGTTATATGGGTATATAACAACACGCAAGTGCACGTGGTCGAACAAGTAGTAAAGTGGCTCAAGTAAGCCAAGTATCGATCCCACAGGGACTGGGATAAGGTAACAATCTGCTCAAGTGTACTATATTTTAATTCTAACAATGAAGACAACAGTGTGACCAAGAGTTAGATATTTTGGGGTTCTAATTTTTATGCTAAGTCTAAAACAAGTATCTAATGTGAGTCTGAACTATGAATGTGAGCATACTGAGGTTAATTGAACATGTAAAGAAATTAGTTATCGATATAATTTGGTTAACCTTTCCTCCGGTTGCTAGTTAAGAACTAATGCCAATGGATTAAAACTCTCGTATTTAACCCAACTTAAGAATCATGAACCGCCCACCTACATTTCTGTGATTAAACGAAATTCATGCTCTCGCCATACAAACCCGGTTCCTAAATTGACTAATACGACTTTCAGGTATATTTCTATCCTGAAGGTAAATCAATTCTCAATTTTCCTAAACTAAGAAAAGATCATATCCTATTGATTCACAACTTTCCAATTTCTTGCTCTCTCGAGTGAAACCGGACTTTTTAGATATACATTTACATAGGCCACCCATTAATGCAGTAAGAACAAGAATCAATAGAACAACCATGAAAGAAAAGATGAAAAACCAACTTAATCAACAATCACATTTCAATACAGTTGTCCTTAACCTCAGCAAGAAGAGGAATTAGCCACTCATTTGTGGATTAAACATCGTTAAATGAGTGTTAAACATACAAGCAATAGAATTAAAGAAGAAGGAGATAGAGAAAAAACCCTGATAATTTCGTCCCCTCAACTGCCTGTAACCCACGTTCTTGCTCCACCAAGTCAGAATAATTAAAAATGAACCTAAGTATTCTATTTATACTAGTGGGAATTTTTCTCTGAATAACAAGCAACGTGTCACGGAGTGCATCGCGGAGCACTGCCTCCGTGACACGCCACTGACGCGGACCCTCACTGGAAACTGGGTGTCCAGGTAATAAGGCCCAACGTGGCACGGCGTGCAACGCGGAGCTAGGCCACCGTGCCACGGACCCAACACGCACCCTCACTGGAAATTGCCAAAAATTCCCTAGCCAGGCAGAAGGCCTCCGCGATGGCAGTGTGACACGGCTCCATCGCGGAGCCTCTTTATTTTGTGCCTTCCAATGCCTTGTCCTTTGCTAACATCCGAGTCCAACCCCGATCTCTCCCAACACGCATTTTAGCTTTCCAAAATTGCATTTTACCTGCAACACAATGCTAATCATATTGGTTAGTATAAATTCACATTTTATTAACAATCACATGAGAATGTATCAACATTGCTAGATAAACAAGGCTAAAATGACATATTTAAGTATCACTTGGGCATATAAATTTGCCCAAGATCAACTCCTAGAGCACTTTATTGAAAAAAAAACTTTTGCATGAAAGGAGCATAATTGGAGAAGTGAAGGGAAAAGCTAAAGAGTGTGGTGAATTAGAAGAAAAGAAAAAGGTGAAATTTTGCTAAACAAGGAGGGTGATTGTTAGTGCGAAAACAAAAACAAGATAGAAATTTGAAAAAAAAAATGTGTGAATGAGCTCAATATTAAAAGAAAAAATTCCTACTAGTCACCTAAGTTGAAAAATTGAAAAATAAAAGGAGGTATAAGGAGAAAAATTGAAAATTGAAGAATGAGTTAAAAATCAAAGTGTTGTGAAGTATTAAAGTGCTTAGGGAGCTTAGTCACTATCTTGGACAAATAGTTCCTACCCATCCCTTAGCCTACATTACCACCAAATTAAAGTCCTAATGGATCCTTGATTCATAATTCTATATTAGCAGAGTATTACACTAAAGGCAAGCCTATAGATCGTCGTTTGCATGTATGTTGAGTTCTTTGGGAGAGTGAGCGAAAATTGTTTTATTTATGCCCAATTTTATATTGGCCTATATCTTGTGTGTGAAAGGGCATCTCTCCAAATTGTGAGGGGCTCAATGGTAAGACTTCGATAAATCTTGATTGATAAATCACATATAATTCATATTTACCCAAAATATGTCTTGATGAGTTAGTTTTCAAAAATGGAAAAAGGAACTCCATTCATAATTTAAAAAAACTCTATCATATCCCTCTATTTTGTATGAAGTTTATTGTTTCTGTTGGTGTAAATCCAATCAGCTGAATATAAGATGATAAGAAATTCTCCATAGATAACAAATAATTATCCATTAAGCGGAGGAAATCTTATTTAAAAAGCATAAAACATAAAGATTAGGTAGGCCCCCAATCTGGCAAGATTGGACTAAGACGGTCAGCTACCCAGCAAACTTTCATAATTAAATACCGTTACTTTATAGGTAGATCTGATTGTGAAAGACCTATTACTGGATAATTCATGGGTAGAGCCAAAGCGTGTGAACTATACAAGTTCCCAATAACATCAATTAGTTGATCAAATATTAAATTAAAGTACAAAAGTAAAGGCTCCGGTGTATAGAGAAGACCTCACCATTTAAGAAGTAAACATAGAAACAAAGGAAACCACTATTTTGATTTCTTTTTTTATTTCTTTTATAATTACTAGCTTTTTGATACCTAGGAAAATACAATTTCTTATTTCACAGTGAAATACCTAAAAAGAAAGAAAAAATCATGGTCGGGAAGGTTAGAGTAGCCAACGCCATTGGAATTTTGATTTTATATATTGGAAATTTGACATTCTAATGTTGATTCCATATGCATGCGAGTGAATGATTTGAGCTTCATTGATTTGTCTCATGATCCTATGTGTAAGTAGACCTGTTCATAGGATGAATTTGGTGCTTAAATGCGAGAAGGAAAGTAGTAGATTGTACGAGGACGAACAATAGTTTATGTTTGGGGTGTTGATGAAGGGCGTATTTATGCACTTCATAGACATATTTTCGCCCATACTTAACTATATTTTGAGGAAAAATTATGTGTGTTTGCATGTGTTTATGTTATATATTTGTGAAAATAGCTAACACGTGTGATTAGATGTTTTCAGGGCTAAAAATGATGGATTTGAATGTGTTTTAAGGCTTTTTGATCAAGTGTGAAGAAGTTGGAGTGAATGATGCAAGGATTGAAGCTAGCACTAGGATAGCACACAGCCGCACGAGGCAGCAGTACGCTGGCACAAGGCCAGGTGCGACATGGCAGCTGCAATGGCACATGACCAGGCGCTAGGCGCCCCTTCTCCTGCACATTGGCACGCACGATGCAGGGCTTCCTAGGTGCGATGATAGGCGCTCAGCATCCTCTTCTCGGTGCAATGGGGCAGGCGACGCGGCAAGGGCATGTCACACGATCAGAATTTATCTCCCACTTCAACTAGGAAAAGGAACTTTAAATCCCAAGTCAAATTCATCAAGGAACAAGGAAAACATATATCTACTACTATAAATACCCTTTTTATTTTCATGTAATACCAAAGTGGGAAGTAAGAAAGTTTTTAGAGAAGTTTTAAGTGTCAAGTTTTTAGATAAAAGTTTAGTCTCTTATGTTTTGAATTTTGAGACGATTGTAAATTTATTCTTCCAAATTTTGCATTAATCAAGTGAAGGTTCTTCCAATCATTATTGTAAGTACAAATTTTAGTTTTGTCTATGAATGCTATTAATTTACTTATAAACAGGATAGGCTAAAACTACCACAACTAGGGTTGTGGGAACCATGGTGAATTAACGAACTAGGGTTTGCACAACGTGATTCTAAACCAATACTAAATGCTTGTATTGTATTCTCTTCATGCTTAAACGTTTCTTAATGGTGCGCAATGTTAGGACATGCCCGAATTCTTTACTTTCTTAGGTCTAAGAGGTAGAGATTAAGAAAAGAGAATTACTACGGAGCCTTGATCTTGATGATCATTGTATTAATTTGAGTTGTGGTCACAGATAGTTAAATATTGAACTTAGTAATAACAGATAGTTTGAAACCGTTCATGATACATGGTCGAATGATTGAGTATAGTCATTCAATAGGGACCGATCGGTCGTTTGAATAAATCTACGTTATCAGTTCTACAAGTAACGTGTTGGGATAGATCACTAGTGTAAAACCCAAAGTAGTTAAGGTTCCATGGGGAACAGTTACCTTAGTTGATAGCACTAATTTGGAAACAACCATCAATTTTTCAAAATTGTTACTTATTTATTTTACAAATCCTCCCTCTTAGGAAATAATTGATTAAAAAGCTTAAGAACTAGCATTCTTCTATATCCATACATACTACGTGTGGGATCGACTCCAACCTCTAGTTGGGTTCTTCATTGACAATGTTCGCGTCATACTTCAGTAAGAGGTGTGGTTTGAGAGTTATCATCTACCCACTTGAGTTTGATTGTTGGGACCACATAAGCTCTATCGTGGTAATGTCGGTTATAAGATGAGTCTCCCATTATTCCTCATGATTTCAGTTACGCATGTTTATAATTCGTGATATATATATATGTGTGTGTGTGTGTGTGTTCTAAAGTAGGTTGTACCCAATTTTCGGTTTTACTTATGATTATCAGATTTAAGCTTTGGGTCATTCGATTCAGTTATGTTCAGTTTATGATTTCAGAAAATAGCATGCAAGCCCTACTCTCAGATTCTTGTTTTTATTATGTTTTAAATTATGCATGTTTTCAATAATTGTACTTATTTAAGAGGTTTTACTTACGTTGCATACTCGGTATATGCTACGTAATGACCGCATACTCTATGCTGTATTGTTTTATGATACAGGCTTTGATCTTCAGACTCAGCTCCACCATTAGCCAGTTCTGGAGTTAGCATCAAGCTTAGTGGTGAGTCCTCATCTCCCGAGGACCATTTGCTATAGATATCATTGTAATTTTAGTTTTCAGACTTGTTGGCTTAGTTGGAGGTGTTGTCCCATTAACCCATCAGTTATGTAGAGGCTTTCATACTATATGTAGTAATCAGCTCATCATGTATTATGTGGATTCTGATTTCAATGTTATTTTATTCTTAGACTTCCGCTATGTTTATTATGTCAAGTCTTCTACTTTATTTGATTGAGTTAGAAGTATGTTCATGCCACAGTTCGACTTAGGGTCTCTCAGGGATCCTTGTCCCGTGTCTTGATCTAGGCCTATATTTGGGTCGTGACAAGCAGGCGGTAGCGCATGTTCCTCAGAATGGGAATGCGGCGGTGGCAAGAGTTAAGGATTTTTTGAGGATGAACCCTCCGGAGTTTCTTGGATCAATGGTGGATGAGGATCCACATGAGTTCATTGAGGAGGTTCTGAAGATCACCTAGATTATAGGGGCGACCGGGGAGGAGTGCGCTGATTTATCCTCGTACCAGTTGAAAGGGGTTGCACACATTTGGTTCAATCAATGGAGGGATAGTAGGGCAGTTGGAGTAGGCCCTATCAGTTGGGATGACTGCCATGTCGCTTTTCTGGGTCAGTTCTTCCCTCAGGAGATGAGGGAGATCAAAGCAGCCGAGTTTGTAAATCTAAAACAAGGGAATATGACAGTTCAGGAGTATGCCCTAGAGTTTACTCGTCTATCCAAATATGCACCTGAGATGGTGGCGGATCAGAGAGCCCAAGTGTGGAGGTTTGTTCATGGGATAGGAGCCTACTTGATCAGGGATTGCCAGACCATGATGCTTCTTCAGGATATTGACTTTGCTCGGATAGTCCTATATGCCCAGCAGATGGAGGCGGTATAGATGAGTGAGCAAAAAGAGAGGCCAAGAGGGCCAGGATTGATAGCTTCGAATTCTCCCAACAAAGACCTAGTGGGCACTGTCAATAGTCTTACCAGAGATCTTCAGCCCTAGCGCCTTTGTCTATGAGTGTTCCATCCAGATACAAGCGCGATCAGAGGGGACGAGGATCAGGCTCTAGAGGCCATAGAAGTAGACTCGCAGAGACCAACCCTCCTTAATGTATCAGATGTGGCCGGAAACACATGGGTCAGTGCCTAGCAGGTTCAGGTGCTTGTTTTGGGTGTGGGAGGCCTGGATATATGCTCAAGGATTGCCCAACAGCCAGACAGGGTCATGATAGGGACCAAGGCCTAGCCTCTAGTTCAGCAGCTCCACCAGCACGCCCAACCCAATAAGGGGCATCTACTAGTGCGAGTGGCGGACAACACCAAAATAGATTCTGTGCCCTAGTACTGCATTGGGAGTAGGTGGTCTCCCCAAATGTAGTCACTGGTATGTTACGAGTATTCCACCTTGATATATATGCATTGTTAGATCCATGGGCTACTTTATCTCTTGTGACGCCCTATGGTGCTAGTAGTTTTAGAGTTAGTCCCGAAATCTTGTCAGAACCCTTCTTAGTCTCTACTCTAGTTGGTGATTCAGTTATAGCAAGACGGGTATATAGAAATTTCCTTGTCACAGTCCTTCAAAAAGTCATCTTAGCAGAGTTAATAGAGTTATCCATGACCGACTGTTATACTTGGCATGGATTGGTTATATGCATGTTATGCCTCAGTCAATTGTAGATCCATGTAGTAGAGTTTAGATTTCTGGGTGAGCCATTCCTAGAGTGGAAAGGTAGTTCTACTGTGCCTTTAGGTCATTTCATTTCCTACCTTAAGGCTAGAAAGATGATTTCTAAATGTTTCGTATACCATCTAGTTTGGATTAAGGATGCTACATCTAAAACCCCGACTATCCAGTCAGTTCCCATTGTGCGTGAGTATCCAGAGGTGTTTCCATATGATTTACCAGGAATTCCTCCCTAACGGGAGATTGATTTTGGTAGTTACCTTTTTCCCAAAATCCATCCTATATCTATTACTCCATACAGAATGGCTTGAGCTGAGTTAAAGGAGTTGAAGGAACAGTTGAAAGGCCTTTTAGACAAGGGTTTCACCAGATCGAGCAAATCTCCATGGGATACACCAGTTCTCTTTGTCCACAAGAAAGATGGTTCTCTTTGTACGTGGATTGATTATCAGCAATTGAACAAAGTTTCCATCAAGAATAGGTATCCTCTTCCCAGGATTGATTATCTGTTTGACCAGCTTTAGGGTGTTATATGTTTCTCAAAGATAGACCTCAAGTCCAAATACCATCATCTCAAGGTTTGGGAGAATGACATCCCGAAGACAGCCTTTGAGACTCAGTATGGTCACTATGAGTTTGTAGTTAGGTCTTCGGACTAACGATTTCTCTTGCAACTTTTAAGGATTTGATGAACAGGGTTTTCAAGCTATACTTGGATATGTTTGTACTTGTGTTCATAGATGACATCCTTATATACTCTTGGATCGAGGAGGAGTATGCCGCTCATTTGAGGGTGGTGCTACAGACTCTTAAGGATCGCCAGTTGTATGCTAAATTCGGCAAAAGTGAGTTATGGTCGAACTCAATGGCATTTTTGGGTCATGTGGTGTCAAGTGAGGATGTATAGGTAGACTCTCAAAATATAGAAGCGGTGAAGAATTGCCCTAGACCAGTGAGTCCTTCGGACATCAAGAGTTTCTTCGAATTAGATGGTTACTAACGGAGGTTTGTTGAGAGGTTCTCATGAATTGCAGCATCGTTGACAAAATAACCCAAAAGAAAGTGAAGTTACAATAGACGGAGACTTGCGAGAGGAGTTTCGAAGAGTTGAAGACTGGACTCACCTCTGCACCTGTGTTAACCCTACCTAAGGGTACCGATCGATTTGTGGTAAATTGTGATGCTTTGAAAATCAGCGTTGGTTGTGTATTGATGCAGCATGGTAAGGTTATAGCGTATTCTTCCAGGCTGCTGAAGGTTCATGAAAAGAATATCCGACTTATGATCTTGAACTAGCGGCGGTAGTATTTTCCTTGAAGATTTGGAGACACTATTTGTACGGGGTCCATGTAGATGTGTTTACTAACCACAAAATCCTACAATATGTGTTTACCCTGAAGGATCTAAATCTATGTCAAATGAGGTAGTTGGAGCTTCTTAAAGATTATGATATGAGTGTCCTTTACAATTCAGGTAAGTCTAATGTGGTAACGTCTAATGTGGTAACAGACGTTCTTAGCAGACTTTCTATGGAGTGTGTGTCCCATGTAGGTGAGGAGAATAAGGAGTTCGTAAAGGATATGCATCAGCTTACACGGTTGGGAGTTCATCTGGTTGACTCAACCGATGGTGGAGTTATTGTTCAGAATGGATCTGAATCATCATTAGTGACTGATGTTAAAGCTAGGTAATACGAGGATCCTATTTTGGTAATGTTAGAGGAAGCAGTTCAGAATCAGAAGGTAGAGGTCTTCTCCAAAGGGGGAGATGGTGTGTTTTGATATCAGGGGCATTTGTGTGTTCCCAATGTTGATGATTTGAGAGATCAGATGTTGCCAGAGTCTCATGGTTCCAAATATTCCATACATCTAGGTGCCACCAAGATGTACCATGACCTATGGGAAGTCTATTGGTGGAATGGCATAAAGGACATAGCGGAGTTTGTGGCTAAGTGTCTGAATTGTCAGCAAGTGAAGGTTGAGCTCCAAAGACCTGGAGGTACTCTTCAAGGTATTAGTATTCCTACTTGGAAGTGGGAGGTTATCAATATGAACTTTATCACAGGGTTGCCTCGTACTCACCGACAGTATGACTCTATTTGGATGGTTATGGACAGGTTGACTACGACCACTCATTTTTTATTGGTCAAAACCACCGATTCACCGGAGGATTATGCTAAATTGTACATTTGGGAGCTAGTTCGGTTGCATGGAGTTCCCTTGTCCATCATATCAAATAGAGGTACGAAGTTTACCTCCCAGTTTTGGAGGTCGTTTCAGAAGGGACTTGGTACTCAGGTCAAGCTTAGCAATGCATTTCACCTATAGACAGATGGTCAGGCCGAGAGGACCATTCACGCACTTAAGGATATATTGAGGGCGTGTGTGATTGATTTCAAGTGTAATTGGGATGATCATTTGCCTCTCATTGAGTTTGCATATAATAATAGCTACCATTCTAACATTCAGATGGCTCCGTTGGAGGCTATTTATGGGCGGAGGTGTAGATCTTCTATTGGCTGGTTTGAGGTCAGTGAAGCTACATTGATAGATCCAAGTTCAGCCCATGAAGCTATGGAGAAATTTTAGCTTATAAGGGACAGGTTAAAAATATCTTAGAGTCGGTAAAAGTCCTATGCGGATGTGAGGATGAGGGATCTTGAGTTTGAAGTTAATGATTGGGTGTTTTTTTAAGGTATCTCCCATGAAGGGAGTGATGAGATTCTGGAAGAAAGGGAAACTCAGTCCTCGTTATGTTGGTTCGTATCGAATTGTGAAGCGGGTTGGCAAAATAGCGTATGAGTTGGAGTTGCCCTTAGAGTTAGCTTCAGTCCATCCAGTTTTCCATGTATCGCTCTTAAAGAAGTGCTTGGGAGACCCGACTCTAGTTGTTCCGGTGGAGAGAGTAGGTGTAAAGGATAGCCTTAGTTATGAGGAGGTTACTGTGGAAATACTGGATCATCAGGTTCGAAACCTAAGAAACAAAGAAGTAGCCTCAGTTAAAGTTTTATGGAGGAACCAACATATTGAGAGAGTTGCGTAGGAAGCCGAAGCAGATATGATGGCTAAATACCCGCATCTATTCTCTTTCATCTCAGTTTCAGCTTGAGGTATTAGTTTCCTCCTTAAAACTCTATTCAGTTTCTTTCATGTAAATGGATGTATGTGTGATTCAAGAATTCAGTTCAATCATGTAGTTCAAATCGGAGTCAGTCGCTCCATCAATTTTCAGTATGTATGTTCAGTATTTGAGTATGATAAATGCATTTCTCTGCTTTTCAGTATGATTTTCAGCATTCCAGGATGAATGTTCCCAAAGGGAAGATATTGTAATACCCCAAAAACCCTATGATCATACCCAGGAGTTGAAACAGAGAAAACACGATTTTCTGAACTCGTCCTGTGATCCGCTAAGAACACCACGAGTCATTAAGTGATTTGTGGGGAGGGTTTTTGACTATGTTTGGAAATTTCAAGTTTGGGGTGACCACAGGTGTGACCACGAGTCATGGTCAGCCCCACAATCCATTAGGTCAACCATGGACAAAGGGGTTTAAAGGATGAAGGCAAGCAGACAGTATTGGTAATGGGTCATCACCACGAATTGTTGGGTACACCATGAGTCGTGGTGTCCCTCGAGGTGACACTCAGATGAAAATAGCAGTGCAGGCAACGACTGGCAAACCACGAGTCATGGTCCAGGGCATGAGCTGTCCAGTCCCTCGTAGGGACTGGCAGAGTATTTTTTCCTACGAATTTAATAAGAGCTTTTCTGTAATTCCTAAGTTCCTAAGGCCTAAACTGCATTGTTTGATGCTCGGAATAGAGTCTTTTAAGAAGTGTTAAGTCATTCTAAGACTATCCTAATTCATGCATGCAATCTTAGAGGTTTGAAGGTGATTAAGCCTAGTTCTTCAAAGTTCTACCTCAATTCTCATTGGGAAATCAAGTAAGTTGTGAAATCAGGTCTTTTCAAGTATGTAAGGCCATGAATTGGTGCAATAGTCCAAACCCATGCCTAATCCTCTCTCAATTCATGAACTTCAAATTGATGATTCCATGGGGTTTTTATTCAATGTGTGAATTTCCTAAGCATCCATCATGGGTATGTTCTAAGAATACTTTCAATGTTGAATTATGATTAATGGGCAGATTTTACAATATTTTAATGACACGCCCCACCTTGGGAGACATGACTGGTACCTGGTGCCCTACTAGGAAATGAACTGCTAAGCTGACTGAGTCTAAGCACCTCTGGTGCAAGGCTGACTCTAACTCTAGAATCAAGAAAACAACGGGCTATATAGCATCTGTAAATACAACCCCCGGCCGACAAGGTCTATAGCCCCTGTGAAAGTAAATAGCTAACCAGAGACAAACAATCATAAAGAGTTCTATGCGGGCCGACAAGGCTGCCAATCAACAGCAAAACAGGGTCCCACACAGCCAACACACATCATCTAAAGCACATATGGGCCCCACATGGCCGGTATTATCTAACCGCAGGGAAGTAACACAATCTGCAAGCCTCTAGGAGTAATAAGATGATCGGGACAGGTCCCCGACCTACCCATACTGTACAAACAAAAGTAAGTAAACCTCTATCACACAAGCTCCGGAAGAAGGGAGCTGACGGCTCTGTACGGCTGACTGGAACTACGAGGGACCTGCTCCTCATCTATCTGTACCTGCAGGCAAGTAATGCAGTGCCCCAGAAGAGGTCGTCAGTACAATATGTACCGAATATGTAAGGCAATAGATAAGCTGAATAGGACCAGAAGTAAATAAAAAGAAGAGCCAAAAGATTAACCTGTCCGCCTGTTGATTCGTAATCTGCATCTAACTAACACTACATGTACATAAGCTAAGACTGGATTCTACACATTTATACACTACAACTACCAGAAAAGAATTCATACAAGAACCCCACCTGGCCCCCATAAACCGGGAGGTACAATCAGCACATAATAACTCGTTCAGGCCCCCATAAGTCCTGGCGAGAACATCTCTATCTATATACCCCCTACTCAGGTGTCTACAACTCTACTGGTACTGTAGCCAACCTACCGGTCCCCTGGGTCTACAACTGGGCCTGCTTGGCCCCTAAACTGTAGTTGTGTTTGAGTCTGGAAGACTCCTGATATCTACACCCTGGCGTAAATGCTCGGTGGGGGTGTGTATAAGGCCAACTACGGCATATGAGGATCTGGATCCCCTTCTTCGTCCTTTGCGGATGGCATGCCACTCCGTAGAGCGACGTATCCTCTCCCCTGGCGGGCGAGTGACACAACTATTAACCCTAGGGCGGTCATGGAAGGCTTCTAACTGAGGGCAACCCCAACCTAGGTGCTATACTAACACATCAATTTATCTGTATAAAGAGAGCGTATCTGGCGTTTTGGGCCTCATGCTAATGATACTCGCTTCTGGGATAATCTGTATGGCTGTCTGCAGGCATGCCATGCGCCCGTATTTGATCAGAGGATCCTGATAGTGATCATGATCTCTAATAGTCTGGGATGAATAGAGCGAGGTCTGAAGTGGCCTAACAATACTCTAAATGTCCTACTCAGACATCTATAACTCATGAATAACTATGGGGTTGTAGATAGCTAACTACTTTATTCTTCTAATTAAACAACTATAGGGCTGGACTTGGTCGAACTTGCTTCTACGCGATTTGCAAGCTGGTCCTTCATAGGGAGCTTACCGATCTCCTTAACTTGTGGTTAACACTGTACTAGTAGAGTACTATGGACTCCTTAGGCCTTGTCTGATTCCACTAGGATCTATATCACTGTTCTGGGCAATTCCCAATCTTATAGGCAATTCTATATAGAATGGCCCTCTCCTAGCACTCTGTACCTGAATACCTTACAAGAACCGGCTAGGGTGCTGGCCCAGTCACTGACTACTGATATGGACCCCTCCTTTGGGTACCCACGGGTTTATCAGACTCGGACGACTGGGCTGGCTTGCCAGGCGACCTACATGATAATTGTTAGGCCAACAAATAAGGCTAAAGGGATGGCGGGCGATCACTCTATACACTGGAGAACTCTGGTGTCGCTAACTCTAGAATATACCTATTCTGTCTCTATTTCCTGTTCTAGAATGTGCGATAACGTCAATAACCTCTAGGGATGCTTTCCTGCCAATACAGGCGCCAACTGGTCGTTAGACCGCCTAACTGCGCCTATATTGTTTAACCAATTGGTTCAGGACAATAACTCTTATGAGTTTCTGACGTCTAGGCCTAACAACAAACATATAAGTCTACCATCATAATAAACTGAGAACTAAAAGAGTTTCTATAGCGTTCATAACGCGAATCACATTTAACCTACTCCTTTTAGCGAGGGGTCCTGTAGTACGATCTATATATGTTTGCTAGCAGCTAACAAGAATTTAAGTAACTGTAATCCCTATTAGCAATTATTCGCAACATATCTCATATTTATACATGTATATCAATAAGCTAATTACAACATATCGAATTACAATCTAATAGTAGCAACCCTTTGCAGCGTCTGAGATCGTTATTTCTATTTGAGAATATAAGTCGTAACACTGTACGAAAAGGATACTTGCTGAGAGTTAAGCCTTACATACCTCGTTCCCCGTCTTCTGACTATCTGATGAGTATCAACTCGTATTCAACTGCCCTTCTCAACTGTAATCATATTAATGGAAGAATAGGGCCAACTTCATTACTAAATTCAAAGAAAACAATAACTTTATATATATATAGTAACTATATTTCCACCTATCGAAAGATGATTGAAAACTCGTAATTTCTCGGGAATCTAGAAGGGAGAAATACTTACTTTAGGCACGTGATCGTATTGACACTAGTTTGAATAATTCCATCAACTTAGGCTTGGCGGGACGATGATTTTCCCGGCGTATTTTATGAAAATAACTTCTCAGTGATGCTCCCTGCAACTTTATACTTCAATACCCGGAGTTAATTTGGATTTGGACGGCGTTTAGCGGCATAATCGGACGATTATTAAATGTTTTCCTTGGTTTCCCACTGTTCTAGCTGAAGTTATGTGAAAAATAATCTAACTTTTAAGTGTGAGGCCTTTATATACTTGAGGCAGCAGACAAGGAAACGTGGCACTCTGCCTATCGCGCTGATCCTACTCCGTGCCACTTTGCCCCTCTGGGTAGCTTGGTTCGGCCTTCTCCTGTGAAATCCCGACTTTGCACTCGTTCGGCCTTTCCCCAGGCCCTTTCCTCGTATGTATGACACTCTAAAACTCTTAACTAATGTACGAATAGTACGACTAAACGTTAGAAACTTACGGGATGTAACATTTAAATTATAAATTATGTTTTTAAGTTTTTTAAGTGTGATGTACATCCATGAAAGTTCTTGAAAGTTGAGATCCATGACATATGTGTTCAAGAATGATGAGATACTTATGAAGAAAGTATGATTTCGAAATACCCATATCTATGTTCCTGTTTTCCAAGTGAATCAAGTTGATTTCAATCATGTGTAAGTATTGGGCAAGCCCATATGATCAAGTATGTTCTTATGATTTCATGAATTAGCATACCACATAGTTTTGGAGTCTAGACTCTCACTATTTTCAGCTTTTGGTATCATTTGAACCAAGGCTCCTCATGTTATTATTTAAGATTTATGTATGAATGTTATGAGTCAGCTTTATCACTGGACGATGGTTCAGCTTCGTTGAGCATATGCATATTTTCTGGAGCAGTGTCTAGCACCAAGTAGGCTAAGGGTCTCAACCCTATGCCTTCGAATTACGCGCCAACATAGGTATGTTTAGATTATATGGGACCTCCTTGTGAGCTTCCCCTGCCCCAAGGGGCCTTCAACTTGATATCGATATCATGGCACGGTCCTTAGCCCTAGAAAAGCTTTGGATGGCTCTGCCCACTTGAGTGTAATAGCTGGGACCACGTAAGCTCTATCGTGGTAATTTTGGTTATATGATGAGTCTCCCATTGTTCCTCATGATTTCAGTTATTCATTTACATCAATCATGATATTATGTCTAAAGAAGGTTTGACCCAATGTCTAGTTTTATTTATGATTATCAGTTTTCAGCTTTGGGTCATTCGATTTAGTTATGATGTTCAGTTATGTTCAGATCATAATTTTAGAAAATAGCATGCAAGCCCGACTCTCAGAATCTTATCTTGATTATGTTTTATTATATGCATGATTTATGATTTTACTTACTTAGCGGTTTTAGTTACCTTGCATACTTGGTACATTCCATGTACTGCTCGCATACTCTATGTTGTATCATTTTATGATACAGGCTCTGATATCCGGACTCCATCCTGCCGATATCCAGATCCCCAACATTAGTACTTCCCGGTCAGAGTTGGTGATTTCTCATCTTTTGAAGGCCTTTCTATTTAGATATGTTCAGTATTTTTAGTTTTCAGACTACAGTGAGTTAGTTGGGGTTTTGTCCAATCAACTCGTCAGAATTAGAGGTTTTTCGGACATAGTTGTATTCAGCTTTTGACTTATGTATGTATTCAAATGCTATGTTATGTTTAGACTTCCACTATGTTAAGTATGTTCATCTTCTGTTTTATTTGGTTGAGTTAGATGCTAATTTCATGCCATAGGTCGACTTGGGGCCTCTCGGGGTTCTTTGTCTCGTATCTCAATCGGGCCTATGTAAGAATCGTGACGTGACTTCTCTAACAATCATATTTTGGTGGCATCCCACAACTTAATACCTTGGTTTGCATATTTTGCAAACTACTTGGAAAGAAACATCTCTCCCGAAGGATTAAACTTCCATCAGAAGAAGAAGTTTATGTATGATGTCCAAAAGTTTTATTGGGATGATCCATATCTCTTCCATATATGTGCGGATGGCATGATTCATAGGTGTATATCAGAGGTTCTAATGATTCCAATCCTGAAGGCATGCCATTCATTGCTAGTGAAGGCCATTATGGGAGTGTGAGGACAACTGCAAAAGTGTTGCAATGTGTGTTTTATTGGCCCACTCTCCATCATGATGCCCATGACTTCAATAAGAAATGTGATCAATGTCAATGAACTGGTATAATCTCTAGGCAACATGAGCTTCCTTTGACACTAATTCTTGAGGTGAAACTGTTTGATGTATGGGGGTTCAATTTCATGGGGCCATTCGTTAGCTCTTATAGAAATACTTACATTCTGGTGGTGGTAGACTATGTGGCTAAATGGGTTGAAGTGGTCGCCTTTCCCAAACAATGAGGGGAGGAGTGTTACAACCTTTTTGAAAAAGCACATCTTCTCATGATTTTTGCACCCCTAGAGCTATCATTAGCGATAGAGGATCACACTTTTGCAATCAATTGTTCAGTTCCTTGCTAGCAAAGTATGGCATAAAGCACAAAGTTTCTACCCCTTATCATCCTCACACTAGTGGCCAAGCAGAGGTGTCCAATTGGGAAATTAAGTCTATTTTGACTAAAATAGTCAATGCCAATAGAACAGATTGGGCAAGAAAACTTGATGACGCCCTTTGGGCCTACCGAACCGCATATAAAACAGCAATTGAAATGTCCCCATATCAATTGGTCTTTGACAAAGCTTGCCAGTTACCGGTGGAATTGGAGCATAAGGCCTGTGGGCCTTAAAGAGTTTGAATCTTGATTGGGGGAAAGTCGTTCAGGGGCGAGCGGAGAATCTCAATGAGCTGCATGTGTTTAGGATGAGGGCCTATGAAAATGCTTCCATATACAAAGCCCGAATAAAGTACTACCACGATTATAAAATTTGGCAAAGGGTATTTACCCAAGGAGATCCGGTGCTACTCTCCAACTATAGGCTGAAGTTATTCCCCAGGATTAAATCTAAGTGGTCGGGTCCCTTTAAGGTGTCCCAAGTTTTCGAGAATGGAGTTCTTGAGCTTGAAAGAGATGATGGGCTAAGATTTAATGTGAATGGCCAATGTGTAAAAAAAGTTCTTGGGAGTGTCAGCAGAAATCAACATGGTGGAAGTTGCATGCCTAGATGAGCTGTAGCAGATAAAACACCTTTGTCGTGTCACGATGTTAAATAAGGTCCTTCTTGGGAGGCAACCCAAGTTTTTTTATGTTGATGCTTTGATATTTTTGTTGATTTTGTTTTGTAGGATGGATTGGATGAAGAACTACATGGAAGAAAATAGGGAAATTTTGGTGTGAGACTTGAGAAACGAAGTGCTCAAGCAAGAATCACCGCACCAATGCAAGAGAAAAAATGGAAAGCTGGGAGTTAAAAAGAGGGGGAAAGGTGCTTTACCGGCAAAACACCAGTGGCAATTCATGAACCACCGGTTAGGCGCCGACTTCAACTAGTGAGCCTGAGAGTTGAACTGTAACTGCGACTCACCAACGGAATGCACATGGAAACCCACGAACCGCCGGTCAAATGCTACTTGAAAAATAATAAATTGGACAAATGTAGAAGTCACATGCTCTTGAATACACAAACCATCGGTACCCACCGGCAGTCGTAGGTTTAGCGCAGGCGGAGGTACGTACTCCATTTTAAAATCTTGACCGAACCAAACCATGGCTCTCTAAAAATCTAGTTAAACCCTTTTTAAATGCCTAAAATCCCTTCTTTCCACCATTTCCTCTTCCCTCCACAATACTTTCAACTTTCCCAATACAACATTTCCCCACAAATTTTACCTTTCCAATTTCCCACCATTAAACCCACCTTATCACCTACCAACCAATCTCACTCCCTTCACCCTATAAATCCCTCCTTCCTATTCTCTTCATTTCACCTTACCTCACACACCTCTCACTAAGAAATAGCATTTCCCGTTGTTGGAAACACCATCTTTGGTCAAGACACCAAGCTCAAATCTAGTTGTTTTTGTTCGGGCGTCTGTGGTGACTACACACAAGTGCACGTGGTCGAACAAGTAGTAAAATGGCTTAAGTAAGCAAAGTATCGATCCCACAGGGACTGAACTAAGGTAATTAACTTAAGTGTTAATGAACTATAACTTTAAGAATGCAGACAACCAATTAAACAATATTTGGAGAGTTTGAGTTTCCTAATTTCTACGAATCTAAGATAGAATTCTAAAGTGAGTCTGAACAATAGTAATGAACATGCTGAGGTTAAAAGGAACATGCAGGGAAGTAATTTATCGATACAATTCAGTTAATCTTTCCTTCGGTTTCTAGTCAAGAATTATTGCCTATGGATTGAAACTTTCGTATCCTACCCAACTTAAGAATCATGATCCTTCAACCTACATTTCTGTGATAAAAGAATTTCATGTTCTAGCCATACAAAACCGATTCCTTAATTGACTAATAAGACTTTCAGATATATTTCTATTCTGAATGTAAA
The DNA here is from genome assembly GCA_035772735.1 of Datura wrightii. NCBI lineage: Eukaryota > Viridiplantae > Streptophyta > Magnoliopsida > Solanales > Solanaceae > Datura > Datura wrightii. The sequence continues at coordinate 15,307,463 of JASDFA010000002.1, forward strand.
TCAATTCTCAATTTTCCCAAACTAAGAAGATATCATATCCTACCAATTCACATCTTTCCAATTTCTTTCCTTTTCAAAATCAAAATTGGATTTTTTAGATATACATTAACATTGGCCAAACATTAATGCAGTAAGAACAAGAATTGATAGAACAACCATTGAAGAAAAGATGAAAACTAAATTGATCAACAATTACATCCCACTACAATTGTTCTTAACCTCAGCAAGAAGTGAATTTCGCCACTCATTTGTGGATTAAACATCATCAAATGAGTATAAATCATACAAACAATTGAGATAAAAGAGAAAGAGATAGAGCAGAACCCTAGAATTTTTGTCCCCTTAACTGCCTAACCCACGTTCTTGCTCAACCAAGTCAGAATATTTAAAAATAAACCTAAGTGTGCTACTTATACTAGTGAGAATTTTTCCCGGAATAACAAGCAACGTGGCACAGAGTGTATCGCGGAGCACTCCCTCCGTGCCACGGGGCAAACGCGGACCCTCACTGGAATCAAGTTCCTCAGCAATTTCTCCTTGGCGTGCCACGGCCTGCAACGCGGAGCCAGGCCAACGTGTCATGGCGCAATCGCGAACCTTCACTGGAATTGGCCAAAATAATCACCCGAGGCAGAATGCCTCCACGATGGCAACATGACACGGCTCCATCGCAGAGCCCTTATTTTTGCTGCTCTTCCTTGACCTTTTCCACTCCTTGCTTCCAAGTCCATTCCTGATTTTTACCAACATGTATCTTAGCTTCCCAAAATTACATTTTACCTGCAAAACAACACTAATCATGTTGGTTAGTATAAATTCACATTTTAACTACAAATCACATGAGAATGCACACATAACGATAGATAAACAAGACGAAATGAAGCATTTGAGTATCACTTGGGCATATAATTCTGCCCAAGATCACTTACCCCACACATACAATCTTGTTTGTCCTCAAACAATACTCTCACATCTCATGCAATTGACACCCACGCATAGCTACTTTGGCTTGACAATTCAAGCTACGGCTATACCGATTATTTAATATTGCAAATCATCAAGAAAACATGCATGGTCTCATCAACACAATGACATACACCACATTAAGACCTCTTAAACTCAAGCATCGACTCTCGATCTCGGAAAACTCATGCAAATCAACTGATCAAGACATCCGACACAAAATTTAATCTCTCGTCAAACATGTGCCCTCACAACACAAGAGAAATTTCCCCCTTTTCAATCATATGATTTCCAAAGCATTACATGTAGGGGCACATGAACACGATTTCGCTCTCTCCCCCAAAGAATTCACATGCATCATGTCATGAACCATAAGCTTGCCTCTAGTGTATTACTCCACTAATATAAGGACGCGTGATGTAAGATCATGTAGGACTTAACGGGTTATAATGTAAGCTAAGGAACTAGTAAATACTAGGCTCACAAATAATAGCAACTAGCTTCCATAAGCGCTTTTCAATACATCCCACCATCATTATGGGCCTTGTTTCTTCCTTAATCTTCTCTTTCTTGAATTTTCCTCTTTATTTTTGTTCCCATTTCTTTAAGCACACTCGACTTAATAACCAAGATTAGTTATACATCTTTATTTTTATTTAATTTCAGCAAGTGCACCTTTGACCTTTTCTTTCATGTTCACCACTTCCGCTTTTCCTTTCTTTTCACAATTCTCACTCCTTGACACTGTGGGAAAACTATTTTTCTTGAGTGCTTAAGAGTTTTGGATCAACTTCAAGGCTAATGAAAAAAAGGAATTAAGCTCGGTTTGTACCTCTTCAAAGAAAGAGAAAAGAAATAGGCTAAAGGCTCAATGGGGCTAAATAAGATATACACTCAAGGTAGGTATGATAATGGAAAACTTTTGGTTTAATCAAAGAAATGCCTACATCATTTCCTACAATACACATCCTTCATTACGTTTCGTACACACACCAGGAAAGTTCTAGACACTTCACAATAGCATGGAATAATCGAAACCTCACCTCACACTCATTGCACATGCTCAACTCAAGACATATTCACAGACTCTTCAATCAGCTAATTACAAGAATTCAATATTAAGCCTCAATTGCACCGAATTGAACTCTATGGCCTAGGTATCTCAACATGTTTACACATTTGCATGCTTTCATATGAATCACCTTTGCATCTTAATATCAGGTACAACACGTAACAAGAATTCCGAACCATGAAGTAACGACACGTTCGAGAAACAAACAAAAGAAAGAAAATAAAAGAAAGAAAGAACTACTCCTATCGACTACATTTCCCTTAAGACGGTCGTCATACATCTATCATAGGGAACGGTCACTATTTATGACTTCGGTTCAATGGGACTATTCTTTGGTAAAAGCACCAAAAACAAACGCCGAGAAACCTAATCATAAGAAACTTCAACAATTTTTTTTAAAAAATATTGATAATTTCGATAGAAAACAAAAAATATTTACAAAAAAAATATTTACACAACCAACCAACCAACAACAGCTCATACAACACACAAAAACTTTACATTCATTAAACACCACTTAATTACAAAGCACATCACAAAGAGTCACAGGGTCACATTTTTTTTTCACAGGCACAACAACACACGACATAAACATAAACAAAAACAACAATGAAACAGCCAGCACCTAACTACTCCACCCCACACTTAAATCGAACACTGTCCCCAGTGTTCACAAAATTCAACATATAACAAAGGTGGGTGGTGAAACTCCCTGATCAATCGAAGTATTCAACTTCTTCATCAGGTGCCGCTGCCTCGTCTCCCATATCTGAATCGCCCTTGCTGTCCTCATCTGACTCAACATCTGAGTCCTCATCGCAGGTCTCCTCGTCAGTGGGGACATCATCATCTACAGGCTCCACAAAAGCTGGCCCCACTCGGCATAGAGCCCGGGCATTCTCGCCAAAGGGGTAATCTAGCTCGAGCTGCCATAGCTCATCCTCCATTTTTGGCCTCTCGCCTATGCGCAACTGCAGCATCTGTATCCCGTACATGCGGGTCATATATTGATCATCCCGAGCATGTCGCTCGGCTAGTGTGAGAATTGCCCGTGAGTAGTGTCGGGTCCCTTGGTTTTTGTGACATCCAAGACGCGCCTATCAATTTGCAGGATGTAGTCCAGGGCCTCTTCCTCGATATCATGGCCCCTCAGGAACGTGGTAAGCAAACCACCGAACCCGTACCTATGCCCTTGATGAAGCCGGGCTCTCTTCATGACGGAGATGATCACCGCACCAGCATTTACTCAAGCCCTTTCATCAGGGTGTCACCAAGCATACTCGATCCTGGGTGACATCAGTCATGTGCACCCCCAGGATCAAGCAGGAACACACAATTTTAAGCCAAATTCTAGCTTCCCTATTCATCTGAGAGTAAGGCAGTGTCTGATGGTAGCCTCTCTCCTTGTGCCTGCTCCACCGTGCTGTCGAACGGGTTCCACACAGAGTGCGTCTGATATCCGCATAAGGTGGAGTTATGTTAAGCTACCGGAGTACATGGGCGTCTGTGTCCCGCCCCCCCCCCTAATATAACATTCAGGTGATGGGGCTCAAAGGTGACAACCTGCCTCTTATCTTGACGGTGTGACTGCGGAGGGTCGGGTTCCAGTTGGAATAGAACTTCCGAATCAGATGGAGATTGCACTCCTTGGGCTCTTCGAAGATGAAGTTTAGCCCGGCATTGTCAATCCGGTGTACGATCCGTGGGAATTCCTATGCCAGCGGCTCCCTTGTTATATGCTCTTCCGGGAAGTATTTGGTTTCTTTATATTTTGCATACCATTTCTTCCCTTCATCAGTCACCCATCGGGTTCCGTATTGTCGGTGTTGGCCTCTCAGAACCGCTGGTGCTGCTGGAACTGCTGTTCCCAACCTTATCCTTTTTCTGCCGGCGCCCGATGTGGACACTCCCTTTCCTTTATCTTGTCTGCCCGACATTGTTCCTGCACATATAACCATACAATCCCAATGTTATTCAAATCATAACTAGCTATGACTAAGGTTGGGTTTAATTGAATCACCCCACACTTAGTCTTTAGCCACAATTTAAAATAATTCGGCAAGACATTAATGATTTCACAATTCTTATCAATCAACATGCTTAGTGCATTCAGATAAGTCGATGGAATAATTACTATGTACTACTCAGACTTCGTACAACGAATACAATATCGCCATCGATTCCATTACATCACATAGCACTTAGCCAAATTTTTGTTCTCAACAACCTATGCAATTCACCAATTTCATTTTTCCGAAAATTCCCTTGTCTACATAGCATATTCAACCTTAATCACGACATAATTCACATCACCCAACATGCACAACCCCATCTTGTTCAACATTTCAAACAATTTTTGTTTTCTTCATATTCAAATTCCAACCCTAGCTAACAATTTCGCAAAAATTCAATAAAACATGCATTCATCGAGTTCATATACTCACAACGATATTATGAACATCAATCAATCATAACTTAAATGAATTCAAGCTCAATTTGCACTTAGGGCAAGGTTTACTCACCTCTCATGTTCACGAATGGAAAATTCAAGCAAGAATGAGGTTAAGTTCAAGAACATACCTTTAATCCGATGAAATCGAAGAAAAGTTGAAGAAAACTTGTGCCTAGGTCCGTGTCACGTTAGGGAAGGAGGGAATTTGGGGTGTTGGTCATGGAGGGAATGGAAAATGGGGAAAAAATAGAGGGGAATCGGGGTTTAAAGGGTTTTTTTCGCGTGGGTTACCCGGGGACCTGGTATGACCAGACGCGAATTGCACCTCAACGTGTCACAGAGGGTAACGCGGAGCACATCCTCCGTGACACGGAGCCATCGCATAGGTGTTCTAAAAATTTTAAAAAAAATCCAAAATACCTTCAACGTGTCACGGAGGGTAATGCGGAGGCTTTTCTCCATGACACGGAGCCAACGCGTAGGCTCACTATCATGACATTTTTTATTTTTCTCACCTCAAATTTTTTTCCTTTGCGCTTTTTATGCATTTTTGCCCTCCGTTTCACCTGAAAATTATTTCAAAGCAAGAAATTGGTTAGAATTCGTAGGTTTCAATGCAAACACAATTTTTTTTATTTTTTATTTTTTTCTTTTTTTTCTTTCTTTTCTTTTTCAACTAATTCTACTCATCTAGTACAACAATTTCACGGGTTGCCTCCCGAATAGCGCCTGGTTTACCGTCGCGGCTCGACGTCATTGATGCTCAATCATCCTCTAAAGTGATGGAAGTCTTCTCTCGAATCACGTCCTCACCCTAGTAATGCTTACAACGTAGCCCATTAACCAAGAACGTGACACTTCGATCTTCTTGCTACAACTCCACTGCCCCGTGCGGGGTCATTCTCACTACCTCAAACGGCCTTGACCATTTGGACCGCAATTTCCTTTGAAACAACTTCAATCTTGAATTGGAAAGCAACACTTTATGCCCCAGATCAAAAATACGATGCACCATATGCTTATCGTGCCACCTCTTTGTTTTCTCTTTGTAGCACTTGGTACTTTCATAAGCATGCCAACAAAACTCATCAAGTTCGCTGAGTTGCATCAGCCTTTTCTTACTCGCTAACTCTAGGTCCATATTCAATTTCCTCACGGCCTAGAAAGCTCGGTGTTCTAGCTCCACGGGCAGATGACACGCTTTTCCATAGACCAATCGGTATGGAGAAGTCCAAATTGGTGTCTTGTAAGCAGTTCTATAAGCCCACAACACATCGTCGAGTTTGTTTGACCAATCACTACGTTGTGCATTCACTATTTTCTAGAGAATCTGCTTCACTTCTCTGTTCGACACCTCCACTTGCCCACTAGTTTGGGGATGATACGCTGTTGCCACCTTGTGGCGCACCCCATACTTAGCTAGCAACTTCTTGAAACTTGCATTGACAAAATGATCCCCTCCATCACTGATAATGGCTTGGGGTGTCCTGAACCTGGTGAAAATGTGATTTTCACAAATTTTGTTACCACCTTGTTGTCATTCCTAGGGCAAGCTATTGCTTCAACCAACTTTGATACATAATCAACGGCCACCAAGATGTAACGATTACCAAATGACGGTGGGAACGGGCCCATGAAATCAATACCCCATACATCAAAGATCTCTACTTCTAGTATATGCTGCAGCGACATCTCTTGCCTCCTACCAATTCTGCTTGTCCTTTGACATTTATCACACATTTTGATGTATGCCATAGAGTCTCTGAAGAGTGTAGGCCAAAAGAAACCTAACTGTAGCACCTTATGCGCTGTCCACTCGCCTCCGTGGTGCCCTCCATACAATGAAGAGTGACAACTCCTCAAAACTTCTGCAATCTGGCTCTCCAGGATGCATCTTCTCATAACCTGATCCGGTCCTTGTTTAAACAAGTACGGCTCATCCCAAATAAAATACAGGAAATCATGCCTCAATCTTTTTCTCTGCTGAGCCGTAGCCTCCGGTGGATAGACTCCACTCACTAGCAAATTCACTATGTCTGCATACCAAGGGATCTCAGCTTCCCTTATTGCCAAGAGCTGCTCATCTGGGAACTCCTTTTTGATGATGTCACCTTCCTTCACATGTGACCGGCTTTCCAATCTTGATAGGTGATCTGCCACTTAATTCTCGCTCCCCTTTCTGTACCTAATCTCTAGGTCAAACTCTTGCAACAACAAGATCCATCTGATCATCCTGGGCTTTGCATCCTTCTTGTTAAACAGATACTGAATCACTGTATGATCGGTATACACCACTACTCTAGAACCCACCAAATAGGACCTGAATTTATCAAACGCGAACACCAATGCTAGCATCTCGTTTTCTATGACTGTATAATTAACTTGGGCAGCGTCCAGTGTTTTTCTTGCATAATGAATAGAATGAAAAATTCTATTCCTCCACTGCCCCAATACAGCTCCCATAGCCACATCGCTTGCATCACACATCAGTTCAAACGATTGTTCCCAATCCGGAGAAATAAGGATAGGTGCTTCTATCAATTTCTGCTTCAACTCCTCGAATGCTTTGACACACTCATCATCAAACTCGAACTTCACCTCTTTTTCTAGCTACCTACATATTGGTCTAGAAATTTTGGAGAAGTTCTTGATGAACCGTCTGTAGAACCCTGCATGCCCGAGAAAACTCTGAACACCCTTCACTGGCACAGGTGGTGGTAGCTTTTCAATAACATCGATCTTAGCACAATCGACCTCCAACCCCTTGCAAGACACTTTATGGCCAAGGACGATATCCTCCTTGACTAAGAAATGACATTTCTCCCAGTTGAGTACAAGATTGGATTCTTCACAGCGAGCTAGCACCCTGTCAAGATTCTGCAAACAAGTAGCAAGCGAATAACTGAAAACAGAAAAATCATCCATAAATACCTCTAAGAAATCTTCCACCATGTTGTGAAAGATAGCTATCATGCATCTATGGAATGTAGCGGGTGCATTGCATAACCCAAATGGCATCCGCCCAAAAGCATATGTCCCATAAGGACATGTGAAAGTAGTCTTCTCCTGTTCCTCCGGTGCTATGGCTATTTGGTTATAGCCAGAGTACCCATCAAGGAAACAATCATATTCTTGTCCAACCAATCTGTCCAATATTTGATCAATGAACGGGATAGGATAGTGATCTTTCCTTGTGGCTTCATTGAGCTTTATGTAGTCCATGCAAATCCGCCAGCCTATGACGGTGCGTGTAGGGATCAACTCATTTTTCTCATTGGAGACCACTGTCATCCCTCCTTTTTTTTGGACACACTGAACGGGGCAGACCCTTTCGCTGTCTGAAATAGGATAGATCACACCTTCATCAAGCCACTTAATTACTTCTTTTCTAACCACATCCTTCATCATTGGATTCAACCTCCACTGAGGCTGTACAGTCAGCTTTGCTCTTGTCTCCATGAAAATTCCGTGTGTGCAAAAAGCTGGATTGATACCCCGAATATCTGACATCTGCCAGCCTATTGCTTTCTTCCTTCTTTTGAGGACCACCAATGCTTCCTTTACCTGTGCCTCCGTCAATTCTGCGGAGATGATGACTGGTAAAGTGTTATCTTCCACCATAAAGACATATTTTAAATGGGGAGGCAATGTTTTGAACTCTAGCTTTGGTGCTTCCTCAACAGATGGTTTCGGAAAGGGTTCCAAGGACCTCATTAAAGGCTGAGAGTCATTCTTCCTCAGATACGATTGTGGTTCATTCAACATTTGCACCACCTCATAAGTGTATTTATCTTCGAAATGATCGGAGCTCATTAATGCTCTTTCCAATGGATCTTGAGATTCAACAATTTGAAGAATTTCTGCTTGATTTAGCATATTGATTGCTGAAAGCCCTCATGTATGGCCGGAAGCTTCATGGCCTTATATACATCAAATACCTCCACTTTGTCATGCACCTTCATGGTTAGCTGCCCTGCAGCTACATCAATCAAAGCTCTCCTAGTTTCCAAGAAAGGACGTCCCAAAATAAATGGGACTTCCGCATCCGGCTCAAAATCCAGAACAATAAAATCTACCGGGAAGATAAGGGAGCCCACTTGCACCAGCACATCCTCCACTATGCCATCTAGTCTGGCCAAAGAACGGTCCGCTAATTGGAAGATCACTATAGTTGGTCTAGGACTGCCCAGCCCCAACTTCTTGAACACCGATGTCGGCATCAAGTTAATGCTAGCTCCCAAATTGCATAATCCGGGAGCTCGGGTACTTTGCCCAATTGTGATTTGTATTATAAAGCTCCCAGGGTCCTTGAGCTTTGTTGGCAACCTGTTCTGTATCCGGGAAGTGCACTCCTCAGTAAGCGCCATCGTAGCATACTCCGTCAATCTACTTTTGTTAGCTACGATGTCCTTGATATACTTTGCATATATAGGCACTCCCTGCAAAACATCAACCAATGGTAAATTAATGTGTATCTGTTTAAGCACCTCCATGAACTTTTTAAAACAAGCTTCCTCCTTGTGTTTCTTTAATCTTTGAGGGAACGGGGGTGGTGGTCTTTCAGCTTCAGCTTCCTTCTCCTTCCCCCTCTCATCATCATGTTCCCTATCTTTCTCCACTACTCTTGACTGCTGAGGTGGTCTTTATGGTTCCACCTCTTTGAGTTGTAACCCACTCCTTGTGGTCACTGCATTGACCTGCTTGGGATTCCGGTCAGTGTCACTCGGTAGTCCTCCTTTTGGCCTGGTGTTTTGAGCTCCAGCTAGTTGTCCAAACTGGTACTCCAACGCCTTTGTAGATAACTGATTGTTTTTTTACGTCTGCTGCCATTTTCACATAATCAGCCTGCAATTGAGCTTTGTTAGCTAACATTGTTTTAAACATTTCCTTAATGCTGGGTGGTGGTGGAGGAGGTGCATTGTTTCCTCTATATTGAGTCTGATAGTTCTGCTGCCCTCCTTGATTTCTCTGCGCACCCTGATTCGAACTCTGCCCTTGATGGTTGTTACTACCCCAAGAGAAATTCGAATGATTCCTCCAATTCGAGTTGTAGTTGTTTCCATACTGTTGGTGATTATTTCTCTGTACATTCCCAACAAAGTTCACTGAATCTGGATTTGCACCACAACACTCAGCTGCGTGTGCATTACTACCGCATACTTCACACCAAACCTGCTTCACTATATTAACTAGGGCTTAAGGTTGATTCAAGCTCCTATTGCTAAAGTGGGTGTTGAGTTGATTTTGCAGCGCCGATATCTGTGCAGCGATAGCTGTAAAACCATCCACTTCCAAGACTCCTGCCGCTTTCCTTGTTCCTTCTCTAGAAGAGTCCGCATTCCACTCTGGATTTCCCTAAGAAATACGATTTAACAAAGTATACAGCTCCTCATAAGTCTTTTCTAATGCTTGTCCCCCAGCTGCTGAGTCTAGCAAAATTTTTGTGTGGGATTCCAAACCCTCTATGAAAGTATGCACCAGCACATCATTGGACTGGTGATGGTGAGGACAATCCCTTAGCAATGATTTGAACCTTTCCTAAGCTTGATACAGATTCTCCCCCTATCTTTGTTTAAAACTTAGAATCTGACTTCTAAGTCTTGCTATTTTCCCGGATGGAAAGAACCGTATCAAAAATTTTCTTGCAAGATCAATCCAAGTGGTGATAGAGTTAGGTGACTCAGCTTTCAACCACCTCTTTGCTTCTCCCAATAATGAAAATCTGAATAATGTAAGTCGTACATAATCGGATGATACTCCAGCGGGGATGTAAGTGTCACTTATCTCCAAAACGTTTTGGAGATGTTAATGTGGATCTTCATGAGGGAGACCTGTGAATTGCTCGCTTGTGTGCAGCAATTGCACCATATTCTATTTCAGCTCAAACCTCCCTCCTGCCTCAGGTTTGCAAATACTTGATGTAACATTGTTAGCATGTGGGATTGCCACTCCGCGAACCGGCCTTGCTGCCATTTCCTCGGGCACTAACACTGCCCTTACAAGTGGTGGATTTTGTTGTTGCTCCAGGATTGTCTGTCTGAGCAACTGTAGCTTTTTCTCTAGAGCTTCCCTTCTTTGACGATGAAATTGTCTTTCCGGCTCTAAGTATGAATCCACCAGCTCCTTGTCTCTTGCCAGTATTCAACAGAATTCAATATCTGCAAAAGACAGGACAAGATCAAGTTGTCAGCACTTATATAGAAATTGTAAACGAACACTAAGAAAACAATTTTACCAATTGCCAGTCCCCGGCAACGGCGCCAAAAACTTGTTCGAGCATCTGTGGTGACTACACACAAGTGCACGTGGTCGAACAAGTAGTAAAATAGCTTAAGTAAGCCAAGTATCTATCCCACAGGGACTGAACTAAGGTAATAATTAACTTAAGTGTTAATGAACTATAACTTTAAGAATGCAGAAAACCAATTAAACAATATTTGGAGAGTTTGAGTTTCCTAATTTCTACGAATCTAAGACAGAATTCTAAAGTGAGTCTGAACAATAGTAATGAGCATGTTGAAGTTAAAACGAACATGCAGGGAAGTAATTTATCGATACAATTCAGTTAATCTTTCCTGCGGTTGCTAATCAAGAATTATTGCCTATGGATTGAAACTTTCGTATCCTATCCAACTTAAGAATCATGAACCTTCAACCTACATTTCTGTGATAAAAGAATTTCATGTTCTAGCCATACAAAACTGATTCCTTAATTGACTAATAAGACTTTCAGATATATTTCTATTCTGAATGTAAATCAATTCTCAAATTTCCCAAACTAAGAAGAGATCATATCCTACCAATTCACATCTTTCCAATTTCTTTTTACTTTTCAAAATCAAAATTGGATTTTTTAGATATACATTAACATTGGCCAAACATTAATGCAGTAAAAATAAGAATTGATAGAACAACCATTGAAGAAAAGATGAAAACTAAATTGATCAACAAATACATCCCACTACAATTGTTCTTAACCTCAGCAAGAAGTGTATTTAGCCACTCATTTGTGGATTAAACATCATCAAATGAGTATAAATCATACAAACAATTGAGATAAAAGAGAAAGAGATAGAGAAGAACCCTAGAATTTTCATCCCCTCAACTGCCTATAACCCACGTTCTTGCTCAACCAAGTCAGAATGTTTAAAAATAAACCTAAGTGTGCTATTTATACTAGTGAGAATTTTTCCCGGAATAACAAGCAACGTGGCACGGAGTGTATCGCGGAGCACTCCCTCCGTGCCACGGGGCAAACGCGGACCCTCACCGGAATAAGGTTCCTCAGCAATTTCTCCTTGGCGTGCCACGACCTGCAACGCGGAGCCAGGCCAATGTGTCACGGCGCAATCGTGAACCTTCACTGGAATTGGCCAAAATAATCACCTGAGGCAGAATGCCTCCGCGATGGCAACGTGAAACGGCTCCATCGCGGAGCCCTTATTTTTGCTGCTTTTCCTTGACCTTTTCCACTCCTTGCTTCCAGGTCCATTCTCGATTTTTACCGACATGTATCTTAGCTTTCCAAAATTACATTTTACCTGCAAAACAACACTAATCATGTTGGTTAGTATAAATTCACATTTTAACTACAAATCACATGAGAATGCACACATAACGATAGATAAACAAGAAGAAATGAAGCATTTGAGTATCACTTGGGCATATAATTCTGCCCAAGATCAGTTTTTTGTTCTCATTGCTCAATCAATATGTGTGTTCATCCTCTTATATTGCTTGTTGGTTGAGAATGTGAAGTAAAAATTGCACTTGCTAGATTATAAACCTTAAGTACCCATGTTCCCCATTTCCCTTATTGTGCTTTTGCATTGATTGAATGATTCTCATGGTGTGGGAATGTTGTGGGTAGTGTTAGTTTCATAATGTTAATGTTGGTGTTCATTTTGGATGAAATGTTACATAAAATTGTATGCTTGATATAATGGTTGGAGGTGAAGTCTGAGTAACCCCGTGTGTTTAAAATGCACGATTTGTCTAATGAGAGATTAGGTGACGTTGTTCTTAAGGGCGAATCATTATTTTTCTTGTGTTATGATGTTTGAGTAAGTATCTTATAAAGTGAGGATGAGTTGAGGATTAGTCGAGGCTCAAGCAATGTACCTCACTACTGACTCCACGAGTCGTGACCTAGGACCACAAGTCGTGAGGTCCCTCGTTGGGACAACCTGGCAGTTATTTTTTGCGAATTTAGTAAGGGCCTTTTCATAATTCCCTATGCTCTAAGGCCCTAAACTACGTCGGTTTATGTTATTTTCTGGGCATCTTAAGATAGGTTAAGTCCCCCTTGCATAGTCATTCCCATGCATGCAAAATTAGAAAGAATCAATAGAGATCAAGCCTATTCTCAAGCTCTCCTTCATAGATTCTCCCTTGGGAATTCAAGGAACCTTGAAATCTGATCTTACCCAGGTATGTAGGATTATGAATGGGTGTTTCCGTTCATACCCATGGCCAATATCTATTAATTTATGAAAAAATTTATCAAAAATCTCATGGGGTTTTAACTCCAATCATGTGGAATATTTACCAATGAATTGTGATTTACATCGTATTTATGAATTTTGATAATATTTTACAACTAATTTGATTCATAAAATTATTGATTTTGGTTTCTACTAAATTAGCCCTAATTATGTATGATCTATGATGAATCGAGTTATGATCTTTGCCTAAATTGTTGATATTTACAAACCCAACATGATTTATGATTTGAGATATGGATTTATTAAAATACCCATTATGATTTGAAGATTTACAAGTTATACGTATGATTTTCAAGTATGCATGAACCCTATGATTTATGAATTATGCTTTGGTCGACTCACGGGACTTATGTCATGGCTAGTTAACGTATGTACAAGTATTTTTATGCTAATTATGATTTGGATAGACCATGAATTAATGAATATTATACTATGAGCACTATATATGTTTTGGGGAGCAGTATTTAACACCGAGTAGGTTCGGGGCCTAAGTTTTACCCCGGATCTCATAAACTATGTGCCACCATAGGTATGATGGGAGCTCCTTTATGACTATCCCTGTCCCAAATAGCCCTTTTCACGGTGATATCACACTTTCATGGTCCTACTCTTGGCAAAGTATGGACACCCTCCCGACTAGGGTTACCAGTTGGGCTCCATCTGTGCTCATATGTGGCATGTCGGTTAAGAGAATCTCCACTGTTCCTCACGATTTATGCATGCTTATGGTTATGTATGTTTTCTCGATTTATGTTCAATATAGATTTTCTATCATGATTATGATTATAAATGTATTATGAATGTTTCAAAAACCTTGAGTCTTATGTGAAGCGCGCCAAACTTATGACGAAGAGGCTACGAGACATTTAGGAAATGTTCCCTTCTTTCATGGTCTATGTCGTGCAATGAAAAGTCTTTCCATCCTTCTAACTGGTGCTATTCACAGTTGCAGATTCATGGCTCCTCGAAGAGTGAATGGAAGAAGAAATGGAAATTGTGAAGGCCACGAAGATGGAAATGTTCATGGGCATCAGCAAGCCCCACATGTTCAGGAGCCCAAAGCACCAGATCTAGTTGCCCCCGCTAAGTTTCGGGCAATATCCAGATGTTAGTGCAGGCCTAGACTGCTCAGGAAAACCAGCAGGCTGTCACCCATATTCTACAAAATGGCAATGTGATGGCAGCTCGGATCAGAGATTTCTAGAGGATGAACCCGCTGGAGTTCCTTGGGTCCAAGGTGGATGAGGATCCACACAAATTCATCGAGGAGATTCTAAATGTCACCCAGGTTATGGGGGTGACAAATAGAGACTGTGTTGATTTGGCCTCCTACCAGCTAAAAGGGGTGGCACATATATCGTTCAAATTGTGGAGAGATGCTAGGGCAGTGGGTGCAGGCCCTATAGGTTGGGAAGAGTTCCACACAACATTCTTGGATAGGTTCTCCCCTCGGGAGATGAGGGAGCTAAAGGTGGCCGAGTTTGTTAACTTGAGCAAGGTGACATGTCAGTTCAGGAGTATGCTTTGGAGTTCCCCCGTCTATCCAAGTGTGCACCAGAGTTGGTGGCAGATCAGAGGGCTCGAGTGAGTCGATTTGAGCATGGAGTGGTGGACTACCTGGATAAAAATTGTAGGATCACCATTATTAATTGGGACATAGATTTTCCCCGTATTGTGTTACATGCTCAGTGGATAGAGTTTGTGTATTGGAGGCAGAGAGAGGCTAAGAGGGCTAGGACTGACAATTATGGGACTTTTCAGGCCAGATCAGGGGGTGGAAAATGTCAGCAGTCTCAGCACAGGTCTATTGCTCCAGCACCATCCTCAGCCAGTACACCGTCTAGATTACGAAGGGATTGGAGGAGCAGGGCTTCAGATTCGAGAGGACATGGTAGCATGTAGATAGAGCGCACTTTACCAACTTATGTGAAGTATGACAAGAATCACTCAGGGAGGTTCCTAGTTGGTTTGGATGCTTGTTTTGGGTGTGGCGAACCTGGACACAGACTTAGGGACTGCCCTTCAGACAAATTGGGGGGCGGCAGAGCCCATATGCTAGCATCCATCTCAGCCTCTACAGCAGCCCGTCCCCCTCAGCAGGATGCCTCGACCAGTTCAGTCGACAGTCAGTGCCAGAATAGGTTATATGCTTTAGTGTCCCATCAGGAGCAGGAGGTCTCCCCGGAGGTGGTCACTGGTTTATTGCGAGTTTTCTATATTGATGTTTAAGCTTTGTTAGATCCGGGAGCTACCTTGTCTTTTGTGACTACTTACATTGCTAGTATCTTTGGAGTTAGTCCTGAGACTTTATCAGAACTATTTCAATTTCTACTCCTGTTAGTGAGTTGGTTGTAGCGAGGTGGGTGTGTAGAGGATGCTCGGTCACTATATTGCATAAAGTCACCTCCGTAGACCTTGTAGAGTTAGCTATGACTGACTTTGATATTATCCTTGGCATGGATTGGTTGTATGCATGTTATGCTTCTATTAGTTATAGAACCCGTGCAGTGTAGTTTCGTTTTTCAGGTTAATCAATGTCTGAGTAGAAGGGTAGTTCGGCCATGCTTGAGGTCTTTTTATTTCATATCTTAAGGCTATAAAGATGATCTCCAAGGGTTTTATGTACCATCAATTTAGGGTTAAGCATGTTAAGTCCGAAACCCCGACTATCCAGTCAGTTTTGATGGTGCATGAGTACCCAGAAGTATTACCTTATGATTTACCAGGTATTTATCCGAGACGGAAATCGACTTTGCTATTGACCTTCTTCCCGACATGCAACCTATCTCTATCCCACCTTACAGGATGGTTCTAGCCGAGCTAAAAGAGTTGAAGGATCAGTTGAAGGACCTGTAAGATAAGGGTTTCATTAGACCGAGCAAGTCTCCATGGGGTGCACCAGTCTTATTTGTCCGAAAGAAGGATGATTCCCTTGGCATGTGCATTGATTATCAACAATTGAACAAAGTCACTATCAAGAACGGGTATCCTCTACCCAAGATTGATGATCTATTTGACCAGCTTCAGGGTGCCAAGTGTTTCTCAAAGATAGATCCCAGATCAGGGTATCATCAGCTTAGAGTTCGGGAGAGTGACATCCTAAAGACCGCCTTCAGGCTGCGGTATGGTCATTATGAGTTTGTAGTTATGTCATTTGGACTAAAAAATTCTCCTGTAGCACCTTTGACCAAATTGTCTCAGAAAAAGGTGAAGTTTCAATGGTCGGAGGCTTGTGAGAAAAGCTTCCAAGAGTTGAAGACTCGACTTACTACCGGACGGCGGTCAGACCCTACCCGAGGGTATAGATGGTTTCGTGGTGTATTTTGATGCTTCGAGAATTGAACTCGGGTATATATCTATGCATCGAGGGAAAGTAATAGCATATGCCTCCAGACAATTGAAGATCCATGAGAAGAATTACACGACCCATGATCTTGATTTGGCCGCAGTGGTGTTTGCATTGAAGATGTGGCAACATTACTTGTATGGGGTCCATGTGGATGTGTTTACAGACCATAAGAGCTTACAATACGTGTTCACACAGAAAGACCTCAATCTAAAGCAAAGGAGGTGGTTAGAGCTACTCAAAGACTACGATATGAGTGTTTTTACCATCCAGGTAAGGCTAAAGTGGTAGCGGACGCACTTAGTAGACTCTATATGGAGAGTTTGTCCCACATGGATAAAGGGAAAAAGGAGTTAGTGAAGGATGTACATCGACTCGCAAGGTTGGGGGTTAGACTGGTTGACTCCACCGATGGCGGTGTTGTTGTTCAAAGGGGATCAGAATCGTCCATGGTGACTGATGTGAAAGATAGACAAGATGAGGACCTGATTTTTGTAAAGTTGAAGGAAGCCGTTCGAAGTCATAAGGTGGAGGCCTTCTCCCAAGGGGGAGATGGTGTGCTTCGATACCAGGGTCACCTTTGTGTTCCAAATGTTGACGATTTAAGAAGAGGGGTATTGCATGAGGCTCCTGGATCCAGATATTCCATCCATCCAAGTGCCACCAAGATGTATCGTAACTTATGGGAGATTTATTGGTGGAATGGCATGAAGAAGGATATTGCATAATTCATAGCCAAGTGTTCGAACTGTCAACAAGTGAAAGGTTGAGCATGAAAATCCAGGAGGAGTACTTCAGGATATTAGCATTCCCACTTGGAAGTTGGAGGAGATTACATGGACTTTATAATAGGGCTACCTCGTACACATCGACAGTATGATTCTATTTGGGTGGTGGTAGACAGGCTGACAAAAGTTGCTCATTTTCTACTGGTCAAAACTACGGACTCAGCGGAGGATTGTGCCAAACTATATATCTGAGTGTTAGTTCGATTGCATGGAGTGCCCTTGTCTATCATTTCATACCAAGGTACTCAATTTACCTCTTAGTTTTGGTAGTCTTTTCAAAAAGGACTTGGCACTCAGGTTAAACTCGGCACAACATATCATCCCCAAACGGATGGTAAGTGGAGAGGATAATTCAGACTCTCGAAGACATGTTGAGAGCATGTGTGATGGACTTCAAAGGTAGCTGGGATGATCACTTACCCCTGGTCGAGTTTGCTTACAATTACAACTGTCATTCTAGCATTCAGATGGTTCCGTTCCAGGCTCTTTATGAGCGGAGATATTAGTCGCCCATCGGATGGTTTGAGGATGGTGAGGAAGCTATGATAGGGCCATATTTATTTCATGAGGCTATGTTGAAGGTTCAATTTATAAGAGACAGGCTAAAAATAACTTAGAGTCTTCAAAAGTCCTATATTGATGTTAGGAGGAGAGAGTTGGAGTTGGAGGTGGATGATTGGGTGTTCCTGAAGGTATCTACCATGAAGAGAGTAATGTGGTTTGGGAAGAAAGCAAAACTTAGTCCCTGCAATGTTGGCCCCTACCGGATAGTGAGAAGAGTTGGCAAGGTGGCGTATGAGTTGGATTTTTCCTCAGAGTTATCTTCCGTGCATCCTATGTTTCATGTATCACTTTTGAAGAAATGTTTCGGAGATCCAACTCAAATAGTCCCGGTGGACAGCATTGGGGTAAACGATAGCCTTAGCTATGAGGAGGTTCCGATGGAAATATTAGATCATCAGGTTCGGAGGCTAAGGAACAAGGAAATAGCTTTAGTTAAAGTATTATGGAGGAACCAGCATGTTGAAGGAGCTACATGGGTAGCCGAAGCAGAAATGACGGCTAAATACCTACATTTATTCCCTACCAACTCAGTTCCGACCTGAGGTATCAGTTCTGCCCTGTAATTCTCTTTAGTTTTCATGTTCAGTTCATGTGTTCAAGTTTCATGTATGTATACGGATGTGTGTGAATCATGAAATCAGTTCAGTTATGTTATTCGATTCAGAGGTAGTCATTCCGATAGTTTTCAGTTTAAATGACCAGTGTTTGAATATGATAATTGCATCTTCTCTACTTTTCTATGTGTTTTCCAACATCCGAGGATGAATGTTCCCAAGGGGGAGATATTGTTATACCCCAAAAGCCCAATAGACCTGGGTGTTAAAATGGAGAAAAAGTTGAAATTTGGCACCAGATACAGAAAGAGTTATGATGAGACTCGTGAGATCAACCCACGAGGATGTGACTCTTGGGGAAGGCCAGGGAAGGAAATTTAAGGCTTGAGAAGAGGAGACCCCACGGGTGATAATATCTAAAATATATTCTTAAGTGAAAGAATATACACAATCGTTGTATCAAAACAAGTAACCCAATGAGTGCCGGGGTCGAATCCTACGAGGACTAGGGAGTGATGAATTCAAGCGTCAATTGAGAAATTGATATTAGCTTGCACCATATAGATTTAACATAAAAACAAGGAAAATGGAGGGATTAAATTTTGCAAAGAATTACTCAAATTGCTTTAGTGAACTAAAAGTAAAAGGATTAGCTAAATTGTTGACAATAGTGTGAAATACTAGAGGTTCGGTGTAGATGAAATATTAACTAGATCAGGATATGCCAGGTCATCTCATAAGTTCAACAAGTATAAATAATCTCGGGAAGTAGGTAGCCTCAGCTTCCCAGCCTATTGACTACCCCTAGTTAAAGTTTGAGGCTGCGATTTAGCTCAACTCGAATTGATTTGGATCAGAAACTTCACTATTCCTAGTTATTAGCTGCTAATTAGGAAGGATAAAGTAATTTTAGCTATTTCTAGCTTAATTTTACAATCTCTTATCCATACCCACTACTATATTCCTTTCCACTACTTAATTGTTCTCTCCCAAGCAAAAATCAAGCAAGTAAAGATAGACACATATCATCATCAATGAATCTTCATTAAGAGATATAAGGGAATCCAATAGATTTACACTTAATTGAACATTATGATGATGAATCTAGCAATACCCAATCCAATTAAGTATTCATCATCACACACCTCTAGTTAATGATCTTAGCTACTCATAGTTAGGAAATTCAAAAACACAATCATCAATAGCATCATTGAATTTAATAAGAAGAGTACATAAATCAGAAACATAATTATCCTTCAACTACAACTGAAACTTTAATAATATCAATGAAGAAAATAGAGCAGAGTATCTTCTACAAATTTCAATCAAAATTCCTTTATCAGCTAAGAGATTGTCTTCAGCTAAAAGAGGAAATAATGATGTGATGTGTACTTGGCTTTTTCTCTCAATCTCTCTAACTCTATATCTTCTTTTTCTCTTCTTCTCTTCCTCTATGCAGAGTACTTCTTTTTCTATTTATACCCTAAAAAGTAGGGTACTTTTCCCCCCTTTTTCAGTAATGGATAGTTATACCCTTAATAGCATCGTTCTGAAACCGCTAAAAGCACCGACAGTTCGCTAATGAAATTCGTGAACTATCAGATATTTTCTCTTCTTCTGCACTCATTTCCAGTGAACTTCTGTGGTTCACCCGGCGTTTTGCCGATGCCAATCCTTGAACCACCAGATCATCGATGTTAATTCAAGAATTTTTTACTACCATTTGGTGACTACACCGTTGTCTCGCCATGGATTACTCGTGAACCGCTGATGCCATTCATTCCCTAAGGCAGTGTAACCTTCAGCTCGTAGTCGGCGTTTCGCCAGTTAACACATGTGTCCCGCTGCTTATGCTCATTTCATCCTTTATACTTCATGTTTTTCTCTTTTCTTCAAACTTTGGAATCTACACACAACAAAAGCAAAAAGGGCATAAAATCCAAATAATCAGCTCGAGAACTAGACAAAAACTCAAGTTTTTGAGTCTAATAAGTTGGTAAATTACCAACTCATCAACAGGTAGGACCACGACCTATGGCTAGGCCCCACGAGTCGTTGGGTTAGTCATGGGGAGGGAGACTAAGAAAAGAAAAGGGATGAGGCAGTGGACATCACGAAAGGACCCCATGAGTCTTGTCCAGTCCCCACAATTCGTGGGGTGAGTCATGGTCCAAGCAGGGAAAGTTTTAGTCAAGGCTCAGGCAGTATACCTCATGACTGACTCCACGAGTCGTGACCTGGGACCACGAGTCGTGAGGTCCTTCATTGGGACCACCTGACAGTTATTTTCTATGAATTTAGTAAGGGCCTTTCCGTAATTCCTATTCTCTAGGGCCCTAAAGTACGTCATTTTATGTTATTTTCTGGGCATGTTAAGATAGGTTAAGTCCCCCTTGCATAGTCATTCCCATGCATGAAAAATTACGAAGAATTAAGAGAGATCAATCTTATTTCAAGCTCTCCTTCATCAATTCTCCATTGGGCATTCAAGGAACCTTGAGATATGATCTTACCCAGGTATGTAGGGTTATGAATGGGTGTTTCCATTCACACCCATGCCCAATCTCTATTAATTTATGAAAAACTTTATCAAAAATCTCATGGGATTTTAACTCCAATCTTGTGGAATTTTAATTATTTACCAATGGGTTGTTCTAAATTATGATTTACATCATATTTTTATGATTTTTGATAATATTTTACAACTATTTTGATTAGAAAATTATTAATTTCGGTTTCTACTAAATTAAGCCTAATTATGTATGATTTATGATGAATCGAGCTATGATATTTACAAAACCAACATGATTTATGATTTCAAATATGGATTTATTCAAATACCCATTATGATATGTTGATTTACAAGTTATACGTATGATTTTCAAGTATGCATGAACCCTATGATTTATGAATTCTATTTTGGCCGACTCACGGGCCTTATGTCATGGCCGGTTCACATATGTACAAGTATGTTTATGCTAATTATGATTTTACTAGCCCATGAATCCATGCATATTATATTATGAGCACTATATATGTTTTAAGAGTAGTATTTAACACCGAGTAGGTTTGGGGCCTAGGTTCTACCCCGAATCTCAAAAGCTACGTGCCACCGTAGGTTTGATGGGACCTGCTTTATGGCTTTCCCTAGCCCAAATGACCCTTTTCATGGTGATATCACACTTTCATGGTGCTACCCTTGGCAAGGTACGGACACCCTCTCTATTAGGGTTACAAGTCGGGCTCCATGTGTTCTTATATGGGGCATGTCGGTTAAGTAAATCTCCCACTGTTCCTCATGATTTACACATGCTTGTGGTTATGTATATTGGCTCAAGTTATGTTCAACACAGATTTTCTCTCATGATTATCATTACGATTGTATTACAAATGTTTCGAAAACCTTGAGCCTTATGTTATGTTATGATGTTTATGATATGAGCACGATGTCCTACTCTTATGATGTTTTATGGGCTTTATATATATATATATATATATATTTAAAATATTTTGTTTTACTTTCCTTGCATACTCGGTATATTTCATGTATTGACCGCATACTTTCTATGTTGTATCATTTCATGATACAGGACTCGGCACTCAGGCTCATCCTCATCCTTAGACCATCCCGGAGTTGCTTTCAGCTTTATTGGTGAGTCCTCATGTTCCGAGGACCGTATGACTAGACATTTATGCTATTCTTTTGTTTCAGTTTGGCCGAGTTAGTTGGGAATATTTTCCCATCAACCCATCTTACATGATAGAGGCTTTCAAACCGTATGTAGTATTCAACTCATATACATGTGTAGTACTTCCGAAGGTTATGATATGCTATGTTACGTTTATGTTTCCGCTATGGCTTATGCTCAGTATTCCGCATTAAGTGATATGAAGTTAGATATGCTTATGCCATGGGTCACCTTGGAGCCTCTCGGGGTTTCTTGTCCCTTATTACAATCCGGGTCTATGTTTAGGTCATGAAAAGCTCTCTGCCCAAGCCTACGCTCAGCGGTGTCTCGCGAGCCTCCACCAATGATTCGCAGTTGTGTCGCCGGTAATAATGGCACTTGATTTGGATATCTCACCTTATTGTCATTAAATTTCGATATTTGTATTTCTAGATTAGTTTTTCTATTTCTTTTACTTTCATATTATCAATCCCCCCCTTAAAAAAAAAGCAACATGGGCACTAACATTTCTTTGCAGCATGGTAAAGTGAAAGCACCAATGACTGATAGCTCAAGGAGAAAAGTCTAATAAGGAGAAGCGGATTGATCAACTTCACTTTGGGCTCAATAAGATGGAGAATTATTATTTCCAATGTTAGGAGAAACGGTCTATCACTGGAGAAGCTTAATTTGAGGTTGACTCCTTCAAGGATGACTTTCCAGACATTTATGATCAACTTCAAATTTGTGATTCGAAGCCTTTCACAATGCCCTTGGATCATTAATTTCCCGAGTTGGTATGGGAGTTTTATGCCTGTTATAGGGCACAACAAGACATGGTGAAGCATTTAGGCCAAGTTGATAAGATGCCATGTTTATCATTTGTGATGGTACAGGGACAAAAAGTGCACATCACCCCAGATGAAATCAACTAAATTTATTGGGTTGACCCAGTGCGTCCAAGTCGATACATCAAAAGAAAACTGGAAGACAAAGATGATTAGTTTGAGTGGGTGGCCGAGATAATTGTTGTGGATCAACCATACTGGGCTATTACGAAGGGCATTATTTAGAGGCACAATCTCAACTTCAAAGCACGAATGTGGTGTGATCTTGTATGTGCCCACATTATTCCTCCAAAAACACAACACATGTTCTAATTGAGACTACAATCCTGGTAGCTTGCATCATGGATCATAGACACATAAATATGGGGGAGATTTTCGTTGAGAAATTCAAAAGGAAGGCCAGGAAAAAAGCAACCTCTATGCCCTATCCTGTTCTCATCATTCTGCTTTGCCTTCATGCCAACTGTCCTCTATTTAGGCCATTAGACAAAATAGTGAGGCTTGAGGGAGTGCTTACTTTTTCCATCGAGACAGACAAGGATTCCCTAAGATCAAAGCGTCCTAAGTTGACTAGGGAACCAACAACTCCCTCACCTTCAAGGTCTTATGTAAATGCAATGATTTCGTCACCAACCAACAGGGCTCCCTCACCACTAGCAAAGGGTATTCCAAAGATGGCATGTAGAGCCCGAGCCCATGATGTTCAATTGTTGAAATTAGCAAAGGCTATTCCCTCTATGATTCAACAAGCCATCAAAAGAGCAATGACACTTGTAATTGACTAATTAAGGGCCTATGTGTTCGATTTGATGTGTTGAAAAATGAAGTGGTGGCCATGAAGAAAGAAATTGACACTCGCAAGGAGATGCTATCACCAAAAGATATCAGGTCTCAGATCCCCTACAGCGACTTGATAGAATGAGCCGTTACAAGCTCCGATGACTTGTTTCTATCAGTCATTGTCACCACTGCCTTAACTTGGAATTTTTTCCAACGGGTGATGACAATGGCCCGTTTCATCGAACGACGGGTCGTACCACGACTCATTACTTCCCCTTGATCTAGAACTAACCTTACCACGACTACCTTCAACAACTCATTATAAAATATCACAAGTCGTTCTAAGACCCATCACTTCCAACTCCATACCTGCAATATCTCTTTACGTGCACATCCAACGAGTCATTTGTTGCTCCAAGGACTCATGCAACGACCAATTCTGAGAAATTCTTTTAGATTTTTACTACTTTTCATTTTTAAATCTCGGGTCTATTCCTAGGATCTTTTGGGGTATTAAAATATCTCCCCCTTGGAAACATTCATCCTCAAATGTGGGAAAACATACAGAAAACAGAGAAATGAAATCACCACATTCAAATACTGAGCATACATGCTAAAAATTGATGGAGTGACTGACTCCAAATTAAACTCCATGAATGAATTGAATTCCCAAGTCACATATACATCCATTCACATGACAGAAACTGAGGTACATGAGCTGAACATGACACATAATAGAGTATTAAGGAGGAAACCGATACCTCAAGCTGAAACTGAGCCGAAAGGGAATAGATGTGGGTACTTAGCTATCATATCTGCTTTGGCTTCCTATGTAGTTCCCTCAACATGTTGATTCCTCCACAACACCTTGATGGAAGCTACTTCTTTGTTCCTTATCTTACGAACCTGCCGATCTAATATCTCCACAGGCACCTCCTCATAACTAAGGTTGTCTTTCACACCGACACTGTCCACCCGAAACAACTAGAGCTACATCACCTAAACACTTCTTTAAGAGTGATACATGGAAAACTGGATGGACTGAAGGTAATTCTGAGGGCAACTCCAACTTATATGCTACCATGCCAACCCGTTTCACAATCTGGTATGGCCCAACATAGCGGGTACTGAGTTTCCCCTTCTTTCTAAATCTCATCACTCTCTTCATAGAAGCTACCTTTAGAAACACCTAATCGTTGACTTCAAACTCAAGTTATCTCCTTCTCACATCCGCATAGGACTTTCAATGACTCTGAGTTGTTTTCAACCTATGCCCTATGAACTGAACTTTCTCCATAGTCTTATGAACTAAATCTGTCCTATCATTGTAGCTTCACTGACTTCAAACCAACCAATAGGCGATCTACATCTCCGCCCATAGAGAGCCTAAAATGGAGCCATATGAATGTTGGAATGGTAGCTGTTGTTATACGCAAACTCAATAAGAGGTAAATGATCATCCCAACTATCCTTGAAGTCAATAACACATGATCTCAACATGTCATCGAGAGTCTGAATAGTCCACTTATCCTGACCAATAGTTTACAGATGAAATATCGTACTGAGGTTGACCTGAGTACCAAGTCCCTTTTGAAACGATCTCAAAAATTGAGAGGTAAACTGAGTACCTCTGCCTGATATGTTGGACAAGGGCACTCCATGCAACTGAACTAGCTCTCGAATGTATAGTTTGGCATAATCCTCTGCGGAATTAGTGGTTTTGATTGTTAAAAAATGAGCGGCTTTGGTCAACCTATCCACGACCACCCAAATAAAGTCATGCTGTCGACGAGTGCGAGGCAACCCTGTGATAAAGTCCATATTGATCTACTCACATTTCCAAGTAGGGATACTGATGTCTTGAAGTACACCGCCCAGTCTTTGATGCTCCACCTTCACCTGCTGATAATTCGAAAGCTTGGCCACAAATTTTGCGATATCCTTCTTATGCCATTCCACAAATATACTTCCCGTAGGTCACGGTAAAACTTGGTGGCAACTGGATGTATGGAGTATCTGGAAACATGAGCCTCGTGCAATATCTGATCTCTCAAATCATCAACATTCGAACACACAAGCGATGCTAATATCGAAGTACACCATCTCCCCCTTTGGAGAAGAACTTTACATTCTAATTCTGAACGGCTTCCTTTAAGTTTACCAAAATAGGGTCCTCATCTTGTCTAGCTTTTACATCAGTCACCAAGGACGATTCTGATCCATTCTGAATAATAACATCGTCATCAGTCGAGTCAACTAAACGAACACCCAACCTTGCAAATTGATACACATCCTTCACCAGCTCCTTCCTCCCCTCATCTACTGGGACAAACTCTCCATAGAGAGTCTACTAAGTGCATCCGCTACTGCATTAGCCTTTACCCAGATAGTAAACAACACTCATATCATAATCCTTGAGTAGCTCCAACCACCTCCTTTGGTGTAGGTTTAGGTCCTTCTGAGTAAACACATATTGTAGTCTCTTGTGGTCCGAAAACACATCTACATGGACCCCATAGAAATACTGTCTCCAAATCTTCAAACCAAATACCACCGCTTCCAGTTCAAGATCATGGATCGGGTAATTCTTTTCATGAACTTTCAACTACCTGGAAGCGTATGCTGTAACTTTACCATGATGCATCAATACACAATCAAGGCTGATTCTCGAAGCATCATAATACACCACAAACCCATCGGTACCCTCGGGTAGGGTTAACACTGGTGCTGAGTGATCTTGGGCAGAATTATATGCCCAAGTGATACTCAAATGCTTCATTTCGTCTTGTTTATCCATCGATATTTGTACATTCTCATGTGATTTGTAATTAAAAGGTGAATTTATACTAACCAACATGATTAGTGTTGTTTTGCAGGAAAAATGTAATTTTAGGAAGCTAAGATGCATGTTGGGAGAAATCAGGAATGGACTTGGAAGTGAGCAGTGGAAAAGGCCAAGGAAATGCAGAAAATTAAGGGGCTTCGCGATGGAGCCGTGTCACGCTGCCATCGTGGAGGTATTCTGCCCCGGATGATTAAAATAGGCCAAGTTCCAGTGGAGGTCCGCGTTGCCTCCGTGGAGTGTTGGAAATAATTACCTGGAACATGTAATTCCAGTGAAGGTCTGCGTTGGAGTCGTGGCACGTTGGCCAAGCCCCGCATTGCACGCCGTGGCACATTGAGGAGTAAGAGCTGGAGGACCGGATTCCAGTACGGGTCCGCATTTGTGGCATGTCACGGAGGCAGTGCTCCGTGATGCACTCCGTGACATGTTGCTTGTTATTCCAGGAAAAATTCCCACTAGTATAAATAGCACACGTAGGTTTATTTTTTAGGGGGATGAATAGTTGAGCAAGGACGTGGGTTACAGGCAGTTGAGGGGACGAAAATCTTAGGGTTCTTCTCTATATCTTTCTCCTTTATTTCAATTGTTTGTATGATTTATACTCATTTGATGATGTTTAATCCACAAATGAGTGGCTAAATTCACTTCTTGCTGATGTTAAGAACATTTGTAGTGGAATGTAATTATTGATCATTTTGGTTTTTCATCTTTTCTTCCATGGTTGTTCTATCAATTCTTGTTCTTACTGCATTAATATTTGGCCAATGTTAATGTACATCTAAAAAATCCGGTTATCGCTCAAAAGAGAAAGAAATTGGAAAGTTGTGAATTGGTAGGATATGATCTCTTCTTGGTTTGGGAAAATTGAGAATTGATTTACCTTCAGAATAGAAATATATTTGAAAGTCATATTAGTCAATTAAGGAATCGGTTTCGTATGGCTAGAACATGAATTTCTTCTTATCACAGAAATGTAGGTGGAAGGTTCATGATTCTTAAGTTGGGTTAAATACGAGAGTTTTAATCCATAGGCAATAATTCTTGACTAGAAACCGAAGGAAAGATTAACTGACTTGTATAAATAAATTGCTTCCCTGCATGTTATTTTAGCCTCAGCATGCTCATTACTATAGTTCAGACTCAATTTGTACATTTGTTTTAGATTAGTATAAATTAAGAAACAAACTCCCAAAATCTTCTTGAAACTGTTGTCTACATTATTAGAGTTAGAGTTTATTAACGCTTGATTTGATTATTACCTTGGTCCAGTCCTTGTGGGATCGATACTTGGCTTACTTTAGCCATTTTACTACTTGTCCGACCACGTGCACTTGCGTGTAGGCATTTAAAAATACCCGAAAAAGTTTTTGACGCCGTTGCCGAGGACTGGCAATTGGTAAAATTGTTTTCTTAAGTGTTAGTTTACTATTTCTTATTAGTGCTGACAACTTGGTCTTAGCTTGTCTTTTGCAGATATTGAATTCTGTTGAACACTGGCAAGAGACAAGGAGCTGGTGGATTCACACTTAGAGTCGGAAAGACAATTCCATCGTCAAAGGAGTGAAGCTCTAGAGAAAAAGCTGCAATTGCTCAAACAGACAATCCTGGAGCAACAACAGAATCCACCAATTGTAAGGGCAGTGTTAGTGCCCGAGGAAATGATAGCTAGGCCGGTTCGCGAAGTGGCAATCCCACATGCTAACAACGTTACATATAGCATTTTCAAACCTAAGCCAGGAGGGAGGTTCGAGCTTAAATAGAATATGGTGCAATTGCTGCACACCAGCGGGCAATTCACAGGTCTCCCTCACGAGGATCCACAACATCTCCAAAACGTTTTGGAGATAAGTGACACTTACATCCCCGCTGGAGTGTCATCCGATTACATTAGGCTTACATTGTTCCTATTTTCACTTTTGGGAGAAGCAAAGAGGTGGCTGAAAGCTGAGCCACCTAATTCCATCACTACTTGGGATGATCTTGCAATGAAATTCTTGATGCGGTTCTTTCCATCCGGTAAAACAGCAAGACTTAGAAGTCAAATTCTAAGTTTTAAACAAAGAGAGGGGGAGAATCTGTATCATGCTTGGGAAAGATTCAAATCTATGTTGCGGGATTGTCCTCATCATCACCAATCCAATGATGTGCTGGTGCATACTTTCATAGAGGGTTTGGAACCCCACACAAAAATTTTGCTAGACTCAGCAGCTGGGGGACAAGCATTAGAAAAAACTTATGAGGAGCTTTATACTTTGTTAAACCGTATTTCGCAAGGAAATCCAGAGTGGAATGCGTACTCTTCTAGAGGAGGAACAAGGAAGGCGGCAGGAGTCTTGGAAGTGGATGGTTTTACAGCTATTGCTGCACAGATAGCTGCGTTACAAAATCAACTCAACACTAACTTCAACAATATGAACATGAATCAGTCTCAAGCCCCAGTGAATGTAGTGCAGCAGATTTGGTGTGAAGTGTGCGGCAGTAATGAATGATCTTAGGCTAAAATAGCAAGCCGGAGTGATGCTTTATACCTTAATGTAGTCTTGTTTATCTAATGTATTTTATACATTTTCATGTAATTTTATATAAATGTGAATATATGTGCTAACCAACATGATTAGTCATTTTTTTGTAGGTTTCAATGATTTGGAGGAACTAATTTATAAGTTGGTGAAAGAAAGGAATGTAGTTGGAAGCAATCGACGAAAGTCGGCAAGGCCTAGGCATGGCAAGCGAGAAGATGCGGCAGCAGGCAGTGCTCCAGCGTGCTAGCAACGTGCCACGACAAGTCATCCCCGCGCCAAAGGAGTGTCAACGCGCTGCCCAAGCAACGACACGCTGCCAACGCGTCAAGAAGGCTGCCTAGGGTCGATTTTGGGTGATTTCCAGAGAGCCTTCGCGTTACCCAGTGTCACGGAGGCAGTGCTCCGCGATACACTCCGTGACACGGAGCCATTCCACGATAGGCTAAATTGTGCACGTTTCTCATTTATTATAAATAGGTCCCTTAGCTCCTAATTCCATTTTATCACGATTTTATTCTGGAAAACTACCTAGGAGTGAAGGGAGAAGTGGGAGAACTCATCTAGGGTTTGTCAAATTCCCTTCTCATCTACCAAATTCATGTAAGTATGTTAGTTTAGTAGTAGTTAGTTGTAGTTTTTCGAACATGAATGGCAAGAACCCTTCCTCTAGGGTTGAAGCCATGAATTATGATTGTGATTTTATGAAATTGTTTTGGAATTAAGTTATTGATTGTTGTTTTCGTCTTGCATTCTGGATTGTTGGTTGTTTTTATGATTGATCACCATGAAAACATATACGTTAGCTTGGGAAATTGCTTGAGAAAGAATTACCTAGGTTAGGACATGAGAATGTAAGGAGCATGTTTGTATCTCACGATATAATTTCGTGTTAGGATAGAAATATACCTAACACCTTGCTTGGTTGATAAAACGGGGGTTATTAAGAGACCAACTTAGGATTATCACATCACCACTCGAAGAAGTAGTTGTGAGGCTTAGTTGAGTTAAATGGTTAGACGCACGAAAGTCCCTAATCGTTTCCCCGTAAACCACTACATAATTGATTGCCCGCGAACTAGAAATTAGCATCCTCGCTCACAATGATGCAGTGAGGCTAGTTTGCCTTGTTTAGAGGCTCGAAAGACCATGAACATGCAATTCTAATTATGTGAAACAACAATTGATAGTTCCATGCTTAACCCATTGCAAATCGTAGTATCGCATGATTATCTGTTTTAACTCTATGTTGCTCCTAGAGTAAACTCAGGATATTTCGTTGACCAAAACTAGACTTAATTAAATCTCCCTCGAAAACTTCTATAACCAACACTTGCGAAAGTTAAGATCACACTTAAAATGGGTAGTTAGAGGAATGGTTCCAGTCCCTGTGGGTTTGACATTCCAGTTCTCTAAAAGAGCCACTATATTACTTGCACGACCCATACACTTGCGGACGCGCAAATCGGGCACGTCAATGAACACTCAACTGAGTGTTGTGGTGCGAATCCTGATTCAGTGAACTTTGTTGGTAATGTACAGAGAAATAATCACCAACAATATGGCAACAACTACAACTCTAATTGGAGGAGTCACCAGAATTTCTCTTGGGGTAGTAACAGCCATCCAGGGCAGAGTTCGCGTCAGGGGGCGCAGAGAAATCAAGGAGGGCAGCAGAACTATTAGTCGCAATACAGAAGCAACAATGCACCTCCTCCACCACCATCACCCAGATTTGACGAAATGTTCAAAACGATGATAGCTAACCAAAGCTCAATTGTAGGCTGACTATGTGAAATTGGCAGCTGATGTAAAGAACAATCAGTTAGCTAAAAAGGCATTAGAGTACCAGTTTGGGCAACTAGCTAGAGCTCAGAACACCAGGCCGAGAGGAGGACTTCCGAGTGACACTGACCCCAACCCCAAGCAAGTGAATGCAGTGACCACAAGGAGTGGTTTACAACTCAAGGAGGTGGAACCTGAAAGACCACCGCAGTAGTCGGGAGCAGTGGAGAATGAGAGGGAACACAATGATGATAGGGGGAAGGAGAAGGAAGCTGAACCAGAAAGACCACCACACCCGTTCCCTCAAAGATTAAAGAAACACAAGGAGGAAGCGTGTTTCAAAAGGTTCATGGAGGTGCTTAAACAGGTACACATAAATTTACCTCTTGTTGATGTTTTGCAGGGAGTGCCGAAGTATGCAAAATATATCAAGGACATCGTGGCGAACAAAAGCAGGTTGACGGAGTACGCTATGGTGGCGCTTACGGAGCAGTGCACTTCCCGGATACAAAATAGGTTGCCCACAAAGCTCAAAGACCCTGGGAGCTTTACAATTCAACTTACAATTGGGCAGAGTATCCGAGCTCATGGATTATGCGATTTGGGAGCGAGCATTAACTTGATGCCGACATCGGTATTCAAGAAATTGGGGCTAGGCAGTCCTAGACCATCGACAATGATCTTGCAACTAGGGGATCGGTCTTTGGCCAGACCAGATGGCATTGTGGAGGACGTGCTGGTGCAAGTAGGCTCCCTTATCTTCCCGGTAGACTTCGTTGTGCTGGATTTTGAGCCGGATGCGGAAGTCCCATTTATTTTGGGACGTCCTTTCTTGGCGACCTGGAAAGCGCTGATTGATGTAGTTGCAGGGCAGCTAACCATGCGGGCACACGACAAGGTGGAGGTATTTGATGTGTACAAGGCCATGAAGCTTCCAGCCGTGTATGAGGAACTCTCAATGATCAACATTCTTGATCGAGCGAATATTGCTCAAAGTGTTGATTTGCGAGAGCCAGTGTGAAAACCACCGGTGAAGGACCCCCCAAAACTGAAATCGTGGCAAGAAGATCGAAATGCCACGGTCTAAGTTAATAGGCATCGGTGTAAGCAGGACAGGGGTGAGGACAGTAATCGAGAGAAGACGTCCGTCACCCTAGAGGATGACTAAGCTGCAATGACGTCGAGCCGCGACGGTAAACCAGGCGTTGCACGGGAGGCAACCTGTGAAATTGTTGTAATACTTGAGTAGAATTAGTAGAAAAGAAAGAAAAAAAAAAGAAAAGAGAAAAATAGAAAAATAAAAAATAAAAACAAAAATTGTGTTTCATGTTGAAACCTATGAATTCTAACCAATTTGGTGTTGTGAGATGAATTTCAGGTTTAACTGAGGGTAAAAATGCAAAGGATCGCAAAGGAAAAATCAAGGTGAGAAAAATAATAAAAAGTGGCAAAACAGTGAGCCTGCGCGATGGCTCCATGTCACGGAGGAGGGCCTCCGCGTCCCTCCGTGATACGTTGAGGTGTAATTCTGGAATTTTTAAAATTCCAGAACACCTCTGCATTGGCTCCGTGTCACAGAGGGGTGCTCCTTGTTACCCTCCGTGACACGTATAGGTGTTAATTGCGTCGGGACACACCGGGTCGCCGGGTGACCCGCGCAAAAATCCCCTTTTTAACCCCGATTTCCCTCATTTTTTCCCCATTTCTCATCCTCTCCGCGACGAACACCCAAAAATCCCCCCTTCTTCAACGTGACACGGACCTAGGCATGAGTTTTCTTCAACGTTTCTTCGATTTCATCGAATTAAAGGTGTGTTCTTTAACTTCATCTCAATTCTTGACTATTTTTTTTCGATTTTGAGCATGTGAGGTGAGTAAACCTTGCCCTAATTGTAAATTGAGCGTGAATTTATTTAAGTTATTGTTGATTGATGTTCGTAGTATCATTTTGATTGTATGAACTCGATAAATACATGCTTGATCGAATTTTGGTGAAATATGTAGCTAGGGTTAGAATTTGATTGCGAAGAAACTAAATGTGATTGAAATGTCAAAATAATGGGTTGGGCATGTTGGGTGAGGTGAATTGTGTTGTGCTTGATGTGAATATGCTAAATAAACGATGGACTTTCGGGAGAATGAAATTGTTGAATTGCATAGAAATTGGTGAATTGCATAGGTTGTGTTGAGAGAAGTTTTTGCTAAGTGCTATGTGATGAAATGGTATCGATGGTGTTATTTTGATTAGCTGTACGAAGTCTGAGTAGTACGTAGAATTTATTCCATCGAATTCTATGAATGCACGAGACGTGTTGTTGTTTTTTTGTAAATTGGAAAGTGAGAATTGTCTTGCCGTAATGTAGTAATTGTGGCTAAGGGCTAAGTGTGGGGTGCCCTAGATTAACCCAACCTTAGTCGAAGCTAATTTTGATTTGAATAACATTGGGACTGTCTGTTTGATTCGACAGGAACAATGGCGAGCAGGCAAGACAAAGTAAAGGGCGCATCTACATCGGGCGCTGGGAGGAAAAGAATTAGACTAGGAACAGCAGTCCCAGTAGCACCAGCGGTTCCGCGCAACCAACGCCATCAATACGGAACCCGATAGGTGATGGACGAAGGGAAGAAATGGTATGCAAAGCATAAGGAGAACAAATACTTCCCCGAGGAGCACATTACAAGGGAGCCATTGGCACAGGAATTCCCCAGAATTGTACACCGGATTGACGCTACTGGGCTGAACTTCATCTTTGAAGAGCCCAAGGGGTGCAATCTCCACTTGATTCGGGAGTTCTATGCCAACTGGAACCCGACACTCCGCAGTCACACCGTCAAGATAAGGGGGCAGGTAGTCAACTTTGAGCCCCATCACCTTAATGCCATTTTGGGGGCGCGGGACATAGACGCCCATGTACTCCGGCAGCTGAACATCACTCCACCATATGCGGATATTAGACACACTCTGTGTGGAGCCCGTTCTACAGCACGGTGGAGCAGGCATAAGGAGAGGGGCTACCATCAGACACTACCCTACTCTCAAATGAACAGGGAAGCCAGAATTTGGCTTAAGATCGTGTGTTCTTGCCTGATCCCGGGGGTGCACATGACAGATTTCATCCGGGGTCGGGTGTGCTTGGTCTACGCCCTGATGAAAGGGATGGAAATTAATGTTGGGGCGGTGATTATCTCCGCCATGAAGAGAGCCCGTTTGCATCAAGGGCACAGGTATGGGTTTGGTGGCTTGTTGACCACGTTCCAAAGGGGCCTGGATATTGAGGAAGAGGCCCTGGACTATATCCCGCAGATATATAGGTGTGCCTTGGACGTCACCAAAACTAAGGCACCCGACACCACTCACGGGCCAGTTCTCACACTAGCCGAGCGACATGCTCGGGATGATCAGTATATGGCCCGCATGTTCGGGATGTAGATGCTGCAGTTGGGAATAGGCGGGAGGCCAACAACAGAAGATGAGTTGTGGCAGCTCGAGTTAGATTACCCCTTCGGCGAAAATGCTAGGGCTCTATGCCTAGTGGGGCCAGCTTTTGTGAAGCCCATAGATGATGATGTCCCCACCGAAGAGGAGACACGCCTTGAGGACTCAGATATTGAGTCGGATGAAGACGGCGGGGGTGATTCAGATATGGGGGATGAGGCAACGGCACCTGACGAAGAAATTGAATATTTCGATTGATCAGGAAGTTTCACCACCTACTCTTGTGCTATGCTGAATTTTGTGAACACTGGGACAGTGTTCGATTTAAGTGTGGGGTGGGAGTAGTTAGGTGCTGGTTGTTTTGTTGTTGTTTATGTTCATGTTTTGTTGTTGTGCCTGTGAAAAAATTGTGACACCGTGATTTTGGTGTTTATGTTTTGTATTATAATTTGGTGTTGTAATTAATGTGAAGTTGTTGTGTGCTGTGTGGAGTTGTTGTTAGCTGGTTGTGTAAATATTTTTGTTTTATCGAAATTATCGATATTTTTAAAATTTTTCGTTGAAATATTTTTATGATTGGGTTTCTCGGCGTTTGTTTTCGGTGCTTTTACCGAGAATAGTCCCATTGACACGAAGTCGTAAATAGTGACCATTCCCTATGATGGATGGATGACGACCGTCTTAAGAGAAATGTAGTCAATAGGAGTAGATTTTTTTTTGTTCTTTTATTTTTCTTTTGTTTGTGTGTATCCCAAATGTGTCGCTACTTTATGGTTCGGAATTCTTGTTGCGTGTTGTACATGATATTTAGAATGCAAAGATGATTCGTATGAAAGCATGCAACTTTGTAAACATGTTGAGATACCTAGACCATAGAGTTCGATTTGGTGTGATTGAGGCTTAATGTTTGAATTCTTGTAATTAGCTGATTGAAGAGTCTGTGAATATGTCTTGAGTTGAGCATGTGCAATGAGTGTGTGGTGAGGTTTCGATTATTCCATGCTATTGTGAAGTGTCTAGAACTTGCCTGGTGTGTGTACGAAACGAAATGAAGGATGTGTAGTGTAGGAAAGGATGTAGGCATTTCTTTGATTTAACCGAAAGTTTTTTTTCCATTATCGTACCTACCTTGAATGTACATCCTATTAAACCCATTGAGCCTTTAGCCTATTTTTTTTCTTTCGTCGAAAGGTACAAACCGAGCACAACCCCTTCTTTTCATTATCCGTGAATTTGATCCAAAACTCTTAAGCGCTCAAGAAAAATAATTTTCCCACAGTGTCAAGGAGTGAAAAGTGTGAAAAAGAAAGGAAAAGCAGAAGTGGTGAAAGTAAAGAAAAGGTCAAGGGTGCACTTGCCGAATTTAATAAAAGGAAGATGTATAACTAATCTTTGTTATTATGTCGAGTGTGCTTAAAGATATGGGAATAAAAATAAAGAAAGACTTCAAGAATGGGAGGATGAAGGAAGAAAAATTGCCCATAATGTGGTGGGATGCATTGAAAAACGCTTAAGGATGCTAGTTGCTATTATTGGTTAGCCCAGTATTTACTAGTTCCTTAGCTTACATTACAACCTGTTAAGCCCTACGTGATCTTACATCATGCGTCCTTATATTAGTGGAGTAATACACTAGAGGCAAGTTTATGGGTCATGACATGATGTATGTGAATTCTTTGGGAGAGAGCGTGAAATCGTGTTCATATGCCCCTACATGTAATGTTTTTGAGATCATATGATTGAAAAGGGGGAAATTCTCTTGTGTTGTGAGGGCACTTGCTTGACGAGAAACTGAATTTCGTGTCGGATGTCTTGATCAGCTGATTTGCATGAGTTTGCTGAGATCGAGAGTCGACTCCTGAGTCTAGGAGGTCTTAATGTGTTGAATGTCATTGTATTGATGAGACTATGCATGTTTTCTTGATGATTTTCTATGTTAAATAATCGGTATAACCATATCTTGAATTGTTGAGCCAAAGTAGCTACGATTGGGTGTCAATTGCATGAGATGTGAGATTATTGTTCGAGCACGAACAAGGTTTTAAGTGTGGGGTAAGTGATCTTGGGCAGAATTATATGCCCAAGTGATACTCAAATGCTTCATTTCGTCTTGTTTATCCATCGATATTTGTACATTCTCATGTGATTTGTAGTTAAAAGATGAATTAATACTAACCAACATGATTAGTGTTATTTTGAAGGAAAAATATAATTTTAGGAAGCTAAGATGCATGTTGGGAGAAATCGGGAATGGACTCGGAAGCGAGCAGTGGAAAAGGCCAAGGAAATGCAGAAAATTAAGGGGTTCCGTGATGGAGCCGTGTCACGCTGCCATCGCGGAGGTATTCTGCCCCGGATGATTAAAATAGGCCAAGTTCCAGTGGAGGTCTGCGTTGCCTCCGTGGCGCATTGGACATAATTACCTGGAATATGTAATTCCAGTGAAGGTCCGCGTTGGAGCCGTGGCACGTTGGCCAAGCCCCGCGTTGCACGTCGTGGCACGTTGAGGAGTAAGAGCTGGAGGACCGGATTCTAGTATGGGTCCGCGTTTGTGGCGTGTCACGGAGGCTGTGCTCCATGATGCACTCCGTGACACGTTGCTTGTTATTCCGGGAAAAATTCCCACTAGTATAAATAGCACACTTAGGTTTATTTTTAAGGGGGCTGAATTAGTTGAGGAAGGACGTGGGTTACAGGCAGTTGAGGGGACGAAAATCTTAGGGTTCTTCTCTGTCTCTTTCTCCTTTATTTCAATTGTTTGTATGATTTATACTCATTTGATGATGTTTAATCCACAAATGAGTGGCTAAATTCACTTCTTGCTGAGGTTAAGAACCTTTGTAGTAGAATGTAATTATTGATCATTTTGGTTTTTCATCTTTTCTTCCATGGTTGTTCTATCAATTCTTGTTCTTACTGCATTAATGTTTGGCCATTGTTAATGTACATCTAAAAAATCTGGTTTTCGCTCGAAAGAGAAAGAAATTGGAAAGTTGTGAATTGGTAGGATATGATCTCTTCTTGGTTTGGGAAAATTGAGAATTGATTTACCTTCAGAATAGAAATATATTTGAAAGTGGTATTAGTCAATTAAGGAATCGGTTTCGTATGGCTAGAACATGAATTTCTTCTTATCACAGAAATGTTGGTGGAAGGTTCATGATTCTTAAGTTGGGTTAAATACGAGAGTTTTAATCCATAGGAAACAATTCTTGACTAGCAACCGAAGGAAAGATTAACCGACTTATATCAATAAATTGCTTCCCTCCATGTTATTTTAGCCTCAGCATGCTCATTACTATAGTTCAGACTCAATTTGTACATTTGTTTTAGATTAGTATAAATTAGGAAACAAACTCCCAAAATCTTCTTGAAACTGTTGTCTGCATTATTAGAGTTAGAGTTTATTAACGCTTGATTCGATTATTACCTTGGTCCAGTCCCTGTGGGATCGATACTTGGCTTACTTTAGCCATTTTACTACTTGTTCGACCACATGCACTTGCGTGTGGGCATTTAAAAATACTCGAACACTGAGCTGAGTCGAGTCTTCAACCCCTGGAAGCTCCTCTCAAAAGAATACGACCATTGAAATTTCACTTTCTTTTGGGTCAATTTGGTAAATGGTGCTACAATAGATGAAAATCCCTCAAAAAATCTTCGATAATAACCAGCTAAGCCGAAGAAGCTCCTGATATCAGAACGATTCACCAGTCTAGGCCAATTCTTTACCGCTTGTATCTTTTGAGAGTCCACCTTTATGCCCTAATTTTACACCACATGGCCTAAAAATGCCACTGAGTTCAACCAAAACTCGCACTTGCTGAATTTAGCATATAATTGGCGATCCTTGAGAGTCTGCAGCACCACCCTCAAATGAGCGGCATGCTCCTCCTCGCTCCGAGAGTATATCAAGATGTCATCAATAAACACGATCATGAACATATCCAGGTATGTCTTGAACACCGTGTTCATCAAATCTATAAAACCTACAGTATCATTTGTTAGTCTAAAAGACATAACTACAAACTCATAATGACCATACTGTGTTCTGAAGGCAATTTTTGGGATGTCACTCTCCCGAACCCTGAGCTGATGGTATTCAGATCTGAGATCTATCTTTCAAAAGTACTTGGCACCCTGAAGCTGGTCAAATAAATCATCAATCCTAGGAAGAGGTACCTGTTCTTGATGGTGACCTTATTCAATTGCCGGTAATCAATACATATACAAAGAGAACCATCTTTCTTTCCGATAAAGAGAAATAGTGCACCCCATGGGGATTTGCTCGATCTGATGAAACCCTTGTATAACAGGTCTTTCAACTGCTCCTTCAACTCTGTTAACTCGGTTAAGTCCATTCATAAAGGAAGAATAGATATAGGCTACATATCAGGAAGAAGGTCAATACCAAAATTGATCTCTAGCTCGAGAGGGATTCTTGGTAAATCATCTGGGAACACTTCTGGATACTCAATAATACTGGAACGGACTGGATAGTCGGGGTCTCGAATGTAGCATCCTTAACCCTAACTAAATGATACAAGCAACCCATGGAGATCATCTTTTTGGCCTTAAGGTAGGAAATTAAATGACCTATAGGCACAACTGAACTACCCTTCCATTCTAAGGATGGCTCACCCAGAAATCGGAATTCTACAACATGAGTTCTACAATTAACTGAGGCATAACATGCAAACAACCAATCCATGCCGAGAATAACGTCAAAATTGGTCATGCTAACTCTACTAGATCTGCTGAGGTGATTTTTTGAAGGACTGTGACCGGGAAATCTCTATACACCTGTCTAGCTACAACTGAATCACCCACAGGAGTAGACTTTGAGAAGGGTTCTAACAAGATTTCGAGACTGATTCTGAAACTACTAGCCACATAGGGCGTCAAAAAAACAAAGTAGCCCCTATATCCAACAAAGCATATACATTAAGGTGGAAAATTCATAACATACCAGTGACTACTTCCGGAGATACCTTCTGCTCTTGGCGAGATGCTAGGGCGTAGAATCTATTTTGGCACTGTCTGCCACCTGTGCTAGTAGAAGCCCCTGCTGAGCGGGGCGTGCTGGTGGAGCTGCTGAATTAGAAGTTGGGCCTCAGCCTCTATCATGGACAATTCTAGCTACCAGGCAATCTTTGAGCATATGTCCAAGCTTTCCATACCCGAAGCAAGCACCTGTACTCGCCAAACACTAACCAGTGTGTCCCCGACCATACCGGCCGCAAACTAGAATACTGAATCTGCGGGCCTGCTGCTCTAACCCTTAAAGCCTGATGCACGTCCCCTCTAGTCATTCCTAGTTCTGGATGGCACACTCATTGCTGAAGATGTTGGGGCTGAAGATCTCTGGTAGGATTGTTGTTAGTGCCCACCACCTGGTCTCGGCTAAGGGAACCTATAACTATCTGTCCTGGCCATCATGGCCTCTCTCTCCCTTAGATGCGATGCCTCCATATGTTGGGTGTACAAAACTATCCAAGGAAAATCCATATCCTGATGGAGCATGGCAGTTCTGCAATCCTTGTCCAGGTATGAATAAACCTGCTCACTCGAGCCCTCTAGTCAACCACTTACTCCGGGGCGTACTTGGATAGATGAGTGAACTCCAGGGCATATTCCTACATTGTCATCTTTACTTATTTAGATTCAAAAAATCGGTTGCTTTTAGCTCCCTCATCTCACGAGGGAAGAACTGATCTAGAAAAACAATGTGAAACTCATCCCAAATGATAGGGCCTATTCCGACTACCCTATTATCTTTTCTCTGGTTGAACTAGATATGCGCAACCCCTTTCAGCTTTTAAGAGGCTAAGTCGGCGCACTCCTTTCCATTCGCCCCTATGACCTAGGTGATCTTTAGAATCTCATCGATAAACTCATATGGATCCTCGTCCACCTTTGACACAAGAAACTCTAGAGGGCTTTTTCTCAAAAAGTCTCTAACCTTCTCTGCCACTGCATTCCCGTTTTATGGTATATGCGCTACTGCCTACTGGTTGACCTGCATGGTCAAGGCTTGTGCTAGCATCTGAATGGCTACCCTGAACTCTGCGTGGGCAATTGGCTCCAGTGCATGATGCTCATGGGCTGGTGGGGCCTATTGGTTCCCGTCCCCATTTCCATCCTCATGGCCATTTCCATTTCTATTTCTTCTACCGTTAACTCTGCGGGGAGGCATGATTCTGCAATCACAAATAGCATGAATTAGAAGGATAGAGAGACATTTCACAATGCGACATAGATCATGAAAGAAGGGAACATTTCCTAAACGTCTCATGGCCTCTTCATCATAAGTGTGGAGTGCTTCACACCCATGAAAAAGACTTTACTTAACGCAGCTTTCAGGCACCCTAGGGCACTTAAACCTATTGCTTTGATACCAAGTTTGTCATGACCCGACACAGGCCCAAATCTACACACGGGACAAGGAACCTCGAGAGGCTCCAAGATGACCCATGGCATGAACATAACTTCTAACTCAATCAATAAAAGTGGAAGATCAACATAATAATAATAGAGGAAGTCTAAACACACCATATCATTAGAATACATACACGAATCTAAAGCTGATTATACACTATGTCTGAAAAGCCTCTAATTCTAATGAGTTGATGGGACAAGACCCCAACTAACTCTCTAAGTTTAAAATTGAAAATACAAAGATAACTAATAAGAAATGGTCCTTGGGAGATGAGGACTCACCACTGAAGCTGGATGCTAACTTCGAAAACTGGCTAGTGACGAGGCTGAGTCTAAATATTGGAGCCTGTATCATAAAATGACACAGCACAGAGTATGCGATCAATATGTGGAATATACCGAGTATTCAAGGTATGTAAAATCGGTTAAGTGAGCAAAATCAATAAAACATGCATAATATGAAACATAATCAAGATAAGAATCTGAGAGTAGTGCTTGCATGCTATTTTCTAAAATCATGATTTGAACATAACTAAAATGAATGACTCAAAGCTGAAATCTAATAATCATAAGTAAAACTAAACATTGGGTCAAACCTACTTTAGAATATATATATATCATGATAAACATGCATAACTTAAATCATGAGGAACAATGGGAGACTCATCTTATAATCAATATTACCACGATAGAACTTACGTAGCCCCGACTATCACAGTCAAGTGGGCAGAGCCATCCAAAGCCTTTCCTGGGCTAAGGACTATACCATGTTATCGATATCAAGCTGAAGGCCCCTTGGGGTAGGGGAAAGCTCCAAAGGAGGTCCCAAATAATCCGATCCTACCTATGTTGGCTTGTAGTTTTGAGGCATGGGATTGACTGACCCTTAGCCTACTCGGTGCTAGACACTACTCCCAAAAATATGCATATGCTCTGCATTGTTTTTCGATGAAGATGAATTATCATATACATATAAAATCTGAAATATACGTGAGGAGCCTTGGCTCAAACCATACCATAAGTTGAACATAATTGGGAGTCTTAACTCCAAATCATGTGGTAAGCTAATTAGTGAAATCATAAATCATACTTGAACATATAGGCTTCCCCAACATGTAAACATGCTTGAAAGTACTTAATTCACTTCAAAACATGATTATAGACATGGGTAACTTGATAACATGCTTTTCATTTTAAACATCTCATTATACTTGAACATACATCATAGATCTCAATTTTCATGAACTTTCATGGATGGGCATCATAATTCATAGAACTTGAAAACATGATTCATAACTAAAAACATTATAAAACCTACCCATGAATCATAATTTAATAATAAAAAATGCTTAGATCATACCCATGGTAGAAACTTAGGAAATTCATACTTTGTGTAAAATCCCATAGAATCAACATTTAGATTTTCATGAATTAGAGAGAGAGTGGGCATGGGTGTTAACAAATTCACCCATTCATAATCCACATACGTAAGAGAATCTGATTCTTTAACTCCTCTGATTGCCCAAGGCAGAATTGAGGAAGAACTTGTAGAAAACTAGACTTGATGACCTCCCAAAACCCCTAAGCTTGCATGGATGAATTAGGAATGGCCTGGAATTACATAATCCCTCTTAAAACGCTCTATTTCGAGCTTAAAATGACATAGCTTAGGACCCTAGGGCTTAGGAATGACGAAAATATCGTTAATGAATTTCCTGGAAAAATTCCTCTCCCAGTGACCACGGGCGTCACAACGGTCCATTACACCCCTCTTTGTTACACCAATGAATCAAGTCGCAAATTCCCTTCCATGACTGGATAGAACAAGTCGTTACATGCTCCAACGACTTGTTGATGCCAGTCATTATCACCACTGCCTTAACATGGAATTCTTTCCAATAGGTGCTGACAACGGCCCGCTTCCTCAAATGACGGGTCGTACCATGACTTATTACTTCTCCTTGATCCAGAACTAACCTCAGCATGACTACCTTCAATGACTCATTGTACCATCTCACGGATCTTTCTGAGACCCGTCACTTCCAACTCCAGGCCTGTAGATCTCTTCATGAGCACATCCAACGAGCCGTTTGTTGCTCCAACAACTCGTGAAATGATTCATTCTGAGAAAATTTTCAAAATTTCTTTTACTTTTCATTTTAAAATCTCAAGTATAGTCTTACACACTTTCGGGGTATTACAATTCCATCTTGATGTGCATGCATTATTAGATCTAGGGGATTCCTTGTATTTTATGACTCCTTATGTTGCTCTTAGTTTCAAAGTCAGTCCCGAAATCCTATCAGAACCCTTATCAGTCTATACTCTAGTTGGTAAGTCAGTTATAGCTCAACGGGTATACAGAAACTGCCCTATCATAGTCCTTCCAAAAATTACCTCGGTTGACATAGTAGTGTTAGACATGACTAATTTTGATGTTATTTTTGGTATGGATTTTTTACATGCATTTTATGCCTCAGTAAATAGTAGAACCCGTATGGTAGAGTTCATAATTTCAAGATGAGCTAATCCTAGAGTGGAAGTGTAGTTCAGCTGTGCCTGTAGGTCACTTTGTCTCCTATCTCAAATCCAGGGAGAAGATCTCTAAGGGCTATGTATATCATCTAGTTTGGGTCAAGGATTTTGCATCCAAGACCCCAACTCTTTAGTCAGCTCCTATAGTATGTGAGTATCTGGAGGTGTTTCCAGATGATCTACCAGGAGCCACTCCCGACTGGGAGATTGACTTTGGTATTGACCTTCTCGTTGATATGCAACCTATATCTATTCCTCCTTACAAAATG
The DNA here is from genome assembly GCA_035772735.1 of Datura wrightii. Taxonomy (NCBI): domain Eukaryota; kingdom Viridiplantae; phylum Streptophyta; class Magnoliopsida; order Solanales; family Solanaceae; genus Datura; species Datura wrightii. Next base: position 15,350,829 of record JASDFA010000002.1, read on the forward strand.
GCTCTAGCTGAGCTGAGGGAATTGAAAGAGTAGCCGAAAGATCTCCTAAATAAGGGTTTCATCAAGCCTAGTAAATCCCCGTAGGTTGCTCCCATTCTCTTTCTTCAGAAGTAGGATGGTGGCATTAGAATGTGCATTGATTGTCGGCAGATGAACAAGGTTACAATTAAGAATAAGTATCTCCTCTCGAGGATTGATGACTTGTTTGACCAACTTCAGGGTGCTAAGTGATTCTCAAAGATAGACCTCAAATCCGGCTATCATTAGCTCAGAGTTAAAGAGAGTGACATTCTGAAGACAGCCTTCAAGAGTCGATATGGTCACTATGAGTTTGTAGTCATGTCCTTTGGACTAACAAATGCTCCTGCAACTTTTATGGATTTGAAGAACAGGATGTTCAAGAAGTATTTGGATATATTCGTGATAGTCTTCATAGATGATATTATCATATACTATCAGAGCAAGAAGGAACATGCCGCTTATTTTAGGATTGTGCTCCAGACCCTCCAAGACCACCAATTGTTTGCTAAGTTCAGCAAATGTGAGTTTTGGTTGAACTCAATGACATTTTTAGGCCATGTGGTGCCTAGGGAGGGTGTACAGGTGGACTCTCAAAAGATAGAAGTGGTGAAAAATTGGCCTAGACCAGTTAGTCCTTCGGATATTAGGAGCTTTTGGGGTTTAGCTGGCAACTACAGGAGATTCATTGAGGGATCTTCATCCATTGGAATGTCGTTGGCTAAGTTGACCTAGAAGGAGGTCAAATTTAAGTGGTCGGATGCTTGTGAGAAGTGTTTTTAGGAGTTAAAGACTCGACTGACTTCATCCTAGTATTAACCTTAACGAAGGGAACAAATGGCATTGTTTATAGTGATGCCTCTAAGGTTTGTCTTGGTTATGTGTTGATGCAGCATGGTACAGACATTGTGTATGCCTCCAGACAGCTTAAGACTCATGAGAAGAATTACTCGACGTGTCACCTAGAGTTGGAAATTGTGGTGTTTGCATTATGGATTTGGAGGCACTATTTGTATGGGGTGCATATGGATGTGTTCACAGACCAGAAGAGCCTTCAGTATGTGTTCACTCAAAAGGACATGAATTTTCAACAAAGGAGATGGCAAGAACTTCTCAAAGACTATTACATGAGTGTCCTTTATCAACCGGCCAAGGCCAATGTAGTGGCGGATGCTCTTAACAAGATGTCTATGAAGAGTGTGTCTCATGTTGAGGTTGGAAAAAAGGAGTTAGCAAAGCATGTCCAAAGGCTTTCTCATTTAGGGGTTTGCCTTGTTGACACGATAGAGGGTGGTGTCATTGTTCAGAATGGTTCAGAATCTTCATTGGTGAGTGAGGTAAAGGCTAGGCAAGATGAGGATCCTATCATGGTAAAGTTGAAGGAAACGGTTCGAAGTCAGAATGTGGAGGTCTTAACCCAAGGGGTAGATGGTGTACTTCGATATCAAGGATGATTATGTGTTTCAGATGTGGATTACTTGAGAAAGAAAATGTTGAGCGAGACTCATCACTCTTGGTATTCTATCCACCCAGGTTCCATCAAGTTGAATCGTGACTTACGGAAAGTCTATTGGTAGAATGGTATGAAGAAAGATATAGCGGAGTTTGTGGCTAAGTGTCTGAATTGCCAATGGGTGAAGGTTGAGCATCAGAAACCTAGAGGTATGCTACAAGACATTAGTGTTCCTACTTGGAAGTAGGAAAAGATCATATGGACTTCATGATCAGCTTTCTTCGTACCTGCCGATAGTATGACACTATATGGGTGATTGCGGACAGATTGACCAAATCAGCTCATTTCAAACCAGTCAACACTATCAATTCAACTGAGGATTATGCTATATTGTACATTTGGGAGTTAGTTCGGTTGCATGGAGTTTCTTTGTCCATCATCTCAGATAGGGGTACTCAATTCACCACTCAATTTTGGAGGTTGTTTCAGATGGGCCTTGGTTCTCAGGTAAAGCTAAGCACATCTTTTCACTAATAGACAGATGGTCAGAATGAGCGGACCATTTAGAATATAGCGGATATGTTCATAGCAATTGATTCTAAGGGAAGATGGGATGATACTTTCCTCTTATTGAGTTCACTTACAATAACAGTTATCACTCCAGCATTCAGATTGTTCTATTCGAGGATCTTTATGGGTAGAGGTGTTGATCAATCATTGGATGGTTTTATGTAGGTAAGGCTACGTTAATAGGGCCAGATTCAGTTCATGATGCTATGGAAGAGATTCAACTTATTAGAGAGAGGTTGAAAATAGCTTTGTGTCGTCAGAAATCTTATGCGGATGTCGGACGAAGAGAGCTTTAGTTTGAGGTTGATGATTGGGTATTTTTGAAGGTGTCACTCATGAAGGGTGTGATGAGGTTTGGGTAAAAAGGGAAGCTTAGCTCCTGATATGTTGGTCCTTATAGGATTTTGAAGTGAGTTGGCGAGGTGGCATATGAGTTGGAGCTACCAGCGGAGTTGGCTCGGTACATCCAGTTTTCCATGTATCTCTACTGAAGAAGTGCATTGGTGACCTGGTCTTGGTTGTTGCAATAGAGTGCATTGGTGTGAGGGATAGTCTTATCTATGCGGAGGTTCCGGTTGATATGTCCTCATCTCCTGGGGACATTCATTTAGCTTTGTTGATCATGTCAGTTTAGTGTTAGACTTGGAGATAGCTGGGGGCTTACCTCAGTATCTCATCAGATAGTAGAGGCTTTTAAACATAGACTAATATGTTTATCTTTGAGATTTAACATTGTGATGTTATTGTTTGATATATGATATGATATTCATACTTTCACTTGAATACTGAAATTGGGGAAGATAGCATAGAACGGGCCATGTAAAGTTGAAGGAAGTGGTTCAAAATCATAAGGTAGAGGTCTTCTCCCAAGGGGGATATGGTGTACTTTGCTATCAGGGTCGTTTGTGTGTTCTGGATGTAGATGATTTGAGAGAGCGGATGTTGCATGAGGCTCATGGTTCCCGATATTCTATACATTCAGGTGCCACAAAGATGTACCGTGACCTACAGGAACTCTATTGGTAGAATGGCATGAAGAAGGACATAGCGGAGTTTGTGGCTAAGTGTTCCAACTGTCAACAAGTGAAAGTGGCTCTATAAATGAATCCACCAACCCCTTATCTCTTGCCAGCGTTCAGAAGAATTCAATATCTGCAAGAGAAAGGCTAAGATCAAGTTGTCAACACTTATATAGAATTTGTAAACTAACACTAAGAAAATAAATTTACCAATTGCCAGTCCCCGGCAATGGCGCCAAAAACTTGTTAGGTTGTGGAAACTACACGCAAGTGCACGTGGTCGAACAAGTAGTAAAGTGGCTTATTTCAAGCCAAGTATCGATCCCATAGGGACTGAACTACGGTGATAATTAACTTCAGCGCCGGTGAACGATATCTCTATGAATGCAGACAACCAAATAAATAATGTTTTAAGAGTTAAAGTTTACTAAGTAATGAGAATCTAAGTCAAGATTATAATTTGAGTCTCAACAATAGCAATGAACAAGACGAGGTTAAGACAAACATGCAAGGATGTACTTTATCAATTCAATTCAGCTAATCTTCCCTTCGGTTGCTAGTCAGGAATTTATTGCCTATGGATTGGATCTTTCAACTCCTAGCCAATTTAAGAATCATGAGACCTTAATCTACATTTTTGTGATATAAGAATTTCATGCTCTAGCCATACATAACCGATTCTTTAATTGACTAATAAGACTTTCAGATATATTTCTATTCTGAATGTAAATCTTTTCTCAATTTTTACAGTTAAGAAAAAATCATATCCTACCAATTCACATCTGTCCAATTTCTTTCCTTTTCAAAATCAAAATTGGATTTCTAGATATACATTAACATTGGCCAAACATTAATGCTGTAAAAACAAGAATTAATAGAACAACCATTGAAGAAAAGATGAAAACTGAAATGATCAACAATTACATTCCTCTACAATTATTCTTAACCTCAGCAAGAAGTGAATTAGCCACTCATTTGTGGATTACACATCTTCAAATAAGTAGAATTCATACAAACAATTGAGCTTAAGAGAAAGAGAAAGAGAAGAACCCTAGAATTTTTGTCCTCTCAACTGCCTATAACCCACGTTCTTGCTCAACCAAGTCAGAATGTTTAAAATAAAACCTAAGTGTGCTATTTATACTATTGAGAATTTTTCCCGAAATAACAAGCAACGTGGCACGGAGTGTATCGCGAAGCACTCCCGCCATGCCCCGGGGGTATTGCGGACCCTCACTGGAAGTTGGCTCCCAGGCAAATGCACCTCAACGTGTCATGGCTTGCATCGCGGAGCCTTGCCTCCATGCCACGGTGCTATCGCGCACCTTCACTGGAACTTAAGGTTCCAGGTAATTACACTCAACGTGACACGGACTGCATCGTAGAGCACTGCCTCCTTTTCACGGAGGTAACGCGAACCTCCATTGGAATTTGTCCAAATTAATTCATCCGAGGTAGAATGCCTTCGTGATGGCAGCGTGACACGGCTCCATCGCGGAGCCCTTATTTTTGCTGCTTTCCCTTGTCAACTTCTACTCCTTGTTTCCAAGTTCATTCCTGCACTTCACCAACATATATATTAGCTTCCAAAATTTCCTTTTACCTACAAAACAACACTAATCATGTTGGTTAGTATAAATTCACATTTAACTAAGAATTACATGAGAATGCACACATAACGATAGATAAAAAGGTAGAAATGAAGCATTTGAGTATCACTTGGGCATACAATCTGCCCAAGATCACTTACCCCACACTTAAAACATTGTTCGTCCTCGAACAATACACTCACAACTCATGAAATTGACACCCACACATAGCTAATTTGGCTCGACCATTCAAGCTACGGCTATACAGATTATTTAAGATACCAAATCATCAAGAAAACATGCATGGTCTCATCAATACAATGAAGTACACCACATTAAGACCTCCTAAACTCAAGAATCGATTCTCTATCTTGGCAAACTTGTGCAAATCAACTGATCATGACATCAGACACTAAATTTTATCTCTCGTCAAGCATGTTCCCTCACAACACAAGAGAATTACCCCATTTGCCATCATACAATTTCCAAAGCACCACATATAGAGGTAATGAATACGATTTCGCTCTCTCTCCCAAAGAATTCACATGCATCATGTCATGAACCATAAGCTTTCCCCTAGTGTTTTACTCCACTAATATAAGGATGCGTGACGTAAGATCACGTTGGACTTAATGGGGTGTGATGTAAGCTAAGGAACTAGTAAATACTGGGCTAACCAATAATAGCAACTAGCTTCCTTAAACGCTTTTCAATACATCCCACCTTTATTACGGGCATTGCTTCCTCCTCCATCCTCTCATTCTTGAATTTTCTTATTTGTTTTTGTTCCCATTTCTTTAAACACACTCGACTTACTAGCAAAGAGTAGTTATACATCTTTATTTTTTTTAATTTCAACAAGTCTACCTTTGACCTTTTATTTAACTTTCACAACTTCCGCTTTCCTTCCGTTTCACACTTCTCACTCCTTTACACTTTGGGAAAATTATTTTTCTTAAGCGCTTAAGAGTTTTGGATCAAATTCACGGCTAATGAAAAGAAGTAATTAAGCTCGGTTTGTACCTCTTCAAAGAAAGAAAAAAATAGGCTAAAGGCTCAATTGGGCTAACTAGGATGTACATTCAAGGTAGGTATGATAAGGGAGAACTTTCGGTTTATTCAAAGAAATGCCTACATCCTTTCCTACAATACACATCTGTCATTTCGTTTAGCACACACACAAGGCAAGTTCTAGACACTTCACAATAGCATGGAATAGTTGAAACCTCACCTCACACTCATTGCACATGCTCAACTCAAGACATATTCACAGACTCTTCAATCAGCTAATTACAAGAATTCGCTATTAAGCCTCGATCACACCGAATCGGCTCTATGGCCTAGGTATCTCAACATGTTTAACACATTTGCATGCTTTTATACGAATCACACTTGCATCATTATATCATGTACAACACGTAACAAGACTTCCGTACCATGAATTAGCGATACGTTTGGGATACAAACAAAAGAAAGAAGAAAAAGAAAAAAAGATACTCCTATCAACTACATTTCCCTTAAGACGGTTGTCATCCATCCATCATAGGGAATAGTCGCTATCTACGACGTCGGTTCAATGGGACTATTCTTGGTAAAAGCACCGAAAATAAAAGCCGAGAAACCCAACATAAAAAAAATTTCAACAAAAAGATTTGATAGAAAAAGATAAAAATATAATTTGAAAAATATTTACACAACACAACCAACAACAGCTCAACTCAACACAACAACAACTCAACATTCATTACAACACCATATTAACTACAGAACACTAAACACAGAGTCACAAGGTCACATTTAGCACAAGCACAACAAACAAAAACAAAACATAAACAAAGCAGCTGGCACCTAACTACTTCCACCCCACACTTAAACCGAACACTATCCCCAGTGTTCGCATAATTTCAAAATATCACAAAAGTTGGGTGGTGAAACTCCCTGATCAATCAAAGTATTAAACTTCTTCATCAGGTGCTAGTGCTTCGTCCCCATGTCAAAATCGCCCCTGCCGTCCTTGTCTGACTCAACATGTGAGTTCTCCCGACGCGTCTCCTCATCGGTAGGGACATCATCATCTACGGGCTCCACAAATGCGGGCCCCACTCTATATAAAGCCCGGGCATTCTCGTTGAATGGCTAAGCCAACTCGAGCTGCCAAAGCTCATCCTCCGTTGCCAGCCTCCCGCCGATGCGCAGCTGCAACATCTGCATCCCGTACATGCGGGCCATGTACTGATCATCCCGAGCATGTCGCTCAGCTAGTGTGAGCACAGGCCCAAAAGTAGTGTCAGGTGCCTTGGTTTTGGTGACATCCAAAGCACGCCTGTCGATTTGTGGGATGTAATCTAGGGCCTCCTCCTCAATATCATGGCCCCTCAAGAATATGGTAAGCAGACCACCGAACCCGTATCTATGCCTCTGATGTAGTCGGGCTCTCTTCATGGCAGAGATGATCACCGCCCCCACATTGATTTCCAGCCCCTTCATCAGGGCATACACTAGACAAACTCTATCCCGGGTGACATCTGTCATGTGCACCTCCGGGATTAGGTAGGAACACACAATCTTCAACCAAATCCGGGCTTCCCGGTTCATCTAAGAGTAGGGCAATGTCTGATGGTAGCGCTTCTCCTTTTGCCTACCCCACCTAGCTGTCGATCAGGATCCACATAAGGTGCGTCTGATGTCCACATAGGGTGAAGTGATGTTCAGCTGACGGAGGACATGAGTGTCTGTGTCTCGCGCACCAAGGATTGCATTCAGATGGTGGGGTTCAAAAGTTACAACCTGCCCTCTGATTTTTATGGTGTGGCTGCGTAAGGTCGGGTTCCAATTTGCATAGAACTCCCAGATAAGATGAAGATTGCACTCCCTGGGCTCTTCAAAAATAAAGTTTAGCCCAGCAGTGTCAGTTTGGTGTACAATCCGTGGGAATTCCTATGCCAGCGATTCCCGTGCTATCTGCTCTTTCGGGAAGTATTTGGTTTCTTTATGTTTAGCATACCACTTTTTCCCTTCATTGCTCACCCATCTGGTTCCATATTGTCTGCGTTGACCTCTAGGAACCGCTGGTGCTGCTGGAACTGTTGTTCCCAATCTTACCCTTTTTCTGCTGGCGCCCGATGTGGATGCGCCCTTGCCCTTGTCTTGTTGGCCTGACATTATTCCTGTACATTCAAACATATAGTCCCAATGTTATGCAAGTCATAATTAGCTACAACTAAGGTTGGGTTTAATTGGATCACCCCACACTTAGTCTTTAGCCGCAATCAACACAATTCGACAAGACATTCATGATTTTGCTATTCTTAGCATTCAACAGGCTTAGTGCATTCATATAAGTTGATGGAACCATTACTATGTACTACTCAGACTTCGTACAATGAACACAAATTTCTCCATCGATTCAATTACACCATCATAGCACTTAGCAATTTTTCACAACCTATGTAATTCTCCAATTGCATTCTCCCGAAAATCCCTCTTCTAATTTAGCATATTCAACTTTAATCACAATACATTTCACTTAACTCAATGTTCACAACCCAATTCATCAACATTTCAAAGCATTTAATCTTCTTCCTATTCGATCCTCAACCCTAGCTATCAATTTCGCAAGAATTTCAACAAAACATGCAATCATTGAGTTCATATACTTACAACGATACTATGAACATCATTTAATCATAAGTCAAGTGAATTCAAGCTTATTTTTCACTTAGGGAAAGGTTTAATCACCAAACATGTTCAAGAATTGAAAATTTGAGCAAAAATAAGGAAAAAATCAAGATCATACCTTTACTTTGATGAAATCGAAGAAAACTCGAAGAAATTTGATCATTAGGTTCGTGTCACGTTGGGGGAGAAGGGGATTTTGGGTGTGGGTCGTAGAGGGAATGAAAAAGTAGGAAGAAAATGAAGGAAATTGGGGTTTAAAAGGGTTTTTTTGCGCGGGTTACCTGGTAACCCGAGGTGACCCGACGCGAAATAACCCTCAACGTGTCACGGAGCGCAATACGGAGCACTGCCTCCGTGAAATGGAGCCATCGCGCAGGCATTCTAGATTTTTTAAAAATCCAGAAGAAGCCTCAATGTGTCACGGAGGGTAATGGGGAGGCCCTCCTCCGGACACGGAGCCATCGCTCAGGCTCACTGGAATGTGTCAATTTTTATTTTCACCTCGATTTTTTTCCTTTGCATTTTTTTGTATTCTTGCCATCCGATCCACCTGAAAATCATTTCACCACAAGAATTTGGTTAGAAATCATAGGTTTCAACGCAAAAAAAAATTATTTTTCTTTTTCTTTGTTTTTCTTTTTTTTTTTCTCTTTTTTCTTAAAATAATTCTACTCTTCTATTACAACACATTCACGAGTTGCCTCCCGTGTAGCGCCCGATTTACCATCACGGCTCAACGCCATTCATGCTCAATCATCCTCTAGAGTGATGGACATCTTCTCTCAAATAACTTCCTCACCCCAATAATGCTTACATCATTGCCCATTCACCAAAAATGTGGCACTTCTATCTTCTTGCCACAACTCCACTGCCCCGTGTGGGGTCATTCTTACCACTTCAAATGGCCCTTACCATTTGGACCGTAATTTACCTGGAAAAAGCTTCAGTCTTGAATTAAAAAACAACAATTTCTGCCCCGGCTCAAAGATCCGATGCACCATATGCCTATCGTGCCACCTCTTCGTTTTCTCCTTGTAGCATTTGGTACTTTCATAAGCATGCCATCAAAACTCATCAAGTTCGTTGAGTTGCATCAGCCTCTTCTTCCCTGCTAGCTCCGGATCCATGTTCAGCTTTCTCACGGCCCAAAAAGCTCGATGTTCCAGCTCCACAGGTAGATGACATGCCTTTCCATAGACCAATCTATATGGAGAAGTCCCAATGGGTGTCTTGTAAGAATTTTTATAAGCCCACAATGCATCGTCGAGTTTGCTTGACCAATCAATTCGTTGTGCATTCACTGTCTTCTGTAGAATCTGCTTTATCTCTCTGTTCGACACCTCCACTTGCCCACTAGTTTGGGGATGATATGCTGTTGCTACCTTGTGCCGCACCCCATACTTAGCTAGAAAATTCTTGAAACTTGCATTCACAAAATGAGCCCCTCCATCAGTGATAATGGCTTGGGGAGTCCTGAACCTGGTGAAAATATGCTTTTTCACAAATTTTGTCACCACCTTGTTGTCATTCCTGGGGCAAGTTGTTACCTCGACCTACTTAGATACATAATCAATGGCTACCAAGATGTAACGATTACCAAATAACAGTGGGAACGGGCCCATGAAATCTATTCCCCATACATCAAAGATCTCCACTTCTAATATCTGATGCAATGGCATCTCCTTCCTTCTACCAATTGTGTCTATTTTTTGACATCTATCGCATATTTTTACATATGCCATAGAGTCTCTAAACAGTGTAGGCCAAAAGAAACCTGACTGTAGCACCTTGTGAGCTGTCCGCTAGCCTCCTGGTGCCCTCCATACAATGATGAGTGACAACTCCTCAATACTTCTGCAATCTGGCTCTCTGGAATGCATCATCTCATCACCTGATCCGGTCCCTGCTTAAACAGATACGACTCATCCCACATGTAATACCTGCAATCATGTCTGAACTTCTTTCTTTGCTGAGCCGTAGCCTTCTGTAGGTAGACTCCACTTACTAGCAAATTCACTATGTCTGCATACCAAGGGATTTCAGCTTCCCTTATTGCCAAGAGCTGCTCATCCGGGAACTCTTCTTTGATGTTGTCACCTTCCTTCACATGCAACCGGCTTTCCAATCGCGATAGGTAATCTGCCACTTGATTCTCGCTCCCCTTTCTGTCTCAAATCTCTAGGTCAAACTCTTGTAGCAACAATATCCATCTGATTAGTCTGGGCTTTACATCCTTCTTGTTAAACAGATACCGAATTGCTGCATGATCGGTATATACCACTACTTTAGAACCCACCAAGTAGGACCTGAATTTATCAAATACGAACACCAATGCTATTATCTCCTTTTCCGTGACTGTATAATTGACTTAGGCTGCGTCAAGTGTTTTGCTTGCATAATGAATGGAGTGAAAAATTCTATTCCTCCGCTGCCCCAATACAACCCCTACAGCCACGTCACTTGCATCACACATTAATTCAAATGGTTGCTCCCAATCCGGAGAAATGAGAATAGGTGCTTCTACCAGCTTTTGTTTCAACTCCTCGAATGCTTTAACACAATCTTCGTCAAACTCGAACTTCACCTCTTTTTCTAGAAACCGACATATCGGTCTAGAAATTTTAGAGAAGTTCTTGATGAACCGTCTGTAGAACCCTACATGTCCGAGAAAACTGCGAACACCCTTCACTGACACTGTTGGTGGTAGCTTTTCAATGACTTCGATCTTTGCACGATCGACTTCCAACCCCTTACATGACACCTTATGGCCAAGGACGATACCCTCCTTGACTAAAAAATGACATTTCTCCCAGTTGAGTACAAGGTTGAAGTCTTCACATCGAGCTAGCACCCTGTCAAGATTCTGCAAACATGTAGTAAACGAATTACCGAAAATAGAAAAATCATCCATAAATACCTTGACAAAATCTTCCACCATATCGTGAAAGATCGCTATCATGCATCTCTGGAATGTGGCGGGTGCATTGCATAGACCAAATGGCATCCGCCTGAAAGCATATGTCCCATAAGGACATGTAAAAGTGGTTTTCTCCTGGTCCTCCGGTGCTATGGCTATTTGGTTATAGCCAGAATATCCATCAAGGAAACAATAGTATTCTTGCCCTACCAACCTGTCCAATATCTGATCAATAAATGGGATAGGATAATGATCTTTCCTCGTGGCCTCATTGAGCTTTCTGTAGTCCATGCAAATTCGCCAGCCTGTGACTGTACGTGTAGGAATCAGCTCATTCTTCTCATTGGTGACCACAGTCATCCCTCCTTTCTTTGGGACACACTGAACGGGACTGACCCATTCACTGTCTGAAATGGGATGGACCACATCTGCATCAAGCCACTTGATCACTTCCTTCCTAACTACATCCTTCATCACCAGATTCAACCTCCACTGATGTTGTACAGTTGGCTTTGCTCCTTCTTCCATAAAAATCCTGTGTGTGCAAAATGCTGGATTAATTCCCCTAATGTCTGACATTTGCCACCCTATTTCTTTTTTCTGCCTCTTGAGAACCACCAATGCATCCTTCACCTGTGCCTCAGTCAGTTCCGCAGAGAAGATGACCAGCAAGGTGTCATCTTCCCGTAAAAATACATACTTCAGATGTGGAGGCAATGTCTTCAACTCCAACTTTGGTGCTTCCTCAATTGATGGTTTTGGCAATGGTTCCAAGGACCTCATCAATGGCTGAAAGTCTTCCTTCTTGGGAAACCATTTTGGTTCTTTCAACATCTGCACCATCTCATACGTAGCCCTGTCTCCGAAATGATCGGAGCCCATCAAAGAGCTCTCCAATGGATCCTGAGAATCAACAATCTGAAGAATTGCTTCCTGATTTAGCACATTGATTGCTGACATCTCCTCATAAATGGTCGGAAGCTTCATGGCCTTATACACATCAAACACCTCCACTTTATCATGCGCTCGCATGGTTAGCTGCCCCGCAGCCACATCAATTAGCGTTCACCCGGTTGCCAAGAAAGGACGTCCCAAAATAAATGGGACTTCCGCATTCGGCTCGAAATCCAAGATAATAAAATCCACCAAGAAAATAAGGGAGCCCACTTGCATTAGCACATCCTCCACAATACCATCTGGTTTGGCCAAAGAACGGTCAGCTAGCTGCAAGATCACAGTAGTTGGTCTAGGGCTGCCCAACCCCAACTTCTTGAACACCGATGTTGGCATCAAGTTTATGCTTGCTCTGAAATCACATAATCTGTGAGCTCGAATACTTTGCCCGATTGTGAGCTAAATGGTAAAACTCCTAGGATCCTTGAGCTTTGTTGGAAACCTGTTCTGTATTCGGGAAGTACACTCCTTCGTAAGCGCCACCGTAGCATACTCTGTCAATCTGCTTTTGTTTGCTATGATGTCCTTGATATACTTTGCATATTTCGGCACTCCCTGCAAAAGATCAACCAAAGGTAAATTAATGTGTACCTGTTTCAGAACCTCCATGAACTTCTTAAAGCAAGCTTCTTCCTTGTGCTTCTTAATCTTTGAGGGAACGGGGGTGGTGGTCTTTTTGCCTCAGCTGCCTTTTCCTTCCCCCTCTCATCATCATGTTCCCCATCTTTTTCCACTGCTCCAGATTACTGAGGTGGTCTTTCTGGTTCCACCTCCTTAAGTTATAGTCCACTCCTTGTGGTTACTGCATTGACTTGCTTGGGATTTGGGTCAGTATCACTCAGTAGTCCTCCTCTGGGCCTGGGGTTTTGAGCTCCAGCTAACTGTCCAAACTGGTACTCCAACGCCTTTGTAGCTAACTGTTGATTTTTCATGTCAACCACTAATTTCACATAATCAGCCTGCATTTGTGCTTGGTTAGCTATAATTGTTTTGAGCATGTCCTCAATGTTGTTGGGTGGTGGAGGAGGTGCATTGTTTCCTTTGTATTGAGACTGAAAATTTTGATGCCCCCCTTGATTTCTCTGCATGCCCTGATTCGAACTCTGTCCTTGATGGCTATTACTACTCCAAGAGAAATTTGGATGATTCCTCCAATTTGAGTTGTAACTATTACCATACTGTTGATTATTATTCCTCTGGACGTTCCCAACAAAGTTTACCGAATCTGGATTTGCACCACAACACTCAGCTGAGTGTTCATTACTCCCACATACTTCACACCAAACCTGCTAAACTACATTGACTGGGGCTTGTGCTTGATTCAAGCTCATACTGCTGAAGTGGGTGTTGAGTTGATTTTGCAACACAACTATCTGTGCAATGATAGCTGTAAAACCATCCACCTCAAAGACTCCTGCAGCTTTCCTTATTCCTCCTCGTGATGAGTCCGCATTCCATTCTGGATTTCCCTGTGAAATATGATTTAACAAAGTATAAAGCTCCTCATAAGTCTTTTCCAATGCCTGTCTCCCAGCTGCTGAGTCTAGCAAAATTTTTGTATGTGGTTCCAAACCCTCAATGAATGTATGCACCAACACATCATTAGACTGGTGATGGTGAGGACAATTCCTTAACATTGATTTGAACCTCTCCCAAGCTTGATACAAATTCTCACCCTCTCTTTGTTTAAAACTTAGAATCTGACTTCTAAGTCTGGATGTGTTCCCGGATGGAAAGAATCGTATCAAAAACTTTCTTGCAAGATCATTCCAAGTAGTGATAGAGTTACGTGGTTCAGCTTTCAACCACCTTTTTGCTTCCCCCAATAATGAGAATGGGAATAATGTAATCCTCACGTAGTCGGATGATACTCCAGCGGTAATATAAGTGTCACTTATCTCCAAAATGTTTTGGAGATGTTGTTGTGGATCTTCATGAGGGATACCTGTGAATTGCCTGCTAGTGTGCAACAACTGCACTATGTTCTGTTTAAGCTCAAACCTCCCTCTTGGCTCTGGTCTGCGAATACTAGATGTAACATTGTTTGCATGTGGGATTGCCACTTCGCGAACCGGCCTTGCTGCTATCTCCTCGGGCACTAAAACTGCCCTCACAAGTGGTGGATTCTGTTGTTGTTCCAGAATTGCCTGTCTTAGCAACTACAGCTTTTTCTCTAGAGCTTCCCTTCTTTGACGATGAAATTGTCTTTCCAGCTCTATAAATGAATCCACCTACCCTTTATCTCTTGCCACCGTTCAGAAGAATTCAATATCTGCAAGAGAAAGGCTAAGATCAAGTTGTCAACACTTATATAGAATTTGTAAACTAACACTAAGAAAATAAATTTACCAATTTCCAGTCCCCGGCAACGGCGTCAAAAACATGTTCGGTTGTGGAAACTACATGCAAGTGCACGTGGTCGAATAAGTAGTAATGTGGCTTATTTCAAGCCAAGTATCAATCCCACAGGGACTGAACGACGGTGTTAATTAACTTTAGCGTCAGTGAACGATATCTCTATGAATGCAGACAACCAAATAAATAATGTTTTAAGAGTTAAAGTTTACTAAGTAATGAGAATCTAAGTCAAGATTATAATTTGAGTCTGAACAATAGCAATGAACAAGCTGAGGTTAAGACAAACATGCAGGGATGTAATTTATCAATTCAATTCAGCTAATCTTCTCTTCGGTTGCTAGTCAGGAATTTATTGCCTATGGATTGGATCTTTCGACTCCTTCCCAATTTAAGAATCATGAGACCTTAATCTACATTTTTGTGATATAAGAATTTCATGCTCTAGCCATACATAACCGATTCCTTAATTGACTAATAAGACTTTCAGATATATTTCTATTCTGAATGTAAATCTTTTCTCAATTTTTATAGCTAAGAAAAGATCATATCCTACCAATTCACATCTGTCCAATTTCTTTCCTTTTCAAAATCAAAATTGGATTTCTAGATATACATTAACATTGGCCAAACATTAATGCAGTAAAAACAAGAATTGATAGAACAACCATTGAAGAAAAGATGAAAACTGAAATGATCAACAATTACATTGAAGAAAAGATGAAAACTGAAATGATCAACACTTACATTCCTCTACAATTATTCTTAACCTCAGCAAGAAGTGAATTAGCCACTCATTTGTGGATTACACATCTTCAAATAAGTAGAATTCATACAAACAATTGAGCTTAAAGAGAAAGAGAAAGAGAAGAACCCTAGAATTTTCGTCCTCTCAACTACCTATAACCCACGTTCTTGCTCAGCCAAGTCAGAATGTTTAAAATAAAACCTAAGTGTGCTATTTATACTATTGAGAATATTTCCCGGAATAACAAGCAACGTGGCACGGAGTGTATCGCGGAGCACTCCCTCCGTGCCACGGGGGTATCGCGGACCCTCACTGGAAGTCGGCTCCTAAGAAAATGCACCTCAACGTGTCACAGCTTGCATCATGGAGCCTTGCCTCTGTGCCACGGTGCTATCGTGCACCTTCACTGGAACTTAAGGTTCTAGGTAATTACACTCAACGTGACATGCAGCGCATCGCGGAGCACTGCCTCAGTGTCACGGAGGTAACGCGAACATCTATTGGAATTTGTCCAAATTAATTCATCCGAGGCAGAATGCCTCCGCGATGGAAGCGTGACACGGCTCTATCGCGGAGCCCTTATTTTTGCTGCTTTCCCTTGTCAACTTCCACTCGTTGTTTACAAGTCCATTCCCGCACTTCACCAACATATATATTAGCTTCCGAAATTTCCTTTTACCTACAAAACAACACTAATCATGTTGGTTAGTATAAATTCACATTTAACTAAGAATTACATGAGAATGTACACGTAACGATAGATAAACAAGTAGAAATAAAGCATTTGAGTATCACTTGGGCATGCAATTCTGCCCAATATCAACTGACTCAATGGAGGATTATGTTAAATTGTACATTTAAGATTTAGGTTGATTGCATGGAGTTCCCTTGTCAATCATATCAGATAGAGGTACTTAGTTCACTTCACAGTTTTGGAAGTCATTTCAGAAGGGACTTGGTACTCAGGTCAAGCTTAGCACAGCTTTTCACCCGTAGATGGATTGTTAGGCCGAGCAGACTATTTAGACTCTTGAGGATATGCCTAGAAAATGTGTGATTAACTTCAAAGGTAGTTGGGACGATCATTTACCTCTTATCGAGTATTCTTACAACAACAATTACCACCCTAGTATTCAGATGGCTCCGTTTAAGGCTCTTTATGGGCGGAGATGTAAATTGCCTATTGGTTGGTTTGAAGTAGGTGAAGCTACATTGATAGGGCCAGATTCAGTTCATGAGGCTATGGAGAAGGTTTAACTTATAATGGAAAGGCTGGAAAGAGCTCAGAGTCTTCAAAAGTCCTATGCAGATGTGAGAAGGACAGAACTCGAATTTAAAGTTGATGATTGGGTGTTTCTAAAAGTGTCTCACATGAAGGGAGTGATGATATTCAAATAGAAAGGGAAGATTAGTCCCTGATATGTTGGTCCGTACAGGATTGTGAGACGTGTTGGCAAGGTGGCCTATGAGTTGGAGTTGCTTGTAGAGTTAGCATCAGTGCATCTAGTTTTCTATGTATCTCTCTTGAAGAAGTGCATTGGTGATCCTGCATTGGTTGATCCGGTAGAGAGAGTTGGTGTAAAGGATAGCCTTAGCTATGAAGAGGTTTCGGTTAAAATCCTTGATCGTCATGTTTGGAAGTTGAGGAACAAAGAAGTAGCTCTAGTAAAGGTTTTGTGTAGAAATCAGCTTATCGAGGGAGCTACATGGGAAGCCGAAGCAGATATGATGGCTAAATACTCGCATCTTTTCCCTTCTGGCTCAATTCTAGCTTGAGGTACCAGTTTCCTCCTTAGTAATATATTTAGTTTCATGTCTAGCTCATGTCTCCCGATCTCTTTCATGTCAGAGCATGTATGTGCGATTTATGAATTGAGTATAGTCATGTATTTCAATATAGAGTCAGTCACTCCATCAGTTTTTAGCTTTAGATGTTCAGTATTTGAGATGGCATTTCCTTTCCCCAGTTATTCAATATCTTTACCCATATTCGAGGACGAATGTTCCTAAAGGAGATATATTGTAATGCCTCGAAAGTTTCTAAGATTAGACCCGAGGGTTTATGTAGAGAAAGCAGAAAAATATTGCATTAGGTCATAGCACGACTCATCCAGTGACCCGTGAAGTCACTTCACAAGTCGTGATGTGGCTCGTTTGGCAGGTAGAAGATTGGAGGTTGGAAGTTGTTCTGGGGACTTAACAACGAGTTGGATGATGCGTCATCCATTAGGCAACAACTCATCCAGTGGCTTACCCTATGAGTCATGGACAGGGGGTGTTTAGGGGTACAACCTTGAGCCATGAAGTTAGTCATGTTCAGGATGAAGAGTTGGAGGTTTGAATTTTCCAGTATACTTCACGAGTGAGGGCCACAAGCCGTGACCCACCTAACAACTCATGGAGTCCGTCTTGAGGACTAGCAGAGTCATCTTTCTTACGAAATTACTAAGGGTGTTTTTGTAATTCCTAAGCTCCTAAGCCCTAAACTACATCATTTTAAGATCAGTTAGAAAGGTTTTAAGAAGGTTTAACCTATTCTAAAGCATTCTCCCCCATGCATGGAAGCTTAGAGAGTTCCTTTGAAGATCAAGCCTAAGGATTCTCCTAGTTCTTCCCTAAATCACTTGGGCTTTCAAGGAAGGGTGTAGAATCAGCTTACCCAAGTATGTAGGGTCATGAATAAGAGTTTTCCTTCACTCTCATTCCCAAATCCCTTCTCAAGTTCATGAATCCAACCATATGTTCTTATGGGGTTTTAACCCAATTTATGAAATTCTCTATGTTTAGCTCATTGGGTAAATTCCCTTCATGTTTCAAATGATGTTTTAAGATTCGTGAGCAGTTTATATCTGCAAATTGATTATAAATTCATGATTTTAAGTTTTAGAAGAATTTTGCCCAATTATGTAAGTTTCATGAAAAGTCAAGTTTATGATCTATATTTCCTAATATGATGAGATATCTAGCATGAAAGAATGTTCATGATTCAGCCATGTATGAATCCAATAATTTTTGATATAAAGCCTATTTCTAGTATGTTAGACTTTTTGTCAAGCCCACATGATTTAAGTATATTTTCATGATTCAGTTCAATTTTATAATATCAGCTTACCACATGGTTTTGGAGTCTATACTACCACTTTTAACTTGTGGTATGTTTTGAGCCAAGGCTCCCCATATTCAGATTTCGGGATATGCATGTTATTATATTATCAGCTTCATTGAAAAAGATAGATTCAGCTTCATTGAAAGATGATGGAGAGCATTTGCATGTTTTTGAGAGAACTGTCAAGCACCGAGTAGGCTAGGGTTCAGAAAAACCTTGAGTCTTAGTACTACGTGCCAATGTTGGATTTTTCAGTTAGTTTGGAACATCCCTTGTGAGCTTCCCCTGTCCCGAATGGGCCTTCAGCGTGATAACAATATCTTGGTCTCCCCCTTAGCCCTAGCAAGGCTTTGGACATCTCTGTCCACTTTAGTGTAATAGTTGGGATCATGTAAGCTCTATCGTGATAGTGTCGGTTATATGGCGGGTCTCTTATTGTTCCTCTTGATTTCAATTATGCATGTTCATTGGTTATGATATTATGTTTTAAGTAGGTTTGACCCAATGATCAGTTTATTAGTTTTATTTATGAATATTAGTTTCAGCTTTAGGTCATACATATCTAATCATGTTTCAGATATGAGCATGCAGTCCTTACTTTTAAAATCTTGTAATGATATGATTTGTGTTATGCATGTTTTTAGCTTATATTTACTTAGTCTATTTACTTACCTTGCATGCTCAGTACATTCCAAGTACTGACCGTATACTCTATGCGGTATTATTTCATGATACAGGCTCAAACGTTCAAACTCAGTCCCGCCGCTAGCCAATGTCCAAAGTTTAGCCCATACAGAGTTGTTGGTGAGTCCTCATCTTTCAAGGACCTTTAGTTAGTTGAGTTATTGTCATTTTTAGTTTCAGACTTATAGTGAGCTAGTTGTGGGTGTCGTCCCATCATCTCATCAGTATGTTAGAGGCGTTTCAGACATAAAGTTGTATATTCAGCTTTGGATTCAGCGTTTTGATATTTCCAATGCTTAGATGTTTTATTATTCAGACTTCCGCTATTTTAGAATTTAGTTTTTCACTTTGTCTATGTTGAGCTTTATCTTTCATTTTCATTCCATGGGTTGACCTAGAGCCATCTATAGTTCTAGGTTCCATGTATAGATCTGGGCCTATGTTTGGGTCATGAAAGTCATCCACATCCGGAACACATAATCGACCTGATATTAGAGTACAACATCTCCTCCTTGGGAGAAAACCTCCACTTTCTGATTTCGGACTGCTTCCTTCAATTTAAATAAGATTGGATCCTCATCTTGCTTCACCTTAACTTCTGTCACCAATAATGATTTTGACACCATTTTGAACAATGACACCACCATCTACTGAATCCATAAGGCGAACTCCCAAATGTACAAGCCTTTTGACATCTCTAACCAGCTCTTCATTTCCATCTTCCATATGAGCTACACTTCCCATGGACAACCTGCTAAGAGCATCAGCCACTACATTTGCCTTCCCTGGATTTTAAAGAATACTCTTGTTGTAGTCTTTAAAAAGCTCAAGCCATCTTCTTTTCCAAAAATTTAGGTCCTTCTAACTAAACACAAACGAAGGCTCTTATGGTCTGCGAACACATCAACATGCACCCTATACAAGTAGTATCTCTAAATCATCAAAGAGAACAGCACCGCTGCTATCTCAAGGTCGTGTTTCGTGTAATTCTTCTTATAATGCTTGAGCTGTCTTGAAGCATAAGTGATGACCATACTATGTTGCATCAATACACACTCAAGGCCAACTCTAGAGGTATCACAATACACTATAAAGACATCCATGCCATCTAGTAGGGTCAAGATCAGAGAAGAAATGGGTCGAGCCTTTAACTCATGGAAGCTCTTCTCACACATATCGGACCGCTAAAATATTACTTTCTTCTTGTACCACCCGAAAAGACCATAGGACTAGACCTTAGATCTGGCATATGAACCAACAGAAAAATTGAAATCTTCCCTCAGTAAGAGTCTCAGTATGACTCGTGGTGAGGTGGTCCATAGAACCAGCATAAATTTGGTCAGGGACACCATGACCAGATACCATGACTCGTATGAGTTGTACTAAGTAGTCATTGAATGATTCAAAAATTTCAATAGGGATTTGGCTATGATTTCACGATTAGATGCTATGATCCATACCAGGATAGTATGAGTCATGATGAGGAGTGAGTGGGTGGAGGATCAGAGGAGGTGTAACCTGGATTCACTGACCATGAGTCATGGTACAACTCATGGTGTGAGTCTTAATGACTAACAGTCAATTTTTCAGTTTGTTTTTATAAGGGCATCCTAGTAATTTCTTGTACTTCTAACTCCTAAACTACATAGTTTTGGGGTTCTTTGGTAGGGGATTTAGGGGAATTGTCAGGTACTCTCTCTCATTCTCTCCCAGACTCACAGAAAAAGTACATAGAAGATAGAAAACCCTCTCAATTCCAAGCTAAGGTTCCACTCTAAGTGCTACAAGTTCAAGGTTCTTGCTAGAGATTCTTCTACCTCAGGTATGTGGGGATTCAATAATGGAATTCCCTTCATCTTGTGCCTCAAATTACGTTTAGAAACCTTCTTTGTCCTAGCCCTACAGGAGTTATGAATTAAGCTTTTTTAGACAAATCATAAACGTTCCTTAATTTCAATTATTTTTGCAAGTTTCTATGACCCTAGAATATGATTTTCATGTTCTCGAAAAAAATTTCATATTATTCCTTCTATACCTAGATTTTGACATGATTTGTGGGCTGAATCTTACATGATTTATAAGCTAGCCTAAATTGATATTTTCCATTGATTATTATCTAAGAATAATGTAATACCCCAAGGTTGTTGTAATACAAAGGAAGAGCCTAAGAGTAGACCCGGGAGTTAAAAGTTGAAAACTGCTGAAACTGGGAAAAATATCACAGGTCAAGAGGTGTAACGACTCGTGGTTGGAGAGCACGAGCCATTGTTAGCAGTCGTGGTTTCAAGAGCCCGAATGGTAGTGGAAGCAACAACCGATGTAATGACTCGTTGTGGGAAGAAATAAGTCGTCATTTTTAGTCGCGGGGAGAGATGGACTTTAGCATTTGGGGAAGTAACGGGTCATTCAATGACCCGTCATGAGTTACAATAAACCGTTGTCAGGAATCGTTGTCTACATGGTCAGATTTCTAGTGCACTTAATGGATGAAGAGCACGACTCACGGGAAGCAACCACGAGTCACGGTGAGGCTCGTGGTAAGGGATGTTCAGGTTTGGCAGGGAGTTGACAATGACCGACCCAACGACCCATTGTTTGGACCAATGACTCATCCTATTGAATCATGGAAAGGATCTGAAGGTATTGATAAGACAGTGGATCCAATGATTAGATACCACCGGTCGTGGTTTCACACAATGACTCGTGGGATCAATCATTGGTTCATCCAAGGCAGTTTTTCAGGGACTTTTCATGAAGGATATTTTCGACCTTTCCATGCTATAAGGCCCTAAACTACGTCGTTTCATGTATTTTTCTGGGCATTTTAAGGTAGGTTAAGTCCATATTGTATAGATCATTTCAATGCATGCATACTATGAGAATTTTAGAGAGATCAAGCATAGTTTCAAGCTCTTCTCTATCAATTCTCCCTTAGGCACTTGAAGGACCTTGAAATATGATCTAACCTAGGTATGTAGGGTTACGAATGGGTGTTTCCGTTCACACCCATTCCCATTCTCTATTAAATTATGAAAATTTTCCAAAAATCTCATGGGGTTTTAAATTCATTTTTTGTGAAAATCTAATCATTTGCTAATGGGCACTTATAATTTATGATCTACATCATATTTTATGGATTTTGATCATATTTTACAATTATTTTTCTTATAAATTTGTTGATTTCGATTTCAACCAAATTAAGCCTAATTATACATGATCTATGAGGAATCGATTTATGATCTACTCTTCAATTGTCGATATTTACAAATCAAGCATGATTTGTGATTTTAAATATGGATTTATTCAATTTCCCATCATGATTTGATGATATACAAGTTATATGTATGATCTACAAGTGTGCATGAACCCTATGATTTATAAATTATGTTTTGGTTGGCTCACGGGCCTTGATTCATGGCTAGTTCACGTATTTACAAGCATGTTATCATTATCATGATTTAACTAGCCCATGAACTCATGCATATTATACTATGAGCACTATATATGTTTTGGGAGCAGTATCGAACACTGAGTAGGTTCGGGGCCCAAGTTCTGCTTCGGATCTCACAAACTATATGTCATCGTAGGTATGTTGGGACCTCCCTTGTGATTTTCTCCGGCCCAAGTGGCCCTTTTCATGTGATCACTCCCTTCCTGGTTCTACCCTTGGCAAGGTACGAATAGCCTCCCAACTAGGTTTACAAGTCAGGCTCCATGTGTGCTCATATGGGGTATGTCGGTTAAGAGAAGTTTGCCATTATTCCTCATGATTTATGCAAGTTTATGATTATGTGTGTTGGCTCAAGTAATGTTTATTATGGCTTTTCTCTTTTGATTATGATTATGATTGTATTACAAATGCTTTGAAAACCTTGAGCCTTATGATATGTTATGTTATGATATGAGCACGATGTCCTACTCTTATGATGTTTTATGAGCTTTTACATATTTTAAATGTTTGTTTTACTTACCTTGCATGCTCGACACATTTCACGTACTGACCGCATACTTTCTATGTTGTATTGTTTTATGATACAGGACCCTGCTCTTAAGTTCAGCCCCGCTCTTAGTCAGCTTACCAGAGTTAGCGTTTGCTTTGTTGGTGAGTCCTCATCTTTCGAGGGCTAGACTTTCATCTTTCCCTATGTATTTCAGTTTCAGTATTGTTGAGTTAGTTGGGGTATTGTCCCATCAACTCATCATGTTTAGAGGCTTTTCATACATATATATGTATTCAGCTTCAGATTTTATATTCTGATGTTATATTCAAGTTATACTTCCGCTATGATTGTGTTGAGTTAGATGTATGATTATGACATGGGTCGACTTGGGGTATCTCGAGGCTCCTTATCCCGTGTTATGATCCGGGCCTCCATTCGGGTCGTGACAATTTCTAAGACTAGACTCGAGATTTGGTATGTGTTTAGTAGAAAAGAAGGAAAATATTTCATAGGACGACTCGTGGTATGTGTCATTACGAGAGGGTATGACTCGTAGGAAGTGTCGTGGTGGGAATTTGTAGGAGAAGTTCAGTGAACTACGAGAGCAAGCCACGAGCCCTAGGTTGATGGTACGACTCGTGGTCAATAGTCATAAGGAATCTTTCTTGTATCATATTTGGAGGGAATGAGTCAGGGTACGACTCGTAGTGTGGAACAACGAGTCGTGAGCTTCACCCATAAAGAGGAACTAAGGATCTTGGAAGTAACCACGGGTGGACCTAACGACTCATAGGTTGGTGGTACGAGTCTTGGCCTGACCCATTGAAAACTTTAAAATTTCAGAGAAAATAGTGGTGACTATGGATGGTAACCACGAGTCGTGATATCGAAATACGACTCGTGATATGAGTCATGACATCTGGCAGAGTAAAATTTTCACGATTTAAGCAAGGGTATTTTCATAATTCCGAAGTTCCTAAGCCCTAAACAATGTGTTTTTAATCACTATTAGGAGGGTTTTAAGAGGATTTAGCCTATTCTAACCCATTCCCTTCCCATGCATGAAAGTTTAGAGGATCCCATAGGAGAAAGCCTAGAAATCTTCAAGTTCTTCCCTAAATCTCTTGGTCTTTCAAGGAAGGGTGTAGATTCAGCTTACCCAGGTAATTGAGGCCATGAATGAGGATATCTTCCACCATCATGCCCATAATTCTCCTTAAGTTCATGAAGCAAGTCTCAATTCAAATTATGATTTAAAAGTGATTTTGATCTAATTTCATAGATTTCTTACAAATTATTTATGGGTTGATTCCTTCTATGTTTTGAAGTATGTTTGATGATTAATGGTAAGATTTTATCCATGTTTTAATTACAAATTCATGAGTTTAAGTTCTAGAAGTTTTTTCTCAATTATGCAAGTTTATGGAAAAGTATATTTTATGATTGAGGATTTCAAGTATGATGAAATATCTAGCATGTATAAATATTTATAAATTACCCATATATGTATTTATGATTTTACTTATGATGTCTATTTCATGCAAGCATGATGTTAAGATTTGGGAAAGCCCACTCAAGTTAAGCATGATTTCATGATTTAGCCAAGGCTAATAAGTTCAATTATCTCAAGTTTTGGAGTCAAGACTCCCCATATGTTAAGATTTAAGTTATGTTTTGATATAATATTATATGGGCATTATATATTTTTTGGGAGTAGTGTCTAGCACCGAGTAGGCTAGGGGTTCCAAGGTTCCCCAATCTCATAAAGTACGCGCCAACGTAGGTATTCTTTGGGGCCTCTCAAGAGAGATCTTCCCTGTCCCAAGGGCCTACCAGATATCACACCTTATTTAATTCTTTGACCTGGTAAGGCTTAGGATGGCCCTCCTCCACGTGGGCAAGATATGGGATCATCATGCGCTCATACATGATGGTTGTCGATTAAGACGAGTCTCTCATTGTCCCTCATGATTTCAGTAATGCATATACTATAAGATATTATATCATGTTTTCAGTAGGTTTGATCCAAGGATCAATTTACCAGCTTTTACCTACAATTTCAGATATGGAAAGCCATATGCACTTCTTTTTAGTTTATGTCTATCCTTGGTTTCAGATATCCACATACAACATTTACTCTCAGAATCTTATGATGTTATGATTTATGTTATGCATGATTTTAGTTTTACTTACTCAGCCTATTTTTACTTACCTTGCATACTCAGTACATTCCAAGTACTGAACGCATACTCCAGGCTGTATCATTTCATGATACAGGTTCAGGCGTTCAGACTCAGTCTCGCTGCTAGTCAGTCTCCTGAGCTTGTGTCCAGTTCTCCAGTTGGTGAGTCCTCATCTTTCGAGGACCTTCAGTTAGTTGAGCTATGTTATTTTTAATTTCATACTTCTAGTGAGCTAGTTGGGGTGTTGTCCCATAAGCTCATCAGTATGTTATAGGCTTTTCAGACATAGACTTATATTTTCAACTTCAAATTATGTGGTGTGATGTTTCCATTGGATAAACATTTATTATTTAGATTTTTGCTAATTCAGATTTCAGTTATCAGCTTTATTATAATGATCTTTAGTTGTCATGTTCATGCCATGGGTTGACTTATGGCCATTTATGATTCTAGGTTCCGTGTCTCGATCCGGGCCTATGTTCAGGTCTTGACATATAATCTTCAGCACGCATGCTTTAAATCAATGTCAATATTTTCATATTATGAGTATACATAATATTTTCTAGAAATGTTAGTTTATTAGTTTATCGATATTTTCAGCCATCAAGTCCTTTAGGCTCTCAAGACACTTCTAAATAAGTAGTTCTAACATAGCTTTAGGAAACCAGTTTCGAACTAATCAGTTCAGTTAGTTATAATTAGGATTTTAGTTTGGAGTAGTACTTAGCACAGAGTGGGCCAGGGTTCAACATCCCAGATTCCCAGAACTGCGTGCCATCATAGGTTACTTACTTGAATGGGCCTCAGTTGGTGATCACTCAGTTTAGCCACTATACCCTGGTGAGGTATAGTGGGCTCTTTTCGATGAGGTGTATACATCAAACTCCACATCTAACTCACATGGTTATATGTTGGTTAATAGGCTCTCCCATAGTTCAATATAATCCAGTCTCAAATTTCCAAATATGTGCATGAACTTTAATCAGTTTTACTAGCTTTACAGTATTTTTAGATCTGTAGCACCTATATTTTTAGATAGGGTCGTTAAATATCATTCAGTATTTTACTTAGAATTTCTTTGTTAGTATGCTTATGTTTTGAATTACATAACTTCACATACTCAGTATGTTAAAAGTACTAACACATATTCCCTATGCTATATCATCTTATGATATAGGCTCAGACACTCAGGCTCAGCAACGTGGTTAGTCTCCATTATACTTAGTTCAGCAGTACTCCAGTGGTGAGTCCTCATCTCCCGAGAACCGGAGCATTTCTTTCTATTTTAGTTGTATTGTTTCCAGTTTCAGACTTTAGAGTTAGTTGGAGGCTTGTCCCAGTAGCTCATCCTTAGTAAAGGCTTTCAGACAAAGTTGTAGTATTCAGCTAGTTTCAGTTTATCCAGCTTATTTCAGTATTCATACTTGTATGCTATATAATTATCTATGTTTCCACTCAGTTTTCATTCTAAGTGATAGTCATGTCAGAATTACGCTATGCCATGGGTTAGGCATGGAGTTATTGGTGGTTCTAGGCACCATGTTATAGCTAGGGTATAGACTCGTATCATGACACTTCTGAGTCAACTTGATCAAAGGTAAGGCAATGGACAAAAGTCCCTCTATAAACCTCCTGTAGTAACCAGCTAAACGCAAAAAGTTTCTAACATCAGTAGGATTGACTCGTCTAGGACACTTCTTCACCGCTTCAATCTTTTGAGAGTATACCTGCACACCCTTACTAAACGCCACATTTCCAAGAAATGCAACTAATTTCAGCCAAACTCACAGTTCCTAAACTTAGCAAACAACTAACGATCCTTAAGAGTCTACAACACAATCCTCAAACGAGAAGCATACTCCTCTTCACTCTGAGAATACACAAGGATATCGTCTATGAATACAATAATGAACATATCCAAATATTACTTAAACACTCTATTAATCAAATTCATAAAAGCTACAGGAGCATTTGTTAGTCCAAAATACATAACTACAAATTCATAATGACCATACCGAGTCCTGAAGGCTATCTTTGGAATGTCGAACTCTCTAACCCTGAGCTGATGATTTTCAGATCTGAGTTCTATGTTGGGGAAACAACTAGTGTCTTAAAGCTGATCAAATAATTCATCAATCCTAGAAATGGGATACTTATTCTTGATTGTGACTTTATTCAACTGGCGGTAGTCAATGCACATCCTGAGAGAACCATCTTTCTTCTGCACGAAAAGGACTGGACCACCCAATGGGGAGTTACTAGGCCTAATGAAACCATTATCTAAGAGATCTTTAAATTGTTCCTTCACCTCCCTAAGCTAAGGTAGGGCCATTTTGTAAGGAGTAATGGATATGAGTTGCATATCAGGGAGGAGATTAATGATAAAATCAATCTCCTGATAGATCATCTGGGGACACCTTGAATACTCACAACCAACTAGGATTGATTGAAGAATTGGGGTCTTGGGCTTAGAATCCTTAACTTAAAATGAATGATATACACAACCCTTGAAAATCATCTTCCTAGCCTTAAGATGGGAGACAAAGCGACCTACAGGCACTACAGAACCACCCTTCCACTCTAAGACTAGTTTACCCAAAAATCAAAATTTTACTATTCAGGTTCTATAATTGATTGAAGCATAACAAGAATACAACCAATCCATGACAAAGATAACATCAAATCAGTCATATCTAGCTCTACTAGATCAACTAAGTTGTCTTTCTTAAGAACTGTAACCAAGCAATTTTTATATAACCTTCGTGGTAAAACTAACTCACCGATAGGAGTGGAGACTGACAAGGGTTCTGGAATGAATTCAAAACTAACACTGAAATTGATAGAAACATAAGATTTCACGAAGGATTATGTGGCCCTTGGATCTAACAATTTATAAATGATGAGCACGCAAGTGTACGGGTCGTACAAGTAATATAGTGGCCCTTTTTAAGAGCCGGAATGTCGAACCCATAGGGACTGGTTCAGCAAATTATCAAGTTCAAGTGTTAGTTAAGATGTCGATTTTAGAAGTTTTTGATAAATTATAATTAAATCTTAGTGGTGACACGAAATAATCTGGAAGCAATACAAAACAAAACTAGAGGCAAGGTCGGATAATCATGCAATGCTACAATTCATAATGGGTTAAGTATGAAATTATCAATTGTTGTCTCACATAATTGGAATTGCATGTTCATGGTCTTCCGAACCTCTAAACACGACAAACTAGCCTCACTACTACATCGTTGAGCGAGGATGTCATTTCTAGTTCGTGGATAATTCACTACGTGGATGTGGTTTGCGGGGTTCATGCTCTTGATTAGGGACTTTCGTACCTCTAATCATTTAACCAAACTTAGCTTCACAACTACTTCTACGAGTGGTGATGTGATAATTCTAAGTTGGTGTCTATCTCATCCCATTTTAGTAACCAAGCAAGGTAAATTAGATAAGAAGACAGGAACTTGCTTCTTACATTCTTATGTTCTTGCCTAGGTTTGCTCTTCCAAGCTTCCACCCAAGATTAACCCACTTTTTTTCATGGTGATCAAGCATAAAAACAAAAATAATAAATATTGTAAGACAAAACAACAACTAACAACTCAACCCAAAATGAATCTAAGCAAATACAATCTTATCCATGGCCTCAACCCTAGATGGAGGGTTCTAGCCACCCATGTTTGTAAAAATACTCAAAACCATGTTTATAGTAGTTTACTTACAAGTATATATGAAAATAAATGAAGAAAAGATGAACCCAAGAGGATTTCCCCAAGTCTCCTTCGCGCCTCCCTTCGGTTTTTCCAGAAAATCGCGCGTCCCCTAATTTTGGGGCAAGGTTCCTATTTATAGTGAATGAGAATCTACAGATTGTTTGCCTGTGGTGGAATGGAAACGTGTCACGGAGGTGAACGCGGAGCCTTGCCTCCGTGACATGGAGGTAATGTGTACCCTCACTAGAATGTGCCAAAAAATGTAATTTTCGGCAAAGTGTTGTTGCGTTGGCAGCGTGCCACGGCCCCTATCGCGCAGGGTGCCAGTTATTGCATGTTTTCTTGTTGACTTTGACGTTTTGCTCTTGATTTCATTCCTCCACTTCACAAAATCATGAATTAGTTCCTCAAATGCATTATTAACCTTCAAAAACAAGGACTAATCATATTGGTTAGTATATATTCACATTTACATAAAATCACATGAGAATGTATATAAATAAGTAGATAACAAGACTAAATTGATTTATAAAGTAGCACTTGGGCATGCAATTATGCCCAAGATCAATAAACATTAAGGTGATAAACTTGTAACATAGTCGTGACCACATCTGGTGAGCTCTCTTGCTCCTGGCATGATGAAAGTGCATAAAAATGGTTCTGGAATTATCCTTCATTGTCACTAGATGATGCGTCGTGCTGGGATAGGTGAGCTATTGGAACTTCTGAAGAGGAGGCTAGGGCACGGCTTCTACTATTACCTGGTTTGACTGAAGGACAATCTCTAAGTCTATGTTCGAGCTTACCATACCCGAAACAAGAATTTGAACCAACTAACCACTATCTTGGGTAGTTCCTAACATACCTCTTGCAAGATGGGAATGTGCATCATCCTGTCATGCTCCCTTGAGTCTTAGAGCCTGGTGCTCTACCCCTATGATCACCTCTAGACCTTTATGGAATGCTAGCTGACGATGAAGTTGGGGCTGCTGACCTTTGATGGGATTGTGAGTGATGCCTACCACTTATCCTTTACTAAGAGTACTTAAATATCCCTATCCTTCCCCTCTTGGTCTCCCTCTCCTTCTCCTTTAACTTCTCCTCCACAATCTTTTGGGCATGAATCATGAGCCGAGAGATATCTATGTCACTAATATGCATTGATGTGCTATGGATTTACAGCACTTTCGACACTCAAAACTAAGAAAATAACATGAACTTAGGTATGTTTATGTGGATATAAGGAACTTTTACTTTAACTGCAAGATGAATTGATGTTGGACCTAAAAATGGCAAAAGAAAGCCTGAAAGATGCAAAATAGGCTTAATGTGCAGACCATAGTATGAGCCGTAGGAAGGACCTACGAGATGTACTGAGAGCTATGAAAAGTTGCAGAAGGCTTAAGGTGCAGATAGGCAATGTACGAGTCTCATTACGGATCGTACCAAGAAGGTACGAGTCGTGATGAAAAAATCGAGACAAAATTCAGAAAAGTTGCATAAAGTGATGACTCCTGCTACGGAAGGAATGTACGACCCATGGGAAGAAGGTACAAGTCATACGATGACGGTCGTGTTGAACTTCAAAAGAATTCCAAAGTTTCAAAATTAAACTACGGGAACTTAGTACAGGTCGTATGAAGGAGGTATGGATCGTACCTGGATCCATCACTTAACCAAAAATCATTCAACAATGCAAGGCACGATAGGCAGCTATGAGTCGTAGGAACTTTCTATGAATCATACCTTGGCTTGTGACGATAGTGGCACCAGATATGGAAATTCATCTAGTTAGTCTAGGAAAAGTATTCTTGTGTCTATATAAATACATTTTAGATTTTATTTTTCTGTAGAGAAGAAGACAACGATAGAAAAAGAGAAACAAGTAAGAGAGAGAGGATTAAGTTGGTTCAACTTGTGATCAATATTTCCTTGAATTCATCTTGTTCTTGCTACTTGTTTTTTTAAAATTTTGTAGAGTAATTGAAGGAAGTTTTTTTTCTCAATCATTGTTGTAAGTATTGATTTTTATTCTTAATCATGAATACAAATCACAACTTTACAACTATAAGAAGCTAAAACCTCCATAGCTAGGGTTGTGGGAAGCGTGGTGAATTAACAAGCTAGGTTTACACAAAGTGATCTTAAAACCAATACAAACACTTATATTGTAGTCTCTTCATGCTTAAATGATTCTAAACGATGCGCAACGTTAGGAAGTGCCTGAATTCTTTACTTGCTTTGGTCAAAGAGGTAGAGATTAAGAAAAGAGAATTATCATGGAGCCTTGATCTTGATGATCATTGTATTAACTTGAGTTATTGTCGCAGGATAGTTAAATCTGGAACTTAGTGATAACTGATAGTTTGAAACCGCTCATGAGACTTGGTCGAGTGATTGAGTATAGTCATATAATAGGGATTGGTCGGTCGTTTGAATGAACCTAAGTTATCAGTTCTATAGGGAAGTATTGGTGATAATAGCGAGTGTATATGCAAAGCAGTTATGAACCCATGGGGAACACAAACTCTAGTTATCCTTTGATATTGACTTAACACTAGAATTTTAATATTTGTTTTTATTAATGGTTTTCTTTTGGAATCCCCCTATTTTGAAGTAACTACCTCACAAGTTAAATTGACGGCTATAATCCAGTCTCCCTATTCCCTGTGGGTTCGACCCCAACCTCTAGTTGGGTTATTTATTAACAACATCCGCTTCTCACTTTAGTAAGAGGTATGGTTTTAGAGTTATCAAAAAGTGGTGTCGTAGCCGGGGAATACGGTTGAAACTAGGTTATTAGCTTGTAATTAACTTTTTGGTAGTTATTTCTTTAATTACGTTTGTTTTTGTGTTTTTGATACCCACAGGTTGTTCTCCGGTGAATGCTAAGCACTCAGAGTAGAGGAGATCCCCTTGTTCCATTAAATCCAGAAATCGAAAGAACACTGCGTAACATGGAAAACCACAAGCAAAGGGAGGCCCACATAGCTGAAGAAGCTAGGCAAGCTTCAATACAACATATGGAAGGTGAAAGAGATGAAGTGGTAATGCTGGTTGACATAGGAGGGGCAATAGAGCTCATATATTTTCCCCTCAGTTCTTTGACGATGATGATGACCCATATTGATGAAGTTGGGTCAACCGGAGCAATTGAGCCACCACCACTGCCTGCTGAGGCCAAATTCGACATTACAAGCACCATGATTCAGTTGCTAAATATGAAAGGGGTGTTTAGTGGTCATGCATCGGATGACGCCAACCTATACTTCAATGAACTTTGTAGAATATGCAAGGCGTATAGGTTTCCCAGAGTTAGCAGGATGCAATACGGCTCAGACTCTTCCATTTTTCTCTATCAGGGGAAGCTACTTTGTGGTTATCGGAGTTACCCAACGACTTCATAACCAACTGGAGGGAGCTTAAACAGGCCTTTTTGGAGAGATTCTTTCCCCCGTCTAGGATGTAACAGCTAAAAGACGAGATCTACAATTTTCAACAGATCAAGATTGAGGCACTGCATGAAACTTGGTTGCGATTCAAACAGAAGTTGACTAAGTGCCCCAACCACAAAATTCAAGATGATAGTTTGTTGGAAATTTTTTACAGGTCTCTAAACAATAGCACCAAGGCTATAGCAGACATGATAGCCGGAGGAGCATTGATGAGTCACACCTGGGAGCAAGCTGTCACCATTCTTGATAGGGTGACTAAGACAAACAGGGACTGGCATACGAGGGAGGATGATGCAGTGGCAGGCACAATTGTTGTTAGTTTGACTACAAACCAACGAAGAAAAGAAGAAGAGCACGACCAGGAGTTGGATCATATGCGCACATCATTGAACTTGCTGACAAAGCATATTATGGGAGCTGGAGCCAAACAAGTCAATGCAGTGGGTACTCAAGGAAGGGAGCAAGGAGCTGATCACTCTAATTTTGAGGAGGAGGCAAACTTTTTGGATTTCCAGGTGTCAGGTTTCCGAACCAACGCCCATGTGTCTGGACAAGAAAATTGGCTCTAAGGTTTTGGAAATCAAGGTCGGAACTAGTATAGAGACAACTACAATAGAAACAAGTTCAGAGATAGGAGTCGAGGTTGTGAGCGCGAAGGTGATTGGAGGGGCAATGATAGATATCACAATGACCGGGCTGGATTCTATGTGCCGCCCAATGCTCGAGAAGGGGAGGCTGGGCAATCAAAGATGAAGAGCATGATGGCCAAGATGTTGAAGAAGGTGAGGTCCACTAATGATCGGTTGAAGAAGATCCAAGGTGATTTGTCAAGTATGGGTCAAAAGGTGGAATGTCTTGCTACTGCCATCAAGAAAATTGAACACCAACTTGGGAAACTGCCAGCATCAATAAACACTAGAAAAAAGGGTACATTGCCTAGCAACACTATCCAAAATCTGAAGAACGATGCACATTGTATTGCGGTGATGACTAGGAGTGGTAAAACCACAATTGACCCCTCATTTCCAGTTGAAGTTGAATGGAAGAAAGAGAACATAATGGAGGATGATGATACTAGTGCTGAGAAAGAGGCTGGTGAGTTGCAAGAAGCCCCGAGAGGTGAGAAGGAACTTGTCAAGGATCAACAGCCAACGCAAGTGCAAAAAGCTATCCCACGACCACCACCACCATTCCCCCAAAGGATGAAGAAGAAGGTGGAGAATGATAAGTTCCATAAATTCCATTCAATGCTTAAGCAGTTGTTTGTGAACATACCATTGGTCAAACCGTTAGAGCAGATTCCAGGATATGCAAAGTTTTTGAAGGATTAGTGACAAAGAAGAGATCTGTGAGCTATGAGCCTATTGACAATGTGCATCACTATAGTGCCATAGCTACAAGGTCTTAGCACAGAAAAAGGATGACCCAGGTGCCTTCACTATGCTATGTATGATTGGCAATGTTGAGTTCGCAAGGGAGCTCTATGATCTAGGAGCTAGCATTAATTTGATTCCCTTGGCTATATTCAAGAAGTTAGGATTGGGAATTCCTACATCGACCAACATGCGGCTATTGATGGCCGACAGAACAATTAAGAAGCCGATTGGGATCTTGATCGACGTTCCTGTCAAGGTAGATAAATTTATGTTCCTAGCAAACTTCGTGATTTTGGATTGCGAGGTTGATTATAAGGTCCCCATCATTTTGGGGCGACCATTCCTTGCGACCAGGAGAGCTCTAGTTGATGTAGAAACTGGCCTGTTGAAGTTTAGGCTGAATCAAGAGGATGTCACATTCAACATCTGCAAGACAATGAAGCAACCCAAAGAATTTAGTGCAATCTCAACACTGGAGGATGAGTATGAATCACTTGACAAATTCTAAGTAGTCAAGAGATTTGCGTCGTGCCACAATGTTATATTTGGCGCTTCTTGGGAGGCAACCCAAGTGGTGGACTGGTGAAGTCTGAGTAACCAACCAACCTACGTCGTGATGTGACATTAAATCAAGCGCTTCTTGAGAGGCAACCCAAGTTATTGAACTAATGTGTGCTCAGTGTGTAGGGAAAATTGAAAACAGGAGGCTGAAACATCAGCTGCTATGGCTCTCAGTACGACCCGTAGTAAGATCCTACGAGCCATAACAGCAGTCGTGGTGAGGTTCAGAATAAAATGATTCGAAGCCCCGACCTACGAGTCATCCTACAAATTGTATCTCGATAATACGACTCGTAAGACGTATTCATAGGTCGTCAGGTAAGTTTTCTTTAATTAGTTACCCACGAGTCCAAGGGATGAGTTGTAGGATCTTCCTATGACTCATGGCACGATTCGTGACAGGTTGAAATTGGCATTAATACTCGACTCGGCCCAAATTTATTTAAAATTTTCCCTTACCTATTTAAACCCCCTAAACCCATTCTCCCACACTCAAGCATTCAAACATACAACTCCATTTCACTTACCCTACCCATAACTTAACAACACTCAAAGGATCTGATCTTGGGCATAATTATATGCCCAAGTGATACTCAATTGCTTCATTTCGTCTTGTTTATCTATCGTTATTTGTACATTCTCATGTGATTTGTAGTTAAAATGTGAATTTATACTAACCAACATGATTAGTGTTGTTTTGCAGGAAAAATGTAATATTAGGAAGCTAAGATGCATGTTGGTGAAAATCGGGAATGGACTCGGAAGCGAGCAGTGGAAAAGGTCAAGGAAAAGCAGCAAATATAGGGGCTCCGCGATGGAGCCGTGTCACGCTGCCATCGCGGAGGCATTCTGCCTCGGATGATTTATTTTGGCAAATTTCCAGTGAAGGTCCGTGTTGCCTCCCTGACACGGAGGCAATGCCACGCGATACAAGCCGTGGCACGTTGAGGATATTTACCTGGAACATCAAATTCCAGTAAGGGTTCATGATGGTGCCGTGGCACATTGGACAAGCCCCGCTTTGCATGTCGTGGCACACTGAGGAGTAAAATGCTGAGGGACCTGACTCCAGAGAGGGTCCGCGTTATCTCCGTGTCACGGAGGCAGTGCTCCGCGATGCACTCCGTGACACGTTGTTTGTTATTCTGGGAAACATTTCCACTAGTATAAATGGCACACTTAGGTTTATTTTTAATTATTCTGACTTAGTTGAGCAAGGATGTGGGTTATAGGCAGTTGAGGGGACGAAATTCTTAGGGTTCTTCTCTAACTCTTTCTCCTTTATTTCAATTGTTTGTATGATTCATACTCATTTGATGATATTTAATCCACAAATGAGTGGCTAAATTCACTTCTTGCTGAGGTTAAGAACACGTAGTGGAATGTAATTGTCAATCATTTTGGTTTTTCATCTTTTCTTCCATGGTTGTTCTATCAATTCTTGTTCTTACTGCATTAATGTCTAGCCAATGTTAATGTATATCTAAAAAATTCAGTTTTATCTTGAAAAGGAAAGAAATTGGAAAGTTGTGAATTGGTAGGATATGATCTCTTCTTAGTTTGGTAAAATTGAGAATTGATTTACCTTCAGAATAGAAATATATCTGAAAGTCCTATTAGTCAATTAAGGAATCGGTTTCGTATGGCTAGAACATGAAGTTCTTTTATCACAGAAACGTAGGTTGAAGGTTCATGATTCTTAAGTTGGGTAGAATATGAAAGTTTCTCTCCATAGGCAATAATTCTTGACTAGTAACCGAAGGAAAGATTAACCGAATTGTATCGATAAATTACTTCCCTGCATGTTCGTTTTGGCCTCAGCTTGCTCATTACTATAGTTCAGACTCACTTTATCATTTTGTCTTAGATTAGTATAAATTAGGAAGCCAACTCTCAAAATCTTCTTTAAATTGTGGTCTGCATTTTTAGAGTTAGTGTTCATTAACACTTAATTTGATTATTACCTTGGTTCAGTCCCTGTGGGATCGATACTTGGCTTACTTTAGCCATTTTACTACTTGTTCAACCACGTGCACTTGCGAAACATCTCGAACAAGTTTTTGGCGCCGTTGCCGGGGACTGGCAATTGGTAAAATTGTTTTCTTAGTGTTAGTTTACAATTTCTATATAAGTGCTGACAACTTGATCTTAGCCTGTCTTTTGCAGATATTGAATTTTGTTGAACACTGGCAAGAGACAAGGAGCTGGTGGATTCATACTTAGAGCCGGAAAGATAGTTCCATCGTCAAAGAAGGGAAGCTCTTGCGAGAAAGCTACAGTTGCTCAGACAGACAATCCTGGAGCAACAACAGAATCCACCACTTGTAAGGGCAGTGTTAGTGCCCAAGGAAATGGCAGCTAGGCCGGTTCGCGAAGTGGCAATCCCACATGCTAACAATGTTACATCAAGTGTTCGCAAACCTGAGCCAGGAGGGAGGTTTGAGCTTAAACAGAATATGGAGCAATTGCTGCACACCAGCGGCCAATTCACAGGTCTCCCTCACGAAGATCCACACAACATCTCCAAAACTTTTTGGAGATAAGTGACACTAACATCCCCGCTGGAGTATCATCTGTTACGTAAGGCTTACATTATTCCCATTTTCACTATTGGGAGAAGCAAAGAGGTGGTTGAAAGCTGAGCCACCTAATTCCATCACCACTTGGGATGATCTTGCAAGAAAATTTTTGATACGGTTCTTTCCATCCGGTAAAACAACAAGACTTAGAAGTCAGATTCTAAGTTTTAAACAAAGAGAAGGGGAGAATCTGTATCAAGCTTGGGAAAGGTTCAAATCATTGCTAAGGGATTGTCCTCACCATCACCAGTCCAATGATGTGCTGGTGCATACTTTCATAGAGGGTTTGGAACCCCACACAAAAATTTTGCTAGACTCAGCAGCTAGGGGACAAGCATTAGAAAAGACTTATGAGGAGCTATATACTTTGTTAAACCGTATTTCGCAGGGAAATCCAGTTTGGAATGTGGACTCTTCTAGAGGAGGAACAAGGAACGCGACAGGAGTCTTGGAAGTGGATGGTTTTATAGCTATCGCTGCACAAATAGCTGCGTTACAGAATCAACTCAACACCCACTTCAGCAATATGAGCTTGAATCAACCTCAAGCCCCAGTTAATGTAGTGCAGCAGTTTTGGTGTGAAGTATGCGGTAGTACTGAACACTCAGCTGAGTGTTGTGGTGCAAATCCTAATTCAGTGAACTTTGTTGGTAATGTACAAAGAAATAATCAACAACAGTATGGCAACAACTACAACTCTAATTGGAGGAATCATCAAGGAGGAAGGGAGCTGAACCAGAAAGACCACCACCCCCGTTCCCTCAAAGATTAAATAAACACAAGGAGGAAGCTTGTTTCAAAAAGTTCATGGAGGTGCTTAAATAGGTACACATTAATTTACCTCTTGTTGATGTTTTGCAGGGGGTGCCGAAGTATGCAAAGTATATCAAGGACATCGTAGCGAATAAAAGCAGGCTGACGGAGTACGCTACGGTGGTGCTTACGAAGGAGTGCACTTCCCGGATACAGAACGGGTTACCCGCAAAGTTCAAGGACCCTGGGAGCTTTACAATTCAAA
Source organism: Datura wrightii (assembly GCA_035772735.1). NCBI lineage: Eukaryota > Viridiplantae > Streptophyta > Magnoliopsida > Solanales > Solanaceae > Datura > Datura wrightii. The sequence continues at coordinate 15,388,746 of JASDFA010000002.1, forward strand.
TTACAATTGGGAAAAGTATCCGAGCTCGCGGATTATGCGATTTGGGAGTGAGCATTAACTTGATGCCGACATTGGTATTCAAGAAGTTGGGGATGGGCAGTCCTAGACCAACTACAGTGATCTTGCAGTTAGTGGATCATTCTTTGGCCAGACCAGATGGCATTGTGGAGGACGTGCTGGTGCAAGTGGCTCCCTTATCTTCTCGGTAGATTTTGTTGTGCTGGAATTTGAGCCGGATGCGGAAGTCCCATTTATTTTGGGACGCCCATTCTTGGCAACCGGGAAAGCGTTGATTGATGTAGCTGTAGGGCAGCTAACCATGCGGGCGCATGACAAGGTGGAGGTATTTGATGTGTACAAGGCCACGAAGCTTCCAGCCATATATGAGGAGCTTTCAGCAATCAACGTGCTAAATCAAGCAGATATTGTTCAGATTGTTGATTCTCGAGATCTAGTGGGAAAACCACCGATTGAGGACACCCCAAAACTGGAGTTGTGGCAAGAAGATCGAAGTGCCACGTTCTTAGTCAATGGGCAGCAGTGTAAGCATTACTGGGGTGAGGATGGTAGTCGAGATAAGACGTCTGTCACTCTAGAGGATGATTGAGCTTTAATGATGTCGAGCCGCGATGGAAAACCAGGCGCTGCACGGGAGGCAACCCGTGAAATTGTTGTAATAGATGAGTAGAATTAGTTAAAAAGAAAAAGAAAAAAAGAAAAAAAATAAAAATAAAAATGAAAATTGTGTTCGTGTTTGAAACCTATGAATTCTAACCAATTTCTTGTTGTGAGATAATTTTCAGGTGGAACAGAGGGCAAAAATGCAAAGAATCGCAAAGGAAAAAAATCGAGGTGAGAAAAATAAAAAAAAAGTGGCATTACAGTGAGCCTATGCATTGGCTCCATTTCACGGAGGAGGGCCTCCGCGTTACCCTCCGTGACACGTTGAGCCAATTCTGGAATTTTTACAAATTCCAGAACGATGGCGCGATGGCTCCGTGTCACGGAGGGGGTGCTCCACGTTACCCTCCGTGACACGTTGAGGTGTTATTCGCGTCGGGTCACACCGGGTCACCGGGTTACCCGCGCAAAAAAACCTCTTTTTAACCCCGAAATCCCCTCATTTTTCCCATTTCCCACTCCCCTCCGCGACAAACACCCTAAAATCCCCCCTCCCCCAACGTGACACGGACCTATGATCGAAGTTTCTTCAACTTTTCTTCGAGTTCATCGAATTTAACGTATGTTCTTGAACTTAACCTCAATTTGTGCCTAAATTTTCAATTTTTGAGCATGTGAGGTGAGTAATGTTCGGTGCTGATTCGGTTAGTATTAAATATTATCAACCGACACGCAAGTGCACGTGGTCAAACAAGTAATAAAGTGGCTAAGTAGCCAAGTATCGATCCAAGGAGGCTGCTCTAGATATGTAAAACTGCCTAGTTTACTATATCTCTATTCTATTCCTAACTATGTTAACAACAATCCAACCAAGAGTTGAGTGAGTTTTTGTTTCTAAACTATTTATATACTATAATTAATAACAACTATTTACTTTTGAATTTAGACAATGGATATGCACATGCCAAGGGTAAGAACGAGTAATGAACTTGATAATTATGATAATTTGGTCATCCTCTTCTTCATGTTGCTAGCCAAGAACGTTTGCCTAGAAATTAAAACTTTCGTATTTAATTTCACTTTAGAATCATAAACCATCCGTCTACATTTCTGTGATCAAATGCAATTTATGACCTAGCACTACAATTCCGGTTCCTAAATTGACTAATACGGCTTTCAAGTATATTTCTATCAAGAAAGCACATCAAAACCCAATTTTCCCAAATCAAGTTAAGAACAATACCCTATTAATTCACAACTTTCCAATTTCGTGCTCTCTCGAGTGAAATTGGACTTTTTAGATATACATTAATGGTGGACAATCAATAATGTAGTAAGTACAAGAATTAATAGAACAACATGCAAGAAGAAGAAGAAACCATATCAATTATCACCAAAATTCATTACACAAGTTCAAAACCTCAGCAAAGAAGGGAATTAGCCACTCATTCTTGGATTGATCATCCTAAAATGAGTGTAAATCATGAATACAATTGAAGGAAAGAAGAAAGGAAGAGAAGAAAACTCTTAGCTATTCTATTCTTCAACTGCCACAAACCCACGTTCCTGCTCTCCACTTCTGAACTCAGTCTAAAAACTAAAAACTAAAAACTGATTAAAAATAAACCAAAGTGTGCTATTTATACTAGTGGGAAATTTTTCCCGGAATAACAAGCAACGTGTCACGGAGGCCAACGCGGAGCACTGCCTCCGTGACACGGCGTGGACGCGGACCCTCTCTAGAATTTGCAGGGTCCGGATAATTAACCTCAACGTGGCACGGAGGCCATCGCGGAGGCCTATCTCCGTGCCACGGAGCTGACGCGCAGGCACACTAGAAATTGCCAATTTAATTCATGCCCAGGCAGTGTGCTACCGCAATGGTAGTGTGGCACGGAGCCATCGCGGCACCCCTGTAAATCCTGCATTCCAAGGTCTTTTCCACGCTCGCATCCAAGTCCAACTCCGACATAGTTCCAACACGCATTTTAGCTCCTAAAAATTACATTTTCCTGCAAAACAAATGCTAATCATGTTGGTTAGTCTAAATTCGCATTTTATTACCAAATACATAATATTATATACACATTGCACAACAAACAAGGTAAAAATGATACGTTTGAGTATCACTTGGGCATATAAATCTGCCCAAGATCACTTAGCCCACACTTAAATCCTTGTTCATCCTCGAACAACACATACACAACTCATGCAAATTACATCCCAACCTTCGTCCCTATGGTGCAACATTTTACGCTACGGTCATACCGATTAGTCAATTCTTGCAAATCATCAAGAAAACATGCTTGGTCGTACAAGACAATGACCTTAATACATCGAGGCTTCCTAAACTTTTAAGAATTGATTCTTGATATCGGCAAACTCATGCAAATCAGCTAATCAAGAAATCCGACACGAAAATCAATCTTTCATCAAGCATGTACCCTCACAACTCGAGAGAAACTTCCCCTTTTATGTTCGTGCAGCACACAAACATGCAAGTAGGGGCATATAAAAATTAATTTCACTCTCTCTCCCAAAAGAATTCACATGCATCATGCCGTGACCCATAGGCTTGCCCTTAGTGTATTACTCCACTAATATAAAGAAATGCAATGTAGGATCAAATAGGACTTTTAATGGGTTGTAACTGGGCTATGGATCTAGTATATATATATTGGATTAGCCAATAATAGTCGCTAGCATCCTTAAGCGCCTTTTCAACTCATTCCAATCGACTCATGGACATTGTTCCTCTCTTTTCTCTTTTTCTCCCATTCATGCTGGTTTACTTTCATACAGCCCATTTCATCAGGCACACTTGACACAAAACAGAGGGTTTTCATGTACCCTCACTATCATTTAATTACAACTAGTGCCTCTTCAACATCATCTTTTCTTTCCTCACTTTGCTTTTCTTTTCTTTTCACGCTTTTCACTCTTTAACACTTTGGGAAACATTTTCTGTTCTTTGTAAGCGCTTAAGAGCTTCTTATAGACTTTAAGGCTAATGAAAAGAAGGAATAAAGCTTAGTTCATTCAATTCTGGAAAAAAGAAAGAAATCGGCTAAAGTCTCAACGGGCTGACTAGGGTATACAACATATAAAAAGGTAGAATTTGACAAGAAAAAAATGGAAACTAACGGTTAAAACAAAGAAATGCCTACATCCTTTCCGACACTACACCTCCTTCATTTCGTTTTGTATACACGCCAGACAAGTTCTAGACAATTCACAATGACATGGAATAGCAAAACCTCACTCACACTTCATGCACATGCTCGAATCAAGATGCATTCACAGACTCTTTAATTAGTCAATTACATGAATTCAAGATTAAGCCTCAATCATAATGAACCAAATTCTATAGCCTAGGTAACTCAACATATTTACAAAATTGCATGCTTTCAAACGAATCATTTTCACATTTTGAACATCAATTACAACACGCAACGAAATTTTAGCAACCATAAGCAACTACAGTTTATTGATGCAATCCACCAAAGAAACTAAAAACAAAACATCTACTTCTATCGACTACATTTCCCTTAAGACGGTCGTCATCCATCCATCATAGGGAACGGTCACTAACTATGACATCGGTTCAATGGGACTATTCTCGGTAAAAGAACCGAAAACAAACTCCGAGAAACCCAAAAATAAAACTTCAAAAATTTTTGCAACACATCGATCATTTCGATAGAAAATATTTACAAAATATTTTGATAAGTGCAAAATCTTTTCGCAAAAATTTTGAAAAATATCGATCATATCGATAAAGAAAAAAAAATATTTACAAAATTTACAAAATATTTACAAAGGCAACCATAACTTTCAAAAACACACATCATTAGCCACAAACAAATATATACACATAAATCACAAATCAGTTCACAACAACAGGGAAAGCACAGACATACATAAACGTCAAGGACAAATTATACAGCAAATTTAGAGCCTATGACCCAGCACCTAACTACTCCCCACCCCACACTTAAATCGAATACTGTCCCCAGTGTTCGCAACAATACAAAGCACAACATATGGGTGGTGGAACTCCCTGCTCAGTCGAAATATTCGACTTCCTCATCCGGTGCTGCGGCCTCGTCGCCCATATCTGAATCAGCTCCATCGTCGTCATCGGACTCCACATCGGAGTCCTCACGACGTGTCTCCTCATCAGTAGGGACATCGTCATCAGTCGGCTCCACGAAGGCTGGCCCCACCTTGCATAAGGCTCTGGCGTTCTCGCCAAAGGGGTAGTCCAGCTCCAGCTGCCATAATTCATCCTCGGTGGCTGGTCTCCCACCTATCCGTAGCTGCAGCATCTGCATGCCGAACATACGGGCCATATACTGGTCGTCACGAGCATGTCGCTCGCCTAGAGTCAGCACAGGTCCGTGTGTAGTGTCGGGGGCCTTGGTCTTTATCACATCGAGGGCCCTCCGCTCCAACTGTGGAATGTAATCCAAGGCTTCTTCCTCAACGTCGAGGCCTCGGAGGAAGGTGGTGATGAGTCCGCCAAACCCGTATCTGTGGCCCTGGTGTAGTCTGGCTCTCTTCATGGCGGATATTATGACCGCCCCCACATTAATGTCAAGCCCTTTCATAAGGGCATACACCAAGCAGACACGGTCCCAGGTCACGTCTGTCATATGAAATCCCGGGATCAAACACGAACATACAATTTTTAGCCAGATTCTGGCCTCCCTGTTCATCTGCGAATAAGGCAGAGTCTGGTGGTAACCCCTCTCTTTGTGTCTACTCCATCGGGCTGTGGATCGAGCCCCACACAACGTACGTCTGATGTCGGCGTACGGTGGGGTGATGTTTAGCTGGCAGAGGACGTGGGTGTCTGTGTCCCGCGCTCCCACGATGTCATTAAACTGCTGGGGTTCCAGAGTGACAATCTGCCCTCTGATTTTAATAGTATGGCTCCTGATGGCCGGGTTCCAGTTGGCGTAGAATTCCCGGACCAAGTGAAGGTTGCACTCCTTGGGCTCCTGAAAGATAAAGCTGAGCCCAGCTGCCTCAATCCTCTGTACGATGCGAGGGAACTCCTATGCAAGTGGTTCCCTTGCAATATGTTCCTCCGGGAAGTATTTGTTCTCCTTATGCTTTGCGTACCACTTCTTCCCTTCCTCGGTAACCCATCGTGTTCCGTATCGGCGGTGTTGACCGCGTGGAACAGCAGGTGCAGCTGGGACAGCCATGCCCAGTCTCATTCTCTTTCTGCCGGTGCCTGAGGTTGAAGCACCCTTGCCTTTATCTTGTCGGCTGGCCATTGTACCTGTCAATTTAGACAAACAAGCACAACGTTAAGCTAAAACTTGTTAGCTTCGGCTAAGGTCGGGTTAAACAAAATTTACCCCACCCTTAGTCTTTAACAATATTTACAACATTTTAGCAACGATAGCTCTATTTACACCCCAAACACAATCAACTATAAACATATTGCTTAGTGCGTTCATAGAAATTCGACAGCATAACGGCTAGCGAACTACTCAGACTTCATACAGCTAACCCTATCCTACTATCGACAGCTATTCACCCATAGCACTTAGCAACAATAACAACAACAAAATAGAAACAACAATACAAACATTTTATATACAACTAATCTAAGCAATTCAACCAATTCACATATTACGCAATTTCCCACAAAAATTCGAGAATTAGTCGTCTTTCAACAATTATACAATATTTACCACGACTTATCTCAAATAATAAACACACCCCGGCATCAATTTCATCAAACTATCAAGTTACCCAAGTTAAAATTCAACAACCCCAAGCCCTAGAATACAATTCGACAATCAAAATCGAATTATTCAATCAATCGATAAGTTCAAACGTCAACTACAACAATCCGAACATAATCAATCACAAAATAATTCACATCATGTTTAATTTCTACCTAGGGTGATATATCTCACCTCACATGCTCAAAATTGACAAAAATCGCCAAAAATTTGAGATAGACGATGAAAACATACCTTGGATTTGAAGAATCGATGAAAACTTGACGTTTTCCTTGCCTATTAACGTGGCACAGAGCTTGGGGGTAGGGGAATGGGTGTTTGGTCGCGGAGGGAAGAGGGAATGGGGAAAATAGGATCGAAATCGGGGGTTTTTATTAAGAAAACACGCGGCTCACCCGGAAACCCGGTGTGACCCGGCGCTGGATAAAGGCAACGTGTCACGGAGGGTAACGCGGAGACCCTCCTCCGTGACACGGAGCCAACGCGTTGGCTTACTGGAATTTTGAAAAATCCAGATTTGCCTTCAACGTGTCACGGAGGCCAACGCGGAGCATTGCCTCCATGACACGGCGCCAACGCGCCAGTGCTCTGTTTCACCATCAAATTTTTTTTTTCATACCTCGCCTCGTTTCCTCGATTCCAAGTATTTTTCCTCCAGTATGCCTGAAAATCACCTCACTAAACAAAAATTGGTTAAATTAATAAATTCCCTACTAAAAATAATAAAAAAATTTACTAAATTACTAAATAAAAAATTACTAAATAAAATGCAAATCTAAGCCTAGTCACGAAAAAGAAAAGAAAATAAAATAAAAGAAAAATTTTACACTAAAGAAAGAAAAAAATATTTTTCACGGGTTGCCTCCCGTGTAGCGTCTGGTTTAACGTCGCGGCTCGACAGCCTTTATGCTCACGTGTCTACTAGGGAGATGGACGATTTGTCCCGATCCTTGTCATCTCCCCAGTAGTTCTCAACCTTGTCTGGTGGCCTACCTAGTAACTCTCGGGAATCACTCAATCCATTCGCATTCCCATGATCAATCATGTTGATCACCGAGAGTTCCTTATAGACAGTCGGGAGCTTAGGTGCCTTGTACACGTCGAACACCTAAACCTTGTCATGTGCTCACATTGTGAGTTGACCCGCAGCTATATCGATCAATGCCTTTCCGGTTGCCAAAAAGAGTCGTCCCAAAATAAATGGGACTTCCGCATCTAGTTCAAAATCCAGAACAATGAAATCTACCGGAAAAATGAGGGAGCCTACCTGCACTAGCACATCCTCAACAATGCCATCCGGCTTAGCTAAAGACCTGTCTGCTAGCTGCAAGATCACTGTTGTAGGTCTAGGACTCCCTAGTCCTAACTTTCTGAATACCGAAGATGGCATCAGATTTATACTTGCCCCCAAGTCGCATAACCCACGAGCTCGGATACTTTGCCCAATCGTCAGCTGGATAGTAAAACTTCCAGGATTCTTCAGTTTAGTGGGCAACCTATTCTGAATACGGGATGTGCATTCCTCCGTTAAAGCCACCGTGGCATACTCAGTCAAGCGACTTTTGTTGGCCACGATGTCTTTGATATACTTCGCATATTTTGGCACACCCTGCAAGACATCAACAAGAGGTAAGTTAACATGTACCTGTTTAAGTACCTCCATGAATTTCTGGAAACACGCCTCCTCCTTGTGTTTCTTAAGTCGTTGAGGGAACGGGGGTGGAGGCCTTGCTGGTTCAGCTTCTTTGGTCTTCCCCGTATCTGAGGTTTGTTCTCCCTCAACATCTGCTGCTCCTGACTTCTAAGGCGGTCTTTCCGGTTCCACCTCCTTTAATTGTAAACCACTCCTCGTGGTCACTGCATTCACCTGCTTAGGATTGGGATCCGTGTCGCTACGTAGTCCTCCCCTTGGTCTAGTATTTTGGGCACTAGCAAATTGCCCAAACTGATATTCAAGAGCCTTGGTTGCCAATTGATTGTTCATTACTTCGGCTGCCAATTTGACATAATCAGCCTGCAATTGTGCCTGGTTGGCAATCATGGTCTTGAACATTTCCTCAATAGTCGGTGATGGTGGTGGAGGAGGGGCATTGTGATTTTTGAACTGATTCTGATAGCCTTGTTGCCCTCCTTGGTTTCTGTGCATACCCTGCCCTGAACCTTGGCCTTGTTGATTGTTGCTACCCCACGAAAAATTCTGATGATTCCTCCAATTTGAGTTGTAGCCACCACCAAACTGCTGTTGATTCCTCTGTGCATTGCCCACAAAGTTAACAGAATCAGGATTTGCACCACAGCATTCAGCTGAATGCTCACTACTACCACACACTTCACACCACATCTGTTGGATTGCATTGACGGAGGCTGAAGGCTGGTTCCAATTCATATTGCTGAAGTGAGTGTTTAACTGATTTTGCAAAGCAGCTATCTGTGCAGCGATAGCTGTGAATCCATCCACTTCAAGCACTCCCGCTGCTTTCCTTGCTCCACCTCTTGAAGAATCTGCATTCCATTCCGGATTGCCTTGTGAAATTCGGTTGAGCAAAGTGTACAGCTCCTCATAAGTCTTCTCCAGCGCTTGCCCTCCAGCTGCTAAGTCTAACAAAATTTTAGTGTGGGGTTCCAAACCCTCAATAAAAGTGTGTACCAACACCTCATTTGACTGATGATGATGAGGACAGTCCCGCAACATGGACTTGAATCTTTCCCAGGCTTGATAAAGATTTTCTCCTTCCCTCTGTTTAAAACTTAGAATCTGACTTCTAAGTTTAGCTGTTTTACCTGAAGGGAAAAGTCTGATCAAAAACTTCCTTGCAAGATCATCCCACGTTGATATAGAGTTGGGTGGTTCAACTTTTAACCACCTCTTGGCTTCACCAAGTAAGGAAAATGGAAATAAGGTGAGCCGAACATAATCAGGTGACACTCCAGCGGGTATGTAAGTGTCACTTATCTCCAAAAAGTTCTGGAGATGTTGTTGCGGATCTTCGGGAGGGAGACCGGTAAACTGCCCGCTAGTGTGCAAAAGTTGCACAATATTTTGCTTTAACTCAAATCTCCCTCCAGGCTCTGGTTTGCGGATGCTGGAATGTACATTATTAGCGTGTGGAATTGCCACCTCGCGAACCGGCCTGGCTGCTACTTCCTCGGGCACTAACACTGCCCGCACAACTGGTGGATTTGGTTGCTCCATCATAGACTGTTTAAGCAACTGCAGCTTCTTCCGAAGAGCTTCTCTACGTTGACTGTGCAATTCACGTTCTGGCTCTAAGTAAGATTCCACCAGCTCCTTGTCCCTTGCCAGTGTTCACAGAAATAAAAATCTACAAAATACAGGCTAAGACCAAGTTGTTAACACTTAAGAAAATAAAAATACAAATACAGTAAATTTACACTAAACAAAATTTTACAAATCGCCTAGCCTCCCCGGCAACGGCGCCAAAAACTTGTTCGGTGCTGATTCGGTTAGTATTAAATATTATCAACCGACACGCAAGTGCACGTGGTCAAACAAGTAATAAAGTGGCCAAGTATCGATCCAAGGAGGCTGCTCTAGATATGTAAAACTGCCTAGTTTACTATATCTCTATTCTATTCCTAACTATGTTAACAACAATCCAACCAAGAGTTGAGTGAGTTTTTGTTTCTAAACTATTTATATACTACAATTAATAACAACTATTTACTTTTGAATTTAGACAATGGATATGCACATGCCAAGGGTAAGAACGAGTAATGAACTTGATAATTATGATAATTTGGTCATCCTCTTCTTCATGTTGCTAGCCAAGAACGTTTGCCTAGAAATTAAAACTTTCGTATTTAATTTCACTTTAGAATCATAAACCATCCGTCTACATTTCTGTGATCAAATGCAATTTATGACCTAGCACTACAATTCCGGTTCCTAAATTGACTAATACGGCTTTCAAGTATATTTCTATCAAGAAAGCACATCAAAACCCAATTTTCCCAAATCAAGTTAAGAACAATACCCTATTAATTCACAACTTTCCAATTTCGTGCTCTCTCGAGTGAAATTGGACTTTTTAGATATACATTAATGGTGGCCAATCAATAATGTAGTAAGCACAAGAATTAATAGAACAACATGCAAGAAGAAGAAGAAACCATATCAATTATCACCAAAATTCATTACACAAGTTCAAAACCTCAGCAAAGAAGGGAATTAGCCACTCATTCTTGGATTGATCATCCTAAAATGAGTGTAAATCATGCATACAATTGAAGGAAAGAAGAAAGGAAGAGAAGAAAACTCTTAGCTTTTCTATTCTTCAACTGCCACAAACCCACGTTCCTGCTCTCCACTTCTGAACTCAGTCTAAAAACTAAAAACTAAAAACTGATTAAAAATAAACCTAAGTGTGCTATTTATACTAGTGGGAAGTTTTTCCCCGAATAACAAGCAACGTGTCACGGAGGCCAATGCGGAGCACTGCCTCCGTGACACAGCGTGGACGCAGACCCTCTCTGGAATTTGCAGGGTCCGGATAATTAACCTCAACATGGCACGGAGGCCATCGCGGAGGCCTATCTCCGTGCCACGGAGCTGACGCGCAGGCACACTGGAAATTGCCAATTTAATTCATGCCCAGGCAGTGTGCTACCGCGATGGTAGCGTGGCACGGAGCCATCGCGGCACCCCTGTAAATCCTGCATTCCAAGGTCTTTTCCACGCTCGCATCCAAGTCCAACTCCGACATAGTTCCAACACGCATTTTAGCTCCTAAAAATTACATTTTCCTGCAAAACAAATGCTAATCATGTTGGTTAGTCTAAATTCGCATTTTATTACCAAATACATGATATTATATACACATTGCACAACAAACAAGGTAAAAATGATACGTTTGAGTATCACTTGGGCATATAAATCTGCCCAAGATCAAGTAAAGCTTGCCCTAAGGGTAAATTAAGCTTGAATTCGTTTAAACTATGATTGATTGATGTTCGTAGTATCATTGTGAGTATATGAACTCAATGAATACATGTTTGATTGAATTTTTGCGAAATTGGTAGCTAGGATTGGAATTTGAATAGGAAGAAACTAAATGTGGTTGAAATGTGAAAATTTTGGGTTGTGCATGTTGGGCGAGGTGAAGTAGGTTGTGAATATAGATGAATATGCTAAACAAACAAGGGAATTTTCAGGAAAATGAAATTGGTGAATTGCATAGGTGGTTGTGCTGAAACAATTCTTGGCTAAGTGCTATGTGATGAAATGGAATCGATGGTGATATTGTTATGTACGAAGTCTGAGTAGTACTTAGTAGTTATTCCATTGACTTATCTGAATGCATGAGGCATGTTGATTGTTAAAATTGGGAAAGCATGAGTGTCTTGCCGAATAGTTTTAATTGGGGCTAACGACTAAGTGTGAGGTGGCCTAACTCAACTCAACCTTAATCGAAGTTAATTTTTAACTTGAATAACATTGGGACTATTTGTTTGATTTGACAGGAATGATGTCAAGTAGGCAAGACAAAGGAAAGGGCGCATCTACATCAAGCGCCGGTAGAAAGAGAATTAGATTGGGAACAGCAGTTCCAGCAGCACCAACGATTTCGCGATGCTAACGCCGTCAATACGGAACCCGATGGTTGACGGACGAAGGGAAGAAATGGTATGCAAAACATAAAGAGACCAAATACTTCCCTGAGGAGCACATTGCAAGGGAGCCACCTGCACAGGAATTCCCCAGAATCGTACACCGGATTGACACTGTCGGGCTGAACTTCATCTTCAAAGAGCCCAAGGAGTGCAATCTCCATATGATTTGGGAGTTTTACGCAAACTGGAAGCCGACACTCCGCAGTCACACCGTAAAGATAAGGGGGAAAGTAGTCACCTTTGAGCCCCATCACCTGAATGCCATCTTGGGGGCGCGGGACACAGACGCCCATGTACTCCAGCAGTTGAACATAACTCCACCTTATGCGGACATCAGACGCACTCTGTGTGGAGCCCGTTCGACAGCGTGGTGGAGTAGGCACAAGGAGAGGGGCTACCATCAGACACTGCCTTACTCTCAAATGAACATGGAAGCCAGGATTTGGCTTTAAATTATGTGTTCCTTCCTGATCCCGGGGGTGCACATGACAGATGTCACCTGAGATCGAGTGTGCTTGGTTTATGCCCTGATAAAAGGGCTTGAGATAAATGTTGGGGCGGTGATCATCTCCGCCATGAAGAGGGCCCGTTTGCATCAAGGGCACAAGTACGAGTTTGGTGGTTTGCTCACCACGTTTCTGAGAGGCCTGGATATCGAGGAAGAGGCCCTGGACTACATCCCGCAAATGGATAGGCGTGCCTTGAACGTCACCAAAACCAAGGCACCCGACACCACTCACGGGCTAGTTCTCACATTAGCCGAGCGACATGCTCGAGATGATCAATATATGGCCCACATGTACGGGATGCAGATGTTGCAGTTGCGCATAGGAGGGAGGCCAGCAACAGAAGATGAGCTGTGGCAGCTCGACTTGGATTACCCCTTCAGTAAAATGCTCGGGCTCTATACCGAGTGGGGCCAACTTTTGTGGAGCCTGTAGACGATGATGTCCCCACCGATGAGGAGACACGCCGTGAGGACTCAGATATGGAGTCGGATGAAGACGGAGGGTTTGATTCAGATATGGGGGACGAGGCAACGGCACCTGACAAAGAAGTTGAATACTTCGATTGATCAGGGAGTTTCACCACGTACTTTTGTGCTATGTTGAATTTGGTGAACACTGGGGACAGTGTTCGATTTAAGTGTAGGGTGGGAGTAGTTAGGTGCCAGTTGTTTTGTTGTTGGTTATGTTCATGTCTTGTTGTGGTGCCTGTGAAAAAAATTGTGACCCTGTGATTTTTCGCGTATGTTTTGTATTGTAATTCGGTGTTGTAATGAATGTTAAGCTGTTGTGTGCTGTGTTGAGTTGTTGTTAGCTGGTTGTGTAAATATTTTTTCTATCAAAATTATCGATATTTTTAAAATTTTTGTTGAATTATTTCATGATTGGGTTTCTCGGCCTTTGTTTTTGGTGCTTTTACCGAGAATAGTCCCATTGAACCGAAGTCGTAAATAGTGATCGTTCCCTATGATGGATGGATGACGACCATCTTAAGGGAAATGTAGTCGATAGGAGTAGTTTTTTTTCCTTTTCTTTTATTTTCTTTCTTTTGTTTGTTTCCCAAACGTGTCGTTACTTCATGGTTCGAAATTCTTGTTGCGTGTTGTACATGATATTGAGATGCAAAGATGATTCGTATGAAAGCATGCAAATGTGTAAACATGTTGAGATACCTAGGCCATAGAGTTTGATTCGGTGTGATTAAGGCTTAATATTGAATTCTTGTAATTACCAGATTGAAGAGTCTGTGAATATGTCTTGAGTTGAGCATGTGAAATGAGTGTGAGGTGAGGTTTCGATTCTTCCATGCTATTGTGAAGTGACTAGAACTTGCCTGGTGTGTGTAAGAAACGAAATGAAGGATGTGTAGTATAGGAAAGGATGTAGGCATTTCTTTGATTTAATCAAAAGTTTTTTTCTTATCATACCTACCTTGAATGTACATCCTAGTTAGCCCCATTGAGCCTTTAGCCTATTTTTTTTCTTTCATGAAGAGGTAGAAACTGAGCTTAATCCCTTCTTTTCATTAGCTGTGAAGTTGATCCAAAACTCTTTAGCGCTCCAGAAAAATAATTTTCCAACAGTGTCAAGAAGTGAAAAGTGTGAAAAGAAAGGAAAAGCGGAAGTGGTGAAAGTAAAGATAAGGTCAAAGGTGCACTTGCCTAAATTAAAGAAAATAAAGATGTATAACTAATCTTTGTTATTAAGTCGAGTGTGCTTAAAGAAATAGGAACAAAAATAAAGAAAGACTTCAAGAATGGGAGGATGAAGGAAGAAACAATGCCCATAATGATGGTGGTATGTATTGAAAAGCGCCTAAGGAAGCTAGTTGCTATTATTGGTTAGCCCAGTATTTACTAGTTCCTTAGCTTACATTACAACCCGTTAAGTCCTACGTGATCTTACATCACGCTTCCTTATATTAGCGGAGTAATACACTAGAGGCAAGCCTATGGTTCATGACATGATGCATGCGAATTCTTTGGGAGAGAGAGCGAAATTGTGTTCATATACCCCTAAGTGTAATGCTTTGAGATCATATTATTGAAAGGGGGAAATTCTCTTGTGTTGTGAGGGCACATGCTTGACGAAAGATTGAATTTCATGTCGGATGTCTTGATCAGTTGATTTGCATGAGGTTTTCAAGATCAAGAGTCGATTCTTGAGTGTAGGAGGTCTTAATGTGGTGAATGTCATTGTAGCGATGATACTATGCATGTTTTCTTGATGATTTGTTATAATAAATAATCGGTATAACCGTAGCTTGAATTATCGAGCCAAAGAAGCTATGTGTGGGTGTCAATTGCATGAGATGTAAGAGTATTGTTCGAGGAAGAACAAGGTTTTAAGTGTGGGGTAAGTGATCTTAGGCATAATTATATGCCTAAGTGATACTCAATTGCTTCATTTCGTCTTGTTTATCTATCGTTATTTGTACATTCTCATGTGATTTGTAGTTAAAATGTGAATTTATACTAACCAACATGATTAGTGTTGTTTTGCAGGAAAAATGTAATTTTAGGAAGCTAAGATGCATGTTGGTGAAAATCGGGAATGGACTCGGAAGCGAGCAGTGGAAAAGGTCAAGGAAAAGCAGCAACTATAGGGGCTCCGCGATAGAGCCGTGTCACGCTGCCATCGCGGAGGCATTCTGCCTCGAATGATTTATTTTGGGAAATTTCCAGTGAAGGTCCATGTTGCCTCTGTGACACGGAGGCAATGCCACGCTATACAAGCCGTGGCATGTTGGGGATATTTACTTGGAACATCAAATTCCAATAAGGGTTCACGACGGCGCCGTGGCACGTGGGCCAAGCCCCGCGTTGCATGCGGCATGCTGAGGAGTAAAATGCTGAGGGACCTGACTCCAGAGAGGGTCCGCGTTAGCTCCGTGTCACAGAGGCAGTGCTCCGCGATTCACTCCGTGACACGTTGCTTGTTATTCCGGGAAAAATTTCCACTAGTATAAATAGCACACTTAGGTTTATTTTTAATTATTCTGACTTAGTTGAGCAAGGACGTGGGTTACTGGCAGTTGAGGGGACGAAATTCTTAGGGTTCTTGTCTAACTCTTTCTTATTTATTTCAATTGTTTGTATGATTTATACTCATTTGATGATGTTTAATCCACAAATGAGTGGCTAAATTCACTTCTTGCTGAGGTTAAGAACATTTGTAGTAGAATGTTATTGTCGATCATTTTGGTTTTTCATCTTTTCTTCCATGGTTGTTCTATCAATTCTTGTTCTTACTGCATTAATGTCTGGCCAATGTTAATATATATCTAAAAAATCCAATTTTATCTTGAAAAGGAAAGAAATTGGAAAGTTGTGAATTGGTAGGATATGATCTCTTCTTAGTTTGGGAAAATTGAGAATTGATTTACCTTCAGAATAGAAATATATCTTAAGGTCCTATTAGTCAATTAAGGAATCGGTTTTGTATGGCTAGAGCATGAAATTCTTTTATCACAGAAATGTAGGTTGAAGGTTCATAATTCTTAAGTTGGGTAGAATACGAAAGTTTCTCTCCATAGGCAGTAATTCTTGACTAGCAACCGAAGGAAAGATTAACCGAATTGTATCGATAAATTACTTCCCTGCATGTTCGTTTTGGCCTCAGCTTACTCATTACTATAGTTCAGACTCACTTTATCATTTTGTCTTAGATTAGTATAAATTAGGAAACCAACTCTCAAAATATTCTTTAAATTGTTGTCTGCATTTTTAGAGTTAGAGTTCATTAACACTTAATTCGATTATTACCTTGGTTTAGTCCCTGTGGGATCAATACTTGGCTTACTTTAGCCATTTTACTACTTGTTCGACAACGTGCAATTGCGTGTAGTTGCGAAACATCCCGAACAGGATCAAGCAAACTTCTTGCTCGACTCAAGCTCAAAAAACCCTAAGACTGTCAGCTACCATTGATGAAGCATCAATCAAGTAAGTGTGTTGTGTTAAAAATTGTTAAAGAATCACATATTGAGATTGATGGTGTCAAAACCCCTGTGAGTCATTCACTTGACTTGAAATTTGATATTGACAATAGAAAATGATCAGGGTGTTGTTAATGTGCTTCTTCAACCAAAAGGGATGCTAAATTCTAGATGAATTGAGATTTTAAAAATAAATGAGTTACGGGTAGTGGGTTGAGAAAGGGGAAGCTCGGGCTTGAGTTAAAGTGAGTCATTGATGTGCCTATACCTGGGGAGGGGGAGGAATCTGAGTACCCTTAAAATTGAAAAAAAAAGAGTCCTTGCAAAATTGAGAAAAGAAAATTTGAAGTGGTACGAGGCACAGTACGGACCGTAGGATGCTACTATGAGTCATATTGAGCACTCGTGTCACCAAACTGAACATAGTTTCATGAAAAGGTCCTTCCTACAACTCGTGGAATCGATCTACGGGTCGTACCAGGAGTCATGGAAAAATTCAGAACAACATCAAAGCAGGGCTTCATCAGAAGACTCGTAGTACGGATCGTACCCTTATGGTATGACTCGTACCTGTGATTCGTACTGAAAACTAAGTGCAATTCTGGGACTTTTCATGGGTCGTACCTTCATGGTATGACTCATAGTGGTGACCCGTGATGATTCAGAACATCTTCTTTCTAATTATTCTTTTTTAAAAGCGAATTGTTAACCTCTTTCTCTACAGGTAGAATGACATAAAAATGCAGGGCAGACAAAACAAAAGCCCGAAGGACACTAATTGATGAAACAACTGACTCAGAGTCTGACAAAGCAGGAGACTCACCTAGTGGTTCAATTGAGGAGTATCAAGTAGACACCTCGGACACCGATGGAACCAGAACCACTAGGGCGAGAGCAAAGGCCCAAGCCAAAGCAACCACTACCACATCCTCTCAAGCTCCCCAGTCTGAAGAGGGAGTTAGAGAGGAACAACAAAAGTTAGAGAGCAACTACAATGCTGAAGAAGGGTCAGGGAGACCCAAAGAGAAGAGGAAAGCGACAGTGATGAGTCAGAGGAGGAGGCTCCTGATGAAGCACAAGAGCAGACCCCACCAGAGCAAACCGTACAATCCAGTGGAGAGTGCCGTGAGCCAAGGAAATCTATGAACAAGGAATCTCTCTCACCACCAAAAATAAGCCACTGAGGAGCATTCAAGAAGAACCGCGGATCCTCACAACCACGTTGAATGAAGTTGAGGAGATGAAGTTGACTTTTAGCTTCTATGAGTTTAAGTGGATGGCCAAGACTCCAACACAGTACACAAAAGAGATAGTTCGGGAGTTGTATGCCAGCTACTTGGCCGCCATGGAGGTAAAGGAAAAAAAGGGGCAGAAGATAAGAGATCAATCTCGGCTAGAGAGTGTGTTGGTCCGAGGTCGAGAAGTTGATATATCCGAACAAATCATTGCTCGAATATTGTATGGACCACAGTTCGTGCCTACCAGGATGATGCCATAGTATAATTACCGGGTGGATGATATGAAGTAGATTAGATCCCTAAGTGTGCAGGAGTGACAGTGGCAACTGCGATGGCTAGCAGGGGTAATTGCTAAGAACAAAGATGAGGCTGAATGGGTTTCAGGTGGGAAGAAGGTGACCAAGAATTCACTGAACTTCATTTCAAAAGCCTGTTGGACACTCATATGCCATTGGTTAGCACCTATGGTCAACGAAAACACACTGAGTGCTGACAGAACGGCTTCGGTTGCATGCCTCATGTCTCGCTACCCCATCGATATTCCGGGATCATAGCGAAAGAGATACGAGACCGGGCAGTCAGAGTAAGTACTACTATCCCATTCCCGAGTCTTATTTTCAGATTATGTATGGAGGCAGGAGTGCCATGGGGTTACGAGCAATTGATTGGAGTCAAAGGATTGCAGATATAGGCCTTATCCAGGATTAAATGAACTCGAGATCTAGAATTTCCACAGCTATCCCAGCAGCCCAGCCATCAGGGGACGTACAAGTGAATGTCCCCATTACACAGGAGTAGAGCGAGACATCGACTACAGACGTCAGTCATTCAGAGTCAGCTCCTAGCACATCAGTTGCACCACTGCCCATCATGCAGGGTCAACACCAGCAGGGTACATCTTGGTACCACAAGACTTCCTCCAAAAGCTAGCTAAGAGATTGACCATGGAAGAGCGCAAGATTCAGGCCATGATGGATAATGTGAAACCATGGGTCAAGTCAGAGATAGAGGCATCAACTCAGGCTCTTCATGCTCACCTACATAGTTTTGAGAACCGATTCAATGAGAGAATGGTGGAGCAGACCAATACTAGAAGTCTCCGTGCGGAGTTGGGGGCTCTTCGGAGCCAAGTATTTGAGTTGTCATCATGACAACCAATAGTTTTAGCAGTCCCCACTCATCTGGACCTAGATGTCGAGATTGATAATGATATTGATTTGGCAGCATATTGGGAGCCGACAGCAGCTAGTGATAAATGCAAGAAAAGAGCTGTTGAAGATGCTAGTGAGGAGAGATTTGAGAAAAAGAGGAAAGAAAGAGAGAAAAGAGTGCAAGCAGGCTAGAGCAGCGAGCATGCAGACTCATGACACACATATGACTGAGCTGCATGAGAGAGCTAGAGAAGCAGGTAGCTCCACCGCACCCCAGTCCGAGCTTGCCTGTGGCCATGACCCTTCAGTAGAGCCACATTCAGCCTAGATATTTTCAGAGGCCATCTAAGCGGCCACAACTATTGAGAGGGGGACCACTACCCCTATTGACACATAATTGAGCATGTTGGCCACCACTAATGCACTATTACAGCAGAGGTACCACCTCCTCAAGATGACAAGAGCCCTTAGTGCGCCACAGGTATGTTCTCTTCCCTATGTTCCTCTAGATGATGATTCAGGGACAAAGCTAAATTTTCAAAAAGGGGAGGGGGTGTACTTGTAATTTTTGGGAATTTTTGGTTCATTGAGGGTTTTCCTTGCCGAGTTTGTTTTCCCTCAGACATGTTATCTAGTAGAACCGGCATGTGTAGGATTTATTTTTTTAGTTTGTGATTTTGTTTAATTAGAAAGTAGCTTAGGAGTACTCAGCCAATAAAAATGCACTAGTTGTAGTTTTCGAAAAAAAATTGACCCTGTTTAAAAATTTTCTGATACATTAGCTATGTATTTGTGACAACACGCATGATTGCTGTGGATCTTTGGATGTCATTTATTTTGTCAGCATGAGTAGTTTTGTTAATCCATGTATAAACCAGACAGGTGAGGTGAAAATAGTTCATGTACCATGTGTGAGTGAGGTATATTAGTCAGTTCGGTATTGTGTTATAGATCTAGAACTTGCCTGTTGGTCTCTGCATAGGCTAAGGATGGTTGGTTAGGATATGATCATAGGACATTTTTGTTTAGCTCACTTTTAGCCTATATTTCCCTACCAAAAGTTGCATGAATCCCTTGATCCCAAGTTTGAGCCTTAATAGACCATGTTTCTTTGATTTACCGATTAATCATACCCATTTTTCTTACAATGAACCTGTTTTGGCCCTAGTCCTTCCTTGGACATTGTGAACCTCAACATAAGCAAAATGATTAAGTTGAGGGTGGCTAGAGTAGGGGTGCATAAATGGTGGGAACGAAAGAAAGGAAAAGAAAAGAGAAGAAAGAAATGGTGAAAAATGAGGTGTGGTGAGATGAAAAGAAAAGGATGAAAAATGCTGTAAATGTTGAGAAATAAAGCTCAAAGAAATTTTGAAAATGCTTAAAAAAGTGAAAACTCACCACACCCACGCAAATGTGAATAAAAAAGACAAAAAAGGAAAAAAGGAAATGAAAGAATAAAAGGGTGAATTAGGTGAATGGTGTAGCCAATGTACGTAGTGCAAAGAAAGGAATAGTCACTTATAAAATCTTCCATCTTTATCATGTCCATCCCTGAGCCTACATTACAAGCTATATCAAGTCCTATAGTGATTCCAACCCGACCATCTTAGAAACCAAAGCAGAGAAAATAAGGGCAGGCCTATGGTATCTGACACATAATACTTGTAACTTCTTTGTGAGAGTGAGTGCTTTACTTTCTTAGTCCCATATCATGTTTGACATTTCATATCTGACTGGGGACTTCATTTGTGTGAGGAACATGGATTATGGTTCCTTTTACCATTGGTATGTGTGAAAAACATTGGTGATGACTTGATTACCTGTTGACAGATGAATGACATGTTTTGATCCCTGTTTATGATATTTTGAGGTTGCTGGTAACAAACCTTAGCTAATGTTGTTCCATGAGAAAGGGTCAACAGAGTTTGTATAGAAAGAGCAAGTTATGCTTGAATCTTTGTTGTAGTATCTTAAGTCTATTTTCTAGTTGAGTGTCGTGTTTTAGTTTTTCTTTTCTTTGCCTGAGGACATGAAAAACTCTTAAGTTGAGGGTGTTGATGTGTTGTGGATTTACAGCACTTTCGACGCTCAAAACTAAAAAAAATAGCGTGAACTTAGGTATGTTAATGTGGATATAAGGCACTTTTCCTTTGATTGCAGGATGAATTGATGTTGGACCTAAAATGGAAAAAGAAAGCCTGAAAGATGTAAAATAGGAATAATGTGCAAACCACAGTACGAGCCATAGGAAGGACATATGAGTCATATTGAGGGCCATGAAAAGTTGCAGAAGGCTTAAGGTGCAGAGAGGCAATGCACGAGTCTCAGATTTCTCCTCTTCGATAGCTCCAACTACACAGGGCGATGCTGGATATAAGGGCTTCAGATATACATTTGCAGGGTGTTTCCACCACCTTTGAAATACCTATTGTAAGCTAACACCATGTGTAAGGCATGGTTTTTAGTATGTCTCCAGATAGGGTCGCCACTAGTCCGGCTAGCTAGTCAGCGGTTCTTTCAGGAGGGAAGCAGGCTGGGCCCTATGGGCGGGCATCTCCCGCAATGCAAGCACCATTGTTCGACACCCCAAAAATAGGAAGGTTTTGTCTGAATTTCTTACTATCTTCGGTACTGCTTTTATTTTGAGAAGAATGAATCTCAAGTTTCATCCTCAGGTTCGGTAGGGGGCGTAGAAATGGATAGCACTCTTAGTTAGCTTAGGAGCGGAGGTACGAGACAAAAAGGGGAGTTTCCCTCGACTAAGCAGTTTCCACTAGACCTTTGGCTAATAGTTTAGTTGTTCCCATAGGAATTCAATCTTACGGACCGTACTAAGATGGTACAAGTCGTGATGAAGAAATTGTGACAAAATTAAGAAAAGTTGCATAAAGTGCTTACTCCTGCTACGGAAGGAATGTACAACCCGTGGGAAGAAGGTACGAGTCGTTCCATGATGGTCATGTTGAACTTCAGAAGAACTCCAAAGTTTCAAAATTTAACTACGAGAGCTCCATATGGGTTGTATGAAGGAGGTACATATCATACCTGGATTCAACACTTAGCCGAAAATCATTCAACAATGCAAGGCACGACAGGCAGCTATGATTCATGTGAAGCTGCGACAGATCGTACCTTGGCTCGTGACGACAGCGGAACCAGATATGGAAATTCATCTAGTTAGTCTAGAAAAAGGATTCTTGTGTCTGCATAAATACGTTTTAGGTTTTATTTTTCTGTAGAGAAGGAGACAACAATAGAAAAAGAGAAGCAAGTAAGAGAGAGAGAGAGAGGATTAAGTTGATTCAACTTGTGATCAATCTTCTCTTGAATTCATCTTGTTATTGCTACTTGTTTTTTCAAGATTTTGTAGAGTAATTGAAGGAAGTTTTTTTCTCAATAATTATTGTAAGTATTGATTTTTATTCTTAATCATGAATATAAATCACAACTTTACAACTATGAGAGGCTAAAACCTCCATAGCTAGGGTTGGGGGAACCATGGTGAATTAACAAGCTAAGGTTACACAAAGTGATCTTAAAACCAATACAAACACTTATATTGTAGTATCTTCATGCTTAAATGATTCTTAACGATGCATAACATTAGGAAGTGCTCGAACTCTTTGCTTGCTTTGATCGAAGAGGTAGAGATTAGGAAAAGAGAATTACCACGGAACCTTGATCTTGATGATCATTATATTAACTTGAGTTGTGGTCGTGGGATAGTTAACTCTGGAACTTAGTGATAACGGATAGTTTGAAACCACACATGAGACTTGGTCGAGTGATTGAGTATAGTCATTCAATAGGGACTGGTCGGTCGTTGGAATGAACCTAAGTTATCAATTCTATAGGTAAGTATTGGTGATAATCGCGAGTGTATACCAAAAGCAGTTATGAACCCATGGGGAACACAAACCCTAATTATCCTTTGATATTGACTTAACACCAGAATTTTAATATTTGTTTTTATTAATGATTTTCTTTTAGAATCCCCCTATTTTGAAGTAACTACCTCACAAGTTCAATTACTGGCTATAATCCAATCTCCCTATTCCCTGTGGGTTCGACCCCAACCTCTAGTTGGATTCTTTATTGACAATGTATGCTTCTCACTTTAGTAAGAGGTATGGTTTGAGCGTTATCAAGTGTAGCAGTCCTACACTCCTTGACCAGTAAGTGTAAGACTCCTGATACGAACTTGTTTATATGACACTCACCTCGGCAACCATCTCTGGAGCATACATGGACAACTGGGTGAACACACTCGACCTTGAATCAATCGGAGTTTAGAGTAAAAAGATATGAGCATTTTAGTAAAGCTCTGTCAAGCGACACATTGTCACAGGACGGGACAAATCCACTGATGAGTGAAGTTACCAAAAATGATATTAAGGTTATTTTAGGGAATTCCTATGGTTTAATTGCCTAAACCCAAATGTTATGCGATTCCTAAAGGTATTATTTTAGTAATCTTCAATCCTAAACACCTAGTTCTTCCATTATAAAGTAGAATTCAACAATCAAAGCTCTTGAGTTTTTCAAAAAACTAGGAAGTCTTCTTCTCCAAATTAGGGTTCTTCAAGCTTGAGTCTAAGGTTTCATATTTTTATGTATGTAAGTATAACCAAAGGAAGGATTCTTATTCATCCTTATGCTCTACATCTATGAAAGAATTCATTGAGATTAAAGCTAGGGTTTTTACCAATTCTTGAATTATCTTCTTCTCTATTTATATATATTGAATTGCCATTATTGAGTTCTTCATATTGAGTTGTATGAAGTCTCTTGATTATAACTCTATTCAATTGGTTGTTGATCATACTCTCTTGATTCTTGATTATTGATTATTGAGGTTGCTTCATGTCTTTTATCCCATGAACTTCAACTGCATGAAAGCATGATTTTAAGAAGCATGATTTTGAAAGCATGTGTTTTGAAGTAAATGCATTGTTTTCATAAAGGTGGAGCATGTTTCCAAGAGAGTATACATGATGAGATTTTTAACAAAAGGATATAATTGTTATCATGTTTTTCAAAAGAATAAGTAAAGTTTTATTTTGAATCATGAGACGATTTTGAGCTAAGGCTCACAAGTACAGTTTTAAAGAGATGTTTTGGAGTCAAGACTCCCCAGCATAGTTTTAAGCCATGTTATGAGCCAAGGCTCATAAGCAGAGTTTAATCAAACTTTGAAGAAAAAGCTCCACAAATGATTTTAAAACATTCATTACATGATATAGCTAAAATGCATTTTAATGATGTTTTCAATTTTGCCTCACTGAGGGCCCAATTGTATAAGCATGTGTTTCGTGAGAATTACCTAGCACCAAGTTGGGTGAACGAGTTAAAACAACCCCTAAGCCCCAGAACTGCGTAGCCAGCATAGGATTGGATCATACCATTGGTTCGGGCGACTCCTTAGATAATTTCGTAGTAAGGACTTCAGTTATGGATCCACAGTTAAGTTTAGTCCTCAGCCTTGGCAAAGCTTTAGATAGCCCTCCTCCAAGTGGGCCAGACATGGAACCATCATGCGCTTATTCATGATGGTTGTTGGTTAATAAGAACTCCCAATTTAAAGCTATACATTACTTGCATATGGATTTATGTAGACTATTATGATGCATAAGATTTATTGCATTAACTATTTTATACATTGTTCATGTTATCATATTGTGTCATATGCATCATCTAGAGCTTCAGAGTACAATTTCAGTTTATTGATTCCAGTTATGTCCTTTGATCGAGACAATCTTGCTAATGTGGTTTCATTTAGCTATTTTACAATATCATACATTCCTTGTATTGATGCCCTTTCTGGCGCTACAGCATATTATGATGCAGACGCAGGTAGACAAGATCAACAATAGACACTTTGTTAGAACTTCATCTACATTTATCTTTCAATGAGGCCTCCTACATTTGGAGAGCCCCAGTTATTGAGTCTTTTATTTATAGAGTTTGAGGTAGCCATGGGAACTATGTCCTGACACCCTTTCTACAATTATTAGAGGCTTCATAGATAGACTTAGATATTGCGTCAATAATGTTACTTTCTAACATTTATTTCAGTTATAAAATATAGTTTCTTTCATTATATTAAGCTCACTATGTTTTACCTTTCGCATTATTATTGAGATCTAAACTGATAGTAATATAGACCAAGGGTTCTCTTGGATCAAGAAGGTGGTCTGAGTGTTACTATATGCCCTAGGTCTAGATTCGAGGCGTAATAAACTTGGTATCAAATCTTTAGGTTTTTAAGAGTCCTAGGTTTTCTATGAATCCATATCTAGTAGTCTCCTTCTTATCGATGTGAAGCGTGCCACATCAATAATAGGGAGACTTCGAAGCATTAGGAAATACTTCCCTTCTTTCATACTCTAGTTTGTGAAATAGAGTTTAACTCTACAAAGACTTTCTCCTAACTCGTGTAATCACGTGCCCCAAAGCGTAACGATAGTCATAGGAATAAGATAAGCTCTTGAACTGTTTATTCCCGCATGATTTAAGAGAACCTAAGGTAGAAGAATTCGTGAACTTGGAGAAAGAAACCATGAGCGTGGAGGAGTATGGTCTCCAGTTCACCCAATTATCTAGATGTGATTCGATGATAGTCCTAGATATGAGAGCTAGAATAAGGGAGTTTATGTCCAGTCTGAGTAAGCATGTGAAGAAAGAGTGTAAGGGTACACTGTTAATCAGCGACATGGATATCTCCATACTGGAGGTGTATGCCCAACACCTTGAGGAGGATAAGACAAAATGTAGAGAAGAACATTAAGAGTTTCTGAGAAATGAACACACCAGTGTTCATAGGGTTTGGAGGTTAAGGAAGACCCCCAGAAATTTATCAATGGAACGAGGAGAATTTTGTGAATGATGCACGAAACAAAAATAGAAAGAGTTGAGCTTACTTCTTATCAAAAAAAGGATGTTCCCAATGTATGGTATGATTAGTTAGAACCTTTTAGTATTTCTACTTCAGTCAGTGAGTCAGTTTAGATAAGAGAATCTATAGAGATTGTATAGTTTAGGTCCATCATAGAGGCACCCCAGCTGACTTGATTGAGCTTGATATGGTGGACTTTAATGTTTTTCTAGGTATGGATTAGTTATATTCCTGTTATGCCACAGTTGATTATAGGACTCGAATAATAGAGTTCTGCTTTCCAAATGAGTCAGTTCTAGTTTGGGAAGCTAGTCCTGCCATGCCTAAGGGTCATTTCATTTCATATAGTAAGGCTAGAAATATAATCTCTTAGGGATGTGTCTGTCATCTAGATAGGGTAAGAGACTCTAATGTTGAGAGCCCATCCCTTCAGTCAGTTCCTATTTTAATGAGTTTTGTGAGGTTTCCCGATGAACTTCCAGGAGTCCCTCCAGATACGGAAAATAAATTTCGGAATTAATGTTATTCCTAATACTCATAATATCTCTATTCTTCAATATAGAATGTCTCCAACTAAGTTGAAAGTGTTAAAAAGCAATTAAAGGACCTGCTGGATAAAGGTTACACCTGCGCCAGTGTTTAACCTTAGGGTGCTCTAGTTCTTTTCATGCATAAGAAAGATGGTACCCTCAAAATGTGCATAGATTACAGACAGTTGAACAACGTCACCATTTAGTATCCTCTTCCTAGAATTGATGACTTGTTCAATCAGCTTCAGTTTTGTCACGACCTGAGCTAGGGCACCAATAGAGACACGGGACAAGAAACCCTAATAGGCTCCAAGTCAACCCATGGCATGAACATAATGTCTAAGCTTAACATAGTAAGGCAAAAGTTCAACATACATAATAATGGAAGTCTAGATAAAAATAAAGCTAGAATAGAATCATACATGACAAGTTGATTTCTATATAAAGTCTGAAAGCCTCTAACATATCTGATGAGTTGATGGGACAACATTCCCAACTAACTTGACAAGTTTGAAACTGAAAGAAACATAACAACTACAGATACTGAATGTCCTCGAAGGATGCGAACTCACCAATGCTAGTTGGACAGGTCTGAGAGGGAAGCAGGACTAAAATGCGCCTTAGACTGATCCCTCGGACTTGTATCATGAAACGATAAAGCATGAGTATGCGGTCAGTGCTTGGATTGTACCGAGTATGCAAGGTAAGTAAAATGGACAGTTAAAAATACATAAAAGTTCATAAGAGTAGGACAACATGATCATAATGTTAGTATCTGCTCGGTGCTTTGGGCTACGGGTAAAAACCGACACGCAAGTGCACGTGGTCAAACAAGTAATAAAGTGGCTAAGTAGCCAAGTATCGATCCAAGGAGGCTCAAGATATGTAAAATTTCCTAATTTACTATATTTGTATTTAACTTCTAATTATGCTAACAACAACGTAACCAAGGGTTAATTGAGTTTTTGTTTCTAAACTATATACTACAATTAATAACACTATTTACTTGTGAATTCAGGCAATGGATATGAACATGCCAAGGTTAAGAACAAGTAATGAACTTGATAATCATGATAATTTTGGTTAATTCTCTTCTTCAAGTTGCTAGCCAAGAACATTTGCCTAGAAATTAAAACTCTCGTATTTAATTTCACTTTAGAATCATAAACCATCCGTCTACATTTCTGTGATCAAATACAATTTATAACCTAGCACTACAATTCAGGTTCCTAAATTGACTAATACGGCTTTCAAGTATATTTCTATCAGGAAAGCACATCGAAACCCAATTTTTCCAAATCAAGTTAAGAACAATACCCTATTAATTCACAACTTTCCAATTTCTTGCTCTTTCGAGTGAAATTGGACTTTTTAGATATACATTAATGTTGGCCAATCACTAATGCAGTAAAGAACAAGAATTAATAGAACAACATTAAAGAAGAAGAATAAAACCATATCATTTACAATCAAAATTCATTACACATGTTCAAAACCTCAGCAAAAAAGAGAATTAGCCACTCATTCTTGGATTGATCATCCTAAAATGAGTGTAAATTATACTTACAATTGATATAAAGAAGAAAAGAAGAGAAGAAATCCCTTAGCTTTTCTAATCTTCAACTGCTACTAACCCACGTTCCTGCTCTCCACTTCTGAACTCAGTCTAAAAACTAAAAACTAATTAAAAAAAAACTAAGTGTGCTATTTATACTAGTGGGAAATTTTTCCCGGAATAACAAGCAATGTGTCACGGAGGCCAACGCGGAGCCTTGCCTTCGTGACACGGCGTGGACGCGGACCCTCACTGGAATTTCCAGGGTCCGGTAATTTAACCTCAACGTGGCACGGAGGCCATCGCGGAGGCCTATCTCCGTGCCACAGAGCTGACGCGCAGGTACACTGGAAATTGCCGAATTAATTCATGCTCAGGCAGTGTGCTACCGCGATGGTAGCGTGGCATGGAGCCATCGCGGAGCCCCTATAAATCCTGCATTCCAAGGTCTTTTCCATGCTCGCATCCAAGTCCAACTCCGACATAGTTCCAACATGCATTTTAGCTCCTAAAAATCACCTTTATCTGCAAAACAAATGCTAATCATGTTGGTTAGTATAAATTCATATTTTATTACCAATTACATGATATTATATACACATTGCACAACAAACAAGGTAAAAATGATACGTTTGAGTATCACTTGAGCATATAAATATGCCCAAGATCACTTACCCCACACTTAAATCCTTGTTCGTCCTCGAACAACACATACACAAATCATGCAAATTACATCCCAACCTTCATCACTATGGTGCAACAATTTATGCTACGGTCGTACCGATTATTCAATTTTTGTAAATCATCAAGAAAACATTCTTGGTCGTACAATACAATGACCTTTAATACATCAAGGCTGCCTAGACTTTTTAAGAATTGATTCTTGATATCGGCAAACTCATGCAAATCAACTAATCAAGAAATCCGACACGAAAAACAATCTTTCATCAAGCGTGTGCCCTCACAACTCTAGAGAAACTTCCCCTTTATGTTCATGCAACACACGAACATGCAAGTAGGGGCCTATAAAAATTAATTTCACTCTCTCTCCCAAAAGAATTCACATGCATCATGTCAAGACCCATAGGCTTGCCCTTAGTGTATTACTCCACTAATATAAAGAAATGCAATATAGAATCACGTAGGACTTTAATGGGTTGTAACGGGGCTATGGATCTAGTATGCATATATTGGATTAGCCAATAATAATCGCTAGCATCCTTAAGCGCCTTTTCAACTCATTCCCATCGACTCATGGACATTGTTCCTCTCTTTTCTCTTTTTCTCCCATTCATGCTGGTTTACTTTCACACAGCCCATTACATCAACCACACTTGACACAAAGCAGAGGGTTTTCATGTACCCTCAATATCAATTAATTACAACAAGTGCCTCTTCAACGTCATCTTTTCTTTCCTCACTTTGCTTTTCTTTTTCTTTTCACTCTTTTCACTCTTTAACACTTTGGGAAACATTTTCTGTTCTTTGTAAGCGCTTAAGAGCTTCTTAAAGACTTTAAGGCTAATGAAAAGAAGGAATAAAGATTAGTTCATACAATTTTGGACAAAAGAAAGAAATCGGCTAAAAGCTCAACGGGCTGACTAGGGTATACAACATATAAAAAGGTAGAATTTGACAAGAAAAAAATGGAAACTATCGGTTAAAACAAAGAAATGCCTACATCCTTTCCAACACTACACCTCCTTCATTTCGCTTTGTATACACACCAGGCAAGTTCTAGACAATTCACGATGACATAGAATAGCAAAACCTTACTTCACACTTCATGCACATGCTCGAATCCAGATGCATTCACAGACTTTTTAATTAGTCAATTACATGAATTCAAGATTAAGCCTCAATCATAATGAACCAAATTCTATAGCCTAGGTAACTCAACATATTTACAGAATTGCATGCTTTCAAACGAATCATTATCACAATTTAAACATCAATTACAACATGCAACGAAATTTTAGCAACCATAAGCAACTACAGTTTATTGATGCAATCCACCAAAGAAAACTAAAACAACAAATAAAAATCCTACTCCTACCGACTACATTTCCCTTAAGACGGTCGTCATCCATCCATCATAGGGAACGGTCACTAACTATGACATCGGTTCAATGGGACTATTCTCGGTAAAAGAACCGAAAACAAACTCCCAGAAACCCAAAAATCAAAATCGAAATTTTTTTTGCAACACATCGATCATTTCGATAGAAGGAAAATATTTACAAGTGCAAAATATTATCGCAAAAATTTTGAAAAATATCGATCATGTCGATAGAGAGAAAAAAATTATTTACAAAATTTACAAAATATTTACAATGGCAACCATACTTTCAAAAACACACATCCTTAACCACACAACAAATATATACACATACATCGCAAACAGTTCACAATAGGGAAAGCACAACATACATAAACAACAAGGAAAAATTATACAGCAATTTAGAGCCTTGACCTAGCACCTAACTACTCCCCACCCCACACTTAAATCAAACACTGTCCCCAGTGTTCACAAAAATACAAAGCACAAAATTTGGGTGGTGGAACTCCCTGCTCAGTCGAAATATTCGACTTCCTCATCCGGTGTTGCGGCCTCGTCGCCCATATCTAAATCAGCTCCATCATCGTCATCGGACTCCACATCAGAGTCCTCACGACGTGTCTCCTCATCAGTAGGGACATCGTCATCTGTAGGCTCCACAAAGGCTGGCCCCACCTTACATAAGGCTCTGGCATTCTCGCCAAAGGGGTAGTCCAGCTCCAGCTGCCATAACTCCTCCTCGGTGGCTGGTCTACCACCTATCCGTAGCTGCAGCATCTGCATGCCAAACATACGGGCCATGTATTGATCGTCACGAGCATGTCGCTCGCCCAAGGTCAGCACAGGTCCGTGTGTAGTGTCGGGGGCCTTAGTCTTTGTCACGTCGAGGGCCCTCCTCTCCAGCTGTGGAATATAGTCCAAGGCTTCTTCCTCAATGCCGAGGCCTCGGAGGAAGGTGGTGATGAGTCCGCCAAACCCGTATCTGTGGCCCTGGTGCAGTCTGGCTCTCTTCATGGCGGATATTATGACCGCCCCAACATTAATCTCAAGCCCTTTCATAAGGGCATACACCAAGCAGACACGGTCTCGGGTCACATCTGTCATATGAACTCCCGGGATCAAGCACGAACATACAAGTTTTAGCCAGATTCTGGCCTCCCTGTTCATCTGCGAGTAGGGCAGAGTCTAGTGGTACCCCCTCTCTTTGTGTCTACTCCATCGGGCTGTGGATCGAGACCCACACAACGTACGTCTGATGTCGGCGTACGGTGGGGTGATGTTTAGCTGGCGGAGAACATGGGCGTCTGTGTCCCGCGCTCCAACGATGGTATTCAGCTGCTGGGGTTCCAGAGTGACAATCTTCCCTCTAATTTTAATAGTGTGGCTCCTGATGGCCGGGTTCCAGTTGGCATAAAATTCCCGGACCAAGTGAAGGTTGCACTCCTTGGGCTCCTGAAAAATAAAGTTGAGCCCAGCTGCCTCAATCCTCTATACAATGCGAGGGAACTCCTGTGCAAGTGGTTCCCTTGCAATATGTTCCTCCGGGAAGTACTTGTTTTCTTTGTGCTTCGCGTACCATTTCTTCCCTTTATCGGTGACCCATCGTGTTCCGTATCGGCGGTGTTGGCCGCGTGGAACATCAGGTGCAGCTGGGACTGCAGTGCCCAGTCTCATCCTTTTTCTGCCGGTGCCTGAGGTAGAAGCACCCTTGCCTTTGTCTTGCCTGCTAGCCATTGTACCTGTCAGTTTACACAAACAAGCACAACGTTAAGCTAAAAACTTGTTAGCTTCGGCTAAGGTCAGGTTAAACAAATTTTACCCCACACTTAGTTCTTAACAATATTTACAAAATTTCAGCAAGGATAGCTCTATTTACAACCCCAAACACAAACAACTATACACATATTGCTTAGTGCGTTCACAACAAAATTTCGACAGCATAACGGTTAGTGTACTACTCAGACTTCATACAGCTAATACCCAATCCTACTATCGCTAGCAATTCAACCATCGCACAAGTAACAAAACAACCACAAACTAAAAACAACTAGAAAAATATTTCATATACAAGCTAATCTAAACAATCTAACCAATTCACACATTATGCAATTTCCCACAAAAATTCGAGAATTAGTCATCTTTGAACATTTACACACTATTTACCACGACTTATCTCAAATAATAAACACACCCCGGCATCGAATTCACCAAACAATCAAGTTGCCCAAGTCAAATTCAACAACCCAAGCCCTAGGATAGAGTTCGACAATCAATTTCGAATTATTTACATAATCGACAAGTTCAAATGCCAAATACAACAATCCGAACATAATCAATCACAACATAATTCACCATCATGTTTAATTTCTACCTAAGGTGGTATGTCTCACCTTACATGCCCAAAATTGACAAAAATCGCCAAAAAATTGAGTTAGACGATGAAAACATACCTTAGAATTGAAGAATCAGAGAAACTTGACGTTTTTCTTTGCCTATCAACGTGGCACTTTGCTTGGGGAGGGGGAAATGGGTGTTTGGTCGCGGAGGGAAGAGGGAATGGGAAAAAAATGGGCGAAATCGGGGTTATATTTAAGGAAAACACGCGGGTCACCCGAAAACCCAGTGTGACCCGGCACTGGATAAGGGTCAACGTGTCACGGAGGGTAACGCGGAGGCCCTCCTCCGTGACACGGAGCCAACGCGTTGGCTTACTGGATTTTTGAAAAATCCAGATTTGCCTTCAACGTGTCACGGAGGCCAACGCGGAGCATTGCCTCCGTGACACGGCGCCAACGCGCCAGTGCTCTGTTTCACCAATACATTTAATTTTTCATACCTCACCTCATTTTCTCGATTCCATGTATATTTCCTCCGTTATACCTGAAAATCACCTCACTAAACAAAAATTGGTTATATTAATAGATTTCCTTAACTAAAATAAAAAATATTAAATGAAATGAAAATCTAAACCTAGTTAAGAAAAAAAAATAAAAGAAAAATAAAAATTATTCACACTAAAAAGAAAGAAAGAAAATATTTTCACGGGTTGCCTCCCGTGCAGCGCCTGGTTTACCGTCGCGGCTCGACGTCCTTTAAGCTCATTTATCTACTAGGGAGATGGACGATTTGTCCCGATCATGATCATCCCCCCAGTAGTGCTCTACCTTGTCCGGTGGCCTACCTAGTAACTCTCGGGAATCACTCAATCCATTAGCATTCCCATGATCAATTATGTTGATCACCGAGAGATCCTTATAAACAGTCGGAAGCTTAGGTACCTTGTACACATCGAACACTTCGACCTTGTCATGTGCTCGCATCGTGAGTTGACCCGCAGCTACATCAATTAATGCCTTTCCGGTTGCCAAAAAGGGTCGTCCCAAAATAAATGGGACTTCAGCATCTGGTTCAAAGTCCAGAACAATAAAATCGACCGGAAAAATGAGGGAGCCTACTTGCACTAACACATCCTCAACAATGCCATCTGGCTTAGCCAAAGACCTGTCTGCTAGCTGCAAGATTACCGTTGTAGGTCTAGGACTCCCTAGACCTAACTTTCTAAATACCGAAGATGGCATCAGATTTATACTTGCCCCCAAGTCGCATAATCCACGCGCTCAGATACTTTGCCCAATAGTCAGCTGGATAGTGAAACTTCCAGGGTCTTTCAGTTTTGTGGGCAACCTATTCTGAATACGGGAAGTGCATTCCTCCGTTAAAGCTACCGTGGCATACTCAGTCAAACGACTTTTGTTAGCCACGATGTCTTTAATATACTTCGCATATCTCGGCACTCCCTGCAAGACATCAACAAGAGGTAAGTTAACATGTACCTGTTTAAGTACCTCCATGAATTTCTGGAAACACGCCTCCTCCTTGTGTTTCTTAAGTCGTTGTAGTATAGTGGTGAGTATTCCCGCCTGTCACGCGGGTGACCCGGGTTCGATCGCCGGCAGCGGCGCCAAAAACTTGCTCGGTGCTTTGGGCTACGGGTAAAAACCGACACACAAGTGCACGTGGTCAAACAAGTAATAAAGTGGCTAAGTAGCCAAGTATCGATCCAAGGAGGCTCAAGATATGTAAAATTGCCTAATTTACTATATTTCTATGTAACTTCTAATTATGCTAACAACAACGTAACCAAGGGTTAATTGAGTTTTTGTTTCTAAACTATATACTACAATTAATAACACTATTTACTTGTGAATTCAGACAATGGATATGAACATGCCAAGGTTAAGAACAAGTAATGAACTTGATAATCATGATAATTTTGGTTAATTCTCTTCTTCAAGTTGCTAGCCAAGAACATTTTCCTAGAAATTAAAACTCTCGTATTTAATTTCACTTTAGAATCATAAACCATCCGTCTATATTTCTGTGATCAAATGCAATTTATGACCTAGCACTACAATTCAGGTTCCTAAATTGACTAATACGGCTTTCAAGTATATTTCTATCAGGAAAGCACATCAAAACCCAATTTTCCCAAATCAAGTTAAGAACAATACCCTATTAATTCACAACTTTCCAATTTCTTGCTCTTTCGAGTGAAATTGGACTTTTTAGATATACATTAATGTTGGCCAATCACTAATGCAGTAAAGAACAAGAATTAATAGAACAACATTAAACAACAAGAATAAAACCATATCATTTACAATCAAAATTCATTACACATGTTCAAAACCTCAGCAAGAAAGAGAATTAGCCACTCATTCTTGGATTGATCATCCTAAAATGAATGTAAATTATACTTACAATTGATAGAAAGAAGAAAAGAAGAGAAGAAATCCCTTAGCTTTTCCAATCTTCAACTGCTACTAACCCACGTTCCTGCTCTCCACTTCTGAACTCAGTCTAAAAACTAAAAACTAATTAAAATAAACCTAAGTGTGCTATTTATACTAGTGGGAAATGTTTCCCGGAATAACAAGCAACGTGTCACGGAGGCCAACGCGGAGCCTTGCCTCCGTGGCACGGCATGGACGCGGACCCTCACTGGAATTTCCAGGGTTCGGTAATTTAACCTCAACGTGGCACGGAGGCCATCGCGGAGTCCTATCTCCGTGCCACGGAGCTGACGCGCAGGTACACTGGAAATTGCCAAATTAATTCATGCTCAGGCAGTGTGCTACCGCGATGGTAGCCTGGCACGGAGCCATCGCGGAGCCCCTATAAATCCTGCATTCCAAGGTCTTTTCCACGCTCGCATCCAAGTCCAACTCCGACATAGTTCCAACATGCATTTTAGCTCCTAAAAATCACCTTTATCTGCAAAACAAATGCTAATCATGTTGGTTAGTATAAATTCGCATTTTATTACCAATTACATGATATTATATACACATTTCACAACAAACAAGGTAAAAATGATATGTTTGAGTATCACTTGGGCATATAAATCTGCCCAAGATCAGTATCATAATGTAAACATGAGGGCTCAAGGCTTTCAAAACATTTGTAAATCAATCATAATCATAATCATAAGAGAAAGCCTTTTCTAAACATGATTTGAGCCAAGATAACATAACATAACCATGCATAAATCATGAGGAACAGTGGGAGATTATTGTAACTGACATACTCCATATGAGCACACACGGAGCCTGACCTGTAAACCACTAGTTGAGAGGGTGTTCGTACCTTGCCAAGGGTAGAACCATGAAAAGAGGCATGATATCACTCATGAAAGGCCCATTCAGGAAAAAGGGACAGTCTCAAGGGAGGTCCCATCATGTCTACGTTCTGAGACTCGGGGTATGCTTGGACCTCGGGTCTACTCGGTGTTAAATACTACTCCCAAAAACATATATAGTGCTCATAAGATAATAGGGAAAATATACATGAGATTCATGGGCTAGTTAAATCATAATAATCATAACCATGCTTGAAATACGTGAACTAGCTATGAAATAAGGCCCGTGAGTCGGCCATAATCATAAATCCATAAATCATGAAATTCATGCATACTTGTAAAACATGTATATACTTGATATTTCATAAATCCATGATAAGATCATGAGAGAATCATATCATAAGGCGTAAATCATAATTGGGCTAATTTAGATCAAGATCATAATGAAATCATAACTTGACTTTTCATAAGAACATACATAATTGGGCGTAATTTAATTAAAATTTGAAGCTATAATTTAATTATCAAAATAGTTATAAATTCTACCCATAGATCATAAAACATGATTTAATACATGAAAGGGATTGACCCATCGATAGATCATAGAGTATTTCACAAGAATTGAAACAAACCTCATAGATCATGAAACTTGAATTCTATAATTTGAAATCTATGGAATTTGAGAAGAGTTTAGGGCATGAGAGTGAAAGAAAATCTCATTCATAGCCTTACATACCTGGGAAGATCTAATTTCACAACCTTTCTTGATTGCCCAAAGGAATGTTTGGGGAAGAACCTTGAAGAAGCTAGGCTTGATCACCCTTAAACCTCTTGCATGCATGAATTGGAATAGGCTTAGAATGGCATAACCCTTCTTAAAACATACTATTCTGAGCTCAAAAAGATGTAGTTTAGGCCTTAGGAACATAGGAATTACAGAAAAGCCCTTAATAAATTCGCAGGAAAAAACACACTGCCAGTCCCAATGAGGTACTAGACGACTTGTGGTCAACCTCTCGTTAATTACACTGGTCATATGCCTTCTGAGGGTCACCACGAGGGACACCACGACTCGTGGTGTGCCCAAAGACTCGTGGTGACCAAGTCATCCTTCACACTATCCAAATTTCCAATCCTCCAAGCACCCCTTAACCACGGATCACTAGACGACTCGTGGTCACACCCGTGATCACCTCAAATCCAAAATTTTCAGCCAAGTCCAAAACTTTCCCCATGAGTCACTTGATGCCTCGTGGTGTTCCTAATAGGTAATGGGATGACTCCTCCTGTGACCTGGTGCAGAAATTTCTATTTTCTCCGTTTCAAATCTTGGGTCTAATCTTAGGATTTTGGGGCATCACAATATCTCCCCCTTGGGAACATTCATCCTCGAATGTGGGAAAACATACAGAAAAGTAGAGAAATGCAGTCATCATACTCAAATATTGATCATAAAAGCTGAAAACTGACAGAGTGACTGACTCCGAACTAAAGTACATGACTGAACTGAATTCATGAATCATACATACATTTATCAACATGGAAGAAACTGGGGCACATGAACCAAACATGGAACTAAATGGAGTGTTAGGTAAAAAATTGATACCTCAAGCTAGAACTGAGCCGTAAGGGAATAGATGTGGGTATTTAACCATCATATCTGCTTTGGCTTCCCACGTAGCTCCCTCAACAAGTTGATTCCTCCACAAAACCTTTACTGCAGCTATCTCCTTGCTTCTTAGCTTTCAAACCTGACGATCTAGTATTTCCACCGGAACCTCCTCATAACTAAGGCTATCCTTCACGCCTACACTCTCCACTGGAACAACTAGAGCTGGGTCACCCAAACACTTCTTTAAGAGCGATACATGGTAGACTGGATGAATTGAAGCTTGTTCTGAGGGTAAATCTAACTCATAGGCCACCTTGCCAACACGTCTCACGATCCAGTACGGGCCAACATAACAGGGACTGAGTTGGCCAATATAACGGGGACTGAGTTTCCATTTCTTTTTGAATCTCATCATTCCCTTCATGGAAGACACCTTTAGAAACACCCAATCATCGACTCCAAACTCAAGTTTTCTCCTTCTCACATCTGAATAGGACTTTTGGTGACTCTGAGCTATTTTCAACTGTCCCTTATAAGTTGAACTTCCTCCATAGCCTCATGGACTGAATCTGGACCTATCAATGTAGCTTCACTGACCTCAAACCAACCAATAAGTGATCTACATCTCCGCCTATAGAGAGCCTTATATGGAGCCATCTGAATGTTGGAATGGTAGCAATTGTTATATGCAAATTCTATTAAAGGCAAATGATCATCCCAGCTATCCTTGAAATCAATCATAAATGCTCTCAACATTTCCTCAAGAGTTGAATGGTCCACTCGGCCTGACCATCTGTCTGCAGGTGAATTGTTGTGCTAAGCTTGACCTAAGTATCGAGTCCTTTTTAAAACGATCTCCAAAACGGGAGGTAAACTGAGTACCTCTATATGATTGATGGACAAGGGAACTCCATGCAACCAAACTAACTCCCGGATGTACAACTTAGCATAATCCTCCACTGAATCAGTAGTTTTTACCGGTAGGAAATGAGCTGCCTTAGTCAACCTGTCCATAACCACCCAAATAGAGTCATACTGTTGGTGAGTGCGAGGAAACCCTATAATAAAGTCCATATTGATCTTCTCCTGCTTCCAAGTAGGAATACTAATGTCTTGAAGTGCACCTCCAGGTCTTTGATGCTCAACCTTCACCTATTGACAATTTGGACACTTAGCCACAAATTCTTCTATGTCCTTCTTCATACCATTCCATCAATAGATTTTTCGTAGGTCATGGTACATCTTGGTGGCTCCTGGATGTATACAGTATCTGGAACCATGAGGGTCGTGCAACATCCGATCTATCAAATCATCAACACCTGGATCATACAAACGACACTGATATCGAAGCACACCATCTCCCTCTCTAGAGAAAACTTCTACCTTCTGATTATGAACGACTTCCTTCAGTTTTACCAGAATAGGATCCTTGTCTTTCCTAGCTTTAACATCGGTCACGAGAGATGATTCTAATACCAATAAGGTACGCAGAGGACTCTGATACCAAATAAGGTATCAACCAGACGAACTCCCAACTGTGCAAACTGATGCACATCCTTCAACAGCTCCTTCTTCCCCTCATCTACATGGAACACACTCTGCATAGAAAGCCTACTAAGAGAGTCTACTACCATATTAGCCTTTCCCAGATGATAAAGGACACTCATACCATAATCCTTGAGTAATTCCAACCACCTCCCTTTGACATAGATTCAAATCTTTTTGGGTAAATAAGTATTGTAGGCTTTTGTGGTTAAACACATCTACATAGACCTCGTATAGATAGTGTCTCCAAATCTTCAAGGAAAATACTACCGCCGACAATTCGAGATCATGAGTCGGGTAGTTCTTTTCATGGACCTTCCGCTGCCTGGACGCATATGCTATAACCTTACCGTGCTACATAAATACACAACCAAGGCCAATCTTTTAAGCATCGCAATATACCATAAACCCATCAGTACCCTCGGGTAGGGTTAACACTGGTGCTGAGGTTAGTGGAGTCTTCAACTCTTGGAAGCTCTTCTCATAAGCCTCCAACCATTGAATGGATGCTGCAATGGATGAAAACCCCTCAACAAATCTCTAATAATAACCAACTAATGCCAAGAAACTCCTAATATCTAAAGGATTCATTGGTCTAGGCCAATTCTTCACTGCTTCTATCTTTTGAGAGTCCACCTGTAAACCCTCAATTTACACTACATGACCCAAAAAGGCAACTGAATTCAACCAAAACTCGCATTTGCTAAACTTTAGCATATAACTGGTGATCCTTGAGAGTCTTTAGCACCACCCTGAAATGAGCGGCATGCTCGTACTCGTTCCGAGAGTATATTAGTATATCATCTATGAACACAATCACGAACAAATCCAAGTATGATCTGAACACCCTATTCATCAAATCCATAAAAGTTACAGTAACATTCATTAGTCCAAAAGACATAACTACACACTCATAGTGACCATACCGAGTCCTAAAGGCTGTCTTCAGGATGTTACACTCCCGAACCCTGAACTGATGGTATCCGGACCTGGGGTCTATCTTTGAAAAACACTTAGCACCCTAAAGCTAGTCAAACAAATCATCAATTATGGGGAGAGGATAACTTTTCTTGATAGTAACTTTGGTCAATTACAGATAATCAATTCACATATGAAGAGAACCATCCTTCTTGCGTACAAAAAGAACTGACGCACCCTACAAGGATTTGCTAGATCTGATGAATCCCTTGTCTAAGAGGTTTTTCAACCGCTACTTCAACTCCTCTAACTCGGCTTGGGCCATTCTATATGGAGGAATATATATAGGTTGCGTATCGGGAAAAAGGTCAATACCAAAATCAATCTCCCGATCGGGAGAGATTCCCAGTAAATCATCTGGAAACACCTCTGGATACTCACACACTACGGGAACTGTCGGGATAGTCGGGGTTTTAGATGTAGCATCCTTAACCCTAACTAGATGGTACATGAAACCCTTAGAAATCATATTTCTGGCCTTAAGGTAGGAAATGAAATGAACTATAGGTATAGCTGAATTACCCTTCCACTCTAGGACCAGCTAACCCGAAAATTGGAACTCTACTACATGGGTTCTACAACTTATTGAGGCATAAACATGCATATATCCAATCCATGCCGAGGATAACATCACAATCGGTCATGGCTAACTCTACTAAATATGCTGAGGTGACTTTCTGAAGGACTATGATAGGGCATTTTCTATATACCCATCTAGCTATAACTGATTCACCGACTGGAGTAGAGACTGAAAAGGGTTCTGATAAGATTTCGGAACTTACTTCGAGACTACTAGCAACATAGGGCATCAGAAAAGATAAAGTAGCTCTTGAATCTAACAATGCATATATATCAAGATGGAATACTTGTAACATACCAGTCACCACATTGGACGAAATTTATTGATCCTATCATGATGAGAGTGCATAGAACCTATTCTACCGTTGGTCACTCGCTGAGCTAGTAGAAGCACCTTGCTGGAAGGGATGTGCTGCCGAAGCCGTTGAACTAGAGGCTGGGATACGGACTCCACCTGTCTGTCCTGGCCCTGTTGGTCTCTCTCTCTCTCAGATGCACCGCCTCACCCTGCTAGGTGTGCAAAACCATCCAAGGAAAATAAATATCCTGATGAAGCATGGTGATCCTATAATCCTTATCTAGGTAGTCCGCCACTCCATGAAAAAACCTACTAACCCAAGCTCTCTGATTAGCCACTAGCATTGGTGCATACTTGAACAGCCAAATGAACTCCAATGCATACTCCTGGACTATCATGTCACCCTTCTTAAGGTTCACAAACTCTGCTACTTTAATCTCCCTCATCTCACGAGGGAAGAACCAATCCAAAAATGCGACATGAAACTCCTCCCAACCAACAGGGCTTTCTCCAACTGCCTTGCTATCCTTCCATTGCTTAAGCCAGATGTGGGCAACCCTTTTTAACTAATACGAGGCTAGATCGGCGCACTCCTCTACAGTCACCCCCATGATATGGGTGATCTTCAGAATCTCATCAATAAACTCATATGGATCCTCGTCCACCTTTAAACCAAGAAACTCCAAAGAGTTCATCCTCAGAAAATCTCTGACTCTTGCCGCCACCACATTCCCATTCTAAGGGACATACGCTGCTGCCTGTTGATTGACCTGGGTGGTAAAGCTAGATCTAGCATCTGTATAGCTACCCTGAACTCAGCGTGGGCAACCTGCTTGGATAAGTGCTCCTCATGGGCTGGTGGAGCCTTCTAGTGCCGATCTCCATTGCATTCTCGTAGCCATTCCCGTTTCTATTTCTTCTTCTATTAACTCGGCGAGGATGCATGATTCTACAAATGTGTATAGCACGAGTTAGAAGGACAGAGAGATATTCCATCGCACGACATAGATCATGAAAGAAGGGAACATTTCCTAAACGTCTCATAGCCTCTTCATCATAAATGTGGCGCGCTTCACACCCATGAAACAGACTCTACTTAATACGGCTTTCAGACACTCTAGGACACTAAAAAACCTAATTCTCTGATACCAAGTTTGTCAAGACCCGATCTAGGGCCCGGATTGAGACACGGGACAAGAAACCCTGAGAGGCCCCAAGTCGACCCATCGCATAAACATAACATCTAAGCTCAACATAGTAAGGTGGAAGTTCAACATACATAATAATGGAAGTCTACATAAAATTCAAGCTAGAATAGAATCATACATGACAAGCAGATTTCTAAATAATATCTGAAAGACTCTAACATATCTGATGAGTTAATGGGACAACATCCCCAACTAACTCCACAAGTCTGAAATTGAAAGAAACATAACAACTACATATATTGAATGTTCGCAAAGGATAAGGACTCGCCAATGCTAGTTGGACAGGTCTGAGGGGGAAGCAGGACTAAAGATGCGGCTAAGACTAATCCCTCAAACTTGTATCATGAAATGATACAGCATAGACTATGCAGTTAGTACTTGAAATTTACCGACTATGCAAGGCAAGTAAAACGGATAGTTAAAAATAAATAAGAGTTCATAAGAGTAGGACAACATGATCATAACATAAGTATCATAATGTAAACATAAGGGCTCAAGGTTTTCAAAATATTCATAAATGAGTCATAATCATAATAATAAGAGAAAGCCTTTTCTAAACATGACTTGAGCCAAGATAACGTAACATAACCATGCATAAATCATGAGGAACACTGGGATATTCTTATAACAGACATACCCCATATGAGCACATATGGAGCCCGACCTATAAAACCCTAGTAAGAAGGGTGTTTGTACCTTGCCAAGGGTAGAATCATGAAAGGAGGAATGATATCAGTCATGAAAGGCTCATTCGGGAAAAAGGGACAGTCTCGAGGGAGGTCCCATTATGGCTACATCGCCGCGTAGTTTGGAGACTCGGGGTATGCTTGGACCCCGCGTCTACTCAGTGTTAAATATTACTCCCAAAACATATATGGTGCTCATATGATAATAGGGATAACATACATGAGATTTATGGGCTAGTTAAATCATAATAATAATAACCATGCTTGAAATACGTGAATTAGCCATGAAATAAGGCCCGCGAGTCGGTCATAATCATAAATCCATAAATCTTGAAATTAATGCATACTTGTAAAACATGTATATACTTGAAATTCCATAAATATGTGATAAGTACTTGATAGAAATCATATTATAAGGCGTAAATCATAATTTGACTAATTCAGATCAAGATCATAATGAAATCATAACGTGACTTTTTATAGGAACATACATAATTAGGAATAATTTAATTAAAATTTGAAACTATAATTTAATAATAAAAATAGTTATAAATTCTGCCCGTAGATCATAAAACATGATTTAATACATGAAAGGGATTGACCCATCGATAGATCATAGAGAATTTCACAAGAATTGAAATAAACCTCATAGATCATGAAACTTGAATTCTAGAATTTGAAATCCATGGAATTTGAAAAGAGTTTAGTTCATGAGAGCGAAAGGAACTCTCATTCATTGCCTCACATACCTGGGAGGAACTGATTTCACAACCTCTCTTGATTACCCAAAGGAATGTTTAGAACCTTGAAGAAGCTAGGCTTGATCACTCTTAAACCTCTAAACTTGCATGCATGAATTGAAATAGGCTTAGAATGGTTTAACCCTTATTAAAACATACTATTCTGAGCTCAAAACAATGCAGTTTAGGCCTTAGGAACGTAGATATAATGGACAATCTCTTAATAAATTCTCAAGAAAAAAAACATTGCCAGTCCCAATGA
Organism: Datura wrightii; assembly: GCA_035772735.1. Taxonomy (NCBI): domain Eukaryota; kingdom Viridiplantae; phylum Streptophyta; class Magnoliopsida; order Solanales; family Solanaceae; genus Datura; species Datura wrightii. The sequence continues at coordinate 15,432,177 of JASDFA010000002.1, forward strand.
GGGTCTTGACGACTCGTGGCTTGGACCACGACTCGTGGTCAACCTGTTGTTACTTACAATGGTCATCTGCCTTCTGAGGGTCAGCACGAGGGACACCATGACTCGTGGTGTGCCCAATGACTCATGGTGATAAGTCGTCATCCATACTTCCCAAATTTCCAATCCTCTAAGCACCCCTTGACTACGATCACTAGATAACTCGTGGTGTTGACCACAACTCATGGTCACACCCATGGTTACCTCAAATCCTAAATTTTCAACCAAGTCCACACCTTTTCCCACGAGTCACTGAACGACTCGTGGTGTTCCTGACGAGTCATGGGATGACTCTTCCTGTGGCCTAGTACATAAATTTCTATTTTCTCCGTTTCAACTCCCGGGTCTAATCTTAGGGTTTTCGTGGCAATTCCAAGTTTTCTACTTTCTTCTCAAAGATAGACCTCAGGTTAGGTTATCATCAGCTGAAGGTAAGGGAAAGGGATATTCCCAAGACAGCTTTTAGGACCCGCTATGGCCATTATGAGTTTGTTGTTATGTCTTTTGGATTGACTAACGCTCCTGCAGCATTCGTAGACCTCATGAATATAATGTCTAAGCCGTATTTGGATACATTTTTTATTATTTTCATTGATGATATCTTATTTTATTCCAAGAGTGAGGAGAAGCATGTTAACCATCTCAGAATAGGCCATCAAATACTTAAGGACAAGGAGTAATTTGCCAAGTTCTCCAGGTGTGAATTTTGGTTGAAGTCAATGGCATTCTCAGGCCATATTTTCTCCAGTGAAGGTATTAAAGTTGACTCTCAGAAGATTGAAGCAATTAAGAATTGGCCTCGACCCACAACTCCGACATATATCAGAAGTTACTTGGGTTTAGCTAGTTATTTAGGAGGTTTGTAGAAGGGTTTTCTACTGTTAATTCCCTATTGACTAAGCTGATTCAGAAGAAGGCCAAATTTCATGGTCTGAAGCTTGTGAGAAAAGCTTTCAAGAACTGAAGACCTGTTTGACTACTGCTCTTGTATTGACCCCACCGGAGGGTAAAGATGTTTTTGTTGTATATTTTGATGCCTCCAGAGTTGGCATTGGATGCATATTGATGCAAAATGGTAAGGTTATATCTTATGCCTCTGAACATTTGAAAATCCATGAGAAGAATTATTTGACTCACGACCTAGAGTTGGCATCGATTGTGTTCGCATTAAAGAGTTGGCACCATTATCTCTTTGGTGCTCATTTGATGTGTTCACAAACCATAAGAACTTGCAATATGTTTTCATCTAGAAGAAGGTGAATCTGAGACAGAGAAGATAGCTCGATATTCTCAAGGATTATGACATGAGTATTCTCTACCATCCAAGTAAAGCTAATGTAGTTGTTGATGCTCTTAGCAGGATGTCTATGGGTAGTACAGCCATGTAGAGGAAGAGAAACGAGAACTAGCCAAGGATGTGCATTGTCTCTCATGCTTGGGATTTCATCTTTTAGACACTAAGGAAGGTAATGTGCTTGTTCAGAGTAGAGCTTAATCCTCTTTAATTATGGAAGTTAAGGAAAAGCAGGACAGAGACCCCTTCTTGCTTCAGCTAAAGGAGAGTGTCCAAAAGTAGAAGGTATTTCTTTTTGCACAAGGAGGATTGTCCTGAGGTATTAAAGTAAATTTTGTGTTCCTAATATAGATGTCCTTAGAGATAAAATTATTGTAGAAGCACACAATTCTAGATATACGATTCATCCAGTTTCCACCAAGATGTACCATTGATGTCTCCCAAATTACACCTCGTAATGAGATATAAAGCGGTTGATGTTCAAATATAGAACCCAACCAGGTTGGGGTCAAATCCCACGAGGAATATGGCAAGGAACTTTGTTAATGTGTTTAGCTAGTACTATTAGCTTACTTATTTCCTATGGAGGGAAATTGTAACAAGACATAATAGAAAATAGTAGAGAGTAATGAGTAGATCCTTGATTTAAAATTGATTAAATTCAAGAGTGAGTTGACTAGGATTGTGCTCCACATGACTTCATAACCACAAGGCATTTTATACTAGTGCTCCATTTTGGTGTTTAGCATGCAATATCGGTAAGTTAACTTCACCTAAATGGTTGATACCCTACTTAGATGATTGCCACCACGCAACTTGATCCGTATGCGGATGTATACTCAATTAACCCTTACCCTTGATATCAAATTAGTTATTTCTAGACAAGCTCAAGCTATTAGATGAGGGTTGATAGCCTCAAATCTTCATTGTTAATCTCTTTTCTCATTCACTACTCCCCTTGATCTAGTGAGTAAGAAGAAGGCAAATTCTAACATTTGCAACCGTTAAGAAACAATTAAATAAAGGTAAAAACAATACATGCATTAACCCCGTTCAAGTTTCACTAAGTATTTTTGCCTATATGTGTTAATTCATCATAGATCCCATTATCCTAGTTATGGGTTTAGCTACTCATGCTTGAAAGATTATAATTAGAAATTAGATAAGAAATCATAATTGCAACTTACAATAATTCATAAAAGAAACCACGTGTCTTGAATAAATCAACAAGAATCTAAGATTAATACTCCAAAGTTGTTTGAATCACCGAATTCAAGAACAAAAATTATAAAAGTTGTTTCTTCAACCTTAATGTTAATCAAAAACAATGAACAATATGGTCAAAAGTCGTGATAATGCATAAAATGCAAAAAGAAACCTACATAAAGTATTTATAGACACTAGATAAATCATTTTCTATTTTAACAAGGACTGCAGGTTGGCTGTGACTAACGACGAGTCGTGGAAAGCAGCGATGGCTCGTGATCAGGAAGTGGCTCGCTCTGGATGATGGTTCACCTAATGACTCGTTAAGTGGCTGGATGAGTCATGAAGTCCCTCATATCTTTTGAGCCTTGAAACTTCCAGTGTTCTGGACGACTGCTCTAGCCTGTTCATGACGAGTCATTGAGTCTCATAATGACTCATTGCTCCTTCTATTCTGACACTTATCTCATGGTGCTTAACTTCTGAGCTTTACCTAACAAGTGCTCCCAACAAGTCGTGAATTCATATGACAACTTGTTAATCCTTCTGTTCTGACTCTCAGGCCTTTTGATCAGTTTCAACTTCCATTCCTCACGACCTACCTAACGACTCATTCCTAAACATGACGATTTGTGGTGTTAACTCATGGTCATCACTGTTTTTAGCCTGGGTATGTGACTTATAAATCTTCTTCCCCTAATGGCTCAAGGAACGAGTTGTCCAATGACACGACAACTCGTTACCTTGCTATCAGTCCACACTTAGCCCACTTTAGACTCATTATGCCTATTTCACTGTCTAAACCTATTTTCCTACAACACTCAACAAAAACACATTATATCTATATAAACATACTCGAGATTAGGATATTTTATTAATTTTAGGCATCAAAAGTGTCGTATAATCATGGCACATCAGCACCAACAGCTTAGAATTTTTGCATGTCCTCAGGCAAAAACAATAAAAACAAAACTAACCCGACACTTCAACCAAAAGAAATCTAGGGAACCTACAGTAGTCACAAACTCATAGAATAATCAACTCAAACTTTCTAACCCATCCTATATAATCATAAACCAAATCATAGTGCTAATGCAAAGTTTTCCACCATGACACAAAGGAATCAAAAAATGGCATTGCACTATCAAGATGCAACCATGCGCACAATCATATGACACTGACCCAGAAAATTAGCAGACGATGTTGTTGCCCATATGCCCTCACTGCAAAGAAGTTCCACTCATTTACATATCTCAATCACTAAAAATTAATGTAGGGACTATGTCAAGTACACTCATACTCACAAAGAAGTTCACACAGTGCGCATACAAAACCATAGGCTTTCCCTTATTTTCTATGTCTCAATTGGTCAGAAAATTATATTTGGATCAGGATAGGACTTTCTTAGGATTGTAATGTAGGCTTAGATACGGGTATGGTAGATATGGAAATAGTGACTAAACCCTCCTTGGCACTTCACTAACATTGGCTCCAATTAACCTTGTTTCACTCTTCTCCCTTTCTCCTTTGTTTTCTTTATTTTACAAGACTATGGGTGCGAGCTATTCTTTTTCACTTTTTCTTCTTTCTCTCTTTTTTTTTGTGAATGCCTCACCAGGTATACACATTCATTTCTCTTTTATATAAACACACCTCACCCGCCCTTTTGGTCGCATTATTCAATCATTTTTTCCCTACTCCTCTTATTCACCCCTATAATAGCCGCCCTCAACTTAGGCAATTTTCTTGAGTTGAGGTTAACAGTGTCCAAGGAGGGACCAGGGACAAAACAGGTTCATTATAATTAAAGCAGGAAGGTGATTTGGCTAAAAAAACAAAAAAGGATCAATTTTGGCTCAAACTCGGGATCAACGTATATTAATACTCATTTGTTCAATAATTTAGGTTGACTAGAATATTCTGAACAACGGCCTATGATCATCTCCTCACAACTATCTTACAACCTTGATACGACTAACCGGGAAAGTTCTAGATTGTGTACACGTTGTGGAACTAACATTAAATACCTCGCCACATAATGCACAGGACAACATCATCACTACCAACTTCTGGTTCATGCATAGTCACATAAAGTAAACACATTCACAATATTAATGCCATGCAAGGATTCTCAAGGGTCATGCATCATAATTTAGCACACACAAAAATAGAAGAATTTACATTTAGGTTAATTTCACCTATTTTCCTTTCAATTGACACAAAAAAAATGAAAACCAAAAACCTAAACAAGCCGGTTCTTCTAGATAAGGAACACTCTAGGGAAAAGATGTCCGTTAAGAAAAACCCTCGGGTTATGTTCAGCAAAAACCCAGGTACAACACCCAACCCCCATCATTAAAGCATGCGACGTCCTCGACGCATATAGAAAGTCATACATGGGAATAAGGAACATACCTGTGCGACGAAGACACCTGTGGCCTGGTCAGTGGAAGGCGTAGATGCACCCCCAATCTCCTCTCCCGTGGCATCGGGGTTAACCCGCGCACTCTCTGAACAAACAAAGCTCATACCCTCTCCATGAGCTCTAGCAGCATCAATCTCGGCCCACTCTCGAGCCTCATCTCTAGAAAGCTTCAGTACTACCTCTATATCTCTCTTCTCCCTCTTCTGCTCTTGTAGCAAGTCACCACTCTCACCTTTGCTCACCTCTTCCCGAGGTCTCTTCCCTTTTTCCTGAGCTACAAGCTCCTCAGTGATAAAATCAAATACAGGAGGTAGCTCCTCCTCACTCTCATCCTCCATTACTGGGAGCACCGACGGTGTTATAGCATGTATTTTTGTGCTGTCAGCTCTCACAACTCAGCTCTGAGGGCCACCATCTCCGCATACCATCGTGTCAGGTCGGGTGCTTGGAACTAAGCATGGAACCCATCCATCAGCCTCTTGAAGGCATCCAATCTATCATGCCATGTCCTAGATAAGCCATCTAACTCCTTCTTTACCTAGGGCTTGACCTACTCCATTAAAACTTTCACCTAAAGTGTCATGTGAGCCTGCTGCTTTTCTGTCTTTTCCAGCCGCCTAGCCATGTTAGTAATAAAATCCTGGAAGATCGTGACTAGGCTAGACAGTGAGGAATGAGGAATGATCCTAGCCTTGGAAATCGAGTTCATATTATCTTTGATCAACTCGATGTTTGTAATTTTATACACCTCAAATTTCTGATCTATAGACGGAAACTCTAGGACCTGTGATTCCTTACAAAGTTGGGCTATGAGGCGTGGAAAGGGTATACTTATAGTGTCTATGATGGCTCTCTCCTAGATATCCTCATCTATATACCTCAGGAAGTTAAATTTATAACCCTCCATGATACTAGATACCAGTGCAGCTCGGTCCAATGATACAACATTGTCATTGCTGGTTGGTACCAGCCTGTGTTGCACTAATGACCACCATAATTTGGCCTAAAAGTTCTAAGTAGCCTTCTTAATCTATACCTCTGATCCATTCAACCATTACACTGATATATCTCGAGTGGCTATGATTCGGGCCAGCCATGTATACTGCCTTTTTCTGTCCTCGTGGCTCAACTTCTTGGTATTGATTTTCTGCAGCTCACTCAACCGGTGATCAAACTCAGTTGTGTTCACCGGAGGCTCACGCTTTGGACCATATAACATGTGGGTGATGGTACACTCAGAGATGTCCATTGGATTTTTCCTTACCAAAACACGGGTCAGTGTAGGACGCTTCCTCCAGTCTTGGCCTCTCACGGACTAATTTTTTAGCGTGGCCGCATATGCCACATAAAACTCTTTAAACTAGTGTTGGGCTATAACTGCCAGACAACTCACTCAACCACCCAAACTGGTACTTATCAAACAGTGCTTGAATATCTAGGAGGTCCTTGAACCCTGTAGTGACCAACCTTGGTTCTTCATAGATGCTCCTTTAGGATGGCCCTTATCATTAGGAATAATGTCCCAATTATAGATTGCCCTCATACCTAGAACACACCATATTCTCACCATTCTTCGAGGCTGGTCTAGAGAGGTGTCAGAGGTTTCAATCTCATGATTATCAGTACTCTCCTGTTGAGCATGGGATTCACTGGCATCCTCATCATCAGTCTCAGCTATCGTGTCCTCTTGATTCTTTAGGGATGAGGCCCCATCATTTTTGCCCTCCCTACTTGGTGGGCCCTTATGATTGGAGTCAAAGATGCAACCATGGCTATTGGATTAATAGGGTGTTTACTCCTTACCCTGGTCAATCGCCACTCCAGCTGTTTCTCATCTATCTAATACTCCTCAACTGAGCCACTCGACTCTTCTGAGGATGATGGTTCATTTCTTAGTCTACGAGTCGAGGGATAGCCCTTTTCCTGCCCCTTCTTTTTGGCCAGACCCTTGTTGGGAGTTCCTTTTGGTTCCATTGTACATGTGGAATAACCATTAGTATCCAAAGTTAGAGTACGTGAAAACATTAAATTAGTGACTGCCTACTGATAGGACGAGAGACTTAACGACTCGTTGTCACTGGCAACGACTCGTTGTCATTGGCAACGACTTATGAAGTCCTTTGTGGTCTATAGGTTCAAATGTTTCATTTATTTCAAGTAAACTTAAAAACTTGACCTAACGAGTCGTTGCTTGTGGTAACGATTCATTAAGTCAATCGTGGTCTGTAGCTTCAGAATATCAAAAAAAATTTGTCCCACTCAAGCGAGTCACATTACGAATTGTGAGGTGATACCACAACTCATTATGTGACTCGTGCTTAAGAGTTCTTTAACCATCAGTGATATGTCAGTGGTGAAGAATCATGTAACAACTTGTCAGTCAAGCCCACTAATCGTTACATGAGGCGTCATCACTGCTCAACCAGTTAATCCCTTTCTTACATCAAAATTTTGTTAGGTTAATTAGACTTCACCCATATCATATGTTATACTCTTTTATTTAGGTGGGAGTTGGAAGGGCAAAACAATCAAAGCTTCATTGCCAAGCATTTACAGATCATAATGCCTACAGACTCAATGGGTGAAAGAAACCCAAGCCAATCGATACTCAATCACAAATTGAAATCACTTATTCAATCAACACAATCCACCACAAACCTATCAGCATGATTCTATTTAGTTCAGGACGGTCTGTTCAGCAGTTTAGCCAACTGAAATCATGGCACCTAGGGTTTTAATGTTTTAGACCAAATTTACATACGAACAATAGTTACAAGCATGAGGAGGTCAAAATTAATATATGAAGTGCTTCAATACTCACTTTCAAGGATAGAAGATGAGAAATTAAACAGTTATGGGTCACAACGTGTGGTCAGTGATGGTGATGTTCCACCGGCTGCTTGTATCAGTTCGTAGGTGTGTGTATTATTGGACATGTGAAGTGATGAGTGGATAAAGAACCGTTTGTAGATAATTAGGTGTTTGAAATATTGGTAACTTAGGAAAAAATCGTGGGTATATATGTTTAAGAAGTCAAATTACCTAATTGAACATGGGTCGGCTCGGGTGATTCAAATTTATGCATATGTACCACAACCCACGTAACGAGTCGTTTCTCAGGTCACGACTCATTATGTTGTCCATTACAGTAGTCAAATAGAGAAATTTTACCTGGGACCTAATAACTCAGATAATGACTCGTGATATTACCCAACGAGTCATGTCTTGAGTCGTTAGCCCTGTAATCTTGATGGACTTTCAGTTGTGTCAGGATGAGGTACTTGACGATTTGTTAAGTCCCTCATCACTAACATTCCAGCAGTTACTGTTTTCTACTTCAGTGGCCATGACTAGTCTTGACAAGTGTTTCACTCGGGTAACGACTCGTCCTTTTTAGCACCAAACTCTAAGGTTCAAAAGTTTTGTTCCAACTCCAAATTACTCCTCTTGCTCATCTACACATATCAACACACGTAAAAACTATACTAGTTTCACAATTACAATTTTGGCTGCCTCCCAAGAAGTGCCTGATTTTAACATCTCGGCACAATATAGGTATCTTGATTACTGAGACTTCACCAAGACACCTCAATGGTTGCCTCCCATGTAGAGCCTGATTTATCAGCATGGCACGGCGCAAGTCCCTGGGTTCCTCAGACTTCACCCATAGCCCAAAGGTCCACTAGTTTAATTTCTTCACTCTTCCCAGATATGCCTTCGCTCGTTGGCTATTCACCTTGAACCGTTTTCCTTCATGATTTTCCAACTTAATTGCACCATAGGAGAATACTTGGACCACTCGAAATGGTCCCAACCATTTGGACTTCAACTTGCCAGGAAATAAGTGAAGCCTAGAATTAAATAAGAACACCATGTCTCTAGTGTTGAACTGTCTTTGCTCAATCTTTCGGTCATGTTGTACCTTCATCCTCATTTTGTAAATTTCTGAACTTTCATAGGCTTTCAAATGACATCAAGCTCATCCAACTAATCAAGACTCAAGTTTGCAGCATCGCTCCAATTCAGATTCAGCTTATTGAGCGCCTACATGGCTTTGTGCTCAAGCTCGACCAGAAGATGAAATGCTTCCCCATACACCAGCTGATAAGGAGACATACCTATCAGGGTCTTGAATTCAATCTGATAAGCTGATAATGCATCATCCAACTTCCTAGACCAATCTATCCGGTTAGTATTCACAGTATTTGCTAAGATGGTCTTTATCTTCTAGTTGGAGACCTCAACTTGCCTACTAGACTGTAGATGATAAGGCATTGCCACCCTGTGTTTCACCCCATACTTTTCCAATAAAGTTTGAAACAACTGGTTACAGAAGTGCGAACCCCCATCACTAATGATTGCTCTCAGAGTCCTAAATCTGGAGAAAATATTCCGCTTCAAGAATGTTGTGACACTCTTACCTTCATTTTTTGGAAACACAATTGCCTCCACCTACTTAGAAATATAGTCCACAGCTACAAGTATGTACTTCATCCCATTCGAGCTCACAAATGGGCCCAAGTATGCCTGAAACTTCTCGAATACAAATAACACATCCAACCACTCTTGTTTCATGATAACGCTCAAACCACACTTCCAACTGAAGTATGAAGCGGAAGTTGTCAATAAAGAACCCAACTAGAGGTTAGGGTTGAGCCCACAGGGAATATGAAAGATCTAGATTACAGTCAGTAGATGAACTTGTATGGTAATTACTTCACAATGGGGGAAATTCTAATAAAAATCAATAATAGAAATAAACAGCAGTCAAGATTATGTGTGTGAATCAATAATTAAAGGATAACTAGGGTTTGTGTTCCCCATGGGTTCATAACAGCTTTGGGTATACACTTGTGATCTTTACCAATACTTACTTACAGAACTGATAACTTAGGTTCATTTAAACGATTGACCAATCCCTGTTGAATGAATATCCTTAGTTACTCGACCAAGTCTCATGAGTTTTGCAAACTAACCGTTACCACTAAGTTCCAGATATAACTATCCTGTGACCACAACTCAAGTTAATACAATGATCATCAAGATCAAAGCTCTGTTTTAATTCTCTTTTCCTAATCTCTACCTCCTCGACCAAATCAAATAAAGAATTCAGGCACTTCCTAACGTTGTGCACTGCTAAAAATCATTAAACATGAAGAGACTACAATATAAGTAATTAGTATTGGTTTTAGACTCACTTTGTGCAACCCTAACTTTTTAATTCGTCATGGTTCCCATGGTTCCCACAACCCTAGCTATGGAGGTTTTAGCCTCTCATAGTTGCAAGGTTGTGAATTGTATTCATGATTGAAAACATAAAACAATACTTACAAAGATGATAGAAAAAAAACAATTCCTTCAATTAAACCACAAAATCTTGAAAAACAAGTAGCAAGAACAAGATGAATTCAATAAAAGGTTGATCACAAGGTTGAACCAACTCAATTCTCTCTTTCAATGATGTAAAATTGCTTACTGCAATGTTTTCCTACTAGAATTAAGTCTATTTGTCGTCCTCTATGAAAACTAAAGCATAAAAAGTATTTATAGGGATACAAGAATCCTTTTCCTAAACCAACAGGACTGCTTTCCATATTTGTTGCCAACCTCGTCACGGGTCTACCTACGACTCGTAGCGGCTTCTCACAGATCGTGACATCCACTCATAGCTTGTAGTGTTGGCTGAATTTTGGCTAAGTGTTAGGCCAAGGTACGATTCGTACCAACATGCTACGACTCATACATTGCACCCGTGGCTTGATCCTGATACTTTGAACTTTGTCTGAACTTCACCACGACCAATATGGTACGACTCGTACCTTCATCTTATGGGTCGTAGAGTACTCTCATACTGAGAATCAGCCTCCTGTGCAATTCTTCTGGATTTAATCACGACTGGCTTACCACGACTCGTACCACCATGGTACGATCCGTGACAAGTCTCATAGGATCAGTCTTCTAGGTTAATGTTTCAGCTTCTCATCAAGGCCCTCAGTACGACTCGTAGGTCCATCCTACGGATCATACTGTGGACTGCACGTTTTTCCCTTTTTTGCAAACTTTTAGCTTCCTTTTGCAATTTATTGTTCCAACACCCATCTATCCTGAAATCAAAGGAAAAGTGCCTCATATCCACATAAATACACCTTAGTCCATGCTATTTTCTTAGTTTTGAGAGTCAATAGTGTTGTAAATCCACAGCACATCAACACCCTCAACTTAAGACTTTTTCATGTCCTCAGGCAAAGAAAAAGATAAACCAAACACGACGCTCATATAGAAAATAAACTTAGGATACTATAGCCAAAACTCAAACAAATTTGTGCACTGTAATACAAATTCTTTTAACCCTTCCTCTTGAAACATCATCAGCTAATGTATTGCAAGCAACATCAAAACATCATATTCAGGGATCAAGACATGTCATTTAGATATCAACAAGCAATCAGGTCATCACATATGTGTTTCACACAGACTAATGGTAAAAGAAAACATAATCAATGTATCCTCACAAAAAATGAAGTCGCCACTCTAGTATGAAGTATCAAATGAAACACGGGACTAGGCAAATGAAGCACTCACTCTCTCAAAGAACTGCAAGTATTATGCATCAGATACCATAGGTTTGCCCTTATTTTCTCTAGTTTGGTTTATTAGATGGTCAAATTAAGATCATTATAGGACTTGATATGGCTTGTAATGTAGTCTTAGGGCTGGACATGATAAAGATGAAAGATTGTACAAGTGACTATCCCTTCCTTGGCACTACATTCATTGGCTATACCATTCTCCTATTTTACCCTTCATTCTTTGTGTCTTATTTTCTTTCCTTTTTCCCATTTTAAGAATATTTGCATGGATGAGGTGATTTTTCACATTTTTCCACAATTTTTACCTATTTTGAATTTTTTTTCTTTTTTCTCAATATTCTCCAATTTTCAGCTTTTTACTTTTTCACCTCACCACACCTTTTTCACCATTTGTTTTCTTCTCTTTATTTTCTTTCCTTTTCTCCCGCTCCCACCATTTATGCACCCCTACTTTAGCCACCCTCAACTTAAGTATTTTCCTTACGTTGAGGTTCATGATATCCAAGGAAGGACCAGGGCCAAACATGTTCATTATAAATAAATGGGTACGGTTAACAGGTAAACCGAAGAAATATGGTCTATTATGGCTCAAACTTGGGATCAAGGGATTCATTAAACTTTGGTAGGGCAATATAGGCTAAAAGTGAGTGTAAAACAAAAATGGCCTACGATTATATCCTAACCAACCTTCCTCAACCTATGCAGAGACCAACCAGGCAAGTTCTAGATCTTCAACAATACACCGCAATACATACTAAGGCCTACTCACACATGGTACATGAATTATTTTTACTTTACCTGTTTGGTTCATACATGGATTAACAAGACTAGCACTATCAATAACTAGATGACATAAAACGATCCACATAAATTACGCATTGCTATCACAAATACATAGCAAAATCTTTTAAGCAGGGTCAATTTTTCAAAAACAACAAAACTAGTGATATCCAATGGCTGAGTATTCCTAAGTTACTTTCTAATCAAACAAAAACAAAAAATATCCTATCACATGCCGGTTCTACTAGATAGCATGCCTAAGGAAAAAGAAACATGGCAAGAAAAACCCTCAGACGAACAAAAATATCCCAAAAATACAAGTACACCCCCCCTTTTTTTAAAAAATGAGCTTCGTCCCCGAAGCATCAAATATAAATGAAGGGAAAAGGGACATACTTGTGGCTACTCAGACTCCGCCTTTGTCATCTTACGAAGGTGGTACCTCCGCGGTATAGTTGCGCTAGAGGTGGCCGGTGCACTCAATGGTGTAACAATGGGGGTAGTGGTCCCCCCCTTCTGTGAATGTAGCCGTTTGAACGGCCTCTGTGGTAATTGAGGATGAAGGTGGCTCGCCAGAAGGGTCATGGACACTAGCAAGCTCGGGCTAAGCTGTGGTGGAGCTTCCCACTCCTCTAACTCTCTCATGCAGCTCAGTCATATGCTCCTCATGAGCCCATATACTCTCCACTCCAGCCAGCTTGTGCTCTTTCTTCTCCTTCTTTTTCTTCTTTCTCAAACTCTCCTCACCAGCATCTTCGGCAGTTCTCTTCTTGCCTTTATCACCTGCTGCAGTTGGCCCCCAGTATGCTTCCAAATTAATATCCTCCTCAAGCTCTGCATCTAGGTCTGAACGAGTGGGGGCTGCTATAATAGTTGGTTGCCATAAAGACAACTCAACCACTTGGCTCCGAAGAGCCCCCAACTCCACACGGAGACTGCCAGTGTCTGACTGCTCCGCCATCCTCATGTTGAATCTGCTCTCAAAACTATCCAGGACGGCATGAAGAGCCTGAATTGCTGCATCTATCTTAGATTTTACCCATGGCTTTACATTCTTCATCATTGCCTGAATTTTGCGCTCGGCCATGGTCAATCTCTTTGCTAGCTTCTGGAGGAAATCCTGCGGTACCAAGATGTACCCTACTGGAGTCTGAGTCTGTACATTGGGCAGCAGTGTAGCTGAGGTGTTGGGAGCTGACTCTGAATGATCGGCATTTGTAGCCGGTGTCTCGCTCTGCTCCTGAGTACTGGGGACATTCACATGTACGTCCCCTGCTGGCTGAGCTGCTGGGATAGATGTAGGCATCCTGGATCTGCTCACCGGGTTCATCTCATCCCAGATAAGGCCTATGTCTGCAATTCTTTAGCCTCCAATCAATCTCTCATCACCCCACTAAACTCTCACCTCCCTACACAAACTCTATACAAGGCTCGGGAATGGAATAGTAGTGCTTACTTCCACTACTCAGTCTCGTATCTCTGTAGCTATGATCCTCGGGATGTTAAGAGGGTAGCGAGACATGAGGCATGCCACCAAGCCGCTCTATCAGCACTCAGCGTGTTATCATTGACTATAGGTGCTAATCGATGTCTCACCAGTGTCCAGGAGGCCTTTGCTATGAAGTTCAGTGAATTCTTTGTCACCTGCTTGCCACCTGTAACCCATTCAGCCTCATCCTTGTTCTCAGCTATCACTTATTCTAGCCATTGCAGCTGCCTCTGTCGCTCACCCCTGCTCAAACTCCTAATCTGCTTCATTTCCTCAACCCTGTAATCATACTCTAGGGTTATCCTAGTTGGTCTGAACTAAGGTCCATACAACATCCGTGCAATAGTCCATCAGATACATCTACTACTCACCCTCGGACTAGAACACTCTCCAAGAAAGGCTGCTCCTTTATATTTTGCCCCTACTTTGCTTTCTCGTCCATTGTGGCCAGGAAGTTGGCGTAGAACTCCCTCATGATCTCCTCTGTGTATTATGAAGGGGTCTTGGCCATCCATTCTAGCCCATAGAATCTAAAAATGCGCTTCATCTCCTCAACTTCGTTCAAGGAATTAGTGAGGATCTGTGGTTCTTCTTGGATGCTTCTTTGGTTTGTTCTTGGTGGTGAGAGTTATGCCTTGTTCATATATCTCTTTAGCACCCGGCACTCTCCACCGCATTGTTATGTTTTTTCTAGCAGGGGTCTCCTCCTCCACTTCTTGCTCACTGCTTTCCACATCATTCTGGGTCCCTTCTGACCATTCCTCAGTGTTGGAGTCGGTTTCCGGCCTTTGTTGTTCCTCTCTAGCTCTCTCTTCAGACTGGGTAGCTTGAGCGGATATGGTCGTGGTTGCTTCGGCTTGGGCCTTTACTCTTGCTCTAGTGGTTCTGGTTTCATCTGTGTCTGAGGTGTCTACTTGATAATCCTCAAGTGAACTACTAGGTGAATCTCCAGCCTGATCAGACTCTGAGTCCGTTGTTTCATCTATCAATGTCCTGCGGGCTTATCTTTTGTCTGCCCTATGTTTGTATGTCATTATACCTGGTGAGAAAGAGGTTAGCATTCCTTTTTTGAACAGACAAATCAGATAGAAGAAGTTCAGTAATTCATCACGGGTCCTCACTACGAGTCGTACCTCGAAGGTACGACTCGTAAGAAGCCCTGATGGTGCCCCACAACTTGAAGGTATGACTCGTACCATGAAGGTACGATCCATACCTTGAGTCTTCTGATCAATTTTCAAGATAAGTGGTACGATCACTAAGTACGATTCGTGGTGTCAAACCACACTTCCAACTGAAGTATGAAGCGGAAGTTGTCAATAAAGAACCCAACTAGAGGTTGGGGTTGAGCCCACAGGGAATATGAAAGATCTAGATTACAGTCAGTAGATGAACTTGTATGGTAATTACTTCACAATGGGGGAAATTCTAATAAAAATCAATAATAGAAATAAACAGCAGTCATGATTATGTGCGTGAATCAATAATTAAAGGATACTAGGGTTTGTGTTCCACATGGGTTCATAACAGCTTTGGGTATACACTTGTGATCTTTACCAATACTTACTTACAGAACTGATAACTTAGGTTCATTTAAACGATTGACCAATCCCTGTTGAATGAATATCCTTAGTTACTCTACCAAGTCTCATGAGTTTTGCAAACTAACCGTTACCACTAAGTTCCAGATATAACTATCCTGTGACCACAACTCAAGTTAATACAATGATCATCAAGATCAAAGCTCTATTTTAATTCTATTTTCCTAATCTCTGCCTCTTCGACCAAAGCAAGTAAAGAATTCATGTACTTCCTAACGTTGTGCACCACTAAGAATCATTAAACATGAATAGACTACAATATAAGTAATTAGTATTGGTTTTAGACTCACTTTGTGCAACCCTAACTTGTGAATCCGTCATGGTTCCCACAACCCTAGCTATGGAGGTTTTAGCCTCTCATAGTTGCAAGATTGTGAATTGTATTCATGATTGAAAACATAAAACAATACTTACAAAGATGATTGAGAAAAAACAATTCCTTCAATTAAACCATGAAATCTTGAATAACAAGTAGCAAGAACAAGATGAATTCAAGAAAAGGTTGATCACAAGGTTGAACCAACTCAATTCTCTGTTTCAATGATGTAAAATTGCTTACTACAATGTTTTCCTACTAGAATTAAGTCTATTTGTCGTCCTCTATGAAAAATAAAGCATAAAGAGTATTTATAGGGACACAAGAATCCTTTTCCTTAACTAACAGTACTGCTTTCCATATTTGTAGCCGACCTCATCACGGGTCCACCTACGACTCATAGGGGCTACTCACGGACCGTGGAATCAACTCGTGGCTTTAAGTTTTGGCTGAATTTTGGCTAAGTGTTGGGCCAAGGTATGATTCGTACCAACATCCTACGATTCATAAATTGCATCTGTGGCTTGATCCTGATACTTTGAACTTTGTCTGAACTTCACCACGACCAGTATGGTACGACTCGTACCTTCATCTCACGGGTCATAGAGTACTCTCATACTGACAATCAGCCTCCTGTGCAATTCTTCTGGATTTAATCACGACTGGCTTACCACGACTCGTACCACCATGGTACGATCCGTGACAAGTCTCATAGGATCAGTCTTCCAGGTTAATCTTTCAGCTTCTCATCAAGGCCCTCAGTTCGACTCGTAGGTCAATCCTACGGATCGTACTGTGGACTGCACTTTTTCCCTTTTTTGCACATTTTTAGCTTCCTTTTGCCATTTATTGTTCCAACACGCATCTATCTTGAAATCAAAGTAAAAGTGCCTCATATCAACATAAATACACCTAAGTCCATGCTATTTTCTTAGTTTTGAGCGTCAATAGTGTTGTAAATCCACAACACATCATTTCGTCATGGTGTAATTCTTCTGAGCCGCATTAAGCACCTTGCTATCATAATAAATGGGATGAAATATCTTTTCAAGCCTTTGGCCTAAAACAGCTCCCAGGGCCACTACGCTAGCAACCCATATAACCTCAAACGGTAAGGACTAGTAGGTGCCACTATGATCGGGGCAGTAGTCAATCTCTCCTTCAATTATTCAAACACCTTTAATCAAGCGTCATCAAAAAAACTTCACTTCTTTCTCAAGTATCTTGCACAAAGGATGTGCAATCTTTTAGAAGTCTTTGATAAATCTCCGATAAAATCCCGCGTGGCCCAAAAAGCTTCGAACACCCTTCACAGAAATGAGAAGTGGTAGACTAGAAATTACATCAATCTTTTCTCTATCCATCTCAATGCCCTTTCTTAAAATCCTGTGGCCTAGCACTATACCATCTTTGACCATAAAATGGCACTTTTCCCAATTAAGAACCAAGTTGGTCTCTTCGCACCGCTGCAGCACCTTTTGCTCAAGCGAGCCAACCAATCATCAAATGAGTCACCCACCACCAAAAAATCATCCGCAAAGACTTCAATGGTGTCCTCCACCATGTCAAAGAATATTGACATCATGCAGTGCTAGAAAGTGGTGGGCGCATTACATAACCCGAATGGCATCCTCTTGAAAGCAAATATCCCATAGGTACAGGTAAAAGTGGTTTTCTCTTGGTCTTCGGGGCTATATAGATCTGATTGTACCCCGAATCACCATCAAGAAAGCAGTACCACCCTCTGCCTGCAAGTTGCTCTAGCATCGATCCATGAATGGCATCGGAAAATGATCTTTCTGCGTCCAGTGGTTTAGCTTCCGATATTTCATGCATACTCTCCAACGTGTGACTGGCCTCAGTGGAATGAGCTCATTACTAGCATTCGGGACCACAGTGATTCCTCCCTTCTTTGTTATGCACTAAACTAGGCTAACCCATTTGTTGTCAGCAATAGGGTAAACCATACCTTCATCCAATCACTTAATAATTTCCTTCTTGACCACCTTTTGCATAGGCAAATTCAACCTAAGCTAATGCTCAATGCTCGGAACACAGTCTGACTCAAGCTGGATCTTATGTATGCAAATACCGGATGGGATCCCAATAATATCTATTATGGTCTACCCAATGATCTTTTTATACCTCTCCAGAATAGAGACCAAAGCCTACACTTGCCATTCCACCAAGCCAGCTGTGACTATGCCTGGTAATGTGTTTTCAGTCCCCAGAAATACATAACATAAGTGAGATGGGAGTGCCTTGAGCTCTAATACTGGAGGCACCTCAGTAAATGGTTTGGCCGGTGGGGTCATATGATTTTTTAGATCAAGATTTATTTTCTTCGGAGCATAAGTGTATGTTCCCATACCTGCAAGTGCATTAACGATCTCATCACCCTCATTGATCTCTTCAGCATCAGCATTCATCACCACTGCTACTAAGCCCTCAATACTCACTCTCTCAGCTATAGGCATGATTGGAAGCTCAGCCTCCACTATATCAATCACTGAGACCACCTGCATGACGTTTGGCTATTTCATGGACTGGCACACATTAAATGTCACCTCTGAATTGTTTAATAAGAATTTTAATTGTCCGGTCTCCATGTCTACAAGAGCACGCTCGATGGCAAGAAATGATCGCCCAAGGATAATGGGGACCGCGAAATCAACCTCACAGTCTAGAATAACAAAGTTGGCTAGGAATATAAAGGAATCACCTTCACCAACACATCATAAAGAATCGCCACCGAATTTTTCACCGTGCAATTTTCCATAAATAGACGCATTGTAGTCGGTTTGGGGGCTCCCAAGCCCAACTGTCTAAACACTGCTAATGGCATCAGATTAATACCAGCACCTAGATCACATAAAGCCTTAGCATAGTTAAAGGCTCCAATAGTGCACTATATGGTGAAAGCTCTAGGGTCTTGTTTCTTCATCACGAGAGACCGAGATGCCATTGCACTATAGTGGTGCAAATTATCAGCAAGCTCAAAGCTCATGGTCCTCTTTCTAGTGATAAGATCCTTCATAAATTTAGCATAGCCAAGCATCTGCTCAAGTGCCTCCACTAATAGGATGTTCACAGATAATTGTTTTAGCATTAAAACAAATTTGTGATACTTCCCATCTTTAACCTTCTTCTTCAACCTCTGCGCAAAAGGGGGAGAAGGTCTAGGAATGGATGTTATCTTTTGAGTTACCTCCTTCTCTTTACCTTTTTCAAACCCATGCTCCTCTGCATTACTAGGAGTTGTCTTCTCAATTGCATCATAAATCAAAACCTGTTCTTTGGAGTCAACCACCCTATTATCATCAATCGCTGAGGGCTCAACTTTCTCATCAGTCACAACTAGCATAGGAGGATCAATTATCATCTTCCAACTCCTAGTAATGACAGCCATACAATGACTCTCACTTTTCAGATTCTAAACTGTGTTACTGGGAAGTGTGCCCTTTTTCCTCCAGTTCATAGCAACAGACATCTGACCAAGCTGCTGCTCAATGTACTTAATGGCAATGGCATGTGACTCCACCTTTTAGTTCATACTGGAAATATCAACCTTAGATGGCCATCTGTTACCTCCATCTGCTTGAGTACCTTAGACAACATCTTCCACCCTTGAACCGCTAGACTCTGGTTCATGGTTCCTTGGAGAAACATAAAGACCGTTTCTATCATTTTTATACTCCTCATGCTTTTTCCAGTGACCATTATTTATGAATCTACTCCTGTCTCTGTATTGGCCCCGGTTGTAGTTGTTGTCTCTATAATAGTTCCAATCATGGTTCCCTAACCTTGACACAAAGAGTCTTGGTTAGACCCTTGTGTGTTGGTCTGGAAACCCACCTCATGATCATTCAGATAATTGGCTTCCTCCTCAGACTCTGATTTGCCTCCATCATTTCTCGGGGCCTTGCCCTAGGAACCTACTACAGTCACCTTTTCTGTCCCAGCTCCTATAATATATTTAGCAAGGAGGCCCATTATGGTTTTGATGTTAGTAATATCATGATCTCTCTCTTCATCCTTTCTTCTATGCTCCGCAGACATACCTACCGCATAAGTACCAACTGGTACTTCTGACTCTCTTGTGTGTCATGTGTGGTTTGTTTTGATGATCCTATCAAGGACCTCAGTAGCCTTAGCATATGTATTACTCATGAATGTTCTACTAGAGACAGTATTTTCCACCACCTTGGTATTAGCATTTAGAGACCTATAAAATATTTCTAAGAGTGTATCATATGGGATCCTGTGGTTGGGAACCTTTTCAGCTTCTTGTTGAATCGCAACCAAGTCTCATGAAATGTTTCAGAATTTAAATGCCTGAAGTTATAAATTTCATCTTGTAGCTGCAATGCTATGGAAGGTGGAAGGAATCTCTCAGGAAAAGCTCTTTTAGGATCCCTCCAAGTAGTGATAGAATCATTTGGCAATTCAGCCAACCACAACATTGCCTCACTCCCTAATGAAAAGGGAAATAACCTCAGCCTTATCGCATTCTGACTCACCCCTGATCGTTTTTATGCTTTGCAATTACCCACAAAAAATTTTGAGTATGTGCTTCATTAGTAGATGACCGGTAAATATCCCCTTCTTGTTGAGTAATTGGATCATTGCACTAGTAATATCAAACTTTTCCCTAAGAGGTAATAGGGGAGGGACAATAGCTCCAGTGGCACCGTCCTCATCAATATCAGCATCATCATAATCATCAAAGTACCGGTGCCTCTGCTGGTCTGGACTTTTGTTCCTTCTAACTTGCTCAGCTTTGGCAGCTTGGCATTGCTCTTCAGCAGCTTAGCTTTTCTCTTCAGCCAACATTTTGGCACTGCCTCTCTATCTCTCATGTGAGCTTATTCCTTAGCCAACATTCTGGTTGTTGCTTCTTCCACTGTTTCTTGCCCATGTGCATTGGCCATGTTCCTTAAATTCCGCAGTGTTCACTCAAGTTTGTGATCAATTAAAACCAAGGATTTTCCTCGGCTCCTAGTACTGGTATATACGAACCATAGACCTATAAAAAATATAAAAATAACAAAGAAAAATAAAAATGAAATAAGGGCCAATAGCAAAGCAAATACAATTAATAAAAGCCTAAGCCGTATTCCCCGGCAACGATGCCAAAATTTGATGTCGCCCAAATAACACCTCTTAATGAGATATAAAGAGGTTGATGTTCAAATATAGAACCCAACCAGGATTGGGGTCGAATCCCATGAGGAATATCGTGAGGACCTTAGTTAATGTGTTTAGCTACTACTATTGGCTTACTTATTTCCTATGGGGGAAAATTATTACAAGAAATAATAGAAAATAGTAGAGTAATGAATAGATCCTTGAGTTAAATTAATTAAATTCAAAGAGTGAATTGACTAGGACTGTGTTCCCCATGACTTCATAACCAGAAGGCATTTTATACTAGTGCTCTATTTCGGTGTTTAACATGCAATATCGGTAAGTTAACTTCACCTAAATGGTTGATCCCCTGCGTAGATGATTATTACCATGAAATTTGATCCATATGAGGATGTATACGGATATCACATTAGCTATTCTCGGACAAGGTCAAGCTATTAGATGAAGGTTGATAGCCTCAAATCTTCGTTGTTAATCCCTTTTCCCATTATTACTCCCCTTGATCTATTGAGTAAGAAGAAGGCAAATTCTAACATTTGCAACCGTTAAGAAACAATTAAAACGAAGGGAAAAATAATACTTTCATTGACACCATTCAAGATTCACTAAGTATTTTTGCCAATGTGTGTTAATTCAGAATGGTTCCCACAACCCTAGTTATGGGTTCAACTACTAATGCTTGAAAGATTACAATTAGAAATTAGAGAAGAAATTATAATTGCAACTTATAATAATTCGTAGAAGAAACCACACGTTTTGAATAAATCAACAAGAATATAAGATTAATACTCCAAAGTTGTTTGAATCATCGAATTCAAGAACAAAAATAGTAAAAGTTGTTTCTTTAACCTTAATGTTAATCAACAACAATGAACAATATGGTCAAAAGTCGTAATAATGCATAAACTGCAAAAAGAAACCTACATAAAGTATTTATAGACACTAAATAATTTTGTTCCTATTTTAACAAGGATTGTAGGTCAACAATGATAACGACTCGTTAGGTGTCCTAACGAGTCGTGGAAAGCAGTGATTGCTCGTGATCAGTAAGTGGCTCCCTTTGGATGACGGGTCACCTAACGACTCGTTTAGTAGTTGGATGAGTTGTGAAGTCCCTTATTGCTTCTAAGCCTTGAAACTTCTAGTGTTCTGGACGACTGCTCTAGCCTATTTGTGACGAGTCATTGAGTCTCATGACAACTCATTGCTCCTTTCATTCTGACACTTATCTCATGATGCTTAACTTATGAGCTTTACCTTAAGAGTGATCCCAACAAGTCGTGATGTCATACGATGGGTTAATCCTTCCATTCTGACTCTCAAGTCTTTTGATCAATTTCAACTTCTAGTCCTTATGACCTACCTAATGACTCATTGCCAAAGATGATGAATTGCGATTTTAACTTGTGTTCATCACTGTTTTCAGCTTGGGTTTTGTGCCTTAAAACTCTTCTTCCCCTAACGCTCAAGGAACGAGTCATCCAGTGACACGATGACTCGCTACCTTGCTGGCAGTCCACATTTAGCCCATTTTAGACTAATTATGCCCATTTCACTGTCCGAACCTATTATCCTGCAACACTCAGCAAAAAGACATTATATCTATATAAACACACCTGGTATTAGCATATTTTCTTTATTTTAAGCATCAAAAGTGTCGTAAAATCATGGCACATCAATCATGACTTGAGAGAAGTCTATTGGTGAAATAGTATAAAGAGGGACATTGCTGATTTTTTAGCTAAGTATCTTAATTGTAAGCAGGTTAAGTTTGACCAGAAAAGGCCATGTAGTGTTGCTCAGAATATAGTCCTCTTCAAATGGAAGTGGGAGATGATCAATATGGACTTTTCATCGTTCTACCAAGATCCCGCAAACAACATGACTCTATTGGGTGATTGTCGATTGAATGACTAAGTCAACTCATTTCTTAGCGGAAGACTACAAACTCAATGGAGGATCTTGCTAAGTTGTACCTTAGGGAGGTGGTGAGACTCCATGGAGTGCCATTATCCAATATTTCAGATAGAGGTAGTCAGTTTACCACTCACTTTTGAAAGTTATTTTAGAAAGGTTTGGGTTCAAAAGTGAACTTTAGTACTAATTTTCACCCTCAGACATATGGTTGGGCAGAGCATAATATTCAAACCTTGGAGGATACTTTAAGAGCATGTGTTATTGATTTCAATGGAAATAGGGATGAACATTTACCTCTTATTGAGTTTCCCTATAATAATAGTTATCATTCTAGCATTGAGATGGCTCCGTATGAAGCTCTTTATGGGCAGAGGTTTAGATCTACAATTGGATGGTTTGAGGTTGGCAAAGTAAAGTGATATGAACAAACCTAGTGCAACAAGCTATGAAAGACATTAATATCATTCAAGAAAGGCTAAAGACTGCACTGAGCCGCCAGAAGTCTTATACAGATGTTAGGCAGAGGGATTTGGATTTAGAGGTAGATGATTGGATTTACTTGAAGGTCTCACCCATGAAGGGTGTTATGAGATTTGGGAAGAAGGTCTCACCGATTGAGTTTTCGTATAAGTTCTTATAAGGGTCAATTTCAAATGATCATAACTCCCAATTTATGAAGTAATTTTGAGTGACTCAACCTACCAAATGGAATTCCTTTAAGTCTTCTTTCCAATGCATCCACCTTGCATCAATCGTAGTTCGAAGCAAAAAGTTATGAGCATTTTAGTAAACCACTATCAACTGGCACGTCGTCGCTAGACGGGTCAAATTCACTGATGAGTGAAGTTACCAAAAATGTTCTGAAGGTTATTCTATAGAATACCCACGATTTAATTACCTAAACCCAGATGTTTTGGGATTCCTAAAGATATTATTTAAGTACTTTTAAAACCTAAAAACCTAGTTCTTCCATTAAAATGTATAATTCAAGGATCAAAGCTCACAATTTTTTCAAGAAGCTAGGAAGTCTTTTTCTCCAAATTAGGCTTCTTCAAGTTTGAGTCTGAGGTTCTATTTTTCAGGTATGTAAAGCTAACCTAACATAGTATTCCTATTCATTCTTATACCCTACATCTATGCAAGAATTCATTTGAGATTAAAGTTAGGGTTTTTAACCAATTCTTGAATTATCTTCTTCTCTCTCTCTCTCTCTCTCTCTATATATATATATATATATATATATATATATATATATATATATATATGTGTGTGTGTGTGTGTGTGTGTGTGTGTGTGTGTGTTGAATTGCCATAATTGAATTCTTCATATTGTGTTGTATATTGAAGTCTCTTGATTGTAATTCTATTCTATTGGTTGTTGATCATACTTTCTTGATTCTTGATTCTTGATTCTTGATTCCTGATTATTAATTATTGATTATTGATTGTTGAGGTTGGTTCATGTCTCTTATCGATGAAACCCAATTGCATGAAAGCATGATTTTAAGGAGCATGATTTTTAAAGCATGTGTTTAGAAGTAAATGCATTGTTTTCATAAGGTTGAGCATATTTTCAAGAGTGTATGCATGATGAAATTTTTAGCCTAAATATATGATTGTTAGCATAATTTTCAAAAGCAAAAGTAAAGTCATATTATGAAATCCATGAGATGATTTTCAACTAAGGCTCACAAGTACAGTTTTAAAGAGATGTTTTGGAGTCGAGACTCCCTAGCATAATTTTAAGCCATGTTTAGAACCAAGGCTCGTAAGCGAATTTTCATCAGATTTTGAGCGACAGGCTCCACAAATGATTTTAAAATATTCATTATATGATATAGCTAAAGTTCTTTATAATGATGTTTTCAATTTTGCCTCATTGAGGGCACATTTATATGAGCATACATATTAGGAGAATTATCTAGCACCGAGTTTGGTGAACGTGTTCTGATAACCCCTAAGCACTAGAACTACATAGCCAATGTCAAATAGGATCATACCATTGGTTCAAGCGACTCCTTAGATATGTCCTTGGTAAGGACTTGAGTTATGGATCCGCAGTTCAGTTTTGTCCTTAGCCATGGGAAGGCTTTAGATATCCCTCCTCTACGTGGCCAGACGTGGGATCATCATGCGCTCATTCATGATGGGGAAACTCCCAATTTAAAGATATACATTACTTGCATATGTATTTACATAGACTATTATGATGCATGAGTTTTATTCCATAAACTATTTTACACATTGATCATATCATCATATTGTGTCCTATTCATCATCTAGAGCTTCAGAGTAAAGTTTCAGTTTATTGATTCCAGTTATATCCTTCTATTGGGACAATCTTCCTAACATTATTTCATTCAACTATTTTACATACCATACATTCCGTGTACTAATGTCCTTTTTGGCATTGCATCATATTGTGATACAAACTCAAATAGACACGATTAATAGTGGACGCTTCGTTAAGACTTCATCTATATTCGATTTCGGTGAGACCTCCTATATTCAGAGAGTCCCAATTATTGAGTCTTTTATTTATAGAGCTTGAGGTAGTCGTGGGAACTATGTCTTGACACCCCTTCTACAATTATTAGAGGCTTCATAGATAGACTTAGATAGTGAGTCAATAAAGTTACATTCTAACATTTATTTCAATTATAGAATAAATTCTCTTTCATTATATTAAGCTCACTATGTTTCAACTTCCGCATTGTTATTAAGATCTAAACTAATAATAACCTAGGCCAATGGTTCGCTTAGATCACAAAGTTGTCTAAGTGACGGTCTATTCCCTAGGTCTAGATTCAGGACATGAAAATTTTGGTATCAGAGCTTTAGATTTTCAAGAGTCCTAGGGTGTCTTTAAAGCCGCATCTAGTAGTACCTTTTTATCAGTGTGAAGCACACCACATCAATAATAAGGAAACTATGAAGAATTAGGAAATACTTCCCTTCATTCATACTCTAGTTTGTACGATAGAGTTGAGCTCTATATAGACTTCCTCCTAACTTGCTTATTCACATGTTCCAAAGTGTAATGCCAGTCAGAGGAATAAGATGCTCTCAAATCCTTTCTTCCCACAAAAGTTAAGAGAATCTAAGGTAGATCATAAACTTGGAGCTAGACACCATGAATATGGAGGAGCATGATCTCCAGTTCACCCAGTTATCTTGATGAGATACGAAGATAGTGCTAGATATGAGAGCTAGAAGAGGGATTTTATGTCCATTCTAGGTAAGCACATGAAGGAGTGTAAGCATACACTGTTGATTAGCAACATGGATATCTCCATACAAGTGGTATACGCCCAATAACTTTAAGAGTATAAGCAAAAAGATAAGGAAGAACATCAAGAGTTTCTAAGGAATGAACCCACTAGTGTACATAAGGTCTAAAGATTGAGGAAGACCTCCAAAAACTTTATCAATGGAGAAAGGAGAATTTTGAGAATAATCACGTAACAAAAATAGAAGGAATCGAGTTTACTTCTTATCAGCTAAAGGATTTTGCCAATGTATGGTTTGATCAGTTAGAACCTTTTAGTGTTCCGGTCGACGAGTCAGTTTTAGCTACGAGAATCTATAGAGATTATGTAGTTTCAGTCCATCATAGAGACACCACAGATAACTTGATTGATCTTGATATGGTGGAATTTAATATTATTCTAGGTATGAATTGGTTATATTTCTAGTATGCCACAGTTAATTGTAGAACCGGAGTTATAGAGTTTCAATTTCCAAATGAGCCAGTTCTAGTTTGGCAAGGTAGTCCCATCATGCCTAAGTGTTGTTTCATTTCATACCGTAAGGCCGGAAAGGTAATCTCTTAGGGATGTGTCTATCTTCTAGTGAGAGTGAGAGACTCTGATGTTGATACCCCATTCCTTCAGTCAGTTCCTATTATTAATAAGTTTTCTAAGGTTTTCCCCGATGATCTTCCAAGAGTCCCTCCAGATAAAGGAATAGATTTCGGAATTGATGTGATTCCTAATACTCACCATATATCTATTCCTCCATACAGAATGTCTCCAGCTTAGTTGAAAGTGTTAAAAGAGCAATTAAAGGATCTGTTAGATAAGGGTTTCATCCAACCCAGTGTTTAACCTTGGGGTGCACTGATTCTCTTCATGTGTAAGAAAGATGGTACCCTCAAAATGTGCATAGATTACATATAGTTGAACAAGGTCACCATTTAGTATCCTCTTCCTAGGATCGGTGACTTTTTTGCTCAGCTTCAAGTTGCTACTTGTTTCTAAAAGATAGACCTCAGGTCAGTCTATAATTAGCTGAAAGTAAGGGAAAGTCATATTCCCAAGACAGCTTTTAGGATCTGCCATGGACATTATGACTTTGTGGTTATGTCTTTTATGTCATGCCCCACCTCGGGAGGCATAACTGGAACCTAGTGCCACACTGGAACCTAGGCTGACCTAGCTGGGCATATGCGCCTCTAGTGCCTGCCAGCAACTCAAAATCAAGAAAACAAATAGCTATCTCTCAGTTGTAAACACAGCCTCAGGCTGGCTAGGCCGTGACATACAACCTGCATAAGACAGCTAACCTAGCAATCACAATAATCAAGGATCCTTTGCGGGCCTATAAGACATCCATGTTTTCTAAGTCATAACAAAAGGAAGACAAGTTGTTGATATAAACTACAGCCGACAAGGATGCTAAATGATAGCTAACTTAGGCCCCACACGGGCAAAATACAAAACATAACATATATAGGCCCCACACAGTCAACAATAACCAACTAACTTGGAACTGTCGTCTACAAGCCTCTAAGAGTGGAATAATGGTCGGGTTAGGCCCCGACCTACCCAAATGCTATACAACAAAAATAAGCAAACCTTTCTAACTAACAACTCCAGAGAAAAGGATCTAACTGATCTGCTAACAACTAGATGACTGCTAAGGAGGTCCTAAAACTCATCTTTCCGTACTTGCAGGTAAGTATCCAGCGCCCCATATGTGTGTGTCAGTACAATATGTACCGAATATGTAAGGCAGTAATAAAAGCTAAATAGAAGCTGATAAAAGAACTAAAAGTAATCAATAAGAAGGATAAGAGTTTAAATTGAATAGCCTCACAGTCAGAAGTATAGCTAGCAAGTAAATATACAAACAAGAACCTAACCTGGCCCCCATAAGCCTAGAAGGCACAATCGCACAAAATAACCTGCCTAGGCCCCCATAAGCCTGGGCAAGTACAGTTCAATTATATACCCCTAACAAGGCCATTATGATTCCACAGGTAACTATAGCCAACCTACCTAGCCTCTGGGTCTGCATCTGATCCCTCTGGGCTCCTGTAACTGCACCCTGGTCCTAGAAGGCTTGATTGAGGGTCAATAATATCATTATGGCATAATGGAAAATCCATACATGAATGGATTTTGATATGGCCTTATAAGCCTGAATGTAGTCCTTTCAAACATCACATAACTCCTTTGAGCAATCTGTAGCCCCGTAGGCAATGATACAGTTAAAAACCTTGAGGTTGGTTAAGGAAGGCCATACTAGGTGGGGTCAATCCCGATAGGAGTGCTATAATATAGTCTCAAATCTACCTACAATAGCTAATCACAACATACATGCTCGCAACTTACTTACAAAGGCATAGGTCGTATCAACTATACAATGAGGATAACTTGCCGAAGAGGTTAGCCTTAACATACCTTAATTGTCGATTTTCATTCACCAAAATAGTTCCAGCTTAAAGCCGGTAATTCCTCCAAGTTGTGGCCCTTATTCTAAGAGAATAAGGCTATTTTCAATGCTACGAAATGACTAATAATGATATCCTTTAAGGACATTAACTACAACTCAAACTTTGTCTAGTTCTGCCCAAAATGTACAAATTTTGAAGAATTTAGAAGGTAGAAACACTTACTTTTCGCATGTAGACGCTTAGGACTCAATTTAAAATGATTTGTACAATTTCTACTTGGCGTAGATCCAACAATCCGAGCTAGATTGCAAGAAATAACTTCACAAATACGTTCCTCGTAGGCCCAAAAACTCGTTATCCAAGACGAATCTGTAATTGAAGGAGTTTAAAGGCGTAATTCGATGAAAACCTTAAGAAATGGTCGCTCCCATCGCTCCCACTGATTTGGGGAAATGTTTGAATGGTTCATTAAGATTTAAGGGAGTTTATATGTAATTTGAGGTGGTGATCGGGGGGGCAGCGCGCCACCCATCGCACCAACATACGAATGCGATGCACCGGCCTGTGCGCAGGAATGGTTGTGAGGTGCAGTGCCTAGTGCGCCCTGCCTCCTGCTCGCTCGACAACATGCTCGTATGCTCATCCCCCAAGCCCTTTCCTGCATGAGCCATACTTCAAAACTCTTAACATACATACGTACGCATCGGTTAACCAATGAAGACTAATAGGGTGTAACATCATCCTCCCCCAAGAAGATTCATCCTTGAATGTAATCTAAGTTTAATAGAATCAATTACTATAACCATTGCCAGGAAAATTTCGACAGAGTCTCCTCTGTAGTATGGACTATCCAGAAACCTGAAACATAAAAAGGTCTAACATAGGCCTCTTACAGGATGCTACAAGCAACTACTCCATAACATAAAAGTGAGAAACTAATCAATATTGATAACATAAGCAACAAAACAATACTTGAATATCAAATTCATCTCAATTGCACAATCTGAGTCAAGCCTGAAATAAGTTAGGATATTTAGACCTCATGTTATCCTCAGCTTCCAAATCATCTCCTCAACCTTTTTGTTCCTCCATGGGACTTTAATGGAGGCTACATCTTTAGTCCTCAATTTACAAACCTACCAAATCTAGTATAGCAACTGGAGTCTTTTCATAGTACAATTCTTCAGTGACTTGAACATCGTCAACCGAGACAACCCGAGAAGGGTCTCCTATGCACTTTGGTAGCATTGACGCGTGGAAAACTGGATGAACAGATTCTAGCTATGAAGGCAGTTCTAACTCATAAACTACTCGGCCTATCCTTCGAAGGATCCGATATGGGCCAATAAATCTAGGGCTATGCTTTCCCTTCATGCCAAACCTCATCACGCCCTTCATAGGAGAAACCTTAAGGAATACCCAATCCTCAACATCAAACACCAAGTCTCTACGCCAAACATCGGAATAGGACTTCCGACGACTCTGGGTTGTCAACAAACGCTCTCTAATAAGTTTCATATTTTATTCTAATTGATGTATCATATCAGGTCCGATCAATTCTAACTCCCCTACTTCAAACCATCCTATGGGAACCTATATTATCGCCCATATAAAGCTTCATAAGGCGCCATCTAAATAGAGGAATGATCAGTTATTGTACGCAAACTCAATAAGAGGTAGATGTGCATCCCAACTCCCTCCAAAGTCTAGAAACGCGCCCGTAGCATGTCTTCGAGCGTCTGAATGGTGAGCTCTTCCTGACCATCTGTCTAGGGATGGAAAGCTGTACTCAAATTAACCTGCATCCCCAAACACTTTTGAAACGACTTCCAAAATCTAGATATGAATTATTCCCCTCTGTCAAAAATAATAGATCCTGGGATGCCATGCAACCGAACTATCTCCTTAATATATAACTCAGCATAGTTTTTGGTTGAAAATGTAGTCCTGACTGGCAAGAAATGGGTTGATTCATAACCTATCAACATTGACCCAAATGGACTCGAATTTATGCCTGGTGCAAGGTAACCTTGTAACAAAATCCATATTGATTGCTTCCCATTTCCACATAGGTACGGCTATCTCCTGAGTCAGCCCTTCAGTTTTCTGATGTTCTTCTTTTACCTCATAGCAATTAGGCCATTGTGCTACAAACTCATCTACACCTTTCTTCATTCTAGGCCACCAATATATCTCCTTTATATCATGTTACATCTTTGTCAAACTTGGGCAAAGAGAGTAATGTGAATAATGTACCTCTGCCATGATCTGCTGGCAAAGCCCTTCTATACTTGGAATGCAGAGTCGACCTCTAAACCTCAAGACACCATCTCCTGTTAACTCAAAGGCTGATAGTTCGCCCTACTGAACCTTGTCTCTGAGTGATACTATGCTAGGGTCCTCGTACTGTCGCTTCTTCACCTTTACAACTATAGATGATACTGTTGTATTCTGGATCACAACTCCGCTATCTTTTGAATCCACTACCTAGACCTCTAGATAGCTAACTGGTGCCGCTCTCGAAGCATAGGAAATCACCTTGCTATGCTGCATCAGAACACATCCCAACTCAACGCCTGAAGCTTCACAGTACACAGCATAACCCTCTAGACCTTCTAGTAAGGCTAATACTGGTGCAGATGTCAAAGTTCCTGGAAACTTTGCTTACAAGCATCTGTCTAGTGGAATTTAGTTGCTTTCTGAGTCAATCTTGTCAAGGGCGCTAATAAGGCAGAGAATCCTTCCACGAACCTTCTGTAATACCTGGCTAAGTCTAGGAAGCTACGAACCTCAGTCGGAGTCGTGGGTCTAGGCCAGGTCTTTACTGCTAGGATTTTATGTGAGTCAACCTGAATACCCGCATCTGACCCAATATGGCCCAAGAAAGCTACAAAATTTAACCAAAACTCACATTTCGAGAACTTCGCATATAACAGACTCGGCGGAGGATCTTTCTAAGTTGTATGGGGAGGTGGAGAGACTCTATGGAGTTCCATTATCAATCATTTTAGATAAGAGAACTTAGTTTTGTGCTCAGTTTTGGTAGTCATTTCAATAAGGTTTGGGTTCTAAGGTGAACCTTAGTACCACTTTTCACCCACAGACAGATGGTCAGGATTCAGACCTTGTAGGATATATTAAGAGCATCTGTAATTGATTTCAAAGGAAATTAGGATGACCATTTACCTTTCGTTGAGTTTTTCT
Source organism: Datura wrightii (assembly GCA_035772735.1). Lineage (NCBI taxonomy): Eukaryota > Viridiplantae > Streptophyta > Magnoliopsida > Solanales > Solanaceae > Datura > Datura wrightii. Next base: position 15,463,859 of record JASDFA010000002.1, read on the forward strand.
ATAATAATAGTTATCATTCTAGCATTCAGATGGCTCCGTATGAAGCTCTTTATGGGGGGGTGTAGATCTTAGATTGGATGGTTTGAGATTGGCAAAGTAGAGTTATGATGTCACCAAGCACAAGCAAGGGCATGTGGTTGATAATGCTCAAACCACACCTCTTACTGAAGTGAGAAGCGGACGTTGTCAATAAAGAACCCAACAAGAGGTTGGGGTCGATCTCACAGGGAATATGAAAGGATATAGAAGAACGCTAGTGCTTAAGATTTTCAATCAATTATTTCCTAAGAGGGGGGATTTGTAAAATTAATAAGTAACAATGTTGATAAATTGATGGTTGTTTCCAAATTTTTGCAATTAACTAGGGTAAGTGTTCCCCATGGATCCTTAACTACTTCGGGATTTAAACCAGTGATCTATCCCAATACTTTACTTGTAGAATAGATAACTTAGGTTCATTCAAATTACCGACCAGTCCCTATTGAATGACTATACTCAATCACTCGACCAAGTCTCATGAGCGGTTTCAAACTATCTGTCATCACTAAGTTCCAGATTTAACTATCCTGCGACCACAGCTCAAGTTAATACAATGATTATCAAAATCAAGGCTCCATTGTAATTCTCTTTTCCTAATCTCTACCTCTTCAACCAAAGAAAGTAAAGAATTAGGGAACTTCCTAATGTTGCGCACCATTAATAATCGTTAAAGATGAAGAGAATACAATACAAGCGTTTAGTATTGGTTTTAGAATCACTTCGTGCAAACCCTAGTTTGTTAATTCACCATGGTTCCCACAACCCTAGTTGGGGTGATTTTATCATATCATGTTTATAAGTAAATTAATAGCATTCATAGACAAAAACTAAAATTTATACTTACAACAATGATTGGAAGAACCTTCACTTGATTAATGCAAAATTTGGAAGAACAACTTTACAATCATATCTCAATGTAAAACTAACTGTCAAAATTTTCTTACTCGAAGACTTTTCTAATTGAAGACTTCTCTAAATATTGTCTATTACATGAAATAAAGGGGTATTTATAGTAGTAGATTTAGGCTTTGCGTGTTCCTTAATGAATTTGACTTGGGATTTAAAGTTCCTTTTCCTAATTGAAGAGGGAATTGGTTTTTGGTCGTGTGAAACACCTTAGCCGCGTCGCCCTTGTCAAAGACGTGTCCTAGCGTCGCGTCACAGATGTCCCTGCGGAAAGTGAGGTGCCGCGTCGCATGCCTGGATGTGCTGGATCAAGTGCCGCATCACGTGTGTACTTGCACCAATGTTGGGGCACCTCGCGCCTGCCCATGCCAAGGAATGTTGGCACCTCGCACCTGGCCTAGTGTCATTTCAGTTCCGCACTGTGCCTGGCATTACACCAATGTGCTGCTGCCTCGCACGGCTGTGTGTCAACCTCGTGCACTTCAATCCTTGCATCCTTCACTCCCACTTCTTCTCATATATTCCAAAAGCATTAAATACACCCAAATCCATCATTTTAAGCCCTAAAAACATCTAATCATGTGTGTAGTCATTTTCACAAATATATAAATAAACACATGCAAACACACATAATTTGTACTCAAAATATAGTTAAGTACAGGCAAAAATATGTCTATGAAGTGCGTAAATACTCCCTTCATCAACACCACACACTTAAACTATTATTTGTCCTCGAACAATCTACTACTTCCCCTCTAACAATTAAGCACAAAATTCATCCTATGAACAGGTCTACTTACACTTGGGATCATGAGACAAATCAATGAAGCTCTAATAACTCACTCTCATGCATATAGGTTCAACATTAAGATGTCAAAGTTCGAAATCACTTAGCTTTTGAAAACTAACTCATCAAGACATATTTTAGGACAACATGAATTATATGTAATTTAGAAATCAAGATTAAACCAAAGTCTTACCATCGTGCCCCTCACAATTTGGAGAGATTCTCTTTTCTCAGACAAGATATAAGTCAATATAAACTTGGGCATAAATATAACAATTTTCGCTCACTCTCCCAATGAACTCAACATGCATGCAAACGACGACCCATAGGCTTTCCCTTAGTGTAATACTTCGCTAATATAGAATTATGAATCAAGGATTAGTTAGGACTTTAATTTGGTTGTAATGTAGGCTGAGGGACGGATAGGAACTATTTGGCCAAGATAGTGACTGATCGTGGGCAGAATTGCATGCCCAAGTGATACTTTAATACTTAATCTTGACTTGTTTATCTACTTCTATGTGTACATTCTCATGTGATTTTTATGTAAATGTGGATTTATAGTAACCAACATGATTATCTATTGTTTTTGCAGTTTAAAATGAATTTTGGAAACTAATCTACAAGTTGGTGAAGTGAAGGAATGGACTCAGAAGCAAAACGCGGAAGTCGGCAAGAAAATACTAAGCAATTGATGCTCCGAGATAGAGGCCGTGGCACGCTACCATCGCGGTAGCATTCTTCCTAGAGTAAAATATTAGGTGAATTCTAGTGAAGGTGCGCGATAGCACCGTGTCACGGAGCCTATGCTCCACGTTCACTTCCGTGACACGTTGGGAAGACTTTGCTGCACACCCGGATTCCAGTGAAGGTGCGCGAAAAGTCCGTGGCACGGAGCTGAGGCTCCGGGATAGCCTCTGTGCCACGCTGAGGCTAAGAATCTGTGCATCCAAGTTCCAGTGAGGCTCCGCGATAAGGCCGTGGCACAGAGCTGATGCTCCGCGATAGCCTCCGTGCCACGTTGCCAGTTTATTATGGGAAATTTCTCACTTGTATAAATAGCACACTTAGGTTTTATTTTAAGATATCTGATTTTTCATGCTAGAACGTTGGTATCAAGAAATTAAGCTGAAGAAGTCCTACGGTTAATTCTCTTCCTTTTTCTCTTAAATTTCAATTGCTTGTATGTTTTCTACTTGTTTGAAGATGTTTAATCCTCAAATGAGTGGATAATTCACCTTTGGCTGAGGTTGAGGATAATTGCAGTAGTATGTAATTGATGTTATTTCAGTTTTTATCTTATCTAAAATGATTGTTCTACTGATTCTTGTTTTTACTACATTAATGATTGGCCATTGTTAACTTATATATTAAAATTCCAATTTTATTTCCGAAAGGAAGATTATTTGGATTGATGTGAATTGGTAGAATATGTTCTTGTCTTGGTTGAGAAATTAAGAGAAGATTAACGTTCAGAATAGAAATATATATGTAATGTCATATTTGGTCATCTATGAAATTTAGTTTGGTTTATGAGAATATGAATTGTTGCATCACAGAAATGTGTAATGTAAATCTCATAATTCTTTAATTGGTAAGGAGTTCGAAAGACCCAATATATTGTTAATAATTCTTGACTAACAACCGAAGAGAAGTTTTGACTGAAATTTAATCAATAAATTACATATCTACATGTTTTTCCTTAACCTCAGCTTGTTCATGCTATTATTCAGATTATAATTCATAATTTTCACTTAAGGTTACATTAACTAATATTCTTGAAAAATCACCATTTGTTTTTCTTGTCTACTTGTATAAAGAAGTGTGTATACTAAACACTTAGAGAAAAATTACATCTTCGTTACAGTCCCTGTGGGTTTGATACCTGGCTTGAAATAAAGCCACTTTATTACTTGTACGACCACGTGCACTTGCGTGCGATTGGGAGTGAATAGTGACTAATCTCCCTAAGCACTTTAATACTTCACAACACTTTTATTTTTTTAAGCACATTCTTCAATTTCCAAAGTTTCTCCTTATACCTCCTTTTATTTTTCAATTTTTCAACTTAGGTGACTAGTGGGGATTTTTTCTTTTCATCATTGAACTCATTCACACACATTTTTTTTCTTTTCTTTTCCTTTCTTCTGTTCCCACCCTTTACGCACCCCTACTCTAGCCATCCTCAACTTAAGCATTTTTCTTAAGTTGAGGTTCAAAATATCCAAGGAAGGACCAGGGCCAAAATAGGTTCATTATAAACAAATGGGTACGGTTAATTGGTAAATCATGATTTTTCATCTTTAATTTTCCAAAGCTCTTTCTTCTTTTTGTTTTCCCACTAAAAATCACCTTCCTTGTTTAGCAAAATTTGAAATTTTTATTTTCTTCCAATTCACCACACTTTTTAGCTTTTCCCTCCACTTCCCAATTATGCTCCTTTCCTACAAAAAATTTTTATTAAAGTGCTCAAGGAGTCATTTCGATCAAATATAAGTCAATAAAACAAAACGGGATTCAAGCTTATAATATAGCTATTAAAAGAATAGGCTAAGGCTCAACATGACTAAGTAGGATAATTACAATCAAGGTAGGTAAAATAGGATAAAAATAGGTCTATCAAAGAAACGCCTATATCACTTCCTAAATTTGTCATTCATATTTCGCTTTGCACACACACCGGGCAAGTTCTAGACATCAATTTACAAGCATGGAGTATATCAAAAAAATTCCTCACACATTAGCACAAAATGGTTTAATAATGTAAACCCTAGTTTGTTAATTCACCACGGTTCCCACAACCCTAATTGTGGTGAATTTAGCCTATTGTGTTTATAAGTAAATTAATAGCATTCATAGAAAAAAACTAAAATTTGTACTTACAACAATGATTGGAAGAACCTTCACTTGATTAATGCAAAATTTTAAAAAACAACTTCACAATTGTATCTCAAAGTAAAACTATCTCTTAAAATATTCTTACTCAAAGACTTTTCGAATTGAAGACTTCCTCTAAAGCTTGGCTATTACATGAAACTAAAGAGGTATTTATAGTAGTAGATTTATGCTTTTCTTGTTCCTTAATGAATTTGACTTGGGATTTAAAGTTCCTTTTCCTAATTGAAGAGGGAATTAGTTTTAGGCCGTGTGAAACACCTCAGCTGCGTTGCCCTGGTCAAAGCCATGTCCTAGCGCCGTGTCGCGCATGTACCTGCGGCAAGTGAGGTGCCGCGTCGCATGCTTGGATGCACTGGATCAAGTGTCGCGTCGCATGTGTTCTTGTGCCAATGTTGGGGATCCTCGCGTCTGCCCATGCCGAGGAATGTTGGCGCCTCGTGCCTAGCCTAGTGCCATTTTAGTGTTGCACCGTGCCTGGCATTGCCCCAGTGTGTTGTTGCCTCGCGCGACTATGTGTCAACCTCTTGAGAACTTCAACCCTTGCATCCTTCACTCCCATTTCTTCTCATATATTCCAAAAGCCTTAAATACACCGAAATCCATCATTTTAAGCCCTAAAAACATCTAATCACATGTGTTAGTCATTTTCACAAATATATATCATAAACACATGCAAACACACATAATTTGTCCTCAAAACATAGTTAAGTATAGGCAAAAAATATGTCTATGAAATGTGTAAATACGCCCTTCATCAGTAGTCATCAAGTAATATAGGATGGTGAAGCACCGATATTGTACCCAAAAATACTTGGACTTGTCATATTAATTGCTTAAGTTTGAACCTTTATTTCTCTATTTACGAAAACAAAAGTAAAATGCGGAAATGGTTTTGAGATTTTTCTATTGAACTTGGAATGTAAATTAAACTAAGAACTAAATTTGTTTGCAAAGAGTTTGTAATTCAAATGATGATAAAAATCTAGGGTTTTGGTACTTTTTCTTTCAGGTTGAGTTTTAGCATTCGAATACGCTAATACTTCTGAGATTGCTAATTGCTGACATGCTGTGAGTTTACAGCACTTTCGATGCTCAAAATTAAGAAAATATCATGAACTTAGGTGTGTTTATATTGATATAATGCACTTTTTCTTTGATTTCAAGAAAAATATGTGTTGGAGCAAGAATGTGCAAAAGAAGCCTGAAAGTGCAGAAAATGAGTTAAAGTGTCAGTCTCAGTACGAGCTGTATGTTGATGGTATGAGCTGTATTGAGAACCATGACAAGTTTCAGATGGCTGAACTGGCTCTCATTACAAGCTGTACCACAATGGTACGAGTCGTAACTTGAGTCATGGAGATATTCAGACGATATTGCACAAAGGCAGACTCCAGATACGGATGGATCTACGAATCATGGAAAAATTGTATGAATCATCCAGGAGTAATAGTGAAATTCAGAGGATTTTCAATGCTAAGCAAAACTTTAGACAGTACAAGTCGTGGCTGGGAGGTACCAGTCGTACCACAACACTCGTGAATAATTTCAAAAGATGTCAGAGTTCTCAAAGCCAGACCACAAAAGCAAAGCACGACTCGTTGGAAGCATGTATGAGTCATACCAGTGCCCAACATTTAGGCAAATTTTTAGCAAGCTAAGGACTTGCGGATAGTATGTACGATCTGTACACTCCTACTACGGGTCGTATGATCAGTCGTAGCTCAGGCGGCGCCAGTCATGGAAAATCACCCTGTCAGCTTAGGAAAAGGATTCTTATGTCAGTATAAATACCTTTTATATTTTATTTTTAGTAACTAATCATAGAGAACATTATAGAGAATTTAAAGAAGCGTGAAATCAATAGGGATTCGAGATAAAAACATAGAATTGAGTTGATTAACTTGTGATCAACTTTTTCTTGGATTTCTTCTTGATGTTTATCAATTTTTCTTGAGGTTTTTCTTATATATTCAAGGAAGATTTTCTCTCAACAACCATTGTAAGTATTGAATTATGTGTCTAATTATGAATGCATATCACAACCTTATAACTATGAGAGGCTAAAACCTCCATAGCTAGGGTTGTGGGAACCATTGTGGATTAACAAGCTATGATTACACAAAAGTGATTCAAAACCAATACAAAACCCTTGTATTGTATTCTCTTCAGGATTAAACATTTCTTAACGGTGTACAACATTAGGACTTTCTTGATTTCTTTACTTGCTTGAACCTAGAGAGGTAGAGATTAGGAAAAGAGAATTACAACAAATCCTTGATCTTGATAATCATTGTATTAACTTGAGTTGTGGTCGTAGGATAGAAATTTGGAACATATTGATAACGGATAGTTTGAAATTGCTCATGAGACCTGACCCGGTGATTGAGTATAGTCATCCAATAGGGAAAAATCAGTCGTTTGGATGAACCCTAGTTATCAGTTATATAAGTAAGCATTGGTATTGATCACATGTGTATAACCGAAGTAGTTATGAATCCATGGGGAACAAAAATTCTTAATTCTTGATTTAAATCATACTTTCAATTGTTGTTTTAATTATTGTTTTCTTAAAACCCCCAAATTGGAGTAACTAATCAACAAGTTCACTTACCGACATTAGTCTAGATCTTCCATATTCCCTATAGGTTCGACTCCAACCTCTTTGTTAGGTTCTTTATTGACAATGTCCTCTTCATACTTCAGTAGGAGGTGTGAGTTTGAGCATTATAAATTGCAAGTTACGAACATATTTCTCAACTATTCTCTTGAATAGCCAAAACCTATCTCATGAACCCTAACACCTATATCCCTATGGTTACAGGAGAAACATGAGATGACGGTTGAAGCTACTTGGCTTAACTGAGTAGGGTTGTAGGTTATATCCCTATCCTCAACAACAAAATCAACTCTTGAACTTTTGAATAAGATAATTGAAACTATTCTATGCTTTCTTTTAACCCTCATTACTTCCCTCTCACGAGTTCAACTAATGAGCCAATAGATAATATTCGTGAGGTTATCAATCTAACGAATAAGTATGAAATTAAGTAAGCATAACAATATTGCAAAGAAGAATTGGAAGTCTAGCATAAACAAATATTCAAACTTCACCATCAGCCATAGCCAAAACTCTAAATCAGGAGTTTATCCACTCATGTACAAATGCAAAACTAAAGTATTCATCATTCGAATTAATAAATATTAAAGTAAATAAGAAGATATAACACTTAGGGGAGCATGTCCAATAAGAAGCTCTAAGACTCAGGTCATCAACCCCCTTACAAATGTCAGCCAATGTTCTATCCAGGTCCAGCAATGATCAGAGAGGTATCATGCTCTAAGACTCAGGGGAGCATGTCCAAGGAGCTTGCATTTCTAGATTGTTAGAACTATGGAAGGAACCACTTTTGAGAGTGTATGGTTGATTCATATTCTTACTTTGGGTGTGGTAATCCTGGCCATAAACTCAGAGAATGCCCAGAAGGTAACGGGTTAATGGTAGAGGCCATGCCCTAGCCACCTCTTCAGCAGCTCCAGCATCTCGCCCACATCAGCAGGTGCATCTAGTGTAGCTGGAGGATAACGTCAAAACAGCTTCTATGCCTTGTCATCACACCGGGATTAGGAGAACCTACCAGAAATAGTCGTAGGTATGTTACGAGTTTTCCATCTTGATATTTATGCATTGCTAGATCCAGGAGCTATATTATCCTTTGCAACTTCCTGTGTTGTTATCAATTTCAGTGATAGTCTCAAAATCCTCTCAGAACCCTTATAAGTCTCCTCCTATTGGTGAGTTAGCTTTAGCATGGAGGGTATACAGAAATTATCGTGTTACTGTTCTTCAGAAGGTCACCTCAGCCGACTTAGTAGAGTTAGACATGACCAACTTCGATTTCATCTTTAGCATGGATTATTTGTATTCTTTCTATGCTTTAGTCAATTGTAAAACCCAAATGGTAGAGTTTTGATTTCCAGGTGAACCAGTCTTAGAGTGGAAGGGTATTTCAGTAGTGTCTATAGGTCGCTTTATTTCCTATCTTAAGGCCAGGAAGATAATCACCAAGGGCTGTGTATATAATTTAGTCCGAGTCAAGTATTCTATGTCTAAAACCCTTACTCTTCAGTCAGTTCCAGTTGTTTGTGGGCATCTAGGGGTGTTCCCACATGATCTACCAAGGGTCCCTCCTGAGTGGGAGATTAATTTTGGGATCGACCTTCTCCCTAATATGCAGCCCATAACCATTTCTCCTTACAGAATTTCTCCAGATGAGCTTAAGTAGTTGAAGGAACAACAGAAGTATCTCTTAGATAAGGGTTTCATCAGGCCTAGTAAGTCCCCGTGGGGTGCTCCAGTCCTTTTTGTGTGGAAGAAGGATGGTTCCCTCAGAATGTGTATCGATTACTGTCAGTTGAACAAAGTCACAATCAAGAATAAGTATCCTATTCCCAGGATTGATGACTTGTTCGATTAGCTTCAAGGTTCTAGTTTCTTCGATAGACCTCAAATCTAGCTATCATCAGCTCAGAGTTAGGGAGTGTGACATTTCAAAGACAACCTTCAAGACTCTATATGGTCTGAGATTGTAGTTATGTCTTTTAGACTAACAAATGCTCCTGCAACTTTTATGGATTTGATGAACAGGGTGTTCAAGCAGTACTTGGATATGTTCGTCATTATCTTCATAGATGATATTCTCATATACTCTCTGAGTGAGGAGGAGCATGCTGCCCATTTGATGATGGTGTTGTACACTTATAAGGACTGTCAGTCGTTTGCTAAATTTAGCAAGTGTGAATTTTGACTGAGATCAATTATGTTCCTCGTTCATGTGGTGTCTAGAAAGGGTGTGTAGGTAGACTCTCAGAAGATTGAAGTATTGAAGAAATGGCCTAGACTTGTCAATCCTACTCACATTAGGAGCTTTTTAGGTTTAGCTGGTTACTACAGGAGGTTCATAGAGGGATTTTCATCCACTTCCTCACCTTTAACCAAGTTGACTCAAAAGAAGGTCGAGTTTTCGTGGTCTAATGAGTGTGAGAAGAGTTTCTAGGAGTTAAAGATTCAACTCACTTTAGCTCCAATTTTTACCCTACCGGAGGGCACATATGGCTTTGTAGTGTATTGTGATGCCTCTAGAATTGGCCTCAGGTGTGCTGCAATATCAGAACTAATTGTGTGTTTCAGATGTGGGTAACTTGAGAGAGAACATATTGAAAGAGGCTCATAGCTATTACTATTCTATCCATCTAATTACCACCAAGATGTACTGTGATATATGGGAAGTCTATTGGTGAAATGGCATGAAGAAGATATTGCAGCATTTGTGTCGAAGTGTCCAAATTGCCACATGTGAAGGTTGAGCATTAGAGACCTGGAGGTATGACTCAGGATATCAGCATTCCTACTTTGGAGTAGGAAGAGATAAATATAAACTTCATTAGAGGCTTGCCTCGTACATGCCGGCAGCATGACTCTATATGGTTGATTGTGGATCGGTTCACTAAGTCAACATAATTTCTGTTAGTTAAGACTACAGATTCAGCCGAGGACTATGCTAAATTTTACATTCGAGAGTTATTCAGGTTGCATGGGGTCCCTTTGTCCATCATTTCTGATAGAGGTACCCAGTTCATCTCCCAATTTTGGAGATCATTTCAGAAGGGACTTAGTACTCAAGTAAAGCTTAGCATAGCTTTTCACCCACAGACTGATGCTCAGGCCAAGTGGACCATTTAGACTTTTGAGGATATGTTGAGAGCTTGTGTGATTGATTTCAAGGGTAGTTGGGATGATCACTTACCCCTTATTGAGTTTGCCTACAATAACAACTACCACTCTAGCATTCAGATGGCTCCATTTGAGGCTCTTTTTGGGCAGAGATGTAGATCAACTATTGGATGGTTTGAGGTAACCGAGGCTACGTTGATAGGACCACGTTCAGTTCATGAGGCTATGGAGAAAGTTTAACTTATTAGAGAAAGGCAGAAGACAGCTCAGAATCGTCAGAAATCCTATGCAGATGTGAAAAGGGGGGAGCTTGAGTTCAGTGTTGATGATTAGGTGTTTCTAAAGGTGATCTCTCTGAATGGGGTAATGAGATTTGGTGAGAATGGAAAGCTTAGTCCCTAATATGTTGGTCCTTATAGGATTATGTAGCATGTCGGCAATGTGGCATATGAGTTGGAGTTTCCTACGTAATTAGCTTTGGTACATCCAATTTTCCATGTGTCATTGTTGAAGAAGTGCATTGGTGATCCGGCTCTAGTTTTACCCTTAGAAATTATTGGTGTGAAGGACAGCCTCACATATGAGGAGGTTCCGATTGAGATTCTTGACCGTCAGGTTCGAAGGTTAAGGAATAAGGAGGTCACTTCAGTGATAGTACTTTGGAGGAATCAACTTGTAGAGGGAGATACTTAAGAAGATGAAGCAGATATGATGGCCAAGTACCCTGACCTCTTCCTTTCCAGCTTAATTACAATATGAGGTACTAATTTACTCCTTAATATGCTATTTACGTTCATGTCAGTTTCATGTCCCTCAGTTCTTTTCATGTCTTAGTATGAATGTATTATTCATGAATTCAGTTTAGTATGTGTATCTCAGTTCAGAGTAACTTACTCCATCAGTACCTAGGTTATAACTTTCAGCTTTGAGATTGCAGCTCTTTTCCTATCTTTTCAACTTATTTAATCACCATTCCGAGGACAAATGTTCCCAAGGGAGAGATAATATAACACTCCAAAAGTCCCTAATATCAAATCCTAGACATGAATCAGGAAAGTAGCAGAAAGTGGCACCAACACACAGAATGAACCATTAAGTGAACCGTTAGGACACTTAACGGATTGTTAAGTGATTCGTTGCCAAGGGAAATTTTTGGAATATTGCAAATTCTGCTGAGTCTTGATCATTTAAGTAATGGTCCATTATGTTGAGTAAAAAATACTTAAGAGGAGGCATTAAGTGAAGATCAAAAAGTTGGTTTTTTATTTCAGGGGTTACGGATGGCAGAAACGAGCCGTTATGCCACTAATTGGTCGTTATGTTGGGCGTTAGCTCTGCTGGGGTGATTTTCTCAAACGAGTTGTTAAGAGATTTTTCATAACTTCTTATATTTTAACTCCTAAAATATGTCATTTTAGGTTTCCTTAAGGGTGCATCAGGGGTTTTACTTAGCCTAAACTCTCATTCTTCTCGAAAACACCGTAGATTGAAGATCGAACCTCTCAAGACTCTTAAGAAACTAGGGTTATTCTTCTTCTCAATTCTCTTGGCTCTCAATTCTAGGCAAGAATTCATCAAAGCCTAGGTATGTGGGTCATGAATGGGGGATTTCTAACCCTCATGCCCAATCCCAAGCTCAATTACATGATTTCAACTCCTTCAAGTCTCCAACTAAGATTTTCATGAATATCTAGGGTTAGACCCTTTTTTGATGAAAACTCCATGATACCTTATGAATTTGATTCTCTCATGATTCTAATTATGATTTATGACTATGATTAATGATTTCTATTAAAAACTGCAATGCCTTAGACTTTCGGGCTAAGTTTGAAGCCGTCTAGGTAAGTAGATATACTCAAACCCGACTAAAGTCTTGTGAAAACTAGGTGTTAAGGTCAATTATTAAGTGTGATAAGTGAATTAGATGTGAACTAATGTCATAAGGAACCTCTAGCACAAAGTTGAGTTGAGAGCCTTTTTGCCGATTGAGTTTTCGTACAAGTTCTTAAAAGGGTCAACTTCAAATTACCATAACTCCTAATTTACAAAGTGCTTCTGGGTGATTCAACATATCATGTAGAAGCACTTTGACTCTTATTTTCAATGCCTCAGAGCTTGCGTCAATCAAAGTTTGGAGTGAAATGTTATGAGTAATTTAGTGGAGCATTGTCAGATGTGATGGGAAGAGTGATGACCCATCAAGATTGGTCCATCAACCTTAACCAGAAACTGTGAAATTTCACCCTGAAGTGACGGTCAAGTTGACCGTCTCGTCACTTGGGGCGTCACATGGGGGTTTCAAGGCTTTTAAAAGTTGCCTTAAATGATTTTTTTTTTTGTATTATTCTGCCTCTAGATCAACCCTACTAGTTCCAAGAGCCCTACCCTTCTAAGGCTAGGTAAGCATTCTCCAACCTATTATAACATAAATTCATGAATTTCTTCATGATTCTAACGTCAAAATCATCTTCCTATCACTAGCAAGATCAAGAACAATCTTTGAGTTCCAAGAATTGAAATATTGAGCACTCCTCCTTTCTCCAAGGTAAGTAACTCTCCTAAAACCTTACATCAGTATTGTTTCTATTCCATAGGGATGTTCCAAGGTCAAGACTCATGATATGGTGCTAGGAAGCCTTGAGTTCATGTGATGACCTAGGGTTGGGGTTTATGGAATTATTTTGGTGTTGAGGATGGATGTGGTTGTTTTAGTTGGACTTGTAATGCTTATGGTTGTTGTTAAGGTCTTGTAGAAAGAAGTGGGTGGTAGGACACCCCACTCATAAGAGTCTTGAATATTCTATTTCCTCCGGGTGTTCGATGAAATGCGTTTATGACTTGAATTTCATCGTTATGCTATTGATTGTAGTTCCTGTCCATATAATTAATACAGATGACATTATAAAAGGATTGTGGCTTTGTGTTGTTAGTTGTGAGGCAAAAGATAAGGTATGTAGGGTCATGAATAAGGGAATCCTTCCACCTTCATTCCCATTCTCAAGTAAATTTCATGATTTCAAGTCTCCAAGCATGATTTTACGAATTTAGGATTAGACACAATAGTGATGAAATCTCTCATGTTCTTCTATGAATTCAAGTCGATTATGATTCAATACATGATTTATAATTATGATGCATGTTTCCTACAAAAATCTCTCATGAATCCATGATTTTCAAATAGTGATGATTTTACCCATGTATGCGTGATTTCATGAATTTCAAGCTTATGTTTCATGGCCGACTCAAGAGCAGTGTTTTCATGGCTAGTTCACATATGTCAAGTATGTTATGATTTTCATGTTTTCTATCTAGCCCATGTAAAATAAAGTATGATTTCATGATTATGACTATGAGCTATGTGCATGTTTTGGGAGTAGTATTTAGCACCGAGTAGGTCGAGGGTTTCGGGAACCCAGGTCTCATAACTACGTGCCACCATAAGTATATCCATATTTGGGGCCTCGCCCAAGGAGTGTCCCCCATCCCGACGGGGCTCATTAGTGATATCACACCTTTATTATTCTTTGTTCTAAAAAGTCTTAGGACGGTTCTACCCACTTGAGCGAAATAGTTGGGGCATCATGTGCTCATTCATGATTGGTTCGGTTAGAGAATATCCCATTATTCCTTATGTTTTAAGTTATTCATGTTCACAACTTACAATACTATGTTCTTGTTACACACTTAAAAGTTAACAATTAGTAGGCGTACGCGTGGATTTGAAATAAATAAAGAAGAGCACGACGCGTGTAGAGAAGCCTCAGAAGTTGGGTCGAGCGAGGCTAGGTCGCACAGGGCCAGCGCGATGCACTAGCTGGCAGGACACCGGCCAGCGTGGCGCGCCAGCAGCCTTGGCGCCCTAGGCAGTGCGACGCGCCAGCCCTCTTGGCATGATGAGGGGTGCGACACGGGGGCAAGAAAGCGCGATGGGCGGCGTGGGGCACCCACCTACCACCGCGCTAAGTATATAAATACCCCTCTAAGTCATTTGTAAGTTATTTTCCAACCATAAAATCATCCAGAGGAAGAGCAAAACGCAACTATCAAGTAAATTTTGTTTGTTTACACTACGAAATGCTGCCCAAATTCAAATTAACTTCGTGTATCGAGGTTTAAGGCTGCAGGCACGTTACTACAGAGTTGTTTTCACGAAATTCGCCCGGCAAATCGTAACCTCGCCAAGCTAAAGTTGTCAGAATTGCTCCAAACTAATTTTTATACGATCACAAGCTTCAAGTAAGCATTTCTCCCTTCTGGACTTTTGAGAAATTACGCGTTTTCGACCGTGTTCCATTAAGTTGAAATATAGTTAATATTTATATATAAAGTTATCATTTTTGCGGAATTTAGTACTGAAACTAGTTTTATTCTCCTAGTAGTATGATTTCAATTGAGAAGAGCTGTTGAATATAATCTTATACTCGCCAGTTAAGCTAAATTTACCAATCCAGTTATGTTAAGGCGAATCTCTTCGGCAAGTTAGTTTCCTCAGTATCAAAACTCAGTTTGAATCCCAATAAGAATACCATAAGCATATTTGTTACGATTAGTTGTTGTTATTAGCTGAGACCAGTATTCCATGTTTAGTTTGGGATTGTCTATGCCTTGTATAGCCCTCCAAAACCAACCCCAGGGTTACTAGCTATATCGACACTAGCGAGGGGCTAGATAACGTCGCTCCGAGGAGCTGTATGCCTTCTGTGAGGGACGAAGATGAGGTATGAGGTCCTCATATGGTCCATTCCAAGGTTGGACTACTTTTATACCGTATCGGCATACCCTGTCGAGTTCGGTGTCCGGGGTACAGACAGCAGGAGTCCACCGGACTCAAACATAGCTATAGTTTAGGGGCCGAGCGAGCTCAGTTGCAGACCCAGGGGATGAGTAGGACGTATATAGCTATTAGATGACTCAGTATGACCTTGTTAGGGTATATAGATTGAAGTGTACCCTCCAGGGCTTATGGGGGCCTCGGGTGTGTTATTTTGTGCTGGTTGTACCTTCAGCTTATGGGGGGGCAGGTAAGGTTCTTGTTTGCATTATTTACTGGTAGATTAGACAGCAGGAAGGTAAGTATTCAGGTTATATTACCATCTCTTCCACTCAGTTACTTTCAGCTTTATTTTAGGTTTTATTCAGTCAGTTTCAGTTATTGCCTTACATATTCGGTACATATTGTACTGAAGTCCATCCTTTGGGCGCTGCATTACTTGCCTACAGATGCAGATATAAGAGGAGTTGGTCCCTCTTAGCCTTCATCTAGGATAGTCAAAAAAGTCGGCTCCTTTCCTCCAGAACTTGCAGATAGAATGTTTACTTCTTTTGATTGTACAGTTTTGGGTAGGCCGGGGCCCTATCCCAACCATTATATCACACCTAGAGGCTTATAGATTGTTTCTATTTCTCTGTGGTTAGTTGTTGGTGGACTTGTGGGGCCCATATGTGTTTTAGTTTATGTGTTGGTCGTGTGGGGCCTTGTTTAGCTTTTAGTTAGCGGCCTTGTCAGCCATAGCTTAGTTTAACACCGGATTTACTTTACAGTCATAACTAGATATCATGGTGATCTTGTCGTTTTGCATAGGATTCCTTGTTATTGCCTGTTTCTGGTTAGCTATTTTCCTTTATAGGTGGCTATAAGGCCTTTTCAGCCGGAGGTTGTATTTACAGCTAAGATATAACTCGTTGTTTTGTTGATTTGGGGAGTAGGCCTGCACTAGGAGTGCGCAGTCCTAGTTAAGTTAGTTCAAATCCTAGCAGGGCACCTAGTGTCAGTCATGCCTCCCAAGGTGGGGCGTGAGAACTTGGTATCAGATCTAGTCGTATCCCAAGATGTCTGAGAGTCGTGCTTAGTAGAGTCTTGTCTATGGATGTGTTGTGCACCACATGCCATAGGTAGGAGGCTACGAGGCATGAAGGATGGTTACTCTTCTTTCCTTATCTAGTCATGCTATAGAACTGCATAGTATAGGGTTGAGTCCCTAAGCTTACCATATTCTTCCCGTCTACAGAGAAATGTCAGACCCGCGACATACCACGACTAGTAGGGAGTTTGACATTACAGCAGGAGAGGGCACTAGCAGGGCACCTCAGTCAGAGTCAGCTCGATCTGAAGGCGACAGGGAGACTTCATCTCGGTCTCCTCAGTCTCCTCCGCCACGCCAGGAGCCGTCCAGAGCGGCGGATGTGTCGGCACCGCCTCCAGTTGGTTCTATTCCGATGTCCTTGGACCTGGAGGTCGGGAGTGCTGTTTTCATGATAGCTCAGATGATGGTTGTGCAGCGACAGCCAGTTGCGCCCATGGTTGCTGAGCCTTCGGAAGTATCGGGTTGTTCGAGGGTCCGAGAGTTCCTCGTTGTGAGTCCCCCTCATTTCACAGGGACGGATCGAGACGAGGACCCTCAGGACTTCTTGGACTAGTTGCGGCGGATCTTCAGGGTAATGCATGCCACTCCTACGGAGTTGGTTGAGTTGACGATATTTTGGATATGGGTGATAAATCTCAAACCACACTTCTAACTGAAGCATGAAGCAGTATTTGTCAATAAAGAACCCAACTTAGAAGTTGGGGTCGATCCCACGGGGAAAATGGAAGATCTAGATTACAGTCGGTAAGTGAACTTGTATGATAGTTACTTCACAATTGGGGGGGGATTGTAATAATAATCAATAGTAAAAAAAGCAGTTGTCAGGATTATGGTTGTGAATCAATAATTAAAGGATAACTAGGGTTTGTGTTCCCCATGGACTCGCAACAGCTTTAGGTATACACTCGTGATCTTCACTAATACTTACTTACAGAACTGATAACTTAGGTTCATTCAAACGATCGACCAATCCCTATTGAATGACTATATTCAATTACTCGACCAAGTCTCATGAGCGTGTTCAAACTAACCGTCATCACAAAGTTCCATATACCCCTGCAATAACAGCTCAAGTTAATACAATGATCATCAAGATCAAGGCTCCATTGTAATTCTCTTTTCATAATCTCTACCTCTTCAACCAAAGAAAGTAAACAATTCGGCACTTCCTAATGTTGTACACCGCTAAGAATCATTAAAGCATGAAGAGAATACAATATAAGTAATTAGTATTGGTTTTAGACTCACTTTGTGCAACCCTAGCTTGTTAATCCACCATGGTTTCACAACCCTAGCTATGGAGGTTTTAGCCTCTCATAGTTGCAAGGTTGTGAAGTGTGTTCATGATTAAAGACATAAAAACAATACTTACAAATATGATTGAGAAAAATGCTTCCTTTAATTAATCCGCAAAATCTTGAAGAACAAGTAGCAAGAACAATATGATTTCAAGAAAAGGTTGATCACAAGGTTGAACCAACTCAATTCTTTCTTTAAAAGATGTAAACTTGTCTACTACGAAGTTTTCCAACTAAAACCTAATTTACTTAACATCTCCTCTGAAAAATAAAACATAAAATGTATTTATATAGACATAAGAATCCTTTTCCTAGGCTAACAAGGCGATTTTCCATATCTAGTGCCGACCTTGTCATGGATCATCCTACGACTCATAGGAGCATCCTACTGTCCATGGAAGCTTCTCGTGATTTGGATTGTTGGCTGATTTTTGGCTAAGTGTCAGGCCAATGTACGATTTGTACCTCCTTCCTACGACTCATACCAGGCTCCCGTGGCTTGATTCTTAATCTTTGCAATTTATCTGAAGTTCACCACAACCGATATAGTACGACTCCTACCAAGCTCTCACGGGTCGTGGTCTCCTCTCATACTAAGAATCAGCCTCTTGTGCAATTCTTCTAGATTTCATCGCGACTACCTTACCACAACTCGTACAAGCTTGGTATGATCTGTGGTAAGACTCGTAGGTTAATTCTTCCAGCTTCAGCATTCTGCTTTTTATCATGGCTATCAGTATGACTCGTAGGTCCATCCTACAGATCATACTGTGGACTACACTTTTGCCATTTTTTGCACACTTTTAGCTTCCTTTTGCGAACTTACGCTCTAGCACCCATTTATCCTGAAATCAAAGGAAAAGTGCCTCATATCCACATAAATACACCTAAGTCCATGCTATTTTCTTAGTTTTGAGCATCAATAGTGTTGTAAATCCACAGCACATCAACACCCTCAACTTAATACTTTTGCATGTCCTCACGAAAAGAAAAAGAAAAACTAAACATGACGCTCAACTCGAAAATACACTTAAGATACTACAGCCAATGCTCAAACAAATTTTTGCACTTTCTATATACACTCTATTGACCCTTCCTCATATAAAATCATCAGCTAATGCATTACAAGCAACATCAAAACATTATATACAGGGATTAAGACATGTCATCTAGCTTTCAACAGGCAATCAAGTCATCACTAATGTTTTTCACACAGACCAATGGTAAAAGCAAACATAACCCATGTACCCTCACACAAATGAAGTCCCCACTTAGATATGAAGTATCAAACACAACTTGGGACTAGGCAAGTGAAGCACTCACTCTCATAAGGAAGTTTCCAAGTATTATGCATCAGATACCATAGGCTTGCCCTTATTTTCTCTGCTTTGGTTTGTCAGATAGTCAAGTTAGGATCACTATAGGACTTGATACGACTTGTAATGTAGGCTTAGGGCTGGACATGATAAAGATGAGAGATTTTATGAGTGACTATTCCTTTCTTGGCACTACATACATTGGCAACACCATTTACCTATTTCACCCTTCACTCTTTCGTTTTCCTTTCTTCCCTTTTTACTCTATTTTAAGAATATTTGCATGGGGAGGTATTTTTTGCATTTTTCATACAACTTCAAGCTCTTTTGAATTTTTCTTTTTCAAGATTCTCAAGATTTTCAGCTCTTTTACTTTTTCACCTCACCACACCTCATTTTTCACCATATTTTCTCTTTCTCTCTTCTTTTCTTTTCTTTTCCTTTCTCCCGCTCCCACCATTTATGCACCCCTACTCTAGCCACCCTCAACTTAAGAATTTTGCTTATGTTGAGGTTTACAATATCCAAGGAAGGACCAGGGACAAAATAGGTTCATTATAAACAAATGGGTATGGTTAACAGGTAAATCAAAGAAATATAGTCTATTATGGCTCAAACTTGGGATCAAAGGATTCATGAAACTTTGGTAGGGAAATATAGGCTAAAAGTGAGCTAAAGAAGAATGGCCTATGATCATATCCTAACCAACCGTCCTTAACCTATGCAGAGACCAACTAGGCAAGTTCTAGATCCTCAACAACATACTACAACGAATACTAAAACCTCACTCACACATGGTACATGAACTATTTTTACTTCATCTATCTGGTTCATACATGGATTAACAAGACTAACTACTATTAATAACCAAATGACATAAAAAGATCTATAGAAATCATGCATGTTTTCACAAATGCATAGAAAAAATTTTGAACAGGGTCAATTTTTCAAAAGATATAAAACTAGTGCATTTCTATTGGCTAAGTATTCCTAATTTACTTTCTAACCAAACAAAAATCACAATAAGAAAAAATCCTAACACATGCCGGTTCTACTAGATAGCATGCCTGAGGGAAAAGAAGCACGGCAACCCTCAGACAAACAAAATTCCAAAAAATACAAGTAGACCCCCTCCCCCTTTTGAAAAAAGTGAGCTTCGTCCCTGAAGCATAAGCTATAAGTATGTAGGGAAAAGAACATACCTGTGGCTACTCAGACTTCACCTTCCATGGGTTGCCTCCCATGCAGTGCCTGATTTAACATTGCGGCACATCGTGACTTTTGTAACTTCTCAAGCATCATCAAGGTATACTTCCTCCACTCTCTTCAATTCGTCTACATCTCCCAGATACACTTTTATTCTTTGCCTATTTACTTTGAATCTTTTTCCCTCTTTGTTCTCAAGTTCCACTGCACCATATGGAGACACTTGCACACTCTGTAAGGTCTCATCCATCTATATTTCAACTTCCCAGGATGCAGCCGAAGTCTTGAGTTAAACAGTAATACCAAGTCTCCTAGGCTAAACTCCCTTCTTGCAATCTTTTTTCATGATAGATCTTCATTCTTTCTTTATAAATGGTTGCACTTTCATAAGCCTTAAGTCGAAATTCATCCAACTCATTAAGCTGATTCAATCTTAGCTTAGCAGCTTCGTTCCAATTCATATTTAGATTTTTCAGTGCCCATAACGTCTTGTGCTCTAATTCAACTGGTAAGTGGCATGCTTTACCATAAACCAACTGGTAAGGTGATGAACCAATAGGAGTCTTATATGTTGTTCGGTAAGCCCACAGTGCATCATCAAGCTTCCTTGCCCAATCTATCCGGCTCATTTTTACTGTCTTGGCCAGAATAGTCTTCATTTCTCTGTTAGAAACTTCTACCTGCCCACTCAACTGCGGAAGGTAAGGTGTGGCTACCTTGTGTTTTCCACCGTATTTTTCTGATAATGTATTGAAAAGGCGGTTGCAGAAGTGCGATCCACCATCACTGATTATGTCACATCCCATAACTGGGGGGAGGGCGCGACTGGCTCCCCATTACTGACTGACTGGGAAGCCGACTATATGACATCTGTAACTGTAACACTTAGGTCATCCAGGCCACTTTTCACAATCAACTGGAGCACAAACGGGACCCATAATGTCTCAACAATATAGGGTAAACAACTGAAATGCAAACAAGGCTATGAGTATGCTAAACTAAACAACAAAAAGCCGACAAGGCCACAAACTGAATACCATTGTACACACTAAGTTCACAAAGCCTCTAAAGAGTAAACTGACTGATGGTCGGAACAGGGCTCCGACCTACCCATAACTGCATCTCAAAACTCTAGCTGAAACAAAACCATTCTTAGCACCTGAAAGAAAGGAGCATACCAACACATCCAATAACCTCACAAACTGCTACTGGAACTGGCAATCCCGACCTCTACCTGCACCTGCGGCACGAACCCAGCTCCCCAGGCGAAGGGACGTCTGTAGGAATGAAATGTACTAGTATATAAGGCTAAAAACTGTAAACATGTAAGATAAAAATGATAACTAGGCCTGAAATAAGGAGTAGTAACAACCTGAAATTATGAAAAACAAAAACCTGACAATAACTCATTATTGAAGTATAAATGCAACCACCTAATGTACAACAAAGACTATAACTGAAATGTCAGCAGACAACCCACCATAAAATCTATACAATCCGTCCAGCCAGTGTACCAAACTGAGGTAAAAATAAAAATGCCTCCCGCCAGTGTACTATACCGGGCTAAAAATAAAGATGCCTCTTGCCGGCATACCATACCGGGGTAAACTCCGTCCAGCCGGTGTACCACACCGGGGTAAAATCAATAAGACCTCCAGCCGGTGTAACACACCAAGGTATAATCAATAAAGCTTAGACAAAATCATAAATGGAGCCCATATGGCTTAATACTCGACCAGCTCAATACTAAACATGTGGCCTGCATAAGCCTCCTTCGTAATGCATAACTGGAACTGAGTACATATAACACGCAAAGCTAAAAAAATAGAACATAAATGCATGTAGTAAAAATTTGTATGAATCATAAGGAACTACGGATAACCTAAGAGTTTCAACAAAATTTTTGGATCGTCTCCACGGGACATTAGAGCTCAGAAACCCGCTAGCTTATCGTTCGGCTTAAGGGAAAGGGATTATGAAAAATCCTCTTGGCCTGACATATTTCATAACATAAACATGATATAAGGGACAACCATAACCAGGTAATCCTAATTCGATAAGCTCGTTTACCCTCAATAGCTTGCGACGTCTTTACGTGGCTTAAAATCATTTACACGTCCTCATCTCGGCTCTTTCACAAATTTCAGATAAAAACCAGACCTTTAAACACATTTAACATCACATATATATACACATAACATACAGTAAGGACCAGATAACAATGCCCATGCTGAGGGGTCTCCAACTCAATGTACAACTACGACAACAATCAACAAAAGATCACACTTTAGGTATCTCCCTTCGGCTAGGCATAATCTTAACATTTATCCTCAATAAAACATGGGACTTTAAAGCTTAAATGAAGATTAACATACTGCCTCAAGACTTTTAAAAAGGTTTCTGTCTCATTCGATTCACATCACACGAATCATGCTTGAAAGAATGATAGACGGGGCGCCTTACATATCTTTCTCCGATGAACTTTTCTCTAGCCGATTTCCTATCTCAATGATCAGCCTTAAACCTCCTTAATCAGATGGTTTTACAGGCCAACAACAATCTTAATCTATATCAAAAGAATTCAGCCAACATAACTAATCAGAGGCAGTCAAAATAGCAACAACAACACACGGCAACATCAACAACATTTAGCCATTTTCTCAACTAATTTTTCACTAACTTTTAGGGAGAAAATAGAGGAAATTTTACCTTAGTTTTTCTTTGATTCCACCCCTCAATATGAAGTATAATTCCAGAAAAAGAAACGGCCAAAAATCCTAAGGAAAACGAGTAAAATTCAGCAAACAAACAGTCCATCGGCAGCTCACTTAGCTGCCAATTTCCAGATTTTTGCTTTGCGATTTGGGAGGTTTAAAAGGAGAAAACTCCTTACCTTTTCTCCTGATTTCAACACCTACTCAAATATGGATATATAGGCAGTCAAAGTAGATTTTGAAATGCAGAAAAACCTTCTTCAAAACCTTGCCAAAACAAGCTCCAAAACAGCCCCTAACATACTTGGCAAGGTAATCTCAACTTATCTTGTGATTTTCTTGAACTTTGCTTGATGTTCCTCCTTGATTTTCTTTGTCCTAGCTGCTGGAATTGAGAGAGAAATGGAATCCTTAGCAAGCTGGTTGATTTAGATTTAGCTGGAAATGTTTTCTACAAGTGAAAAATCAGATTTTAAGTAAATAGACGGTGGAAACGCTAGGGCGTCATGCCCGCGTCACCGCTCGTGATGGTTCAGTAAAATGCCATAACTTCTTACTACGAACTCCGACTGACAAGCGGTTTGATGTTCTGAAAACTAGACTCAAACATCTTTAATTTGATAGGTTGTGGGGCTTCTAATTCATTATATATTGGGATATATGGTCATTTAAAGTTGACCCTTACTTATGAACTTCACATACTCTTTCGTTTTTTTGATCGTACACATTTCCCTTGTCACCTACGACCAATATACAACCCGTACATTCCCTAACCGAGCATAAAAAATCAAATAATTACCAATAAAAATTTCAGGGTGTTATATTCTCCCCCACTTAGGAACATTCATCCCCGAATGGAAATTAATTTCACTTAATATGATATATAACCATCAAATAATCACTTAAAAAAATTCTATGGTGCAACATCCTTCCCCCCCCCCCCCCCCCGCAGTCTGTCAAGCCCCATAACTGGGGGGAGGGCGCGACTGGCTCCCCATACCTCACTGACTGGGAAGACAACTATATGACATCTGTAACTGTAACACCTAGGCCGTCCAGGCCACCTGTCACAATCAACTGGAGCACAAACTGGACCCATAATGTCTCAACAATATAGGGTAAACAACTAAAATGCAAACAAGGTTATGAGTATGCTAAACTAAATAACAAAAAGCCGACAAGGCCACAAACTGAATACCATTGTACACACTAAGTTCACAAAGCCTCTAAAGAGTAAACTAACTGATGGTCAGAACAGGGCTCCGACTTACCCATAACTGCATCTCAAAACTCTGGCTGAAACAAAACCAGTCTTAGCTCCAGAAAGAAAGGAGCATACCAACACATCCACTAATCTCACAAACTACTACTGCAACTGGAAATCCCGACCTCTACCTACACTTGCGGCACGAACCCAGGTCCCCAGGCGAAGGGACGTCATTACGAATGAAATGTATTGATATGTAAGGCTGAAAATTGTAAACATGTAAGATAAAAATGATAACTAGGCCTAAAATAAGGAGTAGTAACAACCTAAAATTATGAAAACAGAAACCTGACAATAACTCACTATTGAAGTATAAATCCAACCATCTAATTTACAACAAAGACTATAACTAAAATGCTGCAGACAGGCGACCATAAAATCTATACAATCCGTCCAGCCAGTGTACCACACCGAGGTAAAAATAAAAATGCCTCCAGCTGGTGTACTATATCGGGGTAAAAATAAAAATGCCTCCAACCGACGTACCATACCGGGGTAAACTCCGTCCAGCCGGTGTACCACACCGGGGTAAAATTAATCAGACCTCCAGTCGGTGTAACACACCGGGGGAAAATCAATAAAGCTCAGACAAAACCATAAATGGAGCCGATATGGCTTAATACTGGACAAGCTCAATCCATACAACATAGAAATGACGAATATTAAACATGTGGCCTGCATAAGCCTCCTTCGTAATGCATAACTGGTACTGAGTACATATAACATGCAAAGCAAAAAAAATTGAACTTAAATTCATGTAGTAAAAACTTTTATGAATCATAAGGATCTACGGATAACCTAAGAGTTTCAACAAAATTTGTGGATCGTCTCCACGGGACATTACAGCTCAGAAAACCGCTAGCTTGTCGTTCGTCTTAAGGGAAAGGGATTATGAAATATCCTCTTGGTCTGACATATTTCATAACATACACATAAGATAAGGGACAACCATAACCAAGTAATCCTAATTCGGTAAGCTCGTTTACCCTCAATAGCTTGCGACGTCTTTATGTGGCTTAAAATCGTTTACACATCCTCATCTCAGATCTTTCGCCAATTTCAAATAGAAACCAGACCTTTAAACACATTTAACATCACATATAACACATGACATACAGTAAGGACCAGCTAATAATGCCCATGCTGAGGGTCTCCAACTCAATGTACAACTAGGACAACAATCAACACAATATCACACTTTAGGTATCTCCCTTCGGCTAGGCATAATCTTCACATTTATCCTCAATAAAACTGTCACACCCCGCCTTGGGGGGTATGACTGGAACCTGGTGCCCTACTAGGACCTGAACTGCTAGACTGCTGAGCCTAGGCACATCTGGTGCCTAGCTGGCTCTAACCCACATTTCTGGAAATAAAGGGCTATATAAAGGCTGTAAACACAGCCCCCGGCCTATTGTCCTATAGCCTCCTGTACCTGTCATGACAGCTAACCAGAACATATTCAATATAGGGAAACCTATGCGGGCCGACAAGGCCACCATGTTGTCTAGTTATCTATAACTTGACAATGAAATACTGGAAAGCTACGTGACCGGCAAGGTCACCACTACTGTCAAACCATGGCCCCACACGGCCAACATAAAAGAGATAAAAGTACTAACAGCTATACGACTGCACGGCCTCACACGACCGGCTCAACTGACAACAGGGAAATATATACAGACTGCAAGCCTCTAGGAATAGCAATAGAAATGATCGGGACAGGGCCCCGACCTACCCGTACTGTTCAACAAAAGGAAACGAAATACACCTCTGGGATTTAGTCTCCGGATGACGGGAGCTGAATACTCGGTCGCTGACAGGAATCATGAGGTATCGCCTGCTCATCTATGAGTACCTGCAGGCAAGTAATGCAGCGCCCCACCGGGCGTCAGTACCACTGGTACTGAGTATGTAAAGCAATAACTGAAGGAAATATCTGAAAACAACAATACAACTGATGAAACTGAAGTAGGAGGGAATAGATTAACTGTCTGATAATGTAAATCATACCTTCTCTTAATTGTACTGGAAGGAGTAGGAGTCATACCTGGAGACGTATCGTTCTACTACCGAACTACTCGTGTCTAATGTAACATGGCATAGCATAACATAATATAACATAATATAGCACACACAAACCTTACCCGGCCCTCATAAGCCGGGAGGTACAACCAGCACAGAATTTATACCCCTACCCCGGTCATCCCATCTCCTATAATCGTTGTAAGCATCCTGTCGGTCTCCTGGGTATGCACTTGGGCTCGCTGAGCCCCTGACTATAACTGCATCTGAGTCCAGAGGACTCCTGAATCAACACCCGGGCGTATCCGCTCGACAGGGGTGTGTAAGGGCCGACCAAGGCACAATATGGGGAAAACTGGCATCCCATCTTCGTCCCCTATGGGACGGCATGCCACTCCATAGAGCGACGTATCCTCATCCTCTAGCGGATGAGTCGATACAGCTATTAACCCTGGGGCGGTCAGGGATGCTAGGTAATCCAACCCCAAGACAATACAGTGGTCCCAACTAGTAATACTATCTACATATATCTCATGCTGAAGCTAATAATTATAATTTATCTGTGTCTACTGTATGCTGAACTAGTGATAGCGATATGTATGTACTTAATTCATGCTGAGACTGATAATAGTGTATATGTACAAATATAATCTTCTGTCATACTGTACTGTATACTGAGTTTCTGTAATAACATGATTTACTATTTCTGACATGCTTCCTAAGCTTTATTTTTAACCTATCATTCTATTTCTGAGATGCCTTATAGATATTACATTGTTTTACTGGGTTTCAACTGAATACGATAATATCCTGACATTCTGTACTACATCACGTACTGAGCGTGCTGTGCAGTTCCTAACATGTGTATTAGAATCTATATCGTGCTATCAAGTTTCGTGCTAATTATAACCTAATGCTTCTAATATCGTACCAACATTTGTAACAAACATAATACATGACTTCTGAACATTCTACTAGCCTTTAAATTACTTTACTACACCGAGATTTACTAACTTGCCGAGGAAACTAGCTTTACATACCTTATCCTTGAACTATCCGTCTGTCGGACGAGGCTCGGCCAATACTTCAACTATTTCTCCCAATTGCATTCATAAATATGTCAATTAATACTAAATATAGCTTTATTTTAAAGAACAACGCCACTTTCGATATAATTTATAGCCTAAACTTAGGCTTATCGAAAGACGGTCGAAAACTCGCTATTTTTCAGAGGTCCAGAAGGCAGAACTATTCATTTCTCAGCTAGGAACACATAGACACTAGTTTGGAGCAATTCTACTTACCTTAGCTCAGTGGCTCGATGATTCGTCGGTCGTATTTCACGAAACTAAATCCGTAGGAATGCTCTCTGCTGCTAAATACCTCAGTATCTAGGGTTAATTTGAGTTTGGACAACGTTTAGCAACATAATTGGATGAAAATTATATCACCCTCTTCGTTCCTTTTCTTTTCTCTGCTGTTTCCTCTCTGTTTCACTGAAAATTATAAGTTTAAAATGATTTAAAACCGAAGTGGGGCTTTATATACTTGGGCCTGGACAAGGCCAACGTGTCACGGAGCCAACGCGGAGGCTTCACCTCTGTGACATGCTGCCATCGCGGAGGGGCTCTGCCTCGGCTCCTTCCGCGATGGTTCGACAGGTTTCTCGTCCGATCTTTTTCCCGGGCCTTTCTCTAGCATGTATGGCCTTCAAATATGCTTAACCAACGTGCGAATAGGTCATCTAGGTGCCGGGAATCCTACAGGGTATAACATTCTCCCCCCCTTAAGAACATTCGTCCTCGAATGTATACTGCTATCTAGAGGACTACTTAACTTACTTGTTTAGAAAAAAAAATTTCGCCAGAGTCTCCCCTGTAATATGCACTATACCAAAAACCTGAAATGCAGAAAAGTCCAATACAGGTACTGTACACAATACTCTAGGATTCACTGGATGGCTAAGTATCAATCTTTCTCACTTATACATATACAATCATAAGATACTACATAAGCAATAATACGGACATACCTGTCGCCTGACTAGGCCTGGAATCGGTGAGGGTACCTAGCTTTCATATCTTCTTCAGCTTCCCACATCATTTCCTCACGGTTCCTGTTACGCCACAATACTTTGACAGACGCAACATCTTTAGTCCTCAACCTGCGAATATGTCTGTCTAAAATAGTTACTGGAACCTCTTCATATGCTAACTCTTCTGTGACCTGGACATCCTGAACGGGAACTACTGTAGAAGGGTCCCCTACAAACTTCCTCAACATAGAGACATGGAATACTGGGTGAACAGATGCTAACTCCAGAGGCAAGTTCAGTTCGTATGCAACTCGGCCTATCTTTCGCCAAATCTGATATGGCCCAATGAATCTCGGGCTAAGCTTGCCTTTCTTGCCAAATCTCATCACCCCTTTCATCGGAGACACTTTCAGATATACCCAGTCATTTACCGCAAATTCTAGATTTCTGCGCCGCATATCTGCATAAGACTTCTGGCGGCTCTGAGCAGTCAGTAAACGTTCTCGGATAAGCTTTATCTTTTTCTCTGACTGCTGAACAATGTCTGGGCCAACCAATGCTGATTCCCCCACTTCAAACCAGCCCACCGGCGATCTACATTTTCACCCATATAATGCTTCAAAGGGCGCCATCTGGATAGTTGAATGATAATTGTTATTATAAGCAAATTCAATCAACGAAAGATGCTCATCCCAGCTACCCCCAAAATCTAGCACACACGCTCGTAGCATATGTTCGAGCGTTTGGATAGTCCGCTCAGCTTGCCCATCTGTCTGGGGGTGGAATGTTGTGCTCAAATTGATCTGCGTTCCCAAACCCCTCTGGAACAACTGCCAGAATCTAGTTGTAAACTGTGCTCCCCTATCTGAAATGATGGATACCGGCACTCCATGCAATCTCACTATTTCTCTGATATATAATTCGGCATAATCCTCAGCCGAGAAGGTAGCCTTCACTGGCAGGAAATGAGCTGATTTTGTAAGCCTGTCAACTATTACCCAAATGGAATCATTTCTGCGTCTGGTACGGGGTAACCCTGTTACAAAATCCATATTTATCGCTTCCCATTTCCACGTAGGCACCGTTATATCTTGCGTCAAACCACCCGGCTTCTGGTGCTCCGCTTTCACCTGCTGACAGTTAGAACATCTGGATACAAATTCAGCTATCTCAGCTTTCATACCTGGCCACCAGTAGATGTCTCTGATGTCGTGGTACATTTTCGTCGCTCCTGGATGGAGGGAATAGCGAGCGTAATGTACCTCATGCATGATCCGCCCACGAAGCCCTGAAACATTCGGGACACAGAGGCGGCCCTTACAACGTAGCACATCATCCTCAGTCATTTGGAAATCTGACTCCTTACCTTTCTGAATTCTATCTCTGAGCTGGACTAAATCAGGGTCCTCGTACTGTCGTTCTTTTACCTCTGTAACTAATGATGACACAGCAGAATTCTGAATTACTGCTCTATTATTTTCTGTTTCTATTACTCGAACGGCTAAACCTGCTAACTGATGAATTTCTTTAGCTAACTCCCGCTTCTCAAGTCGCAAATATGCCAAACTCCCCATTGACTTACAGCTCAGGGCATCTGCCACTACATTAGCTTTTCCGGGGTGGTATAGAATATTCACATCATAATCTTTTAACAGCTCCAACCAGCGGCGTTGCCGTAGATTCAACTCCCTCTGAGTGAAGATGTACTGTAGGCTCTTGTGATCTGTGTAAATATCAACATGGAC
Source organism: Datura wrightii (assembly GCA_035772735.1). Lineage (NCBI taxonomy): Eukaryota > Viridiplantae > Streptophyta > Magnoliopsida > Solanales > Solanaceae > Datura > Datura wrightii. Next base: position 15,493,690 of record JASDFA010000002.1, read on the forward strand.
GCCGTACAGGTAATGCCTCCACATCTTCAAGGTGTGGATCACTGCGGCTAGCTCCAGGTCGTGGGTAGGGTAGTTCTTTTCATGTTTCCTCAGCTGTCTGGAAGCATATGCAATCACTTTACCATGCTGCATCAACACACAACCTAACCCGACGCCTGATGCATCGCAGTACACCGAATAACCTTCTGTCCCCTCCGGCAATGCTAACACTGGGGCGGAGGTTAATCTGTCTTTCAGTTATTGGAAGCTCTGCTCGCATGCCTCTGTCCACTGAAACTTTACTGCTTTCTGTGTCAATTTGGTTAGAGGTGCCGCAATGGTCGAGAACCCTTCAACGAACCTCCTGTAATATCCTGCCAACCCCAGAAAACTACGAACTTCAGTCGGAGTGGTAGGCCTAGGCCATGACTTAACTGCTTCTATTTTCTTCTTGTCTATCAGTATACCAGCATCCGATACGATATGCCCTAAAAAGGCCACTGAGTTAAGCCAGAATTCACACTTAGAAAATTTAGCATACAACTGGCGGTCCCTGAGGATCTGGAGCACTGTCCGCAAATGAGTCCGGTTATCTGCTTCAGAGCGAGAATACACCAGAATGTCATTAATAAATACTATCACAAACAAGTCCAGGAAAGGTCTGAAAATACTGTTCATCAGGTCCATGAAGACTGCCGGGGCATTTGTTAACCCGAAGGACATGACTAGAAATTCAAAATGTCCATATCGGGTTCTGAACGCTGTCTTAGGAATATCTCTCTCACGTACTCGAACCTGGTGATATCCGAACCGCAAGTCAATCTTAGAAAAGTATCTGACTCCCTGCAGCTCATCAAATAAGTCATCAATTCTGGGAAGCGGGTACTTGTTCTTTACTGTAACTTTGTTTAATTGTCGATAATCTATGCACATTCGAAGCGAGCCATCTTTCTTCCTCACAAATAAAACTGGCGCACCCCACGGTGAAGTACTCGGCCTGATAAAACCTTTATCCAATAAATCTTTCAACTGCTCCTTTAATTCTCTGAGTTCTGCAGGAGCCATACGATAGGGAGGAATTGATATCGGCTGAGTGCCTGGTAACAAGTCAATAGCAAAGTCTATTTCCCTTTCTGGGGGAATACCAGGTAACTCATCCGGAAACACATCAGGGAATTCATTCACTACCGGAACAGACTGGAGTGTCGGAGATCCTGCTTGGACATCCTGAACTCTGACCAAATGGTAAATACATCCCTTACATATAAACTTTCTCGCCTGAAGGTAGGAAATAAACCTACATTTTGGCGTAGCGGTGCTGCCCTTCCACTCTCGCCTGCTTCTCCTGGGAAGTGGAATCGGACCGTCTTGGTCCAACATTCAACATTGGCAAAACACGGTACTAGCCAATCCATACCCATTATGGCATCAAAGTCTATCATTTCTAACTCGACCAGATCTACTGTGGTCTGACGGTCAGCAACCTCTACTGTACACCCTCGGTAAATTTTGCTAGCCACAATAGAATCACCGACGGGCGTGGATACTAAAAAGGGCTGCTGCAATAATTCTGGTGCAATACTAAACTTTCGTGCCACAAATGGAGTAATGTAGGACAAAGTAGACCCTGGATCAATCAATACATAAGCAGAGTGTGAGCAGATAGTTATCATACCTGTCACAACATCCGGTGACGCTTCTGAATCTTGTCTCCCTGGTAAGGGATATGTGCGGCTTGGACCCGCACCTGTACTGGAGGTCTCTGATCTGCCTCGACCCCTGCCTGCTGAAACTGAGGGCTTGCGCCCTGCCGAGGATGCTGTGGCTCGTGACCCTGTAGATGCCATATCCTGTCTATCCCGGTCCTCTCGACCTCTGGCTGGGCAATCTTTCATCAAATGGCTTTCTTGGCCACAAATATAACATGCAGTGGAACCATGCCTGCATGCTCCAGGATGGCGTCGACTGCATATAGGGCAGAGCGGCAGAGTATACCTACTCTACTCCGCCCTCCTCTGTAATGGTGAATCTGCCATCTGCGAGCCTCTACCAGTCTCTGACTGCCCCCTACGGCTGAATCTACCCCCTGCGGCTATGGGGGAGGCGGGGGCCTGGGCGGCTTATCTAACAATCATGGCCTGGGTCCTCCCCGAGCCTCCCTCTGTAACTCAACTGGCCTGTCCCGGCGACGCTGTTCCTGATTGGCCTTTCTGATCTCCCGATGCCGCTGTCTGATCCCCTCAATATTCTGGGCGAATGCCTGAACTCGAGCAATGTCCATGTCCTCTCACAGTGTAGCCGTAATACAAGTCTCAACATATTCTGGATTCAACCCCATGATAAAGCGGTGTACTCTGGATGCCATGGTATCAACAAAGGCCGGTGCATATCGAGCCAAAGAATCAAACCGCAAGGAGTATTCCCGAACACTCATGGCCCCCTGCTCCAGATGTAGGAACTGGTCTACCCGGGCCTATCGAATCTCCCGCGGCAAATAGTGATCCAGAAAGGCTCCTGAGAAGCTGGACCAGGTCGGAGGGGAAACATCTCTCCCTCGGGACCTTTCCCAGCTTTCATACCACAATACAGCGATGTCCCGTAACCGGAATGCTGCCAACTCAACTGATTCTGTAGGCGTGGCATGCATAACCCGGAAGATTCTCTGCATTTGATCCAGAAAATCCTGAGGGTCCTCTGTCCGATCCGTACCTGTGAACTGTGGGGGATTCAGAGCCAAGAACTCTCGGACCCTCGAACTACCGGGCCCTTCTGACGACTCCACAACTGTAGACGGCATCGGCTGACGCTGAGCAGCCATCATCTGTGCTAACATAACTACCGCACTCCTAACCTCCTGGTCGGAAGGGGTCGGTATAGGGACTGCTGGAGGTAGTGTCGCCCCTAGTGGCTCCTGATGTGGTGGATACTGCTGAGAGGGCTGGGACGATGCCTCTGTAGTGCCCTCTGACCGGGCTGGTTCTAAACGAGGGTGAGGCATCCTGCTGGTGCCTTCCCCTGCTGCAATATCTAAGCTCCGGCCTGTGATAGGATGTCGCTGGTCTGACATTATCTGTAACCAAAGAATATAGTAAGCTTTTAGGGACTCAACCCTATATTGTACCGCTCTATAGCACGACTGAATAAGAATAAAAGACAACCATCCTATCATTCCTTGCAGCCCCCTACCCATAGTATGTGGTGCACAACACATCCATGGGCAGGAATCCACTTAGCACAGCTTGCAGACTCCCTGGGATACGACCCACTCTGATACCAAGTTTGTCACACCCCGCCTTAGGGGGTATGACTGGCACCTAGTGCCCTACTAGGACCTGAACTGCTAGACTGCTGAGCCTGGGCACATCTGGTGCCTTGCTGGCGCTAACCCACATTTCTGGAAACAAAAGGCTATATAACAACTGTAAACACAGCCCCCGGCCTATTGGCCTATAGACTCCTGTACCTGTCATGACAGCTAACCAGAACATATTCAATATAGGGAAACCTATGCGGGCCGACAAGGCCACCATGCTGTCTAGTTATCTATAACTTGACAATGAAATACTGGAAAGCTCCGTGACCGGCAAGGTCACCACTACTATCAAACCATGGCCCCACATGGCCAACATAAAAGAGATAAAAGTACAAACAGCTATACGACTGCACGGCCTCACACGACCGGCTCAACTGACAACAGGGAAATATATACAGACTGCAAGCCTCTAGAAATAGCAATAGAAATGATCGGGACAGGGCCCCAACCTACCCGTACTGTACAACAAAAGGAAATGAAATACACCTTTGGGATTCAGTCTTCGGATGACAGGAGCTGAATACTCGGTCGCTGACAGGAATCACGAGATATCGCCTGCTCGTCTATGAGTACCTGCAGGCAAGTAATGCAGCGCCCCACCGGGCGTCAGTACCACTGGTACTGAGTATGTAAAGCAATAACTGAAGGAAATATCTGAAAACAACAATACAACTGATGAAACGGAAGTAGGAGGGAATAGATTAACTGTCTGATAATGTAAATCATACCTTCTCTTAATTGTACTGGAAAGAGTAGGAGTCATACCTGGAGACGTATTGTTCTACTGCCAAACTACTCGTGTCTAATGTAACATGGCATAACATAACATAATATAGCACACACAAACCTTACCCGGCCCCCATAAGCCGGGAGGTACAACCAGCACAGAATCTATACCCCTACCCCGGTCAGCCCATCTCCTATAATCGTTGTAAGCATCCTGCCAGTCCCCTGGGTATGCACTTGGGCTCGCTGAGCCCCTGACTATAACTGCATCTGAGTCCAGAGGACTCCTGAATCAACACCCGGGCGTATCCGCTCGACAGGGGTGTGTAAGGGCCGACCAAGGCACAATATGGGGAAAACTGGCATCCCATCTTCGTTCCCTGTGGGACGGCATGCCACTCCGTAGAGCGACGTATCCTCGTCCTCTGGCAGACGAATCGATACAGCTATTAACCCTGGGGTGGTCAGGGATGCTAGGTAATCCAACCCCAAGACAATACAGTGGTCCCAACTAGTAATACTATCTGCATATATCTCATGCTGAAGCTAATAATTATAATGTATATGTGTCTACTGTATGCTGAACTAGTGATAGCGATATGTATGTACTTAATTCATGCTGAGACTGATAATAGTGTATATGTACAAATATAATCTTCTGTCATACTGTACTCTATACTGAGTTTCTGTAATAACATGATTTACTATTTCTGACATGCTTCCTAAGCTTTATTTTTAACCTATCATTCTATTTCTGAGATGCCTTACAGATATTACATTGTTTTACTGGGTTTCAACTGAATACGATAATATCCTGACATTCTGTACTACATCACGTACTGAGCATGCTATGCAGTTCCTAACACGTGTATTAGAATCTATATCGTGCTATCAAGTTTCGTGCTAATTATAACCTAATGCTTCTAATATTGTACCAACATTTGTAGCAAACATAATACATGACTTCTGAACATTCTACAGGCCTTTAAATTACTTTACTACACTGAGATTTACTAACTTGCCGAGGAAACTAGCTTTACATACCTTATCCTTGAACTATTCGTCTGTCGGATGAGGCTCGGCCAATACTTCAACTATTTCTCCCAACTGCATTCATAAATATGTCAATTAATACTAAATATAGCTTTATTTTAAAGAACAACGTCACTTTCGATATAATTTATAGCCTAAACTTAGGCTTATCAAAAGACGGTCGAAAACTCGCTATTTTTCAGAGGTTCAGAAGGCATAACTATTCACTTCTCAGCTAGGAACACATAGACACTAGTTTGGAGCAATTCTACTTACCTTAGCTCGGTGGCTCGACGATTCGTCGGCCGTATTTCACGAAACTAAATCCGTAGGAATGCTCTCTGCTGCTAAATACCTCAGTATCTGGGGTTAATTTGAGTTTGGACAATGTTTAGCGGCGCAATCGGATGAAAATTATATCACCCTCTTTGTTCCTTTTCTTTTCTCTGTTGTTTCCTCTCTGTTTCACTAAAATTTATATGTTTAAAATGATTTAAAACCGAAGTGGGGCTTTATATACTTGGGCCTGGACAAGGCCAACGTGTCACGGAGCCAACGCGGAGGCTTCACCTCTGTGATACGCTGCCATCGCGGAGGGGCTCTGCCTCGGCTCCTTCCGCGATGGTTCGACAGGTTTCTTGTCCGATCTTTTTCCCGGGCCTTTCTCTAGCACGTATGGCCTTCAAATATGCTTAACCAACGTGCGAATAGGTCATCTAGGTGCCGGGAATCCTACGGGGTATAACAAAAACATGGGACTTTAAAGCTTAAATGAAGCTTAACATACTGCCTCAATAATTTTGAAAAGGTTGCTGTCTCATTCGATTCACATCACAGGAATCGTCCTTTAAAGAATGATATACCTTTCTCCGATGAACTTTTCTCTAGCCGATTTCCTATCTGAATGATCAGCCTTCAACATACTTAATCCAATGGTTTTATAGGCCAGTAACAAGCTTAATCTATATCAAAAAAATGCAGCAACATAATTAATCAGAGGAAGTCAAAATAGCAACAACAACACACGGCAACATCAACAACATCTAGCCATTTTCTCAACTAATTTTTCACTAACTTTTGAGGGAGAAAATAGAGGAAATTTTACTTTAGTTTTTATGTGATTCTACCCCTCAATATGAAGTATAATTCCAGCAAAAGAAACAGCCAAAAAGCCTAAGGAAAAAGATCAAAATTCAGCTAATAAACAGTCCATCGGCAGCTCACTTAGCTGCCAATTTCCAGATTTTCGCTTTGCGATTTGGGAGGTTTAAAAGGAGCGAAATCCTTACCTTTTCTCCTGATTTCAACACCTACTCAAATATGGATATATAGGCAGTCAAAATAGATTTTGAAACGCAGGAAAACTTCTTCAAAACCTTGCCAAAACGAGCTCCAAAAAAGCCCCTAACATACTTGGCAAGGTAATCTCAACTTATCTTGTGATTTTCTTGAACATTGCTTGATGTTCCTCCTTGATTTTCTTTGTCCTAGCTTCTGGAATTGAGAGAGAAATGGAATTCTTAGCAAGCTTGCCGATTTTGATTTAGCTGGAAATATTTTCTACAAGTGAAAAAATCAGATTTTAAGTAAATAGGGCGGTGGAGGCGCTAGGGCGTCATGCCCGCGTCACCGCTCGCGATGGTTCGGTAAAATGCCCATAACTTCTTACTCCGAAATCCGATTGACAAGCGGTTTGATGTTATGAATACTACACTCAAACGCCTTTAATTGGATAGGTTGAGGGGCTTCTAATTAATTATATATTGGGAGATATGGTCATTTAAAGTTTACCCTTACTTATGAACTTTACATACTCTTTGGTTTTTTTGATCGTACACATTTTCCTTGTCATCTACGACCAATATACAACCCGTACTTTCCCTAACCTAGTATAAAACATCAAATAATTACCAATAAAAATTTTGGGGTCTTATATTCTCCCCCCTTTAGGAACATTCATCCCCAAATGGAAATTAATTTCACTTAATATGATATATAACCATCAAATAATCACCAAAAAAAATTTCGGGGTGTAACATCCTCCCCCCCCCCAAGTCTGCCACGCCCCATAACTGGGGGGAGGGCGCGACTGGCTCCCCATACCTGACTTACTGGGAAGCCGACTACATGACATCTTTAACTGTAACACTTAGGCCATCCAGGCCACATTTCACAATCAATTGGAGCACAAACTGGACCCATAATGTCTCAACAATACAGGGTAAACAACTGAAATGCAAACAAGGCTATGAGTATGCTAAACTAAACAACAAAAAGCCGACAAGGCCACAAACTGAACACCATTGTACACACTAAGTCCACAAAGCCTCTAAAGAGTAAACTGACTGATGGTCGGAACAGGGCTCCGACCTGCCCGTAACTGCATCTCAAAACTCTAGCTAAAAAAAACCAGTCTTAGCTCAAGAAAGAAAGAAGCATACCAACACATCCACTAATCTCAAAAATTGCTACTGCAACTTGCAATCCCGAACTCTACCTGGACCTGCGGCACGAACCCAGGTCCCCAGGCGAAGGGACGTCAGTACGAATGAAATGTACTGGTATGTAAGGCTGAAAACTGTAAATATGTAAGATAAAAATGATAACTAGGCCTTAAATAAGGAGTAGTAACAACCTGAAATTATGAAAACAGAAACCTGAAAATAACTCATAATTGAAGTATAAATGCAACCATCTAATGTACAACAAAGACTATAACTGAAATGTCAGCAGACGGCCGACCATAAAATCTATACAATCCGTCCATCCAGTGTACCACACCGGGGTAAAAATAAAAATTCCTCCAGCTGGTGTACTATACCGGGCTAAAAATAAAAATGCCTCCAGCCGGCGTACCATACTGGGGTAAACTCCGTCCAGCTGATGTACCACACTAGGGTAAAATCAATAAGACCTCCAGCAGGTGTAACACACCAAGGTAAAATCAATAAAGCTTGGACAAAATCATAAATGGAGCTGATATGGCTTAATATTGGACCAGCTCAATACATACAACATAGAAATGACGAATACTAAACATGTAGCCAGCATAAGCCTCCTTCGTAATGCATAACTGGAACTTAGTACATATAACATGCAAAGCTAAAAAAATAGAACTTAAATGCAGGTACTAAAAACTTGTATGAATCATAAGGAACTACAGATAACCTAAGAGTTTCAACAAAATTTGTGGATCGTCTCCACGGGACATTAGAGCTTAGAAACCCGCTAGCATGTCGTTCGGCTTAAGGGAAAGGGATTATGAAATCTCCTCTTGGCCTGAAATATTTCATAACATACACATAAGATAAGGGACAACCATAAGCAGGTAATCCAAATTCGGTAAGCTCGTTTACCTTCAATAGCTTGCGACGTCTTTATGTGGCTTAAAATCATTTACACGTCCTCATCTCGGCTCTTTTACAAATTTCAGATAGCAACCAGACCTTTAAACACATTTAACATCAAATATATATACACATAACATACAGTAAGGACCATCTAACAATGCCCACGCCGAGGGGTCTCCAACTCAATGTACAACTAGGACAACAATCAACACAATATCACACTTTAGGTATCTCCCTTCGGCTAGGCATAATCTTAACATTTATCCTCAATAAAACATGGGACTTTAAAGCTTAAATGAATCTTAACATACTGCCTCAAGACTTTTAAAAAGGTTCTGTCTCATTCGATTCACATCACAGGAATCGTCCTTGAAAGAATGATAGACGGGGCACCTTACATACCTTTCTCCGATGAACTTTTCTCTAGCCGATTTCCTATCTCAATGATCAGCCTTCAACCTCCTTAATCCAGTGGTTTTATAGGCCAATAACAAGCTTAATCTATATTAAAAAAATGCAGCCAACATAACTAATCAGAGGCAGTCAAAATAGCAACAACAACACACGACAACATCAACAACATTTAGCCATTTTCTCAACTAATTTTTCACTAACTTTTGAGGGAGAAAACAGAGGAAATTTTACCTTAGTTTTTCTGTGATTCTACCCCTCAATATGAAGTATAATTCCAGCAAAAGAAACAGCCAAAAAGCCACGAGCAAAATTCAGCTAACAAACAGTCCATCGGCAGCTCACTTAGCTGCCAATTTCCAGATTTTCGCTTTGCGATTTGGGAGGTTTAAAAGGGGCGAAATCCTTACCTTTTCTCCTGATTTCAACACCTACTCAAAGATGGATATATAGGCAGTCAAAATAGATTTTGAAACGCAGAAAAACTTCTTCAAAACCTTGCCAAAACAAGCTCCAAAACAGCCCCTAACATACTTGGCAAGGTAATCTCAACTTATCTTGTGATTTTCTTGATCTTTGCTTCATGTTCCTCCTTGATTTTCTTTGTCCTAGCTGCTGGAATTGAGAGAGAAATGGAATCCTTAGCAATCTTGTCGATTTATATTTAGCTGGAAATGTTTTCTACAAGTGAAAAAATCAGATTTTAAGTAAATAGGGCGGTGGAGGCGCTAGGGCATCATGCCCGCGTCACCACTCGCGATGGTTCGGTAAAATGCCTATAACATCTTACTCCGAACTCCGATTGAAAAGAGGTTTGATATTATGAAAGCTAGACTCAAAGTCCTTTAATTTGATAGGTTGTGGGGCTTCTAATTAATTATATATTGGAATATATGGTCGTTTAAAGTTGACCCTTACTTATAAACTTCACATACTCTTTGGTTTTTTTGATCGTACACATTTCCCTTGTCACCTACGACCAATATACAACCCGTACTTTCCCTAACCTAGCATAAAACATCAAAAATTACCAGTAAAAATTTTAGGGTGTTATATTCTCCCCCCCCCCCCCCCTAGGAACATTCGTCCTCGAATGGAAATTAATTTCACTTAATATGATATATATAACCATCAAATAATCATAAAACAAATTTCATGGTGTAACATCCTCCCCCCCCCCTAGTCTGTCACGCCCCATAACTGGGGGGAGGGCGCGACTGACTCCCCATACCTGACTGACTGGGAAGCCGACTATATGACATCTATAACTGTAACACTTAGGTCGTCCAGGCCACCTGTCACAATCAACTGGAGCACAAACTGGACCCATAATGTGTAAACAATACAGGGTAAACAACTGAAATGCAAAAAAGGATATGATTATGCTAAACTAAAGAACAAAAAGCCGACAAGGCCACAAACTGAATACCATTGTACACACTAAGTTCACAAAGCCTCTAAAGAGTAAACTGACTGATGGTCAGAACAGGGCTCCGACCTACCCATAACTGCATCTCAAAACTCTAGCTGAAACAAAACTAGTCTTAGCTCAAGAAAGAAAGAAGCATACCAACACATCCACTAATCTCACAAACTGCTACTGCAACTGGCAATCCCAACCTCTACCTGCACCTGCGGCACGAACCCAGGTCCCCGGGCGAAGGGACGTCAGTACGAATGAAATGTACTGGTATATAAGGCTGAAAACTGTAAACATGTAAGATAAAAATGATAACTAGGCCTGAAATAAGGAGTAGTAAGAACCTGAAATTATGAAAACAGAAACCTGACAATAACTCATTATTGAAGTTTAAATGCAACCATCTAATGTACAACAAAGACTATAACTGAAATGTCAGCAGACAGCCGACCATAAAATCTATACAATCCATCCAACCAGTGTACCACACCAAGGTAAAAATAAAAATGCCTCCAGCCGGTGTACTATACCGGGCTAAAAATAAAGATGCCTCCAATCGGCGTACCATACCGGGGTAAACTCCGTCCAGCCGGTGTACCACACCGGGGTAAAATCAATAAGACCTCCAGTCGGTGTAACACACCGGGGTAAAATCAATAAAGCTTAGACAAAATCATAAATGGAGCCGATATGGCTTAATACTCGACCAGCTCAATACATACAACATAGAAATGACGAATACTAAACATGTGGCCTGTATAAGCCTTCTTCGTAATGCATAACTGGAACTAAGTACATATAACATGCAAAGATAAAAAAAATAGAACTTAAATGCATGTAGTAAAAACTTGTATGAATCATAAGGAACTACAGATAACCTAAGAGTTTCAACAAAATTTTTGGATCGTCTCCACGGGACACAGAAACCCGCTAGCTTATCGTTCGGCTTAAGGGAAAGGGATTATGAAAACTCCTCTTGGACTGACATATTTCATAACATACACATAGGATAAGGGACAACCATAACCAGGTAATCCTAATTCGATAAGCTCGTTTACCCTCAATAGCTTGTGACGTCTTTACGTGGCTTAAAATCGTTTACACGTCCTCATCTCGGCTCTTTCACCAATTTCAGATAGCAACCAGACCTTTAAACACATTTAACATCACATATATATACACATAACATACAGTAAGGACCAGCTAACAATGACCACGCTGAGGGGTCTCCAACTCAATGTACAACTAAGACAACAATCAACACAAGATCACACTTTAGGTATCTCCCTTCGGCTAGGCATAATCTTAACATTTATCCTCAATAAAACATGGGAATTTAAAGCTTAAATGAAGCTTAACATACTACCTCAAGACTTTTAAAAAGGTTTCTGTCTCGTTCGATTCACATCACACGAATCATGCTTGAAAGAATGATAGACGGGGGCGCCTTACATACCTTTCTCTAATGAAATTTTCTCTAGCCGATATCTTATCTCAATGATCAGTCTTCAACCTCCTTAATCAGATGGTTTTATAGGCCAACAACAGGCTTAATCTATATCAAAAGAATGCATCCAACATAACTAATCATAGGCAGTCAAAATATCAACAACAACACACGGCAACATCAACAACATTTAGCCATTTTCTAAACTAATTTTTCACTAACTTTTGAGGGAGAAAACAGAGGAAATTTTACCTTAGTTTTTCTTTGATTATACCCCTCAATATGAAGTATAATTCCAGCAAAAGAAACAGCCAAAAATCCTTAGGAAAACGAGCAAAATTCAGCAAACAAACAGTCCATCGGCAGCTCACTTAGCTGCCAATTTCCAGATTTTTTCTTTGTGATTTGGGAGGTTTAAATGGGGCAAAATCCTTACCTTTTCTCCTGATTTAAACACCTACGCAAATATGGATATATAGGCAGTTAAAATAGATTTTGAAAAGCAGAAAAACCTCTTCAAAACCTTGCCAAAACAAGCTCCAAAACAGCCCCTAACATACTTGGCAAGGTAATCTCAACTTATCTTGTGATTTTCTTGAACTTTGCTTGATGTTCCTTCTTGATTTTCTTTGTCCTAGCTTCTGGAATTGAGAGAGAAATGGAATCCATATCAATCTTGTCGATTTAGATTTAGCTGGAAATGTTTTCTACAAGTGAAAAATCATATTTTAAGTAAATAGGGCGGTGGAGGCGCTAGGGCGTCATGCCCGTGTCACCGCTCGCGATGGTTTGTTTAAATGCCCATAACTTCTTACTCCGAACTCCGATTGACAAGAGGTTTAATGTTCTGAAAACTAAACTCAAAGACCTTTAATTTTATAGGTTGTGGGGCTTCTAATTCATTATATATTTGGATATATGATCATTTAAAGTTTACCCTTACCTATGAACTTCACATACTCTTTGGTTTTTTTGATCATACACATTTCCCTTATCACCTACGACCAATATACAACCCGTACTTTCCCTAACCTAGCATAAAACATCAAATAATTACAAATAAAAATTTTGGGGTGTTATAGATTATAGCTCTGGGAGTGCCAAACCTAGAAAAGATATCCTTTCGGAGGAATGTTGTAACACTCTTGCCTTCATTGTTCGAGAATGCAACAACCTCCACCCACTTGGAGACATAATCCACAGCCACCAGAATGTAATTCATCCTATATGAGCTAATGAATGGGCCCATGATGTCAATGCCCCAAACATCAAATAGTTATACCTCCAAAATTGGGGTTAGTGGCAACTCATGTTTACAGGTAATATTGCCTTGCCTTTGGCACTGATCTCACGACTTGGCATTGTCATATGCATCTTGATGAATAGTTGGCCAGTAATACCCGCATTGCAAAATTTTATGTGTTGTTCTAGTTCCACTGTGATGACCCCCTATAGGAGATGAATGACATGCCTCCATAATGCTCAGCATCTCCACTTGTAGAACACACCTACGAATGATCCCATCTGCGCAAAATGCAGAATAAATATGGCTCATCCCAGTAATACCATCGGACATCAAATAAGAACTTCTTCTTCTGGTGAGGAGTCAGGTCTGTTGGCATTATATCGCTAATCAAGTAGTTAGCTATCTCGACAAACCAAGGGATCAAGTCCTGTGATGCCGCTAATACCTACTCCTCTGGGAATGCATCATTGATCTCAACCTCCATCTGCTCCTTTTCTTCAGCTTCAAGTCTAGATAAATGATCTTCCACCTGGTTTTCTGTTCCCTTTCGATCCTTTACTTCAAATTCATATTCCTTGAGCAAGAGTACCCACTGATCAATTTGGGTTTGGCATCCTTTTAGACATCAGGTACCTTAATGCAGCTTGGTCTGTGTGAATGATCACCTCGGTTCCGAGCAAATATGCTTGAAATTTTTTAAATGCAAAAACTACTGCCAGTAGTTCCTTCTCCATGACTATATAATATTTTTGGGCTATATTGAGTGTCTTGCTAGTGTAATAGATTGGATGAAAGATCTTTGCTCTCCTTTGGACTAAAACAGCACCAAGAGCAACACCACTAGAGTCACACATTACCTCAAAGGGAAGAGACCAATTTTGAGCTATGATGATAGGAGCAGTAGTGAGCTTTTCTTTCAGGCACTCAAAAGCTTTTATACATGCCTCATCGAATACGAATTTTGCCTCTTTCTCTAGTAGTTTGTACAATGGTTGTGCTATTTTGGAAAAATCATTCATAAAGCGCCCGTAGAATCCTGCATGCCCTCAAAAGCTTATGACCCCTTTTATGGAAATAGGGGGTGGCAATCCTAATATAACATCAATTTTTGCCTTGTCCACCTCAATCCCCTTTCTCGAGATTTTATGGCCCAGCACTATTCCCTCTTTAACCATGAAATGACATTTTTCCCAGTTTAGGACCAGATTGGCTTCCTCACAACTTTTTAGCACTCTTCCTAGATGCTCAAGGTAAGACTCGAATTACTCACCTACAATTGAGAATCATCCATAAATACTTCGATGGTGTCTTCCAACCATGTCTGAAAATATGGACATCATACAACGCTGGAAGGTGGCTGGGAAATTACACAGTCCGAAGGGCATTCTCTTGAAAGCAAAGATCCCATATGGACAGGTAAAGGTTGTCTTCTACTGATCTTCTGGAGCAATAGTGATCTAATTATACCCTAAATATCCGTCAAGGAAGTAATACCATCCTCTACCTGCCAGTCTATCAAGCATCTGATCCAGGAATGGCATTGGAAAATGATCCTTCTGGGTGCAGTGGTTGAGTTTTCTGTAGTCCATGAATACACGCCATCCTATGCCTGGTCATGTCGGTGCAACTCATTCATTGCATTAGGCACCATTGTGATCCCTCCCTTCTTTGGTACGCACTGAACAGGACTTACACATTGACTGTCTGTTATGGGATATATTACCCCAGCATCTAACCACTTGATAATATCCTTTTTCACCACCTCTTTCATGGGCGAGTTCAGGCGGCTCTGATGCTCTATACTTGGCTTACAATCTAGTTCCAGCTGGATCTTATGGGTGCATATGCCTGGTGGAATTCCGATGATATCATCTATGGTCCAGCCAATTGCCTTCTTGTATCTTTTCAATATGTTGACCACAGCATCCATCTGCTCATCTGATAGGTTTGCTGCAACTATAACCGGCAAAGTGTTGTTTTCTCCAAGGACTGCATTCTTGAGATGAGGATGTAGTGCTTTCAGCTCAAGGATTGGTGGTACCTCCACAGATGGCTTGGCCGGTGGTATTGAATGATTCTTTAGATCCAGGTCTAACTTCTTTGGGCTGAATCTATATGACCCTATCCCATTTAAAGCATTAACCGTTTCTGTGTATTTTGGGCTCCCGTTGTCTCCATAATTCATTATCACATCTGCCAATGTATCATTAGTCACAATTCCTTCCACTAAGGTTGGCAGCTGATCATGTTCCATCTTGAGTGTTTGAGTGGAGGATTTATCCCTCGATGAAAACCTGAGGAAGTCACAAAAGAATAACAAAGGAAAAAACGTAAAAAGTAGAGTAACTACCAACAAGACAAATATAAGTTAATAACCTAGTCCTAGCCATATTCCCCGGCAACGGTGCCACTTTCTGATAACGCTCAAACCACACTTCTAACTGAATTATGAAGCAGATGTTTTCAATAAAGAACCCAACTTAGAGGTTGGGGTCGATCCCACAGGGAATATGGAAGATCTAAATTACAGTTGGTAAGTGAACTTGTATGATAGTTACTTCACAATTGGGGGGATTCTAATAATAATCAATAGTAAAAACAAAGAAGCTGTCAAGATTATGTTGTGAATCAATAATTAAAGGATAACTAGAGTTTGTGTTCCCCATGGATTCATAATAGTTTTAGGTATACACTCGTGATCTTCACCAATTACTTACTTACAGAACTGATAACTTAGGTTCATTCAAACGATCGACCAATTCCTATTGAATGACAATACTCAATTACTCACAAGTCTCATGAGCGTTTCCAAACTAAACATTATCACTAAGTTCCAGATATAACTATCCTGCAACCACAGCTCAAGTTAATATAATGATCATCAAGATCAAGGCTCCGTTGTAATTCTCTTTTCCTAATCTCTACCTCTTCGACCAAAGCAAGTAAAGAATTCGGGCACTTCCTAACATTGTACACTGCTAAGAATAATTGAAGCATGAAGAGAATACAATATAAGTAATTAGTATTGGTTAGACTCACTTTGTGCAACCCTAGCTTGTTAATCCACTATGGTTTCCACAATCCTAGATATGGAGGTTTTAGCCTCTCATAGTTGCAAGGTTGTGAAGTGTGTTCATGACTAAAGACATAAAAACAATACTTACAAATATGATTGAGAAAAATGTTTCCTTTAATTAATCCGCAAAATCTTGAAGAACAAGTAGCAAGAATAATATGATTTCAAGAAAAGGTTGATCACAAGGTTGAATCAACGCAATTCTTTCTCTCAAAGATGTAAACTTGTCTACTACAATGTTTTCCAACTAAAACCTAATTTACTTAACGTCTCCTCTGAAAAATAAATGTATTTATATAGACATAAGAATCCTTTTCCTATGCTAACAGGGCGATTTTCCATATCTGGTGCCGACCTCATCATGGATCATCCTACGACTCGTAGGAGCATCCTACTGTCCGTGGCAACTTCTCATGGTTTGGATTGTAGGATGATTGTTGGCTAACTGTCAGGCCAAGGTATGATTTGTACCTCCTTCCTACGACTCATACCAGGCTCCCATGGCTTGATTCTGAATCTTTGCAAGTTGTCTAAAATTCACCACAACCGGTATAGTACGACTCGTACCAAGCTCTCACGGGTTGTGGTCTCCTCTCGTAATGAGAATCATCCTCTTGTGCAATTCTTCTGGATTTCATCACGACTGCGTTACCATGACTTGTGCAAGCTTGGTACGATCCGCGGCAAGACTCGTAGGTTCTTCTTCCAACTTCAACCTTCTACTTCTTATCACGGCCATCAGTATGACTCGTAGGTCCATCCTATGGATCGTACTATGGACTGCATTTTTTCCCTTTTTTGCACACTTTTAGCTTTCTTTTGCAAATTTACGCTCCAGCATCCATTTATCTTGAAATCAAAGGAAAAGTGCCTCATATCCACATAAATACACCTAAGTCCATGATATTTTCTTAGTTTTGAGCGTCAATAGTGCCGAAAATCCACAGCACATCAACGGGACATAGAAATATTATGGTACAAGAGTTGGGAGAGGTACTGAGGTAGAGATGTTCCACCTTCTACCTGGTCCAGCTTTTCGGAGGCCTTCCTGGATCATTATCTGCCGTGGGAAATTCGACAGGCCCCGATTGATCAATTCTTGTACCGGGAGCAGGGCTCGATGAGTGTTTGGGAGTATGTTATGAGTTTTGACTCCTTGGCCTGATATGCACCAGCTTTCATTGACACCATGCCATCCAGGGTACATCGGTTCATTATGGGGATGCTTCCGAAGTATGTGGAAACTTGTGTTATGTCTACTCTGCGAGAGGACATGGATATCGCCCGTATCCAGGAATTTGCTCAGAACATAGAAGGGATCAGGCAGCGACAGCGAAGGGTAGAAAGGGGAAGCCAGGAGAAGCACTGCAGGCTAGACCTAGTGATCCTCAAACAGAGTCTTAGGGCGGACCCAGGCCACGACTGTCAGACAGACCACCCAGACCCCCACTTCCACAGCAGCAGCAGAGTGGCAGACCTGGTCGTCGGGGGCAGTCAGGACCCAGCGAGAGTTCACGTCCATCGAGTCCACAATAGTAAAGAGGGTCAGAGTAGAGTAGACTCACTGTGCCACCTTGCCCTATTTGCAGTCGCCGTCATCTTGGAGCCTATAGGTATGGTTCTACGGTGTGATATACTTCTGGGCCCTTTTTAGTATCTATGCCTATTGGCGATTCTATATAGCTAAACGGATCTACCGAGGCTGTACAGTAGAGGTTGTGGGTTGCCAGACTTTTGCAGACCTAGTGGAACTAGACATGATTGATTTTGATGCAATTATGGGTATGGATTGGCTAGCACCCTGTTATGCCAATGTAGAATGTTGGACCAAGACAGTTCGATTCCACTTTCCTAGGGAGGTGATACGAGAGTGGAAAGGCAATGCGGCTACGCCAAAAGGTAGGTTTATATTCTATCTTCGGGCAAAGAAATTGATAGCAAAGGGTTGTATTTATCACATTATCAGAGTTCAGGATCTGCAAGCAGAACCTCCGACTCTTCAGTCCATCCTAATAGTCAATGAATTTCCAAATGTCTTCCCAGATGAACTTCCTGGTATTCCCCCGGAGCGGGAAATTGATTTCGCTATCGACCTACTACCATGCACTCAGCAAATTTCCATTCCTATGTACCGAATGGCTCCTACTGAGCTCAGAGAATTGAAGGAATAGTTGAAAGACCTGCTAGATAAGGGCTTCATTAGGCCGAGTACTTCACCGTGGGGTGTGCCAGTCCTATTTGTGAGAAAAGAAGGATGGCTTCCTCTGCATGTGTATAGACTACCGGCAATTAAATAAAGTCACCATCAAGAACAAGTATCCACTTCCCAAAATAGATGATTTGTTTGATTAATTACAGGGGGTGAAGTACTTCTCAAAAATCAATTTGAGGTTCGTGTACCACCAGGTTCCGGTTCGGGACAGAGATATCCCAAAAACAACCTTCAGGACCAGGTATGGCCATTTTGAATTCTTAGTCATGTCTTTCA
Source organism: Datura wrightii (assembly GCA_035772735.1). NCBI lineage: Eukaryota > Viridiplantae > Streptophyta > Magnoliopsida > Solanales > Solanaceae > Datura > Datura wrightii. The sequence continues at coordinate 15,512,178 of JASDFA010000002.1, forward strand.
GGTTGACGAATGCTCCTACAGTGTTTATATACCTAATGAACAGAATCTTTCGGTAGTATCTGGACTTGTTAGTGATTGTGTCTATTGATGAAATCCTGGTGTACTCCCGTTTAGAAGCAGATCACCGAGATCATTTGCGAACTATGCTCCAGATTCTCAGGGATCGTCACTTGTATGCGAAATTTTCTAAATGTGAGTTTTGGTTGAATTCAGTAGCCTTTTTGGGTCATGTTGTATTACATGCTGGTATTCTGGTGGATTCGCAGAAGATTGAGGCAGTAAAGACATGGCCCAGGCCTACAACTCCAACTGAGGTACGTAGTTTCCTAGGGTTAGCTGGATATTATAGAAGGTTTGTGGAGGGGTTTTCTACCTTAGCAGCACTTCTGAACAAGTTAACTCAGAAAGCAGCTAAATTTTATTGGACTGAGGCATGCGAAAGAGTTTCCAAGAGTTGAAAAATAGATTGACATTGGCACCCGTCTTAGGTTTGCCAGAAGGTTTAGAGGGTTATGTAGTATATTGTGATGTTTCAGGTGTCGGATTGGGGTGTGTCTTGATGCAACACGGTAAGGTAATTGCTTATGCTTCGAGACAGCTGAGAAAACATGAAAAGAACTACCCCACCCATGACCTGGACTTAGCGGCGGTTGTTCATGCCTTGAAAATCTGGAGACATTACTTGTATGGGGTGCACATTGACATCTTTACTGATCATAAAAGCCTCATGTACATCTTTACACAGAAGGATTGAATTCACGGCAGCGTCACTGATTAGAATTGCTAAAGGAATACGACGTGAATATTTTGTACCATCTAGGGAAAGCTAATATCGTGGCAGATGCCCTCAGCTGTAGATCCATAGGGAGTTTGGCATACCTAAGGCTAGAGTAGTGTGAAATGGCTCGGGAGTTTCGGTTAGCCAGCTTAGCCGTCCAGGTAATAGATTTAGGTGACAATGGGGCAATGATTCAGAATATAACAATATCATCCCTGGTGGTGGAGGTAAAATAGCGACAGTATGAAGATCCTCAGTTAGCACAGCTTAGAGATAAGGTACAACAAGGGGAAGTATCAGCTTTCGAGGTAACTGGAGATAGGATTTTAAGATGTAAGGGTCACCTCTGCATTCTAGATGTGGCAGAACTTCGCCAGCAAATCATGGCGGAGGTATATTACTCCCGTTATTCCTTACACCCAGGTTCAACAAAGATGTATCATGACATAAAAGAGATTTACTGGTGGCCTGTAATGAAGAAAAGTGTAGCAGAGTTTGTAGCACAATGACCTAATTGCCAGGAGGTGAAAGCAAAACATCAAAAATCCGACGGATTGACACATGAGATAGCAGTGCTCATATGAAAATGGGAGGCAGATAATATGGATTTTGTGACAGGGTTACCCCGTACCAGGCACAGATTCAATTCCATCTGGGTGATTGTTGACAAGATGAAGTCGACTCATTTTCTGCTAGTCAAGACCACTTTCTCAGCTAAGCATTATGCCAAGCTTTTCATCAGGGAAATAGTTAGGTTACATGGTATCCCGGTGTCTATTATTTCTGACAGAGGAGCACAATTCACAGCTAGATTCTAGCAGTCTTTCCAGAGGGGTTTGGGAACACAAGTTAATTTGAGTACAACATTTCATCCTCAGACAAATGGATAGGCAGAACGTACAATTCAGATGCTTGAGGATATGTTATGGGCGTGTGTTCTAGACTTTGGGGGCAGTTGGGATGAACACTTACCCGTTATCTAGTTCGCCTATAATAACAGTTATTATTCGGCAATCCATATGGCACCTATTAAGCCTTATATGGGTGGAAGTGCAGATCTCCAGTTGGTTGGTTCGAAGTCGGAGAATCAGAGTTAATTGGACCATACATGATCCATTAGTCCGAGGAAAAAGTGAAGCTCATTAGAGAACGCCTTTTGACAGCTCAAAGCCGCCAGAAATCTTACGCTGATGTACGACGTAGGAACTTGGAGTTCAATGTAGACGACTGGGTGTTTCTGAAAGTCTCTCCAATGAAGGGCGTAATGAGGTTTGACAAAAAGGGTAAGCTTAGCCCAAGATTTATTGGGTCGTATCGAATACTCTGGAGAATAGGTCAGGTGGCATACGAGCTAGATTTTCCTTCAGAGTTGCAATCTGTTCACCCGATCTTTCATGTGTCGATGTTACGAAAGTGCATGGGGGATCCGTCCCGAGCTATGCCAGTTGAGGACATCTAGATTACCGAGGAGTTAGCCTATGAAGAAGTCCCAGTGGCCATATTAGATCGGCAGGTTTGTAGGTTGAGGACTAAGGATGTTGCCTCTGTTAAAGTACTGTGGAGAAACAAGAATAGAGAAGAAATGACTTTGGAAGCTGAGGACGATATGAGATCCAAATACCCTCATCTGTTCCAAGCTTAGTCTAAATTATGCAGTTAAAGTAAAAATGTTGATTTAATTGTCGTTTTATGCTTTACGTTGCATGTATTGTTCAGTTGATTACAATTTTGGTGATGAAAGGGCTGTTGTGATGTCATATAAGATATCTATACTAGACTTTTTTGCGTTTCAGGATTTTTGGATAGTCCGTATTACAGGGGAGACTCTGCCAAAATTTTTCCAGAATAATAGTCCTAAAAGAGTTAAACTCTTGTAAACCAAGTAGACATTCGAGAACGAACGTTCCTAGGGGGGAGGATGTTACACCCAGTAAAAGTTAACGATTAGTAGGCATATGCATGGATTTGAAATAAATAAAGAAGAGAACGATGCATGTAGAGAAGCCTCGGAAGTCGGGTCAAGCGAGGCCAAGCCGCACAGTGCCAGCGCGACGCACCAGCAGCCTTGGCGCGCTGGACAGTGCAACGCGCCAGCCCTCTTGGCGTGATGAAGGGTGCGATGCAAGGGCAAGGAAGCGCGATGGGCGGCGCGAGGCACCCTCTGCCACCGCCCTAAGTATATAAATACCCCTCTAAGTCATTTGTAAGTTATTTTCCAACCATCAAATCGTACAGAGGAAGAGAACAATGAAACTTTTAAGTAAATTTCATCTGTTTACGCTATGAAACGCTGCTCGAATTCAAATTAACTTCGGGTATCAAAGTTTAAGGCTTCAGGGAACGTTACTACGGAGTTATTTTCATGAAATTCTCCTGGAAAATTGTAACCCCGCCTAGCTAAAGTTGTTGGAATTTCTCCAAACTAATTTTTATATGATCACATGCTTCAAGTAAGTATTTCTCCCTTCTGGACTTTCGAGAAATTACGTGTTTTCGATCGTGTTTTGTTAAGTTGAAATATAGTAAATATTTATATATAAAGTTATCATTTTTGCTGAATTTAGTACTGAAACTAGTTTTATCCTCCTAGTAATACGATTTCAATTGAGAAGAGCTGTTGAATATAATCTGATACTCGCCAGTTAAGCAGAAATTACCAATCCAGGTATGTTAAGGAAAATCTCTTTGACAAGTTAGTTTCTTTAGTATCATAACTCATTTTGAATCCCAGTAAGAATACCATAATCATATTAGTTACGATTAGCTGTTTTTATTAGCTGAGACCAGTATTCCATGTTTAGTTTGGGATTGTCTATGCCCTGTATAGCCCTCCATAACCAACCCCATGGTTACTAGCTGTGTCGATTCGAGAGGCTAGATGATGTCGCTCCAAGGAGCGGTATGTCATCCATGAGGGACGAAGATATGGTTCGACATCCTCCTACGTTCCATTCCATGGCTGGACTACTTTTATGTCATATCACACACCCCGTTGAGTTTGGTACTCGGGGTACAGATAGCAGGAGTCCACCGAACTCAAACAAAGCTATAGTTCAGGGGCCGAGCGGGCTTAGTTGCAGACCTAGGGGACGAGTAGGACGACTATAGTTATTAGATGATGCAGTATGACCTTGTTAGGGGTATATAGATTGAAGTGTACCAACCAGGGCTTATGGGGGCCTTGGGTGTGTTATTCTGTGCTAGTTGTACCTTCCGGCTTATGGGGGCAAGGTAAGGTTCTTTTTTGCATTATTTACTGGTATTAGACAGCAGGAAGGTAAGTATTCAGTTTATGTTACCATCTCTTCCACTCAGTTACTTTCAGCTTTATTTAAGTTTTATTTAGTCAGTTTCAGTTATTGCCTTACATATTCGGTACATATTGTACTGACGCCCATCCTTGGGGGCTGCATTACTTGCCTGCAGGTGCGGATAGACGAGGAGCTGGTCCCTCTTAACCTTCAGCCAGGATTGTCAAAAAAGTCTGCTCCTCTCCTCCGGGGCTTGTAGATAGAAGGTTTACTTCTTTTGATTGTACAGTTTTGGGTAGGCCGAGGCCCTGTCCCGGCCATCATATTACTTCTAGAGGCTTTCAGATTGTTTCTATTTCCCTATGGTTAGCTGTTGGTAGCCATGTGGGGCCCATATGTGTTTTAGTTACTTGTTGGCTGTGTGGGGCCTTGTTTAGCTATCGTTAGCGGCCTTGTCGGCCATAGCTTAGTTTAGCACCGAATTTACTTTATAGTCATAACCAGATATCATGGTGGTCTTGTCGGTTCGCATAGGATTTCCTGTTATTGCCTATTTCTAGTTAGCTATTTTCCTTTACAGGTGGCTATAAGGCCTTTTCGGCCGGAGGTTGTATTTACAGCTGAGATATAACTGTTGTTTAGGCTTGCACCAGGAGTGCGCAAGCCTAGTTAAGCCAGTTTAGATCCTAGTAGGGCACCAAGTACCAGTCATGCCTCCCAAGGTGGGGCGTGACAGTTCCTTTATGAGCTTTTACTTATGATTTCAAGCATGAAAAACTATAAGGTTTCTACTTTCAAAACTTTGGGTCATTATGCTTCAGCTCATGATGAATAACTCATGTTTATGACTATTTCACAATCATGATTTTAGAATTTTTTTTCCTACTCTCATATTTTAGCTTATCTTATACTCATGGTCTTATTTCACTTATTTACGAGCGTGTTTTACTTACTCTATATACTCAATACATTTAAAGTACAGATCATATATTCTATGCTATATCATTTCATGATATAGGTTTTGGTGACAAGTCTCAGCCCAGATGTTAGCTTCGCTCCCACTTTAGTCCATCTTAACCCCAATTTGGGTGAGTCCTCATCTTCCTAGGACACTTGATAGTTTGTTATGTCTTTCAGTTTCGGACTTAGTCGAGCTAGTTTAGGGTGTTGTCCCATTAGCTCATCTTATGACTAGAGGCTTTTTAGGCAGTTATGTGTAGATGTTCAGGGATGTTATCTTGTAGTCCCATGTACGTCCTTATGATATTTTAGACTTTCGCTCATGTTTTGGTTTATGATGTACTTCTACTTAGTTTTATGCTCTTGATTATGCTATGCATGTGCCATGGGTTAGCTCAGAGTCATTCGTGATTTTAGATCCCGTGCCGCGATCCGAGGTCCGTGCTCGGATCGTGACGAAAACTCTCATGATTCTCTATTTTCAAGTTAGCATGATTTTGCTCAAGTCTGTATGAATCTCATGAATATCAAGCTTATGTATCATGGATGAATTTTTAGCATTATGTTTAAGGCTAGTTCACGTATGTTAAGAAAATTTATGAATTTCATAATTTCTAACTAACCCATCCAAAATCAAGTACATTTCATGATTATGAGAACTATGCATGTGTTGGGAGTAGTATTTAGCACCGAGTAGGCCAGTGTTCAGAGCACCCAGGTCTCAGAACTACATGTCATCATAGGTATGATAGGGGTCCTCGCCAGAGAGTGTTTCCCCTACCCGAATGGGCTCATGAGTAATATCACGCCTTCATATTTCTTTGCCCTAGCAAGGCCTTGAACGATCGTACACTATTATGCTATATTGTCGCATGATATAGGTTCGAGTGTTCAGTCTTAGCCCCACTACTACATTCGCTCCTGCTCGAGGTTCAGCATCAGCTTTGGGTGAGTCTTCATCACTCGAAGACATCAGTTTTGGTTTATGTCCCCTTTATGTCTTTTCAATTTTAGACATAGTAGAGCTAGCTGGGCTTTTGTCCCTTCAGCTCATCTTTATGATTAGAGTCTCTTCAGATTATCATGTATAGATATTCAATAGTTGACTTGATGTCTCAGTTTAGACACCTTATGATTTTTAGATTTCCACTTATGCCTTATTTTATGGTGGTTTCTTTCTAGTGTATGCTTATCCTTATGTTATGCATGTACATAAGCTAGCTTAGAGTCATTTGTGGTTCTAAGTCTCGTGTCGCATCCAGGGTCTATACTTAGATCATGACAGGGTATAAATCCAGATGTAGAACAAAACATTCCTATTCATTATATCTTTCAATTTTGCAGTTTTTACAGTATTTTGGGACTTAATCATATTTAATTCTAACCCATTTTTCCACCACTTCTCCGGACTGCTTCCTTATATCAATATTGATTCTTTTAGACACCTAGAAGTCCACTTCAACCTTGACAGGGGCGCAACTGGGCCTTCTTTGGTTTTTAGTAGTCATATCCACTTGTAACGACTTTCCAACCGCAACAGTACAAGAGAAAACTGCTTCTTTCACAAAAACGTTTGTTGGTAAGGAAGGGAGTGATATCTATCTTACTGCAGTAGTTGTCTCCTCCTCCGAATCAAATAATAAATTTGAGTTCAACATGTGCATAGGATAGGTCCATTATCATTGAGAAAAATAAAAGGCTGATTTTGAAAATAGATTCACATAATCCTCCAAATTCGATGCTCTCATCAAAACATGTCCATCACTTAACAGACCAATGTTACAGTCTCTTTTTAAAAAAAATTATTTCAGTATAATTTTTCTCAAATCTTGTACATCCGGCCAATCATATGAAAAATTTTCAATGACAACAAACTGTAGATTTTCCTTGTATATCATTTGGGTGACTTCTTTTTTTTTTCAGATTACTTTGGGTTCTCCATGTAAATAAGCAATTGATTTCATATGAATGAGTTTAGTGTTAACTAGTAAAGGGTATAATTTTGATGCATAATTTAGCAGTGTGTTAGTAAGCAGATGGAATTAGTCAGCCTCAAGAGGAGGCTTCCCTGATGAAGTGGTAGCCATAGCCATCGGAAAAATATGTAGGCAAGATTAAGGTTTACTGCAACATCAAGGTAGCATTCGAAGTTTTTATACTTACAGTACTAATTGCCCCCACAAATGATTTGCTTGAAATTATAATTTTCTATTTTTTGTCAAAATACAAACTTTATGCTATTATAAAATGCTCTCACTGATTTTTTGTCATGATTATGACTTATGAAGTTTTTAGACACCCTCTAATACGTCATCCTATGATCTTTTCATGCTCCTTTCGGAAAATTTTATTTAAATTATGATTATACCTTTTTGATCAAGATATGAACTTTATGTTATAATGACTTGATTTCTTTCCAAGATCTCATTCCATGAATTCTATGATATTTACCATAAAATTATCAAAATATGAAACATATGTTTTTCCTTCGAAATATGTGTTTGACGATTTCTTCTAAGGACTTTACTTATGACTCCTATGACCATGAACCATGATTTACGATATAATGAACTTGAAGATGAACATGCTACAAATATGAACTTTTGGATTAACCTTTTTCATATAAAAGATTTCAAGAACTCTACATGAATATATTTTTGATTATGAAAAACTCCGTTTCTAATACCATCATTGTTTGTACGTATCCCTCTCTTGAAAATCCTACATACTCTCATTATTCATGTACTCCTAAGTTCAAAATCTCCAAAATGACCATTCTCACAGTCAAATACCTATTAAGTCACATATATAATTTTTAATATCCAATATTCTAATAAACTAAAATTTCTCATGAAATTTTACTACCCATTTACATAGATGAAGTTCATGATTTTTCCTCAAACATTGTCATGATATGTCAAAAGGTTCCAGTATCTATTATGAGGTTTATAAAATGATATTAAAGGTATGATAGGCTATTGAGCCACATAGTTTATGATTTTTGCAACCTAATACACATGAATTGAAATGTGTTTTATGGGTTCTCAAGCCAAAAATGATTTATGAACTTCTGAGACGAAGCATGACTTAGAATATGGGCCTACAACCTCAATTAAGAACACGAACTAAAGGGAGTAAAATAGTTAACCGAGAATGCATAAGTCAAATACGATGAGTGCTTGAAACTACTATTGTGGACGTAGGATATAGATCATTTTGTTGGTTCGGAAAAATCCTTTATGTGCCCCTAGTACAGGCTTATTATAGATCTTTCCTAGAAAATCATGACATGTATGTCGCTTGCCTGACAATGTATAAGATGGCTTAGCCGATCGGACCGATATCATACTCCATGTGCTCACATATTGGTCTATGTTGGTTATACTACTAAACTCCCATAATGACCTGATAAATGGTAAAATACGATCATCGAGGCCAACATGAATTTGAACCATTTCAACTTTCACATGATATGATTACGATTTCTTAAGTTATTATTCTACTTCAGTTATGCTTCATGTTTCATTCTGTCATATTACATACAATACAATTTCGTATGTACTTACATTCTTTTTGCTAGAGACGCTGCATTGTTTAACAATGCACAATGTAGACTCAGGTACTAAGGCAGATGATCAAGCAACACCTTAGGTTCTATATACATTCAGCTATTGGTGAGCTCCACTTGCTTTTAGGGAAGTATATTTTATTCACCTTTCCTAGTTCTGCTAGGATGCCTTATCCCACAAAATAATTATTCTTGTCATCTTAAAGGTTTCATAAATTAGTTTAGTTTAGTATGTTCTCATGTTGTATATTCTAGTTCTGGCCTTAGTATCACTTACGAACTCAAGTGATGATTTTATGATTAAAAAATTTGCTTAAAAATTTAACTCTCTTATGCATAATGATTTACTCTTAAAAGCTCTGCATTATATATGTTCCCCTCATATTAGATAGATGCTCTATGTTTCATTCCGTATTTTGGGTTTACTCTGGTCAACAATGGCATCGTTCGTCGGTCCCACCCAAGGTCTAGGCTTGGGGTGTGACAATTAATTAGGAACATTGTTTAAATTATTTTTTTATAAAAATTAAAACAATAATTACTTTTTAAAATCATAAAATATTAAGACTTTCTACATAGTATTTTAAATTAAAAATAATTTAATTGATTTTAATATTCTAAATATTAATATTAATAAAAAATTTACATACATGTGTTTCATATGTGTCTCACATCAATATATTAAATTTAACATATATAAAAAAATTACTAAAAAATAATAATTGACATTAAAATAAATGTGATATTTATTTAAGTAATAAATATAAATATTGTATCTCCAACATTTTATAATTTTGTATCTCACTTGATAGTTCTTTATAGGATATTATTAGTTTATGTTCTCTTTTATCGTTTTAACTTCTTTATCATGATTTAAAAAAAATTATCTCTGTTAATAATCATCTCGAAGTCTACATTTTAGGTATAAAAATAAAATTAAGTTACTTAACTTTTTCACGGACAAGTATTATAAAAGAGATTGATAAAAATTAGAAACATATTATCTTTTTTTTCTTTCTTTTTGTTTTCTACCATCTATTTCAATTATTTTATTTTATTTTTGATATTCATAGACCTGATTTTAATATGGTGATAAAATTTATTCTTTATCTATGTACATAAAAAAAATAATTCAATAAAAGTATATTAAAATTATTGGTAAGCTAAGTGGATATCTTCTTATGTAAAAGTCTTTCTTCGATTCTTATTGATGAGAGCTTAAAATATCTTATTGATCATGTTAACCCAAAGACACAAATTACCCTAAATTTATTTCAATCATGTATGAACTTTGGCGATAAGAAAAATTGATGATCATACATGTTAGAGTTTAATACTTTTATAATAATAGAATAAATAGAAATATAAAGTTTCTAATTTAGAACAAAAAATAAAAATATAAAACAAATCTGCAAAATTAGGATTAGTCTTAATAAAGAAATAATGTGATAATTAAATTTTTCCTTGTCTTCTAAATCTACAAATAAAATATCTTGCACTGACCTCAATTTTATCTCTTTCAATTTATTTTATTCAAAACATTGCTACTCGATGATTTGTTATCTTAAACGTAAAGAATTTCAAGTCACTTTTTTTTTTGTTCAAGCATTATTCTTTTTTCTTAGATGAGATGAAATATTTTAAATTAAATATGTTTAATTTGACGCTAAATTAGTTTTTCAATTTCAGTAGTTATATTTGAAATCTCACTAAAGTAAAAATATCATTGTTGTGGTTAAGTTCTCAAATTCAAAGTAATAAAAATTATTCACAAAAGTTACTCCAATAATATTTTAGGATTAATAAAAAATTTTATTAGTAGTATTTGGCTTTAAATTAGTATTATGGTATTCATACAAAATCAAAAAAGTACTTTTCTTGGACAGGAGATATAGTTATTTTACATAATTCAAATAAGAAAGATGCAAATTTAATAAATTTAGAGTCATAAATATTAGAATGCCCTACACAATTTAAATAAAGAAAAAATTAATAATTAAATTTTAGATGATTTCAAATTCCTAATTATTAGAAAAATAATTAAGTTATAATTTTGGCCAATGTAAAATCTATTATTAAATAATTAAAAAAATCGATCAGTATTTAAAATAGAACTTCATTCTAAAATACCATGAATGCACCCATAGCGTGCATAGCTCAAATAATGAAAGAAAAAATTTTATAAGTTTAAATTAATTTCATAATCCTATATTAAGGAAAATAATATGAAATATATAATAGTTATGATATAGAATTCAAATTTTTTTTATAAGAAGTAAAATACTAATTGATTTTAAAATCTTAAATATTAGGACTTCCTATAGTATTTTAAACAATAAAGAATCTAATTGATTTTAATTTTTTAAATATTAATAATTAATTAAAAAATATACATAAGACATATTTCAAGTGAATTTATTTAAGTAAAATAAATATGAATATTAAAGTATGTAGAAGTACAATTTATATGTTTATGGTAGTTGTGCTTTTTTATTTGATTTGTTTCAATGTACTATTTTAGACTTTTGACTACGAATGAATATGAATTTGTGTTAGAAAACCTATGTTGTCCGAATAATTTTTTGCATGCATCGTATATAGAATTTGAAATTCTTCTATATGATTTTTTTCATATAATTTTGTTAAGAAAAGTAACATGGAATATTTATTATTATGTACATATAAGAAAAGAAATTATTAAAGGTAAACTTACAATTGAATTTAAACTCTTTAATATTAGAATTTCCTACATAGTCCAAAAAGAAAGAGTTACAAACTAAATTTTAGTTGATTTCAAATTTCAAAATATTACATAATAATTAAATGACAATTATGTCATAGTATTAACTTGGTCAAGGGCCACAAGAATGACCTCCCGCCCTTTGACACTTTCGGATATATATAATTCTTTTTGATGTAATTTTTTATAATCATCTAACTTTTTGATTTTTTTTTTTATTTTTGGTGCATTAGCTAATGTGAGACATCTTAAATATTTTTAAAGTAGTTAAATGATAATTTTGTCAAAATTCCATCAACATTTGTAAGGATCTTTATGCTTTTAATATAATAGATAAATTGATGATACATATATATATATATATATATATATATATATATATACACACACACACATGCACACTATATTAAAAGTGTGAAGGCCCTTAGAAATGTTGATTGAATTTTTTGCTCTTCATTAAAAGATATCGCAATAGACAAAATTGTCATTTACTATTTTTATATAATTATTATTTTTAATTATTTTCATCACTTTATTTTTTTCATATTAGGTTTTCTATTTACGGTATAACTCTATTTATAGTATAAATCTAAAAATTAAAAGACCACCGAGATTTTTTTCTTTTTTGATAGTCACGAATTTGTTTTTACTTTATATTATCCTAGGTTTTCTACATGTAGCATAACTTTATTTATAATGTAAAAATAAAATTAAAAAAATGGAAAGAAAACACTTCCACGAAAAAAAAGTTCCTTTATGATTTGAAACCTTTTTTTTTTTCCTTTTTTGATGATAGGGAATTTTTACAAAAGTTCTCTTTTTTTTCTTTCCTTTTTCCATAGTCACAATTTATTTTTTTCTCTTTTTAATTTCAAATTTTTTTTAATAGTAATGTCCTAATATTCTTATACTTTTAAATTCTCTCTGATTTATAAATTCTTCCACTTCTATAAAAAGATTTATAATTGCATAATTTAATTTATCAATTCTTTTATATCAACACCTTTGATTCAATCTCCAACATTGAATGTTTTCGTGTTAATCTATCTTCTTCTTCTTTTCCATGTTGGATTTTTTTTTAATATTGTGGATTTGAAAACACAATAGCAATTATTATGCCAGCTTGTTTGTATTTAAAATAACTTAAATTAGTTTGTCTCCTTTAGTTGAGGCTAATATTGATACGTTATCTCCTTTAATTGAGTCTTATAATGATATTATGTGATTTAGAATTTTGTGTTATTTATAACTGACATTCTTCATGTACTCATACATCCACAAGTATCACTTATTCAGGTAAAGTAATCTCTTCATCTCATAAAATAACTTTTTTTATAAAATTATAAATTATTATAATTATAACTCTTGTGCACAATTCATTTAGATAATATTGTAATGGAATTTGAAAAGAATTTCGTGAACAAGATTGTGTAAATTAATAATTTAAGGTGATATGATTCTCATTGGATAATAAAAGTCTTAGTAATTGGAGCTGAAGTAGCGAAAGAGTATAAAAAGTTAATAAAGAAAGGCACACAAATAACTATAGCATTAATTAAAAATACATGTGTTTGAGTTCTTATCTATTTATATTATATTATATATATAGAGAGAAAGACCATTAAAGTTTAATTTTTTGCAAGGCACAAAAGTTTATGCTAAACTTTTCAATAATTATTTATGAAAAAGTGAAAAAAATATTTACAACAAGATAAGATCTGTTACATCATAAACAAACGCATTAATAGTGTTAATCATAATTTTCTACCAATAAACAAGAAGATTGATGTTGGGTTCAATGACAACACTATAGTTTAGGAATGCAACAACCATTTTTCCTAATGTTACTTTTCCAATCAATTTTGTTTCGTTTGAAGATGCAATACAATCTTTCGGTGAAATAATATTTGGTAATTTCGGTAGATTTCATCAACTAACTTAATATTCAATATATGTATAAGATTTTACTCCTATTTACTGAACAAAATATTCTTTAGAGATATAAACATGAAGGTCCTTATAAATGTTTATTGAACTGTTTGCCCTTCATTAAAAGATGCTACAATAGATAAAATTGACATTCACTATTTTTCTCAATTAGTTATTCTTTCATTATTATAGATCTTTACTAATTTGTAAAAAGTAAAACTCCTAATATTTATTGTTTTAAAATTGACTAAAATTTTGCTACTTAAATCTTTTTTTATTTGAACTATATTAAAAATCCTAACATTTAAGACTTTCAATTTACAGTTCTGTTAACTTATATATCAATCCATTATTTATCAAACTAACTAATTATCCATCACAATACTTCAATACGAAAATAATAAATTAAAGAGTATAATTTTATAATGTATTAATACGTGAATTCCTTCTTCTTCTTCTTCTTTTTAAAAAATTGATAATAAAAAAAAATTATAGGAACATAAGATACTTTAGCAAGTTGTGTCAATTAATCGAGTGCTCTTGTTATTCACCTCTATTTAGTTAAATCTATACTATTTTTTTCATTTTAATTTATGTGAAATGTTTGACTAAACACATAGATTAAGAGAAAGAGAAAAAAAATTGAGCTGAAATAATCTTATAAAGTGTAAGATGAAAAGTTTAAAATTAAATTATTATTAAATATTTAAAATATGAAGCCTCACAATAAAATATCATTCACCTTTTTAAAATAGAGTTATACAAAATAGTTATTTAATTATTTATTTTAATATTTAAGATTTTAAAATTAACTAAATATTTTGTATTAAATTCTTTTTTTAAAAAATATAAAAAATACTAATTAATATTTATATATACATATAATGCATGCATTAAGTACTCTTATAAAAGCGAATAATCTTTTTACCTTTTTATCAAAAGTTATTTCTATGACCTTTTTATTTATTGAAACAAGTATTAGAACAAATTGAAAAACGAATTACTAGATTGGATCACCCTTAAACATAATCATTTATCAATTTGAAATTCATAATTTTTTCTAAATTCTTATATTGCTACACATACACATCTTTTAAATATGATTATGCTAATTTTTATAAATCTATTCTTATTAATACGAGGGACACGCGCAAAACGCGTACGCATAGACTAGTGTGTATATATATATATATGTGTGTGTGTGTGTGTGTGTGTGTGTGTGTGTGTGAATTTGTAGATTGAGTAAAATACAAGTGAGAAGAACCTTCATTTCACTTCAAGAGTTTGATTCTTCTGCTTAAGAAGGACAATTAAGCGAAAAAATAAGAAACTTATTGCATTTGTTCACCATATTCGGAATTTGGATATTTTTTTTCGTGTTTTAATATTTTCCCTTGGCCTTTGAGAGAAATGAGAAGAAGTATGTTGAGGAGTTGCTCAAATCCTCAGAGTCAGAGAGTGTTTCAAATCTCCTATATGAAGAACATATGGACCTAATGCAAGTTTCCTGTTTCCAAGCCCATCATGCACACTCAAATGCTTGCAAACATCTACATTGAACTCAACGACACCTTCCCCTTGTGGTGTCAAATGGACTTTCTCGAAACCCAACAAATGCTTCTTAGGTGCATTATGGACTGAGGGTGGCGAAGTGAACAAGAAAACTGTATGGCTTCCACTTATCTTCCCTACATTTATGACTCTAAGATGAATGCTAAATCCCAAATTGCTGCAGCTTTGCTCAACAACATCGATAGACTTGCATTTTCTCAAACGACAAGTATGTTTTTCCTCAAGAGGGATGGAGACAAATTTCGGCGCTTTATCTAGGTGGTGTTTGAACTGAGAGTAGCTTAATCCATGACCAAATGTGAAAACAGTTGGACCCGTATAGAACCTATAAGTCCTGCCAGGGTAGTTTGTGGCAGGGTCTGGCCTCATGTTCATAATAGTCATTGGAACCACATCTGCATATGATTGTGGATACCATGTCATTGGGAGCCTTCCACCTGCAAGATACCATGAAAACTTTTTAAAGCACTTTGAGTTGAATATAGGAAAAACCAACATCTTGAAAATTGAGAATGAGAGACTGACTTGGGTTGTAATATCCAAAGATGACATCTGCTAAGGCAGCACCGCCGGCTTCTCCAGGGAAACCAACCCAAAGAATGCTTGTTATCTTAGGATTGTCGACAGCAAATTGTATGTCCATGCCACCTCCAGACATGATAACAAGGATTACAGGTCCCTTGGCAACTTTAGCAACCTCTGCTACTAGAACTGATTGCTGTCCTGGAAGGGTTATATTAATTCTGTCCAGGCTTTCTCTCTCAATAGATTGATCAGACCCCATTATTAAAACCACAGCATCAGCTGTGGATGCTATTTGCTTAGCATCATCAATTTGGGCAGTGCTGCAAGACACATCAGCACATCCAGGCTTGTAGATTGTTGTGACTGAGGCTGTTAGGCCTTGCAAGGGAGTTGTGTACTTGCATGGAGTGCCTGAAAAATCCAGAAGATTGAGAAAACCAAGAGTTCGAAAGAGTTTAAGTTCTGCTCATTCACGGTATAAATAATTTTTTCACCATCAAATTAAATTGACGTACAATTAATAACTCTTCATAGTAAGTCTGATATGAAATCTTTGTAAATAAAGTAATAAGAAATAACCAGCTATAAAGGTTGATTGAAATGTACCTTCATAATTTCCAATCATGGTTTTGGTCACATTAGCATTAGGACCAGTGACTGCTAAGGATTTGATGGAAGCGGGAATTAAAGGTAGCGATCCTGCAGTATTTTTCAGCAAGACTATCCCTTGTCTTGCAGCTTCACGAGCAAGCTCTTGGTTTTCTGGGGTGCAGACATCTTTAGGGCCAAGGTTTCCATAAATGTGGTTTCTTGGATTACCATCAAAGAATCCAAGTCTCATTAGTGTTGCAAAATTGTTTGAGATAGCTCTATCAATAACTGATTCATTCACAAGTTTTTGGTCAACAGCACCTTCAGTATATTTACTCAGCCAAGATCCACAATTCAGGTCCACCCCTGTCACATAAAGTATTTTTAGCAGATACTTTACGTAGTAATACATAGGTAAAACCTTGAGGTATAGTTCAAAATTACAAGAATATGCATTTTGATTGCCTAAGCTCTAAATAGAACTCACTCTATCTGTCCCAATTTACTTTATAGTGTTTACTAGACTTGGAGTTTAAAATGTCAATTTAACATCTAGATTACACTAGTCATAGTTGAAAAAAAATGTTAGAAGAGTTGGGATTATAAGATTTGAAATGCATTATTCCCCAAATTGCCAAACATAAAGAGTTGAAAATGGCTAACCTGAATTTAGACCCAAAGCTGCAGCCTCCTCTGGTGTTTTGGTGTAGTGTTGAGATTTAGAAATCTCTTGTAATGAATCACAATCTGTAACTATGTATCTGTTTCAAGCATACTTGTGTAAGTGCACTGATTCATCTAATTCTTTGAAAAGCAAAAATCAAGAAAACCTTACAAATAATACCCATTTAACTTCCATTCTCCTCTTATAATCCCAGCAAGAAGGTCTGGATCACCACAGGTTGGCTTGCCATTGACTTGGTTATATGAACACATCATACTGGCTACATCTCCTTCAAGTACACAACTCTTGAATGGGGGTTGAAATGTATCATCTAAATCTTGCTGTGTTACCTACTCACCAAAAAATAAATAAAAAAGCAACCAATCTTATCTCACTATACTAAAAGTAAAGAACGTTTACGTTGTCACTGCAATTTAACCTTTTGTAACAGGTTACATGTTAATGTATAGAAGTGAAACTCATACTAAAATTGACAAATCTAGCGGAAAGAGAGAAACTAACCACTGCATTGAAATTGTATCTTTGGATTCCTTTCCAATTATCAACATCATAAGCTGTATAATGCTTACAGCAAGCAGCAACCTTGAGCTTATCTTTGCTACCATCATCTGTTTGTTGCAAGCCTCTGACATAGGCTGCACCATACTTGCTGGTGAGTGTTGGGTCTTCTCCTGGTGTTTCTTGGCCTCTTCCCCATCTGGGGTCGCGAAAGACGTTGACATTCGGAGACCAATATGTCAAACCTGCTAAACCAACATTGTACATTGCCCTAGCCTCGGTGGACACCACCTGTAAGCATAGGTGGATTGAATATTTAAACTTGATATGTTCAAAATTTTGACTTCTTTGAAAATATGGGTTCAGTACTTTATATTTTATGCTACTTTTAAGGGTATATCTACTGTCTAAGCAAATAATGATTGAACTATTCTGAACACTCCAGGGTCGTTTGTACCTGCAGGAATTAATTTTTTGATATTCTACTCTCAGCTGTTTTCTAGGAGTTTTAAGTGATAAAAGTCATACGTCCTATCAAGAATTTGAAGGAAAGATTCTTCAGTACAAATTTTGAAACTAATATCCTTGATTCCTTGTCGTTAGTCATTACCATTTGGTGAACGGGCTATTTCAGGCATGACAGTTTAATGAATAACCGAATTGTTTGGTTCACGCATTTGTACTGATGTTCATTCTCAGATGGTGTAAAAAAAAACATTTTAACCAAAATTCACAAGCAAATGAAATTTAACCTACACGGGAATTTCAAACTGGAATCATTCTAATATTTATATATTTGCATAATGCATATATCTCATTTCATCACTTTGTTTAATAAATATAAAGCTTTTGGCCCTTCTTATCAATTAATAACACAGAGCCTAATGTTCTTTTTATTTTTATTTTTTTGTAGAAATCAACTCAACTTAACATCCATAAGACGACATCTAAGCATATATTAATATTATACATAAAACTGGACAAACGTCTGTGTCATTTTCCAAAAAAACAACCAATGTTTTAAATAAAGTTGGAATAAAGGGATGGTATTGAAAGAATGGTACCGACGGCAACGTACGTCAAGAATTGGACTTCACTTTCTATCAGCATTTATTAAAAAGAATTCCACCCTTTTTCAAAAAATATTCAAACAGAAATGTAATGGTTTAATGAATCTTGAATTCTTTAAGAAATGCGCAAATAATACACGTCTTTGGACAAAATTACTCGCCAAAAATACAGATGAAAAATAATGTCGTCTTGGGAAAACATTTCTAGCCAAAGAAACATACAAGGATGATTGGAGCTCAGTTTTACCAAGATACTCTAGATTTAACTTATATATACATAGATAATGTAAAGAATTTTTAGGTTGTGCATGTTAACCTATTGTAACTTGCCTTGTTTTCAGTTAACTAGCCTCACATATCATGGAATTTTCTCTTATATATGACATGATTGTGTTTAGGAACAGTGTATATTAAACTAAGAATCTAGTAAAAGCTCAAAAAATGGAATCAAAATTGTTGAAAAAATAAGCTCAAAAACCAATGACAAATTACCTTTCCAATGGTTTCAAACAAGGTGACATTGAAAGAAGCAGCAGTCAGAATGACTTGAGGGAAGCTAGTGGCACCAGGAACCAGACTAGAGAAATGTACTCCTGGACCAGTATATGAAACTCCATGCAATGCCTCAGACCACCACTCATACTTTGGTATCCCAAGCCTACTCACAGCACCTGCACCACTCACCAAAAATCCAATCTTTTCTGGCAATGTCAATCTCTGCACCAGATCATTCACTCTGTTTTCCACAGTCAAAGACGCATCACAAAATGTTAAATTCGCCAACCCCGGATTGCTCGTGATATCACAAGCAAAAACAGGTGAATTCTGTGCCAACACTGGCTTGAATTCTAATAAAAAAGAGCTGAATATGAACCCAAGAATGTGAAAGAAAAAGGGGAAAACAGAGCAGTGGTTATGAGATGAGAAGGCCATTCCTCTGTTCTTCAAGACCTCTCTAACAAAGAGAATACAAACGCTAGAAGGAATATATGAAATGAGAGGCAAATATTAGTGTTAGAGGAGGATGGTTATTTATAGAGTGGAATAAGTAGAAAAGACTTGCATAAGAGTGGTGGTAATTAAATACAAATCTTGTTTTCTAGCAACCCGTGATGGATAAAAAAAGGGAAATTTTCAGGGATCCATTTAATTGTGATTTCTTATACCATACATGTACAAGGACGTGCCAACTTTAACACGTTCTCTTCTCCAATTATTTTCTGCAAGATGAGGAAAAGGGTAAAAATAGGGTCCGTGAAAGATTTCTACTTCTGGTGGCCTGTTCTTGTTTGGAGTTTCTATAACAATTTTTTGTTTGGAAGTTCCTTGCAGAGTAGAGTCTCTAGACAGTGATAGATTTGGGTTTCAAGCTTTTTTTTAGTGTGTAGAACTATAAAACAATAAGGAATTGGATAAACCAATTTGCATGGAATTATTAGAAAGTTGATGTTTATGTAAATTATATAACACAGTATTGAACCAAGATAGAGGCCATTGCCGTTCAATATTTATTTCATATGTAAGTCTCTTGCAAGATAGGAGAGGCCCGTTTTTCGGCTTTGTAGTGGATAGTAGCTAACTCATGGCGGAGAAAATGGTTGCTTTACACAAGGTCGCACACAGAGTGAGTTGCGTAAATGGAGAGTGTAAACTCTAAACAAACACTTTGGCTGAAATGTATTTGTTATGAATGTCCATCTGTTTGTTCAAAATTTAACTTACATAATATACAAATTCCAACTTAGTCGGTCATCAAATGTCTTAACAAGGCTTATATTTTCAACATTTTATTTTGACATACCAAATTATATGTTTTACACTCCTTCGACGGAGTAAATTTCTATTACATATAAATAAGCCAATAAAAAGTATTTTTTTTCAAAAAAAAAGTAGAAATATACTTATTTATTAGAGTAAATAATTTATTTGATAATTCCAATTTTCCCTATTAATTTTTTTCTCTTCTATTCACCAATACTTTTACTCTGCATTTTTAATAAATCTGTCATCTTCCTTACTCCCAACCCACCTTTTTCTTCTTTACCTATAGATACATATTTTGTATTATTTTTGTGTCTTTGTTTTATTTTCCAGAAATTAACGAAGAAGGAATTAACGGGATTCTGTATGTTTTAGTTGCAGTAATTTATTTAAAATTTTGGTTAAAATAATTATAATTATTTGTGCATTCTGTAGAATTCTTTTGATTGATATTATAATTGATAAATGAGATTTTCGACCTGTAATTTGTAGTTGAATTTGTTTAGACATTTTGGCAAGTCAAAGCAAAATAAAAGTGGTTTTCTATCTTTTAAAAACTATATTTATTCTATTTTTAGTTATATTTTCTATTCTTAAAAAATTACACGTGTCATCTAATAATTGGTCCATTTAATATATTAGAAGCAAGTGTGTTTCAGTCACTTGACTTTATATACACATGTGTTCAAAAGATAAATTTTATCAATTCAAATATTTATCTGACTACTAAACAAATTTGAGTGTTAATCTTATAAAATATAGTCTAAATTTAAGAAGTTATCTGGATAAGTTTTGAAGAGCAAAAATTTATTTGCTTACATTATTTGCATGCATGCCAAATTTTGCAATTGAACTTCTATGACTTAATTAAAGATAATTAATTTATGTTCTTACTTTTTACTTAATTAAATTACTTAAATTATATATAAATTGATGCAAATATGATATGCGAGTGAGTATTAACCAATTTATCGTGTAGCAACTCAGCCAAGAAGGAAAAGAAAGAAAAACTAGCCGAGCCGAAGTGCCACCAGAAGTGTATTAAATAGGGCCCAACAGAGTCCTACTGGACTCCATTGTCCATAGAGGTTGATGCCCTATTAGCAGTAATTGGAAAGGCCAGATTTGCAGTTTTTCAGTAGTGGTAAAATTTGGAGAAATTTCAGTTTGAAGTATAATTATAATTTATAGCTATTATTTTGAAGTTAATTCTGTTTGTTTTGTACCTATTTGCTTGAAGCTATATTTATTTATTATATATCTATTCTATTTGTTAGTTATATTCTATTTGTTTGTTCAATTTAATATATTAATACATATAATTTTATTGAATATATTATATTTTCACAAGTAAAATATATTATATCATGCTTTGTATGAATTGTATTATCATATATTATGTACTTCAATACACTTTAAAATATCACGCATAGAACTAATATATACAATATATACTTTACGTATATATAACATACACTTGTATTTTTAAGTGTATGCATCATGTATATATAAAAAATATTAAAATATCACCCATAGAACTAATATATACAATATATACTTTACCTATATATAACATACACTTGTATTTTTAAGTGTATGCATCATGTATATATAAAAAATAAACTTTTAATACATGGATATATAACTTATGCATGCTATTGGATATATATACATATGACTTTAATTGTATAAGTAAATCCGTTGGTACAAGGATATATATCACAAGTCCATTTCTCATATGAATTCTGAAATTGGTTATTAATACACAAAATTAGAACTTTTTCCAAAAAATCTATAATTTCTAAAGTTAAGAAATATGAAAAGATAATCCATCATTAATGGACAAAATCAATTTCTTTTTGGGTCTTCTTGTTTGGTCTTTTTCCTTTTGATAACAGAGAATCTCAATTCTTTCTCTTTGAAAAATTCAGAGACCAAATACCAAAATCTAAATCAAAAGTCTTACCACGTTAATAAGTTATTTCCGCAATTGAATCGGCTCTTCAATTTTCCTAATTTGATGTGGGATATATACCAGAAACTTGTGTGCACAAAAGCACCCATTTATCATACCAGCAACAATCATCATTCCGAATAAGCTAACAATACTATAAATGGGTCATATTAAGATTCAAAATCAAGATAAAAGTCGGTCCAAAACTCACACTGTGATACACGGAGGAGGATGGTGATCATCACGGATAATTGCTATAAAGTTTAAACTATAACTATATTTAGTAATTTTCAAATTATAATTATAGAATTGAAGTTTGCTAAGTCAAATAATTATTCCTAAACTATAGCTATTCTAAAATTTACACTTAAATAATAAATATAAAATTTATACTTGTACAATTTTTTCTCACTTAATTTATAATTTTTCAATTTTTTCATTGCATTACTTAATTATAGTAAGTTGATCTGAGTTGATATAAATATGTTGAATGCAAGTTAGCTTTTATGGTTCAATACTTATTGTTGGAATTGGTTTTAATGATATTTGATGATAATTTAAAATATGCTTGAAATATTAAATTAATTGGAAGTGATTGAATACTACATGGTACTTTATTAAACGTGTGCTACTAATTGGGGTGTAGATTTCTAGTGTCTTAATTAAATTGCAGGAAAAGGAACAAAGAACTAAAAGTCTACAAGGATTCTACAAGGAAAGAATTTCATTCCTCCAAGGAAAGAATCAAAGGTTGAGCTGAAAAGGAAAGAGAATATTTGGAGTCCTAGAAGGAGTCAACAAGATCTTTCAAGAAAGGAAAAGGAGTAAAAAGTTTCATTCTTCTAGTGGAAGACAAATTGGGAATTCGTGTGCTATAAATACAGAGTCTACCACGTCGAGAAACTCATTCACTCGCAAAAGATCTTCAGCAAAGTCCATTGTTCTTGAGCTTTCAATTGGCATTTAAGTTGAAGAAGAGCTGATCGGTGCTAGAAACTGTCCCCTAAGTCTGTTCTGTCACTGTCTAGGTCTAGGGTCAATTTGTAGTGAATCATTGAACGTATTTTGTTTAAATTATGTTTTTGTTTAGTTGTAATTATGTTAAAGTTCATCTTGTTATACTAAGGTTAGTTTATATAGGTTAGTAACTTTGTCAGGGCTTAAGGGTAGGTCCTTGGATTGTGGAGGTTTGAAATCCGAATTTGGCTCAGTGTTTTGTGGAGTTAAATTGAAGTCCTACTAGGGAGTAGGTCGTGGTTTTTACACACATTCGAGCCTGGGTAGTTTTTCACGTAAAAATTCTTGTCTCTTGTTTTATTTTCTGCACCTTATTATTTCTGCTTGAATTAGGCTACTGCTCCAAGGAACAGAGTTCAAATCTGTTCCCATCGTAAAGAAAATTCAAGTTAAGTTTTAATTTGTGGAAAAATCTGTTAGACCCAATTCACCCCCCTCCTCTTAGGTCTAATCTAGGAGTCATTACTATAACAATTGGTATTATAGCAGGTTGCTCATTCATAGGTTAACCCCTTAGAGAAAGATCCGTAAAAATGACTTCCGAAATAACCCTACCTGAGGGACAATCTAGCACTCGACATCCTGTCTATAACGGCCAATATTATAGTCTTTGGAAAAATAGAATGAAAATTTATATGAAAGCTGAGGACTATAAACTTTGGTTGATTACCATGAAGGGACCTCTTATTCCACCAAAGTTAAACTTGACGGAACAAAGGTGCCAAAGATTGAAGATGAATTTGAAGATGATGATCTCAGGATGATGGAGAAGAATGCTAAAACAATAAAAATACTCTACTTTGGACTGGGCATTGATGAGTACAACCGTATCTCTGGATGCTCTAGGGCCAAGGAGATTTGGGACTCCATACTCTGGCACATGAAGGAACGAATCAGGTAAAATAATCCAGAATGGATATGCTTATAAGAAAGTATGAACTCTTTGCCATGGGCTAAAGAGAATCAGTCAAGGATATGTTTACCCGATTCACGCACATCACAAATGAGCTCAAATCTCTTGGAAAGGAATTCACGAATGAAGAAAACGTCAGAAAAATTCTGAGAATCATGCCTGCTTCTTGGGAACCCAAAGTTACTGCCATTGAAGAATCAAAACAAATGAGCACAATGCAAATGGATGAGCTCATCGAAAACTTGCAAACTTATGAACTCAAAAAGAGTGACAAAGCTACTGAGGAACCCAAGAAGGAATGCAGTCTCAGTTTGAAGGATGAATCAGAATCTGATGATGAAGAGATGGCTATATTTGTTGGAAGGTTCGAAAAGTTCTTGAAAAAGAAAAACTTAGATAAAAGGGACTCTTGCAACAAAAGCAAGTCATCCGAGAAGGGACAGTTCCAGGGATGTTTCAAGTGTGGAAAAATAGATCACTTGATAAAAGACTGTCCCCTCTTAAAGGAAGAACAGAGAAGAAACTCTAAAAAACAGCAACAACTGGCCTCAAAAGCTTTCAAGAAGGCCATGAAAGTTACTTGGGGTGAAACTTCCGATGAGGAATCAGAAGTAGAAGATGGTGATAATGACAATCTGGCCCTCATGGCCAAAAGTGATACTGACTCGGAAGCGATTCATCCGAGGTAAGTTTATCTAATCTAAAGAGTCAAATTCATAACTTGTCAAAAAGAAAAGTGGTCAAATTGTTGCTTTCCTTGATGGATGAATGTCAACAAATGAGTGCTGAAAAGATGGAAATGTCTAAAATTTTCTCCAACTTAAAATCTGATTACAAAGTTTTGAAAAAGGAGAAAATCGAGTCTGAAAATACTATCGAAACACTTATTGCTGAAATTAAAAATTTAGAGGAAACTGTTTCTGTTCAGAAGACTGAAAATAGTAAGCTGATGGGGACAGTCTCTTCTCTAAAAGATGAATTAGATACCATCAAGGAAAGAAAAACTTCAAGCACTGAAATAAGTAACTATGATCAAGGTTTTCATGAAGCTGAAATCATTTCCTTGAAAAAGAAAGAAAAATTCTGAGCTTCAAGTAAACTTGAATCAAGCAAATTATGAAATTGCTTTGATGAAAAAATGGAACAAGTCTTCTGAAGCTTTAAACTGGCTAAATGAGCATTATAACAGATCTAGAACCGGTCTTGGCTACAAGAAAAAATCTGTCAAATGGGATCGAAAAAGAAAATATGTTGGTTCGGCAGAATATAAACTTTGTAGCCATTGTGGATATACCAGACATGTTAGATATGAATGTTTAGCCAGGATTAAAGCTCTTGAAAAAGATGGTAACACAGTTAGATGGATTAGGAAAGATTTGATTTCTCAAAATTTTAAAATAAAGGGAACCAAACTGGTGTGGGTTCCCAAACCTAACCCTTGATTGTATGTGCAGGCTGAAGTGAGAAGGAACAACAAAAAATGGTATCTCGACAGCGGTTGTTTTAGGCACATGACAGGTAACAAAAAATTTTTTCTCTCACTAACAACCTTTAATGGGGGAACTGTGTCTTTTGGTGGAAGAAAGAAAGGCACAGTTGTCGGAATAGGTAAGATTGGTAAGTCTCTCTCTCACTCTATTGACAATGTGTATCTGGTTGATGGACTGAAACCCAACTTTTTAAGTATTTCTCAACTTTGTGATCGAGGGAACATAGTGTTCTTCACTTCCCTTGATTGCAAAGTTGTTAACAACAAGTCTGGGGAAATTGTCTTTTCTGAAAAGTGACACAGTAATGTTTATAAAGCTTGTATCATGTCGCTTTCTGAAAATGAATTAACATATTTGAGTGTTCTTGACGATGATGTTCTTTTTTGGCACAAGTGATTGGGTCATGTAAGCCTTTCATTACTCAATAAACTTGTTTAAAAAACCTTGTCCTTGGTCTTCCTGAAATAAAATTCAAAGATGACAAGGTGTTTGATGCTTGTGCTAAAGGAAAACAAATCAGATCATCATTCAAGACTAAAAAGGTAATGAGTACCTCCAAACCACTTGAATTACTTCACATGGATCTCTGTAGGCCCATGCGAGTAATTAGCCTTGGAGGTAAGAAGTTTGTTCTGGTGATAGTTGATGATTTCTCACGCTTTACATGGATATTGTTTCTATCCTCTAAGGATGAAGCATTCGACATGTTTAAAGTGTTTGCAAAAAGGATTCAACGGGCTCTTGGTTTGAATTTAATAAGTATTCAATCTGATCATGACACTGAGTTTGAAAATGCCAAATTTATTGCTTTTTGTTTCAAATATAGAATCAATCACAAGTTTTCAGTCCCAAGAATCCCCAACAAAACAGGGTTGTGGAAAGAAAACATAGAACACTAGAAGATATGACACGAACAATGCTTATCGCTAGTGGACTTCCTAAGAGTTTTTGGGATGAAGTAGTAAATACGACTTGTTACATAATTAACAAATGCATGATTAGATCTCTTCTTGATAAAACTCCTTACGAACTTCTCAAAGGCAGAAAATCGAATATCAAACACTTGCGAACCTTTGGTAGCAAATGTTTTGTTCACAATAATGGAAAAACTGCCTTAGGAAAGTTTCATACAAGGAGTGATCAAGGAATGATTCCTTGGATACTCCTCAAACAGTAAAGCCTATAAGGTGTTCAATAAAAGGACAAAGTGTGTAGAAAAAAGCATTCATATTATCTTTGATGAGTCTAACCTTTTTGTTGAGACAGATCTGCAGGGAAACGAAGATGAACAATATGAAATTGGTCTTGTTTCATCTTCAACCGAACAGGTAAGTGCTCCAGCTCTAAATGAAGGAACACTCTTGGAAATAGAATCCTCGAACGTTCCCTCAGAATCAAGGCAGGAACTGGAAAATTCAGCGAGAACAATCCCTGAGGTAGTGGTCAGTTCAGAAGAAGGAACAGGGGAAGGAACATCATTTGACCTTGTTGCAAAAATACAAAATGACAATCCACAAGAATTGGTTTTAAGGCCCTGGAAACATCTAAGTTCTCACGCCCTTGATTTAATAATAACTGATCTAAATAAGGGAATTCAGACCAAGGCCTCCATGAGAAACTTATGTGCTCATTCAACTTTCTTATCTTATATAAGCCTAAAAATTATTGTGAATCTTTGCAGGATACAGATTGGGTAATGGCTATGCAAGAGGAACTCAACCAGTTTGAAAGGAGCAAGGTATGACACCTGGAACCACCACCAATGGATCATATTGTAATAGGATCAAAGTGGGTGTTCCGAAACAAACTTGATGAACAGGGAACAGTCACCAGGAAAGGCTATAACCAAGAGGAAGGCATTGATTAAGAAGAGACCTTTGCACCAGTTGCAAGGATGGAGGCAACAAGAATGCTAATTGCCTTTGCTTCTATATGGAGTTCACCCTCTACCAAATGGATGTCAAAAGTGCATTCCTAAATGGGGAATTGAAGGTTGAGGTATATGTTTGTCAACCCCCCGACTTTGAAAATCCTGAATTTCCTGATTATATTTTTAAATTGGATAAGACTTTATACAATTTGAAACAAGATCTTAGAGCTTGGTATGAACACCTTTCAAAATTTTTGATGGAAAATGGTTTTCTTAGGGGGAACTTTGATAAAACTCTGTTTCTAAAAAGCACAGAAAGGGATTCATTGTTGGTTATACAAGTATATGTAGATGATATTATCTTTGGTGAAACAAATGAAACCTTGTGTAATGAATTTGCTTTGTTGATGAGTAGTGAATTCGAAATGAGTATGATGGGTGAGCTTAATTTCTTCTTAGGCTTACAAATCAAATAATTTTCGACTGGAACAATGATCCATCAACAAAAATGTTACACCCCATAAGTTTCTAACATTTAGTCGGCCTATTCATATGTTGGTTGAGAGTTTTAGAATGCCATACATACAAGGAAAGGGCCCGGGGAAAGGCCGAATGAGTGCAAAGTTGGGATTACGCGGGAGGAGGCCGAACCAAGCTGCCCAGAAGGGCAAAGTGGCATGGAGCAGCTCCTCCACGTTAGCCAACGTGGCACAGAGCAGAATCAGTGCGTTGGGCAGCGTTCCACGTTGCCTTGTCTGCTACCTCAAGTATATAAGGGTCTCACACTTAGAAGATTGATTATAATTTATAAACCACGGCCAAAGCAGAGGGAGAATGAAGGAAAACATTTAATTTTTTATCCGATTACGCTGCTAAATGCCGTCCAAATCCAAATTAACTTCGGGTATCGAAGTATAAGGCTGCAGGGAGCATTTCTACGGAGTTAGTTTTGTGAAATTCGCCCGGCGAATCGTCGTCCCACCGAGTCTAAGTTAATTGAATTGTTTCAAACTAGTGTCAATATGATCACGTGCCTAAAGTAAGTATTTCTCCCTTCTAGATTCTCGAGAAATTATGAGTTTTCAATCATCTTTTGATAGGTTGAAATATAGTTACTATATATATATATATAATATATATATATATATATATATATATATATATATATATATATAAAGTTATTGTTTTCTTCGAATTCAGTAACGAAGTTGGCCCTATTAATCCATTAATATGATTACAGTTGAGAAGGGAAGCTGAATACAAGCTGATATTCATCAGTTAGTCAGAAAACGGCGAACGAGGTATGTAAGGCTTAACTCTCTGCAAGTATCCTTGTCGTACAGTGTTACGACTTATGTTCTCGAATAGAAATAATGATCTCAGATGCTGCAGACGGTTGCTACCATTAGATTGTAATTCGATATGTTGTAATTAGTTGTTATTGATATACATATATAAATATCAGATATGTTGCGAGTAGCTGCTAATAGGGGTTACAGTTACATAAATTCTGGTTAGCTGCTAGAAAACATATACAGATCGTACTGCAGGACCCCTTGCTAAAAGGGAGCAGGTTAAATGTGATTCGCGTTATGAACGCTATAAGAACTCTTTTAGCTCTTAGTTTATTGTGATGGTAGACTTATATGTTTGTTGCCAGGCCTAGACTTCAGAAGCTCGTGAAAGTTATTGGCCTGAATTAGTTGGTTAAGCAATATGGGCGCAGTTAGGTGGTCTAACGACCAGCTGGCGCCTGTATTGGCAGGAAAACATCCCTTGAGGTCATTGACGTTATCGCACGTTCCAGAACTAGAAATAGAGACATAATAGGTATATTCTAGAGTTAGCGACATCAGGGTTCTCCAGTATATTGAGTGATCGTCCGCCATCCCTTTAGCCTTATTAGTGATTGTCAGTCTTAGTTAGCCTAACAGTTATCATGTAGGACGCCTGCAAGACAACCCAGTCGTCCAATTCAGATAAAAGTGTGGGTACCCCAAGGAGGAGTCCACATCGTAGTCAATGACGGGCCAGCACCCTAGCCGGTTCTTGTAAGGTATTTAGGTACAGAGTGCCAGGAGAGGGCCAGTCTATATAGAATTGCCTATAAGATTGAGAATTGCCCAGAACAGTAATATAGATCTGAGTGGATTCAGACAAGGCTCAAGGAGTCAGTAGTACTCTGCTAATATAGTGTTAATCACAAGTTAAGGAGATCGGTAAGCTCCCTATGAAGGACCAGAGTGCCAATCGCGTAGAAGCAAGTGTGACCATGCCCAGCCCTATAGTTTTTTAATTAGAAGAATAAAGTAGTTAGCTATCCGCAACCCCACAGTTATTTATGAGTTATAGATGTCCGAGTAGGACATTTAGAGTATTGTTGGGCCACTCAAGACCTCGCTCTATTCATCCCAGACTATTAGAGATCATGGTCACTATCAGGATCCTCTGATCAAATACGAGCACATGGCGTTCCTGCAGACAACCATACAGATTATCCCAGAAGCGAGTGGCACTAGAATGAGGCCCAGAATGCCAGATATGCTCTCTTTATACAGATAGATTGATGTGTCAGTATAGCACCTGGGTTGGGGTTGCCCTCAGTTAGAAGCCTTCCATGACCGCCCTAGGGTTAATAACTGCGTCGCTCGCCCACCAGGGGTGAGGATATGTCACTCTACCGAGCGGCATGCCATCTGCAAGGGACAAAGATGGGGATCCAGATCCTCATATTGCCGTGGTTGGTCTTATACATAGCCTCGCCGAGCATTTATGCCCGGGGTGTAGAGATCAGGATTCCTCCAGACTCAGACACAACTACAGTTCAGGGGCCAAGCGGGCTCAGTTGTAGACCCAGGGGACCGGTAGGTTGGCTACAGTACCAGTAGAGTTGTAGACACCTGAGTAGGGGTATATAGATTGAGATGTGCTCACTAGGACGTATGGGGGGCTGAATGAGTTATTCTGTGCTGATTGTACCTCCCGACTTATGGGAGCCAGGTGGGGTTCTTGTATGAATTCTTGTCTGCTAGCTGTAGTGTATAAATGTGTAAGTATGTTGTTTTAGCTTATGTACATGTAGTGTCAGTTAGATGCAGATTATGAATCAGCAGGCGTACAGGTCAATATTTAGGCTCTTCTTTTTATTTACTTCTAGTCCTATTCAACTATTCTATTGCCTTACATATTCGGTACATATTGTACTGATTCCCTTCCCGAGGCGTTGCATTACTTGCCTACAGGTACAAATAGACGAGGAGCAGGTCTGTTGTGACTGCACCCAAGCACACACGCAAGTGTACGTGGTCTTACAAGTAATACAGTGGCCCTTTTTAAGAGCCAGATGTCGAACCCAAAGGGACTGGACCAATTCAACTAATTATCAAGTTCAAGTGTGATATTAACTTTCACAAGTGTCGATTATAAAAGTTTTCAATAAATTCTATTTAAATCTAGGGGTGGTCACAGAAATACTCTGAAATCATTCAAGAAGCAACTAGAGCTAAGGCCGGATAAGCACGCGACACTACTCTTTGCAATGGTTTAAGTATGGAATTATCAATTGTTGTCTCACATAATTGAAAATGCATGTTCATGGACTTTCGAGCCTCTAAACACGACAAACTAGCCTCACAACTACATCGTTGAGCGGGGATGTGACATCCTAGTTCGTAGGCAATTCAATTACGTGGGTGTGGTTTATGGGGTTTATGCCCTTGATTAGGGACTTTCGTACCTCTAATCATTTAACTCAACTTAGCTTCACAACTACTTCTACGAGTGGTGGAGTGACAATTCTAAGTAGGTGTCTTGCTCTATTCCTGTTTATCAACCAAGCAAGGCAAATTAGGTATAATTTCTATCCTAACCGCGAATCGTATCAAAAGATATGAACTTGCTTCCTACATTCTCTTATTCTTGCCTAGGGTTGCTTTCTCAAGCTTTTACCTAAGTTTAACGTGTGTGTTTTAATGGTTATCATTCATAAAAACAACCATAATTAAGAATGTAAGACAAAACAACAATTAATAACTTAAAACCAAAACAAATTCACATAGTCACAATCATACCATGTGGCCTCAACCCTAGAGGAAGGGTTCTAGTCACTCAAGTTCGTACAATTACTAGAAAACATAATTAACGTAATGTACTTACAAGAATAGGTAGAAGAGAAGATGAAATTTAGGAACCCTAGGTGAGTTCTCCACTTCTCCCTTCACTCCTTGGCAGTTTTTCATAAATATTTCATGACAGAAATGATTTTAGGAGCTAAGGGACCTATTTGTAGTAAATGAAAAGTGTACCAAATTTTGCCCGACGTGGAATAGCTCCGTGGCACGGAGGTGGTCGCGCCAATTTACCTCCGTGTCCACGGAGGTAACGCGCAAGCTTTCTGAAAAACACATAAAACACACGCCAAGCAACCCCTTGCCGCGATGGCAGCACGTCACGCTGCTTGAGCAGCGCGTTTAGGGGCGTGTCACTGCCTGGTCACGCAGCTAGGCCTGTCGTGGCACGTTGTTGTCGCGCAGGTGGGCTGTTTCGCGTGTCCTCCTTGCCGACTTTCGCGTTTTGCTTCTGATTCCATTCCTCCACTTCACCAAATCTAGATTAGTTCCTCAAATTCATTTTAAACCTACAAAAATAAGACTAATCATGTTGGTTAGTATATATATTCACATTTACATAAAATTACATGATAATGTATATAAACAAGTAGATAAACAAGACAAAAACTAAGTTATAAAGTATCACTTGGGCATGCAATTTTTCCCAAGATGCATGCAATTTGGCCCAAGATCACCTACCCCACACTTAAAGCCTTGTTCGTCCTCAAACAAGCCTTTTACATCTCATGCACATGAAGACTCACACATAACTAATTTAGCAAGACAATTTGAGCTACGGCTACAATGATTGTTTAAGATAGCAATTTAAAAATAGAGCATGCCCGATTTAATCATTGAAATGATATACAACTACGTTAAGACTTCCTAACCTCAAGAATCGACTCTCAATCTCAGCAACTCATGTAAAGCAAAGCTAGATAGGATAAGGGCCCGATTTTGGTAAAGTTGAAGGAAGCCATTCAAAATCAGAAGGGAGAGGTCTTCTCCAAAGGGGGAAATGGTGTTCTTCAGTACTAGGTTCACCTATGTGTTCTGGATATTGATGATTTGAGGAGCCGAATGTTGCATGAGGCTCATGGATCCAGGTATTCTATCCATCCAGGTGCCACCATGATGTACTGTGACTTACGGGAAATTTATTAGTGGAACGGCATGAAGAATGATATTATAGAATTCATAGCTAAGTGCCCAAACTGTTAGAGAGTAAAGGTCGAGCACCATAGAACGGGAGGTGTATTTCAAGATGTTAGCATTCCTACTTGAAAGTGGGAAGAAATTAATATGGATTTCATCACAAGGTCTACCTCGTACTCGTTGACAATATAATTCCATTTGTGTTGTGGTAGATAGATTGACCAAGGCTGCATATTTTCTACCGGTTAAAACCATGGATTCGACAGAGGATTATGCCAAACTATATGTCTGGGAGCTAGTACAATTACATGGAGTGCCCTTATCCATCATTTCCGATAGAGGTACTCAATTTACCTCTCAGTTTTGGAGGTCATTTCAAAAATGGCTTTGTACACAGGTTAAACTCAACACAACATTCCACCCGCAAACGGATGGTCAAGAAGCAGAAAATCCATACCCTCGAGGACATGTTGAAAGCATTCCTTAATCACTTCAAAGATAGTTGGGATGAGCATTTGCCACTTATCGAGTTTTCATACAATAATAGCTATCATTCCAGTATCCACATGGAACCATTCGAGGCTCTCTATAGACAGAGGTGTAGGTCGCCCATTGGATGGTTTGAGGTTGGTGAAGCAGCGATTATAGGACTAGATTCGGTTCACGAGGCTATGGAGAAGGTTCAATTGATAAGGGATAGGTTGAAAACTGCCCAGAGTCACCAAAAGTCCTATGTCGACGTAAGGAGGAGAGAATTAGAATTTGACGTCAATGACTGGGTATTTCTGAGGGTGTCTCCCATGAAGGGAGTAATTAGGTTTTGAAAGAACGGGAAACTTAGTCCCCGCTATATCGTCCTGTACAGGATTGTGAGACGTGTTGGCAAGGTGGCCTGTGAGTTGGAGTTGCCTTCAGAATTAGCTGCTATGCATCCTGTATTCCATGTGTCACTCTTGAAGAAGTGTTTGGGTGACACAGCTCTAGTCGTCCCAATGGACAGTGTTGGTGTAAAAGACAGCCTTAGTTATGAGGAGGTTCCGGTAAAAATACTAGATCGTTAAGTTCGAAGGCTAAGGAACAAAGAAGTAGCTTCAATTAAGGTGTCATGGAGGAATCAGTATGTTGAAGGAGCTATGTAGGAATTCGAAGCGGATATGATGGCTAGATACCCATATTTATTCTCTACCGGCTCAGTTTCAACTTGAGGTATCAGTTTTGTTCTCAAACCCTATTTAGTTTTCATGTTCAGTTCATGTGCCCAAGTTTCTTTTATGTGTATGGATGTGTGTATGGTTTGTAAAATGAGTTCAGCTATGTAGTTTGAATCGGGGATACTCATACCATTAGTTTACGGTTTAAATGATCAGTATTTGAGTATAATGATTGCATTTCTCTTCTTTTCTGTATATGTTCCAACATCAGAGGAAGAATGTTCCCAAGAGGGAGATATCATTATACCTCAGAAGCCCGAAGATCAGATTTGGGAGTTGAAACAAAGAAAAGATTAAAACCTAGCACCAGGCACAAGACGAGAGGTGAGGTGACCCGTGAGACCAACCCATGAGTCGTGATGTGACCGTGGGGAAGCCAGGTGATGAGCCTAAAAAGATTGGGAAATGGAATCCCCACAGAGATGACCAAGTCTCGTGGTCAGGCCCCATGAGTCGTTGGGTCAGTCGTGGGGAGTAATGCTTGAGTAAAGAGAAGGAAGAAGGGCAGTGTACTTGATGGGAGGCCCCCACAAGTCGTGGTTAGCCCTCACGATACGTGGGGTGAGTCGTGATCTAGCATGGAATAAATTTTGTTGAGTTCAAGGCAGTGTACATCACGGATGGTGACCATGAGTTGTGTTCACCAAAAATGAGTCATTATGTTGTCTGTTACGAGCCCTGAAGACTTGAGAAGTAGTGAACCTCAAGAGCTAAGCCACAAGTCATGACCCTTGACGACGAGTTGTTAGGTCCATCATTGAGATTACCTAACAGTTATTTTCTGCGAATTTAGTAAGGGCTATTTAATAATTCCTAAGCTCCTAAGGCCTAAACTACATCATTTTGAGTTATGAATAGTGACTTTTATAGGGGTTAAGTTCATTTTAGGCCTTATTCATTCATGCATGCAAGGTAGAATACTAGAGGGAGTGATCAAGACTAGCATTCATCAATTGCTCTTCAATTTCCTATTGGGCATTCAAAGAAGTGTAAGAATCAGCTACCAACAGGTATGTAGGGTTATGAATTGGTGGTTCCTTTCACACCCATGCCCAATCCCTCTCTAAATGATGAATGATCTATGACTAATCCATAGGGTTTTAACCCAATGCATGAATTTCCTAATTCTTTGCCCGGGTATGATTTAAATACATTTCTACTATTGAATTATGAAGCATGGGTGAGTTTAAAATATTTTCAATTAAAAATGATGTTTCTAGCTTTATGAATGAAAAAACCTATTGATGAGAAGTTCATGAAAGACGAGATTTGTGATGAATGTATGATGATGATGAGATAATATGATGAAAAGTATGTTTTCAAGCTACCCATGTTTACAATCATATTTTCTATATAAATTGAGTATTTTCAAGAATGATAAAGCTTTGGGAAAAGCCCACATGTTCAAAGTATGGTTGATGATTTCTCAAATTAAGCTTACCACATGGTTTTGGAGCGAAGGCTCCCACTTATATTTTCAGCTTGTGGTATGTTTGAGTTAAAGTTTTCATATGCATAGCTTACCACATGGTTTTGGAGTGAAGACTCCCAATTATCTTCCAGCTTATGGTATGGTTTGAGTTAAAGCTTCTCTTACATATGATATCCGCTTTGAGATGTATTTGATTTATGAGATTTGTCAATGACGATGTTGAGCCTCATTGAATAACAATATAGATAACATGCATGTTTTTGGGAGTAGTTTCGAGCACCGAGTAGGCTAAGGGTCAATCACCCTAAGCCTCAGAAGCGTAGGTTTATACATTATGATTTTGGGACCTCCCTTGTGAGCTATCCCCGTCCCTATTGGCCCATGAGCTTGATATCGATATCATGGTATCGTCCCTAGCCCTGGAAATGCTTTGGATGGCACTACCCACTAGAGTGTGATAGTTGGGACCACGTAAGCTCTATCGTGGTATGTCGATTAAAAGATGAGTCTCTCATTGCTCCTCATGATTGCAGTTATGCATATTCCGTACTCATGAGATTTACATATGTAAGCATATTCTAAAGAAGGTTTGACTAAATGTACAACTTTACTTATAAATATCATATTTCATCTTTGAGTCAATCGATTATGTTATGATATGTTATGATAATATGTTATGTTATGATGAGATCATGATTTCAGCCAGAATGCATGTAAGTCCTATTCTCAGACTCTTAATTATGTTTTACATTATGCATTATCTTCAAATGATTTTATTTACTTTAGCGGTTTTACTTACCCTACATACTAGGTACATTCCATGTACGAACCGCATACTCTATGTTGTATCGTTTCATGATACAGGATTCAGATATCAGGTTTATCCCCGATCGTAGTCAGCTTCTCAGAGTTAGCCTTTGCATTATTGGCGAGTCATCATCTCCCGAGGACTAGACTACTCAGATTTCCTTATATATTTTGAATTTCAGCTTTTTGAGTTAGTTAGGGGTCTTGTCCCAATAACTCATCATGTTTAGAGGCTTTGTAGACATATGGTTGTATTCATCTTCAGATTGTGTACTCTGATGTTATGTTTAAGTTAGACTTCCGCTATGTTTATCTTGTTGATTTCTAAATTTATTTGATCGAGTTAGATGTATGCTTATGCCATGGGTCGACTTGGAGTCTCTCGGGATTCCTTGTCCAGTGTTGCAATCCGGGCCTCTATTCGGGTCGTAACACTAGTGGTTCGAAAGAACTTTAGAAAGAGGCATTTATGAGATTGAAAAACATAGAATGCCGACCTGTCTAATGTTATTTACACAATTTGATATGATGAGATGATATTGCATATCCTTGTTTAATTAGCACATCATCTAAACCACACCTCTAGTCCCTCTCATTATTGTCTATATCTTTGGCTATTTTACTATTCTAATTATCTGAGTTCGAATCAATACCATATTTTTAACATCAAGTCTCCCCTAAAATATTTACTGCTTTGTTTCATTTGAGTGGTGCGAACTAATTTCAATTTTCCAAACAACACTTGCGCATATCACTTGTTAGTCCCAGTGGGATTTGACCTCGATATCCGTCGGTATATTTGTTTTGATACAATGACCATTTATGCTCTTTTGTAATGAAGGGTGTATTTTTAACTTTATCACCTGTCCAATTCTCCAGTTCTTTGATTATTTTCATGTACGCTGATGTGTTGTGAGTTTACAGCTCTTTTGACTCTTAAAACTAAGAAAATACCATGGACTTAGGTATGTTTATATGGATATGAGGTACTTTTACTTTGATTTCAGGGAAAATAAGTGTTGGAGAAAAGATATGCAAAAGAAGCCTTAAAACGCAAAAAATCAACCAAAGTACCAATCTCAGTCGAGCCGCACCTTGATTGTACGAGCCGTACTGAGAACCGTGATAAAAGTTAGAAGGATGGAGTGGGAAGAAGGCAACATACAACTCTCAGTACGAGTCATACCAGGATGGTACGAGCCGTAACTGGAGTCGTGGAAATATTCAGAATAAATTACACAAAGGCAGACTCTTGGTATAGATGGACTCACGAACCGTGGCATCAATGTACCAACTGTACCAGGAGCCATGGTACACTTCAGAAGATTTTTCAGTACTTGGCAGAACTTCAAACACTAAAGATAGTATGAGTCATAGCAAGAAGGTACGAGTCATATCACAACACTCATGAAGAATTCTAGAAGATGTTAGAGTTTTCAGGGCCAAACCACGGAAGCAATGTACGACTTTTAGGATGAAGGTACGAGTCGTACAAGCATGCCAACACTTATCTTTAATGCCCCAAAAACCCTAAGACCAGACCCGAGAGTCGAAATGGAGAAAACAGGATTTTCTGGACCAGGTCATAGGACATTGCAATGCCCCAAAAACCCTAAGATCAGACCTGGGTGTTGAAACAGAGAAAACAGGACTTTCTACACCAGGTCACATAATGATTTATTCATGTAGCATTCAGACCGAATGACTCTACGAAATTACGTCGATACTTCCACATATTATGGGTAACGTTGGAGACATCTCTATTTTTCCCCCGGGGAATCTTTAGAATTCCCACTGCTTAACTTTCAATTCGCCTCTGACCATTATCCTGTGACCTGTCAAGATGACCATGAGTCGTTAAGTGAGTCATGGTAAGGAGTTTTGACTTGTTTGGAAATTTTCAAGTTGGGGTGACCATGAGTCGTGGTCAGCCCTACGAGCCGGTAGGTCACCTATGCTCAAGGGAGGTTAAAGGAAGGGCAGGCAGTGTACCTCATGACTGGACACCACGAGTCATTGTCAATTCCATGATTCATTAGGTGAGTCATGGTCAGCAATTAGTTAAGGATTAAATGTTTTTGGGCAGTGAAAGTCACGACAGGTGACCAGGAGTCCAAGTCATGGGTAACGACTTGTCCAGTCCCTCGTTGGGACAAGCAATTTGTTTTTCTCTTCGAATTTAGTAAGGGATTATCAATAATACCTATGATCCTAAGTCCTAAACTACATTATTTTAAGCTATGAATAATGATTCTTAAGAAGGGTAGGTTCACTCTAAGCCATTCCAAATTCATGCATGCAAGTTTAGGGGCTTTGAAGAGGTGATCAATTATAGTCCTCCAAGTTCTTCATCAATTTTTCATTGGGCAATAAAGAGAGTTGTAAATCAGTCCTTCTAAGGTATGTAGGGTTACGAATGGGTGAAATTGTTCATATCCCAACTCCTCTCTAATTCATAAAATTCTATTGTTAATTCTATGGGGTTTTATCCCAATTCTTATGAAATCCTTATGATCTATCTATGGTTAATCCCACTCATGTATAAATTCATGTTTTATGAATCATGGGTTATGACTATTTTGAATTATAAACATATGAATTTAAATTTCTACAAACTATGCTGAATTATGCATATTTCATGAAAGTTCAAGTTATGATTTCATTTTGATTTTGCTATTCATTAACCCAATATGATTTATGACTTATGATATGGTTTCTCTAAATTACTCACCATGGGTTTCTGATATGTCAAGTATATACCTGTTTTTCAAGTATGCATAAACTATATGATTTATGGATTTATGATTTCGGCCGACTCACGGGCCTTATCTTCATAGCTAGTTCACGTATTTCAAGCATGCTTATGATTGTCATGATTTTAAACTAGCCCATGAATCTCATGTATATTATTATATGAGCACTATATATATTTTGGTAGTAGTATTTAACACTAAATAGACCTGGGGTCCAAGCATACCCTGAGTCTCTAAACTATGCGCCAATTTAGCCATGATGGACCTTCATGACACTGTCCCCTTTGCCAAAATGGGCCCTTTGTTGTGATATCACACCTCTTTCATGGTTCTACCCTTGGTAACCTACGAACACCCTCCTAACCAGGGGTTTACAGGTCGGGCTCCATATGTGCTCATATGGGTATGTCGGTTATAAGAATCTCCCACTGTTCCTCATGATTTATGTATAGTTATGATTATATACTTTGGATCAAGTCATGTTTAATAAAAAATTTCTATTATGATTATGATATGAATGGTTTATGAATGTTTTGAAAACCTTGAGACTTATGTTTACATTATGATATTTACGTTATGATCATGTTTTCCCACTCTTATGAACTCTTATGTATTTTAAGCTATCCATTTTACTTACCTTGCATACTTGGTACATTCCACGTACTGACCACATACTCTATATTGTATCATTTTATGATATAGGCTCCGATCTTCAGATTTAGCCCGTTACTAGCCAGTTTCGGAGTTAGCATCTAGTCTTTATTGGTGAATCCTCATCTTCCGAAGGCGCTATATTATCAGTTGTATCACGTCTTTCAGTCTTCAGACTTGTCAAGTTAGTTGGGGGTGTTGTCCCATCAACCCATTAGATATGTTAGAGGCTTTCAAGATAATAGATTATATTCAGCTTCAGACTCGTATTGTATATTCAGATTTTACGTTATGTTTAGACTTCCGCTATGATTATTATGTTGATCTTTATCTTTTCTTGATTGAGTTATAAGTTATGTTCATTCCATGGGTAGACTTGGAGTCTCTCGGGGTTCTTTGTCCCGTGTCTCGATATAGGCCCATGTTTGGGTCATGACAAACTTGGTATCAGAACAATAGGTTTTGAAGTGTCCTAGGGTGTCTGTAAGGCGCGTTAAGTAGAGTCCCTTTGTATAGGTCTGAAGCGTGCCACACTTATGATAAAGAGGCTACGAGATCTTTAGGAAATATTCCCTTCTTTCATGACTCTATCTCGTGCTACAAGTTCGACTCTCTCCATTCCTCTAACTCGTTCTATATGCGTGTGTAGAAACATGTCTTCTCAGAACAACAACGGGAGTCAGCCAGCCCCACCAACTCCAATAGATCCCATTAAAGTTACGGTTGCAGAACTCGGGGCTTCTCTGGGAGTGTTGATACGGGCCATGATCACCCATCCTAAAAATCAGACTATCGCATCAGTGAACCCTACCAGAGAGGCGACAACTACTAGGGTTCAAGAACTCACAAAGAGGATCCCGTCTAAGTTTGGCGATTCGAATATGGGTGGAGAGCATAAGAGGGAAGAAAGGGAGAACAAAAGGCCCAGGGCCGAAGACTTTGAGAGTTCCTAGAAAGGGTCAAATAGTGGGAGACGCTCTCAACCCCGTCAGAGGTCTCTAGCTCAAGTTCGAGGATACAAGCCCAGGGTGAGGGAGATTACTTACCTAGTTTGCGGGCGCTACAGGAAGAACTACCTAGGAAAGTGCATGGTAGGTTTAGATGTTTGCTTCTATTGTGGCCAGCCCGGTCATAAACACAGAGATTGCCCTTCAGCCAAGCGTGATGGCCAGAGAGGCCGTGCCTCGGCCTCCCCTTTAGCAACCCCATCTAGTTGGCCAGCTTGCCAAAGGTGAGGTGGACACCACCTGGGAAGGTGTTTGACTGGAAAGGATACTTGTTTTGGGTGCGGTAAGCCCAGTCACAAACTTGGGGATTGCCCTTCCATTAGATCGGGTGACGGTCGAGCTTGTGCCCCAGCTATCAAGTCTGCAGCCCACCCATATCAGCAGCACAAGTTACTAAGAGCAAGTGGCAGTCAGCCTCGGATATATTCCCAGGTATGTTATAAGCCTTCCTATCGAACCTACCATGATTGCTATTCTGAGAATGACTCTACGAATTACGAGATCCCTTTGTGCATTTAGATATGAGATTTATTTCATTGAAGGTAGGGAAATCTTAAGTGAAGGTCATAGTCAGTTCTTGAGTTTTCTAGTAAGGAAGTTCTATAAATAGTATCTGGGGGTAGTCCATCCATTCCCCTTTAGATGTTTCCCTTATGTTTCGCTCGATGCTATGCTCAACTCATGCTTATGTTCGGAACCCTAAAATGATAGGTAACCCCATCATTCAGCGATCCCCATATTACCCATTCAACTTTATGTCATGACCCTTGTTACATATGTGAACTCATGTCTCTTAGCACGCTCACCTCTATGAACTCAGTCCCTAAGATTTGCCCTATAGGCTCATAAGATCGTGCTATATCAGGTATATGCCCAACTTAGATTTCTTAAATGATTTGTGCTCATAATTCCCTTACTCTAAACCCTATGGATGTTCCTCATGATGGAGATGATGTTTAAATTGGGTATGTTCAAGGTAGCTCCCTATCCCTGCCTTAGGTGCCAGGTATGTAGAATTCCAAGAAGTGCAGTTATTAGTCGAGCCGGGAAGTGCAATAACCCGCATGGACATTTTTGATTGTTGATCCATTTACCTGGGTTGAACCTTCCCATATCTTCATTTTTTTAATCATGACTTGTGGAGGTCGATGACACTGTTTCCGAGACGATCTAATGAAGATCCGGTGAGATTTTCTATTATGGAGGGTTTGAGGTTTGTGAGGTTTGACCATAGTCAGCATTTTAGGTTAATAAGCTCGAAATTGGGTTCTGAAAGCTCCTCTGGTTCCGGATGGTGATTTATGATTTAGTTGGGTAGTTTGCATAGATCCCAAGGTGATTCGGGAGTGATTTGAACCCTTGGTTGAAATTATGAGCATTGAGGAGGCTAAGTTTGACCACGGTCAACTTCTGATAAAAAGATTTGATGATTCCAATCGGTCCAGAATGGATTTTATGATTGAATTGCATATTTGGGTTATGATCGGGGGATTCGGAATGAGTTTCGGATGGATTTGAATGTTATATGTGTCATTTTAAGGGATGAATCAAAATCTTCCTTGGTGATTGAGGTTAAAGATAGGCAAGACGAAGATCCTATTTTGGTGGAACTAAAGGAAGCCGTTCAGAATCAGAAGGTAGAAGTCTTCTCCAAAGGGGGAGATGGTGTGCTTCGATATCAGGGTCGCTTGTGTGTTCCAGATGTTGATTATTTGAGAGATCGGATGTTGCACGAGGCTCATGGCTCAAGATATTCCATATATCCAGGTGCCACCTGTCGCGCCCCATTTTTCCCCTCGCGGAAAGCGGGATTCGACATCGAGGACTCTTAAGGGTGGAAAAGAAGAGTCGCCACCTAACGGATTAAGGTGCGTTAGGGCACCGTTCTAAGCTAATTTGTTACCTAAGTCAACCAGAGTTGGGTAAGGGCTTTAGTTACCTCAAAAGGAAGGTGTTAGGCACCTTTCGAGGTCCACAAATGTGGTTGCCGGCCGTACTCATTAAATGGGGGTATTTACTAAGTGATCAAATAAAGTCGATGAATTATTAAACATAAATAAAATACTAACATAAATACTAAATTATCAAATTAAGAAGTTAACCTAAAAAATGGGATCAGGTTTTGACAAGGCTGAAAATGGGCCCAATGCGATATTACTCCCTTCTAATCTATTTTAAAATCAAGATAGTTTGAAGAGAATAACATATATATATATATATATAGTTTGAGTAAAGAAATGCATTTTAAGAAAATCATGTATATGTATATATTATATATTTTTAACAAAATTTCTTTTTAAGGAAAATATATCAATATTTCAACATAACAAGGATAATTTTGAAATATTTAAAAGCTTCTTAAAAAAAATGAATTTAGAAAAGTTGGGAGTAATAAGTTGCTTTGTATTTCCAAAGCAGAATATGCGCTTCATACAAGAAGTCAGCTATTAGCCTGTCTGTTTCATCATGTCCCGTCTACCCTCCTAATTATTTTAATTATTATTAAGCCTAAGTAATCTAAATGGAAAAGACTAACGCCCTAACAAGTGCCTACCCGTCCCAATCCTAATGTCCAAGAGGCGATGGACTACTAAATGGGATTTTGGGTCCTAAAATTCTTAGGCTTTGTTAAAGGTGATTAATCGAAATACAAACAAGTAGATAAATAAAACATTTAACATATAAGGTTCCAGATATGCCTCTTCAAAACTAAGAGTGATTTCCAAAAAGATGATGTGAATCCTGTAAGCAATCTCTAATGCAAATATGTTTTATGCGCCAATTTGAAATAGATGCAAAATCATAGATGAAAACAACAACTTAATATAAAAGTAGAGCCAATTTCAAAACATATTCAGAAATGCAAATTAATCTAATGAAACATAATACCAGCTATAAATGAGTGCAAAAAATGTAGTTTAATGAGAACAGAGTAAAGGTATTACCAGTTTGAAATAAGCAAATAATGTGATATTTAATCAAGAATCATGATTTAAACAAATTAATGTCTTAACTTAGGGGCATGATTTCTATGTGTTAATCCTTATGCATGATTCATAGAAGAAGTAATTGGAATTGCGTTAAATCCTATAGGCATGAACTCTAATGTTGTATCTTATTATTAAAATTAAATCCCTATAGGCATGATTTCTATTGTTGCTTATATTATTAAAATCCTATGAACATGCATTCTAGGTGAAGCTACTATTAAAATAAATAAATAAATAAATGAATAAACAACTAAAACATATCAATCCCCACCCCCAAACCCCTTTTTCACTATCATGAGTTTATATTACAAATATTACAAACATAAAATAGAATTAATAATCACGGCAGAGTAAAATAAATAACATCAAAGAAATTCCGGTAGCCTCCTTTCATCCCGAATGAATGCCAGATTAAGATGATACCTGTTTAAAGGTTAGTACAACCGTAGATGCAAGATAATCTCAAACGGTAAATGACGAAAGCAAAAGAAAATCAAGCATCCCGGATACTGCGATTGTTACTCACACTCAACACGTCAAGATCACGAGAATCTCGAGGATTCCGAGCAGTGCTCGTATTGAGGTGGAAGAAGGATAAAGAATTTTTTAGACGCAGAGCAGTATTATGAAAAATAAATAAATTGTTCTCTCTAAGTGTTCTCCTCTCTAAGTCTTTTTTCTTGTTCTTCCCCTTTTAAAGAGAACTTAATTCCAAAAAAAAACAAAAGCTGAAAAGCTAAAAGCACTTTCCGAAAAAGTCAAGATAAAAACCAATGGGCCCTATTATTTCAAAATAAAGTAGAAACAAAATAATTAACCATTATGAAAAACTAATAATCATGCTACCACTAAAAAAAAGTATCCTATGATGGTAATTATTTTGTCACCACTACACAAATAAATGATAATAATACTAAAAATAATAATAACAATAATAATAACAATAATAATAATAATAGTAATAATAATAATAATAATAACAATAACACCACAATCAATAACAATAACAGAATGATATATTAGCCATATATATTATGAAGCAGAAGGATAACTGTATATACTACTTACATACATATATTATACTATATAAATATTATGTATACGTTTCTATTATATATAGATGTACAGGAAAGAAAAACAGTAGATAATTATACACACATATATATTTCTATATTATATATCATATATTACGCCTATATTATATCATATATACTGATATACCTATGTTATACATATTATATACATATATATATATATAACAATAAACAGCAAAACAAAAAATAAAATAAAAATAAAATAAATAATAAATAAATAAATAATTTACGGACAGATCTGAGATCTGTCCGATCGGACTGTAACTGGAGCGACGGGAATTTTCCGGCGGCTATTCGGCGGTCGTTTTTTTTTTTTTAGCGAGAAGAGAGGGAGGAGAGGAAAAAGTGGATGGTGGCGGCTTTGTTGTTTGGCCGGAATTAATGGAGATTATGGTGGTGGCCCGCGATGGGAAGAGGGAAGAAGGAGATCGCCGGAGCTTATGGAGGTTGGGAGAAGAGGAAGATGGAGAGGGAGAAAGGGAGATTCGGCGGCTAGGGAGAGAGGGAGCTGTCGCCGACGGCAGCTTGGTAGTGTTGTTGTTCGCCGGAAGTTATGGCGGTTTGGTGTTTTTCCGGCGGTAGTTGTC
The DNA here is from genome assembly GCA_035772735.1 of Datura wrightii. NCBI lineage: Eukaryota > Viridiplantae > Streptophyta > Magnoliopsida > Solanales > Solanaceae > Datura > Datura wrightii. The sequence continues at coordinate 15,557,146 of JASDFA010000002.1, forward strand.
CGGACGGCCGGAGATGAGAGGGAGAAAGAGAGGAAGATGGAAAAGAAGGGGAGAAGATGATGCGACGCCGGCGGATTTGGGGAAGGGAAGGTCGGCGTTAATGGTGGAAAGGGAGAGGAGAAGAAAGAGAAGAGAGAGGAAGGAGGTAGGTGAAGGAGAGGGGAAAGGGAGAGAGAAGGCTGCTAGGGTAGGTGAAGTTTTTCGGCCAATAGTGGCCGGAATTAATGGTGGTGTCGGATTTCGCCGGAAAAATTGGAGAAAAGGGGAAGAGTATGGCGAGAAAGTGGAGGCGACTGGTGGTGTTGTTTTCTCCGGCCATGGTGGCCTGAAAAAATGGTGAGATGGGAGATGAAGGAGATGGAGAGAAGAGGGAAGAATGGGAATGGAGAAAACTTTTAGAGAGAGAGAGAGAGTGGAGTAGATGGGATGAGGAAAGGGAAAAAAAATGAAAAATGTTTAGGGTTTGGGGGTAGTGTAGTTGAAGTATGGAAAATAGGTTAGAATTAATTAGAGCCGTTAGATTAAAGATGATAGACGGCTAGGATTTAATCAGGTATTGGGTCGGGTTTTGGATAGTTCCATGGGTCGAAAATGGGTTGAATTTATGGCTGAAATTTAATTTAAAGAATAGCCAAAATTGATCAAAAGTGGCTAAAATTGAAATAAGTTGAAGAGAAAGTGGCCAAAATTGAAATGAAATTGAATAGAATTGAATGGAAAGTGGCTAGAATTTAAATAAATTGAATGTAGGCGGATTTGGCTGCTATTAAGCTAATAAATATACTACTCTTTTAAATAATTTAGTAAATAAATAATAAAATAGTTTAGATTATAAGAAAAATCATATAAATATTATTATTAATAAATAAATTCTAAATTTAAGTACACTTATGTAGACATCATATAATTAAATTATTATATTTATAAATAATTTTATGACTAAAAAATAAAATCAAGTTATCAAATATTATAAAAATCGTATTATTAACATAAATAATTTAAAAAATCGAGTAATAATATTAATCAAATAATTTTTGTAAAGTTTAGTAAAATTAGATAAATAGTTTATTAAGTAAAAATATATTTCAAAATTAGGGCGCATGTTGATACGAAATATATTATACACAACATAATTATTTAATATCAAAACTTAAAGTTAATATAAGTCATATATATGTAACTTGAAATAATTTTCGCAATATTACGATAATAAATTACTCTATAAATACAAAAAAATAAGTCGAATTTTGCGTAAAATAAATAAACAAATATATACATATATAAGCAGCATATTTAGCGCAGGTCGGTCAAAATTGGGTGTCAACAGCTGCCCCTTCTTTGCTCGAGAATGAAGAATGAATTGTTGAGCAAAGAACGTTGACTTAGCAGCCAATTTTGTCAGACCGAAGGAAAAATTTCGGTAGGGCCAAGTAAAAGGAAAGAAAGTCATGTAGATGTTGCGACCGAGACTTCAGTTTCAAGTCACCTACATATCTCGGGTTTCACGAGAATCAGGCCGCGTGTAGTTCTGGATTTAGGGACGAACGATATCCCTAAATATTTATAACACGAGGCTTTGAATAGGGATGGGTAGCACGAATCGTCATGATTTGGGATGCATTATGAAAAATAAGCAGGTGGGGACATGGTTCGAAGGAGAATAGTAGGGAGGCACTATCATTCGCAGCTCGTGATTTCTTCGGTATGCAAAAACAACATGTGCATCAAAATACTTAGTAAAATAAACGGATGCGAAAATTAAACATGATGCAAGTTCCCTTTAGACAATGAAAGTTTGTTTAGAGATAATGGATGATGTCTCTAAACCATGATGTCTCGGGCCATGATACGCAAAATAAATTCCTTAGGCCATGAAATGATGTCTGTAGGCCATGAAAAATGACGCCTTTAGACTATGACGCCTTAGGACATGATCCGCAGAAAAATAAATTCCCTAGGCCATGAAATGATGTCCGCAGGCCATGAAAATGACGCCTTTAGACTATGACTCCTGAGGGCATGATAAGCAGAAAATAAATTCCCTAGGCCATGAAATGATGTCCGCAGGCCATGAAAAATGATGCCTTTAGACTATGACGCCTGAGGGCATGATAAGCAGAAAATAAATTCCCTAGGCCATGAAATGATGTCTGCAGGCCATGAAAAATGACGCCTTTAGACTATGACGCCTTAGGGCATGATAAGCAGAAAATAAATTCCCTAGGCCATGAAATGATGTCCACAGGCCATGAAAATGATGCCTTTAGACTATGACGCCTGAGGGCATGATAAGCTGTAAAGTAAATCCTCAAGCTATGAAATGATGTCTGCAGGCCATGAAACGATGCCTTTAGACTATGATGCCTTCGGACGAGTGGAAGAAATGCTTATTCAAAGAAAGTAAATTGTTTGAGGGTTTCAATAATTCAAATAAGAGCTCCAGGTTATTCGGGCTCAGATGCGAATAACTAATTCAAAATGCATAAGCGGGCTTAAAATGCAAACAACGGGCTCAAATGCATAAACGGGCTTAAAATGCAAATATCGGGCTCAGATGCATACGTCAAAATGTATATCACGGGCTCAGATGCATATATGGATGTATATCAGGGCTCCAATGCATATGCAGAATGTATATCCGGGCTCAGATGCATACGTAAAAGTAAATACGGGCTCAAATGCATAGATAAAGTGTATATCACGGGCTCAAGATGCATACGTAAAAAATAAATTCGGGCTCAAATGCATACGTAAAGTCTATATCACGGGCTCAGAATGCATATGCAAAATGTATATCAAGGGCTCAAGATGCATACGTAAAAATAAATTTGGGCTCAAATGCATACGTAAAAATAAATCCGGGCTCAAAATGCATAAATTATATATCACGGGCTCAGAATGCATATGCAAAATGTATAACAAGGGCTCAAGATGCATACGTAAAAATAAATCCGGGCTCAAATGCATAAATTATATATCACGGGCTCAGAATGCATATGCAAAATATATATCAAGGGCTCAAGATGCACACGTAAAAATAAATCCGGGCTCAAATGCATACGTAAAAATAAATCCGGGCTCAAAATGCATAAATTATATATCACAGGCTCAGAATGCATAAATAACTGTATATCAAGGGCTCAAATGTATATGTAAAATGTATATCCGGGCTCAAATGCATATGTAAAATGTATATTCGGGCTCAAATGCATATGTAAAAGTAAATTAGGGCTCAAATGCATACGTAAAAGTAAATACGGGCTCAAATGTATATATATATTATATATCAAGGGCTCATAATGTATATGCAAAATGTATATCGCGGGCTCAAATGCATATATAATGCGTATATCACGGGCTCAGAATGCATATGCAAAAATATATCAAGGGCTCAAATGCATATGCAAATATATATCACGGGCTCAAATGCATATGCAAATATATATCACGAGCTCAAATGCATATGCAAATATATATCACGAGCTCAAATGCATATATAAAGCGTATATCACGGGCTCAAATGCGAATAACGTGCTCAAAAGTGAAAAACTAAATAAATATATAACATAACGTATAACAAATCGTGGCTGAGATAATTTTGGAAGGGTAGTGTTTTACCCAAATGACGTAAAACGATAGGACTATGCTTGGCCCTTAAATTTGGAGTAAAGCTTAACCCATCTAAAATCGCAGGAATGAGAGTAGCACGATGATAATAGGAGAAAAGTAGCATAAGAATAACAAAGAGTCATAAGAGCTTGAAAAGGGCATGATATTAACTTGATTAAACGGCATGAGAACAACGCAATCGTAGCCTGCAAGCTCAAAAAAAAAAACTGGATAAAATGGTTAGTCAATAAGCATGGAGTAACTAACAATTAGCGCTTAATCAAATTAAAATTTAGGAGACAATGCTTAGCCTTTAAGATCAGGGGGTAGTGCTTAACCCGTAGGACAATGATTAGTCCTTAAAGGAAAATTTTAGGGTAATGCTTAACCCGTAGGACAATGCTTAGCCCTTGAAATAAAAATTTAGGGTAATGCTTAACCCTAGGACAGTGCTTAGCCCCTTGAAACATAAATTTAGGGTAATGTTTAACCCTAGGACAGTTCTTAGCCCCTTGAAAAAATAAAATTTAGGGTAATGCTTAACCCTAGGACAGTGCTTAGCCCTTGAAAAAATAAAATTTAGGGTAATGCTTAACCCTAGGACAGTGCTTAGCCCTTGAAAAATAAATTTAGGGTAATGCTTAACCCTAGGACACTGCTTAGCCCTTGAAAAATAAAATTTAGGGTAATGCTTAACCCTAGGACAGTGCTTAACCCTTTGAAAAATAAAATTTAGGGTAATGCTTAACCCTAGGACAATGCTTAGCCCTAAATTTCAAGTAATTTAGCTTTGAAGTTAATATTAAATACCTTCGAAGAACCATATGGAATGATTGCAAATTTGGTACCTGTTGCATCCTCTGCTCAAAGAAAAAATCATCAGATTAAAATGGGAAAGGCTGATTTGTGCCTTCATTCGTCCATTGCTATCCTGATCTCATGAACTTGACGATCAAATTGGATGTCTCGTCCTTTCGGTAATCAGCTCCTCGGCTTGACTTAGTCTTGATGAAATTTTGAGATCCTTCTCAAAATTTCTGCCCCAGTTATGTAGAAACGCTCGATCTGTTGAGTTTTTGAGGTCCTCTCAAAAATTCTGCCCCAGTGTAGACTTCTGTTGCAAATGACGCAAAGTTGTGAATTTTTGAGGTCCTCTCAAAAATTCTGCCCCAGTTGGAAAAGGAAAGGAGAAAGGAAATTTTATTGAGATATAGACCGAACCCCATAAGGGCGCCTACGTATCCCTCTTAAACGGGAATCAGGTCCAACGTAGTTCAGAATTTTAGGGAAGAATGAAATCCCTAAAGAAATTAATCGAATAAGGATTGAATAAAGACGGAAGTGGACGACATGATAAGAATAGGAGATGAGAGATGAGGATTGCACGTTTAAATGTCATATTGCTAATCGACGACGGAAGGTTAGGTGAAAGCGAATATTACTTTCCTTTTGATCGATGTTACATTCGCACCTGCAAAACTCGAACGAGCACATATAAAACTACTTAGCATTGATGTATCCCATTTTAAGGTGGATAAATCTGATCGTCTCATTTCATAGTCGACAGGCTCGAACACAAATAACAGGCTTGAAACGTAAATCAAAGGGCTCAGAAAATATTAAATGTAGGGCTCAAATATAATTAGGACTCAAAATGCAATATCGAGCTCGATTGTCCTATTATAGGGTGGACTAACCCAATTGTCCTATTATAGGGTGGACCAACCCAATTGTCCTATTATAGGGTGGACTAACCCAATGTCCTATTATAGGGTGGACTAACCCAATTGTCCTATTATAGGGTGGACTAACCCAATGTCCTATTATAGGGTGGACTAACCCAATTGTCCTATTATAGGGTGGACCAACCCAATGTCCTATTATAGGGTGGACTAACCCAATGTCCTATTATAGGGTGGACTAACCCAATATCCTATTATAGGGTGGACTAACCCAATTGTCCTATTATAGGGTGGACTAACCCAATGTCCTATTATAGGGTGGACTAACCCAATGTCCTATTATAGGGTGGACTAACCCAATGTCCTATTATAGGGTGGACTAACCCAATGTCCTATTATAGGGTGGACTAACCCAATTATCAGTAGCATAATTTAAGTGGCTCAGATTATAGTAGCTCAATTCACGGTAGCATAGTAAGTAGCATGATAGTAGCTTGAATACTATAATAGCAGTTTGAAGTAATAAAATAGTGGCCCCAGAGTAGCACAGTAGTAACTCTAAAATAGCAGCAGTCACAATTGCATCTTGAAGTAGAAAATAATGGTAGCTTGAAGTAACACAATAATAATAACAGCGTGGTAGCTCCAAAGCAGCACAATGATATCTTGCAGTAGCATGATGATGGTGCCAGCGTAATTGTAGCTTGATAATGATAAATAGATAGCTTGAAGATTGTGAAATAGTGGCTCGAAGGTACCATATTAGTGGCCAGATTGAAATAGTGGCATAATAATAATTTAGACAGTAGCATGATGGGCTTTATTGAATAACACAGCAATAGTATGGCAGAACTTGAATATTAGGTTGACGGTAGCATAATAACCACTTAGCGATGGTAGCTTGACCTGTGGCACAATATCTTAAATCCCAATGAACAATAATAATCTTGATAATAGCAGATTGGCGTCATGATAAAGTTTGAATCTAGAAGCGTGTGATAACTTCGAAAGCAGCACAACAGATGTCAAATAACAATTGATCCAAAAATAGAATAGTCCAGCCTTCGTCTAAGGAATAGTTCCTTCTCGACCATGAGAATATGATTTTTTTTTCGGGTGTGCCTATACTCAAAGAAAAATTTGTGAGTTTTCAAAGGTAAGGCTAATGCATACCTTTTTGTATATCCTTTGTTCCTTGTCATTGTTTTGATCCTCTATAGACTTTGCATTTTGGTGAAATTTTTGAGGAATTCTCAAAAATTTCTGCCCCAGTTCAGAATGCAAAGTGTTTCGCAAACCTCCTTGCTGCCTGCTTGTGGGATTTTCCACGTCCCCTTAAAAATTCTGCCCCCAGTTTGACTTAAGGGCTTTATATTCCTGCTTCACTCAAACAAAAATTATTAGTTCAAAAGAAATGGCTGTCATACATTTGAACATCAGAATTCCGTTTCTGAATCTACATTTGGTCTTTTATGAGTCGAATGAAATTGCCAAAGATTTTATATTTGGATGCGGGGAAGGTATTTGATTGGGATATGAGGAGAAAGAAAGTTTTATTTGATTGAGACCGAACCCAAAATGGGTTGCCTACGTATCCAAAAGGAATCAGGTCAGACGTAGTTCGCATTTTAGGGAAAATGAATGAGATGGGAAAATGATAGAGTGGACGAAGGGTGAACGAAAGCGCTTTGCTTGTGAAGGTCTCGTCTTCATCAGTTCCTTTTGCGCTTTTTTGCCAAATATCTTGGAACTATTTTTGTTGGATCACCTTGGATAACGGTTGCTCCAGAAGCAAAGAGGTTGTAATTCATCGGTCCTTGATGCACTATTATCCTCCTTTTCTTAACCAAATCCTGAATCTTGTATTTCAAAGCTGTACATTCTTCGGTATCATGTCCTTGAATATTCAAATGGTATGCGCAGCTTTTGGATGGATCAAAATTTGGAGATGGGTATTTAGGAATCCACCCTCTTCTCGGTTTCAAAACTCCTTGTGTCTTCAACCTTTCAAACATGCCTGCTAGAGATTCAGTTAGAGGAGTAAATGTACGAGACTTCACAAAATTGGATTGTACTGGATAAGCCTGGTTTTGAAAATCAAGTTGGTCATAATCAGGTGATATCCGATAAATTTGTTGTTGGGAGCTCTGCTCATTGCCAGAGTCAAAGATGGTACATACTTGTTGTACGTCCTGATGATGTTGTGGCGGAGGAATAGTGATTGAGATATCCTTTTTCCTTTTATTCGGAGGACTTTCTCGTGCTTGAGAACATGTGGAAATATCAATAATTTTTCCTGTCCGAATGCCATATTCCAATTCTTTCCCAATCCGAATTAGACTTGCGAAGCTATGAATGATTGTAAAATATAAATACTTGCGATATATACCCTCTAATGACTTGATGAAATATTGGACTAATTCTTCTTCAGATAGCGAGTGATGGATCTTAGAAGCTTCCCTTCGCCATCGAGTCACATATTCCTCAAAAGATTCTTGATTCATTTTCCTTATCTCAAGCAAATCTAGAAATGTCAGGTCATCCTTGGTATTAAATTTGTATTGTTCTACAAAATCTCGCGCCATATCTTCCCAAGTTTGCCATTTATCGAAGTCCTGTTTGCCATACCAAGTTAATGCCATTCCTGACAGGCTCTGCATAAACAATCTCATTAGGAGAGGTTCATCATGTCCAATTCCGACTAATCTACCGCAATAGTCCTTCAGATGTTCGATTGGGTCTCCATGCCCATCGAAGATGTTGAATTTTGGGATCTTGTATCCCAGCGGCAATTGAACACTTGGACGTAGGCACAACTTCTTATACCTTAAATCTGGAATATTTTTTGAGCGTAGCTTCTTATCCACAATCTTTTCCAAGTTATTGAACTCTCTCCGTAGCGTGATGACCTCTCTCTCGGATATCGTCATGTCTTGAAAAGGGCCGATATAGGTATGTGATGAAGGAATTTGTTGAGGAAGTGTAAGAGGTGGAGTTGGACATAGAGACACTGTCGAGAAGAGACCTTGTTTCGGGAGAGAACCAGAGTTTGCGTCAGGAATAAAAGTAGAATTGTTTGGGATGTTGGACATTTCGATGGAATTGCAGATTCTCACTGAGTTGATGTTCAAATATTTGACAGCCCTTAAGCATAAACATATCAAATGCAAACGTCCGATTAGTATGCAAAAATAGAAAGTATTACTAACTACATCAAGTAAGATAAGTAAATTTAAGCTTTGACACAACAATTTTATAGCATGAGGGTGACAAAACTCGCGATTAATGACTATTAGAGAGTTAATATTTGAAATGGTGATATTGCAAAAGAATTTAACAAGCTAATGGAATGAGCAATGTCGACTCGTGCCAGATAATCAGATATCTTGATATGTAAATAAAAGGTAACACATAATCCTAACTAATAGAAAAATGAGTCAAATTGTGAGAGCCTTAAGAGAATGCTGAAGCAAAATTTATGAAAGTGACGCGAGGCTTGATAGAAGCATGATTTTAGGAAAGTAACCAAAATAAATAATAAATAGAAAAATTGAAGCATGACACATAATCGATGAAAAACACATTAAATACATTTCACATGGTAAATAAAAAAAAATTAAACACGTTTATACGTCTTCCTAATTTGGGGGCCTCTTTTATGCCAGAGGTAGGCCTAACGAATTTAAGAGAACTTGTTATTAAATATTGTCATTTTGCTCCCAAAATAAACCCCAAAAATAAACTTTATTATTATATGAGATTACAAGAATTACAATAAAGCAGTATATCTTAAAAACATCCTCGTCTGCATCCAACTTCTTCGAATCTTCTAATACTTTGTTGAAATGGTGGCGATCTTCTAAATTCGACCACCATGCTAACCATGCCGAATCTTGGATACGAAGTTGGGAGACTCATTGTGCCTGCAATAAAAGAAAGGTTAGCCTATCCTACCCACCCGGGAGCACAATGACGATATTTTAAACAAAATTCTCTTAAGATGCACACAATTCATGAATGTCTTTTATCGGGATTAAAAGTGATCCCTTAAGACTTAGGGCAAGTTCCTATTTAATCTTGACGTACCATGGACGTCGCGATTTTTCTAAGTTTTAAAAGAAGTGCAAGTCTTGCTAAAGGAGTACACGGTCACGATCTAAGAGTAGAAGTGGGTATGACACGGTTCCCTCGAGCGGACAACTCGAGAGTGAGGAAGCTTATGACCGTCGACGCACCGCTGATCGACCAAATCACAAACAATCCTCGAGGTGTTTTAAACTGGTGAACGGCCGTGAAACCACGCAACCGTCATTGTGTGTGAAAGTGTGAAATTCCCAAGTGGGGGAAGTATGAGCGATATGTCAGATAAATAAAAGAAAATTACAATAATTTATTTATCGACAATTACATAAGAAATAATAAAGAATAAGAAAACAAAGAAAACGGTTAGTAACTTCATGATAAAGTCAAAAATAAGAAAATAAATTGAACACTTAGCAAGTTAACAGTTAATTAAACCCCATTTAAATAAACACGTAATGGTTAAAGCCTAATATCCCCAGCGGAGTCGCCATTCTGTCGCGCCCCATTTTTCCCCTCGCGGAAAGCGGGATTCGACATCGAGGACTCTTAAGGGTGGAAAAGAAGAGTCGCCACCTAACGGATTAAGGTGCGTTAGGGCACCGTTCTAAGCTAATTTGTTACCTAAGTCAACCAGAGTTGGGTAAGGGCTTTAGTTACCTCAAAAGGAAGGTGTTAGGCACCTTTCGAGGTCCACAAATGTGGTTCCCGGCCGTACTCATTAAATGGGGGTATTTACTAAGTGATCAAATAAAGTCGATGAATTATTAAACATAAATAAAATACTAACATAAATACTAAATTATCAAATTAAGAAGTTAACCTAAAAAATGGGATCAGGTTTTGACAAGGCTGAAAATGGGCCCAATGCGATATTACTCCCTTCTAATCTATTTTAAAATCAAGATAGTTTGAAGAGAATAACATATATATATATATATATATATATATATATATATATATATATATATATATATATATATATATATATATATATAGTTTGAGTAAAGAAATGCATTTTAAGAAAATCATGTATATGTATATATTATATATTTTTAACAAAATTTCTTTTTAAGGAAAATATATCAATATTTCAACATAACAAGGATAATTTTGAAATATTTAAAAGCTTCTTAAAAAAATGAATTTAGAAAAGATGGGAGTAATAAGTTGCTTTGTATTTCCAAAGCAGAATATGCACTTCATACAAGAAGTCAGCTATTAGCCTGTCTGTTTCATCATGTCCCGTCTACTCTCCTAATTATTTTAATTATTATTAAGCCTAAGTAATCTAAATGGAAAAGACTAACGCCCTAACAAGTGCCTACCCGTCCCAATCCTAATGTCCAAGAGGCGATGGACTACTAAATGGGATTTTGGGTCCTAAAATTCTTAGGCTTTGTTAAAGGTGATTAATCGAAATACAAACAAGTAGATAAATAAAACATTTAACATATAAGGTTCCAGATATGCCTCTTCAAAACTAAGAGTGATTTCCAAAAAGATGATGTGAATCCTGTAAGCAATCTCTAATGCAAATATGTTTTATGCGCCAATTTGAAATAGATGCAAAATCATAGATGAAAACAACAACTTAATATAAAAGTAGAGCCAATTTCAAAACATATTCAGAAATGCAAATTAATCTAATGAAACATAATACCAGCTATAAATGAGTGCAAAAAATGTAGTTTAATGAGAACAGAGTAAAGGTATTACCAGTTTGAAATAAGCAAATAATGTGATATTTAATCAAGAAGCATGATTTAAACAAATTAATGTCTTAACTTAGGGGCATGATTTCTATGTGTTAATCCTTATGCATGATTCATAGAAGAAGTAATTGGAATTGCGTTAAATCCTATAGGCATGAACTCTAATGTTGTATCTTATTATTAAAATTAAATCCCTATAGGCATGATTTCTATTGTTGCTTATATTATTAAAATCCTATGAACATGCATTCTAGGTGAAGCTACTATTAAAATAAATAAATAAATAAATAAATAAACAACTAAAACATATCAATCCCCACCCCCAAACCCCTTTTTCACTATCATGAGTTTATATTACAAATATTACAAACATAAAATAGAATTAATAATCACGGCAGAGTAAAATAAATAACATCAAAGAAATTCCGGTAGCCTCCTTTCATCCCGAATGAATGCCAGATTAAGATGATACCTGTTTAAAGGTTAGTACAACCGTAGATGCAAGATAATCTCAAACGGTAAATGACGAAAGCAAAAGAAAATCAAGCATCCCGGATACTGCGATTGTTACTCACACTCAACACGTCAAGATCACGAGAATCTCGAGGATTCCGAGCAGTGCTCGTATTGAGGTGGAAGAAGGATGAAGAATTTTTTAGACGCAGAGCAGTATTATGAAAAATAAATAAATTGTTCTCTCTAAGTGTTCTCCTCTCTAAGTCTTTTTTCTTGTTCTTCCCCTTTTAAAGAGAACTTAATTCCAAAAAAAACAAAAGCTGAAAAGCTAAAAGCACTTTCCGAAAAAGTCAAGATAAAAACCAATGGGCCCTATTATTTCAAAATAAAGTAGAAACAAAATAATTAACCATTATGAAAAACTAATAATCATGCTACCACTAAAAAAAAGTATCCTATGATGGTAATCATTTTGTCACCACTACACATATAAATGATAATAATAATAAAAATAATAATAACAATAATAATAACAATAATAATAATAATAGTAATAATAATAATAATAATAATAACAATAACACCACAATCAATAACAATAACAGAATGATATATTAGCCATATATATTATGAAGCAGAAGGATAACTGTATATACTACTTACATACATATATTATACTATATAAATATTATGTATACGTTTCTATTATATATAGATGTACAGGAAAGAAAAACAGTAGATAATTATACACACATATATATTTCTATATTATATATCATATATTACGCCTATATTATATCATATATACTGATATACCTATGTTATACATATTATATACATATATATATATATAACAATAAACAGCAAAACAAAAAATAAAATAAAAATAAAATAAATAATAAATGAATAAATAATTTACGGACAGATCTGAGATCTGTCCGATCGGACTGTAACCGGAGCGACGAGAATTTTCCGGCGGCTATTCGGCGGTCGTTTTTTTTTTTTTTAGCGAGAAGAGAGGGAGGAGAGGAAAAAGTGGATGGTGGCGGCTTTGTTGTTTGGCCGGAATTAATGGAGATTATGGTGGTGGCCCGCGATGGGAAGAGGGAAGAAGGAGATCGCCGAAGCTTATGGAGGTTGGGAGAAGAGGAAGATGGAGAGGGAGAAAGGGAGATTCGGCGGCTAGGGAGAGAGGGAGCTGTCGCCGACGGCAGCTTGGTAGTGTTGTTGTTCGCCGGAAGTTATGGCGGTTTGGTGTTTTTCCGGCAGTAGTTGTCCGGACGGCCGGAGATGAGAGGGAGAAAGAGAGGAAGATGGAAAAGAAGGGGAGAAGATGATGCGACGCCGGCGGATTTGGGGAAGGGAAGGTCGGCGTTAATGGTGGAAAGGGAGAGGAGAAGAAAGAGAAGAGAGAGGAAGGAGGTAGGTGAAGGAGAGGGGAAAGGGAGAGAGAAGGCTGCTAGGGTAGGTGAAGTTTTTCGGCCAATAGTGGCCGGAATTAATGGTGGTGTCGGATTTCGCCGGAAAAATTGGAGAAAAGGGGAAGAGTATGGCGAGAAAGTGGAGGCGACTGGTGGTGTTGTTTTCTCCGGCCATGGTGGCCTGAAAAAATGGTGAGATGGGAGATGAAGGAGATGGAGAGAAGAGGGAAGAATGGGAATGGAGAAAACTTTTAGAGAGAGAGAGAGAGTGGAGTAGATGGGATGAGGAAAGGGAAAAAAAATGAAAAATGTTTAGGGTTTGGGGGTAGTGTAGTTGAAGTATGGAAAATAGGTTAGAATTAATTAGAGCCGTTAGATTAAAGATGATAGACGGCTAGGATTTAATCAGGTATTGGGTCGGGTTTTGGATAGTTCCATGGGTCGAAAATGGGTTGAATTTATGGCTGAAATTTAATTTAAAGAATAGCCAAAATTGATCAAAAGTGGCTAAAATTGAAATAAGTTGAAGAGAAAGTGGCCAAAATTGAAATGAAATTGAATAGAATTGAATGGAAAGTGGCTAGAATTTAAATAAATTGAATGTAGGCGGATTTGGCTGCTATTAAGCTAATAAATATACTACTCTTTTAAATAATTTAGTAAATAAATAATAAAATAGTTTAGATTATAAGAAAAATCATATAAATATTATTATTAATAAATAAATTCTAAATTTAAGTACACTTATGTAGACATCATATAATTAAATTATTATATTTATAAATAATTTTATGACTAAAAAATAAAATCAAGTTATCAAATATTATAAAAATCGTATTATTAACATAAATAATTTAAAAAATCGAGTAATAATATTAATCAAATAATTTTTGTAAAGTTTAGTAAAATTAGATAAATAGTTTATTAAGTAAAAATATATTTCAAAATTAGGGCGCATGTTGATACGAAATATATTATACACAACATAATTATTTAATATCAAAACTTAAAGTTAATATAAGTCATATATATGTAACTTGAAATAATTTTCGCAATATTACGATAATAAATTACTCTATAAATACAAAAAAATAAGTCGAATTTTGCGTAAAATAAATAAACAAATATATACATATATAAGCAGCATATTTAGCGCAGGTCGGTCAAAATTGGGTGTCAACACCACCAAGATGTACCATGACCTACGGGAAGTCTATTAGTGGAACAACGAGAAGAAGGATATAGTGGAGTTTATGGCTAACTGTCCAAATTTTCAGCAAGTGAAAGTTGAGCATCAAAGACTGGGAGCTGTGCTTCAAGATATCAGTATCCCCACTTGGAAGTTGGAGAAGATTAATATGGACTTCATCAAAAGGTTGCCTCGCACTCGTCGACAGTATGACTCCATTTGGGTGGTCGTGGACAGGTTAACCTAAGCCGCTCATTTTCTATCAATCAAAACTACTGATTCAGCAGAGGATTATGCCAAACTATACATCTGAGAGCTAGTTCGGCTGCATGGAGTTCCCTTGTCCATTATATCAGACAGAGGTACTCAGTTTACTTCAAAATTTTGGAGGTTGTTTCAAAAGGGACTTGGTACTCAGGTCAAGCTTAGTACAACATTTCATCTTCAAACAGATGGTTAGGTGGAGCGGTTTGATTCAGACTCTCAAGGATATGTTGAGCATGCGTGATAGACTTCAAGGGTAGTTGGGATGAGCATTTTCCTCTCATTGAGTTTGCATATAATAGCAACTATCATTCCAGCATGCAAATGGCTCCGTTTGAGGCTCTCTATGGGCGAAGATGTAGATCGCCTATTGCTTGGTTTAAACTCGGTGAAGTTCCGATGATAGGACCAGATTCAGTCCATGAGGCTATGGAGAAAGTTCAACTTATACGAGATGAGTTGAAAACAACTCAGAGTCGTCAAAAGTCCTAAGAAGATGTGAGAAGGAGAGAAATCAAGTTCGAACTTGATGATTGGGTGTTTCGAAGGTATCTCCCATGAAGGGAGTGATGTGATTCAGAAAGAAAGGGAAACTCAGTCCCCGTTATGTTGGCTTGTATCAGATTGTGAGATGTGTTGGCAAGGTGGCCTATGAGTTGGAGTTTCCCTCAGAATTAGCTTCTGTCCATCCAGTTTTCCATGTATCCCTCCTAAAGAAGTGTTTGGTGATACAACTCTAGTTGTTCCGGTGGAGAGTGTAGGTGTGAAGGACAGCTTCAGTTATGAAGAGGTTTCGGTAGAAATATTGGATTGTCAGGTACGAAGGCTAAGGAATTAAGAAGTAGCTTCAGTTAAAGTTTTATGTTGAAATTAGCATGTTGAGGGAGCTACGTGGGAAGCCGAGGCAGATATGATGGCTGAATACCCACATCTATTCCCTACCGGCTCAGTTTTAGTTTGAGGTATCAGTTTCCTCCTTAGTACTCTATTCAGTTTCCTGTTCAGTTCATGTGTCCTAGTTTCGTTCATGTCAAAGAATGTATGTGTGATTCGTGAATTCAGTTCCACCATGTAGTTCCAATCGGAGTCAGTCACTCTGTCAGTTTACAACATGTATGTTCAGTATTTGTGTATGATGGTTGCATTTCTCTTGTTTTATGTATGATTTTCAACATTAGAGGATGAATGTTCCAAGGGGGAGATATTGTAATGCCCAAAAATCCTACGACTAGACCTGGGAGTTGAAATGGAGAAAACATGACTTTCTGCACCAGGTCATAGAACGAGTCATCTTATGACCCGTCAGGATGACCACGTGTCATTAAGTGACTCCTGGTGAGGAGTTTTGACTTGTTTGAAAATTTTCAAGTTGGGGTGACCATGAACTGTGGTCAGCCCTACGAGCCGCTAGGTCACCCGTAGTCAAGGGCAGTTGATGGATGAAAGAAGGGTGGGCAGTGTACCTCACAACTGGACACCACGAGTCGTGGTCAATGCCACGATTTGTTAGGTGAGTCATGGTCAGCAGTTGGTTAAGGATTAAATGTTTTTGGGCAGTGAAAGTCACGACAAGAGATCATGAGTCGTGGTCATGGGTAACGACTCATCCAGTCCCTCGTTGGGACTGGCAGTCTATTTTTCTCTATGAATTTAGTAAGGGCTTATCCGTAATTCGTATTTCAAGCATGCCTATGTTTATCATGATTTTAAACTAGCCCATAAATCTCATGTATATTATCCTATGAGCACTATATATGTTTTGAGAGTAGTATTTAAAACCGAGTAGACTCGGGGTCCAAGAATACCCCGAGTCTCAGAACTACGCGCCAATGTAGCCACGATGGGACCTCTATGATACTGTCCCCTTTCCCCAAATGGGCCCTTTGTTGTGATATCACACCTCTTTCATGGTTCTACCCTTGCCAAGGTACGAATACTCTCCCGACTAGGGCTTTATAGATCGGGCTCCATGTGTGCTCATATGGGGTATGTCGATTATAAGAATCTCCCACTGTTCCTCATGATTTTTGTATGTTTATGATTATATACTTTGGTTCAAGTCATGTTTAATAAAATTTCTCTTATGATTATGATATGAATGATTTACGAATGTTTTGAAAACCTTAAGCCTTATGTTTGCATTATGATATTTATGTTATAATCGTGTTGTCCCACTCTTATGAACTCTTATGTATTTTAAACTGTCCTTTTTACTTACCTTGCATACTTGATACATTCCACGTACTAACCGCATATTCTATGCTGAATCGCTTTATGATTTAGCTCTGATCTTCAGACTCAGCCCATCACTAGCCATTTTTGGAGTTAGTATCCAGTCTCTATTGGTGAGTCCTCATCTTGCGAGGGCCCTATCTTATTAGATGTATTATGTCTTTCAGTCTTCAGACTTGTTGGGTTAGTTGGGGGTGTTGTCCCATCAACCTATTAGATATATTAGAGGATTTCCAGAAAAAAGATTGTATTTAGCTTCAGATTCATGTTGTATGTTCAGATTTTACATTATGTTTACACTTCCACTATGATTATTATGTTGATCTTCCGCTTTTCTTGATTGAATTAGAAGTTAAGTTCATGCCATGGGACGACTTGGAGTCTCTCGGGGTTCCTTGTCCCGTGTCTCAATCCGTGCCCATGTTTAGGTCGTGAGATTAGCCGAATCTGTAGCAGCCAAATATTTACAGAAAGTAGGTATGATCAGTACAATCCTGCTATGGGTCGTAGGTCCGGTCGTGACATAATTGGAACCAGATATGGAAAACTCCCTGTTAGCTTGGGAAAAAGTTTGTAATGTCTGTATAAATAGCCTTTACATTTTATTTTAGTTAGAGAAGGATAAAATTGAGTTAGTAGACGTGTGAAGAATTGCATTTGTGTATTTTTCCAAGTTTTGAGGAGCAACTCTTGGGATGAAGTTATTGAATTCCTACATTGTTCTTGTGGTTTTTTTTATAATCAAATTTTATTTCCTTCCAATTATTGCTGTTAGTATTTAATTATGTATTTATCGATGAATGCGAATTATAATCTTACAACCATGAGAGTCTAAAACTTCCACAACTAGGGGTTGTGGGAACCATGGTGGATTAACGAATTAGGGTTGCACAAAAGTGATTCAAAACCAATGAGAAAAGCTTTTATTGTATTCTTTTCATGTTTAAACATTTCTTAACGGTGTACAACATTAGGACTTGTTCGAATTCTTTACTTGCTTGAACCTAGAGAAGTGGAGATTAGGAAAAGAGAATTACAACAAAGCCTTAGTCTTTATGATCATTGTATTAACATGAGTTGTGGTCGCAGGATAGTTAAATTTGGAACATATTGATAACGGTTAGTTTGAAATCACTCATGAGACCTAACTCAGTGATTGAGTATATTCATCCAATAGGGACGAACCAGTCATTTGGATGAACCCTAGTTATCAGTTCTACACGTAAGCATTGGGATTGATCACGTGTGTATACCCGAAGTAATTAAGAACCCATGGGTAACACTTACCTTAGTTGTTTGCAGATCTTGATTTAAATAACAACTATAATTTTTTTTCTAAAATTGTTTCCTTTAAACTCCCCCAACTTGGAAATAACTCACCAACAAGCTCACTTATCGACATTATTCTAGATCTTACCCTATTCCTTGTGGGTTCGATCCCAACCTCTGTAATACCCCAAAAGCCCTAAGATCATACCGGGGAGTTCAAATGGAGAAAACAGAATTTTCTGCACCACATCATAGAACAAGTCATCCTGTGACCCGTTAGGATGACCATGAGTCGTTAAGCGACTCATGGAGAGGAGTTGGACTTAAGTTTAAATTTCTGGTTTTTGGGTCACCATAGACATGACCAGGAGGCATGGTCAGCCCCACGACTCGTTGAGTCAGTCGTGGTTAGGGATGTGGTGAAGGTAGGAGAAATTGGGCAGTGCACCTAATAGGTGGGTCACCACGAGAAGTGGTATGCCCCGTGGTGAGCACCAGGTGAGATTTGGCAGTGAAGACGATAGATGGCAAGCCCAACTCGTGCCGAGGGACGACGACTCACCTTGTCCCTCGTTGGGACTGGCAGTTTGTTTTCCCTACGAGTTTAGTAAAGGCTTTTCCATAATTTCTATGATCCTAAGGCCTAACTACGTCGTTTTAAGCTATGAATAGTGAGTTTTATTAATGGTAAGTTCATTCTAAGATATTCCTAATTCATGCATGCAAGTTTAGAGGTTTTGAAGAGGTGATCAAGTCTAGTTCCTCAAGTTCTTCATCAATTCTTCATTGGGCAATTAAGGGAGTTGTAGAATCAGTCCTTCTCAGGTATGTAGGGTTATGAATGGGGGAAATTGTTCACACCCATTCACGATCCCTCTCTAATTCATGAAAATTTACATGTTGATTTTTTGGGGTTTACCGCAATTCTTATGAAATCCATACAATCTCTCTATGGGTTAATCCCTCTGTATAAATTCATGCTTTATGAATCATGGACAGATTTTATAACTATTTCAATTATAAACTTATGGATTTAAATTTCTACAAAACTTTGCCTAATAATGTATGTTTGATGATAAGTCAAGTTATGATTCCACTTTGATTTTGATGTTCGTTAACCCATTATGATTTATGACTTATGATATGATTTCTCTCAAATACTTACTATAGATTTATGAGATATTAAGTATATACATGTTTTAAAAGTATGCATGAACTTCATGATTTATAGATTTATGATTTTGGCTAACTCACTGGCCTTATTTCATGGCTAGTTCACGTATTTCAAGCATGCCTGTGGTTATCATGATTTTAAACTAGCCCATGAATCTCATGTATATTATTCTGTGAGCACTATTTATGTTTTGGAAGTAGTATTTAACATTGAGTATATCCGGGGTCCAAGCACACCCCGAGTCTCAGAACTATACGCCAACGTAGCCACGACGGGACCTCCATGATACTGTCCCCTTTGCCCAAATGGGCCTTTTGTTGTGATATCACACCTCTTTTATGGTTCTACCCTTGGCAAGGTACGAACACCCTCCCGACTAGGGGTTTACAAGTCGGGCTCCATGTGTGCTCATATGTGGTATATCGATTATAAGAATCTCCCGCCGTTCCGCATGTTTTGCATATGGTTATGATTAAATACTTTGGCTCAAGTCATTTTTAATAAAGTTTTTCGCTTATGACTATGATTATGAATGATTTACGAATGTTTTGAAAATCTTGAGCCTTATGTTTACATTATGATATTTAGGTTTTGATCATGTTGTTCTACTCTCATGAACCCTTATGTATTTTAAACTATCCGTTTAACTTACCTTGCATACTCAGTACATTCCACGTACTGACCGTGTACTTTATGATATATCGTCTCATGTTATAGGCTCCAACATCCAGGCTCAGTCCCGCTAGTCAGACTTCCGGAGTTAGCTACTCTCAGTATCCATAAGTGAGTCCTCATCTTATGAGGGCCCTATCTTATCAGTTGTATTACGTCTTTCAGTTTTCAGACTTAGGGAGTTAGTCGGGCTCTCATCCGGCGTAGAGGAATACAGACATAGATTGTATTCAGCTTTAGACTTGCGCTGTATGTTCAGATTTCATGTTATGTTCAGACTTTCGCCATGTTTATTATGTTGATCCTTCCTCTTTTATTAATTGAGTTAGATGTATGTTCATGCCATGGGTTGACTTGGAGTCTATCGGGACTCCTTGTAATACCCTGAAAGTGCCTAAGATTAGACCCAGGATCAAAAATGGAAATTTACTAAAAACTGGGAAATGTTGCAGGACAGACGACCCAACAGATCATTGGTCCAACCAATGACCCATTGGATCCATTCATGGGAAGTGAAGGCCTAGTGATAGTGGAAATAACGGGTGATGTAACGACCCGTTGTTGGGAACAATGGGTCATTGTTTGTAATCATGGTGGGTACTGAACCTTGACATTTGGGGATGTAAGGGGTCATCCCACGACCCGTTGTAAGGTGTAACAATCCATGATCATGAGTCGTTGTAGGGGAATATGTAAATTTCCAGTGGACCTAATGGAAGGAAACCACGACTCGTTAGATGAAGTAACGAGTCATGGTGAGGCTCGTTATGAGAAGAAGTTTAGGATCTTCAGGAGGCAAATGACGATCGAACCAATGACCCGTTAGATGAAAGGACGACTCATCCTGTTGGGTCATGGATTGAATCTGAGATCAAGGACTTGGAAGTGCAGGTGATGGATCGCACCACGAGTTGTGGTATCCTCCAATGACTCATTAGAACGTTCATTAGAGCGTCCGGTGTAGATCTTTCAAGATTTTTCATTAAGGGTATTTTTGTCATTCCTACGCTCAAAGTCCCTAAACTACTTCATTTTATGTTTTTTTCTGGGTATGTTAAGATAGGTTAAGTCCTCCTAACCTATTCATTCTCATGCATGCAAACTTAGGAAGATTTAAGAGTGATCAAGCTAGTTCTCAATCTCTTCTTCATCAATTTTCCCTTGGGCTTTCAAAGAGTGTTAAAATTTGATCTTACCCGGGTATGTAGGGTTATGAATGGGTGTTTTCATTCACACCCATGCCCAATTTCTCCTAATTGATCAAAAATCTTATGGGGTTTTAACTTGAATTTTTTTGGAATTCTAATGATTTACTAATGGGTTATTATATTTCGAGATTTACATCATGTTTTATGAATTTTGATCGTATTCTACAACTATTTCGATTTCTACAAAATTTAGCCTAGTTATGTATTATCCATGATTAATCGAGTTATGATCTTTGCTACAATTATTGATATTTAAAAATTATCATGATTTATGATTTGAAATATGGATTTATTCAAATACCCATTATGATTTGATGATTTGTAAAGTATATGTATGATCTACAAGTATGTATGAGTCCCATGATTTATGAGTTATGTTTTGACCGACTCAGAGGTCTTGTTTCATGGCTAGTTCATGAATTTACCAGCATGTTTATGATTATCATGATTTAAATAGCCCATGAATCTCATGCATATTATACTGTGAGCACTATATATTTTTTGAGAGTAGTATTTAACACTGAGTAGGTTTGGGGCATAGGTTCTACCCCGAATCTCATAACTACGTGCCACCATAGGACATATTGAGACCTCCCTTGTGACTGTCCCTGGCCCAAATGGCCCTTTTTTCTTGGTGATATCACGCCTTTCATGGTTCTACGCTTGGCAAGGTATGAACGCCCTCCCGACTAGGGTTACAAGTCGAGCTCCATGTGTGCTCGTATAGGGTATGTCGGTTAAGAGAATATTCCACTATTCCTCATGATTTATTCATGTTTATGATTATTTATATGTGCTCAAGTAATGTTTAATAAAGCTTTCTCTTATAATTATGATTACGATTGTAGTACGAATATTTTGAAAACCTTGAGCCTTATGTTATGTTATGACATTTATGTTATGAGCATGTTGTCCTACTCTTATGATCATTTATGAGTTTTATATATATTTAAAATATCTTTTTTACTTACCTTGCATACTCAATAATTTCCACGTACTGACCGTATACTTTCGATGTTGTATCGTTTCATGGTACATGACCTAACTCTCAGGCTCATCCCCATCATTAGTCCATCTCAGAGTTAGCTATCAGCCTTTTGGTGATTCCTCATGTTCTGAGGACCATATGTGCAGACATTTATGTTCTCTTTTGTTTCAGTTTTTCTGGGTTAGTTGGGGATGTTGTCCCTTCAACCCATCTAATATGATAGAGGCTTTCAGACCATTTGTAGTACTCAGCTGATATGTATTTCTAGTACTTTTCACTTATCATGCTATATTATGTTATGTTTATGTTTATGCTATATCATATGTTCTATATCCCGCCTTAAGTGATATGAAGTTAGACGTATGCTTATGCCATGGGTCGACTTGGGGCCTCTCGGGGTGTCTTGTCCGGTGTTACGATCCGGGTCTACATTCGTATCATGACAAACTTGGTATCAGAGTAATAGGTTTGAAGTGTCCTAGGGTGTCTAAAAGTTGCGTTAAGTAGAGTCTTTTTCATGGGTGTGAAGCACGCCACACTTATGACGAAGAGGCTACGAGACATTTAGGAAATGTTCCCTTCTTTCATGATCCATGTCGTGCAATGAAAAGTCTTTCTATCCTTCTAATTCGTGCTATTCGTGATTGAAGAATTATGGCTCCTTGAAGAATGAATGGTAGGAGAAATGGAAATGGTGAAGGCCACGAGGATGGCAATCGACACAGGCACCAGCAAGCCCAACTAGTTCAGGAGCCCTAGGCACTAGAGCCAATTGCCCACATTGAGTTTTGGGCAGCTATCCAAATGATTTCACAGGCCTTGACCCACGTTGCACATATTCCACAAAATGGCAATGCGGCGGCGGCTCGGGTCAGGGATTTCTTGAGGATTAACCTGCCGGATTTCCTTGGGTCCAAGGTAGATGAGGACCCGTATGAATTCATCGAAGAGATTCTAAAGATCACCCAGGTTATGGGGGTGACAGATGGAGAGTGTGTTGATTTGGCCTCCTATCAGCTGAAAGGGGTGGCACATAAATGGTTCAAGAAATGGAGGTATGCTAGAGCAGAGGAGGAAGGCCCTATAGGTTGGGAAGAGTTTCACGCGACATTTCTGGATCGATTTTTCCCTCTCGAGATGAGGGAACTAAAGGCGGTCGAGTTTGTAAACTTGAAGCAGGATAACATGTCAGTTTAGGAGTACGCTTTGGAGTTCACCCGTTTATCCAAGTATGTGCCAGAGTTGGTGGCTGACCAGAGGGCTCGAGTCAGTCGATTTGTGCATGGAGTGGTGGACTACCTGGATAAGGCTTGTGGATCGCCATGTTGCATCCGAATATAGATTTTCCCCCCATAGTGTTGCATGCTCCACAGATGGAGTCAATGTATTGGAGACAAAGAGAGGCCAAGAGGGACAGTACAGACAATTATGGGACTTCTTAAGCTAGATCGGGGGGTGGACAGCACCAACAGTCTCAGCATAGGTCTTTTGCTCCAGCACAATTGTCAGTCAGTACACCATTTAGATCATGAGGGGATCGGAGGAGCAGGGCTGCAGATTCAAGAGGTTAGGGTGGCATGAAGATAGAGTGCACTTTCCTAGCTTGTTCGGGGTGCGGCAAGAATCACCTAGGAAGGTGCCTAGTTGGCGTAGATGCTTGCTTTGGGTATGGCAAGCCCGGACACTGACTCAAGGATTTCCCTTCAGCCAGATTAGGGGGCGGCGGAGCCCGTATTCCAGCAGCTGCTATAGCAGCACGTCACCCTCAGTGGGATGCCTCGACTAGTTTAGCCGACGGTCAGTACCAAAACAGGTTTTATTCCTTTGCAACCTATCAGGAGCAGGAGACGTCATCAGATGTGGTTATTGATATGTTACAGGTGTTTCATCTTGATGTTTATGCTTTGTTAGATCTAGGTGCTACCTTGTCTTTTGTGACACCTTATATTGCTAGTCGCTTTGGAGTTAGTCCCTAGACTCTGTCTGAACCATTTTCAGCTTCTACCCCTGTTGGTGATTAGATTGTAGCTAGGCAGGTGTACAGAGGATGCTCGGTCACTATATTGCATAAAGTCATCTCCGCAGATCTTGTAGAGCTAGCCATGACTGACTTTGATATTATTCTTGGCATTGATTGGTTGTATGCGTGTTATGCTTCTGTTAATTGTAGAACCCATGCGGTGGAATTCCGTTATCCGGGTGAGTCAGTCTTGGAGTGGAAGGGTAGTTCGGTCGTGCATGTAGGTCATTTTATTTCCTATCTTAAGGCCAGAAAGATGATCTCCAAGGGTTGTATGTATCATCTAGTTAGGGTTAAGGATGTTGAGTCCAAGACCCCGACTATCCAGTCAGTCCCCGTGGTGCGTGAGTACCTAGAAGTGTTTCCTGATGATTTACCAGGTGTTTCTCCCGAGAAGGAAATTAATTTTGATATTGACCTTCTGCCCGACAGTAGCCTATATCTATCCCTCCTTACAGGATGGCTACAACTGATTTAAAGGAGTTGAAGGACCTTTTATATAAGGGTTTCATTAGACGAGCAAGTCTCCATGGGGTGCATCAGTCCTATTGGTCCGAAAGAAGGATTGTTCCCTTCGAATGTGCATTGACTATCGGCAATTGAAAAAAGTCACCTTCAAGAACAGGTATTCTCTACCCAGGATTGATGATTTATTTGACCAGCTTCAGGGTGCCAAGTGTTTCTCAAAGATAGATATCAGATTCGGGTATCATCAGCTCAGGGTTCGGGAGTGCGATATCCTAAAGATAGCCTTCAGGACGTAGTATAATCATATGAGTTTGTAGTTATGTCTTTTGGACTAACAAATGCTCTTGTAAATTTTATGGACCTGATAAACAGGAAGTTTAAGACATACCTGGACATGTTCGTGATCGTTTTCATTGATGATATCCTTCTATACTCTCGGAGCGAGGAGGAGCATGCCGCTCATTTGAGAGTAGTGCTTCAGACTCTCAAGGATCGTCAATTATATGCCAAGTTCAGCAAGTCTGAGTTTTGGCTGAACTCCGTAGCATTTCTGGGCCATATGGTGACAAGTGAGCGTATAAAGGTGGATTCTCAGAAAATAGAAGTGGTAAAGAATTGGCCTAGACCGATGAATCCTTCGGATATTTGGAGTTTCTTGGGTTTAGCTGGCTATTATCTAAGTTTTGTTGAAGGTTTCTCATCTATTGTGGCACCTTTGACCAAATTGACCCAGAAGAAGGTGAAGTTCCAATGGTCGGAGGCTTGTGAGAAGAGCTTCCAAGAGTTGAAGGCTCAACTTACTACAGCATCGGTGTTGACCCTACTCGAGGTTACTGATGGTTTCGTGGTGTATTGCGATACTTCAAGAATCAGACTCGGGTGTATATTTATGCAGCATGGGAAAGTGATAGCATATGCCTCTAGACAATTGAAAGTCCATGAGAAGAATTACCCGACCCATGATCTTGAATTGGCCGCGGTGGTGCTCGCATTGAAGATATGGCGACATTACTTGTATGAGGTCCATGTGGATGTGTTTACGGACCACAAGAGCTTACAATATGTGTTCACGCAGAAAGATCTCAATCTACGGCAAAGAACGTGGTTGGAGCTACTCAAGGACTACGATATGAGTGTCCTTTACCATTCAGGTAAAACTAATATGGTGGCGGACGCACTTAGTAGACTTTCTATGGAGAGTGTGTCGCATGTTGATGAAGGGAAGAAGGAGCTGGTGAAAGATGTACATCAACTCGCAAGGTTGGGAGTTAGGTTGATCGACTCGACCGATGACGGTGTTGTTATCCAAAATGGATCAGAATCGTCCTTGGTGACTGATGTGAAAGCTAGACAAAATGAGAACCCAATTTCGATAAAGTTGAAGGAAGCCGTTCGAAGGCAGAAGGTGGAGATCTTCTCCCAAGGGGGAGATGTGCTTCAGTACCAGGGTCGCCTATGTGTTCTAGATGTTAATGATTTGAGGAGCCGCATATTACATGAGGCTCATGGATCCACGTATTCTATCCATCTGGGTACCACCAAGATGTACCGTGACTTACGGAAAATCTATTGGTGGAATGGCATGAAGAAGAATATTGCAGAATTCATAGCTAAGTGCCCGAAATGTCAACAAGTAAAGATTGAGCATCAAAGGTCGGGAGGCGTACTTCAGGATATTAGCATTCCCACTTGGAAGTGGGAAGAGATTAACATGGATTTCATAACAGGATTACCTCGTACTCGCCAACAAAATGACTCCATTTAGGTGGTGGTAGACAGCTTGACTAAGGCTGCTCACTTTCTACCGGTCAAAACCACGGATTCGACGGAGGATTATGCCAAACAATATGTTGCACCCATATTTTGAACTAGCCAAAATATGTTTGCAATTTCTGGCTCTTCTACCTGGTTTTAAAAGGTTTAGAATCACCACCTATATTTTGGGAAGCATTAGGAAAACCAATTGTAAAAATGTAAAACTCTATTTTAGTCTACGAAAACCATTGAAATCTGGGTAAAGGGTTTTATTTACTCTGAGGGGAAAGTGTTAGGCACTCCTCGAAGCCTATCTGAAGATAGTCCTTAAATCTAGTATAAGATACACCCAGAAAAATATTTGTTTCATTATTACCTGCTAAAATGTCAATAGAGTGATAAATATATATGTGTGTATATATATATATTAAAAGATTTAAAAGCAATTTTAAAATATATATACAAGAGTGATATATAAGGTGTACGTATATTGATAGGTAGTAACTTAAATAAATTGGAGAAAATATGATAATATAATTTAAAACTTTTTTTTTTGTAATGATAGATGTAAATGGTATGTAGAAAGTGTTGATATACATAGAATATATGAAATTTATGCATTGTAAAGGTATATGTGAAAGAATTATGAAATAGTGTACATGTAATTATATGGCATGGATAAAATGATATGTATGGGGTCAAATGTATGTTATTGTAAATATTTTATAAATATTTTATGTATGCATGTGTAAAGTAATATATGTATGTGGAGATAAGTTATATATGAAAAAAATTAATTTATGATAAATAATGATTATATATGATACATGATATGCGAAATTGAGTATTTATGAATAGAGGTAAGTATATGAGTAGAAACTGATAATTAAAAGTGTGTATGTATGTATGAGTAGAATTAAATATGTAGTATATAAAAATAAATATTAATGTATAGATAATATTATATGGGGAAAATGTGAGAAATTAGTTCATGACATGTAGATAATAAAATAATTATGTATGATATGTGACATGCAAAGGATAAATATGTATAAACGGATGCTAGTATGTGAGTAGGAAATAACTTAAAAGCATGAACGTGTGAGTGGGAGAAGTAGTAAGTATATAATATATAAAATAAATTAATAAATGCTCATTGTGTATATAATAGTATATCAGGAAATTGTAATATAATAATACGTAAAGTATATTCGTAAAATATTATATATATATATATATATATATGCATAGAATATTTGTAGAATAATATACCTCATACTTGAATTTTTTTTAGAGGGAAAAAAATCTGAAATGGGCCAAACAGTGGGCCTAAAAATCTGTAAACAAGTTTGTATATGTATAAAAAGGGAAGTTGGGCCAGCAGCCCATTATTCATAAAAGGATGACAAATTTGTAATTGGGTCTAATTCTCTGCAAAAGCAAATTAATTTTGAAATGAATTGAGTCAATAGCCCACAAATTGATAGATTTATTTATAAATTTGAGCCTAGTGTTTGAATTAACTTATTAGACTTCAAATAATTTTTAGTTTAGCGGTTTCCAAAAAACAATGATTGACATTAAAGAAAAGATAAAATAAAATTAAATAAATTATTAGCCTTTTTTTTATTTGAAAAAGAAAGTTGATCTATCTTTTGAAAACTTAAGCGTTCTTAAAGAAAGTCATATAAATTAAATCTTACACTTTAAAAGGGGATGGGTGGATTATTCACTACAAGATTATAAACTTGTACACATTTACATAAAACACATATAAGGTTAATGAATAAAAACACATGAAAAAAAAAAGTCATGCAAGGTGGGAACTAAAATCATGGTTCTTAAAGAATTCAATTCCTAAGATTTGACTCCAAGCATTGTGAAGGTCCTACAGTTGTTGGCCGGTAGGCCAAAATTTAGTTTTGAAAAGAGAACTCCAACTCCGGTTGATGCCATGCAAAAAAAAAGAAAGGAGAGAAAAGAATTAGAAGATTAATTTAACAAGTCCCACAAATATATATATATATATATATATATAGAAGGGGGCAAGAGGAGAATATATACACTTATTAATATCAATTACAATCAAGCCAAGAGAGTAGGCATAATAAGACAAGTTAAAAACTCAAGACCCAAATAAAAATAGCCCTTTGAGCGTATCATAACTTATTCCACAAGATAGTGATTAGGGACTAAATTAGTTCAAACACACATTTAGGAAATGCTTATTGAAGAACAATACCTCATGCACAAAGCGAAGAAATATATATATTACATAGGTCTTCCCCTATATCCTTTTACCACTATTTCGGGCAAGCATCATTTTACGTTATAAATACAACTCACCATTTGGGTAAACTAACTAGAAATATGAAGTCAAATCGGACGAATTGCAAAAAACATACATGCTAGCAATCATTATGAACAAACTACTCCTCAAGACATAAGTCTATAACCCAAAGAGTAAAAACAATATGCTTTCACTAAATTCATAATCGTGTAAGGATTGGAACAATTAAGAGGTTCATTTCACTCGAACAACTCGAGATGCTAGTATATAATCACATATGTTGGTTCTAAAAAAAGAAACTTTAATTCAAGCCAACCTACAATAATTCTTGCACTCAATACGTCAACCCAAGCATAAACAACGATTTTGAATACCAACTTCACAAGGAAAAATAGGGAGGCTTACTTGCAAGGTCCATTATCCTACTTCACCACATGCTCAACCCATGGGTCAACAATCACGTCGATTTAAATATTTAGATTGCCCCCAAAATATATTTTAAGCCAAATCTTTAAATAAAAAGGAGAAATAATTTCAAAATTTGTTCACATGCTTCATTCTTTCCATTTGAATTCTTCAACTTAATTTTTATTCAAGAAGCCAAAATGTTACACATACTTAGTTATTTTAAAGACAAAATAAACTCTACAATCATTCATACCAAGTGAGATAAAACTTATCCAATTTCTTAGGCTAATAGTCCATATTAAGTGAACTCATTTCGTACAATATTACGTCATAGCAAGATACTCCTAAACAAAACCACCTGCTCAATATACTACTACCAACCTATAGTCAATCATGCTTCGAAGATTTAAAAACTTGTAAAGTCCTTTTCATGCTTAATTAGAAGCCAAAGAACATCATATAAATACATAACCTATTACAGGTATATCTGAGCAACTATTGTTGTATTGAAACGTCCAAATCGACATTATGAAGATCATATAACCGACCGAGACATAATTCATTGTTGAGAAGATATTACCATCCTTTACAGTTTAAGAATCACATATAGGTGTTCTCATTCATATTCACAAATTGAAGTTTCGTGCAAACAAACAGAGGCCTACAAAACTAGCACAACCCCTTTTATTTTTATACTATCAAACTCAATACCGATTGATCTAGGTAATTTTAGCATTCATTCACAACACATAATCAATAAGTTATGAAACTAGAATATAAAATAAGAGGGAGAGAGTTTTACCCGATTTGGTGCCGCGATTGAAGTCATCAAAGGTCGAGTCTCAAACCAGCAATTTTGACTCCAAATGAGGGCAAACAAAAAGGCGATAAGGATGGGAAAATTAGAAAAAAAAGGAGCACAAAGTAAAAAGGAAGATCAGTGATGATTTTTGTATGTTCCTTAGTGTTTTTTTCTTGGTCTACTGCTACTGCCCCTTTTTTTCTGCTCAATTTTTTATCGGCTGATTTGGGATTTTTGTTTTTGGATGATTTCTTAGATTTTAGCTAGTTCTTTTTTTCGAATTTCAGACTTATTTTGGATGATTTCAGAAAAAGAATTAGTGTTTTTCTTATGAAAAAGAATTTCTCAGTGTTTTCAGAAAAATCTTTCACCGTTTTTCTTTTTTTTTTTTAGTGATTTTGGGCTAGATTTTTCCCCTTCAATATCTTCTCCTTTTAGAGGAGAGATTCAAGGGTTCTCCAGCAAACATCAAATTTAGAAGGTTCAAATTTTGTACATTGAATTAGAAGTATGAAATGAAACATTATGAAGAGCTTGAAAAAAAACTGAAAGGAGTATGGTACCTTGTGCCACTATAGAGAACTATTCCATGACAACAGTAGACGAAGGACGAACTTTAGAGATTTGGGAGCGGATTTTTTGGGTCTTTAAGACTGACATTTGAGGGAACGTAGGAGGTCTACGGATTGAACAGGGGGGCGGCGTTCGCAGGTTGTTCGGGGGAGGGGAGGTCACACAGGGTGCTGATTCGGTGGAGGGTGGTGGTCGATGACATAGGAGGGTCTGGTGTGGTGTTGTTGCGGTGGTTTGGAGAGAGGAAGAGAGAGAGTAGCGTGAAGGGGGTGGGGGTCTGCTTGACTATCGATGGAGGGAGGGTGAGAGATTTGAGATAATTTAGTGGGTTGGTTCGGGTTAGGTGGGTAGCTGGGTCGGGTCCAATTAATTTGAACCGTTTGATCTTAAGATCAGATGGGTGTGATTAAAAGAGAGTAAAAAAATAAAAATAAAAATAAATAGGCATAGAATAATAATAATAATAATAATAATAATAATAATAATAATAATAATAATAATAACGAATTAAAAAGGGTGGCTAGGATTGGAGGAGAAGAAGCACAATCCATGTATTGCCTACATGGCACACATGGATTGTCTAAGATGAGATGGCAAGGAAGGAAAAGTTTTGTATATTTTTGTCTTGAATTTGTGCTACAATTGCAATTTAAAGCAAGACCATTTTATTTCAATTTTAGCCACTTTCTAAATAAAATAATATTAATTTATAAAAAATTGAAATTAATTAAATTGTAAAATCATATTACTCTACTAATAGTAAATATAAGTCAAGATAAATTATTAATTGATTAATTAGTTAAGCTTCCAAACTTAAACGAAAAAAATGTTTATTTGCAAAACATAGGTCATTTTAGTATTTAAATTATAATTGACTTTAAATTACAATTTAAATATGTAATTAAACAAAAATATTTAAAAGAAATATAGAAAAATAAAAAATATATTTTCTCATTTTTCTCAAAGACAAAAATGGCAAAATATTATCAGAATAGTACGAAAAAATAATTTTCAACCATTCAAATATTTATTTCATTTTATTTAAAATTTCAGAAGCTTTAAAATAATTGATCAAAAATATAGAGAGACAAAATTGGGTGTCAACAGTTGCCCCTCTTCGACTAAGAATATTGACGAGGTAGCCAATTTTGGCCGACCGCTAAAACATCTTTTACAGAAAAAATAATTAAAAAATAGTAATAATAAATAATTAATTAGTTAAAATTTTTAGGTATTATGGCCGAGCTCTAATTTTTGAGCTGCCTACATATCTCGGATTTCACGAGAAATCAGGCCATCTGTAGTTCAAGAAGCAAAAGTCGTCGCAAAGTTGAATCGACTTTCAAAATTTTTCTCAGTGCTGAATTATGATGACACTAGGTTCTTTTGTGACGGGAGATAGAAAGCTTATGACACGAATAGAGTGAGTACAACCGTACTCGAACTCGAGCTACCTTATATATTCCTAAAGAAAAGGAGAATCAGGTCGCTTGTGATTCAAGAACGGAGAGTTATGGTGAATTTTGAGGAGGTCCTCAAAATTGACCCAATGTCGTATTTATGATTGACACTAGTATCATGAAGAAGTTTAGGAAGAATTCTATAAAATTACAGTACATAAATTTATAGGTAAAAAAAGTTATCGAAATGAGACGTACTTTTGCAGCCTCATGATTATAAAATGTGGTGCACAACACAACCATAAGAGGGACTCTGCTAAGCGCACCTCATGCCTTTCAGGATCACGCTGAATTAGATGCGGAACTTTTCCAGTGTCGCGTCATGCAGACTTTGAGAGGCGCGGAAGAAAAAGAAAGAATTGAGAATCTAAGAATAGATGTACACTAAATTTTGAAGAATAGACAATTGATTATGAGAATTGAAGTCAGAGCGTTAGCCTTTGACTCTGGCTTGTGAGTTTGGTATTCCTCGCCAAGCAATGCCTCAATCGTTGCTTAGAGGTAATTCCACTTTGTAGTGTGTTGACCTGCGAAAGCTGAAAATTGCCAAGACACCTGCGCAACTCAAAGTTGTAAACAGATAGTAATAATAATAGTAACATAAAAGAGTAGAGAGGTGTAGCCAAACAGGTATTGCAGACTCTGGTCTGTGGAGTTTCTCCTGGTTAGCATAAACTGTTGTAATTGAAAGATCTCTTATATGTTGAGTAACTGTAATGCAAGCTTCGGCTGGCGATGCAATTTTTAACCTCCGACTGGCAGGGAAAACTTGTAGTAGAAAGTCTTTGTTTGGCGGGGCAACTATAGATGTAAAAGACCTCTGACTGGCAGAGCAACTGTCGAAAATGTAAAATTCTCCAACTTATAATGTAGAGGTATCTGTTTAGTGAGGCAACTGCAAAGTAGAATATCAAAAAACGAGTTGCAAGCATTTTGGATGGCGAAGCAACTTGTAGTGTAGACTCTGACTGGAGGAGCAAGCTTGTAGTAAAAGGCCTTTGTCTAGCAAGGCGACTGAAATGTAGATCTCCTCTGGCTAGCAGAGAAATTAGAATGTAAAATAGAAAACCTCCGATTGGCAAGGCAACTGTAAGGTAAAAGCTTCAATGGGTGATGCTACTTGTAATGTATAGGCCTCTTGTTGGTGTGACAACGGCAGGAGCAAAACTTTTGATTGGCGGCACCTTGACAATATTTACAAAAAAACCTCTGATTGGTGGAGTATGAGATCGTTGCTGAAACCAAAACTCTGATTGGTAGATCCTTGATAGTACTTAAATAAAATCTCTGATTGGCGGAGTATGAGAACATCGCTGTAACAAAAATACTGATTGGCAAGACCTTGATGGTACTGAAACCAAATCTTCGATTGGCGGAGCACGAGAGAAATGCTGAAATAAGACTTTCTGGTTAATTGAGTTGTTTGCGAAGTTAGACAGAAGTCTGTGATTGGTGGAATTATTTGACGTAGTTAAATGGCAGTCTCCGATTGGAGGAGTTATTTGTCGTAGTTAAACGACAAAACTTTGACCGGCGAAGTTATTCAACGTAGTTAAACAACAATCTCCGATTGGCGGAGTCATTGGAGAGAAGTAAACTATCCTCTTTTTTCTACGAGGGCCCTCTGACTTTGAACACTTTGATCCGGATCCTTGGAAGTACCTGCAAAGTTTAGGTAAGACATTTGGAAATGTGAGAATTAACATAAGATATTTAAAATTAAAGTAAGGGAAAAGATTTTGGCTTATGATGTTTTGGTGAGCCAAGTGATGTCTTCAATCATTCTTGGGAGCTCGTCTTGATATTATTTTTTCCTATTCCAATTGTCCTGCACTTAAAGAAAAATGCTTAGTTTGGGGGGTGTTGCTTTGTGTTGATCGCGGACCCTGGCTTTCTCATTGGAATCCTTCGATCTTCTTACGCTGCATGCAACCCCTGTCTACAGACCTGACAGGTGAAAATCAAGATGAGTATTTTGAGAAATATGTCGTATTTTGAAAAAATCAATTTTTCCTATATTGGTCTTTATTTGTTTAAAATAATAAGTATATCACACATATATTACATATGTATAAGTAGTCCTCTATCTTCTTGGATTATGACATGTTTCGAAACCCATTGAGTTTTATCGTATGGCCAACCATGAGCCCAAATACCTCTTCAATGTCACTTTGTCTCATTGTTGGCGCTCTTTCAACTATTTCTCTGATGCAGCGATGCTGTTAGATCATTTATACTTTGAGGTTTCATTACCAATGGAGGGATTTTCCTACAGGTATGACCGAACCTTTTAGGTTTCCTACGTATCCAAAATAGGAATCAGGTCTGTACATAGTTCGAGGGTATCAAAACATAGAAATATGCAATGCATCAATTGAGCCTAACTCAGGCTACCTATGTATTCAAATGGAATCAGGTCATAACGTAGTTCAAGTACAATAGGAAAGTAAATAATAACAAAAATGCAATGACCGAGCCTGACTCAGGCT
The DNA here is from genome assembly GCA_035772735.1 of Datura wrightii. Lineage (NCBI taxonomy): Eukaryota > Viridiplantae > Streptophyta > Magnoliopsida > Solanales > Solanaceae > Datura > Datura wrightii. The sequence goes on from JASDFA010000002.1 coordinate 15,591,370, forward strand.
GCCTATGTATCCAAATAGAATCAGGTCAGAACGTAGTTCAATATATTTGAGAAAAACAAAATATGAAATGACCAAATCCAATAAGGATTGCCTACGTATCCCACCAAGGGAAGTCAGGCCGAGCGTAGTTCTAGGTACATGAAAAATGTGTTTTTCATTTTACTAAGTGAGACCGGACCCGATGTGGGCTGCCTACGTACCCCACCATGGGAGGTTAGGTCAGGACGTAGTTCTGTTATAGTAGAAATATGCAAAAATACAAGGAAAGAATGATCATGTTGATTGTCTTCAGATGTAGTACTTCTTGATGGAGTCTGAATTAATCGGCTTTATGCCTACTTTGCCATCCATTTCATCTAGGATCACTGCTCCTCCTGAGAATACTCGGTGCACAATGTAGGGACCTTGCCAGTTTTGTGAAAACTTTCCTTTAGCCTCATCTTGATGGGGAAATATCCTCTTCAATACTAGTTTCCCCAGTGTAAATTGTTGAAGCTTAACTTTCTTATTTAATGCCTTGGTCATTTTGTTCTGATAGAGCTGGCCGTGACAAATTGTGTTCATTCTTTTCTCATCAATTAACATCAATTGTTCATATCTGCTGCGTATACATTCGGCATCATCTAAACCAAATTCTTTGATGATTATTAGGGAAGGTATTTCCACCTCTACAGGTATTAGTGCTTCTGAACAATATACCAATATATAGGGAGTTGCCCCTATAGATATTTTGATTGCGGTGCGATAACCGAGCAAAGCGTATGATAGCTTCTCATGCCACTGGTTTGTTACCATCCATAATTTTCCTCAAGATCATTTTGATGTTCTTGTTTGCCGCCTCAACCGCTCCATTTATTTGTGGCCGGTAAGCTGTGGAATTTCGATGAGCGATCTTGAACATTTTAGAAGTTTCTTTCATGAGATCACTATTAAGATTGGCTGCATTATCTTTTATGATTGCCTCTGGGATCCCAAACCGACAAATTATGTTGTTGTGAACAAAGTCAGCTACCACCTTCTTTGTCACTGCCTTGTATGTTGAAGCTTCGACCCACTTTGTGAAGTAATAAATAGTTACAAGGATGAAATGGTGTCCATTTGATGCTGGATGTTCTATTGGTCTGATTACATCCATTCCCTAAGTAGCAAATGGCCATGGAGAACCCATCACATTGAGCTCGTTTGGCGAAACTCGTATGAAATCTCCGTGGATTTGACATTGATGACATTTCTGCATGTATCGAATGCTGTCTCTCTCCATGGTCATCCAAAAGTATCCAGCCCTCAAAATCTTCTTCGCCAAAGTGAACTCATTCATATGAGGCCCACATGTCCCTTCGTGTATCTCTTCCAGCAACTTGTTGCTTTTGTAGCATCGATGCATCTTAGCAATCCCAAATCCGGAGTCCTCCTATATAAGATTTCTCCATTAAGGAAGAAATAATTTTCCATCCTCCTCAAAGTCTATCTTTACTTGATAGTTGCATTTTCTGGATAAGCTCCTGTCTCAAGCAACCTTTTGATGTTATAGTACCATGGTTTTCCATCCATCTCCTCATCTACGTGAAAACAATATGCAGGTTGGCGATGTATCTCTAATTTGATAGGGTCAATATAACTCATGTCCAGATGTTGAATCATTGAGGACAAAGTTGCAAGGGCGTCAGCAAACTCATTTTGGATCCGAGGGACATGTTTGAACTCAATCCTTATGAATTTTCTGCTTAGCTCTTTTACACAGTGCCAATAAGGAAGGATCTTGACATTCTTGGTGATCCACTCTCCTCGTACTTGATGAACCAGTAGGTCGGAATCTCCTATCACCAAAAGTTCTTTAACATTCATGTCCAATGCCATTCTAAGTTCCAGAATACAAGCTTCATATTCTAACTGTTGTTCATGCAAGGAAACCTAATTTTTGCTGAAGCTGGATAATTTTGTCCTAATTCTGAAATCAACACTACACCGATTTCAACTCCTTTGAAATTTGATGCTCCATCAAAGAACATCCTCCAACCATCATATGGCTTAGAGATGTCTTTTCTTGCGAACATTACTTCTTCATGGGGGAAATAAGTTCTGAGTGGCTTGTAATCCTGGTCCACCGGGTTTTCTGCAAGGTGATCAGCTAAGGCTTGTCCTTTGATTGCCTTCTAAGCCACATATACAATATTAAACTCACTTAGAAAAATTTTCCATTTTGCTAGCTTTCCGGTAGGCATCAGTTTCTAAAAGATATATTTGAGTGGATCTAACCTTGAGATCAAGTACGTGGTATATGCAGAAAAGTAGTGCCTCAACTTTTGCGCAATCCAAGTCAAGGTGCAACACGTTCTTTCCAATAAGGTGTACCTTGCTTCATACAGTGTGAACTTCTTGCTTAAATAATATATGGCTTGCTCCCTTCTTGTATCGTCGTGTTGCCCCAACACACATCCAAATGCACCATCCATCACAGATAAGTAGAGCAGCAATGGGTTTCCTGGTTCTGGTGGGACTAACACTGGCGGACTTGATAAGTACTCTTTGATCCTATCGAAAGCCTTCTGACATTCTACTGTCCATTTTATGGTAGTATCTTTCCTTTGTAATTTGAATATGGGTTCGCAAATCATCGTAGATTGTGCTATGAACCGACTGATGTAGTTAAGTCTCCCAAGAAAACTCATCACTTCCTTCTTGGTCTTTGGAGGAGGCAAATCCTAAATCTCCTTGATTTTTGATGGAACTAACTCAATGCCTTCCTGCTAACAATGAACCCCAACAGTTTTCTAGCGGGAACTCCGAATGCATATTTTATCTGATTTTATTTTAGGTTGTACCTCCACAACCTTTCAAAGAACCTTTTCAAATCGATCAAGTGATCCAAACTCTTCTTAGACTTGATAATGACATCGTCCACATAAACTTCTATCTCCTTATGAATCATGTCATGAAAAAGGATGGTCATGGCCCTCATGTAGGTCGCACCTGCATTTTTGAGACCAAAGGGAATTACCCTATAACAATACACTCCCCACGACGTGGTGAATGCCGTCTTTTCTGCATCACCTTCATTCATCAGAATCTGGTGGTATCCTACAAAGCAATCGACTAATGATTGCAACTCATGTTTTGCATAATTATCGATGAGTATATGAATGTTTGGAAGTGGAAAATTATCTTTGGGACTGGCTTTGTTGAGGTCCCTATAATCCACACATATCCTAATCTTCCCATCCTTCCTTGGCACTGGCACAATATTGGCCAACTAGGTAGGGTAGTTCGTAACCCTTATGACATTTACCTCAATCTGCTTAGTCACCTCCTTCTTAATTCTCAAACTCAAGTCAGGCTTGAACTTCCTTGGTTTCTGTTTGACTGGTGGGTGGTTAGGATCAGTTGGTAGCTTGTACGAGACAATGTCGGTGCTCAATCCCGGCATGTCATCGTAGGACCAAGCAAATATATCCATCTATTGCTTGAGCAATTCTATCAATTCCTGCTTCTCTCTATCCTTCAAATGTTTGTTGATACAGGTTTCTTTTACTATTTCTTCATCCACTAAGTTAATTAACTCAGTTTCCTCTAAGTTGGGTTTCTTTTGACTCTCGAGCTTCTCGATCTCATGTGGTAGGTTTTCAGGCATCATGCTTTCTTCATATTCTTCATAATCTTATTCCTTGTTCATACTTTTCCCAATAGGTTCGTTACATGTCATTGTTGTTAAATGAGGGATTTTACTAATATTAGAGCTGAAAAGTATGAAATATAAGTAAAATGAATAAAGATTTTAACAAAATTCAAAAGATAATTTAGGGAAAATAAAGACTTTTATTTTAAAAAGAATTTTATCTTTAAAGGAGGCGAGTGAAAAAAGGAGCTCTGGCATGATTCAAGCCTCAATTGATCATGTTGTACTTAAGAAAACAAACTACATCTCCACACTACTAGGACTCATCTCGAAACAGGGACTTGCGGGTGGTCCAATTTTGCAGGACCTCTCCAGGTGGTCCAATGGCCAGCATCTGGACACCCATATTTTCTTCTCCATAGTCTTCTTCAGTCATTGCTATGAAAAGATTCTTTATCCCTTCTGTGATGCACTCATTAGGTTCTGGCGTGATCCCCTGTGCTAAGGTTGAAAGCCGCTCCAGTACGAACACTTTCTTTTCAGACTGCATATTGCAGGCCCTTCCCAGGGTAGGCTCATATCCGAGTCCAAAGGTATTGTTCTGATGCTTCAACTGAATTGGTTCAATTATGCCATTAGACTTGACTCTGAGGCAACCATTTTTGTTGTTTTTTAAATCTTCGCTCTGTTGGATTCCATCTTTCCCCCAACCTTTGCAGCTTGCATGATTTCTACAGCATGAAAAGCAGCTCTATCAAATTCTTCAATGATTGATGAGGTAGTTGCAGAATAAATGGGGTGGCTAAGTTCTGTGGACCACGAACTCTTTGTGGGCCCATTCAAACTTAACACACTAATGGAGAATGGAGATAACCAACCTTGCCATATGGACCCATGGTCTCCCTAACAACAGGTTATAAGTAGATGAGACTTCCATTACTTGGAACAAGATGAGGAACTCAGCAGGTCTGACCTGTAATGTCAGGTGTATTTCTCCAAGGACGCTCTTTTGCGCTCCATCAAAAGCTTTGACCTTCATGTGGCTCTCTCTTATCTCTCCCATGCTTATTCCCATGTTTCAGAGTAATAAGAGGATAGATGTTGCAACCAAAGCCCCCATCGATCAATACTCGGGCTACAAACCTATTGACGCATCTTACTGTGATATGAAGCAATTTATTGTGTCCTTCTTCTTCTGGAGGGAGTTCATCATCATGAAAAGAGATATTGTTATCTTGTACTATTTACCCAATGGCTGCAGCTAATGTTTCACTTATGGTTCCTTCTGGTATGATCACTCCATTTAGCACTCCGGCCAAAGCACTCCTATGAGCTTCAGAGCTCATTAGCAAGGACATGATGGATATCTAGGCTGGTGTGTTTTTCAATTGCTCCTTAACTGAGTAATCCTTGATCTACATCTTCTTCCAAAATTCTGCAATTTCAGCGTCAGTAACATTCCTCTTTTGGCTTTATTCTCTCCCTGGTGTTGGTTTGTTGAGGTAATCTAGGACGTAACATCTTCCTGATATTGTCATTTCGTAAGCTGTTGCAGTGTTTATCATCTTAACCTTCGGTTCTGCCTGGTAATCCCATGGTACCGCCTGAGAGTTATAGGCCGGTTCCTGGGAAATTACGGTGGTCACTACGAATCTAGGATGGTATGTTTGAACGGTCAGAGGTGCCCTTAACTGGACTGTGATGAAAGGCGGGACCGAAGATGTTGTAGCGACCGCCTCTGTGTTTCCAACAGGCACAATAGTTCCCCTCATGTCATATTCTCATCCAAGGTTACCATGTTTACTCTTTGGTTTTCATGATTCGGTAGTAGGTTGTTGTTTACATTTGGAGGTGATGGAGTGCATTTAATCATTCCATTCTTTATCAAAAACTCAATTCGATTTCTCAAGCTATAACACTCCTCAGTGTCGTTTCCCTGAATAACCGAGTGATAAGCGCATCGCTTATTTCAATCAAAATTCTGAGAGATTGGGTCAGGAAGTCTTCCTTCAACAGGCTGTAGTAACCCTGCGGTCCTCAGCCTCTCAAACATCTGAGCCAAAGGTTCGGCGATAGGTGTGTAAGTACGGGTGGTTCTAGCTTCTAGATTTGGACGTGGACTTGGTGCATATGTTGGTCTATTTTGGTGGACAGGTGGTTGGGTAGGGGGATATGATTTTGGAAGATTCTGACGTGCTGGTGCTCGAGGTGGATTATAGTGGGGTTGAGCATTATACACTGGATATGGAATATATGGGGTGTGGGCGACAATTTGGGGGTTGTTAGGGTATCAATTAGATGGCTCTCCATGTTGGTAGTAAGGTGCGACAGTCAGAACTTCTTCCTTCTCCTCTTGGCTCCACCGAGAGAACCCGATTGTATGGCCCTACCTGTAGCCTATAGTGTGGCCATGGATTGGATCTTTCCTGATTTAATGCCTTCATCCAAAAAGTGTCCCATTTTGACTAGTTCTACAAATTTCTGGCCCATCATTCCCATCATCTTCTCAAAATAAATACCTTCTTGGGCTTGAATGAAGTACTTAGTGAGCTTACCTTCATCCAGTAGGGTTAGACCCTAGCAGCCTCAATTCTCCAGCGTTGTGCGTATTCTTGAAATGACTCAGATGGTTTTTTCTGGATGTTGACTAATGAAAATCTTTCTGGAGTAATTTATGTGTTGAAAGCGAGTCATGAAGTCTTTTGCCATTTCTTGCCAATCACGCCATTTGCGGGGGTCCTGATGGGTGTACCAAGTTAGTGCTTCTCCTGAAAGACTTCGGATAAACAATTTCATCCTTAACTTCTCGTTTGTTCCTACCTCCACTAACTTATAACAATAAGTCCTCAAATGCGCATGGGGATCACCCATCCCGTCAAATATGTCAAACTTGGGTGGTTTGTATCCCACTAGCATGTCAATATCAGGATGGATACACAAGTCATCGTAATTCACACTTTCACTTCCTCGGGTGATTTGCAAACTTTTCAGTGCCCTCTTCAGACAGTCAAGATGACTAGTTATTGAATATTCATTTTTTATCCAAGCATCTTTCTCTATTTCTACATACTGATCAACTGATCTTGGGCAGATTTATATGCCCAAGTGATACTCAAACGTACCATTTTTACCTTGTTTGTTGTGCAATGTGTATATAATATCATGTATTTGGCAATAAAATGCGAATTTATACTAACCAACATGATCAGCATTTGTTTTGCAGGATAATGTGATTTTTAGAAGCAAAAATGCGTGTTGGACTTATGTCGGAGTTGGACTTGGATGCGAGCGTGGAAAAGACCTCGGATGGCACATTTTACACTGGCTCCGCAATGGCGCCGTGCCACGCTACCATCGCGGTAGCACACTGCCTGGAGAGGAAATTAATTGGTAGATTCCAGTGAGGCATCGCGACAGCTCCGTGGCACGGAGACAGGGCTCCGCGATGGCCTCCGTGCCACGTTGAAGCCAATTATCCGGACCCTGAAATTTCCAGAGAGGGTCCGCGTCCACGCCGTGTCACGGAGGCAGTGCTCCGCGTTGGCCTCCGTGACACGTTGCTTGTTATTCCGGGAAAAATTTCCCACTAGTATAAATAACACACTTAGGTTATTTTTAAAAGAGTCTTCTTTTAGTTTTAGTTTTTTTAGCGGAGTTCAGAAGTGGAGAGAGGAACGTGGTTTTGTGGCAGTTGAAGAATAGAAAAGATAAGAGTTTTCTTCTCTTCCCTTCTTCTTTTCCTTCAATTGTATGCATGATTTACACTCATTCTAGGATGATTAATCCAAGAATGAGTGGCTAATTCCTTTCTTGCTGAGGTTTTGAACTTGTGTAATGATTCTTGGTAATAATTGATATGGTTTCTTCTTCTTCTTGCATGTTGTTCTATTAATTCTTGTGCTTATTACATTCTTGATTGGCCACCATTAATGTATATCTAAAAAGTCCAATTTCACTCGAGAGAGCATGAAATTGGAAAGTTGTGAATTAATAGGGTATTGTTCTTAACTTGATTTGGGAAAATTGGGTTTTGATGTGCTTTCTTGATAGAAATATACTTGAAAGCCGTATTAGTCAATTTAGGAACCGGAATTGTAGTGTTAGGTCATAAATTGCATTTGATCACAGAAATGTAGACGAATGGTTTATGATTCTAAAGTGAAATTAAATACGGAAGTTTTAATTTCTAGGCAAACGTTCTTGACTAGCAATATGAAGAAGAGGATGACCAAATTATCATGATTATCAACTTCATTACTCGTTCTTAACCTTGGCATGTGCATATCCATTGTCTAAACTCAACGTAAATAGTAGTTATTAATTTTAGTATATAATTAGTCTAGAAACAAAACTCCCTCAAATCTTGATTGGATAGTTGTTAGCATAGTTAGAAATAGAATAGAAATATAGTGAACTAGGAAATTTTGCATATCTAGAGCAGCCTCCTTGGATCGATACTTGGCTACTTAGCCACTTTATTACTTGTTTGACCACGTACACTTGCGTGTCGGTTTATAATATATACCGAGCAGCAGACTGCGAACAAGGTTTTGGCGCCGCTGCCGGGGAGGCTAGGCGATTTGTAAAATTTTGTTTAGTGTAAATTTACTGTATTTGTATTTTTATCTTCTTAAGTGTTAACAACTTGGTCTTAGCCTGTATTTTGCAGATTTTTATTTCTGTGAACACTGGCAATGGACAAGGAGCTGGTGGAATCTTACTTAGAGCCAGAACGTGAATTGCATAGTCAACGTAGAGAAGCTCTTCGGAAGAAGCTGCAGTTGCTCAAACAGTCTATGATGGAGCAACCCAATCCACCAGTTGTGCGGGCAGTGTTAGTGCCCGAGGAAGTAGCAGCCAGGCCGGTTCGCGAGGTGGCAATCCCACACGCTAATAATGTACATTCCAGCATCCGCAAACCAGAGCCTGGGGGGAGATTTGAGTTAAAGCAAAATATGGTGCAACTTTTGCACACGAGCGGGCAGTTTACCGGTCTCCCTCACGAAGATCCGCAACAACATCTCCAGAACTTTTTGGAGATAAGTGACACGTACATACCCGCTGTAGTGTCACCTGATTATGTTCGGCTCACCTTATTTCCATTTTCCTTACTTGGTGAAGCCAAGAGGTGGTTAAAAGCTGAACCACCCAACTCTATATCAACATGGGATGATCTTGCAAGGAAGTTTTTGATCAGATTTTTCCCTTCAGGTAAAACAGCTAAACTTAGAAGTCAGATTCTAAGTTTTAAACAGAGGGAAGGAGAAAATCTTTATCAAGCCTGGGAAAGATTCAAGTCCATGTTGCGGGACTGTCCCCATCATCATCAGTCAAACGAGGTGTTGGTCCACACTTTTATTGAGGGTTTGGAACCCCACACTAAAATTTTGTTAGACTCAGCAGCTGGAGGGCAAGCACTGGAGAAGACTTATGAGGAGCTGTACACTTTGCTCAACCAAATCTCACAAGGAAATCCGGAATGGAATGCAGATTCTTCAAGGGGTGGAGCAAGGAAAGCAGCGGGAGTGTTCAAAGTGGATGGATTCACAGCTATCGCTGCACAGATAGCTGCTTTGTAAAATCAGTTAAACACTCACTTCAGCACTATGAATTTGAACCAGCCTTCAGCCTCAGTTAATGCAGTCCAACAGATGTGGTGTGAAGTGTGTGGTAGTAGTGAGCATTTAGCTGAATGCTGTGGTGCAAATCCTGATTCTGTCAACTTTCTGGGCAATGCACAGAGGAATCAACAGCAGTTTGGTGGTGGCTACAACTCGAATTGGAGGAATCATTCAAATTTTTCGTGGGGTAGCAACAATCAACAAGGCCAGGGTTCAGGGCAGGGTATGCACAGAAACCAAGGAGGGCAACAAGGCTATCAGAATCAGTTTAGAAATCACAATGCCCCTCCTCCACCACCATCACCGACTATTGAGGAAATGTTCAAGACCATGATTGCCAACCAGGCACAATTGCAGGCTGACTATGTCAAACTGGCGGCCGAAGTAAAGAACAATCAATTGGAAACCAAGGCTCTTGAATATCAGTTTGGGCAATTTGCCAGTGCCCAAAATACTAGACCAAGGGGAGGACTACCTAGCGACACGGATCCCAATCCTAAGCAGGTAAATGCAGTGACCACGAGGAGTGGTTTACAATTAAAGGAGGTGGAACCGGAAAGACCGCCTCAGAAGTCAGGAGCAGCAGATGTTGAGGGAGAACAAATCTCAGATACGGGGAAGACCAAAGAAGCTGAACCAACAAGGCCTCCACCCCGTTCCCTCAACGACTTAAGAAACACAAGGAGGAGGCGTGTTTCCAGAAATTCATGGAGGTACTTAAACAGGTACATGTTAACTTACCTCTTGTTGATGTCTTGCAGGGTGTGCCAAAATATGCAAAGTATATCAAAGACATCGTGGCCAACAAAAGTCGCTTGACCGAGTATGCCACGGTGGCTTTAACGGAGGAATGCACATCCCATATTCAGAACAGGTTGCCCACTAAACTGAAGGATCCTGGAAGTTTTACTATCCAGCTGACGATTGGGCAAAGTATCCGAGCTCGTGGGTTATGCGACTTGGGGGCAAGTAGAAATCTGATGCCATCTTCGGTATTCAGAAAAGTTAGGGCTAGGGAGTCCTAGACCTACAACAGTGATCTTGCAGCTAGTAGACAGGTCTTTAGCTAAGCCGGATGGCATTGTGGAGGATGTGCTAGTGCAGGTAGGCTCCCTCATTTTTCCGGTAGATTTCATTGTTCTGGATTTTGAGCCAGATGCACAAGTCCCATTTATTTTGGGACGACCATTTTTGGGAACGGGAAAGGCATTGATCGATGTAGCTGCAGGTCAACTCACGATGCGAGCACACGACAAGGTTGAGGTGTTCGACGTGTACAAGGCACCTAAGCTTCCGACTGTCTATAAGGAACTCTCGGTGATCAACGTGATTGATCATGGGAATGCAAATGGATTGAGTGATTCCCGAGAGTTACTAGGTAGGCCACCAGACAAGGTTGAGAACTACTGGGGAGATGACCATGATCGGGTCAAATCGTCCATCTCCCTAGTAGAAAATTGAGCGTAAAGGCTGTCGAGCCGCGACGTTAAACCAGGCGCTGCACGGGAGGCAACCCGTGAAAAATATTTTTCTTTCTTTTTCCTTAGTGTAAAGTTTTTCTTTTATTTTATTTTCTCTTCTTTTTCTTGACTAGGTTTAAATGTGCATTTTAATTAGTAATTTTTATTCTTTTAGTAGGGAATCTAGTCATTTAACCAATTTTTGTTTAGTGAGGTGATTTTCAGGTATACCGGAGGAAAAATACGTGGAATCGAGAAAACGAGGTGAGGTATTAAAATAAAATTTGATAGTGAAACAGAGCACTGGCGCGTTGGCGCCGTGTCACGGAGGCAATGCTCCGCGTTGGCCTCCGTGACACGTTGAAGGCAAATCTGGATTTTTTTTTTAAAAAAAATTCCAGTAAGCCAACGCGTTGGCTCCGTGTCACGGAGGAGGGCCTCCGCGTTACCCTCCGTGACACGTTGCCCTTATCCCAGTGCCGGGTCACACCGGGTTTCCGGGTGACCCGCGTGTTTTCTTAATAAAAACCCCCGATTTCGCCCCTATTTTCCCCATTCCCTCTACCCTCCGCGACCAAACACCCATTCCCCTACCCCCAAGCTCCGTGCCACGTTAATAGGCAAGGAAAACGTCGAGTTTTTTTTGGTTCTTCAAATCCAAGGTATGTTTTCATCTTCTATCTCAAATTTTTGGCGAGTTTTGTCACTTTTGAGCATGTGAGGTGAGATATATCACCCTAGGTAAAAATTAAACATGATGTGAATTATTTTGTGATTGATTATGTTCGGATTATTGTAGTTGACGTTTGAACTTATCGATTGATTGAATAATTCAATATTGATTGTCGAATTGAGTTCTAGGGCTTGGGTTGTTGGATTTTAACGTGGGTAACTTGATAGTTTGATGAAATTGATGCCGGGGTGTGTTTATTAGTTGAGATAAGTCGTGGTAAATATTGTATAATTGGTGAAAGACGACTAATTCTCGTTTTTTTTAGTGGGACATTGCGTAATATGTGAATTGGTTGAATTGATTAGATTAGTGTATATAAAATGTTTGTATTATTGTTTCTATTTGGTTGTTGTTATTGTTGCTAAGTGCCATGGGTGAATAGCTGTCGATGGTAGGATTGGGTTAGCTGTATGAAGTCTGAGTAGTTCGCTAGTCGTTATGCTGTCGAATTTTTGTGAACGCACTAAGCAATATGTTTATAGTGATTGTGTTTGGGGTGTAAATAGATCTATCCTTGCTAACATGTTGTAAATATTGTTAAAGACTAAGTGTAGGGTAAATTTTGTTTAACCCGACCTTAGCCAAAACTAACAATTTTTTAGCTTAACGTTGTGCTTGTCTGTGTAAATTAACAGGTACAATGGCTAGCCGACAAGATAAAGGCAAGGGTGCTTCAACCTCAGGCACCGACAGAAAGAGAATGAGACTGGGCACTGCTGTCCCAGCTGCACCTGCTGTTCCACGCGGTCAACACCGCCGATACGGAACACGATGGGTCACCGATGAAGGGAAGAAATGGTACGCAAAGCATAAGGAGAACAAGTACTTCCCGGAGGAATATATTGCAAGGGAACCACTTGCACAGGAGTTCCCTCGCATCGTACAGAGAATTGAAGCAGCTGGGCTCAGCTTTATTTTTCAGGAGCCCACGGAGTGCAACCTTCACTCGGTCCGGGAATTTTATGCCAACTGGAACCCGGCCATCAGAAGCCACACTATTAAAATCAGAGGACAGATTGTCACTTTGGAACCCCAGTAGCTGAATGCCATCGTTGGAGCGCGGGACACAGACGCCCACGTTCTCCGCCAGCTAAACATCACCCCACCGTACGCCGACATCAGACGTACGTTGTGTGGGGCTCGATCCACAGCCCGATGGAGCAGACACAAAGAGAGGGGTTATCACCAGACTCTGCCTTATTCGCAGATGAACAGGGAGGCCAGAATCTGGCTAAAAATTGTATGTTCGTGTTTGATCCCGGGAGTGCATATGACAGACGTGACCCAAGACCGTGTCTGCCTGGTGTATGCCCTTATGAAAGGGCTTGAGATTAATGTGGGGGCGGTTATAATATCCGCCATGAAGAGAGCCAGACTACACCAGGGCCACAGATACGGGTTTGGCGGACTCATCACCACCTTCCTCCGAGGCCTTGACATCGAGGAAGAAGCTTTGGATTACATTCCGCAGTTGGAGCGGAGGGCCCTTGATGTGACAAAGACCAAGGCCCCCGACACTACACACGGACCTGTGCTGACTCTGGGCGAGCGACATGCTTGTGACGACCAGTATATGGCCCGTATGTTCAGCATGCAGATGCTGCAGCTACGGATAGGTGGGAGACCAGCCACCGAGGATGAATTATGGCAGCTGGAGCTGGACTACCCTTTTGGCGAGAACGCCAGAGCTTTATGCAAGGTGGGGCCAGCCTTTGTGGAGCCGACTGATGACGACGTCCCTACTAATGAAGAGACACGTCGTGAGGACTCTGATGTGGAGTCCGATGACGGCGAGGGAGCTAATTCAGATATGGGTGACGAGGCCGCAGCACCGGATGAGGAAGTCGAATATTTCGACTGAGCAGAGAGTTTTACCACCCAAAATTTTGTGCTTTGTATTTTTGTGAACACTGAGGACAGTGTTCGATTTAAGTGTGGGGTGGGGAGTAGTTAGGTGTTGGGTCATAGGCTCTAAATCTGCTGTATATTCTTCCTTGACGTTTGTGTATGTCTGTGCTTTCCCTGTTGTTGTGAACTGATTTGTGAATGATGTGTATATATTTGTTTGTGTGTGCTAATGATGTGTGTCTTTAAAAAGTTATGGTTGCCGTTGTAAATATTTTGTAAATTTTGTAAATATTTTTTTTCTCTATCGATATGATCGATATTTTTCAAAATTTTTGCGAAAGGATGTTGCACTTATCAACATATTTTGTAAATATTTTTTTCATCGAAATGATCGATGTGTTGCAAAAATTTTGAAGTTTTATTTTTGGGTTTCTCAGAGTTTGTTTTCGGTTCTTTTACCGAGAATAGTCCCATTGAACCGATGTCATAGTTAGTGAACATTCCCTATGATGGATGGATGACGACCGTCTTAAGGGAAATGTAGTCGATAGGAGTAGATGATTTGTTTTTAGTTTCTTTGGTGGATTGCATCAATAAACTGTAGTTGCTTATGGTTGCTAAAATTTTGTTGCGTGTGTAATTGATGTTCGAAATGCGAAAGTGATTCGTTTGAAAGCATGTAATTGTGTAAATATGTTGAGTTACCTAGGCTATAGAATTTGGTTCATTATGATTGAGGCTTAATCTTGAATTCATGTACTTGACTAATTAAAGAGTCTGTGAATGCATCTTGATTCGAGCATGTGCATGAAGTGTGAGTGAGGTTTTGCTATTCCATGTCATTGTGAATTGTCTAGAACTTGCCTGGCGTGTATACAAAGCGAAATGAAGGAGGTGTAGTGTCGGAAAGGATGTAGGCATTTCTTTGTTTTAACCGTTAGTTTCCATTTTTTTATTGTCAAGTTCTACCTTTTTATATGTTGTACACCCTAGTCAGCCCGTTGAGCCTTTAGCCGATTTCTTTCTTTTGTCCAGAATTGTATGAACTAAGCTTTATTCCTTCTTTTCATTAGCCTTAAAGTCTATAAGAAACTCTTAAGCGCTTATAAAGAACAGAAAATTGTTTCCCAAAGTGTTAAAGAGTGAAAAGAGTGAAAAGAAAAAGAAAAGCAGAGTGAAGAAAGAAAAGATGATGTTGAAGAGGCACTAGTTGTAATTAAATGAAAGTGAGGGTACATGAAAACCCTCTGTTTTGTGTCAAGTGTGCCTGATGAAATGGGCTGTATGAAAGTAAACCAGCATGAATGGGAGAAAAAGAGAAAAGAGAGGAACAATGTCCATGAGTCGATGGGAATGAGTTGAAAAGGCGCTTAAGGATGCTAGCGACTGTTATTGGCTAATCCAATATATATACTAGATCCATAGCCCAGTTACAACCCATTTAAAAGTCCTATTTGATCCTACACTGCATTTCTTTATATTAGTAGAGTAATACACTAAGGGCAAGCCTATGGGTCATGACATGATGCATGTGAATTCTTTTGGGAGAGAGAGTGAAATTAATTTTTATATGCCCCTACTTGCATGTTTGTGTGCTGCACGAACAGAAAAGGGGAAGTTTCTCTCGAGTTGTGAGGGTACGTGCTTGATGAAAGATTGCTTTTCGTGTCGGATTTCTTGATTAGTTGATTTGCATGAGTTTGCCGATATCAAGAATCAATTCTTAAAAGTCTAGGAAGCCTCGATGTATTAAGGTCATTGTCTTGTACGACCAAGCATGTTTTCTTGATGATTTGCAAAAAATCGAATAATCGGTATGACCGTAACGTAAATGGTTGCACCATAGTGACAAAGGTTGAGATGTGATGTGCATGATTTGTGTATGTGTTGTTCGAGGACGAACAAGGATTTAAGTGTGGGGTAAGTGATCTTGGGCAGATTTATATGCCCAAGTGATACTCAAACGTACCATTTTTACCTTGTTTGTTTTGCAATGTGTATATAATATCATGTATTTGGCAATAAAATGCGAATTTATACTAACCAACATGATTAGCATTTGTTTTGCAGGATAATGTGATTTTTAGGAGCAAAAATGCGTGTTGGACTTATGTCGGAGTTGGACTTGGATGCGAGCGTGGAAAAGACCTCGGATGGCACATTTTACACTGGCTCCGCGATGGCGCCGTGCCACGCTGCCATCGCGGTAGCACACTGCCTGGAGAGGAAATTAATTGGCAAATTCCAGTGAGGCATCGCGACAGCTCCGTGGCACGGAGACAGGGCTCCGCGATGGCCTCCGTGCCACGTTGAAGCCAATTATCCGGACCCTGAAATTTCCAGAGAGGGTCCGCGTCCACGCCGTGTCACGGAGGTAGTGCTCCGCGTTGGCCTCCGTGACACGTTGCTTGTTATTCCGGGAAAAATTTTCCACTAGTATAAATAGCACACTTAGGTTATTTTTAAAAGAGTCTTCTTTTAGTTTTAGTTTTTTTAGCGGAGTTCAGAAGTGGAGAGAGGAACGTGGTTTTGTGGCAGTTGAAGAATAGAAAAGATAAGAGTTTTCTTCTCTTCCCTTCTTGTTTTCCTTCAATTGTATGCATGATTTACACTCATTCTAGGATGATTAATCCAAGAATGAGTGGCTAATTCCTTTCTTGCTGAGGTTTTGAACTTGTGTAATGATTCTTGGTAATAATTGATATGGTTTCTTCTTCTTCTTGCATGTTGTTCTATTAATTCTTGTGCTTATTACATTCTTGATTGGCCACCATTAATGTATATCTAAAAAGTCCAATTTCACTCGAGAGAGCATGAAATTGGAAAGTTGTGAATTAATAGGGTATTGTTCTTAACTTGATTTGGGAAAATTGGGTTTTGATGTGCTTTCTTGATAGAAATATACTTGAAAGCCGTATTAGTCAATTTAGGAATCGGAATTGTAGTGTTAGGTCATAAATTGCATTTGATCACAGAAATATAGACGAATGGTTTATGATTCTAAAGTGAAATTAAATACGGAAGTTTTAATTTCTAGGCAAACGTTCTTGACTAGCAATATGAAGAAGAGGATGACCAAATTATCATGATTATCAACTTCATTACTCGTTCTTAACCTTGGCATGTGCATATCCATTGTCTAAACTCAACGTAAATAGTAGTTATTAATTTTAGTATATAATTAGTCTAGAAACAAAACTCCCTCAAATCTTGATTGGATAGTTGTTAGCATAGTTAGAAATAAAATAGAAATATAGTGAACTAGGAAATTTTGCATATCTAGAGCAGCCTCCTTGGATCGATACTTGGCTACTTAGCCACTTTATTACTTGTTTGACCACGTACACTTGCGTGTCGGTTTATAATATATACCGAGCAGCAGACTGCGAACAACAACCTCGTACGGGACTCTAACTATGACTGGAACCGTGTATGTGGGAGCCTTAAACGCATATACGGGTGGCACATGCATATCATAAGAAGTCGCCACGTGTGCCGCAGGTCTATGCTGTGCTGCTGGGTAAGAAGACATGGTACCGACTTGATTTGGTAGTGACAGGTTAGGCGCAGTCTTTACTACAGGGGGAGAATTTAGTTGTCCATTAGTGCAGTTGGGGACATATAGAGTTTGTTTGATGGTATTTGGCAAATTGGTGGGAGTGATTGATGGTAGCCAGGTATCTGAGGCGGACACGCAGATTTGGGAAAGTGTTCAGGAGCGGGCGACTCTAAAGATGGGAAGTGAAGCAGGTGTGAGAAGGTTTCCACGTTGAGCCTCGCCAAGTCTCGCCCTTGGCGCAGTTCTTCCTTCAACACCTCAAGTTCCTGCTCTAGGTGAGCCATTTGCTCATTGTTCCTCACATCTGCCCTTCCTTGTGAGCTTTCAGGATTTTCGATAGACAAAAGGACGTTCGCAGCAGTGTTGGATTCGTCAGATTCAGTCATCTTGCTTTTAGATCTCAAATTATAGCGCAACTCAGACAGTTTGATCAACACAAATCAACCTCTATTATCGGGGGGTAAATATAATTATAGAAAAATAGAGAAAAGACAAAGAGTTAGTTTAGCTGTTGTGAATTGAGCACCTATATATAATTAACATATAAACAAATAATGTCAAAAAATGCATCCTATGCACTCAAGGGCCTCTTTTTTTGCCAGAAGTTGGCCTACGTTGCATACGAGTTGACAACAAATGATACATTTCGACACATTCAGAGTCGGGAACGGTCTTATTTAACAAAAGAGGTTATGGGAGTTACAAAAAATTAATTAGAGATCAGAAGGTGAAAATGCAAGGGATGGCAGCGAGGCCATACAAAGGGAATGTAGAAAAGGGGTACAAGAGAAATGACTTAAGGCCATGTAGGGTCGTCATCATCTGAAAGATCATAGTGGAATCTCGGTTGGTACTCAAGATACTTAAGGAAATCATCTTCTGAGGACTCCTCAGGGTCACCCATTTTCCAGGTCCCTTTCCTCGCCATGTCCCTCTAGCCTAAATTCTGATTGGGCCTTCGACTCTCCTTCGGGATGCTGTGTTGAAATATTTTCGGGTTCCTAGCCTGGAGCCATCTCCATTACTCCCCCTTCATTGGGGTTAAATATGATGGGGTCTTCCTTGGGGTGTTCTTCGATGGGGTTTTCTTCAATGGGGTCTCCCTCAGGGTCTTCTTCTATGGGGTCTTCCTTAGGGTCTTTCCCAGTGGGGTCTTCCCCATCCTAGGTGATTCAAGATCTCCTTCAATCCCCAGTATCATGTGATTTACAAAACCTAGAACCATTTGTTTGAACATGGGGATTGTCAGATCCATACATGATAGTATCTCGAGCCTGAACCAATCAGCTAGGCCAATGTCTGCAACCTCGTCACAACCTAATACAATCGGAGGGACGCTATGGCCTTCTACGTTGAACCAAGCATAGTACTCTGGCGTGCACCAGTTGGTCTCTTATGTTGAGCATTCTTAGGTACCTCCACTCATTTTGCAAGTTTCTTATCTGCGTTGTAGGGATGAGAGCTTCATACCCATCCTTATATTGGGCCATAAGGGATGAGAGAGGTATGTCTTGAAGAAGATCAAACTACCTCATCACCCTTAGCGGGGCATACGGCTGAATACCCCCTAACCCAATCAACTAAATAAAGTATTTATGTGGGGCTCTCAATCTAGATTTTCCCACCAACCATGGGTATTTCCATTGAACATAACCTCCTGTGATGTTGGTCAAAAAAGACACGTCATTCTGCCTCTCCGATTGGTGCATTATAGTACATCATTCTCTCTTCATGGCTCTGGATCCTGCTGCAGGCATCAATACAACAATCCATGGTGGCAAGGCGCTGGTAGAAGTGCTCTATTTCCCAAACTTGTAGTAGTAAATTGCAACCTTAGAAGAAATCGTGTCCTCTCAAGCATGTTGATAATGCTCGAAGTATTTCCACGAGAATCATAGGAACAAGTGTCAATTCGTCTGGACCTGTAAGGACGCTCATAACCAATGGCAGGAAATTTATGTTGATCTCCCCAAGAGGGCCATTGCAAAAACCTATGGTCACAAACACCCCCATCTCCCGCGGGTGCAGGCGAACTCATCCCGATGTCGGTCACAGCTATCATGGCGGCCGAACCTTTTGAAGAGATACTCCAACTTGACTTGTCCATCTTCTAGATTCATTAGAGATGGGTAGACATGCAACCCCAGAAACCATAAAAACTTCTCCCTCGATATAAAAGAAGGGAATGCTGGTTTTCTTCTATCGAACGGAAGTTTTGTGAACCCACTTATCTCCTCCAGGGTGGGGGTTATTTCGAAGTCCAAAAATTTGAATGTGATAGTTGCTGGATTCCAAAATTTTGTCATGAAGGTGATGAAAGTTTTGTTAGAGTGGAGCCCAACAACGACATTAGAGACCCCAAATGTCGCCCGAACTTCTGCCCCGTGTGGTACACGAATGTTCTACCACCAGGTCTGTAGGTTATGAGGAGTAGAGACTATCATGTGGATATTTGGTAAATTCTAGTTGATTTCCATCTGAAAGAAAGAGAAAGGGTAAAGGGTATAAGTATATTTGTTCTGAACTCATCATGTGTCTTACGCCTAGATCATTTACATCAATCTTAAAAAAAGGAAATGTCGTTAGGTATAGGACATTTTGACAAAGGGAAGCTTCCTAATTACAGTGGCAATACCTTGGATTTCCCTATCTAAGGTGTATGCAGCATGACTTATTTTTTTAGAGTAGGACTTTTCCTAGATTTTGCCAGAGTAGGAACAGAATAACTACAAGAAAGTACGTAGTAAAATGTACCATCTCTAAAATTAAATGTTACACCCCGTAAGTTCTTGACACTTAGTTGGCCTATTCGCATGTTGGTTAAGAGTTTTAAAATGTCATACGTGCGAGAAAAGGGCCCGGGGAGAAACCGGACGAGCGCCAAGTCGGAGCGTCGCAAGGCAAATGTGACTTATAAATCGCATTCGACAAATGCGACTTAAAGGCCCCAAGTATATAAGGCTCCCACTTTGTTTTAAATCATTTTCCCTTCATATGATTTCCAGTAAACGAACAGAAACAGAGGGGAACGAATGGTTTGATTAAATTTCCTTCCGTTTACACCGTCAAAGGCAGTCCAAACTTGAATTAACTTCAGGTAGCAAAGTATAAAGCTGCCGAGAACATTCCTGTGGAGTTAGTTTCAAGAAATTCGGCCAGAGAATCGTCGTCACGCCGAGCTAAGGTAAGTGGAATTGCTCCAAACTAGTGTTAATATACTCCCATCATTAAAGTGAGTATTTCTCCCTTCTAGACCCCCGAGAAATAGCGAGTCTTCGGTCGTTCTTTGATAAGTCGAAGAATAGGCAGTAGGTATAGCCATAATATGGTTTCTTTCCAAAATAATAGTAGAATTAATTCTATTCTTTCGTGAATATAAATACAGTTGGAAGAAATAGTTGAATACTAGCCGAGCTACGCCAATTAATCAGAAAGTCAGCAGTTGAGGTATGTAAAGCCAGTTTCTTTCAGCAAGCTAGTAGTTCTAGTATAGCAAAATAGTATGAATTTCAGTAGAGTGTTTCATAAGTCGTATATTATGTTCAGTATGAAATTTAGTAAGCATGTTAGAAATATAATATAGTGTTCAACATGAAATTCAGTAAAACAGTATAAGTCCCAGCAGAATATTCCAAAAATATTATTACAGATTCAGTATATTTCAGTATCAGATTAAGTATTATTGAAATTCAGAATAGAATACTAGAATGTAAATATTATTATCTAATCCAGTATATATTACATGTGCCTATTGCTATCTGTGGATACATGATTGTTCTGTGTTGGGCACCCTTAGAGCTTCCTTGACCGCCCCAGGGTTAATAGCTGTGTCGACTCGCCCGCTAGAGGGTGAGGACACGTCGCTCTATGGAGTGGCATGCCGTCCGCCAGCGGATGAAGATGGGATGCAGATTCCCCATAGCAAGTTGATCAGCACTATACCACACCCCCTGTCGAGCGCTTGCGCCCGGGGTGCAGATTTCAGATTTCAGATTTTAGATTTCAGGAGTCCTCCGAACTCAGATACAACTATAGTCAGGGGTCCAGTGAGCCCAAGTTGCATACCCAAGGGGCCGGCAAGAAGCTTATAGTTACTAGGTGGATGGAATGACCTGGGTAGGGGTATATAGATTGTGTGTTGGTTGGTACCTTACGGCTTATGGGGGATGGTAAGGTTCTTGTATGCTATGTTGTGTTAGTTATTAATAGATAGAAAGTAGTCCGCCATGTTATCAAGTATGACTCTTACTCTCTTCAGTAAAGTTACGCTCTTTTCAGTCAGTCTCAGCCCGTCTCCTATTACTTCAGTATCTATCAGTATTATTATTTTCTTTCAGTTATTTTCAGTTATTGCTTTGCATACAAAGTACCAGTGGTACTGATGCCCGTTTTGGGGCAGTGCATTACTTTCCTGCAGGTACTCACAGACGAGGAGCAGATCCCTCGTAGTTCCAGCCAGCATACAGAGACTTCGTCTCCTATCATCCAGAGCTTTACAGCTAAAGGTTTACTTCCCTTTTTGTTTGTATAGTATTGGTAGGCCGGGGCCCTGTCCCAACCATCTTATTATTCTTAGAGGCTTGCGGATTGTATATTCTCTGTGATTAGTTATACCGGTCGTGTGGGGCCTTGTTCAGTTGTCAGTTGGTGACCTTGTCGGTCACAGATCAGTTTAGCACTTGTTTCTACTTTTCAATGATAACTAGTCAGCATAGTGGCCTTGTCGGCCCGCATAGGTTCCCTTATGTTCAGTTGTTCTGGGTAGCTGTTATATTCCTACACGTGGCTATAGGCCTTATCAGCCGGAGGCTATATTTACAGTCGTTATATAGCCCGTTGTTTTCATAAATCCATAATTAGAGCCATCCTGACACCAGAAGTTCTTAGGCTCAGTAGTCTAGCAGTCCTGGTCCTAGTAGGGCACCGGATGTTAGTCATGCCTCCCAAGACGGGGCGTGACAAACTTGGTATCAGAGCAGGTCGTATCCCTGGGAGTCTGCAAGCCATGCTAAATAGAGTCTTGTCTATGGATGTGTTGTGCACCACATACCATTGGCAGGAGGCTGCAAGGCATGATAGGATGGTTACTCTTTCTTCACATTCAGTCGTTCCACAGAGCTGTACAGTATAGGGTTGAGTCCCTAAAGCTTACTATACTCTTTGTTTATAGATAAAATGTCAGATCAGTGACATCCTATCACAGGCCGAAGATTGGATACAGCAGAAGGAGAGGGCACCTACAGGATGGCCTAGTCTCGATTAGAATCAGCCCGATCTGAGGGCGATACAGAGGCATCGTCCCGATCTTCTCAGCAGTCTCCACCCCATCAGGAGTCACTTGGGATGACACCACCTCCGATAGTTCCTATACCTACACCATCTGACCAGGAGGTCAGGAGTGCTATAGTTATGTTAGCGCAAATGATGGCTACTCAACTCCAGTCAATGCCACCTACAGCTAT
Organism: Datura wrightii; assembly: GCA_035772735.1. NCBI lineage: Eukaryota > Viridiplantae > Streptophyta > Magnoliopsida > Solanales > Solanaceae > Datura > Datura wrightii. Next base: position 15,613,666 of record JASDFA010000002.1, read on the forward strand.
AGAGTTATCAGGTGGGCCTGGTAGTTCGAGGGTCCGCGAATTCCTAGCACTAGGTCCCCCACAGTTCACAGGGTCGCATCGGACAGAGGACCCCCAGGACTTCTTGGATCAGATGTATAGGATTTTCCAGGTAATGCATGTTACATCTATAGAGTCGGTTAAATTGGTGGTATTCCAACTGTGAGATCTTGCTGTGTTGTGGTATGAGAGTTGGGAAAGGTCTCGAGGGAGAGATGTTGCCCCTCCGACCTGGTCTAGCTTTTCAGAGGCTTTCCTGGACCTTTACCTACCACGGAGATCCGACAGGCCCGGATGGACCAGGTTTTACACTTGGAACAGGGGGCAATGAGTGTTGGAGAATACTCCTTGTAGTTCGATTCTTTGGCCCGCTATGCTCCGGCCTTTGTAGATACCATGCCATCCAGAGTCCACCGGTTTATTATGGGGCTTAACCCAGAGTATATTGAGGCCTGTATGACAGCTACTTTGCGGGAAGATATGGATATTGCTCGAGTGCAGGCTTTTGCTCAGACTATTAAGGGCCTCAGACAGCGGCAACAGGATAGCAGACAAATAAGTTAGGAACAGCACTGCAAGGACAGGTCAGATAAGTTACAAGGGGAGATTCGGAGAGGGCCTAGGCCACGGTTGTCAGATAGGCCACCTAGACCCCCGCCTCCATCACAGCAGCAGAGGGGTAGATTCAGTCGTCGAGGACAGTCAGAGTTCGTCGGAAGTTCTCGAACAGTAGATTCAACCCAGCAGAGGAGAGCAGAGCAGGTATACACCACCACTTTGCCCTATTTGCAACCGACGCCACTCTAGAGCTTGCAGATATGGCTCCACAGGGTATTATATATGTGGACAGGAGGGTCATGTGATGAGAGATTGTCCAGCCAGGGGTCAAGGTGACCGGGATAGACAAGACAGGGCATCAGCAGGGTCGCGAGTTCCAGCAGCCCCGGTAGGTCGCAGGCCCTCAATTTCAGCAAGCAGAGGCCGAGACAGATCAGGGGCCTTTAGTTCAGGTACGGGCCCAAGCTGTACCTATGCATTACTCGGGAGACAGGATTCGGAGGTGTCTCCAAATGTTGTGACAGGTATGATGACTATTTTCTCTCACCCTGCTTATGATTAATCGATCTGGGATCTACCTTGTCCTATGTTACCCCATTAGTGGCTCGAAAGTTTAGTATTGTACCAGAATTTCTTCAGCAACCCTTTTTTGTATCTACACCCGTCGGTGATTCTATCATAGCCAGAATGGTTTATCGAGTGTGTACAGTAGAGGTTGCTAGCCATCAGACCACAACAGATTTGGTAGAGTTAGAAATGGTTGATTGTGACGCCATTATGGGTATAGATTGGTTAGCTCCATGCTATGCCAATGTAGAATGTTGGACCAAGACAGTCTGATTCCACTTTCCAGCGGAGGCAGTAGGAGAGTGAAAGGGCAGTACAACTACGCCAAAAGGTAGGTTTATTTCCTATCTTCGGGCGAGAAAGTTGATAGCCAAGGGGTGCATTTACCACATTGTCAGAGTTTAGGATGTTCGGGTAGAGCCTCCGACTCTCCAGTCTGTTCCAGTGGTGAATGAATTCCCTGATGTATTTCCAAATGAGTTACCTGGTATTCCCCCAGAAAGGGAAATAGACTTTGCAATTGATTTATTGTCGGGCACTCAGCCCATATCAATTCCCCCTTATCGCATGGCTCCTGCTGAACTCAGAGAACTAAAGGAGCAGTTGAAGGATTTGTTAGACAAGGGCTTTATCAGGCCGAGTACTTCACCTTGGGGTGCGCCAGTGTTTTTTTGTGAGATAGAAGGATGGTTCCCTCCGCATGTGTATAGACTATCAACAACTGAATAAACTCACAGTTAAGAATAAGTATCCGCTTCCCAGAATAGATGATTTATTTTATCAGTTACAGAGAGCCAGATATTTCTCCAAAATTGACTTAAGGTCCGGATATCATTAGGTTCGTGTTCGTGAAAGGGACATTCCAAAGACGGCCTTCAGGACCAGATACGGCCATTTTGAATTCTTAGTCATGTCCTTTGGGCTGACGAATGCTCCAGCCGTGTTTATAGACCTGATGAACATTATTTTCAGACCATACCTGGACTTGATTGTGATAGTGTTTATTGATGATATTCTGGTGTATTCTCACTCAGAGGCAGACCACTAAGATCATTTGTGGATAGTGCTCCAGATTCTCAGAGACCGTCAGCTGTATGCCAAGTTCTCTAAATGTGAATTTTGGCTGAATTCAGTAGCCTTTTTGGGTCATATCGTGTCGGATACTGGTATAAAGGTAGATACACAGAAGATAGAAGTAGTAAAAGCATGGCCCAGACCTACCACTTCAACGAGGTACGTAGTTTCCTAGGGTTAGCAGGGTACTACATAAGGTTTGTTGAAGGATTTTCCACCTTAGCAGCACCACTGACTAAACTGACGCAGAAGGAAGCAAAATTTCACTAGACTAAGGCATGTGAGCAGAGCTTCCAAGAATTGAAAGACAGGTTAACATCAGCTCCAGTGTTAGCATTTCTAAAAGGTGCAGAAGGTTATGCAGTTTATTGTGATGCTTCGGGTGTTGGGTTAGGATGTGTGTTGATGCAGCATGGTAAAGTAATTTCTTATGCTTCTAGACAGCTGAGGAAACATAAAAAGAACTATCCTACCCATGACCTGGAATTGGCCGCAGTGATTCACGCCTTAAAGATATGGAGACATTACTTGTATGGCGTCCACGGGGATATTTTCACTGATCATAAGAGCCTACAGTATTTCTTCACCCAGAAAGAGTTGAATTTGCGGCAGCATCGCTGGTTAGAACTATTGAAAGACTATGATGTGAATATTCTGTATCACCCAAGGAGAGTTAATGTGGTGGCAGATGCCCTTAGCCGAAAATCTATGGGGAGTCTAGCACACTTACAGCTTGAGCAGCGGGAATTAGCTCGGGAATTGCATCAATTAGCCAATTCAACCGTTCGTGTAGCAGAAACAGAGGACAACAGAGCGGTAATCTAGAAAATTACAGTGTTGTCTTTAGTCGTGGAAGTAAAGGAATGGCAGTGTGAAGATCCTAGCCTGGTTCAGCTTAGAAATAGAGTTCAGCAAGGAGAGGTGACAGATTTTCAGACAACCGAGGATGGGGTATTGCGATATAAAGATTGCCTTTGTGTTCCAGACGTTGCAGGGCTTCGCCGGCAGATTATGGATGAGGTACATTATGCCCATGGTTCTCTCCATCCAGGTTCGATGAAAATGTACCACGATATAAAAGAAATCTACTGGTGGCCAGGAATGAAGAAGGGGATAGCAGAATTCGTAGTTTAGTGTCCCAACTGCCAGCAGGTAAAAGCTGAACATCAGAAACCAGGCGGACTGACTCAGGATATAGCTGTGCCTCTATGGGAATGGGAAGCAGTAAATATGGATTTTGTAGAAGGATTACCCTGCACCAGGCGTAGATATGATTCGATCTGGGTGATTGTTGACAGACTGACAAAATCAGCTCATTTTCTACCAGTAAGGGCTACCTTTTCCGCCAAGGATTATGCTGAGCTGTATATCAGAGAAATAGTCAGGTTGCATGGTGTTTCAGTGTCCATTGTCTCCGACAAAGGGGCACAGTTTACAACTAAATTCTGACAATCATTTCAGAGAGGCTTGGGGACACAGGTTAACCTGAGCACAACTTTTCATCCTCAGATAGATGGGCAGGCAGAACGCACCATTCAAACGCTCGAGGATATGTTGCGAGCATGTGTGTTGCATTTTGGAGGTAGATGGGATGAACATTTACCACTCATTGAGTTCGCCTATAATAACAGTTACCATTCAGCTATTCAGATGGCGCCTTATGAGGCCCATTATATGGGCGACAGTGCAGATCTCTAGTTGTTTGGTTTGAGGTAGGAGAATCAGCATTGATTGGGCCAGATATCATTCATCAGTCAGAGGAAAAAGTAAAGCTTATCAAAGAATGTTTACTGACTGCTCACAGCCACCAAAAATCTTATGCTGACGTGCGGCGTAGAAACTTGGAATTTAATGTGGGTGATTGGGTGTTTCTGAAAGTTTCGCCGATGAAGGGTGTAATAAGATTTGGCAAGAAAGGCAAGCTTAGCCCGAGGTTTGTTGGGCCTTATCAAATTCGTAGAAGAATAGGCCAAGTGTCATATGAGTTAGACTTACCTCCAGAGTTAGAATCCGTCCACCTAGTTTTCCATGTATCAATGCTGAGAAAGTGCATAGGAGATCCCTCCAGAATTGTCCCGGTCCAAGATGTTCAAGTTACAGAGGAGTTGGCCTATGAAGAAGTTCCAGTAGCCATACTAGACCGGCAGATCCACGGATTAAGAACTAAAGATGTTGCTTCTGTCAAAGTATTATGGCGTAACAGGAACCGAGAGGAAATGACTTGGGAAGCAGAAGAAGATATGAAAGCCAGACACCCTCAGTTATTTCAGACTTAGTTAGTCAGAGGTATGTTGATATTGCTATTTTATGAGTTGCTTTATATTCATGTGTATGAGTGAGATGTTGACTTCAGTTTATTATGTAATGGATGCTATAGTATTATATGGAGTACCTTTATTGGACTTTTCTGCATTTCAGGATTTTTGAGATAGTCCATATTATAGGGGAAACTCTGTTGAAATTTTTCCAGAAAAGGTAGAACATGTTAAAATTTCTGTAAACGTAAGTTAACATTCGAGGACGAATGTTCTTAAGGGGGGAAGGATGTTACACCCCGTAAGTTGTTGACACTTAGTTGACCTATTCGTATGTTGGTTAAGAGTTTTAGAATGCCATACGTGTGAGAAAAGGGCCCGGAGAGAGATCGGACGAGAGCCAAGTCGGAGCGTCGCAAGGCAAATGCGACTTATAAATCGCATTCGACAAATGCAACTTATAAATCGCATTCGACAAATGCGACATAAAGGCCCCAAGTATTAAGGCTCCCACTTCGTTTTAAATCATTTTTCCTTCATATAATTTCCAGTAAACGAACAGAAACAGAGGGGAACGAAGGGTTTGATTAAATTTCCTTCCGTTTACACCGTCAAATGCAGTCCAAACTCGAATTAACTTCGGGTAGCAAAGTATAAAGCTGCCCGGAGCATTCCTGCGGATTTAGTTTCACGAAATTCGGCCGGCGAATCGTCGTCACGCCGAGCTAAGGTAAGTGGAATTGCTACAAACTAGTGTTAATATACTCCCAACATTAAAGTGAGTATTTCTCCCTTCTAGACCCCCGAGAAAAAGCGAGTTTTCGGCCGTTCTTTGATAAGTCGAAGAATAGGCAGTAGGTATAGCCATAATATGGTTTCTTTCCAAAATAATAGTAGAATTAATTCTATTCTTTCGTGAATATAAATACAGTTGGGAGAAATAGTTGAATACTAGCCGAGCTACGCCAGTTAGTCAGAAAGTCGGCAGTTGAGGTATGTAAAGCCAGTTTCTTTCAGCAAGCTAGTAGTTCTAGTATAGAAAAATAGTACGAATTTTGGTAGAGTGTTTCATAAGTCGTATATTATGTTCAGTATGAAATTTAGTAAGCATGTTAGAAATATAATACAATGTTCAACATGAAATTCAGTAAAACAGTATAAGTCCCAGCAGGATATTCCAGAAATATTATTACAGATTCAGTATATTTCAGTATCAGATTCAGTACATTTCAATATGAGATTCAGAACAGAATACTAGAACATAAATATTATTATCAGATCCAGTATATATATTATATGTGCCTATTGCTATCTGTGGAGACATGATAGTTCTATGTTGGGCACCCTTAGAGCTTCCTTGACCGCCCCAGGGTTAATAGCTGTGTCGACTCGCCCGCCAGAAGGTGAGGATACGTCGCTCTATGGAGTGGCATGCCATCCACCAGCGGACGAAGATGGGATGCAGATTCCTTATAGCAGGCTGATCAGCACTATACCACACCCCCTGTCGAGCGCTTGGGCCCGGGGTGCAGATTTCAGATTTCAGATTTTAGGAGTCCTCCGGACTTAGATAAAACTATAGTCAGGGGCCCAGCGAGCCCAAGTTGCATACCCAGGGGGCCGACAGGATGCTCATAGTTACTAGGTGGATGGTATGACCTGGGTAGGGATATATAGATTGTGTGCTGGTTGGTACCTTACGGCTTGTGGGGGCTGGTAAGGTCCTTTTATGCTATGTTGTGTTAGTTATTAATAGATAGAAAGTAGTTCGCAATATTATCAGGTATGAATCTTACTCTCTTCAGTAAAGTTATGCTCTTTTCAGTCAGTCTCAGCCCTTCTCCTATTACTTTAGTATCTATCAGTATTATTATTTGCTTTCTGTTATTTTTAGTTGTTGCTTTGCATACTCAGTACCAGTGGTACTGACGCCCATTTTGGGGTGCTGCATTACTTGCCTGCACGTACTCATAGACGAGGAGTAGATCCCTCGTAGTTCCAGCCAGCGTACAGAGTCTTCATCTCCTATCATCTGGAGCTTGACAGCTAAAGGTTTACTTCCCTTTTTGTTTGTACAGTATGGGTAGGCCGGGTCCCTGTCCCAACCATCTTATTATTCTTAGAGGCTTGCAAATTGTATATTCCCTGTGGTTAGTTGTACCGGTTGTGTGCGGCCGTGGGTATGTTTTTAGTTTGCATGTGATGGCCGTGTGGGGCCTTGTTCAGTTGTCAGTTGGTGACCTTGTCGGTCACAGATCAGTTTAGCACTTGATTCTACTTTTCAGTGATAACTAGTCAGCATGGCAGCCTTGTCGGCCCACATAGGTTCCCTTATGTTCAGTTGTTCTGGGTAGCTGTTATATTCCTATAGGTGGCTATAGGCCTTGTCAGCCGGAGGCTGTATTTATAGCCGTTATATAGCCCGTTGTTTTCATAAATCCAGAATTAGAGTCAGCCTAACAGCAGAAGTGCTTAGGCTCGGTAGTCCAGCAGTCCAGGTCCTAGTAGGGCACCAGGTGCTAGCCATGCCTCCCAAGGCGGGGCGTGACATTAAAGAACCCAAAGAAAGTTTGGAGGAGTGTAGAGATACCCCTCGCATGAACCAGAATGTGTGTAAGTGTACAGTCAAGGACTCGATAGTAAATGCAAGTGATAGTGTAAGGAAAGCAGTAACACGGTGTTTTTAAAATATAAGGAACGCAAGTTTGGCTTTGGCTTGCGTCCTTTCAAATAAAGTTAGTTTATATTACAAAGTTAATAAGAAAATAAGTAACACATATAAAATAATCTAACAAGAAAATTAGGTAAAAGTGAACAAACATCCCCCGAAATATTTATCTTAATTTAGATCTCCTAAGGTCAAAACCTAAATGTCTAATATCCCCAGTGGAGTCGCCATTCTGTCACGCGCACATTTTTAACTGGTAAAAATGCGTTTGCAACGTCTGACTCTTCTACCTGGTTTTAAAAGGTTTAGAGTCGCCACCTATGTTTTGGGAAAATATTAGGAAAACCAATTGTAAAAATATAAAACTCTATTTTAGTCCGCGAAAACCATTGGAAATATGGGTAAGGGGTTTTATTTACTCCGAGGGGAAGGTGTTAGGCACCCCTCGAAGCCTATCCGAAGATAGTCCTTAAATCTAGTCTAAGATACACCCAGAAAAATATTTATTTCATTATTACCTACTAAAACGTCAAAAGAGTGATAAAAAATATATATACTAAAAGATTTAAAAGCAATTTTTTTTAAAATATATATATATCTGTGTGTGTGTGTGTGTGTGTGAGTTATACAAAATATACAAATGATATACATGTGATATATAAGAGTGATATATAAGGTGTACGTATATTGATATGGAGTAACTTAATAAATTGGAGAAAATATGATAATATAATTTAAAACTATTTCTTTTTGTAATAAAGATGTAAATGGGTATGTAGAAAGTATTGATATACATATAATATACTAATAATATATGAAATGTATGCATTATAAATGTATATGTAAAAGAATTATGAAAGTGTACATGTAATTGTATGGCATGGATAAAATGATATGTATGGGGTGAAATGAATGCTATTGTAAATATTTTATAAATATTTTATGTATGCGTGTGTAAAGTAATATATGTATGTGGAGATAACTTATATATGAGAAAAATTAGTTTATGATAAATAATGATTATATATGACACGTGATATGCGAATGTCACGCTCCGCCTTGGGAGGCATGACTGGATGCCTGGTGCCATACCAGGACCGGAACTGCTGAGCTGACTGAGCCTAAGCACGTCTGGTGCGGGGCTGACTCTAACTCTAGAATCAAGAAAACAATGGGCTATATAGCAGTTGTAAATACAACCCTCGGCCGACAAGGCCTATAGCCACATGTGAAAATAAAAAAATAACTAGAGACAAACAATCATAGTGAGTCCTATGTGGGCCGACAAGGCCACCATGATATCTAGTTATAACTGGAAAGTAAGATCAGATGATAAACTGAACTATGACCGACAAGGCAACCAATCAACAGCTAAACAGGGCCCCACATGGGCAACACACATAATCTAAAACACATATGGGCCCCACACGACTGATATCATCTAACCACAGGGAAGTAACACAATCTGCAAGCCTCTAGGAGTAATAAGATGATCAGTAAAGGGCTCCGACCTACACATACGGTACAAGCAAAAGAAGTAAATCTCTATCACACAAGCTCCAGAAGAAGGGAGCTGACGACTCTGTACAGCTGCCTTGAACTACGAGGGACCTGCTCCTCGTCTATCTGCACCTAAAGGAAAGTAATGCAGCGCCCCAAAAGAGGGCGTCAGTACCACAGGTACTGAATATGTAAGACAGTAACTTTAAATGACTGAAAGTAAGAAATAGAATTGATAATGACTGAAGTAAAGAAAATGGACTGAAGATGACTGAAGTAGTGAAATCAGGGCTAAACGTAATTGTAATAAGGAGGGTAGGGGTCATACCTGACAAACGAGGCGTCTTAATGTCTAACTATCAATAACTAAAGCAACATAAACCTTACCTGGCCTCTATAGGGCGGAAGGTACAATCAGCATAAAAAAACTCACATGGGTCCCCATTAGCCCGAATGCGTACACCTCAATCTATATACCCCTATCCAGGTCATACTGAGTCAACTACCAGCTATAAGCGTCCTGCCGATTCCTTAGTTCTGCAACTGAGCCCGTTCGACCCCTGACTATAGTTGTGTCTAAGTCCGGAGGACTCCTGATATCTACACCCCGGGCGTAAACGCTCGGCGGGGGTGAGTATAAGGCCAACCACGACATATGAGGATCTGGATCCCCATCTTTGTCCCTTGCGGATGTCATGCCGCTTAGTAGAGCGACGTATCCTCGCCCTTAGCGGGCGGCGACACAGCTATTAACCCTGGGGTTGTCACGGAAGCTATACAGGTGTAATCCAGCCCAAAAAAATACAAATTACGGGCCTCAACTGACAACAACAACTAGACATGATAACATACTCCTAACATGCTTTACTTGGATTCATACTGTACTACTATGCTGAAGAAACTAACTTGCCGAAAGAAAATGCCTTAACATACCTCGTTCACTGTTTACCGATTAACTGGCGAGTTTCGGCTCATGTTCAACTGCCTTTCTCAACTGTAATCATAATTATGGAATAATAGGGCTACTTTATTACTATATTCGAACAAAACAATTACTTATATATATATATATATATATATACTGACTATACTTCAACTTATCAAAAGACGATCAAAAACTCATAATTTCTTGAGAATCTAGAAGGGAGAAATACTTACTTTAGGCACGTGATCGTATTGACACTAGTTTGGAACAATTCCATCAACTTAAGCTCGGCGGGACGACGATTTGTCGGGCATATTTTACGAAAATAACTCCGTAGAGATGCTCCCTACAACTTTATACTTCAATACCCGGAGTTAATTTGGATTTGGACGGTGTTTAGCGGTGTAATCGAACGATTTCCAAATGTTTCCTTAGTTTCCCTCTGTTCTGGTCGTGATTTGTAAATAATGATCTAACTTATAAGTGTGAGGCCTTTATACACTTGAGGCAGAAGACAAGGCAACGTGGCACTCTGCCCATCATGCTGATTCTGCTCCGTGCCACTCTAGGTAACGCGGAGGGGGATGCTCCATGCCACTTTTCCCCTCTAGCAACTTGGTTCGGCCTCCTCCCATGAAATCTCAACTTTGCACTCGTTCGGCCTTTCCCCGGGCCCTTTCCTCGTACGTATAGCACTCTAAAACTCTCAACCAATATATGAATAGGTCGACTAAACATTAGAAACTTACGGGGTGTAACATCCTCCCCCTCTTAAGAACATTCGTCCTCGAATGTTAACTTCTGCTTGCAAGAACCTTAACCTTGCAATTACTTATTCTGAAAAAATTTCGATAGAGTCTCCCCTTTAATATGGATTATCCAAAAATCCTGAAACGCAGAAAAGTCCAATACAGGTACTTCACATAATACTTTGGCATTCATTTAACAATAGACTAAAGTCAACTACTCCACATATACATGTATATAATGCAACTTATGAAACAACAACAATATACCTCTAGCTACACAATCTGACTAAGTCTGAAATAACTGAGGATATCTATTTTTCATATCGTCGTCTGCCTCCCAGGTCATATCCTCTCAGTTCTTACTCCGCCATAATACTTTAACGGAAGCAACATCTTTAGTTCTTAGTCTGCGGATCTGTTGATCTAGTATGGCTACTGGAGCTTCTTCATAAGCTAACTCCTCCGTGATTTGGACGCCTTTAACTGGAACAATTCAGGAGGGATCTCCTATGCACTTCCTCAACATTGATACATGAAAAACTGGGTGAATGGATTCTAATTCTGGAGGTAAATCCAATTCATAAGCCACCTGGCCTATCCTTCGGCGAATCTGATAAGGCCCAATAAACCTCGGGCTGAGCTTGCCTTTCTTACCAAATCTCGCCACACCCTTCATCGGTGAAACCTTCAGAATTACCCAGTCACCCACATTAAACTCTAGGTTTCTTCGTTGCACATCAACATAAGATTTCTGGCGGCTCTGAGCAGTCAGCAGACGTTCCCTGATAATCTTTACTTTCTCTTCTGACTAATGAATAATAACTGGCCCAATCAATGTTGATACTCCTAGCTCAAACCAACCAGCTGGAGACCTGCACTTCTGCCCATATAACTCTTCATAAGGCACTATCTGAATTACTGAATGATAACTGTTATTATAGGAAAATTCAATAAGTGGTAGATGTTCATCCCAGCTACCTCCAAAATCTAGCACACACACCTGTAACATATCCTCGAGTGTCTGGATTCTACGTTCTTCCTGCCCATCTGTCTGAGGATGGAAGGCTGTGCTCAGGTTAACCTGCGTCCCCAGGCCCCTCTAAAAAGATTGCCAAAATTTAGCTGTAAACTGCGTCCCTCGGTCAGAGATAATTGACAACGGAACACCATGCAATCTGACTATTTCTCTAATATACAACTCAGCATAATCTTCGGCTGAAAAGGTAGCCCTTACTGGCAGAAAATGTGGTAATTTTGTCAACCTGTAAATAATTACCTAGATAGAATCATATTTATGCCTGGTACAAGGTAACCCTACTACGAAATCCATATTAACTGCCTCCCATTTCCATAAAGTCAAGGCTATATCCTGTGACAGTCTGCCTGGTTTCTGATGTTTAGCTTTCACCTGTTGGCAATTGGGACATTGAGCTACGAATTCTGCTATCCCCTTTTTCATTCCCGTCCACCAGTAAATCTCTTTTACGTCATGGTACATTTTGGTCGAACCAAGATGGAGAGAGTAATAGGTATAGTGTACCTCACCCATAATTTACTGGCGAAGCCCTGCCATGTCTGGAACGCAGAGGCAATCCCTATACCTTAAAACTCCATCCTCGGTTACCTGGAAATCTGTCACTTCTCCTCGTTGGACCCTATTTCTAAGCTGAACCAGGCTAGGATCTTCATACTGCCGTTCTTTCACTTCCACCACCAATGATGACACTGCAGTATTCTGGATTACCACTCCATTGTCTCCTGATTCTACCACGAATGGCTAAACTGGCTAACTGATGCAATTCTCGGGCCAATTCCTGCCTCTCGGGCTGTAAATACGCCAGGCTTCCCATGGATTTGCGGCTAAGGGCATCTGCTACAACATTGGCCCTTCCTGGGTGATATAAAATATTCACATCATAATTCTTTAACAGCTCCAACAAGCGATGCTGCTGCAGATTCAACTCTTTCTAGGTGAAAATATACTGCAGGCTTTTGTGATTAGTGAAAATATCTACCTGGACGCCATACAGGTAGTGTCTCCATATTTTCAAGGCATGAATCTCCGCGGCTAACTCTAGGTAATAGGTAGGGTAGTTCTTCTCATGCTTCCTCAGCTGCCTGGAAGCATAGGCAATCACCTTACCATGCTGCATCAAAACACATCCTAACCCAACACCCGAAGCGTCACAATAGAATGCATAACCCTCTGTTCCTTTTGGCAACGTAAGCACCAGTACTGATGTCAATCTGTCTTTCAGCTCCTGAAAGCTCTGCTCACATGCCTCAGTCTAATGGAATTTTGCTGCCTTCTGCATCAATTTGATTAAAGGTGTTGCTAAAGTGGAAAATCCTTCCACGAACCTTCTGTAATACCCGGATAACCCCAGGAATCTATGTACCTCGGTCGGAGTGGTAGGTCTAGGCCATGTTTTCACTGGCTCTATTTTCGCGTATCTACCTGTATACTAGCATCTGACACAATATGGCCCAAGAAGGCTACTGAATTCAACCAAAATTTACATTTAGAAAATTTTGAATATAGCTGGCAATTTCTGAGAATTTGGACCACTATTCGTAGATGATCCTGGTGATCTTTCTCTGAGCGGGAATACACTATAATATCATCGATAAATACTATCACGAACAAGTCCAGGTATGGTCTGAAAATGTTGTTCATCAGGTCCATGAATACTGCTGGGGCATTTGTCAGTCCGAAGGACATCATTAGAAATTCAAAATGGTCGTATCTGTCCTGAAGGCAGTCTTTGAAATATCTCTTTCACGAACCCAGACCTGATGATATCCTGACCTTAAGTCAATCTTTGAAAAATACCTCACTCCTTGTAGCTGATCAAACAAATCATCTATTCTGGGAAGCGGGTACTTATTCTTGGTAGTGACTTTGTTCAGCTTCCGATAATCTACACACATACTGAGGGAGCCGTCATTCTCCCTCACGAACAAAATTGGCGCACCCCATGGTGAGGTACTCGGCCTGATAAAGCCCTTGTCTAGCAAATCCTTCAATTGTTCCTTCAGTTCTCTGAGTTCAGCAGGAGCCATCCGATATGGAGGAATAGATATAGGCTGAGTGACTGGTAATAGATCGATTGCAAAATCAATTTCCCTTTCTGGGGGAATACTAGGAAGATCATATGGAAATACGTCGGGAAATTCATTAACCACTGGAATAGACTAAAGGGTCGGAGGCTCTACCCGAACATCCTGAACTCTTGCAATATGATAATGCACCCTTTGCTATCAATTTTCTCGCCCGAAGATAGGAAATAAACCTACCTTTTGGCGTGGCTATCTACCTTTCCACTCCCATACTGCCTCCCCTGGAAAGTGGAATCGGACAATCTTGGTCCAACATTCGACATCGACATAGCATGGGGCTAGCCAATCCATACCCATAATGGCATCAAAATCAACTATTTCTAGTTCTATCAAATCTGTCGTAGTCTTACAACTGGCAACCTCTACTGTACACCCCCGATAGACCCTTCTGACTATAATAGAGTCACCAACGAGTGTAGACACTGAGAAAGGTCGCCGAAGCAATTTCGGCATAATACTAAACTTTTGAGCCACTAACGGTGTAATGTAGGACAAGGTGGATCCTGGATCTATCAACACATAAGCAGGATGAGAGAAAATGTTTAGCATACCTGTCACAACATCTGGTGACGACTCTTACTCTTGTTGCCCCGGTAGTGTATAAGTACAGTCTGGGCCGGCACCTGAACTAGAGGCCCCTAATCTGCCTCGGCCTTTGCTGGTTGAAACTGAGGGCCTACGCCCTGCCGGGGATGCTGGACCTCGTGATCCTGTCGAGGACCTATCCTGTCGATCCCGGTCACCCTTACCCCTAGTTGGATAATTCCTCATCTGGTGACCCTCCTGTCCACAAATGTAGCACGCGGTGGAACCATACCTGCATGCTTTAGAGTGGCATCGACTACAAAAAGGGCAAAGTGGTATTGTAAACCCACTCTGCTCCACTACCCTCTGCTGTTGTGAACCTACTACTCGCGAAACTTCGCCAGGCTCTAGCTGGCCTAGGAGACTAGAACTACTCCTCTGCTGTTGTGGTGGAGGCGAGGGTCTAGGTGGCCTATATGATAATCGTTGCCTAGGTCCTCCCCGGGACTCCTCCTGTAATTCACCCGGTCTGTCCCTGCGGCGCTGCTCCTGACTTATCCTCCTAATCTCCCGTTACCGTTTTCTGATACCCTTAATATTCTAAGCAAAAGCCTACACACGGGCAATATCCATATCCTCTCGCAGTTTGGCTGTGATGCAGGTCTCAACATATTCTAGGTTCAGCCCCATAATAAAGCGGTGTACCCTGGTTGGCATTGTGTCCACAAAAGCTGGCGCATAACGAGCCAAGGAATCAAACCGCATGGCATATTCACGAACACTCATCGACCCCTACTCCAAGTGTAGGAACTAATCAACTCAGGCCTGTCGAATCTCCCGCGGTAGGTAATGATCAAAGAAAGCCTCCGAGAAGATAGGCCAGGTAGGAGGGGAAACATCTCTCCCCCGAGACCTTTCCCAACCTCATACCACAACACGGTGAATTCCCGTAGCCGAACTCAACCGACTCTGTAAGGTGTAGCATGCATCACCCTGAAAATCCTCTGCATCTGGTCTAGGAAGTCCTAAGGGTCCACGGTCCAATTTGTACCTGTGAATTGCGGGGGACTTAGTGCTAGGAACTCTCGAACCCTCGAGCTACTAGGCCCTCCTAAGGATTCTACAACTGTAGGTGGCACTGGCTGGCGCTGAGCAACCATCATCTGGGCTAGCATAACCACCGCGCTCCTGACCTCCTAGTCGGATGGTACGGATATAGAAACTGCCAGAGGCGGTGCCGTCACACCGGCCATCCCAAGCGGCTCCTGACATGGTGGAGACTATTGGGGAGGTCAAGATGATACCTCCGTATCGTCCTCAGATCGGGCCGATTCTTACCGAGGCTGAGGCACCCTGCTGGTGCCCTCTCCTACTGCTACATCTAGCCTCCGGCCTATCGTAGGGTGCCGCTGGTCCGACATTTCTCTGTAAGAAAAAGAGTATAATGAGCTTAGGGACTCAACACTATACTGGACCGCTCTATAGCACGACTGAATAAGAAGGACCAGTAACCATCCTATCATGCCTTGCAGCCTCCTGCCTATAGTATGTGGTGCACAACACATCCATAGACAAGACTCTACTTAGCATGTCTTGCAGACTCCCGGGATACGACCTGCTCTGATACCAAATTCGTCATGCCCCGCCTTGGGA
The DNA here is from genome assembly GCA_035772735.1 of Datura wrightii. NCBI lineage: Eukaryota > Viridiplantae > Streptophyta > Magnoliopsida > Solanales > Solanaceae > Datura > Datura wrightii. The sequence goes on from JASDFA010000002.1 coordinate 15,629,278, forward strand.
GGCAAGACTGGCGCCTGGTGCCCTACTAGGACCTGAACTGTTGAGCTGACTGAGCCTAAGAACCTCTAGTGTAGGGCTGACTCTAATTCTAGAATCAAGAAAACAACGGGCTATATAGTGGCTGTAAATACAACCCCCGGCCGACAAGGCCTATAGCCACATGTGAAAATAAAAAAATAACTAGAGACAAACAATCATAGGGAGTCCTATGCGGGCCGACAAGGCCACCATAATATCTGGTTATAATTGGAAAGTAAGATCAGATGCTAAACTGAACTATGACCGACAAGGCAACCAATCAACAGCTAAACAGGGCCCCACATGTCTAACACACATAATCTAAAATACATATGGGCCCCACACGGCTGATATCATCTAACCACAGGGAAGTAACACAATCTGCAAGCCTCTAGGAGTAATAAGATTGTTAGTAAAGGGCCCCGACCTTCCCATACTGTACAAACAAAATAAGTAAACCTCTATCACACAATCTCTGGAAGAAGGGAGCTGATGGCTCTGTACAGCTGACTGGAAATACGAGGGACCTGCTCCTTGTCTATCTGCACCTGGCGGCAAGTAATGCAGCGCCCCAAAAGAGGGCGTCAGTACCACAGGTACTGAATATGTAAGACAGTAACTTTAAATGACTGAAAGTAAGAAATAGAACTGACAATGACTGAAGTAAAGAAAACGGACTGAAGATGACTGAAGTAGTGAAATCAGGGCTAAACATAACTGTAATAAGGAGGGTAGGGGTAATATCTGACAAGCGAGGCGTCTTACTGTCTAACTATCAGTAACTAAAGAAACATAAACCTTACCTGACCTCCATAGGCCGGAAGGTACAATCAGCACAAAATAACCCATCTGGGCCCCCGTTAGCCCTAGTGAGTACACCTCAATCTATATACCCCTATCCAGGTCATACTGAGTCAACTACTAGCTATAAGCGTCCTTTCGATCCCCTGGGTCTGCAACTGAGCCCGCTTGGCCCTTGACTGTAGCTGTGTCTAAGTCTGGAGGACTCCTGATATCTACACCCCGGGGGTAAACGCTCGGCGAGGGTGTGTATAAGGCCAACCACGAAATATGAGGATCTGGATCCCCATCTTTGTCCCTTGCGGATGGCATGCCGCTCCATCGAGCAACGTATCCTCGCCCCTGGAGGGCGGCAACACAGCTATTAACCCTGGGGTGGTCACGGAAGCTATACATGTGTAATCCAGCCCAAAACAATACAAATTACGGGCCTCAACTGACAACAACAACTATACATGATAACATACTCCTAACTTGCTTTACTGGGATTCCCACTGGACTATTATACTGAAGAAACTAACTTGATGAAAGAAAATTCCTTAACATACCTCGTTTAACTGGCGAGTTTTGGCTCGTGTTCAACTTCCATTCTCAACTGTAATCAGACTAACAGAAGAATAGGGCTACTTTATTACTATATTCGAAGAAAACAATGACTTATATATATATCTACTAACTATACTTCAACTTATCAAAAGACGATAAAAAACTCATAATTTCTCGGGAATCTAGAAGGGAGAAATACTTACTTTAGGCACGTGATCATATTGACACTAGTTTGGAACAATTCCATCAACTTAAGCTCGATGGGACGATGATTCGCCGGGCATATTTTACGAAAATAACTCTATAGCGATGCTCCCTGCAGCTTTATACTTCAATACCCAGAGTTAATTTGGATTTGGACGGCGTTTAGCGGCGTAATCGGACGATTTCCAAATGTTTTCCTCGATTTCCCTTTGTTCTGGCCGTGATTTGTAAATAGTGATCTACTTATAAGTGTGAGGCCTTTATATACTTGAGGCAGAAGACAAGGCAACGTGGCACTCTGCCCATTACGCTGATTCTGCTTCGTGCCACTTTGGGTAACGCAGAGAGGGCTGCTTCATGCCACTTTGCCCGTTTGGCAACTTGGTTCGGCCTCCTCCCGTGAAATCCCTACTTTGCACTCGTTCGGCCTTTCCCCGGGCCCTTTGTCGTACGTATGATACTCTAAAACTCTCAATCAACATACGAATAGGTCGACTAAACTTTAGAAACTTACGGGGTGTAATAACGAAATTGAGTAATTTATGAATAGAGGTAAGTATATGAGTAGAAAATTATAATTAAAAGTATGTATGTATGTATGTATGAGTAAAATTAAATATTTAGTATGTAAAAATAAATATTAATGTATAAATAATATTATATGGGGATAAAAAAAGTGAGGGAAATTAGACCATGACATGTAGATAATAAAATAATTATGTATGATATGTGGCGTGCAAAGGGTAAATATGTATAAACGGATGTTAATATGTGAGTAGGAAATAACTTAAAAGCATGCAAATGTGACTGGGTTAAGTAGTAAGTATATAGTATATAAAACAAACAAATAAATATGCATTGTGTATATAATAGTATATCAAGAAATTTTAATATAATAATACGTAAAGTATATTCGTAAAATAATATATCTACATGCATAGAATATTTGTAGAATAATATACCCATACTTGAATTGTTTTATATGGAAAGAAACCTGAAATGGGTCAAATAGTAGGCCTAAAAATCTGTGAACAATTTTGTATATGTATAACAGGGGACGTTGGGCTAACAACCCATTCTTCATAAAAGGATGGCAGATTTGCAATTGGGCCTAATTCCCTACAAATGCAAATTAATTTTGAAATGAATTGAGTTAATGACACACAAATTGATAGATTTATTTGTTAATTTGAGCCTAGTGTTTGAATTAGCTTATTAGACTTCAAATAAGTTTTAGTTTAGCGATTAGTCAAAAAACAGTGATTAACATTAAAAAAAAGATAAAATAAAATAAAATAAAATTATTATCCTTTTTTTTAGATTTGAAAAAGAAAATTCATCCATCTTTTGAAAAATTAAGCGTTCTTAAAGAAAGTCATATAAATGAAATCTTACACTTTAAAAGGGAATGAGTGGGTTATTCACTACAAGATTATAAACTTGTACACATTTACGTAAAACACATATATGGTTAATGAATAAAAACACATAAAAAGAAAAATTCATGCAAGGTGAGAACTAAAATCATGGTTCCTAAAGAATTCAATTCCTAATATTTGACTCCAAGCATTGCGAAGATCCTACAGTTATTGGCCTGTGGGCCAAAATTGAGTTTTGAAAAAGAGAACTCCAACTCCGGTTGATGCCATGCAAAAGAAAGAAAGAAGAGAAAAGAATTAGAAGGTTAATTTAAAAGTCCCACAAATATATATATATAGAGAGAGAGAGAAGGGGGAAAGAGAAGAATATATACACTTATTAATATAAATTACAATCAAGCCAACAGAGTAGGCATAATAAGAAAAGTTAAAAACTCAAGACCCAAATAAAAATAGCCCTTTGAGCATATCATAATTTATTCCACAAGATAGTGATTTGGGACTAAACTAGTTCAAACACACATTTAGGAAACACTTATTGAAGACCAATACCTCACGCACAAAGTGAAGCAATATATATATATATATATATATATATATATATATATATATATATATATATATATATATATATATATATATTATTTAGGCCTTCCCCTATATCCTTTTACCACTATTTCAGGCAAGCATCATTTTACCTTATAAGTACAACTCACCATTTGGGCAAAGTAACTAGAAATATGAAGTCAAATCGGATGGATTGCAAACATCATACATGCTAGCAATCTTTATCAACAAACTACTCCTCAAGACACAAGTCTATAACCCAAAGAATAAAAACAATATACTTTCACTAAATTCATAATCGTGCAAAGGTTGGAACTATTAAGAGGGTCATTTCACTCGAACAACTCGAGATGCTAGTATATGATCACATATGTTTGTTGTAAAAAAGGAAACTTTAATTCAAGCCAACCTACAATAATTCTTGCACTCAATCCGTCAACCCAAGCATAAACAACGAGTTTGAATACCAAATTCATAAGAAAAAATAGGGAGGCTTACTTGCAAGGTTTATTATCCTACTTCACCATATGCTCAACCCATGGGTCAACAATCAAGTCTAAATATTTATATAGCCTCCAAAATATATTTTAAGCCAAATCTTTAAATAAGAAGAAGAAATAGTTTCAAAATTTGTTCACATGGTTCATTCTTGCCATTTGAATTCTTCAACTTAAGTTTTATTCAAGAAGCCAAAAAGTTACACATACTTAGTTATTTTAAAGACAAAATAAACTCTACAATCATTCATACCAAGTGAGATAAAACTCATCCAATTGCTTAGACTAATAGTCCATATTAAGTGAACTAATTTCGTATAATATTAAGTCATCGCAAGATACTCCTAAACAAAACCACCTGTTCAATATACTACTATTAACCCATAGTCAATCATGTTTCAAAGTTTTAAAAACTTGTAAAGTACTTTGCATGCTTAATTAGAAGCAAAAGAACATCATATAAATACATAGCCTATTACAGGTATTACTGAGCAACTATTGTTGTATTGAAACATCCAAATCGATATTAGGATGATCCTATAACTGACCAAGACATAATTCATTGTTGAGAACATAATATCATCTTTTACAATTTAAGAATCATATATAGGTGTTGTTCTCATTCATATTCACAAATTGAAGTTTCGTGCAAACAAATAGAGGCCTAACAACTAGCACAATCCTTTTTATTTTTACACTATCAAACTCAATACCAATTAATCTAGGTAATTTTAGAATTCGTTCAAAACACATAATCAATAAGTTGTGAAACTAGAATCTAAAACAAGAGGGAAAGAGTTTTACAGATTTGGTGCAGCGATTAAAGTCGTCAAAGGTCAAGTCTCAAACCAGCTATTCCGACTCCAAATGCGGATAAACAAAGAGGAAAAAAGAATGGGGAAATTAGAAAACAAAGGAGCACAAAGTAAAAAGGAATATCAATGATGATTTGTGTATGTTCCTTAGTGTTTTTTTTCTTGGTCTACTTCTACTACCCCTTTTTTCTTAACTTTTTATTGGTTGATTTGGGATTTTTGTTTTTGGATGATTTCTTAGATTTTAGCTAGTGTTTTTTTTTTCAATTTTCATACTTCTTTTGGATGATTTCAAAATTTTTTTTAGTGTTTTTCTATTGAAAAAAATTTCTCTGTATTTTCTAGAAAAACCCTTCAGCTTTTTTCTTGTTTTTTCAGTGGTTTTGGGGTGGATTTTTCCCCTCAATATCTTCTCCTTTTATAGGCTAGATTCAAGGGTTCTCCAACAAACATCAAACTTATAAGGTTCAAATTTTGTACCTTGAATTAGAAATCTGACATGAAACATTATGAAGAGATTGAAAAAAAAAATGAAAGGAGTATGGTACCTTGTGCCACTGTAGATGACTATTCTATCGCAACAGTAGACGAAGGACAAAATTCAGAGATTTGAGAGCTGATTTTTCGGGTCTTGAAGACTGATATCTGAGGGGAAGTAGGGGGTCTGCGGATTGAGAAGGGGGCGAGGTTTGCGGGTTTCTAGGGGGATGGGAGGTCGCAGGGGGGTGCTGGTTCGATGGAGGGTGGTGGCCAACGACAGAGGAGGGTCTGGCGTGGTATTGTCGTGATGGTTTGGAGAGAGAAAGAGAGAGAGTAGCGTGAAGGGGGTGGGGGAGGTCTGCTTGATTTGGGGTGATTTGGTGGGTCGGGTCGGGTTAGGTGGGTAGCTGGGTCGGATCCAATTAATCCGGACCGTCTGATCTTAACTGTGATTAAAAGAGAGTAAAAAAATAAAAAAAATATACGCATAGAATAATAGTAATAATAATAATAATAAATAAATAAATAAATAATTAGAATTAATCTTATATATATATATATATGTAATTGATTTGATTTTTCATTTTATTTATTTATTTTTTTTGTTTAGAAGTTTTTTTAAATATTTAAAAGAAATATATAAAAATAAAATATATATTTTCTCATTTTTCTCAAAAACAAAAATGGCAAAACATTATAAGAATAGTAAGAAAAAAATATTTTCAACCATTCAAATATTTATTTTATTTAAAATCTCAGAAGCTTTAAAATAATTAATCAAAAATATGGAGAGCCAAAATTGGGTGTCAACAGTATATATCCGGGAGTTAGTCCAATTGCATGGAGTGCCCTTATCCATCATTTCAGACAAAGGTGCTCAACTTACCTCTCAGTTTTGGAAGTCATTTCAAAAAGGGCTTGGTACTCAGGTTAAACTCAACACAACATTTCACCCGCAAACGGATGGTCAAGTGGAGCAGACAATTCAGACTCTCAAAGACATGTTGAGAGCATGCATGATGGACTTCAAAGGTAGTTGGGATGATCACTTTCCCCTTATTGAGTTTGCTTACAATAAAAGCTATCACTCCAGCATTCAGATGGCACCGTTCGAGGATCTTTATGGGTGGAGATGTAGGTTGCTCATCGAATGGTTTGAGGTTGGTGAGACAGCTATGATAGGGCCAGATTCGGTTCATGAGGCAATATAGAAGGTTCAGTTTATAAGATATAGGTTGAAAACTACCCAGAGTCGCCAAAAGTCTTATGCAGACGTGAGAAAAAGAGAATTAAAATTTGAAGTCGATGACTCGGTATTTTCGAGAGTGTCTCCCATGAAGGGAGTAATGCGGTTTGAAAGAAAGGAAAACTTAGTCCCCTCTATGTTGGTCGTACCGGATTGTGAGGAGAGTTGGCAAGGTGGCGTATGAATTGGAGTTTCCCTCAAAGTTATCTTCCATGTATCCTGTGTTTCATGTATTGTTTTTGAAGAAGTGTTTGGGTGATCCAGCTCTAGCTGTCCCGGTGGACAGTGTCTGTATAAGAGAAAGCCTTAACTACGAGGAGGTTCCGGTGGAAATATTGGATCGTTAGGTTCGGAGGCTAAGGAGCAAGGAAGTAGCTTCAGTTAAAGTGTTATGGAGAAATCAACATGTTGAAGGAGCTACGTAGGAAGCTGAAGTGGATATGATGACTAGATACCCACATTTATTCTCTACCATCTTAGTTCCAACTTGAGTTGTCAGTTTTTCCCTAGAACTGTATTTAGTTTTCATGTTCAATTCATGTGTTCAAGTTTATTTTATGTATATGGATGTGTATGTGAATCATGGAATCAATTCAGCATGTGGTTTGAATCGAAGATAGTCATTCCATTAGTTTTCGATTTAAATGATTAGTATTAGGGTGTAATGATTGCATGTCTCTGTTTTCTACTTGTTTCCAACATTCAAGGATGAATGTTCTCGAGGGGGAGATATTGTAAAACCCAAAAGTGCCTAATATTAGACTCGGCATCAAAAATGAAAGTTTACTGAAAACAGGGAAATGTTGCAGAACGGACGACCCAACGGATCATTAGTCCAATCAACGACCCGTTAGATCCAGTCGTGGGAAGTGAAGGTCTGGTGACAGCGGAAATAATGGGTTATGTAACAACCCATTGTTGGGAACAATGAGTCGTTGGTTGTAATCATGGTGGGTACTGAACCTTGACATTTAGGGATGTAATGGGTCATCCCACGACCCGTTGTGAGGTGTAACGATCCGTGGTCACGAGTCATTGTAGGGGAATATGTAAATTTCCAGTGGACCTAATGGAAGGAAATCACGACTCAGTGGTTGAAGTAACGAGGCATGGTGAGGCTCGTTATGAGGAGAAGTTCAGGATCTTCAGGAGGCAAACAACGATCAACCCAATGACTCGTTAGATGAAAGGATGACTCGTCCTGTTGGGTCGTGGATTGAATCTGAAATCTAGGACTTGGCAGTGCAGGTGATGGATCGCACCACGAGTTGTGGTATCCTCCAACGACTCGCTGGTACGTTCGTTGGAGCATCCGATGCAGATCTTTCAGGATTTTTTATTAAGGGTATTTTCGTCATTCCTATGCTCAAAGGCCCTAAACTACTTCATTTTATATTATTTTCTTGGTATGTTAAGATAGGTTAGGTCCTCCTAACCTATTCATTCTCATACATGCAAAGTTAGGAAGATTTAAGAGTGATCAAGCTAGTTCTTAATCTCTTCTTCATCAATTTTCCCTTGGGCTTTCAAAGAGTGTTAAAATTTGATCTTACCCGGGTATGTAGGGTTATGAATGGGTGTTTTCATTCACACCCATGCCCAATTTCTCCTAATTCTTAAATTTGATCAAAAATCTTATGGGGTTTTAACTTGAATATTTTTGGAATTCTAATGATTTACTAATGGGTTATTATGTTTCGAGATTTACATCATATTTTATGAATTTTGATCATATTCTACAACTATTTCGATTTGTACAAAATTTAGCCTAATTATGTATTATCCATGATTAATCGAGTTATGATCTTTACTACAATTGTTGATATTTAAAAAATCATCATGATTTATGATTTTAAATATGGATTTATTCAAATACCCATTACGATTTGATGATTTGCAAAGTATATGTATGATCCACAAATATGCATGAATCCCATGATTTATGAATTATGTCTTGATTGACTCACGGGCCTTGTTTCATGGCTAGTTCACGAATTTACAAGCATTTTTATGATTATCATGATTTAACTAGCCTATAAATCTCATATATATTATACTATGAACATTATATGTGTTTTGGGAGTAGTATTTAACATCGAGTAGGTTCGGGGCATAGGTTCGGCCCCGGATCTCATAACTACGTGTCACTGTAGGACATGTTGGGATCTCCCTTATAACTGTCCTTGGCCCAAATGGCCCTTTTTTTCATGGTGATATCACACCTTTCATGGTTCTACCCTTGGCAAGGTACGAATGCCCTTCCGACTAGGGTTACAAGTCAGGCTCCATGTGTGCTCGTATGGGGTATGTCGGTTAAGAGAATCTACCACTATTCCTCATGATTTATGCATGTTTATGATTATGTATATTGGCTCAAGTCATGTTAAATAAAGCTTTTCTGTTATATTTATGATTACGATTGTAGTACGAATGTTTTGAAAACCTTGAGCCTTATGTTATGTTACGATATTTATGTTATGAGCATGTTGTCCTACTCTTATGATCATTTATGAGTTTTATATATATTTTAAATGTCCTTGTTACTTACCTTGCATACTCGATACATTCCACGTACTGACTACATACTTTCTATACTGTATCATTTCATGATACAGGACTCGGATCTCAGGCTCATCCCCATCATTAGTCCATCTCAGAGTTAGCTATCAGCCTTTTGGTGAGTCCTCATGTTCCAAGGGTCATATGTCCAGACATTTATGTTCTCTTTTGTTTAAGTTTTGTCGGGTTAGTTGGGGATGTTGTCCCATCAACCTATCTGATATGATAGAGGCTTTCAGACCGTTTGTAGTACTCAGCTGATATGTATTTCTAGTACTTTCTGCTTATCATGCTATATTATGTTACATTTATGTTTCCGCTATATCGTATGTTCTGTATTCCACTTTAAGTGATATGAGTTAGAGGTATGCTTATACCATGGGTTGATTTGGGGCCTCCGGGGGTTCCTTGTCCCGTGTTACAATCCGAGTCTATGTTTGGGTCATGACAGACACTCCTTGTCCCATGTCTCAATCCGGGCCCATGTTCATGTCGTGAAAAACTTGGTATAAGAGCATTTGGTTTTGAAGTGTCCTAGAGTATCTTAAACATTTATTAAGTAGAGTCTTTTTCATGGGTGTGAAGCGAGCCAAAATTATGAAGAAGAGGCTACGAGAGACGTTTAGGAAATGTTTCCTTCTTTCATGACTCTATCTCATGCTATGAGTTCGACTCTCTCCATTCCTCTAACTCGTGCTATACGCGTGTGCAGAAACATGTCTTTTCAGAATAACAACAGGTGTCATCCAGCCCTACCAACTCCAATAGATCCCATGCAAATTACGGATGTAGAACTCGGGGCCGCCTTCAGAGTGTTGATACGGGCCATGATCACCCAACCTAACTAGCAGACTATCTCATCAGTGAACCTTATCAGAGAGGCGACAACTACTAGGATTCAATAACTCACAAAGAGAAGCCAGTCTAAGTTTGGTGATTCGAATATTGGTTGAGATCTTAGGAGGAAGAAAAGGAGAACAAAAAACCCAGGACCAAAGACTTGGAGAGTTCCCAGCAAGGGTTGAGTAGTGGAAGTCGCTCTCAACTCGGTCAGAGGTCTCTAGCTCAAGTTCGGGGATACAAGCCTCGGGTGAGGGAGATTACTTATCTAGTTTGCGGCGCTGTGGGAAGAACCACCTAGGAAAGTGCATGGTGGGTTCAGATGTATGCTTCTATTATGGCCGGCCCTGACATAAACACAGGGATTGTCCTTCAGCCATGCGAGACGGCCAAAGAGACCGTGCCCCAGCCACCCCTCCAGAAGCCCTATCTAGCCAGTCAACATGCCTGAAATGCGGTAGAAAACATGCAGAATGGTGTTTGGCAGGTTCAGACACTTGTTACAGATGTTAGGAGGCTGGACACATGTGCAGGCATTGCCCATCGGCTAAGCAGGGCAAGGGTAGAGTCGGTGCACCAATCACCGAATCAGCAGCTCCAGCAAATCGCATATCTCAGCAAGACAGGTTACCAAGAGCAAGTGGCAGTCAGCCTCAGTTGTAGTCCCAGGTATGTTATAAGCCTTCCTATCGAACCTACCATAATTGCTAGTTCTGAGAACTACTGTATGAGGTACAAGATCCCTTGGTGCATTTTAATATGAGATTTATTTTGTGGAAGGTAGGGAAATGGTAAGTGAAGGGCCTAGTCAGGTCTTGATTCTAGTAAGGAAATTCTATAAATAGTATCTCGGGGTAGTCCATCCATTCCCCTTTAGATGTTTCCCTTATGTTTCACTCGATGCTACGCTCAACAAATGCTTATGTTCGGAACCTTAAGATGATAGGTAACCTTGTCAATTAGCAATCCCAATATTATCCATTCAACGTCATGTCTGATAATGCTCAAACCACACTTTCAACTGAAGTATGAATCAGACGTTATCAATAAAGAACCCAACAAGAGGTTGGGAACGAACCCACAAGGAATATGGAAGATCTAGATTACAGCCGGTAGGTAAACTTGTATGGTAATTACTTCACAATGGGGTGAATTTCTAATAAAAATCAATAATAGAAATAAACATCAATCAAGATTTTATTCGTGAATCAATAATCAAAGGATAAATAGGGTTTGTATTCCCCACGGGTTCATAACAGCTTTGGGTATATACTCATGATCTTTACCAATACTTACCTATAGAACTGATAACTTAGGTTTATTCAAACGATCGATCAATCCCTATTAAATGTCTATCCTCAATTACTCGACCAAGTCTCATGAGTTTTCCAAACTAACCATTATCACTAAGTTTCAGATATAACTATCCTGCGACTACAACTCAAGTTAATACAATGATCATCAAGATCAAGGCTCTGTTGTAATTCTCTTTTCCTAATCTCTACCTCTTCGACCAAAGCAAGTAAAGAATTCAGGCACTTCCTAATGTTGCGCACCGCTAAAAATCATTAAAGATGAAGAGAATACAATATAAGTAATTGGTATTGGTTTTAGACTCATTTTGTGCAACCCTAACTTTTTATTCCACCATGGTTCCCACAACCCTAGCTATGGAGGTTTTAGCCTCTCATAGTTGCAAGGTTGTGATTTGTGTTAATTATTGAAAACATAAAAAAATACTTACAAAGATGATTGAGAAAAACAATTCCTTGAATTAAACCACAAAATCTTGAATAACAAGTAGAAAGAACAAGATGAATTCAAGAAAAGGTTGATCACAAGGCTGAACCTACTCAATTCTCTCTTCCAACGATGTAAAATTGCTTACTACAATGTTTTCCTACTACAATTAAGTCTATTCGTCGTCCTCTATAAAAAATAAAACATAAAAAGTATTTATATAGACACAAGAATCCTTTTCCTAAACTAACAGGACTCCTTTCCATATCTGTAGCCGACCTCGTCAGGGGTCCACCTACGACTCATAGGGGCTTCTCACAGATCGTGACATCAACTCGTGGCTTGGAATGTTGGCTGAATTTTGGCTAAGTGTTGGGCCAAGGTACAATTTGTACCAACATCCTACGACTCGTACATTGCACCCATGACTTGATCCTAATATTTTGAACTTTTTCTGAACTTCACCACGACCGGTATGGTAACTCTCGTACCTTCATCTCACGGGTCGTAAGGTGCTCTCGTACTGAGAATCAGCCTCCTGTGCAATTCTTATGGATTTCATCATGACTGGCTTACCATGACTCGTACCACCATGGTACGATCTGTGACAAGTCTCATAGGATCATTCTTCCAGGTTAAACTTTCAGCTTCTCATCAAGGCCCTCAGTACGACTCGTAGGTCCATCCTATAAATCGTACTGTGGACTACACTTTTTTTCCCTTTTTTGCACACTTTTAGCTTCCTTTTGCAATTTATTATTCCAACACCCATTTATCCTTAAATCGAAGGAAAAGTGCCTTATATCCACATAAATACACCTAAGTCCATGCTATTTTCTTAGAGCGTCAATAGTGCTGTAAATCCACAACACATCAATGTGATGACCCTCGTTATGTATGTGAACTCATGTCTCTTAGCACGCTCAGTTTTCCCTTAAGATTTGCCCTATCAGCCCATAAGATTGTGTTATATCAGGTATATGCCCAACTTAGATTTCTTAAAATGGGTACATTCAAGGTAACTCCCTATCCCTGCCTTAGGTGTCGGGTATGTAGAAGTCCAGGAAGTGTAGTTATTAGCCGAGCCGGGAAGTGCAACAACCCACATGGTCATTATTGATTGTTGATCCATTTCCATAGGTTGAACCTTTCCATATCTTCATTTTGTTATTCATGACTTGCGGAGGTGGATGACACCATTTTTGAAATGGTCTAATGAAGATCTGGTGAGATTTTCCATTTTGGAGGGTTTAAGGTTTGAGAGGCTTGACAAGAGTCAACATTTCAAGTTAACGAGCTCGAATTTGGGTTTTAAAAGCTCTGCTGGTTGCAGATGGTGATTTTTGACTTAGTTGGGTAGTTTGCATGGATCTCGAGGTGATTCGAGAGTAATTTTAACCAAAGGTTAAAATTATGAGATTTGAGGAGGCTAAGTCTGACCACGATCAACTTCTGATCAAAACAACCTTGTATTGGTAATTTGATGATTCCAACTGGTCCGCAATGGGTTTTATGATTGAATTGCGTATTTGGGTTTTGACCAGGGGATTCCGGATGAGTTTCAGGTGGATTTGAATATTTTGTGTATTTGGAATGATCTTAAGCATAAAAGGTGATAACTCAGAGGTTGGGGACTTCAAAATTCTTAGCATGAATTGTAGGAGTTCATCTTGTTGACTCGACGGATGGTGGTGTCATTATTCAGAACGGATCCGAATCATCCTTGGTGACTAATGTAAATGCTAGACAAGACGAGGACCCTATTTTGGTAAAACTGAAGAAAGTCGTTCAGAATTAGAAGGTAGAGGTCTTCTCCAAAGGGGGAGATCGTGTGCTTAGATATTAGGGTCGTCTATGCATTTCGGATGTTGGTGATTTGAGAGATTGAATGTTGCATAAGGCTCACGGTTCCAGGTATTCGATACATCCAGGTGCCACCAAGATGTACCGTGACCTACGGGAACTCTATTGGTGGAATGGCATGAAGAAGGACATAGAAGAATTTGTGGCTAAGTGTCCCAATTGTCAATAGGTGAAGGTTGAGCATCAAAGACCGGAAGGTGTGCTTCAAGGTGTTCGCATTCCTACTTGGAAGTGGGGAGAGATCAATATGGACTTCATCACGGGGCTGCCTCGCACTCATCGACACTGACTCCTTTTGGGTGGTGGTGGATAGGTTGACCAAAGCAACTCATTTTCTACTGGTCAAAGCTACCGATTCATGGGAGGATTATGCTAAGTTGTACATTCGGGAGTTAGTTCGGTTGCATGGAGACCCATTTTCCATCATATCAAATAGAGGTACTCAGTTTACCTCTAATTTTTGGAGATCGTTTCTAAAGGGACTTGGTACTCAGGTTAAACTTAGAACAACATTTCACCCACAAACGGATGGTCAGGCGGGGTGGACTATTCAGACTCTCGAGGACATGTTGAGAGCGTGTGTAATTGACTTCAAGGGTAGTTGGATGATCATTTGCCTCTCATTGAGTTTTCATATAATAACAGCTATCAATCCAGCATTTAGATGGCTCCGTTTGAGGCTCTCTATGGATGAAGATGTAGATCGCCTATTGGTTGATTTGAAGTTGGTGAAGCTGCGGTAATAGGACCAGATTCAGTCCATCAGGCTATGGAGAAAGTTTATCTCATACGTGACAGGTTGAAAATAGCTCAGAGTCACCAAAAGTCCTATACAGATGTGAGAAGGAGGGAGCTTGAGTTTGAGGTGGATGATTGGGTGTTTCCGAAGGTGTCTCCCATGAAGGGAGTTATGAGGTTTTGAAAGAAAAGGGAAACTCAGTCCCCATTATGTTGGCCCTTGCCGGATTGTGAGACGTGTCAGAAAGGTGGCCTATGAGTTTGAGTTACCCTCAGAGTTAGCTTCCATACATCCTGTTTTCCACGTATCGCTCCTAAAGAAGTGTTTGGGTGATCCATCTCTTGTTGTTCCGGTGGAGAGTGTAGGTGTGATGGTTACCCTCAGTTATGAAGTGGTTCCAGTAGAAATATTGGATCGTCAGGATCGAAGGCTAAGGAACAAAGAAGTAGCTTCAATTAATGTTTTATGTAGGAATCAACATGTTGAAGGAGTACGTGGGAAGATGAAGCCGATATGATGGCCAAATAGCCACATTTTTTCTATTTTAACTCAGTTTTAGCTTAAGGTATCAGTTTCCTCCTTAATACTATATTCAATTTAATGTTCAGCTCATGTACCTCAGTTTTTTTCATGTAATGGATGTATGTGTGGTTCGGAAACTTAGTTCAGTCATGTAGTTCAAATCGGAGTCAGTCTTTCCATTAGTTGTCGGCTTATATGGTCAGTATTTTAATATGATGGTTGCATTTCTCTGCTTTTCTGTATGTTTTCCAATATTCGAGGAAGAATGCTCCCAAGGGGGAGATATAGTAACACCCCGAAACCCCTATGATCAGACTTGAAAGTTGAAATGGAGAAAACAAAATTTTCTGCACCGGGTCACAAAATGACTCGTCCTATGACCCCTTGGGATGACCACAAGTCGTTAAGTAACTCATGGAGAGTAGTTGGACATAAGTCAAAATTTCTAGTTTTTGGGTCACCATGAACATGACCACTAGTCATGGTCAGCCCTATGACTCGTTGAGTCAGTCGTGGTAAGGAATAAGTAAAGGTAGGAGAAATTGGGCAGTGCACCTAACGGGTGGGTCACCACGAGTCATTGGGTACACCATGAGTCGTGGTGTGCCCCGTGGTGAGCCCCAGGTGTGATTTAGAAGTGAAGACAACGGATGGCAGGCCATGACTCGTGCCCAGGGACGACGACTCATCTATTCCCTCGTTGGGACTAGCATTCTGTTTTTCCCTTCGAGTTTATTAAGGGCTTTTCTATAATTCCTATGATCCTAAGGCCTAAACTACGTCATTTTAAGCTCTGAATAGTGAGTTTTAAGAAGGGTAAGTTCATCCTAAGTTATTCCTAATTCATGCATGCATGTTTAGGGTTTTGGAGAGGTGATCAAGTCTAGTTCCTCAAGTTCTTCATCAATTCTTCATTGGGTAATCAAGGGAGTTGTAGAATCAGTCCTTCTCAGGTATGTAGGGTTATGAATGGGTGAAATTGTTCATACACATGCCCAATCCCTCTCTAGTTCATGAAAAT
Organism: Datura wrightii; assembly: GCA_035772735.1. Lineage (NCBI taxonomy): Eukaryota > Viridiplantae > Streptophyta > Magnoliopsida > Solanales > Solanaceae > Datura > Datura wrightii. The sequence continues at coordinate 15,645,115 of JASDFA010000002.1, forward strand.
CAACATGTTGATTCTATGGGTTACCCCAATTCTTATGAAATCCTTACTATCTATCTATGGGTTAATCCCTCTCATGTAAAAATTCATGTTTTATGAATCATGGGCAGATTTCATAACTATTTTAATTATGAACTTATGGATTTAAATTTCTACAAAACTATGCCCAATTATGTATGTTTATGATAAGTCATGTTATGATTTCACTTTGATTTTGATGTTCATTAACCCATTATGATTTATGACTTATGGTATGATTTTTCTCAAATACTTACCATGGATTTATGAGATATTAAGTATATACATGTTTTACAAGTAAGCATGAACTTCATGATTTATGGATTTATGATTTTGGCCGACTCGCAGGCCTTATTTCATGGCTAGTTCATGTATTTCAATCATGCTTATGATTATCATGATTTTAAACTAGCCCATGAATCTCATGTATATTATCCTATGAGCACTATATATGTTTTGGGAGTAGTATTTAACACTGAGTAGACACGGGGTCCAAGCATACCCTGAGTCTCAGAACTACGCGCCAACGTAGCCACGATGGAACCTCCATGATACTTTCTCCTTTGCCAAAATGGGCCTTTTGTTGTGATATCACACCCCTTTCATAGTTCTACCCTTGGCAAGGTACGAGCACCCTCTCGACTAGAGGTTTATAGGTTGGCTCCATGTGTGCTCATGTGGGATATGTCGATTATAAGAATATCCTACTATTCCTCATGATTTATGTATGGTTATGATTATGTACTTTGGCTTAAGTCATATTTAATAAAGGTTTTCTCTTATGACTATGATTATGAATGATTTACGAATGTTTTGAAAATTCTGAGCCTTATGTTTACAATATGATATTTACGTTATGATCATGTTGTCCCACTTTCATGAACTCTTATGTATTTTAAACTGTCTGTTTCAATTACCTTGCATACTCGGTACATTCCATGTACTGACCGCATACTTTATGCTATATCATTTCATGATACAGGCTTTGACATCCAGGCTCAGTCCCGTTAGTCAGGCTTCTGAAGTTGGCTACTCTCAGTATTTGTTGGTTAGTCCTCATCTTGCGAGGGCCCTATCTTATCAGTTGTATTACGTCTTTCAATTTTCATACTTAGAGAGTTAGTTGGGATCTTGTCCCATCAACTCATCAGACGCAGAAGCTTTTCAGACATAGATTGTATTCAGCTTCAGACTTGCGTTGTATGTTCAGATTACATGTTATATTCAGACTTAATGCATGTGAGGGGGATGCTGGATAGTCAAAATTGGAGAGAATGATGGTTGAGATGCTAAAGAAGGTAAGGTCCATAGATTATCAGTTGAAAGACATCTGTACTGATATATCAAGCGTGGGTTAGAGAGTGGAGTCACATGCACAGCTATCAAGCAGATCGAATAGAAACTAGGGAAGCTATCAACATCTATGAACCCTAGGAAGAAGGGTACACTACCTAGTAACACAGTCTAGAATCCAAAGAATGATGGTCTCGTATGGCTATGATGACTAGGAGCGGAAAGACCGTGGTTGACCCCCCTATACCTGTTGTAGTTGAAAAAAAGAAACAAAGTGTAATCGAAGAAGAAGATGATATTGCTAAGAAGGAACACAATGAGGATGCTGAGTTGACTGAGGCCCCAAATATTGAAAGCAGTCCTAAACCTGAGCAAGGAGCAATGCAAATGTACAAGTCTATTCCACGGCCACCGCTATCGTTTCCCCAAAGAATGAAGAAGAAGGCGGAAGATGGTAAGTTTCAGAAGTTCTTGTCAATTCTCAAACAGTTATCTGTAAACATCCCATTGGTCAAGGGATTGTAACAGATGTCGAGATATATCAAGTTCATGAAGGACCTTGTGATGAAGAAGAGGTTCATGAGGTATGATCCCGTTGATAATGTTCACCATTGTAATGTTATAGTTTTATGAGTCCAGTCTTAGAAGAAGGAACATCCAGGTGCCTTCACTATTCCATGCACAATCGACGATATTGAGTTTGCAAGGGAACTCTTTGATTTGTGAGCAAGCATCAATCTGATGCCATTGGCTATATGAAGAAGGTGGGCTTGGGAGCCCCCACACCAACTATCATGGGGCTGCTGATGGACAACAAAATTGTGAAGAAGCCTGTGGGGATCCTATTCGATATGCTTATCAAAGTTGATAGATTTATATTCCCAGCGAACTTCATGATCTTTGATTGCAAGGTTGATTTCAAGGTCCCCATCATTTTGGGGCGACCATTCCTTGCCACTGGGAGGGCCTTAGTATATGTGGATGCTTTCCAGTTGATGTTCAGAATCAGTAAAGAAGAAAACACCTTCAACGTCTACTGGTTAATGAAGTAACCAAGAGAATATAGAGTTGTCTCAGCAATAAAAGATGAATTCGAGTTCCTTGATGAAGTCTGAGTAGTCAAGAGACTTCCATCATATCGCGACGTTAAATAGGCGCTTCTTAGGAGGAAACCAAGTGGTGGTTTGGTGATTTCAAAGTAACCGAGCCACCTGTATCATACCATGACATTAAATCAAGTTCTTCTTGGGTGGCAATCCAAGTTAATTAACTAATGCATATTTCGTATGCATAGGAGACAAAAACAGATGGCAGACAATTTGCTAAACAGGCAGGTGCTACGGTTCTCAGTACGACTCGTGAAAGGGTTGTATGAGTCGTAGCACGAGTCATGGTAAGAATCAGAGATGTACTTTAGTGCATGAGCTCAGGTTACGATTGGTCCTATGACTCGTAACTTCATTGTATGGGTCGTAGTATTCACCGTGCCTATGAACTATGCAAGGTATGTACCACAACAAATAGCAAAGTCCTATGAGTCATAGTACAAATCTACCCCTGTTGTACAAATTGTAAGATATGCTCGTAGGTCCACAGATAGTCCCTAAATTTCTCTAAGTACGACTCTAAGGGACAAGTCGTAGGATTGTCCTATGACTTGTGGTATGAGTTGTGATGGGCCAAAAACTTTAAATTAACCCGACTCATCCAAGATTTTTAAAAATCGATAGTAGAACTATAAAAGTCGAAATAAATCGTACTATTCTTCCATGCTCACTAAACCTAAACTCATGACTTCCTCACACCCTTAACTCATCACCAAGAAGTATCGAACAAGTTCTAACTCAGAAATTACATCAAAAATCATTAAAAAAAACCCTAGTCTTGATTCACGAGTGAAGCATCAACATTCAAGTAAGTGTATTCCTTCAAAATTGATAGTTATAACTTGTATGCTTGATATAAATGTGCGAAACTCCCTGGGAATCCTCTCATTGCTTGAAAAATTAGAAAAGGACAATGACCAGGGGTGTAACTGAGTTGTGTGCGACTAGGTTAAACCCCAAACTTTATTAAATTTTTCATTGGATTGTTAAAAACTGAGTTATGGGTTGTGATTAAAAAATGAGTGGTGGTAAACCTGGTTGAAGGCATGCCTAGACCTAGGGAATACTGAGTACCCAAATTTAAATTAAGACCCTTAGTAAACTAAAACAAAATTGAGGAAGGTATAGGCTTCACAAGCCTTCCTACGACTCGTGGCTTTATCCTACGACTCGTAGGATGGCTCGTCAGGACTGCCCCAAGCCAAATTTGAAAAAATCACAAGGTACGAATCCTAGTACGGCTCGTGGTTTACTACTAAGAATCGTACCTGGCAGTCGTACCAAGAATCTAGAAAGGGTCAAGTCCACAAGTGATAGTATGATCCTTCCTAAGACTCGTGGAATCGACTTATGGGTTCTATCATGAGTCATGCAAAAATAAATAAAAATTGTTGTGCAGGGGTATCCTCATACGTCTCATGGTACGGATCGTACGTTCATGGTACAAGTGGTACCTCAGAGGCGTGGCATTGACCTGAGATATTACGGGTCTCAGTACGAATCGTACCTTCAAGGTACAACCCATACTGTTGACCCGTGATAAACTACAGAGGAATTTGTTCTTGCTTTCTTTTTCTCAGATATGGATTTCTAACCCCTTTTCTCTACAGGTACAATAACGATGAAGCACAAAGCATCAAAGGCAATTGCATGGAGGACATTACGTGATGAAACCTCAGAATATGATCAAGCGGGTAGCTTCCCTAGTAGTTCAGTAAAAGTGTATAGGGTCGATACAACGGACCCAGATGGGACAGGAACCACTAGGGCAAAGGCTAAAGCCCAAGTCATAGCGGCTACTGCCATATCTACTGGTGCTCCCCAGTCTTAGGAGGGAGCTGAGGAAAGAGATCAGGAGTCAGGAAGTGGCTCTAATGAAGAAGAGGGGTCCGAGGAGACCTAATCCGGAGATGCAAGAAGCGGTGCTAGATCAGAGGAGGAGGCACCAAACACTGAGCAGGAGCAGACTCAGTCTAGGGAGAACCGCACTATCCGGTGGAGAGTGCCAGGAGCCCAGGAGATAAATGAGCAGGGCATTTCTCTCACCGCCAAAAACAAACCCAGGAGGAGCATTCGAGAAGAGTCGCGGATCCTCACAAATTCATTGAATGAGATGGAGGAGATGAAGCTGATATTTGGCTTCTATGGCTTCGAGTGGATGGTTAGGGCTCCAGACTAGTACACTCCAGAAATTTTTCAAGAGTTCTATACCAACTATTTGGCAACCACGGAGCATAAGGCTAAAGAGGGGGAAAAAATTGAAAGATCATCCTAAGCTGGAGAGCGTGCTGGTTAGAGGCCGAGAGGTCGACATATCCAAGAGCACTATTGCTTGAATATTATATGGGCCCTAGTTCATACCTCTACATGTTATGCCAAAATATGAATATCGGGGGGAGGGGGGGGGAGGCATTGAAACAAATCAAGCAGATAGGTTTTGATAAGAGGAGGAGGCAGATATAGTGGTTGTCTGGTGTTATCGCTGAGGACAAAGAGGAGGCAGAGTGGGTCATTAGCAAAAGAAGGTTATAAAGAATTCCCTCAATTTCATAGAAAAGGTCTGTTGGATGTTAATGTACCATTGGTTGGCTCCTAGGATCAATGACAATACCCTCAGTGCATATAGAGCAGCTTTGGTGGCCTGTATCATGTCTAGATACCCCATCAATATTCTGAGGGTCATCATAGAGGAGATTCTAGATCGGGCTATGGGATTGAGCACTACTATCCCATTCCTGAGTCTCGTCTTCAGATTATGCACAGAGGCAGGAATCTTAGTGTGTCGGGATGAGGAGCGCCTGATTGGAGGACAGCTGATAGCTTATATTAGCTAGATTCGAGATGAAATGAACCCGGTAAGTCGGGACCAACTTTTCACCGCAGTTCCACTGACTCGATCAACTGGGGATGCACAGGTGAATGCCCCCACATCACAGGAGCAGTGAGAGACACCGGTTACAAATGTCAGTTATTTAGATGCAGCTCCCAGCACTTCTGCTACCCCATATACTAGCCTCCCAACCCAGACTCCAGCCTGGTATATCCTAGTGCTCCAGGAATTTCTCCAAAAGTTTTCCAAGAGACTGACCATGGCCGAAAGAAAGATCCAATCAATGATGGAGAATATTAAACCCTAGGTGAAGGCCTAAATTGGGACAACTGCACAGGTCCTGCATGCCAGATTAGATGGATTTGAAAGCAGGTTCAATACAGGCATGACCAAGAAGACTGAGATAGGTAGCCTCCATGAGTAGTTGGGGGCTCTTTGGAGCCAAGTGTCCAAGATTTCATCATGGCAGCCAATAGTTGTAGAAGCCCCCACTCTTCCTGACCTCGATGCAGATATAGATGAGGAGCTTGATCTGGCAGCCTACTGGGATCCCACAGCAGCAGGGAAATATAAAGGGAAAAAGTGGGTCTCCGAGGATATTCAAGATGATACCCTAAGAAAGAGGAAGAAGTGAGAGAAAAGAGAATGCAAGCGGGCATGAGTATAGAGCCTGCAGACTCATGAAGCACACTTTTCAGAGTTGCAGAAATGAGTTAGAGGAGAAGGTAGCTCCACAATGGCCCAGACAGAGATTGCCAGTGATAGGGACCGTTCGGGCAAGCCACATTTAGCCCCGACCATTCCAGAGGCCATAGAGACGGTCGAGACTACTGAGGGGGTAGCCACTCCCCCTATTGATCCACTAGTGAGTGCGCCAGCCACTACCAGCACCACGATTACAGCGGAGGTACCTCATCCGTAGGATGACAGGAGCCTTAGAGCACTGCAGGTATGTTCCCTTCCCTAAGTTCTTACATTCTATGTTTCGGGGATGAAGCATAATTTTTAGAAAGGGGAGGGGGTATACTTGTATTTTTGGGGATTTTAATTCATTCGAGGGTTTTTTTGCCATGTTTTGTTTCTCTCAGGCATATTATTTAGTAGAACCGGCATGTTTAGAATTTTATTTGTTTTTTATTTTTATTTATTTATAAAGTAGATTAGGAGTACTCAGCCAATAAAGTGCACTAGTTTTGATATTTTGAAAAATTGACTTTGTTTAAATTTTTTTGATGAATTAGCTGTGTACTTGTGATTGCATGCATGATTTCTATGGATCTTTTTATGTCATTTAGCATATTAGCATGTGTAGTTTTTGTTAAGCCATGAATAAACCGGACAAGTAGAGTGAATGTAAATCATGTACCATAAGTGAGTGAGATCTGATACGTAGTTCAATATTGTGTAGAGGATCTAGAACTTGCCTGATTGGTCTTTGCATAGGTTTTAGGATGGTTGGTTAGGAAAGAATCATAGGAAGTTCTTGTTTAGTCCATTTTAGCTTAAATAACCCTACCGAAACCATATGATTCCCTTGATCTAAATTTTTGAGCCTTAAATAGACCATTTTTCTTTGATTAGCCAATTAACCGTACCCATTTTTTTTATAATGAACCTATTTTACCCTGGTCCTTTCTTGGATACTATGAACCTCAATATAGGCAAAATGACTAAGTTGAGGGTGGATAGAGTAGGGGTGCATAATGATTGGGAAGGTGAAAAAGGGAGAGAAGAAAAAGGTGAAAAAGGAGGTGTGGTGTGACAAAAGAAAAAAGAAAAAGAAAGAGAAAGAAAGATTGAAAAAGAAAATACAAAAAGAAGAAACACACCACACTCATACAAGTGTATAAAAATGGTTAAAAGGGAGGAAAATGTTGAAAAGCAAAAAGGGTGAAAAAAGTGAAACAATGGAGCCACATGTATGAAATGCCAAGGAGGAGTTTGTCACTCAAAAGATCTCATATCTATCCTACCCAACCCGAAAGCATACATTACAAGCCAAAGCAAGTCCTATAGTGATCCTAACCTTCCCATCTGACAAACCAAAGTAGAGAAAATAAGGACAAGCTTATAGTATCCAATATGCAGTATTTGGAACTTCTTTGTGAGGGTGAGAGTCTCGCTTGTTCAGTCCCAAATTATACATTTTACTATATCTGTGAGTGGGGGACTCCATATGATGTGAGGGTGCATGGTTTGTGTTTAACTCTAGCAGTGGTCTGTGTAAAAAGCATCGGTGATGACTTGACTACCTATTAATAGCTAGCTGACATTCTTGATCCATATTATCATATTTTGTGGTTGCTTTTAGTGCATGTGCTAATTTAGTCCACGGGAAAAAGTTTAAAAGCTTTTTGAGTCATAGTGGTAATTTTGTTTGATGTTGGCTGTAGTATCCTGGGTTTATTTTCTAGTTAAGTGTAGTGTTTAGTTTTTATTTTTCTTTGCTTGAGGACATGAAAAAGTTTATAACACTTTCGACGCTTAAAACTAAGAAAATAGCATGAACTTAGGTATGTTTATATTGATATGAGGAACTTTTACTTTAATTTCAGAGAAAATAAGTTTTGGAGAAAAGATGTGCAGAAGAAGCCTTAAAATGTAGAAAATAAGCCAAAGTACCAATCTAGTACGAGCAGCACTAAGAACTTTTATGAAAGTCAGAAGGCTGAAGTGGAAAGAAAGGCAACATACAACTCTCAGTACGATCCGTAATTGGAATTGTGGAAATATTCAGAAGAAATTGCACAAAGGAAGACATTTGGTATGGATGGACTCACGAACTGTGGCATTAATGTACAAATTGTACCAGGAGTCATGGTGAACTTCAGAGGATTTTTCAGTACTTGGCAGAACTTCAGACACTATAGACAGTTTGATTCGTAGAAAAAATGTATGAGTCGTACCACAACACTCGTGAAGAATTTTAGAAGATGTCAGAGTTCTCAAGGAAAAACCACAGAAGCAATGTACGACTCATAGAATGAAGGTACGAGCCATACCAGCATGCCAACACAGCCAGATTTGCAGCAGCCAAGAACTTGCGGAAAGCAGGTACGACCCGTAAAATCCTGCTATGGGTCGTAGGTCCAGTCGTGACATAATCGGCACCAGATGTGGAAAATTCCCTGTTACCTTTGGAAAAGATTTCTAATGTCTGTATAAATAGCCTTTATGTTTTATTTTAGTTAGAGAAGGATAGAATTGAGTTTGTAGATGTGTGAAGAATTACTTTTGTGAATTTTTATCAAGTTTTGAGGAGCAATTATTGGGATCAAGTTCTTGAATTCCTACATTGTTTTTGAGGTTGTTCTTTGATAATCAAATCTGATTTACTTCCAATTGTTGCTGTAAGTATTTAATTATGTGTTTGTCTATGAATGTGAATTATAATCTTACTACCATGACAAGTTAAAACCTCTACAACTAGGGGTTGTGGGAACTATAGTGGATTAACAAATTAGGGTTGCACAAAAGTGATTCAAAATAAATGAGAAAAGCTTGTATTGTATTCTCTTCATGTTTAAACATTTCTTAATAATGTACAATGTTAGGACTTGCTCGAATTCTTTAATTTCTTGAACCTAGAGAAGTAGAGATTAGAAAAAGAGAATTACAACAATGTCTTGGTCTTTATGATCATTATATTAACTTGGGCTGTGGTGCAGGATAGTTAAATTTGGAACATGTTGATAATGGTTAGCTTGAAATCGTTCATGAGACCTGATCTAGTGATTGAGTATAGCCATCCAATAGGGATGAACCAGTCATTTGGATGAACCTTAGTTATCAGTTCTACAAGTAAGCATTGGGATTGATCACGTGTGTATACCTGAAGTAGTTATGAACCTATGGGAACACTTATTTGGAGATAACTCACTAATAAGCTCACTTACCGGCATTAGTCTAGATCTTACCTATTCCTTATGGGTTTGACCCCAACCTCTTAATTGGGTTCTTTATTGACAACGACCGCTTCATGCTTTGGTAGGAAGTATGAGTTTGAGCATTATCAAACGCCTACCATGATTCGTACTTCCCTACTACGAGTTGTACAATAACTCATATGACCAGTACCTGGTAACCCTGTAGCATGCTACAATCCCATGATCATGAGTCTCACAACTAAACCACGACTCGTGGTGTGTACTTGTGGCCTGGGGGAGGAGTCTCTGAACCTTACCACGGTTCTTTCTACGATGCGTACCAGCTGACCACGAGCCGTACTAGCTGACCATGACCCATACCACCAGTCGTACTTAAAGAAAATTATAGACTCCTCTGTTGAACATATTCAACTTCCCAAATATATTCATAGAAAATATTGGGGTTTTACAGACTTCAGTTACGGATCCACAGTTTAGTGATAGTTCTCTGCCCTAGCGAGGCTTCGAGCGGCTCTACCAATTTGAGCGAGATAGTTGGGCAAATGTGCTCATTTATGATAGTGTCGATTATGAGAAACTCCCCAAATTAAAGTTATACACATACACATGTATTTTTAAGAGATTGGTTTTACACATAAGTTTTGTTACATAACTATTTTACACATATTTCACACTTCTATTTTATGCATCATTCTGAGCTTTATTTTCAGTTATGTTCATTCAGTCAGGTTATTTTACCTAGTTAATCTTTCAGTTAAGATATTCTTTCTTAACTTTTGTTTTATTTAGTTGTATTACATACCATACATTCTATGTACTAACACCCTCTGGCGCTGCATCTTAATATGATGCAGATTCAGGTAGACGGGTTCAGCAGCAGTCACTTCGCTAGGATCTCACATCCATTCATCTATTGGTGAGGCCTCCTACATTCAGAGAGTCCCAATTTTATTGAGTCATTTTATTTATAGAGCTTAAAGTAGTTTTGGGAGCTATGTCCTAGCACCTATTATTTAGTTGTTGAAGCTTCAAAGATGGAGTTAGAGTTGAGTCAATAATGTTTCTTTTGTAACATTGATTTTATTTACAGTTAACAAATCTTATTTAATTATATTGAGCTCATACAGTTGATTACTTCCATATTGCTTTATTGTCTTCTCAGCTTGTAGTAAGCCAGGCCAAGGGTTTCCTTGGATCACTAGGTGGTCAAAGTGTCAGCCACGTCCAAGGTCTAGACTAGGGACGTGACAGCGATGTGGAGCAACATAGCTGTGATGGGCCACATGAACGCAAATCCTTGTTTCCAGATCCAAGGCCTGTAAAGTCGAATCCTAGTCCAAGCAGGAAGAAATGCATATTTATTCTACTAGTTTAAATCCCCCTCCCCCCCTCTTTAGGACGTTTTTATTATTATGCATCACTTATTCATTAACTATTATTCATGCATTAATTCATTGATTATCAAGAGAATTCATTGTGAGTGTGGAAAGCATCATTGCATACAATTGATTTAGAGAAATATCAAGTTTTTGTGATTCTATTTAGATTTCATGATTTGTCAAAAAGTTTTATATTATTGTAAGTGACTTCATGATTTCATATAAATATTATGTTATTTTTTCTTCAAACATGTGCGGCTAATTTCTTTAGTTAGAGTTGTGGAAACCACGATAGATTAATGGAAGTAGGCAAATAAAATAGTGATTCTTGACTGGTGAATTGAGTGAATTGTTAATGTCTTTGTTTTAATTAGTTTTAGTGATTGTAAACGTTGAAACGTGCCTGTATCATCAACATTCTTGACCTAAGAGGTTGAAGTTAGGAAAAGAGAATAACAATGAAAATTTGAGGCTACTAACCCTCATCTAATTGACTTGAGCTCTAAAATAACCAAGAATAGTCAATCCAAGATATATCATGAGGGCAAAATATGAACACCTAAAATCCGAAGGATTTAGAGTGAAATTTATCTATGTCGTTTAAGAGACGTTAGATGAACTTAATCGCCATTCATATACAAAAATCACTAGGATAGATCACTAATAAAATAAGTCTGCTATGTAATAAAATCATGAGGAACACAGTCCTAGTTTTCCTCATAAATTTGACACAAACAAACTCTTAGCTTAAAATACTTTTTCTTTTATTGTAACTCCCTCCAAAATATTGACTACCAGTTTATTTACTCACTGTTAACATATTATTTTTGACCTATTCCCCGTGGGTTCGAAACCAACCTAGTTAAGTTACTATATTTATCAACGACCGATTTACACTTCATTGAGAGGTATAATTTAAGCTTGATCACAATTAAAATTAACTGTTGTGTTGAGATACTAGGTAAATTTAACATAGCTTATTAAATGTACCTCCATATTAAATGTAATTTTTTGTGTGGTCCCCTTAATTTCATTTTCAATCGATATTTACTGCATGATGTTATAAAGAAAATATAGCTTGCATTTCATGTACAAAATTGTCGCTCTCCAAATGTAGTAAAAGATTCGGAGTTTATATATAACTTTTTTTGTCTAAAAGTAATAAGAAACTAGGCCTTATCTAAAAATGTTGCAGATTACTTTCTCTATGCATTTTCTGAAGTTCCCACTACAATATTATTGTTGTAACACTAATAACTCCCACGAGCTCCTTTTATTAAAAAATATCAGTAAATTAAATTATATATGTAATTTTGTTTGTTTGAAGAATTAAATTATATTAGTTTAACAGATATTTAACTGTTTTAATTTTTAAATGCAATATACCTAGTGATAAAAATTTTATAAAATGAAAGGAAAAGAATAATATAGATGTAATCATCAAATAGCATCTTCATGAATTTCAAATATCATACTTAGATATAAAAACTCAAACATGTAAGATGATTCAAAAAACTACAAAATATTATATTATAATAAGAGAATATTTAATAATCTCTCAATTTTTATGTTCTTAACCTGTGCTTATTCTTTTCATTCCTTTAATATATTTATTTATTTTTAGATGAAAGTTCTATTATTATTTTTGTAACTCATACCATCTTCTTTGTCTCAAGTTAAATTCTCAAATTAAATTCAAAAATTTATCATAATTCAGGAAATTTTATCTTTCATATTAAATTTTACTTTTATTTGAAATTTTTAGAATTTTAATTTGTCTGGAAACTTTTGAATATCCTAAAAAATTGATTATTTTATTTTATTTTGGAATGACTATTGGTCACAGTAAGTTGAATATTTCAAATATGCCTCTTGATTGTTAATTGATATTTATTTTCTAGCCATAATTTTCTATTAGTTTTTTCATGTTTCTTTGATTTACTCAATTTGAATAAAAGCATAATATTTTTTTCATAAAATAGTAAGTCTTATATGATAATATTGAATTGCACATATTCTAATTTCATACAAGGAATAACAGTATATAATTTTTTTTTCATATAATAGTATGGCTAATTGATGTTGGCCGTATTTACGAACTTATTTGTCATATTTTGCTCATACTTAGCTATGTTTTGAGAATAAATGTTGTGTGATTGCTTTGTTTTATTTGATATTTGTGAAAAAGAGTTAACACATGTGATTAGATGTTTGCAGGATAAAATGTGCTAAAATTTAGCTTGTTTGACTATCAGAAGCAAGAATCTACGATTCGGGACTCAAAAGGAATAAGTTTCAACGCAAGATAGGGGCCTGCATCGCGGAGCAAGAATTCTGCAACCAGGTCCATGTCGTGCATCCAAAACTCCACAAGAATCTTTGCATCGTGCAGCTAGAACTTTGCAACCAGCTTCGCGTCATGCATGGGATGTTATCCGACCAACTTTTGCAAAATCCAATCCTAGTCAAAGCAGGAAAGAGGCAAACTAATCCTACTACTATAAAATACCCCCTTAGGAAATTTTTATTGGGAATTAGCTCATAATTCATGATATATTCATGTAAGTTCATGTAAGTTCATGCATGCTTCGAGGTTTATTGTAAGTGTTGAAAGTATTATTCTATACAATTGTTGAGAGAAACAACAAGTTCTTGTGATTTTAGTTAGCTTTTCAAGTTTGTCAAATAATTTCATATTATTATAAGTGATCATCATCACTTCTTATATATATATATATTATGTTATTGTTTCTTCAATCATGAGCAACTAAATTCTTTAGTTCGGATTTTGGGAACTGTGATGGATTAACAGAAGTAGAAACATATGATTAATTGAGTGGATTGTTATCCTATTCATTTTAATTAGTTTAGTGGTTCCAAACAATGAAACATGCCTGTATCATCAACTTACTTGACAAAAGAGGTTGCAGTTAGGAAAAGAGAATAACAATGAAAATTTGAGGCTACCAACCCTCATCTAAATTGACTTAATCTCTAATCGAGAATAGTAAATCAAAGACATATTATAAGGAAAAAATATGAACACCTGATATCTGAGAGGATTTAGAGTGAAATTCATCTATGTAGTCGAGAGACATTAGATGAACTTAATCGTTAGTCTTACATAAAATTCACCAAGATAGATCACTAAAAAAATAAGCCTACTACATTATCAAATCATGGGGAACACAGTGTCACGCCCCAAAACTAGGGTAGGGTGCAACTGGCACTCGATTCATGGTCGATCGAAAAGCCAGCTATATAGCATCTATAAATGTAACACTAAGGCTGACCAAGCCACCTGTCACAGCCAACCAAGATGGCCAATAATGCCTTGACAATTATAAATATGCAACCTGGAAATCCGACAAGGCTACAATAAAGCTAAGCAAGGCAATGAAAAACCGATATAACCCACACTACCATACAAACTAGTCCACATCCGCCTCTACAGAGTAAACAAACTGAAATGCGCGGGACAGGGCCCCGGCCTACCCATGTTGTACACAAAATTGAAAATAGTCCAAACTAGGATACGACTCCTGGAAGAGAGGAGCATACCACTATTCTGCTGAAGTCTGGCTCCTAGTACGTCCGATGAGCTGAGCCTTGGCCTATACCTGCAGCACGATTGCAGGAAGGGTCCCAAGATGAAGGGACATCAGTACAAATAAAATGTACTGGTATGTAAGGCTAAAAACTATAAACATGTAAGATAAAAATGATAACTAGGCCAGAAATAAGGAGTAGTAACAACCCAAAATTATGAAAATAGAAACCTGACAATAACTCATTATTGAAGTGTAAATGCAACCATCTAATGCACAATAAAGACTATAACTGACATGCCAGCAGACAGCCGACCAAAAAATCTATATACAATCTGTCCAGCCAGTGTACCATACCGGAGTAAAAATAAAAATGTCTCCAGCCAGTGTACCATACCGGGGTAAAAATAAAAATGCCTCCAGCCGGTGTACCATACCGGGGTAAACTCCGTCCAACCGGTGTACCACACAGGGGTAAAATAACAAGACCTCCAGCCGGTATACCACACCGGGGTAAAATCAATATATCTTAGACAAAATCATAAATGGAGCCGATATGGCTTATACTGGACCAGCTCAATACATACAATATAGAAATGACGAATACTAAACATGAGGCCTGCATAAGCCTCCTTCGTAATGCATAACTGGAACTGAGTACATATAACATGTAAAGCTAGAAAATAGAACTTAAATGCATGTATTAGAAACTTTTATAAATCATAAGGAACTACGAATAACCTAAGAGTTCTAATAAAATTTATAGATCGTCTCCAAGGGACATTAGAGCTCAGAAACTCGCTAGCTTGTCGTTCGATTTAAGGAAAAGGGATTATGAAATACCCCCTTGGCTTGAAATATTTCATAACATACACATAAGATGAAGGAAAACCATAACCAGGTAATCTTAATTCGGTAAGCTCGTTTACCCTCAATAGCTTGCGACGTCTTTACGTGGCTTAAAATCGTTTACAAGTCCTCATCTCGGCACTTTCACCAATTTCACTTAGCAACCAGACCTTTAAACACATTTAACATCACATATATATGCACATGACATACAGTAATGACCAGCTAACAATGCCCATGCTAAGGGGTCTCCAACTCCATGTACAACTACGACAACAATTAAGATAATATCACACTTTAGGTGTCTCACTTCGGCTAGGCATAATCTTAACATTTATTCTCAATAAAACATGGGACTTTAAAGCTTAAATGAATCTTAAAATACTGCCTCAATACTTTTAAATAAGTTGCTGTCTCATTGGATTCACAACACACGAATCGTGCCTTAATGAATGATAGACGGGGCGCCTTACATACCTTTCTCCGATGAACTTTTCTCTATCCGATTTTCTATCTCAAAGATATGACTTCAACCTCCTTAATCTAGTGGTTTTCTAGGCCAACAAAAAGCTTAATATATATCAAAAAATTGCAGTCAACATAACTAATCAGAGGCAGTCAAAATAGCAACAACAACACACGGCAACATCAACAACATTTAGCCATTTTCTCAACTAATTTTCACTAACTTTGAGAGAGAAAACAGAGGAAATTTTACCTTAGTTTTTATGTGATTCTACCCCTCTATATGAAGTATAATTCCAGCAAAATAAACATCCAAAAAGCCTAAGGAACACGAGCAAAACTCAGCTAACAAACAGTCCATCGGCAGCTCACTTAGCTGCCAATTTTCATATTTTCTCTTTGCAATTTTAGAGGTTTAAAAGGGGAGAAATCCTTACCTTTTCTATGGATTTCAACACCTACTCAAATATGGATATTTAAGCAGTCCAAATCGATTTTTAAACTCTGAAAAACTTCTTCAAAACCTTGCCAAAATGAGCTCCAAAACAGTCCCTAACATACTTGGCAAGGTAATCTCAACTTATCTTGTGATTTTTTTGAACTTTGCTTGATGTTCCTCCTTGATTTTCTTTTTCCTAGCTGCTAGAATTGAGAGAGAAATGGAATCCTTAGCAAGCTGGTCGATTTAGATTTATCTAAAAATGTTTTCTACAAGTGAAAAATTAGATTTTAAGTAAATAGGGCGGTGGAGGCGCTAGGGCGTCATTCCCGTGTCACCGCTCGCGATGGTTCGGTAAAATACCCATAACTTCTTACTACGAAATCCGATTGACAAGCGGTTTGATGTTCTAAAAACTAGACTAAAAGACCTTTAATTTGATAGGTCGTGGAGCTTCTAATTCAGTAAATATTGGGAGATATGGTCGTTTAAAATTGACCCTTACTTATGGACTTCACATATACACTTTGGTTTTTTGATCGTACATATTTCCCTTGTCACCTACGACCAATATACAACCCGTACTTTCCCTAACCTAGCATAAAACATCAAATAATCACCAAAAATTTTTTGGGGTGTTATACACAGTCCTAGTTTCTTCTCATAAATTTGATACAAACAAACTCTTCGCTTAAAAATACTTTTTCTTTTATTGCAACCCCCCTCCAAAATATCAACTACTGATTTATTTAATCATTGCTAACATATTATTTTTGACTTATTCCCTATGGGTTCGACCTCAACCTAGTTGGGTTACTATATTTGACAGAGGCTACTTTATACTTTATTCCGATGTGTAATTTGGGCGTGATCAAATTTTTGTGCCGTTGCAGGGGAATACAGTTCAGAAATAGTTAAGTAGTATTTAAATTCTTCTTGCAGTATTTAATTCTTACTATGACATCATGAAATGAGAAAGGATTTGTTAGTTGCAACCCATATATTGATTACCCATGTCCATCTTGTGGAGGACTCCATTTTTGATAAGATTGTGGATATGCCCCCAGAAGAGTGATGTATGTACCTTCTCACTTCTATGATGGGTACAATTGCAATTTATGTGGTGGTCAAGGTGGACATTGTGGTGATTTTATTAATTATTTTGCTTCTCACTTCAATTACTGTAACAAAAATTCTAGTTGTGCTTTTGAGTTTGACAAGAATGATGACATGCATGTGAAGGATAAAGTATCACATACGAATGCATGGAAGCCATTCTAAAGCTTTTTTTGAGTGGGAGTCGAACTTGGAGAGTGACGTCAACTCCTCAATTCCAATGGAGTTGTCTACTCCTCAAGAAGAAATAGTCGAAGAAGAGATTTCAAACTCAAAGAATGAGCTAAAATATCTTTATGAACACAATGAAAATTGTGGAATTTCAGAAGGACAAAAATGCGAAGAAGAAATATCTAGTTTTTAAAAAGAAGAGGTTGAGGAGATATTAAGAAGTATAATGGGGAGGAGTAAAAAATAGGGCCAAGTCTTAACTAACTGGTGGGAAAAAGTGCAACATAATAATAAGAAAGTTATCCAAAACATGAATTTTGTCATGAGAGGATTTTTACAAGCCTTGCAAAATTTTCATCATGAAGAAAAAACTTGACCAAGTGATAGTTGGCAATCAAAGAAAGCTCAACAACTGGAACTATATGGAGATCACCATGAAGTCATTTCATGGCTGATAAAAGACTTCTTAAAAGTGCATGCTGAGCAAAGTAAACAAGTGGAGCTATTAAAAATTATTTTTCAAAAATTGGACGCCAAATTAAACAATGTTATGATTAAGACATGCAATTCTCAACATCAACTAGTCATGAGTAGTAGTTTCGAGTCATCTCCTAGTGAAGAAGAGGTCAAGATGGATTTTGAAGAGCTAAGGGCAATTTGCCAACCGCAATCAACCCAATAATATTGCAAGATGCTAAAATTGAAAAAGTGGCATTAGAGTTGCAAAAAAAAGTCCACATTATTTTTGAGGACGCTAGTGTATTTAAGAGGAAGGATGTCAAGAAAGAAGTATGGTTGAAAATGAAGCAACTTAGGCCACGTTCCAATTATTTTTCAATATTGTACTTAGTTGATGATATGAAAATTGAGGCGACCGATTCCATGGAGGATTTTGGAGAGGCAAATCAAAGTAACTTCATTTTAAGTTTTGTCATGCTAACAGGACAAAATCACATTCCTCATTTAAGGGCCAAGAAGTGCAAGATGCGATATCTATTGCTTGGTGCCTCTATTTTTATACCACCACCCCTCCAGCGGAGTAGAAAATTAGAAAACAATTAGGAGTTTAATTTATAAGTTTAAAATGAAAAGAAAAGTGGTAAAATTGATGACGTCGTGCCGCTATATTAACTCAAGTGTTGCTTGGGTGGTGACTCAAGGTAACTTATTTTTTATTTAAATTTTGTAAATTTCTATATTTTATTAGTGTGCTCAAGTGTGCAGGAATAAAATTACAAATTTAGGTGGAGATTCACACTGCGGAAGGATGAAACTGGTAACACAGGCACAACTCCAAATGGAGCTGCGCGACGTGCATCATCATCCTGCGCGAGCGACTCTGCGATGCGGAGCAAAACTTCTTCACTGAGGTCCGCAACGTACAATAGGATTTTAGGAAAAATTTCTATTCCACATTCAATGAGGATTAGGACCATGAAGTTCATTCTTTCACCCTTTACTTGTACTTTATTGTTTAAAGCATTGGAGATAGTGCTATGTCTTAAGTGTGGAGTGGGGTTAGTTGAATTCCTATGTTTGCTAAAAGTGTCATAACTTAGTATGGTCCTAACTTTTTTGTGAATTGATTCCTACTGACTTGATCTTTTGTGTTTGGGTTTCAGAATTTTTATTTTAGGTACTTTTCCGCTGGATAGTCCCTTGAACCGACTAGAATGTCTAGATCTCTTTTTAGTCATAGTCATAATTTTTTCGATGGTGGATGGATGACGACCGTCTTAAAGGTAAAATAATCATTGGTAGGAAAGCAAGAACTTGTAACATTATGAATGAGGTGGTTAGCTCAGGATATTATTAAGACTTCGTATGAGTTCACTCAAATGCATGAAAAGCTACAAACCCTTAGACTGTTGGAACTTGACTCCTATTCTTGAAAAATTGAGCTTAATAATGTGAGACATTCAATATGGATATGTGTGTTTCTATAATCTGGATCACCATTATTGAACCATTTATGTCATTATTTTTGTAATATTTTGCATATACTCCATGTTTGCATATTGATGTCTAGAACTTGCCAAGTGTGTCTGCTAAGGAAAATAAAGATGTTGAATCTAGAAAGTGATATAAGCATTTCTTTGGTAGCCTATTTATATCCCAATTTTTATCTACCTTGATTGTGATTATCCTAGCTAGCCATTTTGAACCTTAGCATATTCTATTAATAACTATATTATAAGCTTAATATCTAGTGTTCTATTGACCTTTATTTGATCTAAATGACTCTTAAGGCACTTTAACTGAAAATTTTTGCATAAATGGAGCACAAGTGAAGAAAAAAGAAAAAAACTAAAATATAAAAATTAGAATAAAAGAAAAGGGTGAAAATGCAAAACAAGGAAGGTGATGTTAGTGGAGAAAGAAACAGAGAAAAATCTTGAAAAATGAATGAATGAACAAGAATGGAAAGTAGAAAAAAAAGTGAATGAGCTTAATGTCAAGAATTCTCTACTAAGCCACCTAAGTTGCAAAGAGTCAACAATAGGGGAGGTATAAGGAAGAAAATTCGAAGATTGAAGAATGTACTAGAAAAGTGATAGAGTGCGATGTATTAAAGTGCTTAGGGAGATTAGTCTATTCTAGCCAGATAATTCCTACCAGTCCCTTTAGTCTACAATACAACCATCTTAAGTCCTAATTGATCATAGATTCAATGTTTTATGTTAGTGGAGTATTTATACTAATGACATGCCTATGGTTCGTCTATTGCATGCATACATAAATTCTTTATGAGAGTAAGCAATATTGTTTTATCTACACCCAAGTTAAATATGTAAGGCATCATATGAGTACACAGGCATCTCTCTAAATAGTGAGGGGTACATAAGGAAAGATTTTGGTGTATCTTTGACTGCTAGATTATACATGTTCAGGTTGGCCTAAATATTTCTTGTTGAGTTAGTTATAGAAGCTAAGTGATTTCGATATATGACCTTGAATATTGATTTTATATGCATATTGAGTGGATTGTCGGAATATGATTGAATTTTCTAATTGACCTGAGTGTAAGTAGACTTGTTCATGAGGTGAATTTTGTGATTGAACCTTTAGTGTGGAGTAGTACATTGTTCGAGGATGAACGTAGTTTAAGTGTGGATGGTGATATTGGACACATTTACTCACTTAATTTTCATATTATACCCATACTTAGTTATATTTTGAGAACAAATATTGTTTGATTATGTTGATTTTA
The DNA here is from genome assembly GCA_035772735.1 of Datura wrightii. Taxonomy (NCBI): domain Eukaryota; kingdom Viridiplantae; phylum Streptophyta; class Magnoliopsida; order Solanales; family Solanaceae; genus Datura; species Datura wrightii. The sequence continues at coordinate 15,665,424 of JASDFA010000002.1, forward strand.
TTTATATTTTTGAAAAAGATCTAGCACATGTGATTAGATGTTTTACAGATAAAAAGTGCTAAAATTTGGTTTGTTTGACCATAAGAAGCAAGTGTCGATGATTCGGGAATCAAAGGGAACAAGTTTCATAGCAAGATAGGGGTCCACGTCGTGGAGCTAGAAATTTGCAACCACCTCTACGTCGCCCAGCCAAAGCTCTGCAAGGAGCTCCATGTCGCACAACTGGAACTCCGCAACCAGCTCCACGTCGCGCAAGAAAGGTTATCCAGCTAGCTTTTATAAATTCTAATCCTAGTCAAAGCAAGAGCGAGGCAAACTAATACTATTACTATAAATACCCCCTTAGGATATTTTAATTGGGAACTAACTCATCACTCACAATATATTCACACACATTAACGCATAGTTTTTGATTTATTGTATGTGTAAAAAATATTATTTCATACAGTTATTCAGAGAAACATCAAATTCTTTTGATTCCAATAAGATTTTCAAGATTTGTCAAATGATTTTATATTATTGTAAGTGATCATCATGACTTCTTATATATATCTACATATATATTAAGTTATGTTATTATTGCTTCAATCATGAGCAGTTAAATTCTTTAAATAGGATTTTCGGAAGCTGTCACAACCCGAATCTATACCCTGAACGAGATATGGTACTTGGTGCCACAAGTGACCCCAAGCCAACCCATGGTCTATCATTACACTGGTAAACTTAGTAAACATAAGTGGAAGATTTAAATAAATAAAATAATTTAAGAAAACTAATTTGATAAGAATCGATACATCTGAAACACAAACAATACTGAATATCTATCTCTATGTCTGAAAGCCAACTAATAAATGATGAGTTGCTGGGATAAGCCCCCCAGCTAACTCTAAAATCTAACTGTAAGGAACTAACTGAAAGTAAATATGTCCTCGAAAGATGAGGACTCACCAAAAGCTGTTGCTGATGTCATCTGAGGGAACTAATGACGACGCTGGGATTGAAAACATTCGCCTGTATCATGATATGATACAACATAGAAGGTATACGTCAGTACTTTGAATGTACTGAGAAAGTGAGATACAATAAGCATGAAGGAATAAGTTACTGAACTGATACTACATGAAATGACCAACCGAAATACTGGAAACTGATATAACTGAAATATAATTGATATGATCAATAATGACCCTAGGTGATGGTCATAGACATGTCCTAGATATGAGATACTGAACTGAGCTAAATTAAACTGAACTAAACTAAGATGAGACTGTACTGACTAGTGGGAGAGTCTATAATCGACATACAACCACGTGAGCTAAACGTGGAGTTCGATGTATACACCCCATCGGTAGGACCCAATATACCTTTCCAGGGTATAAAAGCATGAATTGGGTGATCACAAATCTGGGCCCATTAGGGCAAAAATAACCTATGATGGCAACGTAGTTCTGGGAACCTGGGTGCGATGGAACCCCGAACCTCTGGGTGCTAAGTCCTACTCCCACTTAATAGTCCCAACATGACTACTATTACCAAGCTGATACCTCGAAACTGGGGCCCAAGACTAAGTCAGAAATACTTATCTAGAAGTACCCTGAGATTCTTATTAGACTGAATACTACAATTGATGTTTTAAGACTGGTCAGAGCTGCTTATCTAGAAGCGTCGTAACCGTATGTAGAACTAATTGTTAACTGATAACTGATTCTGATAACTGACATCTAGGAGGCATTACTGACACCTCAAGAAAAGACTATAGTCAAACTGATCAACTGACGTTACTGAAAGATATTGAAGATATTAACATCATGACTAAAATTGAGCTAGCAAGCAACTGACCGATCGATTAACCGTTAATAATAACAAGGAATTTCCAACACTGATAGAGTCAAGCAACATTTTGTCTAAATAAATATGTAAGACCCTAATTTCTGTATTCAAGAACTTGTGCTAAAACCCATTTAAACACATATCAACATGATCTCTAAGTAATGGGAATATAACAACTAACAATATGAACAACATTCCACATGAATTAAATTGGATTCTGACTAAAAAATTACTAAATTTAGAAACCTCGGTGCTAGAACTGATAAGAAAATTTAAATGGGTTTTGAGGCACAAGGGAAAGAAAATTCCTTTGCTAAATTCTCACATACTTGGTGAAGAAAAACCCAGAGGAAACCCTTGAGAATCTAAGAAGAAGAGTCGAATACCCTAGCTTGCTTTGGGAGAACTGCCTGCGTAAATTGTACTTCTAATTTTGGGAGATCGAGAGTTGAGTGAAAGTGAGAGGGTTTTAGTCGATTATCCCTTTAATTCTTTGAAAAACTTACCCAAAATGGTGTAGTTTAGAGTCTAGAATTTAAAGAAATTACAGAAAGGTCCTTAAGATTTTCGTAGAAAAATAACATTATCACTCCCAAAGAGGGACTAGACGATTCATTGCTACTGACCACGACTCGGAGTCTGTCTCATCGCCAGCACTGAAACTTTCTCATCGCGGGTCACCAGGAGGGACACCACAACTCGTGGCGACAGTCATTGGGAACACTGCCAAATTTTCAGCATCCAAGGGAAGACCTTAACCATGGCCAACCTAATGACTTGTGGGGTTGACCACGACTTGTGGCTTCACCCGTGTCAACGCTAAAGTAAAAAATCCAACCAAGCTCATCCTCCTCACCACGAGTCACCTACCGACTTGTGGTGTAACCCACAAGTCACTGGATGACTCGTCCTATGACCTAGTGTAGAAAATCCTGTTTTCTCCATTTCAACCCTCGGGTCTGATCTTAGGACTTTCAGGGTATTACAATATCTCCCCTTTTGGAACATTCATCCCCAAATGTTGGTAAACACACTGAAAAGTTGAGAAATGTAATCATCATCCAAATATTGAACATTTAAAGCTGATAACTGACGAAATGACTAACTCTGGATTGAATTATGTAGCTGAACTGAATTCATGAACCACACATACATACATTGACATGTAAGAAACTTGGGGCACGTAAATTGAACATGAAATTGAATAGATTACTAAGGAGGAATTTAACACCTGAAGCTGAAACTGAACTGGAAGGGAACAAATGAGGGTATTTAACCATCATGTCTGCTTGTGCCTCCCATGTGGCTCTCTCAACTAGCTGGTTCCTCCACAAGACTTTCACTAGAGCGATTCCCTTGTTCCTCAGCTTACGGACTGGATGGTCTAGGATCTGGACTAGGACTTCTTCATAAGAGAAACTATCTTTCACTTCCACACTGTCTAATGGCACAATTGAGCTCGGATCACTGATGCACTTCTTCAATAGTTACACATGAGAGACTGGGTGCACAGATGCTAACTCTAAAGGTAATTCTAACTCATATGCCACACTACCAATTTGCCTCAAAATCCTGTAGGGTCCTAAATACCTTGGACTGAGTTTCTCTTTCTTTTCGAACCTCATCACCCCTTTCATGGGTGAAATTTTCAGATACACTTAACCATTTGTAGAAAATTCTAACTCTCTCTTTCTCACATCGGCATATGACTTCTGTCGGCTTTGAGCTGTTTTCAACCTTTCCCTGATAAGTTGCATTTTTTGCATAGCTCATGAATTGAGTCTGGTCCTATCAAGGTAGCTTCACCAACTTCGAATCACCCTATAGGAGACCTATACCTCCTACCTCTACAGTACCTATTTATCCAAAGAGGAATCCTTCCAGTAGTATTGTCCATTTACCCTACTTCCCTCCATATTTCATCAAGTGGTAATGCTAGAGACATAAACAATCATGGATAATTTATAACGCCTCAAACGGGGTTATCTGAATATTGGAGTGGTAGCTGTTGCTGTATGCAAACTCGGTGAGAGGTAGATGATCATCCCAACTACCCTTGAAGTTGATCACAAAAGCTCTCAGCATATCTTATAAGGTATGAATAGTCCGCTCAGCTTGTCCATCGGTCTTAGGGTGAAAAGCTATGCTGAGCTTGACCTGAATACCAAGTCCTTTCTGAAATGACTTCCAGAAATGCGAGGTGAATTGGGTACCTCTATCTGAAATGATGGACAAGTGAACTTCATATAGCCTGACCAATTCCTGGATGTACAGCCTAGCATAATCCTCAGCTGAGTCAGTAGTTTTAATTGGGAGGAAATGTGCTGACTTGGTTATCCGATCTACTATCACCCAAATTAAGTCATGCTGCCGGCGAGTACGAGGTAGGCCTGTAATAAAGTCCATATTCACTTCTTCCCACTTCCACATGGGTATGCTGATATCTTGAGTCATACCTCTAAGTCTCTGATGTTCAACTTTAACCTGTTGGCAGTTCGAGCACTTAGCCACAAATTCTAATATCTCTCTTCATGTTGTTCCACTAGTAGATTTCCCGTAGATCACAGTACATCTTAGTGGCACCTGGGTGGATAGAATATCCGGAACTGTGTGCTTCTGGTAGTATTTGTTGTCTCAAGTCACCTACATCCGGTACATATAGTCTACCTTGGTAACAAAGCACACAATCTCCCTTTTTGGAGAAAGCCTCCACTTCTTTTCTGAGAACTGCTTCTTTTAGCTTAAGCAGAATAGGATCTTCATCCTGCTTTGACTTAACTTCAATCACTAACGAAGATTCTCACCAACTCTGAAGTACTACTCCGTCCTTAGCTGCATCAATCAACAGAACTCCCCATGGACATCCTGCTTAGGGCATCAGCCACCACATTAACCTTGCCCAGGTGGTATAGCATACTCATGTCATAATCCTTCAATAGCTCCAACCACCTTCTCTGATGAAGATTCAAGTCTTTCTGACTAAACACATAGTGAAGGCTCTAGTGGTCGGTGAAAACATCCATGTGAACCCCGTAGAGGTAATGCCTCCATATCTTCAAAGCAAACACCACTGTTGGCAACTCGAGATCATGAGTTAGATAGTTCTTCTCAAGAACCTTGAGTTGTCTAGAGAAGTAATCTATCACCTTACCCCGCTGCATCAGAATGCAAACAAGTCCAACTCTAGAAGTGTCACAATATACTACGAACCCATCTATTCCTTCTGGTAAGGTTGAAACTGGAGCGGTAGTGAGTCGAGTCTTCAACTACTAGAAACTCTTCTCACACGTATCTGACCACTGAAACTTTACCTTTTTCTAAGTTAGCTTAGTCAAAAAAGACGGAATAGAGGAAAATACTTCTTCAAATTGTCGGTAATAATCAATTAGACCCAGGAAACTTCTGATATCTATTGGGGAAGTAGGTCTCAGCCAGTCTTTCACCGCTGCTATCTTTTAAGGATCTACCAAATACTCTCACCTGAGACCACGTGACCAAGGAAACCCACTGACTTCAACCAGAATTCACATTTTCTAAACTTAGCGAACAACTGACAGTCTCTGAGAATCTGTAACACTATCCTCAGATGGTTGGCATGCTCTTCCTCATTTTTGGAGTATACCTGAATGTCATTAATGAATACAATGACAAACATGTCTAGATATTTCTTGAAAACTCTGTTCATCAGGTCCATGAAAGCAGAAAGGGCACTAGTTAGCCCAAAGGACATAACCACGAATTCAAAGTGACCATACCGAGTTCTAAAGGTTGTTTTAGGTAAGTTACATTCTCTGAATCTAAGCTGATGATACCCCGACCTGAGATCTACCTTGTAAAACAAACTGGCTCCTTGAAGTTGATCGAATAAGTCGTCAATCCTAGGTAGGGGGTACCTATTCTTAACTGTAACTTTATTAAGTTGGTGGTAGTTGATACACATTCTGAGAGTACCATCCTTCTGTCGCACGAACAACACTGGAGCACCCCATGGAGAGATGTTGGGCCTGATGAAACCTTTATCAAGTAGGTCTTTTAGTAGTTCCTTTAACTCCTTAAGCTCAGCTGGAGCCATTCTTTAAGGAGGAATGGAGAGGGGCTGAGTGTCTCGAAGAAGGTCTATGTCGAAGTCTTTTTCCTGCTTGGGAGGGACTCCGGGAAGATCTTCGAGAAACACATCAGGGAATTCGCTAACAACTGGAACTGACTAGATAGTTGGGGTCTCGAAGCTAGAATCTTTCACCCAAACTAAGTGATAGATGCACCCTTTAGAAATGAGCTTCCTTGCCTTAAGGTAGGTAATAAACTGACTGTTAGGCACGAAACTACTACCCCTCCACTCTAGAACTAGCTCATTTGGAAATTGAAATATGAGGAATCTAGTTGTACAGTCAAATGAGGCATAAACGTAGTGTAGCCAATCCATGCCAAGAATGAGATCGAAATAGACTATGTCTAACTCTACTAGATCAGCTGGAATAACTTTACTCAATACTGACACTGGGCGGTTTCTATACACCTGGCTGGCTCTAACTAACTCACCAACTAGGATAGAGACTAAGAATGGTTTTGAGAGGACTTCTAAACTAATTTCAAACTGGACAGCTACATAGGGAGTCACGAATGATAGTGTGGCTCCTGGATCTATTAGGGCATACACATCTAGATGTAAGACAGGTAACATACCCGTAACCATGTCATATGAGCTCTCCTAATCCTGACGAGAGGACAAAGCATAAAAGAGGTTTTGGCGCTAACCGCCATCCATACCAAAAGTGTTACCTTACTGAACTGGATGGCCTATTGGGGCTGCTAAAGTGGTAAAGCGTGATCTCCCCCGTCCTGCTGACGGATATTCTTTTAGCCGGTGACCGAGCTGTCCATACCCAAAGCAATCCTCTTTGTCCTGGAGGCATTCACCTGGATTGTTCTTACCATACTTAGGGCAAGCTAGATAATGGTTGGTGACACTGTAACTCTAGGATTGAGAGCTAGATGCTCCACCCTTCTGATCCTTGCGGGACCGGAAGGTAGGGGCGCTGGATGAGGTGGGTGTTGGAGTCCTCTGTTGCTGCTGCTGTGGGGGGCTACTGCCACCCGAGCTCTGGTGGCTGTAGTTTGATTGACCTGTTCTAGCCTTCTTGTTCTCCCACTCCATATCCTTCAACTTTTATGCCTCAATTTGCTGGGCATGAATGATGAGGCTGGAGCGGTCCATATCCATTATGAGCATCACGATCCTGCACTCCTTAAGTACCAGGTTTGATACTCCATTGATGAACTTAAGCATGCAAGCCCTTGGCTCAGCTACCATCTCTGGAGCATACCTCGACAACCGAGTAAAATCCAATGCATATTCCTCCACGGTCCTTTTACCCTACTTCAAATTCATGAACTCTGTAACCTTAGCCTCCCTCAGCTCCCCCGAAAAGAATCTATCTAGAAATGCTATAGTGAGCTTTTCCCACTCTATCGGTTCTAATCCTGCTGGTCTCCTTTCCTTCCACCAATCGTACCAAATCTAAGCCACCCCTTTCAATTGGTAGGCAGCTAGATCAACACTCTCTATGGAAGTAACACCCATAATCCAGGTGATCTTCTGCACCTCATCTACAAATTCTTGTAGGTCCTATCCCACCTTGGATTCATGAAAAGCTGGAGGGTTCATTTGGGTGAAATCCTGAAGACAAGCAGATGCTGCGGACACATTTGTATTCACCGAAACCACTTGTTGATTCACTTGGATAGTCATTGTCTGAGCCGGTAGCTAGATTGCCACTCTAAATTCTACTGAGGACACTTGATTGTACTGAGGGGCTGCTGGAGCAGGTTGGTTAGCATTGCTGGCCCTTCTTCTATTTCCTCGTCTTGGAGGCATATTTTCATTGCAACGAAATAGAGCATGAGTTAGGAGAACGTTTCTAGAATTTAACTTCACCGCACAATAAGGAGTATGAACAAAAGGGAGTTTTCTTAATAATGTCTTGTAGCCTCCCCGTCATAAGTGTGGCGCATTTCACACCCATGAAAAGGACTCTACTTGACGCGGCTTTCAGACATCCTAGGATACTCTAAACCTAGTGCACTGATACCAAGTTTGTCACAACCCAAGTCTATACCCTGGACGAGACACGATACTTGGTGCCACAAGTGACTCCATGTTACACCCCGTAGAATTCCCGGCACTTAGATGACCTATTCCCACGTTGGTTAAGCATATTTGAAGGCCATACGTGTTGGAGAAAGGCCCGGGAAGAGATCGGACGAGAAGCCTGTCGAACCATCGCGGAAGGAGCCGAGGCAGAGCCCCTCCGCGATGGAAGCGTGTCACGGAGGAGGAGCCTCCGCGTTGGCTCCGTGACACATTGGCCTTGTCCAGGCCCAAGTATATAAAGCCCCACTTCGGTTTTAAATGATTATATCCTTAAAAATTTCCAGAGAAACAGAGGGCAACGTAGAGGAAAGGAAAGGAACGAAGGAAATTATATATTTTCGTCCGATTACGCTGTCAAACGTTGTCCAAACTCAAATTAATCCCAGATACCGAAGTATTTAGCACTAGAGAGCATTCCTACGGATTCAGTTTCATAAAATATGGCCGACGAATCGTCGAGCCACCGAGCCAAGGTAAGTGGAATTGCTCTAAATTAGTGTCTATGTGTTTCTAGCTGTGAAGTGAATATTTCTCCCTTCTAGGCCGCTGAAAAATAGCGAGTTTCTAGCCGTCTTTCGATAAGCCTAAGTTTAGGCTATAAACTATATCAAAAGTGACGTTGCCTTTTGAAATAAAGTTGTATTTAGTGTTAATTGATATGTTTATGAATGCAGTTGGGAGAAAACAGTTGAAGTACAGGCCGAGCCTCGTCCGACAGACGAATAATTCAAGGATAAGGTATGTAAAGCTAATTCCTTCGGCAAGTTAGTAATCCAGTATGATAGATAGCGTGATGTACAGAAGAAAGAACTTATAAGTCAAGCATTAAGTCCAGTTTGAATTTAGTAAGCGTGTTTTTATGATATTATGATATACATATACTCAGAATCAAAGTTAGTAAAGCAACATCAGAGAGTTAGATGATATCTCAGTTACAGTATAGGCAGACAGTCAGATAATATCTCAGATACAGTATAGTTCAGTATTGTGTTACTATGAACATTGGTACAACATGAGAAGCATTGGGCTGTAACGTGTACGAGACCTATCAGTATATGATGTAATATGCTACGTTAAGATATTGTTGTGTTCAGCTGAAACCCCGCGGCATAGTATAGTATCCGTAAAGCATTTCCGACATAGAATAGTAGACTAAAATAAAGTCTAGAAAGTATGTCAGGAATAGTAACTCATGTTACTATAGAAAGTCAGTATACAACATAGTTTCAGCAGGAAGTCTATATCATGTTCAGCATTAGCCTCAGTATAGTCTGGCAGAAGACTATATTCATACATACATATATATTACTTTCAGCCTTAGCATGTATTAAGTATGTACACATTTCTATTACTAGTCCAGCATATAGTGTATACAGAAACTTAATAAACAGCAGGGTTTTCAGCAGAAACATTGTCTTATATAGCATTTGCTCCAGTACAGCCCGGCGGGAGACTATACTCATATTTATACATCTTTACCTGCCTCAGCACGTATTAAATACGTACAGATTACTATCATTAACTCAGCATGTAATATATATGATACTTCACCCTTATTAGCCTCAGCATGTGAGATACCCAGACAGTATTACCAGTTGAGACCGTTGTGTTGTTTGGGGTTGGATTACCTAGCATCCATGACCGCCCAGGGTTAATAGCTGTGTCGACTCGTCTGCCAGAGGATGAGGATACGTCACTCTACGGAGTGGCATGCCGTTCCGCCAGGGGACGAAGATGGGATGCCAGTTTTTCCCCATACTTGTGCCTTGATCGGCCCTTACACACCCCAGTCGAGCGGATACGCCCGGGTGTAGATTCAGGAGTCCTTCAGACTCAGATGCAGTTATAGTCAGGGGCTCAGCGAGCCCAAGTGCATACCCTAGGACCGGCAGGATGCTTACATCCACTATAGGAGATGGGATGACCAGGGTAGGGGTATAGATTCTGTGCTGGTTGTACCTCCCGGCTTATGGGGGCCGGGTAAGGTTTGTGTGTGCTATGTTATGTTATTTCATGTTATGCCATGTTATGTTAGATACAAGTATATCAGCAGTAGCATGATACGTTTCCAGGTATGACTCTTATCCTTCCCAGTAAAGATTGAGAAAAGGTATGATGTACATTATCAGACAGTTAGTCTATTCTCTTTACTTCAGTTTCTTCAGTTATATCATTGTATTCAGACTTTGCTTTCAGTTATTGCTTTACATACTCAGTACCAGAGGTACTGACGCCCGGTGGGGGCGCTGCATTACTTGCCTGCAGGTACTCATAACTGAGCAGGCGATACTACGTGACTTCCTGTCAGCGATCGAGTATTCAGCTTCTGTCATCCAGAGACTGAATTCCAGAGGTGTATTTCAGTTCTTTTGTTTTACAGCACGGGTAGGTCGGGGCCCTGTCCCGATCATTTCTGTTGCTATTCTTAGAGGCTTGCAGTCTATATATTCCCTGTGGTCAGATGAGCCGGTCGTGTGAGGCCGTGCAGTTTTTTAGTTGCCAGTATTCTTGCTTTCTTTTACTTTGGCCGTGTGGGGCCATAGCTTGCCAGTAGTGGTGACCTTGCCGGTCACGTAGTTTCTTTTTGTGCTTTATGATTGAGTTGCAGATAACTAGACAGCATGGTGGCCTTGTCGGCCCGCATAGGTTTTCCTGAGATAATATGTTTCTGGTCAGCTGCTAGTACAGGTACAGAAGGCTATAGGCCAATAGGCCGGGGGCTGTATTTACAGCCGTTATATAGCCCTTTGTTTCCAGAAATATGAGTTAGAGCCAGCCAGGCACCAGACGTGCCCAGGCTTAACAGTCCAGCAGGTCAGGTCCTAGTAGGGCACCAGGTGCCAGTCATACCCCCCAAGGCAGGGTGTGACAAACTTGGTATCAGAGCAGGTCGTATCCCAGGGAGTCTGCAAGCCGTGCTAAGTAGAGTCTTGTGTATGGATGTGTTGTGCACCACATACTATAGGCAGGAGGCTGCGAGGCATGATATGATGGTTACCCTTCTTTCACAGTCAGTCGTGCTTTAGAGCAGTACAGTATAGGGTTGAGTCCCTAAGAACTCACCGTATTCTTGATTTCAGATACAAAGGCAGATCAACATTATCCTATCACAGGCAGAAGATCAGAAATAGCAACGGAAGAGAGCATCAGTCAGTAACATGATAACTACAGCAGCAGGAGGAGGTATCAGAGACCTCCCAGCGTGATACCTTTATTGGCATTATTCCTAGTATACGTTGATAACGTCAGAATAGGAAGTCAGAAGTATAATATACATATGAGTTGATTTACTTATTAGTTATATAAGATCTGATTATGATTACAGATAAGGTCAGACCACCAGGTAAGTATAAGAAAGAGAAAAAAATGCAGGAATCCCAGATACATCTTTTTGGGTGTGGTACAATTGAATGCTTTTATTGTTGCAATACGAGAAGGGTTGATTGATCCTAGTAAGTAGTAGAAAATATAGAGAGCCCTTATGATTACGTAAGCTGTGCAGACCCTTATGATAACAAGCCAGTAAAGAAAGTAAGACTGTTAGCTTACCCGAAGTAGGGGTAACAGACCTGCTAGGGATGAATGTCTAATAATAGTCAAGTTTGAGTCAGAAAAAGGCCAAGTCTGCCATGTACGCTAACAGATAGTAAGACATACCTGTAAGATTATAGTTATGATCTAGTTGTGACCTCGAAAGATATAGAGGTCAGGTGAATCAGATGGGCTTGAATATACGCCAGAAGGAGTATAGGCCGAGGCTGGATCAGTAATCTCATTAGCAATGAAAGGCAGGTACCTTGAACCCTAGAGTTCAGTTTAAGCAAGACGAGAGGAAGAAGTAGGAATGTCAGATCTTATGGGAAAATTAGAACTACCCCGGATTGATAAAGTATTGTATTAAGGATTAAGCTTCGCGCTGACAGTAAGATCGCGGTTCAGAATACCGCAGTATGTCCGCTATGGAAAAGTTAAGAAGTTACCGATACAGCAATTCTAATCTAGTGTGGCCTAGAGATAAGGCCCAGCAGATAGACATGGGCTCTCAATATATGCCTAGTAAGGCTACAGGATTCGAACGTTGACCCCCACATCGCAAGAGTGGCGGAATTTCAAACAGCAGACAATAACTACAATGTTTATGATGTTACTTTCAGAATGGGGTAACAATGCAATGAAATGATAAGTCGGGGCAAGAGATGGTATTAGGCCGTAGAAGCAATGTATCATGTACGATGTGAGACTCAGCAGAACCTGTCATAGATTATGAACTACCGCAGAAATCAGTATATATTGTACGTAGCTAGCAATATATATGTATACAGATCATAGATATGTTGTGAGTGGCTGCCTATAAGGGCCACAATCACAGATGCTGATTAGTAATAGAAAGCCTATACAGATTGCATTACAGGACACCCCCCCCCCCCCGCAAAAAAAAAGGAGAAGAAAGAAAAGAAGAAGAGAAAGGGCGGATTAAGTGTGACTTATGTATGAAGTCATAGAAACTATCTCAGTTCTCAGTTATTAAGTTGATAGATTCATGTGTTGTTGTCAAATTTAGGCTCTAGGAGCTTACCAGAGTTATTGACCTAAAACAGATGGCTAGATGATAAGGGCGTAGTTATACAGTCTACCGACCAGATATCGCCTGCATCAGCAGGGAGGCATCCCTGAAGATCGGTAACAGTAGTGCATTTGCCGGAACCAGGATTAGAGACCGAATAGGCAAATTTCAGAGATTAGCAATACCAGAATTGTTCTAGCATGCTAAGTGGTCATACGTCATTTTCCCAGCCTCGTGGGCGACAGTCGGCCTTAGCCAACCTAGTAGTTGTTATGTAGAACACCTCATAAGTCAGTCGGCCATCCCAGTCAGAATACCCGTGGGTACCCCAAGGAAGGGTCCACATCAGCAGTCAGCGATAGACTAGTATTTCAGCTGGTTTTTGTAAGGTATTTAGATACAGAGCCCTAGCAGAGGGCCAGTATTTACAGAATAGCTCATAAGATCGAGAATACCCCAGAATAGCAGTATAAATCCAAGTGGATACACACGAGGCGTAAGAAATTAACGGTACCCTGCTAGCATAGTGTTTATTAAGACCAGGGGATCAGTAGACTCCCCGTGGAGATCCAGAGACTGATCGCCTGGGAGTAAGTTGATTAAGTCCAGCCTTACAGTGGTTTAAGCAAAATAACAGAGCAATTAGATGCCCACGAGTTGGCGCTGATGCACGAACTATAAGTACTCAGGTAGTACAGTTAGAGCATTACTAGACTACTGTCACATTCAGGTCATTCAACCCGACTATTCAGTCATTTAAGGTTATGTAGCCAGATCATTAGAGATCATGGTCAGTATTAGGACCCTCTGATCAGATAAAGGCACAAGGTGCGCAGACAGTCGTTCAGGTTATCCCGGAAACAAGTAGCCTTAGCATGCGGCCAGAAGGCTAGATAAGCTCTAACTATACTGGTAGATTACTTGTCAGATTCTCCGGTATAATAAACCAGTATGACCGTCAGTTATATGTCAAATTTTGTAAATGTAAATTTTGATTGAGTTTAGTAGCTTTTGTTGGCCATATTGTGTCGAAGGTTGGTGTACAGACAGATACACAGAAAATCGAAATAGCGAACATATAGCCAGACCTACCACTCCGACCGAAGTACGCAGTCCCTGCGGTTAGCCGAATACCGCAGAGGGTTTGTGGAAGGATTTTCCACCTTAAACAGCACCTCTCACTAAGTTGACATAGAAGGCCGCAAAGTTCCAGTAGACTGAGGCGTGTGAGCAGAACTTCCAAGAGTTAAAAGCCAGGTTAACATCAGCTCCAGTGTTAGTATCGCCAGAAGGTACAGAGGATTGGTGCAGCATGGTAAAGTAACAGTTTATACTTTCAGGCAATTGAAGAAACGTGAAAAGAATTATCTCACCCACGACTTGGGTATTACCCAGTTAGCTGCAGTAGCTTATTCCTTACAAGAGCAAAAAATTTTGTATCATCCAGGAAGGGCTAACATGGTAGCAGATGCCCTTAGCCATAGATCTATGGGGGGTTGGCATACTTACCGCCTGAACAGCAGGAGTAGACCCGAGAATTTTACTAGTTAGCCGGTCTAGCCGTTCGCATAGCAGAAATAAAGGATAACAGAACGATAGTACAGAATATCACAGTATTGCGGTTAGAGGTGGAAGTAAAGGAATGGTAGTATAGAAACCCTAGCCAGGTTTAACTTGAACACAAGGTTTAGTAAGGAGAGATGACATATTTTCAGGTACCCGGGGATGAAGTGTGGCGATATAAAGGCCGCATTTGTACTCCAGATATTTTGGGGCATCGCCAGTAGTTTATGAGTGAGGTACATTACGCCCGCTATTCCCTTCATCCCGATACGACAAAGAGGTACCATGACATTAAAAAGAACTACTGGTAGCCCAGTGTCCTAACTGCCAACAATTGAAGGCAGAATATCAGAAACCAGGCAGGTTAGTTTAGAACGTAGCTATACCTCTTTGGAAATGAGAAGCGATGAATATGAATTTTGTAGCAAGATTACCCCGTACTAAACACAGACATGACTCTATACAAGTGATAGGTGACAGATTGACAAAATCAGCTCAGTTCTTGCCAGTAAGAGCTACTTTCTCGGCCGAAGATTATGCTGAGTTGTATATCAGAAAGGTAATCAGATTACATGGAATACCAGTATCCATTATTTCAGATGAAGGAGCACAATTTACAGCTAGATTCTGTCAATCATTTCAGAAAGGTTTGGGCACGCAGATTAATTTAAGTACAGCGTCCTATTCTCAGACAGATGAGCAGGCTGATCGCCCAATTCAGATGCTCGAAGACATGTGCTAGATTTCGGTAATAGCCAAAATGAGCATTTACCATTAATTGAATTTGCCTCCAGAATTAGAACCTATTTATCCGGTCTGTTATGTAACTATGCTGAGGAAATGCATAGGAGACCCGTCTAGAATAGTCCCAGTCCAGAATATCCAGGTTACGAAAAAGCTGGCCTACAAAGAGATTCCAGTAGCTAGCCTAGACAAACAGGTTCGCAGATATGAGGACCAGATATCCTCACCCATTTAGGCAACAGGTATGTCCATATTATTGCTATATAGTATCTTATGGTCCTGTATGTATAAGTGAGACAGATTGATATTTAACTATCCAGTGGATCGTGCAGTGCCTGTATTGGACTTTTCTGCATTTCAGGTTCTTGGTATAGTCCATATTACAGGGGAAACTCTGCCAAAATTTTTCTAAACAAATAAGTTAAGTAATCCTCTACATGGCAGTATACATTCGAGGACGAATGTTCTTAAGGGGGGGAGAATGTTACACCCCGTAGAATTCCCGGCACTTAGATGACCTATTCCCAAGTTGGTTAAGCATATTTGAAGGCCATATGTGTTGGAGAAAGGCCCGGGAAGAGATAGGACGAGAAGCCTGTCGAACCATCGCGGAAGGAGCCGAGGCAGAGCCCCTCCGCGATGGCAGCGTGTCATAGAGGAGGAGCCTCCGCGTTGGCTTCATGACACGTTGGCCTTGTCCAGGCCCAAGTATATAAAGCCCCACTTCGGTTTTAAATGATTATATCCTTAAAAATTTCCAGAGAAACAGAGGGCAACGTAGAGGAAAGGAAAGGAACGAAGGAAATTATATATTTTCATCCGATTACGCTGCCAAACGCTGCCCAAACTCAAATTAATCCCAGATACCGAAGTATTTAGCAGCAGAGAGCATTCCTACGGATTCAGTTTCGTAAAATACGGCCGACGAATCGTCGAGCCACCGAGCCAAGGTAAGTGGAATTGCTCTAAATTAGTGTCTATGTGTTCCTAGCTGTGAAGTGAATATTTCTCCCTTCTAGGCCGCTGAAAAATAGTGAGTTTCTAGCCGTCTTTCGATAAGCCTAAGTTTAGGCTATAAACTATATCGAAAGTGACGTTGCCTTTTGAAATAAAGTTGTATTTAGTGTTAATTGATATGTTTATGAATGCAGTTGGGAGAAAATAGTTGAAGTACAGGCCAAGCCTCGTCCGACAGACGAATAATTCAATGATAAGGTATGTAAAGCTAATTCCTTCGGCAAGTTAGTAATCCAGTACGATAGATAGCGTGATGTACAGAAGAAAGAACTTATAAGTCAAGCACTAAGTCCAGTTTGAATTTAGTAAGCGTGTTTTTATGATATTATGATATACATATACTTAGAATCAAAGTTAGTAAAGCATCATATAGTTAGATGATATCTCAGTTACAGTATAGGCAGACAGTCAGATAATATCTCAGATACAGTATAGTTCAGTATTGCGTTACTATGAACATTGGTACAACATGAGAAACGTTGGGCTGTAACGTGTATGAGACCTATCAGTATGTGATGTAATATGCTACGTTAAGATATTGTTGTGTTCAGCTGAAACCCCGCGGCGTAGTATAGTATCCATAAAGCATTTCCGACATAGAATAGTAGACTAAAATAAAGTCTAGAAAGTATGTCAGGAATAGTAACTCATGTTACTATAGAAAGTCAGTATACAGCATAGTTTCAGCAGGAAGTCTATATCATGTTCAGCATTAGCCTCAGTATAGTCTGGCAGAAGACTATATTCATACATACATATATATTACTTTCAGCCTCAGCATGTATTAAGTATGTACACATTTCTATTACTAGTCCAGCATATAGTGTATACAGAAACTTAGTAAACAACAGGGTTTTCAGCAGAAACATTGTCTTATATAGAATTTGCTCCAGTACAGCCCGACAGGAGACTATACTCATATTTATACGTCTTTACCTGCCTCAGCACGTATTAAATATGTACAGATTACTATCATTAACTCAGCATGTAATATATATGATACTTCACCCTTATTAGCCTCAACATGTGAGATACCCAGACAGTATTACCAGTTGAGACCGTTGTGTTGTTTGGGGTTGGATTACCTAGCATCCATGACCGCCCAGGGTTAATAGCTGTGTCGACTCGTCCGCCAGAGGATGAGGATACGTCACTCTACGGAGTGGCATGCCGTTCCGCCAGGGGACGAAGATGGGATGCCAGTTTTTCCCCATACTTGTGCCTTGATCGGCCCTTACACACCCCAGTCGAGCGGATACGCCCGGGTACAGATTCAGGAGTCCTTCGGACTCAGATGCAGTTATAGTCAGGGGATCAGCGAGCCCAAGTGCATACCCTGGGACCGGTAGGATGCTTACAGCCACTATAGGAGATGGGATGACCAGGGTAGGGGTATAGATTCTGTGCTGGTTGTACCTCCCGGCTTATGGGGGCGGGTAAGGTTTGTGTGTGCTATGTTATGTTATTTCATGTTATGCCATGTTATGTTAGATACAAGTATATCAGCAGTAGCACGATACGTTTCCAGGTATGACTCTTATCCTTCCCAGTAAAGATTGAGAAAAGGTATGATGTACATTATCAGACAGTTAGTCTATTCTCTTTACTTCAGTTTCTTCAGTTATATCATTGTATTCAGACTTTGCTTTCAGTTATTGCTTTACATACTCAGTACCAGCGGTACTGACGCCCGGTGGGGGCGCTGCATTACTTGCCTGCAGGTACTCATAACTGAGCAGGCGATACTACGTGACTTCTTGTCAGCGGTCGAGTATTCAGCTCCTGTCATCCGGAGACTGAATTCCAGAGGTGTATTTCAGTTCTTTTGTTTTACAGCACGGGTAGGTCGGGGCCCTGTCCCAATCATTTCTATTGCTATTCTTAGAGGCTTGCAGTCTATATATTCCCTGTGGTCAGATGAGCCGGTCGTGTGAGGCCGTGCAGTTGTTTAGTTGCCAGTATTCTTGCTCTCTTTTACTTTGGCCGTGTGGGGCCATAGCTTGCCAGTAGTGGTGACCTTGCCGGTCACGTAGTTTCTTTTTGTGCTTTATGATTGAGTTGCAGATAACTGGACAGCATGGTGGCCTTGTCGGCCCGCATAGGTTTTCCTGAGATAATATGTTTCTGGTCAGCTGCTAGTACAGGTACAGAAGGCTATAGGCCAATAGGCCGGGGGCTGTATTTACAACCGTTATATAGCCCTTTGTTTCCAGAAATATGAGTTAGAGCCAGCCAGGCACCAGACGTGCCTAGGCTTAACAGTCCAGCAGGTCAGGTC
The DNA here is from genome assembly GCA_035772735.1 of Datura wrightii. Taxonomy (NCBI): domain Eukaryota; kingdom Viridiplantae; phylum Streptophyta; class Magnoliopsida; order Solanales; family Solanaceae; genus Datura; species Datura wrightii. The sequence goes on from JASDFA010000002.1 coordinate 15,683,571, forward strand.
CTAGCAGGGCACCAGGTGCCAGTCATACCCCCCAAGGCGGGGTGTGACACTTCAAGCCAACCCATGGTCCATCACTACACTAGTAAACTAAGTAAACATAAGCGGAAGCTTTAAATAAATAAAATCATCTAAAAAATTAATTTGATAAGAGTTTTGATAAGAGTTAATAAATCTGAAAAATAAATATTACTGAATATCCATGTCTATGTCTGAAAGCCTACTAATAAATGATGAGTTTTTAGGACAAGCCCTCCAGCTAACTCTAAAATCTAACTGTAAGGAACTAACTAAAAGTAAATACCATCCTCGAAATATGAGAACTCACCAAAAGCTGTTGTTGATATTGTCTAAGGGAACTACTGACGATGCTAGGAATGAAAACCTGCGCCTGCATCATTATACAATACAACATAGAAGGAATGAGTCAGTCTTTGAATGTATTGAGTAAGTGAGATATAATAAGCATGAAGGAATAAGTAACTGAACTAAAGCTACATGAAATGACCAACTGAAATACTAAAAACTGATATAGTTGAAATGTAACTAATATGGTTAATAATGACCCTGGCAGATTGTCATAGACATGTACTAGATCTGAGATACTGAACTGAGCTAAACTGAACTGAACTAAATTGAGCTGAGACTATACTGACTAGTGGGAGAGTCTATAACTAGCTTATAACCACGTGAGCTAAACGTGGAGTTCGATGTATACGCCCCATCATTAGGACACAATATACCTTGCCTGGGTATAAAGACATGAACTGGCTGCTCACAAATCTGGGCCCATTAGGAAAAAAATAACCTACGGTGGCAACGTAGTTCTAGGAACCTGTGTACGCTGGAACCTCGGTCCTCTCGGTGCTAAGTCCTACTCCCACTGAATAGTCCTAACATGACTACTACTACTAAACAGATAGCTTGAAACTGGGGGCCAAGACTAAGTCAGGAATACTTATTTGGAAGTATCCTGAGAGTCTTATCAGACTGGATATAGTAAATGGTGTTCTAAGACTGGTCAGAGCTGCTTATCTGAAAGCGTAGTAACAATCTTTAGACCTAACTATTAAACTGATAACTGATATCTGGGAGGCATTACTGACACCTCCAGAAAAGACTATAGTCAAACTAATCAGCTGACATTGCTGAAAGATACTAAAGATATTAACATCATGACTAAAACTGAGCTAGCATGCAACTGATGGAGCATTTAACTGATAATAATAGCATGGAATTTCCAACACTGATATAGTCAAGCCACATTATGTCTAAACAATTATGACCCTAATTTCTATATCTAAGAATTAGGGCTAAACCCCATTTACAGGAAGCAAGTATCAACATGATCACTACGTAATGGGAGTATAACAGCTAACAAAATGAACAACATTCCACATGAATTGAATCGGATTCTAACTGAAAAATTACTCAATTTCTAAACCTCACGGCTAGAACTGATAAGAAAATTTAAATGGGTTTTGGGGCACAAGAGAAGGATAATTCCCTTGCTAAATTCTCACATACCTGGTGAAGAAAAACCCAGAGGAAACCCTTCAGAATTTGAGAAGAAGAGTCAAATGCCCTAGCTTGCTCAGGGAGAACTACCTGCTAAATTGTACTTCTAATTTTGGGAGATCGAGAGTTGAGTGAAAGTAAGAGTGGCTTAGTTGATTATCCCTTTAATTCTCTTAAAAGCGTGCCCAATACGGAGTAGTTTAGATTCTAGGAGTTTAGAAAATTACGTAAAAGTCCTTAAGAATTTCGCAGAAAAATCACATTACCAGTCCCAACGAGGGACTGGACGATTTGTTACTACTGACCATGAATCGTGGTGTGTCTTTTCGTTGGCACTGGAACATTCTCGTCATGGGTCACCACGAGGGACACCACGACTCGTGGTGTACCTGACGACTCGTGATGACTAGTCATTAGGAACGTTGCCAATTTTTCAACATCCAAGGCAAGACCTTAACCACAGCCAACCTAACAACTTGCGGGGTCGACCACAACTCGTGGCTTCACCCATGGTCAAACCTAAAGCTAAAAATCCAACCGAGCTCATCCTACTCCCCACAAGTCACTAACGACTCGTGGTGCACTCTACAGGTCACTGGACGACTCGTCTTGTAACCTGGTGCAAAAAAATTTATTTTCTCCATTTCAACACCTGAGTCTGATCTTAGGGCTTTCGGGGTATTACAAAAGCATGATTATTTAATGGAAGTAAGCAAATAAAATAATGATTCTTGAATAGTGAATTAAGTGAATTGTTATTCTCTTTATTTTAATTAATTTTAGCAGTTGTGAACATTGAAACATGCCTGTATCGTCAACTTGCTTGACCGAAGAGGTTGAAGTTAGAAAAAAGAGAATAATAATAGAAATTTGAGGTTACCAACCCTTTTCTAATTAACTTGAGCTCTATCCGAGGATAGTCAATCCAAGACATATGACAATGATAAAATATGAAAATCTAATGTCCTAGAGGATTATAATAAAATTCATCTATGTAGGCCGAGAGACGTTAGATGAACTTAATCGTCACTCTTACAAAAAATTCACCAAGATAGATCACTAATAAAATAATCCAAATATATTATGAAATTATGGGGAACACAGTCTTAGTTTCTTCTCATAAATTTAATACAAATAAACTCTTTGCTTAAAAATACTTTTTCTTTTATTGCAACCCTCTCTGAAATATGGACTATCCGTTTATTCACTCACTATTAATATGTTGCTTTCAACCTATTCCCTGTGGGTTTGATGCCAACCTAGTTGGGTTACTATATTTGACAATATCTGCTTTATACTTCACTGTAAGTGTAATTTTGGCATAGTCACTAATATTTTAATTAGAAATATTTTTAATTTTAATGTGAGGTATAATATTATATTAATAATGTTTGTCATATAATAGTATTCCTTCTATAGTAATATTTGAACTGCAATTAATAATATAAATAGAATCGAACAAACAGAATCTCTACTAGTGTCAAGTTGCTTATTCTCAATAAGTCACTTGACTTATAGTTTGTTTGGACAAGTGTTTGGGAGGACAAAAGTGCTTATTTTTTCTAAAAAGTTCTCATTTTTAAAAGAAAATGAGGTGTTTGGTCACGTTTTTAGGAGAAAATAATTGTTTTTAGGGAGTAGAAGAAGCTAAAAAAAACTTCTTGATGTTGGGCATATTTACACACTTATTTATCATAATTTGCCCATAATTAGCAATTATTTTAGAACAAATAATGTGTGATTTCCTTGGTTTTATATGGTATATGTGAAAAAGAGATAATACACATAATTAGATATTTGCAGGATGAAAACTGACGGATTTTGACTCATTTGGACTTAAAAAAGCAAGTGTTGCTAAACCGGGCTTGAAAAATAAAAGATCAAAGGCTAAAACCAAGGTTAGCATCTTGTACGGAAGACCTACATAGCAAGCTCCGTGTCGCAGAGTTGGATTGCCGCATGAAGTCCCACATAACAGACCATGACTGTTGTGATTAGCCACGCGACGCGGACCAAGGTGTTCCGACACAAGACTTGCAAAGTCATATTCCAGTCCAAGCAAGAGAGATGCAGATGTTTTGTTTTAGTAATTCATATAAATATGCCTTGATTTCATGTTATGTTTGTGAAAAAGAGCTAACATACATGATAATATGTCTGCAGAATGAAAAGTGATGGATTTTGACTCATTTAGACTTTAAAAAAGCAAGTATTGCAAAATCAGGCTTGAAAAAGACAAGATCAAAGGATGAAACGAAGGTTGACATCGCGTAGGACAGACCAGCGTAGCAGATCCGCGTCGTGGAGTTGGATCACCGCATGAAGTCCTGCGTCGCAGACTATGACTGCTGCGATGGGCCACGCGACATGGACTAAGGTGTTCCAACACAAGACTTGCAAAGTCAAATATCAGTTCAAGCAGGAGAGATGTAGACTTATTCTACTATTATAGATACACCTAGGCCATTTTGTTTTAGAAATTCATACATATACATGGTTGATTAACTAATTATTCATGCATAGTTTTATACTTATTGTAAGTGTGATAACATTATTCCATACAGTTGTTGTAAGAAACATCAAATTCTTGTGATTCTATTTCCCTTTTAAAGATTTTTCAAACGATTTCATATTAACGCAAGTGATCATTGGCGCGCTCCATTTTTCTCACGAAAAGCGGGATTCGACATGTGACAACTCTTAAAGGATTATTCAAGGAAGAAAAGTCGCCACCTAATGAATTATGGTGCATTAGGACACCTTACTAAACTAATTACACGAATGACTATTTAACTAGCCTACGTCACCCGAGTCGGGTAAGGGTTCAAGTTACCTCAAAAGAAAGGTGTTAGACACCTTTTGAGGTCCACAAATGTGGGTCCCTTCCGAATTCACTTATTATGTAGGGATTAACTAGGTGCCAAAAATAATCAATTAAATTCGTTAAATCTAACTTAACTACATGACAAAGTTAAATAAGTTAAACAAAAATTTAAACCATTTCTAATTAATTATGAAAACTAAATGATAAGATATTAGCTAAATTATTTACCGAGTAATTATATAAAAATTTGTTTCAACACAATCAAATACTCAAACATAACTTAATTCATTAATGAATTAAAAACATAAGTGGCGGGTCAATTTGCACATACAACAATAAAGATCATTATCAATTCAAGAAGCTAATTTATTCAGACAAACGAGAAAAATATTAAAAATAATAATATCAAATATACCACATATTATTCTTTATATATTCATTATTTTTTATTATTATTTTTTCTTAAATTTCAGCATAATGAAAATTCTGACAACCCAAAAATAAAACATTTCAACTTAAAATAAAATTTCAAAATCTAGAAATATACATGAGGTATTAAACAAAGCAAAAGACAGTTTTTTTTGTTTGTTGCTTTATTGGGATGATAACACGATATTATAAATTGTGATCCTCAACCTTAGCAACAATTTAATTGGAGGTCTTTTTTTAAATTGAAAAATATAATAATATATGTTAAAAATGAAATAAAGATTTGAATCTTCAAATATAAGCAAAAAAATATTTACACATAAATGCACACAATTACTTTTTAAATATTGGATTGATATTACTTCCGAGGGAAAGGATCGGCTTAGTTTGAAAAGGTTCGGAATTAGATCTCATATTTCCTTATACTTTTCTAATAACTATATATTAAGGGATAGTATTTATTTAATTATAAAACACTCTGTCCAATTCAAACAGAGAAGGAAAATATGGACAGCGATTTTGAAAATAGAAAAAACTTGTGTAAAAAATAAAAATATGAACTTATAATAAAGTAATATATATATATATATATATATATTTATTTATTTATTTATTTATTTATTTATTTATTTGTATATATATAAACAATTAGCACATAATGCCCAACCCCCTCTAACATCCCCTTTTTATTATTATTAGAGTCATTACAATTATTACAAGTTGAAGAAAATAAAATAAGGAATTAATAAAAAACAATATACCAGAAATACTAAAATCAAATAAAATTTAAAAATCTCTCTTGCTCCAGGTGGCTCTTCATTCGAATTAGGGTAACCTATTAAATAAATAATACAAAAAAAAGCACATGTACAAATATATATTCGGGAATTCATAAATTACAAGTTATTTGATTTTCACAAAATACTCATGCAAAAAAATTTGAATTACAAAGATTCAAGCACGTATTATGAGACCTATGAATGCTCAAAATATTTAAAGAGTTCATATTTATCATAACTTGATGCAAGTACGAGTTTACACATCTTATTATGAGAAAGTAATATAGAGAAATAAACTAACCGGTCAATTGAAAAAAGAATAAAGCAACAACCAGTAATTTCAGAAAAGCTTTGCCAACAATTGAGACCCAAACTTCAACATGTCAAGATAACAAGGATCTCGTAGATCCCGAGTAGTGCTCGTATTTAAGTGGAGTAGAAGAACTATGATATTAGAAGAACTATGTGTCACACCCCGCCTTGAGAGGTATGACTGGCACCTGGTGCCCTACTAGGACCTGGACTGCTGGACTAGCTGAGCCTAAGTACTTCTGATGCCAGGCTGGCTCTAACTCTGGATTCAAGAAAAAGACGAGCTATATAATGGCTGTAAATACAGCCTCCGGCCGACTAGGCCTATAGCCTCCTGTAAGAAGACAACAGCTGACCAGAACCACAGTAGTATAAAGGAACCTATGCGGGCCGACAAGGCCGCCATGCCGACTAGTTTCACTGGAACGCTAAATCGAATGCTAAACTACTTTGCAACCGGTAGTGTCACCAACTATTAACTGAATAAGGCCCCACACGACCATCATAAACAAACTAAATCATAGACACAGCCTCACACGACCGATACAACTAACCACAGGGAATATACAATCTGCAAGCCTCTAAGAATACTAATAAGATGGTCGGGACAGGGCCCCGGCCTACCTCTACTGTACAACAAAAAGAGAAATAAACCTATAGCTTTCAAGCTCCGAATGACAGGAGCTGATGACTCTGTGTGCTGGCTAGAATTACGAGGGATCAGCTCCTCGTCTATGAGTACCTACAGGCAAGTAATGCAGCGCCCCCAAATGGGCGTCAGTACCACTAGTACCGAGTATGAAAAGCAAAAGTGAACATAACTGAAGATAAAAAGTATACTGGTAGTTACTGAAATGACAGAGGATAGCTAAAATTTTCTAGAATAGCAGAATTTGTACCGAGCTTAACTGTACTGGAAAGAAGATAAGAATCATACCTGTCGATGCGGTATCATGCTACCTATCAATTTAATAAGTGACATATACATATATATATATATATATTTAATAAGTAACATATATATATATATAGCATACAAGAACCTATACCAGCCCCCATAAACCGAAAGGTGCCAATCAACACGCAATTTATATACCCCTACCCGGGTCGCCATCCAAAAATAAATTCACTACACTCACCTAATAACTACGAGCACCCCGCCGGCCCCCTGGGTATGCATCTTGGGCTCTCTAGGCCCCTTACTACAACTGTATCTGAGTTCCGAGGACTCCTGTAACTGTAATATGAGTTCTATATCTGTAATATGTAATCTATGCCCTGGGCGCAAACGCTCGATAGGGTATGCTATAATGCTGATCAGCCTGCTATGGGGAATGATGCATCCCATCTTCGTCCTACTGCGGACGACATGCCACTCCTTGGAGTGACGTATGCTCACCCTCTGGCGGGCGAGTCGACACAACTATTAACCCTAGGGAAGCAAAGAAGCTCTAAGGGTGCCCACATAACACAATCAGGTCTCAACAAACAACAATAATCACATATAACATGTATAATAAATCTGATAATACTGTTCATGTTCTGATATTCTATTCTGAATCTCTGGCTGAATTAAACTAAATCTGGTACTGGGTTTGAAATAATATCTCACTGTTTAATACTAATTTACTGACTTTTATTCTGAATACGACATAATAATACAAAACATATTTACTGAATTCACATTGAGCTTAATACTCGGCTTCTGGAACATTCTTCTAGAATTTATTCTATTTTACTATACTAGAATTACTAACTTGCCGAAGAAACTGGCTTCACATACCTTAGTTATTAACTTCTTGGCTAACTGGCGTAACTCGACCAATATCCAGCTGTTTCTTCCAACTGCATTCATATTCATAGCAATTAGAACTAAATTCATCGATATTCTGGAAGAAAATACTACTTTGAATATATATACAACCCAAACTTTGACTTATTGAAAAACAGCCGAAAACTCGCTATTTCTCAGAAGTCCAGAAGGGAGAAATACTCACTTTAGGGCTAGGAGTATGTTGACACTAATATGGAGCAATTCCACTTACCTTAGCTCGGTAGGATGACGGTTCGCCGGCCGAATTTCACGAAACTAACTCCGTAGGAATGCTCCCTGCAGCTTAATATTCACTACCCAAGATTAATTCGAGTTTGGACCGCGTTTAATAGCGTAAACGGAAGGAATTTCAAAGAAACTCTTTGTACCCTCTGTTTTCTGGTTTGTTCTCTGGAAATTCTTATAATTATCCTTAAAAACCTGAAGTGGGGTCTTTATATACTTAGGCCTGGACAACCCCCTCCGTGGCACGTTGGCCATCGCGGAGGGGCTTCCTCCGTGACACGTTGCCATCGTGGAGGGGGTCTGCCCGGCCTCCTCTTGCGATGGTTCAATGCGACACTTGTCCGGTCTTCCCCCGGGCCTTCTTCTAGCATGTATAGCATTCTAAAACTCTTAACCAATATGTGAATAGGCCATCTAAATTTCAAGAAATACGGGGTGTAACACTATGATTCTATGACAGTGTTTGACTGTGAAGAAAAAGAAACAAAGTTGCAATATGAGAAGTTCATATGAATATCCTAGTGGAGAATTAAGAATGTCCCAATGTTAAAGAAAATAAAGTTGTCTTCCCAAGAAAAAGTGATGTCCCCCTTTAAAAGAGAGGACAAGGGCATTTTTATAGTTCATTAGTAAAAGAAATTTTAAGAAAGGAAATAATGTTTAATTGTAATCAATTAAACGACTTTCTTTAATTAACAAGATAATAATAACATGATAATTTACTATAATCAAATAAATATTAACAAGACAATAATGAAATAATTATTTACCTTAATCAACTAAATCAGTTAAGGAAAAAGTCTAATTAATGCCATATATTTAAAAAATAAATCATATTTACCATAATTAATGCAGTCAGAATCAATTATGCACAAAAAATCTAATTAACCAAGTACACGAAAACTAAAGTTGTCATGCCATTATTTGAAATAACTGAAACAGGGCAAAAATCATAAAAAATCTTTCAGGATTAGGAAAAATTCATTTAGCATAAAGAAAAACCATAAATAAATAATGTACAAAATCAATTACGGAAGCATATCAACCAGTCACCCTATCTTTTCTATAATTAATTAATTGATGTAATTAAATTGATTAGGTTGTAAAATATCATAAACTTATATAACATTCAAACATTGGAGGTGCGGATTAAGTATTTGAAAATAATTAACACAATCCATATTCCACATGTAAAAGAGTTATCATAACAAGGAAAAAGGAAATCCATGATAATTAAAAGAAAAATTCATACTACGCAGAATAAGGAGAGTCATATGACTTTGAAGGTCACAGAGGATCATTATTTAGTCATAATTCTAATTCAAATAAAAGGGGGGAGAGAGTATTCAAAGTTCTCATGAATCACACTTAAGATGTAAAAGAAATGGATCAGTTATTCTTATTATATAACCATGAATTGATTTTGGGAGAATCAAACACAGATAAATGGAAAAAAATACTGATATTTATTCCCCGAACAAAATCCACCAAGAGTTCAACGCTGAAATTCAAACAAGTAAACAGAAATGCAAATTCCTTTGTTACAATAAAATTAGGTTTGTGAAATTAGACTTTCCAACAGATGGTAACATAAAGGTATGGAAAAGCAACACCCGAAAGTAATTAAATGAAAACTACCTATGCCATTCACACAACTTTCAGATCTGAAGTATCACTACAAACAAACTCGTATTCCTGAAATACAAGACAACAAGTGCACAAAATATTAATGTTCATACATGATAATTTAATAAATGAAAGAAAATAATAACTTAGGTAAACCAGACTAAAATATTATCAGTGAACATGATTAACTTTAAATCTAGTTTGGTAAGAGTGAGATAAAGAGGCAAAACATTAAAAGAAAAGTGACCGGAGATGACCAGGGAGAGGGGAAATCAGGCGACTAGTTCTTGTGTTATTTATAGAGGAGATGGCTGGAGATTGAGTAAAAACGGATAGAGCGATGATGGTGGCAACGACTTTTTACCGGAGAAGAAGCAGCGGCGGTGTTAAGTGAGAAAAGAAGACGGTATAGGGTTTGCTGTGTGGCTGGCAGAGGTCTGGTTGGATCTGATTATTTTTTGGCCAATAGTGGCTGGAATTAATGGAAGAAACGACAACTTTGATTATTGGAGTCGACGAGGAGAGTGACTGGTGAGGGTGGAATTGGTATGGCAGTGGGATGAGCAGAGGAGCGAAAGGGAGAGAGGTCGGCGACATTAATGAAGGTCTATTTGGTTGTTGGTCTCGGGTGAGAGGGAAGAGAAAGAAGAGAGGAGAGCAGAGAGAGGTCGGTTGTGTTCTGGTGAGGTGACGATGGTCTGGTCGGTGGACAGGAGAAGAAGGTGAGGGGAAAGAAAAGAGGGACTGGTGGTCTGCCGAAGCAACGACAGTGGTCGCCAGACGGATGTAAGGAAGAAGAGAGGAGGAAACGGCTACTATGTGGGTCAGAGTGTGAAAGAATTTTTTAGGTTTTGGGGTGTGAGTTAGGTTAATTGGAAAGGGAAAATGTGGGGTGTAATCTAGGCCGCTGGATCATATGGATGGACAGGTAGGATTTTATTTAATATTTGGGTGGGGTTGTGGGTTTTAAATATGGGTTACCAAAATTTAGATAAATGGGTTTGCTCAAGTTATGGTTGAATTCGATTTACATAATAGCCATAGCTTGATCAAAAGTGGTTAAAATTAACATAAACTGGATAAAAACTGGCTAGATTTTAAATGAATTGGATGAAAAATTGAATTAACTGCTATTAACTTAATAAAAACACTACACTTGTAAGTAATTTAGTAAATAAGCAACATAATAGTTTAATTTACGGTTATATAAATATTATTATTGATACAAATAAATTTATAAAATTTAAGTAAAATAATTATACAAATATTATTATATAAATAGTTTATAACATCTAAGTAAAGTTATATATTTTAAAATAGAAGCTTGTTTAATTGAAATGATGTACATATGTATATTATATATATTATTTTGTAATATATATGAAGTAACTACATATAATATTAAAAAATTTAAAACTTGAAATTAATGTAATAAACATTTTTTTAGAAGTATAGACAATAATTATGCAAAAGATTTAAATAGCTACGCCAATTAATGCCAGAATATTACGAATATGAATTAAATAATTTTGTTTAAAAGGTAATTTTAAAATATACACATATATATTAGTTTGCAGCTTAAACGGGGCATAGGGAGGTCAAAAATGAGTGTCAACAACCGTCCCTTATTTTCTCGGGAGTGAAGGATGAATTGTTGAGCAAAGAACATTGACTTAGTAGCCAATTTTGTTCGAACGAAAGAAAAATTTCCGGTATGGCCGGATGAAACAAAATGGAGCTATGAAGATATTGCGTTCGAGACTTCGGTTTCAAGTAGCCTACATATCTTGGGTTTCACGAGAATAAGGTCATGTGTAGTTCTAGATTTAGGGATGAACGAGATTCCTAAAGCAAATCGATAATACCAAACTTTAATAAGAAACGAAAGGAGTATGAAATGATAAGAATAAAGAGATAAAAGAGATAAATGAAATTGTTATTTTCGTATCAACATGTAAAATTACTAGAATGGGCGCTAATATAGAAGATAAAAGATTGAAAGGTGAGATGAAAGAGAAAATTGCTTCTAAGCGATAGGCGACAAAAAGCGGTAGAGCTTGAAAGTATATAATGTCATGCAGATCAAATTAAACTAACGTATATATAAAAAAACAAAGTAGCTCAAATAACATTGGGAAGGTAGTGCCTAACCTGATCAAAATTTAGAAGGCAGTGCTTTGCTTTTAGAAATTTAGTGTAGTGCTTAACCGATTTAGAATTCAAAAGAATGGCGAAAGTAATACAATAATGATAGATAAAATGTAGCGAATAGTGGCTTGAAATAACACAATAGTAGCTTTGAATTAGTTTCAAAGTGACGTAATGGTAGCTTAAAAGTAGCAAAATAGTGGCTTAAAGTAATACGGTAGTAGCTTAAAAGTAGCTTGAAAGCTTGAGAGTGGCATAAGGGTCACAAAATAGTATAGGAGCTTGAAAGTAGCATTATAGTAGCTTGATTCAATATCACGGGAGTAACTTGAAATAACACAATAGTAGCCTGCAACTTTAAGCTACTGGATAAAAGTGGTTAGTCAATAAGCATGAGATAATATTTTGCAAAATCAACGATTAGCTCGAATAAATTTGAACAGAAAGTGCTTAACCCGATCAAACTTTAGAAGGCAGTACTTTGCCTTTAGAAATTGGAGGGTAGTTCTTAAACCATGGGACAATGCTTAGTCCTTAAAATTTAGGGCAGTGCTTAATCCATAGGACTATGCTTAGTTCTTAAAAATTTAGGGTATTGCTTAACCCATAGGACAATGCTTAGCCTTAAAAAATTGAGGGTAGTGCTTAACCCATAGGAAAATGCTTAGTCCTTTAAAAAAATTGAGGGTAGTGCTTAACCCATATTTAAAAGTGATAGGGAAATGCTTAGCCCTTAAAGTTTAGGGTAGTGCTTAATCCGTAGGACAATGCTTAGCCCTTGAAAATTGAGGGTAGTGCTTAACTCATAGGACAATGCTTAGCCCTTGAATTTTAGGGTAGTGCTTAACCCATATTAAAAAGTGATAAGGCAATTCCTAGCCCTTAAAGTTTAGGATAGTGCTTAACCCATAGGACAATGCTTAGCCCTTGAAATTTAGGGTAGTGCTTAACCCATATTAAAAATGATAGGGCAATGCTCAACCCTTAAAGTTTAAAGGGTAGTGCTTAACCCACCAAGATAATAATACTTAGCTTTAAATACAACAGTGTTCAGCTCTGAGTAACTTACTAAAGAGGTAGTATTTAATCCCGTTCATGATTCGCAAGGCATTGGCAAGCTTCAAGTAGTTTAGTTTCACCATTGATAACGAATATGAATCCTGATGATATGATTGCAAATTTGGTACCTGGTGTTCTTGTGCTCAAAGAAAAATTATAATATTAAAAGGAAAAAGGTTGATTTGTGCCTCTCTTTGTCTGTTTCTATCCCGCTCTCACAAGATTCGAACTTATGATCAGGCTGGATGTCACGTCCTTTTGAATAATAAATTCGTTCTCTTTGACTTAATCTTGGTGAAATTTTGAGATCCTTCTCAAAATTTCTGCCCTAGTTATTGACTCAGGAAAATCTTATACTTCTTTGCAAAAGGAATTTTTGAGGTCACCCAGTTCTGTAAAAAAGCTTGATCCATGAAATTTTTGAGATCCTCTCAAAAATTCTGCCCCAGTTTGCAGCTCGTTAACCATATCACCATAAAAAATCTGATAGAATTGTCAAGACCCTCTCAACAAAGGGGAGAAGGAGATTTTATTAAGATATAGACTGAGTCCCACAGGGACGCCTACGTATCCCTCTTAAATGGAAATCAAGTCCAACATAGTTCAGAATACAAGTAATGAAAAGCTTCAAATAACGGAATAAAATGAGGATAACTCTCAATTTCAATATCCTAAGTAGACATCAACGTTCATTTCTAGTGTATCACCTTTGCATCAATCAATGCTTGAATCTTATCTTTCAAAGCTCGACACTCTTCAGTTATATATCCTCTCATTCCTGAATGATAGTTGCAAATCTTATTATGATCGAGCCATTTCACATGTGTATCCTGTTCGGTGCTTTGGTTAGGGGTTAAAAACTGACACGCAAGTGCACGTGGTCAAACAAGTATTAAGTGGCTTAAGTAAGCCAAGTATCGAACCAAGGAGACTCTGGATAAGTAAAAATTGCTCAAGTATACTATATTCTATCTTACTTCTATATATGCTGACAACAAAGTAACCAAAAGTCAAATAATTTGTTTATAAATTATATACTAAAACTATTAACAAATATCTACTTTGAATTGAAACTATGGATATGAGCATGCCAAGGTTAAGAACATGTAATAAACTTGATTATAATCATAATTTGGTTAATCTTCTCTTCCTGTTGGTAGCCAAGAATATTGGCCTAGAGATTAAAACTCTCGTATTTAATCTCACTTAAGAATCATAAACCATCCGTCTACATTTCTGTGATCAAATGCAATTTATGACCTAGCAATACAATTCCGGTTCCTAAATTGACTAATACGGCTTTCAAGTATATTTCTATCAGGAAAGCACATCAAAACTCAATTTTCCCAAATCAAGTTAAGAACAATACCCTATTAATTCACAACTTTCCAATTTCGTGCTCTCTCGAGTGAAATCGGACTTTTTAGATGTACATTAATGTCGGCCACACACCAATGTAGTAGAAACAAGAATTAATAGAACAACATGGAAGAAGAAGATGAAAAACCATATAATTCAATAATCAAAATTCATCACCATTGTTCATAACCTCAGCAAGGAAGAGAATTAGCCACTCATTTGTGGATTAATCATCCTAAAACAAGTGTTAATCATACAAACAATTGATTGAAAGAAGAAAGAAAGAGAGAAAAACCCTGAGCTTTTTCGTCCCTCAACTGCCTGTAACCCACGTCCTTGCTCCACCAAGTCTGAATTAATAAAAAATAAGCCTAAGTGTTCTATTTATACTATTGGGAATTTTTCCCGGAATAACAAGCAACGTGTCACGGAGGGTAATGCGGAGCACTGCCTCCGTGACACGGCGTGGACGCGGACCCTTTCTGGAAATTTAGGGTCCAGGAATAAAGCTACAACGTGGCACGACAGGCAACGCGGAGGCTTGCCTCCGTGCCACGGAGCTGTCGCGAGGCTCCACTGGAAATTGACAAATTATTCATCCTCCAGGCAGAGTGCCTCCGCGATGGTAGCGTGACACGGCTCCAACCGGAGCCCCTTTATATTGTGCAGTCCAATGCCTTTTTCGTGCTCGAATCCAAGTCCAACTCCGATATTGTTCCAACATGCATTTTAGCTCCTCAAAATCATATTCTACCTACAAAACAATGCTAATCATGTTGGTTAGTATAAATTCACATTTTATTACCAATTACAGGAAAATATATACACATTGCACAATAAACAAGGCGAAAATGATACGTTTGAGTATCACTTGGGCATATAAATCTGCCCAAGATCACTTACCCCACACTTAAATCCTTGTTCGTCCTCGAACAACAAATACACAATTCATGCAAATTACATCCCAACCTTCGCCACTATGGTGCGACAATTTATGCTACGGTCATACCGATCATTCAATATTGTAAATCATCAAGAAAACATGCATGGTCTTACAATGCAATGACCTTTAATACATCAAGACTTCCTAGACTTTAAGAATCGACCCTCGATATCGACAAACTCATGCAAATCAGCTAATCAAGAGATCCGACACGAAAATCAATCTTTCATCAAGCATGTGCCCTCACAACTCAAGAGAATCTTCCCCTTTTTGTTCATGTGACACACAAACATTCAAGTAGGGGCATGTAAAAATTAATTTCACTCTCTCTCCCAAAAGAATTCACATGCATCATGTCATGACCCATAGGCTTGCCCTTAGTGTATTACTCCACTAATATAAAGAAATGCAATGTAAGATCACGTAGGACTTTAATGGGTTGTAATGGAAGCTATGGAACTAGTATATATTGGATTAGCCAATAATAGTCACTAGCATCCTTAAGCGCCTTTTCAACACATTCCCATCAACTCATGGACATTGTTTCTCTCTTTTCTTTTTTCATCATCCCATTCATGCTGGTTTACTTTCGTATGGCCCATTTCATCAAACACACTTGACACAACAACAAAGGTTTTTCATGCACCTTCATTATCATTTAATTATAGCAAGTGCACCCTCCACCTTTTTCTTTTCTTTCCTCACTCTGATTTGCTTTTTCTTTTCACCATTCTCACTCTTTGACACTTTGGGAAAAATTTTTGTTCTTCTTAAGCGCTTAAGAGTTTTGTACAGACTTTACGGCTAATGAAAAGAAAGAATTATGCTTAGTTTATACATTTTTGGACAAAAGAAAGAAAGGATCGGCTAAAGGCTCAACGGGCTGACTAGGGTATACAATCACATAAAAAGGAGAGTATGACAAGAAAAAAATAGAAACTCTCGGTTAAGACAAAGAAATGCCTACATCCTTTCCAACACTACACCTCCTTCATTTCGTTTTGTACACACACCAGTCAAGTTCTAGACACTTCACAATAGCATGGAATAACAATACCTCACTTCACACTTTGTGCACATGCTCGATTCAAGATGTATTCACAGACTCTTTAATTAGCCAATTACATGAATTCAAAATTAGGCCTCAATCACACCGAATCAAATTCTACAGCCAAGGTAACTCAACATATTTACAAAATTGCATGCTTTCATCCGAATAACTTTTACATTTTGAATATCAGTTACAACACGCAACCAACATTTCACAACCATATAGTAACTACAGGTTCCGTGATGCAATCCACCCAAGAAAAAACTGAAAATAAATTAAAATAACTAGTCCTACCGACTACATTTCCCTTAGGACGGTCTTCATCCATCCATCATAGGGAACAGTCACTAACTATGACTTCGGTTCAATGGGACTATTCTCGGTAAAAGAACCGAAAACAAACTCCGAGAAACCCAAAAATAAAAATTGAAAAATTTTGCAAACATCGATAATTTCGATGGAAAAATATTTACAAAATATTTTAATATGTACAAAATATTTTCGCAAAATTTTAAAAATATCAATCATTTCGATAGAGACAAAAAAATAAATTAAATGAAGAAAATATTTACAAATTTTTTTACAGAGACTTAGCTGGCAACCACCACATTTCACAACACACATCATCAATTACCACAAATATGTACAAATACAGAGCAGTTTGCACTTTGCACTTCACAAACACAGGGCAACATAAACATACAAAACAAACAGAGGAAAAACATACAGCAAACCAGCCTAGCCCCAGCACCTAACTACTTCCCACCCCACACTTAAATCAATACACTGTCCCCAGTGTTCACAAAAATTAAAATCACAAAATTTTGGGTGGTGGAACTCCCTGATCAGTCAAAATATTCGACTTCTTCATCCGGTGCTGCTGCCTCATCGCCCATGTCCGAGTCACCTCCATCGTCGTCATCGGACTCCACATCGGAGTCCTCCCGAAGTGTCTCCTCGTCCATGGGGACATCATCGTCAGTGGGCTCTACAAAGGCCGGCCCCACTCGGGATAGAGCCCGGGCGTTTTCGCCAAACGGGTAATCCAGCTCGAGCTGCCATAATTCCTCCTTCGTGGCTGGTCTCCCACCAATCCGAAGCTGGAGCATTTGCATACCAAACATCCATGCCATGTACTGGTCGTCACGAGCATGTCGCTCGACAAGCATCAGCACTGGTCCGTGTGTGGTGTCGGGGGCCTTAGTTTTGGTCATGTCAAGGGCCCGCCGCTCCAACTGCGGGATGTAGTCCAAAGCCTCTTCCTCGACGTCGAGGCCCCGGAGAAAGGTGGTGATAAGTCCTCCGAACCCATACCTGTGGCCCTGGTGTAGTCGGGCTCTCTTCATGGCGGATATGATGACCGCCCCAACATTAATCTCTAGCCCTTTCATCAGGGCATACACCAGGCAGACACGGTCCCGGGTCACATTAGTCATGTGCACCCCTGGAATTAGGCACGAACAGACTATCTTCAGCCAGATTCTGGCCTCCCTGTTCATTTGAGAATACGGCAGAGTCTGGTGGTAACCCCTCTCCTTATGTCTGCTCCATCTGGCTGTGGATCGAGCCCCACACAGTGTGCGTCTGATATCGGCATATGGTGGGGTGATGTTCAGCTGGCGGAGAATGTGGGCGTCTATGTCCCGTGCTCCAATGATGACATTTAATTGCTGGGATTCCAGAGTGACAATCTGCCCTCTGATCTTTATTGTGTGGCTTCTGATTGCCGGGTTCCAATTTGCATAGAACTCCCGGACTAGATGTAGGTTGCATTCCTTGGGCTCCTGAAATATGAAGCTGAGCCCAGCTGCCTCGATCCTTTGCACTATGCGGGGGAACTCTTGTGCTAGTGGTTCCCGTGCAATATGCTCCTCGGGGAAGTATTTATTTTCCTTGTGTTTGGCATACCACTTCTTCCCCTCATCGGTTACCCATCTCGTTCCGTATTGGCAGCGTTGGCCGCGCGGAACTGCTGGTGCAGCTGGGACTGCTGTGCCCAGTCTAAGTCGTTTTCTCCCTGTGCCTGAAGTAGATGCACCCTTACCCTTATCCTGCCTACTTGCCATTGTACCTGTCAACACAAATAAACAAGCGCAATGTCAATCTAAATGCATGTTAGCTTCGGCTAAGGTCGGGTTAAGCTAAGTTTACCCCACACTTAGTCCTTAGCTACGGTTACGATACTACGGCAAGGATCACTTTATTTACACCAAAAACAAACAACTATACAATTCATGCATAGTGCGTTCGCAAAGAAAATTTCAACAGTATACTTTAGCGTACTACTCAGACTTCATACAGCTAATCCCAATCACTACCATCTTAAGCAATTCAACCATCGCACTTAGCAAAGAAAACAACAAAACAAAAACAACAACAAAAATTCTATTTACATATGAACCTATATAATCAACCCAATTTGAACAATTTTCAACATTTTCCCAAAGTCCTCGAGAATTCGTCGTCTATTACATTCAAACAATATTTACAACGACTTATCTCAATTCACAAGCATACCCCGGCATATAATTCACCAATTTACCAAGTTACCCATTTCGATTTCAACAACCAAGCCCTAGAATTGAAATTCACAATCAAATTCGAATTATTCACGCAATCGACAAGTTCAAACACGCATTACAACATTCCGAACATTTATCAATCAAGGAATAACTCAATTTCATGCTAAATTTCGACTTAGGGTGATTTAGTTCACCTCCCATGCTTTAATTCGAATGAAATCAACAAAAACTTGAGAGAGAATCGGAAAACATACCTCGTAGTTGAATAATCGAAGAAAACTTGATAATTTCTTTGCTTAATACCGTGGCACGTTGATGGGGGAGGGAAATTTGGGTGTTAGGTCGCAGAGAAGTGAGAAAATGAGGGAAAAGGGAATAAAATCGGGGTTTAAAATGAAGAAAAACAAGCGGGTCACCCGGCAACCCGGTGTGACCCGTCACAAATTATAGGGCAACGTGTCACGGAGTGCATCGCGGTGCACTGCCTCCGTGACACGGAGCCATCGCGACAGTCCTCTGGAATTTTTAAAAATTCCAGATTAAACCTCAACGTGTCACGGAGTGCATCGCGGAGCACTGCCTCCGTGACACGAAGCTATCGCCCCAGCTCACTGTCTCTGCATTTTATTCATTTTTTCATACCTCGCCTTTTCCTTCACGATTCCGTGCACATTTTTCTCCGGTTGACCTGAAAATCATTTCACTAAACAAACTTGGTTAGATTAATAGATTTCAAAAACTAAAAATAAAAAAAATACTCCTAAAACGAAAAATTTGTACTAAATCAAGAAAAAAAAAGAAAATTAAAAAATAAAATCTATTTACACTTTACAAAATAAAAGAAAAGATATATTTTTCACGGGTTGCCTCCCGTGCAGCGCCTGGTTTACCATCACGGCTCGACGTCCTTTATGCTCAATTGTCCACTAGGGTGATGGACGATTTCTCACGATCATTGTCCTCCCCCCAGTAGTGCTCACCCTTATCTGGTGGTCTTCCCATCTACTCTCGGGAATCATTCATTTGTTTAGCATTCCCATGATCAATTACATTGATCACCGAGAGTTCTTCATTCACCATCGGGAGCTTGGGTGCTTTGTACACATCGAACACCTCTACCTTGTCATGTGCTCGCATTGTAAGTTGACCCGCAGCCACGTCGATTAATGCTTTCCCGGTTGCCAAGAAGGGTCGTCCCAAAATAAATGGGACTTCCGAGTCTGGGTCAAAATCTAGAACAATGAAATCTACCAGGAAAATGAGGGATCCCACTTGCACAAGTACATCCTCAACAATGCCATTCGGCCTTGCTAAGGATCTATCTGCCAATTGCAAGATTACGGTTGTAGGTCTAGGACTCCCTAGACCTAACTTTCTGAATACCGAAGATGGCATCAGATTTATGTACGCCCCCAAGTCACACAATCCACGAGCTCGGATACTCTGCCCAATAGTAAGCTGGATAGTAAAACTTCCAGGGTCTTTTAGCTTCGTAGGCAGTCTATTTTGGATCCGGGAAGTGCATTCCTCTGTCAAAGCTACCGTGGCATACTCAGTCAAACGGCTTTTGTTGGCCACAATGTCTTTAATATATTTGGCATATTTTGGCACTCCCTGCAAGACATCAACAAGAGGTAAATTAACATGTACCTGTTTAAGCACCTCCATAAATTTCTTGAAACACGCCTCCTACTTGTGTTTCTTGAGTCGTTGAGGGAATGGGGGTGGAGGTCTTTCTGATTCTGCTTCTTTGGTCTTCCCCCTATCCGAAGTTTGCTCTCCCTCAACATCTGCTGCTCCTGACTTTTGAGGTGGTCTTTCTGGTTCCACCTCCTTCAGCTGCAAACCACTCCTTGTGGTCACTGCGTTTACCTGCTTTGGATTAGGATCCGTGTCGCTAGGCAGTCCTCCTCTGGGCCTTGTGTTTTGGGCACTAGCAAATTGCCCAAATTGATACTCAAGAGCCTTGGTCACTAACTGATTATTTTTCACTTCGGCTGCCAATTTAACATAGTCAGCCTGCAATTGCGCCTGATTAGCGATCATGGTCTTGAACATCTCCTCAATGCTAGGTGATGGTGGTGGAGGAGGGGCATTGTAATTTCTGAATTGAGATTGGTAGTTCTGTTGCCCTCCTTGATTTCTTGGCATCCCCTGACCTGAACTTTTGCCTTCTTGGTTGTTGCTACCCCACGAAAAATTTGGATGGTTCCTCCAATTTGAGTTGTAGCCGCTACCAAACTGCTGCTGATTTCTTTGTGCATTGCCCACAAAGTTAACAGAATCTGGGTTTGCTCCACAACACTCAGCTGAGTGCTCACTGCTGCCACACACTTCACACCACATTTGCTGGACCGCATTGACTGAAGCTGAAGGCTGGTTCAAATTCATGTTGCTGAAGTGGTTGTTTAATTGATTCTGCAAGGCAGCTATCTGTGCAGCGATAGCTGTAAATCCATCCACTTCTAGCACTCCTGCTGCTTTCCTTGATCCACCTCGTCATGAATCAGCATTCCATTCTGGATTGCCCTGTGAAATCCGGTTTAGCAAAGTGTACAGCTCCTCATAAGTCTTTTCCAGCGCTTGCCCTCCAGCTGCTGAGTCTAACAAAATTTTAGTATGGGGTTCCAAACCCTTAAAAAATGTGTGTACCAACACCTCATTGGACTGATGATGATGTGGACAGTCCCGCAACATGGATATAAATCTTTCCCAGGCTTGATATAAATTTTCTCCCTCCCGCTGTTTGAAACTTAGAATTTGACTTCTAAGTCTGGCTGTTTTACCAGAGGGAAAAAATCTTATCAAGAACTTGCTAGATCATCCCACATTGAGATAGAATTTGGTGGCTCAGCTTTTAACCACCTCTTGGCTTCACCAAGTAATGAGAACGGAAATAGTGTGAGCCGAACATAATCAGGTGACACTCCAGCGGGTATATAAGTGTCATTATCTCCAAAACGTTCTTGAGATGTTGTTGTGGGTCATCATGAGGGAGACCGGTAAATTGCCCGCTTGTGTGCAACAGTTCCACCATGTTCTGCTTGAGTTCAAATCTCCCTCCAGGCTCTGGTTTACGAATACTTGAATGTACATTGTTGGCATGTGGGATTGCCACCTCGCGAACAGGCCTTGCTGCTGCTTCGTCGGGCACTAACACTGCCCTCACAACCGGTGGATTTTGTTGCTCCATAATAGTCTGTCTGAGCAACTGCAGCTTCTTTTGTAGAGCTTCTCTGCGTTTACTATGAAATTCACGTTCAGGCTCTATATAAGATTCCACCAGCTCCTTGTCCTTTGCCAGTGTTCACAGAAATCAAGTCTGCAAAATACAGGCTAAGACCAAGTTGTCAACACTTAAGAAAATAAAATAAAAATACAGTAAATTTACACTTAACACAATTTCACCAATTGCGTAGTCTCCCCGGCAACGGCGCCAAAAACTTGTTCGGTGCTTTGGTTAGGGGTTAAAAACCGACACGCAAGTGCACGTGGTCAAACAAGTAGTAAGTGGCTTAAGTAAGCCAAGTATCAAACCAAGGAGACTCTGGATAAGTAAAAATTGCTCAAGTATACTATATTCTATCTTACTTCTATATATGCTGACAATAAAGTAACCAAAAGTTAAATAATTTGTTTATAAATTACATACTAAAACTATTAACAAATATCTACTTTGAATTTAAACTATGGATATGAGCATGCCAAGGTTAAGAACATGTAATGAACTTGATTATAATCATAATTTGGTTAATCTTCTCTTCCTGTTGGTAGCCAAGAACATTGGCCTAGAGATTAAAACTCTCGTATTTAATCTCACTTAAGAATCATAAACCATCCGTCTACATTTCTGTGATCAAATGTAATTTATGACCTAGCAATACAATTCCGGTTCCTAAATTGACTAATACGGCTTTCAAGTATATTTCTATCAGGAAAGCACATCAAAACTCAATTTTCCCAAATCAAGTTGAGAACAATACCCTATTAATTCACAACTTTCCAATTTCGTGCTCTCTCGGGTGAAATCGGACTTTTTAGATGTACATTAATGTCGGCCACACACCAATGCAGTAGAAACAAGAATTAATAGAACAACATGGAAGAAGAAGATTAAAAACCATATAATTCAATAATCAAAATTCATCACCATTGTTCATAACCTCAGCAAGGAAGAGAATTAGCCACTCATTTGTGGATTAATCATCCTAAAACAAGTGTTAATCATACAAACAATTGATTGAAAGAAGAAAGAAAGAGAGAAAAACCCTGAGCTTTTTCGTCCCTCAACTGCCTGTAACCCACGTCCTTGCTCCACCAAGTCTGAATTAATAAAAAATAAGCCTAAGTGTTCTATTTATACTATTGGGAATTTTTCCCAGAATAACAAGCAACGTGTCACGGAGGGTAACGCGGAGCACTGCCTCCGTGACACGGCGTGGACGCGGACCCTTTCTGGAAATTTACGGTCCAGGAATAAAGCTACAACGTGGCACGACAGGCAACGCGGAGGCTTGCCTCCGTGCCACGGAGCTGTCGCGAGGCTCCACTGGAAATTGACAAATTATTCATCCTCCAGGCAGAGTGCCTCCGCGATGGTAGCATGACACGACTCCATCGCGGAGCCCCTTTATATTGTGCAGTCCAATGCCTTTTTCGTGCTCGAATCCAAGTCCAACTCCGATATTGTTCCAACATTCATTTTAGCTCCTCAAAATCATATTCTACCTATAAAACAATGCTAATCATGTTGGTTAGTATAAATTCACATTTTATTACCAATTACATGAAAATGTATACACATTGCATAATAAACAAGCCGAAAATGATACGTTTGAGTATCACTTGGGCATATAAATCTGCCCAAGATCACTTACCCCACACTTAAATCCTTGTTCGTCCTCGAACAACAAATACACAATTCATGCAAATTACATCCCAACCTTCGCCACTATGGTGCGACAATTTACGCTACGGTCATACCGATCATTCAATATTGTAAATCATCAAGAAAACATGCATGGTCTTACAATGCAATGACCTTTAATACATCAAGACTTCCTAGACTTTAAGAATCGACCCTCGATATCGACAAACTCATGCAAATCAGCTAATCAAGATATCCGACACGAAAATCAATCTTTCATCAAGCATGTGCCCTCACAACTAAAGAGAATCTTCCCCTTTTTGTTCATGTGACACACAAACATTCAAGTAGGGGCATGTAAAAATTAATTTCACTCTCTCTCCCAAAAGAATTCACATGCATCATGTCATGACCCATAGGCTTGCCCTTAGTGTATTACTCCACTAATATAAAGAAATGCAATGTAAGATCACGTAGGACTTTAATGGGTTGTAATGGAAGCTATGGAACTAGTATATATTGGATTAGCCAATAATAGTCACTAGCATCCTTAAGCGCCTTTTCAACACATTCCCATCAACTCATGGACATTGTTTCTCTCTTTTCTTTTTTCATCATCCCATTCATGCTGGTTTACTTTCGTATGGCCCATTTCATCAAACACACTTGACACAACAACAAAGGTTTTTCATGCACCTTCATTATCATTTAATTATAGCAAGTGCACCCTCCACCTTTTTCTTTTCTTTCCTCACTCTGCTTTGCTTTTTCTTTTCACCATTCTCACTCTTTGACACTTTGGGAAAATTTTTTGTTCTTCTTAAGCACTTAAGAGTTTTGTATAGACTTTACGGCTAATGAAAAGAAAGAATTAAGCTTAGCTTATACATTTTTGGACCAAAGAAAGAAAGAATCGGCTAAAGGCTCAACGGGCTGACTAGGGTATACAATCACATAAAAAGGAGAGTATGACAAGAAAAAAATAGAAACTCTCAGTTAAGACAAAGAAATGCCTACATCCTTTCCAACACTACACCTCCTTCATTTCATTTTGTACACACACCAGGCAAGTTCTAGACACTTCACAATAGCATGGAATAACAATACCTCACTTCACACTTTGTGCACATGCTCGATTCAAGATGCATTCACAGACTCTTTAATTAGCCAATTACATGAATTCAAAATTAGGCCTCAATCACACCGAATCAAATTCTACAGCCAAGGTAACTCAACATATTTACAAAATTGCATGCTTTCATCCGAATCACTTTTACATTTTGAATATCAGTTACAACACGCAACCAACATTTCACAACCATATATTAACTACAGGTTCCGTGATGCAATCCACCCAAGAAAAAACTGAAAATAAATTAAAATCACTACTCCTACCGACTACATTTCCCTTAAAACGGTCGTCATCCATCCATCATAGGAAACGGTCACTAACTATGACTTTGGTTCAATGGGACTATTCTCGGTAAAAGAACCGAAAACAAACTCCGAGAAACCCAAAAATAAAAATTGAAAAATTTTGCAAACATCGATAATTTCGATGGAAAAATATTTACAAAATATTTTAATATGTACAAAATATTTTCGCAAAATTTTAAAAATATCGATCATTTTGATAGAGACAAAAAAATAAATTAAATGAAGAAAATATTTACAAAATTTTTTACAGAGACTTAGCTGGCAACCACCACATTTCACAACACACATCATCAATTGCCACAAATATGTACAAATACAGAGCAGTTTGCACTTTGCACTTCACAAACACAGGGCAACATAAACATACAAAACAAACAGAGGAAAAACATACAGCAAACCAGCCTAGCCCCAGCACTTAACTACTTCCCACCCCACACTTAAATCGAACACTGTCCCTAGTGTTCACAAAAATTAAAATCACAAAATTTTGGGTGGTGGAACTCCCTGATCAGTCAAAATATTCAAATTCTTCATCCGATGCTGCTGCCTCATCGCCCATGTCCGAGTCACCTCCATCGTCGTCATCGGACTCCACATCAGAGTCCTCCCGACGTGTCTCCTCATCCGTGGGGACATCATCGTCAGTGGGCTCTACAAAGGCTGGCCCCACTCTGCATAGAGCCCAGGCATTTTCGCCAAACGGGTAATCCAGCTCGAGCTGCCATAATTCCTCCTCCGTGGTTGGTCTCCCACCAATCCGAAGCTAGAGCATTTGCATACCAAACATCCATGCCATGTACTGGTCGTCACGAGCATGTCGCTCGTAAAGCGTCAGCACTGGTCCGTGTGTGGTGTCGGGGGCCTTAGTTTTGGTCACGTCAAGGGCCCGCCGCTCCAACTGCGGGATGTAGTCCAAAGCCTCTTCCTCGACGTCGAGGCCCCGGAGAAAGGTGGTGATAAGTCCTCCGAACCCATACCTGTGGCCCTGGTGTAGTCGGGCTCTCTTCATGGCGGATATGATGACCGCCCCAACATTAATCCCTAGCCCTTTCATCAGGGCATACACCAGGCAGACACGGTCCCGGGTCACATCAGTCATGTGCACCCCTGGAATTAGGCACGAACAGACTATCTTCAGCCAGATTTTGGCCTCCCTGTTCATTTGAGAATACGGCAGAGTCTGGTGGTAACCCCTCTCCTTATGTCTGCTCCATCCGGCTGTGGATCGAGCCCCACACAGTGTGCGTCTGATATCGGCATTTGGTGGGGTGACGTTCAGCTGGCGGAGAACGTGGGCGTCTGTGTCCCGCGCTCCAATGATGGCGTTTAATTGCTGGGGTTCCAGAGTGACAATCTGCCCTCTGATCTTGATTGTGTGGCATTTGATTGCCGGGTTCCAATTTGCATAGAACTCCCAGACTAGATGTAGGTTGCATTCCTTGGGCTCCTGAAATATGAAGCTTAGCCCAGCTGCCTCGATCCTTTGCACTATGCGGGGGAACTCTTGTGCTAGTGGTTCCCGTGCAATATGCTCCTCGGGGAAGTATTTATTTTCCTTGTGTTTGGCATACCACTTCTTCCCCTCATCGGTTACCCACCTCGTTCCGTATTGGCGGCGTTGGTCGTGCGGAACTGCTGGTGCAGCTGGGACTGCTGTGCCCAGTCTAAGTCGTTTTCTCCCGGTGCCTGAAGTAGATGCACCCTTACCCTTATCCTGCCTACTTGCCATTGTACCTGTCAACACAAATAAACAAGCGCAATGTCAAGCTAAATGCATGTTAGCTTCGGCTAAGGTCGGGTTAAGCTAAGTTTACCCCACACTTAGTCCTTAGCTACGGTTACGATACTACGGCAAGGATAACTTTATTTACACTAAAAACAAACAACTATACAATTCATGCTTAGTGCGTTCGCAAAGAAAATTTCGACGGTATACTTTAGCGTACTACTCAGACTTCATACAGCTAATCCCAATCACTACCATCTTAAGCAATTCAACCATCGCACTTAGCAAAGAAAACAACAAAACAAAAACAACAACAAAAGTTCTATTTACATATGAACCTATATAATCAACCCAATTTGAACAATTTTCAACATTTTCCCAAAGTCCTCGAGAATTCGTCGTCTATTACATTCAAACAATATTTACAACGACTTATCTCAATTCACAAGCATACCCCGGCATATAATTCACCAATTTACCAAGTTACCCATTTTGATTTCAACAACCAAGCCCTAGAATTGAAATTCACAATCAAATTCGAATCATTCACGCAATTGACAAGTTCAAACACGCATTACAACATTCCGAACATTTATCAATCAAGGAATAACTCAATTTCATGCTAAATTTCGACTTAGGGTGATTTAGTTCACCTCCCATGCTTAAATTCGAATGAAATCGACAAAAACTTGAGAGAGAATCGGAAAACATACCTCGTAGTTGAATAATCAAAGAAAACTTGATAATTTCTTTGCTTAATACCGTGGCACGTTGATGGGGGAGGGAAATTTGGGTGCTTGGTCACAGAGAAGTGAGAAAATGAGGGAAAAGGGAATAAAATCGGGGTTTAAAATGAAGAAAAACACGCGGGTCACCCGGCAACCCGGTGTGACCCGTCACAAATTATAGGGCAACGTGTCACGGAGTGCATCACGGTGCACTGCCTCCGTGACACGGAGCCATCGCGACAGTCCTCTGGAATTTTTAAAAATTCCAGATTAAACCTCAACGTGTCACGGAGTGCATCGCGGAGCACTACCTCCGTTACACGGAGCTATCGCCCCAGCTCACTGTCTCTGCATTTTATTCATTTTTTCATACCTCGCCTTTTCCTTCACGATTCCGTGCACATTTTTCTCCGGTTGACCTGAAAATCATTTCACTAAACAAACTTGGTTAGATTAATAGATTTCAAAAACTAAAAATAAAAAAAATACTCCTAAAACGAAAAATTTGTACTAAATCAAGAAAAAAAAAGAAAATTAAAAAATAATCTATTTACACTTTACAAAATAAAAGAAAAGATATATTTTTCACGGGTTGCCTCCTGTGCAGCGCCTGGTTTACCGTCGCAGCTCGACGTCCTTTATCCTCAATTGTCCACTAGGGTGATGGACGATTTCTCACGATCATTATCCTCCCCCCCAGTAGTGCTCACCCTTATTTGGTGGTCTTCCCATCAACTCTCGGGAATCATTCATTTGTTTAGCATTCCCATGATCAATTACATTGATCACCGAGAGTTCTTCATTCACCATCGGGAGCTTGGGTGCTTTCTACACATCGAACACCTCTACCTTGTCATGTGCTCGCATTGTAAGTTGACCCGCAGCCACGTCGATTAATGCTTTCCCGGTTGCCAAGAAGGGTCGTCCCAAAATAAATGGGACTTCCGAGTCTGGTTCAAAATCTAGAACAATGAAATCTACCGGGAAAATGATGGATCCCACTTGCACAAGCACATCCTCAACAATGCCATTTGGCCTTGCTAAGGATCTATCTGCCAACTGCAAGATTACGGTTGTAGGTCTAGGGCTCCCTAGACCTAACTTTCTGAATACCGAAGATGGCATCAGATTTATGCTCGCCCCCAAGTCACACAATCCACGAGCTCGGATACTCTGCCCAATAGTAAGTTGGATAGTAAAACTTCCAGGGTCTTTTAGCTTCGTAGGCAGTCTATTTTGGATCCGGGAAGTGCATTCCTCCGTCAAAGCTACTGTGGCATACTCAGTCAAATGGATTTTGTTGGCCACGATGTCTTAAATATATTTGGCATATTTTGGCACTCCCTGCAAGACATCAACAAGAGGTAAATTAACATGTACCTGTTTAAGCACCTCCATAAATTTCTTGAAACACGCCTCCTCCTTGTGTTTCTTGAGTCGTTGAGGGAACGGGGGTGGAGGTCTTTCTGATTCTGCTTCTTTGGTCTTTCCCCTATCCGAAGTTTGCTCTCCCTCAACATCTGCTGCTCCTGACTTTTGAGGTGGTCTTTCTGGTTCCACCTCCTTCAGCTGCAAACCACTCCTTGTGGTCACTGCATTTACCTGCTTCGAATTAGGATCCGTGTCGCTAGGCAGTCCTCCTCTTGCCTTGTGTTTTGGGCACTAGCAAATTTCCCAAATTGATACTCAAGAGCCTTGGTCGCTAACTGATTATTTTTCACTTCGGCTGCCAATTTAACATTGTCAGCCTGCAATTGCGCCTGATTAGCGATCATGGTCTTGAACATTTCCTCAATGCTAGGTGATGGTGGTGGAGGAGGGGCATTGTAATTTCTGAATTGAGATTGGTAGTTCTGTTGCCCTCCTTGATTTCTTGGCATCCCCTGACCCGAACTTTTGCCTTGTTGGTTGTTGCTACCCCACGAAAAATTTGGATGGTTCCTCCAATTTGAGTTGTAGCCGCTACCAAACTGCTGCTGATTTCTTTGTGCATTGCCCATAAAGTTAACAGAATCTGGGTTTGCTCCACAGCACTCAGCTGAGTGCTCACTGCTGCCACACACTTCACACCACATTTGCTGGACCGCATTGACTGAAGCTGAAGGCTGGTTCAAATTCATGTTGCTGAAGTGGTTGTTCAATTGATTCTGCAAGGCAGCTATCTGTGCAGCGATAGCTGTAAATCCATCCACTTCAAGCATTCCTGCTGCTTTCCTTGCTCCACCTCGTGATGAATCAGCATTCCATTCTGGATTGCCCTGTGAAATTCGGTTTAGCAAAGTGTACAGCTCCTCATAAGTCTTTTCCAGCGCTTGCCCTCCAGCTGCTGAGTCTAACAAAATTTTAGTATGGGGTTCCAAACCCTCAATAAATGTGTGTACCAACACCTCATTGGACTGATGATGATGAGGACAGTCCCGCAACATGGATTTAAATCTTTCCCAGGCTTGATATAAATTTTCTCCCTCTCGCTGTTTGAAACTTAGAATTTGACTTCTAAGTCTGGCTGTTTTACCAGAGGGAAAAAATCTTATCAAGAACTTCCGTGCTAGATCATCCCACGTTGAGATAGAATTTCGTGGCTCAGCTTTTAACCACCTCTTGGCTTCACCAAGTAATGAGAACGGAAATAGTGTGAGACGAACATAATCAGGTGACACTCCAGCGGGTATATAATTGTCACTTATCTCCAAAAAGTTCTTGAGATGTTGTTGTGGGTCTTCATGAGGGAGACCGGTAAATTGCCCGCTTGTGTGCAACAGTTGCACCATGTTCTGCTTGAGTTCAAATCTCCCTCCAGGCTCTGGTTTGCGAATACTTGAATGTACATTGTTGGCATGTGGGATTGCCACCTCGCGAACAGGCCTTGCTACTGCTTCGTCGGGCACTAACACTGCCCTCACAACCGGTGGATTTTGTTGCTCCATAATAGTCTGTCTGAGCAACTGCAGCTTCTTTTGTAGAGCTTCTCTGCATTCACTATGAAATTCACGTTCAGGCTCTATATAAGATTCCACCAGCTCCTTGTCCTTTGCCAGTGTTCACAGAAATCAAGTCTGCAAAATACAGGCTAAGACCAAGTTGTCAACACTTAAGAAAATAAAATAAAAATACAGTAAATTTACACTTAACACAATTTCACCAATTGCCTAGTCTCCCCGGCAACGGCGCCAAAAACTTGTTCGGTGCTTTGGTTAGGGGTTAAAAACTGACACGCAAGTGCACGTGGTCAAACAAGTAGTAAGTGGCTTAAGTAAGCCAAGTATCGAACCAAGGAGACTCTGGATAAGTAAAAATTGCTCAAGTATACTATATTCTATCTTACTTCTATATATGCTGATAATAAAGTAACCAAAAGTTAAATAATTTGTTTATAAATTATATACTAAAACTATTAACAAATATCTACTTTGAATTGAAACTATGGATATGAGCATGCCAAGGTTAAGAACATGTAATGAACTTGATTATAATCATAATTTGGTTAATCTTCTCTTCCTATTGCTAGCCAAGAACATTGGCCTAGAGATTAAAACTCTCGTATTTAATCTCACTTAAGAATCATAAACCATCCGTCTACATTTCTGTGATCAAATGCAATTTATGACCTAGCAATACAATTCCGGTTCCTAAATTGACTAATACGGCTTTCAAGTATATTTCTATCAGGAAAGCACATCAAAACTCAATTTTCCCAAATCAAGTTAAGAACAATACCCTATTAATTCACAACTTTTCAATTTCATGCTCTCTCGAGTGAAATCTTACTTTTTAGATGTACATTAATGTCGGCCACACACCAATGCAGTAGAAACAAGAATTAATAGAACAACATGGAAGAAGAAGATGAAAAACCATATAATTCAATAATCAAAATTCATCACCATTGTTCATAACCTCAGCAAGGAAGAGAATTAGCCACTCATTTGTGGATTAATCATCCTAAAACAAGTGTTAATCATACAAACAATTGATTGAAAGAAGAAAGAAAGAGAGAAAAACCCTGAGGTTTTTCGTCCCTCAACTGCCTGTAACCCACGTCCTTGCTCCACCAAGTCTGAATTAATAAAAAATAAGCCTAAGTGTTCTATTTATACTATTGGGAATTTTTCCCGGAATAACAAGCAACGTGTCACGGAGGGTAACGTGGAGCACTGCCTCGGTGACACGGCGTGGACGCGGACCCTTTCTGGAAATTTAGGGTCCAGGAATAAAGCTACAACGTGGCACGGCAGGCAACGCAGAGGCTTGCCTCCGTGCCACGGAGCTGTCGCGAGGCTCCACTGGAAATTGACAAATTATTCATCCTCCAGTCAGAGTGCCTCCGCGATGGTAGCATGACACGACTCCATCGCGGAGCCCCTTTATATTGTGCAGTCCAATGCCTTTTTCGTGCTCGAATCCAAGTCCAACTCCGATATTGTTCCAACATGCATTTTAGCTCCTCAAAATCATATTCTACCTACAAAACAATGCTAATCATGTTGGTTATTATAAATTCACATTTTATTACCAATTACATGAAAATGTATACACATTGCACAATAAACAAGGCGAAAATGATACGTTTGAGTATCACTTGGGCATATAAATCTGCCCAAGATCATATCCATCACTTTTGCAGGAATTGGAGTGATACAGCTGGCAACCTTTAATCTCTCATACAATTGGATTATAGGGTCCCCAAAGGAGTATACTGCTTGGATAAATTTTCTGGAGATCTTGCAGGCTGGTGAAATCATTGATTCGGTGGACTTTGATAAGCTGGTATCCTTTGAAGTGTAGGAGGAGGAAACAGAAAATGTGTAGGTTGTGCATTATAAACAGGGTAAGTAGCAAGGTAATAGAACGACATTGACTGATTGTATGCTGGTGCGGGAGATCGAAATGGAGGCACTTGATATGGGAGTGGAGGTGCTTGGTAGTTCCAAGGAGTTTTTGGTCCTTCTATAAGCGATACGACATTCACCTCTTTCATGTTCTTGTTCCCAGTGGTCCTTCCAGACTGTGAAATCTTGCTAGTTGCTTGCAATGCTCCCCAATCAATAATGGTACCATTCTTGATAACGTCCCTAATCTTTTTGCCTAATTTAATGATTTCAGCGAAGCTCTTCTCACTAACCAGCATTAGCCTATCATATACTTGCGGATCCAAATTTAGCATGAAGATATCCTTCATTTGTACCTCCTCCATTGGAGATTGCACTCTAGAGGCCTCAACCTCCAACGGGTTGCAAATTCCCTGAATGTCTTTGTAGGCTTTCTCTTCAAGTTCTGAATGTAATGCAAATCCGGTGCATTCTCTGTATTAAAATTGAACCGCTCTATAAAAGCTGCAGCCATATCAGTCCAATTAATCCATTTTCTCAAATTTTGCTCTACGTACGAATTGACAATATCTCTAGTCAAACTTCTCATGAAGAGTTTCATTCTTATCTTCTCATTTCGTCCCACTCCTACCAGCTTATCACAATACAATCTCAAGTGGGCCCTTGGATCACCAGCCCCAGTAAACAATTCGAACTTAGGAGGTTTATACCCCTCTGATAGTTCGACATAAGAATGTATGCATAAGACTTCATAATTTAGAACTTCTATCCTCTTGGCCCCTTTGATATTCAACATACGGTCGTTCATCTTTTTGAGCTCCACGACCATAGACTATATCAACTGTCTTTCTCAGCGAGTCCATATTCTCTTAGGTGCTGAGTGACCAGAGCAGTCTCAATGTAAATGGGGTTTAGGGTATGATCTCCCAAAGCATGCGCGGAAGACATGTTGGATGTAGATGTGGGAGGTAAATGATGAACATAAGATATGGTGGGTGGTCTTTGTGAAATGGCTTGATTCTGATGTATATTTGAAGGAGTTGCATAAGCATTATGCAGATGTTGTATATGATTTTGAGAAAGCGAGTAGGTATGACTAGAATTGTTTTGAGGATATGAGGCTTGATGGGATGACAGATGAAGACTTGTAAAAGTGACATGAGGCTTGGTAGGGACGTGGACCTCAGTTTGTGGTTCCAATGAAGTTTTTAGCTGGACCGAAGTGTTGGTTGCATTACAAGCTCAGGATAACTCCCGCTGAAGTTCTAAAATCCTTTGTTTCATCCTTAGAATCATCTCATTATACTCGGGTGGATACCTTCCCTTTGAACACTCTGCGGAATCTTTTGGAGCGGTTGTATCTACACTATCAACTGAACTGTTACTGTCATTCATTTTCTCTTTTACCTTTTGGCCGACTAGGAGAAGCGTATGGTGGACAATTAAGAACAAATCAACCTTAGGAAAAGGGATAATCAAGGTAAACATTAAACAGAAAAATAAAATTAGTAATGAAACTCGAGCATAGCATTAAAGATTAAAGAAAATAAACACTTTAATATGTTTCCTAATTTGGGGGTCTCTTTCGTGCCAGAGGTAGGCCTAGCGCATTTTGAGAGACAAATATGCACTAATGTATCATTCAACTTGCTCCACTAAAATCCCCAAATACATAAATAAATTATCGCTTTATTTTACATAATGAAATATTACAAGAAATGAATTACAAAAATAAAGCTAGCGTAAATGGAAGTGCTCTTCCTTCTTTGACATCTTCCCAGCTTAACCTGCATCAAAAAGTGTTAGTTTTATCCTTCCCACCTAAGGAGCAAATAATATACATTTTTATGCATATTGACCTCTCAAATAAGAATGCAAATAGACATGATAATGTCCTTTTCGAGACTATAAATCTCTTTGAACTTTGGGCAAAGTCAAACTAATGGTCTTAATACACGGAGAGTATCAAGACCTCCTAGGGATAATGCATGCATGACTTAAGATAAATTACTAAGAGTTGGGTAGACATAGAATGAAAGATTTCTTATGCGAGAAGGTACATGGTCACGTGGTAGAAAACTATCCGCTCACCCCACATATATACCAACTCTCTAAATGAGTGTTTGAAAGAAATTCGGAGAAGTGCAAAGCACAACTCACGTGTATAGTGTGTGAAAGTGAGAAGTTCCCAAATGAGAGGAGATATGACAGTAATGAAAAACTATAATAATTACCATGTGCACACAATGAGCAGTTAAGAAAAGCAACAATAATTTAATGAAGCAATAAAAATAAATACATAAATAAATAAGTCATAAGTTATGTCACGCAAATAGGTAGAGGAATAGTTGCAACAAATTAATCAGGTAAGAAGAGAAGGAATATATTCAAACAAGTAAAGATACAGAAAAAGATAAAAATGGAAGAAAATAATTTAAGTAAGGAAACAAATAAAGGAAATAAGGAGAAGTGTTAAACATGGAAGAATATAATAATTTAAACAAGGCAGCAGATAAGGAAAAGAGAATAATTTAAATTCACATGGATTATGAAAATGTCCTCTTTGGGATTGAGAATCCCTTAAGACTCAAGGGAAAAATTTTACTATTAGTCTTGACACACCATCGGCGTCACAATTTCCTAGGTGAAACAATGATTTGTATTCCTTAGCAAGGACATATGATCAAGATCTAAAAAGCATAGAAAAGGTTTGACACAGTTCTCTCAAGTGGACAACTTGAGAGTGAAAAAACTCATGGCTGTCGACACAACGCTGATCGATCAATCCATAAAATATTTTTTGACACTGGTGTTTTTAAGAATGAACGTCCGTGTCCACGCCAACCGTTCTCAAAGAAAAGAAAAGAGATTTCAAATGGAGGAGGATATGAGCAGAATGACAATATCATGTAGCACCTAAAAGTGGTAATACAAATAAAAATGATAATATAAATAATTAATAATCATTAAAGCAAAAAAATAAGCATAACCATTTACAGACATGTCAAATAAAAAATAATGGGGGATAAGGAAAAGGAGGTATACATAAAACTAAAATTAGTAACAAAGCGACAAATGAATATGCATGACAAGAAATGATTTGGTCAAGACATGGGTCCCTCAAGCGGACAACTTGAGAGTGAGGAGGCTCATGACCGTCGACGCACTGCTGATCGACCAAATCATGAGGCACTCCTCGACACAGATATTTAAAAGTGAACAACCATGATACTACGCAACCATTATCAAGTGTGTGAATGAGATGAATTAGAGAAACAATAATATGTAACATGTGATGAATATAAATATATACAATATGCAACAATACATAATTTGGTAAACAAAAGGTCCAAGTATAAAAGACAATCAATTATATAAGGAAGTAAATAATAAAAAGGAGAAAAAATAAAATCAAACATAGAAAGAAAATAAACAAATAAGGAAAGAGGATTCAACAATTAAATACACATAAATAGTGAAATAATTTTAAACATCATAAAAAAATATGTATAATAAAAAATAAGTATAAAATCCCACATAACATAAACTCGTAATGGTTAGAACCTAAATATATATCCCCAACAAAGTCGTCATGCTGTCGCGCCCCATTTTTTTTCGTGAAAAGCAGGATTCGACATGTGACAACTCTTAAAGGATTATTGAAGGAAGAAGAGTCGCCACCTAATGAATTATGGTGCGTTAGGACACCTTACTAAACTAATTACACGAATCATTGTTTAACTAGCCTACGTTACCAGAGTCGGATAACGGTTCAAGTTACCTCGAAAGGAATGTGTTATACACCGTTCGAGGTCCACAAATATGGATCCATTCCGAATTAACTTATTATGTGGGGATTAACTAGGTGATAAAAAATAATCAATTAATTTCATTAAATCTAACTTAACTACATGACAAAGTTAAATAAGTTAACAAAAATTTAAACCATTTCTAATTAATTGTGAAAACTAAATAATAAGATATTAGCTAAATTATTTACCGAGTAATTATATAAAAATTTGTTTCAACACAATCAGATACTCAAACATAACTTAATTCATTAGTGGATTAAAAACTTAATAAGCGAGTCAATTTGCACATACAATAATAAAGATCATCATCAATTCAAGAAGCTAATTTGTTCAGACAATTGCGAGAAAAATATTAAAAATAATAATATCAAATATAACACATATTATTCTTTATTTATTCATTAATTTTTTATTATTATTTTTCCTTAAATTTCAGAATAATGAAAATTATAACAAACCAAAAATAAAAAATTTCAACTTAAAATAAAATTTCAAAATCTAGAAATATACATGAGGTATTAAACAAAGCAAAAGAGAGTTTTTTTTATTTGTTGCTTTATCGGGATGACAACACGATATTATAAATCGTGATCCTCAACATTAGAAACAATTTAATTTCAGGTCGATTTTTAAGTTGAAAAATATAATAATATATGTAAAAAAAATTAAATAAAGATTTGAATCTTGAAATATAAGCAAATAAATATTTACACATAAATGCACACAATTACTTTTTAAATATTGGGTTGATATTACTTTCGAGGAAAAGGGTCGGCTTAGTTTGAAAAGGTTTGGAATTATACCTCGTAATTTCTTATACTTTCCCGATAACTATATATTAAGGGATAATATTTATTTAATTATAAAACACATTGTCCAATTCAAACAGAAAAGGAAAATATGGACAGTCATTTTGAAAATAGAAAAAAAACCTGTGTAATAAATAAAAATATGAACTTATAATAAAGTTAAAAATACATACATACATACATATACATATACATACATACATATATATATAAAGAAAAGTGAGCGGAGATGACCAGGGAGAGGGGAAATCAGGCGACTAGTTGTTGTGTTATTTAGAGAGGAGATGGCCGGAGATTGATTGAGAAAAGGCTGGAGCGATGATGATGGCGACGGCTTGTGACCGTAGAAGAAGCAGCAACAATGTTAAGTGAGAAAAGAAGACGGTATAGGGGTTGTTGTGTGGCTTGAAGAGGTCTGGTTGGATCTGTTTATTTTTCGGCCAACAGTGGCCGGAATTAATGTTGGAAATGACGACTGTGATTATTGGGGATGACGATGAGAGTGACGGGTGAGGGTGGAATTTTTGTGGTGGTGGAGGAGTAGAGGAACGAAAGGGAGAGGGGTCGGTGGCGTTAATGAAGGTCTATTTGGTTGTTAGTCTCGAGTGAGAAGGAAGAGAAAGAACAGAGGAGAGAAGAGGGAGGCCGGTGGTGTTCCAGTGAGGTGACGATGGTTTGGCCAGTGGAAAGGAGAAGAAGGTAAGGGGAAATAAAAGAGGGACTGATGGTCCGCCGGAGCAATGAAAGTGGTCGCCGGACGGATGTAAGGAAGAAGAAAGAAGGGGGAGGCTACTATGCGGGTGAGAGTGTGAAAGAATTTTTTAGGTTTTGGGGTGTGATTTGGTTAATTGGAAAGGGAAAATGTGGGGTGTAATCTAGGTCGTTGGATCATATGGATGGACGGATAGGATTTTGTTTAATATTTGGATCGGGTTGCGGGTTTTAAATATGGGTTACCCAAATTTAGACAAATGGGTTGGCTCAAGTTATGGATGAATTGGATTTAAATAATAGCTATCTCTTGATCAAAAGTCTTTAAAATTAACATAAATTGGATAAAATGTGGCTAGGTTTTAAATGAATTTAATGAAAAATTGAATTAGCTGCTATTAGATTAATAAAAACATTACACTTGTAAGTAATTTAGTAAATGGGCAACATAATAGATTAATTTACGATTATATAAATATTATTATTGATATAAATAAATTTATAAAATTTAAGCAAAAAAAATTATACAAATATTATTATATAAATAATTTATAACATCTAAGTAAAGTTATATATTTAAAATAGAAGCTTGTTTAATTGAAATGATGTACATATGTATATGATATATATTATTTTGCAATATATTATATATGAAGTAACTACATATAATATTGAAAAATTAAAACGTAAAATTAATGTAATAAACAATTTTTTAGAAGTATAGAAAATAA
This sequence comes from Datura wrightii, assembly GCA_035772735.1. Taxonomy (NCBI): domain Eukaryota; kingdom Viridiplantae; phylum Streptophyta; class Magnoliopsida; order Solanales; family Solanaceae; genus Datura; species Datura wrightii. The sequence continues at coordinate 15,721,847 of JASDFA010000002.1, forward strand.
TCATGCAAAAGATTTAAATAGGTACGCCAATTAATGATAGAATATTACGAAATACGAATTAAATAATTTTGTTTAAAAAGTAATTTTAAAATATACACATATATATTAATATGCAGATTAAACGGAGCATAGGGAGGTCAAAATTGGGTGTCGACAATCATCTTGATTTCTTTTATATATAACGATAATTTCTTCAAACACGAGCATCTAAATTTTTTAGCTAGAGTTGTGGGAATCGTGATAGATTAATGGAAGTAGGAAAACATAATAGTGATTCTTGAATGGTGAAATTGAGTGTATTTTTATTCTCTTCATTTTATTTAATTTTAGCAGTTGCAAACATTGAAACATGCCTATATCATCAACTTTCTTGACCAAAGAGGTTGAAGTTAGGAAAAGAGAATAACAATGAAAATTTGAGGCTACTAACCCTTATCTAATTGACTTGAGCTCTAACGGAGGATGAAGTTAGTCCAAGATATATGATGAGGGAAAAATATGAACACCCAAAGTCCTAAAGGATTTAGAGTGAAATTCATCTATGTAGGTCGAGAGACGTTAAATGAATAAAATCATCAGTCTTGCACAAAATTCACTAAGATAAATCACAAATAAACTAACCTACTACGTTATGAAATCATGGGGATCACAGTCCTTCCTAGTTTCTTCTTATATATTGGATACAGAAAAGCACTTACCTTAAATTACTTCTTCTTTAATTGTAACCCCACCAAAATACTGACTATCAGTTGATTTACTCACTGTTAACATATTTCTTCTCACCTATTCCCAGTGGGACCGACCTCAATGTTATTGGGTTACTATATTTGATAGCAACCACTTTATTCTTTATTACAAGGTGTAATTTGAGCGTGGTCACTTCTTCCAAAAACACTTATTTTAAAAGCACTTTTAAGAAAAAATATACTTAGAAGCACTTTTCAAAAGTTTGGTCAAACATTAATTGCTGTCTCAAAGTGCTTTCTTAATTTATTGGCTAAATACAAACAACTTCTCACAAAAAAAGTAATTTTTTAATAAGTACATTTGAGAATAACACATCTCAAAATATGTTGATTTTAGAAGTTCGACCAAACAAGCTATTAATATCAAGTTTGATTACCCTTTCTTTAATATATTATAAATATTAATATTCATTATATGGTAATATTTGAATTGCAAATAGTCTAATTTCATAATTAGAAATAATATTATCAAAATATTCTTTCTCATATAATAGTATTCTTTAAATAGTAATATTTAAATTGCAAAATAATACAAAATAAAATTCGTCAAATAAATTTCTAATAACACCAAGTAGCTTGTTCTCAGGGGAGAATTTATATAATTATCGGGACATGTACCCGTAGTATTTTTGTAAAACTATGTATTATATGTTTATATTTTTAAAATTGATGTAATATTATATGTTGCTACAAGAAGGCTAAATGGTGCACTTGATTGAAGGTTGAGTTATTTGTCTTGAGTATTTCATATCAATTCACAATTTTTACACACACACACACACACACATATTAGTGATGCACCTATGTTCTAAAAATTTTAGATTCGCCTATAGTTGTTCTTTATATACTACTTGATAAATAAGCTTCACTACCCTACTTTTAATATAATAACGATTTCTTGTTTATTCGCCTCTAGATTATATGAAGGTATCTTAATTTTATGAATATCTTTTTTCTATTTCTAAAAGAAATTGATTATAGGATGGGAGTATTCTGCTTTTCCGTCAGAGCTAGATTAATATGAGATGCGAATATTCTGATTTTTCACTGGAATCAAAATCAGGAACAAAATGACAAAATGTTGCTATATATATATATATATATTTACATACATACTGGTTTACGGACACGTCCCATGCATGTGTATCCTACGTTATTTATTATGTAACTTTGAATAATCATATAAAGTTATTTAAATTATTTTCGAGTGATAAAAATAAAATTAAAGGTTAATGTACAAACCTTTAAAAATGATGTCACCCCCTGCAAAAGTTATTAACATGAATTAGTATAATTTTAATGTGAATAAAAGAATATTTATATTTTTAAGTGATATATAATACTTAAATTAGTTAATTCATTATTGGCCATATACTTAAAATCTAAGTGAAAATATGAATTTCAAGAGAATCAAATATCGTTATATTTCATCAACATTCTTGAAGTTAAAATATAAATATTTCACTAAGAGATGCAACTTTTTAGATGATTTTTCTATCAATAGTGAACTAAATATGTCGACTTGAGAAATATGACAACTCTTCTAAGAGTAGCAAATCCCCATTGACAAGAAATCCCTGTACAGTCACATGTTTGTAATTGTATAAAGATAAACAACAAAAAAAAAAAGACTAGTCATATAAATAAAGAAGTTAACTAAATAGATAATTATCAAAAATTTTGAATCGGTAAGTAGATGAAATTATAAAAGTTAAAACGAAACAAATTACAAAACCTTCAAGAGAAGATTCATGAATAAAAAATGCAATAGAAATTCAAAATCATAAATCTAATCAATTAGTAATAAAACTTACATATTGTTTACTCATACAACATACATGATATATCTATCTATTCTCACATACCACTATAGTCCAATGACTGAAAGCACACCAACCAATTATAACTATGCATCCAAGACATTGTCTGTCTTTCATGACCCGAGCATAGGTCCAAACCGAGATACGAAATCTAGAACCACGAATTGCTCCAAGTCGACCCATGGCATAAGCATGATACTTAAAGCACATGCATCAAGAGAAAATTATTAACTAAAACATGAATAAGCAGAAGTTTGAATACATATCAACCATACAGAGTCAACACTAACAAGGCTAAAATTCTATATATTGTCTTATAAGCCTCTAACATATCTGAAGAGCAGATGGAAGAACATCCCCAACCAGCTTACTAAAGTCTAAAAATTGAAATAACATTACTTAACATAAAACTGAAGGTCCTCGAATGATGAGGACTCACCAATGAGAGAAACTGAACTAAGCTGCGGGAAAACTGGCTAAAGGCAAAACTGAGTCTGATCGTCTGAACTTGTATCATGAAACTATATAGCATAGGGTATGCGGTCAGTACTTGGAATATACTGGGTATTCAAGGTAAGTAAAAACATACTGAGTAAGTATAAACTAAAATCATGCCTATAAACATAAATCATAAGACCATGAGAGTAAGGACTGCATGCTGACATTTGAAAACATGTATAGTCATAAACTGAATTTCATATCTAAGTAGAATGACCCAAAGATGAAATTAGAATCATATGGCTTGCCATAGCTGAAATCATAAGTAAAAGCTTACGAACTGATCATTGGGTCAAACCTGCTGAAAACATAATATCATAAGTCATAAACATGCATAACGGAAATCATGAGGAACAAGGGGAGACTTGTCTTAACTGGCAACTACCATGTATGAGCGTATGATGATCCCACGTCTTTCCCACAGGAAGACGGATATCATAAGACTTCCTAGGGCAAAGGATAAGTAATGTGTGATATCAAAATGTGCCCTTGGGCGAAAAAACACTCTCTTGAGAGGTCCCAAAATTTATAACTACATTGGCGCGTAGCTTCTAAGACCGGGGAACCTTAAAACCCTAGCCTACTTGGTGCTACACACTACTCCCAAAACATGTATAATGCTCATATACTTATTATTCTAACAATATAGCTTGAATATGAACATTGGGGAGTCTTGACTATAAAATATATATCTTTCAACTGATCTTGTTAGCCTTGGCTAAATCATAAAACATACGATACTCGTGTGGGCTGCCCAAATCTTAAAAATCATGCATACATAAAATAAACTTCGTAAGAAAAATTATGGATTCATACATGGGAAATTTGTAACCATTTATTCATGCTAGATATCTCATCATACTTGAAATCATAAATCATAAACTTGACTTTTCACAAAACTTGCTTAATATGGAAAAATCTTCTCAAACATGAGGTCATGAATTTATAATCAAAATAGGTATAAAATCTGCCAAAAAATCTTCAAACGTACTTTGAAACATAGGCTAAATAGACCCATAAAATATTTATAGAGAATTTCATAAATTAGGTTAAAACCCCTATAAGATCATGATTTTGATCTAGAACTTGAATTAATGAAATTAAGGAGAATTTTGAGCATGAGAGTGAAAGAAAATCTCATTAATAGCCCTACATACCTTGGCAAACTGAACCTACACTTGTCTTTAAAAGCCTAAATATTTGGAGGAGAAATTGAAGGATTTAAGCTTGATCTTCAATAGAAAACCTCAATACTTGCATGCATGGGAGTAGAATGTCTTAGAATAAATTAAACTCTGTTAAAACCCTTTTTTCAGAGCATAAAATAACATCATTAGGAAGTTAGGATCTTAGGATTTTTAAAAATACCCTTAATTAATTCCCAGGAAAAATGATTAGTCAGTTGTTACGGCTCATAACACGAGTCATACAATCCTCCTACGACTCGTGGTATCCTCCCATACTGACAAAGTCTAAAACCTCCAATCCTTTGAATATACCATCACCCTTACAATCAATCACCTGCTAACTTAATACGACTTCTGACCACGGGTCATACCCATATACTACGACTTGTAGTGGGGACTTGTGGTCTGGGGAACTAAAATCTCTGCTCTAAACCACGGGTCTTCCTACGACTCGTACTACCAATCTATGACTCGTAGGTTGAGTTGTACTAAAGAAATTTTCTAACTTTTCCTATTGATAACATTTCAAATCTCGAGTCTAGACTTAGAAAATTTTTAGGTATCATAATATCTCTCCCTTGAGAAAATTCAATCTCGAATGTGGGTTAAACATATTGAAAAACTAGGAAAAGAAACTGCAATCCTACATACTGAACATCTAAAGCTGAAAACTAACAGAATGACTAATTCTGGACTGATACAGATGACTGAACTGAATTCATGAATCATATATACATGCTAAAACTTGAAAAGAACTAAGAGACATGAACTTGACATGAAACTAAATAGAACACTAAGGCAGAAACCGATATCTCGTGTTGAAACTGAGTCGGAAGGGAAAAGGTACAGGTATCTAGCCATTATATCTGCTTCGACTTCTCATGTAGCTCCCTTAACAAGATGATTCCTCCATATGACTTTAATGAAGCTACTTCTTTGTTCCTCAACTTCTGAAGCTGACGGTCGAGGATCTGAACGAGAACCTCCTCATAGCTAAGGCTATCTTTTACACTTATGCTCTACAACAGAACAAATAATGTCAGGTCACCAATGCACTTCTTCAACAACGATACATGGAAAACTAAACGCATCGAAGCTAACTCTGCTAGTAGCTCCAACTCATAGGATACCTTGACAAAACGTCTCACAATCCTATATGGACCAACATATCAGGGACTAAGCTTCCCTTTCTTTCCAAACCTCATCACTTCCTTCATGGGAGATACCTTCAAGAATACCCAATCATCAACTTCGAACTCAAGTTCTCTACGCCCAACATCCACATATGACTTCTAACGACTCTTAACTATTTTCAACCTTTCTCTAATAAGCTGAACTTTCTCTATGGCCTCATGAACTAAATTTGTCCTTATCAACATAGATTCACCTACTTCTACCCAACCAATAGGCGATCTACATCTCTTCCCATAGAGAGCCTCAAACGGAGCCATCTGAATGCTAGAGTGGTAATTGTTGTTGTAAACAAACTCGATAAGAGGTAAATGATCATCACAACTACCCCTAAAGTCAATTACACATGCTCTCAACATATCCTCAAGATTATGAATGATCCGCTCGACCTGACCATTCTTTTGCGGGTGAAAAGCCATGCTAATATTTACCGGAGTACTAAGTTCCTTCTGGAACGATTTCCAAAATTGCGAGGTAAACTGAGTACCTCTATTTGAAAAGATGGAAAAGCAAACACCATGCAACTAAACTAACTCTTGAATATATAATCTAGCATAATCCTCTGCTGAATCGGTAGTTTTAACTGGTAAGAAATGAGCTACTTTAGTCAACCTATCTACCATCACCCATATAGAGTCATACTGTCCGCGAGTGCGAGACAACCCTGTGATGAAGTCCATATTGATCTTTTCCCATTTTCAAGTGGGGATACTGATGTCTTGTAGCACACCTTCTGGTCTTTGATGCTCAACTTTCACCTGTTGACAATTTGGACACTTAGCAACAAACTCTGCTATGTCCCTTTTCATGCCATTCCATCAATTGTCACTTTGCGACAAACTCTGCTATGTCCCTCTTCATGCCATTCCATCAATAGACTTCCTGTAGGTCGCTGTACATCTTGGTTGTACCTGGATGTATAGAATATCGAGAACCATAAGCCTCATGCAACATCCTTTCTCTCAAATCATCGACACCCGAAATGTATAAATGACCCTGATATCTAAGCACACCATCTCCCCCTTGGGAGAGACCTCCACCTTTTGATTTTGAACCGCTTCTTTCAATTTCACCAAGATAGGATCCTCATCTTGCCTAGCCTTGACTTCAGTCACCAAAGAAGATTCTGAACCATTCTAAACAATGACACCACAATCTACTAAGTCAACCAAGTGAACCCCTATCCATGTAAGCTGATGCACATCCTTCACTAAATACCTCCTTCAATCCTTAACATGGGACACACTCTCCATAGATAATCTACTAAGGGAATCCTCCTCCATATTGGCCTTTCTCGGATGGTAAAGGACACTCGTATCATAATCTTTGAGAATTTCTAACCACCTCCTTTGTCACATGTTCAAATCCCTTTGAGTGAACACATACTGAAGGCTCTTGTGGTCCGTAAACACATCCACATGGAACCCATAGAAGTAGTGTCTCTAAATCTTCAATGCAAACATAACCGCTGCCAATTCTAGATCATGTGTCGGATAATTCTTCTCATGGGTCTTAAGCTATATAGAGGCATACATAATGACCTTACCATGCTACATCAACATGCAACCAAGACCAACCCTAGAGGCGTCACAATACACAACGAATCCATTTGTGCCTTCTGGTAGGGTCAATATTGCGGTTGAAGTTAGTCGGGTCTTTAGCTCCTGAAAGATTTTCTCACAAGCATCCGACCACTTAAATTTAACTTTCTTATGAATCAACTTGGTTAATGGTGCTACAATGGATGAAAGTCCTTCAGCAAACCTCCTATAATACCCAGCTAAACCCAAGAAGCGCCTGATATCCGAAGGATTAATTAGTCTAGGAAAATATTTTATCGCCTCTATCTTTTGAGAGTCCACCTATACACCCTCACTAGACACCACATGACCCAAAAATTCAACTGAGTTCAACCAAAACTCACACTTGCTAAATTTGGCAAACAACAAATGATCCTTGAGAGTCCGTAGCATGATCCTTGAGAGTCCGTAGCACGATCCTCAAATGAGCAGCGTGCTCCTTCTTGCTATGAGAATATACGAGAATATCATGTATGAAGACAATCACCAACATGTCTAAATACTTCTTGAATACCCTGTTCATCATGTCCATCAAAGCTGCAGGAGAATTCCTTAGTCCAAAAGACATAACTACGAATTCATAGTGATCATACCGATTCCTGAATGTTGTCTTCAGAATGTCACTCTCCCAAATTCTGAGCTGGTGGTATCTAGATCTAAGGTCTATCTTTGAGAAACACTTAACACCCTGACGTTGGTCAAACAAATAATCAATTCTAGGGATGTAATACTTGTTCTTGATTATGACCTTGTTCAATTGCCGATAGTCAATGCACATACAAAGAGACCCATCCTTCCTTTGAACAAAGAGAACTGGAGCACCCTAAAAGGACTTGCTAGGTCTGATAAAGCCCTTATCTAGAAGATCCTTCAATTGCTCTTTCAATTCCTTTAGCTCAACTGGAGCCATTCTGTAAGGAGGGATAAATATAGGCTGCATATGGGGAAGAAGGTCAATACCAAAGGCAATCTCCCGCTTGGGAGAGACTCCTAGTAGATTATCTGGGAAAACCTTCGGATACTCACATACAACAGGGTCAGAATAAAGAGTTGGGGTTTCAGATGTAGCATCCTTAACCTGACCTAGATGGTACATGCAACCCTTGGAAATCATCTTTTTGTCCTTAAGGTAGGAAACAAAGTGACCCACAGGCACAACTGAACTACTCTTCCATTCTAAAACTGGCTCACCTGAAAATGGAATAACCATATGGGTTCTATAATTCACTTAGGCATAACATGCATGCAACCAATTCATATCAAAGATAACGTCGAAATCATTCATGTCTAACTCTACTAACTCATCTAAGGTGACTTTCTAAAGGAATGTGACATGGAAATTTCTATATGCCCGTCAAGCAGTAACGGAGTCACTGGCTGAAGTAGAGACTGAGAAGGATTCTAATAGGACTTCGGGACTTACTCCAAAACTAATGGTAACATTAGGAGTTACACAAGACAAAGTATCCCCTGTATCTAACATCAAGACGAAATACTCGTAACATACTAGTGACCACATCTGGAGAGACCTCCTGTTCCTCACGAGGTGAGAGGGCATAAAATCTGTTCTAACGCTCACCACCACCTTCACTAGTGGATGCACCTTGCTCAGCTGAGCATGTAGGTGGAGCTTCTGTACAGGTGGCTGGGTCATGGCCTCTACTATGGCCCTGTCTGGCTGAAGGGTAGTCTCTAAGTAGATTTCTGGGCTTCCCACACTTGAAACACGCACCTGACCCTGCTGGGCACTCTCCAGGGTGCTTCCTGCCACACTTGTAGCAAACTGGCACGCTAGGCTCTCTTGACCTGCTCCTCTGGAACCTGATGTCCTTCCCCTATGATCATGCCTAAATCTAGATGGCACACTAGTTGATGACGACGCTAGGGCTGAGGGTCTTTTGTGGGACTGCTGACGATGTCTGCCACTAGACTCTGTTGGGAGAACCCAAAGTTGCCTGTCCTGGCTCTGTTAGCCTCTCTCTCCCTTTCCTTCATCTAATCCACCTCTATCTGTTGAGCGTATATAACCAATCGAGGAAAATCTAGATCACTATTTATCATTGCGGTCCTACAATCCTTGTCTAGTGAATCTGACAGTCCATACACAAATTTGGTCATACGAGCTCTCTGATCCACAACCATCTTCGACATATACTGGGATAGTTGGGTGAAATCCAAGGCGTACTCTTGGAAAGTTATATGGTTCTACCTCAAGTTGACGAACTCCGCCGCTTTTGCCTCGCTTAACTCCCTAGAGAAGAATCTGTCCAAGAAGGTCATCCTAAACTCATTTGAACTCATGAAAAGGATGCCCATTGCTCTACTATCCTTCCACTGACGTTACCAAATATACACAGCCCCTTTCAGCTCGTAGGAGGCTAAATCTGCGGTCTCTTCTTCCGTCACCCCTATAATGTGGGTGATGTTCTGTATCTCCTTATGAAAATCATGGGGGTCCTCATACACTCTTGACCCGAGGAACTCTGGTGGATTCATCTTTAGAAACTCCCGAACTAGATCCGCCACTGTGTTCCCATTCTGAGGGACATTGGCCACCACCTGCTGGTTGACTTGAGCGGTCAAAGCCTATGCCAACATCTAAAAATTCTCTCTAAACTCTGTATGAGAGATCTCAGGTAAAGGACCTGTTGGTGCTGGCGGGGCTTTCTGGTGCAAATCTCTATTTGCATCTTCATGGCCATTTTAATTTCCATTTCTTCTAACATTTACTTGGCGAGAAGGCATGATTCTGCAAATGCGCATAACACAAGTTAGAAGGATAGAGAGATACTTCATCGCATAACATAGATCATGAAAGAAGGAAAATTTCCTAAAACTTCTTGTATCCTCTCCCCTAGAGGTGTGAAGCGACTCCCACCCATGAAAAAGACTCTACTCATCGTGGCTTTCAGACACCCTAGGATAGTTCAAAACATAATGCTCTAATGACAAGTTTGTCATTACCCAAGTCCGAACAGAGACACTAAACCTAGAACTGCAAATGGCTACAAGTCGACTCATGGAATAAACATGATAACTAAGAGAAAGTTGATAACTGAAACATCAATAAGTAGAAGTCTGAATACATATCAACCATACAGAGTCAACATTGACAAGGCTGAAGTTCTACATATTTTCTGATAAGCCTCTAACATATCTGAAGAACTGATGGGACAACATCCCTAAATATCTCACTTATGTCTAGAAACTGAAATAACATAACTCAACATCAACTGAAGGTCCTCGAATGATGAGGACTCACCAACAAGAGAAACTAAACTAAGTTGCGGGAAAAGTGGCTAATGGCGGAACTGAGTCTGATCGTCTGAACATGTATCATGAAATGATACATCATAAGGTATGGGGCTAGTGCATGGTACGTAAAAACATATTGAGTAAGTATAAACTGAAATCATCCATATAAACATATATTATAAGACCATGAGAGTAAGAGTTGCATGCTGACATCTGAAAACATGTATAGTTGTAAACATAATTTCATATCTTTATAGAATGGCCCTAAGATGAAATTAGAATCATATGGCTTTCCATAGCTGAAATCATAAGTAAAAGATTATAAATTGATCATTGGGTCAAACCTGCTGAAAATATATTATAATAAGTTATAAACATGCATAACTGAAATCATGAGGAATAATGGGAGACTCGTCTTAACCTACAACCACCATGTATGAGCGCACAATAATCCAACATCTTGCCCACATGGAGGAGGGCAATCCTAAGCTTTGCCAAAGTGAAGGATAAGTAAGGTGTGATATCATGGTGTGCCCTTGGGGGGAGGGGGTGAATGCTCTCTTGAGAGGTCGCATAATGTATGCCTATGTTGATGTGTAGTTTGTAAGACCGGGGAACCTTGAAAACCCTAGGATACTCGGTGCTAGACACTATTTCAAAAACATGTATAATGCTTATATAATCATATTCTAACAACATAGATTGAATTTGAATATTGGGGAGTCTTGGCTCCAAAATATATATCTATCAACTGATCTTGTTAGCCTTGGCTAAATCATAAAACATACAATACTCGTGTGGGCTGCCCAAATCTTAAAAATCATGCATATTTGATATAGACTTCATAAGAAAAATCATGGATTCATACATAGGTAATTTATAACTATTCATTCATGCTAGATATCTCATCATACTTGAAATCATAAATTATAAATTTGTCTTTTCACAGAACTTGCTTAATAGGGCAAAATCTTCTAATACTTGAGGTCATGAATTTATAATCAAAATAGGTATAAAATCTATTCATAAATATTTGAACATACTTTAAAATATAGGGAGAATTGACCCATAAAAAATTTATTGGGAATTTCACAAAATTGGGTTAAAACCCCCATAAGATCATGGATTTGATATATAACTTGAATTCATGGAATTGAGGAGAATTTTGAGCATGAGAGTGAAGGATATTTCATTCATTATCCTACATACCTAGGTGAACTAAACATATACTTGTCTTTGGAATCCCAAGAGATTTGGAGTAGAAATTGAAGGATTTAAGCTTGATCTTCAATAGAAAACCTCTAAACTTGCATGCATGGGAGTCGAATGAATTAGAATAGATTGAACTTCCTTAAAAACCTCTTTTAGAATATAAAATGACGTCATTAGAAAGTTAGAAGCTTAGGATTTTCTAAAACATCCATAATGAATTCGTAGGAAAACTGATCTGCCAGTTGCTACGACTCATACCACGAGTCATGCAATCCTCCTACATCTCTTCGTATCCTCCCGTATTGACCAAGTCCAAAACCTCCAATTCTCTAAATATTTCCACAAATCCTACTATGATCTGTAACACCATCTTTTAAACTGTACCATCACCCATACAATCAATCACCTGCTAACCTAAGGACATACTATGACTCCTGACCATGGGTCGTACCTACATACTACGACTCATAGTGGGTACTCATGGTCCGGGGAACCAAAATCTCTTCTCTGAATCATGGGTCTTCCTACAACCTGTACTACCAACATACGACTCGTAGGTTGAGCCATACTAAAGCAAATTTTCAACTTTTCCTGTTGGTCATATTTCAAATCTTGAGTCTAGTCTTAGAAATTTTTGGAGTATTACACTATCACTATTGTAAGCATATATAAAATCAATACATGCCTCAAAGTTTCAATATAATATTCTCGCGAATTGATAGTATTCATTTTACTTTAAAGTTCTTCAAAATAATAAAAACTGATTTATCAATACCTCGTTGTCAGTGTATCGTCATTGATCAACCACCTATATTTAATACGGGTGAGAGATGTAATAGATATTATAAAGTAGAAGGAAAAATAATCTACATAAATAAAAATCATTCCACTACAAATATGACATTAAAAATTGAGAAGATTTAGAGTGACTTGTCAAACAAATATCTTGATTGTATAAACCAAAAAATAATACAAAATGATATTACAACCTAAAAAGAAAAAGAAAGAACATGGATAGGACTCCAACTTTTAAGCTGCTGTCAAATCAATGAAATTATGAGTTGCATATTAACAATTGTCTCTTCATTTGCTATCTAATTTGTTTAAACTTGATATGTAATTATTTCAAGTATCTTTTAAAAACATGCATTGGTTTTTGAACAACATATATAATAATGGGAGAAATTTGAAAAGACTCAAAATTATTATCATGATAAATACTAATTCTTATAAATTATAAATTATTTTTATTTTATTATACATTAATTCAGTGTAAAGTATTTAATGGTTTAATAATATTTATTATAATGTAAGTTTATTTTATAGAATATAAAATATTATAAAATTATTTTAGATTGAATGATAAAATGATCACTCTATATTTGATGGGCAAATTGGTCTTTAATATTGAGTTTCTCACTTTTAGAACAGTATAAATATAGATAGAGATAATATAGTATAATAAATTAGAATATAATTACTATATATACAGTTTAGAATTTAATCTTTTAACTTTGGATTTCTCACTTTTAGAATAGTATAGCTATATATATGGATAATATAATATGATAAATAGAATATAATTAGGAAAAGAAAAGAAAAGAAAGAAATGGTGGAATATGAGGTGTGGTGAGATGAAAAGAAAAAAAGGCCGTAATGTTGAAAAATAAAGCTCTAAGAAATTTTGAAAAAGTTGAAAGAAAAGTGAAAAACTCACCACACCCCCGAAAAAGTGAATAAATAGGAGAAAGGGGGAGAAAGGGGAATGAAAGAATAAAAGGGTGAATTAGGTGAATGGTGTAGCCAATGTATGTAGTGCCAAGGAAGGAATAGTCACTTATAAAATCTTTCATCTTTATCATATCCATCCCTGAGCCTACATTAAAGACATACCAAGTCCTATAGTGATCTTAACTCGACCATCTGAAAAATCAGCGCAGAGAAAATAAGGGCAAGCGTATGGTATCTGACACATAATACTCGTAACTTCTTTGAGAGAGTGAGCGCCTTACTTTCTTAGTCCCATATGATGTTTGACATTTGACATCTGAGTTGGGACTTCATTTGTGTGAGGGTACATGGATTATGTTTGCTTTTATTGTTGGGTTGTGTGAAAAATATTGGTGATGACTTGACTGCCTGTTGATAGCTAGATCGCATATTTTCATCCTTGTTTATGATGTTTTGAGGTCGCTTGTAATACATTAGCTGATGTGGTTCCATGAGAAAGCGTCAATAGAATTTGTATAGAAAGTGCAGGTTTGTTTGAGTATTGGCTGTAGTATCTTAAGTATATTTTCTAGTTGAGCGTTGTGTTTTAGTTTTTCTTTTCCTAAGGACATGTAAAAATCTTAAGTTGAGGATGCTGATGTGCTGTGGTTTACAGCACAATCCATGCTCAAAACTATAAAAATAACATGGATTTAGGTGTATTTATGTGGATATGAGGTACTTTTCCTTTTGTTACAGGATAAATAGGGTTGGAACTGAAGATTGCAAAAGATAGCTTAAAAAAGTGCAAAATAGGAAAAAAGTGCAGACCACGGTACGAATCGTAGGAAGGACCTATGAGTCGTACTGATGGCCGTGAGAAGTTGCTGAAACTTAAGGTTGAGAAGATGTGAGCCACGAGTCCCAGTACGATTAATAGCAGGCTTGTACGAGTAGTGATGAGGAAGTAATGATAAAATCCAGAAGAATTGCATCTTAGTCTGACCCCTGCTACGAGAAGCAAGTACAACCCGTGAGACGAAGGTACGAGTCGTACCATTCTGGTTGTGATGAACTTCAGAAAAACTTCAAAATATATGATTCAAAGTACGGGAGCTTAGTACGAGTCATACCCAGATCCAACACTTAGCCAGAATTTAGCTAGTCGAGATTGTATGAGAGGAAGCTACGGATCGTAGGTCTAGTCGTGGCACAGGCGGCGACATATATGGAAATTCACCCTATTGGTTTAGGAAAAAGATTCTTGTGTCTATATAAATTTGTTTTAGGTTTTATTTTTATAGAGACGTCAGTTTGGATAGTTTTAGAGACTAGAAACCTTGTGAAAGAGAGGATTAAGTTGGTCTTAACTTGTGATCAACCTATTCTTGAATTCTTCTTGTTCTTACTACTTGTTTTTCAAGATTTTGTGGAGTAATCAAAGGAAGTGTTTTTCTCATCCATACTTGTAAGTATTGTTTTATGTCTTTAATCATGAATGGAATTCACAACCTTACAACTATGAGAGGCTAAAACCTCCATAGCTAGGGTTGTGGGAACCATGGTGGATTAACAAGCTAGGGTTGCACAAAGTGATCTTAAAACCAATACAAATACTTATATTGTATTCTCTTCATGTTTAAACGTTTCTTAATGGTGCGCAACATTAGGACTTGCACGAATTCTTTACTTGCTTAGGTCGAAGAGGTAGAGATTAGGAAAAGAGAATTACAATGGAGCCTTGATCTTGATGATCATTGTATTAACTTGAGTTGTTGTCGCAGGATAGTTAAATATGGAACTTAGTGATAACAGATAGTTTTGAAACTGCTCATGAGACATGGTCGAGTGATTGAGTATTTTCATTCAATAGGGACTGGTCGGTCGTTTAAATGAACCTAAGTTATTAATTCTATAAGTAAGTACTGGTGATAATCATGAGTGTATACCCAAAGTAGTTATGAACCCATGGGGAATGATCTTGGGCAGATTTATATGCCCAAGTGATACTCAAACGTATTATTTTCGCCTTGTTTGTGTGCAATATATATATATTCTCATGTAATTGGTAATAAAATGTGAATTTATACTAACCAACATGATTAGCATTTGTTTTGCAGGAAAATATGATTTTTAGGAGCTAAAATGAATGTTGGAACTATATCGGAGTTGGACTTGGATACGAGCGTGGAAAAGACATTGGAATGCACAAATTATAGGGGCTCCGCGATGGAGCCGTGCCACGCTACCATCGCGGAGGCACACTGCCTGGAGAGGAAATTAAATGGCAAATTCCAGTGAGGCCTCGCGACAGCTCCGTGGCACGGAGATAGGCCTCCGCGTTGGCCTCCGTGCCACGTTGAGGCTAATTTACCGGACCCTGGATTTCCAGTGAAGGTCCGCGTCCACGCCATGTCACGGAGGCAGTGCTCCGCGTTGACCTCCGTGACACGTTGCTTGTTATTCCGGGAAAAATTTCCCTTTAGTATAAATAGCACACTTAGGTTTATTTTAATTAGTTCAGACTTGGTGGAGCTAGGATGTGGGTTAGCAGCAGTTGAGGGATGAAAAAGCTAAGGGATTTCTTCTCTTCCTTTCTTCTTTCAATCAATTGTATGTATGATTTACACTTGTTTTAGGATGATCAATCCACAAATGAGTGGCTAATTCTATTCCTTGCTAAGGTTTTGAACATGTGTAGTGAATTTTGATTGGAATTGATATGGTTTTCTTCTTCTTCTTTCATGTTGTTCTATTAATTCTTGTTCTTACTGCATTAGTGCTTGGCCGACATTAATGTACATCTAAAAAGTCCAATTTCACTCGAGAGAGCAAGAAATTGGAAAGTTGTGAATTAATAGGGTATTGTTCTTAACTTGATTTGGGAAAATTGGGTTTTGATGTGCTTTCCTAATAGAAATATACTTGAAAGCCGTATTAGTCAGTTTAGGAACCGGAATTGTATTGCTAGGTCGTAAATTGCATTTGATCACAGAAATATAGACGAATGGTTTATGATTCTTAAGTGAAATTAAATACGAGAGTTTTAATTTCTAGGCTACTGTTCTTGGCTAGCAACATGAAGAAGAGATTAACCGAATTATTATTATAATCGAATTCATTACTTGTTCTTAACCTTGGCATGCTCATATCCATAGTTTAAATTCACAGTAAATAATTGTTAATAGTTTTAGTATATATAGATTTTATAAACAAAAACTCATTTAACTGTTGGTTACGTTGTTGTTAGCATAATTAGAAGTAAGATAAGAATATAGTATACTTAGGCAAATTTTACATATCCTGAGCCTCCTTGGATCGATACTTGGCTTACTTAGCCACTTTATTACTTGTTTGACCACGTGCACTTGCGTGTCGGTTTATAATATATAATACCAACCGAAATAGCCCGAACAAGTTTTTGGCGCCGTTGCCGGGGAGACTAGGCAATTGGTGAAATTGTGTTAAGTGTAAATTTACTATATTTTTGTTTTATTTTCTTAAGTGTTGACAACTTGATCTTAGTATTTGTTTTAATTCTTTGTTCATTTTAATTTTTCTCTCTTTTGGATACCCTCATTGACATGACATCTTGGAATATAAATGGTGGATATGCATATTTCGGCGAATCTTGCATGAATTGCGGAGGACCCCACTTGTGGCAAAACTGTAACACGTGCAATATATGTGGGTGTCAATATGGCCATTGGGGTGATTGTCCAAAGGCATATTCCCCTCCCCCAAGCCCCCGCTATGATCATTCTGTTGTTTTTGCTGAATATAGGCATGGTGAAAATGAGGACTTGGGACGCCAAGTTCAAATAGAGGACATGATGAAACAACTCTTGGAGCAATCAGAAGCAATGAAGGAGTCGGTGGCAGAATTGATAATTCAGCAAAAGGAGAATGCAGAGGCTGTAAGCAGAATGAGCGTCAAACTCACGGAGATGTGTGCTGAGGCTGAAGCTTGTGATAATTTGCAGGTGACAGTTTTAGCCGATATTCAAGAGGAACTACAAGAGGAATACAAGGGTGAATTTTTGGATGAAGCCCAACAATTAGAATCTCTTGAGTGTCCCCGTGATCGGCTCATACCTATAGAAAATCCATTCATGGAAGAAGAGAAAGAATATCTCCCATTTGACCTTAATGGAGAAATAGATGTCGATGTTGAAAAGGTGTACACAAGTAAGGAAGTAAAGCACAATGCAATTTCAGAGTTGAGGTTGATTGGACCACACTCGAAGCATTTTTCGACATTAAGTTTTGTCGACAACATAGAAATATAGTCTTCCAAGATTATAGAGAAATGTCTAGAGGAGGACCAAGCCCCGTATATTCTGAAATTTGCTAACTCGAAGCAACGAAATGACTTCACTTACTCAAGGGCCAATAAGTTCAAAAGAAAACATCTACTGCTTGGTCCTTACGATTTTTCACCACCACCCCAGGAGCATAAGAGGAAATTAGAAAAGAAATTAGGGGTGAAATTCATATCCTCAAGGCGGAGGAAAAAGCGGTGAAACTTGGTACGTCGAGCCGCGACGGTAAACCAGGCGCTGCACGGGAGGCAACCCGTGAAAAATATATATATATTTTTTTTAGTGTAAATAATTTTTATTTTTTTTATTATTTTTCTTTTCTTGATTAGGTTTAGATTCTTGTTTTAGTTAATATTTTTCATTTTAGTTAGGGAAATCTATTAATCTAACCAATTTTGTTTAGTGAGGTGATTTTTCAGGTCTAACGGAGAGAAATATGCATGGAATCAGGAAGAATAAGGCAAGGTATGAAAAAAAATAATTAAAATGAAGAGACAGTGGACTGGGGCGTTGGCTCCGTGTCACGGAGGAAGGGCTCCGCGTTACCCTCCGTGACAAGTTGAAGGCAAAATCCGGATTTTTAAAAAAAATTCCAGTAAGCCAACGCGTTGGCTCCGTGTCACGGAGGAGGGGCTCCGCGTTACCCTCCGTGACACGTTGCCTTATATTTGGTGCCGGGTCACACCGGGTTGCCGGGTGACCCGCGTGTTTTTCTTTAAATTAACCCCAATTTTGCCAAATTTTTCCCCATTTCTTCTACTCTCCGCGACCAAAACACCCAAATCCCCCTCCCCAACCAACGTGCCACGCTATTAGGCAAGGAATACGTCAAGTTTCTTCGGTTCTTCAACTCAAAGGTACGTTTTCCTCGTTTCTCTCAAATTTTTGGCGATTTTAGTCGAATTTGGGCATGTGAGGTGAGATATATCACCCCAAGTAGCAATTTAACATGATGTTGAGTTATTTGTGATTGATATATGTTCGGATTGTTGTAATTAGCGTTTGAACTTATCGATTACGTAAATAATTCGAATTTGATTGTAGAATTGTATTCTAGGGCTTGGGTTATTGAATTTGACTTGGGCAACTTGATAATTTGATGAATTCGATGCCGGGGTGTGGTTGTAAATAGAGATAAGTCGTTGTAAATATTGTATGAATGTTATAGGAAGACGAATTCTCGAATTGTTGGGGAAAATGCGAAAATTGTGCAAATTGGTTTGATTATTTGGATTCATTTGTATATAGAATATTTTTGTCTTTGTTTTTTTATTTGTTTTTGTTGCTAAGTGCGATGGTTGAATTGTTAGCGATAGTAGGATTGGGATTAGCTGTATGAAGTCTGAGTAGTACGCTAACCGTTATGCTGTCGAAATTTTTTTTGTGAACGCACTAAGCATAAATTGTATAGTTGTTGTCTTTGGTGTAAGTAGAGTTATCCTTGCCGTAGTTTTGTAAAAGTAGCTAAGGCCTAAGTGTGGGGTAAACGTTGTGTAACCTGACCTTAGCCGAAGTAACATGTTTATAGCTTAACTTTGTGCTTGTTAATTTATATTGACAGGTACAATGGCTAGCAGACAGGATAAGGGCAAGGGTGCTTCTATCTCAGGCACCGACAGGAAAAGAATGAGATTGGGCACCGCAGTCCCAGCTGCACCAGCTGTTCCGTGCGGCCAACGCCGTCAATACGGAACAAGGTGGGTAACCGAGGAAGGAAAGAAATGGTATGCTGAGCATAAGGAGAGCAAGTACTTCCCGGAGGAACATATTGCACGGGAACCACTAGCACAGGAGTTCCCCCGTATTGTGCAAAGGATTGAAGCAGCTGGGCTCAGCTTTATCTTTCAGGAGCCCAAGGAGTGCAACCTTCATTTGGTCCGAGAGTTCTACGCAAATTGGAACCCAGCCATCAGAAGCCACACAATAAAAATCAGAGGGCAAATTGTCATTCTGGAACCCAGCAATTTAATGCCATCGTTGGAGCGCGGGACACAGACGCCCACGTTCTCCGCCAGCTAAACATCACCCCACCATACGCCGACATCAGACGTACGTTGTGTGGGGATCGATCCACAGCCTGATGGAGTATACATAAGGAGAGGGGTTACCACCAGACTCTGCCTTATTCACAGATGAACAGGGAGGCCAGAATATGGCTGAAAATTGTATGTTCGTGCTTGATCCCGGGAGTTCATATGACGGATGTGACCTGGGACCGTATCTGCTTGGTGTATGCCCTTATGAAAGGGCTTGAGATTAATGTTGGGGCGGTAATTATATCCGCCATGAAGAGAGCCAGACTACACCAGGGCCACAGATACGGGTTTGGCGGACTCATCACCACCTTCCTCCGAGGCCTCGATGTCGAGGAAGAAGCCTTGGATTACATTCCACAGTTGGAGCGGAGGGCCCTCGATGTGACAAAAACTAAGGCCCCCGACACCACACAAGGGCCAGTGCTGACTTTGGGCGAGCGACATGCTCGTGACGATCAGTACATGGCACGTATGTTCGGCATGCAGATGCTTTAGCTACGGATTGGTGGGAGACCAGCCACCGAGGAAGAATTATGGCAGCTGGAGCTGGATTACCCATTTGGCGAGAATGCCAAAGCATTATGCCGAGTGGGACCAGCCTTCGTGGAGCCGACTGATGACGATGTCCCTACTGATGAGGAGACGCGTCGGGAGGACTCCGATGTGGAGTCCGATGACGATGATGGAGCTGACTCAGACATGGGGGACGAGGCAGCAACACCAGATGAAGAAGTCGAATATTTCGACTGATCAGGGAGTTCCACCACCCGAAATGTTGTTTTGTAATTTTTGTGAACACTGGGGACAGTGTTCGATTTAAGTGTGGGGTGGGGAGTAGCTAGGTGCTGGGACTTAGGCTCTAATCTGCTGTATTCTTTTTCCTTGGTTTGTATGTATGTTTGTGTTTTCCCTGTGGTGAACTGATTTGTGTTGTATGTGTTTGTTTGTGTGGTTAATGATGTGTGTTATGAAAAGTTATGGTTGCCAGTGTAAATATTTTGTAAATATTTTTTTTCTATCGAGATGATCGATATTTTTCAAAAATTTTCGCGAAAATATTTTGCACTTGTAAATATTTTCTTTCTATCGAAATGATCGATGTGTTGCAAAAATTTTTCGGTTTTTATTTTGTTTGGGTTTCTCGGAGTTTGTTTTCGGTTCTTTTATCGAGAATAGTCCCATTGAACCGATGTCATAGTTAGTGACCGTTCCCTATGATGGATGGATGATGACCGTCTTAAGGGAAATGTAGTTGGTAGGAGTAGGATTTTAATTTGTTTTTAATTTTTCTTTGGTGGATTGCATCAATGAACTGTAGTTGCTTTATGGTTGCAAAAATTTCGTTGCGTGTGTAATTGATGTTCAAAATGTGAAATGATTCGTTTGAAAGCATGCAAGTTGGTAAATATGTTGCGTTACCTGGGCTATAGAATTTGATTCAGTATGATTGAGGCTTAATTTTGAATTCATGTGATTGGCTAATTAGAGAGTCTGTGAATGCATCTTGATTCGAGCATGTGCATGAAGTGTGAAGTGAGGTATTGTTATTCCATGCCATTGTGAATTGTCTAGAACTTGCCTGGTGTGTATACAAAACGAAATAAAGGAGGTGTAGTGTTGGAAAGGATGTAGGCATTTCTTTGTTTTAACCGATAGTTTCCATTTTTTTTTCTTGTCAAACTCTACCTTTTTATATGTTGTATACCCTAGTCAGCCCGTTGAGCCTTTAGCCGATTTCTTTCTTTCTTTTGTCCAAAATTGTATAAACCAAGCTTTATTCCTTCTTTTCATTAGCTGTAAAAGTCTATACAAAACTCTTAAGCGCTTACAAAGAAAAGAAAATGTTCCCAAACTGTTAAAGAGTGAAAAGAGTGAAAAGAAAAAGAAAAGCAAAGTGAGGAAAGAAAAGATGATGTTGAAGAGGCACTTGTTATAATTAAATGATATTGA
The DNA here is from genome assembly GCA_035772735.1 of Datura wrightii. NCBI lineage: Eukaryota > Viridiplantae > Streptophyta > Magnoliopsida > Solanales > Solanaceae > Datura > Datura wrightii. The sequence goes on from JASDFA010000002.1 coordinate 15,743,354, forward strand.
GGGTACATGAAAACCCTTTGTTTTGTGTCAAGTGTGTTTGATGAAATGGGCAGTACGAAAGTAAACCAGCATGAATGGGAGAAAAAGAGAAAAGAGAGGAACAATGTCCATGAGTCGATGGGAAATGTGTTGAAAAGGCGCTTAAGGATGCTAGCGACTATTATTGGCTAATCCAATATATATATACTAGATCCATAGCCCCGTTACAACCCATTAAAGTCCTACTTGATCCTACATTGCATTTCTTTGTATTAGTGGAGTAATACACTAAGGGCAAGCCTATGGGTCACGACATGATGCATGTGAATTCTTTTGGGAGAGAGAGTGAAATTAATTTTTATATGCCCCTACTTGCATGTTTGTCTTTTGCATGAACAAAAAGTGGAAGATTCTCTTGAGTTGTGAGGGCACATGCTTGATGAAAGATTGATTTTCGTGTCGGATTTCTTGATTAGCTGATTTGCATGAGTTTGCCGATATCAAGAATCAATTCTTAAAGTCTAGGAAGTCTTGATGTATTAAAGGTCATTGTATTGTAAGACCAAGCATGTTTTCGTGATGATTTGCAAAAAAATTGAATAATCGGTATGACCGTAGCGTAAATGGTCGCACCATAGTGACGAAGGTTGGGATGTAATTTGCATGAGTTGTGTATGTGTTGTTCGAGGACGAACAAGGATTTAAGTGTGGGGTAAGTGATCTTGGGCAGATTTATATGCCCAAGTGATACTCAAATGTATTATTTTCGTCTTGTTTGTGTGCAATATGTATATATTTTCATGTAATTGGTAATAAAATGTGAATTTATACTAACCAACATGATTAGCATTTGTTTTGCAGGAAAATATGATTTTTAGGAGCTAAAATGCATGTTGGAACTATATCGGAGTTGGACTTGGATACGAGCGTGGAAAAGACATTGGAATGCACAAATTATAGGGGCTCCGCGATGGAGCCGTGCCACGCTACCATCGCGGAGGCACACTGCCTGGAGAGGAAATTAAATGGCAAATTCCAGTGAGGCCTCGCGACAGCTCCGTGGCACGGAGATAGGCCTCCGCGTTGGCCTCCGTGCCACATTGAGGCTAATTTACCGGACCCTGGATTTCCAGTGAAGGTCCGCGTCCACGCCGTGTCACGGAGGCAGTGCTCCGCGTTGACCTCCGTGACACGTTGCTTGTTATTCCGAGAAAAATTTCCCTTTAGTATAAATAGCACACTTAGGTTTATTTTAATTAGTTCAGACTTGGTGGAGCTAGGACGTGGGTTAGCAGCAGTTGAGGGACGAAAAAGCTAAGGGGTTTTTTCTCTTTCTTTCTTTTTTCAATCAATTGTATGTATGATTTACACTTGTTTTAGGATGATCAATCCACAAATGAGTGGCTAATTCTATTCCTTGCTAAGGTTTTGAACATGTGTAGTGAATTTTGATTGTAATTGATATGGTTTTCTTCTTCTTCTTTCATGTTGTTCTATTAATTCTTGTTCTTACTGCATTAGTGCTTGGCCGACATTAATGTACATCTAAAAAGTCCAATTTCACTCGAGAGAGCAAGAAATTGGAAAGTTGTGAATTAATAGGGTATTGTTCTTAACTTGATTTGAGAAAATTGGGTTTTGATGTGCTTTCTTGATAGAAATATACTTGAAAGCCGTATTAGTCAGTTTAGGAACCGGAATTGTATTGCTAGGTCGTAAATTGCATTTGATCACAGAAATGTAGACGAATGGTTTATGATTCTTAAGTGAAATTAAATACGAGAGTTTTAATTTCTAGGCTACTGTTCTTGGCTAGCAACATGAAGAAGAGATTAACCGAATTATTATTATAATCGAATTCATTACTTGTTCTTAACCTTGGCATGCTCATATCCATAGTTTAAATTCACAGTAAATAATTGTTAATAGTTTTAGTATATATAGATTTTATAAACAAAAACTCATTTAACTGTTGGTTACGTTGTTGTTAGCATAATTAGAAGTAAGATAAGAATATAGTATACTTAGGCAAATTTTACATATCCTGAGCCTCCTTGGATCGATACTTGGCTTACTTAGCCACTTTATTACTTGTTTGACCACGTGCACTTGCGTGTCGGTTTATAATATATAATACCAACCGAAATAGCCCGAATAAGTTTTTGGCGCCGTTGCCGGGGAGACTAGGCAATTGGTGAAATTGTGTTAAGTGTAAATTTACTGTATTTTTGTTTTATTTTCTTAAGTGTTGACAACTTGATCTTAGTATTTGTTTTAATTCTTTGTTCATTTTAATTTTTCTCTCTTTTGGATACCCTCATTGACATGACATCTTGGAATATAAATGGTGGATATGCATATTTCGGCGAATCTTGCATGAATTGCGGAGGACCCCACTTGTGGCAAAACTGTAACACGTGCAATATATGTGGGTGTCAATATGGCCATTGGGGTGATTGTCCAAAGGCATATTCCCCTCCCCCAAGCCCCCGCTATGATCATTCTGTTGTTTTTGCTGAATATAGGCATGGTGAAAATGAGGACTTGGGACGCCAAGTTCAAATAGAGGACATGATGAAACAACTCTTGGAGCAATCAGAAGCAATGAAGGAGTCGGTGGCAGAATTGATAATTCAGCAAAAGGAGAATGCAGAGGCTGTAAGCAGAATGAGCGTCAAACTCACGGAGATGTGTGCTGAGGCTGAAGCTTGTGATAATTTGCAGGTGACAGTTTTAGCCGATATTCAAGAGGAACTACAAGAGGAATACAAGGGTGAATTTTTGGATGAAGCCCAACAATTAGAATCTCTTGAGTGTCCCCGTGATCGGCTCATACCTATAGAAAATCCATTCATGGAAGAAGAGAAAGAATATCTCCCATTTGACCTTAATGGAGAAATAGATGTCGATGTTGAAAAGGTGTACACAAGTAAGGAAGTAAAGCACAATGCAATTTCAGAGTTGAGGTTGATTGGACCACACTCGAAGCATTTTTCGACATTAAGTTTTGTCGACAACATAGAAATATAGTCTTCCAAGATTATAGAGAAATGTCTAGAGGAGGACCAAGCCCTGTATATTCTGAAATTTGCTAACTCGAAGCAACGAAATGACTTCACTTACTCAAGGGCCAATAAGTTCAAAAGAAAACATCTACTGCTTGGTCCTTACGATTTTTCACCACCACCCCAGGAGCATAAGAGGAAATTAGAAAAGAAATTAGGGGTGAAATTCATATCCTCAAGGCAGAGGAAAAAGCGGTGAAACTTGGTACGTCGAGCCGCGACGGTAAACCAGGCGCTGCACGGGAGGCAACCCGTGAAAAATATTTTTTTTTTATTTTTTTAGTGTAAATAATTTTTATTTTTTTAATTATTTTTCTTTTCTTGATTAGGTTTAGATTCTTGTTTTAGTTAATATTTTTCATTTTAGTTAGGGAAATCTATTAATCTAACCAATTTTGTTTAGTGAGGTGATTTTTCAGGTCTAACGGAGAGAAATATGCATGGAATCAGGAAGAATAAGGCAAGGTATGAAAAAAATAATTAAAATGAAGAGACAGTGCACTGGGGCGTTGACTCCGTGTCACGGAGGAAGGGCTCCGCGTTACCCTCTGTGACAAGTTGAAGGCAAAATCCGGATTTTTAAAAAAAATTCCAGTAAGCCAACGCGTTGGCTCCGTGTCACGGAGGAGGGGCTCCGCGTTACCCTCCGTGACACGTTGCCTTATATTTGGTGCCGGGTCACACCGGGTTGCCGGGTGACCCGCGTGTTTTTCTTTAAATTAACCCAATTTTGCCCAATTTTTCCCCATTTCTTCTACTCTCCGCGACCAAAACACCCAAATCCCCCTCCCCAACCAATGTGCCACGCTATTAGGCAAGGAATACGTCAAGTTTCTTCGGTTCATCAACTCAAAGGTACGTTTTCCTCGTTTCTCTCAAATTTTTGGCGATTTTAGTCGAATTTGGGCATGTGAGGTGAGATATATCACCCCAAGTAGCAATTTAACATGATGTTGAGTTATTTGTGATTGATATATGTTCGGATTGTTGTAATTAGCTTTTGAACTTATCGATTACGTAAATAATTCGAATTTGATTGTAGAATTGTACTCTAGGGCTTGGGTTATTGAATTTGACTTGGGCAACTTGATAATTTGATGAATTCGATGCCGGGGTGTGGTTGTAAATAGAGATAAGTCTCTGTAAATATTGTATGAATGTTATAGGAAGACGAATTCTCGAATTGTTGGGGAAAATGCGAAAATTGTGCTAATTGGTTTGATTATTTGGATTCGTTTGTATATAGAATATTTTTGTCTTTGTTTTTTTATTTGTTTTTGTTGCTAAGTGCGATGGTTGAATTGTTAGCGATAGTAGGATTGGGATTAGCTGTATGAAGTCTGAGTAGTACGCTAACCGTTATGCTGTCGAAATTTTTTTTGTGAACGCACTAAGCATAAATTGTATAGTTGTTGTCTTTGGTGTAAGTAGAGTTATCCTTGCCGTAGTTTTGTAAAAGTAGCTAAGGCCTAAGTGTGGGGTAAACATTGTGTAACCTGACCTTAGCCGAAGTAACATGTTTATAGCTTAACTTTGTGCTTGTTAATTTATATTGACAGGTACAATGGCTAGCAGACAGGATAAGGGCAAGGGTGCTTCTATCTCAGGCACCGGCAGGAAAAGAATGAAATTGGGCACAGCAGTCCCAGATGCACCAGCTGTTCCGCGCGGCCAACGCCGTCAATACGGAACAAAGTGGGTAACCGAGGAAGGAAAGAAATGGTATGCTGAGCATAAGGAGAGCAAGTACTTCCCGGAGGAACATATTGCACGGGAACCACTAGCACAGGAGTTCCCCCGTATTGTGCAAAGGATTGAAGCAGCTGGGCTCAGATTTATCTTTCAGGAGCCCAAGGAGTGCAACCTTCATTTGGTCCGAGAGTTCTACGCAAATTGGAACCCGGCCATAAGAAGCCACACAATAAAAATCAGAGGGCAGATTGTCACTCTGGAACCCCAGAAATTTAATGCCATCGTTGGAGCGCGGGACACAGACGCCCACGTTCTCCGCCAGCTAAACATCACCCCACCATACGCCGACATCAGACATACGTTGTGTGGGGCTCGATCCACAGCCCGATGGAGTATACATAAGGAGAGGGGTTACCACCAAACTCTGCCTTATTCGCAGATGAAACGGGAGGCTAGAATATGGCTAAAAATTGTATGTTCGTGCTTGATCCCGGGAGTTCATATGACGGATGTGACCCGGGACCGTGTCTGCTTGGTGTATGACCTTATGAAAGGGCTTGAGATTAATGTTGGGGCGGTAATTATATCCGCCATGAAGAGAGCCAGACTACACCAGGGCCACAAATACGGGTTTGGCGGACTCATCACCACCATCCTCCGAGGCCTCGATGACGAGGAAGAAGCCTTGGATTACATTCCGCAGTTGGAGCGGAGGGCCCTCGATGTGACAAAAACTAAGGCCCCCGACACCACACACGGGCCAATGCTGACTTTGGGCGAGCGACATGCTCGTGACGATCAGTACATGGCACGTATGTTCGGCATGCAGATGCTTCAGCTACGGATTGGTGGGAGACCAGCCACCGAGGAAGAATTATGGCAGCTGGAGCTGGATTACCCATTTGGCGAGAATGCCAAAGCCTTATGCCGAGTGGGACCAGCCTTCGTGGAGCCGACTGATGACGATGTCCCTACTGATGAGGAGACGCGTCGGGAGGACTCCGATGTGGAGTCCGATGACGATGATGGAGCTGACTCAGACATGGGGGACGAGGCAGCAACACCAGATGAAGAAGTCGAATATTCCGACTGATCAGGGAGTTCCACCACCCGAATTGTTGTGTTGTAATTTTTGTGAACACTGGGGACAGTGTTCGATTTAAGTGTGGGGTGTGGAGTAGCTAGGTGCTGGGACTTAGGCTCTAATCTGCTGTATGCTTTTTCCTTGGTTTGTATGTATGTTTGTGTTTTCCCTGTGGTGAACTGATTTGTGTTGTATGTGTTTGTTTGTGTGGTTAATGATGTGTGTTATGAAAAGTTATGGTTGCCAGTGTAAATATTTTGTAAATATTTTTTTTCTATCGAGATGATCGATATTTTTCAAAAATTTTCGCGAAAATATTTTGCACTTGTAAATATTTTCTTTCTATCGAAATGATCGATGTGTTGCAAAAATTTTTCGGTTTTTATTTTGTTTGGGTTTCTCGGAGTTTGTTTTCGGTTCTTTTATCGAGAATAGTCCCATTGAACCGATGTCATAGTTAGTGACCGTTCCCTATGATGGATGGATGATGACCGTCTTAAGGGAAATGTAGTTGGTAGGAGTAGGATTTTAATTTGTTTTTAATTTTTCTTTGGTGGATTGCATCAATGAACTGTAGTTGCTTTATGGTTGCAAAAATTTCGTTGCGTGTGTAATTGATGTTCAAAATGTGAAATGATTCGTTTGAAAGCATGCAAGTTGGTAAATATGTTGCGTTACCTGGGCTATAGAATTTGATTCAGTATGATTGAGGCTTAATTTTGAATTCATGTGATTGGCTAATTAGAGAGTCTGTGAATGCATCTTGATTCGAGCATGTGCATGAAGTGTGAAGTGAGGTATTGTTATTCCATGCCATTGTGAATTGTCTAGAACTTGCCTGGTGTGTATACAAAACGAAATAAAGGAGGTGTAGTGTTGGAAAGGATGTAGGCATTTCTTTGTTTTAACCGATAGTTTCCATTTTTTTTTCTTGTCAAACTCTACCTTTTTATATGTTGTATACCCTAGTCAGCCCGTTGAGCCTTTAGCCGATTTCTTTCTTTCTTTTGTCCAAAATTGTATAAACCAAGCTTTATTCCTTCTTTTCATTAGCTGTAAAAGTCTATACAAAACTCTTAAGCGCTTACAAAGAAAAGAAAATGTTCCCAAACTGTTAAAGAGTGAAAAGAGTGAAAAGAAAAAGAAAAGCAAAGTGAGGAAAGAAAAGATGATGTTGAAGAGGCACTTGTTATAATTAAATGATATTGAGGGTACATGAAAACCCTTTGTTTTGTGTCAAGTGTGTTTGATGAAATGGGCAGTACGAAAGTAAACCAGCATGAATGGGAGAAAAAGAGAAAAGAGAGGAACAATGTCCATGAGTCGATGGGAATGTGTTGAAAAGGCGCTTAAGGATGCTAGCGACTATTATTGGCTAATCCAATATATATAAACTAGATCCATAGCCCCGTTACAACCCATTAAAGTCCTACTTGATCCTACATTGCATTTCTTTGTATTAGTGGAGTAATACACTAAGGGCAAGCCTATGGGTCACGACATGATGCATGTGAATTCTTTTGGGAGAGAGAGTGAAATTAATTTTTATATGCCCCTACTTGCATGTTTGTCTGTTGCATGAACAAAAAGGGGAAGATTCTCTTGAGTTGTGAGGGAACATGCTTGATGAAAGATTGATTTTTGTGTCGGATTTCTTGATTAGCTGATTTGCATGAGTTTGCCGATATCAAGAATCAATTCTTAAAGTCTAGGAAGTCTTGATGTATTAAAGGTCATTGTATTGTAAGACCAAGCATGTTTTCGTGATGATTTGCAAAAAAATTGAATAATCGGTATGACCGTAGCGTAAATGGTCGCACCATAGTGACGAAGGTTGGGATGTAATTTGCATGAGTTGTGTATGTGTTGTTCGAGGACGAACAAGGATTTAAGTGTGGGGTAAGTGATCTTGGGCAGATTTATATGCCCAAGTGATACTCAAATGTATTATTTTCGCCTTGTTTGTGTGCAATATGTATATATTTTCATGTAATTGGTAATAAAATGTGAATTTATACTAACCAACATGATTAGCATTTGTTTTGCAGGAAAATATGATTTTTAGGAGCTAAAATGCATGTTGGAACTATATCGGAGTTGGACTTGGATACGAGCGTGGAAAAGACATTGGAATGCACAAATTATAGGGGCTCCGCGATGGAGCCGTGCCACGCTACCATCGCGGAGGCACACTGCCTGGAGAGGAAATTAAATGGCAAATTCCAGTGAGGCCTCGCGACAGCTCCGTGGCACGGAGATCGGCCTCCGTGTTGGCCTCCGTGGCACGTTGAGGCTAATTTACCGCACCCTGGATTTCCAGTGAAGGTCCGCGTCCACGCCGTGTCACGGAGGCAGTGCTCCGCGTTGACCTCCGTGACACGTTGCTTGTTATTCCGGGAAAAATTTACCTTTAGTATAAATAGCACACTTAGGTTTATTTTAATTAGTTCAGACTTGGTTGAGCTAGGACGTGGGTTAGCAGCAGTTGAGGGACGAAAAAGCTAAGGGATTTCTTCTCTTCCTTTCTTCTTTCAATCAATTGTATGTATGATTTACACTTGTTTTAGGATGATCAATCCACAAATGAGTGGCTAATTCTCTTCCTTGCTAAGGTTTTGAACATGTGTAGTGAATTTTTATTGTAATTGATATGGTTTTCTTCTTCTTCTTTCATGTTGTTCTATTAATTCTAGTTCTTATTGCATTAGTGCTTGGCCGACATTAATGTACATCTAAAAAGTCCAATTTCACTCGAGAGAGCAAGAAATTGGAAAGTTGTGAATTAATAGGGTATTGTTCTTAACTTGATTTGAGAAAATTGGGTTTTGATGTGCTTTCCTGATAGAAATATACTTGAAAGCCGTATTAGTCAGTTTAGGAACCGGAATTGTATTGCTAGGTCGTAAATTGCATTTGATCACAGAAATGTAGACGAATGGTTTATGATTCTTAAGTGAAATTAAATACGAGAGTTTTAATTTCTAGGCTACTGTTCTTGGCTAGCAACATGAAGAAGAGATTAACCGAATTATTATTATAATCGAATTCATTACTTGTTCTTAACCTTGGCATGCTCATATCCATAGTTTAAATTCATAGTAAATAATTGTTAATAGTTTTAGTATATATAGATTTTATAAACAAAAACTCATTTAACTGTTGGTTACGTTGTTGTTAGCATAATTAGAAGTAAGATAAGAATATAGTATACTTAGGCAAATTTTACATATCCTGAGCCTCCTTGGATCGATACTTGGCTTACTTAGCCACTTTATTACTTGTTTGACCACGTGCACTTGCGTTCGGTTTATAATATATAATACCAACCGAAATAGCCCGAACAGGGAACACAAACCCTAGTTATCCTTTGATATTGACTTAACATCAGAATTTTGATATTTTCTTTTATTATTGATTTTCTTTAGAATCCCCCTATTTCGAAGTAACTACCTCACAAGTTCAATTACCGGCTATATTCTAGTCTCCCTATTCCCTGTGTAATCGACCCATAGGCCGTTAACGCCACATAATGGAAAACAACTATACATTAAGGCCCACTGGGCCTACAACAACACTACATCCACAATAGAAATCTACGATTCTCTATGAGTACAACAGAAATCAACTGTCAAGGACAGGGCCCAACTACCCATTATACAAACATTTGGAAACTTTGGAAGACTTAGAGATTTACCGACTCAGCTGGAACTCCACTAAGTGATTAAGAAACTCAATCTACCTGTCGATCAGTACCTGCAGGCATGAATACAGTGCCCCAATTAGGGTGTCAGTACAGAAATGTACAGAGTATGTAAGACAGAAATAACTACAAGACTCAAATTAGAGATCAACAGATATACTAGATATCACGGGAGGAGAAACTCAAGTTGTAGTGCTTGGAAACTCAAAGACTATCCCCGGGACCTAAATCAGGGAAAATTAGATAATATGCACTAGGTAATAGAATGAGTAATTCTATGACCCGTAGGGAGTAACCATGAGTCGTTAAGTGACTCATGGTGAAGCCTAGGAGTTTTGTTTGAAATTTGGTGTTTGGGTGACCACGGGTGTGACCACGAGTCGTGGTCAACCCCCATGAGTCGTTGATTTCGCCAAATTACACCTTGCAAATGAGATATAAAGCGGTCGATGTCAAATATAGAACCCAACGAAGGTTGAGGTCGACCCCACAGGGAATATGGAAAGAACTTAAGTTAATGTGAATAGCTTATACTATCGGATTAATTATTTTCTAGCGGGAAAATAAAATAAAATAATAAACAAGAGCAAAGACTACTAGATGTTTAAGTCAGTTTCGGTTTGTATTCAATCAACAAATAGACTAGATTGTATTCCCCAAGATTTCATAACCACAAGGCTTTTACACAAGTGATCTATTCCGGTGTTTAACATACAATATCAATAAGTTAGGTTCACCTAAATGGTTGGTCCTCTATCTAGATGATTATTACCACCCAACTTGGTTTGTCTACAGTTGTATGCTTGATTGATCCTTACCCTTATTATCAGATTAGCTATCCCCGGAGAAGTTCAAGCTATTAGATGAGGGTTGATAGCCTCAAATCTCCGTTGTTAATCCCTTTTCCCATTCAGTGCCTCCTTGATCCGGTAAGTAAGAATAAGGCAAGTTCTAATGTTTGCAGCCGTTATGAAATAATTAAAACGAAGGGAAAAACAATACATGCATTAAACCCCGTTCAAGAATCACTAAGTGTTTAAACTATGTGTATTAATTCATCATGGTTCTCACAACCCTAGTTATGGGTTTAGCTACTCATGCTTGAATAATCACAATCATCATAATTGTAACTTACAATAATTCGTAGAAGAAAACTAAGTGAATTAAATATAACTCAAAAATCAAAGAATAAGAATCCAAGGTTGTTTTAATCCTCCAAATTCAAGAACAAAATTTAAAATTTCGTTTCTTGAAACTTGATGGCAGTCAGTAACACATAAAATTACTTTTCAAAGATGTAAAATTTTGTAACATGTAAAATAAACTTAAACAAATTATTTATAGACATGAAACAAATCCTTTCCTAAATCAATTGGATTCTAGTGTCTGTAGGTACCACGGTCCGTTGGTAGATTAAACGGATCGTTAGAGTGTCTTGTTGTTGCGGTTGTTGCTTCCCTCAGACTTGTCACTTTTCAACATAAGGCCCCAAACAATGGCTCGTTGTAAGATCCCATGAGGCGTTGATCCTATTCACTATTTCTTGGCCTCTTGGTCATTGTTTCTGAACCTAAAGGTACGAGCGCTCAGAACAACCCGTCCTTAGAAAGTACGGCCCGTCCTGTTTGTCTGTTGTACGCATCCCGATCTTGGTCAATTTCTCTGATTCTTTCCACGACAACATAGAACAATCCGTTGTAAGTTTGTATGACCTATAGGAGCCATCCGTTGTATGAGACTCCAGTTTGACAATCTTTTCTGTATCTTCCCAAGATCGATTAGAACGGCCCGTTGTATGGATCAACGGTCCGTAGTGTAGCTCGTCTAAGGCAACATTTTTTGTATTCAGTTCTTCTTCTCAATTTTTATTCCTACGACCCGTTTTACCTACAAAACTACCAAAATACGTCATATCCACATAAATGTACCTAAATTCATGCACATTAACAAAGGTTTAAGCGTCGCTAGTGCCGTAAATTCACGGCACATCAACACCCTCAACTTAGCATGTTTGCATGTCCTCGGAAAAAAAAATAAAATCAACCCACGGCGACGCTTAACTAGAGGAAACTTAGGAGATGCATAGCAGTCCAAAATCATTTAATAGACAAAATGTTCACTCAATCAACCTTCATCCTACCAGGTTAAAACAGAACTCGATGTGACAACTCAACACTTCTCAACATGACACAATAGGATCAAAGGATGGCATTATATTATCACTACACAACCAAGCACGCACAACTGGCATTTCCCCTAGACAGCTAGAAATCAACCCATGTAATCACGTGCTCTCCCCATAAAGAAGTCCCACACACACATATATACATGTGATCATACCAATGTTTATCTTGGGATTTGGAAAGAACTCACTCACGCTCACAAAGAAATTCTAACTGTGCGAATACAATACCATAAGCTTGCCTTTACTTTCAATACCTCAGTTTTCAGATGGTTAAACTAGGAACACTATAGGGCTTTTTCAGCTTGTAATATAGGCTCGGGATTGGGTATGGTAAATATGGGAATAGTAACTTCACCCTCCTTGGCACTACACTAACTTTGCCTCCACTTAACCTATTTTTCACTTCGCTCCCTTTTTTCTTCGCTTTCTTCTTCTTGTTACTTTCATTTGCAACTATGAGCGCAGTGCTTCTTCTTTAAAACATTCATTACTTTACATTTTTTTCTATTATTTTCTTACTCTTTTTTCTCTTCAACATTTTTGTTTCTTTCTTTTCTTTCATTACGCACACCGCACCTGCTCTTTCATTTTAATTACCAGTCTCATTCCACCTTACTCTTCTTAATCACCCTATAATAGCCACCCTCAACTTAGGCAATTTGCCTGAGTTGAGGTTCACAGTGTCCAAGGAACGACCAGGGCCAAAACAGGTTCATTCTTAATCAAAGTAGGAAGGTGAATCAGTGTAAACAAAGAAAAGATCAATTTAAGTTCAAAAACCTGGATCAAGGGATATTTAATTTATTTTGGTTGATTTTTAAGGCTAAAGTGGACTCTTTCATTAAAAATGACCTATGATCTTTTCCTAGTTTACCATCTTCTACCTCGGTACGACTGACCAGACAAGTTCTAAATTTGCACACAACATAATTCAACTATTTAACCTTACTCACACAAGCATTTGATTACACAGCCAAGTTACAACCATCAGATTCATGCACAGTGTTGACATCAATTATCCTAGTGATATCTACGATGCAATAGAAAGATACATACTGGTCACGCCTCATATCACAATTATATTCACACAAAAGCATTTAGGAGGGGTGAGTATTTTCGCATACGTCACAAAAATCAGTTCATCACATACTTTTTTTGACAGCTCATATGTCTCATATTTTCTTCTAGTTAACTAACAAAACAAAATAAAACAAAATCCCTGAACATGCTGGTTCTACTATATAAAGAATACTTGAGGGAAAAGATATCCGGCAAGAAAAACCCTCGAGCTCTATTCACAAAAATCAAAATCAGGTACTACCCTACCCCAATTAAAATAAATTATGTGACATCCTCGATGCATTCAAAAAGTAAAACATGAGAATAGAGACGTACCTGGGCATCCTAGATGCTGGTGGTCTAGTAACCAAGGGCTGCAGATGCAATCCCAGAATGCTCAGCAACTGGAGTGTCAGTCACGACTCCATCCTGTATAGTAGTGGCATCAACTGTGGCCTATGCATTCTCTGAAGTTCTCCGCACAGGAGAATTAACTGTGTGCACACTCTCTTTGAGCACATCCCATGCACTAGAGCTGCCAGCACCTTTAATCCGCTCCACTATCTCTCTCTCATGCACATCAGCAGTCTGTCGACTTGCCTTGAGGGAAGCTTTCAATGCCCGCTTCTCCTTCTTCCATTTTCTTCTTTCCTCATCCTCCCCACCCTCAGTGGCCTTTTTCTTTTTGCCTTTTTACGTGGGTTCGGCTCCAAATCAAAGAACTAAGTAATCTCCACATCCAAATCCTTATCTATTACTGATAAAATCTATGGTGGTAATAGTGGAGTAGGTCTAGATGACAATTCTAGCACTGAGGCTCTCAACGCTGCTAGCTCTCTCTCCATAGTGTCCCAATCCCGAGTCTAAGCATCAGACCGGAATTAGTTAAGACGTACCTTAAAACCATCTAACCACATATGTAACCCACGTGCTGCATCTTCTATTTCTTTTTTTTACCCATGGCTTAACTTGCTCAAGCAACATGTTAATCTTGCGCTCTGCAATTGTTAGTCTCTTGGCCATTTTTGTGATGCCACTCTCTGGGACCAACAAGTAACCAGTGGGAATGGACTGGGATGAGCTTCCTGATGGAATAGAAGTGGCTGTTGCAATATCATCTGCTCGAGTGGAAGGAAGCTCCATGGTCTGCTCATCCTGGCCGGAAGTGTCCCCCTGCTCACCTTCTCTCAGTTGTTCTCACTCAATCTTGGTCCACCAAATGGAACTCATACCTTGGCCACCAGATTCAGATCGTCTTTAATCATTACTATGTCTGCCCTCCTAATTTTTGTAATCATATGATCAATATCTGGGAAGACAGGCACTCTAGACTCCATGCATAAATGATAAATTAGGCTTGGGAACGAAAGTGTAGTGTTTTCTTAGACCACCCGCTCCCGAATTTCTATGGCAATAATTCTGGGAATGTTCAGAAAGTACTCAGACATAATGCATGCCACCAATGCTACCCTGTCTGTTCCCAAAACATTATCATTCACTGTCGGCGTGAGGCAATGTCTAACGATGGACCACTATGACTTGGCCAAAAAATTCAGTGAAGCCTTGTAGATCGGTTTTCTTCCTGTGACCCATTCTACTCCCTCATTGTCCTCAGCAATAATATTGGCTATCCATTGAAAGTGCAACACCTTGTCCTCAGTTCTCAACTTTCTGATCCCCTTTATTGCCTCCTTTCGGTAATCATATTTAGTAGTTCTGGTCGGCAATGTAAAGTCACCACCCATTAATACTCTGGTGATGGTCCTCTCTGATATATCAACTGGGATCGCTCTTACCCTGACAGAGTCTAGCACGGGCTCCTTCTTCATTGCCTTCTTTGAGGAAGCCATTTTCTCCAGGGTACAGTAGAAATTTGTGATGAACTCATGCACCATCTCCATGCTGTATTTACCCAGAGTCTCTGCCATCCAATACATGTTGTAGCCCTCGAAAAGCCTTTTAGTATCTGGAACTTCATTTAGGGCATTGATCTGAATCTTTGGCTCCTCCTGAATTCTGCGGCTGGGATTTTCTTTTTTCATTGAGATTTAGCCCTGCAAAATAAACATCTCTGGAGCTCTGTAGGAACCATCTCTTGGACCTTGCTTCGGATGTGGTGCTAGGTTCAAATTTCTCTACCTTCTCATTAGTCTCTTCAGTAGCACTATCCTTATCACTGGACTCCTCCGCATTAGTATCTTTATCCCCTGATAGCTCAGCATCTTCGTTTCCCTTCTTTGCATTATCTGCAGGAGGGTTGTCACCATCAAATTCGGCCTCGTCACTTCCCTTATCATACTGGGGAGCTGAGGTAGTAGCTGCGGTAGCTTCTTAGGCTTTGGACTTTGCCCTAGTGGTCACCACTGGAGATTCGTCAGAGCTTGTAATGTTGTACTGCACCTCCGAACCACTAGATCTATCCAATTCCGACTCATGCCGCCTTTTTGCAATTTCCTTTCATGCAGTAGCTTCCTGTTGCTTTTGTTTACGGGTGAAGCCATTACCTGTGAGACATATTGTTACATTCACAAAAAGATGAACCCAGTTAGCACATTATTTATTCACAACAGACGACCGTCAGTACGGGTCATTGTAATTAACAATGGCCCGTTGTTGCGGTTGTTGAATGAACTCCTGAAAGTGGGGTCATCTGTACATACCCACAAGCCTATACAACGGTCTGTTGTGAGATACAATGGTCCTTCTGATTGGCCCATGGAAGGGTTCAGGATTATTTTTCTGGGGCAGTCTAACAACTCGAACAACAAGCGGTTGTGAAGAACAATGGGTTGTTGATTGGGTCATGCAATCTAACAACACCCTTCAAGCTCCAATCAACCCACAAGTAATAGTTTATGCATTTGAATCAATCTTCTGGGGATTACTAACCCTCTTCCCCCATCAAAATTTCATAACACCCCTTTCGTTTAGGTTTTATTTTAGACTAATGCAATTTATTTTTAAAATTTCACCGAGCTACCCAATTCTTTAATTTTCAATAGTAGAAAACAAAAAAAATGAATTCCCAATGCTTAAATGTACAGTGATCAATTTTCCACAATGCAACCATAGTTCGGACGGTTCGCATAATAATAGGACAACCGAGACAAGAAAATAACATTAAAAAAATATAGGGCTAGCTTTTTTTCACGCCCCACCTTGGGAGGCATGACTGGCACCTGGTTCCCTGCTAGGACCCGGACTGTTGGACTAGCTGAGCCTGAGCACTTCTGGTGCTAGGCTGGCTCTAACTCTAGATCCAAGAAAAGGACGGGCTATATAATGGCTGTAAATACAGCCTTCGTCCGACTAGACCTATAGCCACCTGTAAGATAACAACAGCTACCCAGAACAACTGAATCAATAGGGAACCTATGCGGGCCGACAAGGCCACCATGCGGTCTAGTTATTTCTGAATCAAGAAAACAAGTGCTAAACTGCTACGTGACCAACATGGTCACCACTACCAACTGAATAAGGCCCCACACGGCCATCATAAATAAACTAAAACATACACACGACCGGCACAGCTAACCATAGGGAATATACAATCTGCAAGCCTCTAAGAATATTGATAAAATGGTCGGGACAGGGCCCCGGCCTACCCATACTGTACAACAAAAGAAAAGAAATAAACCTATAGCTGTCTAGCTCTGGATTACAGGAGCTGATGACTCTGTGGCTGGCTGGAATTACGAGGGATCGGCTCCTCTTCTATGAGTACCTGAAGGCAAGTAATGCAGCGCCTCCAAACAGGCATCAATACCATTGGTACTGAGTATGCAAAGCAAACTGAATATAACTGAAGATAAACAGTAAACTGGTAGTTACTGAAATAATAGAGGATAGCTAAACTGTCTGGAATAGTAGAATCTGTACCGAGCTTAACTGTACTAGAAAGAAGGTAAGAATCATACCTATCGGTGCGGCGTCCTGCTATTTATCAACTTAATAAGTAACATATATATATATATATATATAGCATACAAGAACCTATACCAGCCCCCATAAGCCGGAAGGTGCCAATCAACATGCAATATATATACCCCTACCCGAGTCAAACCATCCAAAAATAAATTCACTCTACTCACGTAATAACTACGAGCATCCCGCCGACCCCCTAGGTATGCAGCTTGGGCTTTCTGGGCCCCTGACTATAACTGTATCTGAGTTCGGAGGACTTTTGTAACTGTATCTGAGAGTTGTATCTGTAATTTGTAATTTGTGCCCTGGGAGCAAGCGCTCGACAGGGTATGCTATAATGCTTATCATCCTGCTATGAGGAATGCTGCATCCCATCTTCGTCCCACTGCGGATGGCATGCCACTCCTTGGAGTGACGTATCCTCACCCTCTGGCGGGCGAGTCGACATAACTATTAACCTTGGGGAGGCAAGGAAGCTCTAAGGGTGCCCACATAATACAATTAGGTCTCAACAAGCAACAGTATTCACATATAACATGTATATTAAATCTGAAAATACTATCCATGTTCTAATATTCTATTCTGAATATCTTGATGAATTAAACTGAATCTAATACTGGGTTAAACTGAGTCTAGGATAAGATCTTGTTGTCTAATGCTGATTTACTGACTTTTATTCTAGATATGACACAATGATACAAACATACTTAATACTCGGCTTCTGAAACTTCCTTATGGAATTTATCCTATTTGACTATACTAGAATTACTAACTTGCCAAAGAAACTAGCTTTACATACCTAAGTTGTCGGCTTTCTGGCTAACTGGCGTAATTCAGCCAATATTCAGCTATTTCTTCCAACTTTATTCACATTCATAGCAATTAGAACTAAATTCATCAATATTCTGGAAGAAAATACTACTTTGAATATATATATAGCCCAAACATTGACTTATCGAAAAACAACCGAAAACTCGCTATTTCTCGGAAGTCCAGAAGGGAGAAATGCTCACTTTAGGGATAGGAGTATATTGACACTAATTTGGAGCAATTCCACTTACCTTAACTCGGTAGGACGATGGTTCACCGGCAGAATTTCACAAAACTAACTCTGTAGGAATGCTCCCGGCATCTTAATACTTCACTACCCATGATTAATTCGAGTTTGGACCACGTTTAATAGCGTAAACGGACGGAATTTCAAAGAAATCCCTCGTACCCTCTGTTTTCTAGTTACTCTCTGGAAATTATTGATAATAATCTAAAAAAAACGAAGTGAACGCTTTATATAGTTGCGGCTGGACCTCACCTCTGTGACACGCCAGCCAACACGGAGGTGAACCCTCCGTGACACGTTGGCCATCATGGAGGGGGCCTACCCAGCCTCCTCTTGCGATGGTTCGACGTGGCGTTATCCAGTCTTTCCTCGGGCCTTTTTCTAGCATGTGTGACATTCTAAAACTCTTAACCAATATGCGAATAGGCCATCTACATGTCAAGAATTTACGGGGTGTAACATCTTCCCCATCTTAAAAACATTCGTCCTCGAATGTAAACTGCTAGTTGCAAAAATTTCAACTCATCTGACTTATTTTAGAAAACTTTTGGCAGAGTTTCCCCTATAATATCGACTATCTCAAAAATCCTGAAACGCAGAAAAGTCCAATACAGGTACTCCACAGAGCACTAGTATTCATCACTAAAGCCAACTATTTCATTTATTCACATAATATAAGGCAATTCATAAAACAACAACACTAACGTACCTCTTGCTGATTAAGTCTAAAACAATTGAGGATATCTGAATTTCATATCTTCCTCTGCTTCCCAAGTCATCTCCTCTCGGTTCCTGTTACGCCATAATACTTTTACAGAAGCAACATCTTTAGTTCTCAACTTGCGAACCTGTCTGTCCAGTATGGCTACTAGAACCTCTTCATAGGCCAGCTCATCCGTAACCAGGACATCCTGAACTGGGACAACTCTAGAGGGGTCTCCTATATACTTCCTCAGCATAGACATGTGGAAAACTGGATGAAAAGACTCTAATTTTGGAGGCAAGTTCAACTCGTATTCCACTTGGCCTATTCTTTGACGAATCTAATAAGGCCCAACAAATATCGGGCTAAGCTTACCTTTCTTGCAAAATCTCATCACCCCTTTCATTGGAGAAACTTTCAAAAAACACCCAGTCATTCACATTAAATTTCTTGAAACACGCCTCCCCCTTGTGTTTCTTTAATCTTTGAGGGAACGGGGGTGGTGGTCTTTCTGATTCAGCTTCCTTTTTCTTCCCCCTCTCATCACTTTGCTCCCTCTCAACTTCTGCTGCTCCCGATTGTTGAGGTGGTCTTTCTGGTTCCACCTCTTTCAGCTGCAAACCACTCCTTGTGGTCACCACATTCACCTGCTTGGGATTGGGATCTGTGTCGCTCGGAAGTCCTCCTCTAGGCCTAGTATTTTGGGCTCCAGCAAATTGCCCAAATTGATATTCAAGTGCCTTAGTAGCTAATTGGTTGTTCTTTACCTCGGCTGCCAATTTCACATAGTCAGCCTGCAATTGAGCTTGGTTAGCTATCATTGTCTTGGACATCTCCTCAATACTGGGTGATAGTGGTGGAGGAGGTGCATTGTTGTTTCTATATTATGCCTGATAGTTCTGATGACCTCCTTGATTCCTCTGCACCCCCTGACTTGAACTTTACCCTTGATGGTTGTTGCTACCCCAAGAGAAATTCGGGTGATTCCTCCAGTTGGAATTGTAGCTGTTGCCATACTGTTAGTGGTTGTTCCTCTGTACATTTCCCACAAAGTTCACGAGTCAGGATTTGCTCCACAACACTCAGCTGAGTGCTCACTACTCCCGTACACTTCACACCAAATCTGCTGCACTACATTCATCGGGGCTTGAGTCTGGTTCATTGTCATGTTACTGAAGTGGGTGTTGAGTTGATTCTGTAAAATAGCTATTTGTGCAGCAATAGCTGTAAAACCATCCACTTGTAGAACTCCTGCTGCTTTCCTTGTTCATCCTCTTGACGAATCAGCATTCCACTCCGGATTGCCCTACGAAATACGGTTTAACAAGGTATACAACTCCTCATAAGTTTTCTCCAATGCTTGTCCCCCAGATGCTGAGTCTAGCAAGATTTTTGTGTGGGGTTCCAAACCCTCTATAAAAGTGTGCACCAGCACATCATTGGATTGATGATGATGAGGACAATCCCGCAACATGGACTTGAATCTCTCCCCCTCTCTGTTTAAAACTTAGAATTTGACTTCTAAGTCTTACTGTTTTACTGGATGGAAAAAATCGTATCAAGAATTTCCTTGCAAGATCATCCCAAGTAGTAATAGAATTTGGTGGGTTAGCTTTCAACCACCTCTTGGCTTCTCCCAATAGTGAAAATGGGAACAATGTAAGCCTGACATAATCTGATGACACTCCAGCGGGTATGTAAGTGTCACTTATCTCCAAAATATTTTGGAGATGCTGTTGTGGATCCTCATGAGGGAGACCTGTGAACTGCCCGCTGGTGTGCAACAATTGCATCATGTTTTGCTTGAGCTCGAACCTCCCTCCTGGCTCAGGTTTGCGGATGCTAGATGTGACATTGTTAGCATGTGGGATTGCCACATCGCGAACCGGCCGAGCTGCGATTTCCTCGGGCACTAACATTGCCCTTACTACTGGTGGATTCTGTTGTTGCTCCATGATTGTTTGTCTGAGCAACTGCAGCTTTTTCTCTAGAGCTTCTCTCCGCTGACGAAGAAATAGTCTTTCAAGCTCTAAATATGAGTCCACCAGCTCCTTGTCTCTTGCCAGTGTTAAGCAATATTTCTGCAAAATACAGGCTAAGACCAAGTTGTCAACACTAAGAAAAAAATATAGTAAATTAACACTTAAGAAAAATTCACCAATTGCCAGTCCCCGGCAACGGCGCCAAAAACTTGTTCGGGTTGTTATTTGGGTGTATAACTACACGCAAGTGCACGTGGTCGAACAAGTAGTAAAGTGGCTCAAGTAAGCCAAGTATCGATCCCACAGGGACTGGGATAAGGTAACAATCTACTTAAGTGTTACTATATTTACTCTAAAAATGAAGACAACAGTGCAAAGAAGAGTTTGATATTTTGATTTCTAATTTTATCCTAAGTCTACAAAGATTATATAATTTTGAGTCTGAACTATGAATGTGAGCATGCTGAGGTTAAACGAACATGTAAGGAAATAAATTATCGATATAATTTGGTTATCTTTTCCTCCGGTTCCTAGTCAAGAATTATTGCCAATGGATTAAAACTCTCGTATTTAACCCAACTTAAGAATCATGAACCGTCCACCTACATTTCTGTGATTAAACGAAATTCATATTTTAGCCATCCAAAACCGATTCCTTAATTGACTAATATGAATTTCAGGTATATTTCTATCTTGAAGGTAAATCAATTCTCAATTTTCCCAAACTAAGAAAAGATCATATCCTATTGATTCACAACTTTCCAATTTCTTGCTCTCTCGAGTGAAATCGGACTTTTTAGATATACATTAACATTGGCCACACATTAATGTAGTAAGAACAAGAATCAATAGAACACCATGGAAGAAAAGATGAAAAAACCCAATTGATCAATAACTACATTTCAATACAATTGTTCTTAACCTCAGCAAGAAGAGGATTTAGCCACTCATTCCTGGATTAAACATCGTTAAATGAGTGTTAAACATACAAGCAATTGAATTAAAGAAGAAGGAGATAGAGAAAAACCCTGAGATTTTCGTCCCCTCAACTGCCTGTAACCCACGTTCTTGCTCCACCAAGTCAGAATATTGAAAAATGAACCTAAGTGTTCTATTTATACTAGTGGGAATTTTTCCCGGAATAACAAGCAATGTGTCACGGAGTGCATCGCGGAGCACTGCCTCCGTGACACGCCACTGATGCGGAGCCTCACTGGAAATTGACTATCCAGGTAATAAGGCCCAACGTGGCACGGCGAGCAACACGAGGCTAGGCCAACGTACCACGGCCCCAACGCGCACCCACACTGTAATTTGGCCAAAAATTCCCTATCCAGGCAGAAGGCCTCCGCGATGGCAGCGTGACACGACTCCATCGCGGAGCCCCTTTAATTTGTGCCGTCCAATGCTTTGTCCTTTGCTAACATCCGAGTCCAACCCCGATCTCTCCCAACACGCATTTTAGCTTCACAAAATTATATTTCACCTGCAAAACAACGCTAATCATGTTGGTTAGTATAAATTCACATTTTATTATCAATCACATGAGAATGTATAAACATTGATAGATAAACAAGGCTAAAATGACACATTTAAGTATCACTTGGGCATATAAATTTGCCCAAGATCACAACTCTTACCATTCTTAGAACCCAATTTAAGAATCTGAACTGATAAGACTCCCAGGGTGCTTTTAGATATGCATACCCGACTAGTCTTGGGCCCCAGTTTCGAGCTATCAGCTTAGTATTTAGTCTAGGACTATTTCAAGTGGGAGTAGGACTTAACACCAAGTGAACCGGGGTTCCAGCGCACCCAGGTTCCCAGAACTACGTTGCTAGCGTAGGTTACAGTATCTATTGGCCTGATTGGCCCCAGACTTTTGTGATCACCCAGTTCAATCCTTTATACCCTAGAAAAGTATATTGGTTCCTACCGATGGAGTGTATATATCGGACTCCAGGTCTAGCTCACGTGGTTACATGTCGGTTATAGACTCTCCACTAGTCAGTTCAGTATAGTCTCAGTCCAGTTTAGTTCATATCAGTATTCCAGACTTAGAACATGCTTTGACCATCAGACAGGGTCTTCCAGACCACCTCAGTATTTTAGTTATTCAATTTAGTAGCTAGTTGGTCATTGCATGTCTTTCAGTTCAGCATTTCTTTCGTCATTTGTTCCATTGTGTTATGTTCCTCTCAGTTACTCAATACATTCAAAGTACTGATGCACACTTTTATGCTATATTATTTTATGATACAGCTTCAGGATCTTAGTCTAAGCTTCATTAGCCAATCGCTCATCGAAGACCTCAACCTTGCTGGTTGGTGAATCCCCATCTTTTGAGGATGGAGATTTATTATTTTAGTTATATTTTCATTCCTTATTTATAGATTTGGAGTTAGCTTGGGTCTTGTCCCAGCAACTCATCAGTCATAGTGGCTTTCAGACTCACATTGGTATTTCAGACTTGTATATTTTTCTAATATTTGCAAATACTATGAACCAATTTTATTTCTTTCAAGTATTTATATTTTCGCTTTCAACTTCCATTGTATGTATTTTTATGTTACTCAGAATGCCATTGTATGATAGACTAGGGGTTTACTTGGGGTCACTTGTGAGTTAAAGTACGTGTTTCACCCAGGGTATAAACTCGGGGCATGAGACAATTAAGTAAACAAATAGAACCTATCTAGCCCCCAAAATCCTAGAAAGTGCAAATAAATACACAAATAAACGGCACTTAGCCGACAAAGCTCACTTGTTATCACCTCTAGACCTGTCGATGACCTCAGCTTACACCAGCCAACATCTAGCATCCACTGTTATTAGCTAACAAATAATCAAGCAACAACCATAATATAATGCCAAGCAAATTAAAGTAAACACTAGTTAATCAACATCATCAATCAAGCACTGCTGGACCCTCTCTCGGCTGCACATAGTTAGTAGAGCTCAATCCACTTTAGAGAACCAATTGTTCTCTTAGAAAGGCTCAAACATGTCGGACCACTCTCAAATCATGTCTCGATTTGACACTATGGAGGACATAATCCTCAGCCCCATAGGTCATCTCACTCCTAGGGCTCAATCCCTCAGCCGGAAACACTCTCGTGCATCAAGTATCCACAAGCCACAAGGTACCTTGAGCTCGATCCCTATTCGGAACAATTCTCAAGCTTCGAGCATCCATAAGCCATAAGACCTTCAACACAACACACATAATCACAACATTCACAATCAACAAAAATAATAATACATGCTCAAACATACCATACCCGACTCTCCAACCCCACCAACCGATTATCAAAATACAATACTATTCTTTCACATTTAGTCGTCCATCGATGAGCTACTAACCAAGCTAAGGATCACCAGCCTAAACAGTCTAGCCCCAATCTTTACAAACAGCCCACAAGCAACACTACTTACCACTAACAACAAGGGATATGACCAAGCCAACACAAGCATCACTATGGTCACCAACGTGCCATCGACTTGGCTGATACTACCACTAAATCAAATATAATGAAAGATCATCACAATCATCGACCTACATATTTACCAAACCATCAACCACATATAATAGTAACACCTACATCTATCCATTTCTAGCTGCAAAATATCTCACAACACAAGCTCTATCAGCCACAACTTATTCCATAACTGATACCAACTATTGCTAGAATGTACGACCTTAATAGATGAGGAAAAGACCACAGCCCAACAGCCCCTAAACACATTTGTACAAGAGATAAACAATAGCTAACAACATATAAAATTCACGCAATATGACAAGAATATGATTGAAATTGAAATCATGCTAAACGGAGAGGCCGAAGCCTTAACATATCCTGGATTTTGTCGAAAAACAAACCGAGCCAACTCAAGCTAATACCACAAAGAATTTACTACCTCAAAACAGTTTCCTCACCACCAAAACACATTGCTATAAGGAACCAACAAGAAAACAATACCAAATGAAGCTTATTCGACAAGATTTTTATGAATTCGACAGTAGAAACTTTGAGACAACAACCTACCGATGTCTTTGGATTCATAAACAGCTTAATTAAATAATAATACAAGAGGGAGAGGCTTGACCAATGACACAAATCCAAACATCCATCAAAAATTTCAAAAATGCTACCTAAACACGACCTAAATGGAGGATTCAACTTCCCGACCTTGGATTTGATGTTGGATTATTGTTTTCTATCTCCCAAATCATCAGAAACTATTTGGGATAAGTCTAGAGAGAGATTTTATTGCTGAAAATTTTTAGAAATGAGAAAAGGATAAGAAATAACCTATAAAATGTACTTATATAGTCATCCACCGACTTAGCCATTTTTGACGTGCCTGCTTGTGCGGTCTCCCGATAATGTGAATATCTATATATTCCGAAGTTGGATTCCAAAACAATTTTATACATTAGAAACTCGACTCATTGATATTTAATCTAATAGTTTGTAGGCCCCCTAACTTGTTATATATTGGGATAAAAGCTTTGAGACATTTGACCAAAATTTCAGAGAATGTCAAAAAGGAACTTTGCGATAACTTTTGTTGACTTTTGTTTTACAACTTGATTGATGTTAAATATTAACATACGACTATAGAGTGATTTAAATAACTCATAATTCTTCCTTATTAGCACATTATGTTTCCTTAGTCCTATCTTGAAAGTATGAATTTATCACTCAAATTATTCGGGGTGCGATATCAAAGAGTCAGAGAAACTGACTAGAGCACTAGTGGCCGAAACCACGCAGGTGGTGTCAAAGCCACAATCTCTGTTCCATCAAAGGCTCATTAAGAAAAAAGAAGAGGCCCACTGCAATATATTTGTTGATTTTCTTAGTCAGTTACATTTGTATGTCCCCTTAGTGGACATGTTGCAAGGGGTTCCCAAATATTCTACGTTCATCAAAGATATTGAGGTGAACAAAAGTAGGGTAATTAAGTATGCTATAGTTTTACTTACTGAAGAGTGTATATCCTAGATGCAGAATAAAATGCCAACAAAGCGAAGGATCCAACTAGTTTTACTATTGAGATTATTATCACAAACCATGTTATTGCTAGAGCTCAATATGATTTGGGTGCAAGTACAAATCACACAACATCCTTACTTTTTTGGAAGTTGGGATTGAGAATTCCATGTCCCACCATAGTTGTTTTTTACAGTTAGCTAAGCGATCAACTACAAGGACTAAAAGGATTATAAAAGATGTGTTGCTGAAAATGAGGTCTTTGATTTTTCCTATAGATTTTATTATACTTGATTGTAATCTAGATCCAAAAGTTCCATTTATTTTGAGATGTCTATTCTTGGCCACTAGAAGAGAACTAATTAATGTAGATGCAGATAGTTGATTATGAGAGTTCAAGATCACGTGGAGGTATTTAATGTATACATATCTCTTAGATATCCAACATTCTATGAGGAAATTGCCATGATTACCATGGTGGACAACAACTTAGAGCTACCTAGTTTTACTTTTCATGATTCTCTTAAACAAGCTCTAGTTTGTAAAGATGTCTCTGATTATGCTGAAGCAAGAAAATGGGTAAAAATTTCATATATGGCTTCCATCAATACTCAGTATAAGGTGTTTGAGCCTCTCGATAGACCATTGGGGCCTCCCTTAATCTGTTCATTGTTGAAGCTCTAAATATTGACTTGAAGCCTCTACTTCATCTTCAAATGTGCTTACTTGGGAATAGATGAGAGTTCTAGTGAATTCTATCTACAAAGCTCACTAATAATTAGGAGGAAATGTCATTGAAGGTGTTAAGACACTATAACAGAGCTTTTGGGTGAAAGTTACTAGACGTGTGTTATACTCCTGAAGCCCAAAGATCAAACCTGGGAGTTAAAACAGAGAAAAACTTAAAATCTGGCATCAGGCACAGAACGAATCATGAGGACAACCATGAGAGCAGCCCACGAATCGTGATGTGACTCGTTGGGAGGCCCAGGTGATGAGTTTGTAGTTTGGGAAATAGGATGACCACAGGTGTGACTATGACTCATGGTTAGACCCAATGATTCATTAGGTCAGTCGTGGGGTGGGTGAGTAAGAAAAGAGAAGAAGAGAAGTAGTGCACTTGACGGGAGGACCCCATGAGTCGTGATCAGTCCCCATGACTCATTGGGTGAGTCATGACCAAGCAATGAATAAAATTTATTGATGTTGAGGAAGTGTACGTCATCGATCATGCCACGAGTCATTGTCATAGAGGATGAGTCGTTGGGTCCCTCCTTGGGACCATCTGGCATATATTTTCTGCAAATTTAGTAAGGGATTTTTCATAATTCCTAAGATCCTAAGACCTAAACAACATCTTTTTGAGTTATGAATGATGACTTTTAAAGGGGCTAAGTTCATTTTAGGCCATTTACATTCATGCATGCAAGGTAGAAGGTGAGAGAGAGTGATCAAGCTTAGTGTTCTTCAATTCCTCTTCGATTTCTTCATGGACTATCAAAGAAGTATAAGAATCAGCTACCAATAGGTATGTAGGGTTACGAATAGGTGATTCCTTTCACACCCATGCCCAATCCCCCTCTAAATCATGAATGTTCTATATCTAATCTATGGGGTTTTACCCAATGCATGAAGTTCCTAATTCTTTACATGGGTATGATTTAAATATGTTTCTACCATTGAATTATGAAGCATGGAAAATTTTATAATGTTCTTCATTATAAATCATATTTCTATTCTTATGTATTCAAAAGCCCAATGATGAAAAGCTCATGAAAGATGAAATTTTTGATGAGCATATGATGATGATGAAAAGCATGTTTTCAAGTTACCCATATTTATAATCATGTTTTTGATATGAATTGAGTATTTTCAAGTGTGATAAAGCTTTCGGCAATGCCCACATGTTCAAATTATTGATGATTTCTCGAATTAAGCTTACTACATGATTTTGGAGCGAAGACTCCCAATTATCTTTCAGCTTATGGTATGGTTGAGTTAAAGATTCTCATATGCATGATTCCATATTTGAAATGTATTTGATGATTGAGCTTCATCAGTAGACAATGTTGAGCTTCATTGAATAACAATGTAGAGCATATGCATGATTTTGGTAGTAGTGTCTAGCATTGAGTAGGCTAAGGGTTGATCACCCTATGCCTTAAAACTACACGCCAATGTAGGTTTATACTTTATGTTACTTTAGGACCTCCCTTGTGAGATATCCCCAACCCTACTGGCCCATGAGCTTTATATCGATATCATGGTATCGTCCCTAGCCCTGACAAAGTTTTGGACGGCTCTATCCACTTGAGTGTGATCGTTGGGACCATGTAATCTCTATCGTGGTATGTCAGTTAAATGATGAGTCTCCCATTGTTCCTCATGATTTTAGTTATGCATGTTTATCATTCATGAGATTTCTATATCCATATATGTTCTAAAGAAGGTTTGACTTAATGTTCATATTTAGTTATAAACATTAGATTTCATCTTTGAGTCAACAGATTCAGTTATGAGGCATGTTATATTAAGATGAGATCATCTTTTCAGAAAGAATTCCTGCGATACCTACTCTCGGATTATTAATGTTTATGTTTTATATTATGCATTGTCTTTAAATGATTTTAATTACTTAAGCGATTTTACTTACCTTGCATACTCGGTACATTCCACGTACTAACCGCATACACTATGTTGTATCATTTCTTGATACAGGACCCGTCTCTTAGGTTCAGCCCCACTCACAGTCAGTCTTCGTAGATTGCATCGTACCTCATGGCTGAGTCCTCATCTCCTCAGAACTAGTCTATTCATATTTTCTTCATGTATTTTCGGTTTTAGCTTATTGAGTTAGTTGGGGTCTTGTCCCATCAACTCATCATGTTTAAAGGCGTTTCAGACATATGGTTGTATCTAGCTTCAGATTGTGCATTCTGATGTTATGTTTAATCTAGACTTATGCTATGATTATCTTGTTGATTTTTCTATTTTTTTAATTGCGTTAGATATATGTTCATGCCATGGGTCAACTTGGAGTCTCTTAGGGCTCCTTGTCCCGTGTTACGATCTAGGCCTCCGTTCTGGTCATGACAAACTTGGTATCAGAGCAATAGGTTTGAAGTTTCCTAGAGTGTCTGAAAGCCGCGTTAAGTAGAGGCTTTTTCATGGGTGTGAAGTGCGCCACACT
The DNA here is from genome assembly GCA_035772735.1 of Datura wrightii. Classification (NCBI taxonomy): domain Eukaryota; kingdom Viridiplantae; phylum Streptophyta; class Magnoliopsida; order Solanales; family Solanaceae; genus Datura; species Datura wrightii. The sequence goes on from JASDFA010000002.1 coordinate 15,771,971, forward strand.
TATGATGAAGAGGCTAGGAGATGTTTAGGAAATGTTCCTTTCTTTCATGATCTATGTCATGTGATGAAATGTATCCTTATCCTTCTAATTCATGCTATTCGTGATTGTAGAGTCATGTCTCCCCAAACAATGAATGGTAGAAGGAATGGAATGAAGATGGCAATAGAAATTGGCACCGGCAGGCCCCACCAGTTTAGGAGAGTTAGGCACCGGAGCCAGTTGCCAATGATCAGTTTCGGGCAGCTATTCAGATGCTCACGTAGGCCTTGACTGGTGAGGTCAATCAGTAGGCAGTTGCCCATTTCTCACAAAATGGAAATGCAGCGGCGGCTCGAGTCTGAGACTTCTTGAGAATGAACTTACCAGAGTTCCTCAGGCCAAAAGTTGATGAGGACCCGCATGATTTCATAGATGATATTGGGAAGATCACCCAAGTCATGGGGGTGAATGGAGTTGAGTGCACAAAGTTGGCCTCATACCAGTTGAAAGGGGTCGCGCACATCTTGTTTCTCCATTGGAAAGATAGTAGGGTCGTCAGAGTAGGCCCAGTCACCTGGAGGAGTTCCATGTTGCATTCTTGGATCAGTTCTTCCCTCGTGAGATGAGGAGAATGAAGGCAACTGAGTTTGTAAATCTGAAGTAAGGGAGGATGACGGTGCAGGATTATCCCCTTGAGTTCACTCACCTGTCGAAGTACGCCCGGGATTTAGTGTCTGATCAAAGGGCGTGGGTGAGTAGGTTCGTTCATAGAGTAGCGGGCTATTTGGACAAGGATTGCAAGACCGCCATTCTCCATTAGGATATGAATTTCCCTTGGATAGTTTTGTATGCCCAACAGATGGAGGCGGTGCATATGAGGGAGAGAGAGGCAAAGAGGGACAAGACTGATGACCACAGATTCTCACAGCCGAGATTAGGTGGTGGGCACCGACGGCAGACCCACCAGAGATCTTCATCCCTATCATCTTCAGCATTGAGTGTGCAATATAGGACAAGGCACGATCACAGAGGGCGAGCATCAGGTTCTAGGGGTCAGAGTAGCTAACTCGCGGATTCTGGTATTCAAGCTTGCCGCAGATGTTGCCGGGGTCACATGGGTCAGTGTTTGGTAGGTATAGGTGCTTTTTTCGGGTGTGGGAATCTCGAAAACCTGCTTAGACATTTCCTAGTAGCGAGGAAAGATCATGATGGGTCTTAGGCCCAACTTCTAGTTCTATAGCCCTACCCGTACGCTCAGCCCATCAGGGAGCATCGACCAGCATAGGTGGTGGGTAGCGCCAGAACAGATTCTATGCCTTAGCATCCCGCTAGGAGCAGGAGGTATCCCCGGATGTAATCACTGGTACATTATAGGTTTTCCACTTTGATGTTTATTGTTTGCTAGATCCGAGGGCTACCTTTTCCTTGGTGACGCCTTATATGGCTAGTAGCTTCAGAGTCTGTCCCGAAGTCTTGTCAGAACCCTTCTCATTCTCTACTCTAGTAGGTGATTCAGTTATAGCTAGACGGGTATATCAAGGTCACCTGGTCTCAGTCCTTCAAAAAGTCACCTCAATAGATTTGATAGAGTTAGCCATGAATGATTTTGATGTTATCCTCGGCATGGATTCGCTATTTGCATGTTATGCCTCAGTTAATTGTAGAACCTAGGAAGTAGAGTTCAGATTTCTGGGTGAGCCAGTTTTAGAATGGAAGGGTAGTTCAGTTGTGCCTGTAGGTCGTTTCATTTCCTACCTTTAGGCCAAAAAGATGATTTCAAAAGGTTGTGTGTAACATCTAGTTAGGGTTAAGGATGCAACATCCGAGACCCCGACTATCCAGTCTGTTCCAGTAGTACGTGAGTATCCAGAAGTGTTTCTTGATGATTTTTCCAAGAACCCCTACCAAGCGAGAGATTGATTTTGGTATTGACTTTCTTCCCGACATGCAGCCTATTTCTATTCCCCCTTATAGAATGGCTCCATCCAAGTTAAAGGAGTTGAAAGAGTGAAGGACCTGTTACATAAGGGTTTAATTAGACCGAGCAAGTCCCCATGGGTGCACCAGTTCTTTTTGTCCGATAGAAAGATGGTTCTCTTCGAATGTGTATTGATTATCGGCAATTAAACAAAGTCACCGTTAAGAATAGGTATCCTCTACCCAGGATTGATGATTTATTTGACCAGCTTCAGGGTGCCAAGTTTTTCTCAAAGATAGATCTCATGTCTGGGTACCATTAGCTCAGAGTTCGAGAGTGTGACATCCCAAAGATAGCCTTCAGGACGCGGTATGGTCATTATGAGTTTGTAGTTATGTCTTTTGGACTAACGAATTCTCCTGTAGCATTTATGGACTCGATGAACAGGGTGTTCAAGCCATACCTGGATATGTTCGTGATTGTGTTTATTAATGATATCCTGATATACTCTCGGAGCGAGGAGGAGCATGCCGCTCATTTGAGAATAGTGCTTCAAATTCTCAAGGATTGCCAATTATATGCCAAATTCAACAACGGAGAATATTGGTTGAACTTCGTAGCATTCTTGGTCCATGTAGTATCAAGCGAAGGCATAAGTTTGGAATCTCAGAAAATAGAAGCAGTGAAGAATTGGCCAAGACCAGTGAATCCTTCGGATATTCAGAGCTTCTTGGGTATAGCTTGCTATTATTGATGGTTCGTGTAAGGTTTCTCATCGATTGCACACCCTTGATGAAGTTGACCCAGAAGAAGGTGATGTTCCAATGGTCGGAGGCTTGTGGGAAGTGTTTCTAAGAGTTGAAGACTCGATTTACTTTAGAACTAGTGTTAACTCTACCGGAGGGTACTGATGAGTTCGTGGTGTATTGTGATACTTCAAGGATTGAATTTGGGTGTGTACTGATGTAGCATGGGAAGGTTATAGCATATGCCTCTAGACAGCTAAAAGTCCACGAGAGGAATTACCAGACCCATGATCTTGAATTGTCCGCGATGGTATTCGCTTTGAAAATTTGGAGACATTATTTGTACGGGGTTCATGTGCACATGTTTACGAACCTCAAGAGTTTATAATATGTGATCACGCAGAAGGATCTCAATCTTCGACAGAGGAGGTGGTTGGAGCTACTCAAAGACTATGATATGAGTGTCCCTTACCATTCAGATAAGGCTAATGTAGTAGCGGACACACTTAGTAGACTCTCCATGGAGAGTGTGTCCAATGTGGATGAGGGGAAGAAGGAGCTGATGGAGGATGTGCATCGACTCGCAAGGTTGGGAGTTAGGTTAGTTGGCTCGACCGATGGTGGTGTTGTTGTTCAAAATAAAATCTAGGCAAGATGAGTACCCGATTTTAGTAAAGTTAAAGGAAGCCATTCAAAATCAGAAGGTAGAGGTCTTCTCCAAAGGGGGAGATGGTGTGCTTCAGTACCAGGGTCACCTATGTGTTCCAGATGTTGATGATTTGAGGAGCTGGGTGTTGCACGAGGCTCATGGGTCCATATATTCTATCCATCTAGGTGCCACCAAAATGTACCGTGACTTACGGCAAGTCTATTGGTTAAATAGCATGAAGAAGGACATTGCGGAGTTCATAGCAATGTGTCCAAACTGTCAGCAAGTAAAGGTTGAGCATTAGAGACCAGGAGGCATGCTTTAGGATATTGATATTCCTACTTGGAAGTGGGAAGAGATCAACATGGACTTCATGACAGGTTTGCCTCACACTCGCCGGTAATATGATTCCATTTGGGTTGTGGTAGATAGGTTGACCAAGGCCGCTCATTTTCTACCAGTCAAAACCACGGATTCGATGGAGGATTATGCCAAACTATATATCCGAGGGCTAGTTTGATTGCATGGAGTGCCTTTATCCATCATTTTAGACAGAGGTACTCAATTTGCCTCTCAAATTTGGAAGTCGTTTAAAAAAGCACTTGGTACTCAAGTTAAGCTCAGCACAATGTTTCACCCACAAACGGATGGTCAAGAAGAACGGACAATCCAGACCCTTGAGGATATGTTTAGAGCATGCGTGATTGACTTTAGAGGTAGCTGGGATGAGCATTTTCCACTTATCGAGTTTGCATACAATAACAACTACTATTCCAGTATCCAGATAGCACCGTTCGAGGCTCTCTGTGGCCGGAGGTGTAGGTTGCCCATCGGATTATTTGAGGTTGGGGAAGCGGCAATAATAGGACCAGATTCAGTTCACGAGGCTATGGAGAAGGTTCTGTTGATAAGGGAAAGGTTGAAAACTGACCAGAGTCGCCAAAGGTCCTATGGTGATGTGAGGAGAAGGGAATTAGAATTTGAAGTTGATGATTGGGTATTTCTAAAGGTGTCTCCCATGAAGGGAGTGATGAGGTTCAGAAAGAAGGAAAAACTCAGTCCCCGCTATGTCGGCCCATACCAGGTCATGAGATGTGTTGGCAAGGTGTCCTATGAGTTGGAGTTACCCTTAGAATTACCTTCCATGCATCCCGTTTTTCATGTATCACTCCTAAAGATGTGATTGGGTGATCCAGCTCTAGTTGTTCTGGTGTACAGTGTTGGTGTAAAAGACAGCCTCAGTTATGAGGAGGTTCCGGTAGAAATACTGGATCGTTAGGTTCGAAGGCTAAGGAAAAAGGAAGTAGCTTCAATTAATGTTTTATGGAGGAATCAACATGTTGAAGGAGCTACATCGGAAGTCGAAGCGAATATGATAGCTAAATACCTACATTTATTCTCTATCGGCTCAGTTCCAGCTTGAGGTATCAGTTTTGACCTAAAACTCCATTTAGTTTTCACGTTTAGTTCATGTGCCCAAGTTTCTTTTATGTATATGGATATATGTATGATTTGTGAATTCAGTTCATATATGTAGTTTGAATCAGGGATAGTCATATCATCCGTTTTCGGTTTAAATGATCAGTATATGAATAAGATAATTGCATTTCTATGCTTTTCTATATGTTTTCCAACATTTGAGGAAGAATTTCCCCAAGGGGGAGATATTGTTATACCTCGGAAGCACAAATATCAAACCCGAAAGTTGAAATGGAGAAAAACTTAAAATCTAGCATCAGGCACATAATGAGTCATGAGGCGACCCATGAGAGAAGCCCAAGAGTCGTGATGTGACTCATGGGCTAGGTGATGAGTTTGTAGTTTCGGAAACAGGATCCCCACGGGCGTGAGCACGACTCATGGTTAGACCCCATGAGTCGTTAGGTCAGTCGTGGGATGGGTGAGTAAGAAAAGAGAAGAAGTGAGGCAGTGCACTTGACAGGAGGACCCCACAAGTCATGGTCAGTCCCGAAGATTCATGGGGTGAGTCGTGATCAAGTGGGGAATAAAATTTATTAAGGCTAAGGCAGTGTACATCACGGGTCATGCCACGAGTCGTGGTCATAGAGGACGAGTCATTGGGTCCCTCGTTGGGACCATCTGGCAGTTATTTTCTGCGAATTTAGTAAGGGCTTTTCAATAATTCATAAGATCCTAATGCCTAAACTACATCATTTTGAGTTATGAATGATAACTTTTAAAGGGGTTAAGTTAATTTTAGGCCATTTATATCCATGCATGCAAGGTAGAAGGTGAGAGAGGGTGATCAAGCTTAGTGTTCTTCAATTCCTCTTTAATTTTCTCTTGGGCTATCAAAGAAGTGTAAGAATCAGCTACCAACAGGTATGTAGGGTTATGAATGGGTGATTCCTTTCACACTCATGCCCAAACCCCCTCTAAATAATGAATGTTCTATGTCTAATCTATGGGGTTTTACCCCAACGCATGAAGTTCCTGATTCTTTACATGGGTATGATTTAAATATGTTTCTACCATTGAATTATGAAGCATGAGCAAATTTTATAATGTTTTCAATTAAAACTCATGTTTCTATTCTTATGAATTCTAAAGCCCGTTGACGAAAAGTTCATGAAAGATGAAATTTATGATGATGATGATATATTATGATGAAAAACATATTTTCAAGCCACCCATATTTATAATCATGTTTTTAATATGAATTGAGTATTTTCAAGTATGATAATATTCTGGGAAATGCCCACTTCTTCAAAGTATGATTGATGATTTCTTGAATTAAGCTTACCACATTATTTTGGAGTGAAGACTCCCAATTATCTTTCACCTTGTGGTATGATTGAGTTAAAGCTTCTCATATGCATGATTCCAAATTTGAGATGTATTTAATGATTGAGCTTCATCAATAGACGATGTTGAGCTTCGTTTAATAAAGATGTAGAGCATATGCATGATTCTGGGAGTAGTGTCTAGCATCGAGTAGGCTAAGGGTCGATCACTCTATGCCTCAAAACTATACTCCAATGTAGGTTTATACTTTATGTTACTTCGGGACCTCCCTTGTGAGCTATCCCCGACCCTATTGGCCCACGAGCGTGATATCGATATCATGGTATCGTCTCTAGCCCTGGAAAAGCTTTGGATGGCTCTATCCACTTGAGTGTGATAGTTGGGACCACAAAAGCTCTATCGTGGTATGTCGGTTAAAAGATGAGTCTCCCATTGTTCCTCATGATTTCAGTTATGCATGTTTATCTTTCATGAGATTTAGATATCTATATATGTTCTAAAGTAGGTTTGACTCAATGTTCAATTTTACTTATAAACATCAAATTTCAGCTTAAAGTCAATCGATTCAGTTATGACATATGTTATGTTATGATTAGATCATGATTTCAGAAAGAATACATACAGGCCCTACTTTCAGATTATTAATGTCTATGTTTTATATTATGCATTGTCTTTAAGTGATTTTACTTACCTTGCATATTCAGTCCATTGCACGTACTGACCGCATACTCTATGTTGTATTGTTTCATGATACAGGACCCGACTCTCAGGTTTAGCTTCGCTCATAGTCAGTCTTCTAAGTTCGTATCGTACCTAGTGGGTGAGTCCTCATCTCCTGAGGACTAGTCTATTCAGATTTTCTTCATGTATTTTCAGTTTCAGCTTGTTAAGATAGTTGGGGTCTTGTCCCATCAACTAGCCATGTTTAGAGGCTTTTCAGACATATGGTTGTATCTAGCTTCAGATTGTGTAATCTGATGATATGTTTAATCTAGACTTCCACTATGATTATCTTGTTGATTCTTCTATTTTATTGATTGCATTAGATATATGTTTATGTCATGGGTCGACTTGGAGTCTCTCGGGGCTCCTTGTCCTGTGTTTCGATCCCGGCCTCCATTCTAGTCGTGACAACATTCAAGGGACTACCAATCTTTTTGAATGCACAAAATACTCATGAAGGAAGGTCATACACCTATGATTCAACATCAATGATGAATTAATTCAGTAATGAAGGAGGTTGTGAAGAAAGAAATCATTAAGTGACTTAATTAGAGTATTATTTATCCTATCTCTAACAGTAAGTGGGTGAGCGGAGTATAGTGTGTCCCTAAAAAAGGAGGTAGGAAACTAGAATATCGAATCATGAATGAATATTATAGTGATCATGATCGAGAAAAAATAGCTCATCTCGACTAGAACAGTAACACAGTGGTGTATATGCATTGATTACAGGAAGTTGAACAAAGCTACAAGGAAAGACCATTATCCCATTCCCTTCATTAATCAGATGATCATTAATAGGCTAGAAGCACAAGAGTACTACTGAATTCTTAATGAGTATTCCGACTAGAATCAGATAGTCATTGCTCTAAAAGATCAAGAGAAGACTACTTTCACATGCTCTTACGGTATATATTCTTTCAAGCGAATGCTGTCTGGATTATACAATGCACAAACAATATTTCAAAGGTGCGTGATGGCTATATTCTCTAGAATGATAGAGGACTTTGTGGAGGTGTTCATGGATGATTTCTCTGTATTTGAGAAGTCCTTCGATTAATGCCTAGATCATTTGGATAGAATCCTGGTGAGATGTGATGAGACGAATTTGATATTGAATTAGGAACAGTGCCACTTTATGGTCCAAGAGTGTGTTGTCCTTAGACATAAGGTGTCAAACCTAGGATTAGATAGCACACAAAGTGTAGATAATTGAAAAGTTACCACTACCACTTTCTGTAAGAGGCACACAAAACTTCTTGGACCATGCGAGTTTCTAAAGATGGTTCATCAAGGACTTCTCCAAAGTATCCAAGACTATGTGTCACTTTCTAAAGAAAGATGTTAAATTTTTGTTCGATATAAATTTCATTCTTACTTGGGGGCCACTTGTGTGATTATGTACATAAATCATATTGCAATTCAGTACTTATTTTTAAAAAAGGACTCTAAGTACGAATTGATTAGATGGATCTTGTTGCTGTAAGAGTTTGATGTGGAAATAAGAGATAGAAAAAGGACTTGAGAATAAAGAACAAGTAACTGTAGATGGTCAAATTTAGGAAGTGTTCCCAGATGAGCAACTTTTTTCTTACTATCCTACAACCTCTGTGGAGCCAAAAAACACTTTAATTGAGGTAGCATCATGCCACAACATAAATTAAGGCACTACTTGAGAGTTACCAAAGCTATGTTGTGCCACAACATTAAATCAAGCGCTTGTTGGGAGGCAACCTAACCTTTTTCTTTGCTTTACCAAAGCTACGTTGTGCCACAACATTAAATCAAGCGCTTGTTGGGAGGCAACCTAACCTTTTTCTTTGCTTTTATAGTTAATTTTTCTCTTTTATTGTTTTTGTTTAAGATAACAGGTTGCACATAATTTTAGGTTCTAAAATAATATGGAGATCAAGCTAGAGGTAGAAAAAAGTGAAAATTCGGTTACTAGAGAAAATTTGGAAACTCAAACGGTCACCGAGATGCGGTTGTCTTGCCCCAAACTCAGTGAAGCGCTACTGGAACCTGGTGCCTTACTTGACCAAGCGAACCTACAACTAATCAACCAAACAACAACAAGTTTGAGACAATGAGGCTTAGTGTTTCACTACAATATAACAATATAAATAAAGACAAAAACTAACATCAATGTCTACAGCGAAAGTTGGCTCTTAACCCAACACTTATATACCAAAAGGTCGATGAGGCCACACCTATACATTCATCTTTTTTATCTCTCCCACATTTTTATTTGTATAAGTATTTCACATTTACGATGAAATTTATGCAAATTGACCCACCACTTCTTATTCTGGACAAAGGAATCCTGTCTAATTTACTAATTCGGGGGAAGATACTGAATGACAACTAAAAAACATGGTCAAATAGGCCTACAATGTCTAACAACCCAAAAACTAGTCTATGAGTGTCACGATCCGAACATAGGCCCGTATCGAGACACGGGACAATAAACACTGAGAGGCTCCAAGTCGACCCATGGCATTAACATACATCTAACTCAATCATAAGTAAGCGGAGATCATCATAAATAACATAGAGGAAGTCTAAAAAAATCTTAACATCTTAATACTTACATGAGTCCAATGCTGAAATCACACTATGTCTGAAAAGCCTCTAAACTGGCAAGTTGATGGGACAAGACCCCAACTAACTCACTATAGTCTGAAAACAAATATAGAACATAAATGAATAAAATGGCCCTCACAAGATAAGGACTCACCAACTCTGAGCAGGAAGTACTAAAGCTAAGAATCTTGCTATCTACGAGACTAAGTCTGGATATCGGAGCCTGTATCATGAAACGATACAACATAGAGTATGCAATCAATACATGGAACGTACCAAGCATGCAAGGTAAGTAAAAACGCTAAGTAAGTAAAATCATTAAACATGCATGATATAAACATAATAAAGATAAGACTATGAGAGTAGGTCTTGTATGCTATTTTCTGAAATCATGATCTGAACATAACTGAACATCATAAATAAATCAAATGACCTAAAGATGAACACTGATAATCATAAGTAAAACTGAACATTGGGTCAAACCTATAGAAAACAAATATCATGACTGATGTACATGCACAATTGAAATCATGAGGAATAATGGGAGACTCTTCATATAACCGACATTATCACAATAAAGCTTACATGGTCCCGACTATCACACTAAAATGGCAGAGCCATCCAAAGCTTTTCCAGGTCAAAGGATGCTACCATGATATCGATATCAAGCTTAAGGACCCTTGGGGGCAGGGGAAGCTAACAAGGGAGATCCCGAGTAATCTGAACATACCTATGTTGGTGAGTAGTTATGAGGCATAGGGTTGACTGACCCTTAGCCTACTCTGTGCTAGATGCTACTCCCAAAAACATGCATATGCTCTCCATTATTTTTCAAAGAAGCTGACCATCATCTAATGACAAAGATGAATAATAACACACATGCAATATCTAAAATCATAACATGAGGAGCCTTGGCTCAAACCATACTACAAGCTGAAAATAATGGGAGTCTTGAATCCAAAAGCATGTGGTAAGCTAATTCATGAAATCATAAGACATACTTGATCATATGGTCTTGCCCAATACTTAAACATTCTTGAAATCAACTTGATTCACTTTGAACACATGAACATAAACATGGGTATTTCGAAATCATACTTTCATCATAACATCACATCATACTTGAACATATATCTCATATATCTCTACTTTCATGAACATTCATGGATGGGCATCATAGTTTTTTTTTAGAAAACTTGAAAACATAATTTATAATTTAGTAAATTGTAAAATCTTCCCATGAATCATAATTCATCACTTAAAACATGCATAGATCATACCCATGATTGAGACATAGGAACTCATGCATTGGGTAAAAATCCCATGGAATCATCAATTAGAATATCATGAATTGAGAGGGAATTGGGCATGGGTGTGGACATTCATAGCCTTACATACCTGAAGGAATCTGATTTTCACACTTCCTTGATTGTCCAAAGAGAATTGAGGAAGAACTTTGAAGAACTAGCCTTTATCACCTCTCAAACCTCTAAACTTGCATGCATGAATTAGGATAGGCTTAGAATGACTTAACCCTTCTTAAAAAACTCCGTTCTAACCTTAAGATGATGTAGTTTAGGTCTTAGGAACAGAGAAATTATGGAAAAGCACTTAATAAACTCACAGGGAAAAATGGATTGCTATTCCTAACGAGGGACTGGACGAGTCGTCGTCCCTGGCCACGATTCGTGGTCTGCATTCGTCATCTTCACTGGAAATTTCATATTGATAGTCACCACGAGATACTCAATGAAGCATTACTATTGACCAAGACTTGTGGTCACCTCCCGTCACCTGCACTACAAAAAGTCACTTGGGGGTTACCACGGGGAACACCATAATGCGTGGTACTCGACAAGTTGGGGTGACCAATCCATTACGTACACTACCCAATTTTCCAAATTTTTTCCAACACTTGACCATTGATCCAATGACGACTCGTGGTGTTAACCATGACTCGTGGTCACACCCGTGGTTGCCTCAACTTTGAAATTTTCAATCGAGTCCCAGCCTATCCCCACGAGTCACCTAACGACTCGTGGGGTTCCTGACGGGTCACTGGACGACTCGTCCTATGACCTAGTTTAGAAATTCATATTTTTTATATTTCAACTCTCAAGTCTGATTTAGGGCTTTCGAGGTATAACAATGAGCATCTATGAGTGCAATAGATGATATACAATCAAGACAGGGCCCCGACCTGCCCAATATATACATACATACATACATACATACATATATATACATATATATATATATGTGTGTGTGTGTATGTGTGTATGTATGTATGTATGTGTATATATATATATATCAATACACAAAAAATGTATAACAAATTGGTAACCGAAAAAAGCTAGAGCTTACCAACGACCGAGACTCCCACTTAGCTATGTGGATGATGATATACCTTTCAATCAACACTTCTAGGCATGTATATAGCCCCTCTAGGCTTGGGACATTAGTACGGAGATGTACCGAATATGTAAGGCGACAGAAATAGAAGATACAAAATAACAACAAGTGATATACAAGTAATACCAATAAGATTTTAACATACGAACCAAACTGTAAAGATCAACACCTCAAAATAACACCAACCTCAACTAGACTTCCCAACATGACAATAGTATACATTCGACTCATGTACCAAACTCACACCTAACCAAAATATTAACAATACAAGCAACAACACATATGTGTATATATATAACAGCATACAATCATATCCTATCCAAAAACATTCATTGAATTGCATGCAACCAATATTCATTAGTACGACTGCGCCAAAAATAATCATGAACTTGCAGGTTATTGTATGCCCGTCGTGCCAGAAATAGTCACGGACTTGAAGGCCCTCACTGAGACTTCGAAAGGGATAATAGAAGAAAGTATATCACAACATAATAAACATATAAATACATATAAAATAACCCACAATTCAACTAACAAGATCCACCTTTTGAATCCCACAACAAAACATCAACTTTACGGGTTCCACCATTCCTCCAATGTATCACAAAATATATGTATGATACTCAATCTTGAATGTATTCTCAATTCTAATATCACCACAAAATAGTAGCCCCAGAAAAGTAATAATAACATAAATCAAAGGCTATAAAACATACAACATGCACAATAAATCGACGATACAAATTTCAATGTAAAACATGCCAAAAATGAAGGAACGACCTTAACATACCTCAAATTCATCAACCGATATTATAGCCAAAAATTCAAGCCATAAGCATTGATCTACTACCACAAGAAGCTACTCAGCCAACATATGAAACCACAACTAATGCAATAAGAGAAAACACCGACACATATACTATAAGATTTCTACAGATTTAATTCTAGGAATTTAGAAACTAGAATCTGACATGACTCACAAGCTTATCTCTATGATAATAAGATATAAATAAAAGGGAAAGGGTGTCTGGTATATAAGAAACTACTACCAACTCGAAAGTAAACATGATTCAAACACGAGGTACTCAATAGCTTCGATGATCTAGGCTTGAAAATTAATATGGATCATCAAATTAACTTAAAACACCATCAAGGGTTCAAGGAACAACCATTAAGGATGGTTTCCATTGACTTGATTTCAAGAAACTAAGTTTGGATGAGTTAAAATCGGCCAAGGCATTTAATATATTGATCCTTAAAAATAGGTGAGAATAACATTTGAATGGCATACGCTAATATGCTCATGAAGTAAAGCTCAATGTTAATAAGAGATGGGTTGAGTAAAGTCCTCTATAAGTGAGAACACAACTGATAAAAACCCTAGAATATTTTAAGACAAGATGACTATTATGACCCATTTGCCAACGCAACAAAACCCATGTTGCAATAGGCAAATTACCTGGGTATTCTAGGCTTTTGCCTGTCATCCCATCCTCTACATGAGATATGAACCCTCATTATTTCCTCGATGTTTAATGAGTAGTCATAAAACTATACTCGTACTTCCAAAACCTAGTGACAAAACTATCCTAAATAATTTAAGTGTGACATGGGAATCTGACTGTGACATGGTGCCCAATACAGTGAAATTCATTATGTTGGGTAGTATGCTGCAGAGCAAGGAGTGTGGAGTCCATAAATTTTCCAACTTCGAAAATAACGGCACACCATGATGTGGTGGCCAATACAGTAAAACTTATCACGTTATCCAATGCACTATAGTGACAAGTCTTCCGCGATTGAGTCAAAGACTAAACATGTAGACCCTACTCAACCCACCTCATCTTTAAGCCCCTAACATTTAATTCCTTCCATTTTCTTCCCACTCACCCATACACAATCCCTCCTAACTCTGCCAAACACTTCCGAAGTCTCCCATCTCTCTTCAACTATATCCCTCCATCTACCCCAAGGTCTTCAAAGAAAGAGTTAGTTGGTAAGTATTATTCACTATTCTTGAAAGCATGATTATGAATCCTTTATCCCTTATTCCCATTGTGGTGAAAGAATAGTATTTATGAGTTTATGGAATTCATAATGTCCAAATTCACTCCTCATTAAGAGAGAGTGTAAATGATCGTTGGCAAAATAAACATACCCAATGAGTGTCGGGGTCGAATCCCATAGGGAATAGTACTTAGATGCCACAAAAGTTGTCTATCAAGTCAAACTAACAATGCTTTATAGAAAACAAACAAGCAAAAATTTGGGGGTTCAAAGGATTAAAGTTAAAATGTGAAAAAACTATTAATTTCTCACCAAGATAACCAACTTGAATTACAAATGTGAGCAAGAGCTAGGGGTATGTTTTTGAATAGGGAGTCAATTGGATTGGAATTGACTAGAAAATCGAATTGTTACTCATAAATATAAATAATCATAGACGAGGTGGCACTCAATATTTTTCAACCACTTGGGTGCCTTTTTCCTGGGGTTTTCTCAAACTCCAAGGTCCAAAACAATATATCCATTAAGATTTGGATTAGATTTGAGCTATTTCTAGCCTCAAATCTCTCATGGGTGAATGATTATGGGTTTTATCTATCTCTAGCCTAACCCTACAGAATCAACACCTACTTACACACCATTGCTTTCTCACCCATACTCAATTTCCCTTTTTCAAGAAAAAATAGAGTAAGTAGACATAAACCACATTTGCAACTATGAGAAATTGAATTGTAAATTTGGAGAAAGCAATAGATTTATATTAAATGAGTAACTCTAAGATCATTCTAGCAACACCTAATCCAATTTAACCCCAATGATGCACACACCCCTAGCAAGGAGATTTAGCTAATCATTGATGAGAAATACAAAATTATATTAACAATTAATAACATTTATCATCAAGAGTTAATGTTAAGCATACAATTGTCTTCAATATAGTTTTTTACCTTGAAGAAGAAGAAGAAAAAGCTACTAAATATTTTCTCTCTAACTTTTTACAAATTTAAAATGGAATAATTGGTACTTTCTAGATAATATATACAAATATGACCAAAATGCGCCTTAAATCTCATGCTGGATGATTTTTCCCTTCCTGCAGACAGTCTCACTTGCGAGTCACCGGCGTTACGCAGGTGCCCATCCGCGGAATGTCGTTGTGTCGTAGGTAGGACTAGTGACTTTAGGACCCTGAAAGGTGTTGGCATCGGCGGTTTGCAGGTGCTGACCCACGTTTCGCTGGTGCACTTTCCACTTACATCCAGTATATTCCTGCGTGTCGACTGGCGTTTGGACGGTTCTATCCGGTGGAGCGCTAGTCTCATCCGGTAAATCTTCAATCCTTTTCTTTAATTCCATGCTTTTATCCATGTTCTTGCTTTCTCTCCTTATATTCAATACCTTAAATAACTAAAGATAAAGAGCATAAAATCAACTCAAATGATTGAAACCTAAGCAAAAACTCATGTTTAAAAGCCTAACGAGTTGGTAAATTACCAACTCATCAAACCCTAAACTTGAACCATTGCTTGTCCTCAAGTAATGCAATTTTTTACATCTGCACATTAGGAATAAGCATTTCATATGATATTATGCACAAGGGACCACTACGACCTAGAAACCCCAAAGATTGCTCACTAACACAAAAGAAAGGAGGTGACTCAACACTTTATGCAATACTATAAGAGATAACCACAATCAATTGGCATGATTCACATTTGATCCTATCATTTAAAACAAGGGACATTGTAGGTCACATAAAGCTTATATAGCATCTAAACTCATTAAAATATCACATTCAAAGTTTTCCTTCAAGATCACTACAATCTTGTCTTAATCATATCTTTTAGCACATGCAAGCATGTTCCCCAAGGTGGCGATGCTACTCACAAGAAGAGAGAATCCCATTTAGTTATCAAGCAGTTCACACTCAAGGGATTATAGAATGAAACAAATACACTCACTCTCACAAAAAAATTCTCATGCACATAACTTGACCTATAGGTTTTTCCCTTCATTTAACTCGCCACTAATGTAGAGTCGCTACACCTAAAATCAATTAGGACTTGGGGTTTATGATGTAGTATAGGGGTAAGGGTACGATGAATTTAAGTTCTAGTGACTAGAACCTCCTTAATGCCCTTTTTGTGAATACATATTCCATTTTCTTGTGAGATTACCTTCACCTTATCTCTCCTTGAATAACATTTCCACTTTTTAAACAAGAGCCCTCTTTATCTCTCTTTAGTAACCACTTTTCATCTTATTTGAGCAAGAGGCAGCACCTTTTTACAATTCAGTTCTTTTCACCCAAACAATTCATTATTCTTTTCATATTGTGGTTCTAGCTCACATTGAAGCTCACATCATTTTTCCCATTTTCTTTTTTTACCAAACTTAGGCTTTTGCCTCATCTTTCCCGTTTCTATTCTCACACTTTTGGGAATTCATCCATCATTTTTGCGTTTCTCTCACAACTAGCACTAGGGAGGATGGATGGCAAAGAGGGATTACGACAAGGATAATAGGCTTGTAATGTGGTTTTCAAGAAAAAGGCTTAACGGCTCAACATTGTCTAGCAAGGGTTCATGCTCAAGGAGGTCATAGGGGTAAAGTAGCTATCCAAAAGAAATCTTAAAATCATCTTCCAAGTGCAACTATCTCTAGGATTTCGCCTTGAGTCACACATGGGGCAAATTATAGACAATCGTTCATATAAGAAAATTAAACTAAAATATTTCCTACAAAGCATCACCCTCTAGTGATTTCACACCATTTTAATCACCACATCAAGAGTTATAAAAAAAGATAACATGAGAATCAAGAAGCCAAACAAAGAATGTGTAATTAATGAAAAAAGAGTACTCAACTATCAAATTCCTTTCTTTCTCAAAATTTAGTTTTTTTCAACACCCATGCCATTTAAGAAAATTTTTTTGGTGGTATCTCTCAAAAACCATTGCATTCATTGACTCAAAAGAACTTAAACTCGGAATTTTCCCCTTAAGAAAGTTGGCTCTTAATCCATCATTGGAAAATGCCACCAGGTTCGACAACAAATTAAAAGAAAAGAAAATTGTTCTTCGGGAAAGAACTGCAGTATAAAGAAAACCCTTGGAGTTTATTCACTAACTACTATAAATAAAAGATGATAATAAAAAAATTTTCAATTTAACACTGACCTAATTAATGGCACTAACAATTTAAGAATAATTTTACATTCATTTTTCCTTCATCACATGCCCAACAAGGGCAACAACCAACCAACCACAACATCATAAAAAAATTGAATCAGCTCTACTAGGGAATTCCACCATAATTAATGACTACAAATCATCCAAAACATCAGAAATTTCACACGGCAAAGGCAACACAAATATCAACAACAAGCTCAACAAGAGCACAACAACAACCCAATAACAACCCCAACTGAGAAAAAAAGATCTCGACCTATCCACCCCTAACTATAACAATACATTATCCCCAATGTATGCATGAAAAATAGAAAGGGTGGTGGGAACTCCATGAAGTGGCTACTTCTCATCCTCATCATCATCCTCGTCATCATCAAAGCCAACCACATGTGGCTCCTCCTCCTTGCCCAAGCCCTCGAACAGATCATCGTTGGGCCCCGGGCTGTGGGTGGAGTAGCCATTTCTACATCAAGAGCACTCAAATCTGGGTCTAATAGTGGCGACTGTTCCCGCCATTTCCACACTTCAGCCCGAAGAGATATTACAGTACCCTCCACTACATCCACTCAGGATAAGATTTTGGTAAAGCTATCATAAACAATCTTCAACTTCCACTTCATAATTCTGGCGATAATGCCAGGGAGATTTTGGGCTACCTTTTACAGCTGGCTCTCATGAGAAGCAGTCATTTTGGCCAGCTTTTGTATGCCACTTGGGTGAGAGGATGTGAGGGGAGGTGAAGGCCCTCGAAATGGTTCTTCTCTTCATGTGTTACCTGATTTCTCAAGGTGTGGTATATTAATATCGGGAACAATGGGGTTCTCTTCTATGTCACGGGATTGAAGACTTTGGGAGCCTCAAAAGCCCGTAACCTTTTTCTCTTCACATTGGCTGCCTCAGCATCCCTTTTTCTTTCCACATTTATCACACCCGTGGCAGAGCTAGGAGACTATTCACAAAAGAGTAGCACTCCTGCATTGATGCATAGTTAAGAGATAAGCGTCATATGGCATTGACATTCCCTGCTGCCTTTTTTTTCATTTGGTTGGCCATGATCTCCCCGAAGTTGATGGGAACCCCTGTCATGATACAGGAGATGAGGATAGCAGCCTCCTAGTTCACTCTTTGGTCCTTCTTTTATGGCAGGATCCGGCTACACACAAACTCCAGCCATAGTTTTGCCTCAAACTTAAGGTCATGCCTTGAAATATCTCCACCCATAAAGGCCTATAGTGGCTGACCAATGGCAATTATTGGATCTATCCATCTAATTTGATTTTATTTATTGGCCAATCTTTCAGTGTACTCAGTTCCTGGGTCAATCTTATCAGCCCAAAATAATGCATTGATGGCATCTAGGGTGATATCAGCCTCCATACCCTTGATCCAAATTGAAGGCAGGAAAAGGAATTCATCAACTTTCCCCTTATGCTTCATAGCCTCTTATCGTACCTGGTATGAAACATAAAACTCAAGCCAAGTTGGTGTAGTATTTGGGCAGAGGCTCAGAAAATACATGCCATTAACGGTGGTTGAATTAGGAAATGATGTTGGGGAAGTCATTTCTCATCCCCACCATATCAAATATCTTCTTTGTTGTGATTGATCTTCCCTCGCAAATGGAATAATGTGCCTTCATGTTAGACACATAAAATATGATTGCATCCTTGGTGTTGGTGGGGGCTGGCTTTGACTTGACCTTCCCTTTGCTCTTTCTTTTTGAAGTGGAAGGAGCCTTGCCCTTGTCGGACTGCCTAGAGGAAGTCATAATTCTACAAAGCAATGTTTGTGACACAACAAACAATATTTCTTTTTTTATTTTTAATAATAGAAAATAAAAATCGACAACTATCCTAAGTTAAGGAAAGAAAGAATAACAATTGGATGACCAACAATTTGCAGGATCAAGATCAAGTATTGGTGGTATCGACGAATCACCACAGAGCCATTGGTGCTTCATAGAAGATCGGGTAAAAAATTATCCATCCGATGCCACATCGACATTTTGCAGGTCTTGACCTGCGAAGCGCAGGTGAAACGTGGATCTGGGCCATGGCCTGAATCCTTGCACCCAGACCTGCGATTCAACCGATGTTTCGCTGGCAAACACTGTTCAATGCATTTCAACCCCAAACTCAATTAAGCAGAAATCCTTCACCTTTATGACTCACTCACTCACTTCACATTATGATTTTATTGACCCAAGAAATACAACATAATAAAAATGATAATTTTCCCTTAAGAACGACATCACCTGATCTATCATCGGGTAAATCGTGCCTTTTTAGCATATGGGGTTACTTATACTTCAGCCCCAACTATATATCCAAAATATACTTCACCTAATACTTTCAATCAAAATGAACATCCACAACCATAATATGCAATTAATATTCAACCCCCAATATACCGATATAATGAGAAATACTCAATAATGAAAAAGCAAAAGAAAGGGTAAAGGGGAAAATGAGTACTGAAATATCCGATGCAACATGATTCACATTCTCAATAGTCAGCAAAATTAAAGAAATGTAAGAGCTCATGAACACATACCAATTTGAAAATTGAGAAGGAGTGAAGAAATTAAAGCTTTGTGCTTTCCCAACAATGGTGTTCCAAAGAGTGAAAGCTTATGTTGCTAATAGATAGTTTGAGTCAGTAGAAGTGAGAATAAGAGAATGAGAATGGGTGTTTATATAGACTGAAGAGAGGGAATGTGATTGGATAGTGGAATGGTGGGTGTTAGTAGTTGGTTTTAATGGAGGGAAGTTGGGAAGGTGAAAAGGTTGTGGTTAGGTGAAAAGGTGGAGAGAGAAGGTATTGGAAAGGTAAAAAAGGTGTTTTGACCGATTTGGATAATTTTTAAAGTGTTCTCGGTCGGGTTTAGTCAACACATCGGTCAAGATTAAAAAATACACTTACTCACCTCTTCTTGTGCTAGACCTGAAACCGCCGATGAGTATCGGTGTTACGCCGGTTTTAGCGCCGGTGACTTCTTGACTTCCCAATTCATTGTTTTGTAACTACGATCAACTAGCATTTTGCAAATCTTTACTGATGTTTTGCAGATTTTGACCTTTCTTTCGCCAGTGATTCACAGCTTACCCTTTTATTTTCAAATTTCCTCTAGGTACACTAGTTCACACCTATGATAGACCAGCGTTTTGGGGAATGCTTCTAGTGTGTCACCGATGAAATGCCGGCTCCCTCCCCTTTTTTTTAATCCAATTCTTCTTCTCTTGTGCGACCATGCGAGCGACTTACGATTGAGCAATAACATTTCGCCAATCTAACCCAAGTGGCTACCCTGTTTTCCTTCTCATTGTTTTCTCATCCAATCATCTTATAAAAAAAATCAACAAAGTATCAAAGCATCAAAACATAAAACACTTACATTGCCTCCGAAGAAGCGCCTTATGCAACATCTTGCCACAATGGATACTTCCTTAACTGTCAGTTTTTTGGAGGGTCATCCTCTGAATCAGCCTCAGCAACACAAACTTCGTCTTGTACTGCCT
Organism: Datura wrightii; assembly: GCA_035772735.1. Classification (NCBI taxonomy): domain Eukaryota; kingdom Viridiplantae; phylum Streptophyta; class Magnoliopsida; order Solanales; family Solanaceae; genus Datura; species Datura wrightii. The sequence goes on from JASDFA010000002.1 coordinate 15,792,463, forward strand.
CATCATTCAAAACCCCTATCACCTTGTACTCATCCGGGGGCTCAGTGGTTTGACAAACCTTAAAGGTGACTCCTCACCTCCTACTTGAAATTTCAGCTCACCAAGCTGCACATCTGCCAAAGCTCTACCCGTGGCAAGAAATGGTCTCCACAAGATGATAGGTACTTCAACATCCATATCACAGTCAAGCACGACAAAGTCAGTTGGAAGGATGAATTTGTCGACCCAAACTGAGACGTCCTCCAACACTCCCACTGGTTTCTTTATGAATCGATCTTCCATCAATAGCCTCATTGAGATGGGTTTCGGACTTCCCAACCCTAGCTTCTTGAATATAATGAGAGGCATTAGATTTATGCTTTCCCAAAATCACATAGGGCCTTTTTGAACATGCACAACCCAATAGTACAGGGGATAGTAAAGGCTCTCATATCCTCTCTTTTAGGAGCGAGATTTCTTGTCATCATAGCACTACAGTGGTGTGTTACTTCCCCTACACTAGCATCAAGGATCTTCTTTTTCTTTAACAAATCTTTCCTAAATTTGTCATAATTCGGTGATTTGAGCAATGCATCTACCAGAGATATATTAATGGACAATTTACTAAACATCTCAACAACTTTTTGAAATTGGTTTTCCTCCTTCTTCTTTGCTAACCTCTAAGGATAAGAAGGTAGAATCCTAGGCTCTTGGCCCATATCGGGTAAAGCCTCTTTGCTCAATTCCTGTTCAATCATTTAGGGGAGTTACATCAACTTCTCGATCATTTAATCCTTCTTCATTATTCTTAACCTTTGTTGCTTTTGGAACCGCATCCATTACTTCATCACCACTTGTTTTTGGGTCAAAAACATCTTTGGGCTTCACACTCACTTCTTCCAACACTTTGCCACTTCTAGTCACAATTTCCATACAATGGCCATCCTTCTTCTAGTTAGGTACAATGTCACTAGGAAGTGTCCCTTTCTTTCAGGGATTCATTTGGGAAGACAAATGATTCATTTGCGCTTCCAAGTGCTTAATCGATGCCGAGTGGGAGTTCATTGTTTGAGCGAGGTTCGACACCTTCCCTTTCAATTCCTTGACCCACTATCAGTGGATTCCACTCTCTTGAGTACTCTAGACATCATCTCTTTATTCTTGGAGCTTCCCACATTGCTTACACATGGTTGTAACTGGGGATTTTTTTAGCCTTTGGAGAGGGGACATATGGGTTTGAGCTTTAGTGATAATGTTCCCCATCATGATTTTGATCAGAATTACCATATCTATCATTTCTATCAACCCATCCTTGGTTGTCGCAGTTTCTCCAAACTTGATTCTCTTTGCTTAGGCACCAAGGGCCTTGGTTGGCACCTTGATACCCTGAGCAAGAACCCCCCATTTGATTTTCCATGAATTGGCATTCTTCTTCATACCTACATGGTGAGTTTTCCCTTTCATACTACATTGGGCCTTGAGTCCCTACGACATTAACGCTCTTACACCCCATCTCTATGTCGTGTCTCACCATCAACTCGAGATAGGCCATCATTTTTGCCAAAGTCTCATCTCGCTCCTTATCCCTCTTTCTCATCTCCGCAGTCACAAAACTTGAACCTTTGCACCACTTGAAGGTACTTCAGTTTCCCTCTTGTGCCAAGCTCGGTTCATTTTAGTCATCCGATCCATCAAAGCTCTGGCGATTCTATAGGGTTGGTCCATGAGAGATCCACCCGCTAATTTATTTTCTACTGACTTGTTACTAGAGTCTAAGGAACAATAAAAAGTTTGAAGGAGCACTCCATCCGGAAGCTCGTTGTTGGGACATAGGGCCACTTTCTTCTTGAACCTCAGTCATGCCTCATGTAAAGGTTCTCCTGGGATTTTCCTGAAATTGGTGATATCATCTCTTAGCTGCAATACCATCGATAGAGGAAAGAACCTGTCTAAGAAGGAGTCAGTCAATTCTTGTCATGAAGTGATGCAACCTAGAGGAAGCTCCTCGAGCCACATGGTCTCTTCCCCCAGTCAAGGAGAATGGAAAGAGTCTCAATCTGATTGAATCTTGACTTATATTTGTGATATTGAAAGGTTGGCATCTTTAAAGAAAATTTTGAAGATGGCGATTTGCATCTTCACTTGGCGGACCTTTGAAAAGTCCTTTCATTTGTAGCAGGTATAACATAATGTTGGTCACATGGAACACCATATTCCCTATTGTGGGTGTTAGGCGAATGACACCTGTTATATCTGGCATCATAGTTCATATGACCATCCACGGTACCTTTTTGAGATTGTTGGCCAATATCAGTCATCCTATAAAGGCACCCAAAAACAAAAAAAGTAAAAACAAAACACAGGATGCTAAATTAATTTAACTCAACAATCAACTAGGGGCTATCTAATCCTATTCCTCGGCAACGACACCATTTTTGATAACTTTCAGATTCACTCCTCATAAAGAGAGAGTGTAAATGGTCATTGGCAAAACAAATATTCTCCGTGAGTGTTGGGGTCGAATCCCATAGAGAATAGTACTTAGATTACACAAAAGTTATCTATCAAGTCAAACTAAGAAGCATCATATTGAAAACAAACAAGTAAAAGTTTGGGGGTTCAAAGGATTACAATTAAAATATAAAACTAGTATTGAACACTCAACAAGATAACCAACTTGAATCACAAATATGAGCAATAGCTAGGGGTATGATTTTGAATTGGGCATCAATTGGATTAGAATTGAATAGAAAATCAAACTATTACTCATAAATATAAATAATCATGGACGAGGTAGCACCCGATGTTTTTCAGCCATTTAGGTGCGTTTTGCCTCCTATTTTCTCAAACGCTAAGGTCCAAAACAGTATATCCATTAAGACATGGATCAGATTTGAGCTATTTCTAGCCTCAAATATCTCAAGGGTGAATGATTATGGGTTTTAGCTATCGCTATCCTAAACCCACACAATCAACACCTACTTACCCACCGTTGCTTTCTCACTCATACTCAATTTCCCTTTTTCAAGAAAAAATAGAGTAAGTAGACATAAACCACATTTGCAACTATGAAAAATTGAATTGTAAATTTGGAGAAAGCAATAGATTTATATTAAATGAGTAACTCTAAGATTAATCTAGTAACACCTAATCAAATTTAACCCCAATCATGCACACACCTCTAGCAAGGAGATTTAGCTACTCATTGATGAGAAATAGAAAATTATATTAGCAATTAAAATAATAACATTCATCATCAAGAGTTAATGTTAAGCTCACAAATGTCTTCAATGGAGGTTTTTTCCTCAAAGAAGAAAAGCTACTCAATATTTTCTCTCTCTAACTTTCTACAAATCTGAAGTGGAATAATAGGTACTTTCTAGAGAATGTACAGAAATAGGTCAAAAATGCTCCTTAAATCTCATCTTGGATGATTTTGCCCTTCCTGTAGATGGTTTTACTTGTGAGTCACCAGCGGTCCACCAATGCCCATCTGCGGAATGCCGCTATGCCGCAGGTAGGACCAGTGACTTTGGGACCCTGACTGGTATTGGCACCAATAGTGTGCAAGTGCTGACCCATGTTCCACCGATGCACTTTACTCTTATAGACAATATGTTCTTGTGTGTCGACTAGTGTTTCATCGGTTCCATTCGGTGGAGCTCTGGTCCTATTCAGTAAAGCTTTAGTCCTGTTTTTCAATTTCATGTTTTTGTCCAAGTTCTTATTTTTCTCTCCTTAAATGCAATACCTGCAAAAACTAAGGAGAAAGATCATAAAATCCTCTCAAATGACTTGAAAACTAATAAAAACTCATTTTTAAAAGCCTAATGAGTTGGTAAATTACCAACTCATCAGGAATGAATATCACCATTGATTTTTTGATTGGATGACATAATTCTAATAGAATATTTATGATGTTTTGACAAATAGAATTCGATTCCATATTCCCCTCACCTTACTAGTTGAGATATTGTGTTGGTATAACTATTAGTATATGTGGTTGAGATTAAGGATTTCTTTGACGGATGAAAATGATACATGCACCTTCATACACTTTGTATACTATTTGTTTAATCAAATTCTCCAAATTATAGTTAAATAGGAGATTCTTCCCTATGAAGGATGAATAAAGATCGTCTTAAGGATAAAATAATCATTTGGTTGTGTCTATGTGGTTTGTACCTCACAAGTATATTCAATTTAACTGTGGGTGGTTGTTTGGATGGGTTTTTAGTAGTGATATTGAGGCGGATAGCCACTAGGTCATGTAATCTTAGAAAAAAAGGGAAATCTAATGTATCTTTCACGGTTAATTACATCCTTGTTCATGAACTAAGTGTGGGGTTATTCCAATATACACCTTAGTTATTTTATAGTTGTGATGATTAGAGACAGGGTATATGTTCTGTACATGCTAATGATAGGGGAGCTTATCAATGCAGGATATTATGAAGTCTTTTATGAAGAAGTCTCTTAAAAACAAATTCTGATGGTTATTATTTAGGAATTTTCTCACCGAATTATTATGCAATAAGGACGTAGATGAGGAGCCCCATGATCAATCTTTTCCTACCATTACCAAATATGAAGATGTAACTAGGGTAAAGGAGCTTGATGATGTGGGTGGCCTGACCTTAATGGTGGCTGAGAGACACGTCCCTGACGAGAGCTATATGGATCATATTTATGGGATGACGAACTTCTAACTTAGAATTAGAGGCCACCCTTCCACCCTTGAGGATCATTCTAGACTAAGTGATACCCACTCAACACTTTATCCAATACATGTATAGGATGGGGCTAACCTTTGAGGAGCTGCCAAATAATAATGAGCCCATGCCCGAACAATCGTTGCATGAGGTGGAGGATTACAAAGAAGAGGAGGAGGAACAAGACATTGAGGATGCTGAAACTATTGATGCTTCTACTGATTATAAGACCGGTGAAGCCGGTGATGATAATGAGTAGATAGAAAGTTTTTTTTTTCACTCTTTTGTTTTGTTTTGATGCCCTGGGGACAGTACTTTCTTTTAAATATAAGGTGGCAGAAGAAACTTCTAACTTTTTGTATTCTAATGGATTGTATATTCTGGATACTATTTTTGTTTGGATTGTTTTTTTAGATATTTAGGTTGTAATAGGTAGTAAGTAATATATTAGTTTAGTATTTTGAGTCTTGCTTGAGAAAGCATGACCCTTGATTTTTCTTTGTGCAATGGTTCTTTTCTGGGGGTGATTATTTTAACCATGTAGTAGATTTTGTTATAGTAGGTTTATTCTTTTTAGTCATATGTAGTGACTTTTGCTGATGACAGATGAATGATAATTATCTTGATGGAAACTTTAGTTATTTAGGATCGAGTTTAGGCCGAAAATAATGTACTTGATACAATAGGCAACTCTTTAGGGAAATATAAACGAACATGCAAAAAGATGTAGAGACACCCTATTAAAACACCTAGGCTCTTTTATTTGACTCCATTTTATAGTTCTAAAGGGCTTCATAATGCTTGCATTGAACACACATAGTGTATGCTACATAGAGGGTCTCCATTAATCCATATTAAGTCAATCATGTTCTATGTGTGAGTGAGTTTCCATATTATATTTCATGTGTCATTTGATGTTTCGAACTTTCCAAATATGTATATAAGGCAAAGCAAGGTGAAGAGGTTTAGAAGGTGACTGATGTGTTGGGAATTTGCGACGCATCTTTACTTTATTCCATAGTATTTTGCATGTATTTAGGTGCTAGTTTAAGTTGAAACTAACCTCATTATGTTATGTTTTAGTAACCCAAGTGGAGTGAAGAAAAGAGGAGTCAAATTCAAAAATCTGTCCAAAAGGAAAAGCAAAGGACGGACCGCCTTTCTGAAGGGAGGTCCACCTATTTAATCATCCTTCAAGTCCCACTATTTCTAGAAACCATTATGAAGATGTCCGTAATTGAGGAAGTGATGGATGGACCGTCTTTCCAGAAGATGGTCCATCAATTGAAAGACGAAGCCATTAAGAGGCAGAAGTAAATTTTAATCGACGACACAAGAGATGGATCATCTTTCCAAAAGATTGTCCGCCAATCAAAGGACGGTAGTTACTCAAGAGAAGCAGATTTTAATTAACAGAGAAAAGGACAATCCATTCCTGCACACCTGGGACTCTTTGAGTTTAAATTATTTTGGGTTTTTGGAAAATTAGTAGAAAATAGATTTTTTTTCTTTTTTTTCAAGGAAGGTTGGATAGACTGATAGAGAACTATACTTTTCAGCCATAGTAGAGTAGTTCCTAGATCTAGATTGTAACTTTGAAAATTTCAATATCATCAATTCAAATTTTCTTCTCCAATTTGCAACTTCATTAGTAAGGATGTCTAATTACTTTATTTCTACTGTTCTTCTTGCTATGGATAGCTAAACTCAAATCTATAGTGTGAACCCTAATGATTCCAATTTGATAAGAACATTTGATTGATTTTTTCTTTCTAATGTGTGATTGATGATGAAAGTCACTCAATCCTACCTAATTGCCTTTATTATGCTTGAAAGAGCACATTTTAATTGGGTTAGCATCAATCAACAATAACTCAAAGCCTAATCCTTGTTTAATGAATTTGTTTAGACATAGGTTGAATTTCAATTGGCAACAAGCAATTGGGTAGAAGGAAGTTATCTTCAATTTGACATGATTGAAGTACATTGATACCTATGGTACTATTTAAAGATACCCATCGGTTGCCTATGTAATTACTTGCATATTCATCCATAGCCCGCTCTAAATTTACTTATATTGGGTGATTTAGGAGAATCGACCCATACTTTGGATCACTTCCCTAGTACTTGTCATTTATTTGTTTCAACTTAGTTCAATTTTCATTCATTAGTTATAGATAAATTTACCGTAACACTAATTTGAACAGTCTCTAAATTCACAAATCTAAGTAGATGTCATGATCCGAACGGAGGCCCAGATCGTTGACACAGGACATGGGACCCCGATAGACCCCAAGTCGACCCATGGAATAAGCATTCAACTAACTCATTCAATAAACATAAGGAAAACATAATTCAAAACTCAGCATAAGTCAAACTTAATATAACAAAAAAATAAATATCTAAAGTTGAATACACGTCTAAGTCTGATAAACCTCTAATCTGGACGAGCTAATGGGACAACACCCCCAACTACCTCAGCAATACTGAATCTGAATGGACATATAAAACAACTAAAGGTCTAGTCCTTGAAAGATGAGGATTCACCAATAAAGTAGGTGCTAACTCTGAACAACAACTACAAACGGGGCTGAACCTGAGAACCGGATCCTGCATCATGAGACGATGCAGCATAGAGTATGTGGTCAGTACGTGGAATGTACCGAGTATGCAAGGTAATTAAAACCGCTTAAGTAAAATAAATCATTTAAAACATTACATAACATATCATAAGCTTTTAAGTGTAAGTAGAAGGCTACATGCATTCATTCTGAAATCGTACTCTTATCATAACATGACCATGCATAGCTTTTGAACATCATGACTGACTCGAATGACTCAAAGCTAAAACATACATTTATATCAAAAGCTGAACAATGAGTCAAACCTTACTTTTTGATCATGCATGCATAAGATAATTATCATGAGTGTTGAATATGCAATCTGAATGATTTAGACAGTGGGAGACTCATCACTTAACTGACATACCACAATAGAGCTTACGTGATCCCGACTATGACACTCAAGTGGGCAGGGTTGCCCTAAACCTTGCTAGGGCGAAGGATGCTACCATGATATTGATATCAAGTTGAATGACCAATCGGGCCGGGGATAGCTCACAAGGGAGGTCCCAATGTTATATTAGTATCATCCTACGTTGGCGTGTAGTTTTGGGGCATAGGGTGATCGACCCTTAACCCGCTCGGTGCTGGACTCTTCTCCCAAAAACATGCAATGCTCTACATCATATATAACAAAGCTCAATATCGTCAATTGACGAAGCTCAACATGAAATCATGCATAACTCAACATCATATGAAACGAAGCTCAACACTGTCTATTGACAAGGCTCATAATGAAATCATACATAGACTAGACATCATATGGATATGAAGTAAAAAATTGTCTATTGACAAAGGTCAATAATGACCTACATCTCAATTATGAATTCATGCATATGAGAAGCTCTATTTTGAAACATACCACAAGCTCAATCCAAATCATGTGGTAAGCTACGTGTAGAAATATTCACTCAACATACCACAACTAGAATTTATAATAATAATTGGGAAAATTCACTTCAAACAATGTGGTAAGCTTATTTCGGAAAAATTATCACTTTAAATCAACATGTGGGCATCACCCAAAGCTTTACCATACTTGGGTCTAATCATTTCATTTTGAAAACATCGACATAATCATGGCTAGTTTTGGAAAGATGCTTTTCATCATCAACTTCATCATCATCACGCATTTACCATAAATCACCTCTGTTATGAACTCTTCACCCATGGGTGTTTTAGATTCAAATTTTAGAAAACATTTTTTTATAGGGGAAAAACAATTTAGAATCCGCCCAAGCTTCATAAATCATCAATATAAATACAATCAATCATATCCATGTATAGAGAATGAAGAATCATGCAATTGAGGAAAACCCCAAACTTCATCATAGATAATTTATCACATTTTGATAGGGATTGGACATGGGTGTGGAAGAGAACACTCACTCATAGCCTTACATACCTGGGAATGGTGAATTCTAACACCCTCTAATTGCCTAGCTGAGATTTCAATTGGAAACCTTGAGATTTCACCTTGAACCTCCTCTTCGAACCTTCAAACTAGCATGCATGAGAATAATGGCTTAGGATAGGTTTTCCCCTTCTAAAAACCCACTAAAACGAGTCTTAAACGACATAGTATAGACCCCTAGAACTTAGAAATTACGAAAAAGCCCTTACTAAAATCACTGGAAATAACTGTCAGGGGGTCCTAAAGGACGACCTGACAACTCGTTACCAGGGCTAATGATCTGTTAGGTTGCTCGTCAAGTACACTGGATGACATGTCTACTGGGGTTCATAATGAATGACTTAATGACTCATCCCCGAGGCCACAACTTGTGGTCATCTCCCATTAGGTACACTGCCTTAACATTCAGGAAAAACTATTTTTCTTGATCATAACTCACCTTACGAGTCATTGGGACTGGCCACGGCTCGTAGGGTCCCATCCTTTAGGTACATTGGTTACTTCTTCCAATTTAATTTCCAACGTCACCCAATGAGTGACATGACGACTCGTGGTGGCTGACCATGAGTCGTTCTCTCCCTCGTGGGGACCTCGATTCTTCATTTCCCCTAGGCCTCCCCATGAGCCACCTAACACTCGTGGGGTCTCCTCATGAGTCGTCCTATGACTCGTCTTGTGCCTACAACGTCAATTTCACAATTTTTCCGTTTCAATTCCTGGGTCGGATCTTTGAGCTCCCAGGGTATAACAATATCTCCCCCTTGGGTACATTCATCCTCGAATGTTGGAAACAAGCATAAAATAGAAACATGAAATTTTCATATGAAAATACTGATTATTTACACTGAAAACTGACGGAATGACTACCTCCGAACAACTGAACTGAACTCATACATCACACACATGTATCATAACATAATTCAAACTTATGCACATGAACTGAACATGGAACTGATTAGATAATTAGGGAAAAACCTGATACCTCAAACTGAAATTGATCCGATTGGGAACATATGGGGGTACTTAACCATCATAGCCGCTTTGGCTTCCCGCGTAGCTCCCTCAGCATGTTGGTTTCTCCACAACACCTTCACTGAAGCTACTTCCTTTTTCCTCAGCCTCTGAACCTGACGATCCAAGATTGCTACTGGAATTTCCTCATCACTGAGGCTATCTCCCACACAACGCTTTCCACCGAGACTACTAAAGCTGGATCACCCAAGCACTTTTTCAAGAGCGATACATGAAAGGCGAGATGAATTGAAAATAACTCTCATAGCAAGTCAACTCATACGCTACCTTACAAACTCTTTCCATAACCTGGTAGGGACTAATATAAAAGGGACTGATTTTCCTTTCTTTCCAAACCGCATGACTCACTTCATGGGAGATACCTTTAGAAACACCCAATCATCCACCTCAAACTCCAAATCTCCACTTCTCACGTCCACATATGATTTTTGAAGACTCTAAGCAGTTTTCAGCTTGCCCCTTATCAACTGAACTATCACGACCCGAGAGTACACCTAGATCATAGACACGGGATAAGGAGCCCCGAAAGACTCCAAATCAACCCATGGCATGATCATATATATAATTCATACACATAAGGTGGAAGACTTAACTTAAAAATCATGAATTTAAATGAAGAATGACATGAAATATAATAAATGATAGTACATAATCCAAGAATAAATAACAGAATACTACAATTAAGTCTTAAAGCCTCTAATCATAATAGACGGGTTGAACGTATAAGACCCCAACTAACTCCAACATTCTGAAAACAAAAGATAAACAAGGTCCGAACATGAAGTCCTTGAATCATGAGGAGTCACCACTAAAAGATGAGAGCAGAACTGAGAGTAAGCTAGGAACGATGCTGAACCTGCGAACCAGATCCTAAAAATATGTGGGTCAGTATTTGGAAGGTACTGAGTAAGAAAGGTATGCAAAACAATACTTAAAAACATAAAAGTTATAGGAGTGGGGATATCATGATCATAAGACTGAAATCGTAGGTATATCGTAAGGCTCAAGATTTTCAAAATATTCGTAAACCTATCATAGTTGTAACATGTGAGAAAAATATTTCATAAAACATAACTTGAGCCAAAAGAACATAATCATACATGCAGTAAAACTATGAGGAACAAGGGGAGATTTCTACAACCGACATACCCCATATGAGCACACATGAAGCCCGACCTGTAAACCTAGTTGGGAGGTCGTTCATACCTTTCCAAGGGTATGAACCATGAAAGGGGTGATATCACTCGTGAAGGCCCCGTATGACATAGAGGACAGTCACTGATGAGGTACCAAGCATAACCTACGGTGGCATGTAGTTCTGAGATTCGGGGCATGACCTAGGCCCCAAACCTATTCGGTGTTAAGTACTACTCCCAAAATATGCAACATCCTCATAGAAATTCATACATGACATGCATGGCTAGTTAAATCGTGAGAATATGATCATGCTTGAAAATTCGTAATACTAGCCATGCAATTGGGCTCGTGAATCGGCACAAATCATAGTTCATAAATCATAAGTGACATGTGGGCATTGCCCATAATTTCAATCATTCTTGAAATGCTTAAATTTATGGGAACATGATCATAATAACATAAGTAGTTGAAGGCATGCTTAAAATTTAAAAAAAATTGTATTAAGCTTGCGAAATCATCATGACCATGAATTTTACAAAACTTTTCTCATGATTGGGCATCTATACTTTAAGGGGGGGGGGGAGGTTAAATCATAAAAATATTGAATAAACAAGTAAAATCATCCCAAATACATTGAAATTCATAAGTTAGGAATATCACAACAAGATCATTGCAAATTTTAAGGAATCATGCAATTTGACGAAGACCCATAATGTTTTGGTAACTTCAAACATAGAATTAGGGAGAAATTGGGCATGGGTAGGGACTAAACTACCCATTCAAAACCCCACACACCTGGAATTACGTGATTCTTAACCCCCTTGAAAAACCCTAGGTGGAAACTTGAAGAATTGAAGAAGAACCTTTGAATCTCCTCCTACTCCCTTCTCTAGTTCTTTCAAATGCCAAATGAGACTTAGCATAAGTTTTCCCCCCTTAAAAGACCCTGTCCTGTCCTCCAAACGATGTGGTTTATGGTCCAAAAGTGTGGAAAAGTCAAATTTGCCCTTAATGAAATTTCCCTGAAAAAATAGATCTGACCCCGACCACGACTCATACGACGAGTTGTACAACAAAGTCATGACTTGTAGTCACCTCACCACTTTTCAATCTTCTGAATCTGGCCACGACTTGCATACCACGACTCGTAAAACCATCCTACAGGTCATACTTTCAGTCATGGTACCATCCACCCATACCAAATACGACTTAACCACGACTCCTCATCACAACTCATTGCTATGTCCTACGAGTGGTACCATGACCTGTGACGACTCACTCTGGCACTACTAAGAATTTCACCATGAATCCTAACCATGAGTTGCACCTACGCATCACGATTTGTAGGACCACCCATGATATGACCTCAGGCTCCCGAAATTCATCACGACTCGAGTCATGAGTCGTAGGTCCTCACCACGATTCGTACCTCGAGTCGTCCTGGTGCAAAACTCTAGGTTTTTCTGTAGTTTCCAACTTCAACTCTCGGGTCTATTCTTAGGCCCTTCTGGGATATTACAATATCTCCCCCTTTGAAACACCTTGAATGTAGGAAACAAGAAGCAACCAGAAACATACAATTACCATATGTAAATACTGATCATTTAAGCCGAAAACTGACAGAATGACTACCCCCAAAAAAAGCTACATAGCTGGACTGAATTCAGACATCACATACATATATCATATCATAAAACAAACTTGCACACATGAACGGAACATAAAAAACTGACTAGAGATTTAGAGAAAAAACTGATACCTCAAACTTTAATTGGGTCGGTAGGGAACAAGTGGGGGTACTTAGCCATCATATCTGCTTCAACATCCCATGTAGCTCCCTCAACATGTTGATTTGTCCATAACACCTTTACTGAAGCTAATTCCTTGTTCCTCAACCTTCGAACCTAAAGATCCAAGATTGCAACAGGAATTTCTTCATAATTGAGGCTATCCTTCATGACAACACTTTCCACCGAAACCACCAAGGCCGGATCTCCCATGCATATTTTCAAGAGCGATACATGAAATACGAGATGAACTGAAGCCAACTCTAAAGGTAACTCTAACTCATAAGCTACCTAACCCACTCGTCTCACAATCTGGTATAGGCCAATATAGAGGGGGCTGAGTTTCCCTTTCTTTCCAAATCTCATTACCTCCTTCATGGGAGATACCTTCAGAAACGACCAATCATCCATTTCAATTTCAAGCTCTCTTCTCCTCATTTCCGCATAAGACTTTGTGTGACTTTGAGCCATTTTCATCCTTTCTCTTATTAAATGAACTTTCCCTATAGCCTCATGGACTGAATCTGGACCCACTAATGAAGCTTTATCAACTTCAAACCACCCAATGGGCGATCTACACCTTCGCCCGTAAAGAGCCTCGAACGGTGCCATCTTAATGCTTGAGTGATAGATGTTATTGTAGGAAAACTCAATAAGAGGCAAATACTCTCCCCAACTACCCTTGAAGTCAATAATACAAGCTCTCAACATGTCCTGAAGAGTCCGGATAGTCCGCTCTGCCTGACCATCTGTTTGCGGATGAAATGTCGTGCTAAGCTTGACTTGGGTGCCAAGTCCATTTTGAAAAGATCTCCAGAAACAACAATCTGATTTAATGGAAAAGGTCACTCCATGAAATCTAACCAACTCTCGGATGTATAAATTAGCATAATCTTCTACTGAATCAATGGTTTTGACCGGTAGGAAATGAGCATCCTTGGTCAACCTATCCACCATAACCCAAATATAGTCATATTGTCTACGAGTGCGGGGTAAACCTATTACAAAGTGCATATTGATTTCTTGCCACTTCTAAGTAGGAATGCTGATACCTTGGAGTACACCCCCAGTCTCTGATGCTAGACTTTTACTTCTTGGCAATTCGGGCACTTGGCTACGAATTCTGCAATATCCCTCTTCATGCCATTCCCCCAGTATATTTCCTGCAAGGCATGGTACATTTTGGTGGCACCTGGATGGATAGAATATCTGGATCCGTGAGCCTCATGCAACATCCGACTCCTCAAACCCCCCACGTTCGGAACACATAAGTGACCCTGGTATCGAAGCACACCATCTTCCTCTTTGGAGAAGACTTCTACTTTTTGATTTTGGACAACTTCTTTCAACTTTACCAATATTGGATCTTCATCTTGTTTAGCCTTCACCTCCATTACCAAGAACGACTCTGACCCATCCTGAACTACTACCCCACCATTGGTCGAACCAACTAATCTAACTCCAAACTGTGCAAGTCGATGTACCTCCTTTACCAGCCCCTTCTTGTCTTCACTAACATGTGACACACTTTACATAGAAAGTCTACTAAGGGCATCCGCTACCACGTTGGCCTTACCCATGTGGTAAAGGACACCCATGTCGTAGTCCTTAAGTAGCTCCAACCCCCTCCATTGCCGAAGATTTAGTTGCTTCTATGTGAACACATATTGTAAGCTCTTGTGGTCCATGAATACATCTACATGAACCCAATACAAGTAGTGTCGCCATACCTTCAAAGCAAATACCACCGCTGCCAACTCAAGCTCATGGGTTGGGTAATTTTTATTGTGAATTTTCAACTGTCTAGAAGCATATGCTATGACTTTATCATGCTGCATCAGTACACATCCCAGTCCGACTCTCGAAGCATCACAATATACCACAATGCCATCGGTACCCTCCAGCAAAGTCAACACTAGTGCTAAAGTAAGTTTGGCCTTCAATTCATCGAAGCTCTTTTCATAAACCTCCTACCATTGGAACTTCACCTTTTTCTAAGTCAATCTAGTCGGTGGGGCTGCAATGGATGAGAAAACTTCCATGAACCTCCGATAGTAACCCGCTAAGCCCAAAAAGCTCCTGATCTCCGAAGGGTTTACTGGTCTAGGCCAGTTCTTTACTGCCTCTATTTTCTGGGAGTCCACCTTGATACCTTCGCTTGACACTACATGTCCTAAGAATGCAATTGATTTCATCTAGAACTCACATTTGCTAAACTTGACATATAGCTAGTTATCCTTGAGGGTCTGAAGCGCTACCCTCAGGTGTGCAGCATGCTCCTCCTCGCTCCTGGAGTATATTAATATGTCATCAATGAACACGATCACGAACATATCCAGATATGCCTCAAATACCCTGTTCATTAGATCCATAAAAGCTGTAGGGGCATTGGTTTGTCTAAAAGACATAACAACGAATTCATAATGGCCATATCGGGTTCTGAAAGCAGTCTTTGGGATATCACTCTCCCGAACCCTGAGCTGGTGATACCCGGATCTGAGATCTATCTTGGAGAAATATTTGGCACCCTGAAGCTGATCGAATAGGTCATCAATCCTGGGTAAAGGGTACTACTCTTGATGGTGACCTTGTTCAACTGGCTATAGTTAATACATATCCGAAAAGAACCATCTTTTTTCCGGTCGAACAACACCAGCACACCCCATGGGGACTTACTCGGTTGTGTGCTGCCTATAGTCAATACACATCACAAGCGAGGTCCCAATATTATATTAGTATCAAGCTACGTTGGCACGTAGTTTTGGGGCATAGGGTGATCAACCCTTAACCTTCTCGGTGCTAGACTCTTCTCCCAAAAACATGCAATACTCTACATCATATCTAACGAAGCTCAAATTCGTCAATTAACAAACCACAATAAGAAATCATGCATAATTCAACATCGTATGAAACTAATCTCAACATTGTCTATTGACAATGCTCATAGTGAAATCATGCATAGAATATACATCATATGGATAAGAAGCTCAACATTGTCGATTGACAAAGCTCAATAATGACCTACATCTCGATTATGAATTAATCCATATGAGAAGCTCTATTTCGAGACATACCACAAGCTC
Source organism: Datura wrightii (assembly GCA_035772735.1). Classification (NCBI taxonomy): domain Eukaryota; kingdom Viridiplantae; phylum Streptophyta; class Magnoliopsida; order Solanales; family Solanaceae; genus Datura; species Datura wrightii. The sequence goes on from JASDFA010000002.1 coordinate 15,808,228, forward strand.
AATCATAGGTGGGAGCATCTACTCCAAATCATGTGGTAAGCTATGTGTGGAAATATTTACTTAACATGCAACAACTAGAATTTATAATAAATATTGGGGAAATTCACTTCAAACAATGTGGTAAGCTTATTTCGGAAAAATCATCACTTTAAATCAACATGCGGGCATCACCCAAAGTTTTATCCTACTTGGTTCTTATCATTTCATTTTGAAAACAACAACATAATCATGGGTAGTTTTGGAAACATGCTTTTCATCATCAACTTCATCATCATCAAACATTTACCATAAATCACCTCTTTTATGAACTCTTCACCCATGGGCGTTTTAGATTCAAATTCTAGAAAACAATTTTTCTAAGGGAAAAACAATTTAGAATCTGCCCAAACTTCATAAATCATCAATATAAATACAATCTAATCATACCCATGTATAGAGAAAGCTGCGAGGGTTACCACCACATCCTTTCCCGATAGACTTGAAGTTCTTCATAGGCAGGCGGGGTAGAAAATCTTCTCTCAAAAAGAGATTAAGAATCATTCAATTGAGTATAACCCCATAATTGATCATAGATAATTTATCACATTTTTATAGGGATTGGTCATGGTTGTGGAAGAAAACACCCACTCATAGCCTTACATACCTGGGAATGGTGAATTCTAACACCCTCTAATTGCCCAGCCGAGATTCCAATTGGAAACCTTGAGATTTCACCTTGAACCTCCTCTTCAAACCTTCAAACTTGCATGCATGAGAATAATGGCTTAGGATAGGTTTTTCCTTGCTAAAAATCCACTAAAATGAGCCATAAACAACGTAGTATAGGCCCCTAGAACTTAGAAATTATGGAAAAGCCCTTACTAAAATAGATGGAAATAACTGTCAGGGGGTCCTAACGGATAAACTGATGACTCGTTACCAGGGACAACGATCCGTTAGGTTGCTTGTCAAGTACACTGGATGACATGTCTACTGGGGCTCGTAAGGGATAACTTAATGACTCATCCCCAGTGGCAACGACTCCTGGTTACCTCCCGTCAGGTATACTTCCTTAACATTCAGGAAAAATCATTTTGCTTGATCGCGACTCACCTCACGAGTCATTGGGATTGGCCACGACTCATGGGGTCCCATCCGTTAGGTACACTGGTTACTTCTTCCAATTTAATTCCAACATCACCCCACGAGTGACATGATGACTCGTGGTGGCTGAGCACGAGTCATCTCTCCCTTGTGGGGACCTCAATTCTTCATTTCCCCCAGGCCTCCCCACGAGCCACCTGACGACTCATGGGGTCTCCTCATAAGTTGTTCCACGACTCGTCCCGTTCCTGCAACATCAATTTCACAATTTTCCCATTTCAACTCTCGGGTCCGATCTTTGAGCTCCCAAGGTATAACAGTAGATAAGCACTAGACAGTCCAAGCTTAATGTAGGCTTTATGGATTCGACCCTGACTCTTGGTTGGGTAGTATATTTGCTCTGACTATTTACACTATCATAAATTGAAGTGGATTTGAGTGGGTGATCAAATTTTATGGTTCCATTATTGGGGACTACGACACAAGCCCTATCTAGCACTATCAGTTTATTTTGTTTGATTAGACCTATTCTTTCACTTTCATTTTTCTTGGTTATAAAATGCAGGTGATTATTTAGAATTCTGAATTCAAGAAGGATGGATCATGATTATTCTCAAATTTCATGGTTGTATGATGATCCATATGGACATCCGAAGGACCATGAAGGATATTCCCCCTTACATCAATACTATTTGAATCAGGAATTCTATCCCATTCAAGATGCAGAGATGAATTATGCATATTCACCATTTTATGCGTGGAGGACTCCATATTATTATGATAAAGGTTCATCCTTTCATCCCTCTAGTTATTATTGCTATTCGGGCTCCCAACCACAATGTTGAGGTGATCAAAGTAATTGGGATGAGCAATGTAATTCAATACAAGATTGCAACCTAGAGCCAACATTTGACTCAAAAAGCTCTAGGTTAGAAAGTATATTAAAAAAACCAAGATGAGGAGGAATCCACTCTCAGGAATATGATTGATGTGGTGAATTCTCATTAAGAATCACTTTAGAGTCTTGATTGTCATATGAGCCATATTCTTGACTAAGATGAAACATGAATCATTTATTTTGATGATGCCTTTGAGATTAATGAAGAGGACCCTTCCACTTATTGTTTAGATGCAACAACAAGAAGTTGGAATGTATTGCAACCAACACCGGGCATGTCCATGGAAGGAGAGACCCATGCCGAGAAAGAGAAAATCCCAAAAATTGCGTTAACACCTAGAAAGGTGATTGATAAAGCCTCAATCAAAGAAGTGAATGAATAAACTAGGTGGAGCTTGATCCCTTTACCAAAGCTCCCTATGTCCTCTTCCTCCTTTTCCTCAACGAATGAAGAAGCATGCTGATGAAAGGATGGCTAAGTACCTTGACGTGCTGAAACAAGTTTCTTTGAGTATATCAGTTATTAAACCTTTCAAATATATGGCAGGGTTTGAAAAATATCTCAAGGAGCTTTTAACAAAATAGTGACCACGCAACAATGAGATAGTCACCATCACACACAAAGTTAGTGCTATTATTTCAGGTACAACAATTGAAAAGAAAGGTGATCTTGGAGCTTTCACTATCCCATGTACTGTGGGTTGCAAAAATTTCACTAAAGCTTTGTGTTACAATGGGGAAAGCATAAATCTAACGCCTTTATCGATCTTCAAGTGCATGGGATTAGGTCTTCACAAACCCACAAGCATAAAACTACAAATGGCTTACTGGTCAATTAAACGATCAGTGGGGATTATTAATGATGTTTTGGTGTAAGTAGGATGGTCCGTGCTTCCAGCAGATTTTGTGATACTTAATTGTGCAGTTGATGTAGAAGTTCCTATATTGATGATTTTTCCTGTCCATCTGCAGGGCTTTGATGGATTCTAAATGCAATGAGATTAAATTCTAAGTGAACAATGATGAGGTCATATTCAAAGTGGATAAGGAAATGAAATTGCCCCAAGAATTTACAGGTGTATCGGTACATGATGAGTTAGATGATATGGATGAAGGCGACCTAGAAGGGGTTCTTGCTACAATTCAAGGGCCTAATTATCTAATTGATGGTATGAAAGAACATGGGGAACGAGTGAACTAACTTGAAGGGATTGGTACTAACCCATATAAGCCGAGAAAGTTGTCCTTGACCTTAAAAATCGATCCACTCCTCTGGCTAAACCTTCATTGAGGGTCCCCCAAAAGATAGAACTGAAGCCCTTGCCGGCCCATTTGTGCTACAAATTCTTGAGATCGGAGGAAACTTTTCCAAACATTATTTATTCATTTTTGAATGAAGAACAAGTGCAAAAAGTGATCAAAAAGCTCCAAAAACACAAAAAGGCTATTTGATGGACCATAGAAGATATTCGAGGCATCTCCTCGGGTATTTATGAGCACAAAATTATACTAGAGGAAGGCAATTCTCCTAGTTTAGAGCACCAGAGATGACTGAATCCAGCTATTCAAGAGGTAGTCAAGAAGGAGATTATTAAATGGTTAGATGCTGGAGTAGTCTTCCCCATCTCTGACAGATAATGGGTGAGTCTGTTCCAATGTGTACCAAAGAAGGGAGGAGTGATGACAGTTGCAACTGAGAGAAAGAAGTTGGTCCCCACATACACTATCATAGGATAGATAGTAAGCATGGATTACTTAAAGCTTAATGTAGCTATTTGTAAATATAATTTTCCTATGATTTTTATTGATCAAAATATTGGACCAGTTTGCAAGTCAAGTTTACTATTGCTTTCTTGACGGTTATTCTGGCCATGATCAAATCAACATAGATTTGGAGGAGCAAGGGCAAGAAACCTTCATTTGTACTTATAGGACCTTTATATTCAGCAGGATGTCATTTGGGTTATGCAATGCCCTGATCACTTTTCAAAGGTGCATGTTGGCCATTTTCTCAGAAATGATAGAGGACTTTATTGAAGTCTTCATGGATGATTTATCAGTGGTTGGTGACACATTTGATGAATTCCTAAACTATCTTGGTCAAGTTTTGAAACGATATTTAGAAACCAACCTACTTCTCAATTGGGAGAAGTGCCACTTTATTGTTAGAGGGGAATTGTGTTTGGTCATAGGATCTCTAAAAAGGGATTGAGGTGGATCAAGGCAAAGTGGATGTCATTTCCAAGCTTCCTCCACCGATATCAGTAAAGGGTGCGAGTAATTTTCTAGGCCATGTCAGATTCTATGGGAGATTTATCAAGGACTTCTTTAGGATCGCCCATCCAATATGCAAACTCCTTAAGAAGGATGCAAAGTTTTTTTTGATGATAAGTGTTTGAAGACATTCGAGGAATTAAAGATTGTTAAGCACCATACCTATCATCAGCACTCCCAATTAGTCATTGCCATTTCAACTGATGTGTTATGCTAGTGGAATAGCTATTAGAGCAGTGATGGGGAAGCGACATGAAAAGATTATAAATCCTATATACTATGCTAGAAAAACTCTGAATGCAACCCAAATGAACTATACTGCCATTAAACAAGAGCTACTTGCCATTGTTTATACCTTCAAAGAATTCAAGTTATACTTGTTGGGATAAAAGGTGATAATTTACACCAATCGTGTTGCCTTGAGATACATAATGATAAAGAAGGATGCAAAACCTCAGCTAATTCGTGGGTAATTTTTCTACAAGAATTTTACTTTGAAGTCAAGGACCAAAAGGGTATAGAAAATTAGGTGGAAAATCATTTGTGTCCCCTTGAGGACGATGAAAGGCTCGGTGGAGAATTAGAGATTGATGATGCTTTTCCTGATGAACGCATCATAGTTGTGACTTCTATCCTAGCACCTTGGTATGCAGACTATGCTAATTATCTGACGACAAGAGTGGTACTGGAGGGCCTAAAATATTGCCAAAGAAAGAAATTTATAAATGAAATGCAGCACTATTTCTAAGAGGAGTCCTACTTATTCCACATGTGTGCAGATAGTATCAGTAGGCGACGCGTACAGAAAAAGTGAGTTGCTAACTGTGTTGAGAGCCTGTCATGCCTTCTCGGTAGGAAGGCATAATAAGGGTAATTGTACAACTGTGAATATCTCAGAGTGTGTCTATTACTGGCCCACTATCTATGGTGATGCTAATATGTTGGTTAGAGCTTGTGATCAATGATAACCGCAAGGGTCCATATCCCAAAGATAAAAGATGCACCTTAATTTTATGCTCCAAGTGGAATTATTTTATGTTTAGGGCATTGATTTCATGGGTCCCTTTGTGAGCTCTTATGAGATTATTTACATTTATGTGGTGGTAGATTATGTGTCCAAATGAGTTGAATCCAAAGCATTACCCAACAATAAAGCAAAAAGTGTAACAACTATCCTCAAGAAAAACATCTTTACAAAGTTTGGCACTCCAAGATGCATAGTAAGTTATAATGGATCTCATTTATGTATCAAAGCCATTGAAAGCTTACTTTTGAAATATGGGGTGAAACACAAAGTGGTAACCCCATACTATCCTCAAACAAGTGGCCAGATCGAGGTGTCGAATAGGGAAATAAAGAACATTCTAGCCAAAATTGTTATACCAAATTGGACCGACTAGTCCAGGAAGCTATATGTTTCTTTATGGACCTATAGGACTGCTTATAATACACCTATAAGAGTTTTCCCTTATCGACTGATTTTTTGCAAAGCTTGCCACCTATCAGTTGAGTTAGAGCATAAAGCCTTATAGGCTTTCAAAAAGTTGAGCATGGAATGAGATGAAGTAGCAAAGTTTAGAATGAACTAGTTAAATAAATTAGATGAACCCTGATTTTATTCATTTGAGAGGATAGAACTTTACATGGAGAAAATGAAATACTTGCATGATAAGAAAATTGAAGATAGTAAATTTCATCTAGGGGATCAATTATTATTGTTCAACTCTAGACTTAAACTGTTTCCTGGGAAGTTTAAAATAAGATGGAGGGCTATTTAAGGTGGTGAGTGTTTCCCCCTATGGGATTGTAGAGCTGTAGATTGAATTGAACCTAAACCTTTAAGGTGAATAATCAACAGGTCAAGCATTACTTGGGCATCACTGATGATGAAAGGATTGTTGAGAAGTTCCGTTTGAGGGACTGCCCAACTCCAGTTTAGCATGATCACATCATTTGCATCGTGTCACAACATTAAATCAGGCATTTTTTGGGAGGCAACCAAAAAATGTGCACATCACTGGTGGAATCAAGTCTATTACATAAGCTTTATGGTTGACCTGGATGACTAGTGCGCCATTCACCCCTCAAAGAGTTTTAGCCCTTGCCTTTTTCCATTTTACATGCATTAAGGATACTATATATGGTTAGGTTAGGGATGCGGGTGCCTTTTGGATCTTTGCATCTAGTTGATTCTATTGATTGATGTGTGTGCTCCTCTTAGAATATTTAGCCATGGTTGTTTCCTAGGAGGCTTACTTTTTATTGAATCTGGCATAATAATCTAGTTAACATGTTATTGTGTGTGGGCCCAATGATAGATTGCTAGATAACATTCTTAAGTGTACCAGCCTATTTATTGCGTCATCTTTGGTTGAACAAAATGTTTTTGACTTAGGTGGTGGTGTAATGTTGCCTAAGCGCATTCAAGCGCACGTGGTCGTCAAGTAATATAAGATAGAAGTCCTGATTATCGATCCTCCAAAGACTTGTTAGATTAATCATTTAAGGTTAACACTTTATTTCACTACTCTAATAAACACATATACAAATAGGGAATGGTTTGAATATTATACTACTAAACTTGAAATGTAAATTAACTAATGAACTAAATTTATTTCAAAAGTGTTTGTACTTCAAATGATTATAAGAATCTAGGTAATGGCACTTTCACTTTACATTGGGTTTTAAGACTTGAATTCGCTAGATTAATTCTTCCTAACATTTCTAGTTGTAAGTTACTATTTCATTTCTTGTCATTCTCCTGAACATCCAAGAACTATCCCATGAACCCTAACGCCTATATACCGATGGTCGCAGGAGAAGCATAAGATGACGGTTGTGGTTACTTCTATTCAACTAAACAAGGTTGAAGGGTATATTCCTATCCTTAACAAAAACTTCAATCTTGAGCTCAGTCAAACAAGAGTCTTTAAATACCTATTCTATCCTTACTTTTGACCCTTTTTGTTCCTCTCTGTCCGGCTGGTTCGGTAGGGGTTAAAAACCGACACGCAAATGCACGTGGTCAAACAAGTGATAAAGTGGCTAAGTAAGCCAAGTATTGAACCAAGGAGACTCTGGATAAGTAAAATTGCTTAAGTATACTATATTCTAGCTTACTTCTAATTATGCTGACAACAACGTAACCAAAAGTTAAATAATTTTTGTTTATAAATTATATACTAAAACTATTAACAAATATTTACTGTGAATTGAAACTATGGATATGAGAATGCCAAGTTTAAGAACAAGTAATGAACTTGATTATCATCATAATTCGGTTATTCTTCTCTTCTAGTTGCTAGCCAAGAACATTAGCCAAGAGATTAAAACTCTCGTATTTAATCTCACTTAAGAATCATAAACCATCCATCTACATTTCTGTGATCAAATGCAATTTATGACCTAGCAATACAATTCCGGTTCCTAAATTGACTAATACGGCTTTCAAGTATATTTCTATCAGGAAAGCGCATCAAAACCCAATTTTTCCAAATCAAGTTAAGAACAATACCCTATTAATTCACAATTTTCCAATTTCATGCTCTCTCGATTGAAATTGGACTTTTTAGATGTACATTAATGTCGGCCACACACTAATGCAGTAGAAACAAGAATTAATAGAACAACATAGAAGAAGAAGATGAAAAACCATACAATTCAATAATCAAAATTCATCACCATTGTTCATAACCTCAGCAAGGAAGAGAATTAGCCACTCATTTGTGGATTAATCATCCTAAAACAAGTGTTAATCATACAAACAATTGATTGAAAGAAGAAAGAAAGAGAGAAAAACCCTTAGCTTTTTCGTCCCTCAACTGCCTGTAACCTACGTCCTTGCTCCACCAAGTCTGAATTAATTAAAAATAAGCCTAAGTGTTCTATTTATACTATTGGGAATTTTTTTCGGAATAACAAGCAACGTGTCACGGAGGCCAACGCGGAGCACTGCCTCCGTGACACGGCGTGGACGCGGACCCTCACTGGAAATCCAGGGTCCGGGAATATAGCCTCAACGTGGCACGGCATGCAACGCGGAGGCTTGCCTCCGTGCCACGGAGCTGTCGCGAGGCTTCACTGGAAATTGCCAATTAAATCACCCTCCAGGCAGTGTGCCTCCGCGATGGTAGCGTGGCACGGCTCCATCGCGGAGCCCCTTTACATTGCGCATTCCAATGTCTTTTCCGTGCTCGCATCCAAGTCCAACTCTGATATTGTCCCAACATGCATTTTAGCTCCTAAAAATCATGTTTTACCTGCAAAACAATGCTAATCATGTTGGTTAGTATAAATTCACATTTTATTACCAATTACATGAAAATGTATACACATTGCACAAAAAACAAGACGAAAATAATACGTTTGAGTATCACTTGGGCATATAAATCTGCCCAAGATCACTTACCCCACACTTAAATCCTTGTTCGTCCTCGAACAACACATACACAACTCATGCAAATTACATCCCAACCTTTGCCACTATGGTGCGACAATTTATGCTACGGTCATACCGATCATTCAATATTGTAAATCATCAAGAAAACATGCATGGTCTTAACAATGCAATGACCTTTAATATATCAAGACTTCCTAGACCTGAAGAATCGACTCTCGGTAAACTCATGCAAATAAGCTAATCAAGATATTCGACACGAAAATCAATCTTTCATCAAGCATGTGCCCTCACAATTCAAGAGAATCTTCCCCTTTTTGTTCATGCAACACACAAACATTCAAGTAGGGGCATGTAGAAATTAATTTCACTCTCTCTCCCAAAATAATTCACATGCATCATGTCAGGATCCATAGGCTTGCCCTTAGTGTATTACTCCACTAATATAAGGAAATGCGATGTAAGATCAAGTAGGACTTTAATGGGTTGTAATGGAAGCTATGGAACTAGTATATATTGGATTAGCCAATAATAGTCACTAGCATCCTTAAGCGCCTTTTCAACACATTCCCATCGACTCATGGACATTGTTTCTCTCTTTTCTTTTTCCTCTCATCCCATTCATGCTTGTTTACTTTCGTACTGCCCATTTCATCCAACACACTTGACACAATACAAAGGGTTTTCATGTACCCTCAATATCATTTAATTATGATGAGTGCACCCTCCACCTTTTTCTTTTCTTTCCTCACTCTCCTTTTCTTTTTCTTTTCACCCTTCTCACTCTTTGACACTTTGGGAAAAATTTTTCTTTTCTTCTTAAGCGCTTAAGAGTTTTGTATAGACTCTACGGCTCATGAAAAGAAAGAATAAAGCTTAGTTTATACATTTTTGGACAAAAGAAAGAAATAATCGGCTAAAGGCTCAACGGGCTGACTAGGGTATACAGTCACATAAAAATGAGAGTATGACAAGAAAAAAATAGAAACTCTCAGTTAAAAACAAAGAAATGCCTACATCCTTTCTAACACTACACCTCCTTCATTTCGTTTTGTACACACACCAGGCAAGTTCTAGACACTTCACAATAGCATGGAATAACAATACCTCACTTCACACTTTATGCGCATGCTCGATTCAAGATGCATTCACAGACTCTTTAATTAGCCAATTACATGAATTCAAAAATTAAGCCTCAATCACACCGAATCGAATTCTACAGCCTAGGTAACTCAACATATTTACAAAATTGCATGCTTTCATACGAATCACTTTTACATTTTGAATATCAGTTACAACACGCAACCATAATTTCACAACCATATAGTAACTATAGGTTCAGTGATGCAATCCACCAAAAAAAGAAAAAAAACTGAAAACTAATTAAAATCACTACTCCTACCGACTACATTTTCCTTAAGACGGTCGTCATCCATCCATCATAGGGAACGGTCACTAACTATGACATCGGTTCAATGGGACTATTCTCGGTAAAAGAACCGAAAACAAACTCCGAGAAACCCAAAAATAAAAATTGAAAAATTTTGCAACACATCGATCATTTCGATGGAAAAATATTTCCAAAATATTTTACTATGTACAAAATATTTTCGCAAAAATTTTAAAAATATCGATCATTTCGATAGAAAAAAAATATTTACAAAATTTACAATATATTTACACTGGCAACCACAACCTTTCACAACACACATCAATTACCACAAAAATATGTACAGATACAAATAAAAATCAGTTTGCACTCACAACCACAGGGAAACATAAACATACAAACAAAACAAAGGAAGAACCTACAGCAAATCAGCCCAGCCCCAGCACCTAGCTACTCCCCACCGCACACTTAAATCGAACACTGTCCCCAGTGTTCACAAAAAATTAAAAAGCACAAAAATTTCGGGTGGTGGAACTCCCTAATCAGTCGAAATATTCGACTTCTTCATCTGGTGCTGCTGCCTCATTGCCCATGTTCGAGTCACCTCCATCGTCGTCATCAGACTCCATATCGGAGTCCTCCTGACGTGTCTTCTCGTCCGTGGGGACATCATCGTCAGTGGGCTCAACAAAGGCTGGCCCTGCTCGGCACAAAGCTCTGGCGTTTTCGCCAAATGGGTAATCCAGCTCTAGCTGCCATAATTCATCCTCTGTGGCTGGTCTCCCACCAATCTAGAGCTGAAGCATTTGCATACCAAACATTCGTGCCATGTACTGATCGTCACGAGCATGTCGCTCGCCCAGTGTCAGCACTGGCCCGTGTGTGGTGTCGGGGGCCTTGGTTTTGGTCACATCAAGGGCCCTCCGCTCCAACTGCGGGATGTAGTCCAAAGCCTCTTCCTCGACGTCGAGGCCCTGGAGAAAGGTGGTGATGAGTCCGCCGAACCCATACCTGTGGCCCTGGTGTAGTCGGGCTCTCTTCATGGCGGATATGATGACCGCCCCAACATTAATCTCTAGCCCTTTCATCAGGGAATACACCAGGCACACACGGTCCTGGGTCACATCCGTCATGTGCACCCCCGGAATCAGGCACGAACAAACTATTTTCAGCCAAATTCTTGCCTCCCTGTTCATTTGAGAATACGGTAGAGTCTGGTGGTAACCCCTCTCCTTATGTCTGCTCCATTGGGCTGTGGATCAAGCCCCACACAAAGTGCTTCTGATATCAGTGTATGGTGGGGTGATGTTCAGCTGGCGAAAAACGTGGGCGTCTGTGTCCCGCGCTCCAATGATGGCATTTAATTTCTAGGTTTCCAGAGTGACAATCTGCCCTCTGATTTTTATTATGTGGCTTCTGATGGCCGGGTTCCAATTTGCATAGAACTCCCTAACTAAATGTAGGTTGCACTCCTTGGGCTCCTGAAATATGAAGCTGAGCCCAGCTGCCTCGATTCTCTGCACAATACGGGGGAACTCCTGTGCTAGTGGTTCCCGTGCAATATGCTCCTCAGGGAAGTACTTACTCTCCTTATGTTTAGCGTACCACTTCTTCCCTTCATCGGTCACCCACCTCATTCCGTATTGGCGGCGTTGGCCGCGCGGAACAGCTGGTACAGCTGGGACTGCTGTGCCCAATCTCATGCGTTTTCTCCCGGTGCCTGAAGTAGATGCACCTTTACCCTTATCCTGCCTACTTGCCATTGTACCTGTCAACATAAATAAACAAGCACAATGTCAAGCTAAATACATGTTAACTTTGGCTAAGGTTGGGTTAAACTAAGTTTACCCCACACTTAGTCCTTAGCTACGGTTACGATACTACGGCAAGGATCACTTTATTTACACCAAAAACAAACAACTATACAATTTATGCTTAGTGCGTTCACAAAAAAATTTTCGACAGTATAACTTTTAGCGTACTACTCAGACTTCATACAGCTAATCCCAATCCTACCATCGCTAGCAATTCAACCATCGCACTTAGCAACGAAAACAACAAACAAAAACAACGACAAAAATTCTATATACATACGAATCCAAATAACCTAACCAATTTGAACCATTTTTACATTTTCCCAAAAACAGAGAATTCGTCGTCTATTACCTTCAAACAATATTTACAACGACTTATTTCAATGTACAAACACACCCCGGCATATAATTCACCAATTTAGCAAGTTACCCAATTCGATTTCAACAACCCAAGCCCTAGAATTCAATTTTACAATCAAATTCGAATCATTCACGCAATCGACAAGTTCAAACGCTAATCACAACATTCCGAACATTTATCAATCAAAGAATAATTCAATATCATGCTAAATTGCTACTTAGGGTGATTTATCTCACCTCCCATGCTCAAATTCGATTAAAATCGACAAAAACTTGAGAGAAACGAGGAAAACATACCTTTACGTTGAATAACTGAAGAAACTTGACAAATTGTTTGCTTAGTAGCGTGGCACGTTGGTTGGGAGAGGGAACTTAGGTGTTTGGTCGCGGAGAAGAGAGAAAATGAGGGGAAAAAGGGGTTTTCGGGGTTTAAAATGAAGAAAAACACGCGGGTCACCCGGCAACCCGACACTAAATATAGGGCAACGTGTCACGGAGGGTAACGCGGAGCCCCTCCTCCGTGACACGGAGCCAACGCGATGGTCCTCTGGAATTTTTAAAAAATCCAGCTTTAACCTCAATGTGTCACGGAGGGTAACGCGGAGCCCTTCCTCCGTGACACGGAGCCATCACCCCAGTGCTCTGTCTCTTCATTTTATTCATTTTTTTCATACCTTGCCTTTTCCTTCACGATTCCATGCATATTTTTCTCCGTTTGACCTGAAAATCACCTTACTAAACAAAATTGGTTAGATTAATAGATTTCACTAACTAAAATGGAAAATACTAACTAAAACAAAAATTCTATACTAACTCAAGAAAAACAAAAATTAAAATAAAAACTATTTACACTTTACTGAACAAAAGAAAAGAAAAAAAAATATTTTTCACGGGATGCCTCCCGTGCAGCGCCTGGTTTACCTTCGCGGCTCGACGTCCTTTATGCTCAGTTATCCACTAGGGTGATGGACGATTTTTCACGATCATTGTCCTCCCCCCAATAGTGCTTACATCTCTGCCCATTTACCAAGAACGTAGCACTCCGATCTTCTTGCCACAGTTCTACGGCCCCGTGAGGGGTCATTCTTACCACTTCAAACGGTCCCGACCATTTAGACCTTAGCTTACCAGGAAACAACTTCAACCTCGAATTAAAGAGCAAAACTTTCTGTCCTTGCTCGAAAATGCGATGCACCACATGCTTATCATGCCATCTTTTGGTTCTTTCCTTGTAGTACTTAGCACTCTCGTAGGCATGCCAGCGGAACTCATCAAGTTCAGTGAGCTGCATTAGTCTCTTTTTGCCCGCCAGCTCTGAGTCCATATTTAGTTTTCTGACAGCCCAGAAAGCTCGGTGCTCTAATTCCACCGGGAGATGACATGCTTTGCCGTAGACCAATCGGTATGGTGAAGTTCCAATCGGTGTCTTATAAGCAGTTCGGTAAGCCCACAACGCATCGTCGAGTTTGCTTGACCAATCATTCCGTTGTGTATTCACCGTTTTCTGAAGAATCTGCTTCACCTCCCTATTTGACACCTCTACTTGCCCACTAGTTTGGGGGTGGTATGCTATTGCCACTTTATGGCGCACCCCATACTTGGCTAGTAATTTCTTGAAACTTGCATTGACAAAATGAGCCCCTCCATCACTGATAATGGCTCGGGGTGTCCCAAACCTTGTGAGGATGTGTTTTTTCACAAACTTCGTTACTACCTTGTTGTCATTTCTGGGGCAAGCTATTGCTTCCACCCATTTTGACACATAATCTGCAGCCACCAAGATGTAACGATTACCAAATGACGGTGGGAAGGGACCCATGAAGTCAATGCCCGATACATCAAAGGGCTCAACTTCCAGTATATTCTGCAAAGGCATCTCTTGTCTTCTGCCAATTGATCCTGTACGCTGACATCTATCACACATTTTGACATACGCCATAGAGTCTCTGAACAGTGTTGGCCAAAAGATGCCTGACTGTAGAACCTTGTGCGATGTTCTTTTGCCTCCATGATGCCCTCCATACAACAAAGAATGGCAACCCCTCAACACTTCTGCTATCTGACTCTCTGGGATGCATCTTCTCATCACCTGATCTGGTCCCTGTTTGAACAAATATGGCTCATCCCATACATAATGCCGGCTGTCATGCCTCAATTTCCTTCTTTGTTGGTCTGTTGTTTCAGGTAGGTAGACTCCGCTCACTAGCAAGTTGACTATGTCTTCATACCAGGGAACTTCAGCTTCTCCCACCGCCAAGAGTTGCTCATTTGGGAATTCTTCATTTATGTTATCACTTTCCATCACATGCGATCGACTTTCCAGTCGTGATAGGTGATCTGCTACTTGGTTCTCGCTTCCCTTTCTGTCTCTGATCTCAAGGTAGAACTCCTGCAACAATAAGATCCATCTAATCAATCTGGGCTTAGCATCCTTCTTGTTGAATAGGTACCGAATAGCTGCATGATCGGTGTACACCACAACTTTCGAACCCACCAAATAAGACCTGAATTTGTCAAATGCAAACACCAAGGCTAGCATCTCTTTCTCTGTGACTGTGTAATTGCTCTGGGCCGTATTCAGAGTTTTGCTTGCATAATAAATAGAATGGAAAATTCTATTTTTTCTTTGTCCCAATACGGCTCCCACAGCCACATCACTGGCATCACACATTAGCTCAAATGGTTGTTCCCAATCAGGAGAAGTAAGTATAGGTGCTTCGATCAATTTCTGCTTCAACTTTTCAAATGCCGTAACACACTCATCATTCAACTCAAACTTTACCTCCTTTTCTAGCAGTCTACATAGTGGTCTAGAAATTTTGGAAAAGTTTTTGATGAATCGTCTGTAGAATCCTGCATGCCCCAGAAAACTGCGCACACCTTTCACTGACACTGGTGGTGGCAATTTTTCAATAACCTCGATCTTAGCACGATCGACTTCCAACCCCTTTTTAGATACTTTGTGGCCAAGGACAATCCCTTCCTTCAACAAGAAGTGGCATTTCTCCTAGTTTAATACAAGGTTGGATTCTTCGCATCGAGCCAACACCCTGTCAAGATTCAGCAAACAAGTAGCAAACGAATTACCGAAAACAGAAAAATCATCCATAAATACCTCAACAAAATCCTCAACCATGTCATGGAAAATAGCCATCATGCATCTCTGAAATGTGGCGGGTGCGTTGCATAACCCAAACGGCATCCGCCTGAAAGCATATGTCCCATAAGGACAGGTGAAAGTAGTCTTCTCTTGATCCTCCGGAGCTATGGCTATTTGGTTATAACCAGAGTACCCATCAAGGAAGCAATAATACTCCTGTCCTGCCAACCTATCAAGTATTTGATCAATGAAAGGGATGGGTTAATGATCTTTCCTCGTGGCTTCGTTTAACTTTCTGTAGTCCATACAAATCCGCTAGCCTGTGACGGTTCGATTAGGGATCAACTCATTTTTCTCGTTGGGGACTACGGTCATCCCCCCTTTCTTAGGAACACATTGAACGGGGCTGACCCACTCACTGTCTGAAATTGGGTAGACCACACTTGCATCAAGCCACTTGATAATTTCTTTCCTTACCACATCCTTCATTGCTGGATTAAGTCTCCTTTGCGGCTGAACGGTTGATTTGGCTCCTTGCTTCATGAATATCCTGTGTGTGCAGAAAGCTGGATTAATACCCTGAATGTCAGACATTTGCCAACCCATTGCTTTCTTCCTCTTTCTGAGGACACCCAATGCTACCTTTTCCTGTGCCTCCGTCAAGTCTGCAGAGATGATAACTGGTAACGTCTCCCCCTCCCCCAAAAAGATATATTTTAGATGGGGAGGCAATTCTTTCAGCTCCAGCTTCGGTGCCTCCTCAACAGATGGTTTCGGCAAAGGCTCTAGAGATCTCATCAATGACTGGAATTCCTGTCTCCTCGGATGATTAGGTGCCCCATTCAACAATTGGACCATTCCACATACCTCTCTATCCCCAAAATGATCAGAATGCGTTAACGCTCTTTCCAATGGGTCTTGAGATTCAACAACCTGCCTAATTTCTCCATGTTCAACCACACTAATTTCCGAAAGCTCCTCATTTATAGCTGGCAGCTTCATGGCTTTTAACACATCAAATACCTCTACCTGGTCATGTGCTCGCATTGTAAGTTGACCCGCAGCCACGTTGATTAATGCTTTTCCGGTTGCCAAGAAGGGTCGTCCCAAAATAAATGGGACTTCAGCATCTGGTTCAAAATCCAGAACAATAAAATCGACCGGAAAAATAAGGGAGCCCACTTGCACCCGCACATCCTCAACAATGCCATCCGGCCTAGCTAAGGATCTGTCTGCTAGCTGCAAGATTACGGTTGTAGGTCTAGGACTCCCTAGACCCAACTTTCTGAATACCGAAGATGGCATCAGATTTATGCTCTCCCCCAAGTCACATAATCCACGAGCTCGGATACTCTGCCCAATAGTCAGTTGGATAGTAAAACTTCCAGGGTCTTTTAGCTTCGTAGGCAGTCTATTTTGGATCCGGGAAGTGCATTCCTCCGTCAAAGCTACCGTGGCATACTCAGTCAGACGACTGTTGTTGGCCACGATGTCTTTAATATATTTGGCATATTTTGGCACTCCCTGCAAGACATCAACAAGAGGTAAATTAACATGTACCTGTTTAAGCACCTCCATAAATTTCTTGAAACACGCCTCCTCTTTGTGTTTATTGAGTCGTTGAGGGAACAGGGGTGGAGGTCTTTCTGATTCTGCTTCTTTGGTCTTCCCCCTATCAGAACTTTGTTCCTCCTCAACATCTGCTGCTCCTGACTTTTGAGGCGGTCTTTCCGGTTCCACCTCCTTCAACTGCAAACCACTCCTCGTGGTCACCGCATTTACCTGCTTCGTATTAGGATCCGTGTCGCTAGGCAGTCCTCCTCTGGGCATTGTGTTTTGGGAACTAGCAAATTGCCCAAATTGATACTCAAGAGCCTTGGTCGTTAATTGATTATTTTTCACTTCGGCTGCCAATTTAACATAGTCAGCCTGCAATTGCGCCTGATTAGCTGTCACACCCCACCTTGGGGGGGTATGACTAGCACCTGGTGCCCTACTAAGATCTGACCTGCTAGACTGTTAAGCCTGGGCGCATCTGGCGCCTGGATGGCTCTAACTCACATTTCTGGAAACAAAGGGCTATATAACGGCTGTAAATACAGCCCCCGGCCCATTGGCCTATAGCCTTCTGTATCTGTATTAGCAGCTAACCAGAAACATAGTAATTCAGGGAAACCTATACGGGCTGACAAGGCCACCATGCTGTCTAGTTATCTGCAACTTAATCATAAAGCACAAAAAAGAAGCTACGTGACCGGCAAGGTCACCACTACTGACAATTATGGCCCCTCACGACCATCACAGAAGTAAGAAAGAGTAAAGACAACTATACAACTGCACGGCTCCACACGACCGGCTCATCTGACCACAGGGATTTCATACAGAATGCAAGCCTCTAGGAATAGTAATAGAACTGATCGGGACAGGGCCCCGACCTACCCATGCTATATAAAACAAAAGTAACTGGACTACACCTCTGAAATTCAGCCTCTGGATGACTGGAGCTGAATACTCAACCGCTGATAAGGAGTCACGTAAAATCGCCTGCTCGTCCAGGAGTACCTGCAGGCAAGTAATGCAGCGCCCCACTGGGCGTCAGTACCACTGGTACTGAGTATGTAAAGCAACTAAAATAGTATAACTGAAAGCAATAATATGAATAATGAAGCAGGAGTAGGAGGAATAACTTAACTGTCTGATGAAGTAGATCGTGCATGTTCTTACTGATACCGAAGGAAGTAGGAATCATACCTGGAGGCGTATCATTCTACTACCAACCCACTCGCGTCTAATATAACATAGCATAGCATACATAACATAACACAGCACATACAAACCTTACCCGGCCCCCATAAGCCGGGAGGTACAATTAACACAGAATGTATGCCCCTACCCCGGTCATCCCATCTCCTATATTGGCTGTAAGCATCCTGCCGGTCCCTGGGTATGCACTTGGGCTCACTGAGCCCCTGACTATAACTGTATCTGAGTCCGAAGGACTCTAAATCAACACCCCGGGCGTACCCACTCGACGGGGGTGTATAAGGGCCGACCAAGGCACAATATGGGGAAACTGGCATCCCATCTTCGTCCTCTTATGGGACGGCATATCACTCCGTAGAGCGACGTATCCTCGTCTTCTGGCGGACGATTCAATACAGCTATTAACCCTGGGCAGTCAGGGATGCTAGGTAATCCAACGCCAATCAATACAATGGTCTCAACTAATCATGTTGTCTGTGCATCTCATAAGCTAAGATTAACAGGTGCAGGGTATCGTATAAATCACATACTGGGCTGATAATAGTAATCTGTAAGTGTCTGATACATGCTGAGACAGGTAAGTATAAATGTAAATATAGCCTCCTGTCAAACTGTACTGGGGTAAAAGTTATACGAGGAGGTGTTTCTGCTGAAAGCTATACTGTTTACTAAGTTTCTATGTTAACATAATTTTCTATTTCTAACATGCTTTCTAAACCATATACAGTTACTATTCTATATCTGGAATGCTTTACTGATACTGTACTACCTTGCGAGGTTTCAGCTAAACACAACAATATCTTAACATGGCATATTACATCACATACTGAATATACTGAGCAATCTTAATAACTTACGTCCGTATCTATATCATACTGATAAGTCTCGTACATGTTACAACCCAAAGCTTCTTACATTGTACCAATATTCATAATAATACAATACTCGACTTCTGAACATTATACTGGTCCGTAAATTACTATACTGCTTCACTGTTACTCAACTTGCCGAGGAAACTTAACTTTACATACCTTATCTTTGAATATATGTCCGTCGGACGAGGCTCGACTGGTACTTCAACTATTTTCTCCCAACTGCATTCATAAATACGTCAATAAATACTAAATACAACGTTATTTCAAAAGGCAACGTCACTTTCGATATAGTTTATAGCCTAAACTTAGGCTTATCGAAAGACGGTCAAAAACTCGCTATTTTTCAGCGGCCCAGAAGGGAGAAATATCTACTTCTCAGCTAGGAACATATAAACATTAATTTAGAGCAATTCTACTTACTTTAGTTCGGCGGCTCGCCGATTCGTCGGCCGTATTTCGCGAAACTAACTCCGTAGAAATGCTCTCTGCTGCTAAATACCTTGGTATCTAGGATTAATTTGGGTTTGGGCAGCGTTTGGCAGCGTAATCGGACGATAATTTATAATCTCCCTTTGTTTTCCATCTGTTCACTACGTTTCTGGAAATTTTTATAAGTATGGCATGATTTCCAACCGAAGTGGGGGCTTTATATACTTGGGCCTGGACACGGGCAATGTGTCACGGAGCCATCGCGGAGGCCTCACCTCCGTGACACGCTTCCATCGCGGAGGGGCTCTGCCTCGGCTCCTCCCGCGATGGTTCGACAGGTTTCTCGTCCGATCTTTTCCCGGGCCTTTCCCTAGCACGTATGGCTTTCTAATATGCTTAACCCACGTGCGAATAGGTCATCTAAGTACCGGGAATTCTACGGGGTATAACATTCTCCCCCCCTTAGGAACATTCATCCTCGAATGTATACTGTTATCTAGAGGACTGCTTACCTTACTTTCTGGAAAACGTTTGGCAGAGTTTCCCCTGTAACATGGACTATCGCAAAAACCTGAAATGCAGAAAAGTCCAACACAGGCACCGCATACATTATTCCAAGATTCACTAAACACTAAATATCACTTCTTTCTTTATCATTTACAAACATACAATCATAAGGTACTGTATAAGTAATGATACGGACATACCTGTCGTCTGACTAGGCCTGAAATAGGTGAGGATATCTGATTTTCATGTCTTCTTCAGCCTCCCACATCATTTCTTTCCGATTTCTGTTACGCCACTATACCTTGACAGATGCAACATCTTTAGTTCTCAATCTGCGAATCTGTCTGTCTAAAATGGCTACGGGAACCTCTTCATAGGCTAACGCCTCTGTGACCTGAACATCCTGGACTGGAACTACTGTAGAAGGGTCCCCTACAAACTTTCTTAACATGGAAACGTGGAATACTGGGTGAACAGATGCCAATTCTGGAGGCAAGTTTAACTCATATGCCACGCGGCCTATTCTTCGCCGAATTTGATACAACCCAATGAATCTTGGGCTAAGCTTGCCTTTCCTGCCAAACTTCATTACCCCTTTCATCGGGGACACTTTCAGATATACCCAGTCGTTTACCGAAAATTCTAGATTTCTGCGCCGTCTATCTGCATATGACTTCTGACGGCTCTGAGCGGTCAGTAAACGTTCTCGGATAAGCTTTATCTTTTCCTCGGACTGCCGAACAATGTCTGGGCCAACTAATGCTGATTCTCCTATCTCAAACCAGCCCACCGACGATCTACATTTCCGCCCGTACAATGCCTCGAAAGGCGCCATCTGAATAGCTGAATGGTGGCTGCTATTATAAGCAAATTCGATTAACGAAAGATGTTCATCCCAGCTACCCCCAAAATCTAACACACACGCTCGTAGCATATCTTCGAGCGTCTGAATTGTACGTTCAGCTTGCCCGTCTGTCTGAGGATGGAATGCTGTGCTTAAATTAATCTGCGTCCCCAGACCTTTCTGAAATGACTGCCAGAACCTAGCTGTACACTGTGCCCCTCTATCTGAAATGATAGATGCCGGCACTCCATGTAATCTAACTATTTCTCTGATATACAATTCGGCATAATCCTCAGCTGAGAAGGTAGCCCTTACTGGCAGGAAATGAGCTGATTTTGTCAGCCTATCAACTATTACCCAAATGGAATCTTTTCTGCATCTGGTACGGGGTAACCCTGTTACAAAATCCATATTTTTTGCTTCCCATTTCCACATAGGTATCGATATCTCTTGAGTCAAACCACCCGGTTTCTGGTGCTCTGCTTTCACCTGCTGACAATTAGCACATCTAGATACAAATTCGGCTATTTCAGTTTTCATACCTAGCCACCAGCAGATGTCTCTGATGTCGTGGTACATTTTCGTCGCCCCTGGATGAAGGGAATAGCGAGCGTAGTGTACCTCGTGCATGATCTGCCCATGAAGTCCTGAGACATTCGGGACACAGAGGCGGCCCTTACAACGTAGCACATCATCCCCGTCTATCTGAAAATCTGGCTCCTTACCTTTCTGAATTCTATCTCTGAGCTGGACTAAATCGGGATCCTCATACTGTCGTTCTTTTACCTCTGCAACTAACGATGATACTGCAGAATTCTAAATTACGGCCCCACTATCTCCTGTTTCCATTACCCGAACGGCTAGCCCTGCTAACTGATGAATTTCTTTAGCTAACTTCTGCTTCTCAGGTCGCAAATATGCTAAACTCCCCATTGACTTACGGCTCAGGGCATCTGCTACAACATTAGCTTTTCCGAGGTGGTATAGAATATTCACATCATAGTCTTTTAACAACTCCAACCAGCGGCGTTGCCGCAATTTCAGCTCCCTCTGAGTGAAAATGTACTGTAGGCTCTTATGATCTGTGTAAATATCAACATGAACTCCGTACAGATAATCCTCCACATCTTCAAGGCATGAATTACTGCGGCCAATTCTAGGTCATGGGTAGGGTAATTCTTTTCGTATTTCCTCAGCTATCTGGAAGCATATGCAATTACTCTACCATATTGCATCAACACACAGCCCAATCCGACACCTGACGCGTCGCAATAGACTGAATAACCTTCTGTGCCTTCCCGCAGTGCTAGTACTGGGGTGGAGGTTAATCTGTCTTTCAGTTCCTGGAAACTCTGCTCACATGCCTCCGTCCACTGAAACTTTGTTGCTTTCTGTGTCAATTTAGTTAAGGGTGCTGCAATGGTTGAGAATCCCTCAACGAACGTCCGATAGTATCCTGCCAACCCCAGAAAGCTACGAACTTCAGTCGGGGTGGTAGGCCTGGGCCATGACTTAACTGCTTCTATCTTCTGCTTGTCTACCTGTATACCAGCGTCTGAGACAATATGTCCTAAAAAGGCCACCGAGTTAAGCCAGAATTCACATTTCGAGAATTTAGCATACAACTGGCGGTCCCTGAGAATCTGGAGCACTGTCCGCAAATGAGTCCGGTGATCAGCTTCAGAGCAAGAATACACCAGAATATCATCAATGAATACTATCACGAACAAGTCCAAAAAAGGTCTGAAAATACTGTTCATCAGGTCCATAAAGACTGCTGGGGCGTTCGTTAACCCAAAGGACATAACTAGAAATTCAAAATGTCCATATCGGGTCCTAAACGCTGTCTTAGGTATGTCCCTCTCACGTACTCGGACCTGGTGATATCCGGACCGCAAGTCAATCTTAGAAAAGTATCTGGCTTCCTGTAACTGATCAAATAGGTCATCAATCCTAGGAAGCGGATACTTGTTCTTTACTGTAACTTTGTTTAGCTGCCGATAGTCTATGCACATTCGGAGCGAGCCATCTTTCTTTCTCACAAACAAGACTGGCGCACCCCACGGGGAAGTACTCGGCCTGATAAATCCTTTGTCTAACAAGTCTTTCAACTGCACCTTTAATTCTCTGAGTTCTGCAGGAGCCATACGATAAGGAGGTATTGATATTGGCTAAGTGCCTGGTAGCAAGTCAATAGCAAAGTCTATTTCCCTTTCTGGGGGAATACCAGGTAACTCATCAGGAAATACATCTGGGAATTCATTTACCACTGGAACAGACTGGAGTGTCGTAGATTCTGCTTGGACGTCTTGAACTCTGACAAGATGGTAAATGCACCCCTTAGATATCAACTTCCTCGCCCGAAGGTAGGAAATAAACCTACCTTTTGGCGTCGCGGTCCTGCCCTTCCACTCCCGTACTGCCTCCCCCGGGAAGTGGAATCGGACCATTTTGGTCCAACATTCAACGTTAGCAAAACATGGTACTAACCAATCCATACCCATTATGGCATCGAAGTCTATCATTTCTAACTCGACCAGATCTACTGTGGTCTGACAATCAGCAACCTCTACTGTACACCCGCGGTAGATTCGACTAGCTGTGATAGAGTCACCAACGGGCGTAGATACTAGGAAGGGCTGATGTAATGATTCTGGTACAATACTAAACTGTCGTGCCACAAATGGAGTAATATAGGACAAAGTAGACTCTGGATCAATTAGCACATAAGCAGGGTGTGAGCAGATAGTTAGCATACCTGTCACAACATCAGGCGATGCCTCTGAATCTCGCCTCCCTGGTAAGGCATATGTGCGGCTTGGACCCGCACCTGTGCTGGAGGCCCCTGATCTGCCTCGACCCCTGCCTGCTGAAACTGAGGGCCTACGCCCAGTCGAGGATGTTGTAGCTCGTGATCCTGTTGATGCCCTATCCTGTCTGTCCCGGTCCTCACGACCTCTGGCTGGGCAATCTCTCATCAAATGGCCTTCTTGGCCACAAATATAGCATGCGGTGGAACCATACCTGCATGCTCCAGAATGACGTCGACTGCATATAGGGCAAAGTGGTAGGGTATACCTACTCTGCTCCGCCCTCCTCTGTGACGGTGAATGTGCCGTCTGCGAACCTCTACCAGCCTCTGACTGCCCCCTGCGGCTGAATCTACCTCCCTGTGACTGTGGCGGAGGCCGGGGCCTGGGCGGCCTGTCTGACAATCGTGGCCTGGGTCCTCCCCGGGCCTCTCTTTGTAACTCAGCTGGCCTATCCCGGCGACGCTGCTCCTGATTAACCCTTCTGATTTCCCGATGTCGCTGTCTGATGCCCTCAATATTTTGGGCAAATGCCTGGATTCGGGAAATATCCATATCTTCTCGCAGTGTGGCCGTGATACAAGTCTCGACATACTCTGGGTTCAACCCCATAATAAAACGGTGCACTCTGGATGCCATGGTATCCACGAAAGTCGGTGCATATCGAGCCAAGGAGTCAAACCGCAAGGAATATTCCCGAACACTCATGGCCCCCTGTTCCAGATGTAGGAACTGGTCTACCCGGGCCTGTCGGATCTCCCGCGGCAAATAGTGATCTAGAAAGGCTCCTGAAAAGCTGGACCAGGTGGGAGGGGGAACATCTCTCCCTCGGGACCTCTCCCAGCTTTCATACCATAACACCGCAATATCTCGCAACCGGAACGCGGCCAATTCAACTGACTCAGTAGGCGTAGCATGCATAACCCTGAAGATTCTCTGCATCTGAGCCAGAAAATCCTGGGGGTCCTCTGTTCAGTCCGTGCCTGTGAACTGTGGGGGATTCAAGGCTAAGAACTCTCGGACCCTCGAACTACCGGGCCCTCCTGATGCTTCTGCAACTGTGGATGGCATTTGCTGACGCTGAGCAGCCATCATCTGTGCTATCATAACTACCGCACTCCTAACCTCCTGGTCGGAAGGTGTTGGTATAGGGATTGCTGAAGATACTGTCGCTCCAAACGGCTCCTGACGTGGTGGAGACTGCTGAGGAGGCTGAGATGAAGCCTCTGTAGGGCCCTCTGATCGGGCTGTCTCCAAATGAGGGGGAGGCATCTTGCTGGTGCCCTCCCCTGCTACAATGTCTAAGCTCCAACCTGTAACGGGATGGCGCTGGTCTGACATTATCTGTAGCCAAAGAATATGGTAAGATTTTAGTAATTCAACCTTATACTGTACAACTCTATAGCACGACTGAATCAGAATAAAAGACAACCATCCTATCATGCCTTGCAGCCTCCTACCCATAGTATGTGGTGCACAACACATCCATGGACAGGACTCTACTTAGCACGGCTTGCAGACTCCCTGGGATACGACCTGCTCTGATACCAAGTTTGTCACACCCCACCTTGGGGGGGTATGACTGGCACCTGGTGCCCTACTAAGACCTGACCTGCTAGACTGTTAAGCCTGGGTGCATCTGGCGCCTGGCTGGCTCTAACTCACATTTCTGGAAACAAAGGGCTATATAACGGCTGTAAATACAGCCCCCGGCCCATTGGCCTATAACCTTCTGTATCTGTATTAGCAGCTAACCAGAAACATAGTAATTCAGGGAAACCTATACGGGCCGACAAGGCCACCATGCTGTCTAGTTATCTGCAACTTAATCATAAAGCACAAAAAGAAGCTACGTGACCGGCAAGGTCACCACTACTGGCAATTATGGCCCCTCACGACCATCACAGAAGTAAGAAAGAGTAAAGACAACTATAAAACTGCACGGCCCCACACGACTGGCTCATCTGACCACAGGGATTTCATACAGAATGCAAGCCTCTAGGAATAGTAATAGAACTGATCGGGAGAGGGCCCCGACCTACCCATGCTATATACAACAAAAGGAACTGGACTACACCTCTGAAATTCAGCCTCCGGATGACTGGAGCTGAATACTCAACCGCTGACAGGGAGTCACGTAGAATCGCCTGCTCGTCTAGGAGTACCTGCAGGCAAGTAATGCAGCGCCCCACTGGGCGTCAGTACCACTGGTACTGAGTATGTAAAGCAACTAAAATAGTATAACTTAAAGCAATAATATGACTAATGAAGCAGGAGTAGGAGGAATAACTTAACTGTCTGATGAAGTAGATCGTACCTGTTCTTACTGATACCGAAGGAAGTAGGAATCATACCTGGAGGCGTATCATTCTACTACCAACCCACTGGCGTCTAATATAACATAGCATAGCATACATAACATAACACAGCACATACAAACCTTACCCGGCCCCCATAAGCCGGGAGGTACAATCAACACAGAATGTATGCCCCTACCCCGGTCATCCCATCTCCTATAGTGGCTGTAAGCATCCTGCCGGTCCCTGGGTATGCACTTGGGCTCGCTGAGCCCCTGACTATAACTGTATCTGAGTCCGAAGGACTCTAAATCAACACCCCGGGCATACCCGCTCGACGGGGGTGTATAAGGGCCGACCAAGGCACAATATGGGGAAACTGGCATCCCATCTTTGTCCCCTTGCGGGACGGCATATCACTCCGTAGAGCGACGTATCCTCATCCTCTGGCGGACGAGTCGATACAGCTATTAACCCTGGGCGGTCAGGGATGCTAGGTAATCCAACCCCAATCAATACAATGGTCTCAACTAATCATGCTGTCTGTGCATCTCATAAGCTAAGATTAACAGGTGCAGGGTATCGTATAAATCACATACTGGGCTAATAACAGTAATCTGTAAGTGTCTGATACATGCTGAGACAGGTAAGTATAAATGTAAATATAGCCTCCTGTCAAACTGTACTGGGGTAAAAGTTATACGAGGAGGTGTTTCTGCTGAAAGCTATACTGTTTACTAAGTTTCTGTGTTAACATAATTTTCTATTTCTAACATGCTTTCTAAACCATATACAATTACTATTCTATATCTGGAATGCTTTACTGATACTGTACTACCTTGCGAGGTTTCAGCTAAACACAACAATATCTTAACATGGCATATTACATCACATACTGAATATACTGAGCAATCTTAATCACTTACGTCCGAATCTATATCATACTGATAAGTCTCGTACATGTTACAACCCAAAGCTTCTTACATTGTACCAATATTCATAATAATACAATACTCGACTTCTGAACATTCTACTGGTCCGTAAATTACTATACTGCTTCACTGTTACTCAACTTGCCAAGGAAACTTAACTTTACATACCTTATCTTTGAATATCTATCCGTCGGATGAGGCTCGACTGGTACTTCAACTATTTTCTCCCAACTGCATTCATAAATACATCAATCAATACTAAATACAACGTTATTTCAAAAGGCAACGTCACTTTCGATATAGTTTATAGCCTAAACTAAGGCTTATCAAAAGACGGTCAAAAACTCGCTATTTTTCAGCGGCCCAGAAGGGAGAAATATCTACTTCTCAGCTAGGAACACATAAACATTAATTTAGAGCAATTCTACTTACTTTAGTTCACCGGCTCGCTGATTCGTCGGCCGTATTTCGCGAAACTAACTCCGTAGAAATGCTCTCTGCTGCTAAATACCTTGGTATCTAGGATTAATTTGGGTTTGGGCAGCGTTTGGCAGCGTAATCGGACGATAATTTATAATCTCCCTTCGTTTTCCCTCTGTTCACTACGTTTCTGGAAATTTTTATAAGTATGGAATGATTTCCAACCGAAGTGGGGGCTTTATATACTTGGGCCTGGACATGGGCAACATGTCACGGAGCCATCGCGGAGGCCTCACCTCCGTGACACGCTGCCATCGCGGAGGGGCTCTGCCTCGGCTCCTCCCGCGATGGTTCGACAGGTTTCTCGTCCGATCTTTTCCCGGGCCTTTCCCTAGCACGTATGGCTTTCAAATATGCTTAACCCACGTGCGAATAGGTCATCTAAGTTCCGGGAATTCTACGGGGTATAACATTAGCAATCATGGTCTTGAACATCTCCTCAATGGTCGGTGATGGTGGTGGAGGAGGGGCATTGTGATTTCTGAATTGAGATTGGTAGTTCTGTTGCCCTCCTTGATTCCTGTGCATACCCTGACCCGAACATTGGCCTTGTTGGTTATTGCTACCCCACGAAAAATTTGGATGGTTCCTCCAATTTGAGTTGTAGCCACTACCAAACTATTGCTGATTTCTTTGTGCATTGCCCACAAAGTTAATCGAATCTGGGTTTGCTCCACAGCACTCAGCTGAGTGCTCACTGCTACCACACACTTCACACCACATTTGCTGGACCGCATTGACTGAAGCTAAAGGCTGGTTCAAGTTCATATTGCTGAAGTGGTTGTTTAACTGATTCTGCAAGGCAGCTATCTGTGCAGCGATAGCTGTAAATCCATCCACTTCAAGCACTCCTGCTGCTTTCCTTGCTCCCCCTTGAGATGAATATGCATTCCATTCTGGATTGCCCTGTGAAATTCGGTTGAGCAAAGTGTACAGCTCCTCATAAGTCTTTTCCAGCGCTTGCCCTCCAGCTGCTGAGTCTAACAAAATTTTAGTATGGGGTTCCAAACCCTCAATAAATGTGTGTACCAACACCTCATTAGACTGATGATGATGAGGACAGTCCCGCAACATGGATAGAAATCTTTCCCAGGCTTGATACAAATTTTCTCCCTCCCTCTGTTTGAAACTTAGAATTTGACTTCTAAGTCTGGCTGTTTTACCCGAGGGAAAAAATCTTATCAAAAACTTCCGTGCAAGATCATCCCACGTTGATATAGAATTTGGTGGTTCAGCTTTTAACCACCTCTTGGCTTCACCAAGTAAGAAAAACGGAAATAGGGTGAGCCGAACATAATTAGGTGACACTCCAGCTGGTATATAAGTGTCACTTATCTCCAAAAAATTCTGGAGATGTTGTTGTGGGTCTTCATGAGGGAGACCGGTAAATTGCCCGCTTGTGTGCAAAAGTTGCACCATATTCTGCTTTAATTCAAATCTCCCTCCAGGATCTGGTTTGCGGATACTTGAGTGTACATTGTTGCCATGTGGGATTGCCACCTCGCGAACCGGCCTCGCTGCTGCTTCGTCGGGCACTAACACTGCCCTCACAACCGGTGGATTTTGTTGCTCCATTATAGTCTTTCTGAGCAACTGCAGTTTCTTTTGTAGAGCTTCTCTGGGTTTACTATGAAATTCGCGTTCAGGCTCTGTATAAGATTCCACCAGCTCCTTGTCCTTTGCCAGTGTTCACAGAAATCAAGTCTGCAAAATACAGGCTAAGACCAAGTTGTCAACACTTAAGAAAATAAAACAAAAGTACAGTAAATTTACACTTAACATAATTTCACCAATTGCTTAGTCTCCCCAGCAACGCCGCCAAAAACTTGTCCGGCTGGTTCGGTAGGGGTTAAAAACCGACACGCAAGTGCACGTGGTCAAACAAGTAATAAAGTGAGTAAGTAAGCCAAATATCGAACCAAGGAGACTCTGGATAAGTAAAATTGCTTAAGTATACTATATTCTAGCTTACTTCTAATTATGCTGACAACAACGTAACCAAAAGTTAAATAATTTTTGTTTATAAAATTATATACTAAAACTATTAACAAATATTTACTGTGAATTGAAACTGTGGATATGAGCATGCCAAGTTTAAGAACAAGTAATGAACTTGATTATCATCATAATTCGGTTATTCTTCTCTTCTAGTTGCTAGCCAAGAACATTAGCCAAGAGATTAAAACTCTCGTATTTAATCTCACTTAAGAATCATAAACCATCCATCTATATTTCTGTGATCAAATGCAATTTATAATCTAGCAATACAATTCCGGTTCCTAAATTGACTAATACGACTTTCAAGTATATTTCTATCAGGAAAGCACATCAAAACCCAATTTTCCCAAATCAAGTTAAGAACAATACCCTATTAATTCACAACTTTCCAATTTCGTGCTCTCTTGATTGAAATTGGACTTTTTAGATGTACATTAATGTCGGCCACACACTAATGCAGTAGAAACAAGAATTAATAGAACAACATAGAAGAAGAAGATGAAAAACCATACAATTCAATAATCAAAATTCATCACCATTGTTCATAACCTCAGCAAGGAAGAGAATTAGCCACTCATTTGTGGATTAATCATCCTAAAACAAGTGTTAAACATACAAACAATTGATTGAAAGAAGAAAGAAAGAGAGAAAAACCCTTAGCTTTTTCGTCCCTCAACTGCCTGTAACCCACGTCCTTGCTCCACCAAGTCTGAATTAATTAAAAATAAGCCTAAGTGTTCTATTTATACTATTGGGAATTTTTTCCGGAATAACAAGCAACGTGTCACGGAGGCCAACGCGGAGCACTGCCTCTGTGACACGGCGTGGACGCGGACCCTCACTGGAAATCCAGGGTCCGGGAATATAGCCTCAACGTGGCACGGCATGAAACGCGGAGGCTTGCCTCCGTGCCACGGAGCTGTCGCTAGGTTTCACTGGAAATTGCCAATTAAATCACCCTCCAAGCAGTGTGCCTCCGCGATGGTAGCGTGGCACGGCTCCATTGCGGAGCCCCTTTACATTGCGCATTCCAATGTCTTTTCCGTGGTCGCATCCAAGTCCAACTCCGATATTGTCCCAACATGCATTTTAGCTCCTAAAAATCATGTTTTACCTGCAAAACAATGCTAATCATGTTGGTTAGTATAAATTCACATTTTATTACCAATTACATGAAAATGTATACACATTGCACAACAAACAATATGAAAATAATACGTTTGAGTATCACTTGGG
The DNA here is from genome assembly GCA_035772735.1 of Datura wrightii. Lineage (NCBI taxonomy): Eukaryota > Viridiplantae > Streptophyta > Magnoliopsida > Solanales > Solanaceae > Datura > Datura wrightii. The sequence continues at coordinate 15,838,714 of JASDFA010000002.1, forward strand.
CATATAAATCTGCCCAAGATCACTCTCCCGAGTACAACCAAAAGCCAACAAATTTATTCGAAAGATGATCAATCTAACGAATAAGTAATTCATATAAGTAAGAATAAACAACCTTTAAGAAGAATGAATACTAGCATAAACAAACTATCAAATGTCAACCATTAACTATGGAAAAAACCCTATAGTAGTAGTTTAGCCACTCATGTTCAAGTGGAAAACCAATGACATAAACATCATTCAAAATATAAACAATAAAGAAAACAAGAAAAACCAAAGTTATGAACCTCTTGTCTCTCTACCTAAAAGTTGCGTGCAATGATCAATACAATCAATAATATGATGTAAGATACCTAAAAAATGACGTAGATGTTATATTTATAAGCAAGGCCTCAAATGACGCTTTTGCCATCAAGTAATTAGCTTCAAAATCAGCAAAATTAGTCTCGAAAAGGGCCTGGCGCGTCGCTCCATCCAATGCACCAGGTTTGTATTTGAAGTCTTCTAAAGTTTTACTTCGGGCACCCCACACCTACAAATAAACTAAGGTGTTAGTCAAATTTTTAAGCCTCTGGACCCTTCTGGTGTGCCACGCCACTCAAAGCACCAGAGTATTGGAAAAATTTTCTAAGTCTAGAATGCTCCTGGCGCACCACGCCACTCATCTCGCTAAGGTTTTAATTAAATTTTCTTCTGAAGTTAAGGACTTGGAACCACTCCATTCATATAACCAACTTTGATGTAGATTTCTCTAAAGTTTGGAGGTTGGCACGCCACGCCAGCCATCTCACCAGGACAATCTTTATGAACTCTTCTTTCTTCCTACGTCGGGTCATTTTTGAGTCCTTTTTCCTTGGTTTCTTGCTTAAAATATCTAAATACATATGTTAGCTTATAAGACACACATAAACATGAATTCATTCATTTCATAAGGATTATGATCTCAAGGTAAAAGATAGGTAAAAGCATGGCAAATGGGCATAAGAATATGCCCAATATCAAGGTGGCAATTGAGTTCCAAACATGCTTGCATTAATTTTTGAAAACAATGCCCCTTTTTTGCCATAGATATTGGCTTGCATACCTAGGGTTTTTTACATGAAATTGTGGCAATATATCCCTAGTTGAGAGTGATGTGTTTAGTTATTTTTATATCCATGTGCCGATATGTGTGGAAAGAAATTTTTCTTCTTCACTTGATTTGGTCACACTATAGAACTTGTCTTGCTACTTGTGCTCAAACTTAGCATTGACTATTGGTTGTAGAGATGAACTTAAACCTTCTTTGTGCTTCACAAGCCACATTTTCCTAAATTGACCTACCAAATGATGCATGTTCCATAGTTTCCCCTTTTGAGCCTTTGACCTTTTTCTTGATTGATTATAAATGAATGCCAAAACCAATTCTCGAATTGACCCTCTTTAACTCCGTCTTCCTTGACACTTTGAAATATGATAAAGAATAAGCAAAAATGTGTAAGTTAGGGGTGATAAGATGGGAAAGAAAGAAATAGGCCAGATATGAATATCTGATCATATTCCAAAGCGTAATTGAGCAATGATCTAAAAAGAAGGTAAATAAAAGAAAATATAAGATAAAAAGAGAAATGAAAAATTGATCTCACAAAAACACTTTGGGGTGTGAAAATTTTCTATGAAAAGAGAAGGGAAGAAAAGAAGGGATCAAAAAGATAAAAACATTATGGAAAAGTGATGAAGTGTTCAAGGATGGTAAATGAGTCGCTAAAATTTATAATTATACCCTATCAGCCCTTAAACAATCATTACAAGTTAAAAAAAACCCTTGTGTGATATCAGCTCGTATATTGGAAAGAAAAGGCATTTGAGTAAACAGGCAACCATATGGCAGTTGTGACCTATCTTGTGAACTTCTTTGTTGTGAGTTGAGTGCATTCCCCTCCTCTCTTAAGCTTATGTGTTCTTGATTTTGTGTTATCATTGCTTCAAAAAATAGACACTTTCCTTAGTGTAAATGTGTGGGCATGTGGATGTGAATAGATGGCATATTTTACTTCTCAAATCTAGGTGTGTGCATATTATATTGATATAGTGTCAGCATGCTTAGTTTGAATAGTTGCGAGAAAGCTAGATTTGTTGGATGGAGGGGGTGGTTGGACTGAATTGTGTGTTTGTAACCATTAGTCAAAATCACCTTAGTTATTTCTTTTTGTGATGTCGGAACATTAGTTTAGGTGTTAGGTTATTTTTCTCTTTTTAGTTGCTTGTGGACAAGAAAATACTCTAAGTTAGGGGTGTTGATGTGTCAGGAATTTGCAACACATCTTTGCTTCATTTCATAGCATTTTGCAAGCCTTTAGGTGGTAGTTTAAGTCGAAACTAACTCATTATGTTATGTTTCAGGAATCCAAATGGAATGAAGAAAAGAGGAGTCAAAGCCAAAATATGTCCCAAAGGAAAAGTAAAGGATGAACTCCCTTTCTGAAGGGTGATCCACCTATTTAATCAACCTTCAAGTCCCACTATTTCTAGAAACCATTCTGAAGAGGTCCGTAATCGACGGAGTGAAGGATGGACCATCTTTTTAGGAGATGGTTCATTAATTTAAAGATGGATCCATTAGGAGACAGTCTATTTTAATTGATGATGCAAGAGACAGACCATATTTTCAAAGACGATCCACCAATCAAAGGATGAAAGGCACTCGGGAAAAACCTAATTTTAATTGATAGAGCAAAGGACAGTCCATCCTTACACACCTGGGGCCCTATGAGTTAAAATTATTTTGTTTTTTTGGGAGACTTAGTATAAAAAGTTTTTTTTGTCTTTTTTTCGGTGGAGGTTGGATGGACTGATAGAGAACTTTATTTTTCAACCATAGTAGAATAGTTCTTAGATCTAGATTGTAATTTTTAAGATTTTAATTTCATCAATTCAAGTTTTCTTCTCCAATTTGCAATCTCATTGGTAAGTATGTTTAATTACTTGCTTTCTACTCTTCTTCTTGCCAGGTGTAGCGAAACCCAAATCTAGGATTGTGAACCCAATGAGTGGTAAACAATAATGATTCCAATTTGGTAAAATTCATTGTGGGCTTAAGAACATTTGATTGATTTTTGCTTTGTAGTGTGTGATTGATTATGAAAGACACTCAACCCTACCCAATTACATTTATGATACTTAAAAGAGAAAATTTAGATTGGGTTAGCATCAATCAACAATAACTCAAGGCCAAACCCTTGTTTAATGTATTCTCCTAGACATAGGTTGAATTTTAATTGACAACAAGAAATTGGGTAGAAGGGAATTCTCTTCAATTTGAAAAAATTAAAGTAGATTGACACCTATGGTGCTATTGAAAGATACTTATGGGTTGCCTAAGTAATTGCTTGTATGTTCATCAATAGCCCCCTCTCAATTCACTCACATTAGGTGATTTAGGGGAATCAACCCACAATTGGGGTCATTCCCTAGTACTTCTGTAATACCCAAAAAGTCTTTAAGATTATATCCTAGACTTGGAGTTGAAACCAACACAAAATCTATGATTTTGCCTCTGGACAGACCGTATCACAAGCCATGGTATGTGGATACGGTCTTTGGTAAGGGTCGTGGTATGGGTGGGTTTAGAGATTTACCAAAAATAGTCCACGTACCACGAGAGGAACCTATGGACCATTCAAAGATAATATGAGTTATGGTATAACTCCTGTAGGATGAGTTCTAAAAATGGCCAATATGGCTTGGAAGGTACGAGTGACATGTAACGAATTGTGGTATATTGGGATGGGTCATACCATGCATTCGTATGAAGGGATTTAGAGATTTATCAAAAAGGGACCAGCGACCATGAGACTCAATACGAGTCATGGTAAGGACCTACTGGTTGTAGGTTGGGTTGTGGACACTAGCGGGCAGATTTTTAATGTGAGTTTCTAAGGGAATTATCATAACTTTTTATGCTTTTAACTCCTAAACCAAGTTGTTTTAGGTTTCCTAAGAGGGGTGTTTAAGGGTTAAACTATTCCTAAACCCTTATTCCTTTCAAACACTGTAAATTAAAGATCAAATCTCTCAAGTCTCAAAAGCAATTAGGGTTCTTCTTCTTCTCAATTCTCTTGAGTCTCAAGTCTAAGTAAGAATATGTCAAAGCTCGGGTATATGGGGCCATGAATGGGGGATTTATTCCACCCTCATGCAAAATTTCAAGTTCAATTACATGATTTCAGTTCCTTCAAGCCTCAAGCTATGATTTTCATGAATTTCTAGGGTTAGACCCTTTTCTAATGAAAAACTCCATGATCTCTTGAGATTAATTCTCTCATGATTCTATTTATGTGTTATGATTATAATAACATAAGTTCTATGAAAAACTCTCATGATTCTCTATTTTCATGTTATCTTGATTTTACTCAAGTATGTACAGATCTCAAGAATATCAATCTTATGTATCATGGTTGAATTCTCGCATTGTTTTCTTGGCCAGTTCATGTATATTGAGTAATTTATAAATTTTATGATTTCTAACTAGCCCATGAAAAATGAAGTATGTTTCATGATGATTGTTAAACCCCATAGGTTTTCATTGTTTAACCAACATGTGCGCACACAATGTCGAGAGTCTCTAGAACATGACACATGCGGGAGAAGACTCACGGGTGGAACACGTGAGTGCATTATTGAGCGAGCGGAAACTCGGAACCAGAGGCAGGGCGCTAAGGGCGCCGTGTCCCGCAACCCTTTTCCATGCAGGGAGCAGCGCATCATGCCACTGCTCCGTCATAGCGAGAGGCACGCTGCGGACCTCCCTCCGCCGCCTCCCTATATATATTTAAGTTTGTGATTTAGTTTCATTTAAAACATTTCAAAAGAGGACCCGCATCTGAGGTGATTTTCTTACAAGAAATTTTTCAATTTGAAGTCAAATTACGCTGTTAAATCGCGTCTAATTACAAATTCTTCTTGGGTGATGATTCCTAAACCTACATAGAACATATCTACGGAGTTGAATATTCAAAATTTGCCCAGTTTGACGGAGTCCCACTGAGTAGACTCATAGAAATCACTTATAATCAAGTCTTAACCATCTACAAGTGATAAGTAAGTATTTATAGCTTTCTAATCTACAAGAATTCAGAAGATTTCATCGAGTTAAACTCGTATTGACATATTGTCATTATGTTAGTGGGCTATGAATTTATTGTTGCACCCCGTAAAATGATTAACGGTTAGTAGGCGTACGCGTGAATTTGCGATGAGTAAGGAGAGCTTGACGTGTGTGGGAAGGACCACAGAAGCAGGGTCTGGAGAGGCTAGGCCGCGAAGGGTCAATGCAGCGCGCCAATCGGCAATGTGCTGGGTAGTGCGGCACCCCAGGCCCACTGGCACCCTGGGAGGCACGGTGCAGCATGGCCTATGGAGCCTTGGCCTGTTTGAAGCAAGCTTAGGCCACTGCCCGTGCCTATATATATATCACCTTGTTCAATTTCAATGCATAGCAAATAAGATTTCGGCCAGACAAGAGGGGATATGCAACTTTTGTTATATTTTCATCCGATTACGCTACCAAAAGCCGTCCAAACAAAAATTAACTTCGGATAACGAGTTCTAAGCCTATGGGAAGCATTACTCCAGAGTTATTTCTCGAAAATTTGCTCGACATACAGGAACTCCGCTGAGTAAAAGTTGTTGGAATTGCTCCAAATTGAATTCTAAATGGCCACAAGCATTAGGTAAGCACTTCTCCCTTCTGAACTCTCGAGAAATTCTAGGCTTTCGGTCAAGTTATTCAAAGTTGAATTATAGTTGATATTATTATCGAAATTTATCATTATTTGCCAAATTTAGTATTAAAAATTATCCATATTCTCTCAGTATAAGGTCTTTAGTTGGATAGAACCGTCGGTCACAAGCTGAAACACGCTAGTTAAATGAAAAGTCAGCACTTAGGTATGTAAGGCTATCCTTTTAGGAAAGTTACGTTCTTCATAAAGTTAGTATGACTTGTGTATCTATAGTACTTAAGAGTAAACCTATTGTTGTCCGTTGTTATGAATTGGATTGAGATGATAGCAATGATGTAGTAACCCTCGTCAGAGTTAACCCTAGATAGCTTGATTGTTGTATACGATATTTGGGGTTTGGATGTTGTGTCCTATAGGGTTATGCTCGCAGGAGTAGTATGTTGTCCATAGGGAACAGAGTGAGGTGATGAGGATTGTATCCAGTTTTAGAGCTTACATTATGACCCATAGTCGAGCCAATGCTTGGGGTCCAGCTGCTGTAGATCCTTTATGACCCATAGTCGAGCCAAGGCTCGGGGTCCAGCTATAGCAGTAACATTATGGCCCATAGTCGAGCCAAGGCTCTAGGGCTAGTCATGGAAGCTACAGTATGATCCATAGTCGAGCCAACGCTAGGGATCTAATTACAGTAGTCACTCAATGATGCACAGTCGAGCCAAGGCTCGGGGTCCAGTAATAGCCCATACGGCTCAGACACAGACACAACTATAGGATCCTATTTACTTCAGCTTATTCAGTTTCACTCAGTTATTACTTTGATTCCTTACATATTTGGTATATATTGTACTGACGCCCATTCTTGGGGCTTTGCATTACTTTCCTGCACGTGCGGATAGATGCAGTTTGGGACCTTCTTAGTCATCAACCGGAGTTAGCATTTCATTCAAATCCTTTCTTTCGGAGTTGATAATTAGATAAGGTTTGTTCTTTCATTGTACAATTTACGGGTAGGTCGGGCCCCTATCTAGACCATTATTCCACTCTTATAGTCTTGCAGGCTACAGATTATCAACTATTAGTTTTGTTGTTGTCCATGTGGGGTCCAAATATGTTTTATTTCATGTGGTGGCCATGTGGGGCCTAGTTAGCTATCAGTTAGTATCCTTGTTAGCTATGGTATAGTTATAGTTGCCTAGTTTCATTTAAGCTATAACTAGACAGCATGGTGGTCTTGTCGGCCCGCATAGGATCCTTGTTATTGCATTGTTGTTGGTTAGTTGTCTTCTTTTACAGGTGGCCTTGTCGGCGAGAGGCTGTAATTATAGCCGAGATATAGCTCTTCGTTTTCTTGAACTAAGTTGCAGGCATGCTCCAGGAGTGCACAAGCCTTGCCAAGTTAGTCCAGATCCTAGCGTGGCACTAGGTGCAAGCCATGCCTCCCAAGGTGGGGTGTGACAAACTTGGTATCAAAGTAGGTTGTGTCCCAGAGAGTCTGCAATCTGTGTCAAGTAGAGTCTTGTCTATGGATGTGTTGTGCACCACATTCTATAGATAGGAGGCTACAAGACATAATAGTGTGGTTACTCTTCTTTCTCCTCCAGTCATGCTATAGAGCTATGTTGTATCGGGTAAGTCCCTAAGCTTATGTTATTCTATTTATTTACAGAGAAATGTCTGACACACAAAAGACCGCGACTGGTTGAGAATTGGATGTGGCGGCAGGAGAGGGCATTAGTAGGGGGCTCCAGGCAGAGTCAACCCAATCTAAGGGCGACATGGAGACATCACCTCGATCTCCGCAGCACTCACCACCACACTCAGGGCCCTCTAGGGCAGCAGACACACCAGTACCACCCTAGTCATTCCTGTGCCATCGGATCAGGAGCTCAGGGGTGCATTTTACATGTTAGTCCAGATGATGGCTGCCCAGCATCAGCCTCTGCTAGTAGTACCAGGTACTGTTGAGCCTACTGAGGGGCCCAATAGTTCAAGAGTCTGTGAGTTTCTTTCTTTGAGTCCCCTGCATTTTATAGAGATAGATAATAGAGAGGACCCCTAGAATTTCATAGATCGACTGCAGAGAATTTCAGGGTTATGCATGCCTCATCCATAGAATCAGTTGAGTTAGCAGTATTCTGATTGTGAGATGTAGAAGTCCTGTGGTATGAGACCCGGGAAAGATTTCGAGGCAGAGATGCACCTCCACCTACGTGGCCTAGCTTCTCTGAGGCTTTCATAGGTCATTATTTGCACCTAAAGGTTCGGCAGGATATAGTAGAGCAGTTTTGCATCTAGAACAGGGAAGAATGAGTGTCAGAGAATATGCATTGAGATTTAATTCTTTACCCAGATGTGTGCCCTCGTTTGTCGATACTATGCCAGCCAGGGTGCACCGGTTTATTATGGGACTTGCGCCAGAATATCTGGAGTCTTTTATTATAGCCACACTACGAGAGGATATGGATATTTCATGAATCAAGTCCTTTGCTCAAAATATAGAGGAGCTTAGACAGCGTCAGTACGCCATGGAATGGTAGGTCTGGAGCAGCGTCGAAGGGCTAGACCCGTAGATTTTTAGGCAGATTTTTAAGGTGGGCATAGGGCTCGTTTATCAAGTAGGCCACCTAGGCCCCTGTTCCAGTAGCAGTAGGGCAGCAAATCAAATCACTATGAGCAGTCAGGTCTTGAGGAGAATTCACGAGCGCCAAGCTCGCAGCAGTAGAGGGGGCCAGACCAGATGGGACCGACGGTGCCATGTTGCAGTACCTATCATAGGCTACATCTGTGGAGGTGCAGGGTATGGTTCCACCGCCTATTATTCCTATGGATAGGAGGGACACATAATGAGGGATTACCCGACTAGACGCTAAAGATGTCAGGACCAGCAGAATAGATCCTCAGCAAGTTCATATGCCCTAACACCTTCTCCAGGGCGCAGACCCTCAGCTCCATCCCGCAGAGGCTTAGGTAGATCAGGGGCATCAAGTTTAGGCACCAGTAAGGATCACAACTATGCACTACCAGGGCCACAGGAGTCAGAGTCATTGGCAGATGTTGTGGCAAGCATATTAGATGTTTTCTCTAACTCAATTTATGCTTTGATAGATTCGTGCTCCATTTTATCGTATGTTATTCCATTAGTGGCCCGAAAGTTTGATATAGTGCCAGAATCACTTTAGAGACCCTTCTCGGTCTCTATACCCATCGGTGACTCTATTATTGCTAATAGAATTCACCGGGGTTGTACAATTGAGATTGTTGGTCGCCAGACCTTAGCAGATATAGTAGAATTAGAAATGATTGTTTTGATGTAATCATGGGTATGGATTGGCTGGCACCATGTTACACCACTTTAGAGTGTTGGACCAGAATTGTCCGATTTCACTTTCCAGCGGAAGTAGTACGAGAGTGGAGAGGTAATATAGCTACGCCAAAGGTAAGTTCATATCCTATCTTCGGGTGAAAAACTTGATAGAAAGGGGTTATATATACCATATTATTATGGTTCAAGATGTGCAAGAAGAATACCCCACTCTTTAGTCCATTCCAGTGGTTAACGAGTTTCTAGACGTGTTTCTAGATGAACTTCCTCGCATCCCTCCAGAAAAGGAAATCGATTTCTCTATTGACTTACTACTAGGTACTCAGCCTATATCCATCCCTCCATACCGAATGGCTCCTTCTGAATTAAGGAAATTGAAAAAACAGCAGAAAGATCTTTTAGATAAGGGATTTATCTGGCCGAGTACGTTACCATAGGTGCGCCAGTTCTGTTTGTAAGAAAGAAAGATGGCTCCCTTCGCATGTGCATAGAATACCAGAAATTTAACAAGATTACTATTAAGAATAAATACCCACTTCCTATGATAGATGACATGTTTGATCAGTTGCATAGGGTGAAATATTTTTCTCAAAATTGACCTGAGATCCAGTACCACCATGTTCGTGTTCGAGAGAAAGATATCCCGAAGAAGGCTTTCAGGACCAAGTATGGTCATTTTTAGTTCCTAGTTATGTCCTTCGGGTTGATAAATGCATCAGCAGTGTTCATGGATCTAATGAATAGTATCTTCAGGACATATTTAGATCTATTTGTGATAGTATTCATTGACGATATTCTGGTGTACTCCCACATAGAAGTAGAACACAGAGATCATTTGTGAATAGTACTCCAGACCCTCAGAGACCGTCAATTATATGCAAAGTTCTATAATTGTGAGTTCTGATTAAATTCGATAGCTTTCTTAGGCCATATTGTATCAGAGGCTGGTATTTAGGTTGATTCACAAATAATAGAGGCAGTAAAGACATGGCCTAGAGCTACAACTCCTATAGAGGTTTGCAATTTCCTCAGAAATCCGAGTATTACAAAAGGTTTGTGGAAGGATTTTCTACCCTGTCAGTGCCTTTGACTAAATTAACTCAGAAAGTAGCCAAATTTGAGTGGACCGAGACCTGTGAGTAGAGTTTCAAGGAATTGAAAAATATATTGACATCGACACTAGTGTTAGCTTTGTTGGAGGGTTCAAAGGGTTATGTTGTATATTGCGATGCTTCAGGAGTTGGGTTAGGGTGTGTTTTCATTCAACACGGGAAGGTAATTTTGTATGCTTCAAAGAAATAAGGAAACATGAGAAGAACTATCCCACCTACAATCTAGAGTTAGCTGTAGTGATTCACACCTTAAATATATGGAGGCATTACGTATATGGGGTGCATGTAGATATTTTACTGATCACAAAAGCCTCCAGTACATTTTCACGAGAAAGAGTTGAATTTGCGGCAGCGCTGTTGGCTAGAATTGTTGAAAGATTATGATGTGAAAATTTTGTATCATCCAAGGGAAGCTAATATTGTAGCTAATTCCCTTAGTCACAGATCCATGGGAAGTTTAGCACATCTGAGACTTGAACAGCGGAAAATGGCCCGAGAATTGCACCGGCTAGCCAGTTTAGCAGTTCAGGTAGTGGATTCAGAGGAAAATGGGGTTATAATTTAGAATATAGTGGTATCTTTCCTGGTGGTAGAGGTAAAAGAGCGGCATTATGAGGATTCTCATTTAACACAACTCAGAGATAAGGTTCATCAAGGTGAATTATCAGCTTTTGAAGTAACCGGAGATGAGGTTTTGAGGTACAAAGGTCGCTTTTGCGTTCTAGATGTAGTAGGGCTACGCCAGTAGATTATGGTAGAACTACATTACACTCGGTACTCTCTTCATCCAGGTTCGACAAAGATATACCACGACATAAAAGAGATATACTAGTGGCCTAGAATGAAGAGGGGTGTAGGTGAATTTATATTGTTGTGTCCTAACTGTCAGCAGGTAAAAGATGAACATTAGAAACCTGGCGGACTAACTCAAGAGATGGACATAGCTATGTGGAAATGGGAGGTAGTTAATATGGACTTTCTGATAGGACTACCCCGTACCAGACACAAATCCTACTCTATTTGGGTGATTGTTGATAGGTTGATGAAATCGGCTCACTTTCTACCAGTCCGGACTATATTTTCCATCGAAGATTATGCTGAGTTATATATTAAAAAATAGTCCGGTCTCATGGTGTCCCTGCATCCATCATTTTAGACAGAGGGGCACAATTTACATCTAGATTTTGGCAATCATTTCAGAAAGGTTTTGGGATACAAGTTAATTTGAGTATAGCCTTCCACCCTGAGACAGATGGACAGGCTAAGCACACCATTCAAATGCTCGAGGATATGTTGCGAGCGTGTGTTCTAGATTTTGGGGGAAGCTGGGGTGAGCATTTACCCCTTATTGTATTTGCATATAATAACAGTTACCATACTGCAATTCATATGGCGCCTTATGAGGCATTATATGGGCGGAAATACAAGTCCCCCATCGAATGGTTTGAGGTAGGAGAGGCAGAGTTAGTCGAACCAGATATGATTCACCAGATAAAAGAAAAAGTAAAACTTATTAGAGAGAGGTTACCAACAGCCCAGATTCATCAGAAGTCCTACTCCGATGTGAGGCATAGATACTTGGAATTAAATGTTAACGATTGGGTATTCCTTAAAGTGTCACCAATGAAGGGCATGATGAGATTTAGCAAGATAGGAAAGCTTAGCCCGAGGTTCATTGGGTCATATTGGATCATCTAAAGGATAGGCAGAGTGGAATATGAGTTAGAGTTGCCTTTAGAATTAGAGTTTGTTCACCCAGTCTTTCACGTGTCTATGTTGCAAAAGTGTATAGAGGATCCATCCCTAGTTGTGCTAGTTGAGGACGTTCAAGTTACTGAGGTGTTAGCCTACGAAGAAATTCTAGTTGCAATATTAGATATACAAGTTCGTAGACTAAGAACTAAAGATGTAGCCTCCGTTAAAATGTTGTAGAGGAAAAAGATAAAGAAGAGATGACCTGGAAAGCTGAGGACGATATGAGATCTAGATACCCTCACTTATTCCAGGATTGACCCAGAACACGTAGTTGAGGTCAGATCATTATTTAGATGTTTCTTTATTAATTATTTAGAGGTCAGATCAACTTTTATATTGTGGGCTAGTTGGTTGTAGCATCCTGTGGGATGTCTATGTTGGACTTTTCTACTTTTCAGGTTTCCGGATAGTCCATATTACAGAGGAGACTCTGTCGAAATTTTTCTATGTACTAGTTAGAAGAGTTAACTCTTTTAAGCCTGAAGATACCATTCGAGGATGAATGTTCCTAAGGGAGGGAGGATGTTACATCCCGTAAAATGATTAACAGTTAGTAGGCATACGCGTGGATTTGTGACAAGTAAGAAGAGCTTGACGCTTGTGGGAAGGACCTCGAAAGCAGGGTTGGGTTAGGTTAGGCCAGCATGACGTGGCACAACATGGCCTATGGAACCTTGGTCAGTTCGAAGCGCCCCTGGGCCACCGCTAATGCCTCTATATATATCGCCTTGTTCAATTTCAATGCATAGAAAATAAGACTTCGGCCAGAGAAGAGGGGATATGCAACTTTCGTTATATTTTTGGCAGATTACGCTATCAAATGCCGTCCAAATGCACATTAACTTCGGGTAACAAGTTCTAGTCCTATGGGAAGCGTTATTACAGAGTTATTTCTCAAAAATTGTTTGGCATATCGGAACTCCACTCAGTAAAAATTGTCAGAATTAGGTTTCGGCTGAGTTATTTGAAGTTGAATTATAGTTGATATTATTATCGAACGTTATCATTATTTTCCGAATTTAGTATTAAAATTAGCCCTATTCTCTCAGTATAAGGGCTACATTTGGATAGAACCGTTGGTCACAAGTTGAAACTGCTAGTTAAATTAATGGCAGTACTTGAGGTATGTGAGGCTATCTTTTTCGGCAAGTTACATTCGTCGTAAAGTTAGTATGACTTGTGTATCTATAGTACTTCAGAGTAAGCCTATTGTGGTCAGCTGTTATGAATTGAATTGAGACAATAGCGATAATATAATAACCCTCGTCAATGTTAACCCTAGCCAGCTTGATTGTTGTATATGATATTTAGGGTTTGGATGTTGTTTCCTATAAGGTTATGCTAGCAGGAGTAGTATGATGTCCAGAGGGACCAGAGTGAGGCCTTGAGGGAAGTATCAAATTTCAAAGCTTACATTATGACCCATAGTCGAGCAAAGGCTCGGGGTCCTGCTACAGCAGATCCGTTATGGCCCATAGTCGAGCCAAGGACTTAGGCCCAGTCACGGTAGTTAAAGTATGATCCATAGTCGAGATAAGGCTCAGGATCTAGTTACAGCAGTCACACGATAACCCACAGTCGAGCCAAGGGTCGGGGTCCAGTTACATAGCCCAGACAGCTTATACACAGACACAACTATAGGAGCCTATGAGGCTCAGATACTATTTTAGAGGATGAGTAAATCCTGAGTTACAGTATGCTTGAGAACCTTAGTAGCAAGACAGCAGGAGTGTGCATTGTTTGTACTTTTCGGGGCTTACGGGGGCCTAGGTAGGTTATTTTGTGTTGTTTGTACCTTTCAGGATTATGGGGGTCCGGTTAGGTTCTTGTTTGTATTTATGTATTTGTTAGTTAGATATTCCAGACATTTATGTTTCTTAGGTTAAATTCTTACCCTACTTCCTGTTTACTCCAACTTATTTAGTTTCATTCAGTTATTACTTTGCTGTCTTACATATTTGGTACATATTGTACTGACGCCCATCCTTAGGGTGCTGCATTACTTGCCTGCAGGTGCGCATAGACGTGATTTGGGACCTTCTTATTTATCATCCGCAGTTAGCAGTGCATTCAGCTCCTTTCTTCTAGAGTTGATAATTAGAGAAGGTTTGTTCTTTTGTTTTATAGTTTACGAGTAGTTCGGGGCCCTGTCTCGAGCATTATTCCACTCTTAGAAGCTTGTAGGCTACAGATTATCAGCTATAGTTTTGTTGTTGGCCATGTGGGGTCCACGTATGTTTTATTTCGTGTGATGGTCATATGGGGCCTAGTTCCCTATCAGTTAGCAGCCTTGTTGGCTATAGCATAGTTATAGTTTCCTATATTCATTTAAGTTATTACTAAACATCATGGTGGTCTTGTCGGCCCGCATAGGATCCCTGTTATTGTGTTGTTGTTGGTTAGCTGTCTTCTTTTATAGGTGGTCTTGTTGACTAGAGACTGTATTTACAGCTGTGATATAGTTCATTATTTTCTTGAACTAAGTTGTAGGCGTGCTCCAGGAATGCACAAGCCTAGCTAGTGTGGCACCAAGTGCTAGTCATGCCTCCCAAGGTGGGGCGTAACATTTCTAGCCTAATTCTTGAATTATAATAGCCTTGTTCCCTTGGCATAAAAGTTAACCTATGGAGGGTTTACGAGTTCTTGATCATAGCATGATTTATTGAGAAGAATTCGGCTATTGAGATATGTTAAGGCTAACCTCCTTAACAAGTTATTCTCATCGTGTAGTCAATGCGACTTGTACTATTGTAGTAGCTTATGATTATACATGTTGTGGTTAGCTTCTATGTGGCGAATTGAGATTGTAAAATAGTATCCCTTGTTGGAAAAGATTACATTTAGTTTTAAATATCACTAGAAGAGACAAACAGATAACCTATTCAGTTATTCATCAACTAGAGAGACTAGTAACATTTTTTTTCCATACTAAGGCCAAATAGGCCTGTGGTTAGCTGTTAGCGTATTTGGTTAAGATAGGCGGCATATGGCGTAGTTTGGTAATATAACTTCTTGTTTGATGCATATATATATATATATATATATAGTAAAGCTCGCCTACAGGCCATTGCTGTTCTTTGACGCCTACTGGACTAGAGTCATGACAGAATGGCCTTACCTTCGAGATAGTGGCACCAGGGTTGCCTAAGGAATTGGGTGGTAGCTTTTCTAAGTGAACTACTTACTGCCAGCGACCGTATATCTTCTTTTGATTTACAGTTGGTCATATCAGTCGCTCAGGAAATCACCCTAGTTGCCAGAAGACTAATGGATTGTGCGATCCTAAGAAAGTAGCTTAGTAAGCCATTATATGTGGGGCTAACACCTCTAGCTATGCATATAGATGCCCACGTACATGTGCCAAGAAGGGCTTAGTCTAAGTATACCTACCTACAGGGATACAGATTGCTCACAGGAGCTATATGTCCTCTGGACAGATCAGATTGACACCTAACACCTAGAACCTTCGTATTATGGTTTACTCTTCGGGTTAGTAATTATTGTGGCTGCCCATAGGAATATTGTACCCGATCTCCTACTATTATATCCAGTTATTAGCAGCCCTGTAGTCATTCTAGGTGAGGGAATCGTATAGTTGGTCTCCTACAACCTTGTTGTGCATTGATGAATGACTATAGTATTAGTATGACTTTCAGAGTGTCGCCAGGTCACCCCGGACCTCGCCCTTCCTTTTTTAGCCAACTAATTTTATAATTACTTGCATGACTATCTGACTAGATGTAGACACATACAAAATTCTTGTTCGCTACTATTTTGGACGTTACAAGAGCTCAGATGGCTCACATACAGTTACAGGAGCCCAGATGGCTCATACACATACAGTTACAGGAGCCCAGATGGCTCACATGTAATCACAGGAGCCCAGATGGCTCACATGTAACCACAGGAGCCCAGATGGCTCACATGTAACCACAGGAGCCCAGATGGCTCACATGTAAACACAGGAGCCCAGATAGCTCATATACAATTACAGAGGCCCAGACGGCTCATATACAGTCACAAGAGCCCAGACGGCTCATATACAGTTACAGGAGCCAGAAGGCTTAGATACGATTACAGGAGCCCAGAAAGCTCACATACAGTTACGGGAGCCCAGAAAGCTCACATATAGTTACAGGAGCCCAGATGGCTCAGACACAGTTGCAGAAGCCCAGAAGGCTCAGATACAGTTTCAGAGGCTGAGTATGCTTTAATTACAGCTTGCTTATGGGGCTATAGTGAAACAGATAGGAGTAATAGTTTGCTTGCACTTGCTGGGGCTTATGGCGGCCGAGGTAGGTTGTCTTTGTATTTCTTAGACCTTCCAAGCTTATGGGGGCCAGGTTAGGTTCTTGTTTGCATCCTTGTTTGCTAGTTATAGTTTATCTATGTAGAATCATATAGCTTAAGTCCTGTTTGTATAGTGGTTTACCAAACATAGGCTATGATTATGAAAATGTATAGGTTAACTTCTGCCCCTTTTTTCTAATAACATTTAGTTCCTTATTAGCTTCTATTCAGTTGTTGTTATTGCCTTACATATTTGGTACATATTATACTGACACCCATGCATGGGCGTTGCATACTCACTTGCAGGTTAGACAGATAGGTTTCGGGACCTTCTTAGCAGCTATTCAGAGTTACCAGAATAGTTAGCTCCTTTCCTTTAGAGTTTCCAGATAGAAGAGGTATACCTATCTTTATTTAGATAGTTTTTGGGTAGGCCAAGGCCCTATCTCAACCAACATTTCACTCTTAGAGGCTTGCAGACTACAATTTTTGGTTAGTTAGGCGTTATTGGTCGTGTGGGGCCTATATGTGTTATGATAGGTGTTGTTGGTCGTGTGGGGCCTAGTTATGCTATATGTTAAGAGCATGGTGGTCTTGTCGGCCCGCATAGGATAATATTACTATTGTCATTGGGTTAGCTGATTTACTACAGGTATTGTGTAGTGGCCTTGTCGGCGTAGGATTGTGTTTACAACAAAGATATAGCTGTTTTCTTACTTCGTTATGTGCTACTTGAATACACTAGAAATGTAGATGTCGAGCCAGGTCAGCTCAAAGTCTAGTGTGCCATGAGGTGCTAGTTACGCCTCCCAAGGTGGGGCATGAAAAACTTGATATCAGAGAAACATCATATTTTAGGGAGTCTGCAAGCTGTGTCTACTAGAGTTTTATTTATGAATGTGTTGTGCACCACATCTTATAAGCATGAAGCTATGAGGCATGATAGTATTGTTACCCTCCGTCTTTTCAAATCGTGCTATAGAGCCGAGTTGTATAGGGTTGAGTCCCTAATCTTATATTATTATGTATTTTTATAGTGATGTCTGATATAGGCAGACTACAACCAGCCGTGAGTTAGATATGGTAGAAGGAGAGGGTACCAGCAAGGTGCCACAGTTGGGGATAGCCAGCCTAAGGGTGAAAGGGAGATATCTTCTCAATCTCCCCAGTATCCTCAGGGCACCAAGAACCTCATAGGGAAATAGATATGCCGAAACTATTTCAAGTTCTTGTTATACCTTTAGAGCAGGATGTTAGGAATATAGTATGTATAATGATTAAGATGAAAGCTGCTCAGTGTCAGCAAGTAGTACCAATTGTTGTTGGGTTTTGTTCGGTGTTTCTGTGACTACACGCAAGTGCACGTGGTCGAACAAGTAGTAAAGTGGCTTAAGTAAGCCAAGTATCGATCCCACAGGGACTGAACTACGGTAATAATTAACTTAAGTGTTAATGAACTATATCTTCAAGAATGCAGACAACAAAATGAATAAGATTTTTCGAGTTTGAGTTACTAATTAATAAAAATCTAAAGCAAAATTATAAAGTGAGTCTGAACAATAGTAATGAGCAAGCTGAGGTTAAAACGAACATGTAGGGAATTAATTTATCGATACAATTCAGTTAATCTTTCCTTCGGTTGCTAGTCAAAATTATTGCCAATGGATTGGAACTTTCGTCTCCTATCAAACTTAAGAATCATGAACCTTCAATCTACATTTCTGTGATAAAAGAATTTCATGTTCTAACCATACAAAACCGATTCATTAATTGACTAATAAGACTTTCAGATATATTTCTATTCTGAATGTAAATCAATTCTCAGTTTTCCCAAACTAAGAAGAGATCATATCCTACCAATTCACAACTTTCCAATTTCTTTCCTTCTCAAAATCAAAATTGGATTTTTTAGATATACATTAACATTGGCCAAACATTAATGCAGTAAGAACAAGAATTGATAGAACAACCAACGAAAAAAAAGATGAAAACTAAAATGATCAACAATTACATTCCACTACAATTGTTCTTAACCTTCGCAAGAAGTGAATTTAGCCACTCATTTGTGGATTAAACATCATCAAATGAGTATAAATCATTCAAACAATTGAGATAAAAGAGAAAGAGATAGAGAAGAACCCTAGAATTTTCGTCACCTCAACTGCCTGTAACCCACGTTCTTGCTCAACCAAGTCAGAATGTTTAAAATAAAACCTAAGTGTGCTATTTATACTAGTGGGAATTTTTCCCAGAATAAAAAGCAACGTGGCACGGAGTGTATCGCAGAGCACTCCATCCGTGCCACGGGGGTATCGCGGACCCTCTCTGGAATTTGGCTCCTTAGAATTTTCACCTTGGCGTGCCACGGCCTGCATCGCGGAGCCTGGCCAACGTGCCACGGTGCTATCGCGCACCTACATTGGAAATTGATGTCCTAGGTAATTGTACTCAACGTGCCATGGCTTGCATCGCGTGGCATTGCCTCCGTGTCACGGAGGTAACGCGAGGCTTCACTGGAAATGGCCAAAATTAAATCACCCGAGGCAGAATGCCTCCGCGAGGTTAGCGTGACACGGCTCCATCGCGGAGCCCTTATTTTTGCTGCTCTTCCATGAACTTTTCCACTCCTTGCTTCCAAGTCCATTCCTGATTTTTACCAACATGTATCTTAGCTTCCCAAAATTCCATTTTACCTGTAAAACAACACTAATCATGTTGATTAGTATAAATTCACATTTTAACTACAAATCACATGAGAATGCACAAATAACGATGGATAACAAAGACGAAATAAAGCATTTTAGTATCACTTGGGCATATAATTCTATCCAAGATCACTTACCCCACACTTAAAACCTTGTTCTTCCTCCAACAATACTCTCAAATCTCATGCAATTGACACCCATGCATAGCTACTTTGGCTCGACAATTCAAGCTACGGCTATACCGATTATTTAATCTTGCAAATCATCAAGAAAACATGCATGGTCTTATCAATACAATGACATACCCCACATTAAGACCTCCTAGACTCAAGTCTCGACTCTCGATCTCGGAAAACTCACACAAATCAATTGATCAAGACATCCGACACAAAATTTAATCTCTCGTCAAGCTTGTGCCCTCACAACACAAGAGAATCTCCCTATTTGCAATCATATGATTTCCAAAGCATTACATGAAAGGGTATATGAACACAATTTTGCTCTCTCTCCCAAAGAATTCACATGCATCATGTCATGAACCATAGGCTTGCCTCTACTGTACTACTCCACTAATATAAGGACGCGTGATGTAAGATCACGTAGGACATAACGGGTTGTAATGTAAGCTAAGGAACTAGTAAATACTGGGCTAACCAATAATAACAACTAGCTTTCTTAAGTGCTTTTCAATACATCCCACCATCATTATGGGCATTGTTTCTTCCTTCATCCTCTCATTCTTAAAATTTTTCTTTGTTTTTGTTCTCATTTCTTTAAGCACACTTGACTTAATAACCAAAATTAGTTATACATCTTTATTTTATTTAATTTCAACAAGTGCACCTTTGACCTTTTCTTTAACTTCCACCACTTCCGCTTTTCCTTCCTTTTCATGATTCTCACTCCTTTACACTATGGGAAAATTGTTTTTCTTGAGCGCTTAAGAGTTTTGGATCAAATTCAAGGATACTGAAAAGAAGGGATTATGCTCGGTTTGTACGTCTTCAAAGAAAGAAAAAAATAGGCTAAAGGCTCAATGGGGCTAACTAGGATGTACAGTCAAGGTAGGTATGATAATGGAAAACTTTCGATTTAATCAAAGAAAATGCCTACATCCTTTCCTACAATACACATCCTTCATTTCGTTTCGTACACACACCAGGCAAGTTCTAGACACTTCACAATAGCATGGAATAATCGAAAACTCACCTCACACTCATTGCACATGCTCAACTCAAGACATATTCACAGACTCTTCAATCAGCTAATTACAAGAATTCATTATTAAGCCTCGATCACACCGAATTGAACTCTATGACCTAGGTATCTCAACGTGTTTATGCATTTGCATGCTTTCATACAAATCACCTTTGCAACATAATATCATGTACAACATGTAATGAGAATTCCGAACCATGAAGTAGCGACACATTTGGGAAACAAACAAAAGAAAGAAAATAAAGAGAAACTACTGCTATCGACTACATTTCCCTTAAGATGGTCATCATCCATCCATCATAGGGAACGGTTAATAATTACGACTGCGGTTCAATGGGACTATTATTGGTAAAAGCACCGAAAACAAAGGCTGAGAAACCCAAAATAAAAGAAATTTAATGAAAAATTTTAAAAATTTCGATAGAAAAAAAAATATTTACACAACAACCATTCAACAACAGCTCAGACAACACACAACAGCTTAACATTCATTACAACACCACTTAATTACAGAACACATCAAAAAGAGTCACAGGGTCACATTTTTCACAGGCACAACAAAACACACATCAACATAAACAAAAACAATAACGAAACGGCTAGCACCAAACTACTCCCACCCCACACTTAAATGGAACAATGTCCCCAGTGTTCACAAAATTCAACATATCACAAAGGTGGGTGGTGAAACTCCCTGATCAATCGAAGTATTCCACTTCTTCATCAGGTGCCGTTGCATCGTCTCCCATATCCGAATCGCCCCTGCTATCCTCATTTGACTCAACATCTGAGTCCTCACGGTAGGTCTCCTCATTAGTCGGGACATCATCATCTACAGGCTCCACAAAAGCTGGCCCGACTCGGCATAGAGCCCGGGCATTCTTACCAAAGGGGTAATTTAAGTCGAGCTGCCACAGCTCATCTTCTGTTGTCGGCCTCCCGCCTATGCACAATTGCAGCATCTGCATCCCGTACATGCGGGCCATATACTGATCATCCCGAGCATGTCGCTCGGCTAGTGTGAGAACAGGCGCATGAATAGTATCAGGTACCTTGGTTTTTGTGACATATAGGGCAAGCCTGTCAATCTGTGGGATGTAATCGAGGGCCTCCTCCTCGATATCATGGCCCCTCAGGAACGTGGTAAGCAGACCACTGAACCCGTACCTGTGCCCTTGATGCAAGCGGGCTCTCTTCATGGCGGAGACGATCACGACCCCAATATTTATCTCAAGCCCTATCATCAGGGAATACACCAAGCACACTCGATCCCAGGTGACATCTATCATGTGTACCCCCGAGATCAGGCAGGAACACATAATTTTTAGCCAGATCTTGGCTTCCCTATTCATCTGAGAGTAGGGCGGTGTCTGATGGTAGCCCCTCTCTTTGTGCCTGCTCCACCGTGCTACCGAACGGGCTCCACATAGAGTGCATCTGATGTTCGCATAAGGTGGAGTTATGTTCAGCTGCCGGAGTACATGTGCGTCTGCGTCCCACGCCCCCAATATAGCATTCAAGTGATGGGGCTCAAACGTGACAACCTACCTTTTTATCTTGACGATGTGACTGTGGAGGGTTGGGTTCTAGTTTGCATAGAACTCCCGAATCAGATGGAGATTGCACTCCTTGGGCTCTTCAATGATGAAGTTCAGCCCGGCAGTGTCAATCCGGTGTACGATCCTCGGGAATTCCTGTGCCAGCGGCTCCCTAGCTATATGCTCTTCCGGGAAGTATTTGGTTTCTTTGTGTTTTGCATACCATTTCTTCCTTGGGTCATTCACCCATTGGGTTCCGTATTGTCGGCGTTGGCCTCTCGGAACCTCTGGTGCTACTGGGACTGCTGTTCCCAACCTTATCCTTTTTCTACCCGCGCCCGATGTGGACGCTCCCTTTCCTTTATCTTGTCTGCCCGACATTGTTCCTGCACATACAACCATACAATCCCAATGTTATTCAAATCATAACTAGCTACGACTAAGGTTGGGTTTAATTGAATCACCCCACACTTAAAACAATTCGGCAAGACATTCATGATTTCACAATCTTTACATTCAACATTCTTAGTGCCTTCATATAATTCGATGGAATAATTACTATATACTACTCAGACTTCATACAACCAAACAATATCGCCATCGATTCCATTATATCATCATAGCACTTAGCAAATGTTTTGTTTTCAACAACCTATGCAATTCACCAATTTCATTTTTCCGAAATTCCCTTGTCTACTTAGTATATTCAACATTAATCAAGACATAATTCACATCACCCAACATGCACAACCCAATTTTTTCACATTTCAAATAAGTTTAGTTTTCTTCCTATTCAAATTACAACCTTAGCTACCAATTTTGCAAAAATTCACTAAAACATGCATTCATCGAGTTCATATACTGACAACGATATTATGAACATCAATCAATCATAACTTAAATGTATTCAAGCTTAATTTTCACTTACGGCAAGTTTCAATCACTACCCATGCTCAAAAATTGAAATTTCAAGCAAAAATGAGGTAAAGTTCAAGAACATACCTTTAATCCGATGTAATTGAAGAAAACTTGAAGAAATCTTATGCCTAGGTCCGTGTCACGTTGGGGGAGGAGGGAATTTAGGGTGTGGGTCGCGGAGGAATTGAAAGCATAGGAAAAAATAAAGGAATTTGGGGTTAAAAAAGAGGTTTTTTTGTGTGGGTTACCCGGTGACCCAGTGTGACCTGACGCGAAAAGACCCTCAAGGTGTCACAGAGGGTAACGCGGAGCACACCCTCCGTGACACGGAGCCATCGCACCCTTGTTCTATAATTCTTTTAAAAATTTCGGAATAGGCTTCAATGTGTCATGGAGGGTAACGCGGAGCACCTCCTCCATGACACGGAGCCAACGCGTAGGCTCACTGTCATGCCACTTTTTATTTTTCTCACCTTTATTTTTCTTCCTTTTCGCTTTTTTTGACTTTTTGCCCTCCGTTCCACCTGAAAATCATTTCACAACAAGAAATTGGTTAGAATTCATAGGTTTCCATGTAACTATAATTTTTTATATTTATTTTTTCTTTTTCTCTTTTTTTTTCAACTAATTCTACTCATCTATTACAACAATTTCACGGGTTGCCTCCTGTGCAGCGCCTGGTTTACCATCGCGGCTCGACGTCATTTATGCTCAATCATCCTCTAGAGTGATGGACGTCTTCTCTTGAATAACGTCCTCACCCCAGTAATGCTTACAACGCTGCCCATTAACCAAGAATGTGGCACTTCAATCTTCTTGCCACAACTCCACTGCCCCGTGCGGGGTCATTCTCACTACCTCAAACGGCCCTGACCATTTGGACCACAATTTTCCTTGAAACAGCCTCAATCTTGAATTGAAAAGCAACACTTTCTGCCCCGGCTTGAATATCCGATGAACCATATGCTTATCGTGCCACCTCTTTGTTTTCTCTTTGTAGCACTTGGCACTTTCATAAGCATGCCAATGAAACTCATCAAGTTCGCTGAGTTGCATCAGCCTCTTCTTACCCGCAAGCTCTAAATCTATGTTCAATTTCCTCACAGCCCAAAAAGCTCGGTGTTCTAGCTCCACCGGCAGATGACACGCCTTTCCATGGACCAATCTATATGGAGAAGTCCCAATTGGTGTCTTGTAAGCAGTTTTATAATCCCACAACGCATCGTCGAATTTGCTTGACCAATCAGTACGTTGTGCATTCACTGTTTTCTGGAGAATCTGCTTCACTTCTCTGTTCGACACCTCCACTTGCCCACTAGTTTGGGGAGGATATGCTGTTGCCACCTTGTGGCACACCCCATACTTAGCTAGCAAGTTCTTGAAACTTGAATTTACAAAATGAGCCCCTTCATCACTGATAATAGCTCGGGGTGTCCCGAACCTTGTGAAATTGTGCTTTTTCACAAATTTCGTTACAACTTTGTTGTCATTCCCGGGGCAAACTGTTGCTTCAACCCACTTTGATACATAATCAACGGCCACCAAGATGTAACGATTACCAAATGACGGTGGGAACGGGCCCATGAAATCAATCCCCCATAGATAAAAGATCTCCACTTCTAATATACACTGCAGAGGCATCTCTTGCCTCCTACCAATTGTGCCTGTCCTTTGAAATCTATCACACATTTTTACGTATGCCATAGAGTCTCTAAACAGTGTAGGCCAAAAGAAACCTGATTGTAGCACCTTATGCGTTGTCCGCTCGCCTCTGTGGTGCCCTCCATACAATGAAGAGTGACAACTCCTCAAAACGTTTTCAATCTGGCTCTCCGGGTTGCATTTTCTCATAACCTGATCCGGTCCCTGCTTAAACTAGTACGGCTCATCCCAAATAAAATACCGGCAATCATGCCTCAATTTTTTTCTCTGCTGAGCCGTAGCCTCAGGTGGATACACTCCATTCACTAGAAAATTCACTATGTATGCATACCAAGGGATCTCAGCTTCCCTTATTGCCAAGAGCCGCTCATCCGGGAACTCCTCTTTGATGATGTCACCTTCCTTCACATGCGACCGACTTTCCAATCGCGATAGGTGATCTGCCACTTGATTCTCGATGCCCTTTCTGTCCTTAATCTCTAGGTCAAACTCTTGCAACAACAAGATCCATCTGATTAGTGTGGGCTTTGCATCCTTCTTGTGAAATAGATACCGAATCGCTACATGATCGGTATACACCACTACTCTAGAACCCACCAAATAGGACCTGAATTTGTCAAACGCAAATACCAATGCTAGCATCTCCTTTTCTGTGACTGTATAATTAACTTGGCAGCATCCAGTGTTTTGCTTGCATAATGAATAGAATGAAAAATTCTATTCCTCCACTGCCCCAATACAGCTCCCACAGCCACATCGCTTGCATCACACATAAGTTCAAACGGTTGTTCCCAATCCGGAGAAATAAGGATAGGTGCTTTTATCAATTTCTTCTTCAACTCCTCGAATGCTTTGACACAATCTTTATCAAACTCGAACTTCAACTCTTTTTCTAGAAACCTGCATATTGGTCTAGAAATTTGAGAGAAGTTCTTAATGAACCGTCTGTAGAACCCTGCATGCTCGAGAAAACTGCGAACACCCTTCACTGACACAGGTGGTGGTAGATTTTCAATAACTTCGATCTTAGCACGATCGACCTCCAACCCCTTGCAAGACACTTTATGGCCAAGGACGATACCCTCCTTGTCTAAGAAGTGACATTTCTCCCGGTTGAGTACAAGGTTGGATTCTTCACTGCGAGCTAGCACCCTGTCAAGATTCTGCAAACAAGTAGCAAACAAATTACCGAAAACAGAAAATTCATCCATAAATACCTCGACGAAATCTTCCACCATGTCGTGAAAGACCGCTATCATGCATCTCTGGAATGTGGTGGGTGCATTGCATAAACCAAATGGCATCCGCCTAAAAGCATATGTCCTATAAGGACATGTGAAAGTAGTCTTCTCTTGGTCCTCCAATGCTATGGATATTTGGTTATAGCTAGAGTACCCATCAAGGAAACAATAATATTCTTGTCCAGCCAATCTGTCCAATATCTGATCAATGAACGGGATAGGATAGTGATTTTTCCTTGTGGCTTCATTGAGCTTTCTGTAGTCCATGCAAATCCTCCAGCCTGTGACAGTGCGTGTAGGGATCAACTTATTTTTCTCATTGGTGACCACGGTCATCCCTTCTTTCTTTGAAACACACTGAACGGGACTGACCCATTCACTGTCCGAAATAGGATAGACCACACCTGGATCAAGCCACTTAATTACTTCTTACCTAACCACATCCTTCATCATCAGATTCAACCTCCGTTGAGGCTGTACAGTTGGATTTGCTCCTATCTCCATGAAAATTTTGTGTGTGCAAAAAGCTAGATTGATAACCCGAATATCTGACATTTGCCAGCCCATCACTTTCTTCCTTCTTTTGAGAACCACCAATGCTTCCTTTACCTGTGCCTCCATCAATTCTGCGGAGATGATGACTGGCAAAGTGTCATCTTCCCCCAAAAAGATATATTTTAAATGGGGAGGCAATGTTTTCAACTCCAATTTTGGTGCTTCCTCAATAGATGGTTTAGGCAATGGTTCCAGGGACCTAATTAAAGGTTGAAAGTCATGCTTCCTGAGATACCACTTTGGTTCATTCAACATTTGCACCATCTCATCAGTATCTCTATCTCTGAAATGATCGGAGCTCATCAACGCTCTTTCCAATGGATCTCGAGAATCAACAAATTGAAGAATTTCTGCTTGGTCTAGCACATTAATTGCTGAAAGCTCCTCATATATGGCTAGAAGCTTCATGGCCTTATATACATCAAATACCTCCACTTTGTCATGCGCTCGCATGATTAGCTTCCCTACAGCTATATCAATCAAAGCTCTCCCGGTTGCCAAGAAAGGACATCCTAAAATAAATGGAACTTCTGCATCCGGCTCGAAATCTAAGACAATGATATATACAGGGAAGATAAGGGAACCCACTTGCACCAGCACGTCCTCGACAATGCCATCTGGTCTAGCCAAGGAACGGTCCGCTAACTTCAAGATCACTGTAGTTGGTCTAGGACTGCCCAACCCCAACTTCTTGAACACCGATGTCGCCATCAAGTTAATGCTCGCTCCCAAATCGCATAATCCGTGAGCTCGGATACTTTGCCCAATTGTTATCTAAATTGTAAAGCTCCTGGGGTCCTTGAGCTTTGTTGACAACCTGTTCTGTATCCGATAAGTGCACTCCTCAGTAAGCGCCACTGTAGCATACTCCGTCAATCTGCTTTTGGTAGCTACGATGTCCTTAATGTACTTTGCATATTTCGGCACTCCCTGCAAAACATCAACCAAAGGTAAATTAATGTGTACTTGTTTAAGCACCTTCATGAACTTTTTGAAACAAGCTTCCTCCTTGTGTTTCTTTAATCTTTGAGGGAACGGGGGTGGTGGTCTTTCTGCTTTAGCTGCCTTCTCCTTCCCCCTCTCATCATCATGTTCCCTATCTTTCTCCACTGCTCCCGACTACTGAGGTGGTCTTTCTTGGTTCTACCTCCTTGAGTTGTAAACCACTCCTTGTGGTCACTACATTAACCTGCTTGGGATTCGGGTCAGTGTAACTCGGTAGTCCTCCTCTTGGCCTGGTGTTTTGAGCTCTAGCTAGTTGTCCAAACTGGTACTCCAACGCCTTTGTAGCTAACTGGTTATTTTTTATGTCTGCTGCCAATTTCACATAATCAGCCTGCATTTGAGCTTGGTTAGCTAATATTGTTTTAATAATTTCCTCAATGCTGGTGGGTGGTGGAGGAGGTGCATTGTTTCCTCTGTATTGATTGATAATTCTGCTGCCCTCCTTGATTTCTCTGCACACCCTGATTTGAACTCTGCCCTTGATGACTGTTACTACCCCAAGAGAAATTCAGATGATTCCTCCAATTCGAGTTGTAGTTGTTCGCCATACTGCTGGTGATTATTTCTCTGTACATTCCCAACAAAGTTCACTGAATCTGGATTTGCACCAAAACACTCAGCTGAGTGTTCATTACTACCGCATACTTCACACCAAATCTACTGCACTACATTAACTAGGCTTGAGGTTGATTCAAGTTCATATTGCTGAACTAGGTGTTGAGTTGATTTTGCAATGCAGCTATCTATGCAGTGATCGCTGTAAAACCATCCACTTCAAAGACTCCTGCCGCTTTCCTCATTCCTCCTCTAGAAGAGTCCGCATTCCACTCTGGATTTCCCTGCGAAAAACGATTTAACAAAGTATACAGCTCCTCATAAGTTTTTTCTAATGCTTGTCCCCCAGCTGCTGAGTTTAGAAAAATGTTATTGTGGGGTTCCAAACCCTCTATGAAAGTATGCACCAGCACATCATTGGACTGGTGATGGTGAGGACAATCCCTTATCAATGATTTGAACCTTTCCCAAGCTTGATACAAATTCTCCCCCTCTTTGTTTAAAACTTAGAATCTGACTTCTAAGTCATGCTGTTTTTGCGGATGGAAAGAACCGTATCAGAAATTTTCTTGCAAGATCATCCTACGAGGTGATAGAGTTAGGTGGTTCAGCTTTCAACCACCTCTTTGCTTCCCCCAATAATGATAATGGGAATAATGTAAGCCTCACGTAGTCAGATGATACTCCAGCGGGGATGTAAGTGTCACTTATCTCCAAAAAGTTTTGGAGATGTTGTTGTGGATCTTCGTGAGGGAGACCTGTGAATTGCCCGCTCGTGTGCAGCAGTTGCACCATGTTCTGTTTAAGCTCAACCTTCCTCCTGGCTCTAGTCTGTGAATACTTGATGTAATATTGTTAGCATGTGGGATTTCCACTTTGCGAACCGGCCTAGCTGCCATTTCCTCGGGCACTAATACTGCCCTCACAAGTGGTGGATTCTATTGTTGCTTAAGGAATGTCTGTCTGAGCAACTGTAGCTTTTTCTCTAGAGCTTCCCTTCTTTGACGATGAAATTGTCTTTCCGGCTCTATGTATGAATCCACCAACTCCTTGTCTCTTGCCAGTGTTCAAAAGAATTCAATATCTTCAAAAGACAGGCTAAGATCAAGTTGTCAGCACTTATATAGAAATTGTAAACTAACACTAAGAAAATAGTTTTACCAATTGCCAGTCCCCGGCAACGGCGCCAAAAACTTGTTCGGTGTTTCTGTGACTACACGCAAGTGCACGTGGTCGAACAAGTAGTAAAGTGGCTTAAGTAAGCCAAGTATCGATCCCACAGGGACTGAACTACGATATATCTTTAAGAATGCAAACAACAAAATGAATAAGATTTTTACTGTTTGAGTTACTAATTAATAAGAATCTAAAGAAAAATTATAAAGTGAGTCTGAACAATAGTAATGAGCAAGCTGAGGTTAAAACAAACATGCAAGAAATTAATTTATCGATACAATTCAGTTAATCTTTCCTTTGGTTGCTAGTCAAGAATTATTGCCAATGGATTGGAATTTTCATCTCCTATCCAACTTATGAATTATGAACCTTCAATCTACATTTCTGTGATAAAAGAATTTCATATTCTAGCCATAAAAAATCGATTCCTTAATTAACTAATAAGACTTTCAGATATATTTCTATTCTGAATATAAATCAATTCTCAATTTTCCCAAACTAAGAAGAGATCATATCCTACCTATTCAAAACTTTCCAATTTCTTTCCTTCTCAAAATTAAAATTGGATTTTTTAGATATACATTAACATTGGCAAAACATTAATGCAGTAAGAACAAGAATTGATAGAACAACCATTGATGAAAAGATGAAAACTAAAATGATCAACAATTACATTCCACTACAATTGTTCTTCACCTCAGCAAGAAGTGAATTTAGCCACTCATTTGTGGATTAAACATCATCAAATGAGTATAAATCATACAAACAATTTAGATAAAAGAGAAAGAGATAGAGAAGAACCCTAGAATTTTCGTCCCCTCAACTGCCTGTAACCCACGTTCTTGCTCAACCAAGTCAGAATATTTAAAATAAAATCTTAGTGTGCTATTTATACTAGTGGGAATTTTTCCCGGAATAACAACCAACGTGGCACAGAGTGTATCGTGGAGCACTCCCTCTGTGCCATGGGGGTATCGTGGACCCTCTCTAGAATTTGGCTCCTCAGATTTTCACCTTGGTGTGCCACGGCCTGCATCGCCGAGCCTGGCCAAAGTGCCACGGTGCTATCGCGCACCTACACTGGAAATTGATGTCCCAGGTAATTGTACTCAACGTTCCACGACTTGCATCATTTGGCTTCATTGGAAATTGCAAAAATTAGATCACCCGAGGCAGAATGCCTCCGCGATGGCAGCGTGACACGGCTCCATCGCGGAGCCCTTATTTTTGCTGCTCTTCCTTGACCTTTTCCACTCCTTGCTTCCAAGTCCATTCCCGATTTTTACCAACATGTATCTTAGCTTCCCAAAATTCGATTTTACCTGCAAAACAACACTAATCATGTTGGTTAGTATAAATTCACATTTTAACTACAAATCACATGAGAATGCACAAATAACGATAGATAACAAACACGAAATGAAGCATTTGAGTATCACTTGGGCATATAATTCTGCCCAAGATCAGGCTTACAAAGGGATTCGAGAGCTTAAGGATTCTTGAATTTCTTTCTTTGAGTCCCTGTAGTTCACGAGAACAAAGTATAGAGAAGATCCCTAGAAGCTCATAGATTAATTACAAAGGATGTTTAGGATTATGTATGCCTTATCCATAGAGTTAGTCAAGTTACCAGTGTTTTAATTTTTGGATATAGCAGTTTGGTGATAAGAGTTGAGAAAGGTCCAGAGGCAGAGCTGCACTTTCACCTACTTGGCCTAGATTCTCTAAGGCCTTCATAGACCATTATTTGCCTCGAGAAGTTTGGCAGGTCAGGCTAGAGCAGTTCTTACACTTGAAATGGGGTAGATCAAATGCCGAAAGGTACGCATTCGTACCATAGATATATGCCAACATTAGTTGATAACTATGCCAACTGGGACACACTCATGCATACTAGGGTTTGCAGTAGAATATGTGGAGCCCTGTATTACAATTAGAAGGAGACGTGGATATTTCACGACTTGAGTACACTAGATACTCAAAGATCATAAGTTATATGTAAAGTTCTTGAAATGTGAGTTCTGGTTAAACTGTGTAGCTTTCTTGGGCTATAGTACGTCAGATGTAGCTAATCAAGTTGACTCGCAAAATCTAGATACTATTAAAATTTGGCCCAGACCCACGACTCCAACAGAAGGTTGTAGCTTTATGGGGTTAGTATATATTATAGAAGGCTGGTGGAAGGATTCTCTGCCCTATCATCACCATTGATAAAGCTGACTCAGAAAGCAGCTAAGTCCTGGAGGACTGAGGCTTGTGAGTAGAGTTTCCAGAGGCTGAAAAATAGATTGACATCTATAGTAGTATTAGCCTTTCCAGAGAGATTAGAGGGCTACGCAGTATACTGTGACATTTTAGGTGTGGGTTTAGGATGTGTTCTGATGCATCACGGTAAGGTTCTTCGAGAAGACACGAGAACAACTACCCTACCCATGACCTAGAATTGGCTGCAATATTCCATACTTTGAAAATTTGGAGGCATTACTTGTATGGTGTCTGTGTAGACATCTCTACTAATCACAAGAGCTTCCAGTATATCTTTAAGCAGAAAGAGTTGAATTTTTGACAATGTCGTTGGCTTGAGTTGCTGAAGGATTACGATGTAGACATCTTATATCACCCAGAGAAGGCTAACATTGTAGCTGATGCCCTTAGTAGTAAATCCATGAGAAGCCTATCATATTTGAGACCAGAAAAGAGAGAGATGGCTCGAGAGTTGCACCAGTTAGTCAGTTTAGGAGTTTGGTTGATGGACTTAGATGATACTAGGGTTATGATCTAGAATACTGCAATGTTATCTATAGTTGTGAGGACAAAAAGCGATAGTATGAACACTCTATCCTAGTACAAATAATAAGGGAAAGGCCCAGCAGGGGAAGTTTTTGGCCTTTGAGATAACAGGGAATGGAGTCTTAAGATTCAGAGATCAACTCTACATTCCAAATGTGGCAGGGCTTTGCCAACAGATTATGGAAGAGGTACATTATTCTCGTTATTCTCTTCACCCTGGTTCGATGAAAATATACTATGATATAAAAAAGATCTACTGGTGGCATATGATGAAGAAAGATATTACAGAGTTTGTAGCATAATGTCCCAGCTGCTAGCAAGTAAAAGCTTAACATTAGAAACCTGCTGGGCTGACTCAAGGGATAGACGAGCCTATATGGAAGTACGAAGAAATCAATATCAACTTTGAGCATGTTTACCATGTACCAGGCGCAAATTTGACTCCATTAGGGTCATTGTTGATGGATTGTTGAAATTAGTTCATTCCTTGCTAGTCAGAGCTATGTTTTTAGCTAAAAATTATATTGAGTTGTACATTAAGGAGATTGTCCGACTGCACAGTATTCCAGTGTCTCATACCTCTGATAGAGGTGCCTTGTTTATAAGTAGATTCTAGATGTCATTTCAGAAACTCATGGGAGCATAGGTTAATTTGAGTACAGTTTTTTGTCCCTAGATAAATAGCCAAACAGAGCGCACGATTCAAATGCCCAAAGATATGTTATGGGTGTGTGTGCTATACTTCAGGGTAAGTTGGGGGGAACATCAACCTCCTATTGAGTTTTCATAATAACAACTACCATTTTACCATCAACATGGAGCCTTATGAGGCTTTGTATGAGAAAAAATGTAAGTTCTCCATAGTATGAGTTGAAATAGGCAAGTCAGGGTCGCTTGGACCTGACGTGATTCATCAAGCAGAAGGAAAATTTAAGCTCATTAGAGAGCATCTATCGATAGCTCAGAGTCGTTAGAAGTCCTATTGTGATATACGACATGGAGACTTTGGTAAGAAGGGCAAGCTTAGACTTAGATTTATCGAGCCATACCAGATATTCCGAAAGATAGGCCAAGTGGCCTATGAGTTAGAATTGCCTTTGGGGCTAGAATCCATTCATCTAGTCTTTCATGTTTCAATGTTACGCAAGTGAGTAGGAGACCCTTCTCAAGTTATCCCAGTCAAGGATGGTCAGGTCACAAAATAATTATCCTATGAAGAGATGCTAAACGCTATAACGAGGTTAACAGGGCTGCAGATTGAGGACAAAAAATGTAGCCTATGTTAAAGTGTTATGGAGGAATAGAGAGGTAGAAGAGATGACTTGGGGAGTTGAGAACGACATGAGGTCTGGGTACCCTCACTTGTTCCAGACCCTATGATGATAGTACACAGACTCAGATAGTTACAGTTGAGATGAGATAGTTCTCAAGTGTTGTGTAGTTGCTTTTGTTGCTATTATTGTTAGTTGCATACATATATGTTGTGGAGATATACTATTCAATTATTGGTAGCATCCTATGAGATGCCTATGTTAGACTTTTCTACATTTCAAGTTTCTAGATGGGAGACTCTGCCCAAATTTTTGGGGCAAAGCTTAAGGAACAAAATCTCTTGAGGATAGATTATATTCGAGAAAGAATGTCCCTAAGGGGGATATAATGTTAAACCTCATAAGTTTTCATTGTTTAACCAATGTGTACATGTGCATGTTGAGAATTCTAGAACACGGCACATGTGGGAGAAGGCTAACGGGTGGAACGCGCAAGTGCATTATCAAGTGAGCGTGAAAGTCGAAACTGGAGGCAGGGCGCTACGGATGCCGTGTGGAGCACCCTGTCCGGTGTTCTGCTCAGGTTGGTATTATATATTATAAACCGACACGCAAGTGCACATGGTCAAACAAGTAATAAAGTGGCTAAGTAGCCAAGTATCGATCCAAGGAGGCTCAAGATACGTAAAATTGCCTAGTTTACTATATTCCTATTTCACTTCTAATTATGCTAACAACAATGTAACCAAGAGTTACTTGAGTTTTTGTTTCTAAACTATATATACTACAATTAATAACAACTATTTACTTGTGAATTTAGACAATGGATACGAACATGCCAAGGTTAAGAACAAGTAATGAACTTGATGATCATGATAATTTGGTTACTATCTTCTTCATGTTGCTAGCCAAGAACATTAGCCTAGAAATTAAAACTCTCGTATTTAATTTCACTCTAGAATCATAAACCATCCATCTACATTTCTATGATCAAATGCAATTTATGACCTAACACTACAATTCCGGTTCCTAAATTGACTAATACGGCTTTCAAGTGTATTTCTATCAGGAAAGCACATCAAAACCCAATTTTCCCAAATCAAGTTAAGAACAATACCCTATTAATTCACAACTTTCCAATTTCTTGCTCTTTCAAGTGAAATTGGACTTTTTAGATGTACATTAATGTTGGCCAAGCACTAATGCAGTAAAAACAAGAATTAATAGAACAACATTAAAGAAGAAGAAGAAAACTATATCATTTACAATCAAAATTCATTACACATGTTCAAACCTCAGCAAGGAAGAGAATTAGCCACTCATTTGTGGATTGATCATCCTAAAATGAGTGTAAATCATACGTACAATTGATAGAAAGAAGAAAGGAAGAGAAGAAATCCCTTAGCTTTTTCGTTCTTCAACTGCTGCTAACCCACGTTCCTGCTCTCCACTTCTCAACTCAGTCTAAAAACTCAAAACTAATTAAAATAAACCTAAGTGTGCTATTTATACTAGTGGGAAATTTTTCCCGGAATAACAAGCAACGTGTCACGGAGGCCAACGCGGAGCACAGCCTCCGTGACACGGCGTGGACGCGGACCTTCACTGGAATTTCCAGGGTCCGGTAAATTAACCTCAACGTGGCACGGAGGCCATCGCGGAGGCCTCTCTCCGTGCCACGGAGCTGACGAAGGCACACTGGAAATTGCCATTTTAATTCTTGTTCAGGCAGTGTGCTACCGCGATGGTAGCGTGGCACGGCTCCATCGCGGAGCCCTTAGAAAATGTGCATTCCAAGGTCTTTTCCACGCTCGCATCCAAGTCCAACTCCGACATAGTCCCAACATGCATTTTAGCTCCTAAAAAATCACAATTACCTGCAAAACAAATGCTAATCATGTTGGTTAGTATAAATTCGCATTTTATTACTAATTACATGATATTATATACACATTGCACAACAAACAAGGTAAAAATGATACGTTTGAGTATCACTTGGGCATATAAATCTGCCCAAGATCACACCCCTTTCCCACGTAGGGAGCACTGCGTCATGCCACTGCTCCACCGCAGGAAGAAGTGCACCGCGAACCTCCCTCCGCTGCCTTCCTATATATTCTTAAGTTTGTTACTAGTTTCATTTAAAACATTTCGAAAGAGGACCCTTGGCATAGGCGATTTTCTTACGAGAATTTCATCAATTTGAAGTCAAATTACGCTGCTAAATCACATCTACTTACAAATTCTTCTTGGGTAAAGATTCCTAGGCCTATGAAGATCATATCTATGGAGTTGAATCTTCGAAATTGTCCGGTTTGATAGAGTCCTGCCAAGTAAAAGTCATAGAAATCATTTCTAATCAAGTCCTAACCATCTACAAGTGATAAGTCAGTATTTCTACCTTTATAATCTACAAGTATTCGTAAGATTTCATCGAGTTGAACTCATTTGACATTGTCAATATGTTAGTGGGCTATGAATTGCTAGCCTAATTCTTGAATTATAATAGCCCTGTTTCCTTGGCATAAAAGCTAAAATACAGATGGATTATGAGTTCTTGGTTGTAGAAGGATTGATTGAGCAGAATTTGGCTATTGAAGTATGTTAAGGCTAACCTCCTTCGACAAGTTATTCTCATTGTATAGTCAATACGACTTGTACTATTGTAGTAGCTTATGATTATACATGTTGTGTTTAGCTACTACGAGGTGAATTGCGGTTGCAATATAGTATCCCTTTTTGGGAAATATTACATTCAGTTTTAACTATCGCTAGAAGTGACAAAGAGATAACTTGTTCAGTTATTCACCATCTAGAGAGACTAGTAGTGTTTTGCTGCCACTCTGAGGCCAAAGAGGCATGCTGATAGCTGTTAGTGTATTTGGTTAAGCTAGGTGGCATAGGGCTTAGTTTGGCAATATAACTTTTTTTTGACGCCTATGTATATATAGTAAAACTGGCCTACAGGACATTGGCATTCTTTGATGCCTACAGGACTAGATTTAGGATAGAATGGCCCTACCTTATAGTCAGTGGCACCATGGTTTCTTAATGAATCGGGTGCTAGCTTTCTAGGTGAACTACCTACTTCTAGTGACCATATAGCTTTTTTCGACTTATAGTTGGTTGTATCGGTCGCTCCGCAAACCACCCTAGTTTCTAGAAGTCCAATGGATTATGTGATATCCTAAGTAAGTATCTTAGTAAGCCGTTATATGTGGGGCTAACACCTTTGGCTATTCATATAGATACCCACGTACATGTGCCAAGAAAGGCAAAGTATAAGTATACCTACCTACAGAACTACATATTGCTTAAAGGAGCTATATGTCGTCCAGACAGATCAGGTTGATGCCTATGAACTAGAACCTTAGTATTATGGTTTACTCGTCGAGTTAGTAATTGTTGTGGCTGCCCATAGTATTATTGTGGCTAATCGCCTAGTATATGTCCAGTTATTGGAAGCCCTTTAGTAATTCTAGGTGGGGAACAATATGGTTGGTCGCCTACGACCTTATTGTTCATTGATGAACGACTATTGTACTACTATGACTTTTAGAGTATCACCAGGTCACCCCAGACCTCGCCCTTCCTTTTTGAGCCATCTAATTTCATAATTACTTCCATGACTATCTGACTAGCTGTGGACACATAGAATACGCCTTTTAGCTGCTATTTAGGAAGTACAGGAGCCCAGACGACTCATATATAGTTACAGGAGCCCAGATGGCTCATTTACAATTACAAGAGCCTAGATGGCTCATACATATAGATATAGGAGCCTAGACAGCTCACATACAGTTACAGGAGCCCAGAATTCTCACATGCATTCACAGGAGCCCAAATGGCTCATATATAATTATAGGGGCCCAGACGGCTCATATGCAGTCATAGGAGCCCATATGGCTCATATACAGTTACAGGAGCCCAGAAGGCTCACATATAGTTATAGGAGCCCAAATGGCTCAGACATAGTTGTAGAAGCCCAGAAGGCTCAGATACAATTTCAAAGGTCGAGTATGCTTTAGTTATAGCTTGCCTTTGGGGCTATAGTGAAATAGATAGGAGTAATAGTTTGCTTGCACTTGTCGAGTCTTATGGGGGACCAGGTAGGTTGTCTTTGTATTTCTTGCACCTTCCAGGCTTATGGGGGCTAGGTTAGATTCTTGTTTGCATCCTTGTTTTCTAGATATAGTTTATGTATGTAGAATCATACAACTTAAGTCCTATTTGTATAATGGTCTACTAAACGCAGGCTATGATTATGAAAATGTACATGTTAACTTCTACCCCTTTTTGCTAATTACTTTTAGTTCTTTAGCAGCTTCTATTCTGTTATTGTTATTGCCTTTCGTATTCAGTACATATTATACTAACGCCCATGCATGGACGCTGCATACTTGCCTGCAGGTTAAGATAGACAAGTTTTGAGACCTTCTTAACAGCAATTCAGAGTCAACAGAACAGTCAGCTCCTTTCCTTCAGTGTTGCCAGATAGTAGAGCTTTGCTTATCTTTTGTTAGATAGTTTTTGGGTAGGTCGGGGCCCCATTCCAACCAATATTGCACTCTTACAGGCATGCAGACTATAGTTTGTAGTTATTTATGCGTTATTAGCTGTGTGGGGCCCATATATGTTATGATAGGTGTTATTGGCCGTGTTCGGGCCTAGTTATGTTATCTGTTATGAGAATGGTAATCTTATCGGCCCGCATAGGATGATATTACTATTACCGTTGGGTTAGCTTATTTACTGCAGGTATTTGTAGTGGCCTTATTGGCCTAAGGTTGTGTTTATAGCTGAGATATAACTGTTTGTTTTCTTGGTTGTGTGCTGCCGCCATACACCAGAAGTATAGATGTCCAAGCAAGTCAGCTCAGAGTCCAGTGTGGCATGAGGTGCCAGTTATGTCTTCCAAGGTGGGGCTTGACAATGATGATATGAGCACTATGTATGTTTTGGGTGTAATATTTAACACCATGTAGGTCGGGGTTCCAGTGCACCCAGGTCTCAGAATAACGTACCACCGTAGACTTAATGGGGTCCTCCTTGACAGTTTCTCCCATGTCTGAATGGGCCCATGAGTGACATCATTCCTTCATGTTTCTTACCCTTAACAAGGTATGAATTTACTTTCTAGCTAGCGTTACATGTTGGGCTCTATATATGCTCATGTAGAGTATGTCGCTTAGAAGAATCTCCCACTGTTCCATGATCTTTTTTGCACATATTCATGTTTATGCTTCACGATATTATGACCTATGATATTTTGTCTCAATATATACTTTATGAGATTTTACCTATGATTTCAGTCATGTCCAACTTCATGATTTAGTTTTGAAAAGCTTGAGCAATATACTCAATTTATGATCTGAAACTCATGTTTTAACTTATCTTATACTCATGATGTCAGAATATCATTTTACTATCATGTTTTACTTATCCTACATACTCAGTACATTCAAAGTACTGATTGCATACTTTTATGTTATATCGTCTCATGATATAAGTTTAAGTGATCAGTCTCAACCATATCATTAGATTCGCTCTTGCCCCAATTCAGCCCGGTCTTAGCTTTGGGTGAGTCCTCATCATCCGAGGAAATAGATTTAGCCTTATTTTTTGCTT
This sequence comes from Datura wrightii, assembly GCA_035772735.1. Classification (NCBI taxonomy): domain Eukaryota; kingdom Viridiplantae; phylum Streptophyta; class Magnoliopsida; order Solanales; family Solanaceae; genus Datura; species Datura wrightii. Next base: position 15,877,175 of record JASDFA010000002.1, read on the forward strand.
TTATGTCTTTTAATTTTAGACTTTGCCGAGCTAGTTGGGGGCTTGTCCTAATAGCTCCTCTTATGGTTAGAGTATTTTCAGATATTTATGTATAGATTATCAGCGGTTTTGACTTGTAGTCTTGTTTACGTTTTATGGTATCTTAGAATTTTGTTCATGCTTTGTATTATGATTTATTTTTCCTAGTGTATTCTTATATTATGCATGTACCATAGGTTAGCTTAGAGCCATTCATGGTTCTAGGTCCTGTGTCACATCTAGGTCTATGTTTGGATTGTGACAAACTTGGTATCAGAGCCTTAGGTTTAAGTGTGTCATAGGGAGCCTGGAAGCTATGTTAAGTAGAGTCTTTTTCATAGGTTTGTAGCATAGCACACTTACGAGGAAGAGGTTGCAAGACATTTTAGGAAACTTCCCTTCTTTCATGATCAATATCATGCGAAGAAGATCAACTATCTCTATTCGCTATACATACATAAAATGCCTCCCCAAATAGTTGATATAAGGATAAATGGCAATGGAAATGGGAATGGGAATCAGCCAGCCCCACCAGCTCCAGTGAATCCTTTGAATGAATAGGTGACTCATGTTGAGTTAGGACTGCCTTTTAGATATTGGCACAGGCTATGATGATCCAGGTCAACCCAGTAGGCGGTTGCACCTATGATCCCTAATGGGGGGTGTTGTGGCGGCTAAATTGTGAGACTTCATTAGGATGAACCTTCAGAGTATCATAGTTCAAAGGTGGACTATAATCCATAAGAGTTTATTGAGGAGGTATAGAAGATCACCCATATCATGGGGGTTTCTTCGGAGGAGAGTGACAATATAGCCTCCTATCAGCTAAAGGGGGTAGCACACATTTGGTTCAGGAAGTGGAAGGAAGGTCATGGAGTAGGTGCATTCCCTATTGGCTAGGACAAGTTTGTGATGGCCTTCTTAGGAATGTTCTTTCCTCGAGAGTTGAGGGAAGCAAAGGTAGCAAAGCTCATTAAGCTTAAGCAGAATAACATGACAGTTTAGGAGTATACCTTGAAATTCACCCAGTCCAAATATGCTCTGCAGATGGTTGCTGAGCTGTAAAGGGCTCGCATGAGAGAGTTTGTGTTAGGGGTTTCGGATTCGTTAGTCAATGAGTGTAGGACTGTTATGTTTATCAAAGACATGGATATTTCTCGATTTATGATCTATGCCCAAGAAATAGATGAGGAATAGTTGAAGGAGAGAGAGAGGGGGACTAAAAGTGTTAGGATAGGGAACTTTGAGTATTCTCAGTACAGGTCATGTGCTGGACATCGCTCATAGTCCCATCATAGGTCATTAGCCCTAGTTCCATCATTAACCAGTGTTCTATCTAGGTATAGGATTGATCAGATAGGTATAGCATCAGGCTCTAAGAGCCAAGGGAACATGTTCAGGGATCGCACTTTCCCAGCTTGTAGGAGGTGTGGTAGAAACCACCCGAGAGAGTGTCTGATTGGCAGGGATGCTTGTTTTTAGTGTGGAAAGCCCAGACACAGACTCAGGGATTGTCCTTCAGCCAAATAGGATGATGCTAAAGGTCGTGCCCTAGCCACCTCTTCAGCATCTCCAGTAGCTCGCCCATCCCAGCAATACACATCATCTAGTGCAGGTGGAAAACAACACCAGAACAGTTTTTAGGTCAATTTATTGTGCCAAGAGCAGGAGAGTTCACTAGGTATAGTCAAGAGTATGTTACGAGTTCTCCATCTTAATGTTTATGCACTGCTAGATCCAGAGGCCAAATTATTCTTTGTGACTCCCTATGTTGCTATATATTTTGGTGTTAGTACGAAAATCCTCCTAGAACCCTTCTTAGTCTTTAGTTCGATCGATGGGTCAGTCTTAGCACGAAGAGTATATAAAATTGCCCTATTATAGTCCTTTAGAGAGTCACCTCAGCTGATCTAGTAGAGTTAGACATGACTGACTTTGATGTTATCTTCAGCATGGGTTGGTCGTATTCTTATTATGCCTCAGTTAATTATAGAACCTTGATCGTTATACCCGAAATTTTTTTTGGTGATTATTTGATATTTATATGCTATGTTAAGAAAAGTACGGGTTGTATATTGGTTGTAGGTGAGGAGGAAAACATGTATGAAGGGAAAAGCGAAGAGTACATGAAGTTCATAAGTAAAGTACAAATTTAAATAACTGTATCTCCCAATATATATTTAGTTAGGAGTCGTACAACCTATCAAATTAAAGGTATTTGAGTCTAATTTTCAGAACATCAAACCGTTCATCAATCAGAGTTCGGAGTAAAAGGTTATAAGTATTTTATAGTGACACTATCCAGTAGTGACGTGGCCACTGCCCTAAATATATGAAGATCTAATGCTTGTCTGATATTCCATTACTAAAATTTTCCAGAATTGAGCTGCTTGTTTCCACCCTTATATTCTCTCAAATTTCCATAAAATAACTAAGGCAAAGTGAAGAGGAAACATCAATATAAGTGCAACCAAATTACAAGGCAAGTTAAGAGATTGTTTGCAAGAGAAGGTGGTGTGGTTGTAAGCTATTTTGCTGCGTTTTGAATAGCAAGGAGTTGCGTTTTGGGTAGAAAACTTAAGGAAAAAACTTCTCTTAGGCAAGAACTACTTTAAATAAAAGGGTAAGTTATTCTATATATTAAACTTATATGAAATCCTATCCAAAGCTAGGTGGTGGAATCCTTGTGGGCTACCGTTTTGGTGACTGTTTTGGGGCTCATTTTGGAAGTAAATTGGAGGAAATTTGCTTAATTTCGAAGCTGATTTGTACTCACTATATATCCCCCTTTTAATAGGGATTGAATTCCAGAGGAAAGGTAAGAATTTTACCTCTTTTAAACCCCTCAACTTGCAAGCAAAAAGCTGAAAAATTGGCAGCTAGCTCAGCTGCCGTTGGAACTGTTTTGAGATGAATTCTTGTTTGTTTTTTATAGAATTTGGAGCATTGTGTTCAGCTTGAAATATACTTCAAATTATGTGAAAAAATTGTATAAGAATTTAGGTAATTTTCCCTCTTCTTTTTCCCCCTCAAAAGCTAGTGAAAACAAGTGAAGAAAGTGGCTAAAATTGTTGATGTTGCCATGAGTTGTTGTCGTTGTGGCTTCCATTTGGGAATTTATTTTGACTGAACATTATGATACATATTTTTAAACTATAAATTCAAGAGATTAATAAGGTTGAAGGATGTTGAAGAAGAAATTTGACTAGACAAAGCTCATCAGAACAAGGTATGTAAGGTGCCCTTTTCGTCGTTTTTTCAAGCACATTTCATGTATTGTAAGTTGAATGAGACAAAAATATTCTTATAGGTGTTGAGGAAATATTTTAAGATACATTTAATCTTTAATTTTAATATATTTGATTGAGGCAAATGTTTAGATTGTGTCTAACCCCAAAGAGGCATTTAAAGTATAATATTCTGTTGATTGTTGTCATAGTTTTACATCGAGTTGGAGGTCTCTCAGCGTGGCTATCATTATTTGGTCCTTTACATTATGTTATGTATATTATGTTGATCATATATGAGATTCTGGTTACTTTATGAAATTTTGAAAATTGAGGCTAAGATGGCGACATAACAATAATGTACACTAAGAACGAATGATGAGTTAGAAAGGATCGACAAGGGTACTAATGTCACGATTCCTTAATATGGTCACCTAACTTTATGTACATATGTTTCAAATTTCTTAAGGCTTAAAATAGATTCCATAACTCCTAATCCTTAAGCTATTGGCAAGTTATCAAATTATCGAGTTTTAAGTTAAGTGAATGTCTACGCTAAGTATCTATAATTAAGCCTAAGTACCCCAAGTTAAGTCCAAGCTTTCTAAGTTGAATCCAAATATTCTAGTGGAGTTCAAGTATTCCAAATTCGGGTCAAAGTATTCAAAATTTGTTCCAAGAACCCATGAGCAAGATCCAGTGTCATTTTCCTCGAGTCACATGTTCATGTTAAGCTTCCAAGTCAAGATATGTTTTATGTCGCCTTATATCAGTTTCTAGGGGTGCTATCTTTTAGTTGGTCCTCTGAGTTAGACCCGTTATTTGAGTAAGTTCTGTTGCTTTATTCAGTTTCTAGTCTAAGTATCAGTTTGCTTTTTTTCATGGTTTGTATTTTATTACCCGCACACCTTCTCTGGTCTGGGTATCAGATGGCTGAATGTCTGATTCCGCATGCCCTCTCTGGTTCGAGTATAAAATGGTTGATTGTGCAAAGGATTGTTCATGAAAATTCCGGTTTAATTATTAGGTCATCCATATAAAGTCCTGGTCCAAATATTAGGCAACTCTTAATGTCTTGGTCCAATTATCAAGAAGCCATACCTAAGTCCAAGTCTAAGTATTAGGTAGCCACAATTGATTCTCATAAGCCCTAATCCAAGTATCGAAAGTGTTGGCATTTGAGTTAGTTATGTTATACTCATGCACAAAGTCTACATATAGGGTAGCAAGTTGTAGAGTTATAGATTATCTCGATACCCTATTCTCTTAGTTATGTTCAGCTATTATTTGCCATTATTTATATTAACAGGTTGCAGAGTGTTAGGTTGTTGCTATTCACTTCTCTGGTTTAGTTTATCTTTGGCATTGCTTTATTTATAGCTTTCAGTCTAACATACCTGTTCATCCTTTGTACTGACAACCCTTCACCTAGGAACTCTTGTAACCGTGCTACAGGTACGGATAGGGTATCGGATTGACCATTGAAGTAGGAGCCCAAATTCAACAAAGAGTTTATATGCTTCTTTCCTTAAAGAGTATTGTGTTTGGTTTGGTCATTTTGAGTTTTTGATGTACATATGGGTAGGCCAGGGCCCTGTCCCATTCATTTAGTATTGTTTACTCTTTTAGAGGCTTTTGTGGACTAGTTATACAGTGGTTCAGCTTCCGCTAAGTTTGTGGCTTAACTAGCCTTCCACAATTTATTTTAGTTTCTATGTGGCCCTATCATGTATAGTATCTTTGTTATATTTGTTGAGACCTAGTTGTTCTATTTATATGTTATGACTGACTGTGATAGGTGGCCCTGTAGGCCTAAGGGTTACAATTTAGACACTATATAGCTGATTTCTCGATCACTTTTGAGTCGAAAGTCAGTCGCGCCCTAACCTGGTTTTGCTTATCAGTTTGTTTTGCACCATACTTATAATCAGGAGGCTATGTGCAAAACTCATAATAGATTTTCAAAAGTCATGTCTTTTTAATTGATAAGGTCTTTCCTGATGATTTACCATGTGTCCCTCCCGAGCGGGAGATTGCTTTCGGCATTGATCTTCTTCCTGACACACAGCCTATATCAATTACGCCCTACAGAATGTCTCCAACCGAGCTAAAAGAGTTGAAGGATCAGTTGAAGGATCTGTTTATTAGGCCAAGCAGGTCTCCATGGGGTGCGCCAATATTGTTTGTTCGGAAGAAGAATGACTCCCTTCGCATGTGTATTGATTACCGGCAGTTGAATAAGGTTACCATCAAGAATAAGTACACCTTACCCAGGATTGATGATTTTTTTGACCATCTTTAGGATGCCAGGTGTTTCTCCAAGATTTATCTCAGGTCCGGATATCACCAGCTCAGGTTACGGGAGAATGACATTGATCTTGGGCAGATTTATATGCCCAAGTGATACTCGACGTATCATTTTTACCTTGTTTGTTGTGCAATGTGTATATAATATCATGTATTTGTTAATAAAATGCGAATTTATACTAACCAACATGATTAGCATTTGTTTTGCAGGATAATGTGATTTTTAAGAGCTAAAATGCGTGTTGGAACTATGTCGGAGTTGGACTGGGATGCGAGCGTGGAAAAGACCTTGGATGGCACATTTTACACTGGCTTTGCGATGGAGTCGTGCCACGCTGCCATCGCGGTAGCACACTGCCTGGAGAGGAAATTAATTGGCAGATTCCAGTGAGGCCTCGCGACAGCTCCGTGGCACGGAGACAGGACTCCGCGATGGCCTCCGTGCCACGTTGAGGCCAATTATCCAGACCCTGCAATTTCCAGAGAGGGTCCGCGTCCACGCCGTGTCACGGAGGCAGTGCTCCGCGTTGGCCTCCGTGACACGTTGCTTGTTATTCCGGGAAAAATTTCCCACTAGTATAAATAGCACACTTAGGTTTATTTTTAATCAGTTTTTAGTTTTTAGTTTTTAGACTGAGTTCAGAAGTGGAGAGCAGGAACGTGGGTTTGTGGCAGTTGAAGAATAGAAAAGCTAAGAGTTTTCTTCTCTTCCTTGCTTCTTTCCTTCAATTGTATGCATGATTTACACTCATTTTAGGATGATTAATCCAAGAATGAGTGGCTAATTCCCTTCTTTGCTGAGGTTTTGAACTTGTGTAATGAATTTTGGTGATAATTGATATGGTTTTTTCTTTTTCTTGCATGTTGTTCTATTAATTCTTGTGCTTACTACATTATTGATTGGCCACCATTAATGTATATCTAAAAAGTACAATTTCACTTGAGAGAGCACGAAATTGGAAAGTTGTGAATTAATAGGGTATTGTTCTTAACTTGATTTGGGAAAATTGGGTTTTGATGTGCTTTCTTGATAGAAATATACTTGAAAGCCGTATTAGTCAATTTAGGAACCGGAATTGTAGTGCTAGGTCATAAATTGCATTTGATCACAGAAATGTAGACGGATGGTTTATGATTCTAAAGTGAAATTAAATACGAAAGTTTTAATTTCTAGGCAACGTTCTTGGCTAGCAACATGAAGAAGAGGATGACAAAATTATCATGATTATCAAGTTCATTACTCGTTCTTAACCTTGGCATGTGCGTATCCATTGTCTAAATTCTAAAGTAAATAGTTGTTATTAATTGTAGTATATAAATAGTTTAGAAACAAAAACTCACTCAACTCTTGGTTGGATTGTTGTTAACATAGTTAGGGATAGAATAGAAATATAGTAAACTAGGCAGTTTTACATATCTAGAGCAGCCTCCTTGGATCGATACTTGGCTACTTAGCCACTTTATTACTTGTTTGACCACGTGCACTTGCATGTCGGTTGATAATATTTAATACCAACCCGAGCAGTACAAGTCGCGAACAAGTTTTTGGCACCGTTGCCGGGGAGGCTAGGCGATTTGTAAAATTGTGTTTAGTGTAAATCTGCTGTATTTGTATTTTTATTTTCTTAAGTGTTAACAACTTGGTCTTAGCCTGTATTTTGCAGATTTTTATTTCTGTGAACACTGGCAAGGGACAAGGAGCTGGTGGAATCTTACTTAGAGCCAGAACGTGAATTGCACAGTCAGCGTAGAGAAGCTCTTCGGAAGAAGCTGCAGTTGCTTAAACAGTCTATGATGGAGCAACCAAATCCACCAGTTGTGCGGGCAGTGTTAGTGCCCGAGGAAGTAGCAGCCAGGCCGGTTCGCGAGGTGGCAATCCCACACGCTAATAATGTACATTCCAGCATCCGCAAACCAGAGCCTGGAGGGAGATTTGAGTTAAAGCAAAATATGGTGCAACTTTTGCACACTAGCGGGAAGTTTACCGGTCTCCCTCACGAAGATCCGCAACAACATCTCCAGAACCTTTTGGAGATAAGTGACACTTACATACCCGCTGGAGTGTCACCTGATTATGTTCGGCTCACCTTATTTCCATTTTCCTTACTTGGTGAAGCCAAGAGGTGGTTAAAAGCTGAACCACCCAACTCTATATCAACGTGGGATGATCTTGCAAGGAAGTTTTTGATCAGATTTTTCCCTTCAGGTAAAACAGCTAAACTTAGAAGTCAGATTCTAAGTTTTAAACAGAGGGAAGGAGAAAATCTTTATCAAGCCTGGGAAAGATTCAAGTCCATGTTGCGGGATTGTCCTCATCATCATCAGTCAAATGAGGTGTTGGTCCACACTTTTATTGAGGGTTTGGAACCCCACACTAAAATTTTGTTAGACTCAGCAGCTGGAGGGCAAGCGCTGGAGAAGACTTATGAGGAGCTGTACACTTTGCTCAACCGAATTTCACAAGGCAATCCAGAATGGAATGCAGATTCTTCAAGAGGTGGAGCAAGGAAAGCAGCGGGAGTGCTTGAAGTGGATGGATTCACAGCTATCGCTGCACAGATAGCTGCTTTGCAAAATCAGTTAAACACTCACTTCAGCAATATGAATTTGAACCAGCCGTCAGCCTCGGTCAATGCAGTCCAACAGATGTGGTGTGAAGTGTGTGGTAGTAGTGAGCATTCAGCTGAATGCTGTGGTGCAAATCCTGATTCTGTCAACTTTGTGGGCAATGCACAGAGGAATCAACAGCAGTTTGGCGGTGGCTACAACTCGAATTGGAGGAATCATCCAAATTTTTCGTGGGGTAGCAACAATCAACAAGGTCAAGGTTCAGGGCAGGGTATGCACAGAAACCAAGGAGGGCAACAAGGCTATCAGAATCAGTTCAGAAATCACAATGCCCCTCCTCCACCACCATCACCGACTATTGAGGAAATGTTCAAGACCATGATTGCCAACCAGGAACAATTGCAGGCTGACTATGTCAAATTGGCAGCCGAAGTAAAGAACAATCAATTGGCAACCAAGGCTCTTGAATATCAGTTTGGGCAATTTGCTAGTGCCCAAAATACTAGACCAAGGGGAGGACTACCTAGCGACACGGATCCCAATCCTAAGCAGGTGAATGCAGTGACCACGAGGAGTGGTTTACAATTAAAGGAGGTGGAACCGGAAAGACCGCCTCAGAAGTCAGGAGCAGCAGATGTTGAGGGAGAACAAACCTCAGATACGGGGAAGACCAAAGAAGCTGAACCAGCAAGGCCTCCACCCCCGTTCCCTCAACGACTTAAGAAACACAAGGAGGAGGCGTGTTTCCAGAAATTCATGGAGGTACTTAAACAGGTACATGTTAACTTACCTCTTGTTGATGTCTTGCAGGGTGTGCCAAAATATGCGAAGTATATCAAAGACATCGTGGCCAACAAAAGTCGCTTGACTGAGTATGCCACGGTGGCTTTAACGGAGGAATGCACATCCCGTATTCAGAACAGGTTGCCCACTAAACTGAAGGATCCTGGAAGTTTTACTATCCAGCTGACGATTGGGCAAAGTATCCGAGCTCGTGGGTTATGCGACTTGGGGGAAAGTATAAATCTGATGCCATCTTCGGTATTCAGAAGTTAGGACTAGGGAGCCCTAGACCTACAACAGTGATCTTGCAGCTAGCAGACAGGTCTTTAGCTAAGCCGGATGGCATTGTTGAGGATGTGCTAGTGCAGGTAGGCTCCCTCATTTTTCCGGTAGATTTCATTGTTCTGGATTTTGAACCAGATGCGGAAGTCCCATTTATTTTGGGATGACCCTTTTTGGCAACCGGAAAGGCATTGATCGATGTAGCTGCGGGTCAACTCACAATGCGAGCACACGACAAGGTTGAGGTGTTCGACGTGTACAAGGCACCTAAGCTCCCGACTGTCTATAAGGAACTCTCGGTGATCAACGTGATTGATCATGGCAATGTGAATGGATTGAGTGATCCCCGAGAATTACTAGGTAGGCCACCAGACAAGGTTGAGAACTACTGGGGAGATGACCATGATCGGGTCAAATCGTCCATCTCCCTAGTAGACACTTGAGCATAAAGGCTGTCGAGCCGCGACGTTAAACCAGGCGCTGCACGGGAGGCAACCCGTGAAAAATATTTTTTTTTCTTTTTCTTTCTTTAGTGTAAAGTTTTTCTTTTATTTTATTTTCTTTTCTTTTTCTTGATTAGGCTTAGATTTGCATTTTATTTAGTAATTTTTTTTATTTAGTAATTTAGTAAATTTTTATTTTTTAGTAGGGAATCTATTCATTTAACCAATTTTTGTTTAGTGAGGTGATTTTCAGGTATACCGGAGGAAAAATACTTGGAATCGAGAAAACGAGGCGAGGTATGAAAAATAAAATTTGATGGTAAAACAGAGCACTGGCATGTTGGCGCCGTGTCACGGAGGCAATGCTCCGCGTTGGCCTCCGTGACACGTTGAAGGCAAATTTGGAATTTTTAAAAAATTCCAGTAAGCCAACGCGTTGGCTCCGTGTCACGAAGGAGGGTCTCTGCGTTACCCTCCGTGACACGTTGCCCTTATCCTAGTGCCGGGTCACACCGGGTTTCCGGGTGACCCGCGTGTTTCCTTTAAATAAACCCCCGATTTTCGCCCATTTTTCCCCATTCCCTCTACCCTCCGCGACCAAACACCCATTCCCCTACCCCCAAGCTCCGTGCCACGTTAATAGGCAAGGAAAACGTCAAGTTTTCGTCGATTCTTCAATTCCAAGGTATGTTTTCATCATCTATCTCAAATTTTTGGCGATTTTTGTCGATTTTGAGCATGTGAGGTGAGATATATCACCCTAGGTAGAAATTACACATGACGTGAATTATTTTGTGATTGATTATGTTCGGATTGTTGTAGTTGACGTTTGAACTTATCGATTGATTGAATAGTTCAATTTTGATTGTCGAATTGCATTCTAGGGCTTGGGGTTGTTGAATTTTAACTTGGGTAACTTGATAGTTTGACGAAATTGATGCTGGGGTGTGTTTATTATTTGAGATAAGTCATGGTAAATATTGTATAATTGTTGAAAGACGACTAATTCTCAAATTTTTGTGGGAAATTGCGTAATATGTGAATTGGTTGAATTGCTTAGATTGGTTGTATATAAAATGTTTGTATTGTTGTTTCTATTTTGTTGTTGTTATTGTTGCTAAGTGCTATGGGTGAATAGCTGTCGATAGTAGGATTGGGTTAGCTGTATGAAGTCTGAGTAGTTCGCTAGCCGTTATGCTGTCGAATTTTTGTGAACGCACTAAGCAATATGTTATAGTTGATTGTGTTTGGGGTGTAAATAGAGCTATCCTTGCTAAAATGTTGTAAATATTGTTAAAGACTAAGTGTGGGGTAAATTTTGTTTAACCCGACCTTAGCCGAAGCTAACAAGTTTTTAGCTTAACGTTGTGCTTGTTTGTGTAAATTGACAGGTACAATGGCCAGCCGACAAGATAAAGGCAAGGGTGCTTCAACCTCAGGCACCGGCAGAAAGAGAATGAGACTGGGCACTGCTGTCCCAGCTGCACCTGCTGTTCCACGCGATCAACACCGCCGATACGGAACACAATGGGTTACCGAGGAAGGAAAGAAGTGGTACGCAAAGCATAAGGAGAACAAGTACTTCCCAGAGGAATATATTGCAAGGGAACCACTTGCACAGGAGTTCCCTCGCATCGTACAGAGGATTAAGGCAGCTGGTCTCAGCTTTATCTTTCAGGAGCCCAAGGAGTGCAACCTTCACTTGGTCCGGGAATTCTACGCCAACTGGAACCCGGCCATCAGGAGCCATACTATTAAAATCAGAGGGCAGATTGTCACTCTGGAACCCCAGCAGTTTAATGCCATCGTGGGAGCGCGGGACACAGACGCCCACGTCCTCCGCCAGTTAAACATCACCCCACCGTACGTCGACATCAGACGTACGTTGTGTGGGGCTCGATCCACAGCCCGATGGAGTAGACACAAAGAGAGGGGTTACCACCAGACTCTGCCTTATTCGCAGATGAACAAGGAGGCCAGAATCTGGCTAAAAATTGTATGTTCGTGTCTGATCCCGGGAGTGCATATGATAGACGTGACCTGGGACCGTGTCTGCCTGGTGTATGCCCTTATGAAAGGGCTTGAGATTAATGTGGGGGCGGTCATAATATCCGCCATGAAGAGAGCCATACTACACCAGGGCCACAGATACGGGTTTGGCGGACTCATCACCACCTTCCTCCGAGGCCTCGACGTTGAGGAAGAAGCCTTGGATTACATTCCGCAGTTGGAGCGGAGGGCCCTTGATGTGACAAAGACCAAGGCCCCCGACACTACACATGGACCGGTGCTGACTCTGGGCGAGCGACATGCTCGTGACGACCAGTATATGGCCCGTATGTTCGGCATGCAGATGCTGCAGCTACGGATAGGTGGGAGACCAGCCACCGAGGATGAATTATGGCAGCTGGAGCTGGACTACCCCTTTGGTGAGAACACCAGAGCTTTATGCAAGGTGGGGCCAGCCTTTGTGGAGCCGACTGATGACGACGTCCCTACTGATGAGGAGACACGTCGTGAGGACTCTGATGTGGAGTCCGATAAAGGCGATAGAGCTGATTCAGATATAGGCGACGAGGCCGCAGCACCGGATGAGGAAGTCGAATATTTCGACTGAGTAGGGAGTTTCACCACCCAAAATTTTGTGCTTTGTATTGTTGTGAACACTGGGGACAGTGTTCGATTTAAGTGTGGGGTGGGGAGTAGTTAGGTGCTGGGACATAGGCTCTAAATTTGCTGTATAATTTTTCCTTGACGTTTATGTATGTTCGTGCTTTCCCTGTTGTTGCGAACTGATTTGTGATTTATGTGTATATATTCGCTTGTGGCTAATGATGTGTGTTTTTGAAAGTTATGGTTGCCTTTGTAAATATTTTGTAAATTTTGTAACTATTTTTTTTTCTTTATCGATATGATCGATATTTTTCAAAATTTTTGCGAAAAGATTTTGCACTTATCAAAATATTTTGTAAATATTTTCTATCGAAATGATCGATGTGTTGCAAAAATTTTGAAGTTTTATTTTTGGGTTTCTCGGAGTTTGTTTTCGGTTCTTTTACCGAGAATAGTCCCATTGAACCGAGGTCATAGTTAGTGACCATTCCCTATGATGGATGGATGACGACCGTCTTAAGGGAAATGTAGTCGATAGGAGTAGATGTTTTGTTTTTAGTTTCTTTGGTGGATTGCATCAATAAACTGTAGTTGCTTATGGTTGCTAAAATTTCGTTGCGTGTTGTAATTGATGTTCAAAATGTGAAAATGATTCATTTGAAAGCATGCAATTTTGTAAATATGTTGAGTTACCTAGGCTATAGAATTTGGTTCATTATGATTGAGGCTTAATCTTAAATTCATGTAATTGACTAATTAAAGAGTCTGTGAATGTATCTTGATTCGAGCATGTGCATGAAGTGTGAGTGAGGTTTTGCTATTCCATGTCATTGTGAATTGTCTAGAACTTGCCTGGTGTGTATACAAAACGAAATAAAGGAGGTGCAGTGTCGGAAAGAATGTAGGCATTTCTTTGTTTTAACCTTTAGTTTCCATTTTTTTTTCTTGTCAAATTCTACCTTTTGTTATGTTGTATACCCTAGTCAGCCCGTTGAGCCTTTAGCCGATTTCTTTCTTTTGTCCAGATTTATATGAACTAAGCTTTATTCCTTCTTTTCATTAGCCTTAAAGTCTATAAGAAGCTCTTAAGCGCTTACAAAGAACAGAAAATGTTTCCCAAAGTGTTAAAGAGTGAAAAGAGTGAAAAGAAAAGAAAAGCAAGGTGAGGAAAGAAAAGATGATGTTGAAGAGGCACTAGTTGTAAGTAAATGATAGTGAGGGTACATGAAAACCCTCTGTTTTGTGTCAAGTGTGCCTGATGAAATGGGTTGTATGAAAGTAAACCAGCATGAATGGGAGAAAAAGAGAAAAGAGAGGAATAATGTCCATGAGTCGATGGGAATGAGTTGAAAAGGCGCTTAAGGATGCTAGCAACTATTATTGGCTAATCCAATATATATATACTAGATCCATAGCCCAGTTACAACCCATTAAAAGTCCTATTTGATCCTACATTGCATTTCTTTATATTAGTGGAGTAATACACTAAGGGCAAGCCTATAGGTCATGACATGATGCATGTGAATTCTTTTGGGAGAGAGAGTGAAATTAATTTTTATATGCCCCTACTTGCATGTTTGTGTGCTGCACGAACATAAAAGGGGAAGTTTCTCTCGAGTTGTGAGGGTACATGCTTGATGAAAGATTGATTTTCGTGTCGGATTTCTTGATTAGTTGATTTGCATGAGTTTGCCGATATCAAGAATCAATTCTTAAAAGGTTAGGAAGCCTCGATGTATTAAGGTCATTGTCTTGTACGACCAAGCATGTTTTCTTGATGATTTGCAAGAATTGAATAATCGGTATGACCGTACCGTAAAATGGTTGCACCATAGTGACAAAGGTTGAGATGTGATGTGCATGATTTGTGTATGTGTTGTTCGAGGACGAACAAGGATTTAAGTGTGGGGTAAGTGATCTTGGGCAGATTTATATGCCCAAGTGATACTCAAACGTATCATTTTTACCTTGTTTGTTGTGCAATGTGTATATAATATCATGTATTTGTTAATAAAATGCGAATTTATACTAACCAACATGATTAGCATTTGTTTTGCAGGATAATGTGATTTTTAAGAGCTAAAATGCGTGTTGGAACTATGTCGGAGTTGGACTGCGATGCGAGCGTGGAAAAGACCTTGGATGGCACATTTTACACTGGCTCCGCGATGGAGCCGTGCCACGCTGCCATCGCGGTAGCACACTGCCTGGAGAAAAAATTAATTGGCAGATTCCAGTGAGGCTTCGCGACAGCTCCGTGGCACGGAGACAGGACTCCGCGATGGCCTCCGTGCCATGTTGAGGCCAATTATCCAGACCCTGCAATTTCCAGAGAGGGTCCGCGTCCACGCCGTGTCACGGAGACAGTGCTCCGCGTTGGCCTCCGTGACACGTTGCTTGTTATTCCGGGAAAAATTTCCCACTAGTATAAATAGCACACTTAGGTTTATTTTTAATCAGTTTTTAGTTTTTAGTTTTTAAACTGAGTTCAGAAGTGGAGAGCAGGAACGTGGGTTTGTGGCAGTTGAAGAATAGAAAAGCTAAGAGTTTTCTTCTCTTCCTTGCTTCTTTCCTTCAATTGTATGCATGATTTACACTCATTTTAGGATGATTAATCCAAGAATGAGTGGCTAATTCCCTTCTTTGCTGAGGTTTTGAACTTGTGTAATGAATTTTGGTGATAATTGATATGGTTTTTTCTTTTTCTTGCATGTTGTTCTATTAATTCTTGTGCTTACTACATTATTGATTGGCCACCATTAATGTATATCTAAAAAGTACAATTTCACTTGAGAGAGCACGAAATTGGAAAGTTGTGAATTAATAGGGTATTGTTCTTAACTTGATTTGGGAAAATTGGGTTTTGATGTGCTTTCTTGATAGAAATATACTTGAAAGCCGTATTAGTCAATTTAGGAACCGGAATTGTAGTGCTAGGTCATAAATTGCATTTGATCACAGAAATGTAGACGGATGGTTTATGATTCTAAAGTGAAATTAAATACGAAAGTTTTAATTTCTAGGCAATGTTCTTGGCTAGCAACATGAAGAAGAGGATGACCAAATTATCATGATTATCAAGTTCATTACTCGTTCTTAACCTTGGCATGTGCATATCCATTGTCTAAATTCTAAAGTAAATAGTTGTTATTACTTGTAGTATATAAATAGTTTAGAAACAAAAACTCACTCAACTCTTGGTTGGATTGTTGTTAACATAGTTAGGGATAGAATAGAAATATAGTAAACTAGGCAGTTTTACATATCTAGAGCAGCCTCCTTGGATCGATACTTGGCTACTTAGCCACTTTATTACTTGTTTGACCACGTGCACTTGCGTGTCGGTTGATAATATTTAATACCAACCCGAGCAGTACAAGCCGCGAACAGACATCCCGAAAACTACTTTCAAAACTCGGTATGGTCACTACGAATTTGTTGTCATGTGTTTTGGACTAACCAATGCTCCTGCAGCTTTTATGGATCTAATGAACAGGGTGTTCATGGTGTATCTAGATATGTTCGTGATTGTGTTTATAAACGATATCCATATATACTCTCGGAGCGAGGAGATGCATGTCGCTCACTTGAGAATTGTGCTGCAGACTCTCTAGGATAGTTAGTTGTATGCAATGTTCAGTAAGTGTGAGTTTTGGTTGGTCTCTGTGGCATTTCTAGGCCATGTGGTATCAAGTGAGGGCATAAAGGTAGATTCGTAGAAGATTGAGGCGGCAATGAATTGGCCTAGAGCAGTGAACCCATCATATATCAGGAGCTTTTTGGGCTTAAAGGGTTATTATCGGAGATTTGTTGAGGGCTTTTCATTAATTGCGGCCCCTTTGACCAGGTTGACCCAGAAAAAGGTAAAGTTCCAACGGTCGGAGGCTTGTGAGAAAAGCTTCCAGGAATTGAAGATCCGAGTCACTTCAGCACCAGTATTGACTCTACGTGAGGGTACAAATCGCTTTGTGGTGTATTGTGATGCTTCGCGAGTTGGACTCGGGTGTGTGTTGATGCAGCATGGGAAAGTGATAGAATATGCCTCAAGATAGTTAATAGTTCATGAAAAGAATTACCGACCCATGATCTTGAGTTTGCTGCGGTGGTGTTTGCGTTGAAGATATTGTGGCATTACTTGTATGGAGTGCACGTGGATGTATTCACCGATCACAAGAGCTTGCAATATGTGCTCACACCAAAAGATCTCAATTTTCAGCAAAGAAGGTGGTTGGAGCTACTAAAGGATTACGACATGAGTGTCCTTTACCACCTGGCCAAGGCTAATATGGTTGCGGATGCACTTAGCCGTCTCTCTATGGAGAGTTTGTCCCACGTGGATGAGGTAAAGAAGGAGTTGGTGAAAGATGTCCATCGACTTGCAAGGTTAGGAGTTAGATTGGTTGACTCGACCGATGGCGGCATTTTTGTGCAGAATGGATTTGAATCATCCTTGGTGGTGGATGTCAAATCAAGGAAAAATAAGGATCTGATTTTGAGAAAATTCAATGAAGCGGTGCGGAGTCAAAAGGTGGAGCTCTTCTCCCAAGGGGGAAAGTGTGCTACGATACCAGGGTTGTCTATGTGTCCCAGACGTTGACGATTTAAGGGATCGGATATTGCATGAGGCACATGGTACCTGATATTCTATCCATCCAAGATACACAAAGATGTATCAGGACTTGCGAGAAATCTATTGGTGGGATGGTATGAACAAGGATATTGCAAAATTTGTAGTTGAGTTTTCGAACTGTCAGCAAGTGAATGTTGAGCATCAGAGGCCGGAAGCATCCTTCAGGATATCGGCATTCACACTTGGAAGTGGGAAGAGATTAATATGGATTTCATTATTGGTCTACCTCGTACTTGCCAACAATATGACTCCATTTGGGTGGTGGTCGATAGGTTGACTAAGGTTGCATACTTCTTACTAGTCAAGAGCATAGATTTAATGGGTGATTATGCCAAACTATATATTCAGGAGTTGGTTCGACTTCATGGAGTCCCCTGTGTATTATCTCAGACCGAGGTACTCAGTTTACCTCTCAATTTTGGCGGTCTTACCAAAAAAGGCTTGGGACTCAGGTTAAGCTCAGTACAACATTCCATCCGCAAATGGATAGTCAGGCGGAGCGGACATATCAAACTCTCGAGGAAATGTTGAGAGTTTGTGTGATGAACTTTAAAGGTAGTTGGGATGACCACCTGCCTTTGATCAAGTTTGCTTATAATAACAGCTATCACTCTAGTATCCAGATGGCACCGTTCGAGGCTCTTTATGGACGGAGGTGTAGATCGCCCATCGGATGGTTTGATGTTGGGGAAGATGCTATTATAGGGCGTGATTAAGTTCATGAGGCCATGGTAAAGGTTCAGTTGATAAGGGACAGACTGAAGACCGCTCAGAGTTGTCATAAATCATATGCTGATGTGAGGAAAAGAGATCTGGAGTTTTAGGCGGACGATTGGGTATTTCTAAAGGTATCTCCCATGAAGGGAGTCATGCGGTTCGGAAAGAAGGGGAAACTCAATCCCCGCTATGTTGGTCCCTATCGGGTTATGAAAAGAGTGGGTAAAGTGGTGTATGAGTTGGACTTGCCATCAGAGTTATCTTTAGTACATCTCGTGTTTCATGTGTCACTTTTGAAAAAGTTCTTGCGTGATCCAGCTTTAGTAATTCCAGTGGACAGCATTGGGGTAAAAGATAGCCTCAGTTATGAAGAAGTTCCCATTGAAATCATGGATTTTCATGCTCGAAAGTTAATAAATAAAGAAGTAGATTCAGTTAAGGTCTTATGGAGAAATCAACATGTCGAGAGAGCTACGTGGGAAGCCGAAGAGGATATGATAGCTAAATATCCACATCTATTCTCTACCGGCTCAGTTTTGACTTGAGATATCAGTTTTGCTCTACGACTTTATTTAGTTTTCATGTTCAGTTCATGTGTTCAAGTTTCTTTTATGTGTATGGATGTGTATGTGAGGTCTGAATTCAGTTCAGCAGTGTGGTTCCTTTCCTACGTAGTCATTCCGTGAGAATTTTGATTAAAATAATCAGTATTGGGGTATGATAATTGTATGTTTCTATTTTCTACTTGTTTCTAACATTCGAGGATGAATGTTCCCAAGGGAGAGATATTGTTATACCCTGAAAATTCAAAGATCGGACCTGGGATTTGAAACGTGGAAAAACTAGAAAATGGTGCTTCAGTTGCAGGACAAGTCGTTGGATGACTCGTGAAGAGACCCCATGAGTCGTCATGTGACTCATGGGGAAGCTTGGATGAAATGAAGGCGGGAGGTCCCCACGGGCATGGGAACGACTTATGGTCAGCCACCACGAGTCGTCAAGTCAGCTGTGGGGAGAAGTTGAAAAATAAAATAGAAGGATCGACCAGTGTACCTAACGGGAGGACCCCATGGTCATGGTCAGTCCCAACAACTCGTGAGCTGAGTTGTGATCAAGCAAGGTGAGTTTTCATTTGATACTAAGGCTGTGTACATGATGGGAGGTGATCACGAGTCGTGGTCTCGAGGAATGAATTGTTACATCACCTGTTATAAGCCCTAAAAGATCTGTTAAGTAGTGTACCTAATGAACGACTCCACGAGTCGTGGCCCCTCATGACAAGGCGTTAGGTCCCTTGTTGGGACCCCCTGGCAGTTATTTTCAGCGATTTTAGTAAGGGCTTTTTTGTAATTCCTAAATCCTATGGGCCTACACTACGTCGTTTAAGGCTCGTTTTAGTGGGTTTTTAGCAGGGGAAAACCTATTCTAAGTCATTCTTCCCATGCATGCAAGTTTGAAGGTGGAAGGGGAGTGACTCAAGGAAAAATTTCAAGGTTTCGATTGGAATCTTAGCTTGGGCAATTAGAAGGTGTTAGAATCCACCATTCCCGGGTATGTAAGGCTATGAGTGGGTGTCTCCTTCCACACCCATTTCTATCAAATCATGATAAATTGTCTATGATAAAGTATGGGGTTTTCACCCAATTGCATGATTCGTAAATCTCTATACACGGGTATGATTATATTATATTTATATTGATAAATTGTGAAGTTTCGGCAGATTTTCAAGTATTTTCAATGCAAATAACATTATCTAAGTTATGAAATTAAATGCCCATGGGTGAGAAGTTCATAAAAGAAGAGAATGATGATGAATGTAGGATGATGATGAGACATGTTGATGAACAGCATGTTTCTAAAGCTACCCATGATTTTGATGTTTTTTTCAAAATGAATTGAGTAGATTCATGTATGATAAAGCTTTGTGCAATTCCCACATATTGATTTAAAATGATGATTTTTCCCGAAATAAGCTTAGCACATTGCTTCGAGTGAAGCCTCTCAAATCTCATGATTTCTAGCTTGTAGTATGTTGAGTTAAATATTCCTTCATGTAGCTTACCACATGATTTGGAGTAGATGCTCCCACTGATATTTGAGCTTGTGGTATGTTTTTGAAATAAAGCTTCTCATATGCATAAATTCATAATTGAGATATATGTCATTGTTGAGCTTTGTCAAAGGACAATGTTGAACTTCATTTTCATATGATGTCGAGTCTATGCATGATTTCATTATGAGCTTTGTCAATAGACAATGTTGAACTTAATTTCATACGATGTTGAGTTATGCATGATGTTGAGCGTCATCAAGAGATGATGTTAAGCTTCGCCAATAGACGATGTTGAGCTTCATTATATACGATGTAGTGCATTGCATATTTTTGGGAGAAGAGTCTAGCACCTAGCGGGTTAGGGGTCGATCACCCTATGCCCCAGACTACATGCCAACATAGATTGATACTATTATAATATTGGAACCTCCCTTGTGATCTATCCCCAGCCCGAGTGGCCCTTCAGCTTGATATTGATATCATGGTATCGTCCATCGCCCTAGTAAGGTTATGGACGGCTCTACCCACTTGAGTGTGATAGTTCGGACCACATAATCTCTATCGTGGTATGTCGGTAAAGTGATGAGTCTCCCACTGTCTATATCATTCACGATTGGATATTCATTACTCATGATGATTACTTTACGCATGCATGTTCTAAAAGTAGGATTTGACTCACTATTCAGCTTTTAAATATAAATTCTATGTTTCAGCTTGAGTCATTCGAGTCAGTCATGATGTTATAAAGCTATGCACGGTCATGTTATGATAAGATTTCGATGTTTGAACGAATGCATGTAGCCCTTCTGCTTATGTTTGAAAGCTTATGATATGTTATGAATGTTTTAAATGATTTACTTTACTTAAGCAGTTTTAGTTACCTTGTATACTCAGTATATTCCACGTACTGACCACATACTTTCTATGCTATATCATTTCATGATACAGGACTCGGCTCACAGCTTCAGCCCCGATCTTAGTAAGCTTTCCAGAGTCCTTATCAGCTCAAGATTGGTGAATCCTCATCTTTCGAGGACTACACTCTGAGTTTTTGTTTTGTACTTCAGTTTCAGTATCGTTGAGTTAGTTGGGGTCTTGTCCCATCAACTCGTCCAGATTAGAGGCTTTCAGACTTATATATGTGTAGCTTTGGATATTTTTCTGATGTGCTATTGTATGAGACTTCCGCTAAGTTTATATTTATGGCTTCTTGATGTTTATTGAATGAGTTAGTTGAATGCTTATGCCATGGGTTGAGTTGGGGTCTCTTAGGGTCCCTTGTCCCGTGTAACAATCCGGGCCTCCGTTCGGGTCATGACAGTAAGTAAAACTACTAAGTAAGTAAAATCAGATATCATGCATATCATAAACATTTAAACATAAGATTCTGAGAGTAAGTCTTGCATGCTATTATCTGAAAACATGATTTCAACATAACTGAATATCATAACTGAATCGAATAACCCAAAGCTGAAACTATTAATCATAAGTAAAATAGAATATTAGGTCAAAGCTGCTAAACACATAATATCATGACTGATTAACATGAATTACTGAAATCATGAGGAAAAATGGGAGACTCATCATATAACTGACATTACCACAATAGAGCTTACATGGTCCTAACTATTACACTGAAGTGGGCAGAGTCTTCCAAAGCCTTGCCAGGGCTAAGGGTACTATCATGATATTGATATAAAGCTGAAGGCCCCTTGGGGAGGGGGGAAGCTTACAAGGGAGGTCCCAAGAATCTAAACATACCTATGTTGTCATGTAGTTCTGAGGCACGGGGTAAGCTGAACCCCTAGCCTACTTGGTTGTTACACCCTGTAAGATGCTAACGTTTAGTTGGCCCATTTGTATGTTGATTGAGAGTTTTAGAGTGCCATACGTACGACGAAAGGGCCCGGGGAAAGGCCGAACGGGTGCCAAGTCGGGATTTCATGGGAGGAGGCCGAACCAAGCTACCCAGAGGGGCAAAGTGGCATGGAGCAGCTCCTCCGCGTTAGCTAATGTAGAATAGAGCAGAATCAGCACGATGAGCAGAGTGCCACGTTACCTTGTCTGCTGCCTCAAGTATATAAAGGCCTCACACTTAGAAGTTAGATTATTTTTCATATAACTTCGGCCAGAACATAGGGAAACTGAGGAAAACATTTAATAATCATTCGATTACGCTACTAAACGCCGTCCAAATCAAATAAACTCCGGGTATTGAAGTATAAAGTTGCAGGGAGCATCGCTGCGGAGTTATTTTCGTAAAATACGCCCGGCAAATCGTCGTTCCACCGAGCTTAAGTTGATGGAATTGTTCCAAACTAGTGTCAATACGATCACGTGCCTAAAGTAAGTATTTCTACCTTCTAAATTCCCGAGAAATTACGAGTTTTCAATAAAATCTTTTGATAGGTCGAAATATAGTTACTATATATATAAATAAAGTTATTGTTTTCTTCGAATTCAGTATCGTAGTTGGCCCTACTCATACATTAATATGATTACAGTTGAGAAAGGCAGTTGAATACGAGTTGATACTCATCAGTTAGTCAGAAAACTGCGAACGATGTATGTAAGGCTTAACTCTCGGCAAGTATCCTTGTCGTACAGTGTTACGACTTATGTTCTCAAATAGAAATAACGATCTCAGACGCTGCAGACGGATGCTACCATTAGATTGTAATTTGATATTTTGTAATTAGTTGTTATTGATATACATATATAAATATCAGATATGTTCTGAGTAACTACTAATAGGGATTACAGTTACATAAATTCTGGTTAGCTGCTACAAAACATATACGGATCGTACTACAAGACCCCTTGCTAAGAGGGAGCAAGTTAAATGTCATTCGCATTATGAACGCTATAGAAACTCTTTTAGTTCTCAGTTTATTGTGATGGTAGACTTATATGTTTGTTGCTAGGCATAGACTTCAGAAGCTCGTAAGAGTTATTGGCCTGAATCAATTGGTTAAACAGTATGGGCGGAGTTAGACGGTCTAATGACTAGTTGGTGCCTATATTGGCAGGAAAGCATCCCTAGAGGTCATTGACGTTATTCACGTTCCAGAATAGGTATATTCTAGAGTTAGCGACACCAGGGTTCTCCAGTGTATTTAGTGATCGCCCGCCATCCCTTTAGCTTTATCAGTGATTGTCGGTCTTAGTCGACTTAACAGTTACCACGTAGGATGCCCAACAAGCCAGCCCAGTCGTCCGAGTTAGATAAACCCGTTGGTACCCCAAGGAGGGGTCCACATCAGTAGTCAGTGACCGGGCCAGCACCCTAGCCGATTCTTGTAAGGTATTCAGGTACAGAGTGCCAGGAGAGGGCCAGTCTATATAGAATTGCCTACAAGATTAAGAATTGCGCAGAACAGTAATAGAGATCCGAGTGGATCCAGATAACGCCTAAGGAGTCAGTAGTACCCTGCTAGTATAGTGTTAACCACAGGTTAAGAAGATCGGTAAGCTTCCTATGGAGGACCAGGGACCGATCGTGTAGAATCAAGTTCGACCAGGCCCAGCCCTATAGTTGTTTAATCAGAAGAATAAAGTAGTTAGCTATCCGCAACCCTATAGTTATTCATGAGCTATATCTGTCCGAGTAGGACATTCAGAGTATTGTTAGGCCACTTCAAACCTCACTCTATTTAGCCCAGACTATTAGAGATCAGGATCACTATCAGGACCCTCTGATCAAATACGGGCGCATGGCGTGCCTGTAGACAGCCATACAGATTATCCCAGAAGCGAGTAGCATTAGCATTAGGCCTAGAAGGCCAGATACGCTCTCTTCATATAGATAGATTGATGTGTCAGTATATAACTTGGGTTGGGGTTGCCCTCAGTTAGAAGCCTTCCATGACCGCCCCAAGGTTAATAGCTGTGTCGCTGGCCTGCCAGGGGCGAGGATACGTCGCTCTATGGAGCGGTATGCCATCCACAAGGGACGAAGATGGGGATCCAGATCCTCATATGCCGTGGTTGGCCTTATACACACCCCCGTCGAGCGTTTATGCCCGGGGTGTAGATATCAGGAGTCCTCCAGACTCAGACACAACTACAGTTCAGTGGCCAGGTGAGCCTAGTTATACACCCAATGGACCGGTAGGTTGACTACAGTACCAGTAGAGTTGTAGACACCTGAGTAGGGGTATATAGATTGAGATGTGCTCGTCGTGACTTATGGGGGCCTGAACGAGTTATTCCATGCTAATTGCACCTCCGGCTTATGAAGGCCAGGTGGGGTTCTTGTATAAATTCTTGTATGCTAGTTGTAGTGTATAAATGTGTAAGTATGCAGTCTTAGCTTATGTACATGTAGTGTAAGTTAGATGCAGATAATGAATCAGCAGGCTTACAGGTTAAGCTTTCGGCTCTTATTTTTATTTACTTCCAGTCCTATTCAACTTATCTATTGCATTAGATATTCAGTACATATTGTATTGACGCCCTCTTCTGGGGTGCTGCATTACTTGCCTGCAGGTATAGATAGACAAGGAGCATGTTCCTCGTAGTTCCAGTCAGCCGTACATAACTGTCAGCTCCCTTCTTCTAGGGCTTATGTGATAGAGGTTTATTACTTTTGTTTGTACAGTATGGGTAGGTCGATGCCCTGTCTGACCATCTTATTACTCTTAGAGTCTTACAGATTATGTTACTCCCCTATGTTTTAGTTGATGTGTGTTGGCCGTGTGGGGCCCTCTTTAGCTGTTGATTGGCGACCTTGTCGGCCCGTATAGAACTCCATGTGATTGTTTGTCTCTGGTCAGCTGTTTACTTTCACAGGGGCTATAGGCCTTGTCATCCGGGGGTTGTATTTACAGCCGTTATATAGCCCGTTGTTTTCTTGCTTCTAGAGTTAGAGTCGTCCCTTCACCAGAGGTTCTTAGGCTCAGTCAGCTCAGCAGTTCAAGTCCTAGTAGGGGACCAGGTGCCAGTCATGCCTCCCAAGGTGGGGCGTGACAAACTTGGTATAAGAGCAGTTCGTGTCCTAGGGAGTCTGCAAGCCTTTTCTAGTAGAGTCTTATTTATAAATGTGTTGTGCACCACATTCTATAAGAAGGAGGCTACGAGGCATGATAGTATGGTTACCTCTCCTTCTTCTCAGATCGTGCTATAGAGCAAACTTGTATAAGGTTGAGTCCCCAAGTTTTCCTTGTTATGTCTGTCTAGAGTAACGTTCAATATAAGACAGACACTAGCTAGTTGCAAGACAACTACAGTGGCAGGAGGAAATATCATTAAGACGCTACAGTTGGGAAACAGTCAGCCTGAATGGGAGCAGACGTCTTTGATCTCCCCAATACTCTCCCGAGGTACCAGGAACCTCACACTATGATACATCTACCAGCACCGTCTGCGGTTCATTTTTTATAACCTCAGAGTAGGAAGTCAGGAGTATAGCGTATATACGAGTAAACTTATCTGTTAGATATTCAAGCTGAATCATAACATTTCATACATAATCTGAGAACATAAAATGAGGAGCCTTGGCTCAAACCATACCACAAGCTGAAAAATGGGAGTCTAGACTCCAAACCATGTGGCAGCTAATAACATAAATTTGAAAGAAATCATGAAATATACTTGATTGTATGGGCTTGCACAAACTTAACATGCTTCGAAATAGACTTGATTGTCAAAATCATGAATATAGACATGGGTAATTCGAAAGCATACTTTTATCATAGCCATCTCATCATACTGAAAAACATAGATCATAATCTCAACACTTCATGAACTTTCATCATTGGGCATCAGATTGATAAGACTTTGAAATCATAATTTGTAATTGAAACCATCATAAAACATGCCCATGAATCTTTAAAATACATTAGAAACATGAACAGAATTTACCCATCATAGACACTTAGAAAATTTCACAATTTGGGTTAAAACCCTATAGATTCATCAACCTTGAATTTCATGAATTTAGAAGAAGATCTAGGCATGGGAGTGAAGGAATACTCCCATTCATAACCCTAGATACCCAGGTACTTTAATTTCACAAGCTCCCTTGAGAACCCAAGTGAATTGAGGAAGAACCTAAGGAATCCTCTAGTTTGATCTTCGATGGACTCCTTGATATTGCATGAATGGAATGGTAAGGAGGTCTAGAATAGGCTAAGAACCCTTAAAACCCTCCTAACTGAGCTTAAAACAACATAGTTTAGGACCTAGGAGCTTAGTATTTATGAAAACACCCTTACTAAAACGCAGGAAAAATACATACTACTGATCTTCAGCAGAATTTCATGCCCAAGTGACACTCAAATGCTTCATTTAGACTTGTTTATCTATTGTTATGTGTATATTCTCATGTGCTTCTTAGGTAAATGTGAATTTATACTAACCAACATGATTAGTGTTGTTTTTCAGGTAGAAGGAAATTTCAGAAACTAATATATATGTTGGTGAAGTGCGGGAATGGACTTGCAACCAAGAAGTGGAAGTTGACAAGAGAAGTTGGAAAAAATAAGGGCTCCGCGATGGAGCCGTTTCACGCTACCATCGCGGAGGCATTCTTCCTGCGATGAATTATTTATGTCAAATTCCAGTGGAGGTTCGCGTTACCTCCGTGGCACGGAGGTAGTGCTCCGCGATGCACTCCATGTCACGTTGAGTGTGATTACCTTGAACCTCAAGTTCCAGTGAAGGTGCGCGATAGCGCCGTGGCACGGAGGCAAGGCTCCGCGATAGAAGTCGTGCCACGTTGAGGTGCAGTTACTTGGGAGCCAATTTCCAGTGAGGGTCCGCGATATCCCCATTGAACGGAGGGAGTGCTCCGCAATACACTCCGTTCCACGTTGCTTGTTATTCCGGAAAAAATTCTCAATAGTATAAATAGCACACTTAGGTTTTATTTTAAATATTCTAACTTGGTTGAGCAAGAACGTGGGTTGCAGGCAGTTGAGAGGATGAAAATTCTAGGGTTATTCTCTTCCTTTTTTTCTTTAATTTCAATTGCTTATATGAATTCTACTTATTTGAAGATGTTTAATCCACAAATGAGTGGCTAATTCACCTTTTGTGAGGTTAAGGATAATTGTAGAGGAATGTAAGCATTAATCATTTTAGTTTTCATCTTTTCTTCAATGGATGTTCTATCAATTCTTGTTTTTACTACATTAATGTTTGGCCAATGTTATTGTATAACTTAGAAATCCAATTTTTATTCCTAAAGGGAAAGGAATTGGGTAGATGTGAATTGGTAGGATCTGATCTTTTCTTGTGAATTGGTAGGATCTGATCTTTTCTTAGCTGAGACAATTGAGAAAAGATTTACGTTTAGAATAGAAATATATCTGAAAGTCTTATTAGTCATTTATGGAATCGGTTATGTATGGCTAGAGAATGAGATTCTTATATCACAGAAATGTAAACTAAGGTTGTCACACCCCACCTTGGAGGGTATGACGGGCACCTGGTGCTTGCTAGACTCTGGACTGCTAGATGGTCCAGCCTAAGCACGTCTGGTGCTTTTGGCTGGCCCTGGCTCTATTCCAAGAAACCAACCGGCTATATAACGACTGTAAACACAGCCTCCGGCCAACTGGCCTATAGCCACCTGTACCTGCACTATCAGCTAACCAGAACACATTCAATATAGGGGAACCTATGCGGGCTGACGAGGCCACCATGTTGTCTAGTTATCTGTAACTCAACAATGAAATACTAGAAAGCTACGTGACCGGCAAGGTCACCACTACTGTCAAGCTATGGCCCCACACGGCCAACATAAAAGAAGTAAAAGTACTAACAGCTATACAACTGCACAGCCTCACACGACCGGCTCAACTGACCACAGGGAAATATATACAGACTGCAAGCCTCTATAAATAACAATAGAAATGATCGGGACAGGGCCCCAACCTACCCGTACTGTACAATAAAAGAAAATGAAATACACCTCTGGAATTCAGTCTCCGGATGACAGGAGCTGAATACACGATTGCTGACAGGAATCACGAGGGATCGCCTCCTCGTCTATGAGTACCTGCAGGCAAGTAATGCAGCGCCCCACCGGGCGTTAGTACCGTTGGTACTGAGTATGTAAAGCAATAACTGAAAGAGATATCCGAAAACAACAATACAACTGATGAAACTGAAATAGGAAGAAAAAGATTAACTGTTTGATAATGTAGAACTATGCCTACTCTTAACTATACTGGAAGGAGTAGGAGTCATACCTGGAGATGTATCGTTCTACCGTCGATCTACTCGTATCTAATGTGACATGGCATAACATGACATAACATAACATAGCATACACAAACCTTACCCGCCCCCCATAAGCCGGGAGGTACAACCAGCACAAAATCTATACCCCTACCCCGGTCATCCCATCTCCTAAAGTAACTATAAGCATTCTTCAGGTCCCCTGGGTATGCACTTGGGCTCGCTGAGCCCCTGACTATAACTGTACTTGAGTCCGGAGGACTCCTGAATCAACACCCGGGCGTATCCGCTCGACAGGGGTGTGTAAGGGCCGACCAAGGCACAATATGGGGAAAACTAGCATCCCATCTTCGTCCCCTGTGGGATGGCATGCCACTCCGTAGAGCGACGTATCCTCGTCCTCCGACGGATGAGTCGATACAACTATTAACCCTCGGGCGGTCAGGCATGCTAGATAATCCAACCCCAAGACAATACAGTAGTCTCAACTAGTAATACTATCTGCATATATCACATGCTAAAGCTAATAATTATAATGTATCTGTGTCTATTGTATGCTGAACTAGTGATAGCGATATGTACTTACTTAATTCATGCTGAGACTGATAATAGTGTATATGTACAAATACAATCTTCAGCCATACTGTACTGTATACTGAGTTTCTGTAATAACATGATTTGCTATCTCTAACATGCTTCCTAAACTTCATTTTTAACCTATCATTCTACTTCTGAGATGCCTTACAGACATTACATTGTTTTACTGGGTTTCAACTGAATCCGATAATATCCTATATTCTGTATTACATCACATACTGGGCATGCTGTATAGTTCCTAACACTTGTATTAGAATCTATATCGTGCTAGCAAGTTTCATGCTAATTATAACATAATGCTTCTAATATCGTACCAACATTCGTAATAAACATAACACATGATTTCTGAATATTCTACTGGCCTTTAAATTACTTTACTATACCGAGCTTACTAACTTGCCGAGGAAACTAACTTTACATACCTTATCCTCGACTATCCGTCTGTCGGACGAGGCTCGACCAATACTTCAACTATTTCTCCCAACTGCATTCATAAATATGTCAATTAATACTAAATAAAACTTTATTCTGAGGAACGACATTACTTTCGATATAATTATAGCCTAAACTTAGGCCTATCGAAAGACGGTCGAAAACTCGCTATTTTTCAGAAGTCTAGAAGGGAGAAATACTCACTTCACAGCTAGAAACACATAGACATTAGTTTGGAGTAATTCTACTTACCTTAGCTCGGTAGCTCGACGATTCGTCGACCGTATTTCATGAAACTAAATCTGTAGGAATGCTCTCTGCTGCTAAATACCTCAGTATCTGAGGTTAATTTGAGTTTGGACAATGTTTGGCAGCGTAATCGGATGAAATTATATTACCCCCTTCGTTCTCTCCTCTGCTCTAGTTTTTCCTCTCTGTTTCACTGGAAATTTATAAGTTTAAATGAATTAAAACCGAAATGGGGCTTTATATACTTGGGCCTGGACAAGGCCAATGTGTCACGGAGCCAACGCGGAGGCTCCACCTCCGTGACACGTTGCCATCGCGGAGGGGCTCTGCCTTGGCTCCTTCCACGATGGTTCGACAGGTTTCTCGTCCGATCCTTTTCCTGGGCCTTTCTTTAGCACGTATGGCCTTCAAATATGCTTAACCAACGTGCGAATAGGTCATCTAGGTGCCGGGAATCCTACGGGGTATAACATTCTCCCCCCCCCCCTTAAGGACATTCATCCTCGAATGTAAAGTTCTATTTAGAGGACTTCTCAACTTACTATCTAGGAAAATTTCGGCAGAGTCTCCCCTGTAATATGGACTATACCAAAAACCTAAAATGTAGAAAAGTTCAACACAGGTACTGCACGCAATATTTTAAGGTTCACTGGATGGCTATGTATCAATGTTTCTCATTTATATACAACCATAAGGTACTACATAAGTAATATTACGGACATACCTGTCGCCTGACTAGGCCTGAAATAGGTAAGGATATCTAGCTTTCATATCTTCTTCAGCTTCCCACGTCATCTCCTCACGGTTCCTGTTACGCTACAATACTTTGACAGACGCAATATCTTTAGTCCTCAATCTGCGAATCTGTCTGTCTAAGATAGCTACTGGAACCTCTTCATATGCTAACTCTTCTGTGACCTGGACATCCTGAACTGGAACAACTGTGGAAGGGTCTCCTACGAACTTCCTCAACATAGATACATGGAATACTGGGTGAACAGATGCTAACTCCGGAGGCAAGTTCAATTCGTATGCAACTCGGCCTATCCTTCGCCGAATCTGATATGGCTCAATGAGTCTCGGGCTAAGCTTGCCTTTCTTGCCAAATCTCATCACCCCTTTCATCGGAGACACTTTCAGATATACCCAGTCATTTACCGCAAATTCTAGATTTCTGCGCCGCATATCTGCATAAGACTTCTGGCGGCTCTGAGCAGTCAGCAGGCGTTCTCTGATAAGCTTTATCTTCTCCTCTGACTGTTGAATGATGTCTAGCCCAATCAACATTGATTCCCCCACTTCAAACCAGCCTACCGGCGATCTACATTTTCGCCCATATAATGCTTCAAAAGGCACCATCTGGATGGCTGAATGATAGCTGTTATTATAAGCAAATTCAATTAACGGCAAATGCTCATCCCAGATACCACCGAAATCTAGCACACACGCTCACAACATATCTTCGAGCGTCTGAATTGTGCGTTCAGCCTGCCCATCTGTCTAAGGATGGAATGCTGTGCTTAAATTATTCTGCGTTCCCAGACCTCTCTGAAACGACCGCCAAAATCTAGTCGTAAACTGTGCTCCTCTGTCTGAGATAATGGATACTGGTACTCCATGTAACCTGACTATTTCTCGGATATACAACTCCGCATAATCTTCAGCCTAGAAGGTAGTTCTTACCGGCAGGAAATGAGCTGATTTTGTCAATCTATCAACTATCACCCATATGGAATCATTTCTGCGTCTAGTACGGGGTAACCCTGTTACAAAATCCATATTTATCACTTCCCATTTCCACGTAGGCACCGTTATATCTTGCGTCAAACCGCCCGATTTCTGGTGCTCCGCTTTCACCTACTGACAGTTAGGACATCTAGATACAAATTAAACTATTTCAGCTTTCATACCTGGCCACCAGTAGATGTCTCTGATGTCGTGGTACATTTTCATTGCTCCTGGATGGAGGGAATAGCGAGCATATTGTACCTCATGCATAATCTGCTGGCGAAGCCCTGAAACATTCGGAACACAAAAGCGGCCCTTACAGCGTAGCACATCATCCTCAGTCATTTGGAAATCTGACTCCTTACCTTTCTGAACTCTATCTCTGAGCTGGACTAAGTCAGGGTCCTCGTACTGTCGTTCTTTTACCTCTGTAACTAATGATGACACAGCAAAATTCTGAATTACTGCTCTATTATTTTCTGTTTCCATTACTCGAATGGCTAAACCAGCTAGCT
Source organism: Datura wrightii (assembly GCA_035772735.1). NCBI lineage: Eukaryota > Viridiplantae > Streptophyta > Magnoliopsida > Solanales > Solanaceae > Datura > Datura wrightii. The sequence goes on from JASDFA010000002.1 coordinate 15,908,521, forward strand.
GATGAATTTCCTTGGCTAACCCCCACTTCTCAGGTCGCAAATACGCCAAACTCCCCATTGACTTACGGCTCAGGGCATCTGCCACTACATTAGCTTTTCTCGGGTGATACAGAATGTTCACATCATAATCTTTTAACAACTCCAACCAGCGACGTTGCCGCAGATTCAACACCCTCTGAGTGAAGATGTACTGTAGGCTCTTGTGATTTGTAAAAATATCAACATGGACGCCATACAGGTAATACCTCCACATCTTCAAGGCGTGGATCAGTGCGGCTAATTCCAGGTCGTGGGTAGGGTAATTCTTTTCGTGTTTCCTCAACTGTCTGGAAGCGTATGCAATCACTTTACCATGCTGCATCAACACACAACCTAACCCGACGCCTGATGCATTGCAATACACCGAATAACCTTCTGTACCTTCCGGCAATGCTAACACTGGGGCGGAGGTTAATCTGTCTTTCAGTTCCTGGAAGCTCTGCTCGCATGCCTCTGTCGACTGAAACTTTGCTGCTTTCTGTGTCAGTTTGGTCAGAGGTGCCGCAATGGTCGAGAACCCTTCAACGAACCTCCTGTAATATCCTGCCAACCCCAAAAAGCTACGGACTTCAGTCGGAGTGGTAGGCCTAGGCCATGATTTAACTGCTTCTATTTTCTTCTTGTCAACTTGTATACCAGCATCCGACATAATATGCCCTAAAAAGGCTACTGAGTTAAGCCAGAATTCACACTTAGAAAATTTAGCATATAACTGGCGGTCCCTGAGGACCTGGAGCACTGTCCGCAAATGAGTCCGGTGATCTGCTTCAGAGCGAGAATACACCAGAATGTCATCAATGAATACTATCACGAACAAGTCCAGGAAGGGTTTGAAAATACTATTCATCAGGTCCATGAAGAATGCCGGGGCATTCGTTAACCCGAAGGACATGACTAGAAATTCAAAATGTCCATATCGAGTCCTGAACGCTGTCTTAGAAATATCCCTCTCACGTACTCAAACCTGGTGATATCCGGACCGCAGGTCAATCTTAGAAAAGTATCTGGCTCCCTGCAACTGATCAAATAAGTCATCAATTCTAGGAAGCGGGTACTTGTTCTTTACTGTAACTTTGTTCAGTTGCCAGTAATCTATGCACATACGGAGTGAGCCATCTTTCTTTCTTACAAACAGAACTGGCGCCCCCCACGGAGAAGTACTAGGCCGGATAAAACCTTTATCCAACAAGTCTTTCAGCTACTCCTTTAATTCTCTGAGCTCTGCAGGAGCCATGCGATAAGGAGGAATCGATATCGGCTGGGTGCCTGGTAATAAATCAATAGCAAAGTCTATTTCCCTTTCTGGGGGAATACCAGGTAACTCATCCGGAAACACATCAGGGAATTCATTCACTATCGGAACAGACTAGAGTGTCAGAGATTCTTCTTGGACATCCTGAACTCTGACCAGATGGTAAATACATCCCTTAGATATCAACTTTCTCGCCTGAAGGTAGGAAATAAACCTACCTTTTGGCGTAGCGGTGCTGCCTTTCCACTCCCGCACTGCTTCTCCTGGGAAGTGGAATCGGACTGTCTTGGTCCAACATTCAACATTGGAAAAGCACGGCACTAACCAATCCATACCCATTATGGCATCGAAGTCTATCATCTCTAACTCGACCAGATCTACTTTGGTCTGACGGTCAGCAACCTCTACTGTACACCCGCGGTAGATTCTGCTAGCTATGATAGAGTCACCGATGGGCGTGGATACTAAAAAGGGCTGCCGCAATAATTCTGGTGCAATATTGAACTTTCGTGCCACAAATGGAGTAATGTAGGACAAAGTAGACCCTGGATCAATCAATACATAAGCAGGGTGTGAGCAGATAGTTAGCATACTTGTCACAACATCCGGTGACGCTTCTGAATCTTGCCTCCCTTGTAAGGCATATGTGCGGCTTGGACCCGCACCTGTACTGGAGGCCTCTAATCTGCCCCGACCCCTGCCTGCTGAAACTGAGGGCCTGCGCCCTATCAAGGATGCTGTGGCTCGTGACCCTGCAGATGCCCTATCCCGTCTATCCCGGTCCTCTCGACCTCTGGCTGGGCAATCTTTCATCAAATGGCCTTCTTGGCCACAAATATAACATGCAGTGGAGCCATACCTGCATGCTCCAGGATGGCGTCGACTACATATGGGGCAAAGTGGTAGGGTATACCTACTCTGCTCCGCCCTCCTCTGTAATGGTGAATCTTCCATCTGCGAGCCTCTACCAGTCTCTGACTGCCCCCTGCGGCTGAATCTACCCCCCTACGGCTGTGGCGGAGGCGGGGGCCTGGGCGGCCTGTCTAACAATCGTGGCCTGGGTCCTCCCCGAGCCTCCCTCTGTAACTCAACTGGCCTGTCCCGGCGACACTATTCCTGATTGGCCCTTCTGATCTCCCGATGCCGCTGTCTGATGCCCTCAATACTCTGGGCGAATGCCTAAACTCGAGCAATGTCCATGTCCTCTCGCAGTGTAGCCGTAACACAAGTCTCAACATATTCTGGATTCAACCCCATGATAAAGCGGTGTACTCTGGATGCCATGGTATCAACAAAGGCCGGTGCGTACCGGGCCAAAGAATCAAACCGCAAGGAATATTCCCGAACACTTATGGCCCCCTGCTCCAGATGTAGGAACTGGTCTACCCGGGCCTGTCGAATCTCTCGCAGCAAATAATGATCCAGAAAAGCTCTTGAGAAGATGGACTAGGTCGGAGGGGAAACATCTCTCCCTCGGGACCTTTCCCAGCTTTCATACCACAATACGGCGATGTCCCGTAACCGAAATGCTGCCAACTCAACTGATTCTGTAGGTGTGGCATGCATAACCCCAAAAATTCTCTGCATTTGATCCAGAAAATCCTGAGGGTCCTCTGTCCGGTCTGTACCTATAAACAGTGGGGGATTCAGAGCCAAGAACTCTCGGACCCTCGAACTACCGTGCCCTCCTGACGACTCCGCAACTGTAGACGGCATCGGCTGACGCTGAGCAGCCATCATCTGTGCTAACATAACTACCGCACTCCTAACCTCCTGGTCGGAAGGTGTCGGTATGGGGACTGCTGGAGGTAGTGTCGCCCCAAGTGGCTCATGACGTGGTGGAGACTGCTGAGAAGGCTGGGACGATGCCTCTGTAATGCCCTCTGATCGGGCTGTTTCTAAACGAGGGTGAGGCATCCTGCTGGTGCCTTCCCCTGCTGCAATATCTAAGCTCCGGCCTATGATAGGATGTCGCTGGTCTGACATTATTTGTAACCAAAGAATACAATAAGCTTTAGGGACTCAACCCTATATTGTACCGATTTACAGCACGACTGAATAAGAATAAAAGACAACCATCCTATCATGCCTAGCAGCCCCCTACCCATAGTATGTGGTGCACAACACATCCATGGACAGGACTCTACTTAGCACGGCTTGCAGACTCCCTGGGATACAACCTGCTCTGATACCAAGTTTGTCACACCCCACCTTGGAGGGTATGACGGGCACCTGGTGCCTGCTAGACTCTGGACTGCTAGATGGTCCAGCCTAAGCACGTCTGGTGCTTTTGGCTGGCCCTGGCTCTATTCCAAGAAACTATAAACAAAGCCTCCGGCCAACTGGCCTATAGCCACCTGTACCTGCACTATCAGCTAACCAGAACACATTCAATATAGGGAAACCTATGCCGCCCGATGAGGCCACCATGCTGTCTAGTTATCTGTAGCTCAACAATGAAATACTAGAAAGCTACGTGACCGGCAAGGTCACCACTACTGTCAAGCTATGGCCCCACACGGTCAACATAAAAGAAGTAAAAGTACTAACAGCTATACAACTGCACGGCCTCACACGACCGGCTCAACTGACCACAGGGAAATATATACAGACTGCAAGCCTCTAGGAATAACAATAGAAATGATCGGGACAGGGCCCCGACCTACCTGTACTGTACAACAAAAGAAAATGAAATACACCTCTGGAATTCAGTCTCTGAATGAAAGGAGCTGAATACTCGATCGCTGACAGGAATCACGAGGGATCGCCTCCTCGTCTATGAGTACCTGCAGGCAAGTAATGCAGCGCCCCACCGGGCATCAGTACCACTGGTACTGAGTATGTAAAGCAATAACTGAAAGAGATATCTGAAAACAACAATACAACTAATGAAACTGAAATAGGAAGAAAAAGATTAACTGTCTGATAATGTAGAACTATGCCTACTCTTAACTATACTGGAAGGAGTAGGAGTCATACCTGGAGATGTATCGTTCTACTGTCGATCTACTCGTATCTAATGTGACATGGCATAACATGACATAACATAACATAGCATACACAAACCTTACCCGGCCCCCATAAGCCAGGAGGAACAACCAGCACAAAATCTATACCCCTACCCCGGTCATCCCATCTCCTAAATTAACTATAAGCATTCTGCCGGTCCCCTGGGTATGCACTTGGGCTCGCTGAGCCCCTGACTATAACTGTACCTGAGTCCGGAGGACTCCTGAATCAACACCCGGGCGTATCCGCTCGACAGGGGTGTGTAAGGGTCGACCAAGGAACAATATGGGGAAAACTGGCATCCCATCTTCATTCCCTGTGGGACGGCATGCCACTATGTAGAGCGACGTATCCTCGTTCTCTGGCGGATGAGTCAATACAACTATTAACCCTGGGGCGGTCAGGCATGCTAGGTAATACAACCCCAAGACAATACAGTTGTCTCAACTAGTAATACTATCTGCATATATCACATGCTGAAGCTAATAATTATAATGTATCTGTGTCTATTGTATGTTGAACTAGTGATAGCGATATGTACGTACTTAATTCATGCTGAGACTGATAATAGTGTATATGTACAAATATAATCTTCTGCCATACTGTACTGTATACTGAGTTTCTGTAATAACATGATTTGCTATCTCTAACATGCTTCCTAAACTTCATTTTTAACCTATCATTCTACTTCTGAGATGCCTTACAGACATTACATTGTTTTACTGGGTTTCAACTGAATCCGATAATATCCTATATTCTGTATTACATCACATACTGGGCATGTTGTATAGTTCCTAACACTTGTATTAGAATCTATATCGTGCTAGCAAGTTTCATGCTAATTATAACATAATGCTTCTAATATCGTACCAACATTCGTAATAAACATAACACATGACTTCTGAATATTCTACTGGCCTTTAAATTACTTTACTATACCGAGCTTACTAACTTGCCGAGGAAACTAACTTTACATACCTTATCCTCGACTATCCGTCTGTCGGACGAGGCTCGGCCAATACTTCAACTATTTCTCCCAACTGCATTCATAAATATGTCAATTAATACTAAATACAACTTTATTCTGAGGAACGACATTACTTTCGATATAATTATAGCCTAAACTTAGGCCTATCGAAAGACGGTCGAAAACTCGCTATTTTTCAGAAGTACAGAAGGGAGAAATACTCACTTCACAGCTAGAAACATATAGACATTAGTTTGGAGTAATTCTACTTACCTTAGCTCAGTAGCTCGATGATTCGTCGGCCGTATTTCATGAAACTAAATCCGTAGAAATGCTCTCTGCTGCTAAATACCTCAGTATCTGAGGTTAATTTGAGTTTGGACAACGTTTGGCAGCATAATCGGACGAAATTATATTAACCCCTTCGTTCTCTCCTCTCCTCTGGTTTTTCCTCTCTGTTTCACTGGAAATTTATAAGTTTAAATGAATTAAAACCGAAGTGGGGATTTATATACTTGGGCCTGGACAAGGCCAACATGTCACGGAACCAACGCGGAGGCTCCACCTCCGTGACACGTTGCCATCGCGGAGGGGCTCTGCCTTGGCTCCTTCCGCGATGGTTCGACAGGTTTCTCGTCCGATCCTTTTTCCGGGCCTTTCTTTAGCACGTATGGCCTTCAAATATGCTTAACCAACGTGCGAATAGGTCATCTAGGTGTCGGGAATCATACGGGGTATAACAAAGGTTTCATGATTCTTTAATTGGATAGGAGTTGAAAGATGAAATCCATAGGCAATTAATTCCTGGCAAGCAACCGAAGAGAAGATTAGCTGAATTGAATTAATATATTACATCCCTTCATGCTTTCCTTAACCTCAGCTTGTTCTTTGCTATTGTTCAGACTCAAATTATAATCTTGACTTAGATTCTTATTACTTAGTGATCTTAACTCATAAAACATTATTTATTTGGTTGTCTGCATTCATAGAGATATCGTTCACTGACGCTTGAGTTAATTAATATCGTAGTTCATTCCCTTTCGGATCGATACTTGGCTTGAAATAAAGCCACTTTACTATTTGTACGACCACGTGAAATTGCGTGTAGTTTTGAGTCGAACAAGTTATTGGCGCCGCTGCCGGGGACTGCAATTGGTAAATTTATTTTCTTAGTGTTAGTTTACAAATTCAATATAAGTGTTGACAATTTGATCTAAGCCTTTCTTTTGCAGTTATTGAATTTTTCTTAACGCTGGCAAGAGATAAGGGGTTGGTGGATTCAATTATAGAGCCGAAGAGACAATTTCATCTCCAAAGAAGGGAAGCTCTAAAGAAGAAGCTGCAGTTTCTAAGACAGGCAATTCTGGAGCAGCAACAGAATCCACCACTTGTGAGGGCAGTTTTAGTGCCCGAGGAGATGGCAGTAAGACCAGTCCGCGAAGTGGCAATCCCACATGCACATAATGTTACATCTAGTATTCGCAGACCATAGCCAGGAGGGAGGTTCGAGCTTAAACAGAATATGGTGCAGTTGTTGCACACCAGCGGGCAATTCACAGGCCTCCCTCATGAAGATCCACAACAACATCTCCAAAACTTTTTGGAGATAAGTGACACTTACATTCTCGCTGGAGTATCATCCGACTATGTGAGGCTTACATTATTCCCGTTCTCATTATTGGGGGAAGCAAAGAGGTGGTTGAAAGCTGAACCACCTAATTCTATCACCACTTGGGATGATCTTTCAAGAAAGTTTTTGATACGATTCTTTCCATCTGGGAAGACAGCAAGACTTAGAAGTTAGATTCTAAGTTTTAAATAGAGTGAGGGTGAGAATTTCTATCAAGCTTGGGAGAGGTTCAAGTCAATGTTAAGGAATTGTCCTCATCATCACCAGTCTAATGATGTGTTGGTGCACACATTCATTGAGGGTTTGGAACCACATACTAAAATTTTGTTAGATTCAACAGCTGGGGGGTAGGCATTGGAGAAGACTTATGAGGAGCTTTACACTTTGTTAAATCGTATTTCATAGGGAAATCCAGAATGGAATGCGGACTCAACACGAGGAAGAACAAGCAAAGCGGCAGGAGTTTTTGAGGTAGATGGTTTTACAGCTATCTCTACACAGATAGATGCGTTGCAAAATCAACTCAACACCCACTTCAGCAGTATGAGCTTGAATCAAGCACAAGCCCTAGTCAATGCAGTTCATCAGGTATGGTGTGAAGTATGTGGGAGTAGTGAACACTCAGCTGAGTGTTGTGGCGCCAATCCAGACTCAGTAAATTTTGTTGGGAACGTCCAGAGGAACAACAATCAACAATATGGCAACAATTACAACTCAAAATGGAGGAATCATTCGAATTTCTCCTGGGGGAGTAATAGCCATCAAGGACAGAGTTTGAATCAGGGCGTGCAGAGAAATCAAGGGGGGGCATCAGAATTTTCAGTCTCAATACAGAGGAAACAATGCACCTCCTCCACCACCCAATAGCATTGAGGATATGTTCAAAAAAATTATTGCTAACCAAGCGCAGATGTAGGCTGATTATGTGAATTTAGCGGCTGACATGAAAAATCAGCAGTTAGCTACAAAAGCGTTGGAGTACTAGTTTGGACAGTTAGCTGGAGCTCAAAACACCAGGCCCAGAGGAGGACTACTGAGTGATACTGACCCAAATCCCAAGCAAGTCAATGAAGTAACCACAAGGAGTGGACTACAACTTAAGGAGGTGGAACCAGAAAGACCACGTCAGCAATCTGGAGCAGTGGAAAAGATTGGGAACATGATGATGTGAGGGGGAAGGAAAAGGCAGATGAGATAGAAAGACCACCACCCCCGTTGCCTCAGAGATTAAAGAAGCACAAGGAAGAAGCTTGCTTTAAGAAATTCATGGAAGTGCTGAAACAGGTACACATTAATTTACCCTTGGTTGATGTTTTGCAGGGAATGCTGAAATATGCCAAGTATATCATGGACATCATAGCAAACAAAAGTAGATTGACAGAGTATGTTACGGTGACGCTTACTGAGGAGTGCACCTCCCGAATACAGAATAGGTTGCCGACAAAGCTCAAGGATCCTGGGAGCTTTACCATTCAGATTATAATTGGGCAATGTATTAGAGCTAGCGGATTATGTGATTTGGGAGCAAGCATAAACTTGATGCCGACATTGGTGTTCAAGAAGTTGGGGCTGGGCAGCCCTAGACCAACTATAGTGATCTTGCAGCTAGCTGACCGTTCTTTGGCCAGACCAGATGGTATTATGGAGGATGTGCTAGTGCAAGTGGGCTCCCTCATTTTCCTGGTGGATTTTATTATCTTGGATTTTGAGCCATATGCAGAAGTCCCATTTATTTTGGGACATCCTTTCTTGGCAACCGGGCGAGCTTTGATTGATGTGGCTGCTGGGCAGCTAACCATGCGAGCACATGATAAAGTAGAGGTTTTTGATGTGTACAAGGCCATGAAGCTACCGGCCATCTATGAGGAGCTATCAGCGATCAATGTGCTAAATAAGGAATCAATTCTGCAGATTGTTGACTCTCAAGACCCATTGGAGAGAGCCTTGATGGGCTCCGATCATTTTGGAGACATTACTACATATAAGATGGTGCAGATGCTGAACGAGCCAAAATGGTTTCCCAGGAAGCAAGACTTTCAGCCATTAATGAGGTCCTTGGAACCATTGCCAAAACCATCAATTGAGGAGGCACCAAAACTGGAGTTGAAGACATTGCGTCCACATCTGAAGTATTTATTTTTGGGGGAAGATGACACCTTGCCAGTCATTATGTCCATAGAACTAACAGAGGCACAAGCGAGAGATGTAGTGGTGGTCCTCAAGAGGTGGAAGAAAGCAATGGGTTGGCAAATGTCGGACATCAGAGGAATTAATCCAGCTTTTTGCACACACAGGATTTTTATGGAAGAAGGATCCAAGCCAACTGTGCAACATCAGCGGAGGTTGAATTCGGTGATGAAGGATGAAGTTAGGAAGGAAGTGATCAAGTGGCTTGATGCAGGTGTGGTATATCCCATTTCAGACAGTGAATAGGTGAGCCCCGTTCAGTGTGTCCCAAAGAAAGGAGGGATGACTGTGGTCACCAATGAAAAGAATGAGTTGATTCCCACACGCACAGTCACAGGCTGGCGAATTTGCATGGATTATAGGAAGCTCAATGAGGCCACAAGGAAAGATCATTATCCTATCCCATTTATTGATCAGATATTGGACAGGTTGGCAGGTCAAGAATATTATTGTTTCCTTGATGGATATTCTGGCTATAATCAAATAGCCATAGCACTGGAGGACCAGGAGAAGACCACTTTTACATGTCCTTATAGGACTTATGCTTTCAGGCGGATGCCATTTGGGCTATGCAATGCACCAGCCACATTCAAGAGATGCATGATGGCGATCTTTCACGATATGGTGGAAGATTTTGTCGAGGTATTTATGGATGACTTTTCTGTTTTTGATAATTCATTTGCTACGTGTTTGCAGAATCTTAATAGGGTGCTAGCTCGATGTGAAGACTCTAACCTTGTGCTCAACTGGGAGAAATGTCATTTTTTAGTCAAGGAGGGTATCGTCCTTGGACATAAGGTTTCATGCAAGGGTTGGAAGTCGATCATGCAAAGATTGAAGTGATCGAAAAGCTACCACAACCAGTGTCAGTGAACGGTATTCGCAGCTTTCTCGGACATGCAGGGTTCTACAGACGATTCATCAAGAACTTCTCTAAAATTTCTAGACTGATATGCCGATTGCTAGAAAAATAGGTGAAGTTCGAGTTTGATGAGGATTGTGTTAAAGCATTCAAGGAGCTAAAACAGAAGCTGGTAGAAGCGTCTATTTTCATTTCTCCAGATTGGGAGCAACCATTTGAATTAATGTCTGATGCAAGTGGCGTGGTTGTAGGAGCTGTATTGGGGTAGCGGAGGAATAAAATGTTTCATTCCATTTATTATGCAATCAAACCACTTGATGTAGCCCAAGTTAATTATCCAGTCACAAAAAAGGAGATGCTAACATTGGTGTTCGCATTTGATAAATTCAGGTCCTACTTGGTGGGTTCTAAAGTAGTGGTTTATAATGATCATGCGGCAATTCGGTATCTGTTTAACAAGAAGGATGCAAAGCCTAGACTAATCAGATGGATATTGTTGCTACAAGAGTTTGACCTAGAGATTCGGTACAAAAAGGGGAGCGATAATCAAGTGGCAGATCACCTATCACGATTGGAAAGCCGGTTGCATATAAAGGAAGGTGATATTATCAAAGAAGAGTTCCCAGATGAGCAGCTCTTGGCAATAAGGGAAGCTGAAATCCCTTGGTATGCAGACATTGTGAATTTGCTGGTAAGTGGAGTTTACCCACCGGAGGCTACGACTCAACAAAGAAAGAAGTTGAGACATGATTGCAGGTATTACTTATGGGATGAGCCGTATTTGTTTAAGTAGGGACCAGATCAAGTGATGAGATGATGCATCGCATAGAGCTAGATTGCAGAAGTATTGAGGAGTTGTCACCCTCATCATTGTATGGAGGGCACCACGGAGGAGAGCACACAGCTCACAAGGTGCTCCAGTCAGGTTTCTTTTGTCCTACACTATTCAGAGATTCTATAGCATACATAAAAATGTGTGATAGATGTCAAAGAATAGGCACAATTGGTAGAAGACAGGAGATGTCACTGTAGCAGATATTAGAAGTGGAGATTTTTTATGTATAGAGAATAGACTTCATGGGCCCGTTTCCACTGTTATTTGGTAATCGTTACATCTTGTTAGCGGTTGACTATGTATATAAGTGGGTAGAGGCAACATCTTGTCCAAGGAATGACAACAAGGTGGTGACGAAATTTGTGAAAAAGCAAATTTTCACCAGGTTCGGGACACCCCGAGCTATTATCAGTGATGGAGGGACTCATTTTGTAAATGCGAGTTTCAAGAACTTGCTAGATAAGTATGGGGTACGCCACAAGGTAGCAACAGTGTATCATTCCCAAACTAGTGGGCAAGTGGAGGTGTCAAACAGAGAGATAAAGCAGATTCTAGAGAAGACAGTGAATGCACACCAAATTGATTGGTCAAGCAAACTTGACGATGCGTTGTGGGCTTATAGAACTTCTTACAAGACACCCATTGGGACTTCTCCTACAGATTGGTAAATGGAAAGGCATGTCATCTGCCTGTGGAGCTGGAACATCAAGCTTTTTGGGCCGTGAGAAAGCTGAACATGGATCCGGAGCTAGCCAGGAAGAAGAGGTTGATGCAACTCAGCGAACTAGATGAGTTTCAATGGCATGCCTATGAAAGTGCCAAATACTACAATGAGAAAACTAAAAGGTGGCACGACAGGAATATGGTGCATCGAATCTTTGAGTTGGGGCATAAAGTGTTGTTATTTAATTCAAGGTTGAAGCTTTTTCCAGGTAAGTTGCGGTCCAAGTGGTCAGGGCCGTTTGAGGTGGTGAGAATGACCCCACATGGGGCAGTGGAGTTGTGGCAAGAAGATAGAAGTGCCACATTTTTGGTGAACGGGCAACAATGTAAGCATTATTGGGGTGAGGATGTTATTCGAGAGAAGACGTCCATCACTTTACAGGATGATTGAGAATGAGTAGCGTCAAGCCACGACGGTAAATCAGGCATTGCACAGGAGGCAGCCCGTGATTGTGTTGTAATAGAAGAGTAGAATTATTCGGAAAAAAAAAGAGAAAAAGAAAAACAAAGAAAAAGAAAAATAAAAATTGTTGCATTGCAACCTATGATTTCTAACCAATTTCTTGTGGTGAAATGATTTTCAGGTGGAACGGAGGGCAAAAATACAAAAAAAGCGCAAAGGAAAAAAAATCAAGGTAAGAAAATAAAAATTGGCACATTCAAGTGAGCCTTTGCGATGGCTCCGTGTGACAGAGGAGGGCCTCCGCGTTACCATCCGTGACATGTTAAGGTGTATTCCAGATTTTTTTAAAATTTCCAGAATACCTGCGAGATTGCTTCATGTCACGGAGGAGGGGCTCCGTGTTACCCTCCATGACACGTTGAGGTATATTTCGCATCGGGTCACCTCGGGTCACCAGGTAACCCACGCAAAAAACCTCTTTTAAACCCCAATTTCCTTCATTTTTTTCTATTTTCTCAATTCCTCCGCGACCCACACCCAAAATCCCCTTCTCCCCCAACGTGACACGGACTTAGTGATCAACTTTCTTCGAGTTTTCTTCAATTTCACCGAAGTAAAGGTATGTTCTTGAATTTTTCCTTATCATTGCTCAAATTTTCGATTCTTGAACATGTTTTGTGGTGAAACCTTGACCCAAGTGAGAAATAAGCTTGAAATCAATTGAGTTATGATTGAATGATGTTCATAGTATCGTTGTGAGTAGATTAACTCATTGGTTGCATGTTTTGTTGAAATTCTTGCGATATTGTTAGCTAGGGTTGAGGATTGAATAGGAAGAACACAAAATGCATGAATGTTAATAAATTGAGTTGTGCATGTTGTTTGAAGTGTAATGTATTGTGATTGATGTTGAATATTCTATGTTAGAAGAAGGATTTTCGGGAGAATGCAAATGGAGAATTACATAGGTTGTTGTGAAAAACAAATTGCAAAGTGCTAATTGTGATGCAATTGAATCAATGGAGAAATTTTTATTCATTGTACGAAGTCTGAGTAGTACAAAGTAATTGTTCCATCGACTTATATGAATGCACTAAGCATGTTGAATGCTAAGAATGGCAAAATCATAAATGTCTTGTCGAATTGTGTTGATTGCGGCTAAAGACTAAGTGTGGGGTGATCCAATTAAACCCAACCTTAGTTGTAGCTAATTATGACTTGAAGAACATTGGGACTGTATGTTTGAATGTACAGGAACGATGTCAGGAAGACAAGACAAGGGAAAGGGCGCATCCACATCGGGCGCCAGCAGAAAGAGGGTAAGATTGGGGATAGCAGTTCCAGCAGCACTAGCGGTTCCTAGAGGTCAACGCCGACAATACGGAACCAGATGGGTGACTGATGAGGGGAAGAAGTGGTATCCTAAACATAAAGAAACCAAATACTTCCCGGAGGAGCTGATAGCACGGGAACCACTGCCACAGGAATTCCCGCGGATTGTACACAAGATTGACACCGCTGGGCAAAACTTCATTTTCGAAGAACCCAGGGAGTGCAATCTCCATCTTATCCAGGAGATCTATGCCAATTGGAACCCGACCTTACGCAGCCACACCATAAAAATCAGAGGACAGGTAGTCACCTTTGAGCCCCACCACTTGAATGCAATCCTGGGGGCGCGGGACACAGACGCTCACGTCCTCCGTCAGCTGAACATCACTCCACCCTATGCGGACATCAGACGCACCTTATGTGGAGCCCGATCAACAGCCAGGTGGGGTAGGCACAAGGAGAGGGGCAACCATCAGACACTGCCCTATTCTCAGATGAACAGGGAGGCCCGAATTTGGTCGAAGATTGTTTGTTCATGCCTGATCCCGGGGGTGCACATGACAGATGTCACCCGGGATAGAATTTTCTTGGTGTATGCCCTGATGAAGGGGTTGGAAATCAATGTTGGGGTGGTGATCATCTCAGCCATGAAGAGAGCCCGACTGCATCAGGGGCATAGATATGGGTTCGATGGTCTGCTTACCACGTTCCTGAGGGGCCACAATATTGAGGAGGAGGCCCTAGATTACATCCCTCGGATTGACAGGCGTGCCTTGGATGTCACCAAAACCAAGGCACCTGACACTACTTATGGGTCGGTACTCACACTAGCCGAGCGACATGCTCGGGATGATCAGTACATGGCCCACATGTACGGGATGCAGATGTTGCAGCTGTGCATCGAAGGAAGGCCCGCAACGGAGGATGAGCTATGGCAGCTCGAGTTGGATTACCCATTCAACGAGAATGCCTGAGCTTTATATAAAGTGGGGCCCGCATTTGTGGAGCCCATAGATAATGATGTCCCTACCGATGAGGAGACACGCCAGGAGGACTCAGATGTTCAGTCGGACGAGGATGGCGGGGGCGATTCTGATATGGGAGACGAAGCACTGGCACCTGATGAAGAAGTTGAATACTTTGATTGATAAGGGAGTTTCACCACCCACCTTTGTGATATTTTGCAATTATATGAACACTGGGGACAGTGTTCGGCTTAAGTGTGGGGTGGGAGTAGTTAGGTGCTAGCTGTTTTGTTTATATTTTGTTTATGTTTGTTGTGCTTGTGCTAAATGTGACCCTGTGACTTTGTGTTTCGTGTTCTGTAATTAATGTTGGTGTTGTAATGAATCTTGAGTTGTTGTTTTGTGTGATGTGTAAATAATTTTCAATTATATTTTTATCTTTTTCTATCGAAATTTTTTTTTGTTGAATTTTTTTTATGTTGGGTTTCTCGATTTTTGTTTTCGGTGCTTTTCCTGAGAATAGTCCCATTGAATCGATATCGTAGATAGCGAATGTTCCCTATGATGGATGGATGACAACCGTCTTAAGGGAAATGTAGTCGATAGGAGTAGTTTTTTTCTTTTTCTTCTTTCTTTTGTTTGTTTCCCAAACGTGTCGCTAATTAATGGTTCGGAATTCTTGTTATGTGTTGTACATGATATTAAGATGCAAAGGTGATTTGTATGAAAGCATGCAAATTTGTTAAACACGTTGATATACCTAGGCCACAGAATTCGATTCGGTGTGATCGAGGCTTAATAGTGAATTCTTTTAATTAGCTGATTGAAGAGTCTGTGAATATGTCTTAAGTTGAGCATGTGCAATGAGTGTGAGGTGAGGTTTCGACTATTCCATGCTATTATGAAGTGTCCAGAACTTGCCTGGTGTGCGTACTAAACGAAATGAAGGATGTGAATTGTAGGAAAGGATGTAGGCATTTCTTGGAATAAACTGAAAGTTTCTCCCTTATCATACCTACCTTGACTGTTATATCCTAGTTAGCCACATTGATCCTTTAGCCTATTCTTTGAGAGGTACAAACTGAGCTTAATCCCTTCTTTTCATTAGCCATGAATTTGATCCATAACCCTCAAGCGCTTAAGAAAAATAATTTTTCCCAAAATGTAAAGGAGTGAGAAGTGTGAACCGGAAGGAAAGCGGAAGTTGTGAAAGCTAAAGAAAAGGTCAAAGGTGCACTTGTTGAAAATGATCAATTAATAGTAGAGAGTAAGAAAATCCATGAATGAGAAAAAAATAAAGATGCATAAATACTCTTTGCAAGTAAGTCGAGTGAGCTTAAAGAAATGGGAACAAAAACAAAGAAGAAAATTCAAGAATGAGAGGATGGAGGAAGAAGCAATGCCCGTACTGAAGGCGGGATGTATTGAAAAGCGCTTAGGGAAGCTAGTTGCTATTATTGGTTAGCCTAGTATTTTCTAGTTCCTTAGCTTACATTACAACCCATTAAGTCCTACGTGATCTTACATCACGCGTCCTTATATTAGTGGAGTAAAACACTAGAGGCAAGCTTATGGTTCATGACATGATGCTTGTGAATTCTTTGGGAGAGCGAGCAAAATTGTATTTGTATACCCCTACACGTAGTGCCTTGGAAATCTTATGATGGCAAATGGGGTAATTCCCTTCTGTTGTAAGGGCACATGCTTGATGAGAGATAAAATTTCGTGTCGGATGTCTTGATCAGTTGATTTGCATGAGTTTGCCGAGATCGAGAATCGATTCTTGAGGTTAGGAGGTCTTAACGTGGTGTATTTCATTGTATTGATGAAACCATGCATGTTTTCTTGATGATTTTCTATCTTAAATAATCTGTATAGTCGTAGCTTGAATGGTCGAGTCAAATTAGCTATGCGTGGGTTTCAATCGCATGAGATGTGAAAGTATTGTTCGAGGTCAAACAAGGTTTTAAGTGTGGGGTAAGTGATCTTGGGCAGAATTTCATGCCCAAGTGACACTCAAATGGTTCATTTCGACTTGTTTATCTATTGTTATGTGTATATTCTTACGTGATTCTTAGGTAAATGTGAATTTATACTAACCAACATGATTAGTGTTGTTTTGCAGGTAGAAGGAAATTTTGGAAACTAATATATATGTTGGTGAAGTGCGGGAATGGACTTGGAAGCAAGAAGTGGAAGTTGAAAAGAGAAGTTGGCAAAAATAAGGGCTATACGATGGAGCCGTGTCATGCTACCATCGCGGAGGCATTCTTCCTGGGATGAATTATTTATGTCAAATTCCAGTGGAGGTTCGCGTTACCTCCGTGGCACGGAGGCAGTGCTCTGCGAGGCACTCCGTGTCACGTTGAGTGTGATTACCTAGAACCTCAAGTTCCAGTGAAGGTGCGCGATAGTGCCGTGGCACAGACGCAAGGCTCCGCGATACAAACCGTGCCACGTTGAGGTATAGTTACCTGGGAGCCGATTTCCAGTGAGGGTCCGCGATATCCCCATGGCACGGAGGGAGTGCTCCGCGATACACTCCGTGCCACGTTGCTTGTTATTCGGGGAAAAATTCTCAATAGTACAAATAACACACTTAGGTTTTATTTTAAACATTCTGACTTGGCTGAGCAAGAACGTAGGTTGCAGGCAGTTGAGAGGACGAAAATTCTAGGGTTATTCTCTTCCTTTTTCTCTTTAATTTCAATTGCTTGTATGAATTCTACTTATTTGAAGATGTTTAATCCACAAATGAGTGGCTAATTCACCTCTTTCTGAGGTTAAGGATAATTGTAGAGGAATGTAAGCATTAATCATTTCAGTTTTTATCTTTTCTTCAATGGTTGTTCTATCAATTCTTGTATTTACTGCATTAATGTTTGGGCAATGTTTATGTATAACTTAGAAATCCAATTTTGATTCTGAAAGGGGAAGGAATTGGATGGATGTGAATTGGTATGATCTGATCTTTTCTTAGCTTAGACAATTGAGAAAAGATTTACGTTTAGAATAGAAATATATCTGAAAGTCTTATTAGTCATTTATGGAATCAGTTATGTATGGCTAGAGAATGAGATTCTTATATCACAGAAATATAGAATAAGGTTTCATTATTCTTTAATTGGATAGGAGTCAAAAGATCCAATCAATAGGCAATTAATTCCTGACTAGCAACCGAAGAGAAGATTAGCTGAATTGAATTAATAAATTACATCCCTGTATGCTTGCCTTAAACTCAGCTTGTTCATTGCTATTGTTCAGACTCAAATTATAATCTTGACTTAGATTCTTATTACTTAGTGATCTTAACTCATAAAACATTATTTATTTGGTTTTATGCATTCATAGAGATATCGTTCACTGATGCTTGAGTTAATTAATACCGTAGTTCAGTCCCTGTGGGATCAATACTTGGCTTGAAATAAAGCCACTTTACTACTTGTACGACCACGTGCACTTGCGTGTAGTTTTGAGTCGAACAACTACTCGTCACCACGAGGGACACCACAACTCATGGTATACCTAATGACTAGTGGTAACCCACTCTAATGAACACTGCCAAAAATTAAACATCCAACATACTCCTAACCACGACCAACTCCACGAGTCGTGGTGTCACTTTACGACTCGTGGCTGCCTCTCGTGGCATCTTCGATAAATTAGACCTTGAATCACTGACCACTTGACAATGACTTACTTAACGAGTCGTCACCCACAACACGACTCGTCACTACTCTCATGGTCACCTCCAGACAACGAGTTCCTGCCAACTCCCCCCTCACTTCATGACTCGTAAAGTTTCCTCACGGGTTACTAAACGACTCATTCTGTAACCTGGTGCAGATTTTTCCTATTTTCACTGTTTAAACCCTCGGGTCTGATCTTAGGGGATTTTGGGGTATTACAGAAGTGTTAGTCAAATTCCTGCACTTCCAGACCCTTCTGGCGTGAGGCCTCCTCCATCTCACTAGAATTTTCTCTAAGTCTGAGAAGCTTTGGGGCTCCACACCCACCATCTCGCCATGGTGTTGAAATAATCATCATCTAAAGTCAAGTAGCTGGCGCGGGGTGCCAGCCATAGCATTAGAATTGATGAAATATTATGAAAGATCTAAAGACATGGTGTGGGGTGCCCACCATAGCACTCGAACCTTCTTCTCAGCTTCTCAAATCTTCCACCGTGGTTCATTTTGGGTGCTTTTCCTTTGGTTTCCTGCTCAAAACACCTCAAAACGTTTATTAGCATACAAAGCACAAAAACATATGAATTCATAGATTTCATAAGGATTATGAACACAAAACAAGGTAAAAGATGGGCAAAAAGAAGGCAAATGGGCATAAAAATATGCCCAACATCACCACTCCACACTTAAACAATTGTTCATCCTCGAACAATTCTTTACTCCACACATAAACTGATCTTGCACCATCATACTTGGTGCCTCTAACACTTCATACTCAACCAACTAGCATAGATCATAGATCAAGTGGTTCATTAGCATTCAACAATTCTCATCAAGCACACGTAAAGGTTTCACAATCAAGACTACACAACCTCTATAATTGACTCATCTTTTCAAAACAAAGGGCCAACATAATTAAGTATGAAATATGAAGAAAATAGTACACCGACTTAGACATCTTTTACCCCTCACTTTTAGCGATGTTACTCTCTTAGATTATTAATGCAAACACATAAAACATAGAAAGCAAGGCACTCTCACACTCTTAAATGATGTAATTCACATATGTCACATATCATAAGCTTGCCATTCATGTACATTCAGAGTACTTGGTTGTTTCAAAAGATTCAGATCACAAGGTCTTTTCTTGGTTGTAATATCGGCTAAGGGGCGGATAGGAATGATATTTATTTTATAGTGACTACTGCCTTAAGCACTTTTAAGATAATTTTTTAATTTTTCCAGTCCACTGCCTTTTTCTTATTGTTCATCCTTTACTAACTCACCTTTTTTCTTTCTTTTCTTCTCATGCCCCTTTTCAGTACTTGACTGCTAGTCTTTGCTTATAACATCAACACAAATTTTGCAATTAAAGCTCTATCTTTCATTATCCTAGCAGCAAGTGAATAACATAATTCTGTGGGCACCCCTTCTTCCTATTTTTGTTCTCCCACAAATTTTATTTTTCCCTTAATATTATACTTCTATGGACCTTAACTTTTCCAGTCTTAAAGTTCCTAAGACTACTTTGGATCAACAAGTATGAGGTATCACAAATAAAGGGATTAAGCTACTTTTATGGCTAAGAAAGAATAAGGATTTATGGATCAAAAGGGGTTAACTAAGGAGAATGTATAGGAAGGTAAAACAAACATGGGAAAAAACTTGGTTTTATCAAAGAAATGCCTTGATCATATCCCAACTCCCTAACAACTATCCGACATACACTAAGGCAAGTTCTAGATGTTACAATCTGTACACACAAGAAAATTGAGCTCACCTCTCATGGCAACAAGAATCTAGTCGGCTTCCTATAGCTACACATCCACACAATCATATTGAATGACATTATTCATTATTAAGACCTTATAATCATTTTGAGTCAAGTTAAAGAGCTATGTGTGTCTCTCATGGATTCCTCACTTATGCATTCAATATGACCATTTTACTAACTCTAGCATAGCAGCTAACTAGAATGTCAACAAGCACACAAGTGAATGCTCTAAAACTCAATCCTAATAATTAAAAAATGGTGAATAATTTCCCTTAAGACGGTCATCATCCATCAATCATCAGGACCAGTCACTACTCTATAAGTATAATGACTCCTATTAAAATTAAAAAATTTACCCGGTTCAAAGGACTCCCCTTTGGAAAAGAACCGCGGCCATAAGAAAAATCAAAGGGTGGGTGAGATAAACCAATTTTTAAAAATTTTCAAACAAAAATTAATGACATACATCACTCTTAACTAACAAAATTTGGGGAGACACACCCTCACCTCACTTAAAGCCTTGCTCTGTCCTCAGAGAAACTAAAGTTAAAGATCAGATTAGAGTGAGAAGTTACTCCCTGAGGCTCTCCAAGGCCTAACTAGCAACATGTCTCTTTGATTTTGAGTCACATGACCTAACACATAGGATCAGACCATGCTCCTTAGCGTTGATTTTAGGTACTTAGATTTCCCCTTCTCTGCACACATAACAAAAAATGCAAAAGTGACACTATATATAAAATAATAAAGAATACATTTTTACAAGTTGGATTGCCTTCCAACAAGCGCCTTAGTTAACATCGCGACACAACGTCGTCAAGTTTCACCACTTTTCCTTCCAGTTTGAGATTATGAATTTCACCCCTAATTTCTTTTTTAATTTTCTATTATGCTCAAGGGGTGGTGTTGTAAACATAAAGGGACAAAGTAATAAATGTTGCATCATGTACTTCTTGTCACTTAAGTAAGGGATGTCACAATGTGCCTTTGGCATAACAAATTTAGAATATAGGGGTATTGTTCCTCATCTACACTTCTCTCCATAGGCTTTGAAGGATTTAGTTCTAGGTTACCAACCAAACCCAACGTCGAAAAGTGTTTAGAATGAGGACGATCACGCCCTAACTCCAAGATTGCATTATGCTTGACATCCTCACTTTTATTGTCACGACCCAAATGGAGGCCCAGATCGTAGACACGGGACAAGGGACCCCGAGAAACCCCAAGTCGACTCATGGAATAAGAATACATCTAACTCATTCAATAAACTAAAGAAATCATCAATATAAACTCAACAGAAGTCTAACTCAACATGAAATTAGAATAAGCATTCAAAGCTAAACACATACAAATCTGGAAAGCCTCTAATCTGGATGAGTCGATGGGACAAGACCCCAACTAACTCAACAATACTGAAGCTGAAAATACCTAAGGAAACTAAAAGCCTAGCCCCCAAAGGATGAGGACTCACCAAACAAGTAGGTGCTAACTCTGAAAACGGACTACAAGTGAGGCTGAGCTTGGGAGTTGGGTCTTGTATCATGAAACGATACAACATAGAAAGTATGCGGTCAGTACGTGGATATACCAAGTATGCAAGGTAAGTAAAACCGCTTAAGTAAAGTAAATCATTTAAAACATTTTATAACATATCATGAGCTTTCAAATCTGAGAGGAAGGACTGCATGCATTCATTCTGAAATTGTAATCTTTTCATAATATGACCATGCATAGCTTCATCACACATAACTAACTCGACAGACTCAAAGATGAAATATGACATTTATAATAAAGCTGAACAATGAGTCAAACCTTGCTTTTAGGACATGCATGTTTAAAATATAATCATGAGTAATGAATATGCAAATCTGAATCATATAGACAATGGGAGACTCGTCACTTAACCGATATACCACGATAGAGCTTACATGGTCCCGACTGTCACACTCAAGTGGGCAGAGCCGTCCATAATCTTTTCAGGGCTAAGGACGCTACCATGATATCGATATAAAGCTCATGGGCCATTAGGGCCGAGGATAGCTCACAAGGGAGGTCCCAATAACATAATAGTATTAACCTACGTTGGTGCGTAGTTCTGGGGCATAGGGTGATCGACCCTTAGCCCGTTTGGTGCTAGACTCTTCTCCCAAAACATGCAATGTTCTACATCGTATATTACGAAGATCAACATCGTCTATTGATGAAGCTTAAAAATGGAATCATGTATAAACTCAACATCGTATGAAATGAAGCTCAAAATTGTCATTTGACAAAGCTCAATAATGAAATCATGCATAGAACCGACATCATATGAAAACGAAGTTCAGTAATAACATACATCGCAATTATGAATTTATGCATATGAGAAGCTTTATTTCGAACATACAAAAAGCTCAAAGATAATAGAAAGCATCTACTCCAAACTATGTGGTAAGCTTACTTTTAAAATACTACATCATCATACTCAATATAAGGGCCTTTCCCGAAACTTTATCATGCTTTGATCTACTCAATTCATTTTGAAAACAATATCATATTCATGGGTAGCTTTAGAAACATGTGTTTCATCATCAAATCTCATAATCATCATACATTCATCATCATTCTCTTCTTTCATGAACTTCTCATCCATAGGCATTAAATTTCATAATTTAGAAAACACAATTTTGATTGGAAACAATTTTAAATCTGTCCAAGTGATGAGTTGAAAATTTACCAACTCATTAGGCTCCTAATCATGAGTTTTTGCCTAGTTTTCGAGTCATTTATGTGGATTTTATGCCCTTTCTCTTGAATTCTTAGTAGGTACCTCATGTGAGTAAAGAAAGCATGAAATCGTCCAAAACACATGGAATTTGAGAAGAAATTTGATGAGTTAGCATATGAGGGAGAGGAGAAAAAGATAATTGAAGATTTGAGCTCAAAAATAAGTGCAAAGATGTGCTTTGAATCGGCCAAACGCGGATCTGGAAGGGCAAAATATAGACGAAACACCAAAGCTACTACCCGGACCGGCTAAACAACTGGCCCTTAATGGAATGCCACAAGGTAAAATCCACTGAACCACCGGTCCCCCCCCCCGGCTAGGCCACTGGTTTCAATCGGCTAAAGTTTTATGCTCCATGGACTGCAACCAATGAAACATCCGTTCCTCGCCGCAAAGGTCGTCTAATGAAGGGTAAAAAGGGCCCAAAAAGGTCTCAAAAGCATCTACAAGCTCCAAGGACATTTGGGGAAAGTTGTACATAATAAAGTACATATATATAACCTCCATTGTGCACCAACTAAAGGGGGAACTATTCAACCAACAATTTACTCATCTAATTTTCATGTTCTTCATAGAATTTTTGGGAGATTCTTTTCTTCAAAGTTTTGTAGAGTTTGGTAGTACTTTTCTTCTTCTTTTTCTTTAACCCATTTTGGGGGAGTTCCACCATTGTTGTAAGAGCTTGTGAAGTAGATTTGTGAATCTAATTCAATGAATGTGAGGGGAATCCTCTTGGTATCTTCTCTCTGTCTTTAAATATACTTTACTAATTTGCTATTTAGAAGTATATTCATGGTGGGTTTGTTAATTTGATTGGGTTTTGATAAACTGCTCTTGGATTCTTATTGAATTGTAGGTGGGTGTTGCTAGATTCATCTTCCTATTGTTCAATTAAGTGTAAATCTATTAGATACTCTTCAATCTATTAATGAAGATCCATTGATTATGATATGGGTATAACTATACTTGCTTGATTGTTACTCTGGAGAGAATGATTAAGTATTGGAAGAGAATCTAGTAGTGGGTATGGATAGGAGATTGTAAAATTAAGCTAGAAATAGCTGAAGTTACTTCCTCCTTCCTAATTGGTAGCTAATAGCTAGGAATAGTGAAGTTGCTAATCCAAATCAATTGGGGTTGAGCTAAATCGCAGCTAGAGATTGAGAAAACTCTAGCTAGGGGTAGTCAATAGGCTGGGAAGCTAAGGCTACCTACTTCCCGAGATTATTTACACTTGAGTCTAAGGCATTGAAGAAATTCCCGATTTAATTGTGATCTCACCCATAGAATGTCCATAGCCTCTCACTTGTTATTACTTAAATTGGAATTCCCCCTATTAGTTTTAGTTTAGAATTAGTTAGTTAATTTTCCCTCTCGCTCTAGTTTGAATTAGTTTATAACTTTTAATTTATCGACTCAATTCTCTATGGGATTCGACCCAGACATCCGTCGGGAAAATTTATTTTGAGCAGCGATCGTTTACGTTTTGTTTCATAAAAGGAGAATGTATTTTGGACATTATCGAAAATGGAACCGTTGCCAAGGAATTGAGTTGTGATAAGACATTAGTTATTTATTGATCAAAACAAGTTTTGCATTTTTGTTTTACATTTTGTTTTGCTTTTATTTTTGTTTTTGTTTTTTGTTTGTTTGTAGTTGAATGATGGCAACATGGAATGAAAGGAGGTTTGTTGGTGGCAACCCTTATTGTGATGACCCATGTCCCTATTGTGGAGGACCACATTATTGGCAAGATTGGGAATATTCTCCTAGACGGGAGATGAATGCACCTTCTACTTCCTATGATGGGTAGAGATGCACATTATGTGGTAGTCATGGGAGACATTGGGATGGATGCACTAATGGGTTCACTTCCCGCTATAATGGTTATGATAGTAGTTATGCTCCCAAGCTTGAAAGAAATGAAGCCATGGCCAGAGAGGGAAGGAGAAGCACATGTGGACACATTAAAGCCATGCTCCAAGCCTTTGTGGAGCTGAAGTCTAATGCGGATAAGAATATCAACCCCTCTATTCCCATGGAATCATCAAATCCGCAAGAAGAAATATGTAAATCTCTAAAAAAAGAAGCGGAGGAGACATTGAGGAGCATAGAAAGAAGAAGTGAACAATGGGGCATCGTCAACTTTATTCATAGGAGGAAGATCAAAATGATGATGAAGAAGGAGTAAAGGTTAGTTTTGAAGAAGTCATTGACGTGTGCCAATCAACCAACATTGTCAAAATGCAAGATGCCAAGGTTGAAGAAGTGACACTAGAGTCTCCAAATGAAATTCAACAAATTACACTCAAGGAATCTAGTGCACTTGAAGAGGAGGATGGAAAGCAAGAGGCATGCTCGAAAGGGGAGCGACTTAAACCGCTCTCTTATCATTTTTCAACATTTCTCTTGGTCGACCAAATGGAGACTGAGGAGACCAAGTAAATGGAGGAAGTTGAGGAGGATGATCAAGGTAGCGTCTTCTTAGGATATGACATGTCAACGAGGCAAAAGCACATCCCTCCTTTTAGGGCCAAGACACACAAGATGCAACATCTGTTGCTTGGTCCTTTGATGCTTATACCACCACCCCTAAAGAGGAGTGAATGAATGGACAAGAAATTAGGTGTGTGATTCAAATGCTCAAAGTGGATAGAGAAGTGGTGAAGTTGAAGTCGTCGAGCCACAGCATTAACTAAGGCGCTTCTTGGGACACAACCCAAGCACTTTTACATTTGGTTTTTACTTTTTACTTTTACTTTATTTTACTTTACGTTTGTGTTGTCCTTGATTTTACAGGGTTGGAATAAGTGTGGAACATGGCAACCAATGAGAGAAGAAAAAGAAAAAGGAGAGCATGGAAAATTCATGTAAAATGAATGCCTCCATCATATCAGAGAGTCCTCTCACACATTCCTTCCTCATTTTGTTTAACCTTAGGTATCGAGAAAAATGCATTATTTTTGTTAGGGGTGAAGTCTGAGTAACCCACCTGTTATGTGATGCACGATATGGCCCTATGATAGATTGGGTGACGTCATTATTAAGGGTAAATCGTCATTACTTATGAGTTTGTATTGCCTTTTTAGGTAGTAGTCTTTGAATAAACTCCAAGGGTTTTCTTTATGCTACAGTTCTTTCCAAGGGAGCGATTTCTTTGTCTTTTGTTTTTATTGTTGAACCGGGTTGGCACTTCCCGATGATAGATTTAGAGGCGACTTTCGTAAGGGAAAAGTCCAAGTCAGGAGTCTTTTTGATTTGGTTGTGCACTTTCTTTAGGAGGTACCGCCAATATTTCTTGCTTGACATTGTGCACAGGAGTTGAGAAGAAACTAGGGATATCTAAATATGAAAATGAGCATGCTCTTGTCATGAATTATATATTCCTTGCTTGGCTTGTTGATTCGTAACTAGCTCGTTAAAAGTCATCCTCTTAATGTGACAAAGGAAGTGTGTGAACTCCTTGGATTGTGATGCCTTGTGTGGTGAGGTTTTTAGCTTTATTCTTGTGTATGCATGATTGCCTAGAACTTTTCATAAGTGTGACTCAAGGTGAAATGATAGATGTGGCTGCACTTAGAACATGATCTTAAGCCCTCTTTTGGTAGTCACTTCACCCAAATAAACTCCTTGAACATTAATCTTTGATAGACAAAGTTTGAGCCTTAGACCCTTTCTTAGGAAACCACATTGCAAGTCTAGTGACCATTTTTAATCCTTCTCTTTGGCACCCATCCTCCCTAATTGCTAGAGATAAAATTATGAAAAATGGGGCTTCAACTCATGAGATGGGGAGCGATAAGGAAATGAATGTGAGATGAGGAAAAAGCCAAAGTTTGGGGTTTTGCAAGAGAAGTGGGAAAATGAGAGCGTCAATTTGAGGTAGTACAAAAATCATGATGAAATGAATGAATCGATGGATTGAAACACCTCAAATCAGCAAATAAGAAAGAAGAGAAAAAAGTCGTTATCTATTGCATAGATGAGGCTAAATGTGAAATTCAGGGGTGTTATAAGGGTGGCTTGTCTTATACAAAAGATAAAGATGATGAACAAGGAGAAATTAGGTGGAGTAATTTCAATAAGATGATTGGGTGTTACAAGCTTTTATAAAGGCATTAGGGAGGCTTTAGTCACTGAAGCGAAACAATTATCCTACCCTTACCCCTAGCCTTCATTATGACCCACAAGTCCTAATTGATTCTAGGTGCAGCAACTCTACATTAATGGCGATATACTTCAAGGGAAAGCCTATGGGTCAATTTGTGTGCACAAGAATTTCTTTCTGAGAGTGAGTGCATTTGTCTTATCTTATAATCCCATTGTGTGAAATGCTATGAAAATGTGTATGGGATTCTCTCTTCTTGTGAGGGGCATCATTTCCTTGGAGTACATGCTTTAAATTGTTTTCAAAGAGACGTATGATTAAAGCAAGCGGGTATCGAACTTTAAGGCAAGCTTTAAATGTGAATTATCAATGACGTGAGATGCTATTTGAACATGTTTTGAGGAACTATGCCCCTTGTTTGAATGAAATGAATGCATGCAAGATATGTTTAATGATTGTGGTTACCTATTGAATCTTGTGCAACATGGTTTGAGTCTTTTCTTTTTCTTGAATTGGTGTATAATGTTTGGGTTGTCATGTGGATTGATGAGTTTGTATACAACTATCATAGTTCCCTAAGCCTTAGAAATGCTCCTTTTTGAAAGAATATCTGGATTGAACCTTGATGCAAAAACTCATCTATAGCATGTTGTTCCATTTGCTTAGCTATAAAGAATTGCATTACGTGAGGACAAGAAATGGTTTAAGTTTGGGGGTTTGATGAGTTGGAAAGCATGAAATCGTCCAAAACACATGGAATTTTAGAAGAAATTTGATGAGTTAGCATATGAGGGAGAGGAACCAAAGATAATGGAAGATTTCAGCTCAAAAATAAGTGCAAAGATGTGCTTTGAATCGGCTAAACGCGGATCTGGAAGGCAAAATATAGATGAAACACCGAAGCTACTACCCAGACCGGCTAAACAACTGGCCCTTTATGGAATGGCACCGTCTAAAGGCCACTGAACTGCCGGTTCCCCCCTGTAAGGACACAATTTTCAACCGGCTAAAGTTTTGTGCTCCAGGACTGCAACCAGCGAAAAATCGGTTCCTCGCCGCAAAGGTCGTCTAATGAAGGGTAAAAAGGAGCCCAAAATGGACTCAAAAGCATCTACAAGCTCCAAGGACATTTGGGGAAAGTTGTACATAAGAAAGTACATATATATAACCTCCATTGTGCACCAACTAAAGGGGGAACCATTCAACCAACAATTAACTCATCTAATTTTCATGTTCTTCATAGAATTTTTAGGAGATTCTTTTCTCCATAGTTTTGTAGAGTTTGGTAGTACTTTTCTTCTTCTTTTTATTTAACCCATTTTGGGGAGTTCCACCATTGTTGTAAGAGCTTGTGAAGTAGATTTGTGAATCTAATTCAATGAATGTGAGGGGAATCCTCTTGGTATCTTCTCTTTGTCTTTAAATATACTTTACTAATTTGCTATTTAGAAGTATATTCATGGTGGGTTTGTTAATTTGATTGGGTTTTGATAAACTGCTCTTGGATTCTTATTAAATTGTAGGTGGGTGTTGCTAGATTTATCTTCCTATTGTTCAATTAAGTGTAAATCTATTCGGCACTCTTCAATCTATAAATAAAGATCCATTGATTATGATATGGTTATAACTATACTTGCTTGATTGTTACTCTGGAGAGAATGATTAAGTATTGGAAGAGAATCTAGTAGTGGGTATGGATAGGAGATTATAAAATTAAGCTAGAAATAACTAAAATTACTTCCTCCTTCCTAATTGGTAGTTAATAGCTAGGAATAGTGAAGTTGCTAATCTAAATCAACTGGGGTTGAGCTAAATCGCAGCAAGAGATTGTTAAAACTCTAGCTAGGGGTAGTCAATAGGCTGGGAAGCTAAGGCTACCTACTTCCCGAGATTATTTACACTTGAGTCTAAGGCATTGATGAAATTCCCGATTTAATTGTGATCTCACCCATAGATTGTCCCTAGCCTCTCACTTGTTATTACTTAAATTGGAATTCCCCGCTATTAGTTATAGTTTAGAATTAGTTAATTAATTTTCCCTTTCACTCTAGTTTGAATTAGTTTATAACTTTTGATTTATCGACTCAATTCTCTGTGGGATTCGACCCAGACATCCGTCGGGAAAATTTAATTTGAGCAGCGATCGTTTACTTTTTTTTCAGAAAAGGAGAATGTATTTTGGAAGTTATCGAAAATGGAACCATTGCCAAGGAATTGAGTTTTGATAAGCCATTAGTTATTTATTCTTCAAAACAAGATTTGCATTTTTGTTTTACATTTTGTTTTGCTTTTATTTTTGTTTTTGTTTTTTGTTTGTTAGTAGTTGAATGATGGAATCATGGAACTAAAGGAGGTTTATTGGTGGCAACCTTATTATGATGACCCATGTCCCTACGGTGGAGGACCACATTATTGGCAAGATTGCGAATATTCTCCTAGAAGGGAGATGAGTGCACCTTCTCCTTCCTATGATTGGTATAGATGCACATTAAGTTGTAGTCATGGGAGACATTGGGATGGATGCACAAATGGGTTCACATCCCGCTATAATGGTTATGATAGGAGT
Organism: Datura wrightii; assembly: GCA_035772735.1. Classification (NCBI taxonomy): domain Eukaryota; kingdom Viridiplantae; phylum Streptophyta; class Magnoliopsida; order Solanales; family Solanaceae; genus Datura; species Datura wrightii. The sequence goes on from JASDFA010000002.1 coordinate 15,937,626, forward strand.
TATGCTCCCAAGCTTGAAAGAAATGAAGCCATGGCAAGAGAGGAAAGGAGAAGCACATGTGGACAAATAAAAGCCATGCTCCAAGCCTTTGTGGAGATGGAGTCTAATGCGGATAAGATTATCAACCCCTCTATGCCCATGGAATCATCAAATCTGCTAGAAGAAATGTAAATCTCTAAAAGAAGAAGCGGAGGAGACATTGAGGAGCATAGAAAGAAGAAGTGAACAATGGGGCATAGTGAACTTTATTCATAGGAGGAAGATCAAAATGATGATGAAGAAGAAGTCAAGGTTAGTTTTGAAGAAGTCATTCAGGTGTGCCAATCAACCAACATTGTTAAAATGGAAGATGTCAAGGTTGAAGAAGTGATACTAGAGTCTCCAAATGACATTCAACAAATTACACTCAAGGACTCTAGTGCACTTGAAGAGGAGGATGGAAAGAAAGAGGCATGCTCGAAAGGGGAGCGTTTTAAACCGCTCTCTTATCATTTTTCAACATTGATCTTGGTCGACCAAATGGAGACTGAGGAGACCAAGTAAATGGAGGATGTTGAGGAGGATGATCAAGGTAGCTTCTTCTTAGAGTATGCCATGCCAACAAGGCCAAAGCACATCCCTCCTTTGAGGGCCAAGACACACAAGATGCAACATCCGTTGCTTGGTCCTTTGATGCTTATACCACCGCCCCTAAAGAGGAGTGAAAGAATGGACAAGAAATTAGGTGTGTGATTAAAATGCTCAAAGTGGAGAGAGAAGTGGTGAAGTTGAAGTCGTCGAGCCATGGCATTAACTAAGGCGCTTCTTGGGAGGCAACCCAAGCACTTTTACATTTGGTTTTTACTTTTTACTTTTATTTTATTTTACTTTATGTTTGTGTTGTCCTTGATTTTACTGGGTTGGAACAAGTGTGGAACATGGCAACCAATGAGAGAAGAAAAAGAAAAAGGAGAGCATGGAAAATTTATGTAAAATGAATGCCTCCATCATATCAGAGAGTCCTCTCACACATTCCTTCCTCATTTTGTTTAACCTTAGGTATCGAGAACAATGCATTATTTTTGTTAGGGGTGAAGTCTGAGTAACCCATATGTTAAGTGATGCACGATATGGCCCTATGATAGATTGGGTGACGTCATTATTAAGGGTAAATCGTCATTACTTACGAGTTTGTATCGCCTTTTTAGGTAGTAGTCTTTGAATAAACTCCAAGGGTTTTCTTTATGCTACGGTTCTTTCCAAGGGAGCGATTTCTTTGTCTTTTGTTTTTATTGTTGAACCGGGTTGGCACTTCCCAATGATAGATTTAGAGGCGACTTTATTAAGGGAAAATGCCAAGTCAAGAGTCTTTTTGAGTTGTTTGTGCACTTTCTTTAGGAGGTACCACCAATATTTCTTGCCTGACATTGTGCATAGGAGTTGAGAAGAAAATAGGGGTATCTAAATATGAAAATGAGCACGCTCTTGTCATGAATTATATATTCCTTGCTTGGCTTGTTGATTCGTAACTAGCTCGTTAAAAGTCATCCTCTTAATGTGACAAAGGAAGTGTGTGAACTCCATGGATTTTGATGCCTTGTGTGGTGAGGTTTTTAGCTTTATTCTTGTGTATGCATGATTGCCTAGAACTTTCCATAAGTGTGACTCAAGGTGAAATGATAGATGTGGCTGCACTTAGAACATGATCTTAAGCCCACTTTTGTTAGTCACTTCACCCAAATAACCTCCTTGAACATTAATCTTTGATAGACAAAGTTTGAGCCTTGGACCCTTTCTTTGGAAACCACATTGCAAGTCTACTGACCATTTTTAGTCCTTCTCTTTGGCACCCATCCTCCCGAATTGCTAGAGATAAAATTATGAAAAATGGGGCTTCAGCTCATGAGATGGGGAGCGAGAAGGAAATGAATGTGAGATGAGGAAAAAGCCAAAGTTTGGGGTTTTGCAAGAGAAGTGGGAAAATGAGAGCATCAATTTGTGGTAGTACAAAAATCATGATGAAATGAATGAATCAATGGGTTGAAAGACCTCAAATAAGCAAATGAGAAAGAATAGAAAAAAGTCGTTATCTATTGCATAGATGAGGCTAAATGTGAAATTCAGGGGTGTTATAAGGGTGGCTTGTGTTATACAAAAGATAAAGATGATGAACAAGGAGAAATTAGGTGGAGTAATTTCAATAAGATTATTGGGTGTTACAAGCTTTTATAAAGGCATTAGGGAGGCTTTAGTCACTAAAGCGAAACAATTATCCTACCCTTACCCCTAGCCTTCATTATGACCCACAAGTCCTAATTGATTCTAGGTGTAGCAACACTACATTAGTGGCGATATACATGAAGGGAAAGTCTATGGGTCAATTTGTGTGCACAAGAATTTCTTTCTGAGAGTGAGTGCATTTGTCTTATCTTATAATCCCATTGTGTGAAATGCTACGAAAATGTGTATGGAATTCTCTCTTCTTGTGAGGGGCATCATTTCCTTGGAGTACATGCTTAAAATCGTTTTCCAAGAGAGGTATGATTAACGCAAGCGGGTAGCGAACTTTAAAGCAAGCTTTAAATGTGAATTATCAATGACTTGAGATGCTATTGGAACTTGTTTTGAGGAACTATGCCCCTTGTTTGAATGAAATGAATGCATGCAAGATATGTTTAATGATTGTGGTTACCTATTGAAGCTTGTGCAACATGGTTTGAGTCTTTTCTTTTTCTTGAATTGGTGTATAATGTTTGGGTTGTCGTGTGGATTGATGAGTTTGTATACAACTATCATAGTGCCCTAAGCCTTAGCAATGCTCCCTTTTGAAAGAATATCTCGATTGAACCTTGATGCAAAAACTCATCTATAGCATGTTGTTCATTTGCTCAACTATAAAGAATTGCGTTACGTGAGGACAAGAAATGGTTTAAGTTTGGGGGTTTGATGAGTTGGAAATTTACCAACTCATTAGGCTCCTAATCATGAGTTTTTGTCTAGTTTTCGAGTCATTTATGTGAATTTTATGCCCTTTCTCTTGAATTCTTAGTAGGTACCTCATGTGAGTAAAGAAATGAAATTGAGAAAAACACATGGAATTTGAGAAGAAATTTGATGAGTTAGCATATGAGGGAGAAGAGCCAAATATAAGGGAAGATTTGAGCTCAAAAAGAGGTGCAACGACGTTCTTTCAATGGGCTAAACGCGGATCTGGAAGGGCAAAATGCGGGAGAAACACCGAAGCTACTACCCTGACTAGCTAAACAACTACCCCTTCATAGAATGGAATCGTCTAAAAGCCACTGAACCGCCGTTTACCCCCAGTCAGGCCACAACTTTCAACCGGCTAAAGTTTTGTGCTCCACGGATTTCAACAGAGCGAAACTCCAGTTCCTCACCGGGAAGGCCGTCTAATGAAGGGTAAAAGGGGTCTACAAACGTCTCAAAAGCATCTAGAAGCTCCAAGGACATTTGGGGAAAGTTGTACACTAGAAAGTACAAATATATAACCTCCATTACACCAACTAAAGGGGGAACCATTCAACCAACAATTTACTCATCTAATTTTCATCTTCTTCATAGAATTTTTAGGAGATACTTTTTTCCATAGTTTTGTAGAGTTTGGTAGCACTTTTCATCTTCTTTTTCTTTAACCCATTTTAGGGGAGTTCCACCATTGTTGTAAGTGCTTGTGAAGCAGAGTTGTGAAGCTAATGCAATGAATGTGAGGGGAATCCTCCATGTATCTTCTCTCTATCTTTTAATATGATTTACTAATTTGCTAGTTAGAAGTATATTCATGGTGGGTTTGTTAATTTGATTGGGTTTTGATAAATTTCTCTTGGATTCTTATTGAATTGTAGGTGGGTGTTGCTAGATTCATCTTCCTATTGTTCAATTAAGTGTAAATCTATTAGATTCTCTTCAATCTATTAATGAAAATCTATTGATTATGATATGGGTCTATCTATACTTGCTTGATTGTTAATCAGGAGAGAATGATTAAGTATTGGAAGGGAATCTAGTTGTGGGTATGGATAGGAGATTGTAAAATTAAGCTAGAAATAGCTGAAATTACTTCCTCCTTCCTAATTGGCAGTTAATAGCTAGGAAAAGTGAAGTTGCTAATACAAATAAATTCGCGTTGAGCTAAATTGCGGCTAGAGTTTGAGAAAACTCTAGATTAGGGTAGTCAATAGGCTGGAAGCTGAGGCTACCTACTTCCCAAGATTATTTACACTTGAGTCTAATGCATTAAAGAAATTCCGGATTTTATTGTTATCTCACCCATAGAAAGTCCCTACATTCTCACTTGTGATTACTTCAATTGGAATTCCCCCCAATTAGTTTTAGTTTATAATTAGTTAGTTAACTTTCCCTTTTTATTTCTCCCCCAATTTTACTTTTCAAATGTTGAACAATTATGCGCTCTAGTTTGAATTAGTTTATAACTTTTGATTTATCGACTCAATTCTCTGTGGGATTCGGCCCTGACATTCATTGGGAATATTAGTTTTGAGCAGAGACCGTTTATGCTTTTTCATAAAAGAAGAGTGTATATTGGACATTTTCACCAAGCTTCACAATTCAACTATAGAAACATAATGCAATCGTATCCATGTATAGGAATTGAAGAATTATGCAATTGGGTAAAAACCCCATAACTTGATCATTGGAATTTCTCATACTTTGATAGAGATTGGCCATGGGTGTGGAAGGAAGCACCCACTCATAGCCCTATATACCTGGAAGGGATTGATTCCACCAAATCTTTGATTACCCAAGATGAAATTGGATGAAAACCTTGAACGCTAGACTTGAATCACCTCTTCAACCCCTCAAGCTTTCATGCATGTAATGAATGACTTAGAATAGGTTTTCCCCTATTAAAACCCTATAAAACGAGCCTTAAATGACGTAGTATAGTCCCGTAGGACTTAGGAATTACGGAAAATCCCTTACTAAATTGCAAAATTTGGCTGACTGCCAGTCCCCACGAGGGACTGGACGACTCGTGCTCACAGGCCATGGGTCATCTGGTTCACTGCTCAAAACAACTAGGGGACCTCACAGGAGACACCACGACTCGTGGTCACCATTCGTGGCTTCTACTACCCAATGCCTCCTTTCCAAACAACCAGTCCAAGCCATGGGAGACCTCATGAGTTGTGAGGCCTGACAACGACTCGTGGTCATGTCCATGGTCTTCTCAACACACCCTGCCAACCCTGTTGGACCACGAGTCACTTCACGAATCGTGGTCACTCCTCACAAGCCTCCTCACGATTTGTTCTGTGACCTGGTGCAAAATTTCAATTTTCACCATTTTTAATCCCGGGTCTGCTCCTTAGGTTCTCGGGGTGTAACAATATTTCTCCCTTGGGAACATTCATCCTCGAATGTTAGAAACACACAGAAAACTCAGAAACGTGCAATCATCATATGCAAACACTGATCATTTAAATCGAAAACTGACGGAATGACTACCTCCGAAAAGAACTACATAGCTGAACTGAATTCAAACATCACATACATCTATCACAACCTAAAACAAACTTGCACACATGAACTGAACATGGGAACTAATTAGAGAATTAGGGCAAAAACTGATACCTCAAACTAAAACTGAGCCGGTAGGGAACAAGTGGGGGTATTTAGCCATCATAGCCGCTTTGGCTTCCCATGTAGCTCCCTCAACATGTTGATTTCTCCATAACACTTTTATCGAAGCTACTTCTTTGTTCCTTAGCTTCCGAACCTGGCGATCCAAGATTGCAACTGAGTTTCCACATAAATGAGGCTATCTCTCACACCAACACTTTCCACCAAGACAACTAAAGCTGGATCACTCAAGCACTTTTTCAAGAGCGATACATGAAAGATGGGATGAACTGAAGATAACTCTGATGGCAAGTCCAACTCATATGCTACCCTTTCAACTCTTCTCATAACCAGGTAGGGACCAACATAGCAGGGACTGAGTTTTCCTTTCTTTCCAAACCATATGACTCCCTTCATGGGAGATACCTTCAGAAATACCCAATTGTCCACCTCGAACTCCAACTCTCTCCTCCTCACATCAGCATATGATTTTTGATGACTCTGAGCGGTTTTTACCCTTCCCATTATCAACTGAACTTTCACCATAGCTTCATGAATCAAATCTGGCCCTATCACAGCTTCCTCACCAACCTCAAACCATCCGATGGGCGATCTATACCTCCTCCCATAGAGATCCTTGAACGGTGCCATCTAGATGTTGGAGTGATAGCTGTTATTGTAAGAAAACTCGATCTAGGGCAAGTGATCATCTCAACTAAGTTTAAAGTCCATCACACAAGCTCTCAACATGTCCTCGAGAGTTTAATTTGTCATCTTCGCTTGACAATATGTTTGCGGATGAAATGCTGTGCTGAGTTTAACCTAAGTCCGAAGCCCTTTTTGGAAAGACCCCAAAACTGAAAGGTAAACTGAGTACCTCGGTCTAAGATAATAGACAAGGGCACTCCATGTAATTGCACAAATTCTCAGATATACAGTTTGGCATAATCATCGGCTGAATCAGTGGTTCTAACCGATAGAAAGTGTGCAGCCTTGGTCAACCTGTCTACTATCCCCCAAATAGAATCATAGTGTCGGTGAGTACGAGGTAGGCCTATAGTGAAATCCATATTAATCTATTCCCACTTCCATGTGGGAATTCTAATATCTTGAACTACGGCTCCCTACCTTTGACACTCGACTTTCACTTGCTGACAGTTCGGGCACTTGTCTACGAATTCTGCAATATCCTTCTTTATTCCATTCCACCAACATATTTCCTGCAAATCATGATACATCTTGGTGGCACCCGGATGGATAGAATACTAGAATCCATCTACCTCATGCAATATCCAGTCCCTCAAATTATCAATATCTGGAACACATAGACAGCCCTGGTACCACAACACCCATCTCTCCAACATCGGATCCTCATCTTGCCTAGCTTTCATATCAATCACCAAGGACGATTCTGATTCATTTTGCACAACAACGCCGCCATCGGTCGAGTCAACCAGTCTAACTCCCAACCTTACAAGTCGATGGACATCTTTCACCAACTCATTCTTTCCCTCATCCACGTGGGACACACTCACCATAGAGAGCCTACTAAGTGCGTCCACTACCACATTAGCCTTACTCAGATGGTAAAGGACACTCATGTCGTAGTCCTCTAGTAGCTCCAACCACCTCCTTTGCCAAAGATTGAGATCTTTCTGCATGAACACATATTGAAAGCTCTTGTGATCCATGAATACATCCACGTGGACCCCATACAACTAATGTCGCCATATCCTCAATGCAAACACCACCGCGGCCAACTAAAGATCATGGATCGGGTAATTCTTCTCATGGACTTTCAACTGTCTTGAGGCATATGATATCACTTTCCCATGTTGCATCAACACACACCCAAGTCCGATTCTCGAATTATCAATATACATAATAAAACCATCGGTACCCTCGGGTAGGATCAACACTAGTGCTGAAGTGAGTCGAGTCTTCAACTCTTGGAAGCTTTTCTCACAAGCCTCCAACCATTGGACCTTTGCCTTCTTCTAAGTCAACTTGGTCAAAGGTGCTGCAATAGATGAAAAGCCCTCAATATATCTCCGATAGTAACCCGCTAAGCCTAAAAAGCTCCTGATATCTGATAGGTTCACTGGTCTGGGCCAATTCTTCACCGCCTCGATCTTTTGAGAATCTACCTTCATGCCCTCACTCCATACCACATGGCCCAAAAATGCCATAGTGTCCAACCAAAACTCATATTTGTTGAACTTTGCATACAACTGACGATCCTTAAGGGTCTGAAGCACTACTCACAAGTGAGCGGCGTGCTCCTCCCCGCTCCGAGATTATATAAGGATGTCATCAAAGAACACAATCACAAACACATCCAAATATGCCTTGAACACCCTGTTCATTAGATCCATAAAAGCTGCAGGGGCATTGGTTAGTTTAAAAGACATAACAACAAATACGTAGTGACAATACTAAGTCTTGAAAGCAATTTTCGGGATGTCGCTCTTTCGAACCCTGAGTTGGTTATACCTAGATCTAAGATCAATCTTGGAGAAACACTTGGAAACGTGAAGTTGGTCAAACAAATCATCAATCCTAGGTAACGGATACCTATTCTTAACGGTGACCTTGTTCAACGGCCTATAATCAATACACATTCGAAGAGAACCATCTTTCTTCTGCATGAATAGGACTAGTGCACCCCATGGAGACTTAATCGGTCTAATAAAGCCCTTATCTAACAGTACTTCAACTAGTCCTTCAACTCTTTTAGCTCAGCTGGAGCCATTCTGTAGGGCGGAATAGATATAGGTTGCGTGTCGTGAAGAAGATCTATATCAAAATCAATCTCCTGCTTGGGAGGGATACCTAGCAAATCATCAAGAAAGACCTCTGGATACTACATACTACTAGAACTGACTGGATAGTCAGTGTTTCGAACTCAAAATCCTTAACCCTAACTAGATGGTACATGTAACCCTTAGATATCATCTTCCTGGCCTTGAGGTAGGAAATGAATCAACCTACATGCTCAGCTGAACTACCCTTCCATTCTAAGACTGGCTCACTCGGAAATCTGAACGCTACTGCCCAGGTTCTACAATTAACTAAAGCATAGCATGAAAATAGTGAATCCATGCCAAGAATAACCTCGAAATCGGTCATGGATAACTCTATAAAATTTGCCGAGGTGACCTTATGAAGGACTGATACTAGGCAACCTCTATATACCCATCTAGCTATAACTGAGTCACCTACTGGAGTAGAAATCTAGAAGGGCTCTGACAAGACATTAGGACTGACTCTGAAGCTACTGGCCACATATAGTATCACAAAAGACAAGGTAGCCCCCAAATCTAGCAAAGCATATACATCAATATGGAAAACTCATAATATACCAGTGACCACTGATCTTGGGAAAATTTATATGCCCAAGTGATACTCAAAGGTGTCATTTTAGCCTTGTTTATCTATCAATGTTTATACATTCTCATGTAATTGGTAATAAAATGTGAATTTATACTAACCAACATGATTAGCATTGTTTTGCAGGAAAAATGTAATTTCGGAAAGCTAAAATACATGTTGGAAGATATCGGGGTTGGACTCGGATGTGAGCAAAGGACAAGGTATTGGAAAGCACAAAATAAAGGGGCTCCGCGATGGAGTCGTGTCACGCTACCATCGCGGAGGCCTTCTGCCTGGAGAGGGAATTTTTAGCCTATTTCCAGTGAAAGTTCGCGATGGGTCCGTGGCACGGTGGCCTGGCTCTGCGTTGCACGCCGTGCCACATTGGGGTTAAGAACACTTGTAATGAAATATGATTATTGATTCTTTGGTTTTTCATCTTTTCTTTCATGGTTGTTCTATTGATTCTTGTTCTTACTGCATTAATATGTGGCCTACGTTAATGTATATCTAAAAAGTCCGGTTTCACTCGAGAGAGCAAGAAATTGGAAAGTTGTGAATTAATAGGATATGATCCTTTCTTAGTTTGGGAAAATTGAGAATTGATTTACCTTCAGGATAGAAATATACCTGAAAGTCGTATTAGTCAATTTAGGAATTGGTTTTGTATGGCTAGAACATGAATTGCATTTAATCAAAGAAATGTAGGTGGATGGTTCATGATTCTTAAGTGGAGTTAAATACGAGAGTTTTAATCCCTTGACAATAATTCTTGACTAGCAACCAGAGGAAAAGTCTAACCAAATTATATCGACAATTAATTTCATTACATATTCGTTTAACTTCAGCATGCTCACATTCATAGTTCAGACTCACATTAGATAATTATTTTAGACTTAGCATAATTATTAGAAATCAAAATATCAAACTCTTGGTTACACTGTTGTCTGCATTTTTAGAATTGAAATATAGTACACTTGAGCAGATTGCACTTCATCCCAGTACCTGTGGGATCGATACTTGGCTTACTTAAGCCACTTTACTACTTGTTCGACCACGTGCACTTGCGTGTAGCTTTATACCCAACAAACGACCGAACAAGTTTTTGGCGCTGTTGCCGGGGACTTGGCAATTGGTGAATTTGTCTTAAGTGTTAATCTACTATATTTTTATTTTCTTAGTGTTGACAACTTGGTCTTAGCCTGTATTTTGCAGATTTAATCTCTGTTGAACACTGGCAAGAGACAAGGAGCTGGTGGACTCGTATTTGGAGCCAGAAAGATTATTTCATCGTCAGCGGAGAGAAGCTCTAGAAAGAAAGCTGCAGTTGCTCAGACAGACAATCATGGAGCAACAACAGAATCCACCAGTAGTACGGGCAATGTTAGTGCCCGAAGAAGTAGCAGCTCGGCCGGTTCGCGAGGTGGCAATCCCACATGCTAATAATGTCACATCTAGCATCCGCAAACCTGAGCCAGGAGGGAGGTTCGAACTTAAGCAGAACATGGTGCAATTGCTGCACACTAGCGGGCAGTTTACAGGTCTCCCTCATGAAGATCCACAGCAGCATCTCCAAAATTTTTTGGAGATAAGTGACACTTATATCCCCGCTGGATTGTCATCAAATTACGTCCGGCTTACATTGTTCCCATTTTCACTATTGGGAGAAGCCAAGAGGTGGTTGAAAGCTGAGCCACCTAATTCTATTTCTACGTGGGATGATCTTGCAAGGAAGTTCTTGATACAATTTTTTCCCTCTGGTAAAACAGCAAGACTTAGAAGTCAAATTCTAAGTTTCAAACAGAGAGAGGGAGAGAATCTATATCAGGCTTGGGAGTGATTCAAGTCCATGTTGCGGGATTTTCCTCATCATCATCAGTCCAATAATGTGTTGGTGCACACTTTTATAGAGGTTTTGGAACCCCATACAAAAATATTGCTAGATTCAGCAACTGGGGGATAAGCGCTGGAAAAAACTTATGAGGAGCTGTATACCTTGTTGAACCGTATTTCGCAGGGCAATCCGGAATGGAATGCTGATTCGTCAAGAGGAGGGACAAGGAAAGCAGCAGGAGTTCTAGAAGTGGATGGGTTTACAGCTATTGCTGCACAGATAGCTGCTTTATAGAATCAACTCAACACCCACTTCAGTAACATGACAATGAACCAGCCTCAAGCCCCAGTTAATGCAGTGCAGCAGATTTGGTGTGAAGTGTGCGGAAGCAGTGAGCACTCAGCTGAGTGTTGTGGAGCAAATCCTGACTCGGTGAACTTTGTGGGAAATGTACAAAGGAACAACCACCAACAGTATGGCAACAGCTACAATTCCAATTGGAGGAATCACCCAAATTTCTCCTGGGGTAGCAACAACCATCAGGGGCAGAGTTCAAGTCAGGGTGTGCAAAGGAACCAAGGAGGGCAGCAGAATTATCAAGCACAATTCAAAAACAACAATGCACCTCCTCCACCACCATCACCCAACATTGAGGAGATGTTCAAGACTATGATATCTAATCAAGCTCAATTGCAGGCTGACTATGTGAAATTGGCAACCGAGGTGAAAAACAACCAATTAGCTACCAAGGCACTTGAATATCAATTTGGGCAATTTGCTGGAGCCCAAAACACCAGACCTAGAGGAGGACTTCCGAGCGACACAGATCCCAACCCCAAGTAGGTAAATGCGGTGACCACAAGGAGTGGTTTGCAGCTGAAAGAGGTGGAACCAGAAAGACCACCTCAACAATCGGGAGCAGCAGAAGTCGAGAGGGAGCAAGGTGATGAGAGGGGGAAGACTAAGGAAGCGGAATCAGAAAGACCACCACCCCCGTTCCCTCAACGATTAAAGAAACACAAGGAGGAGGCGTGTTTCAAGAAATTCATGGAGGTGTTGAAATAGGTACATATTAACCTACCTCTTGTTGATGTTTTGCAGGGAGTGCCGAAATATGCCAAGTATATAAAGGACATTGTGGCAAACAAAAGTCGGTTGACTGAGTATGCTACGGTGGCTCTCACGGAGGAGTGCACTTCCCGGATACAAAACCGATTGCCCACAAAGCTCAAAGACCCTGGGAGCTTTACTATATAGATTACTATTGGGCAGAGTATCTGAGCTCGTGGATTGTGTGATTTGGGAGCAAGCATTAATTTGATGCCGTCATCAGTATTCAAAAAGCTGGGTCTAGGGAGTCCTAGACCCACAACAGTGATCTTGCAATTGGCAGATCGGTCCTTAGCCAGACCTGATGGCATTGTGGAGGACGTTCTGGTGCAAGTGGGCTCCCTGATCTTCCTGGTAGATTTCGTCGTGCTGGATTTTGAACCAGACGCGAAAGTCCCATTTATTTTGGGACGTCTTTTCTTGGCGACCGGGAAAGCGCTGATTGATGTAGCTGCGGGGTAGCTAACAATGCGAGCACATGACAAGGTGGAAGTGTTCGATGTGTACAAGGCACCCAAGCTCCCGACTGTGTACGAATAACTCTCGGTGATCAATGTGATTGATCAAGTCAATGATGAGCAGATTAAGGATTCACGAGAGTTATTGGGAAAACCACCGAAACGGTGTAAGCACTACTGGGGGGAGGACGGTGGTCGAGATAAATCATCCATCACCCTAGAGGACAACTGAGCTTAATGACGTCGAGCCGCGACGGTAAACCAGGCGCTGCACGGGAGGCAACCCGTGAAAATTTGTCTTTGTAAATTGTGAATATATTTTTATTTTTCTTTTTTTCTCTTGATTAACAACAAAAAAATTTTAGTTTATAATTTTTTTTTATTTTTTTTTTGAGTGAAACCTATAATAGTGAATCCATTCCAATAATAACCTCGAAATCGGTCATGGATAACTCTATAAAATTTGCCGAGGTGACCTTATGAAGGACTGATACTAGGCAACCTCTATATACCCATCTAGGTATAACTGAGTCACCTACTGGAGTAGAAATTTAGAAGGGCTCTGACAAGACATTAGGACTGACTCTGAAGCTACTGGCCACATATAGTATCACAAAAGACAAGGTAGCCCCCGAATCTAGCAAAGCATATACATCAATATGGAAAACTCGTAATATACCAGTGACCACTGATCTTGGGAAAATTTATATGCCCAAGTGATACTCAAAGGTGTCATTTTAGCCTTGTTTATCTATCAATGTTTATACATTCTCATGTAATTGGTAATAAAATGTGAATTTATACTAACCAACATGATTAGCATTGTTTTGCAGGAAAAATGTAATTTCGGGAAGCTAAAATGCATGTTGGAAGATATCGGGGTTGGACTCGGATGTGAGCAAGGGACAAAGCATTGGAAAGCACAAAATAAAGGGGCTCCGCGATGGAGCCGTGTCACGCTGCCATCGCGGAGGCCTTCTTCCTGGAGAGGGAATTTTTAGCCTATTTCTAGTGAGGGTTCACGATGGGTCCGTGGCACAGTGGCCTGGCTCTACGTTGCACGCCGTGCCACGTTGGGCCTTATTCCCTGGACCCCCAGTTTCCAGTGAGGGTCCACGTCGGTGGCGTGTCACGGAGGCAGTGCTTCGCGATGCACTCTGTGACACGTTGCTTGTTATCCCGGGAAAAATTCCCACTAGTATAAATAGAACACTTAGGTTCATTTTTCAATATTCTGACTTGGTGGAGCAAGAACGTGGGTTACAGGCAGTTGAGGGGACGAAATTATCAGGGTTTTTCTCTCTTTCCTTCTTCTTGTATTCAATTGGTTGTATGTTTAACACTCATTTAATGATGTTTAATCCACAAATGAGTGGCTAATTCATCTTCTTGCTGAGGTTAAGAACACTTGTAATGAAATGTGATTATTGATTCTTTGGTTTTTCATCTTTTCTTCCATGGTTGTTCTATTGATTCTTGTTCTTACTGCATTAATGTGTGGCCTACGTTAATGTATATCTAAAAAGTCCGGTTTCACTCGAGAGAGCAAGAAATTGGAAAATTGTGAATTAATAGGATATAATCCTTTCTTAGTTTGAGAAAATTGAGAATTGATTTACCTTCAGGATAGAAATATACCTGAAAGTCGTATTAGTCAATTTAGGAATCGGTTTTGTATTGCTAGAACATGAATTGCATTTAATCACAGAAATGTAGGTGGATGGTTCATGATTCTTAAGTGGGGTTAAATACGAGAGTTTTAATCCCTTGGCAATAATTCTTGACTAGAAACCGGAGGAAAAGGCTAACCAAATTATATCGACAATTAATTTCATTACATGTTCGTTTAACTTCAGCATGCTCACATTCATAGTTCAGACTCACATTAGATAATTGTTTTAGACTTAGCATAATTATTAGAAATCTAAATATCAAACTCTTGGTTACACTGTTGTCTACATTTTTAGAATTGAAATATAGTACACTTGAGCTGATTGCACTTCATCCTAGTCCTTGTGGGAAATATACTTGGCTTACTTAAGCCACTTTACTACTTGTTCGACCACGTGCACTTGCGTGTAGTTTTATACCCAACAAACGACCGAACAATCACATCTGGGGAGACCTCCTACTCTTGACGGAATGCTAAAGCATAGAATCTATTCTGGCGTTGGCCACCAGTTGTGCTAGTAGATGCCCCCTAATATGCTGAGCGTGGGGGAAGGGTTGCTGAACTAGAAGTTGGGCCTCAGCCCCTAACCTAATCTTGCCTCGCATCTGGAGAATCTCGAAGCATGTGTCCGGGCTGCCCATACCCAAAACAAGCACCTAAACCTGTCAAGCACTGTCCTGTGTTCCCTCGACGACACCTGTGACAAGCTGGAATGCTAGAATCTACGGGTCTAATGCTCTGACCCCTCGAGCCTGATGCTCGCCCTCTATGATCATTTCTAGGCCTGGATGGCACACTCAATGATGATCTTTGGTGAGTCTGTTGTCATGCCCAACACCAGACCTCTACTGAGAGAATCTATGATCCCCGGTCCTAACCCTCTTGGCTTCCCTCTCTCTCGATTGTGTCGCCTCCATCTTTCGGGCGTATAGCACTATGCGAGGGAAATCCATATCCTGGTAAATCATAGCAATTCGACACTCCTTGTCCTAATACCCTGCTATACCATGCACAAATCTACTCACCCGTCTCCTCTGGTTAGCCACTTACTCTGAGGCATATTTCGATAGGTGAGTGAACTCAAGGGAATACTCTTACACTGTCATTCTTCCTTTTTTCAAGTTTACAAACTTACCTGTCTTCAGCTCCCTCATCTCCTGAGGGAAGACCGATCTAGGAATGCGGGTCCTCATCTACCTTGGACCCCAAGAACTCCGGCGGGTTCATCCTCAAAAAGCCTCTGATTCGAGCTGCCACTATATTTCCATTTTACGGAACATGCACAATGGCCTACTGATTGACCTGAGCAGTCAAGGCCTGTGCAAGCATCTGAATAGCCTCCCGGAACTCAGCATGAGCGGCTGGCACCGGTGCCTGAGGCTCCTGAACTGGTGGGGCTGGCTGATGCCCATAACCATTTCCATCCTCGTGGCCTTCACCACCTCCATTCTTCCTTCCATTTATTCTTCGAGGAGACATGATTCTTCAATCGCGAATAACACGAATTAGAAGGATAGAAAGACTTTTTGTTGCACGACATAAATCATGAAAAAAGGGAACATTTCCTAAACGTATCGTAGCCTCTTCATCATAAGTGTGGCGCGCTTCACACCCATGAAAAAGACTCTACTTAACGCGACTTTCAGACACCCTAGGACACTTCAAACCTATGGATCTGATACCAAGTTCGTCACGACCCGAACTGAGGCCTGGATCGTAGACACGGGACAAGGGACCCCGGGAGACCCCAAGTCTACCCATGGCATAAGCATACATATAACTCATTCGATAAACTTAAAAAATCATCAATATAAACTCAGTGGAATTCTAACTCAACATGACATCAAAATAAGCATTCGAAGCTAAACATATACAAAGTCTGAAAAGCCTCTAATCTGGATTAGTTGATGGGACAAGACCCCAACTAACTCAATAATACTGAAGCTGAAAATACATAAGGAAACTGAAAGGCTAGCCCTCGAAGGATGAGGAATCACCAACCAAGTAGTGCTAACTCTGACAACCGACTCGAGCGGGCTGAGCCTGGGAGTGGGTCCTCTCTCATGAAATGATACAACATAGAAAGTATGCGGTCAGTACGTGGAATGTACCAAGTATGCAAGGTAAGTAAAACCACTTAAGTAAAGTAAATCATTTAAAACATTTCTTAACATATTATGGGCTTTCAAATCTGAGAGGAAGGATTACATGCATTCATTCTGAAATCGTAATCTTTCCATAATATGACCATGCATAGCTTCGTAACATCATAACAAATTGAAGGACTCAAAGCTGAAATATGAAATTTATAATAAAGTTGAACAATGAGTCAAATCTTGCTTTTAGTACAGGCATGTTAAAAATATAATCATGAGTAATGAATATGAAAATCTGAATCATATAGACAAGGGGAGACTCGTCACTTCACCGACATACCATGATTGAGCTTAAATGGTCCCAACTATCACACTCAAGTGGGCAGAGCGATCCACAACCTTGCCAGGGCTAAGGACCCTACCATGATATCGATTTCAAGCTCATGGGCCATTAGGGTCGGGGATAGATCACAAGGGAGGTCCTAATAACATAATAGTATCAACCTATGTTGGCGCGTAGTTCTAGGCATAGGGTGATCGACCCTTAGCCCGCTCGGTGCTAGACTCTTCTCTCAAAACATGCAATGCTCTACATCGTATATAACAAAGCTCAACATCATATATTGACGAAGCTCAATAATGGAATCATGCATAAACTAAACATCGTATGAAACGAAGCTCAACATTGTCATTTGACAAACCTCAATAATGAAATCATGCATAGAACCGACATCGTCTGAAAATGAAGCTCAATAATAACATACATTGCAATTATGAATTTATGCATATGAGAACGCTTTATTTCAAACATACCACAAGCTCAAAGATAAGTGGGAGCATCTACTCCAAAACCATGTGGTAAGCTTACTTTAGAAATACTACATCATCATACTCGATATAAGCGCCTTGCCCAAAACTTTATCATGCTTGGATCTACTGAATTCATTTTGAAAACAATGTCATAATCATGGGTAGCTTTAGAAACATGTTTTTCATCATCAAATCTTATCATCATCATACATTCATCATCATTCTCTCCTTTCATGAATTTCTCATCCATGGGCATTTAATTAGATAATTTGGAAAACATAATTTTGATTGAAAACAATTTCAAATCTGCCAAGCTTTACAATTCAACAATAGAAACATAATCTAATTGTACCCAAGTATAGAAATTGAAGAATTATGCAATAGGGTAAAAACACCATAACTTGATCATAGGAATTTCTCATACTTTGATAGAGATTGGGCATGGGTGTGGAAGGAAGCACCCACTCATAGCCCTACATGCCTGGAATGGATTAATTCCACCAAATCTTTGATTACCCAAGAGGAAATAAATGGAAACCATGAAATACTAGCCTTGAATCAGCTCTTCAACCCCTCAAGCTTGCATGCATGTAATGAATGACTTAGAATAGGTTTTCCCCTCTTAAAACCCTGTAAAACGAGGCTTAAACAATGTTGCTCCTAGGATTTAGGAATTATGGAAAAGCCCTTACTAAAATCACAGAATTTGGCTGACTGCCAGTCCCCATGAGCGACTGGATGACTCGTGCTCACAGGCCACGACTTGTGGCCATGAGTCGTCTGGTTCACTGCTCAAAATAACTAGGGACCTCAAGGGAGACACCACAACTCATGGTGGGATCTGTGGCTTCTACTTCCCAATGCCTCCTTACCAAACAACCAGTCAAGGCCACGGGAGACCTCACGAGTCGTGAGGCCTAACCATGACTCGTGGTCATGATCGTGGTCTTCTCAACAGACCCTGCCATCCCTGTTGGACCAAGAGTCACTTCACGACTTGTGGTCACTCCTCACGAGCCTCCTCATGGTTCGTTCTATGACCTGGTGCGAAATTTCAGTTTTTCACCATTTTGACTTCCAAGTCTTCTCCTTGGGTTCCCGGGGTATAACATTTGTCCACCTTCTCAACATCAGCATTAATCAACAAAGAATTATTTAATGGTGGGGATTCTTCTTCTTGTTCCATGTATTGGCTAGTATCCACAACACTTTGTAGATAGGCCTCAGATTCTCAACTTTTTCATTCAAAAAACCCTGTAGGTCATTGATACTTGAGCTAAATTGTTCTATCTCTTGTCTGGGCTCTATTCTCGCTTCCACTGAGGTTTTTCTTACTATTGGGTAAGATCGTGACTTCTAAATCATTACAAGATGCGTCATCAACCATCATCTCTGTGAGTTTGGCACTCATCCTTTTTAAGGCTCCTCCCTGTTCAATAAGTTGCTCCCTCATTACTTCCATATGCTCCAGGATCAGCTTTTCTATATCTCTTATTGTAGCATGATGGTCCTCCTCTTCATTATTCTTTTAAGCATGAAAAATAATAGGAGGATCATAATAGAGGTTTGGGGAATGGGAATAAGAATTCGGGCAATGGCTCCAATGGTCGTCCAGACCACCACATACACCATAAGTATGACAGTGTTTCCACAAGTGAGGTCCTCCACAATTCAGACATGGATCACCAAAATATGAATACCAGCATTCAACTCATTAATATACCAAGATGTCATGTTAAGAAGAGTGGTATAATAATAAAAAAAGAAAAATTAAAAATCTATACAATATATATAGAATAGTGGAATAAAATCCTAACCTACAAATGACCAAACAACATTGAAGTCCTCAGCAACGACGCCAAAAACTTGATGTTATCCAAGTGTAGGCAAGCACACATGGTCATCATGTAATTTAGGACTGGAAGCCCCGATTATCGTAGCCACAGAGATTTGTCAATTCAATCGTTATAAGGTTATAACTTTATTAAGCTAATCTAACAAAATGGTTAATTGGGAAATTGTTTGAAAAATTAAACTACTAAATCTTTAAAAGTAAAAATAAGTAAAGACGATTGCAAGCTTGGTTTTACTTTGATGATGATGAAAATCTAGGAAAATGGCACATGCTTGGTTTCAAGTTGAGTTTTCAAGACATGATTACACCAGAATGATTCTTCTGCAATTTCTAATTGCAAGTTACTATCCTATTTCTTGCCACTATCCTTAGCATCCAAGAACTATTTCATGAACCCTAAGACCTAAATCCCAATGGTCACAGGAGAAACATGAAACGATGATTATTGCTACTTGTATTTCAAATAAAGGGGTTGAAAGGTATATTCCTATCCTCAACAACAACTTCTATCCTCTCACCAATAGGTTTGAGGGTCTTTGAATTCCCGTTTTGTAATTACCTTTGACCCTTTCGATTCCCTTTCCCAAGTTCAATCAAAAGCCAATAGATTAATTATAAGGTGATCAATATCATAAATAATAAATTAAAAAAAGTAAATACAAACAACGGCAATGAAGAATTGAATCTAGATTAAGTCATTCTTTCAAATATTAAACCATCCACCATGGCCAAAACCCTAGAATATTTGTTTAGCCACTCATAGACAAGTGGAAAAATGAATACATGGTCATCATCATACAAAGTAAAGAGTAAATAAGAGAAGAAACCTAGTGTAGAGTTGAGTCTTCCTTCAAAACAGCTTATAAGACTCCCAAGATGAACTACGTAATGTTAAACTCTACAAAACAAGTCGAATAATCCATTAGAAAATGATTAAAGATGCTTAACACACACCCTAGAGGATATATTTATAGTTGAGGCTTGAAATGAAGCTTTTTCCCTCCAGCACTTGGATTTAAAATCAGTAATTTTTGGCCCAGAACAAAGTTGGTGCGCTGCCCCCACAATCTCACCACAGACTTGGTCAAATTTCCAAAAATTTCAGCACTGGGATAAACCTAGTGTGGCGCCCTCACCATCTCATAGTCAAATTTCCAGCAATTTCAGCTATGGGATAAACCTGGTGTGGCGCCCTCACCATCTCACCAAAGACTAAGCCAATTTTTATACACATTCAGCATGACTGGCACACCACTCTCACTACCTCGCCAAAGTGTTAGTCAGATTTTTGCACTTTTGGACCCTTCTAGCACGTGCCTCCTCCATCTCACTAGAATTTTGGTGATTTTCTCCAAGTCTGGGAAGCTTTGGTGCTCCATGCCCACCATCTCTCTAAGGTGTTGAAATGATTATCTTCTGAAGTCAAGTAGTTGGCGGGGGGCGCCAGCCATAGCACCAGAATTGATGAAATTTTATCAAAGAGCTAAGTACCTAGTGCGGTGCGCCTACCATAGCCCTAGAACCTTCTTCTTATCTTCTCAAATCTTCCACTTGGTTCATTTTGGGTCCTTTTCTTTTAGCTTCCTGCTCAAAACACCTCAAAATTTTTGTTAGCATGCAAAAATAGAAACATATGAATTCATGCATTACATAAGGATTATGACTCAAACAAGGCAAATGGGTATAGAAATATGCCTAACATCACCCACATACCTTATCCTTGGCCTCACATCCATCAACACAAAGCCACAATCTTTCTATGACGTTAATTTGCAATAATTATATGGATAGGAACTACAATCAATAACTTAACGACGAAATCTAAGTCATAGAGGTATTTTATCAAACACCCGAAGGGCATAGGAAATTAAAGCCTCTTATGAGTGGGGTTTCTTAACACCCATCTCTTTCTACAACCCCTTAGCAACAAACACAACAATTATGAGTCCAACCAAAACTACCACATCCATCCTCAACACCAAAATAGTCCCATAGACCCTAACCCTAGGTCAACATATGAACTCATGGCTTCCTAGCACCTTCCCATGAGTCCAAGACTTAGAAAGATTTTAAGAGAGTTACTTATCTTAGAGGAAGGAAGGTTGCTCAAGACTTTATGTCTTGGAACTCAAAGGTCGTTCTTGAGCTTGCGAGGTGGAATTCTCAATGGTTCCTAGGGTTTTGCATCAAGAATGGCATTAGAACTCATATCTTAGGGTTAGGAAATCATTACTTTAACCTTAGGAATAAAGGAGAAGACTTACCTTGGAGGAACTTGTGAATGGAGATGTTTGGACAGCTTAATTCCTCTACAAAACCATTAAATTTAGGGAGAATATAAGGTCTAGATGTTTGGCTATCGTATGGGTAATGCTAGGAACGATTTCCAACTTAAAATATAAGATATATATAGAAATAGGGTCGGGACAGGGCCTGGCCTGCCATACTAGCTATAGCACCAGTCTAATGAACTTTTTTGTTTGATGTTTGGTCTCGGGCGCGGGGCGCCTCCCAATATGGACAGTGCCATAGTAAAATACCTATAACATTTTACTCTGAAATTCGATTTGACAAATGGTTGGATTCATTGAAAGAAGATTGAAAGAGCTTCAATTGGAATTGTTGAAGAACTCAAAAATACTTTGTAGATTGGGAGTTATGGTTGTCAAAGTTGAACTTGTAAGAACATACATGAAAACTCAATCGTTAGGAAAGCTCTTAACTCAACTCTATGCTAGAGGTTCCTTATGACCTTAATTTACATCCAATGTACTTCCCAAACTTAAGAATTGATCTTAACACCTAGTTTCCATAAATGTTTTGTCAGTTTGGGTCTATCTACATATGTAAATTTCTTTGAACTTAGCTCGAAAGTCTGAGACGTTACAAGTCCAAAGTCTTAGAATGATGACCTTGAGCTAAGGGGGAGATAATAAAGTAAAGGACCAAGTCATGTCTTGAGTTTCCAATTTTGAAAGGTTCAAGAGCTGTAACTATGGGATGTCGATCCATTCTTATTTAGGTTTTTCCCTTGTACTTCAGTCAACATGACACTCTAATCATGTCGAATGTAATCATTCCATGACCATGTCTAAGGTCCAAGTACTCTACGCCTATGCCTATACTTATATTTCTAGAATTAGAAGTAACCACTTCAGACAACGATCCCAGTCTTACTCCATGATTCCATAAATCCCAGCTTTATGTTATGAAACTCGTCATACCTATAAACTCATGTCTCATAGTATGCTCAGCTCTATGAACTACTCCTCAAGATTCGCCTTAATGGCTAATAAGGTCATGCTACATTATGTATATACTCAATTTGGATTTCTTGGACGATTCATGCTTAAAATTTCCTTACTCTAAGCCCTATTCACGTTCACCTATGACATAAATGATAGTTACAATGTGTACGTTCATGATAACTCTCTATTCATGCCTTAGGTTCCTAGTATGTAGAAGTTCATGAAGTGAAGTTATTAGCCATGTCAAGGAGACAGGGAAATTCTTGGATAGTGTAAGCTATGGATGAGCCATGAGATAATTATAAGTGATAGGCTTGAATGATGTGATGATGTATGGGTGGACCATAGTATGGTATGACTAGTGGCTCCATATTAGATATAGAGGTTGGGTGATTTTCATGATAAGAAGAAAAACTTTTATACTTGAGGGATAAGGAGGCCATTCAGTAAAAGCCTTTTTGAAGGAGTCAGCTTGTAGAGGGGGATATGTGGAAAGCCAAAATAGATATGATGACCAATGCCCTCAACTCTTTCTGCCTAACTCAGTTCCAGTATGAGTTACCAGTTTCCTCCTTAGTATTATATTCAGTTTCGTGACAAGTTCATGTCTCTCAATTCCTTTAATGCCATAGAATGCTTGTATTTTTCATGAATTTAGTTCAGTCATGCATCTCAGTCTGGAGTCCGTCACTCTGTTAATTTTCAGCTACGGTTATTCAGTGTTGGGTTTGCAGTTCCTTCTATATCCTTTCAGTATGCTCAATCTAAATTTTAGGGTGAATGTTTCCAAGGGCGAGATAGTGTAACACCCCAAAAGTCCCTTAGAGTAGACCCAAGACTCATGAGTTGAGATATTTTAACGACTCAAACTTTTGGGCTAAGTTTGAAGCAATCTAGATATGTAGATAGACCAAACCCAAATAAATTCTTATTAAAACTAGGTGTTAAGATTAATTCTTATGTGTGAGAAATGCATTAGATGCGAATTAAGGTCATAAAGAACCTTTAGCACAAATTTGAGTTAAGAGCCTTTTTACCGAATGATTTTCATATAAATTCTTGTAAGGGTCAATTTCAAAAGACCATAACTCCTAATTTACTAAGTGCTTATGGGTGATTTAACACATCAAATTGTGTCCCTTTGAGTCTTCTTTTCGATTCATCTGACCTTGCATCAACCGGAGTTTGGAATAAAATGTTATGAGCAGTTTAATGGAGCACTATCAGGTGCGAGGGGAGAGTGACGACCCATCTAGCACTTAATGGCCCGTCAAGATTGCTCCGTCACCCTTAACCAGAAGCTACAAAATTCCACCCCAAAGTGACGGGAAAGTTTACGGTCCTTCGGGGGACTGATGGCCCGTCACTTGGGGTGTCACATGGGGGTTTCAAGGCTTTTAAAAGTCCCCTTAAATGATCTTTTTAGCATTGTTCTGCCACCAGATCAACCGTATAAGTTCCAAGGGCTCTCTTTAATCCTCCTAAGTCTATTTAATCATTATCGAACATATCACAACCTAAATCCATGAATTTCTTCATGATTCTAACATCAAAATCATCTTCCTATCTCTAGCAACATCAAGAACAATCTTTGATTTCCAAGACTTGAAATCTTGAGCACTCCTCCATCCTCCCAGGTAATTAAATCTCCAAAAACCTTACATGAGTACTTTTTTCTACTCCTTAGGGATGTTCTAAGGCCAAGACTCATGGAACGGTGCTAGGAAGCCATGAGTTCATGTGATGACCTAGGGTCAGGGTTTATGAGATTGTTTTGGTGTTGAGGATTGATGTGGTTGTTTTGGTTGTACTTGTAATGGTTATGCTTGTTGTTAAGAGGATGTAGAAAGAAGTGCGTGTTAGGACATCCCACTCATAAGAGGCTTGAATTTCCTATGCCCTCCACGTGTTCGATGAAATGCCTCTATGACTTGGATTTCGTCGTTAAGCTATTGATTGTAGTTTCTATTGACAAAATTGTTACAGATTGACATTATAAGAGGATTGTGCCTTCGTTTTGATAGTTGTAAGGACAAATATAAGGTATGTACGACTTTTAATGAGGGGTTTCTTCCATCTTCATGCCCCTTTCAGTTGAATCCATGGTACCTACCTCTCACGCCCTAATTTTTGAATGATTGGTGATAAGTTCATTGTGGGAGAATTTCTTCATGTTCCTCCATGAAAATTAGTTCTCTTAAGATTCAATTTTATGTCTCTACAATTATAATTATATGTTCCTTATCAAATCTCTCATAAATCTATGAATTTAAAGTTTCAACCATGATTTCATGAACTTTTAAGGTTAAATAATAATTGAATGAAACTCTATGATTTTCTTATGATTCCAAGTCTCTTGTGAACCAATCCATATTTTTATGACTATACATGCATGCTTTCTACTAGATTCTCTCATGAATTTTTTAATCTCATGTTATGAAAATTTTACCCAAAGTATGCATGATTTCATGATTTGGGAAAGCCCATGTAAAAGTCAAGTATATTTAACCATGATTTTTAGTGAAGGCTTTACAAGATGAGATTTAAAAAGATGTTTAGGAGTCAACACTCGCAAGAAATAGATTTAAGCGATGTTTTGAGAGGACAATTATGAGCGATATGCTTATTTTTAGGAGTGGTGTCTAGGACTGAGTAGGCTAGGGATTCCAAGGACCTAGGTTTCATAATTACACCCCACCATAGGTATATATTCGTATTTTGGAGCCTCTTAAGAAAATGTTTCCCCCCGCTCGAGAGCACACTAGAGATATCACATCTTAATCGTTCTTTGCCCTAGCTAGGCTTAGGACAGCTCTACACACTTGATCAAGATAGTTGGGGCATCATATAAGCTCTATCATGATGGTGTCGGTTATGACGAAGCCTCCCATTGTTCCTCATGTTTCAAATTTCTCATGTTCATGATTTACGATATTATGTTTTATATCATATTTGACCCATTGATCAGTTTGTAAGTATTCACTTATGATTTCAAGTGTGGTATATTATATGATTTCTATTTTCAAACCTTGGATCATTATGTTCAGCTTATGATGAATATTCCATGATTATTATTATGTTCAGCTTTCTATTTTAGCCTGTTGCCCTTACTCTCATGTTCTATCTTATTGTATACTCATGATTTCAGACTATCCATTTACTAGCCTGTTACTTATTTTACGTACTCATTACATTCAAATTACTAACCGCATACGCTATGCTATATCATTTAATAATATAGGTTCGGTCAACCAGTCTCAGCCTCGTCATTAGCCCCGCTCCCACATCAGTTCAACTTAGGACTCCCCATTTGGGTAAGTCCTCATCTTTCAAGGATGTTTATTAGCTTATGGTGTTACGTTCTTGTATTTTAGTTTCAGACTTAGCAAGCTAGTTGGGGAGTGTTGTCCCATCAGCTCATCTTATGACTAGAGGTTTTTAGACAATTGTGTACTAGATGGTTCAGCGTTATGACTTGTCCTTCTTGTTCATGCTTTACATCATTTAGACTTCTTCTTATCCATATTTATGATTCATTTCTACTTTAGTCATTCTCTTATTCATGTTATGTATGTCCCATGGGTTAGCTTAGAGTCATTCGTAGTTCTAGGTCTCGTGTCGCGGTCCAAGGTCCATGCTCGGGTCATGACACTAGAACCTCCCCAATGCTCTTATGATACGAATCAACATTCCTCTTACAAGATGGGGTCAACTTCACCTTATCTATCCTTTTCACAATCCCAAATTTTTCTCAAGAGCCACACTTCAAATGCCTTAAATTTCTACATTAATCCTCCTTCATACAAGAGATAGCACCACCCTATTTTTTTTCCTTCTTTTGATCAAAGGTTTTCAACCAGCCATTTTGTATTTTTATATTAAGCAACTGGTGCTACCTCGCATTGAAGCTCATTCCTTTTTATTCTTTTTTGGCACACTTACAAACTTAGGCTTTTGCCTACATCACATTTTATTTTCTCATACTCCCGCAAATCTTGGGATTTAAGCTCCCAATTTTCTTTCATCAATAGCAATTAGGGAGGAATGGGTGCCAAAGTAGAGGATTCAAAAAGGGTTTAAGGCTTGTAATGTGGTTTCCACGAAAGAGCTAAAGGCTTAAAAATTGGTTAGTTTTATAGTTGTTCTAAGCAGAGGAACTAAGTAGTTAGTCATCCGCTACCCCACGGTTGTTTGTGAGTTATAGTTGTCCGAGCAGGACATCGAGAGTTATGTTAGACCACTCTAGATCTCGCCTTATACAGTCCAGACTATTAGAGATCATGATAACTATCAGGGTCCTCTAATCAGATACAGGTGCATAGTGTGCCAGTTATCATCCTTACAGAATATCCTAGGGGGCGAGTAGTAGTAGCGTTAGGGCCAGAAGGCCAGTTTCTCCTACTGAGTAGCTAGATTGAGATATCAGTTCAACACCTTGGCTGGGGTTGCCCTCATTTAGGATCCTTCCATGACCACCCTAGGGTTACTAGCTGTGTCGATTCCCGTCAGGGAAAAGATGACGTCGCTCCAGAAAGCGACATGCCATTCGCGAGGGATGAATATGGGGTCCTAGGTCCTCATACAGTCCATTTCATGGCTGCACTATTTTTATGCCGATCGGTACTACACCACACCCCCTGACAAGCCTGGTGCCCTGGGTACAAATACTAGATATTGAGAGTCCGCCAGACTCAGACACAGCTATAAATTAGGGGCCGAGTGAGCTTAGTTGAAGACCCAGGGGACTAGTAGGTTGGCTATAGCACCAGTAGAGTCATAGAAACCCAGTTAGGGGTATATATTTTGAAGTGCACCCACCAGGGCTTATGGGGTCCTCGGGTCTGTGCTGGTTGTACCTTCTAGGCTTATGGGGCCAGATTAGGTTCTTGTTTGCATTTTTGTCTACTAGATATAGATTACAAATATATGATTGTACAAATCCTAGTTTATATAGATGTAGTGTTTCATTAAATGCAGGTTATGAATAAGCAAGTTTCCAGGTTACCTTCTACCCCTTCCTTCTACTTACTTTCAGTCTTTTACAGCTTCCATTCAGCTTATTTACCGCCTTACATATTCGGTACATATTGTACTAATGCGCAACTATGGGGCACTGCATTACTTTCCTGCAAGTTTAGATAGACAAGGTTCAGGGTCTTCAATAGCAGCTGTTCAGGTTGTAGAGATTTCTGTATTTCAGTTGTATAGTATTTGGGTAGGCCGGGGGCCTATCCCAACCACTAATTGTATTCTTAAAGGCTTGGAGACTACAGTCGTCAGTCGTTTAGTTGTATGTTGGCCTTGTGGGGCCTTGTATAGAAGCTTATCTTCATTTCTGTTATAACTAGACAGCATGGTGGACTTGTCGGCCTTCATAGGATCCCTTTTGTTGCCTGTTATTGGTTAGCTATTTTCATTTACAGGTGGTTATACGGCCTTGTCGGCCGGAGGCTGTGTTTACAGCCGAGATATAGCTTGTTGTTATCTTGAGTCGAGTTGCAGGCTTTCTCGAGATATGCATAAGGCTAGCCAGGTCAATCAGATTCCAATATGGCACTAGGTGCCAGTCATGCCTCCCACGGTGGGGCGTGACACTCAGATTATTACAATACTTAGAAATAGTTGTTTCATAATTCAGTTAGCTTCCACTCAGTTTATTTATATAATTCAGATCATAGTAGTGTTATGCCATGCCATGGGTTGCTTGGGGTCACTTGTGGCTCTAAGCACCGTGTCGCATCTAGAGTGTAGACTCGGATTGTGACAGGACCTCTTCTCGAGTCTAGGCTATGATCACTAACACTTATGGGGTCGGAGTATTACTATACATATGGATGCCAAACTCTTCCTTGCCAACTCCACTTGTAAGTACTAAAACTTACGCAATGGTTTATTTATTGGGTAACCGCTAACCTTTCTTTAGTCTCTAAAGCTATCACAGAGGGTTTCATACCCTTACTGCCTTATTAACCTTATACATCCAATCCCCTAAACACTCAATACACGGGGTAAAACTTATACTAATATGCTTAAAATCATATATGTTATTTAAAATTTTCTAGCTTCGGCTCTTTGGGAAACCATATAGTACATACCTCTCATCCTTCATGCTTTTTAACTCAAGACTAAATAACTCGGAACACATAGCACTTTAGGAGCTCAGAATCTGGTGTACCTACCTTCTACCTTGGTGCACATCTTCATTTTTTACATTCAAGGCTCCATTTCACCTACTGACTTAGCCTCCAATCACCTATACTTAATCTTTTTCTAACATATTGATATGTTCTCATGATCTTCTATTCTAGTTCAAATATGCTCTAAGTCATCTTTACTAACAACTCTCCCTCTAAATACTACCATGAAATCTACACAAAACTTAATACTCTTTGGTCAACACCAAGGGACTTATCATCCCATTTCTTACCTTATAAATACATGACTATGGCGGTATACTTCCCTCAATCACCATCCCTACTTTTGGCTTCCACACTTCAAGCTTCATATTTCTAGCTCTAGGTTCATGTTACTACTCATGGCTCACACAATCCAAATCACACTATCTCAGGGGTGACAATACTACCCAAGCACTTAGAGACACTATCCCACTAAGGGTGTCATTTGCATCAAAGTTCTAGAAGGGGGGTTTTGCGAGCATTTCTTACTGTAGGCTCAATGCATGATTCATTAGAATAAGAGTGAATTCTTACGCTACATTATACTTAACTGCAATAATGGGCTCCTCTTAAGTCCTTGTGCAGTCCCTTAACTTTCTGGGGGCTCTATCTGAGAGCACCTCACTGATAGGAATTTGAGCTTTGCTGTTTCTATCACCTTAAAGATGAGGCATAGTCAATGGAATTAGAACAAGGCACGAATCTATATAAGGTCCTTATGGAACAACTCTATTCCACGATATGAAACATGAAAGAAGGGAAACATTCCTAAAATGTTTCAGAGCCTCTTCCTCAGAAGTGTGACACGCTTTACACACATGAAAAAGGCTCTACTTAACGCGGCTTTTAGATACCCTAGAACACTAAAAAAACCTAATTCTCTAATACCAAGTTGGTCACGACCCGAGCATGGACCCCAGATTGCGACACGGGATCTAGAACCACAAACGACTCTAAGATAACTCATGGTACATACATAGCATGAATAAGAGCATAACTAAAGCATAAATGAACCATAAACATGGATAAGCGGAAGTATAAATTATGTAATGCATGAACAAGAACAACAAGTCACAACACTCAACCATCTAGTACATAATTGTCTTGAATCCTCTAGTCATAAGATGACCTAATGAGAAAACACCCCCAACTAGCTCGCTAAGACTGAAACTAAAATAAAAGAACTTAACACCATAAAATAATAAATGTCCTCGAAAGATGAGGACTCACCCAAACAGGGATTGAGCTAAACTAAGGAGGGAGCAGGGCTAATGACGAGGCTGAGACTGGTTACCCAAACCTATATCATTAAATGATATAGCATAGAGTATGCAGCCAGTACTTTGAATGTACTAAGTATGTAGAGTAAGTAAATTATGCTAGTAAATCGATAGTATGAAATCATGAGTATAAAACAAGATAAAACATGAGAGTAAGGGAAACATGCTAAAATCAATATTCTTGAAATAATCATAATCATAAAATATTCATCATAATCTGAACATAATGACCCAAGGTTTGGAAATAGAAATCATGTAATGTGCCATACTTGAAATCATAAGTGAAAACTCAGAAACTGATCAATGGCTCAAATATGCTATAAAACATAGTGATAACACTCAAACTCACACCTCCTAACGAAGTATGAAGCGGACGTTATCAATAAAGAACCCAACTAAGAGGTTGGGGTCGAACCCACAGGGAATATGGAAGATCTAGACTAATGCCAGTAAGTGAACTTGTTGGTGAGCTATCTCCAATTTGGGGGGTTTCAAAGAACACAATGTTAAAGCAAAGATTAAAATTGTGATTTTATTCAAAATTTGAAAATAACTAAGGTAAATGTTCCCCATGGGTTCATAACTACTTTGGGTATACACACATGATCAATCCCAATGCTTACTTATAGAATTGATAACTAGGGTTCATCCAAACAGCTTGTTCGTCCCTATTGGATGACGATAGTCAATCACAGGGTCAAGTCTCATGAGCGATTTAAAACTAACCATTATCAATATGTTTCAAATTTAACTCTCCTGCAACCACAGCTCAAGTTAATACAATGATCTTTACTTTCATGTAAGTCTCTTTTCCTAATCTCTACCTCGATGGCTCAAGAAAGTAAAGAAATCAGACAAGTCCTAATGTTGTGTACCGTTAAGAAATATTTAAACATGAAGAGAATAAAATACAAGTTTTTCGAATTGGTTTTGAATCACTTTTGTCCAACCCTAATTTGTTAATCCGTTATGGTTCCCACAACCCCTAGTTGTGGAGGTTTTAGCCTCTTATGATTGTAAGATTATAATTTGCATTCATAGACAAACACATAATTAAATACTTACAGCAACAATTGGAAGGAAATCAGGTTTTATTATCTAAGAACAACCTCAAGAACAATGTAAGAAATCAAGACTTTGATCCCAAGAATTGCTCCTCAAAACTCGATAAACAATTCACAAAGTAACTATTCACACGTCTAATAACTCAATTCTATCCTCCTCTTACTAAAATAAAACATAACGTATATTTATACAGACATTAGAAACCTTTTCCTAAGCTAACAGGGAGTTTTTCATATCTGGTGTCGGCTGCGCCACGATTTCTCCTACGACCCGTAGCAGGATTGTACAGGTCGTACTTGTTGTCCTAAGTTCTTGGCTGCTACAGATCTAGCTAGGTGTTGGTATCTTGGTACGACTCGTACCTTCATCCTATGAGTCGTACATTGCTTCCGTGGTTTTGCCTTGAAAACTATGACATCTTCTGGAATTCTTCACGAGTGTTGTGATACGACTCGCACCTTCTTGCCACGACTCGTATTATCTATAGTGTCTGAAGTTCTGCCAAGTACTGAAAATCTTCTGAAGTTCACCAAGGCTCCTGGTACAATTCATACATTGATGTCAAGGTTTGTGATTCTATTTGTACCAAGAGTCTGCCTTTGCGCAATTTCTTCTGAATATTTCCACGACTCCAGTTACGGCTCGTACTGAGAGTTGTAGGTTGCCTTCTTCCCAATTCAGCCTTCTGACTTTTGTCACGATTCTCAGTACGGCTTATACAATCAAGGTACAGCTCGTACTAAGACTGGTACTTTGGCTGATTTACTATATTTTGAGGCTTCTTTTACACATCTTTGCTCCAACACTTATTTTCCCTGAAATCTAAGTAATAGTGCTTTATATCTATATAAGCATACCTAAGTCCATGCTATTTTCTCAGTTTTAAGCGACGAAAGTGTTGTAAACTCATAGCACATCAACTCCCTCAACTTAAGACTTTTGCATGTCCTCAGGCAAAGAAAAAAACTAAACACGATACTTAACTAGAAAATAAACCTAGGACACTACAACCAATATCAAACAAAACTTGCACTATGACTCCAAAAAATTTTGACCCTTTTCCTGTGAAACAAATTAACACATGCACTACAAGCAACCACAGAATATGATAAAAAGGGATAAAGACATGTCATCTAACTATTAATAGTTAGTCAAGTCATCACCAATGATTTTTACACAGACTACTGGTGAAGTTAAACACAAACCATGTACCCTCACAGAAAACGAAGTCCCCTACTCATAGATATAGTAAAATATATTACATGGTACTGAACAAGCGAGACTCTCACTCACACAAAGAAGTTCCAAATACTGCATATCAGATACCATAGGCTTGCCCTTATTTTCTCTACTTCAGTCTGTCAGATGGTTAGGTTAGGATCACTATAGGACTTGCTTTGGCTTGTAATGTAGGATACCCTTGTATGAGTGTGGTGTGTTTTAAAACTTTTCATGCATCATTCTTTTTTTGAATTTTCTTTGTCAATTTTTCTTTTCTTTTTCTTTTCTCTTGTCACACCGCACCTTATGTTTTCACCTTTTTTCTCTTTTCTCTCCTTTTTGCACCTTCCCAATCTTTATGCACACCTACTCTAGCCACCCTCAACTTAGGCATTTTTCCTATGTTGAGGTTCACAATGTCCAAGGAGGGACCAGGGCCAAAATAAGTTCATTATAAAAATGGATACGGTTAATCGGTTAATTAAAGAAGAAAATGGTCTATTTAAAGCTCAAAGTTTTGGATCAAGGGAATCATATGATTTTGGTAGGATTATTTAGGCTAAAAATGGGCTCAACAAAAATGGCATATGATCCTTTCCTAACCAACCATCCTAAAACCTCTTCAAAGACCAACCGGGCAAGTTCTAGATCCTCTACATAGTATTGAACTAGGTATTCAAACCTCACTCATTCATGATACATGATTTATTTTTACTCCACCTATCTAGTTTATTCATGTCTTAACAAAAACTTCTCATGCTAATATACTAAATGACATAAAAAGATCCACAGAAATCATGCATGCAGTCACAAGTACACAACTAATTCATCAAAATATTTTAATAGGGTTAATTTTTCAAAAATATCAAATCTAGTACACTTTATTGCCTGAGTACTCCTAAGATACTCTCTAATTAAACAAAAATCATACAAAAATAAAATCCTAAACATGTTGGTTCTTCTAGATAGCATGTTCGAGGGAAAAGAAACACGGCAATAAAAATCCTCAGACGAATCAAAATCCCCTAAAGATTACAACTACACCCCCTCCCCTTTTTAAATAGCATGCTTCATCCCCAAAGAATAGAACATAAGCATAAAGGGAAGGGAACATACCTGCGGTGCTCTAAGCGCTCCTATCATCCCGTGGAGGAGGTGCCTCCGCTGCAATCGTGGTGATGGCACCAGCCAGTGCACTCATTAGTCGGTCAACAAGGGGAGTGGCTACCCCCTCAGTAGTATCGGCCATCTCTACGGCCTTTGGAATGGTCATTCGCGGCTGAATGTGGCCCGCCCAAAGGGTCCCTCCACTGGCAAACTCAGTTTGGGCCACATGGGAGCTACCTACTCCTCTAGATCGTTCTTGCAGCTCTGAGAAGTGTGTGTCATGAGTCTGCAGGCACTCTACTCGTGCCTGCTTGCATTCTTTTTTCTATCTTTTCTATCTCTTTCTCGGAGTCTCCTCTCCAATATCCTCGGAGACCCTCTTCTTCCCTTTCTCTTTCCCTCCTGCGTGGGCTCCCAGTAGACCGCCAGATCAAGATACTCCTCTATGTCCTCATCAAGGTATGGAAGAGTGGGGGCTGCTATGACTATCGGTTGTCGTGATGATAGCTTGGCCACTAGGCTCCGAATAGCCCCCAACTCCTCATGGAGGCTACCTTTATCTGTCTGCTCAGCCATGCGTATATTGAATCAACTGTTAGAACCATCAAGGTCTCCATCATTGATTGTATTTCTCTTTCAGCCATGGTCAGTCTTTTGGACAACTTCTGGAGAAAATCCTAGGGCACTAGGACATATCCAGTTGGGGTCTAACTCGGAAGGCTGGTATGTTGTGCAGTAGAAGTGCTAGGAGCTGCATCTAAATAACCGCCATTTGTAGTCAGTGTCTTGTCCTACTCCTGTAAGGTGGGGGAATTCACTTGTGCACCCCCTATAGGCCGAGTCAATGAAATGGCGATGGAAAGTCGATCCCGACACATCGGGTTCATTTCATCCCAAATCAGGCCAATATCAGTTGTCTGCTATCCTCTAATTAAGTGCTCCTCACCCCGGCGAACTGTGACACTTGCCTCTGTGCATAAGCTGAAGACGAGGCTCGAGAATGGGATAGTAGTGCTCAATCCCGTAGCCCGATCTCGCATCTCCTCTATGATAACCCTCGGAATGTTGATGGGGTATTTGGACATGATACATGCCACCATAGCTACTCTATCTGCACTAAGGGTATTGTCATTGACTGTCGGTGCCAAACGATTGCACACTAACGTCCAGCGGGATTTTTCTATAAAGTTGAGAAAACACTTCGTAACCTACTTTCTGCTAGTGACCCACTGCGCTTCCTCTTTGTTCTCAGCAATAATGCCGGACAACCATTGTATCTGCCTCAAAACCCAACCGCTTGATTTACTTCAATGCCTCCACCCGATACTCATATTCTAGCATAGCATGTGTTGGTATGAACTGGGGCCCATATAGTATCCGAGCAATGGTACCCTCAGATATGTTGACCTCTCAGCGTCTGACAAGAACACTCTCCAGTTTCTGATGATCTTTCAACTGCTGCCCCTCTTTGTCCTTCTACTCCATATTTGCCAAGTGGTTGACATAGAAATCCCAGAAAATTTCTAGAGTATACTGGTCTGGACCCCTAGCTATCCACTTGAAGTCGTAGAAACTAAATATCCGCTTCATCTCTCCTCCTCGTTCAATGAATTTGTGAAGATCTGTGGCTCTTCTAGAATGCTCCACCTAGGTTTGTTTTTGGCGGTGAGAGCAATGCCCTACTCATACATCTCCTAAGCTCCTGACACTCTCCACCGAATAGTGCGGCTCTCCCTAGGCGGAGTCTGCTCCTGCTCAGTGTTTGGTGCCTCCTTCTCTGAACCAGAACTGCTCCTTGCCTCTCTGGATTGGGTCTCCTCAGACCCCTCTTTTGCATTAGATCCATTTCCTCACTCCTGAGCTCCCTCCTCAGACTGGTGTGCTCCAGTAGATGTGGCAGTAGCCACTACGGCTTGGGCTTTGGCCTTCACCCTAGTGGTTCGGGTCCCATCAGTGTTCGATGTAATGACCATATACTCCTCTACTGAACCACTAGGAGAGCTTCTTTCTTGATCAAATTCGTAGGTTTCATCAAGTAGTGTCCTCCGTGTAGTTGCCTTTGATGCTTTGCTCTTCAGCATCATTATACCTGTAGAGAAAGAGGGTTGAATCCCATAATTGAGAAAAGGAAAGCAAGAACTATGTCCTCTGAAGTTTATCATGGGTCAAAAGTGCGGATCGTACCCCGGAGGTACGATTCATACTGAGACTCATTATGTCATAGGTTAGTGCTATGCCTCTGAGGTACAACATACCGTAAAGGTACGTTCCATACTACGAGTCATATGAGGATACCTCAATTCACTAATTTTTCTATATTTTTCCATGAGTCATAGGAAGGATCGTACTGTCACTTGTGGATTTGATCCTCTCTAGATTTTTGGTACGATTGCTAGGAACGACTCGTAGTACTAAACCATGAGCCGTACTAGGATTTGTACCCTGTGTATTTACACTACAGGTAACTCCATTATTAATGGTTCAATTTACAATTTCATTAACTTTGAGCTCTTTCACAATCACACATGGCTTAATCACGCCCCTGGTCATTGTCCTTTTCAAATTTTTCAATCAACAATGAGGACTTGCAGGGGGTTTAACACAGTTACATCAAGCATACAAGTTTTATCAAATATAAAGCAATATACTTGATAATTTCTTACTTCGACTGGTAGTCAAAATTTTGGGTTGGAAGAAATTGATTGTGCAAGAAATTGCTCTATTGATCTTTGATTTTGAGTTACGAGTGTGAGGGAGTCATGAGTATTGGTCGTAACTTCAGTTTTGAGTGTGTGGGAGAAGGGTATGATTTGTTTCAAGTTTAAATAGGTTATAGGGCAGATTTTAAAAATCTGGGCCGATTCGGGTGTTTTTAAAATTTTTGAACTATCACGACTCATATCATGATTCATAGGAAAGACCTACGACCCGTGTTCGTTTTTTATGGGTATATAAAACAACACGCAAGTGCACGTGGTAGAACAAGTAGTAAGTGGCTTTAGTAAGCCAAGTATCGATCCCACAGAGACTTGGGTTAAGTGCAATTTGCTCAAGTAAACTATATTTTTACTTCTAAATATGCTGACAACAACGTAACCAAAAAGTTGATGGTTTGTTTGATAAATTTTTCACCAAAACTAAGAACAATTATCTACTTTGAATCTGAACTATGGATAAGAGCATGCTAAGGTTAAACGAACATGTAATGAAACTGATTATCATCATAAATTGGTTAATCTTTTCTTCCTGTTGCTAGCCAAGAACATTTGCCAAGAGATTAAAACTCTCGTATTTAATCTCACTTAAGAATCATGAACCATCCGTCTACATTTCTGTGATC
Source organism: Datura wrightii (assembly GCA_035772735.1). Classification (NCBI taxonomy): domain Eukaryota; kingdom Viridiplantae; phylum Streptophyta; class Magnoliopsida; order Solanales; family Solanaceae; genus Datura; species Datura wrightii. The sequence goes on from JASDFA010000002.1 coordinate 15,973,850, forward strand.
AAATGCAATTCATGTTCTAGCCATACGATTCCGGTTCTTAAATTGACTAATACGACTTTCAAGTATATTTCTATCCTGAATGCACATCAAAACTCAATTTTCCCAAACCAAGTAAAGTACAATATCCTATTAATTCACAACTTTCCAATTTCGTGCTCTCTCGAGTGAAATCGGACTTTTTAGATGTACATTAATGTAGGTCACACACCAATGCAGTAAGAACAAGAATTAATAGAACAACATGGAAGAAAAGATGAAAAACCAGATAATCAATAATCAAATTTCATCACAATTGTTCACAACCTCAGCAAGGAAGGGAATTAGCCACTCATTTGTGGATTAATCATCATAAAACGAGTGTTAATCATACAAGCAATTGAGTTAAAGAAGAAAGAAAGAGAGAAAAAACCCTGAACTTTTCATCCCTCAACTGCCTGTAACCCACGTCCTTGCTCCACCAAGTCTGAATTATGAAAAATGAACTTAAGTGTTCTATTTATACTGCTGGAAATTTTTCCCGGAATAATGAGCAACGTGTCACGGAGCGCATCGCGGAGCACTGCCTCCGTGACACGCCATGAACGCGGACCCTCACTAGAACTGGGGGTCCGGGAATTCAAGCTCAACGTGGCACGGCGTGCATCGCGAAGCACTGGCTCCGTGCCACGGAGCAAACGCTGACCTCCACTGGAAATTAGGTGAATTTTCCCCATCCAGGCAGAATGCCTCCGCGATGGCAGCGTTACACGGCTCCATTGCGGAGCCCCTGTAATTCATGTTGTCCAATGCCTTTTCCCTTGCTCGCATCCAAGTCCAACTTCGATATCATCCAACATGCATTTTAGCTTCCTGAAATCACATTTTACCTGCAAAACAATGCTAATCATGTTGGTTAGTATAAATTCACATTTTATTACCAGTTACATTAAAATGTATACACATTGCTAGATAAACAAGGCGAAAATGATACTTTTGAGTATCACTTGGGCCTATAAATCTGCCCAAGATCACTTACCCCACACTTAAATCCTTGTTCGTCCTCGAACAACAAACATACAATTCATACAATTTACATCCCAACCTCACTACTATGGTACGACAATTTAAGTTATGGTCATACTGATTACTCAATACAACAAATCATCAAGAAACCATGCATGGTCTTAACTATGCAATGACCTTCAATATCTTAAGACCTCCTAGACTTTAAGAATCGACTCTTGATATCGGCAAACTCATGCAAATCAGCTGATCAAGATATCCGACATGAAAATTAATCTTTCATCAAGCATGTGCCCTCACAACACAAGAGAATCTTCCCCTTTTTGCTCATGTGAGTCATAAACATTCAAACAGGGGCATGTACACACAATTTCACTCTCTCTCCCAAAAGAATTCACATGCATCATGTCGTGACCCATAAGCTTGCCCTTAGTGTACTACTCCACTAATATAAAGAAATGCAATGCAAGATCACGTAGGACTTTAATGGGTTGTAATGGAAGCTATGGAACTAGTAAATATTGGATTAGCCAATAATAGCCACTAGCATCCTTAAGCGCCTTTTCAACACATCCCATCACTCATGGACATTGTTTCTCTCTTGTTCTTTTTTCATCCTATTCTTGATGATTTACTTTAGTATTACCCATTTCATTAAGCACACTTGACACAACAACAAAGGTTATTCATGCACCTTCATTATCGTTTATTTATAACAAGTGCACCTTCAACCTTTTCTTTTCTTCCCTCACTCTGCTTTTCTTTCTCTTTTCACCTTTCTCACTCTTTGACACTTTGGGAAAATGATTTTCTCTTCTTAAGCGCTTAAGAGTTTTGTATAGACTTTACGGCTAGTAAAAAGAAGGAATTAAGCTCGATTTACACTTTTTGGACAAAAAGAAAGAAAACAATCGGCTAAAGGCTCAAAGGGCTGACTAGGGTATACAATCACAGAAAGGGGGACATGACAAGAAAAAAAAGTAGAAACTCTCGGTTAAAACAAAGAAATGCCTACATCCTTTCCTACAATACACCTCCTTCATTTCATTTTGTACACACACCAGGCAAGTTCTAGACACTTCACAATAGCATGGAATATCAACACCTCACTTCACACTTTATGCACATGCTCGATTCAAGATGTATTCACAGACTCTTCAATCAGCTAATTACATGAATTCAAATATTAAGCCTCAATCACACTGAATCAAACTCTACAGCCTAGGTATCTCAACATATTTACAAAATTTGCAAGCTTTCATACGAATCACCTTTGCATTTTGAATATCATGTACAACACGCAACCAAAATTTCGCAACCATATAGTAACTACAAGTTCCGGGATGAAATCCACCAAAGAGAAAAAAACTGAAAATTAATCAAAAAAAATCTACTTCTAACGACTACATTTCCCTTAAGACGGTCGTCATCCATCCATCATAGGGAACAGTCACTAGCTATGACTTCGGTTCAATGGGACCATTCTCGGTAAAAGAATCGAAAACAAACATCGAGAAACCCAAAATTTAAAAGTTGAAAAATTTGCAAAATATCGATCATTTCGATAGAAAAAGAAAAAAATAATTTATGTACACAATATTTTAAAGAAATGTTTTAAAAATATCGATCATTTTGATAAACAAAAAAAATATTTACAGAATCAGCTGGCAACATTCAACAACACACAGCAATTTCACAATTATTTACAAATACAGAACAATTCTTAAACACTTCACAAATCACAGGGACAAACAACATACACAATAACAGAGGAGAACATACAAACAAAACAGCCCAGCCCAGCACCTAACTACTCCCACCCCACACTTAGTCCGAACACTGTCCCCAGTGTTCACAAAAATTAAATAGCACAAAATCGGGTGGTGGAACTCCCTGATCAATCAAAGTATTCCACTTCTTCGTCGGGTGCTGCTGCCTCATCTCCCATGTCCGAGTCGCCTCCGTCATCATCATTAGACTCCACATCGGAGTCCTCTCGACGCGTCTCCTTGTCTGTGGGGACGTCATCATCTGTGGGCTCTACAAAGGCTGGCCCTACTCGGCATAAAGCCCTGGCGTTTTCGCCAAACGGGTAGTCTAGCTCGAGCTGCCATAGCTCCTCCTCCGTCGCTGGCCTCCCACCTATCCTTAGCTGGAGCATCTGCATCCCATACATCCGTGCCATATACTGGTCATCACGAGCATGTCACTCGCCAAGTGTCAGCACTGGCCCGTGGGTGGTGTTGGGAGCCTTAGTTTTGGTAACATCTAAGGCCCGCCGCTCCAACTGCGGGATATAATCGAGGGCCTCCTCCTCAACATCGAGGCCCCTAAGAAAGGTGGTGAGTAGTCCACCGAAACCATACTTGTTCCCCTGGTGCAACCGGGCTCTCTTCATGGCGGATATAATAACCGCCCCGACATTGATATCCAGCCCTTTCATCAGGGCGTACACCAGGCAAACACAATCCCGGGTTACATCAGTCATATGTACCCTCGGGATGAGGCATGAGCAGACTATCTTAAGCTAGATTCGAGCTTCCCTGTTCATCTGTGAATATGGCAGAGTCTGGTGGTAGCCCCTTTCTTTGTGCCTGCTCCATCTAGCTGTAGATCGGGCCCCACACAATGTGCGTCTGATGTCAGCATACGGTGGGGTAATGTTTAGCTGTCGAAAGACGTGGGCGTCTGTGTCCCGCGCTCCTATGATGGCATTGAGCTGGTGGGGCTCCAGAGTGACTATCTGCCCTCTGATTTTGATGGTGTGGCTTCTGATCGACGGGTTCCAATTGGCATAGAACTCCCGAACCAGGTGCAAATTGCATTCCTTGGGCTTCTCAAATATGAAATTGAGCCCAGCTGCCTCGATCCGGTGAACCATTTTGGGGAACTCCTGTGCCAATGGTTCCCGTGCTATATGCTCCTCGGGGAAATATTTGTTCTCTTTGTGCTTTGCGTACCACTTTTTCCCCTCGTCCGTCACCCATCTTGTTCCATATTGGCGGCGCTGGCCGCGTGGAACTGCTGGTGCAGCTGGGACTGCTGTGCCCAGTCTGAGTCTCTTCCTTCCGGTGCCTGAAGTTGATGCACCTTTCCCTTTATCTTGCCGGCTTGCCATTTTACCTGTCAACCTAAGTAAACAAGCTCCATGTTAAGCTAAATAAATATTAACTTCGGCTAAGGTCGGGTTACGCTAGGTTACCCCACACTTAGTCCTTAGCTACAGTTACAACACTACGGCAAGAATATCTTTATCACACAAAACAACCAGCTATACAATCATGCTTAGTGCATTCAAAAGAAAATTTGACGATATAACTTCTGCGTACTACTCAGACTTTGTACAGCCAATCACAATCACTACCATCGCTAACATTTTAACTATCGCACTTAGCAAAGAAAAACAAAGAAACAAAAATTACCACAAATATTTATATACATGAACCTGTCCAACTAACCAAATTCGAACAAATTTCAACATTTCCCCCAAACCCGAGAATTCATCATCTATTAACATCCTAACAATTTGTACATCGACTCATCTCATTCAACACATACACCCCGGCATAAAATTCACGATTTCAACACATTTCCAACTTCAAATTCAACAACAAGCCCTAGAATTGATTCTATCAATCAAATTCGAATAATTTATGCAATCGACAAGTTCAAACAATCATAACGACATTGCGAACGTTTATCAATCAACAAATAACTCGAATTCATGCTTAATTTCGACTTAGGGCAATTTAGCACACCTCCAATGCTTAAAATCAAAGAAAATCGACAAAAACTTGAGAGGGAATCGAAAAACATACCTTGAAGTTGAAGAATCGAAGAAAAGTTGGTAATTTGTTGCCTTAAGCCGTGGCACGTTGATGGGGGAGGGTTTTGGGATTTTTGGTCGCGGAAGAATTAGAAAATGAGGGGAAAAGGGGAGGTTTCGGGGTTAAAAGGGTAGAAAAACATGCGGGTCACCTGGCAACCCGGTATGACCCGTCGCGATATACACGGCAACGTGTCACGGAGTGCATCGCGGTGCACTGCCTCCGTGACACGGAGCCATCGCGATAGCATTCTGGAAATTTTTAAAATTTCCGGGTTATACCTCAACGTGTCACGGAGGGTAACGCGGAGGTCCTCCTCCGTGACACGGAGCTATCGCCCCAGCTCACTGTTTCTACATTTTATTAATTTTTCATACCTCGACTTTTCCTTCATGATTCCGTGCACATTTTCCTCCGTTTGACCTAAAAATCATCTCACTAAACAAAATTGGTTAGAATTATAGGTTTCACCTAACTAAAATTAAAAACAATAACTAAAACAAAAAATTTTGTAGTAAATCAAGAAAAAGAAAAAGAAAAATCTATTTACACTTTACAAAATGAAAGAAAAAAAAAATTTTCCACGGGTTGCCTCCCGTGCAGCGCCTGGTTTACCGTCGCGGCTCGACGTCATTTAAGCTCAATTGTCCGCTAGGGTGATGGACGATTTCTCTCGATCACCGTCCTCCCCCCAGTAGTGCTTACACCTATCCGGTGGTCTTCCTATTAACTCTCTGGAATCCTTCATCTGCTTGTCATTACCATGATCAATCACATTGATCACCGAGAGTTCTTCATGCACCATCGGGAGCTTGGGTGCCTTATACACATCGAACACCTCTACCTTGTCATGTGCTCGCATTGTAAGTTGCCCCGCAGCTACGTCAATTAATGCTTTCCCGGTTGCCAAGAAGGGACGTCCCAAAATAAATGGGACTTCCGCGTCTGGTTCAAAATCCAGCACGACAAAATCTACCGGAAAAATTAGGGAGCCAACTTACACTAGAACATCCTCAACAATGCCATCCGGCCTAGCTAAGGATCGATCCGCCAACTGCAAGATTACCGTTGTGGGTCTAGGACTCCCTAAACCCAACTTTCTGAATACCGAAGATGGCATCAAATTTATGCTTGCCCCCAGGTCACACAATCCACGAGCTCGGATGCTCTGCCCAATAGTAAGCTGGATAGTAAAACTTCCAGGGTCTTTTAGCTTTGTGGGCAGTCTGTTTTGGATCCGGGAAGTGCACTCCTCCGTTAAAGCCACCGTAGCATACTCAGTCAACCGACTTTTGTTGGCCACGATGTCCTTTATGTACTTGGCATATTTAGGCACTCCCTGCAAGACATCAACAAGAGGTAAATTAACATGTACCTGTTTAAGCACCTCCATGAATTTCTTGAAACACGCCTCCTCCTTGTGTTTCTTGAGTCGTTGAGGGAACGGGGGTGGAGGTCTTTCTGATTCAGCTTCTTTCGTCTTCCCCCTTTCCGAACTTTGCTCCCCCTCAACTTCCGCTGCTCCCGAGTGTGGAGGTGGTCTTTCTGGTTCCACCTCTTTCAGCTGCAAACCACTCCTTGTGGTCATTGCATTTACCTGCTTGGGATTCGGATCTGTGTCGCTTGGCAGTCCTCCTCTAGGCCTTGTATTTTGGGCACTAGCAAATTGCCCAAATTGATACTCAAGAGCCTTGGTAGCTAACTGATTGTTTTTCACTTCGGCTGCCAATATCACATAGTCAGCCTGCAATTGAGCTTGGTTAGCTATCATGGTCTTGAACATCTCCTCAACGCTGGGTGATGGTGGTGGAGGAGGTGCATTGTTGTTTCTGAATTGAGATTGGTAGTTCTGTTGCCCTCCTTGATTCCTTTGCACACCCTGACCCGAACTTTCGCCTTGATGGTTGTTGCTACCCCGTGAGAAGTTAGGATGATTCCTCCAATTTGAATTGTAGCTACTACCATACTGTTGGTGATTTCTTTGTGCATTACCCACAAAGTTTACCGAGTTAGGATTGGCTCCACAGCACTCAGCTGAGTGCTCACTGCTTCCACACACTTCACACCACAATTGCTGAACTGCATTAACTGGAGCTTGAGGCTGGTTCAAAGTCATGTTGTTGAAATGGTTGTTCAATTGATTTTGCAATGCAGCTATCTGTGCAGCAATAGCTGTAAACCCATCCACTTCAAGCACTCCTGCTGCTTTCCTTGTCCCACCTCGTGATGAATCAGCATTCCATTCTGGATTGCCCTGTGAAATCCGGTTTAACAAGGTATACAGCTCCTCATAAGTCTTTTCCAGCGCTTGCCCTCCAACTGCTGAATCTAGCAATATTTTGGTATGGGGTTCCAAACCCTCAATAAATGTGTGCACCAACACCTCATTGGACTGATGATGATGAGGACAGTCCCGCAACATGGATTTAAATCTCTCTCAGGCTTGATATAAATTTTCTCCCTCCCTCTGTTTGAAACTTAGAATCTGACTTCTAAGTCTTGCTGTTTTACCAGAGGGAAAAAACCTTATCAAGAACTTCCATGCAAGATCATCCCATGTTGAGATAGAATTTGGTGGCTCAGCTTTCAACCACCTCTTGGCTTCTCCTAGTAAGGAGAATGGAAATAATGTAAGCCGAACATAGTCTGGTGACACTCCAGCGGGTATGTAAGTGTCACTTATCTCCAAAAAATTTTGGAGATGCTGTTGTGGATCTTCATGAGGGAGACCGGTAAATTGCCCGCTTGTGTGCAACAACTGCACCATATTTTGTTTCAGTTCAAATCTCCCTCCAGGCTCTGGTTTGCGGATACTTGATGTAACATTATTGGCATGTGGGATTGCCACCTCACGAACCGGCCTTGCTGCTGCTTCTTCGGGCACTAACACTGCCCTTACAACTGATGGATTCTGTTGTTGCTCCATGATCGTCTGTCTGAGCAACTGCAGCTTTCTTTGTAGAGCTTCTCTTCTCTTACTGTGAAATATTCTTTCGGGCTCTATATAAGATTCCACCAGCTCTTTGTCTCTTGCCAGTGTTCACAGCAATTAAGTCTGCAAAATACAGGCTAAGACCAAGTTGTCAACACTTAAGAAAAAATAAAACTACAGTAAATTAACACTTAAAACAAATTCACCAATTGCCATGACCCCGGCAATGGCGCCAAAAACTTGGTCGGTGTTTTATGGGTATATAAAACAACACGCAAGTGCACGTGGTTGAACAAGTAGTAAGTGGCTTTAGTAAGCCAAGTATCGATCCCACAGAGACTTGGGTTAAGTGCAATTTGCTCAAGTATACTATATTTTTACTTCTAAATATGCTGACAACAACGTAACCAAAAAGTTGATAGTTTGTTTGATAAATTTTTCACTAAAACTAAGAACAATTATCTACTTTGAATCTGAACTATGGATAAGAGCATGCTAAGGTTAAACGAACATGTAATGAAACTGATTATCATCATAAATTGGTTAATCTTTTCTTCCTGTTGCTAGCCAAGAACATTTGCCAAGAGATTAAAACTCTCGTATTTAATCTCACTTAAGAATCATGAACCATCCATCTACATTTCTGTGATCAAATGCAATTCATGTTCTAGCCATATGATTCCAGTTCCTAAATTGAGTAATACGACTTTCAGGTATATTTCTATACTGAATGCACATCAAAACTCAATTTTCCTAAACCAAGTAAAGAACAATATCCTATTAATTCACAACTTTCCAATTTCGTGCTCTCTCGAGTGAAATCGGACTTTTTAGATGTACATTAATGTAGGCCACACACCAATGCAGTAAGAACAAGAATTAATAGAACAACATGGAAGAAAAGATGAAAAACCAGATAATCAATAATCAAATTTCATCACAATTGTTCACAACCTCAGCAAGGAAGGGAATTAGCCACTCATTTGTGGATTAATCATCATAAAACGAGTGTTAATCATACAAGCAATTGAGTTAAAGAAGAAAGAAAGAGTGAAAAAACCTTGAACTTTTTGTCCCTCAACTGCCTATAACCCACGTCCTTGCTCCACCAAGTCTGAATTATGAAAAATGAACTTAAGTGTTCTATTTATACTGCTGGGAATTTTTCCCGGAATAATGAGCAACGTGTCACGGAGTGCATCGCGGAGCACTGCCTCCATGACACGCCATGAACGCGGACCCTCACTGGAACTGGGGGTCCGGGAATTCAAGCTCAACGTGGCACGGCGTGCATCGCGGAGCACTGGCTCCGTGCCACGGAGCAAACGCGGACCTCCACTGGAAATTAGGTGAATTTTCCCCATCTAGGCAGAATGCCTCTGCGATGGCAGCGTGACACGGCTCCATCGCGGAGCCCCTGTAATTCATGTTGTCCAATGCCTTTTCCCTTGCTCGCATTCAAGTCCAACTCCGATATCATCCAACATGCATTTTAGCTTCCTGAAATCACATTTTACCTGCAAAACGATGCTAATCATGTTGGTTAGTATAAACTCACATTTTATTACCAGTTACATGAAAATGTATACACATTGCTAGATAAACAAGGCGAAAATGATACTTTTGAGTATCACTTGGGCCTATAAATCTGCCCAAGATCAACCCGTCCCTTGGACCCAAAATAGAGAGATTAAGAAACTTACTTGTGGACCTACGAGTGCATCCCATGACTCGTACAACTGGATTACGATTCATACAATGACTCGTAGGTCATTGCTATTCATTTTGGTCTATGCCTTAAATAGTTCATAGGTACAGTGAGTACTACGATCCGTACAATTAAATTACGAGTCGTAGGACCAACCGTACCCTAAACTCATGCACTGAAGTACATCTCTGATTCTCACCATGACTCATGCTACAACTCGTACAAACCTCTCACGAGTTGTACTAAGAACTGCAGCACCTGCCTCTTCAACAATGTTTCTGCTACCTATTTTTGTTTTTCCTACACGCTAAACACACATTAGTTAATTCACTTGGGTTGCCTCCTAAGAAGCATTTGATTTAACATTGCAGCACATTGCAGGTAGCTCGATTGCTCAGAATTCACCAAGCCACCACTTGGGTTGCCTCCCAAGAAGTTCCTGATTTAACGTCGCGGCACGATGCAAGTCTCTTCCCTATTTAGACTTCATCAAGGAACTCGGATTCATCTTCTATCGCTGAGACCACTCTATATTGCTTCAGTTGCTTCATTGACCAGTAGACATTGAAGGTGACCTCTTCTTTATTTAGTTTGAACTTCAATTGCCAGTCTCCACATCTATTAAAACCCTCCCAGTAGCAAGGAATGGTCGCCCCAAAATGATGGAGACCTCATAATCAACCTCGCAATCAAGGATCACAAAGTTTGTTGGGAATATAAATCTTTTAACTTTGATAAGCACATCGAATAGGATCCCTATAGGCTTTTTCACAGCTCTGTCGGCCATCAGCAACCACATTGTAGTCGGTGTGGGGGCTCCCAAGCCCAAGTGCTTAAACACAGCCAATGGCATTAGATTGATGCTTGCTCCTAGATCGTAGAGTGCCCTTGCAAACTCAACATCGCCAATTGTGCATGGAATGGTAAAAGCACCTGGATCTTCCTTTTTCCGGGCCAAGACCCATGAAGCTACAGCACTACAATGGTGTACATTATCAATAGGCTCATAACTTACGGACCTCTTCTTCTTCACAAGGTCCTTCATAAATTTAGCATATCCGACATTTGTTCCAACACCTTGACTAGTGGTATATTCACAGATAATTTTTTGAGCATTGACAAGAATTTCTGAAACTTACCATTCTCCGCCTTCTTCTTCATTCTTTGGGAGAACAGTGGCGGTGGTCACGGAATAGCCTTGTAAATTTGCATTTTTTCTTGTTCAACTTCAAGCCCTTTTTCACCAATTGGGGCCTCAGGCAACTCAGCATCCTCATAATGTTCCTTCTCAGCGACATCGTCCTCATCTTCAATCACGCTTTCTTTCATCCTTTAATCTACAACCGATAAAGGGGGGTCAACGATAGTCTATCCACTCCTAGTCATCACATCCATAGAGTGACCATCATTCTTTGGATTTTCGATTGTGTTTCTAGGTAGCGCGCCCTTTTGCCCAGGGTTCATAGATGCTGACAGTTGCCCTAGCTGCTATTCATTCTGCTTGATAGTCATCGCATGTGTCTCCACTCTCTGACCCATGCTTGATATATCACCACAGATCTCCTTCAATTGATCATTTGTGGACCTCACCTTTTTTAGCATCTCAGCCATTATGCTCTCTAACTTGGACTTTCCAGCCTCCCCCTCACGTGCATTAGGAGGCACGTACACTCCAGCTCGGTCTTTGTGGTAGCCATCATTCCTTCTCCAGTCACCTTCACTCTCTCAACCTTGACTTCTATCTCTATACCCATTCCGATTAGAGTTGTCTCTACATTGGTTCCGACCTTAGTTTACATAACCTTGGCGCCAAGTGTCTTATCTAGACCCTTGTGTGTTGGCTCGGAAACCCGCCACTTGGTTGTCCAAGAAGTTTGCCTCCTCCTCAGAATCTGAGTGGTCTAGCCTGGCTCCTGTTCTTGTGTCCCAACTGCGTTCACCTTTTTGTATCCAACTCCCATGATGTGCTTGGTAAGCAAATCCAATGGTGTAAGTATATGATCCAAATCTTGGTCACGCTCTTCTTCTTTCCTACATTGGTCTGCAGTCAAACCAACAACATATGTACCGGCTGCTGTGTCTTCCTCCTAGGTGTGCCATGCCTTGTTTGTTTTTGTCACCCTATTGAGAATGGTAGCGACTTGCTCCTATGTGTGACTCATCAGTTCTCCTCCCGCCACTATGTCTGCTACAGCTTTGGTACTATTATTTAAGAACATGTAAAATATTTCTAACAAACTGTCATCTGGATTCTTATGGTTTGGGCATTTTGTCAACTTCTTTTTGAACCTCAGTCAGGTTTCATGAAGTGCCTCAGTTTTAAGTTGTCGGAAGTTATAATTTTAATCCTTGACCTGCAATATCCTGGAGGGAGGGAAGAATCTCTCTAAGAAAGCTTGCTTGAGCTCCCTCCAATTGGTTATGGAGTCATTGGGAAACTCTGATAACTATAAAGTGGCCTCCCCAGATAGAGAAAAGCAGAAAAGTCTGAGGCAACCTGTATGCCTTGCATATTCCCACGAAGTTCATTAAGTGAAGGATGGCATCATCAACTACATGACCACTGAACACCCCTTTCATGTTTAAAAATTGAATAATGGTGCTTGTGATATCAAATTTGGCCCCAGCAGGCACTGGTGGTGGTACAGTTTCTCCGATTGACCCAACTTCATCGATGTCTAGGTCATCTTCATCGAAGAACTGAGGGGCATATCCTTGGCCTCTGTTGCCCCTCCCATGTCGGTGTTAAGTACTACTCATAAAAGATGCAATGTGCTCATAGAAATTCATACATGACATGCATGGCTAGTTAAATCGTGATAATCATAACATGCTTGATAATTCATAATACTAGCCATGGAATTGGGCCCGTGGATTGGCCAAAATCATAGTTCATAAATCATAAGTGACATGTGGGAATTGCCCATAATTTCAATCATACATGAAATGCTTAAATTTATAGGAAACATGATCATAATAATATGAGTAATTGAAAACATGGTTAAAACTCTGAAGTTCATATCATGCTTGAGAAATCACCATAACCATGAATTTCACTAAAAACCTCATGATTTGGGCACATGTGCTTTTAGGGATTAAATCATCAAATATTGAATAAAATAAGTGAAAACAGCCCAATAATTCAAAACTCATGATTTTAGACATACTACAACAAGATCATATCGATTTTTGAGGAAACATACAATTTGGGTTATGGCCCATAGAGACTTGGTAACTTTAAATATATAATTAGGGAGAAATTAGGCATGAGTAGGGAATAAACCACCCATTCAAAGCCCCACATTCCTAGAACTTCTTGATTATTAACTCCCTTGAAAAGCCCTAGATGGAAACTTGGAGAATTTGAAGAAGAACACTAAAATCCATTTCCTCTTTCCTCTCTACTCTTACATGCATCAAATGAGGTTTATCATGAATGATTTCCCCTTAAAAGACCCTGTCCCGACCTCGAAATGACATAGTTTAGGTCTTAGGAGTGTAGGAAATTATGAGAAGGTCATTACTAATTTACAGGAAATAACTGCCAGGTGACCTTAACAGGTGACCTGATGACTCTTCAGGACGAGCAACGACTTGTCAGGTCACCCATCAAGTACACTAGATACCAGGTCGACTGGGCTCGTAACGGGTGACTCAATGACTCGTCACAAGTTACCACGAGTCGTGGTCACCTTCCATCAAGTACACTGCCTCATTCTTAATTAAATCCTCAACCTTATCCCACAGTGGACCTGACGACTCGTGATAGTTGACCACAAGTCGTTCCCACGCCCATGGGGATCTCAACTCCTTAGATCAGTCCAACCTTCCCAGGAGCCACCTGACGACTCGTGGGGTCTCCTCACGAGTCGTCTAACGACTCATCCTGTACTGCTGCAACATTTTCCAAATTTTTCCTTGTTTGACTCCCGCGTCTGATCCTTGGTTCCCGAGGTATAACACCCATGCAAGGTGAAGTCTGAGTAGCCCAAGTTACGTTCTCTTCCCTATGTTCTTATATTTTATGCTTTGGGGATGAAGCTTACTTTTCTAAAAGGGGAGGGGGTGTACTAGTGATTTTTGGGATTTTTGATTCATCTAAGAGTTTTCCTTGTCGTGATTCTTTTCACTCAAGTATGCTATCTAGTAGAACTGGCATGTGTAGGATTTTTATTTTTATCTTGTGATTTTTGTTTAATTAAAAAGTAACTTAGGAGTACTTAGCGAATAAAAGTGCACTAGTTTTGGTTTTTGAAATAATTGACCATGTTTAAAAATTCTTTTGATGTATTAGCTATGTATTTGTGACAACATGTATGACTTTTGTGGATCTTTTGATGTCATTTAGTTTATTAATATAAGTAGTCTTGTTAAGCCATGTATAAACCAGACAGGTAAGGAGAAAATAGTTCATGTACCATGTGTGAGTGAGGTATAGTATTTAGTTCAGTATTGTGTTGGAGATCTAGAACTTTCCTGGTTGGTCTTTGCATAGGCTAAGGATGGTTGGTTAAGATATGATCATAGACCTTTTTTTTAGCTCACTGTTAGCCTATATTACCCTACCAAAGTAGCATGAATCCCTTGATTCCATGTTTGAGGATTAATAGACCATGTTTCTTTGATTTACTGATTAACCGTACCCATTTGTTTACAATGAACCTGTTTTGGCCCTGGTCCGTCCTTGAATATTTTGAACCTCAACATAAGCAAAATGTTTAAGTTGAGGGTGGCTAGATTAGGGGTGCATAAATGGTGGGAATGGGAGAAAGGAAAAGAAAAGAGAAAAGAAATGATGAAAAATGAGGTGTGGTGAGATGAAAAGAAAAGAGATGAAAATGCTGAGAATCTTGAAAAAAAAAACTCAGAAGAAAATGAAAATGCTAAAAAAGTTGAAAACTCACTACACCCAAGAAAATATGTATAAAAAGGGGAGAAAAGGGAAGAAAAAGGAAGAAAAGGGAATAAAAGAATAAAGGGTGAAATAGGTGAATAGTGTAGCCAATGTATGTAGTGCCAAGGAAGGGATAGTCACTTATAAAATCTTCCATCTTTATCATGTCCAGCCCTAAGCCTACATTACATGCCATACCAAGTCCTATAGTGATCCTAACTCGACAATCTGATAAACCAATGCAGAGAAAATACGGGCAAGCCTATGGTATCAAATACATAATACTTGCAACTTCTTTGTGAGAGTGAGCGCCATATTTGTTTAGTCCCATACTATGCTTGACATTTCTTATTTGAGTGCGGATTTCATTTGTGTGAGGGCACATGGATTATGTTTGCTTTAACCATTGGTCTGTGTAAAAAACATTGGTGATGACTTGATTTCCTGTTGATAGCTAGATGACAAGTATTGGTCCCTGTTTATTATATTTTGAGGTTGCTTGTAATGCATTAGCTAATATAACACCATGAGAAAGGTGATCTTGGGAAAATTTATATGCCCAAGTGATACTCAAAGGTGTCATTTTAGCCTTGTTTATCTATCAATGTTTATACATTCTCATGTGATTGATAATAAAATATGAATTTATACTAACCAACATGATTAGCGTTGTTTTGTAGGTGAAATATAATTTTGGGAAGCTAAAATGCGTGTTGGGAGAGATTGGGTTGGACTCGGATGTTAGCAAGGGAAAAAGCATTTGAAGTCACAAATTAAAGGGGCTCCGCGATGGACCCGTGTCACGCTGCCATCGCGGATGCCTTCTGCCTGAATAGGGATTTTTTGCCAAAATCCAGTGAGGGTGCGCGTTGGGGCCGTGACACATTGGCCTAGCCCCGCGTTGCACGCCGTGCCACGTTGGGCCTTATTACCTGGACAATCAATTTCCAGTAAGGGTCCGCATCAGTGGCGTGTCACGGAGCCAGTGCTCTGCGATGCACTCCGTGACACGTTGCTTGTTATTCCGGGAAAAATTCCCACTAGTATAAATAGAACACTTAGGTTCATTTTTAATAATTCTGACTGGGTGGAGCAAGAACGTGGGTTACAGGCAGTTGAGGGACGAAATTGTCAGAGTTTTTCTCTATCTCCTTGTTCTTTAATTCAATTGCTTGTATGTTTAACACTCATTTAATGATGTTTAATCCACAAATGGGTGGCTAATTCCTCTTCTTGCTGAGGTTAAGAACAATTGTATTGAAATGTAGTTATTGATCAATTGGGTTTTTCATCTTTTCTTCCATGGTTATTCTATTGATTCTTGTTCTTACTGCATTGATGTGTGGCCAATGTTAATGTATATCTAAAAAGTCCGGTTTCACTCGAGAGAGCAAGAAATTGGAAAGTTGTGAATCAATAGGATATGATCTTTTCTTAGTTTGGGAAAATTGAGAATTGATTTACCTTCAGGATAGAAATATACCTGAAAGTCGTATTAGTCAATTAAGAAATCGGTTTTGTATGGCTAGAACATGAATTTCGTTTAATCACAGAAATGTAGGTGGACGGTTCATGATTGTTAAGTTGGGTTAAATACGAGAATTTTAATCCATTGGCAATAATTCTTGACTAGCAACCGGAGGAAAGATTAACCAAAAATTGTATCGATAATTAGTTTCTATACATGTTCATTTAGCCTCAGCATGCTCACATTCATAGTTCAGACTCACATTAGATATTCGTTTTAGACATAGTATACAATTAGAAATCAAAATATCAAACTCTTATTTGCATTGTTGTCTTCATTTTTAGAGTAAGTATAGTAACACTTAAGTAGTTTGTTACCTTATCCCAATCCCTGTGGGATCGATACTTGGCTTACTTAAGCCACTTTACTACTTGTTCGACCACGTGCACTTGAGTGTAGTAAATACCCCAGAGCGGACCCGACAAGTTTTTGGCGCCGTTGCCGGGGACTGGCAATTGGTGAATTTTTCTTAAGTGTAAATTTACTATATTTTTTTCCTAGTGTTGACAACTTGGTCTTAGCCTATATTTCGCAGATATAATCTCTGTTGAACACTGGCAAGAGACAAGGAACTGGTGGACTCATATTTAGAGCCTGAAAGACAATTTCATCGTCGGCGGAGAGAAGCTCTAAAGAAAAAGCTGCAGTTGCTCAGACAAACAATCATGGAGCAACAACAGAATCCACCAGTAGTAAGGGCAATGTTAGTGCCCGAGAAAATGGCAGCTAGGCCGGTTCGCGAGGTGGCAATCTCACATGCTAACAATGTCATATCTAGCATGCGCAAACCTGAGCCAGGAGGGAGGTTCGAGCTCAAACAAAACATGGTGCAATTGCTGCACACCAGCGGGCAGTTCACAGGTCTCCCTCATGAGGATCCACAGCAGCATCTCCAAAATTTTTTGGAGATAAGTGACACTTACATCCCCGCTGGAGTGTCATCAGATTATGTCAGGCTTACATTGTTCCCATTTTCACTATTGGGAGAAGCCAAGAGGTGGTTAAAAGTTGAGCCACCTAATTCTATTACTACATGGGATGATCTTGCAAGGAAATTCTTGATACGATTTTTTCCATCCGGTAAAACAGCAAGACTTAGAAGTCAAATTCTAAGTTTCAAACAGAGAGAGGGGGAGAATCTATATCAGGCTTGGGAGAGATTCAAGTCCAGGTTGCGGGATTGTCCACATCATCATCAATCCAATGATGTGCTGGTGCACACTTTTATAGAGGGCTTGGAACCGCACACAAAAATCTTGCTAGACTCAGCAGCTGGGGGACAAGCATTGGAGAAAACTTATGAGGAGTTGTATACCTTGTTAAATCGTATTTCGCAGGGAAATCCGGAGTGGAATGCTGATTCATCAAGAGGAGGAACAAGGAAAGCAGCAGGAGTTCTAAAAGTGGACGGTTTTATAGCTATTGCTGCACAGATAGCTGCTTTACAGAATCAACTCAACACCCACTTCAGTAATATGACAATGAACCAGACTCAAGCCCCAGTGAATGTAGTGCAGCAAATTTGGTGTGAAGTGTGCGGGAGTAGTGAGCACTCAGCTGAGTTTTGTGGCGCAAATCCTGACTCGGTGAACTTTATGGGAAATGTACAGAGGAACAACCATCAACAGTATGGCAACATATACAATTCCAACTGGAGGAATCATCCGAATTTCTCTTGGGGTAGCAACAACCATCAAGGGCAAAGTTCGAGTCAGGGGGCGCAGAGGAATCGAGGAGGGCAGCAGAACTATCAAGCACAATATAGAAACAACAATGCACCTCCTCCCCCACCATCACCCAGCATTGAGGAGATGTTCAAGACAATGATAGCTAACCAAGCTCAATTGCAGGCTGACTATGTGAAATTGGCAGCCGAGGTGAAGAACAACCAGTTAGCTACTAAGGCACTTGAATATCAATTTGGGCAATTTGCTGGATCCCAAAACACAAGGCCTAGAGGAGGACTTCCGAGTGACACAGATCCCAACCCCAAGAAGGTGAATGCGGTGACCACAAAGAGTGGTTTGCAGCTTAAAGAGGTGGAACCAGAAAGACCACCTCAACAATCGGGAGCAGCAGAAGTTGAGAGGGAGCAAAGTGATGAGAGGGGGAAGAAAAAGGAAGCTGAATCAGAAAGACCACCACCCCCGTTCCCTCAAAGATTAAAGAAAACACAAGGAGGAGGCGTGTTTCAAGAAATTCATGGAGGTGCTGAAATAGGTACATATTAACTTACCTCTTGTTGATGTTATGCAGGGAGTGCTGAAGTATGTAAAGTACATTAAGGACATCGTGGAGAACAAAAGTCGGTTGACTGAGTATGCTACGGTAGCTCTCACGGAGGAGTGCACTTCCCGGATACAAAACCGATTGCCCACAAAGCTCAAAGATCCTGGGAGCTTTACTATACAAATTACAATTGGGCAGAGTATCTGAGCTCGCGGATTATGTGATTTGGGAGCGAGCATTAATTTGATGCCGTCATCGGTATTCAAGAAGTTGGGTCTAGGGAGTCCTAGACCAACAACAGTGATCTTGCAACTATAGGATCGGTTCTTAGCCAGACCTGATGGCATTGTGGAGGATGTGCTGGTGCAAGTGGGCTCCCTTATCTTCCCGGTAGATTTCGTCGTGCTGGATTTTGAGCCAGACGCGGAAGTCCCATTTATTTTGGGATGTCCCTTCTTGACGACTAGGAAAGCGCTGATTGATGTAGCTGCAGGGCAGCTAACCATGCGAGCACACGACAAGGTGGAATTTTTTGATGAATACAAGGCCACCAAGCTCCCGACTGTGTACGAGGAACTCTCGGTGATCAATGTGATTGATAGAGCTGATGACGCTCAGATAGTTGAATCACGAGAGTTATTGGGAAAACCATCGGAGCGATGTAAGCACTACTGGGGTGAGGATGGTGGTCGAGAGAAAACGTCTGTCACCCTAGAAGATTACTGAGCTGAATGACGTCGAGCCACGACGGTAAACCAGGCGTTGCACGGGAGGCAACCCGTGAAATTTTTCTTTGTAAAATGTGAATAGATTTCTTTTTCTTTTTCTTTTTTGATTATCAACAAAATTGTTAGTTTTTATTTTTATTCTTATTTTTATTTTGAGTGAATCCTATAATTCTAACCAATTTCTTGTCGTAAGATGAATTTCAGGTTGAACGGAGGGTAAACATGCAAGGACTCACAAAGGAAAATCCGAGGTATGAAAAATAATAAAAAGTGGCAAAACAGTGAGCCAGGGCGATGGCTCCGTGTCACGGAGGAGGACCTCCGTGTTACCCTCCGTGACACGTTGAAGGTAATTCTGGAATTTTTACAAATTCTAGAACACCTACGCGATGGCTCTATGTCACGGAGGGCATGCTCCGCGTTACCCTCCGTGACACGTTGAGGTGTATATCGCGACGGGTCACACCAGGTCTCCGGGTGACCCGCGTGAAATTCCCACTTTTTAACCCCGGTTCCCCCTCATTTTTCCTCATTTTTCATACCCTCCGCGACAACATCCCAAAAACCCCTCCCCCCTCAACGTGACACGGACTTAGGCCCATAATTTCATCAAGTTTTCGTCATTTCTTCGAATTCAAGGTATGTTCTTCAACTCTATCTCAATTCTTGTCGAATTTTTTCGATGTTGAACATGTGATATGAGCAAAACTTGCCCTAAGTAGAAATTAACCTTAAATTCAATTGAATTATTGTTGATTGATGTTCAGAGTAACGGTGTGATTGCTTGAACTCGATAATTACATAGCTTAATCGAATTTTTGATAAAATCATAGCTAGGGCTTGACTTTGAGTTTGAAATGGAAAATTTGAGTTGAACTAGTGAAATTCATGCTGGGTTGTACATGTTGGGTGAGATGAGTCGATTGTGGTAACTGTGACTATGCTAAAAGACCGAAGGATTCTAGGGTTAAGGAAATATTGGAAATTGCAAGAAATGGGTGAATTGTATAGGATCATGTAGTTAAATTTTTTCTTTTGTTTCTCCTTGCTAAGTGCTATGGGATAAAATGTTATCGATAGGTAAGGATTGTGGTTAGCTGTACGAAGTCTGAGTAGTACATGGAATATATACCGCTTAATTCTCCCAAGGCACTAAGCATATTTGTTATGTTTTGTTGTTTGTTTGTGTAAATAAGAACGATCTTGCCTTAATGTTGTAATTTTGGCTAAGGACTAAGGATGGGGTAGCCTAGCTTAACTCAACCTTAGTCGAAGCTAATTTTAATTGGCTTAATATTGAACTTGTCTATTTGGTTTGACAGGAACAATGGCAAGCAGGCAAGACAAGGGAAAAGGCGCATTAACATCTGGCACCGGAAGAAAAAGAATCAGACTAGGCACAGCAGTCCCAGCAGCACCAGCGGTTCCACGCGGCCAACGCCGTCAATACGGAACCAGGTGGGTGATAGAAGAGGGGAAGAAATGGTACGCAAAGTACAAGGAGAGCAAGTACTTCCCCGAGGAACACATAGCAAGGGAGCCGTTGGCACAGGAGTTCCCTAGGATTGTCCATAGGATCGAGGCAGCTGGGCTGAACTTCATCTTTGAAGAGCCCAAGGAATGCAACTTGCACTTGATTTGGGAATTCTACGCCAACTGGAACCTGACTCTCAGAAGTCACACCATCAAAATAAGGAGGCAAATAGTCACTTTTGAGCCCCACCACCTTAATGCTATCCTAGGGGCGCGGGACACAGATGCCCATGTGCTTCGACAGCTGAATATCACTCCACCATATGCGGACATCAGATGCACTTTGTGTGTAACCTGATCAACAGCTCGGTGGAGCAGACATAAGGAGAGGGGCTACCATCAGACCTTGCCTTACTCACAGATGAACAGGGAAGCCAGGATATGGCTGAAGATTGTTTGTTCTTGCTTAATCCCAGGGGTGCATATGACGGATGTAACCCGGGATCGCGTATGCTTGGTGTACGCCCTGATGAAAGGTCTGGAGATCAATGCGGGGGCGGTGATTATCTCTTCCATGAAGAGAGCCCGTTTGCATCAAGGGCACAAATACAGATTTGGTGGACTACTCACCACGTTCCTGAGGGGCCTGGATATTGAGGAAGAGGCCCTTGACTACATCCCGTAGATGGAGCGGCGGGCCTTAGATGTCACTAAAACTAAGGCACCCGACACCACCCATGGGCCAATTCTTACACTAGCCGAGTGACATGCTCGGGATGATCAGTACATGGCTCGCATGTACGGGATGTAGATGCTCCAGCTGCGAATAGGCGAGAGGCCGGCAACAGAAGAGGAGATGTGGCAGCTCGAGCTAGACTACCCTTTTGGCGAAAATGCCCGGGCTCTATGTCGAGTGGGGCTAGCTTTTGTAGAGCCCACGGATGATGATGTCCCCACAAATGAGGAGACACGCCGTGAGGACTCCGATGTGGAGTCCGATGATGACGATGGGGGCGATTCAGACATGGGAGATGAGGCAGCAGCACCTGATGAAGAAGTGGAGTATTTTGATTGATCAGGGAGTTCCGCCACCCAATTTTTATGCTATGTTAATTTTTGTGAACACTGGGGACAGTGTTCGATATAAGTGTGGGGTGGGAGTAGTTAGGTGCTGGTTGTTTTGTTGTTTATGTTTCTATTCTGTTGTCGTGCCTGTGGAAAAATTTTGTGACCCTGTGATTGTGATGTTTCTGTTCTATATTGTAATTAAATGTGAAGCTGTTGTGTGCTGCTGAATGTTGCTAGCTGATTTTGTACATCTTTTGTTTCATCGAAATGATCGATATTTTTAAAAAAATTTCAATTCTTGGGTTTCTCGGCGTTTGTTTTCGGTTCTTTTACCAAGATTGGTCCCATTGAACCGAAGTCTTAGTGAGTGACCGTTCCCTATGATGGATGGATGACGACCGTCTTATGGGAAATATAGTCGTTAGGAGTAGATTTTTTTCATTTATTTTTCAGTTGTTTTCTTTTGTGGGTTGCATCCCAAAACCTGTAGTTACTTTATGGTTGCGGAATTCTGGTTGCGTGTTGTACATGATATTTGAAATGCAAAGGTGATTCGTATGAAAGTATGCAACTCTGTAAATATGTTGAGATACCTAGGCCATAGAGTCGATTCAGTGTGATTGAGGCTTAACTTTGAATTCTTGTAATTAGCTGATTGAAGAGTCTGTGAATATGTCTTGAATTGAGCATGTGCAATAAGTGTGGGGTGAGGTTTTGTTTATTCCATTCCATGCTATTATGAAATGTCTAGAACTTGCCTGGTGTGTGTACGAAACGAAATGAAGGACGTGTATTGTAGGAAAGGATGTAGGCATTTCTTTGTTTTTAACCGAAAGTTTCTCTTTTTGATTATTGTACCCACCTTGATTTTACACCCTAGTTAGCCCGTTGAGCCTTTAGCCTATTATTTTTTTCTTTTGTCAAAAATGTGTAAACTGAGCTTAACCCTTTCTTTTCATTAGCCGTAAATTTGATCCAAAACTCTTAAGCGTTTAAGAAGAGGAAATAATTTTTCCAAAGTGTCAAAGAGTGAGAATGGTGAAAAGAAAATAAAAGCAGAGTGATGAAAGGAAAGAAAAGGTTGAAGCTGCACTTGTTATAAATAATATATAATGAAGATGTAATCTTCGTGATTGAGTCAAGTGTGCTTAATGAGATGGGTCAAAATAAAGACAGACTTCAAGAATAGGAGGATGAAGGAAGAAACAATGCCCATGAGCTTGATGGGATGTATTGAAAAAGCGCTTAAGGATGCTAGTGGCTATTATTGGCTAGCCCAGTATTTACTAGTTCCGTAGCTTACATTACAACCCGTTAAAGTCCTACGTGATCTTACATCACACTTCCTTATATTAGTGGAGTAATACACTAAAGGCAAGCCTATGGTTCGTGGCATGATGCATGTGAATTCTTTTGGGAGAGAGTGAAATTGTTTCTATATGCCCCTGCACGTAATCGTTTGAATTCATGTGATTAAAAAGGGGAAAATTCTCTTGTGTTGAGAGGGCACATGCTTGATGAGAGATTAAATTTCGTGTCGAATATCTTGATCAGCTGATTTGCAGGAGTTTGCCAATATCGAGAGTCGATTCTAAAGTCTAGGAGGTCTTGATGTGTTGAAGGTCATTGCATTGATAGGACCATGCGTGTTTTCTTGATGATTTGCTGTATTAAATAATCGATATGACCGTAGCCTGAATTGTAGAACCAAAGTAGCCAGGATGGGGTGTAAAGTGCATGAGGTGTAAGATTGTTGTTCGGGGACGAACAAGGATTTAAGTGTGGGGTAAGTGATCATGGGCAAATTTATATGCCCAAGTGATACTCAAAGGTGTCATTTTAGCCTTGTTTATCTATCAATGTTTATACATTCTCATGTGATTGATAATAAAATGTGAATTTATACTAACCAACATGATTAGCGTTGTTTTGCAGGTGAAATATAAATTTGGGAAGCTAAAATGCGTGTTGGGAGAGATTGGGGTTGGACTCGGATGTTAGCAAGGGAAAAAGCATTTGAAGGCACAAATTAAAGGGGCTCTGCGATGGACCCGTGTCACGCTGCCATCGCGGATGCCTTCTGCCTGGATAGGGATTTTTTGCCAAAATCCAGTGAGGGTGCGCGTTGGGGCCGTGGCACGTTGGCCTAGCCCCGCGTTTCACGCCGTGCCACGTTGGGCCTTATTACCTGGACAATCAATTTCCAGTAAGGGTCCGCGTCAGTGGCATGTCACGGAGGCAGTGCTCCGCGATGCACTCCGTGACACGTTGCTTGTTATTTCGGGAAAAATTCCCACTAGTATAAATAGAACACTTAGGTTCATTTTTAATAATTCTAACTGGGTGGAGCAAGAACGTGGGTTACAGGCAGTTGAGGGGACGAAATTGTCAGGGTTTTTCTCTATCTCCTTGTTCTTTAATTCAATTGCTTGTATGTTTAACACTCATTTAACAATGTTTAATCCACAAATGACTGGCTAGTTCCTCTTCTTGCTGAGGTTAAGAACAATTGTATTGAAATGTAGTTATTGATCAATTGGGTTTTTCATCTTTTCTTCCATGGTTGTTCTATTGATTCTTGTTCTTACTGCATTGATGTGTGGCTAATGTTAATGTATATCTAAAAAGTCCGGTTTCACTCGAGAGAGCAAGAAATTGGAAAGTTGTGAATCAATAGGATATGATCTTTTCTTAGTTTGGAAAAATTGAGAATTGATTTACCTTCAGGATAGAAATATACCTGAAAGTCGTATTAGTCAAATAAGGAATCGGTTTTGTATGGCTAGAACATGAATTTCGTTTAATCACAGAAATGTAGGTGGACGGTTCATGATTCTTAAGTTGGGTTAAATACGAGAGTTTTAATCCATTGGCAATAATTCTTGACTAGAAACCGGAGGAAAGATTAACCAAAAATTGTATCGATAATTAATTTCTATACATGTTCATTTAGCCTCAGCATGCTCACATTCATAGTTCAGACTCACATTAGATATTCGTTTTAGACTTAGCATACAATTAGAAATCAAAATATCAAACTCTTCTTTGCACTGTTGTCTTCATTTTTAGAGTAAGTATAGTAACACTTAAGTAGTTTGTTACCTTATCCCAGTCCCTGTGGGATCGATACTTGGCTTACTTAAGCCACTTTACTACTTGTTCGACCACGTGCACTTGCGTGTAGTAAATACCCCAGAGCAGACCCGAACAAAAGGGTCAGTAGAGTTTGTATAGAGAGTGCAAGTTTTATTTGAGTATTGGTTGTAGTATCTTAAGTTTATTTTCTAGTTGAGCGCTGTGTTTAGTTTTTCTTTTCTTTGCCTGAGGACATGCAAAAGTCTTAAGTTGAGGGTATTGATGTGCTGCAGATTTACAGCACTTTTGACGCTCAAAACTAAGAAAATAGAATGGACTTAGGTGTATTTTTTTTGATATAAGGCACTTTTCCTTTTGTTATAGGATAAACTGATGTTGGAGGTAAAAGATGCAAAAGATAGCCTGAAGTGTGCAAAATAGGCTCAAATTGCAATCCACAATACGAGCCGTAGGAAAGTCCTATGAGTCGCACTTGTGGCCGTGAAAAGTTGCATAAGGCTAATGTTGAAGAGATGCAATATATGAGTCTCAGTATGAGTCATACCAAGCGTGTACGAGTCGTGCTGATGAAGTCATGAAAAGATTTAAAAGATTTGCATAAGAGGCTGACTCCTTGTACGGAAAGGAAGTACGAACAGTGGAATGAATGTACGAGTCGTACCATGGCGGTCGTGATGAACTTCAAAAATATTTCAAAGTCTCAGAGTCAAGCCACGGGAGCTTAGTACGGATTGTAAGAAGGAGGTACAATTCGTATCAGGATCCAACACTTAGCCAAAATCCATCCAGTCATGCAATGTACGAAAGGATGCTGTGGACCATAGGATCTCGCTATGGATCATAGGTTGACTCGTCACGCGGGCGGAACCTGATATGGAAATTCACCCTGTTATCCTAGGAAAACGATTCTTGTGTCTGTATAAATACATTTTATGTTTTATTTTTTAGGAGATTTTTATCAGAGATTTTTATGAGAGACATTATTGGAGACAACATTAGACAATTGAGAGAAAGAGAGAATTGAATTGATTTGACTTTTGATCAACCTTTTCTTGAATTCTTCTTGTTCTTGCTATTTGTTTTTCAAGATTTTGTTGATTAATTAAAGGAAGTATTTTTCTCATTCATACTTGTAAGTATTGATTTATGTTTTTAATCATGAATGCAATTCACACCTTTACAACTATGAGAGGCTAAGACCTCCATAGCTAGGGTTGTGGGAACCATGGTGGATTAACAAGCTAGGGTTGCACAAAGTGATTCTAAAACCAATACAAACACTTATATTGTGTTTTCTTCATGCTTAACGTTTCTTAACGGTGCGCAACATTGGGACATTCCCGAATTCTTTACTTGCTTAGGTCTAAGAGATAGAGATTAGGAAAAGAGAATTACAACAGAGCCTTGATCTTGATGATCATTGTATTAACTTGTGTTGTGGTCGCAGGATAGTTAAATATGGAACTTAGTGATAACGGATAGTTTGAAACAGCTCATAAGACTTGGTCGAGTAATTGAGTATAGTCATTCAATAGAGACTGGTCGGTCGTTTGATTGAACCTAAGTTATCCGTTCTATAAGTAAGTATTGGTGATGATCACGAGTGTATACCTAAAGAAGTTATGAACCCATGGGAAACACAAACCCTAGTTATCCTTTAATATTGATTCAAAATCGGATTTTTGATAATTATTTTTCTTATTGATTTTCTTTAGAACCCCCCAATTTTGAAGTAACTATCTCACAAGTTCACTTCCCGGATGTAATCTAGCTCTTCAATATTCCCTGTGGGATCGACCCCAACCACTAGTTGGGTTCTTTATTGACAACATCCACTTCATACTTCAGTAAGAGGTGTGGTTTGAGTGTTATCAATAATCTAACCCCAATTCTAAAGGGATTCAACCCCGACACTCATTAAAAAATTTATAATTGTCAACAACCATAGCCACCTTCTTTATTAGAAAAGTGTTTTTGGACGTTATCACCTATATCGCCAACGTGTAGTTTCGGGTAATGGGTCCTTGCGATCCATACCTTCTCAATTTCTAGAATATTTTCAAAATACTTAAATCGTAATTGAGGTACATGTTAGCCTTTTCATAAAGTTGGCACCTATAGACCTTTTCTCAAAGTAATCATATTGTCTTATTTGCCCCTTTGTGACATTTGACATGTATTCATAAATTATAGCATAAATAATAAGGAACACTTCTTAAAATTATCTGGTGAATACTTTAAGAAAATCGTAGTCTTTATCAATGCATAAATATTAAGATCATGAGATACTTCAAAATGTTTTATAGTGAATCATAAATTATATGGTTCAAAAGCCTATAATATATGTTTAACATCATGTTATAAACCTTATAATAGATAATGGAATCTTTTGAGATATCATGAAAATGTTTGAGGAAAAATCATAAACCTCATCTATGTAAATGGGTAATAAAACATCATTAGGAATTTCATAAGGCTTATTAGAACATTGAACATTGAAAACCACATAGGTGACTTAATAGGTATTTGACTATGTGAGTGGTTATCCTGAAGATTTTGACCTTAAGAATATAGACCAATGAGAGTACCTAGAATTTCCTAGATAGGGATATCAACAAACAGTGACCATACTTAAAAAAAAAGGATTTTCGTAGTTAGGAGCATTATTCATATAGAGTACTTAAAATATTTTATGTTAGAAGTGTTAATTCAGAGGTTCATGTTCATAATATGTTCATCTTCATGTTCAACATGTTGGAAAATCATGTCTCATGGTCATAGGATTCATATCATAAGTAAAATCCTTAAGAGGAATCATTAAACTCAAATTTTGAAGAAAAAATCACACTTTTCATATTTTCATAATATCATAGTAAAATCATAAATTCATGAAAAAGAAATAACATTGAGAATGAATAATATCATAGAGAATAATTGAAGTTCATAAGGAATCGATAAGAACAAGACATAAGATTTTCATCATAAGTCTTAACTCATTCATGTAGGAAAACCCATAGACATGAAGAATGTGTCTTAGGAAAGAACAACGATGCTCGGGAACATAGAGAATAGCCTTATATACCTTAATCGTTCCAAAATACTTGAAGGAGAACTCATAATCCATTCTTGAACCTTCAGATGAGTTTTTTTGAAAACCTTAGGATTGTAGGTAGAATCTTATTAAGAATTCATAATTATTGATTAGAAATGTTTAAAAACACTTATCAATACATGAGAGAAACTTACCTTGGTGTTGGAGGTTGAGAGGTGAAAAAACCAACCTAGGACTTAAAAGAATGAAATAGATTGAAAATTTCTGGAGAAAACATGACTTTTTTGAATTACCGTCAACCCATAGATTGAAAATTAAGAGTTTTATAAATATAAATATAGAAAGTAACAATTAATGAAGCTAAGAACATTGATTAAAACTATAAGCAAGAATATTCTAAGGTTAAGGCATGGGATACAATTATGTACAACTTATATTTTTCTTCAACTACGTTCTCTATCGGGTTAATGGTTGGGAAAACTTAAAGTCTAACTATGTCTTTTGACCTATAGCTAATTGCCTAATTATGAACCTTGCAACTACATATATTAACCTGTGATGCAATAGTTCATCTTAGGTCTAGAAGAATTTATTCCCTTTGTTAACTGTATGTGGTGTTGCAGGTATATTTCTACCCTACATGCGAATCCTACTTTCAACTTACAGCAAACATAAGAATACATTCCTATAATACCACGAAGGTGCCTAAGATTAGACCCGAGATTTTAAAATAGAAGTTGGCAGAATTTGGGAAAAATTCCACAAAACTGGTCATCTAACGGATTGTTCATCCAACCAACGACCCGTGGGAAGCATCCGTGGTGAGGTCTGGCTGGGTGGCAGTTGGAAGTAACGGGTCAAGTAACAACCCATTGTTTGTTACCATGAGTCCTTGTTTGAAGTCGTGGTGGGACTGGTCCTCAGCCTAAGGGAGAGTAACGGGTGGTTGGATGACGATTGTGAGGAGTAATGAATCATGGTGAGAAGTCATGGGAAGGAGTGTTAAAACCTCCAGTCGATGTAACGGAAGGAAACCATGACTCGTTGGAAGGAGGAATGAGTCATGGTGCGGTTCGTGGGAAGGCTTGGTACAGGGGGAAACAACAAGCGATATAATGAACCGTTGTCTAAAGGGATGACTCATCCTGTCTAGTCGTGGGATCGAACCTGAAGACGTGAAGTCGAGCAATGGAGATGATGGATGGATACTACAAGTCGTGGTACCCAAGAACGACCTGTTAGGACGGTCATTGTCACTACTAGTGCAGACATTTTAGGAATTTCATTAAGGGAATTTTCGTCATTCCTAAGTCCTAGGGTCCTAAACTACGTTGTTTAAGGCTTGAAATGTAGTGTTTTATGAGGGTAAAACCTATCCTAGGCTTAATCATATCCATGCGTGCAATGTTAAAAAATTAGAGAGGTGATCAAGCTTGCTCTTCTTTAAGTTTTCCTTCAATTTTTCATTGGGCTTTCAAGTAGTGGTAAAATCTGTTCTTCCCCAGGTATGTAGGGTAATGAGTGCGTGAATCCTTTCACACCCATGCCCAATCCCTCTCTAAATCATGAATTTCCTATGTCAAATCTATGGGGGTTTTAACCCAATGCATGAATTTTCTAATTCTCTACATGGGTATGATTTAAATATGTTTCTATTATTAAATTATGATTCATGGGCAAGTTTGTTACACCCCGTAAGTTTCTAATATTTAGTCGGCCTATCTGTATGTTGATTGATATTTTTAGAGTTCCATATGTATGAGGAAAGGGATCGGAGAAAGGCCGAATGGGCTCCAAGTCGGGATTTTGCGGGAGGAGGCCGAATCAAGCTACCTAGAGGGGCAAAGTGGCACAGAGCAGCTCCTTCGTGTTAGCCAACGTGGCATGGAGCAGAATCAACACAATGGGCATAGTGCCACGTTGCCTTGTCTTCTGCCTCAAGTATATAAAGGCCTCACACTTTGAAGTTAGAATATTTTTCATATAACTTCAGCCAGATTAGAGGGAAACCGAGGAAAACATTTAATAATCATCCGACTACGCCGCTAAACACCGTCCAAATCCAAATTAACTTCAGGTATTGAAGTATAAAGCTGCAGGGACCATTGCTGCGGAATTATTTTTGTAAAATACGCCCGAAAAATCATCGTCTCACCGAGCCTAAGTTGATGGAATTGTTTAAAACTAGTGTCAATACAATCAAGTGCCAAAAGTAAGTATTTCTCCCTTCTAGATTCCCGAGAAATTACGGATTTTCAATAATCTTTCGATAGGTTGAAATATAGTTACTATATACATATAAAGTTACTGTTTTCTTCCAATTTAGTAATGAAGTTGGCCCTATTCTTCCATTAATATGATTATAGTTGAGAAGGGCAGTTGAATAAGAGCTGATACTCATCCGTTAGTCAGAAAACGGCGAACGAGGTATGTAAGGCTTAACTCTCAGCAAGTATCCTTGTCGTACAGTGTTACGACTTATGTTCTAAAATAGAAATAATGATCTCAGATGTTGCAGATGGTTGCTACCATTAGATTGTAATTCGATATATTTTAATTATCTGTTATTGATATACATATATAAATATCATATATGTTGCGAGTAGCTACTAATAGGGATTACAGTTACATAAATTCTGGTTAGCTGCTACAAAACGTATACAGATCGTACTGCAGGACCCCTCGCTAAAAGGGAGCAGGTTAAATTTGATTCACATTATAAACGCTATAGAAACTCTTTTAGTTCTCAGTTTATTGTGATGGTAGACAATATGTTTGTTGCCAGGCCTAGACTTCAGAAGCTCGTAAGAGTTATTAGCCTAAATCAGTTGGTTAAACAGTATGGGCGCAGTTAGACGGTCTGACAATCAGTTGGCGCCTGTATTGGCAGGAAAGCATCCCTGGAGGTCTTTGATGTTATCACACATTCCAGAACCATAAATAGAGACAGAATAGGTATATTCTAGAGTTAGCGACACCAGGTTTCTCCAGTGTATTGAGTGATCGCCCGCCGTCCCTTTAGCCTTATCAGCGATTGTCAGTCTTAGTTGACTTAAAAGTTATCATGTAGGATGCCCAGCAAGCCAGCCCAGTCGTCCGAGTCAGATAAACCCGTGGGTACCCCAAGGAGGGGTCCACATCAATAGTCAGTGACGAGCCAGCACCCTAGCCAGTTCTTATAAGGTATTCAGGTACAGAGTGCCAAGAGAGGGCCAGTCTATTTAGAATTGACTATAAGATTGAGAATTTCCCAAAACAGTAATATAGATCCGAGTGGATTCAGACAAGGCTTAAGGAGTCAGTAGTACTCTGCTAGTACAGTGTTAACCACAGGTTAAGGAGATCGATAAGCTCCCTATGAAGGACCAGGGTGCCGATCGCATAGAAGCAAGTTCGACCAAGCCCAGCCCTATAATTGTTTAATTAGAAGAATAAAGTAGTTAGCTATCCGCAACTCCAAAGTTATTCATGAGTTATAGATGTCCGAGTAGGACATTCAAAGTAATGTTAGGCCACTTCAGACCTCGCTCTATTCATCCCAGACTATTAGAGATCATGATCACTATCAGGATCCTCTAATCAAATACGGGCACATGGCGTGCCTGCAGACAGCCATACAGATTATCCCAGAAGCAAGTAGCATTAGCATGAGGCCCAGAAGGCCCGATACGCTCTCTTTATACAAATAGATTGATGTGTTAGTATAGCACCTGGGTTGGTGTTGCCCTCAATTAGAAGCCTTCCATGACCGCCCCAGGGTTAATAGCTACGTCACTCGCCCGCCAGGGGAGAGGATACATCGCTCTACGGAGCGGCATGCCGTCTGCAAGGGACAAAGATGGGGATCCAAATCCTCATATGTCATGGATGGCCTTATACACACCCCCGCCGAGCGTTTATGCTCGGGGTGTAGATATTAGGAGTCCTCCGAACTCAGACACAGCTACAGTTCAAGGGCCAAGCAGGCCCAGTTGTAGGCCTAGGGACCGGTAGGTTGGCTACAGTACCAGTAGAGTTGTAGACACTTGAGTAGGGGTATATAGATTGAGATGTGCTGGTCAGGACATATGGGGACCTGAATGAGTTATTCCGCGTTGATTGTACCTCCCGGCTTATGGGGGCCAAGTGGGGATCTTGTATGAATTCTTCTCTGCTAGCTGTAGTATATAAATTTGTAAGTATGCAGTCTTAGTTTATGTACATGTAGTGTCAGTTAGATGCAGATTATGAATCAGCAGGCGTACAGGTTAATCTTGCGGCTCTTCTTTTTATTTACTTCTAGTCCTACCCAGCTTATCTATTGCCTTACATATTCGGTACATATTATACTAACGCCCTTCCCAGGGTGCTGCATTACTTACCTGCAGGTACAGATAGACGAGGAGCAGGTCCCTCGTAGTTCCAGTCATCCATACAGAACCGTAAGCTCCCTTCTTCTAGGGCTTATGTGATAGAGGTTTATCCCTTTTCTTTGTACGTATGGGTAGGTCGCCTGTCCCAACCATATTATTACTCCTAGAGGCTTGCATATTGTGTTACTTCCCTGTGGTTAGATATTATCGATCGTGTGGGGCCCATATGTGCTTTAGATAATGTGTGTTGGCCGTGTGGAGCTCTGTTTAGCTGTTGATTGGTGGCCATGTCGACCCGCATAGAACTCCCAATGTTTGTTTGTCTTTGGTTAGCTATTTATTTTCACAGGTGGCTATAGGCCTTGTTGGCCGGGGGTTGTATTTACAGCTGCTATATAGCCTGTCGTTTTCTTGATTCCAGAGTTAGAGTCAGCCCTACACCAAAGGTGCTTAGGCTCAGTCAGCTCAGCAGTTCAGGTCCTAGTAGGGCACCAGGTGCTAGTCATGCCTCCCAAGGTGGGGTGTGACAAACTTGGTATCAGAGCAGGTCGTATCCCAGGGAGTCTGCAAGCCATGCTAAGTAGAGTCTTGTCTATGGATGTGTTGTGCACCACATACTATAGGCAGGATGCTGCAAGGCATGATAAGATGGTTACTCTTTCTTCTTCTCATATCGTGCTATAGAGCAAAGTTGTATAGGGTTAAGTCCCTAAGTTTTCCTTGTTATGTCTGTCTAGGGTAATGTTTAATATAAAATAGACACCAGCCAGTTGCAAGATAACTACAGCAGCAGGAGGAGGTATCATTAAGATGCCGCAATTGGGAGATAGTCAGTCTAAGGATGAGAGTGGATGTCCTTGATCTCCCTAATACTCTCCTGAGGTACCAGGAACCTCACACTGTGATACATCTACCAACACCGTCCCCAGTTCATTTTTATAACCTCACAGTAGGAAGTCAGGAGTATAGCGTATATATGAGTCGACTTATCTATTAGATATACAAGATCTGGTCAAGACGACAATTAATATTAGATTTACCTGATGGATTTGAGAAAGAGAGGGAAATGCAGGATGGATTCCCACCTCCATCCTTTCGAATGTTGTACAATTCCATATTCCCGTTTCATTGCAGTAAGAAAAGGCTATTCCTACCTCATAGGTTTGTTTCCAGTATAGCAAAGGGCGTAAGAATTGAGTCTATGTTGCCTGGAGTAAATAGTAAGCGAAGGTTTGATTTGTTGACTCCAGAAAGTGTTCGAAAAGAGTAGGGAGCCCTAATGTTTATGTAAGTTGTCCAGACCTTCACGGTAATAAGTCAGAAGAGTGGGTAAGAGCTTATTCAAAGTGTGTATAAGAAATCCATCAGTGATAAACTCCCAATAATAGTCAAGTTCAAGTCAGAAAAAGGCTGAATCCACCGTAGCATGCTAATGACGGCAGGATATGCCTGCAAGATATTGGTTATGATCTTAGTTTGTGATATCGAAAGACAGGGAGGTCATATGAGTAAAATGGGACCGATTGCAAGCTAGAAGAAGTGTAGGGCGAAACCTGGCTGGTAACCTTATTGACAATGTAAGGTAGGTACCATGAACCCCAGAACTTAGTCTAAGGTAAGGGGAAAAGCGCGAATACCAAACTTTGGGGGAAATTAGAATCACCTCCAGGTTGATAGAACATCGTATATTGAGGACTAACCCTCGGGCTAACAGTTAAGAGACAGTAAGGTTGTAGCCTAAAATGTTGCAGTACACTCGCCTAAGGGGAAGGTAAGAGAGTGCCAACACGGAGACTCTAATCTAGTGCAGCCTGGAAACAAGGCCCAGTGGGCAGTTACGGGCCTTCAATATAACAACAAGCAAGGTCACAAGGTCCGGATGTTGAACTCACATTCCAAGGGTGGCGGAACTTCAAATAGCAGACCATAGCTAAGGTGCATGTGTTTGTAGCTCGCAGAATTTAACGAAAATGCAATGAGATGGTACGAGAGGAAAGGAGATATCGTTAAATCATAGAAGTACAGCCCCAGTGACAGGCCAGAAAAGGTTAAATAGCAGGAACCAAGTTATCCAATCTAAGATATAGTCGTGTCTGCAAGGGAGTGGAGAGTAATTAATATGAATACAGTTACAGGGTTATCTAACACCAGGTGTAGCCTGACCTTATTTGAGTCAGTATAATAAGACCAATAAGGTCAATTCGTGCCTCGCCAGATGAAATTATGTCGCCATTAAGACTTATATCAGGTTAAATACCCCAGAAGTAGATGGAGTGCGTGGAGCCCCAGTGTTTGATAAACTCCAACAAAAAGGAGCAATCTACGACTAAATTTTAGGAAGGGATGTTGGAACAGACGGTGACGCATGTTAACTTAAGCACAGTTCCTCGTACCCCAATAGGTGGCTAAGTAGAATATACAACTCAGACTCTCGATGCCTACTATAAATGGAAGTGGAAGCCTTCTAGAGGATAACTTCAAGCAGATAGAGCAAACCTGGACATGTTAAAATGGGCAGAAGGAAAAAGTAAAGCTTATCAGGGAACGTCTGCTGACTGCTCAGAGACGCCAGAAATCTTATGCTGATGTGCGGCGGAGAAACCTAGAGCTTAATGTGGGTGACTGGGTATTCCTGAAGGTTTCATCGATGAAGGGTGTGACAAGATTTGGTAAGAAAGGTAAGCTCATCCCGAGGTTTATTGGTCCTTATCAGATTCACCGAAGGATAGTCTAGGTGGCTTATGACTTGGATTTACCTCCAGAATTAGAATATGTTCATCCAGTTTTTCATGTATCAATGCTGAGGAAGTGCATAGGAGATCCCTCCCGGATTTTCCCAGTCAAAGACGTCCAAATCACTAAGGTGTTAGCTTATGAAGAAGCTCCAGTAACCATACTAGATCGGCAGATCCGCAGACTAAGAACTAAAGATGTTGCTTCTGTTAAAGTATTATGACGAAATATGAACTGAGAGGAGATGACCTGGGAGGTAGAAGACGATATGAAAGTCAGATATCCTCAGTTATTTCAGACTTAGTCAGATTGTGCAGCTAGAGGTATGTTGTTGTTGTTATTTCATAAGTTGCATTACATACATGTATAGATGAGATAACTGACTTCAGTCTGTTGTGAAATGAATTCTATAGTATTATGTGGAGTACCAATATTGGACTTTTCTACGTTTCAGGGTTGTTGGATAGTCCATATTACAAGGGAGCTTTGTTGAAATTTTTCCAGAATAAGTAATTGCAAAGTTAAGTTTCTTGTAAGCAGAAGTTAACATTCGAGGATGAATGTTCTTAACGCGAGGAGGATGTTACACACTGTAAGTTTCTAACATTTAGTCGGCCTATTTGTATGTTGATTGAGAGTTTTAGAGTGCCATACGTATGAGGAAAGGGCCCGGGGAAAGGCCGAACAGGTGCCAAGTCGGGATTTCACGGGAGGAGGCCGAACCAAGCTGCCCAAAGGGGCAAAGTGGCACGGAGTAGCTCCTCAGCGTTAGCGAACGTGGCACGGAGCAGAATCAGCGCAACGGGCAGAGTGCCACGTTGCCTTGTCTGCTGCCTCAAGTACATAAAGGCCTCACACTTAGAATATTTTTCATATAACTTCAGCCAGAAAAGAGGGAAACCGAGGAAAACATTTAATAATCATCCGATTACGCCACTAGATGTCGTCCAAATCCAAATTAACTTCAGGTGTTGAAGTATAAAGTTGCAGGGAGCATCGCTGCAGAGTTATTTTCGTAAAATATGCATGGCAAATTGTCGTCCCGCCGAGCCTAAGTTCATGGAATTATTTCAAACTAGTGTCATTACGATCACGTGCCTAAAGTAAATATTTCTTCCTTCTATATTCCCAAGAAATTATGAGTTTTCAATCATGTTTCGATAGGTTGAAATATAGTTACTATATATATATATATATAAAGTTATTGTTTTCTTCGAATTCAGTAACGAAGTTGTCCCTATTCTTCCATTGATATGATAACAGTTGAGAAGGGTAGTTGAATACGAGCTGATACTCATCAATTAGTCAGAAAACGACAAACGAGGTATGTAAGGCTTAACTCTCGGCAAGTATCCTTGTCGTACAGTGTTACGACTTATGTTCTCAAATAGAAATAACGATCTCAGATGCTACAGACGGTTGCTACCAGTAGATTGTAATTCAATATGTTGTAATTATCTGTTATTGATATACATATATAAATATCATATATGTTGTGAGTAGCTGCTAAAGGGATTACAATTACATAAATTCTAGTTAGCTGCTACAAAACATATACAGATCATACAGCAGGACCCCTGGCTAAAAGGGAGTAAGTTAAATGTGATTCACGTTATAAACGCTATAGAAACTCTTTTAGCTCTCGGTTTATTGTGATGGTAGACTTATATGTTTGTTGCCAGGCCTAGACTTCAGAAGCTCGTAAGAGTTATTGGCCTAAATTAGTTGGTTAAACAGTATGCGCAGTTAGGTAGTCTAACGATCAGTTGACGTTTGTATTGGCAGGAAAGCATCCCTGCAGGTCATTGACGTTGTCATATGTTCCAGAACTAGAAATAGAGACAGAATAGGTATATTCTAGAGTTAGTGACACTAGGGTTCTCCATTATATTGAGTGATTGCCCGTCGTCCCTTTAGCCTTATCAGCAATTGTCAGTCTTAGTCGACTTAACAGTTATCATGTAGGATGCCCAGCAAGCCAGCCCAATCGTCGGAGTCAGATAAACCCGTGGGTACCCCAAGGAGGGGTCCACATCAGTAGTCAGTGACGGGCCAGCACCCTAGCCTATTCTTGTAAGGTATTCAGGTATAGAGTGCCAGGAGAGGGCCAGTCCATATAGAATTGCCTATAAGATTAAGAATTGCCCAGAACAGTAATATAGATCTGAGTGGATTCAGACAAGACTTAAGGAGTCAGTAGTACTCTACTAGTACAGTGTTAACCACAAGTTAAGGAGATCGATAAGCTCCCTATGAAGGACCAGGGTGTCGATCGCATAGAAGCAAGTTCGACCAAGCCCAGCCCTATAGTTGTTTAATTAGAAGAATAAAGTAGTTATCTATCCGCAACCCCACAGTTATTCATGATTTATAGATGTCCGAGTAGGACATTCAGAGTATTGTTACGCCACTTCAGACCTCGCTTTATTCATCCCAGACTATTAGAGATCATGATCACTATCAGGATCCTCTAATCAAATGCGGGCACATGGCGTGCCTGCAGACAGCCATACAGATTATCCCAGAAGCGAGTAGCATTAGCATGAGGCCTAGAAGGCCAGATACGCTCTCTTTATACAGATATATTGATGTGTTAGTATAGCACCTGGGTTGGGGTTGCCCTCAGTTAGAAGCCTTCCATGATCGCCCCAGGGTTAATAGTTGTGTTGGTTGCCCACCAGGGGCGAGGATACGTCGCTCTACGGAGCGGCATGCCATCCGCAAGGGACGAAGATGGGGATCCAGATCCTCATATGCTGTGGTTGGCCTTATACACACCCCCGCCGAGCGTTTACGCCCGGTGTGTAGATATTAGGAGTCCTCCAGACTCAGACACAGCTACAATTCAGGGGCCAAGCGGGCCCAGTAGTAGACCCAGGGACAGGTAGGTTGGCTACAGTACCAGTAGAGTTGTAGACACTTGAGTAGGGGTATCTAGATTGAGATGTGCTCGCCAGGACTTATGGGGGCTTGAATGAGTTATTCCGTGCTGATTGTACCTCCCGGCTTATGGGGGCCAGGTTAGGTGCTTTTATGAATTCTTGTCTACCAGTTGTAGTGTATAAATGTGTAAGTATGCAGTCTTAGCTTATGTATATGTAGTGTCAATTAGATGCAGATTACGGATCAACAGGCGTACAGGTTAATCTTTTGGCTCTTCTTTTTATTTACTTCTAGTCCTATTCAGCTTATTTATTGCCTTACATATTCGGTACATATTCTACTGACGCCCTTCCCGGGGCACTGCATTATTGCCTGTAGGTACAGATAGACGAGGAGCAGGTCCCTCAAAGTTTCAGTCAGTCGTACAGAACCGTCAGCACCCTTCTTCCGGGGCTTGTGTGATAGAAGTTTATCCCTTTTGTTTGTACATATGGGTATGTCGGGGTCCTGTCCCGGCCATCTTATTACTCCTAGAGGTTTGCGGATTGTATTACTTCCCTGTGGTTAGATATTATCAGTTGTGTGGGGCCCATATGTGCTTTAGATGATGTGTGTTGGTCATGTGGGGCCCTGTTTAGCTGTTGATTGGCAGCCTTGTCGGCCCGCATAAAACTCCCTATGTTTGTTTGTCTCTGATTAGCTGTTTATTTTCACAGGTGGCTACAAGCATTGTCGTCCGGGGGTTGTATTTACAGCTACTATATAGCTCGTCGTTTTCCTGATTCCAGAGTTAGAGTCAACCCTGCACCAGAGGTGCTTAGGCTTAGCCAACTCTACAGTTTAGGTCCTAGTGGCACCAGGTGCCAGTCATGCCTCCCAAGGTGGGGTGTGACAAAGTTTTACATTATTTTCAATGAAAAACCGTATTCTAAGTTACTAAATCAAAATGCCTAATTATGGAAAGTTCATGAGAGATGAGATTTGTGATGAATGTATGGTTATAATGAGATATTATGATGAAAAGCATGTTTTCAAGCTACGCATATTTATAATCATGTTCTGAATGTGAATTGAGTATTTTTCAAGCATGTTAAGGTATTGGGCAATGCCCACATGTTCAAGTATGATTCATCATTTTCTCGAATTAAGCTTACCACATGGTTTTAGAGTGAAGACTCCCAATTATCTTTCAGCTTGTGGTATGGTTTGAGATAAAGCTTCTCATATGTGTGATTTCAGATTTAAGATGTATTGATTATTGAGCTTCGTCAATTGATGATGGTAAGCTTCATTGAAAAACGATGGAGAGCATATGCATGTTTTTGGGAGTAGTGCCTAGCACCGAGTAGGCTAAGGGTCGATTACCCTATGCCTCGAAACTACGCGCCAACGTAGGTTTATACTTATATATATTACTTCGGGACATCCCTTGTGAGCCATCCCCTGCCCTATTTGGCCATGAGCTTGATATCAATATCATGGTATCGTCCTTAGCCCCGGTAAGGCTTTGGACGGCTCTACCCACTTGAGTGTGATAGTTGGGACCACGTAAGCTCTATCGTGGTATGTCAGTTAAAAGATGAGTCTCCTATTGTTCCTCATGATTTCAGTCATGCATATTCATCATCCATGATATACACGTCTATATATGTTCTAAAGCAGGTTTGACCCAAATGTTCAGTTTTATGTATGATCATCATATTTCAGCCTTGGGTGAATTGATTCAATTATGATGTTATGTTATGTTGAGATCATGTTTTCAGGAAAGGATGCATGCAAGCCCTACTCTCCAACTCTTATTTTGTTTATGTTTATATTATGCATGTTTTAAATGATTTTACATTTCTGAGTGGTTTTACTTACCTTGCATACTCGGTACATTCCAAGTACTGGCTGTATACTCTATGTTGTATCATTTTATGATACAGGCTCTGATCTTCAGACCCAGCACCGTCATTAGCTTTTTTCGGAGAGTTACATCCAGCTCTTGGTGAGTCCTCATTCTCCGAGGACCAATTTGATATCAGTTATCTTTTCATTTTTGGTTTTCTAGACTTGCCGGGTTAGTTGGGGGTTTTGTCCCATCAACCCATCAGACATGTTAGAGGCTTTCAGACTAAATATAGTATTCAACTGTTATAAATGTAGTACGTTCCACTTTCGATGTTATGTCATGTTTATGATTCCGCTATGTCGTTATGCTAAGTATTCCGCTTTATTGATATTGAGTTAGATGTATGTTCATGCCATGGGTCGACTTAGAGTATCTTGGGGCTCCTTGTCCCGTGTTACGATCTAGGACTATGTTCGGGTCATGACAAACTTGGTATCAGAGCAATAGGTTTGGAGTATCCTAGGGTTTCTGAAACCCACGTTAAGTATAGTCTTTTTCATGGGTGTGAAGCATTCCACACTTATGACGAAGAGGCTACGAAACCTTTAGGAAATGTTTCATTCTTTCATGATCTATGTCGTGCGATGAAATGTCTCCCTATCCTTCTAATTCGTGTTATTTGTGATTGCAAAATTATTACTCCCGAAAGAGTAAATGGTAGAAGGAATGGGAATGGAAATGGCCACGAGGATGGCAATGGAAACAAGCACCAGCAGGTGATGACAATTCCCCCAAGTGTACGGGTCGTACAAGTAATATAGTGGCCCTTTTTAAGAGCCGGATGTCGAACCCACAGGGACTGGACCAATTCAGCTAACTATCAAGTTCAAGTGTGATATTAACTTTCGCAAGGGTTGATTCTAGAGGTTTTCGAGAAGGTTTAATTAAGTCTAAATATGGTCAACGAAATATTCTGAATTCACTCTAGAAGCAACATAGAGATAAAACCAGATAATCATGCGATACTATGATTTGCAATGGTTTAAGTATGAACCTATCGATTGTTGTCTCACATAATTAGAATTTCATGTTCATGGTCTTTCGAGCCTCTAAACACGACAAACTAGCCTCACTGCATCATTGTGAGCGAGGATGCTAATTCTAGTTCGTGGGCAAT
This sequence comes from Datura wrightii, assembly GCA_035772735.1. NCBI lineage: Eukaryota > Viridiplantae > Streptophyta > Magnoliopsida > Solanales > Solanaceae > Datura > Datura wrightii. The sequence goes on from JASDFA010000002.1 coordinate 16,014,366, forward strand.
TAACTACGTGGATGTGGTTTTGGGGTTATGCCATTGATTAGGGTACTTTCGTACCTCCAACCATTTAACCAAACTTAGCTTCACAACTACTTCTGCGAGTGGTGGAGTGAAAAATCTAAGTCGGTGTCTTTCTCTCTTCCCATTTTATCAACCAAGCAAGGTATTAGGTATATTTCTATCCTAACCACAAAATCTTATCAAAAGATAAGAACTTGGTTCCTACATTCTTATGTTCTTCCCTAGGTTTGCTTTCTCAAGCATTTGCCTAAGTTTAACATGTGTGTTTTCATGGTGATCAATCATAAAAACAACCATAATTAAGAATGCAAGACAAAACAACAACCAATAACTTAATTCCAAAGCAAATTCGTAAAAACACACTCATAACTCATGGCTTCAACCCTAGAGGAAGAGTTCTAGCCATTCAAGTTCGTAAAATTACAAGAAAACATTGTTAAAGCAACATACTTACAAGAATTGGTACATGAGAATATGAAATTGAAGAACCCTAGGTGAGTTCTCCCACTTCTCCCTTCACTCCTAGGTGGTTTTTCATAATAAAATCGTGACAAAGTGGTTTTAGGAGCTAAGGGACCTATTTATACTATGCTGAAAAAATGCAAAATTTGGCCTGTGGTGGAACAACAACGTGTCAAGGAGCTAAACACCCTAATTGACCTTCGTGACATGGAGGTAACGCGTACCCTCACTGGAATGTGCCAAAAAATGCAATTTTTGGCCAAGTGTTGCCGCGTTGGCAGTGTGCCACGGCCCCAATCGCGCAGGGTGCCAGTTATTGCATGTTTTCTTGTTGACTTTCACATTTTGCTCTTGATTCCATTCCTCCACTTCTCCAAATCATGAATTAGTTCCTCAAATGCATTATTAACCTTCGAAAACAAGGACTAATCATGTTGGTTAGTATATATTCGCATTTACATAAAATCACATGAGAATGCATATAATTAATTCGATAAACAAGACAAAACTAATTTATAAAGTATCACTTGGGCATGCTATTTTGCCCACGATCACCTACCCCACACTTAAAGCCTTGTTCGTCCTCAAACAACCTTTTACATCTCATGCATATGGATACTCACACATAACTAATTTAGTAAGATAATTCAAGCTACGGCTACAATGATTACGTAAGATAACAAGCTACAAATAGAGCATGCACGATTTAATCATTGAAATGAAATACAACTCCGCTAAGACTTCTTAACCTCAAGAAGCGACTCTCAATCTTAGCAAACTCATGCAAATCAACTGATTAAGAAATCCCACATGAATTATATCCTTCATTCAACATGTGCCCTCATGGAACGAGAGTTACCCATTTTCACACGCAAAAACTTTTTAAATCACAACATGTGTGGGTACATGAATAGAATTACGCTCACTTTCACAAAGAATTCACATGGATCATGTAATGACCCATAAGCTTGCCCTTAGTGTTTTATTCCACTAATTTAAGGATGTGTGAATGTAAGATCAAGTAGGACTTAATGGGTTGTAATGTAAGCTAAGCGACGGGTAGGTACTATTCTGTCCAATAATAGTGACTATCTTTCCCAAGCGCTTTTAATACATTACGCCCTCATTACGAACTTCCCTTCCCTTACTTCACCTTTGTCTCCTTTCATCTTTCTTTTTCCTCTTTTGTTCCCCCTTTCTTTAGACACTTTTGGCTTATTAGTAAGGAGTTCTATACGTAACTTTTCATTAATTTGTTTTCTTACTCCTTAATAATAATCAACCATTTTCACACAAGTGCGCCTTTGTCCTTTTCTCCACTTCTACAACTTTCTACTTTTCCTTTCTTTTCCTTCTTCTCACTCTTTTACTCTTTCATATTTTTCCTTTAAGCGCTTAGGAGTTTTGGATCAAGTTCAAGGCTAACGAAAGAAAAAGGATAAAGCTTATGTTGCAGCTGTCAAAGAATAGGCTCAAGGCTCAATGGGGCTAACTAGGATTAATTCTTCAAAGTAGGCAAAATGAGGGATAAAAATTTGGTTCATTCAAAGAAATGCCTAAATCATCTCCGACAATTCACATCCTTCATTTCGTTTTATAAACACACCAGGAAAGTTCTAGACAATCCACCATAGCACAGAATGCTCAAAAACCTTACACTCATGGCATATGCTCAATTCAAGACACATTCAGCAGACTCTTAACTCAGCTAATCAAGAATTCAGATTAAGCTTCAATCATATTGAGTCAAATTCAAGAGCCTAAGTGTCTCAAACAAAGTTATACACTTGCATGCTTCAACAATGAATATACTTGCATCTTACAATCATGTATAGCACATAACAAGAACATCAAGCCCTAATTAGTTATGGTTTCAAAAACCCAAAACCTATCGACTAATTTTTCCTCAAGACGGTCGTCATCCATCCATCGTCAGAAATAGTCCCTATGACTAAAAACACTATATACAAACAAAGGAAAGAAAAAGAAAATTTTTATTCTTCGGTTCAAAGGCCCCCCGTCGGAAAAGAACCGAAAAGAAAAATCAACGGGTGATGAAGTCATGCTTAATTCACAAAAATTTTTCAAATTTCTCCCAAATTTCACACAAGCATTACATTCTCCAAAAACTTGTTAAGCACAAAAATTTTGAAATTTTTTTTTCTCAAATTTTTTTTCTCACCCCACACTTAAATCATGCTATGTCCTTATAGCATCAAATTAACATTTAAAGGATGAGAAATACTCCCTGAGCCTCTATGCCAAGCTAAAAGCATGCTTTCCTTTCAATTCAGAGGTGGGTGTTCGACCCTACACTTCTTCTATTCCATGCTCTTTAGCTTCCACCTTCTCGGTACTCAGACTTCCCTCTATCTGTGCTTAACTTTCCACCAAAAACAGAAACAAAATGAAAATAACAAAATCAACACAAAATGAAAATTACAAATTGTACCTGAGGTACCCCTGGGTTGCCTCCCAAGCAGCGCCTTATTTTACGTCGTGGCACGACGTGGACTGTCCTTTTTAGGACATCCTCATACCTGGGTTCTCTTTTGAGAACCATCTCCTTTTCTTTTGTTGTTTAGAGGAAACAGCCTCCAACCACTTTTTCTCCTCTCCCAACAATGAAAATGGGAAGAGGGTCAATCGGACATAATGTGTGGACACGCCGGTGGGGACAAACATGTCACTACTCTCTAAAAAGCTCTGTAAGTGCTGCTGCCGGTCCTCATGTGCCATTCCAGTAAATTGACCACTAGAATGTAACAACTGCACCATGTTCTGTTTAAGCTCAAAGCTCCCTCCAGGCTCCGGTTTACGAATACTAGAGGTCACATTAGTCGCTTGTGGGATTGCCACTTTGCGAACTGGTCTAGCTGCCATTGCTTTCGATGACAATTATGCTTGTCCCGCGGGTGGTTGTTGTTGTACCTTTTCTTGGAGTCTCTTCAGCTTTTTCTCTAGAGCTACTCTCCTTCACAAATGGATTTGACGTTCAGGTTCAAGCAACGGTTCCACAAGCTCTCTATTTTTAGCCAGTTCGGCAGGACAACCTGTCACCTGCAATAAGTAGACTAAGACCAAGTTTCTCAACACTTAAGGAAATTTAAAAATCACACAAAAATAGATAAATTATCAAAACTTTGCCTAGTCCCCGGCAATGATGCCAAAAACTTGATGACAATTCCCTCAAGTGTACGGGCCGTACAAGTAATATAGTGCCCCTTTTTAAGAGCCGGATGTCGAACCCACAGGTACTGGACCAATTCAGCTAACTATCAACTTCAAGGGTGACATTAACTTTCGCAAGTGTTGATTCTAGAGGTTTTTGAGAAGGTTTAATTAAGTCTAAATATGGTCAACGAAATATTCTGAATTCACTCTTGGAGCAACATAGAGTTAAAACCAGATAATCATGCGATACTACGATTTGCAATGGTTTAAGTATGAACATATCGATTGTCGTCTCACATAATTAGAATTGCATGTTCATGGTCTTTCGAGCCTCTAAACGCGACAAACTAGCCTCACTGCATCATTGTGAGCGAGGATGCTAATTCTAGTTCATGGGCAATTAACTACGTGGATGTGGTTTTGGGGTTATGCCATCGATTAGGGTACTTTCGTACCTCCAACCATTTAACCAAACTTAGCTTCACAACTACTTCTGCGAGTGGTGGAGTGAAAAATCTAAGCCGGTGTCTTTCTCTCATCCCATTTTATCAACCAGGCAAGGTATTAGGTATATTTCTATCCTAACCACAAAATCTTATCAAAAGATAAGAACTTGGTTCCTACATTCTTATGTTCTTCCCTAGGTTTGCTTTCTCAAGCATTTGCCTAAGTTTAACATGTGTGTTTTCATGGTGATCAATCATAAAAACAACCATAATTAAGAATGCAAGACAAAACAACAATCAATAACTTAATTCCAAAGCAAATTCGTAAAAACACACTCAAAACTCATGGCTTCAACCCTAGAGGAAGGGTTCTAGCCATTCAAGTTCGTAAAATTACAAGAAAACATTGTTAAAGTAACATACTTACAAGAATTGGTAGATGAGAAGATGAAATTGATGAACCCTAGGTGAATTCTCCCACTTCTCCCTTCACTCCTAAGTGGTTTTTCATAATAAAATCGTGACAAAGTGGTTTTAGGAGCTAAGGGACCTATTTATACTATGCTGAAAAAATGCAAAATTTGGCCTGTGGTGGAACAGCAACGTGTCACGGGGCTGAACGCCCTAATTGACCTTCGTGACACGGAGGTAACACGTACCCTCACTAGAATGTGCCAAAAAATGCAATTTTTGGCCAAGTGTTGCCGCGTTGGCAGCGTGCCACGGCCCCTATCGCGCAGGGTGCCAGTTATTGCATGTTTTCTTGTTGACTTTCACATTTTGCTCTTGATTCCATTCCTCCACTTCACCAAATCATGAATTAGTTCTTCAAATGCATTATTAACCTTCAAAAACAAGGACTAATCATGTTGGTTAGTATATATTCGCATTTACATAAAATCACATGAGAATGCATATAATTAATTCGATAAACAAGACAAAACTAATTTATAAAGTATCACTTGGGCATGCTATTTTTCCCATGATCAGCAGGCCCCACCAGTCCAGGAGCACCATGTACCGGAGCCAGTTGCCCATGTTAAATTTAGGGCAACTATTCAGATGCTCGCGCAGGCCTTGACCGCTTAGGTCAATCAGCAGCAGTTGCGCATTTCCCACAAAATAGCAATGCAGCGGTGGCTCAAGTCAGGGATTTCTTGAGAATGAACCCGCCAGAGTTCTTCGGGTCAAAAGTAGATGAGGACCTGCATGATAAGGACCCAATTTTGGTAAAGTCAAAGGAAGTCGTTCAGAATCAGAAGGTAGAGGTTTTCTCCAAAGGGGGAGATGGTGTGCTTCGGTACCATAGTCGCTTATGTGTTTCGGATGTTGATGCATTAAGGAACCGGATGTTGCACGAGACTCATGGAACCAGGTATTCTATCCATCCAGGTGCCACCAAGATGTACCGTGACTTACGAGAAGTCTATTGGTGGAATGGTATGAAGAAGGACATAGCAGAATTTGTAGCTAAGTGTCCAAACTGTCAGCAAGTGAAGGTCGAGCATCAGAGACTGGGAGGTGTGCTTCAGGATATCAATATTCCCACTTGGAAATAGGAAGAAATCAACACGAACTTCATCACAAGGTTGCCTCGCACTCGTCGACAATATGACTCCATTTGGGTTGTGGTAGACAGGGTGACCAAGGCCGCTGCATTGCCGTTTTGAGGAATATGTGCAACGGCCTACTAATTGACCTGAGCGTTCAAGGCCTGCGCAAGCATCTGAATGGAAGCTCAGAACTCAGCATGAACGGCTGGCTCAGGTGCCTAAGGCTCCTGAACTGGTGGGGCTGGCTGATGTCCATAGCTGTTTCCATCCTCGTGGCCTTCACCACCTCCATTCCTCCTTCCATTCATCCTTCGAGGTGCCATGATTCTGCAATTGCAAATAGCATGAATTAGAAGGGTAGAGAGAATTTTTGTCAAACGACATAGATCATGAAAGAAGGAAACGTTTCCTAAATATCTAGTAGCCTCTAATATGGATGAGCTGATGGGACAAGACCCCAATTAACTCAACAATACTGAAACGGGAAATTCATAAAGGAAAATGATAGTCTAGTCCTCGAAGGATGAGGAATCACCAATCCGAGCAGATACTAACTCCGGAAAGCTGTCTAAGAATGGGGCTGAAGCTGTGAGCCGGGTCCTGTATCATGAAACGATACAACATAGAAAGTGTGCGGTCAAAACGTGGAATGTACCAAGTATGCAAGGTAAGTAAAACCGCTTAGGTAAAGCAAATAATTTAAAACATTCATAACATATCATAAGCTTTCAAGCATAAGTAGAAGGGCTACATGCATTTGTTCAAAAAAATCGAAATCTTATCATAACATGACCATGCATAGCTTTATAACATCATGACTGACTCAAATGACCCAAAGCTAAAACGTAACATTTATATTTAAAAGCTGAATAATGAGTCAAACCTTGCCTTTAGAACATGCATGTGTAAAGTAATCATCATGAGTAATGAATATGCAAATCTGAATGATATAGACAGTGGGAGACTCGTCACTTAACCGGCATACCACGATAGAGCTTACTTTGTCCCAACAATCACACTCAAGTGGGTAGAGTCGTCCATAACCTTGCAAGGGCGATGGACGATACCATGATATCGATATCAAGCTGAAGGGCCAATCGGGCCGGGGATAGCTCACAAGGGAGGTCTCAATAATATAATAGTATCAACCTACGTTGGCGCGTAGTTCTAGGGCATAGGGTGATCGACCCTTAACCCGCTCGGTGCTAGACTCTTCTCCCACAAAAAAACATGCATTGCTCTACATCGTATATAATGAAACTCAACATCATCTATTGACGAAGCTCAACATCATCTATTGACGAAGCTCAAGATGAAATCATGCATTGCTCAACATCGTATGAAACGAAGCTCAACATTGTCTATGGACAAAGCTCATAATGAAATCATGCATAGTCTAGACATCATATCAATATGAAGCTCAACATTGTCCTTTGAAAAAGCTCATTAATGATACACACCTTGATTATGAATTCATGCATATGAGAGGCTTTGTTTTGAAACATATCACAAGCTCAATTACAGGTGGAAGCATCTACTCCAAATCATGCGTTAATCTATATGTACGAATATTTAACTCAACATACCACAAGTTAGAAATTATGAAATTTGGGAGACTTCGCTCCAAACAATATAGTAAGCTTATTTCGAGAAAAATTATCATTTAAATCAACATGTGGGCATTTTCCAAGACTTTATCATGCTTGGATCTACTCAATTCATTTTGAAAACAACTTCATAATCATAGGTAGATTTAGAAACATGCTTTTCATCATCATACGTTCATCATCATTCACTTCTTTTATGATCTTTTCATCCATGGGCCTTTAAATTTCATAACTTAGAAAATATGATTTGTATCGAAAACAATTTAAAATTTTCCCAAGCTTCACAATTCACCAATATAAATATAATCTAATCATACCCATGTATAGAGATTGAAGAATTATGCAATTGGGCAAAGACCCCATACTTGATCATAGGAGATTTATCATTATTTGAGAGAAATTGGGCATGGGTGTGGAAGGAGACACCCACTCATAACCTTACATACCTGGAAATGGTGAATTCTAACACCTTCTAATTGCCCAAGCTGAGATTCCAATGGAAATCTTGTGATTTTTCCTTGAATTACCTCTTCAAACTTTCAAACTTGCATACATGGGAAGAATGACTTAGAATAGGTTTTATCCTGCTAAAAACCCACTAAAACGAGCCTTAAATGACATAGCATAGGCCCCTAGGATTTAGGAATTACAAAAAAGCCCTTACTAAAATCGCTGAATATAACTGCCAGAGGGTCCCAATGAGGGACCTAATGATTCATGAAGAGAGGCAACGACTCATCGAGTCATTCGTCAAGTACACTGGATAACAAATATCTTAGGGCTCATAACATGTGACTTAATGATTCATTCTACGAGACCATGACCCGTGGTCACCTTCCATTAGGTACATTGGTCGATTCTTCTATTTATTTCTCAACTTTTCCCCATGGCTAACCTGACGACTCGTGATGGCTGACCATGAGTCGTTCCCTCGCCCATGGGGACCTCCGACTTTCATTTCATCCAGGCCTCCCCCACGAGTCACCTGATGACTCGTGGGGTCTCCTCATGAGTCGTCCAACAACTCGTCCTACAACTGAAGCACCCATTTCCAGTTTTTCCCCATTCAACTCCCTTGTCCGATCTTTGAATTCTCGGGGTATAACAATATATCCCCCTTGAGAACATTCATCCTCGAATGTAAGAGCAGGACTGAACCTGACAATCCAAGATTTCAATGGGAACTTCTTCATAACTGAGGCTATATTTTACACCAACACTGTCCACTGGAATTACTAAAGCTGGATACCTAAGCACTTTTTCAAAAGTGACACATGAAACGCGGGATGTACTGAAGATAACTCTGATGGCAAGTCCAACTCATACGCCACTTTACCAACCCTTCTCATGACCCGGTAGGGACCAACATAGACAGGACTGAGTTTCCCTTTCTTTCCAAACCGCATAACTCCCTTCATGGGAGATACCTTTAGAAATACCCAATCGTCCACCTCAAGCTCCATATCTCTTCTCCTTATATCAGCATATGATTTCTAACGACTCTGAGCGGTCTTCAGCCTGTCCCTTATCAACTAAAGCTTTACCATGGCCTCATGAACTGAATCAGGCCCTATCATAGCGGCTTTCCCAATTTCAAACCATCCGATAGGCGATCTACACCTCCGTCCATAAAGAGCCTTGAATGGTGCCATCTGGATACTAGAGTGATAGTTGTTATTATAGGCAAACTCAATCAAGGGCAAATGATCATCCCAACTACCTTTGAAGTCCATCACACATGCCCTCAATATATCCTCGAGGGTCTGGATTGTTTGTTCTTCCTGGCTATCTTTTTGCGGATGAAAGGTTGTACTAAGCTTAACTTGAGTCCCAAGCTCCTTCTAAAAAGAACGCCAAAATTGGGAGGTAAACTTAGTACCTCGGTCTGAAATAATAGATAAGGGCACTCCATGAAGTCGAACCTACTCCCGAATATACAATTTGGCATAATCATCCGCTGAATTTGTGGTTTTGACTGGTAGAAAGTGTGGAACCTTGATTAACCTGTCGACCACCACCAAAATGGAGTCATTTTTTTAGCAAGAACGAGGTAGACCAGTAATGAAATACATATTAATCTCTTCCCATTTCCAAGTGGGAATGCCGATATCCTGAAGTACGCCTCCCGGTATCTGATGCTCAACTTTCACTTGCTGAAAATTCAGGCACTTAGCTACAAATTCTGCAATATCCTTCTTCATACCATCCCAGCAATAGATTTCTTGCAATTCCTGATATACATCTTTGTGGATCCCGGATGGATAGAATATCTGGTACCATGTGCCTCATGCAATATCCGACCCCTCAAATCATCAACGTCTGGGACATATAGATGAACCTGGTATCATAGAACACCATCTCCCCCTTGGGAGAAGACCTCCACCTTTTGAATCCACACCACTTCCTTCAATTTCCTCAAAATCTAATCCTCATCTTGCCTAGATTTGATATGAACCACCAAGGACAATTCTGATCCGTTTTGCACAACAACGCTGCCATCTGTAGAGTCAACCAATCTAACTGCCAACCTTACGAGCCGATGGACATCTTTCACCAACTCCTTCTTTCCCTCGTCCACGTGGGACACACCCTCCATAGAGAGCCTACTAAGTGCATCCGCTACCACATTAGCCTTACCCGGGTGGTAAAGGACACCGATGTCATAGTCCTTCAGTAGCCCCAACCACCTCCTTTGTCGAAGATTGAGATCTTTCTGCGTGAACACATATTGTAAGTTCTTGTGATCCGTGAACACGTCCATGTGGACCCCATACAAGTAATGCCGCCATATCTTCAAGGCAAATACCAACGCGGCCAACTCAAGATCATAGGTCGGGTAATGCTTCTCATGAACTTTCAATTGTCTAGACGCATATGTTATTACGTTTCCATGCTGCATCAACACACACCCGGTTCCAACTCGCGAAGTATCACAATACACCACAAAGCCATCTGTACCCTCAGGTAGAGTCAATACTGGTGCTAAAGTGAGTCGGGTCTTCAATTCCTGGTAGCTTTTCTCACAAGCCTCCGAGCAATGGAACTTTACCTTTTTATGAGTCAACCTAGTCAATGGGGCTGCAAAAGATGAAAAGTCCTCAACAAATCTCCTATAATAACCCGCTAAGCCCAAAAAGCTCCTGATATCTAATGGGTTCACCGGCCTGGGCCAATTCTTCACCGCTTCGATCTTTTGAGAATCTACCTTTATGACCTCATTTGATACCACATGTCCTAGAAACGCCACAAAATCCAACCAAAACTCACATTTGCTGAATTTGGCATACAATTGTCGATATTAAGGGTCTGAAGCACTAGTATCAAGTGAGCGGCATGCTCCTCCTCGCTTCGAGAGTATATGAGGATGTCATTGATAAACACAATTACGAACATGTCTAGATATGCGTACTCCGATCGGAGTGGTAGGTCTGGCTATGTCTTCACTATTTCGATTTTTCTGTGTATCTGTCTGTACACCAACCTTCGACACAATATGACCAAAAAAACTACTAAACTCAATCAAAATTTACATTTACAAAATTTGACATATAACTGACGGTCATACTGGTTTATTATACCGGAGAATCTGACAAGTAGTCTACCGGTATAGTTAGAGCTTATCTGGCCTTCTGGCCGCATGCTAAGGCTACTTGTTGCTGGAATAACCTGAACGACTGTCTGCGCACCTTGTGCCTTTATCTGATCAGAGGGTCCTAATACTGACCATGATCTCTACTGATCTGGCTACATAACCTTAAATGACTAAATAGTTGGGTTGCATGACCCGAATGTGACAGTAGTCTAGTAATGCTCTAACTGTACTACTTGAGTACTTATAATTCATGCATCAGTGCCAACTCGTGGGCATCTAATTGCTCTGTTATTTTGCTTAAACCACTGTAAGGCTGGACTTAATCAACTTACTCCCAGGCGATCAGTCTCTAGATCTCCACGGGGAGTCAACTGATCCCCTGGTCTTAATAAACACTATGCTAGCAGGGTACCGTTAATTTCTTACACCTCGTGTGTATCCACTTGGATTTATACTGCTATTCTGGGGAATTCTCGGTCTTATGAGCTATTCTGTAAATACTGGCCCTCTGCTAGGGCTCTGTATCTAAATACCTTACGAAAACTAGCCGAAATACTAGTCTATCGCTGACTGCTGATGTGGACCCTTCCTTGGGGTACCCACGGGTATTCTGACTAAGACGGCTGACTGACTTATGAGGTGTTCTACATAACAACTGCTAGGTTGGCTAAGGCCGACTGTCGCCCACGAGGCTGGGAAAACGACGTATGACCACTTAGCATGCTAGAACAATTCTGGTATTGCTAATCTCTGAAATTTGCCTATTCGGTCTCTAATCCTGGTTCCGGCAAATGCACTACTGTTACCGATCTTCAGGGATGCCTCCCTGCTGATGCAGGCGACAGCTGGTCGGTAGACTGTCTAACTGCGCCCTTATCATCTAGCCATCTGTCTTAGGTCAATAACTCTGGTAAGCTCCTAGAGCCTAAATCTGACAACAGCACATGAATCTATCAACTTAATAACTGAGAATTGAGATAGTTTCTATGACTTCATACATAACTCACACTTAATCCGCCCTTTCTCTTCTTCTTTTCTTTCTTCTCTTTGTTTTTTTTTTTGGCGGGGGGGGGGGGTGTCCTGTAATGCAATCTGTATAGGCTTTCTATTTATTATTAATCAGCATCTGTGATTGTGGCCCTTATAGGCAGCCACTCACAACATATCTATGATCTGTATACATATATATCACTAGCTACGTACAATATGTACTGATTTCTGTGATAGTTCATAATCTCTGACAGGTTCTGCTGAGTCTCACATCGTACATGATACATTGCTTCTACGGCCTAATACCATCTCTTGCCCCGACTTATCATTTCATTGCATTGTTACCCCATTCTGAAAGTAACATCATAAACATTCCAGTTATTGTCTGCTGTTTGAAATTCCGCCACTCTTGCGATGTGGGGGTCAACGTTCGAATCCTGTAGCCTTACTAGGCATATATTGAGAGCCCATGTCTATCTGTTGGGCCTTATCTCTAGGCCACACTAGATTAGAATTGTTGTATCGGTAACTTCTTAACTTTTCCATAGCGGACATACAGCGGTATTCTGAACCGCGATCTTACTGTCAGCGCGAAGCTTAATCCTTAATACAATACTTTATCAATCCGGGGTAGTTCTAATTTTCCCACAAGATCTGACATTCCTGCTTCTTCCTCTCATCTTGCTTAAACTGAACTCTAGGGTTCAAGGTACCTGCCTTTCATTGCTAATGAGATTACTGATCCAGCCTTGGCCTATACTCCTTCTGGCATATATTCAAGCCCATCTGATTCACCTGACCTCTATATCTTTCGAGGTCACAACTAGATCATAACTATAATCTTACAGGTATGTCTTACTATCTGTTAGCGTACATGGCAGACTTGGCCTTTTTCTGACTCAAACTTGACTATTATTAGACATTCATCCCTAGCAGGTCTGTTACCCCTACTTCGGGTAAGCTAACAATCTTACTTTCTTTACTGGCTTGTTATCATAAGGGTCTGCTCAGCTTACGTAATCATAAGGGCTCTCTATATTTTCTACTACTTACTAGGATCAATCAACCCTTTTCGTATTGCAACAATAAAAGCATTCAACTGTACCACACCCAAAAAGATGTATTTGGGATTCCTGCATTTTTCTCTCTTTCTTATACTTACCTGGTGGTCTGACCTTATCTGTAATCATAATCAGATCTTATATAACTAATAAGTAAATCAACTCATATGTATATTATACTTCTGACTCCCTATTCTGACGTTATCAACGTATACTAGGAATAATGCTAATAAAGGTATCACGTTGGGAGGTCTCTGATACCTCCTGCTGCTGCTGTAGTTATCATGTTACTGACTGATGCTCTCTTCCGTTGCTATTTCTGATCTTCTGCCTGTGATAGGATAATGTTGATCTGCCTTTGTATCTGAAATCAAGAATACGGTGAGTTCTCAGGGACTCAACCCTATACTGCACTGCTCTAAAGCACGACTGACTGTGAAAGAAGGGTAACCATCATATCATGCCTCGCAGCCTCCTGCCTATAGTATGTGGTGCACAACACATCCATAGACAAGACTCTACTTAGCACGGCTTGCAGACTCCCTGGGATACGACCTGCTCTGATACCAAGTTTGTCACACCCCGCCTTGGGGGGTATGACTGGCACCTGGTGCCCTACTAGGACCTGACCTGCTGGACTACTAAGCCTGGGCACATCTAGTGCCTGGCTGGCTCTAACCCATATTTCTGGAAACAAAGGGCTATATAACGGCTGTAAATACAGCCCTCGGCCCATTGGCCTATAGCCTTCCGTACCTGTACTAGCAGCTGACCAGAAACATATTATCTCAGGGAAACCTATGCGGGCCGACAAGGCCACCATGCTGTCTAGTTATCTGCAACTCAATCATAAAGCACAAAAGGAAACTACGTGACCGGCAGGGTCACCACTACTGGCAAGCTATGGCCCCACACGGCCAAAGTAAAAGAAAGCAAGAATACTGACAACCAAACAACTGCACGGCCTCACACGACCGGCTCATCTGACCACAGGGAATATATAGACTGCAAGCCTCTAAGAATAGCAATAGAACTGGTCGGGACAGGGCCCCGACCTACCCGTACTATAAAACAAAAGAACTGAAGTACACCTCTGGAATTCAGTCTCCGGATGACAAGAGCTGAATACTCGATCGCTGACAGGAATCACGTGGTGTGACCTGCTCGTCTATAAGTACCTACAGGCAAGTAATGCAACGCCCCACCGGGCGTCAGTACCGCTGGTACTGAGTATGTAAAGCAATAACTGAAAGCAAAATCTGAATACAATAATATAACTGAAGAAACTGAAGTAGAGAGAATAGACTAACTGTCTGATAATGTAAGTCATACCATCTCTCAATCTTTACTGGGAAGGGTAAAAGTCATACCTGGAACGTATCGTGCTACTGTTGATCTACTTGTATCTTACATAACATGGCATAACATGAAATAACATAACATAGCACACACAAACCTTACCCGGCCCCCATAAGCCGGGAGGTACAGCCAGCACAGAATCTATACCCCTACCCTGGTCATCCCATCTCCTATGGTGGCTGTAAGCATCCTGCCGGTCCCAGGGTATGCACTTGGGCTCGCTGAGCCCCTGACTATAACCGTATCTGAGTCCGAAGGACTCCTGAATCTGCACCTGGGCGTATCCGCTCGACTGGGGTGTGTAAGGGCCGATCAAGGCACAAGTATGGGGAAAAACTGGCATCCCATCTTCGTCCCCTAGTGGGACGGCATGCCACTCCGTAGAGTGACGAATCCTCGTCCTCTGGCGGACGAGTCGATACAGCTATTAACCCTGGGCGGTCATGGATGCTAGGTAATCCAACCCCAAACAATACAACGGTCTCAACTGGTAATACTATCTGTGTATCTCACATGCTGAGGCTAATAGGGGTGAAGTATCATATATATTACATGCTGAGCTAATGATAGTAATCTGTACGTATGTAATACGTGCTAAGGCAGGTAAAGACGTATAAATATGAGTATAGTCTCCTGCCGGGCTGTACTGGAGCAAATGCTATATAAGACAATGTTTCTGCTGAAAACTCTGTTGTTTACTAAGTTTCTGTATACACTATATGCTGGACTAGTAATAGAAATGTGTACATACTTAATACATGCTGAGGCTGGAAGTAATATATATGTATGTACGAATATAGTCTTCTGCCAGACTATACTGAGGCTAAAGCTGAACATGATATAGACTTCCTGCTGAAACTATGTTGTATACTGATTTTCTATAGTAACATGAGTCACTATTCCTGACATACTTTCTAAACTTTATTTTAGCCTGCTATTCTATTTCTGAAGTGCTTTACGGGTATTGCATTACTATACGGGGTTTCAACTGAATACAACCATATCCTGACATGGCATATCACATTACATACTAAGTATACTGGGCAATCTCTAATACTTGCGTTAGAATCTGTATCGTACTGATAGGTTTCATATACATTACAACCTAATATTTCTCACATCGCACCGACATTCATAATAACGCAATATTCGACTCCTGAACATGCTACTGGTCCGTAATTTATTACACTACACTGATAATACTTAACTTGCCGAAGGAAACTAACTTTACATACCTTATCCTTGAATTATTCGTCTGTCGGACGAGGCTCGGCCGGTACTTCAACTGTTTTCTCCCAACTGCATTCATAAACATATCAATTAACACTAAATACAACTTTATTTCAAAAGGCAACGTCACTTTCGATATAGTTTATAGCCTAAACTTAGGCTTATCGAAAGACGGCCGGAAACTCGCTATTTTTCCAGCGGCCCAGAAGGGAGAAATATTCACTTCCCAGCTAGGAACACATAGACACTAATTTAGAGCAATTCCACTTACCTTGGCTCGGTGGCTCGACGATTCGTCGGCCGTATTTTACGAAACTGAATCCGTAGGAATGCTCTCTGCTGCTAAATACTTCGGTATCTGGGATTAATTTGAGTTTGGGCAGCGTTTGGCAGCGTAATCGGACGAAAATATATAATTTCCTTCGTTCCTTTCCTTTCCTCTACATTGCCCTCTATTTCTCTGGAAATTTTTAAGGATATAATCATTTAAAACCGAAGTGGGGCTTTATATACTTGGGCCTGGACAAGGCCAACGTGTCACGGAGCCAACGCGGAGGCTCCTCCTCCGTGACACGCCGCCATCGCGGAGGGGCTCTGCCTCGGCTCCTTCCGCGATGGTTCGACAGGCTTCTCGTCCGATCTTTTCCCGGGCCTTTCTCCAACACGTATGGCCTTCAAATATGCTTAACCAATGTGGAAATAGGTCATCTAAGTGCCGAGAATTCTACAGGGTGTAACACCCAATCCCTCTCTAAATCATGAATTTCCTATGTCTGATCTATGGGGATTTTAACCCAATACATGAATTTCCTAATTCTCTACATGGGTATTATTTAAATATGTTTCTACTATTGGCTTATGATTCATGGGCAAGTTTTATGTTATTTTCAATGAAAATCGTGTTCTAAGTTACTAAATCAAAATGCCCAATGGAAAGTTTATGAAAGATGAGATTTGTGATGAATGTATGATTATAACGAGATATTATGATGAAAAGCATATTTTCAAGCTACCCATGTTTATAGTCATGTTCTCAATGTGAATTGAGTATTTTCAAGCATGTTACGGTATTGGGCAATGCCCACATGTCATGTATGATTCATGATTTTCCTAAATTAAGCTTACCACATTGTTTTGGAGCGAAGACTCCCAATTATCTTTCAGCTTGTGGTATGGTTTGAGATAAAGCTTCTCATATGCATGATTTCAGATTTGAGATGTATTGATTATTGAGCTTCGTCAATTGATGATGGTAAGCTTCGTTGAAAAATGATGGAGAGCATATGCATGGTTTTGAGAGTAGTGTCTAGCACCAAGTAGGCTAAGGGTCGATCACCCTATGCCTCAGAACTACGCGCCAACGTAGGTTTATACTTATATATATATTACTTTGGGACATACCTTGTGAGCTATACCCTGCCCTATTGGGCCACGAGCTTGATATCGATATCATGGTATCATTCTTAGCCCTGCAAGGCTTTGGACGGGTCTACCCACTTGAGTGTGATAGTTGGGACCATGTAAGCTCTATCGTGGTATGTCGGTTAAAAGACAAGTCTCTCATTGTTCCTCATGCTTTCAGTCATACATGTTCGTCATCCATGATATACATGTGTATATATGTTCTAAAGCAGGTTTGACCCAAATATTCAGTTTTATGTATGATTATCATATTTCAGCCTTGGGTCAATCGATTCAGTTATGATGTTATGTTATGTTAAGATCATATTTTCAGAAAGGATGCATGCAAGCTCTACTCTCCGACTCTTATTTTTTTATGTTTATATTATGCATGTTTTAAATGATTTTATTTTTCTAAGCAGTTTTACTTACCTTGCATATTTGGTACATTCCAAGTACTGACCGCATACTCTATGTTGTATCGTTTTATGATACAGGCTCCGATCTTCAGAACTAGCACCATCATTAGCTTGTTCCGGATTTGCATCCAGCTCTTGGTGAGTCCTCATTCTCCGGGGACCAGTTTTATATCAGTTATCTTTTCATGTTCGATTTTCTAGATTTGTCGGGTTAGTTGGGGGTTTTGTCCCATCAATTCATTAGACATGTTAGAGGCTATCAGACTAAATGTAGTATTCAGCTGTTATAAATGTAGTACATTCCTCTTTCCATGTTATATCATGTTTATGATTCCGCTATGTCGTTATGCTAAGTATTCCACTTTATTGATATTGAGTTAGATGTATTTTTATTCCATGGTTTGACTTGGAGTCTCTCGGGGCTCCTTGTCCCATGTTACGATCCGGGACTATGTTCGGGTCGTGACAATTCCCTTATTCCTCGTTCTACCCTAATAATTCTCCTTTCAGAGTCAAATTAAGGTTATGAATTTATCTTAATGTTGGCCAAACACTAAAATACAATAAGCAGGAATAGAAGAATAACCATTCATGATAGAAGAACAATAAGCTGAAAATAAAATACAATCATACAAATAGCCTTAACCTCAAAATGAGGTGAATTAGCCCCTCATTCGTTGATTAAACATCTCTAAACAAGTTTCTAACATAGGAACAATTGAAATTTAGAAGTAAAGGAGAGAAAGAACATTAGAATTTTATTCAACTCAACTGTCATTTCCCACATTCTTGCTAATATTTTAGATAATCAAAAAATTAAAATCTAAGTGTTCTATTTATACAAGTGAAAAATTACACAGTGACAAACTAGCTCCGCGGCACAGAGCTTATCGCGGAGAAATTACTCTGTGACAAGGAGTTGTATGATAACGCTCAAACCATACCTCTAGCGGACGTTGTCAATAAAAAACCCAACTAGAGGTTGGGGTCGATCCCACAGAGAATATGGAGAGCTAGACTGAAGCCGGTAAGTGAACTTGGTAGGTAGTTACTCCAAATTGGGGGTTCTAAAGAAAATAATTATTAAAAACACAGTTAAAACTTTAGTTGAAATCAAGAATGGAAGATAACTAGGGTTTTGTGTTCCCCTTGGGTTCATAACTTCTTCGGGTATACATACGTGATCATCACCAATGCTTACTTGTAGACTGATAACTTAGGTTCATTCAAATGACTGGTTCATCCCTATTGAATGACTATACTCAATCACTGGGTCAAATCTCATGAGTGATTGAAAATTAACCGTAATCAATATGTCTCAAATTTAACTATCCTGTGATCACAGCTCAAGTTAATATAATGATCATTAAGATCAAGGCTTTGTTGTAATTCTCTTTTCCCAATCTCTACCTCTCTAGTCTCAAGCAAGTAAAGAATTCAGGAATGTCCTAACATTGTACATAGTTAAGAAACGTCTAAGCATGAAGAGAATACAATACAAGTGTTTTGCATCGGTTTTGAATCACTTTTATGTAACCCTAACTTGTTAATCTACCATGATTCCCACAACCCTAGCTATGGAGGTTTTAGCCTCTCATAGTTGCAAGATTATGATTTGCATTCATAATTAAATACACAAATCAATACTTACAATTATGGATGAGAGAAAAAACTATTTGTATTAATCAACAAAATCCTCAAGAACAATATGAAGATCAAAAGAAAACCAAGAAAAGGTTGCTCACAAGTCGAACAACTCAATTCTCACGTCTAATTCTCTCTAACTTGATTTCTAATTACTTCTAGTCACTCCTAATTATAATGAAAATAAAACATAAAACGTATTTATATAGATATTAAAATCCTTTTCTAGGCTAACAGGGTGAATTTCCATAATTGAAGCCGCCTGCATCATGACTTGCTCTACGACCCATAGCAAGTATGTACTGGTCGTACTTGCTTCCCGTATATCATTGGTTGGATGAAATTTGGCTAAGTGTTGGACCTTGGTACGACACGTACATGCTTCCTACAAGTCTATTGAGCTTCCGTGGCTTGACTCTGAGACTTTGAAATTTTTCTGAAGTTCATCACGAGTGCTTTGGTACGACTCATACCTTTATGCCATGACTCGTACTGTCTATCTGAAGCAGGAGTCAGGCTCTTGTGCAAATCTTCTGAATCTTTCCATGATTTCTTCACTAAGGACTGTACAAGCTTTGTATGACTCGTACTGGGAGTCGTAGGATGCACTTCTTCATCCTTAGCCTTTTGAAACTTCTCACGACCTGCAGTACGGCTCATAGCACCTTCCTACGGCTCGTACTGAGGACTGTGAGTTAAGCCTATTTTCTGCACTTTCAGGCTATCTTTTGCACATTTTTGCTCCAACACCGATTTATCATGTAACCAAAGAAAAATCATCTTATATCCATATAAATATACCTAAGTCCATGCTATTTTCTTAGTTTTGAGCATCAAAAGTGTTGTAAACTCACAGCACATTACTGTCGCGGAGGTGCACTGGAATTGAGTGCGTTCTGAGAATCCAAGCTCTATGTCATGAAGCTCAACACGCCAAATTTCCTCCGTGACACGTACCAATGCGGACCCTCTCTATAAATTTTGATGCCCCCTGAAATAAACGAGCAACATGCCACGAAGGCCATCGTGGAGGACAAGCTCTGTGACACGAACCCGTTGCGGTCCTTCACTATTTTGTGCCTTCAAAAGTTGATTAATTTCTTTTCCTACCAAAGCACTGTAGCACGTTTTTAAATGCAAAAAATCCCCAACATGACACGGGAGTGAATTCCCACATCAATTTTTAAGCTCTCTGAAATTCCCATACTTCAACTCTGAGTGTCATCCGCAACACCAAGCTGAAATTATTGTCTTTTCCGCCTACAAATAGTCACATTGCATTTATTAGTACACAAGCATAATTAATTCAAAACATGCATGAATACATCAATATTATCCTCAACTAGGATTCAGTATGGTTGAAAATATAGCGTTTGATAGTATAAATATGCCTAAGATCAATAGGGCTTGCTGGCGCCCATTACCATTTCTTCTTCCATTTGCTCTTCTTGGAGGCATTATTTGCGAATGCGTAAAGAACGAGTCAGTAGAGAAACTGTTAGAGTCTCATACTCTACGCATGATAAGAATCATGAATAAAAGGGAACATTCCTAAAACGTTTCGTAGCCTCTTCATTATAAGTGTGGTGCGTTTCACACCTATGAAGAAGACTCTACTTAACGCGGCTTTCAAACATCCTAGGACACTCTAAACCTTTGCTCTGATATCAAGTTTGTCACGCCACGAACATAGGCCCGGACCCAGACACGGGACAAGGAACCATGAGAAGCTCCAAGTCAACCCATGGCATGATCATAGCATAACATTAACTAGACAATAACTAATAGAATCATAACTGAGTGAAAGCTAACAGATACATAAAACATAATCCAATAAAACTCTGATACATCAACTGAATCTGTTTACACAAGTCTGAAAGCCTATATTACACTGATGAGTTGCTAGGACAAGCCCCCAGCTAACTCCTAAAGTCTGAAACTGAAGCATAAATGAAAATAGGAAACATATATAGCATCCTCGAGAGATGAGGACTCACCACAAGTAGTTGAGATGGGAATGGAGCATATCTAACCACGTGACTGAGTTTGGAAATCTGAATCTATATCATCAAATGATATAGCACATAAAGTATGCGGTCAGTACTTGGAATGTACTGAGTATGTGGGAAACGTAAGTAAACTAAACATGTAAGTGTACAAGAGAGAAGTAAACTGATTGCATCACTAAATAGATGACTGAGTTGTGATACAATGACCCTGTCTGAGATAAACATGAATCTTTTATTTGAAAATATTTATTGAAGTATAATCAACTGACGCATAGGATTCATGTACTGAACATATACTGAGAACTGAAGTTGTAACTACTTATCATAAACTTTACTAACCGTCTGCTAATAATTGAGACTGAATTGCTCTAAAACTGATTTAAACTAAATTCTGAGTCTATACAGAGCTGAACTGAACTGATATCATGGACTAAGATAAGGGAGATGTTCTCTACTATGGAGTGTCTCTAACTGACTAAAGGAAACATACTCTACTATGGAGAGTCCCTGACTGACTAAGGGAAATAGTCTCTACTAATGAGAGTCTCTGACTGAGCTAAGGGAGACATTCTTTTCTAATCAGAATCCTTAATTGAGCTAAGAGAGATATTCTCTGCTAATGAGAATCCCTAACTTAGTTAAGGGAGGCATTCTCTGCTAATGAGAATCCCTGACTGAGCTAAGGGAACATTGTGACTGACTGAGGGAAATATTCTCAGCTATGGAAAGTCCCGATAAACTAAAACATGGAGGTTACTGGTCTGATGTCATTCATCTAGTCTAAGTCACTTCAGCTAATCTGAGACATGAGCATTCAACTATTTATATCATACTGGATTCATTTAGAGTTGATTAAGGCTACTTTCTACTAACAACAAGCCCAAAGGTCTGAAGCATCATTCTCATGATTTATCATCACAATTCATATCATCATAGTCTCGAATGATAGTTTACATCATACATTCTACTTCCATTAAGCATTGATAGGATCATATCATACTTTAAACATGTCCACAGCATTTGAATCTCAAATTCGCATCATATAGCATATATTCTAGATTCATGAAGGCTCCATAAATTCAACTCATATCCAAAATATTTACATCGAAATCATAGTGAGAACGTGCATATACTTCACATTGGTCAAAGCTCATAAGTTCTAATCGATTCCACCACATATAATACAACATACGTTCTAGATTTGCGGGGACCCATATGATCTACATATACTTTAAACAAGGATGCAAGTTCATGATAAGAGCATATGAATAATTAGTGAAACTCCATTTGAAATTCCAGGCTAACTTATGGTGAAAGTCTTATATTCATGTTATTCACATATTATACACCTAATTCAAGAAGGTATAAGTAACTTCATAAGCATACACGACTATTAACCATGTCGGGTCTTAGAATTCAAGTAAAAACATATGAGAATTCATGCATAAATTTGAACCCTAGAACATACTTTTCCAAAATCAAGAGAATTTGGGTTTTTATTAAAAAGTTTGGGGCACAAGGATGAAAGGATGACCTTGTTGAAAATCCACATACCTGATTAGAAGAAATGCCTACTTGAATTAACCCTTGAAGCCTTTGAAGAAATTCTAGTTGAATCCTTGAGTCTTGAGAGATGAGGAGGAAGAAACTCACGGATGGTTTTTGGAAGAATGAGGGCTTAGACTAGTGAAAACCCCTTTAATTCAACCCTTGAAATTCCCAAAACGACATCATTTAGAAATTGGAAGCATAGGACTTTACCTAAATACCCCTAAAATTAAGCTTAAAAATATGTTCGTCTGTGACCATGACCCTCACCATGAGTCATTGGTCCTTACCACAGCTAGTGGTGACCATCCGTCTCCACTAGAGAAGCAATTCCTCGGCTTCTGCTTCCTCAACCAATGACCAACAGGACAAGTTGTTACCTCATCCAATGACTCGTCATCACCTTCCATAGTCACCACTAGTCCAACCTTCGATTTCCTTCCAACGACCGACACGACAGGTTGTTGCTCCACCTAAAGGCTCGTTGTCTCCATCTGTTGTCACTAAACCAAAAACCCTAAACTCTAACTAACGACTCCTTAGGACGACCCGTCACAATAAATAACAGGTCGTCACTTGGCTTGTCTTCTCTGGGAGGCCTAGTTTGTCTGCTCACCACGGTTCCATACAACGAGTCGTTGTTTCCACAATGACTCGTTCCATCCTCCCATGGTGTCGAACATACTTAGAATTTTTCTTTAAGCTCCTCCAACAACTCACTTAATGGACCATTAAAGCATCCCACGACTCGTTTGACAAGTCGTTCTGAGAGATTTCCCTGCTGATTTTCTACTAAACTCCATCTAACTCTAGAGTCTGATCTTAGAAACTTTTGTGGTGTTACAAGAAGCTTCTAAGATACGTCACTCCCTATTTAAAGAGGAATTAGTCCAATATTTTATCAAGTCACTAGACGGTATATACCGTAAATACTTATATTTCACAATCATTAATAGCTTCGCAAGTCTAATTCAAATTAGGAAAGAATTGGAATATGGAATTCGAACAGGAAAAATTATTGATATTACCACAACACAAACAAGTTCTCAAACACGAGAAAGTTCTCTGAATAAAAGGAAAAAGGATATCTTAACCACTATTCCTCCACCACAACACCATCAAGATGTACAACAAGTATGCACCATCTTTGACTCTGGCAATGAGCAGGGCTCCCAACACCAAGTTTATCAGACACCACTTGATTTCAACCAACATGATTTTTGATACCAAGCTCATCCGGTGCAATCCAATCAATTAAAAGAAGTAAGGTCTCGCACGTTTACCCCTCTAACTAAACCTTTAACAAGCATATTTGAAAGGTTGAAGGCCCAAGGAGTTTTGAAACTAAGGGAGGAATGGATTCCCAAATACCCATCCTCAAATTTTGATCCACCCAAGAGATGCGCATACCTTTCAAATATTCAAGGCCATGATACTGAAGAATGTGCAGCACTGAGTTACAAGATTCAAGATTTTATTGAGAAGAGAAAGATAATAGTACATCAAGGACTAATGGACTACAGTTACATCACTCCTGGAGCAATCATTGTTCATGGTGATCCGACAAAGATAGTTCTGAGACATTTGACAAGGAAAGGAACTGACGAAGACGAGACTGTGATAAGCAAAGTGACTTCATTCGCCCTTCGTCCACTCTATAGCTTTCCCATTTTATTCATTCTCTTTGTACTTTGAACTATGTGTGACCTGATTTTCTTTATGGATACGTAGGCAGACCACTTTTGGATTCGGTCTCAATTAAATAAAACTTTCTTTTTTTCATAACCAAATCAAATTTCTTACTCACATCCAAGTATGAAATCCATGTTAATTTGGATCAACCCTTAAACGACAAATGTGGATTCAAAATTGAATCTTGATGTTCAATTATAAGACAGTCATCTCTTTTGAACTGACAATTTTATTTGAGTGAAGCAGGAATACAAAGTCCTTAAGTCAAATTGGGTCATAACTTTTGAGGAGACCTCAAAAATTCTCGAAGTAAGCAACAAAGAGATGTGCAAAACATTTTGTGCTCTGAACTAGGGCAAAATTTTTTTAGGGTCACTCAAAAATTTCATCAAGACAAAGTGCAAAGTCCAAAAGGCTGAAACAATGATAAGGAGCAAAGGACAAGCAAAGATACGTACCAATCTTACCTTTAAAATTCATAACTTTCTTTAAGTGTAGGTGTGACAGGCACACAATGCTAGAGACATGTATTCCACTTCTTTCAAGCCATTATTATGTCTTAAGATTCAAGTTATTATATCACCATATCAATCTACTGTCATCAAATTATTATTGTGCTACTTGCAAGCTATTATACCTCCATATTCGAATTATTATCGTGCCTTCGGAATCAAGTTATTATCATCAAACCACTAATATGCTACCTTCAAACCACTATTTCGCAATCTTCAAGTTGTATATTTGCTCCTATCAAGCTACTATTATGCTATTATTATTATCATTCTACTTCAGGCTATCATTGAGCTACTTTCGAGTCACTACTATTGTGCTACTTCAAGCTACCGTTGTGCTACTTTTGAGCTACTATGTTATTATTATTGTACTACTTCAAGTTACCACTGTGCTACTCGAAGATACTAGTATGCTACTATTATTATGCTACTTCGAGCTACTCTCAAGATACTATCGTGCTACTTATCAGGCTACTGTGAATCAACCTACTATTATTTGAGCCACTGAAGTTATGTTATTATTATGTAGGCTCAACCACCCTAAAATAGGAAAATTGGGATAGTCCACCCTAAAATAGGACAATTGAGCTCATCCACCCTAAAAGAGACACTTGGGTTAGTCCACCCTAAAATAGGACAGTTATGATAGTACGCCCTAAAATAGGACAATTTTTGAGTTTGTTCGCCCTAAAATGAACGATTGAGCTCGAGTATTGTATTATTGAGCCCTATGATTTTCATTTGAGCCCGTTATTTATCCTATCAATCTTGGATAATTGGGTTCATCTGCCCTAAAATAGTATATATTAATTTTAAATAACTTTATACACGTATTCGAGTACTGACGAACTTATCCAGTTTTCCAGATATTCTCCTTAGAAAGTTGAAACTAGGACATATTTTTGTGGTCCCTAAAAGATATATATCTTCCCTTAAATTTACGTATCCTGACACTGCCACCATATTTTACTCATATTAACTGTTTTATCTAGTAGTGTTAAAGACTGCAGGTACAAGCGCATCATTGGATCTTTAGTCAAATGAAGCAATTTTCGCTTGCATCTCGCCTTTAATCCTCAATCATCTAAAAACTATCATCTTGGCATTACCATTCATTTGCCTCTCTCATCTCTCCACTACTATCACTTCGTGCCACTTTCATCTTATTCAGCTCTCGTTCTATTAATTTCTTTAGGGATTTTGTTCATCCTTAAATCCAGAACTACACACGGCCTAATTCTCGTGAAACCCGAGATATGTAGGCGACTTGAAGTTGAAGTATCGGCCACAATATCTTCATAACCCCATTTTCTTTCATCCAGCCCCACCAAAAAATTTTCTTTCGGTCGGACAAAATTGGCTACTAAGTCAACATTCTTTGCTCGATAATTCATCCTTCATTCTTGAGTAAAGATGGGGCAGTTGTTGATACCCAATTTTGACCTCCCTATGCCCCGTCTAAGTTGCGTATTAATATATATATATGCATATTTTAAAATTATCTGTTTAACAAAATTATTTAATTCTCATTCATAATATTCTAGCATTAATAGCATATGTATTTGAATTTTTGCATAATTATTTTTAATTATACCTCTAAAATATTTTATTACATTAATTTCAAGTTTTTTTAATTTTTCAATAGTATATGTAATTATGTCATATATAAAATATATTGCATAATAATATATATACATACATATTTTCAATCAAATGAGGTTTATTTACAAAATATAATTTACTTAGTTTTATAAGTTATTTATATTTAATTTCATAATAATATTTATATAATTTTATCATAAATTAAACTATTATGTTACCTATTTACTAAATTATTTACAAGTGTGGTGTTTTTATTAATTTAATAGCAGCTAATTCAATTTTCCTCCAATTCATTTAAAATCTAGCCACTTTTTATCTATTTTATGCCAATTCTATCCATTTTAATCAAATTTTGGCCACATTTTAAATTTTAATAGAATTTCAATTTAATTTCTACCCATTAACCCATGTGTGACCCGCCACCCATGGATAATTCAACAACCCGACCCGTCAATCCAAAAATTAAATCTCAGCCATTCTTTCCCTCATATCCAATGATGAAGATTAACTTCTATTTCTATTACCCAAACCTAAACCTAGCTCACATTCATAAAAATACATCAGCTGCACCTACCCCTCATCTCCCTCTTTTCTTACACTTTCATTAACGCCGACCACCACTACTACTACAACACCTTTTCATCTCTTCCATTGGACCACTTCATAGACTACCGAACCATCACCATACCCTCATCTTCAACCTCAAATGCCAACCTCTCTTCCCCTCATCTCCAGAGCCGCAAACAGAAACCACGTCGACCATCGCCGCCACCGGCAAACTTCAATATTGTAGACCTCTTCTCTCCTCCGTCTCCCTTTTCTTCTCTTCGTCGGAGCCATTACCACGTTACTGCTCCAGCCACCGATCATTACAAAACCACCGTCGCTTCTTATCCCTCTCCCGTCCCCTCTAACAGAAACAAACACCCATCTCTCTCTCTTTTTTTTTGCACCTCAACTACTTCGCACCGTCGTCATCGCCGCTGCACCAGTCACTTCAGCAGCAGCCGCCTCCTTTCCTTCTCCGTTCATCTTCTCTGGTCAATTAAATCACCCGCCTTAAGGCTCTCTCTCTCTCTCTCACTCCTTCTTTCTCACAGATCTAGCCATGGTTTAAAATTGTTAATGTATCATTCAATTAGTCTTTTCCTCAATTTGTTTGTTCAAAAACCTTTCTGTTTGTTGATGGGTTTATCTAAACTATAATAATTATTATTATGTTAAGTGTAGTAGAATGCTTAAAATGACTGATTATATCTTTAATTTTAATATTTTATATGTTGCATTCACACCGTCTGTATGATATGAGTTGCTTCAATATAATTGAAGTCTTTTCTATCTTAAAACTTGCCTTGAAATGTAGTAGGAGTTTATTTTGCCTTTGAAATGCACCTCAGTAAATAATTGGCAGACCTCATTGCGTGTATCTTGATTTGAGATATAACAACTTTGACGTGTCATTATTCTTAGCAAATTGTAATATCATTGCATAGCTTGTGGTAAAAATGATAATTTTATATCCCTGCCTAATCTAGGATATTGTCTACCCGTCATTTGATTATTCATTAAACTTTTATAATATTAATGAATTAATAAGTCTTGACCACTCTATGTTTTCCCTTTTAGTCTAACTTTATTTGTCAAAAGTGTTGCATGTTAAAAATGATAAACTTGTAATAAGCATATTTATTTTTGGTAATTATTGTTTAGAAGGGATGTCCATGATTCACTTTTCTTTTCCTTAATTAAAGTAAGATTATTTATGGTACCTAATTATTTTAGTTTTTTATGACTAGGTGATTGATTTGCTCCTTTTCTTAACTAATTTAGCGTGTGGCCCTTAAGGGAAATTATGACAATCTTCAAATTTAATTTGATTCAATTATCTTATTAAGGAAAAGATGATGTAACTAATCATTCTATTGCCTTAATTAATTAAGCACATTATTCATTTATGATTTCATATACTAATTGGATTCTATTATGCTCATTAGAAAAAGAAGCTCCTTGATTGTTCTAAATATCTCCCTTCCCTTTAACCCCTCTTACGGGTAACTATATAAGTATTCCCTTCTCTTCTTCTCGGGGACGGAGGAAAAGTCTATCATTCTTCCAGCTACATAATATCTGAACCTCTCCTAGTCTAATTTTCTATCAACCCAACATTACTGATTATTAGCAATACAATTTTGCTTGCTTTAACATTTTGAATGCTCCTAATTTTTTACGAAGATATTTGTTCAAACATTACTTGGTTTTCTATTTCGTTGTTGCTTCCTAACTAGTCAGTGCCTTGAATATTTCCTTTCTAGTTTGTATGGTAGTTTCATGCATGCTTAAGTTCTCTGGTATTAGTTTCAATATTGAGAAGTTCAAAACAGTTGAAGAGTTTATCATTATTTAATTTATCACAAGTTATTTGGTATATATACTTGATATGTGTATATTTTTTTTTAATGATTAGCAGGACCTTGTGCATTTGGGATATGATAAGAGTCGTCTGAAATAGAAAAGTGAGAGATTGTCCAAATTGGAATCAACTTAGTTTAGATTTTTCTTAGTTTTCGTTATTTCTTTTACTTGATTTGTAATGATTATAATAAATTTTGATAATAATGAAAAGGGGATGTTTAAAGGGGGCGGGGAATTATGTGTTGTTTGCTTAAATTTTTATTTTATTTTTTTCAACTTGCAATTTTCTTGTAAAATCCTTTTGTTACATTTTTTTCAAAGTCTTTGCCTATATTCTCCTTTCAACTAATAAATAGATAATATGTTTTATAAATTATTAATTATATTTGAATATTATCCCTTTAACATATAGTTATTGGGAAAGTAAAAGGAATTACGAGGTCTAATTCCGAACTTTTAAAAACTAATTCGACGCTCTCCCCAAAAGTACATCAACCCATGATTTGCAAAAGAATTTTGTGTAGTTATATGTAAAGATCTTATGTGCTTATATATAAAATTTAAATCTTTCCTTAAAAAAAAATTCTATTATTATTATTATTATTATATTTTCATCTTAAGACCGACCTCCAATCAACCTGTTGCTAAGGTTGAGGATCACGATTCATAATATCGTGTTGTTATCCCGATAAAGAAGCAAATATTTCTTTTATATTTTTTTAAAAAATCATATTTTAATTAACATGCTACATACATTTAGATTCTTGACGATTGATTTTAATTTGTAATATCTTTCTTTTATTTTTGTTTTAGGCCGTTAGATTTTTTAATCTAAAGTTTAAGTTGCAAATTTAAAAAAATATATATATATATATGCAGTATATTTTTTAATATTGTTTTAATTTTTTTTCTCTTTACTTGTTTGAACACTTTAGCCTCTTTAATTAATAAAGAAGTTGTGAATAAACTGCTCTATCACTTTAATTTTATATTAATTAGTGCTAAATATGATTTGTATTGAGATATTTATTTGTTTTAAAAACTAAATAATTAGAAAAGTAGCTTAATTATTATTTCATCACATGATGCATGACTTAATTTGTGTTTAATTTATTTATGTTCCGATAAAATAATTGATTTAATTGTCTAATGTAATTTATAAAGTTTTGAATATTATCTTTCTGTTTTGATAAGTTTGCATGTCTAAAATCTCTTATCACTTAGGCTTATCTTAACTACGAATTAATTCGCGCTTGAGTATTTATTTGGGTTGAAATAAGTCTTATGTGTTTCCTTAAGTTTTCACATTAATTAGTAAATTTATATTTAACTTATTTATTTTTAATATAAGACCTCATTTTACCTAATCACATAGTTAAATTAGTTTTTAATAAATTAATGGACCTTTTCGATCACTTAGTAATTTTCCCACATAGTTAATGAATTCGGAAGGGACCCACAGTTGTGGACCTTGAAGGGTGCCTAACACCTTCCTTTCGAATTAACTTGAACCCTTACCCGATTTTTGGTGACATAGACTAATATAGAGTTATCTGTAATTAGTTTGGGACGGTGTCCTAACGCACCCTAATTCGTTAGATGGAGACTCTCTCTTAAATTAATCTATAAAGAGTTGTAATATGTCGAGTTTCTCTTTCGTGAGAAAAATGGGGCGCGACAGCCGGTTAAATGTAGCTAACCATTGGCTTGAGAAAAAAATACAACCGGAGGCCGCGGACATCAACGGGCTTCTCGCCGTTTCAACCGCTGACAGGTGTTGGATCTTGCTGGACCGAGGAGGAAATTAACCGGCGGATCGCGTATGGAAGCTAGCGAACCATCGAAGGCATCACTAAATGGTCCTGGATCATCACTGGATCGCAGAAAAAAATAAACGACAGTTCGCGGAGTGCAATCGGCGAACTGCCGATTCCGTCGCAAGTGAAATAATGTCTGAACAGGGGCTATTACGTCAAGCACTGAAAAAGAGGAGATTGGTTGCCCTATTTTTATATATAGTCTAGAAGAAAGTACTTTGTACATAACTTTTTAGCTTTTTGAACATTTGTTTTGCTTTTGGAGAGAGAAGAACCCCATTGGAGGAGATTTTTGAATATTGCTTTTCCTATTTTCATCTTCTTCCTTAGCAATGTATAATCATTATTGCAGACATATTTAGAGTTTGATTTTTCTTGCTCTTAGTATCATTGAGTTTATTAACGAATATGCTCTTTAGTTTCTTAATCATGAGTAGGTAAATCGTCAACTAGAGATGTGTAACGATGGGTGTCTAATTAGATTGAGTATTGCTAGATTCATCTTAATATTGCTTAATTAGTGTAAATCTGTTGAATTCTCTCTAATTTATAATTGATGATTTATAGTTGCAAATGTGGGTTTAATATTCTTACTTAATTTCATCTTGAAAAAGAAGAATTAAGTATTGAGAGAGAATTTGATGGGGGAAATAGATATGATAGTGGGGTGTTGAGCTAGAAATAGCCAAAACTAAATATTCACAATCCTAATTAGTAGTTGATGGCTAGAAATAATTCAGCTATTAACCCAAACTTTATTGGGCTAATTGAATTATGTCTTGAGGTTCGAAAGGACTCGAGAAAAAGGCGCTCATGAGGTTGAAAAACACCGGGCGCCATCTCGTCCAAAGTTATTTACACGTATTTGCAATGATTTGATATCTAGCATATCCTTTTTTGATTAGCACCCCATCTACACCACACCTCTAGTCTTCACTCATTATTGTCTATCAATTTTGGTTATTTTTCTATCTTGGTTAGCTGATTTAGAATCCACAATATTGTTGACTTAATTTTTCCCCAAAAATTTACTGTTTTATTTCCGTTGATTGGTGCTAATTAATTCAAATTTCCTAAACAACGTCTGCGCAAATCATTCATTAGCCTCTATGGGATTCGATTCCGACATCCATCGAGAATATTTATGTTAAGAAACATCCGTGTACGCTCTCTCGTTAAGAGGAGTGTCGTTTGGACGTTATCATCTTATGCTAAAATTTAATTGTTAGGGAAACTTCCAATTCAACTTTGTGCTTGAGTTCCATTATGACCTTAATTCAGATCCAACACACTCCCCATACTCAATCCATGAACCTTACACCTAGGTAAAATCAAATTCACCGGGTTGGGGTCTATTACATATGTTGAACGATTTAAATCATAACACAAAGATACGAGGTGTTACAACAAGCTTATGACAATCTCGAGTAGCTTGAGATATTTCTTCATTGAGAGAGAGAATTCTTTATTTATGCCTTCTTTGATTTATTATACAGAAAAGGGCCAAAATTGCTCCTAAACTATACGAAATGGACCACATATACCCTTCGTTATATTTTGATATCAAAAATTACCCCGCCGTTCAAGTATAAGACCACAAATACCCCTAAAGTTAACAACTCTTTTTTTAACTAACGTGGAAAGAAACGTGGGACTTATTGCTCCACCTAAGTAAGCTAGCTAGGAATAATAACTTTTAAACTTGTTGATAATCCATTTATAATATCCATGATCGCCCCTCTACTACTACTATCCATTATTGCTGATTAATTATTGTACATTACCTACTTTTATATTCAAGCAAACACTAGAAGATGATATCACAAGTTAAAAACATTTCTGGCTGAAAATATTTTCTCAAAACCAAAAGCAAAAATTTTAAGAAGGTGCAAATATCAATGTCCTCAACAATGCCATATTTCTCAAAGAGAGGGCGAAGGTCATCTACTGTATATGTCCACGGAGCATTCTGAGCAAGAACTCTTATTTTCGAGTCTTTATCTTCTGATTGTTCTTATGGATCCTGTTGAGTTTTTAGAGTTTGGGTAGAGGAAGAGCAGTGGGAGATGTAAAGGTAGGGTCTTTGGAGTTTGATGGGGATTAAGGGGGAGAAAGAAGAAGGAGTATGCAAAGAAAAGGGAGAAGGGGATAGTAGAGGGAGTTGTAGAATGGTGGTGAAGGGGAAACAAAGTGGGTGATGATGAAAAAAGGAATTGGATGGTGGAGGAAGGAAATAGGGATGGAGAACATAGTAGGCATAGTAATGCCATTAAATTGAAGAATCAAAGAGGTAAATGGCCAATCCAAGGCAACTGTGAGTGGGATAATGATTTGAAATTAAGGAGACTACTGGATAAGGGTCATAAAATTGAAATTTTCAAAGCTATTTAATGGATCAGCAATAAGTTTATAAATGGCCGAGGGGTCGAGTCATCGGTAGGGGTGGGCAAAAAAACCAAAAATCGAAAAACCGAACCGAACCGAATTAATTCGGTTTTTCAGTTTCGGTTTTTTCGATTTTTCAATTCGGTTTCGGTTTCTTTTATAGCGTAATTTGATTTTCGATTTTTTTCGATTATGATACACCGAATTTTCGGTTTAACAGAAAAATTAAATAATATATTATATTATATATATTATATATTTATATTTATAAATTATAATAAATAATTATTTTATTTTATTTTTATAATAAATATTTACTTTAAATAATTTAAGAAAAGGCTGAAAACCCTAGATCTAGATTTACTCTCTAGTCTCTACTCTGTCACCGTCGCCGTCGCCAGTCGCCCATGGCCATCGGTCTCTGTCTCTCTTCTTAGTCACTGTCCGGTACAACAGTCAAAGATAATCGCTTATGATATTTTTCTTTAACTAGCAAATGCCAGTTCAAATTGCATAAAGATAGAACCATTGGGTTTCAAGTAGTAGTCAATATATTGACTGAAAAAGGAAAAAGTTGAAAGAAGAAAGAAGGTATGAGAACTAATCTCTTCTTACCTGTTTGAGTTACTCTTGCTCCTTTTAATCATCTTCTCAAGTCTCCTTCCCCTGTTGGCAACAGGGATACATTGTTAGAGACTGGAGTAGTCAAAGGTTCTCTTGGGAACTGGAAGTATGGAATCAAGCTTCCTTAGTTGCATTTATTTAAAACGATCTTCCTTGGTGTGAAAAATGCCATAGTTGTGTCGATTAGTGCCTCGTTATGGTTGTAGTGATAATTTTTTGGGTTCTGGTCCTACTCAAGGTTGGTCTCTTAAAATATTTTTCTTTTGTTTACAGATTATAGTAATTGATCTTCTTAGAAAACATCAGCATGTGTATCAATCAAAAACTAACAATTTCAATTTTTAAAAACTGGAAAAAGTTCCGAAATTTTTTTCTACCTTTTTTCTGAAACAAATAATCGAAATAAATAAATCGAACCGAATAAAAAAAATCGAACCTAACCAAATTAAAACGGTTCGGTGTTCGGTCTCCCCTTTGCATAATCGAAAACCGAAAAAACCGAACCGAAACACCGAATGCCCACCCCTAATCATCGGTTACTTAATGGATCAGCAGCAATGGATAGTATTAGTAAAGGGTCGGGTCACCAGTGTTATAAATGGATCAGCAATATGTTTAAAAGTTATTAGTCCTAATTGACTTGTTTAGGTGGAGAAATATGTCCCACGTGACTTGCCATGTCAGTTAAAAAAATATTCATTAACTTTAGGGGTATTTGTGATTTTATACATGAACGACAGAGGTATTTTTTTTATACCAAAATATAACAGAGAATATATGTGATCCATTTCACATAGTTCAGGGGCAATTTTGACCCTTTTTCATATTATATGATATATTGAGTAATTTATGGACATCTCTTTTCATTTGGTGAGATGCATTGAGAATTAGAGAAATACTGTGATTTTGATTCCCAATAGGTAAATATGAGTGTGGTAAAAATTATTTAAACTCATGATGTAATTTTAGTTCATTTATTCTTTTGAAAAAATAAATTCTCATAATTTTACGTAAAATTTTAGCCGTTATTTTATTTTGTGTCCTTTGCTCGAACGAGCATTATAGTTATAATTTATTTATATATTAAATATCAACTATTTTAAATAAATATGAATACATATATTATATTCTTGCATGTTTTCTAACAAATTTTGTAGGAAGAAGAAATTAGGGGGAAAAAAAAAGAAGAGAAGAAGCTCAAAGATCAGAATGACAAATCCACAATTGATTCATATTTATGGGATTCTCACCGAGCAAAATTATTATGTAATAACTAGTGAGTAAAATAATAGAGTGAGAGTAATTTTTAGTTATTTATTGTTTCAAATTTCCAATCTTACTTTTTTTTAGTCGTAATACTCACAAAGAGATTGATTCAAACAAGTTTATTGATTTAAATGATCTTTATCTTATTTCGTTCCATCTTAATTCTCACAGACAGATTAACTCAAATAAATTTATTGAATTTAAGAATTTTTTATCTTATTTTTTTCAGTTCAAATTCTCACAAAGGAATTGAACAAATAAATTTATTAATTTAAAGACAAAGCATAAAAGGTCTTTACACCTTTAAATACAATTCATGCAAGAAAATATTTTGATTTAATTATCATTGGTCTTAAATAAGTTAATTGACATAACCTCACGAAATGTTATTAATTAATTATTTCTTATTGAGCAAAATATATTTGTATTAGCAATAAATAATTATTTTTTAGAAAAGTACATGTAGAAATTGAGATTTTACTATAATAAAATTATTAAGTGAATTCAATGATTTCCAACTCTTTTTAAAATATATATATTTCGAAATTTATTTGTTTATTTAATACTTTACAATTTCAAAAATTAATTTTTTGTATTTGACTCTCTCAAATATTAATCAAAACAATAAAAATTTATAGCCTAGGTGGTTTCAATATCCATTGGACGGTATCTTAAACTATATTAGAATTTAACAAAGTATAAATTACAAAATCTTATACGCATGGATCTCATCACTTAATATTTGATGTGTGTGTGTGTGTATATATATATATAATATATAATTAGAATTTAGTTAGGAGATCTTGATACATAAAACAAATTATTTATTGTCTTTAAAATTAGTAGCTAAATTAAAAGTCGTAGTCAAAGCGGAAATCAACGATATGCGACATATTCCAATTATATTGTAAATGCTGACGTATAATTTCAAAATCTTTTTATAATGATAACGTTTGAGTGTCGGATACTTATTATCTTTTGTCAGTGTATACTTCTTTAATTTTAATTTGTATGTCTTATTAATTTTTTTTAAAGATCATTTTTAAAAAAACTTTTGTTTCTTTCACGTTTTGAAAACTGTTTGATTCTAATAATTTTTCATATGACAATGACATGTTTAAAAATTAAGATAATAAAATTAAATAATATTTTAATATATATTATATACATAAAATATTATTTAATTTTATTATATATATATATATATGTATATAATATATATTAAAATATTATTTAATTTTAATATATACCTATAAATTTAAAATTACAAAGTTTATTTATTATTTTTTTTAAAAACTTGGCATCAAAATCAAAAGCAAGCAAATAAATTAAAACATACGAGTACATAATAACTTTATTCAAGCAAAGTGAAATAAAGATCATTTAACATCTTTTTGTTTCTGATAAAGTTTTTGAACTCACTTCTCGTAATTTCCATCTACACAATACAATTGGTGACATTTGAAGTCTTAACAGTTAACAAGTTTTCAATCTTCACGCTTCCAAACCTTGTGACGGACATCTGGTGAAATTTGGCTAAAAGAATAAGAAAAAAAAGGACCAAAACAACTAAGTCCACTTTGTCCGCATCGGAGACTTCGCCAGAACTCCGATCTGCCACCCTCTAATCCCAATGGATTTCCAACTGAATTCCCAAATCTCCGGTGACTCCCCTTCTTCCTCCGCTTCCTCAACCGTCCAAACACCCTACACTTCCAACCACCACCAAAACGGCGGCGCTCCGATCAATAACAACGACCCCATGCATTCTTGGTGGGAATCCATCTCCAGAGCTCGTTCTCGCATCCACCTCCTTTCCTCCCTCCTCCCCTCCTCCGACGCTGACGCTTCTCTTTCCGCCCTCGCCGATTCCGACCGCCCTGCGCGGTCCCTTCTCCTCTCTCCGGCGGCATACTTCTCTATTTCTTCCTCACTCTCTTCCCCTTCCTCCGGCTCCGGTGATGACCCTCTTTGTCACTGGCTTTACGACACTTTCCTTTCCTCCGATACTGATCTCCGCCTTGTGGTGCTCTCCTTTATCCCCCTTTTATCCTCCATCTATCTCTCCCGAATCCATTCTTCTACTTCTACTTCTCTTTCTGGTTTTGAAGCTGTTCTTCTTGCCCTTTACGCCGCTGAAACGAAATCCCGCGGAGGAAAACCCATACTTATTTCTATTCCCGATCTCTCGCAGCCTTCTCTATATCATAGTCCAAGAAACCCCACGTCGGCAAAATCAAACTCCAGGTCGTCTAATGCCCAGAATCGTCCTCTGATTGGAGTTTTATCGCCGCCTCTTGAGCACCAAATTGCTGTGAAGTCAACTAAACGTGCTTGCATTATTGGGGTAGCTCTAGATTGTTACTATAAACAGATTTCCCAAATGCCCAGTTGGTCTAAGTTGGATTTTTGTAAATTTGCTGCTGATTGGGCCGGTCAGGAATGTCCTTGCGTGTCCGAGTTTGATGAAACTGATGGAATTTCGGAGAATTCTGTTGAAATTAGTAATGGGGATTTGGAGGGTGTTTCTGAAGCGATGGAGAATTTGGGAATTGAAGATGGATATGATGAATTAAGGCCAAAGGGTGCAAGAATTCCACTTCCATGGGAGCTATTGCAGCCTGTGATAAGGATCTTGGGCCATTGTTTGTTAGGTCCTTTGAATGCTGAGGATGTTAAGGATGCTGCTTCAGTGGCCGTGAAACGGCTGTATGCAAGGGCTTCACATGAGTTGAATCCGCAGGCAATTTTGGCAACTCGGAGTTTGATTCAGCTTGATAAGAGAGGTCGTGAGGCAGCTAAAGTAGCTGCTGCAGCATCTGTTATGTCAAATGCTAACACTCCCAGTAAAGCTAAAAAGCCGGAGATCCTTTTGGTTTCCAAATGACTGCAGTGTACTCGATGGTTTGACTGGTTTCACTTATTATTTTTTCACATGGTCTTCCCTTATCAATGACGAGTTTGTGTATGTTAGAATTATAAGTATATTGTTACTATTATTTTTAATTAGACCTTGTTAGATTTAATAAGTAGTAAATGTCTGATGCCAAAGTTCTGTACGATTTGGAATTTGATGTGACAACGTGCTTGTGTGCTTTGTAACTTGATTTTTTTCTCAATATTTTGGAGAGGGAACTTTACCGTTTCTGTGTGATTTACTGCCTTTTCTCTAATGGATTGCATATTATTCATCAGCTTCGTCTATCTCTTTTGTGTCTATCCATGTCTTGACCTTTTAGCTTTGAGATTTTTGCGATTTTTAGCAACTAAAAAACTAAGTGGATTGTCTTTCTTGGGTGGCCGTCATTAGGTCATTACTACATATCTATATAGTTATGCCACTGCCAATTCATGTATTGAATTTTCATTTATGTGCTCGGTTGTGTCATATGATTTATATTAGTAGATGAATTATGTTAGAATTATGATTGGATGGGCTAATAATGTTCTCTTTGAGAACATTTATTTTTTGTTTTATTGGTAGTACTTCCCAATATGTAAAATAAATTTAAGCTATCTTCATTCTTAAACCTCCATTGTTCTGTATTCCTTTTTTTTTTGGGTCTCGGTAAAGTAATAAAAATGTTCTGTACTCCTTAATGTCAAATTAAAGAAATAAAAAAAGTAGAAGGTACTCGTGTAAATTTAAGCCAGATACCTTGTCCACTCTCTGCATCTAGTCTCTGTGTATATGGAGGTCACCAAGAATGTTGGATAGCTTATGAAATTTCTGCTGCCAGCCTATGAAATGGACTTGATAAGCATGGTTTCTCAGTCTCTCATATCAATCAAAATAAGCTTCAGATTTTATTTGATATGTAAACAATGTGGATGGTAGGTAAGACAAACTTTAACTAATAGTTGGAGCTTTTATAGTTTAGTGAAAATGCAGCACTTGTTGGAAGGAGGGAAAATGATGCTCCATGATTGGCTTCTCAGGCTTTATGTGAAAGATAGATTTTGAACTTAATATATATATATATATATATATAGGGCCTTTTTGAGAGTTAGATGTTGGAGCAAGCATTGTGTTTGCAAATTACATACTAGTGAATAAGTGACCAAAGTGTGGTCGAATTCTTATTCTGTAGTTTGGATAATAAAACTCCTGGTTCTGTTTTAAGCTTGCACTAGATTTTGTTTGAAGGCGCAGGTTGGATTCTGGGTATAACCCGATTTATGCTTCATGTATATGCATTTTAACTAGGTTATTTCTTCTGAAAGTTGTGATATTCATATTTGGTACGTTATGTATTTGTTGTTTCACACTGGAAGATACTGCTATATACTATATTGTCGTTAGGGTCTGACACGAATGATATTGTGCATAATTTATTCGAAATAGAACTAGTTATGAATTTGAATACAGACAAGTCTAACGATCAGCGGAGTTATTTCACAGTTGCTCCAGTTCATCTTTGTATGTTTCTGATCTGTAGTTCTTTTCTTCAATGTCATATCAACTCATCTGACTTCAGTTATCAAGCACCGTAAATTGAATACCGTTGCTCCCTGCTTTATACCCTTAGGGGAGGGGCAAGAATTTTTTGGTTTTCCCTTCCATGAGATGTGTTTTCCAGAAGTTGGGATTCTAGTAACCTCTGTTTCATGTATAGCACACTTTTGTACTCGACCTCTCAACATTTCCCTGAGATACTTTTTTGTTCGTTTTGCATGAATTTGTTGGAACAATGTTTGTGTTGTTCTATGATAAATGCTTTCTTTACTTCCTCAGTACTTGCACATCAATTTTCTTTTTCTGTTACCAATGGAGTTGTTCTGCCACATCTGCACATTAATTTTATGTTCTTGTATATGAAAGCAAATGGAGCGGAATTTTACTTGTCAAAAGGAAATATGAATCTGGGAATAGGTGTTACAATGTTATTTATGTGCACCCTCTGTAATTGCAACAGGTTTTTGTTTAGTAGGTCATTTGATATTCCGCTTTACCCTCTTCCTTACAGGCTTGCAAATTGACTAGCTTTCTATCACCTTGCTCTAGCTGTTTCCTTGCCCTTGAGGTTTGTTCTCAGTTTTGGTTTTTGAGTGAAATAGTGGTTTTTCAAGTGAAGTTTGAAAAGCTTTTTCACACAAGTACTAGTTTGTCTTTCATAATTTATTTTTTCAACCTCAACTTCAAATAAGCCTTTAACTCAAATATTGTCCAAAGACGCATTTATTAGCTTGGAAATATACCATCTAATGGAGTAATTTTGCTTTTACAACTTGTGTGAGAAGTATGGGTCCTTTTCTTGTAAACGGAGCTGTTAACAACTCGAGGGCAGCTACCACTGACTTGGTAAGAGCTGAAGAGTAAACGTAGTTTATTGTCAGTTGAATACAGCAAACTTGATGAATTTCACCTTAAAGAGCAATAAAACCTTCCCTCTTTTTTTATTGGGTGAAAAATAATATCCAAATTTGAATTTTCATAATAATCTTAATCAGATTTCAATTACCCCTATGCCTCAGAATTTTGAAATTTCTCTTCTTTTATCAAGATTGAAGACATTTGAAGTACGACCTATTACAGTTTACCAACTAAGAGGTTGCCAAATGTCAAGAGCCTATCTTTTTCTATATAATGTGAATTAATATTTGTATCAAGTTGCTGTGGTGTAGTGGTTATCACGTCAGTCTTACACACTGAAAGTCTCCAGTTCGATCCTGGGCAGTAACAATTTTTTTTTGTTTTCGTTTCCTCGGTATATCCGAAACTAAATATATTGGAATATAGTTATTAGAAGATAAAATTGAAATTGTAAATAAAAATAAACTTATATAATTTTAAGACAATTTTTTAAGCAACAGAATAAATAAACAAACGAAATAAAAATGAAAAAATTCTATATAATAAGATATTATGGTTAATAAAAATAAAAATAAATTATATGTTTAAAATGTCAGAAATTCTTTATTAATAGTCGTATTCCTATTAAGTAACTCGTGTTTATCTTTTATTTATAAATTTCAAAAAATACATGTTTTTAAAATATTTATTTCTATGTTCTAGTTAAATGCGTGAATAAAAATAATTAACAAAAATGTTTATCTTCTTTATTAAATTTTATCAAAATAAATACATAAAAACTTCTTATGTATAATTTAAATTTACTTTTTCATAATTATTATTTTGATATACTTAATTATGTATATATCTTAGGGGATGTAAGTAACAAAATATGGGCTGGCCACTTTTCTATCTTTTAATTTTATTATACATACATATATATATACATACATATATACATACATACATACACATATATATATATATAAAGTAATATGATAAGATAAGAATGTTATTAAATTTTTAAATCAATTAAATGACAAATCCTACTCAGTACTCCCTCTCTCACTTATGCCTTGTCATGTTTTAGCCTTTATTTTATCAACTTTTTCTATATTTTCTTCCAATTAAAGTAATAATGTACAAGACTTTTTTTTTTTAAAAAAAAATTACCCTGTTCATCTCTTTCTCTTAATCTATGTTCTTAATAACTTCTTCTTTATCCCCACTCCGGATATGGCCGAAGAAGTGTCCCTTTAATAGTTTGGACTGTTTTAAAGCCTTATCATCCTAGGAATTAACGGGTTAATTCATCGTTATTATTAAGAGATTAACCATATACTAAGGAAAATCATTTTTCACACAGTCTTTAAATTACATAAAAACTTACAAAGTAACATACATTTAGGGAAAATAATACAGAAAATAGTAGTAAAGCATAAGGACTTACACGACTTAAGACGAAAAGAGGTTTTCCTAAAACACTCTTACACACTTACAAGCTTATTCAGCAAAGTAGTATTTTACAAAGGTTGACTTATATTATAAGGTTTAGGTCAGTTGGGATATAGATTGAAAACATGGAGGAGGTAGAAAGATGAAAAGGAAGGGAAATATGGATGCTTGGAGAGTTTTTAGTGTTTGGAGAGTGTTTTTTTTTCTTCTTGTTCTTCGCTCTGCTCTTTTGGAGTGTCTGACGAGGTCTATTTATAGGCCAATCTGAACTTGAAATCCGAATTTCAAATGATCTTTATCCTCAATTATTTTCAAAATGTGTTTGAGAATCTTTCTGACGGTCCGTTTTTTCTTTCACATGCTCTTCTACTTTATTCACATGCTCTTGGACATCTACCTTATCTCTTCTATACTATTTCTTATCCCTTTATATACTATTCCTTATCTTGTATAGTCTTTTTTATCTACTGGTCATTGTTGTATCGCTCTCCTTTCTCTCGGACCACCATTTGCCTCTCAGAGCTTGTTTTATTTGATTTGGAAACAATTCGTTTCGCTCTCTAAGAATCAGCGCTCCTTTTCGGATTTGATTTGCATTCGATTCAGTAGATCGATATAGGGTTTTCTCTTCGGCTTGTTGATCTATGTGACTACCGATAACGGCTAGCCCCAAACCCTTTTCATAACTGTGACTGCATCACTAGCGTCTCAAGCACCAGCGACCACCCAGTCTTTCTCTCCGGTGATTATCCATACAGCTATGGCAACCTGCGAAATCAGATTCTACCATTTCTTGATCTTGTTCTTCTGTCTCGCTTGTTTGAAATTGATATTTGTTATTTGTAGTATTTTGCTGCTTTAACAATCTATTGCATTGCTTGAGCTCTTGCCTTTGAGTTTCGTATAGTAATCTACTTGTGTTACTTCATTTAGTACTAGAGATTTGTCGTTTCTTGGCTATTAGTTTCATCTCTTTTTGTTTTAATATTTTTGATTTATTGTTTGCTTACCTCCATTATTGTTCTACTATTTTGAGTTAGTATCGGATTGGATTACTTGGATTTAGCACTAGATACTTGTCTGCTTCTTTCCTGTTAGTCCCATTTCCTGTCCCCTTTAATAATTTGTTTTCTTGTTTGCTTACCCCCATTATTTTTGTATTATTTTAGGTTAGTTGTTTCTGTAGTTTAGCTTTTGTTTGTAGCTGTTTGTCACGCCTCGAGCCTACACCCTGGACGTAATACGGTACTTGAAACCACAAGTGACCCCAAGTCAACCCCTGTTCTATCACACACTAGCATTCTGAGTAAACATGCACAGCGGAACTTATAAATAACAGCTTTAGCAGTTTAGGAAAATGTAAAGACTAAAAGTAGAGAAGTAAATAATAAATTTGAAATACAATTCTGAAAGACAAGTCTGGTCTGAAAGCCAACTACTGAGGAGTTTCTGGGACAGGTCCCCAACTAACTCTAAGTTTAAAAAAAACCATAACTAAATAAAATAAATAAAAAAGGCCCTCGAATAATGAGGACTCACACTCTGATCTGCTGAAGCGGAACGCTCTGAAACTGGAGCAACTATCTGTGCTGAACCTGAGAACCTGCAGCTGTATCATGAAACAATACAACATGAAAAGCATGCATCAATACTTTGAATGTACTGAGTAAGTGGGAGAGATATACTGAAAATAAATTCTAACTGAAATGACACTCCATGACCGACAAGTAAACTGAACTGACTACTGATATAATCTGAAATGGTCAAGACGACCCTGTCTGATGGTCAAAGACATGCCCTAAGTCTGAAGCACTGAATCTCAGGTACTGTACTGAACTGAGCTTCTTACTCTGTTACTGTACTGGACTGACTAGTGGGAGAGTCTATAACCGACATTTAACCACGTGAGCTAGACATGGAGTCCGATATATACACCCTACCGGTAGAACCCAATATACCTTGCCAGGGTATAAAGGCATGAACTGGGTGATCACAAAATATATCTGGGGCTAATCAGGCCAAGTAATACTGTAACCTACACTGGCAACGTAGTTCTGGAAACATGGGTGCGCTGGAACCCCGGCCCGCTCGGTGCTAAGTCCTACACCGACTGAAAAACCTAGACTGAACTACTAAGTTGATAGCTCAAAACTGGGGCCCAAGACTAGTCAGGGACGAATGACTGCATGTACCTCGAGAGCCTTATCGGATTAGATTCTGAAATTGGGTTCTAAGACCGGTCAGAGCTGCTTATCTAGAAGCTTCGTAACCGTCTAAAGAACAACTAATAACTGAATTGGGATCCTGGGGCTGGTCAGAGCTATAACTGAATATCATGACCGCCTAATGGACCAAATATCTGAAATCTGAATCTGAGTCTGAAACTGGGAGGCACCACTGACACCTTGAAAATAAACTGGAGTCAAACTGATCAGTTGACATTTTTCTGAGAGATTCTGAGGAGACTCTACATTCTAACTGGTCTGAATTACTAGCAGCTAATAGAGAATTCAACTTATCCCAACAATATGAGAATTTCATAATATAGAGCAATTTCAAGGATTCTAGGAATTTCATTAAACAGGGCTAACATCATTCTCATTAATGGAATATCTACTCCACATATATAAATATATAGGAAAATTCTAGAAAATTCAACCCATAGCATTCTTCATTCACTAGAGGAGATTTAATAAGCAAAATTCATAACTCAAAAGTTAGGGCTTAGATTCCCTTATGTATAAACACTGACAATTTGATAGGAATTTATGGGGATCATATCAACAGTATACATGAACATCATTCTAAGTGAAATTAACGAAAATAATCATGACACTTTTTCATACTCGAACAACTTAGGGCTTAAAACTGATAGGAGAAATTGAGGAGGATCTTGGGGGGCACAAGGGAAGAGCAATCCCCTTGCTAAAACCCCACATACCTGATGAAGAACCTAGGACAAATCTTGAGAACTTGAGGAGAAGAAAGCTGCCCTAGTTTCTTGCTTTGAGAGTTCTTGAGAGAACTTACGGTCTGTTTTCTGAGTGCTTGAGTGGAGAATGAGGAAAAGGACTCATTACCCCCACTAAAACATCTAAAACCGAAGTCAAAAAGACGTAGTTAAATGCTTAAGAGAATAGAAAATTACTAGATAGCCCTTAGA
This sequence comes from Datura wrightii, assembly GCA_035772735.1. Lineage (NCBI taxonomy): Eukaryota > Viridiplantae > Streptophyta > Magnoliopsida > Solanales > Solanaceae > Datura > Datura wrightii. The sequence continues at coordinate 16,059,100 of JASDFA010000002.1, forward strand.
AATTCGCAGGGAAAAACTGTAAGGTGTTCCTAACGGGTGACTTAATGGCTCGTTACTAGATCCTACGAGTCATTGGAAACTCCCGTCAAGTTCACTAAAAAAATTTCTACTGACTCCTGAAGGGCACATGATGAGTCATCATGACTGGGAACGACTCGTCGTGTCATCCTTCAGGTACACTAGTAAGAAGGCTGGAAAGAACTGGAAACGAAGGACCTGATGAGTCGTTACTACTGATGACGACTCGTGGTGACCTTCCATCAAGCACACTGTCTACTTCTCAAATTCTGAAACTCCGGCTTGGCAACGGGCTACTTAACGAGTCGTGTGGCCTGATAACAACTCGTGGGGTCGTCCGTTGGGAAACACTAACTCATCCTCTTGGAATCCTTCTCATGGTTGACCTGACGAGTCATTGGGTCCCTTAACGAACCGTCAGGTTGGTCGTTCTGCAACTTTTCTGCAGTTTTTTAATTTTTCTAAATTAAGTTTCGGATATTGATTTTGAGCTTCCGGGGCATTGCAATATCTCCCCTTTGGAAACATTTATCCTCGAATGTTGAAAAACTCATAGCAACTAGAAAAATAACAATCAAAACATTTAAATACTGCTCATTCAACTACAAAACGACCGAAATGACTACCTCCATTTTGGAGAATATAACTGAACTGAATTTTGCTTTTCATAAACACAACCAAAGTCAAAAAGAAAATTTAGATACATGAACTGAATTTAACAACTAGTTCAGGTCTTAAAACAAAATTCATATATCAAACTACAACAGAGTCGGTAGAGAACAAATGTGGGTATTTGGCCCTCATATCTGCTCCGGCCTCCCACGTAGCTCTTTCAACTTGCTGATTCCTCCATTAAACCTTGACTGAAGCTATTTCCTTCTTTCTCAATCTGCGAACCTGTCGGTCTAAGATTTGGACTGGTACCTCCTCATAGGTGACGCTATCCTTGACTGCCACATTATCCAATGGCACCACAGAGGTTGGATCTCTGATACACTTTTCCAAAAGTGATACATGGAAAACTTGATGTACAGCTGCTAGTTCTAAAGGTAACTCTAGCTCATAGGCTACCTTGCCGATACACCTCAAAATTCTATAGGGTCCCACATACCTAGGACTGAGTTTCCCCTTCTTCCCAAACCTCATCACCCCTTTCATGGGCGAAATTTTCATGTATACCCATTCATCAACTGAAAACTCCATCTCTCTTCTTCACACATCGGCATAGGATTTCTGACGGCTCTGGGCTGTTTTCAATCTTTCTCGGATTAGCTGAACTTTCTACATCGCCTCATGAACTGAGTCTTGCCCTATCAAGGTAGCTTCACCGACTTCAAACCAACCTATAGGAGATCTAACAATGCCTCAAACGGGGCCATCTGGATGCTGGAATGATAGCTGTTGTTGTATGAAAATTCGATAAGAGGCATATGGTTATCCCAATTATCCTTAAATCGATCACGCACACTCTTAGCATATCCTCTAGAGTCTGAATAGTCCGCTCAACTTGCCCATCTGTCTGCGGGTGAAAAGCTGTACTGAGCTTGACTTGAGTGCCGAGTCCTTTCTGAAAAGACTTTCAGAAATGGGAGGTGAACTGGGTACCCCTGTCTGAAATGATAGCCAATGGCACCCCATAAAGTCTAACCAGCTCCTGAATATAAAGTTTAGCATAATCCTCGGCTGAATCTGTGGTTTTAATTGAGAGGAAATGTGCTGAGTTAGTCATCTGGTGTACTACCACCCAGATAGAGTCATGTTGCCGACGAGTCTGAGATAGACCTGTAATAAAGTCCATGTTTATTTCTTCCCACTTCCATGTGGGTATACTGATATCCTGTGTCATACCTCCCGGTCTCTAGTGTTCTACCTTTACTTGCTGACAGTTCAGGCACTTAGCTACAAATTCAGCAATATCTCTTTTCATGCCGTTCCACCAGTAGATATCCCATAAATCATGGTACATCTTAGTAGCCCCAGGGTGAATGGAATACCTTGAGCTGTGTGCCTCAGCTAAAATCTGCTGTCTTAACTCACCAACATCTGGTACGCACAACCTTTTCTGGTAACGGAGCACTCCATCTCCCCCTTGGGAGAAAGCCTCCACCTCTTTTCTGAGAACCGATTCCTTGAGTTTAAGTAGAACTGGATCTTCATCTTGTCTGGACTTAACTTCAACTACCAAAGACGAATCTGACCCGCTTTGTACTACTACTCCACCTTCGGCTGAGTTTACCAGTTGCACCCCTAACTGGGCTAGTCTGTGAACATCCTTTGCTAACTCTCTTTTTCCTTCTTCTACATGAGCCACGCTACCCATAGACATTCTACTTAGTGCATCAGCCACCACATTGGCCTTACACAGGTGGTATAGCACGCTCATGTCATAGTCTTTCAGAAGTTCTAACCACCTTCTCTGACGAAGATTTAGATCCTTCTGACTGAACACATACTGCAGACTCTTATGATCTGTAAATACATCTACGTGAGCTCCATATAAGTAATGTCTCCATATGTTTTACGCAAATACCATTGCTGCTAACTCCAAGTCATGAGTTGGATAGTTCTTCTCATGGACTTTGAGCTGTCTGGAGGCATAGGCTATCACTTTGCCCCGCAACATCAAAACACAACCAAGTCCAACTCTGGAGGCGTCACAATATACAACCAACCCATCTGTTCCTTCTAGCAGGGTCAAAACTGGAGCGGTAGTGAGTCGAGTCTTTAACTCCTGAAAACTCTTCTCACACTCATACGACCACTGGAATTTTACCTTCTTCCGGGTTAGCTTGGTTAGAGGAGATGCTATGGAGGATAAACCTTCGACAAACCGTCGGTAATAACCTGCTAAGACCCGAAAACTCCTGATTTCAGTCGGAGAGGTAGGTCTGGGCGAATCCTTCACTGCTGCTATCTTATGAGGATCTACTTGTATCCCTTCACTTGAGACCACATGATCCAAGAAGTTCATAGACTTCAACCGGAATTCACACTTACTGAACTTGGTGAATAACTAGCGATCTTTGAGAGTTTGCAACGCTAACCTTAGGTGATTGGTATGCTCCTCCTTATTTCTGGGGTACACCAGAATGTCATCGATAAATACAATGACGAACATATCCAGCTACTTCTTGAAGACGCTATTCATCAAATCCGTGAAGGATGCTGGGGCGTTTGTTAACCCAAAAGACATCACCACAAACTCGTAGTGACCATATCGAGTTCTGAATGCTGTCTTCGGTATGTCACACTCTCTGACCCTTAACTGATGGTATCCTGACCTGAGATCGATCTTGGAGAAACAACTGGCTCCCTGAAGCTGGTCAAATAGGTCATCAATTCTAGGTAAGGGATATCTGTTCTTGACTGTGACTTTTTCAGCTGACGGTAATCTATGCACATTCTGAGGGTACCATCTTTCTTACGCACGAATAGCACTGGAGCACCCCAGGGAGAGATGTTGGGTCTGATGAAACCCTAGTCAAGAAGATCTTTTAGCTGCTCTTTCAACTCCTTAAGCTCAGCTGGAGCCATTCTATAAGGAGGGATAGAGATGGGCTGAGTATCTGGAAGGAGATCTATCCCGAAGTCTATTTCCCGCTAAGGGGGAACTCCAGGAAGATCTTTAGGAAACACATCAGGGAACTCGCTGACAACTGGAACTGACCGAATTGTTGGGGTCTTAGAGTTGGAATCTTTGACCTGAACCAGATGATATAGACATCCCTTAGAAATGAGTTTCTCGACCTTAAGGAAGGAAATAAACCTACCCTTAGTGCTGAACTCTATCCCGACCATTCTAACACGGGCTCATCTGGAAACTGAAACTTTACAACCCTAGTCCTGCAATCAACTGAGGCATAGTAGGAATGTAACCAATCCATGCCTAGAATAAGGTCGAAGACAACAATGTCTAGGTCTACAAGATCAACTGGAATGATTTTATTCAAGACTGAGACTGGGCTGTTTCTACACACTCGGTTGGCTCTAACTGACTCACCAACTAAGGTGGAAACTGAGAAGGGTTCTGATAGGACCTCTGAACTGATGTCAAACTGAACTGCTACATAAGGAGTTACAACTGAAAGAGTATCTCCTGGATCTAGGAGGGCATACACGTTTGGATGAAAAAGACATAATATACCAGTAACTACATCAGGTGAACTTTCCGGATCCTAACGAGAAGAGAGAGCATAAAAATGATTCTGGCGTTGACCGCCATCTGTACCTGATGGGTTGGCCTGCTGAGCTGGTCGGCTTGCTGGAGCTGATGAAGTAGTGGATTGTTATCTCCCTCGCCCTGCTGATGGGCACTCCCTAAGCCTGTGTCCAAACTGTCCACACTCGAAGCAGCCCTGTCTTCCCTGAAGGCATTCTCCTGGGTGATTCCTACCGCACTTGGGATAAGCTAGATACTTGTTTTCTGTACTGTGGGCCTGAGAATGAGTGCCAGAAAACCCACCCCTCCGATCTTGGCGGGGCTGAAAGATCGGGGTGCTGGCTGAGCTAGGTGTTGGGGCCCTCTACTATTGCTACTGTGGGCGGCTACCACTGCCAGATCACTGGTGGCCAAAATCTGTATGACCAGTTCTTGCCCGCTTGTTCTTGCGTTCCATATCTTTCAGCTTCTCTGCCTCAATCTGCTGGGCATACATAATTAAGCTAGAAATATCCGTGTCCTTGATTAGCATTGCTGTCCTGCACTCTTTGAGGACCAGGTTAGACACCTCATTTACGAACTTCAGCATGCGAGCCCTTGGCTTGGCCACCATATCTGGAGCATACTTTGATAGTCTAGTAAACTCCAGAGCATATTCCTCCACTGTCTGGTTTCCCTGCCGTAGGTTCATAAACTCTGCCATCTTAGCCTCCCTTAGCTCCCGAGGAAAGAACCTATCCAAAAAAGCTGTGTGAAACTCCTCCCACTCAACCGGTCCTGCTTTTGCCGACCGCCCCTCCTTCCACTGCTCGTACCAAACTTGGGCTACCCCTTTTAACTGGTAGGCAGCCAGGTCAGCACTCTCAGATGAGCTAACACCCATGATCCTGGTAATCTTTTTGATCTCATCTACAAAGTCTTGTGGGTCCTTTCCCACCTTTGTGTCATGAAAGTATGGAGGATTCATTGGGGTGAAATCCTGCACTCGGGCAGCAGCTGCAGACCCGCTTGTGGCTACTAGAACCACCTGCTGGTTCACTTGATTGGTGACTGTTTGAGCTAGCAACGGAATGGCTGCCCTGAATTCGGCGGTGGATAAGGATTCATCCTGAGGAGCTGCCAGAGCTGGTGGAGCGGGTCTGTTGGTGTTTCCAGCTCTTCGTCTATTTCCACGTCAAGGAGGAATGGTTCACTGAAAGGAAAAGGGACACACTTTGGAAAGACATCTTTGGAATTTTACTTTAACGCACGATGAAGAACATGAACAAAAGGGAAAATTTTCTAATAACATCTCGTAGCCTCCTTGTCATAAGTGTGGCCCGCTTCACACCCATGAAAAGGACTCTACTCGATGCGGCTTTCAGACTTGCCGAGGATACTCTAAACCTAGTGTTCTGATACCAAGTTTGTCACGCCCCGAGCCTACCCTCTGGACGTAACATGGTACTTGAAGCCACAAGCGACCCCAAGTCAACCCCTGGTCTATCACACAGTAGCATTCTGAGTAAACATGCACAACGGAACTTATAAATAATAGCTTTAGCAGTTTAAGAAAATGTAAAGACTGAAAGTAGAGAAGTAAATAATAAATCTGAAATACAATTTTGAAAGACAAGTCTGGTCTGAAAGCCAACTACTGAGGAGTTTCTAGGATAGGACCCCAGATAACTCTAAGTTTAAACAAAACCATAACTAAATGAAATAAATAACAAGGCCCTTGAATAATGAGGACTCACACTCTGATCTGCTGAAGCGGAACGCTCTGAAATTGGAGTAACTATCTACGCTGAACCTGAGAACCTACAGCTGTATCATGAAACGATACAACATGAAAAGCATGCGTCAGTACTTTGAATGTTCTGAGTAAGTGGGAGAGACATACTAAAAATAAAGTCTGACTGAAATAACACGCCATGACCGACAAGTAAACTGAACTGAACTACTGATATAATCTTAAATGGTCAAGACGACCCTGTCTGATAGTCAAAGACATGCCCTAAGTCTGAAGCACTGAATCTGAGGTATTGTACTGAACTGAGTTGCTTACTCTGTTATTGGACTGGACTAACTAGTGGGAGAGTCTATAACCGACATTTAATCACGTGAGCTAGACATGGAGTCTGATGTATACACCCCACCAGTAGGACCCAATATACCTTTCCAGGGTATAAAGGCATGAACTAGGTGATCAAAAAATATATCTGGGGCCAATCAGGCCAAGTAATACTGTAAGCTACGCCGGCAACGTAGTTCTGGGAACCTAGGTGTTCTGGAACCCCGGCCCACACGTTGCTAAGTCCTACTCCCACTGAAAAACCTAGACTGAACTACTAAGCTGATAGCTCGAAACTGAGGCCCAAGACTAGTCAGGGACGAATGATTGCATGTACCTTGAGAGCCTTATCCGACCAGATTCTAAAACTGGGTTCTAAGACCGGTCAAAGCTGCTTATCTAGAAGCATCGTAACCATCTACAGAACAACTAATAACTGAACAGGGGTCCTAGGGTTGGTAGAAGCTATTACTGAATGTCATGACCGCCTAATGGACCAAATATCTGAAATCTGAATCTAAGTCTGAAACTGGGAGGCACCACTGACACCTCGAAAATAAATTGGAGTCAAACTGATCAGTTGACATTTTTCTGAGAGATTCTGAGGAGACTCTACGTTCTAACTGGTCTGAACTACTAGCAGCTAATAGAGAATTCAACTTATCCCAACAATATGAGAATTTCATAATATAGAGCAATTTCAAGGATTCTAGGAAATTTCATTAAACAGGGCTAACATCATTCTCATTAATTGAATATCTACTCCACATATATAAATATATAGGAAAATTCTAGAAAATTCAGCCCATAGCATTCTTCATTCACTAGAGGAGATTTAATAAGCAAAATTCATAACTCAAAAGTTAGGGCTTAGATTCCCTTATGTATAAACACTGACAATTTGATAGGAATTTATGGGGATCATATCAACAGTATACATGGACATCATTCTAAGTGAAATCAACGAAAATAATCATGACACTTTTTCATACTCGAACAACTCAGGGTTTAAAACTGATAGGAGAAATTGAGGATCTTGGGGGCACAAGGGAAGAGCAATCCTCTTGCTAAAACCCCACATACCTGATGAAGAACCCAGGACAAATCTTGAGAACTTGAGGAGAAGAAAGCTACCCTAGTTTCTTGCTCTGAGAGTTCTTGAGAGAACTTACGGTCTGTTTTCTGAGTGCTTTAGTGGGGAATGAGGAAAAGGACCCATTACCCCCACTAAAACGTCTAAAATCAAAGTCAAAATGACGTAGTTAAATGCTTAGGAGAATAGGAAATTACTAGATAGCCCTTAGAAATTCGCAGGGAAAAACTGTAAGGTGTTCCTAACGGGTGACTTAACGGCTCATTACTAGATCCAACGAGTCGTTGGAAACTCACGTAAAGTTCACTGGAAAAATTTCTACTGACTCCTGACGGGCACATGACGAGTCGTCATGACTGGGAATGACTCGTCGTGTCATCCGTCAGGTACACTGGTAAGAAGGATGGAAAGGACTGGAAACGAAGGACCTGAAGAGTCGTTTCTACTGGTGACAACTCGTGGTGACCTTCTGTCAAGCACACTATCTACTTCTCAAATTCTGAAACTCCGGCTTGGCAACGGGTGACTTAACAAGTCGTGTGGCTTGATAATGACTCGTGGGGTCATCCGTTGGGAAACACTAACTCATCCTCTTGGAATCCTTCTCATGGTTGACCTGATGAGTTCTTGGGTCCCTTAATAACCCGTCAGGTTGGTCATTCTGCAACTTTTCTGCAGTTTTCTAGATTTTCTGAATTAAGTCCCGGATTTTAATTTTGAGCTTCCGGGGAATTACACTTTTTTTTATATTTCATACGTTAGTGGCATCCGTACTTATAGTTTGAGGTCAGATCCTCGATTGAAGATGGGAGCGAGAGGTGGAGTCAGGGGGCAGGGGTGTTCAGGAAGTCACTAGGTTGAGAGTTGGATCTTGGAACATCGGTACTTTGACGGGGAAGTCTATTGAGTTAGTGAAGATCCTTAAGAAGAGGAAGATTAATGTAGCTTGTGTTCAAGAGACCAAATGGGGGGGGGGAGGGTACCAAGTCCAGGGACGTGGAAGGGTATAAGTTGTGGTACTCAGGAGGCCCCAAGAATAGGAATGGAGTAGGGATCTTAGCAGACGATGAGCTTAGGGAGTGCGTGGTAGAGGTGAGGAGGATCAATGATGGGTTGATGTGGATTAATCTAGTCGTTGAGGGGTCTTACTTGAACTTTATTGGTGCCTACGCGCTGCAAGCGGGCTTTGGCAAGGAAGACAAGAAGCATTTTAGGAGGCATTGGATGAGGTGATGCGGGGTATACCACACATGGAGAAGCTGTTCATAGGAGGAGACTTCAATGGTCATATTAGGTCAACTCCTAGAGGTTACGACGATGTACATGGACGGTTTGGTTTTGGGGACAAGAATGATGGAGGAGTCTCGCTCTTGGATTTCGCTAGAGCTTTTGGGTTGGTGATAGCCAATTCGAATTTTTCGAAGAAGGATAATCACTTGGTTACCTTTCAAAGTGTAGTGGCTAAGACTCAGATAGACTATCTGCTTTAGGAAGGGCAATAGAAGTCTATGTAAGGATTGTAAGGTTATCCCGTGTGAGAACCTCACAACCCAGCATAAACTTCTAGTGATGGATTTGGCGATCATGAGGGAAAAGAGGAAGAGGGTAGTGGATGTTCGGCCATGAATCAAATGGGGTGGCTTGACTATGGATAGTGCTTGGGAGATGGGGGCGAAGCGGATTGGTCTGGGGGCTTAGGAGAATGACGGGAAGGCGAACAATATGTGGGATAGGACTGCTAGTTGATCAGGGAAGTGGCTAGAGAGGTGTTGGGGGTCTCTAAGGGAGTTGTTGGGTAGGCGTCGAGGGGACTGGTGGTGGACTGGAGAAGTCTAACAGAAGGTGGAGGCAAAGAAGATAGCGTACGTGAAATTGGTGAAGAGTAAGGATGAGGAGGAGAGGAGGAAGAATAGGGAGGAGTACAAGACGACACGAAAGGAGGTGAAGCTAGAGATTACGACAGTGAAAATGATAGCTTTTGAGCGCTTATATGCCGAATTAGAGGGAAAGGAAGGGGATAAGAAGTTGTACAAGCTAGCCAAGGCAAGAGAGATGAGGGCGCTTGATCTAGACCAAGTAAAGTGTATCAAGGATGAGGATGGCAAGATACGGGCGGAAGAGCAACTTATTAGGCATAAACGGAAAGCATACTTCCATAATCTTTTAGACGAAGGAGGGGACAGGGACATTGTACTGGGGAAGCTAGAGCACTCAGAGGGATAACGCGATTATGGGTATTATAGACGGTTAAGAGTGGAGGAAGTTAAGGGGGCCATGCGTAAGATGCATATGGGGTAGAGCGATTGGATCTGATGAGGTTCCAGTGGAATTTTAGAAGAGCGTGACATAGTAGGTATAATATGGTTGACCAAGTTATTTAGTGTCATCTCTAAGACGAAACAAATGCCCGATGAATGGGGATGGAGTACTATGGTTCCGTTGTACAAAAACAAGGGTGAAATTTAGAATTGTAACAACTATAGGGGTATCAAGTTGATAAGCCACACTATGAACGTTTGGGAAAGAGTGGTGGAGAGCAGGGTAAGAAGAGGCATGACAATTTTTGAGAATCAGTTCGATTTCATGCCGGGGGGCTCAACTACAGAAGTCATTCATCTCATTAGGAGATTGGTGGAGCAGTATAGGGAGAGGAAGAAGGATCTTCACATGATTTTCATCGACCTAGAGAAGGCCTATGAAAAGGTCCATAGGAAGGTTCTTTGGAGATACTTGGAGGCTAGAGGGGTGTCGGTGGCGTACATTAGGGTGATCAAAAATATGTATGATGGAGCCAAGACTCGGGACGATGGGAGGAGACTCAGAATATTTTCCAGTTAGAATGGGATTGCACCAAAGATCAACACTTGGCCCATTTTTATTTGCTTTGGCGATGGAGTCATTGACGCGCGGGATTCAAGGAGAGGTGCCTTAGTGTATGTTATTTGCGGATGACATAGTTGTGATTGACGAGACTCGTGGAGGCATAAATGCTAAGTTGGAGGTTTGGCGATAAGACCTAGAGTCTAAAGGCTTTAGGTTGAGCAGGACCAAAACAGAGTATTTAAAGTGTAGATTTAGTGATGCATTGCATAGGGAGGATGAGGTAGTGATGTTGGGACCCAAGTCATCCAAAAGAGAGAAAGTTTCAAGTACCTTGGGTCTATTATCCAAGGGAGTGGAGAGATCGACAAGGATGTTTCTCATCATATAGGTGCAGGATGGATGAAATGGAGGCTCATTTTTGGAGTTTTGTGTGATAAGAAGGTGCCGACAAAATTTAAAGGTAAGTTTTACAGAGTGGTGGTTAGATCGACTATGTTGTATGGGGTAGAGTGTTGGCCTGTAAAGAACTCTCATGTATAGAAGATAAAGGTTGCAGAAATGAGGATGTTAAGGTGGATGTACGGGCATACTAGGAGTGATAGGATTAGAAATATCGATATCCGGGCAAAGGTGGGAGTGGCTGGGCTGGAGGATAAGATGGGTGAGGCAAGATTGAGATGGTTCGGACATGTGAAGAGGAGGTGTCCGAATTCCCCAGTGCAGAGGTGCGAGCAATTGTCGATGGATTATTTTAGGAGAGATAGGGGGAGACCGAAAAAGCAATGGGGTGAGGTGATTAGAAAGGATATGGCTCAACTGCAACTTACCGAGGACTTGACCTTAGATAGGAAGGTATGTGGTACACGGATTAGTGTAATAGGGTAGTAGGGAGCTATGTATTACACAACTTTCTCGTTCTCAAGGGTAGGGCTTAATTTTTCTCTTATAGTTCGTGTCTTTCATTGTATGTTCCTACCTGATGCTACCTGTTTATTATTTATCATTTAGTGTATTGCTGTTGTGTGTTTTGGTTCAAGCACTAGTTGTGCTGATATTATATATCATCTCTTGTGTTATTATTATATTGTTGGGTCTGTTTCTCTTAAAGCCAATGGTCTACCTGAAACAGCCTCTCTACCTCTGAGGTAGTGGTAAGATCTGTGTACATTCTACCCTTCCCAGACTCCACTTGGTGGGATTACACTGGGCTATTGTTGTTGTGGTCATTATTGTATCGCATCTACAAGAATCTTCTACATTTCCAAATTATATAATGCTACTGAATCAAGGCTCATTCCTGAGTCATAATTCTCATCCCCATGGATTTTCTTGTCTGACTCACTTGTGATTGGTTCTTCTTCTTTCGGGTTTTCATGTTTGTCTTGGATATCCTATTCTTTTAGTTTATCCTGTCTGTTTTTTTTGTAGCATCTGCTTGATCAGTTGTTTTATTTTGTCTTTCTTTTTTCTTTTTTAATTTTATTATCTTCTTCTTAGATGACTCACCCTTTGTTGTTTGGGGTAGTATCTTTCCTACTAATGTTTTATCAGTATTTACACTTTTAGGTAAAGTTTCAGCCATCAATGGATTTGATACGTCTTTACTGGATACTGTTTGAACCGAACTAGCTGTGTTTCTATCCAACACAGTGGATCTTGCTGCATTCATTGGGGAATGCACACCCTTCTCATCCAGTTTCTTTGGAGATGAAGAACTCTGCTATACTTCTTCAGTTTTGTAACTATCCATGCTGATCTGAGTTTGATATAACTCAAACGTTATCGCCTGCAACCTTTTTCTAGTATATTCTCCTTTTCCATTAGTCTGACATTTTCTTGTATCAAGGCTTTATTCTTATAGTTTAGTATCTTGAATACTTCGGTCATTGACGAACAATGGTCACAGAAGATGATCTTGTCTGTGTCTTTTTTTACATTATACTGTATGATTTTTTCTGAATTTTGTCTGAGGGATGGATAAATATAATAATTTGGTCCTAACATACCTCTGTCATAGTCTAGTGCTTCAATGAAATCATTAAATCTTTTAAAAATAGTTTTTCCATACCTTTTGTTGAGTCTAAAATCTCTGTCCATGTATGAAAAATATCATTTTTCTTTCCATGTACTACTATATAGTATTTAAGCTTGTTCTCTTTACTTTTGTTTGTAAAATATTGACATAACCCATTTATAGTTGCTATGAAATATTTGTTGTCCCTTTTATTATAGGCTATCCATAAATTGTCTACTAGACACCTTTGCGGTCTATCTATTATACATTCTGGCAAAACTTTGAATGATAAATTTGAAGATGGATAGAATATCAAATTATGCTTCCCAAAATAAATTCTTTTCATTGTCTCTACTGCTAATGTCAGAGGTCTAAAACGAATGTTACCTAATACTGTCTGTACATATGTGTCTGAAGTTGAGGTTACACTTTTTTCCTTATCTATAGGCTTTAGAACTGTTGGTCTCATTCTGAAAAACAAATATGTTTTATTAGTTAATTCTTATATTTAATCAACTTAATTGATCTGCTAAATTATTATCTTTTCCTCTAATATATTTGAAGACAATATTTTCTGTTATTGTGTCCATAAAATTCAACCATCTTCTCCTACTACTTGTTTTTCATCTACTTTTTGATGAAATTTGACAATTGCTTTGCAGGCTGTTCTTACTAATATTTCTTTTTTGTTTAGAATTTATAATTTAAAACTATTTAATCCATATACTACCGCTAGTATTTGTGCATCTATACCACTCATATTTTCTTTTTCTGTGTATTTTTCACTTTGATAGGTATAGATTTTTTATTTATTTTTGTTACTATATTTATTTAAATTAGCTTTTAATACCGCTCCTCATCCTTCAAGACTTCCATATGTTTCTATAATTAAATAATCTGTTTCTAGAGGCATATTCAAATTAGGAATATTTTTAATTTTTTCTTTAATCCCTTGCACTAATTTAATATCTTCTATATTAAAGTGTTTTTGTCCTTTACTGCCTGTCTTAGAGTAGAATGGTCATGTTATTTTTTCTAGGTTCTTAATAAACTTTTTAGAATAATTTATTAATCCTAAAATTTTTTGTAATTCTTTAACATTTTCTAATTTTTCTGGCATTTTAAAAACCTTTTTTTTGCTATATGTGGTTGTAATTTGATTTTTTCATTTCCTAATATTACTTGTAAAAAGTTTATATAGGCCTTACAACTTCATTTTCTTTTTACTAATTATTATAGCGTTGTTTACAAATAATCTGAATACATGTTTAAAGATGACCTAAATGTTCCCTAATATCTTTGCTATATACTAAAATATCATCTACATATACTAAGATAAATTTTTTATAGTATCCAAATATACTATCCTTTTTTTTTAGAAATGGGTGGTGCAGTTTTTAACCCAAATGACATTGCTAACCATTCAAAATATCCTTCAGGACAAGTAAATATTGTCCATTTTTATACTTCATTATGCATCTTTATTTGCCAATATCCTGATTTACAATCAAATTTACTAAATATTTTATTTTCTTGTATTTTATTTATTAATTTATTTTTATGTGATGATCTATATGCATCTGTTTTAGTATTGTCATTAAGTCTTTTATAGTTTATTATCTTTCTCACTTTCGCTCTTATCATTTCGTTATGGTTTCTTATCATAAAAGCTGCTGATCTATGTTTCGAAGTAGATCTTATTATTACTCCTAAATTTAATAGTTTTTAATTTGTGATATAAAATCTTCTATATCTTGATTAGTGGCCTCTAATGAAGCTGTCTTTATTATATATTCTGGATTTATGATGTCTAGCTTACACAATACTTTGTTTGTTTTCCAATACTTTAGAGGTTGTTCACTTATTATCTCCATTTCATCTAGTATCTTTACTATGTCCTCCAAATCCTTTTGGCTCTTTTTTACTCCTATCTTTTCTATTCCTGTTTTAAAGTTATAAAATTTCTTCTCAATTTCTATTAGGGTATAATCTTTATTAAGTATCTCATAGTCTTCTTCTTCGTACATATCTTCTTGTTTCTTACAACATATCTCATTATTTTTATAATTTTTTAGCATGTATTTTGCAGTTTTTTATGAGATGATGCAAGTGGTGTTACAAGTTCTTTTTTTACTTTTATTAATGTATTTTTCTCTTGTTTTTATTTTTGTTGTTTATACAGGTGTGTACATGATATTTTTAAAGAATATCACTCCATCTCTTGTGATTAAGCAACTCTCATTATTACATAATCTGAATTGTAATCCTAGTACAAAATCTACATTTATATTTAAGTCTCTTACCCATATTTTATCTATCTTGTAGGATGATTTGTGAAATTCATTGCACGTATTTATAAAAATAATATGAGTTTTATCTATATAATATTGATATATATTATGGGTTTCGTCCATTTGTATTGCTGCATCTGATTTTTCTAGTGTCTTCATTAGATTTGATGGTATTATTTTCTTATTTATTATACATCCAGTACATCTAGTGTCCACTAATGCTAATGTCTCTATCTCTATATCTTCTATTTTAATTCTAGCAAGTATTTTTATTGTGGTAAATTTTTTATCTTCATTACATACTAAGGTTTCATCTAGTGTCCACTAATGTTAATGTCTCTATCTCTATATCTTCATTAACTCTTCTTGTAAAGTTTATGTTATTTCATCTTCTTCTAATTTCTTTTTACCTTTTTCTAGTGCTCGTGTTCGCTGCTCTAGCTCATTCATCCTTATTTCTAGCGTCATCATTCTTAAAGTACTTGTCTGGGTACTTGTTTCTTTATATTCTTCTTCTCTAATTATCTTGACTTTTAACTCTTGTTCTACACATGCAATCAGTCCTTCTAAATAACATAACTTACATTTTGCCCTTTTGCTTTGCTAGAGTACCATTTATATATAACACATTGATTACTGTCTATTCTTTTATTTCTTTAAAATTCATGATTATATTCTTGCGAAATGTTCATCATTGCATTTGCTTGTATTTCTTTTAAAAATTCAGATTCTCCATTTCTAATCCTATTTTATTTATTAACTCCATTCTTTCCGAATTTGATGAATTCAATTGTGATTTTTCTGCTACTTCTACACTTACTATTGAATATATACTTTCATTATCTGACATATATTCATCTACATTAATTAATATTTCTTGAAATTTTTTTATTAATTGTGAATTTCTTATTCTGCTATTATTCCTTTTGGGACATACATTCGCCAAGTGTTCAATGCTTCCACAACTAAAGCATTCTAGTTTATTCTTATAATTTTTATCGGTTCTATATTCTCTAACATGCTTATTTTTATCTAAATATGATTTTTTGACTGATAACTTTCTAAGATAGTATTTTCTTCTATTATATGTATTATTATATTGTGGTCTATTTTTTTTATAACATTTCTTTTTGTTATTGTCTTTATCATAACACTGAGTAGTGTATATTATATTTTTACAAAACTCATCTCATTTTATTTTAATTATTTCTGAATCTGTATATTTGTACACTTTTCCGTTAATATTTTCATTACATATTGCACTTTATGTCCTATCGACCATTTAGCATTTGAATTTTGTATTACTCCTCTTTTGTACCATCTTTCTTTTATTTCTCTTTCTAGAGCTCCTGGTAATTTATTAAATAATTTCTTTCCTAGATCTTCATCAAAAGAATTTCCACTAATCGTGCAATAATAGTAATAGTCTTTTAAAAAATAAAATTAATATAAAACCAACTAGTAATACTTAATTTTTCTAATTTTATTATAGCATTTCTTTGCAATATTATTAGTCCACTATTTGGATCTTCTCCTGTTATTAAGCTATATGTTTTATTCGTAAAATTATAGAGATTTGCTCCTATATTTACTAAGGCTTGAAATTCTTGTGGGAAATTAAACTTATAGGCCTCCCATAAAGCTTTTGCTGATTCTCCTAGGAAAATCTCCATGTATTTATACATTATTTCTGTATCTGTATTTTGATATGTTTTTATATAGTCTGCTACTAATATTCCTTTCCAAAGATCTATAACTATATTCCACATTTGAGGATCATGTACGGCTATGTTAGTATTTTTCTTTTATTACCTCCTTTTTGTAATCTAATAGGCTCTTATATTGGCATTCTTTTTCCTATAGGCTTTACATTTTCTGTTATTATTTCTGGATTTATCCTATATATTCTTCTCCTTAGTACATTTTCCGTACTTGTGTCTACTGTATGTTGCTGTGCTATTCTTTGGAAGGGGCTAGAATTAGTTGATTCCATAAATTCTTTTTGACTTATAATTGAATTTAATTCTTCCTCTTCATCACTATCATAAATTCTTTTTATCATTTTGTCAAGGTTGTCTAATTTTATTTGTAAATTGCTTTATTCTTTATATTCTAAGTTATCTGTTCTAAATTCACATTTTTTTGAAATATCCTTCTGTTTTCATAAATCCAATCCTCCTACTTTACATCCTTTACATTTGAATATTATATTCGTATCTTCTTCATATATTTTTTTTGCCTTTTCTAAGGCCTCGTCTACCTCATATCCTTCCTGTATTATTTCTATATTCATCAAACTTGTTTCTATTTCCAAAATAGTCTCTGTTTCATCATCCAATTTTTTTTGCATAGTTTAATTATAATATGTAAATCTTATTGATATTTTCCCTAGCATTAGTATACATTAGATGAGATTCTAGCACTAAGATCTTTTTCTTATTAAATTCTTCTAGATTTCATTCTAATCCTGCATATTCTTTCAGGTTTATTTTTATTGATTTTATTAGTTTTATTCTCTTATCTCCCATTACTTCAACTGCATCATCTACTTTAATTTTAAATTTTGTATTACTACTTACGGTCATTTTACCTATAAATCCTACACACATCAATAAATTATTTTCATTATTCATTTCTTCGTCGCCTTTAGACTGTATTCTTATCTTAAATTCTTTCTGAATTCTCTTAAAATTTATTATGAAATCAGGGCTAATATAGAATATCCCTCCATTATTTGTCATGTCTATCTCTGTTAATCCTATAATAAATTTTTTAAGTCTGACCACCAATTATCATATATTATAACTAATACTTTAATTTTTAAATATTTTATATTTAATCCTATTACGATTAATCCCATATGCATTAAAGTCATTTTTGTATTTATTATTTCTTTTAATGATTCAGGACTAATTAAATTTATTGTTGCTATATTATTTCTTATAGCTGATAATTGTTCTTCTCTATAGTGTCTGTATAATTGGGCACTATTAGAGAAATATCTTGTTTCATGCAGTGTTTTAGGATTAAGTAATTTTAGTTGGTTCTCTTTAAAAATTCTTAAATCTCTTTCTATATCTGTTATTTAATTTAGTTCTTGGTTATCTTCTTATTTATTTCGTGATAATATTCTTGTTATAAGATTATTTCCTACTCAATTATCTGAAAAACTTATTCTTGGTCTTTCTTCGGTTGCTCTTGTCCTACTTGGGAAAAGATCCATTGTTGCGACTTTCTAACTAACTTTGATTTCTTGGGGTTATTTCTATCTTCTTAAGCAGTTCTATTAATTCTTCTACTGTGTTGCTCCTTGATTGTACTACAATAGTTGTTTTTCCTTTAATAATTTTATCTAATTTTGTATTTAATTCTAATAGTAATGCTATTATGATATTATTTTGTTTAATAATATCTTGATCTAACTTGCTTTGGGGCAAATAATCTGAAAATCCTTGCGGATCAGCCTGAAATTGTATTACAAAATTTAAAATTTTAGCGTATATTGGATCTAAATCGTTCATGAATGAGAGATCTCTTCAAGTTTCTCTATTATCTTTTTTAATTTGTCAATCTCACTAGTTAGTGCTTCCACTTGTCCTGTTATTTTTGTTACTAATTGGGTTGTTTTAATTTTTAATTCTTTAGGTTTGTCTTTAATTGTCTTGATCAATTTTTCTATTTCGATTTTTGTAGGTATCTTTTCTAGACTGAATTTATTATTTAAAAATTAAATCTTTCTATCTATTTCAGATTCTTGCTAAATTTCTAGCATAATTTATTAATCCTAAAAATCTTTGTAATTCTTTAGTATTTTCTAATTTTTCTAGTATTTCTAAAATCTTTTTGCTATATGCAGTTGTAATTTAATTTTGAAAAAATTACATAAATTAGCAAATTTAACTAGCTATTTATAATAATTAACAAACCTATTTAAAAATTATAAAAAAATAGCAAAATAATTACAGAAATAGCGAATTATAATTTTTTTAAGACAATTACTATTGTATCAAATTTTATATATTCTCTTTCCAACTTACCACCTTCTCTTTCCAATTTAATTCATTTATTCTCTTATTATAACCGCCCAAAAATTTCTCTCCTAAATCTCTCAAAATTCTTTCTTTTTTCCTCTTTCAAAATTCTCATTATATCTGTCGATTCCCCCCTCTCCCCTCTCTCTCTTTCTCTCAGCCATGATGATCTGGATGTAGAGAATTGCAGATCTTTGGAGAAAGCAAAAAAGGATTCAAAATTTTTGGTGAAGAAGATGTAGAGAATTGTAGTTTCCTAATGGTCTATTGGATCTATCTCTGATCTGTAGCGGATCGATCGGTGGATGTTCCTTATTTCTCCGTTAACTACTCCAGAGATACCATTGTCAGAGAAATCGAAACTCCAGATTTGATTAGCAATCTTTCTGATGGAGAATCCTTTGCTTCACCATTGTCGAAGAAATTGAAACAGAAGATTTTATTAGCAATCTATCATTGTCAGATTTCTCAAGCTTTTGTCTTTGTGTCTCAATGACAGATTGATACACTGCAATTTTTTCAAGATTTTATTTTTGTATATCAATGCAGAATTGATACATGTATCAGTATCAGATTTTTGATAACTCCAGAATTGTTATGTACTAAAGTATTGCTTTGTGTGTATCAATATATTGTACCAATTTGTTATTAGTATGTATCAATATTTTCAGTGATATATGAATATGAAATACCCATATTACTTTGTGTCAATCTAGAAATTTTTTACCAATTATTTGATTTATTGCCCATGTATAAGTATTATCTTGAATAAATTACAAATTAAAAATTACCTATTCATGTTCATCAATATATGACAACTGTATCATTTTTTATAAAACATTTAATGTTATAGAATTCTGCAGATTATAGATTCTTTGGTTGTGTATTTGTTTTTTTTTAAATTTTGACTATTGAAACCGATGATACTGTTTTTACATATTATATTTGTCTATGTATCAATTTTTTTGATGCTTATTAGTATGTATCAATATTTCTAGTGAAATGCATAACTTTCATTTAGATAGATAAGTTTTTGATATATGTATCAGTATAAATTTGAAAATTTTTCCTAAATCTGCAATGATGATACACCCAAAGAAATTTTTTTTTTCTAAAATCTGCAATTTCAGATTTAAAAATTACACGGATGTGAAATTTTGGTTTAAAATTTTAGATATGGAAAAAAATGTCCAAGATCATAAAAGAGTGATTTACTCTGATTAATTACGCAACTTCCCTTAAAAAACATCAATTAAGGAGGAATTGAACAAACAACATAGTTAAGGAGGAATTGAGGGGTCTAAAATTTATATACAATCATAATGATTACAGTAAATTGTAGTAAAAATTAAAAAAATATGCTATTTTCTATAATTTTAATAAATCGCGCTATTTTATGTAATTATTTTACTATATAGTTTTATTTATGAAAATTTCTCTTTAATTTTTACATCCCTAATATTACTCCTAAAAAGTTTATATGGGCCTTACACAACTCCATTTTTTACTAATTATTATATCATTTTTTACAAATAATCTGAATACTATTTGAAGGTGACATAAATGTTCCCTAATGTCTTTGCTAAAATCAAGGAGCAATGAAGTAGACGAATTAATAGAACAATTAAAGAAGATAGAAATAACCACACATAAAGAGCAAACAAAGTTAGTTAGAAATTCGCAACAATGGACCTTTTTTCAAATAGGACAAGAGCAGCTGAAGAAAGTTCAAGAATAAGTTTTTCAGACAATGGAGTAGGAACTAGTCTTATAATAAGAATATTATCATGGAATAAACAAGAAGATAACCATGAACTAAATCAAATAATAGATATAGAAAGAGATTTTTATTTTTGGTATCAGAGCTCAGTGATCTTTGGACTTTGTCTTAATAGAATTTTATGAAAAATCAAAGATTTGCTAGGCACATGAGTTTGTATCACGAAGTTATACATAAAGATAGACAATGAATAAAAGAATTAAAAGAATATAGAGTAAAAATATTAGAATATATTGCAAACCTAGAAAAGAAACAATGTTTGAGACAATCAGATTTTGTGAGGCGTAATAGATATTTTATTCAGAAAAGTCTCAAGTTTGAAAAATATATTATACATTGTAAGATAGAAAGAAAATCAGAATATATAAAAAATATTTTAAGAGAAATAAAAAAATATTCCTCTATGATAATTTCATGACGAATAATTATAACGATTCTAAACTACAATCAAATAAATTATGTTCGAAATATTGTAGACTTAACAAAGATAGAAAGAGTTTAAGAACAAATCAATTGGTACGATTGGATAAATTAATAGACGAAATTTCTCAACTAGAAGCAAGAATATTTTTCATAAAACCACCATCCAAGAAGTTCAAAACAAAGAACCATATAATTAAAGAAAAAGAAATTTATGAAGCATAATATTTTCACTAGAAGAGTAACTTTTGAATATTGGTTATTAAATAGAAAAAGACAAAGACTAAGAGAACTTATTGAAGTAAGAAAAGCTTGTCAGGATTTTCTAGAAGTAATAAAAAATGAAAATTTAGAGTCACAAATAGTGAATAATTTCTTTCGTAACCTATTTATTACTGAAGAAGTTATATCAGCACTTATTTGGAAAATAAAAGAAAAAGATATAGACATAGAATATCAAAGACAAAGGATAAAATTTAAAAAGGAATGCATACACCGGATACCTCTAGGGTAGTAAAGAAAAGATAAACAAAATTGATAGATTAAAGAATTTAGATTATTTAGACTTAAGAATACACCTAGAAAAGAAGTTTAGAATATTAAAAGAAAATACTATTATAAGGTGCAATTTTAGTGGAGGAGAACATATATTACATTATTAAAACAAACAATATAATACATTAATAGACCTAATAATAAATTTTTAGTGAAAAAACTCAAGAAAATGATAAAAATATAATAAGGATAATAGATTTAGTAGAGACCATTCAAAGCAAACAGAAAAAGATACTAGAAAGACTAGAGCAAAATTTTGACTTCTTAAAATTACAAGAATCCAAAATAGATAGAAAGATTCAATTTTTAAATAATAAATTCAGTCTGAAAAATGTTAGAATGCACAACCTAACAATTCATCTTAATCTTAACTGCTTGCCTACGAATGAAATAAGTTGTCAGACGTGTTCCACCTGAGTGAGTAAGAACAGTAAGTAAATAAGACATTGAATTTTGCATGAAAAACACTCGGCTCAAAAAGTGAAAAACCACGACTCGTACTCCACAAGATTTTTTCCAACTTCACTAACTCCAAGAGCCTCTTCAAAGAACAGATTACAACTCTTGTAATCAAAGAAATTATAAACTCTAATTCCTAACTGTTCAATCTCCTACTCAGTAACAAACGTCAATGTCTTCCTATTAACACTACTTGAAGACCAAAATTTCTTAATTTAGTTTATAACTTACTGAATTAAGAATACATCAATTACAACTCAATGACAAACTCCTAGTACAAGGTTGCTAACTCTAGCTAGACACTTTACTAGAACAAGTTTGTCTAACTCTTCACACTCAGATTGTCACAAGAATCTCACAAATTGCTATTTTCTCTCTTTGTAAGTGTTCGGGCATTTCTGGTGACTACACGCAAGTGCACGTGGTCGAACAAGTAGTAAAATGGCTTAAGTAAGCCAAGTACCGATCTCACAGGGACTGAACTAAGGTAATAATCAACTTAAGTGTTAATGAACTCTAACTTTAAGAATGTAGACAACAATTTAAATAGGATTTTAAGAGTTTAGTTTCCCAATTTATACGAATCTAAGACAAAATTATAAAGTGAGTCTGAACTATAGTAATGAGTATGCTGAGGCTAAAACGAACATGCAGGGAAGTAATTTATCGATACAATTCAGTTAATCTTTCCTTCGGTTGCTAGTCAAGAATTATTGCCTATGGATTGAAACTTTCATATCCTACCCAACTTAAGAATCATGAACCTTCAACCTACATTTCTGTGATAAAAGAATTTCATGTTCTAGCTATACAAAACCGATTCCTTAATTGACTAATACGACTTTCAAATATATTTCTATTCTGAATGTAAATCAATTCTCAATTTTTTCAAACTAAGAAGAGATCATATCCTACCAATTCACAACTTTCCAATTTCTTTTCTTTTCAAAATTAAAATTGGATTTTTTAGATATACATCAACATTGGCCAAACATTAATGTAGTAAGAACAAGAATTGATAGAACAACCATTGAAGAAAATATGAAAACTAATTGATCAACAATTACATTCCACTAAGATTGTTCTTAACCTCAGCAAGAAGTGAATTTAGCCACTCATTTGTGAATTAAACATCATTAAATGAGTATAATTCATACAAACAATTGAGATAAAAGAGAAAAAGATAGAGAAGAACCCTAGAATTTTCATCCCCTCAACTGCCTGTAACCCACGTTCTTGCTCAACCAAGTCAGAATTTTTAAAATAAAACCTAAGTGTGCTATTTATACTAGTGAGAATTTTTCCCGAAATAATAGACAACGTGTCACAGAGTGTATCGTGGAGCACTGCCTTCGTGACACGGAGTGTATCGTGGAGCGTTGCCTCCGTGACACGGTGTGTATCGCGAAGCACTGCCTCCGTGACACGGTGTGTATCGCGGAGCACTGCCTCCGTGACACGGAGGTATCGCGAAAGCCCTCTGGAAATTGCCCAATTTATTTCAACTTTGGTGTTTCGCTCCCGATATCATTCCTCCATTTCATCAAATCATAGATTGGGTCCCCCAATGCATTATTTCCATAAAAAAGAAAGACTAATCATGTTGGTTAATATTTCTTATCATTTATATAAAAAGGCATGAAAATGTACATAATTAAATACATAAACAAGATAAAACTAAGTTATAAAATATCACTTTGGCATGTAATTATGCCCAAGATCAGTAAGTTTGTTTATTTTTCTGAGATGTCACACTCCTTTATATACACACGTCTCCAAAGAGTTCTTCTTCCTTCCAATCTCTTTGTGGCAACACGTTTGCCTGCCTTAGAGTCCTGTCTCACGCAGGAGTCTTCTTTCAAGTTAATCTCTTGTATTTGTTTTTATTGTAATCAAACTCCAGCTATCCCGATTTAACCATGTGTTGATTTTGATGAGTTTGTCGAATATGACTTATCAACTCCTTAATTCACGCTCCTTTATTTCTTGACATTACCAGCTCCTTAAGTATTATATTCAACACTTTACTAGACCAGCTTTACGTACCTATTTCATCAGCATGTGTTATACTCTGAAAGCTCAAAGATCAGATGTGGGAGTTGAAATGGAGAAAAACTGAAATTCTGCACTTGGTCACAGAACGGGTCGTTAGGTGACCCGTGAGGAGTGACCACGAGTCGTGAAATGACTCGTGGTCAAGCAAGGAGGTGGTATGGTCTGGGGAAGACCACAAACATGACCATGATTCATGGTCAGACCACACGACTCGTGAGGTCACCCGTGGCCTGGACTGGATGCTTGGCAAGGAGTTTTGGACAGTTAGGATCACGGGTGGTAACCACGAGTCGTGGTCAGCTACCATGATTCATGGGTCCCTGGTGGGGTCCCCAAATGAATTTTTGGCAGTGTACATCACGGATTGAGGCCATGAGTCGTGGCCAGTTTTTTCCTGCGAAATTAGTAAGGGTCTTTTCATAATTCCTGAGTTCCTAAAGTCTAAACTACGTCGTTTTAGCCTATAAAAGGTGGATTTTAGAGGGGGAAACTATCCTAAAATCTTCATTCATGTATGCAAGAGAATAGAAGAGTGATAGAGAGGTGATCAAAGGGTGATTCAAGGTTTTCTTCTTCAATTTCTTTCAATTCCTTTTTGGGAATTCAAGGGAGAGTAAGATTTAGTCTCCATCAGGTATGTAGAGTTATGAATGGATAGTTTCTTCCACACCCATGCCCAATCCCTCTCTAAAAAGTATGAATTCTATGATTGATTTATGGGGTTTTTACCCAAATGCATGAATTATCTATTTCTACGCATGGATATGAATTAATTATGAATGTATTATCAAATTGTGAAGCATGGGCTGATTTTATAATGATTTCAATTGAAATTATGTTTCTAGCCTTATGAATGTTGAAGCTCATTGACAAGATGATCATGAAAAGTGAGATTTGTGAAATATATGTGATAATGATGAAATATTATGATGAAAAGCATGATTTGAAGCTACCCATGTTTATAATTATGTTTTCAATGAGAATTGAGTATTTCTAAGTATGATGAAGCTTTGGGCAATGCCCACATGTTAAGTTTAAATGATGATTTTTCTCAAACTAAGCTTACCACATTGTTTTGGAGCGCAAACTCTCAAATTTATATTCTAACCTCTAGTATGTTTTGAGTTAAGTCTTTCTGCGCATAGCTTACCACATGGTTTTGGAGCAAAGACTCCCAAGTACATTTTCAGCTTGTGGTATGCTTTGAACTAAAGCTTCTCATATGCATGATTTCGTATTTTAGATGTATTTGATTATTGAACTTCATCAATAGATGATGTTGATCTTTGTTATATACGATGCAGAGAACATGCATGTTTTTGGGAGTATTGTATAACACCGAGTAGGCTATGGGTCGATCACCCTATGCCTCAGAACTACGCGCTATTATATGATTTGGGACCTCCCTTGTGAGCTTCCCTTGCCTAAATGGGCCTTCATCTTGATATCGATATCATGTAGCATCCTTAGCCTTGGCAAGGTTTTGGATTGCTTTGCCCACTTGAGTGTAATAGTCGGGACCACATAAGCTCTATCGTGGTATGTCAGTTAAAAGACGAGTCTCCCATTGTTCTTCATGATTTCAGATATGCATATTCATTACTTATGAGATTTATGTAAATGCATGTTCTAAAGCAAGTTTGACTCAATATTCAACTTTTACTTATAAATGTCAGAATTCAGCTTTGAGTCAATTGATTTAGTTATAATATTATAAAGCATGTTATATCACGTTATGAAGAGGTCATGATTTCAGAAAGAATGCATGCAAGTCCTACTCTCAGGTTTCTGATGATATGTTTTAATTAATGCATTGTCTTTAAATGATTTTACTTATATTAGCAGTTTTACTTTCCTTTCATACTCGATATATTTCAAGTACTGACCGCATACTTCTATGCTTTATCATTTCATGGTACAGGACTTGGCTCTCAACTTCAGCCCCGCTCTTTGTCAGCTTATCAGAGTTAGCGTTGCTTTATTGGTGAGTCCTCGTCTTTCGAAGACCAGACTATCCATCTTTTCTTTATGTATTTCAGTTTTAGCTTGTTGAGTTAGTTGGGGTCTTTTCCCATCGACTCATCATAATTAGAGTCTATTTAGACATATGGACATATTCAGCTTTGGATTTTATATTCTAATGTTATATTCAAGTTAGTCTTTGGCTATGATTGTATTGATGGTTATTTAGTTCTTGATTGAGATAGATGTATGCTTCTACCATGGGTCGACTTGGGGTCTCTCGGGGCTTGTTGTCTCATGTTGCGATCCGAGCCTCTAATTCGGGTCATGACAAACTTAGTATTAGAGCCATAGGTTTGAAGTGTCCTAGGGTGTCTGAAAGCCGCGTTGAGTAGAGTCTTTTTTATGGGTGTGAAGCGCACCACACCTATGAAAAAGAGGCTACGAGACGTCTATGAAATGTTTCCTTCTTTCATGATCTATGTCGTGCGATAAAAAGTCTTTCTATCCTTCTAATTCATGCTATTCTGGATTGCAGAAGTATGGCTCTTTGAAGAATGAAAGGAAGGAGGAATGGAGATTGTGAAGGCCACGAGGAAGGCAATGGTCATGGGCATCAGCAAGCCCCACCAGTTCAGGAGCCCCAGGTACCGGAGCCAGTAGCCCATGTTGAGTTCCAAGCCGCTATTCAGATGCTTGCGTAGGCCTTGACCACTCAGGTCAATCAGCAAGCCATTGCGCATGTTCCGTAAAATGGCAATGCAGCGGCGGCTCGAGTCAGAGACTTCTTGCGGATGAACCCGCCAGAGTTCCTTGGGTCCAAGGTAGAGGAGGACCCGTATGAGTTCGTAGACGAGATTGTAAAGATCACCCAAGTCATGGGGGTGAATCGGGTTGAGTGCGCCGAGTTGACCTCTTATCAATTAAAAGGGGTTGCGCATATTTGGTTTTGCCAATGGAAGGATAGCAGGATCGTAGGAGTAGGTCTGGTCACTTGGGAAAAGTTCCATGTTGCATTTATCGACCGGTTCTTCCCTCGGGAGATGAAGATAGCTGAGTTCGTGAATTTGAAGCAAGGGAGAATGACTGTACAAGAGTATTCCCTTGAGTTCACTTGCCTATCAAAATATGCCAGAGTTGGTAGCCGATCAGAGGATGCGGGTGAGTAGATTCATTCATGGAGTAGCGGGCTATTTGGACAAGGACTACAGGACCGCTATACTCTATCAGGACATGGATTTCCCATGGATACTATTGTACGCCCAATAGATGGAGGTGGCACATTCAAGGGAGAGGGAGGCCAAGAGGGCCAGGACCGAGGACCATAGATTCTCTCAGTAGAGGTCCGGGGGTGAGCACCGACAACAGATCCACCAGAGATCATCACGACCATCATCTTCGATATTGAGTGTGCCATCCAGGCCCAGACATGATCAGAGAGGACGGGCATCGGGCTCGAGGGGTCATAACAGTAGGCCCCCAGATTCTAGCATTCCAGCTTATCGCAAGTGTGGTCGAGGACACACAGACCAGTGTTTGGCAGGTTCAGGTGCTTGTTTTGGGTGTGGGCAACCCAAACACATGCTTAGAGATTTTCCAGCTATGAGACAGGATCAGTTGGGGGTCGAGGCCCAGCTTCAAGTTCAGCAGCCCCTCCTATACGCTCAGCAGATCAGATGGAATCTACTAGCACAGCTGGCGGTCAGCGCCAAAACAGATTCTATGCTTTAGCATCCCGTCAGGAGTAGGAGGTCTCCCCAGATGTGGTCATTGGTATGTTGCCATTTTTCCATATTGATGTTTATGCTTTGCTAGATCCGGGGGCTACCTTATTTTTTGTGACACATTATGTCGCCAGTAGCTTTGGAGTCAATCCCAAAGTCTTGTCAAAACCCTTCTCAATTTCTGCTCCACTAGGTGACTCAGTTATAGCTAGACAGGTGTGTAGAGGTTTCCCATCTCAGTCCTTCATAAGGTCACCTCAGCAGATTTAATAGAGTTAGCCATGATCGATTTTGATGTTATTCTCGGCATGGATTGGCTATTTGCATGTTATGCTTCAGTTAATTGTAGAACCTGGGCAGTAGAATTCAGATTTTTGGGTGATCCAGTCTTAGAATGGAAGGGTAGTTCAGCTGTGCCTATAGGTCATTCATTTCCTACCTTAAGGCCAAGAAGATGATTTCTAAGGGTTGCATGTACTATCTAGTTAGGATTAAGGATGTCGAGTCTGAGACCCCGACTATCCAGTCAGTTCCAGTAGTATGTGAGTATCCAGAGGTCTTTCCTGATGATTTGCCAAGTGTTCCTCCTGAGCGAGAGATTGATTTCGGTATTGACCTTCTTCCCGACACCCAGCCTATATTTATTTCTCCCTACAGGATGGCTCCAGTCGAGCTAAAAGATTTGAAAGAGCAGTTGAAGGACTTTTTAGATAAGGGTTTCATTAGACCAAGAAAGTCCCTATGGGGTGCACCAATTCTCTTTATCTAAAATAAGGATGGTTCTCTTCGCATATGTATTGACTGTCGGCAATTAAACAAAGTCACCATCAAGAACAAGTATCCTTTACCTAAGATTCATGATTTGTTTAACCAGCTTCAAGGTGCCAAGTGTTTCTCAAAGATAGATCTCAGGTTCGGGTATCATCACCTCAGAGTTCGGGAGAGTAATGTCTCGTAGACAGCCTTCAGGATGTGATATGACCATTATGAGTTTGTAGTTATGTCTTTTGGACTAACGAATGCTCCTGCATCTTTCATGGACTTGATGAACATTGTGTTCAAGCAATATCTAGATATGTTCGTGATTGTATTCATTGATGACATCCTTATATACTCTCGGAGCAAGGAGAAGCATGCCTCTAACTTGAGAGTAGTACTTCAGACTCTCAAGGATCGCCAATTGTATGCCAAGTTCAGCAAGTTTGAGTTTTGGCTGGACTCCGTAGCATATTTGGGCCATGTGGTATCGAATGAGGGCATAACAGTAGATTCTCAGAAAATCAAGGCAGTGAAGAATTGGCCTAGATCGGTGAATCCTTCAGATATTCAGAGTTTCTTGGGTTTAGATGGTTACTATCGGAGGTTTGTTGAGGGTTTCTCATCTATTGCAGTGCCGTTGACCAAGTTGACTCAGAAGAAGTTGAAATTCCAATGGTCAGAGGCTTATGAGAAGAGCTTCCAAGAGTAGAAGACTCGACTCACTTCAGCACCAGTGTTGGCCCTACTCGAGGGTACCGATGGATTCATGGTGTATTGCGATGCTTCAAGGATCGGACTTGGGTGTGTGTTGATGCAACATGGGAAAGTGATAGCATATGCTTCAAGACAGTTGAAAGTCCATGAGAAGAATTACCCGACTCATAACCTTGAATTGGCCGCGGTGGTATTCGCCTTGAAGATATGGTGGCATTATTTGTATGGGGTCCACGTGGATGTATTTACGGTTCACAAGAGTTTACAATATGTATTCACATAAAAGGATCTCAATATTCGGCAAAGGAGGTGGTTGGAGCTATTCAAGGACTACGATATGAGTATCCTTTACCATCCAGGTAAGGCTAATGTGGTAGAGGACGCGCTTAGTAGGCTCTCTATGGAGAATGTGTCCCATATGGATGAAGGAAAGAAGGATTTGGTGAAAGATGTACATCGACTCGCAAGGTTGGGAGTTAGGTTGGTCGACTCGGCTGATGGCGGTGCTGTTGTCCAAAACGGGTCAGAATTGTCCTTGGTGACTGATGTGAAATCTAAATAAGATGAGGACCCGATTTTGGTAAAGCTGAAAGAAGCCGTTCGAAGTCAGAAGGTGGAGGTCTTCTCCCAAGGGGGAGATGGTGTGCTGCGGTACCAGGATCACCTATATGTTCTAGATGTCGATGATTTGAGGAGTCAAATGCTGCATGAGGTTCATGGATTCAGATATTCTATTCATCCGGGTGCCACCAAGATGTACCATGACTTGCGGGAAATATATTGGTGGAACGGCATGAAGAGGGATATTGCAGAATTTGTAGCCAAGTGCCCGAACTGGCAACAAGTAAAGGTTGAGAATCAAAGGCCGGGAGGCGTACTTCAGGATATTAGCATTCCCACTTGGAAGTGGGAAGATATTAATATGGATTTCGTTACAGGCCTACCTCATACTCGCCGACAGTATGATTCCAAATGGGTGGTGGTAGAAAGGCTGACTAAAGCTACTCATTTTCTACCAGTCAAAGCCACAGACTCAGTGGAGGATTATGCCAAGCTATACATCCGAGAGTTGCTTCGATTGCATAGAGTGCCCTTGTCTATCATTTCAGATCGAGGCACTCAATTTACCTTTCAGTTTTGGCGGTCTTTTCAAAAAGGGATTGGGACTCAGGTTAAGCTCAGCACAGCGTTTCATCCGCAAACGGATGGCCAAGAGGAGCGGACAATTCAAACACTCGAAGACATGTTGAGAGCTTGCATGATGGACTTTAAAGGTAGTTAGGATGATCACTTGCCCCTGATTGAGTTTTCTTATAATAAAAGTTATCACTCCAGTATCCAAATGGCACCGCTCGAGGCTCTCTATGGGCAGAGATGTAGATCGCCAATCGGATGGTTTGAGGTTGGTGAGGCAGCTATGATAGGGATAGATTTGGTTCATGAGGCTATGGTGAAGGTTCAGTTGATAAGGGATAGGCTAAAAACTGCTCAGAGTCGTCAAAAGTCATATGCTGATGTGAGGAGGAGAGACTTGAATTTCGAGGAGGAGGATTGAGTATTTATGAAGGTAACTCCCATGAAGGGAGTCATGCGGTTTGGGAAGAAAGGAAAACTCAGTCCCCGTTATGTTGGTCCCTACCGAATTATGAGAAGAGTTGGTAAGGTAGCGTGTGAGTTGCACTTGCCCTCAGAGTTATCTTTCGTGCATCTTGTGTCTCATGTATCGCTTTTAAAGAAATGTTTGGTAGAGCCAGCTCTAGTAGTCCTGGTGGAAAGCGTTGGTGTAAAAGATAGCCTTAGCTATGAGGAAGTTTTGGTGGAAATATTGGATCGTCAGGTTTGGAGACTAAGGAACAAGGAAGTAGCTTCAGTAAAGATGTTATGGAGAAATCAGCATGTTGAGGAAGCTACGTGGGAAGCCGAAGTGGATATGATGGCTAGATACCCACATTTATTCTCTACCAGCTTAATGTCAACTTGAGGTATCAGTTTTGATCTAAAACTCTATTTAGTTTCATGTTCAGTTCATGTGCGCAAGTTCATTTTGTGTTATGGTAAATGTATGTGATGCCTGAATTCAATTTAACTGTGTATTTTTTATCAGAGGTAGTCTTTCCGTCACTTTTCGGTTTAAATGATCAGCATTTGATAATGATAATTGCATAGCTCTGCTTTTTTGTATGTTTTTCAACATTCAAAGATGAATGTTCCCAAGGGGGAGATGTTGTTATAACCTAGAAGCCTAAAGATCAGACCTGGGAGCTGAAACAGAGAAAAACTAAAATTCTGCACCAGGTCACAAAACAGGTCGTTAGGTGACCCGTGAGGAGTGACCATGAGTCATGAAGTGAGTTGTGGTCAAGCAAGGAGGTGTTATGGTCTGGGGAAGACCACATGCATGGCCACGAGTTGTGGTCAGACCACACGACTCGTGAGGTCACCCGTGGCCTGGACTGGATGCTTGGCAAGGAGTTTTGGACAGTTGGGATCACGGGTGGTGACCACGAGTTGTGGTCAGCCACCACGATTTGTGGGGGTCCCCTGATGAATTTTTAGCAGTGTACGTCACGGGTTGAGGCCATGAGTCGTGGCTAGAGAGGATGAGTTGTTTGGTCCCTCGTTGGGACCTCCTGACAGTCTTTTCCTGCGAAATTAGTAAGGGTCTTTTCATAATTCCTAAGTTCCTAAAGTCTAAACTACATCATTTTAGCATATGAAAGGTGGATTTTAGAGGGGGAAACTATCCTAAAGTCTTCATTCATGCATGCAAGAGAATAGAAGAGTGATAGAGAGGTGATCAAAGGGTGATTCAAGGTTTCTTCTTCAATTTCTTTCAATTCCTTTTTGGGCATTCAAGGGAGAGTAAGATTTAGTCTCCATCGGGTATGTAGTGTTATGAATGGGTGATTTCTTCCACACCCATTCCCAATCCCTCTATAAAAGGTATGATATTCTGTGATTGATTTATGGGTTTTTTACCCAAATGCATGAATTATCTATTTCTACGCATGAGTATGAATTAATTATGATTTTATTATCAAATTGTGAAACATGGGCTGATTTTATAACGATTTCAATTGAAATTTATGTTTCCAGCCTTATGAATGTTGAAGCCCATTGACGAGATGATCATGAAAAGTGAGATTTGTAAAGTATATGTGATAATGATGAGATATTATGATGAAAAGCATGATTTGAAGCTACCGATATTTATAATTATGTTTTCGATGAGAATTGAGTATTTCTAAGTATGATAAAGCTTTGGGCAATGCCCACATGTTAAGTTTAAATGATGATTTTTCCCGAACTAAGCTTACCACATTGTTTTGGAGCGCAGACTCCCAAATTTATATTCTAGCTTGTGGTATGTTTTGAGTTAAGTCTTCCTATGCATAACTTACCATATGGTTTTGGAGCAAAGGCTCCCAAGTATGTTACCAGCTTGTGGTATGTTTTGAACTAAAGCTTCTCACATGCATGATTTTGTATTTTGAGATGTATTTGATTATTGAGCTTCGTTATATATGATGTAGAGCATATGCATATTTTTGAGAGTATTGTCAAGCATTGAGTAGGCTATGGGTCGATCACCCTATGCCTCAAAACTACGCACCACCGTAGGTTGATACTATTATATGATTTGGGACCTTCCTTGCGAGCTTCCTTTGCCTGAATGGGCCTTCAGCTTGATATCAATATCATGGTAGCATCCTTAGCCCTGGTAAGATTTTGGACGGCTCTGCCCACTTGAGTGTAATAGTTGGGACTACATAAGCTCTATCGTGGTATGTCGGTTAAAAGACGAGTCTCCCATTATTATTCATTATTTCAGATATGCATATTCATTACTTATGAGATTTATGTAAATGCAGGTTTGACTCAATGCTCAGCTTTTACTTATAAATGTCAGAATTCATCTTTGAGTCAATAAATTCAGTTATGATGTTATAAAGCATGTTATGAAGAGGTCATGATTTCATAAAGAATGCATGCAAGTCCTACTCTCAGTTTTCTGATTGATATGTTTTAATTAATGCATTGTCTTTAAATGATTTTACTTATATTAGCGGTTTTACTTACCTTGCATACTCGATACATTCCACGTACTAATCGCATACTTCTATGCTGTATCATTTCATGTACAGGATCTGGCTCTTAGATTCAGCCCTTCTCTTAGTCAGCTTTTTGGAGTGAGCATTGCTTTATTGGTGAGTCCTCATCTTCCGAGGAACAGACTATCCATCTTTTATTTATGTATTTCAGTTTCAGCTTATTGAGTTAGTTGGGGTCTTGTCCTATCGACTTGTCTTGATTAGAGGCTATTCAGACATATGTATGTATTCAACTTCAGATTTTATATTCTAATGTTATATGCAAGTTATACTTCTGCTATGATTGTATTGATGGTTATTCAGTTCTTGATTGAGATAGATGTATGCTTATGTCATGGGTCGACTTGGGTTCTCCCGAGGCTCCTTGTCCCGTGTCGCGATCTGGGCCTCCGTTCGGGTCATGACAACATATTATCAATCATCAAAACTTCATAGGACCCAACAAATTCCCCTTTTTTGATGATGACAAACATAACGCCATTTGCATACTGACTTTACCTATAAACAAAAATCTCTTGAATGAAACAGGTTAGTCCATTGGGTTAAAACATTGCACTGCCAATCATATGTATTTTTCTTTCACCTTTTGGCATCATGAAAAAGCTGAGTCAATATATAGCCAACAGTCATACATTTTATTGCCAGTGGGGGTAATCCCAAGACAATCAGGATAACAATTATTAAGACAAGAGAAGGCAGTAAAGGTGCAATAGAGGATAAACAATATATGTAAGTAAAACAAGCAATTTATTCAAAGCAAAAGATAGTTCTTTATCACAACTAACACAATACTGAAAATAAAAACAACTAAGCCTAAAAGGGTAAGACATCAAAAACTAGGAACAAGCCCAAGGGATTCTAGGATGGAGGGACCGAGGGAAGCAATTGGGAAAGGCGTCTAATAGTATTGGCATTTGTAGCCCTTTATGAGTCAAGTGTAGCCTGTAGCTCAATGATCTTGACTTGGAAGAGCAACCTTTCTTGAGCATGAGCAGCATGAACAACTTCCAATTCAGCAGTCTTTTCTGCCAA
Source organism: Datura wrightii (assembly GCA_035772735.1). Classification (NCBI taxonomy): domain Eukaryota; kingdom Viridiplantae; phylum Streptophyta; class Magnoliopsida; order Solanales; family Solanaceae; genus Datura; species Datura wrightii. The sequence continues at coordinate 16,093,154 of JASDFA010000002.1, forward strand.
AGCATTATGCATTCTTTGAAAAGGAGTATCTGCTCTCCTCATAGAAGCAGGTAGATCAACATGTTTCACTTTCCCAAGGACATCCTTTGTTGTTTGAAAATTCCATATTTGAACAGGGACTGAATAATCCTCAAATACGTAAGATAACCTAAAGGCATAGGGGAGGGCATGTCCTTTGTCATCCTTAGTGAGAACCCGCTGCATGTGCTTGATCATGAGGCTGGGTAAATCAATCTTGACCCCAGTATCCAGCAGCTCCATTAAGGTGAGGTCAAGATAGTTTTCCTTAGTTCTTCTCTCCTTTCTTGGGATGAGAATCTTATGCATAACATCAAAGTACAACTGATGGAGGAGTGACATTTCCTTCTTTTGAACTTGGCGATGCTGGGCAAGAGTTGGTTGTCCTGAAAACTATCTACAAATGTCTCTAGAAGAGGGCAAATTGTCTAGTGGTAGCCACTCAAATTTTACATAGTGATCCTATCCACACAGGGAATACCCAAGATCCTTTCCAAGTCTTCAGCCACTAGATGAATGGAAACCCCCTGACAGCAGAGGAAAAGAGGGAACCATTTGCAACTCCTTGAGCATAGAACTCAACAACTTCTGGATTTCCAAACTTCCTCTAAAAGTCACCCCAAGGAAACAAGGATTTCCAATCTTTAACTTCTAATTTTTCAAGCAACACCACCATTTCTGGGCCACCAACACCAGTAACCACCCTTCCCCGAAGAACAACATGCTTTTAAAAGTGCATTGGATGGGAGAGTTGAAGATTAATAAGGCCAAAAGTGTCAATCCCAGCTGACACATCCTTATTAGAATCATCAGAATTAGTACATGTGATGGACTAGGTCGAGATACCTATTTTGAAGATCGGGTTTTAGTAGTGGGGGAAGGGTCTTTTGAAGTTGAAATGGAGGAGGTTTTGGAAGACGGTTTGGGAGAGGGTCTGGAAGGGGGTTTTGGAGAGGATTTAGAGGAGGACGTATAAGGGTTCTTTTTAGCAGAAGTGGGGGTTTTGGATGACCCAAAGGAAGTGGGTTGATCACTTTGGATTTTCGAACAGATTTCAGTAATACATCCTTTGAAGAGGAGGATTTCTTTTGAATAGGAGAGATTACAGAGGACTTTTTCTTCTTGCTCTTTTGAAGAGCTTGTTCAAGATTTTCATCTTCCTGTCATTTTCTGGTCGAGTAAGAGGGATACAGATAGAAATGGTAGGTAAAGGTGTTTCATGGTCAGGTTCATCTTCAGGGATAAGCACAGGGGAGCCAAATTTCTTCCTTAGTCGAGTTCGAACCCTTTGGGGAATCAAATTTGCAATTTGGATTCCTTCATTTGAAGCAAATTGAAGGGGAACAATGTCGCATACTTTTAGTGATGAACTAGACAGAAATGGTGGGATGGTGAAGGAGGAGGATAACTGGGATTTAAAGGCATTCCACGCAGCAAAGTCGGACATTTTAATTGGAATGGGAGAGGGAATGTTTAGAGAGGGAATTTCAGATGGGTGAGCTACCAATTCATGAGATAAGGAAGTTTCTTCTGAGGTGGTGGCTGAGGTGCGGCTTGAAGAAGAAGATGGAGTAGAATTGATAGTGGTAAACTTGGAGGATTCTATTGAATTATTTCAAATTGGTTGCTGTGAATTCGTCCAAACTACCACTTTATAGAAGAAAAAATGGGAGATGAATCATGTGACATGACTTCTCTTCAATGGGTTATCAGTGGGAGACATGATGGATAATGGAGTGGCAGTTGCATCTTTATGGGAAAGGGAAAGAGTAATGACGGTTATAATGATTTATGAGGGGATGGAACATTCAAACATAGTTGTTTCACATTAACAGTAAAGCATTATTTGAGAAAAGAACATACTTGATGACTATGAATGAATGCCCACAAGTGCTTGATATCACTGCACAATTTAATAAACAACTCTGTCGATTTAAACTTTATCCTGGACTTGGAAACACAATTAAATGTGCAAAGCTAGAATGAATAACATAGTTAGATATAAAATATAGAAGTTTGCATAATCTAGCCAATCATTGAAGGTGGCCTATGCAATCTTAATCATCCCCAAATGTAACCTGTTTTTTTCAAAATGATCCTTGCTTAAATCTTTGGTAAATATATCAGCAATTTGCTCTTCAGTGGAACAAAACATAATTGAATAATGACCTTTCTCAACATTGTCTCTAAGAAAATAATGTCTTATGTCAATATGTTTAGTTCTCTTATGTTGAACTAGACTTTTTGCAATATTTATGGCACTAGTATTATCACACTATATTGGAACACATCCAACATCAACACCAAAATCTAGTAGTTGTTGCTAATCCACAATATCTATGAACAACATAAACCATCTGCTACATATTCAGCCTCAGCAATAGACAAGGCTACTGAGTTTTGCTTCTTGGTGGACCACGAGATCAAACATGGTCCAATGAAGTGTGTCATACCTGTAGTGCTTTTCCTATCCACCAGATATCTTGCATAATCAACATCTGCATACCCTACTAAGGAAAAATTGCTCCTTTTAGGATACCATTACCCCAAATCAGTTGTTCCCTTCAAGTATCTCAAAATTCTCTTAACAACTTTGAGATGTGATTCTTTGGGATTTTCTTGAAATCTAGCACACAAGCCAATACTGAAAACAATGTCAGGTCTACTAGTAGTGAGATATAGAAGGGATCCAATCATACCTTTGTAAAGCTTCTGCTCTACTGATGGACCTGTTTCATCAAGGTCCAATTTTGTTGCAATAGCAATAGGAGTATCAATCTCTTTTGCAGACTCCATATTGAATCTTTTGAGCAAGCCTTCACATACTTCTACTGATGGATCAAGATTCCAATGGGAATTTGCTTAATTTGTAGTCCAAGGAAGAAATTTAATTCTCCCATCATGCTCATTTCAAATTCTCCATTGATTAGCATAGCAAGCTCTTGAGTCATAAGACTACTTGTTGATCCAAATATGATGTTGTCTACATACACTTGCACAATCAGTAGATCTTCTCCCTTTGTTTTTAGGAAGAGTGTATGATAATGCTCAAACTCATACCTCCTGCTAAAGTATGAAGCAAACATTGTCAATAAAGAGCCCAATTAGAGGTTGGGGTCGATCCCACAGGAAATATGGAAGGATATAGAAGAACACTAGTATTTAAGCTTTTGAGTCAATTATATCCTAAAGGGGGGAATTTGTAAAAGTAATAAATAATAATGGTGAGAATTTGAAAGTTGAATCCAAATTAATGCAATTAAATAGGGTAAGTATTCCCCATGGATTCATAACTACTTTGGGTTTTACACTAGTGATCTATCCCAATACTTTATTTGTAGAACTGATAACTAGGGTTCATCCATACGATTGGTTCGTCTCTATTGGATGAATTTACTCAATCACCGGGTAAGGTCTCATGAGCAAATTCAATTTAACCATTATCAATTTGTCCCAAATTTAACTATTCTGCGGCCACAACTCAAGTTAATACAATGATCATCAAGATCAATGCTTTGTTGTAATTCTCTTTTCCTAATCTCTATCTCTCTAGGCTCAAGAAAGTAAAGAATTCTGGCATGTCCTAACGTTGTGCACCGTTAGGAAATATTTAAGCATGAAGAGAATACAATACAAGCGTTTAGTATTGGTTTAGAATCACTTCGTGCAAACCCTAGTTTGTTAATTCACCATGGTTCCCACAACCCTAGTTGTGGAGGTTTTAGCCTCACATGTTTATAAGTAAATTCATAACATTCATAGACAAAAACAATAAATTAATACTTACAATGATGATAGGAAGAAACTTCACTTGATTATTGCAAAAATATGGAAAAACAATTCAACAATATGTATCTTAATGTATTTTGGGAAAATAAAACTTCTAAGTTCAAGACTTGTCTTCTTAAATCGTATCTCTAAACTTATATCTTGACATCTCTATTACAAAGAAATAAAAGGGTATTCATAATAGTATATTTATTCCTTCTTTGTTCCTTCATGGATTTGATTTGGGATTTCAAGCCCTTTTCCTAGTTGAAGTGGGATAACCTTCTAGGCCATTTGAATAGCGTTGGCGCATCACAAGCTTCATAGCGCCCCATCCAGTGCCACGTCGCACATCCCATTGTGGAAACATAGTGCCGTGTCGTACATCCCATTATGGAAACATAGTACCATGTCGCACACGGCTATGCACCAACATGGTGCTGCGTTGCGCGACTGGTGGCCAGTGGTCGTTTCAAACTTTGATCTTTGCATCGTTCGCTCCAACTTCTTCACATTTGATCAAAAAGCCACAAATATGTTCAAATCCATCATTTTTAGCCCTAAAAGAATCTCATCATGTGCGTTAACCTTTTTGCCACAAATATATAACATAAACACATGCAACCACATAATGTGTTCTTAAAACATAGTAAACTATGGGCAAAATATGTCTAAAAAGTGCATAAGTACGCCCTTCATCAACAACTCACACTTAAACTATTGTTCGTCCTTGAACAATCTATTACTCTCCTTCTCACATTTTAGCACAAAATTCATCCTACGAACAGGTCTACTTGCACTTAGGATCATGAGACAAATCAATAAAGCTAAAACAATTCACTCGCATACATATAGGATCAACATTAAAATGTCAAAGTTTGAAATCACTCAACTTTTCGAAAACTAACTTATCAAGACATATTTTGGGCCAACATGAATCATATGAAATTTAGCAATCAAGATATACCAAAGTCATAAATAAAATAATCTCTGCTCACTCTCCCAAAGAACTCAACATGCATACAAAAGATGACCCATCGGCTTGCCCTTAGTGTAATACTCCACTAATGTAGAATTATGAATCAAGGATCAATTAGGACTTTAAATTTGGTTGTAATGTAGGCTAAGGGATGGGTAGGAACTATTTGGTCAAGATAGTGACTAAGCTCTCTAAGAACTTTAATACTTCACAACACTTTACTTCTTAAGCACATTCTTCAATTTCTAAATTTTCTCCTTACACCTCCTTTTATTTTTCAATTTTTCAACTTCAGTGATTAGTGAGGATTTTTTTTCTTTTTCAATATTGAGCTCATTCACACATTTTTTAATCAATACTTTTCAAAGCACTTTTTTTTTGTTCCACTAATATCACATTCCTTGTTTAGCAAGTTTCATCCTTTCTCTTTCTTCTAATTCACCACACTTTTTTTAGCTTTTTTCTTCACTTCTCCAATAATGCTCCTTTCATACAAAAAATTTTCATTAAAGTACTCTAGGAGTCATTTGGATGAAATACAATTCAATAGAACAAAAAGGGACTAAGCTTGTAATATGGCTATCAAAAGAATAGGCTAAGGCTCAACATGGCTAACTAGGATAATTACAATCAAGGTAGGTAGAATAAGATAAAAATAAGGCTACCAAAGAAACTCCTATATCACTTCCTAAATTCATCATTCTTATTTCGCTTTGAACACACACCGGGCAAGTTCTAGACATCAAATTGCAAGTATGGAGTATATCAAAACTTCCTCACACATTGGCACAAATGGTTTTAATAATGGAAATAAGAATCACCTAAACACATATATTCATATTGCATGCATAACATAATTAAACCCATTTTTTTCAAGCACAATAGTCAAGTTTCGAAAGACTAAGTGTTTCTACCTTTTTTCATGCATTTTTGAGTGAATTTAATAAAGTCTCAATGATACCTAAAGTGAAGCACCTAACATTCCTAAGGCTTAAGTTTTTGTTCTTCCTAGTGACTAATTTACCCTTTAAGACTGTCGTCATCCATCCATCATCGGGCAAAGTCATGACTTAGTGACTAAAAATAAAAAAAATAAAAAATCTAGACTCTCTAGTCGGTTCTAAGGGACTATCCACCTAAAAAGTACCAAAAATAAAAATTGAAGGAACCCAAAACAAAACTTAAAAAAATACTACAAATCAATCAAGTAAGCAAGATAAGTCATAAATTCTAAAAAAAACTAGGCCTACCATGTGCAAATTTAGCAATTAAGGCATGCATGGTAATATGAAGTTCATTTCTCCCACCCTACACTTAATTAGTCACACTGTCCCCAGTGCTAAAACAATAAAGCATAAAGTAAAAGAGTGAAAGAAGAACTCCCTGGACCTCTACTCCTCGTCGTCTGTTGGGGCAAAAGCAACTTTCCCATCTATGAATTCATGCTCCAAATTTATTGTAAATTATGACTTAACACCTGCACACTTGAACAAACATGTAAAAACAAAACAAAAGAATCATCTTGGGTTGCCTCCCAAGTAGCGCCTGATTTAACATCGTGGCACGACACAAGTATTTTAAATATTCAGACTTCATGAAGATACCTGTTAAGACCATGGCACATCTTGGCCGCTTGTTTCACCACGCTGCCCTGGGACATGTTGGAAAATAAAAGAAAAACAAAAAATAGGAAATAAAGACTAAAATTTAAACACAAGCGATTAATTTAATCCTAAACCATATTCCCCGACTACCGTGCCACTTTCTGATAATGCTCAAACTCACACCTCCTGCTGAAGTATGCAACGGAAGTTGTCAATAAAGAGCCTAACTAGAGGTTGGGGTAGATCCCACAAGGAATATGGAAGGATATAGAAGAACTCTAGTATTTAAGCTTTTGAGTCAATTATATCCTAAATGGGAGAATTTGTAAAGTTACTAAATAACAATGTTGAGAATTTGAATGTTGATTCCAAATTCATGCAATTAACTAGGGTAAGTGTTCCCCATGAATTCATAACTACTTCGGGTTTTACACTAGTGATCTATCCCAATACTTTACTTGTAGAACTGATAACTAGGGTTCATCCAAATGACTGATTTGTCTCTATTGGATGACTTTACTCAATCCCCGAGTAAGGTCTCATGAGAGATTTTAATTTAACAATTATTAATTTATCCCAAATTTAACTATCCTACGACCACAGCTCAAGTTAATACATGATCATCAAGATTAGGGCTTTGTTGTAATTTTTTTCCTAATCTCTACCTCTCTAGGCTCAAGCAAGTAAAGAATTCGGGCATGTCCTAACATTGCGCACTGTTAAGAAATATTTAAGCATGAATAGAATACAATACAAGTGTTTAGTATTGGTTTAGAATCACTTTATGCAAACCCTAGTTTGTTAATTCACCATGGTTCCCACAACCCTAGTTGTGGAGGTTTTAGTCTCTCATGTTTATAAGTAAATTCATAGCATTCATAGACAAAAGCAATTAATTAATACTTACAACGATGATAGGAAGAAGCTTCACTTGATTACTACAAAAATATGAAAGAATAATTCAACAATATGTATCTCAATGTATTTTGTGAAAATAAAACTTCTAAGTCCATGACTTGTCTTCTTAAATTGTATATCTAAGCTTATGTCTTGACATCTTTATCACAAAGAAATAAAAGGGTATTTATAATAGTAGATTTATCCCTTCTTTGTTTATTTATGGATTTGATTTGGGATTTGAAGCTTCTTTTCCTAGTTGGAGTGGGATAACCTTCTTGGCCGTTTGAATAGCGTTGGCGCATCACAAGCTTCATAGTGCCCATCTAGTGCCGCGTCACACATCCCATTGTGGCAACATAGTTCTGCGTCGTGCACGACTATACACCAATATGGTGCTGCATCACGCGGTTGGTTTCATGGTGTGGCCAGTGGTTGCTTCAAACTTTGATCTTTGCATCATTCGCTCACACTTCTTCACATTTGATCAAAAAGCCTCAAATACGTTCAAATCCATCATTTTTAGCCCTGAAAGCATCTCATCATGTAGGTTATCCTTTTTTCACAAATATATAACATAAACACATGCAACCATACATAATATGTTCTCAAAACATAGTAAAGTATGGGCAAAGTATGTCTAATAAGTGCGTACGTATGCCCTTCATTAGTGTATCATCAATTTTTCCTCTTGTCTGCCCATGCTGTAATGGGAATGTTGAAAGTCTTTCATACCAAGCTCTTGGAGTTTGCTTCAACCCATACAAAGCTTTGTCTAGTTTGTACACATGATCAGGAAATTCAGAACTCTCATATCCTGGAGGTTGCTTCACATATACTTCTTCTTTTAAATAACCATTCAAAAATGCATTCTTTACATCTATTTGGTAAAGACTGGATTCTTTGAAAGTTGCAAAAACTATGAATAATCTGATTGTTTCAAGTCTTGTAACAGGAGCAAATGTATCATCATAGTCAATTCTCTCTTCTTGATTGTATCCTTGGACCACCAGTCTAGCTTTGTTCCTTGTAACTGTTCTATGATCATATAGCTTATTCTGAAATATCTATTTTGTGCCAATCACAGTTCTTCCTCTAGGGGGGAGGTACCAAGTGCCACACTTTGATTCTTTCAAACTGATTTAATTCCTCTTGCATAGCCAAAATCCAATCTTCATCAAGATGAGCCTTTTTTACCTTTTAGGTTCAAGTTTAGATAAGAGGAAATTGAAAGCACATAAGTTCTTCAACCCTGATCTGGTTGTGATCCTAGAGGTGAGATCTATGAGAACATTTTCAATAGGATGTGAGTCCTGATACTTATAGCTTTTCAGTTGCAATCCTTGCGAGGTTCCTGTATTTGAGTTGGCTTGCTGCACTGATGATGGCTCAGCTTCATTATTTGTTGTTCCCCCTATCAGTGAGCCCATATTTTGTTCAATAGATGAAACAGGTGATGCAATCTATTTCTGAGTATGTTCATCAGTTTTGCTTTCATCCTGCATTTTAGTCTCAAGCATAATACAAGATTCATCAAAAACAACATGCAAACTTTCCTCAACACAGTTTGTTTTTTTATTTAATACCCTATAAGCTTTACTATGTTGATAATAACCTAAGAAGATTCCCTCATCACTTCGGGCATCAATTTTTTCTAGATTATCTTTCCCATTATTATGTATAAAGCATTTACACCGAAAGATTCTAAGATGAGCAATATTAGGCCTCCTGCCTTTGAGTAATTCATAGGGAGTCTTCTCTAATAGAGGTTTGTCCATACATCTATTCAATATATAGCAAGCAGTGCTTATGGCCTTAGCTCAAAGATTTTTTGCAAGATTATTTGCAATCATCATTGTTCTAGCCATATCCTCTAAAGTCCTATTTTTCCTTTCAACTACTCCATTTTATTGTAGTGTTCTTGCAACAGAGAAATTATGATCTATTCCATTTAATGAACAGAATTTCAAGAATTTTGCATTTTCAAATTCTGTTCCATGGTCAATTCTTATGGAAATTAGGGAAGTGCCTATTTTCTTTTCCATCGTTTTTACAAAAATAGAGAAAGCATCAAAGACATCATCTTTAGAAGCTAAGAATAGAGTCCAGGTGAACATGGAATAATCATCAACATTAACAAAGATGTATCTTTTACCACCTCTGCTCGTTACTCTCATGGGTCCACAAAGATCCATATGCAATAGATCCAAACATCTATTTGTGCTCACTTGATTCTTTAATGTGAATGATGATCTTACTTGCTTCCCCCTCACACAAGCACTACAGAATTTGTCATTTTTGAACTTAGTTTTAGGGAAGCCTATAACTATGTACCTTGAAGAAAGTTTATTCAACTATTTCAAACAAGCATGCCCAAATCTTTTGTGCCAGAAAAGGGGATCACATCCATTGCCCTAAGGCGAGTCAGATTTGTACCAGGTATTCCATGATGTCTACCTTGTATACACTCACAATTTCCTTTGTATCCAACCTCTTGACCTTGCATCCTACAGAAGTAAAAGTTACCTTGTCATCTTTGTCAGACAACTGAGATATGCTCAGTAGATTATGTTTCAGTCCATCAACATGGTACACATCTTCCAAAGCCCTTGTTTTTAAACTTTCAATTTTACCAATTCCTGTAACAGTACCCTTTTTCTCCATATCCAAAGGATACATTCCCCCCTTTTAGTGGAGTGAGTAAAAGGAATTTTTGTTTATCTCTAGTCATGTGTCTTGAACAAGCACTATCCATGTTCCAATGCTTGCTCTCTTTCACTCTCACCCGAAAAACAACTTAGGGGTTAGTTTTAGGAACCCAAACAAGCTTAGGTCCTTTTTTATGATCAAAAGGGTGAATCAAGTTTCTTCTAGCCCAGTGTGGCAACAAGTGTTAGACCTTGTAACATCCCAAAACTTTTCTGGACCAAACTCAAACCTTGCAAGAAAAATATAGAAGAAAACCATAAAAGTTACCTTAGAACGACTGAGACAACAAGTCATGGTCAGCTCCAATGACTCGTTGTGTCAGTCGTGGTCAGCCCTGCTTGGTCCTTCAGAAACCAATGGGGCATGGAATGAACAACGAGTTGTCCTATCACTCGTTGTTCCCCAATTGAGAAATCCCTCTTCCAGGACCCCACGACTTAACCAACGAGTCGTCGTGTGATATAACGACTCCTGGTGTGAGTCGTTGGTTGAGAGTCCCAGAAACCTTCTTCAATGACAACGAATGGTAGCAACGACCCGTTGTCTCACACAATGAGTCATTATGACCACCCCTCATGTTAAGTCAGTGATTTTGATAGTTTCTTCAGTGAAGGTAACGACTCGACACAATGACCCGTTGGCTCCACCAATGAGTTGTTGTGTTGCCCGATGTCAATCCTCCCAAAATTTCTATCTAGTGACCACGGGAGGAACCAACGACTCATTGGTTTAACCAACGAGTTGTGGTACCTCTTATTTCCAGTTACAGTGAGCCCGGATCCCAGGCCTCAGGACCAACGAATGGTCCCAATGAGTCATGGTCTCAACCAACGCCTCGTTGAGTGACCCGTTGGTCCCTTGTTGGTAGCTTTTCAAGATTTTTTCCTAGGGATTTTTATATAATTTTCCACCTTTTAACCCCTAAACTACATCATTTTTGGTTATTTTAAGGGAATTTATGTGGGTAATCAATGATTACTTCACCCCTATCATCCCCTCAGAAAATCATTTCGTAAGTTTTCTATTAGAAACTCTCAGAGCAAGAGATAGGGTTGTCAGTTCTTCTCATACTCTTAAGAGATTTTTCTCCGGAAATTCTTCACCATGTATGTGAGAATTCAACAAGGGAATTTCTCTAACCTTATGTCCCCAAAACCCTCTCTAAATTTTCTACTAGTTATAGCCCTATGGTTTCAAAATGTAGAAGGGTTTCAGACAAAATTCTTTAAATTTCAAGTGGAATATTATTCATGATATTAGCTGCTTTATTATTCCCAATTTTTAGAAATTTTGTGGAACTAGCATCTAGTAGAATGATTTAGCCCTAGTTTCTTAGTTCAGTAAATTAGAATCTTGCATGTTAGACTAGTTTTCTCTGTGGCTTGATTCTATTAGTTTTGGGATTACTATATTATTAGTATGTGTTGAAATCTCAGTCAAATGCATGTTAGTCCAATCATAGTCAGATTATTAGCATACTCAGTATTATTCAAAAATGTCAGTTGATCAGTTTGACTATAGTCTTTTCTTGAGGTGTTAGTGGTGCCTCCCAGTTATTAGTTATTAGACTCAGATATCAGATTTTAGTGATTCTTTAGATGGTTATGACACTTCTAGATAAGAAGCTCTGGCCTGTCTTAGAACACCAGTTATAGAATCTGGTCCGATAAGACTCTTGGGGTACTTCCAGATAGGTACTCCTGACATAGTCTTGGACCCCAGTTTTGAGTTATTAGCTTAGTAGTCAGTCTAGGACTATCCAGTGGGAGTAGGACTTAGCACCGAGCAGGCCGGGGTTCCAGCACACCCAGGTTCAAGAATTATGTTGCCACCGTAGGGTATTTTCTTGGGCTTATGTCCCCACAATTGTGATCACCCAGTTCATATCTTTATACCCTAACAAGGTATATTAGGTCCTACCGCTGCGGTGTATACATCGGACTCCACATCTAGCTCACATGGTTATATGTCGGTTATAGAATCTCCCACTAGTTAGTACAGTTTCAGTTTAGCTTAGCTCTGAAGAGTTTTGGCTTATTCAGTTCAGTTCAATACAGTTAGCTCAGATCAGTATCTCAGACTCAGGGCATGTCTATGAACATCAGACAGGGTCATTTTGACCATTTCAGTTATATTTTAGTTTACTCAGTTTCAGTACTCTAGTTGGTCATTGCATGTCATTATAGTTCAGTTATTTGTTCTTCCTATTATATTTTTCTCCCACTTACTCAGAACATTCAAAGTACTAACACATACTTTCTATATGGTATCGTATCATGACACAGCCGCAGGTTTTCAGTCTCAGCACCGTTAGCAGATCTTCTCCAGGTGATATCAACACTACCAATGGTGAGTCCTCATATTTCGAGGACGATATTAATTTTTCTTTATTTATTTTCAGTCGGATAGATTTTAGAGTTAGCCGGGGGCTTGTCCCAGCAACTCATCAGATGTAGATGGCTTTTAGACATAGATTTAGACTTTCAGTTTTTCTTCCAGATGTAAAATCTTTTATTATTCAGTTTTCCTTAAATGGTTTTATTATTTAAGCTTTCGCTATGATTACTCAAATTACCAATGTTATGATAGACCATGGGTTGGCTTGGGGTTATTTGTTACTCCAAGTACCGTGTCTCATCCAGCGTATAGAATTAGGTCATGACAAACTTGGTGTTAGAGCACTAGGTTTAGAGTATCCTAGGATATCTAAAAGCCACGTCAAGTAGAGTCCTTTTCGTGGGTGTGAAATGTGCTACACTTATGATGGGGAGGCTAAGTGACATTATTAGGAAAACTCCCTTTTTGTTCATACTCTTTATTGTGTGTTGAAGTTCAATTCCAGAAATGTTCTCCTAACTCGTTCTCTATTTTGTTTCAGTTAAATCATGCCTCCAAGATGCAAAAAACGGAAGAAGGCCCGCCAATGCTAACCGACCTATCCCACCAGCTCCAGCAGCCCCTCAGGATGACCAAGTGTCCTCAACAGAGTTCAAAACAGCAACCCAGATGCTGGCGCAGACACTCACTAACCAGGTGAACCAGCAGGTGATTCCGTTTAAGAAAAATGGATCTGCAACAGCTGCCTGAGTTCGGGACTTCACCCGGATGAACCCTCCAGTCTTCCATGGATCTAAGGTGGGAGAGGACCCATAGGAGTTTATGGATGAGATACGAAAGACACTCAGATTATGGGTGTTAGGTTCGATGAGAGTGCTGGCTTAACTGCCTACCAGTTGAAAGGGGTAGCCCATAACTGGCACGATCAACGGAAAGAAGGGAGACCAGCGGGAGCTGAATCAATGGAGTGGGAGGAGTTCACAACAACCTTCCTAGACAAATTCTTCCACTGGGAGCTAAGGGAGGCTAAGGTGGCAGAATTCATGAATTTCAAATAGGGCAACATGATGGTGGAAGAGTATGCACTGGAGTTCACACAATTGTCAAAATATGCTCTGGAGATGGTAGCCGAGCCAAGGACTCGCATGCTAAAGTTTGTTAACAAAGTATCGAACTTGGTCCTTAAGGAGTGCAATACTGCAATGCTCATCAAGGATATTGACCTCTCGAGCCTCGTCGTACATGCCCAGCAGATTGAGGCAGAAAAGCTGAAAGACATGGAGCAGGAGAATAAGCGGGCTAGGACTGGCCAATCAGATTATGGCCACCAGAGGTCTGGTGGTGATAGTCGTCCACAGCAGCAACAGTAGCAGTAAAGGGCTCTAATACCCATTTCAACCAGCTCCCCTAATTTCTGGTCTCGCAAGGATCGGAGGGGTGGAGCATCTGGCTCACAGTCCCAGAGTCACAGCACCAACAATCGCTATCTAGCTTGCCCTAAATGTGGAAAGAACCATCCAGGGGAATTCCTTTAGGGCCAAGAGGGTTGCTTTGGTTGTGGACAGCTAGGTCATCGGCTCAGAGAATGCCTGTTAGTAGGACGGGGGAGATCACAGTCTACCACTTCAGCAGCTCCAACAGATCGACCAGCTCAGCAGGCTAACACTTCAGGAACAGATGGCGATCAGTTCCAAAACCATTTTTATGCTTTTTCCTCTCATCAGGATTAGGAGAGCTCACCTGATATAGTCACGGGTCTGTTACATCTTTTCCATCTAGATTTGTATGCCCTACTAAATCCAGGAGCCACACTATCGTTCATGACTCTCTATGTAGCCGTCCAATTTGATATCAGTCCAGAAGTCCTTTCAGAACCATTCTCAGTCTCTACCCCAGTTGGTGAGTCAGTTTGAGCCAGCTGGGTGTATAGAAATTGCCTAGTCTAAATCTTGAATAAGGTCATTCCAGTTGATCTCGTAGAGTTTGACATGGTTGATTTCAATCTCATTCTTGGCATGGATTGGTTATACTAGTGTCATCAGATTTTAGTTCCCTAATGAGCCAGTTTTAGAGTGGACAGGCAGTAGTTCAGTGCCTAAGGGTCGGTTTATTTCCTACCTTAAGGCAATAAAGCTTATTTCTAAAGGGTGTGTTTATCATCTAGTTCGAGTCAAGGATTCTAGTTCTGAGACCCCAACTATCTAGTCAGTTCCAGTTGTCAGCGAGTTCCTTAATGTGTTTCCTAAAGATCTTCTCGGAGTCCTTCCTGAGTGGAAAATAGACTTCGACGTAGACCTTCTCCCAAACACTTAGCCCATCTCCATCCCTCCTTACAGAATGGCTCCAGCTGAGCTTAAGGAGTTGAAGGAGCATCTAAAAGATCTCCTTGATAAAGGTTTCATCAGGCCCAATATTTCTCCATGGGGCGCCCTAATATTTTTCATGCAAAAGAAAAACGGTACTCTCAGAATGTGTATCAATTACCCTAAGTTGAATAAGGTTACAGTTAAGAACAGGTATCCCCTTCCCAGGATTGACGACTTGTTCGATCAGCTTCAGGGAGCTAGTTGTTTCTCCAAGGTAGATCTCTGGTCGGGGTATGCCTTTCCATCCTTCTATTTCATGCAATTCGCGATTGCTGAATTATGGCTCCTAGAAGAATGAACGGAAGGGGAATGAAAATGATGAAGGCCACGGAGATGGAAATGACCATGGGCATCAACAAGGACCACCTGTTCAAGAGCCCCAGGCACCAGAGCCAGTTGCCCACACTGAGTTTCGGGTGGCTATTCAGATGTTGGCGCAGGCCTTGACCGCCCAGGTCAAGCAGCAGGCTATTGTGCAGGTCCCACAAAATGGCAATGCAACAGTGGCTCGAATTAGAGACTTCTTGAGGATGAATCCTCCTGAGTTCACGGGATCAAAGGTGGACAAGGATCCACACGAGTTCATTGAGGGGATCTTGAAGGTCACTCAGGTTATGGGGGTGACAAATGGGGAATGTGTGGACTTGGCCTCTTATCAGCTAAAAGAGGTCGCTCATATTTGGTACAAGCAATGGAAGGACAGCAGAGCCGCGGGAGTGGGCCCTATCAGCTAGGATGAGTTCCACATGGCCTTTCTCGACAGGTTCTTCCCTCGGGAGATGAGGGAGTTGAAACAAGCTAAGTTTGTGAACCTCAAGCAAGGGAAGATGAAAGTGCTGGAGTATTCACTTGAGCTCACTTGTTTGTCAAAGTATGCTCCAGAGTTAGTGATGGATCAGAGGGCGCAGGTGAGCCGATTCATTCATGGTGTGGTTGGTTATTTAGACAAGGATTGCAGGACTGCTATGTTCCACCAGGATATGGACTTTCCTTGCATAGTGTTGTACGCCCAACAGATGGAGGCAGCTCATGCGAGGGAGAGGGAGGCAAAGAGGGATCGGACGGACAACCGTGGGTTTTCACATCAGAGGTTTGGCGGTGGCTACTGTCCACAGTTTCAACAGAGGTCACTATCCCCAACACCGTCATTAGCTAGTGTTCTATCCAGGCTTAGGGGTGATCAAAAGAGCAGGGATATAGGGTCTAGGGATCATAGGGGCACCCAGTTAGAGTATACCTCTCTAGCCTGCGAAACGTGTGGCAAGAGTCATGCTAGGGAGTGCTTGCTCGGTTCAGATGTTTGCTATGTGTGTGGTAGATCTGGGCACATGCGTCGAGCGTGCCCATATGCTAGACAAGGTGATGATAGGGGTCGTGCACAGGCCACCAGGACAGCAGCAGCTCTAGCTCATTCCGCTCCGCAGGGATAGTGGAGGTGGCGGATAGTGCCAAAATCCATTCTATGCCCTTGCCTCACGCTAGGAGCAGGAGACTTCACCAAACGTGGTCACTGGTATGTTGTGTGTCTTTCATATTGATGTCTATGCTTTGCTAGATTTGGGATCTACCTTGTATTTTGTGACTCCTTACATTGCTAGTAGCCTTGGAGTTAGTCCCGAGACCTTGTCAGAACCGTATTCAGTTTTGACCCGTGTTATTGATTCGCTCATAGCTAGACAAGTATATAGAGGATTCCCGGTCACTATGTTGCATAAGGTTACCTCCACAGAACATGTAGAGATAGCCATGACTGACTTTGACATTATTATTGGCATGGATTGGTTGTTTGCATGTTACTCTTTGATTAATTGTAGGACTCATATGGTGGAATTTTGTTTTTCGGGTGAGTCAGTGTTAGAGTGGAAGGGTAGTTCGGCGGTACAACAGGTCAGTTTATTTCCTATCTTAAAGTAAGGAAGATGATTTCTAAAGGTTGCATGTTCCACCTAGTTAGGGTTAAGGATATGGAGTCCGAGACCCCAGCTATTCAGTCAGTTTCGGTGGTGTGAGAATATCCGGAGGTGTTTCCTGATGATTTGCCCAGTGTTCCTCCGGAGAGGGAAATTGATTTTGGTATTGATCTATTACCCGATACGCAGCCTATCTCTATTCCTCCATAAAGGATGGCCCCAACCGAACTAAAGGAATTGAAGGATCAGTTAAAGGATCTGTTGGATAAGGGCTTCATTATACTAAGCCAATCTCCAAGGGGTGCACCAGTTCTATTTGTTCGAAAGAAGGACGGGTCCCTTGGAATGTGTATTGACTATCGATAGTTGAACAAGGTTACCGTTAAGAACAGGTACCCCTTACCCAGGATCGATGGTTTTTTTGACCAGCTTCAGGGTGCCAAGTGCTTCTCCAAGATTGGTCTCAGGTCCGGGTATCACCAGCTCAGAGTTCGGGAGAGTGACATCCCGAAGACCGCTTTCAGGACTCGGTATGGTCACTATGAATTTGTTGTTATATATTTCGGACTAACCAATTCCCCTGCATCTTTTATGGATCTAATGAACAGGATGTTCCAGGCATATTTGGACATGTTCGTGATTGTGTTCATTGATGACATCTTGATATACTCACGGAGCGAGGAGGAGCATGTTGTTCACCTGAGAGTAGTACTTCAGACCCTCAAGGATCGTTAGCTACATGCAAATTTCAGTTAGTGAGAAATTTGGCTATACTTGGTGGCATTTCTAGGTCATGTGGTATCAAGCGAAGGCATAAGGGTAGATTCCCAGAAAATTGAGGCGGTGAAGAATTGGCCTAGACCATTGAATCCTTCAGAAATTCAGAGTTTCTTGGGTATAGCTGGCTACTACCGGAGGTTTGTTGAGGGTTTCTCAACTATTACGGCACCTTTGACTAAGCTGACTCAAAAAACGGTGAAGTTCTAATAGTCGGATGCTTGTGAGAAAATCTTCCAAAAGTTGAAGACCCGACTCACTTTAGCACCAGTATTGACCTTACCCGAGGGCACTAATGGCTTTGTAGTGTATTGTGATGCTTTAAGAGTCGTACTGGGATGTGTGTTGATACAACGTGGGAAGGTAATAGCATATGCCTTGAGACAACTGAAAGTTCGTGAAAAGAATTACCCGACCCATGACCTAGAGTTGGCCGTGGTGTTGTTTGTATTGAAGATATGGCAGCACTACTTGTATGGGGTCCATGTGGATGTATTTATGAATCAAAAGAGCTTGCAATATGTGTTGACACAGAAAGATCTAAATTTTCGGTAGGGGAGATGGTTGGAGTTACTTAAGGACTATGACATGAGTGTCTTTTACCACAGGGGCAAGGCCAATGTGGTTGTGGATGCACTTAGTAGGCTCTCTATGGAGAGTTTGTCCCACGTGGATGGGGGAAAGAAGGAGTTGGTGAAGGATGTCCACCGACTTGCAAGACTGGGAGTTAGGTTGATCGACTCGACTAATGGCGATGTTATTATGCGGAATGGGTCAGAATCGTCCTTAGTGGTCGATGTCAAATCTAAGAAAGATGAGGATGCCACTTCGAGGAAGCTGAAGGACGCAGTGTGGAGTCAAAAGGTGGAGGTTTTCTCCCAAGGGGGAGATGGGGTGCTACGATACCAGGGTCGGCTATGTGTTCTGAACGTTGATCATTTGAGAGTTCGGATGTTGCATGAGGCACATGGTACTAGATATTCTATCCATCCAGGATCCACGATGATGTATCGGGACTTGCGAGAAATCTATTGATGGGATGGTATGAAGAAGGATATTGCGGAGTTCATAACTAAATGTCCAAACTGTCAGCAAGTGAAAGTCGAGCATCAAAGGCCGGGAGGTGTACTTCAGGATATTAGCATTCTCACTTGGAAGTGGGAGGAAGTAAATATGGATTTTGTTACAGGCCTACCTCGTACTCGCCAACACTATGACTCCATTTGTGTGGTGGTAGACAGGTTAACTAAGGCGGCACACTTCCTACCAGTCAAGACCATGGACTCAGCGGATGATTATGCCAAGTTGTATATTCGGGAGTTGGTTCGACTTCATGGAGTGCCCTTGTCTATTATTTCAGACCGAGGTACTCAGTTTACCTCTCAATTCTGGCATTCTTTTCAAAAAGGACTTGGGACGCAAGTTAAGCTCAATATAGCCTTCCATCCACAAACAGACAGCCAGGCAAAACGAACCATTCAGACTCTCAAGGATATGTTGAAGGCATGTGTTATGGATTTTAAAGGTAGTTGGGATGATCATTTTCCCTTAATAGAGTTCGCCTATAATAACAGTTATTACTCTAGTATACAGATGGCACCTTTCGAGGCTCTTTACGGGCAAAGGTGTAGATCACCCATCGGTTGGTTTGAGGTTGGCGAGGCAGCTATGATAGAACCAGATTCGGTCCATGAGGCAATGGTAAAGGTCCAATTGATAAGGGACCCATTAAAAACCGCTCTGAGTCATCAGAAATCGTATGCTGATGTGAGGAGAAGGGATCTAGAGTTCAATGTGGATGACTGGGTATTTCCAAAGGTATCTCCCATTAAGGGAGTCATGCGGTTTGGAAACAAAGAGAAACTCAGTCCCCGCTACGTTGGTCCTTACCGGTTATGAGAAGAGTTGGTAAGGTGGCGTATGAGTTGGACTTTCCTTCAGAATTAGCTTCAGTTCATCCCGTGTTTCATGTATCGTTCTTGAAAAGTGCTTGGGTGATCCAGCTTTAGTAGTCCCGGTAGACAGCGTTGGTTTAAAGGTAGCCTCAGCTATGACGAAATTCCGGTGGAGATCTTGAATCGTCAGGTTCGGAGGCTGCGGAACAAAGAAGTAGCTTCAGTTAAAGTATTATGGAGAAATCATAATGTTGAGGGAGCTACATGGGAAGCCGAAGAAGATATGATAGCTAAATACCCTTATTTGTTCCCAATCGACTCAGTCTCGATTTGAGGTATCATTTTTGCCCTAAACCTTTAATCAACTTTTCATGTTCAGTTCATGTGCACAAGTTTGTTTTATGATATGGTATATGTATGTGATGTCTGAATTCAGTTTAGCTATGTAGTTCTTTTCGGGGGTAATCATTCCATCAGTTTTCGACTTAAATGACCAGTAATTGTATATGGTGATAGCTTGTTTCTGAGTTTTCTACATGTTTCTAATATTCGAGGATGAATGTTCCCAAGGGGGAGATATTTTTATACCCCGAAAACCCAAGGATCAAACCCAAAAGTAAAAACGGAGAAAAAATTGAAAATTCACACCAGGTCACAGAACGACCCGTGAGGTGGGTTGTGAGGAGTGAATACGAGTCGTGAGGTGACTCGTGGTCAGCATGGTTTGGTAAGGCCTGAGTGAGGAGGCCACGGGCCTGACCACGAGTCATGGTCAGACCTCACGACTCGTGAGGTCACCCGTGGTCTTCCTTGGAGGTTTGGCAAGTTAGGATGAGCAGTGTAAGCCACGGAAGGTGACCACGGGTTGTGGTCTGACCTCATGACTCGTGAAGTCACCCGTGGGGTCCCCTTGGAGGTCAATGGACTCAACGGACCATGGTCACGAGTCGTGCCCTGTGGCAACGACCCGTGAGGTCCCCCCTAGTGACTGGCGACTAGAAATTTCCTGGGTTTTAGTAAGGGTATTTTCGTAATTTCTAAGTTTCTAAGGCCTATACTACATCGTTTTGGATATTTTTCTAAGTGAGATAAGATGAGTTAAGTCCTTTATGCATGCCCATTTCTCATGCAAAAGCTTAGAGAGATTTTTTGGGAGATTCAAGGTCTTCTTCCCCAAATTTCCATCAATTTCTTTGTGGGTATTCAAGGAACCTCGAAATCAATCCATTCCCAGGTATTTAGGGTTTTAGAATGGGTTAAATTCTTTCACACCCATGCCCAAATTTTGAATTTAATCATGAATCTTCCTATTCAATTCCATGGGGTTTTACCCAAAAGCATGAACATGTGATTTCTCTTTTATGGGTTTGAATCAATTGAGTTTTAATTATTGAATTATGAATTATGGGCAGGTTTTACATTATTTTCTTTAAAATTATGTTTCAATCTTTTAAATCGAAAATGCCATTCGATGAAAGTTCATGAAAGTTACTATTTATGATGAATACTCTATATTTTAAGTTTATTGATGATGAAAAAGCATGATTCCAAACTCCCATGTTTATGAGCATATTTTGAAAGAATTGAATATGATGAAGTATTGAGCAATGCCCACATGATTAAAGAATGATTTATGATATATGAAGCGAATTACATGATTTATCGATTTATGATGTTGGCTGATGAAAAGGGACTATGGTTCTTGGGTAAGCATGTTTTAAAGGGGATCCACGATGATAAATGTTATATTCTAGCCAATGAATCTTAATGCATGATGTTATTGATTTATGGGAGTCGTGTCTAGCACCGAGCAGCCCAGCGTTCAAAGGACTACGTCGGTGTCTCATAACCATGTCCCACCGTTGGTAATGATATGATGTATTGGTAATGCTCACCTAAAATGTGATATCACACCTTATGCACGACCCTCTCCTAGCAAGCCAGGGTCGGCTCTGCCCACTTGAGCGAGATAGTGGGGCATCATGAAAGGCTCTACCATGATGGTGTCGATTATGACAAGTCCTCCCATTGTTCCGCATGTGTTATGCATTGTTATGTTTATGTTGTTTGATCAAGTTATATTTTGATAAAGTTTACTTACGATTATGAAAATGAATGATTATGAATGATTTGAAAGTCTTGAGCCTTATGTTTTATTATGAAGATCTTGATGTAAGCATGACGTCCCTCTCTTATGTTGTTTATGATTTTATTTACTCTAAAATGTCCGTTTTACTTACCTTGCATACTCAGTACATTCCACGTACTGACCGCATACTTTCTATGTTGTATCGATTCATGATACAGGGTTCGGATCTAAGGCTCATCCTCACCCTTAGTCCATCTCAGCTTACTCTTTCAGCTTATTGGTGATCCTCATGTTCCGAGGGCCGTTTGACAGACTTTCATGTTATTTATGTTTCAGTATTGGTCAGGTTAGTTGGGGATGTTGTCCCATCAACCCATCCTATGTATTAGAGGCTTTCAGACAAGTATGTAGTGCTCAGCTATGTATATGTTCTGTTTTTCCTGATGTTATGCTATAACTATGTTTTCTCTATATTTTTATGATTATCATTCTACTTATTTGAATGAGATTAGTTGTATGCATGTGTCATGGGTCGACTTGGGGTCTGTCGGGGTCCATTGTCCATGTCTACGATCCAGGTGAACGTTCGGGTCGTGACAAGGGCACCAGGTGCCAGTCATGCTTCCCAAGGTGGGGCGTGACAAACTTGGTATCAGAGCAGGTCGTACCCCAGGGAGTCTGAAAGCCGTGCTAAGTAGAGTCTTGTCTGTGAATGTGTTGTGCACCACATTCTATAGGTAGGAGGTTGCGAGGCATGATAGGATGGTCGCTCTTCTTTCTCTTCCAGTCGTGCTGTAGAGCTGTACAGTATAGGGTCGAGTCCCTAAGCTTACCATATTCTTCTTTTCTACAGAGAAATGTTAGACCCGCGACATACTACGACTGGCAGGGAATTGGACGTAGCAGTAGGAAGACTCCACCTCAGTCTCCCCCGCAGTCTGTGCTCCTTCAGGAGCCGTCCGGAGTAGTGGAAATGTCGGCACCCCCTCTAGCAGTGCCTATACCGACACCGTCAGATTAGGAGGATAGGAGTGTTGTTGTTATGCTAGCTCAAATGATGGTTGTACAACGTCAGCCAGTGGCACCCGTAGTCGCAGAATCTTCAGGAGGACCAGGTAGTTCGAGGGTCCGAGAGTTCCTCGCATTAAGTCCCCCGCAATTTACAAGGACGGACCGGGATGAGGACCCTTAAGACTTTCTAGATCAATTGCAATAGATTTTTAGGGTGATGCATGCTACACCTACAGAGTCAGCTGAGTTGGCAGTATTTCGGCTACGAGATATTGCAGTATTATGGTACGAGAGTTTGGAGAGGTCCCGGGGTAGAGATGTACCTCTTCCGACCTGGCCCAGTTTTTCAGAGGCCTTCCTGGATCATTATTTGCTACGGGAAATTCGACAGGCCCGAGTTGATCATTTTTTGCATGTGGAGTAGGGATCGATGAGTGTCCAGGAGTATGCCATGAGGTTTGATTCCCTGGCCAAATATGCGCCGGCCTTTGTAGATACTATGTCAGCTAGGGTGCACCGGTTTATTATGGGGCTAAATCCAGAATATGTAGAGACTTGTATCATGGTGACTCTGCGAGAGGACATGATATTGCCTGTGTCCAGGCATTTGCCCAGAATATCAATGGAATCAGGCAGCTACAACGGGAGATAGAAAGGGTGAGCCAGGAGCAGCGCCATAGGATTAGGTCGAGTGATGTGCAGGCAGAATTTCACGGCGGACCTAGGCCACGATTATCAGAAAGACCACTTAGACCCCCACCTCCATAGCAGTAGCAGGGGAGTAGGTCTGGCCGTCGGGGGCCGTCAGGGCCCGGTAAGAGCTCACGGCCAGCAAGTTCACAGCAGCAGTGGGGGTCAGAGTAGAGCAGATTTACTATACCACTTTGCCCTATCTGCAACCGACATCACTCCGGGGCATGCAGGTATGGTTCCCCGGCATGTTATACATGTGGACAAGAGGGTCATCGGATGAGGGATTGTCCAGCCATGGGTCAAAGTGATCGGGACTGACAGGATAGATCTTCAGTAGGGTCACATTACCCAACATCTCCAGCAGGGCGTAGGCCCTCAGCTCCAGCCGGTAGAGGCCGAGGTAGACCAGGGGCATCTAGTTCAGGCACCGGTCCAGATCGGACTTATGCCTTACCCAGACGACAGGAGTCAGAGTCATCACCGGATCTGGTGATAGGTATGCTGGACATTTTCTCTCGTTCTGTTTATGTATTGATAGATCCAGGATCCACCTTGTCTTAGGTTACCCCATTAGTGGCTCGAAAGTTTGGTATTACGCCAAAATTGCTTCAGTGGCCTTTTTTAGTGTCTAGTCCCGTCAGTGACCTATCATAGCCAAGAGGGTCTACCGGGGATGCACAGTAGAGGTTGTTGGTCATCAGACTTTAGCAAATTTGATAGAACTAGAAATGATTGATTTCGATGCAATTATGGGTATGAATTGGCTGGCGTCATGCTATGCCAATGTTGAATGTTGGACCAAAACTATCTGATTCCACTTTCTAGGGGAGGTAGTACGAGAGTGGAAAGGTAATATGGCCACGCCGAAAGGTAGGTTTATTTCCTATCTTCAAGTGAGGAAGTTAATAGCAAAGAGTTGTATCTATCACATTGTCAGGGTTCAGGATGTTCAAGCAGAATCTCCAACTCTCCAGTCCATCCCCATAGTTAATGAATTCCCAGACGTGTTCCATATGAACTTCCTGGTATTCCCCCAGAATGGGAGATCGATTTTGCGATTGATTTACTACCAGGTACTCAGCCTATATCCATCCCTCTATGCCAAATGGCTCCTGCCAAGATCAGGGAATTGAAGGAGAAGTTGAGAGATCTATTAGATAAGGGCTGCATCAAGCTGAGTACTTCACCGTGGGGGCGTGCTGGTCCTATTTGTGAGAAAGAAGGATGGCTCCCTCCGCATGTGTATAGACTACCGGCAGCTGAATAAAGTCACTATCAAGAATAAGTATCCTCTTCCCAGAATAGATGACTTGTTTGATCAGTTACAGGAGGCGAAGTATTTCTCAAAGATCGGTTTAAGGTCCGGGTACCATTAGGTTCAGGTTTGCGAGAGGGATATTCCAAAAACTGCTTTCAGGACCAGGCATGACCACTTCGAATTTTTAGTCATGTCCTTCGGGCTGACGAATGCTCCAGCAGTGTTCACGGATCTGATGAATAGTATCTTTAGACCGTATCTGGACTTGTTTGTGATAGTATTTATCGATGATATCCTGGTGTATTCCCATTCAGAGGCAGATCACCGAGATCATCTACGAACAGTGCTACAGATTCTCAGGGATCGCCAGTTGTATGTGAAGTTTACTAAATGTGAATTTTGGCTGAATTCAGTGGCCTTTTTGGGCCACATTGTGTTAGATGCTGATATTCAGGTAGATTCGCAGAAGATTGATGCAGTAAAAACATGACCTAGACCTACTACTCCGACTGAGTTACACAGTTTCCTGAGGTTAGCCGGGTATTATAGAAGGTTTGTGGAAGGATTTTCTACCTTAGCAGCACCTTTTACCAAGATAACTCAGAAAGTAGCTAAATTTCACAAGACTGAAGCATGTGAACAGAGCTTCCAGCAGCACCAGTATTATCCTTTCTAGAAGGATCATAGGGTTATGCAATGTACTGCGATGCTTCAAGTGTCGGGTTAGGATGTGTTCTGATGCAACATGATAACGTAATTGCTTACGCTTCCAGATAGCTGAGGAAGCATGAAAAGAACTACCCCACCCATGATCTGGAATTGGCCGTGGTAATTCATGCCTTGAAAATATGGAGGCACTATTGTATGGTGTCCATGTAGATATTTTTACTGATCATAAGAGCCTCCAGTACATTTTCACACAGAAAGAGTTGAATCTGCGGCAGTGTCGCTGGCTAGAGCTGTTGAAGCACTACGATGTGAACATTTTATATCACCCAGGGAAAGCCAATGTTTTAGTAGATTCCCTCAGTCATAAATCCATGGGAAGTCTGGCATATTTGAAGCCCGGACAGAGAGTATTGGCTCGAGAATTGCATCGGTTGGCCAGTTTAGCCATCTGAATAGTAGATTCGGTAGATAGTGGAATAGTGACCCAGAATACTGTAGTGTCATCGTTGGTTGTAGGAGTGAAAGGAAGGTAGTACAAAGACCCTAACCTGGTTTAGCACAGAGACAAAGCTTAACGAGGGGAAATATCATCTTTCGAAGTAACCGCAGACAGGGTCTTGAAATGTAAAGGCCGCCTCTGTGTTCCGTATGTAGCAGGACTTCGCCGACAGATCATGGCAGAGGTACATTACTCCCGTTATTCTCTTCACCCAGTTTCAACAAAGATGTATCATGACATAAAGGAAATTTACTAGTAGCCGGGAATGAAGAAGTAGCAAAATTTGTAGCACAATGTCCTAATTGCCAGCAGGTAAAGGCAGAACATCAAAAACCCGGTGGGTTGACATAAGAGATCGCAGTGCCTATGTGGAAATGGGAAGCTATCAATATGGACTTTGTAACTGGGCTACCCCGTACCAGATGCAGATTTGATTCTATCTGGATGATTGTTGACAGGTTAACAAAATCAACTCATTTTCTGCCAGTAGGAGCTACTTTCTCAGCTGAAGACTATGCTGAACTGTACATCATAGAGATAGTCCAATTGCATGGTGTTCCGTTATCAATTATTTTTGACGGAGGAACGCAATTTATAGCTAAATTTTGGCAGTCCTTTCAAAAGGGCATGGGGACATAGGTTAATTTGAGTACGGCCTTCTATCCTCAAACAGACGGGCAGGATTCAGACGCTCGAGGATATGTTATGGGTGTATATGTTGGACTTTAAGGTCATCTGGGATGAACATTTACCCCTTATTGAGTTTTCCTACAATAACAACTATCATTCAGCGGTCCAGATGGCACCTTATGAGGCCTTATATGGGCAGAAATGCAGGTCCCTAGTTGGTTGGTTCGAGGTTGGAGAATCAGAGTTAATTGGACCAGATATAATCCACCAGTCAGAAGAGAAAGTAAAGCTTATTAGAGAACGTCCGCTGACAGCTCAGAGCTGCCAAATATTTTACGCTGATGTACGGCATAAAAACCTGGAGTTCAGTGTAGGTGACAGGGTATTTCTGAGAGTTTCGCCAATGAAGGGCGTGATGAGATTTGGTAAAAAGGGAAATCTTAGCCCAAGATTCATAGGGTCGTACCGAATCCTCCAGAGAATAGGCCAGGTGGCGTATGATCTAGATTTGCCTTCGGAATTAGAATCTGTCCACCCGATCTTTCATGTGTCAATATTGCAGAAGTGCATAGGAGACCCGTCCTGAATTTTACCAGTTGAGGATGTTCAGATTACCGAGGAGTTAGCCTATGAAGAGGTTCCAGTAGCCATACTAGATCGGCAAGTTCGTAGACTAAGGACTAAAGATGTCACTTCTGTTAAAGTATTGTGGCGAAGCAAGAATAGAGAAGAGATGGCCTGGGAAGTTGAGGACGATATGAGATCCAAGTATCCTCATTTGTTCCAGACTTAGCTAGGCCATGCAGTTAAGGTACATTTACGATTCAGTTTGTTTTGTGATGTGTGTTACATATATTGCATCTGGATACAATGTTGTTGAGGAACAGTTGCTTTAGTGTTATGTGAAATGTCTGTGTTGGACTCTTCTGCATTTCAGGATTTTCAGTTAGTCCATATTATAGGGGAAACTCTGCCAAAATGTTTTCAGAATTGTAGTTAAAAGAGTTAGACTCCCGTGAGCCAAAGTGACATTCGAGGGCGAATGTTCCTAAGGGGGGAGGATGTTACACCCCATAAGTTTTTAACATCTAGTCGATCTATTCGTACGTTAGTTAAGAGTTTTAGATTACAATACATACGATGAAGGGCCCGGGGAAAGGTCGAGCGATCACGGAGTTGGAACCGCGTGGGAGAAGGCCGGACCAGCTGCCCAAAGGGACAATGTGGCACGGACCCTCCCTGGTGCGTTGGGCTCCGTGGCACGACCCAAAATCGGTGCGTTGGGGTCCGTTCCACCGACCCCGTGTCCACTGCCCAAGCCTTATATATATTTAATTGTATCATTTGATTTTATTCTCAATAAAAAGAACCTCACGACCATAGAAGGAGACACGCCATTTCATATTAATTTCCTCCGTTTACGCTACAGAACATTGTCCGAATTCAAATTAACTTCGGGTATCAAAGTTTAAGGCCGCAGGGAGCATTACTATGGAGTGCGTAAAATTTGCCCTGCGAATCGCATCCCCACCGAGACAGAGTTTTCAGAATTTCTCCAAGCTAATATCTATATGATCACAGGCCTCAAGTAAGCATTTCTCCCTTCTGAACTCCCGAGAAATTATATGTTTTCTACTGTGTTCTGGCAAGCTGAAGTATAGTTGATATTTATATATAAAGTTACCATTTCTGTTGAATTTAGTACTAAAACCAGCCTCATTCTCCCAGTAATATGATTTCAGTTGAAAAGAGTTGTTGAATACGAATCGAAACCCGCCAATTAATCAAAAGTCAGCAATTGAGGTATGTTAAGGCGTATTCCTTCTGCAAGTTAGTTTCTTCAGTATTGTAGCTCAGTTTAAATCCCAGTAAGAGAACCAGCAACATATGAATTGTGATTAGCTATTGTTATTAGCTGAGACCGGTATTCTATGCCTAGTTTGGGATTGACTTTTCCCTATATAACCCTTCATAACCAACCCAGGGTTATTAGTTGCGTCATCGCCCTCTAGGGGTGAGATGACGTTGCTCTACGGAGCGTTATACCGTTCACAGGGGACAAAGATAGGGTCCCATGTCCTCATATAGTCCATTCCATGCCTGGACTATTATATTCCGTATCGGCACCACACACCCGTCGAGCCTGGTGCCAGGGGTGCAGATATCAGGAGTCCACTGGACTCAGACATAGCTACAGTCAGGGGCCAAGTGGGCTTAGTTACAGACCCAGGGGACTGGTAGGACGACTATAACTATTAGGTAACACAGTGCGACCTTGCTAGGGGTATATAGATTGAGGTGTACTCACCAGAATTATGGGGGCCCCAAGTGGGTTATTCTGTGCTGTTTGTACCTTCCAACTTATGGGGGCCAGGTAAGGTTCTTAATTTCTTTAGTTACTGATGAATTAGATAGTAGAAAGTTTAGCTATGCAGGTAGAATCCCTATCCTTTCTTTTCAGTTATTTTCAGTTCTATTTCCTCTATTCAGTTATGTACAATTATTGCCTTACATATTCGGTACATATTGTATTGATTCCCTTCTTGGGGGCGCTATATTACTTGCCTGCAGGTGACGATAGACACGGATCAGGACCCTCTTAGCTTTCTATCAGGACTACCAGAGCAATCAGCTCCATTCCTCCAGTGCTAATAGATTAGCAGGTTGACTCTCTTTTGTTGGTATAGTATGGGTAGGTCGGGGCCCTGTCTCGACCAGTATATTACTCCTAGAGGCTTACAAGACCAGTTTAGATTCCCTGTGGTTAGTTGTTGTTGGCCGTGTGGGGCTTGTATGTGTTCTATCTTATGTGTTGGCCATGTGGGGCCTTGCTTAGCTGATAGTTAGCGGCCTTGTCAGCCAAAGCTTAGTTAGGACTAGTTTTACTTTTCAGTCATAACTAGACATCATGGTGGTCTTGTCAGCCCGCATAGGACTCCCTATCATTATCTGTTTCTAGTTAGGTATATTATTTTACAGGTGGCTATAAGGCCTTGTTGGCCGGGGTTGTGTTTATAGTCGAGATATAGCCCATCATTTTCTCAACTTGAGTATTAGTGTTAGTCATACGCCAGAGGTGCGTAACCGCAGCCAGGCTAGTTCATAACATAGTAGGGCACTAGGTGCCAATCATGCCTCCCAAGGTGGAGCGTGACAACGATGACTAGTTGTGACACTCGTTAGGTACACTGGCTAAAACCTTACTAGGGCTGGTAACAGGGACATAACGAGTCATTACTGGGGACCATGACTCGTTTCCCCCACCCGTCAACTACACTGCTCCACTAATAAATTTCTCAACCCAAGCCTGACCACGAGTGACTCAACGGGTCGTGGTCAGTGACCATGACTCGTGAAGTCCCTCATTGGGTACACTGTCTGCCTTCTTAAAATTCTCAAACCTCCTTCTCACAGCTCACCTAACGAGTTGTTAGGTCACTTAACGACCCGTTAGGTGAGTCGTCCTGTAGCTTTTCTATAGCTTTTTTAGATTTCCTAACTTAAGTCCCGAAATTAGATTTTGAGTTTTCGAAGCATTACAATATCTCCCCCTTGTAAACATTCGTCCTCGAATGTTAGAAAACACATAGGAAAGTAGAGAATAACAATCAAAATATCCAAATACTGCTCATTTAATTCCAAAATTGTCGGAATGACTACCTCCGTTTCAAAATACATAACTGAACTGGATTTACTTTTCATACATACATCCATAGTCACAAAAGAAACATATACACATGAATTGAATTCAATAACCAGATCAGGTCCTAAGGCAAAACTATCATTTCAAGCTACAACAGAGTCAGTAGAGAAAAAGTACGGGTATTTGGCCATCATATCTGCTACGGCCTTCCATGTAGCTCCCTCAACCTGTTGATTACTCCATAGGACCTTGACTGAAGCTATTTCCTTATTCCTCAGCTTATGAACCTGACGGTCAAGGACCTAGACTGGTACCTCCTCATATGAGAGACTATCCTTTATTCCCATGTTGTCCAATGGCACAACTGAGGTTGGATCTACGATGCACTTCTTCAAAAGTGGCACATGGAAAATTGGGTGTAAAACTGCTAGTTCTAAAGGTAACTCTAGCTCATTAGCTACATTGACGATACGCCTCAAAATTCTCTAAGGTCCCACATATCTCGGACTGAGCTTTCCCTTCTTGCCAAACCTCATCATCCCTTTCATGGGAGAAATTTTCAGGTATACCCAGTCATCAACAACAAACTCCAAGTCTCTTCTCTGCACATCGGCATAAGATTTCTGATGGCTCTGAGATGTTTTCAACCTTTCTCGAATGAGCTGAACTTTGTACATTGCCTCGTGAACTGAGTCTGAGCCTATCAAAGTAGCTTCACCAACCTCGAACCACCCTGTAGGAGATCTACACCTTCTACCATACAATGCTTCAAATGGGGCCATCTAAATGCTAGAATGGTAGTTGTTGTTGTGTGCAAACTTGACAAGAGGCAAATGGTCATCCCAATTACCCTTAAAATAGATCGCGCATGCTCTTAGCATATCTTCTAGGGTTTGAATGGTCCGCTCAGCTTGCCCATCGGTCTGTGGGTGAAAAGCGGTATTGAGTTTGACCTGAGTGCCTAGTCCCTTCTGAAAGGACTTCCAGAAGTGTGAGGTGAATTGTGTTCCCCTGTCTGAAATGATAGCCAAGGGCACCCCATGGAGTCTGACTAGATCTCGGATGTAATGTTTGGCATAGTCCTCAACTGAGTCTGTGGTTTTAACTGGGAGGAAGTGAGCTGACTTAGTCATCCGATCTACTACTACCCAGATTGAGTCATGCTACGACGAGTCCGCGGTAGACTCATGATGAAATCCATGTTCACTTCTTCTCACTTCCATGTGGGTATACTGTTATCTTAGGTCATGCCTCCTGGCCTTTGATGCTCCACCTTGACTTGCTGGCAGTTCGGGCACTTGGCTACGAATTCAGCAACGTCTTTTTTCATGTAGTTCCATCAGTAAATATCCTGCAAATCGAGGAATATTTTAGTAGCACCAGGGTGAATGGAGTATCTCGAGCTATGTGCCTCATCCAGTTTCCATTGTCTCAACTCACCAACATCTGGTATACACAATCTTCCCTGATAACGGAGCACACCATCTCCCCCTTTGGAGAACGCCTCAAACACCTTCCTGCGAACTGCTTCTTTCGTTTAAGTAGAACTGGATCTTCATCCTGTCTGGACTTAACTTCAACTACCAAAGATGAGTCCGATCCACTTTGCATTACCCCACCACCTTTGGCTGAATCCACTAGCTGCACCCCTAACCGGGCTAGTTTGTGAACATCCCTCGCTAACTCCTTTCTGCCCTCTTCAATATGAGCCACACTCCCCATAGACCATCTGCTTAGGGCGTCAGCCACCACATTGGCTTTGCCCGGGTGAGACAGCACACTCATGTCATAGTCTTTTAGCAACTCCAACCACCTTCTCTGACGCAGATTTAGATCCTTTTGACTCAGCACGTACTAAAGACTCTTATGATCTGTGAATACATCTATGTGAGCTCCATATAAGTAATGCCTCCATATTTTTAGCGCAAACACCACCGCTGCCAACTCCAAGTCATGAGTTGGATAGTTCTTCTCATGAACCTTGAGCTGTCTGGAGGCGTAGGCTATCACTTTGCCCCGATGCATGAGAACGCATCTGAGTACAACTCTGGAAGCATCACAATAAACAACTAATCCATCTATTCCCTCTGGCAGGGTCAAAATTGGAGCGATAGTGAGTCGAGTCTTCAACTCCTAGAAAATCTTCTCACACTCATCCGACCACTGAAATTTCACCTTCTTCTGGGTTAACTTAGTCAGAGGAGATGCTATAGAGGAGAAGTCTTCCACAAACCATCGGTAATAACTGGCTAAGCCCAGGAAACTCCTGATTTAAGTAAGAGAGGTAGGTCGAGGCCAATCTTTCACTGTTGCTATCTTGTGAGGATCTACTTGTATCCCTTCACCTGACACCACATGCTTAAGAAAGTCACAGACTTTAACTAGAACTCGCACTTGCTGAACTTGGTGAACAACTAGCGGTCCCTGAGTGTCTGTAATGCTAATCTTAGGTGATTGTCATGCTCTTCCTCATTTCTGGAGTATACCAGAATGTCGTCGATAAATACAATGATGAACATATCCAGGTAATGCTTGAATACCTTATTCATCAAAACTATGAAGGTTGTTGGGGCGTTTCTTAACTTGAATGACATCAACACATACTCGTGGTGACCATACCGAGTTCTGAATGTTGTTTTTGGTATGTCACACTCTCTAACCCTTAACTGATGGTACCCTGACTTGAGATTGATTTTGTAGAAACAACTTTCTCCCTGAAGTTGGTCAAACAAGTCATCGGTCCTAGGTAGGGGGATATCTGTTCTTGAATGTGACTTTGTTCAACTGACGTTGATCTATGCACATTCTGAGGGCACCATCTTTCTTACGCATGAATAGCACTAGAGTATCCCAGGGAGAGATGTTGGGTCTGATAAAACCCTTGTCAAGAAGATCCTTTAACTACTCTTTCAACTCCTAAAGCTCAGCTGGAGCCATTCTATAAGGAGGGATGGAGATGGGTTGAGTGTCTGGAAGGAGATCTATTCCGAAGTCTATTTCCCATTCAGGGGGAACTCTGGGAAGATCCTCAGGAAAAACGTTTGGGAACTCGCTGACCACAGGGACTGACTGGATAGTCAGGGTCTCAAAGTTGGAATCCTTAACCCGAACTAGATGATATATACATCCCTTGGAGATGAGTTTTTGGGCCTTAAGGTAGGAAATAAAACTACCTTTAGGCGCTGAACTACTGCCCGTCCATTCTAACACTAGCTCATTGGAAAACTAAAACTTAACAACTCTAGTTCTGCAATCGACTGAGGCATAGCAGAGTGTAACCAATCCTTTGAGAATAAGGTCGAAGTCAACCATGTCTAACTCTACGAGGTCAGCTGGAATAACTTTATTCAAGATTGAGACTGGGCAGTTTCTATACACCGGATTGGCTCTAACTGACTCGCCAACTGGGTGGAGACTAAGAATGGTTCTGAGAGGACCTCTAGACTGATGTCGAGCTAGACTGCTATATAAGGAGTCGCGAATAAAAGAGTGGCTCCTGGATCTAAGAAGGATCTGGATGGAAGAGACGTAACATACCAGTAACTATGTTAGGTGAGTTTTCCTGATGCTGATGGGAAGATAGAGCATAGAAATGATTCTGGCACTGACCGCCATATGTACCTGATGTGTTGGCCTGCTGAGCTAGTCGGCCTGCTGGAGCTGATGAGGTGGTAGATTGAGATCTCCCTTGCCTTGCTAATGGGCACTCCCTGAGCCTGTGCCCAAGCTGTCCACACCAAAAACAGCCCTCTCGTCCCTGAAGGCATTCTCCTGAGTGATTCCTTCCACAGTTGGGGCAAGCTGGATACCTGTTCCCTGTACCGTGTGTCTGAGACAGAGAGCCAGATGCTCCACCCCTCCATCCCTGATGGGACCGAAAGGCAGGGCGCTGGCTGAACTAGGTGTTGGGGCCCTCTACTGCTGTTGTTGCTGCTATTGCGGGCGACTACCACCACTAAACCTTTGATGGCCAAAATCTGAATGGCCAGTCCTTGACCGTTTGTTCTTTCGCTCCATATCCTTCAACTTTTTGGCCTCAATTTCCTAGGCATAAACGATCAAACTAGAAAGATCCATGTCCGTAATCAGCATTGCGGTCTTGCATTCCTTGAGGACCATATTTGATACTCCATTTACAAACTTCAGCATACGAGCCCTTGGCTCAACTACCATCTCTGGAGCATACTTAGATAGCCTAGTAAACTCCAGAGCATACTGCTCCACAGTTCTATTGCCCTGTCGCAAAGTCATAAACTCCGCCATCTTAGCCTCCCTCAACTCCTGAGGGAAAATCCTGTCCGAGAAAGCTATGTGGAATTATTCCCACTCCACTGGTCCTGCTCCCGCTGGCCGCCCTTCTTTCCACTGGTCATGCCAGACTTGAGCTACCCCTTTCAGCTGGTAGGCAGCCAAGTCGGCACTCTCAGAGGGACTGACACCCATAATTCGGGTGAGTTTTCTAATCTCGTCTACAAACCCTTGTGGGTCCTCTCCCACCTTTGTTCCATGAAAATCTGGAGGGTTCATTCGGGTAAAATCCTGCACTCGAGCAGCTGCTGCGGATCCATTTGTGGCTACCAGAACCACCTGTTGATTCACCTGATTGGTGACTGTCTGAGTGAGCAGCTGGATAGCCGCTCTAAACTCTGCAGAGGATATTGTGTCATCCGGAGTGGCTACTGGAGCTGGTGGGGCAGATCTGTTGGCATTGCCGGTCCTTCTTCCGTTACCGCGTCTAGGAGACATGGTTCACTGAAATGAAATAGAGCACGAGTTAGAAGGGCATTTCTGGAATTGAACTTTAACGCACGATAAGGAGTATGAATAAAAGGGCGTTTTCCTAATAACATCTTATAGCCTCCTTGTCATAAATGTGGCGCGCTTCACACCCATGAGAAGGACCCTACTCGATGCGGCTTTCAGACATTCCGAGGATACTCTAAACCTAGTGTTCTGATACCAAGTTTGTCACACCTCAGGACTACACCCTGGACATAACACGGTACTTGAAGTCACAAGTGACCCCAAGTCAAACCCATGGTATATCACACAATGATATTCTGAGTAAAACATGCACAACAAAAATTTTGAAGTGATAACATAAAAGCAATTTTATGAAACCTAAGATAAAACTTAAAACATAAAATCTGAACATCTATAGTCTGAAAGCCTTCTAACTGATGAGTTGCTGGGACAAGCCCTCAGCTAACTCTAAGTCTAAATAAAAACTGTAATCTAACTACGAGACAATGAAATAGGACCCTCGGATGATGAGGACTCACAATTCAACTGCGGCTGAGGAGGATCTGAATCGTGGTGGCTAACGCTGCCAAGTCTGGGAACCTGCAGCTATATCACGAAATGATACAGCATAAAAGTATGCATTAGTACTTTGAATGTACTGAGTAAGTGGTAGAAAACATAACTAAATATAAAGTCTAAACTGAAATGACACGCAATGACCAACAGGTAAACTAAATTGTACTACTGATGTAAACTGGAATGGTCAAGATGACTCTGTCTGATGGTCAATGACATGCCATAAGTTTGAAATAATGAGTCTGAGAGACCACACTGAACTGAACTGTCAAAACTGAGACTAGACTGAACTGACTAGTGGGAGAGTCTCTAATCGACATATAACCACGTGAGCTAGACATGGAGTTTGATGTATACACCCCATCGGTAGGACCCAATATACCTTGCCAGGGTATAAAGGCATGAACTAGGTGATCATAAAAGTCTGGGGCCAATCAAGACAAGTAATACTATAACCTACACTGACAATGTAGTTCTGGGAACCTGGGTGCGCTGGAACCCCGGCCCGCTTGGTACTAAGTCCTACTCCCACTGGAAAGCCTAAACTGAACTACTAGGCTAACAGCTCGAAACTGGGGTCTAAGACTAGTCAGGAACACATATTGAAAGTACCCTGAGAGTCTCATCAGACCAGATTTTGAAACTGAGTTCTAGAGTAGTCAGAGTTGCTCATCTGGAAGCGTCGTAACCGTCTAATAACAAACTAAAAGCTGAACTGGGATCCTGCGGCCGGGCAGAGCTATATATATATATATCTAGAATGTCATGACTGCCTAATGGACCAATAACTAGATTCTGAGTCTGGTTTTGATAACTGGGAGGCACCACTGACACCTTTGGAAAAGATAAAAGTCAAACTGATTAGTTGAAACTCTCTGTGGTTCTGAAGAGGTTCTACGTTCTAACTGAACTAAACTACTAAGTAGCTAATAGAGAACACAACTCATGCCAACAACACGGGAATTGCATAATATGGAAAAATTTCTAGAATTTAAAGGGATCTCATCCAATAAGGATAAAATCATTCTCCTCAATGGAATAATTGCTCACATAGATATATAACAAGAATTACTAGGAAATTTAGCTCAAAACATACTTCGCAAAATAGATGAAATTTAATACACAATAATCTTTACTCAAAAAATTTAGGGTTGTAAATCATCTTGGCCAGAACAAAAATAATTTACTTATGAATTGATGGAGATCATATGAATAATAAACATGGATAATAACCCAATTGAAATTAATGAAAACCAACATGAAAATCTCTTCATATTCAAAAATTTCGAGGCTAAACTGATAGGGAAATTATGGGAGAATATTGGGGGACACAAGGGAAGGATAATTTCCTTGTTGAATTCCCACTTACCTGACTAAAAGTTCCCTGAAGAAGAAGACCTGAACTGTTGTGATGAAGGAACAACCCTAAGCCTTCTAGAGAGCTTCTTGAGAGAACTTTCGATAAGTCTTTGCGAGTAAACATGAGAATGGGGGGAGGAACCGTCCAAACCTTCTAATAAGTATGAATTTAGGTCCAAAACGACGTAGTTTTAAAGCTTAGGAGAACAGAAAATTACTAAATATCCCTTAGAAAAATGCTGGGAAAAACTGCCATGTGAACCTAACGGGCGACCTAACGAGTCGTGGTGGCTGACCACGACTCATGGTCACACCCATTGAGTACATTGCCCAGATTCCCCTATAGGTCGCCACGAGGGACCTAACTAGTCGTGGTCACCAGTCATGGACCTCACTGCCTCACTTCTGAAGTTCTATACTAGGCCTGACCACGATTCACCTAAGGAGTCGTTGCCACTAACGACGACTCATTGTGACACTCATTAGGTACACTGACTAAAAACTTACTAGGGCTGGTAATGGGGGACATAACGAGTTGTTACTGGGGACCATGACTCGTTGACCCCATCCATCAAGTACGTTGCTCTACTAATAAAATTCTCAACCTAGGCCTAACCATGGTGACTCAACGGGTCGTGGTCAGTGACCACAACTCGTGAAGTCCCTCGTTAGGTACACTGTCTCCCTTATTAAAATTCTCAAACCTCCTTCTCACGACTCACCTAATGAGTCGTTAGGTCACTTAACGACCCATTAGGTGAGTCGTCCTGTAGCTTTTCTACAGCTTTTTTAGATTTTCTTATTTAAGTACGAAATTATATTTTGAGTTTCCAGAGCATTACACCAATTTTTAGAATGCACAACCTAAGAATTCATCTTAATATTAACTATTTTCCTATGAATGAAACAAATCGTCAGACGTGTTCCACTTGAGTGAGTAAGAACAATAAGTAAATAATACAATGAATTTAGCATGGAATACACCTGACTCAAAAGGTGAAAAACCACGACCTGTACTCTACAGGATTTTCTCCAACTTCATTAACTCCAAGATCCTCTTCAAATAGTAGATTACAACTCTTGTAATCTAAGGATTATAAACTCTAATTCCTAACTGTTCATTCTCCTACTCAGTAACAAATGTCAATGTCTTCCTAGTAACACTACTGAAGACCAAAACTTCTTAATTCAGTTTATAACTTACTAAATTAAGAATACATCAATTACAACTCAATGACAAACTCCAAGTAAAAGATTGCTGACTCTAGCTAGACACTTTACTAGAACAAGTTTGTCTAACTCTTCACACTCAGATTGTCACAAGAATCTCACCAAATTGCAATATTCTATTTTCTCTCTTTATAAGTTTGTTTCTTTTTCTGAGATGTCACACTCCTTTATATACAAACATCTCCAAAGAGTTCCTCTTCCTTCCAATCTCTTTACGACTACACCTTTGCCTGCTTTAGAGTCCCATCCCACTAGGAGTCTTCTTTCAAGTTAATCTCTTGTATTTATTTGTATTGCAATCAAACTCCAACTCTCCTGATTTAACCATGTGTTGATTTTCATGAGTTTGTTTAATATGACTTATCCACTTCTTAATCCACGCTTCTTTATTTCTTGGCATTACCAACTCCTTAAGTATTATATTCAACACTTCATTGGACCAGTTTTACTCACCTATTTCATCAACATGTTGTCAATCATCAAAACTTCATAAGACCAAACAGAAAAGATACCTACGAAAATTGAAATAGAAAAATTGATCAAGACAATTACAGAGAAACCTAAAGAATTAGAAATTAAAACAATCTAATTAGTAACAAAAATAACAGGACAAGTGGAAGCACTAACTAGTGAAATTAACGAATTAAAAAAAGATAATAGAGAAACTTGAAGAGATCTCTCTTTCATGAACGATTTAGATCCAATATATGCTAAAGTTTTAAATTTTACAACAAAATTTCAAGCTGATCCGCAAAGATTTTCATATTAGCCCCAAAGCAAGTCAAATCAATTTATTATTAAACAAAATAATACCATAATAACATTACTATTAGAATTAAATACAAAATTAGATAAAATTATTAAAGGAAAAACAGCTATTGTAGAACAATCAAGGAGCAACGAAGTAGACTAATTAATAAAACAACTAAAGAAGATAGAAATAACCCCAAGAAACCAAAGTTAGTTAGAAAGTCGCAACAATGGACCTTTTTCCAAGTAGGACAAGAGTAGCTGAAGAAAGACCAAGAATAAGTTTTTAAAATAATAGAGTAGGAAATAATCTTATAATAAGAATATTATCACGAAATAAACAAGAAGATAACTAAGAACTAAATCAAATAATAAATATAGAAAGAAATTTAAGAATTTTTCAACAGAACCAACTAAAATTACTTAATTCTAAAACACTGTATGAAACAAGATATTTCTCTAATAGTGCACAACTGGACATACACTATAGGGAAAAACAACTATTAGCTGTAAGAAATAATATAGCAACAATAAATCTAATTAATCCTGAATCATTAAGAGAAATAACGAATACAAAAATGACTTTAATGCATATGGGATTAATTTTAATAGGATTAAAGGGATTAATAAGAAAATATTTAAGAACTAAAATATTAGTTATAATATACGATGACAGATGGTCAGACTTAAAGAAATCTATTATAGGATTAATCGAGATAGACATGATTAATAATGGAGGGATATTCTATATTAGCCATGATTTCATGATAAATTTAAGAGAATTCAAAAAGAACTTTAAGATAAGAATACAAACTAAAGACTACGAAGAAATGAATAATGAAAATAATTTGTTGATGTGTGTAGGATTTATAGGTAAAATAGTCGTGAGTAGTAATAAAAAATTTGAAACTAAAGTAGATGATGTAGTTGAAGTAATGGGAGATAAGGGAATAAAACTAATAAAACTAATAAAAATAAACGCAAAAGAATATTGAGGATTAGAATGGTATATATAAGAATTTAATAAGAAAAAGATCTTAGCGCCAGAATCTCATCTAATGTATACTAATACTAAAGGGAAAAAGTTAATAAGATTTACAGATTATAATTACACTATGCAAAAAGAATTAGATGATGAAACAGAGATTATTATGAAAACAGAAACAATAAAGGGCGAGTCATCTAAGAAGAAGATAATGAAATGTAAAAAGAAAAATAAAGACAAGATGGAACAACTGTTCGACCAGACACTACAAAAATTTCTACAAAACAAACAAGATAACCCGAAAAAGACAAACATGAAGACCCGAAAGAAGAAGAACCAATCACAAATGATTCAGCCGAGGAAATCCATGGAAATGAGAATTATGACTCAGGAATGAACCTTGATTCAATGGCATACACAATTTGGACATGTAGAAGTTTCCTGTAGATGTGATACAACAATGACCAGCAGATAAAAAAAAACTGTACAAGATAAGGAATAGTACATAAAAAGATAAGAAATAGTACAAAATAGATAAGGTAGAGGTACAAGAGCATGTGAATAAAGTAGAAGAGCACGTGAAAGAAAAAGTGGACCGTAAGATTCTCAAATATACTTTGAAAATAATTGAGGATAAAGATCATTTGAAATTCAAATTTTAACTTCGAACTGTCCTATAAATAGACCTCCTCAGACACTCTAAAAGCAGAGCGAAGAATAAGAAGAAAAGAAAAACACACTCCAAATACCAAAAACTCTCCAAGCATCTATATTCCCCTTCCTTTTCATCTTTCTACCTCCTCCATGTTTTCAATCTATATCCCAAATGATCTAAACCTTATAATATAAGCCAACCTTTGTAAAATACTACTTTTCTAAATAAGTTTGTAAGTGTATAAGAGTCTTTTTTGAATTTTTCAAAAGGAAAACCTCTCTCCGTCTTAAGT
Source organism: Datura wrightii (assembly GCA_035772735.1). Classification (NCBI taxonomy): domain Eukaryota; kingdom Viridiplantae; phylum Streptophyta; class Magnoliopsida; order Solanales; family Solanaceae; genus Datura; species Datura wrightii. The sequence goes on from JASDFA010000002.1 coordinate 16,133,496, forward strand.
CATGTAAGTCTTTATGCTTTACTAGTATTTTCCTGTATTATTCTCCCTAAATGTATGTTACTTTGTAAGTTTTTATGTAAATTAAAGTTTGTGTGAAAAATGATTTCCCTTAGTATATGGTTAATCTCTTAATAATAACGATGAATTAACCCGTTAATTTCTAGGATGATAAGACTTTAAAACAATCCAAACTATTAAAGGGACACTTCTTCGGCCATATCTGGAGTGGGGATAAAGAAGTTATTAAGAACATAGATTAAGAGAAAGAGATGAACAGGGTAATTTTAAAAAAAAGACTTGTATATTATTACTTTAATTGGGAGAAAATATAGAAAATAGTTGATAAAATAAAGGCTAAAACATGACAAGACATAAGCGAGAGAGGGAGTATTGAGTAGGATTTGTCATTTAATTGCTTTAAAAATTTAATAAAATTCTTATTTTATCATATTACTTTATATTTTTTATTCTTTACCTGCCAATATCCTGATTTATAATTAAATTTACTAAATATTTTCTTTTCTTGTATTCTATTTATTAAATTATTTTTAACTGATAATTTATATGCATCTGTTATAGTATTCTCATTAAGTCTTTTTTATAGTTTATTGCCATTCTCACTTTCCCTCTTATTATTTCATTATGGTTTCTTACCATAAAAGTTACTGATTTATGTTTCGAAGTAAATCTCTTATTGCTCTTAAATTTAATAGTTCTTTAATTTGTATAGTGTGTTATATGTAAATGGTATCCTAGCAAAGAAAAAAGAGCAAAATTTAAGTTATGTTATTTAGAAGGATGTATTATATGTATAGAACAAGAGTTAACAATCAAGATAATTAGAGAAGAATAATACAATGAAACAAATACCCAGACTACTAATTTAAGGATGATGGCACTAGAAATAAGGATGAATGAGCTAGAGCAGCGAATATGAGCATTAGAAAAGGGTAAAAAGAAACTAGAAGAAGATGAAATAACAGAAACGATACAAGAAGAAGAGTTAATGAACATAGAAAATTATGAAACCCTAGTATGTAATGAAGATAAAAAATTTACCATGATAAAAGTAGTTTCTAAAATTAAAATAAAAAATATAGAGATAGAGACATTAGCATTAGTGGACATGGGATGTACTGGATGTATAATAAATAAATAAAAATACCATCAAATCTAAGAATGTTATTAAAATTTTAAAGTAAAAACAAAAATATAAGGTAAAATATAAAAATATTTTTTATATTCTCTTGAGTTTTTCCGTTAAAATTTAAGAATTAATGAAAATATTTTTTAAAAGTATTAATGAAAATAAATATATTCTTTAGTAAAAATATTTCTTAAAATAATATTTTTTATATTACTTTATATTTTTTAAAGTAAAATTATTTATAATATTCTAAACTAGGCGACTCCACTGGGGTCGTCAACAATAAAAAATATAAAGAATATAAAGTAATATGATAAGATAAGAATGTTGTTAAATTGTAAAAGCAATTAAATGACAAATCCTACTCAGTATTTCCTCTTTCGTTTATGTCTTGTCATGTTTTAGCCTTCAGTTTTTCAACTATTTCCTATACAAAATAAAAAATATAAAGAATGTAAAGTAATATGATAAAATAAGAATGTTATTAAATTTTTAAAGCAACTAAATGACAAATCCTACTCAGTATTTCCTCTCTCGCTTATGTCTTGTCATGTTTTAACCTTCATTTTTTCAACTATTTCTTATATAAAAATAAAAAATATAAAGAATATAAAGTGATATGATAAAATAAGAATGTTGTTAAATTTTTAAAGCAATTAAATGACAAATCCTACTTATTTCCCTATCTCGCTTATGTCTTATCATATTTTAGCCTTTATTTTATCAATTATTTCCTATATTTTCTCCCAATTAAAGTAATAATGTACAAGATTTTAAAAAAAAATATTTTGTTTATCTCTTTATCTTAATCTATGTTCTTAATAACTTTTTCTTTGACCCCACCTTGGATATGGCCGAAGAAGTATCTCTTTAATAATAGTTTAGACTATTTTAAAGTCTATCATCCTAGGAATTAACGGGTTCATCGTTATTATTTAAGAGATTAACCATATACTAAGGGTAATCATTTGGCACACAAACATTAATTTACATAAAAACTTATAGAGTAACATACATTTAGGGAGAATAATATAGGAAAATAGTAGTAAAGTATAAGGACTTACATGACTTAAGACAGAAAGAGGTTTCCCTTTCGAGAAACACGAAAAGTCTCTTACACACTTAAAAATTTATTTAGCAAAGCAGTATTTTACAAAGGTTGGCTTATATTACAAGGTTTAGGTAAGTTGGTATATATATTGAAAACATGGAGGATGTAGAAAGATGAAAGAGAAGGGGAATATGGATGCTTGGAGAGTTTTTGGTGTTTGGAGAGTGTTTTCTTTTCTGGTTGTTCTTCGCTCTGCTCTTGTGGAGTGTCTGAGGACATCTATTTATAGGCCAGTTCAGATTTGAAATTCGGATTTCAAATGATCTTTATCCTCAATTATTTCCAAAGTATATCTGAGATCTTTCTGACGGGCTGCTTTTTCTTTCACATGTTCTTCTATTTTATTCACATGCTCTTGTACCTCTACCTCTTCTGTACTATTTCTTATCTCTTTATGTACTATTCCTTATCTTGTACGGTCTTTTTTATCTGCTGGTCATTGCTACATCACATCTACATGAATCTTCTATGTGTCCAAATTGTGTAATGCTATTGAATCAAGGCTCATTCCTGAGTCATAATTCTCATCACCATGGATTTCCTCAACTGACTTATTTGTGATTGTTTCTTCTTCTTTCGGGTCTTCATGTTTGTCTTGGATATTGTCACGATCCAAATGTAGACCCGAATCGTAATACGGAACAAGGAGCCCTGAAAGACTCCAAGTCGACTCATGGCATGAGCATTCATCTAACTTCATGTCATTTAAGACAAAATACTTAACATACATTACAGCGGAAGCATAAACATAACATAACATAGCATGATAAGCGGTACGGACCAAATACATAACAACGGAGTACTACATATAGTTTGAAAGCTTCTAACGTAACAAATGGGTTGATGGAACAACATCCCTAACTAACCCGACAAACTGAAACTAAAAGAAACATCAACATCTGAATCAAATGGTCCTCGGAGAATGAGGACTCACCAATAAGCGGAATGCTAAACTCCATGAAAAGCTAATGACGATGCTGGATCTGAAGATCGTAGTCTGTATCATAAAATAATGCAACATAGAGTATATAGTCAATATGTGAAATGTACCGAGTATACAAGGTAAGTAAAATGCATATTTAAAAATATATAAAAGCTCATAAATGATCATAAGAGAAGGACATCATGCTCGTATCATAAATATCATAAGATAACATAAGGCTCAAGGTTTTCACATCATTCATAAACCATTCATTATCATAGTCATAAGAGAAACTTCATTAAAGACATCACTTGAGCCAAATAACATAAACATAACAATGCATAAAACATGCGGAACAATGGGAGGACTTGTCATAACCGACACCATCATGGTAGAGCCCTACATGATACCCAACTATCTCACTCAAGCGGGAAGAGTCACCCCTGGCTTGCTAGGCGAGGGACGTGCATTATGTGATATCACAAAAGAGGGGATCATTATCATTGTAATGTATTAATATAAACCCATAGTGGCACATGGTTATGAGACACCGGCATAGTCCTTTGAACGTTGGGTTGCTCGGTACTAGACATGACTCCCAAAAACATGCACATTAGGCTCATATGTAAATCAATAACATCATTCATTAAGATACATGGCTAAATAAACATTTATCATTCATTGATCCCCATTAAAATATTATTAGCCAAGAATCAAAGGCCCTTTAGTCGGCCAACATCATAAATCGATAAATCAGGAGATCCATTTCATAAATCGTACATCATTCTTGAAAATGTGGGCAGTGCTCAATACTTTAACATGCTTGAAAATACTCAATTCATTTGAAAACATGCTTATAAACATGTGTAACTTGAAAACATACTTTTCCTCATCAATATTTTATAATACTTGAACATTCATCATAAACTTTGATTTTCATGAGCTTTACATAAAGGGGCAATTTGACTTATAAAACTTGAAACATGATTTTTAATGAAAAAACAACATAAAACTTGCCCATAATTCGTAATTCAACAATAGTAACTCAATTATACCAATCCCATGTAGAGAAATTGAATTTTCATGCATTGGGTAAAAATCCCATAGATTTTAGATAGGAATTTCCATATATTGAAAGAGATTGGGCATGGGTGTGAGAGAATTCACCCATTCATAACCCTACATACCTGAGGAAAATCAATTCTCACCACTCCTTGAAAGCTGTTATACCCCGTAGGATTTCCGGCACCTAGATGACCTATTCGCACGTTGGTTAAGCGTATTTGAAGGCCATACGTGCTAGAGAAAGGCCCGAGAAAAAGATCGGACGAGAAACCTGTCGAACCATCGCGGAAGGGGCCGAGGCAGAACCCCTCCGCGATGGCAGCGTGTCACGGTGGTGAAGCCTCCACGTTGGCTCCGTGACACGTTGGCCTTGTCCAGGCCCAATTATATAAAGCCCCACTTTGGTTTAATCTCATTAAAATCTCTTAAAATTTCCAGAAACCGTAGGAGAACAGGGAGAGAACGAAGAAGTAATATAATTTTCATCTGATTACGCTGCTAAACGTTGTCCAAACTCAAATTAACCTCAGATACCGAGGTATTTAGCAGCAGAGAGCATTCCTACGGATTTAGTTTCATGAAATACGGCCGACGAATCGTCGAGCTACCGAGCTAAGGTAAGTGGAATTGCTCTAAACTAGTGTCTATGTGTTCCTAGCTGTGAAGTGAATATTTCTCCCTTCTGGACCTCTGAAAATAGCGAGTTTTCGACCGTCTTTCGATAAGCCTAAGTTTAGGCTATAAACTATATCGAAAGTGACGTTGCTCTTTAAAATAAAGTTGTATTTAGTATTAATTGACATATTTATGAATGCAGTTGGGAGGAAATAGTTGAAGTACCGGCCGAGCCTCGTCCGACAGACGGATAGTTCGGGGATAAGGTATGTAAAGCTAGTTTCCTCGGCAAGTTAAGTAATCTAGGTACAGTACAGTAATTTAAAGGCCAGTAGAATGTTCAGAAGTCATGTGTTATGTTTATTACGAATGTTGGTACGATATTAGAAGCATCGAGTTATAACTTGCGTGAAACTTGCTAGCATGATATAGATTCTAATACAAGTGTTAGAAACTGCACATCGTGCATAGTACGTGATGTGACACAGAATGTTAGGATATCATTGTATTCAGTTGAAACCCAATAAAGCAATATAATATCTGTAAGACATCTTAGAAATAGAATGATAAGTTAAAATGAAGTTAGAAAGCATATTAGGAATAGTAAATCATGTTACTATAGAAACTCAGTATACAACATAGTTTTCAGTAGAAACACTATATCTTGTTCAGCATTAGCCCCAGTACAGTCTGGCAGAAGACTATATTTATACATATATACTATTACCAGCCTCAACATGTATTAAGTACGTACATATTACTATCGCTAGCTCAGCATATAGTATATACAAATACTTTACCACTATTAGCTTCAATATGGGGGACATGCAGATAGTATTACTAGTTGAGACCGTTGTATTGTTTGGGGTTGGACTACCTAGCATCCATGACCGCCCCAGGGTTGATAGCTGTATCGACTCGTCCACAAAAGGACGAGGATACGTCACTCTACGGAGTGGTATGCCGTCCCACAGGGGACGAAGATGGGATGCCAGTTTTCCCCATATTTGTGCCTTGATCGGCCCTTACACACCCCTGTCGAGCGGATACGCCCAGGTGTTGATTCAGGAGTCCTCTGGACTCAGATGCAGTTATAGTCAGGGGCTTAGCAAGCCCAAGTGCATACCCAGGGGACCGGCGGGATGCTTATAGCTATTATAGGAGATGGGATGACTGGGGTAGGGGTATAGATTCTGTGCTGGTTGTACCCCCCGGCTTATGGGGGCCGGGTAAGGTTTGTGTGTGCTATGTATGTTATGATATGTTGTGCCGTGTTATAGTAGATACGAGTAGATTGACAGTGGAATGATAAATCCTCAGGTATGATTCCTGCTCCTTCCAGTATAATTAAGAGAAGGTATGATTTACATTATCAGACAGTTAATCTATTCCCTCCTACTTCAGTTTCATCAGTTGTATTGTTGTTTTCAGATATTTCTTTCAGTTATTGCTTTACATACTCAGTACCAGTAGTACTGACGCCCGGTGGGGCACTGCATTACTTGCCTGCAGGTACTCATAGACGAGCAGGCGATACCACGTGATTCCTGTCAGCGATCGAGTATTCAGCTCCTGTCATCCGGAGACTGAATTCCAGAGGTGTATTTCGTTTTCTTTTGTTGTATAGTACGGGTAGGTCGGGGCCCTGTCCCGATCATTTTTATGGTTATTCCTAGAGGCTTACAGTCTGTATATATTTCCCTGTGGTCAGATGAGCCGGTCGTGTGAGGCCGTGCAGTTGTATAGCTGTTAGTACTTGTGTTTCCTTTATGTTGGTCGTGTGGGGCCATAGTTCGACAGTAGTGGTGACCTTTCCGGTCACGTAGCTATCCAGTACTTCATGGTTAAGTTATAGATAACTAGACAGCATGGTGGCCTTGTCGACCCGCATAGGTTTCCCCATATTGATATGTTTCTGGTCAGCTGTTAGTACAGGTACAGGAGGCTATAGGCCAATGGGCCGGGGGCTGTGTTTACAGCCGTTATATAGCCCTTTGTTTCCAGAAATGTGAGTTAGAGCCAGCCAGGCACCAGATGTGCCTAGGCTTAGCAGTCCAGTAGTTCAGGTCCTAGTAGGGCACCAGGTGCCCGTCATACCCCCCAAGGCGGGGTGTGACAAACTTGGAATCAGAGCAGGTCGTATCCCAGGGAGTCTGCAAGCCGTGCTAAGTAGAGTCCTGTCCATGGATGTGTTGTGCACCACATACTATGGGTAGGAGGCTGCAAGGCATGATAGGATGGTTGTCTTTTATTCTTATTCAGTCGTGCTGTAGAGCGGTACAATATAGGGTTGAGTCCCTAAAAGTTTACTATATTCTTTGGTTACAGATAATGTCAGACCAGCGACATCCTATCACAGGCCGGAGCTTAGATATTGCAGCAGGGGAAGGCACCAGCAGGATGCCTCACCCTCATTTAGAAACAGCCCGGTCAGAGGGCACTACAGAGGCATCGTCCCAGCCTTCTCAGCAGTCTCAACCACATCAGGAGCCACTAGGGGCGACACTACCTCCAGCAGTCCCTATACCGACACCTTCCGACCAGGAGGTTAGTAGTACGGTAGTTATGTTAGCACAGATGATGGCGGCTCAGCGTCAGCCGATGCCATCTACAATTGCGGAGCCGTCAGGAGGGCCCGGCAGTTCGAGGGTCCGAGAGTTCTTGGCTCTGAATCCCCCACAATTTACAGGTACGGACCGGACAGAGGACCCTCAGGATTTTCTGGATCAAATGTAGAGAATCTTCAGGGTTATGCATGCCACGCCTACAGAATCAATTGAATTGGCAGCATTTCGGTTACGGGACATCGCCGTGTTGTGGTATGAAAGCTAGGAAAGGTCCCGAGGGAGAGATGTTTCCCCTCCGACCTGGTCCAGCTTCTCAGGAGCTTTTCTGGATCATTATCTGCCGCGGGAGATTCAACAGGCCCGGGTAGACCAGTTCTTACATCTGGAGCAGGGGGCCATGAGTGTTCAGGTATATTCCTTGCGGTTTGATTCTTTGGCCCGGTATGCACCAGCCTTTGTTGATACCATGGCATCCAGAGTGCACCATTTTATTATGGGGTTGAATCCAGAATATGTTGAGACTTGTATTACGGCCACACTGCGAGAGGACATGGACATTGCTCGAGTTCAGGCATTCGCCCAGAATATTAAGGGCATCAGACAGCGACATCGGGAGATCAGGAGGGTCAATCAGGAGCAGCGTTGCCGGGACAGGCCAGTTGAGTTACAGAGGGAGGCCCGGGGAGGACCCAGGCCATGATTATTAGACAGGCCGCCCAGGCCCCCGCCTCCGCCACAGTTGCAGGGGGGTAGATTCAGCCGCAGGGGGCAGACAAAGACTGGCAGAGGCTCGTAGATGGCAGATTCACCATTACAGAGGAGGGCGGAGCAGAGTAGGTATACCCTACCACTTTACCCTATATGCAGTCGATGCCATCCTGGAGCATGCAGATATGGCTCCACTGCATGTTATAATTGTGGCCAAGAAGGCCATTTGATGAAAGATTGCCCAGCCAGAGGCCGAGAGGACCGAGATAGACAGGATAGGACATCTGCAGGGTCACGAAACACAGCATCCTCGACTGGGCGCAGGCCCTTAGTTTCAGCAGGCAGGGGTCGGGGAAGATCAGAGGCCTCCAGTACAGGTGCGGGTCCAAGCCGCACATATGCCTTACCAGGGAGGCAAGATTCAGAGGCGTCGCCTGATGTTGTGACAGGTATGCTAACTATCTGCTCACACCCTGCTTATGTGTTGATTGATCCAGGGTCTACTTTGTCCTACATTACTCCATTTGTGGCACGAAAGTTTAGTATTGCACCAGAATTATTGCAGCAGCCCTTTTTAGTATCCACGCCTGTCGGTGACTCTATCACAGCTAGCCGAATCTACCGCGGGTGTACACTAGAGGTTGCTGACCGTCAGACCACAGTAGATCTAGTCGAGTTAGAAATGATAGACTTCGATGCCATAATGGGTATGGATTGGTTAGTACCGTGTTTTACCAACGTTGAATGTTGGACCAAGACGGTCCGATTCTAATTCCCAGGAGAAGCAGTGCGGGAGCGGAAGGGCAGCACCGCTACGCCAAAAGGTAGGTTTATTTCCTACCTTCAGGCGAGAAAGTTGATATCTAAGGGATGTATTTACCATATGGTCAGAGTCCAGGATGTCCAAGCAGAATTTCCGACGCTCCAGTCTGTTCCAGTGGTGAACGAATTCCCTGATGTGTTCCCAGATGAGTTACCTGGTATTCCCCCAGAAAGGGAAATAGACTTTGCTATTGACTTGTTACCAGGCACTCAGCCGATATCAATTCCTCCCTATCGTATGGCTCCGGCAGAACTCAGAGAATTAAAGGAGCAGTTGAAAGATTTATTGGATAAAGGTTTCATTAGGCTGAGTACTTCACCGTGGGGTGCGCCAGTTTTATTTGTGAGGAAGAAAGATGGCTCGCTCCGAATGTGCATAGATTATCGGCAATTAAACAAAGTTACAGTAAAGAACAAGTACCCGCTCCCCAGAATTGATGACTTATTTGATCAGTTGCAGGGAGCCAGATACTTTTCTAAGATTGACTTGCGGTCCGGATATCACCAGGTCCGAGTACGTGAGAGAGATATTCCTAAAATAGCGTTCAGGACCCGATATGGGCATTTTGAATTTCTAGTCATGTCCTTCGGGTTAACGAATGCCCCGGCAGTCTTCATGGACCTGATGAACAGTATTTTCAGACCTTTCCTGGACTTGTTCGTGATAATATTCATTGATGACATTCTGGTGTATTCTCGCCCTGAAGCAGATCACCGGACTCATTTTCGGACAATGCTCCAGATTCTCAGGGACCGTCAGCTGTATGCTAAATTTTCTAAGTGTGAATTCTGGCTTAACTCAGTGGCCTTTTTAGGGCATATCGTGTCGGATGCTGGCATACAGGTAGACAAGCAGAAAATAGAAGCAGTTAAGTCATGGCCTAGGCCTACCACTCCGATTGAAGTTCGTAGCTTTCTGGGGTTGGCAGGATATTACAGAAGGTTCGTTGAAGGGTTCTCGACCATTGCGGCACCTCTAACCAAATTGACACAGAAAGCAGCAAAGTTTCAATGGACAGAGGCATGCGAGCAGAGCTTCCAGGAACTGAAAGACAGATTAACCTCCGCCCCAGTATTAGCATTGCCGGAAGGCACAGAAGGTTATTCAGTCTATTGCGATGCGTCAGGTGTCGGGTTAGGTTGTGTGTTGATGCAGCATGGTAGAGTAATTGCATATGCTTCTAAACAGCTGAGGAAACACAAAAAGAATTACCCTACCCACGACCTGGAATTGGCCGCAGTAATCCACGCCTTAAAGATGTGGAGGCATTACCTGTACGGCGTCCATGTTGATATTTACACAGATCATAAGAGCCTACAGTACATCTTCACTCAGAGGGAGTTGAATCTACGGCAACGCCGCTGGTTGGAGCTGTTAAAAGATTATGATGTGAATATTCTATACCACCCCGGAAAAGATAATGTTGTAGCAGATGCCCTGAGCCGTAAGTCAATGGGAAGTTTGGCGTATTTACGACCTGAGAAGCGAGAGTTAGCCAAAGAAATTCATCAGTTAGCTGGTTTAGCCGTTCGAGTAATGGAAAAAGAAAATAATAGAGCAGTAATTCAGAATTCTGCTGTGTCATCATTAGTTACAGAAGTAAAAGAACGACAGTACAAGGACCCTGATTTAGTCCAGCTCAGAGATAGAATTCAGAAAGGTAAGGAGTCAGATTTCCAAATGACTGAGGATGATGTGTTACACTGTAAGGGCCGCCTTTGTGTCCCGAATGTTTCAGGGCTTCGTGGGCGGATCATGCATGAGGTACATTACGCTCGCTATTCCCTCCATGTAGGGGCGATGAAAATGTACCATGACATCAGAGACATCTACTGGTGGCCAGGTATGAAAGCTGAGATAGCTGAATTTGTATCTAGATGTTCTAACTGTCAGCAGGTGAAAGCGGAGCACCAGAAGCCGGGCGGTTTGACGCAAGATATAACGGTGCCTACGTGGAAATGGGAAACGATAAACATGGATTTTGTAATAGGGTTACCCCGTACCAGACGCAGAAATGATTCCATTTGGGTAATAGTTGACAGGCTAACAAAATCAGCTCATTTCCTGCCGGTGAAGGCTACCTTCTCGGCTGAGGACTATGCCGAATTATATATCAGAGAAATAGTTAGATTGCATGGAGTACCGGTATCCATCATTTCAGATAGGGGAGCACAGTTTACAGCTAGATTCTGGCAGTCATTCCAGAGGGGTTTGGGAACGCAGATCAATTTGAGCACAGCATTCCACCCCAGACAGATGGGCAAGCTGAGCGGACTATCCAAACGCTCGAAGATATGCTCCGAGCATGTGTGCTAGATTTTGGGGGTAGCTAGGATGAGCATCTTTCGTTGATTGAATTTGCTTATAATAACAATTATCATTCAGCTATCCAGATGGAGCCTTTCGAGGCATTATACGGGCGAAAATGTAGATCACCGGTGGGCTGGTTTGAAATAGGAGAATCAGCATTGGTTGGCCCAGACATTGTTCGGCAGTCAGAGGAAAAGATAAAGCTTATCCGAGAACGTTTACTGACTGCTCAGAGCCGCCAGAAGTCTTATGCAGATATGCGGCGCAGAAATCTAGAATTTGCGGTAAATGACTGGGTATATCTGAAGGTGTCTCCGATGAAAGGGGTAATGAGATTTGGCAAGAAAGGCAAGCTTAGCCCGAGATTCATTGGGCCATATCAGATTCGGCGAAGAATAGGCCGAGTTGCATACGAATTGAACTTGCCTCCGGAGTTAGCATCTGTTCACCCAGTATTCCATGTATCTATGTTGAGGAAGTTCATAGGGGACCCTTCTACCGTAGTTCCAGTTCAGGATGTCTAGGTCACAGAAGAGTTAGCATATGAAGAGGTTCCAGTAGCTATTTTAGACAGACAGATTCACAGGTTGAGGACTAAAGATGTTGCGTCTGTCAAAGTACTGTGGCGTAACAGGAACCGAGAGGAAATGACGTGGGAACCTGAAAAAGATATGAAAGCTAGGTACCCTCACCTATTCCAGGCCTAGTCAGGTGACAGGTATGTCCGTATTATTGCTTATGTAGTATTTTATGGTTGTATATGTATAAGTGAGAAAGATTGATACTTAGCCATCCAGTGAATCCTAAAGTATTGTGTACAGTACCTGTATTGGACTTTTTTGCATTTCAGGTTTTTGGTATAGTCCATATTACAGGGGAGACTCTGGCGAAATTTTTCTAAACAAGTAAGTTAAGTAGTCCTCTAGATAGCAGTATACATTCGAGGACGAATGTTCTTAAGGGGGGGAGAATGTTATACCCCGTAGGATTCCCGGCACCTAGATGACCTATTCGCACGTTGGTTAAGCGTATTTGAAGGCCATACGTGCTAGAGAAAGGCCCGAGAAAAAGATCGGACGAGAAACCTGTCGAACCATCGCGGAAGGGGCTGAGGCAGAACCCCTCCGCGATGGCAACGTGTCACGGAGGTGAAGCCTCCGCGTTGGCTCCGTGACACGTTGGCCTTGTCCAGGCCCAAGTATATAAAGCCCCACTTCGGTTTAATCTCATTAAAATCTCTTAAAATTTCCAGAAACCGCAGGAGAACAGGGAGAGAACGAAGAAGTAATATAATTTTCATCCGATTACGCTGCTAAACGTTGTCCAAACTCAAATTAACCTCAGATACCGAGGTATTTAGCAGCAGAGAGCATTCCTACGGATTTAGTTTCATGAAATACGGCCGACGAATCGTCGAGCTACCGAGCTAAGGTAAGTGGAATTGCTCTAAACTAGTGTCTATGTGTTCCTAGCTGTGAAGTGAATATTTCTCCCTTCTGGACCTCTGAAAAATAGCGAGTTTTCGACCGTCTTTCGATAAGCCTAAGTTTAGGCTATAAACTATATCGAAAGTGACGTTGCTCTTTAAAATAAAGCTGTATTTAGTATTAATTGACATATTTATGAATGCAGTTGGGAGGAAATAGTTGAAGTACCAGCCGAGCCTCGTCCGACAGATGGATAGTTCGAGGATAAGGTATGTAAAGCTAGTTTCCTCGGCAAGTTAAGTAATCTCGGTACAGTACAGTAATTTAAAGGCCATTAGAATGTTCAGAAGTCATGTGTTGTGTTTATTACGAATGTTGGTACGATATTAGAAGCATCGAGTTATAACTTGTGTGAAACTTGCTAGCACGATATAGATTCTAATACAAGTGTTAGAAACTGCACATCGTGCTTAGTACGTGATATGACACAGAATGTTAGGATATCATTGTATTCAGTTGAAACCCAGTGAAGCAATGTAATATCTGTAAGACATCTCAGAAATAGAATGATAAGTTAAAATGAAGTTAGAAAGCATATTAGGAATAGTAAATCATGTTACTATAGAAACTCAGTATACAACATAGTTTTCAGTAGAAACACTATATCTTGTTCAGCATTAGCCCCAGTACAGTCTGGCAGAAGACTATATTTATACATATATACTATTACCAGCCTCAACATGTATTAAGTACGTACATATTACTATCGCTAGCTCAGCATATAGTATATACAAATACTTTACCACTATTAGCTTCAATATGTGGGACATGCAGATAGTATTACTAGTTGAGATCGTTGTATTGTTTGGGGTTGGATTACCTAGCATCCATGACCGCCCCAGGGTTGATAGCTGTATCGACTCGTCCGCCAGAGGATGAGGATACGTCACTCTACAGAGTGGTATGCCGTCCCACAGGGGACGAAGATGGGATGCCAGTTTTCCCCATATTTGTGCCTTGATTGGCCCTTACACACCCCTGTCGAGCGGATACGCCCGGGTGTTGATTCAGGAGTCCTCCGGACTCAGATGCAGTTATAGTCAGGGGCTCAGCGAGCCCAAGTGCATACCCAGGTGACCGGCGGGATTCTTATAGCTATTATAGGAGATGGGATGACCGAGGTAGGGGTATAGATTCTGTGCTGGTTGTACCCCCCGGCTTATGAGGGCCAGGTAAGGTTTGTGTGTGCTATGTATGTTATGATATGTTGTGTCGTGTTATAGTAGATACGAGTAGATCAACAGTGGAACGATAAATCCTCAGGTATGACTCCTGCTCCTTCCAGTATAATTAAGAGAAGGTATGATTTACATTATCAGACAGTTAATCTATTCCCTCCTACTTCAGTTTCATCAGTTGTATTGTTGTTTTCAGATATTTCTTTCAGTTATTGCTTTACATACTCAGTACCAGTGGTACTGACGCCCGGTGGGGCACTGCATTACTTGCCTGCAGGTACTCATAGACGAGCAGGCGATACCACGTGATTCCTGTCAGCGATCGAGTATTCATCTCCTGTCATCCGGAGACTGAATTCCAGAGGTGTATTTCGTTTTCTTTTGTTGTATAGTACGGGTAGGTCGGGGCCCTGTCCCGATCATTTTTATGGTTATTCCTAGAGGCTTGCAGTCTGTTTATATTTCCCTGTGGTCAGATGAGCCGGTCGTGTGAGGCCGTGCAGTTGTATAGCTGTTAGTACTTGTGTTTCCTTTATGTTGGCCGTGTGGGGCCATAGTTTGACAGTAGTGGTGACCTTGCCGGTCACGTAGCTATCCAGTACTTCATGGTAAAGTTATAGATAACTAGACAGCATGGTGGCCTTGTCGGCCCGCATAGGTTTCCCCATATTGATATGTTTCTGGTCAGCTGTTAGTACAGGTACAGGAGGCTATAGGCCAATGGGCCGGGGGCTGTGTTTACAGCCGTTATATAGCCCTTTGTTTCCAGAAATGTGAGTTAGAGCCAGCCAGGCACCAGATGTGCCTAGGCTTAGAAGTCCAGTAGTTCAGGTCCTAGTAGAGCACCAGGTGCCCGTCATACCCCCCAAGGTGGGGTGTGACAAAAGCCTAAAGGAAATTAATGAAGAAAACCTTGAAGACAAGCTCGATCACCTCTTCAATCCTTTAACTTTGCATGCTTGAAAATGAATAGGCTAGAAGGGCTTAACCTATATTAATACACTTAGAAAATAACTTAAAATGACGTAGTTTAGAACCTTAGAGCATAGAAAATGACGAAAATACCCTTAATGAAAAACCCTAAAAAATCTGTACGGGCGAACTAACGGACGGACTAATGGGTCATTGGAGGATACCACAACTCGTGGTATCTATCCATCGTCTACACTGCCAAAATTCCTGATCTCAGATTCGATCCCATGACTCAACAGGACGAGTCGTCCTTTCAAACAACGGGTCATTACATCGTCCGTTGTTTCCTCCTTCAGGTCCTCTACTGATCCTTCCAACAAGCCTCACCACGACTCGTTACATCCTCCAATGAGTCATGGTTGCCTTCTGTTAGGTCTACAAGAAAAATATAGTTGTCCCCATTCCACGACTAGTGACCATGACCCGTTACTTCTCACGACCGGTCGTGGGATGACCTGTTACTTCCCCTAATGTTGAAGCTCAGTTCTCACCATGGCTCATAGCAATGACTCATTGTATCAAACAACGGGTCGTTACTTCACTCGTTGTTACCCACTGAGACCAGACCACAACTTCCTACGACTGCTTCCCACGGGTCGTTGGTTGGAACAATGATATGTTGGGCCATCTGTTCTGTAAAAAATTTCCTAGTTTCAGCCAACTCCATTTTAAAATCCCGGGTCTAATCTTAGGCACTTTCGGGGTATTACAATATCTCCCTCTTGGGAGCATTCATCCTCGAATGTGGGAAAACATACAGGAGACAAAGACATGCAATCATTATACACAAATACTGATCATTTAAACCAAAAATTGATGGAATGACCATCTCCGATTCAAACCACATAGCTGAACTGATTTCGTCATTCACATACACATCCATACACATAAAAGAAACTTGAACACATGAACTGAACATGAAAACTAAATAGAGTTTTTAGGGAAAAAACTATTACCTCAAGTTGGAACTGAGCCGGTAGAAAATAAATGTGGGTCTCTAGCCATCATATCCGCTTCGGCCTCCCATGTAGCTCCTTCAACATGTTGGTTCCTCCATAACACTTTAACTGAAGCTACTTCCTTGTTCCTTAGTCTTCGAACCTGACGATCCAATATTTCCACCAGAACCTCCTCATAACTAAGGCTTTCTTTTACACCAACACTCTCCACCGGGACAACTAGGGTTGGATCACCCAAACACTTCTTCAAGAGCAATACGTGAAACACAGGATGCACGTATGATAACTCTGAGGGAAACTCTAATTCATACGCCACCTTGCCAACTCTTTTCACTATCCGGTAAGGGCCAACATAGCAAGGACTAAGTTTTCCCTTTCTTCCGAACCTCATCACTCCCTTCATGGGAGACACCTTCAGAAATACCCAATCATCAACCTCAAAGTCTAATTCTCTCCTCCTCACATCGACATAGTACTTTTGGTGACTCTGGGCAGTTTTCAACCTGTCCCTTATCAAATGAACCTTCTTCAAAGCCTCATGAACCGTATCTGGCCATATCATCGCCGCCTCACCAACCTCAAACTACCCGATGGGCGATCTACATCTCCGCCCATAGAGAGTCTTGAACGACGCCATCTAGATACTAGAGTGATAGTTTTTATTGTAGGCAAACTCGATCAGGGGCAAGTGATCATTCCAACTACCTTTGAAGTCCATCACGCATGCTCTCAACATGTCCTCGAAGGTCTGAATTGTCCGCTCCACTTGACCATCCGTTTGCGGGTGAAATGTTGTGCTGAGCTTAACTTGAGTACCAAGCTCTTTTTGAAATGACCTCCAAAACTGAGAGGTAAATTGAGTACCTCTATCTGAAATGATGGATAAGGTCACTCCATGCAATAAAACTAGCTCTCGAATATATAGTTTGGCATAATCCTCCGCCGAATCTATGTTTTTGACCGATAGAAAATGAGCGACCTTGGTCAATCTATCTACCACAACCCAAATGGATTCATATTGTTGATGAGTACGGGGTAAACCTGTGATGAAAAATCCATATTAATTTCTTCCCACTTCCAAGTAGGAATGATGGATAACTGAAGCACGCCTCCTGGCCTCTGATGCTCAACTTTTACTTGCTGATACTTCGGGCACCTTGCTATGAATTCTGTGATATCCTTCTTCATTTCATTCCACCAATAGACTTCCCGCAAGCCATGGTACATCTTGGTGGCACCTAGATGGATAGAATACCTGGATCCATGAGCCTCATGCAACATCCGGCTCCTTAAATCATCAATATCTGGAACACATAGGTGACCTTGGTACCGAAGCACACCATCTCCCCCTTTGGAGAAGACCTCTACCTTCTGATTTTGAATGGCTTCCTTTAAATTTACCAAAATTGGGTCCTCATCTTGCCTAGCTTTTACATCAGTCACCAAGGATGATTCTGATCTGTTCTGAACCACAACACCACCATTCGGTCGAGTCAACCAACCTAACTCCCAACCTTGCAAGTCGATGCACATCCTTCACCAACTCCTTCCTCCCCTCATTCACATGGGACACACTCCTCATATAGAGCCTACTAAGTGTGTCCGCTGTTACATTAGTCTTACCCAAATGGTATAGGACACTCATATTGTAGTCCTTGAGTAGCTCTAACCACCTCATTTGCCGAAGATTGAGGTCCTTCTGGATAAACGCATATTGCAAACTCTTATGGTCCGTGAACACATCCACATGGACCCCATACAAATAATTTCACCATATCTTCAAGGTGAACACCACCGTGGTCAATTCAAGATCATGAGTCGGGTAATTCTTCTCATGGACTTTCAATTGTCTAGAGGCATATGCTATAACTTTCCCGTGCTGCATCAACACACACCCAAGTCCAATATTTGAAGCATCACAATACACCACGAACCCATCAGTACCCTCCAGTAGAGTTAACACCTGTGTTGAAGTAAGTCGGGTCTTCAACTCTTAGAAGCTCTTCTCACAAGCCTCCGACCATTGGAATTTCACCTTCTTCTGGGTCAATTTGGTCAAGGGTGTTGCAATAGATGCGAAGCCTTCAACAAATCTCTGATAGTAGCCAGCTAAACCCAAGAAACTCTGAATATCTAAAGGATTCACCGGTCTAGGCTAATTCTTTATCGCTTCTATCTTCTAAGAATCCACCCTTATACCCTCACTTGTTACCACATGGCCGAGAAATGCCACAGAGTTCAACCAAAACTCAATATTGCTAAATTTGGCATATAATTGGCGATCCTTAAGAATCTAAAGCACTATTCTCAAATAAGTGGCATGTTCCTCCTCACTCTTGGAGTATATCAAGATGTCATCAATAAACACAATCACGAACATATCCAAGTATGTCTTGAGCACCCTATTCATCAACTCCATAAAAGCTGCAGGAGAATTCATTAGTCTAACAGACATAACTACAAACTCATAATGACCATACCGCATCCTGAAGGCTGTCTTCGAGACATCGCTCTCCCAAACCCTGAGCTGGTGATACCCAGATTTGAGATCTACCTTTCGAGAAACATTTGGCACCCTGAAGCTGGTCAAATAAATCATCAATTCTGGGTAGAGGATACCTTTTCTTGATGGTGACTTTGTTCAATTACCGATAATCAATGCACATCCAAAGTGAACCATCCTTCTTTCTGACAAAGAGAACTGGTGCACCCCATGGAGACTTGTTTGGCCTGATGAAACCCTTATCTAATAGGTCCTTCAACTGCTCCTTCAACTCCTTTAGCTTAGTTGGAGCCATTATGTAAGGAGGGATAGGTATAGGCTGCGTGTCGGGAAGAAGGTCAATACCAAAATCAATTTTCCTCTTGGGAGGAACACCTGGTAAATCTTCAAGAAATACTTCTGGGTGCTCACGCACTACTAGAACTGACTGGATAGTTGGGGCCTTGGACTTGACATCCTTAACCCTAACCAGATGATACATACAACCCTTGGTAATCATCTTTCTGGCCTTAAGATAGGAAATAAAACAACCTACAGTCACGACTAAACTACCTTTCCACTCCAAGACTGACTCGCCCGGAAAGCGAAACTCCACCGCACGGGTTCTACAATTAGTAGAAGCATAACACGTATACAACCAATCCATGCCAAGAATAATATTAAAGTCAGTCATGGCTAACTCTACAAGGTCTGCAGAGGTGACTTTATGCAATACAGTGATCGGACATCTTTTATACACCCGCCTAGCTGCAATCGAATCACCAATAGGGGTAGAAACTGAAAATGGTTCTGATAGAGTTTCAGGACTAACTCCACAGTTACTAGCAATATAAGGTGTCATAAACGATAGGGTAGCCCCTGGATATAACAGAGCATAAGCATCAAGGTAAAACACTCGCAACATACCAGTAACCACTTTCGGTGAAGTCTCCTGCTCCTGACACAAAGCGAGGGCATAGAATCTATTTTGGCACTGCCCGCCACACCCATTAGTAGATGCTCCTTGTGGAGCTGAACATACTGGAGCTGCTGCTAACCTAGTAATTTATGCACGTCCTCTATCATCATCCTGCATAGCAAATGGACACACTCAGCGCATGTGGCTGGATCTACCACACCCATAGCAAATATCTAAGTCGAGCAAACACTCCCCAGTATGACTCTTGTCGCACTTCCGCAGGCTAGAAGAGTGCGCTCTACCTACATGCCCCTCTGGTCCCTCGATCCGAAAGCCCTACTCCTTTGATCACCCTTGGGTCTGGATGGAACACTAGCTGATGATGGTGCTGGAGCTAGTGGCCTTTGCTGAAATTGAGGGCGGTGCCCATCGCCGGATCTCTGATGAGTAAACGCATGGCTATCTCATCGGGCCCTTTTGGCCTCTCTCTCCCTTGTATGAACCGCCCCCATCTACTGGATGTACAAAACTATCCGAGGTAAATCCATGTCTGGTGGAGCATAGCGGTCCTACAATCTTTGTCCAAATAGCCTGACACACCATGAATAAAGTGGCTCACCCGCGCCCTTTGGTCAACCACTAACACTGGGGCATACTTTGATAAGCGAGTGAACTCGAGAGCATACTACTGTACCATCATCCTCCCCTACTTCAAATTTACGAACTCAGTTGCCTTCAGCTCCCTCATCTCCTGAGGGAAGAATCGATCTAGAAACACCTCTTGGAACTCCTGCCAAGTGACAGGGCCTGCTCCGGCGACCCTACTATCTCTCCACTACTTGAACCATATATGTGCAACCCCTTTCAGCTGATACGAGGCCAACTCTGCACATTTAACCCTATTCACCCCCATAACCTGGGTGATCTTCATAATCTCGTCAATAAACTCATGCGGGTCCTCATCCACTTTTGACCCTAGGAACTCTAGAGGGTTCATTCTCAAAAAGTCCCTGACTCGAGCGGTCGCTGCATTGCCATTTTGCTGAACATGTGCAACTGCCTGTTGATTGACCTAGGTAGTCAAGGCATGCGCGAGCATCTGAATAGTTGCCTGAAACTCAGCATGGGCAACTGGCTTCGATGCCTCGTGCTCCTGAATTGGTGGGGCTTGCTGGTGCCCATTAGCATTGCCATCCTCGTGGCCATCTCCGTTTCCATTCCTCCTACCATTCATTCTTCGGGGAGCCATAATTATGGAATCACAAATAGCATGAATTAGAAGGATAGAAAGACTTTTTATCACATGACATAGATCACAAAGGAAGGAAACATTTCCTAAACGTCTCGTAGCCTCTTCTTCACAAGTGTGGCACGCTTCACACCCATGAAAAAGACTCTACACAACGCGGATTTCAGACACCCTAGGACACATCAAACCTATTGCTTTGATGCTAAATTTATCATGATCCGAACGTAGACCCAAATCGTAACATGGGACAAGGAGCCCCGAAAGACTCCAAGTCAACCCATGGCATGAGAATTCATCTAACTTCAAATCATTTAAAATGGAATACTTAACATATGATACAATGGAATCATAAACATAACATAACATAGCATGATAAGCGGTGCGGACCAAATACATAACAGTGGAGTACTATATGTGTCTGAAAGCCTCTAACATAACAGATGGGTTGATGGAACAACATCCCCAACTAACCTGGAAAACTGAAACTAAAAGAAACATCAATGTCTGAATCAAATGGTCCTCGGAGAATGAGGACTCACCAACAAGATGGATGCTAAACTCCGTGACAAGCTAATGATGATGCTGGATCTGAAGATATGAGCGTGTATCATAAAATGATACAGCATAGAGTATGCGGTTAGTACCTGAAATATAGAGAGTATACAAGGTAAGTAAAACACACATTTGAAAATACATAAAAGCTCAGAAATGATCATAAGAGAAGGACATCATGCTCGTATCACAAATATCATAAGATAACATAAGGCTCAAGGTTTTCAAATCGCTCATAAACCATTCATTATCATAGTCATAAGAGAAACTTCATTAAAGACATCACTTGAGCCAAATAACATAAACATAATAATTCATAAAACATGAGGAACAATGGGAGGAATCGTCATAACTGACACTATCATGGTAGAGCCTTACATGATGCCCCAACTATCTCACTCAAGCGGGCAGAGTCGCCCCTGGCTTGCCAGGCGAGGGACGTGCATTATGTGATATCACAAAAAAGGGGATCATTATCATTGTAATGTAGAATATATAAACCCACAGTGGCACGTGGTTATGAGATACTGACGTAGTCCTTTAAACGCCGGGCTGCTCGGTGCTAAACACGGCTCCCAAAAACATGCACATTAGGCTCATATGTAAATCAATAACATCATTCATTAATATTCATGTCTAAATAATCATTTATCATTCATTGATCCCCATTAAAACATGATTAGCCAAGAATCAAAGGCCCTTTAGTCGGCCAACATCATAAATCGATAAATCAGGAGATCCATTTCATAAATTGTACATTATTCTTGAACATACGAGCATTTCCTAATACTTTAACATGCTTGACAATACTCAATTCATTCAAAAACATGCTTATAAACATGGGTAACTTGAAAATATGCTTTTCATCATCAATATTTCATAAATACTTGAATATTTATCATAAACTTTGACTAACATGAACTTTTCATAAAGGGAAAATTTGATTTATAAAACTTGAAACATGATTTTTAATGAAAAACAACATAAAACTTGCCCATAATTCGTAATTCAATAATAGTAACTCAATTAGATCAAGCCCATGTGGAGAAATTAAATTTTCATGCGTTAGGTAAAACCTCCATAGGTTTTAGATAGGAATTTCCATAAATTGAAAGAGATTGGGCATGGGTGTGAGAGGATTCACCCATTCATAACCCTACATACCTGGGAAAAATCAATTCTCACCACTCCTTGAAAGCCCAAAGGAAATTAATGAAGAAAACCTTGAAGACAAGCTCGATCACCTCTTCAATCCTTTAACTTTTCATACATGCGAATGAATAAGCTAGAAGGGCTTAACCTATCTTAATACACTCAGAAAATTACTTAAAACGACATAGTTTAGGACCTTAGAGCATAGGAAATAATGAAAAACCCTAAAAATATATACTGGCAAACTAACGGATGGACTAACGGGTCGTTGGAGGATACCACGACTCGTGGTATCCACCCATCTTCTACACTGCCAAAATTCCTGATCTCATATTCAACCCCACGACTTAATAGGATGAGTCGTCCTTTCAGACAACGGATCGTTACATCGTCTGTTGTTTCCTCCTTCAGGTCCTGTACTGATCCTTCCAACTAGACTCACCATGACTAGTTACATCCTCCAATGAGTCGTGGTTGCCTTCTGTTAGGTCTACAGGAAAAATATAGTTGTCCCCATTCCATAACTGGTGATCACGATCCGTTACTTCTCACGATGGGTCGTGGGATGACCCGTTACTTCCCCTAATGCTGAAGCCTAGTTCTCACCACGACTCATAGCAATGACTCATTGTATCAAAAAATAGGTTGTTACTTCACCTGTTGTTACCCACTGAAACCAGACCACAACTTCCCATGATTGCTTCCCACGGGTCGTTGGTTGGAACAACGATCCGTTGGGTCATCTGTTTTGTGAAAGTTTTTCCCATTTTAAGCCAACTCCATTTTAAAATCCTGAGTCTAATCTTAGGCACTTCTAGGGTATTACAGATATCCTATTCTTTCAGGTTATCCTGTCTGTTTTGTAGAAATTTTTGTAGCGTTTGCTCAATCAGTTGTTCCATCTTGTCTTTCCTTTCCTTTTTTAATTTCATTATCTTCTTCATAGATGAATCAGCATTTATTGTTTTGGGTAGTATCCTTCCTACTAATTTTTTATCAGTATTTACACTTTTTGGCAAAGTGTCAGCCATCAACGAATTTGATAGGTCTTTACCGGCTACCGTTTGAACCGGACTAGTTGTGTCCCTATCCGATGTCACGCCCTATTTTTCTTGCGAAAAGCATAACTCAACTTGTGATAACTCTTTTACTATTGAAAAAGATGAAGAATCGCCACCTAATGAATTATGGTGCATTAGGACACCATACTAAACTAATTACATGGATGACCATTTAACTAGCCTACGTCACTAGAGTCGGGTAAGGGTTCAAGTTACCTCGAAAGGAAGGTGTTATGTACCTTTTGCGTCCACAACTGCTAGTCCCTCCCGGATTCATTAATTATGTGGAGGAATGACTAATTGGTAAAAAATGGTCAGTTTCAAAATTAGTCTAAAATAACTAAGTAACTAAACATACAAATTTTTTTTTTTTAAATACAGTCAGTATAAAATATTTTTTCAAACACAAAGGAAGAGAAGACATACCTATTCGCTTCCAATAGTATGCTTAAAGTGATTGAATAATACAAGTAAATAAGGAAAACTAAGATAGAAAATTGAAAGAGTAAAGGATAAATTGAAGTCAATACGGAATTCAAGTCAGTAATACAAGAGTTGTTTATTAAATTGAAGTAATTCGCATCAATGTTTCCAAAGCAACAAAGTAAAAATTGGAGAAATGCAATTTGTTAATTAAGAGAAGAATTCTATCACGAAAACAGAGCTAAAGCGTAGAAAACACCAAAGGAGAAACAACTAGGGGTGTGATATTGATAGGGGAGTTATTGAATAGCGATTGCTAAAAGCTCCTAGCATTACTCCATAGTATAATTAGTTGTAGTCAAGGTAGTATCTCAAGTTTCTCAACCAATTAGATGCATTAACCTCGGGTTTTTTTCAAACCCCAAAGTTCTTTTCACAACAGCCACATCAACTTGGGTGAGAATTAACTATTTCTAGCTTAGATTCTCAATGGATATGTGATAATGGGTTTTGGTTATGTCTAGCCCAACCCCACATGGTCAATACCCAATTACCCATTAGTATTTCCTCACCCATACTTCAAATTCCTTTTTCAAGCAAAATTGAAGTAAGTAAATTCGACCCACATTTGCAACTATGAGTATTAAGATTAAAACACAGAGGAAATACTAAAACTATATTAATAGAGTAATCTAAGATCAAATACACAATACCCCATTCAAATCAATCTCAATCATTCACATACCCCTAGAAAGAAATTTAGCTACTCATGAAAGTAGAAAGAGACATTCCATTCAATAAAAATTCAATATCCATTCACAACTTGAGTAAGAAAATTTCAGTAAGAGTTTGAGCTCCAATGGAGTTTCTACCTTCTATACGAAGAAGAAGATTATTTATACCCTGTAGGATTCCCGGCACCTAGATGACCTATTTGCACGTTGGTTAAGCATAATTGAAGGCCATACGTGCTAGAGAAAGGCCCGGGAAAAGATCGGACGAGAAACCTGTCGAACCATCGCGGAAGGAGCCGAGGCAGAGCCCCTCCGCGATGGCAGCGTGTCACGGAGGTGAGGCCTACGCGTTGGCTCCGTGACACGTTGCCCTTGTCCAGGACCAAGTATATAAAGCCCTACTTCGGTTTTAAATCATTAAACACTTATAATTTCCAGTGAAACAGAGAGGGATCAGCAGAGGAGAGATAAGAACGAAGGAGGTAAGATAATTTTCGTCCGATTACGCTGCTAAACGTTGTCCAAACTCAAATTAACCTCAGATACCGAGGTATTTAGCGGCAGAGAGCATTCCTACGGATTTAGTTTTGTGAAATACGGCCGACGAATCGTCGAGCTACCGAGCTAAGGTAAGTGGAATTGCTCTAAACTAATGTCTATGTGTTCCTAGCTGTGAAGTGAGTATTTCTGCCTTCTGGACCTCTGAAAAATAGCGAGTTTTCAACCGTCTTTCGATAAGCCTAAGTTTAGGCTATAAACTAGATCGAAAGTGACGTTGCTCTTTAAAATAAAGCTGTATTTAATATTAATTGACATATTTATGAATGCAGTTGGGAGAAAATAGATGAAGTACTGGCCGAGCCTCATCCGACAGACGGATAGTTCGAGGATAAGGTATGTAAAGCTAGT
The DNA here is from genome assembly GCA_035772735.1 of Datura wrightii. NCBI lineage: Eukaryota > Viridiplantae > Streptophyta > Magnoliopsida > Solanales > Solanaceae > Datura > Datura wrightii. The sequence continues at coordinate 16,158,841 of JASDFA010000002.1, forward strand.
TTCCACGGCAAGTTAAGTAATCTCGGTACAGTACAGTAATTTAAAGGCCAGTAGAATGTTCAGAAGTCATGTGTTGTGTTTATTACGAATGTTGGTACGATATTAGAAGCATCGAGTTATAACTTGCGTGAAACTTGCTAGCACGATATAGATTCTAACACAAGTGTTAGAAACTGCACAGCATGCTCAGTACGTGATGTGACACAGAATGTTAGGATATCATGGTATTCACTTAAAACTCAGTATACAGCATAGTTTTCAGCAGAAACACTATATCTTGTTCAGCATTAGCCCCAGTACGGTGTGGCAGAAGACTATATTTATACATATATACTATTACCAGCCTCAGCATGTATTAAGTACGTACATATTACTATCGCTAGCTCAGCATATAGTATATACAAATACTTTACCACTATTAGCTTCGGTATGTGGGACATGCAGATAGTATTACTAGTTGAGACCGCTGTATTGTCTTGGGGTTGGATTACCTAGCATCCATGACCGCCCCAGGGTTGATAGCTGTATCGACTCGTCCGCCAGAGGACGAGGATACGTCGCTCTACGGAGTGGTATGCCGTCCCACAGGGGACGAAGATGGGATGCCAGTTTTCCCCATATTGTGCCTTGATCGGCCCTTACACACCCCTGTCGAGCGGATACGCCCGGGTGTTGATTCAGGAGTCCTCTGGACTCAGATGCAGTTATAGTCAGGGGATCAGCGAGCCCAAGTGCATACCCAGGGGACCGGCGGAATGCTGATAGCTATTATAGGAGATGGGATGACCGGGGTAGGGGTATAGATTCTGTGCTGGTTGTACCTCCCGGCTTATGGAGGTCGGGTAAGGTTTGTGTGTGCTAGGTGATGTTATGATATGTTATGCCATGTATAGTAGATACAAGTAGATCGACAGTAGGACGATAAATCTCTAGGTATGACTCCTACTCCTTCCAGTATAATTAGAAGAAGGTATGATTTACATTATCAGACAGTTAATCCATTCCTTTCTACTTCAGTTTCGTCAGTTGTATTATTATTTTCAGATATTTCTTTCAGTTATTGCTTTACATACTCAGTACCAGCGGTACTGACGCCCGGTGGGGCGCTACATTACTTGCCTGCAGGTACTCATAGACGAGCAGGCGATACCACATGATTCCTATCAGCGATCGAGCATTCAGCTCCTGTCATCCGGAGACTGAATCCCAGAGGTGTATTCCGTTTTCTTTTGTTGTACAGTACGGGTAGGTCGGGGCCCTGTCCCAATCATTTCTATTGCTATTCCTAGAGGCTTGCAGTCTGTATGTATATTTCCCTGTGGTCAGTTGAGCCGGTCGTGTGAGGCTGTGCAGTTGTATAGCTGTTAGTACCTTTATTTCTTTTATGTTGGCCGTGTGGGGCCATAGCTTGACAGTAGTGGTGACCTTGCCGGTCACGTAGCCTTCTAGTATTTCATTGTTGAGTTGCAGATAACTAGACAGCATGGTGGCCTTGTCGGCCCACATAGGTTTCCCTATATTGATACGTTTCTGGTTAGCTGTCAGCATAGGTACAGGTGGCTATAGGCCTAGTCGGCCGGAGGCTGTTTTTACAGCCGTCATATAGCCCGTTGTTTCCCTGAATCTGAGTTAGAGCCAGCTAGGCACCATATGTGCTCAGGCTTAGCAGTCCATCAGTTCAGGTCCTAGTTGGGCACCAAGTGCCGTCATACCCCCCAAGGCGCGGTGTGACAAACTTGGTATCAGAGCAGGTCGTGTCCCAGGGAGTCTGTAAGCCGTGCTAAGTAGAGTCTTGTTTATGGATGTGTTGTGCACCACATACTATAGGCAGGAGGTTGCGAGGCATGATAGGATGGTTACCCTTCCTTCTCAGTCAGTCGTGCTTTAGAGCGGTACAGTATAGGGTGGAGTCTCTTAAAACTTACCGTATTCTTTGATTACTGATACAAAGACAGATCAGCATTACCCTATTACAGGCAGAAGATCAGGTAGCAACAGAAGAAGGCATCAACCAGTTACATGATAACTACAGCAGCAGGAGGAGGTACCCGAGACCTCCCAGCATGATACCTTTATTGGTACTATCCCCAATATACGTGATAACGTCAGAATAGGAAGTCAGGAGTGTAATGTACATACGAGTTGATTTATTTATTAGCTATATAAGATCTGATTAAGATTACAGACAAGGTCAGACCACCAGGTAAGTATAAGAAAGAGAGGGAAATGCAGGAATCCCAAATACATCTTTTTGGATATGGTACAGTTAAATGCTTTTATTTGTTGCAATAAGAAAAGGGCTATTCCTACCTCTTGATTTTGATGCCAGTATAGTAAAGGGGCATAAGACTTGAGATGGGATTGCCAAATCAAGCAGTAAGTAAAGATGGGCTGATTGATCCTAGTAAGTATTAGAAAGTATAAAGAGCCCCTATGATTACGTAAGTTGTGCAGACCCTTATGATAATAAGCCAGTAGAGAAAGTAAGACCGTTAGCTTACCCGAAGTAGGGGTAAAAGACCTGTTAGTGATGAATGTCGGGTAATAGTCAAGTTCGAGTCAGAAAAAGGCCAAGTCCGCCACATATGCTAACAGATAGCAAGACATACCTGTAAGATTGTAGATATGATCCAGTTGTGATATCAAAAGGGTGAGGGGTCATGTGAATCAGATAGGTCTAACTGCAAGTCAGGGGAAGTATGAACTGATACTGGACCAGCAATCTTGATAACAATGAAGAGCAGGTACCTTGAACCCCAGAGCTCAGCTTATGTAAGATGAGGGAAAGAAGCAGGAATGTCAGATCTTGTGGGGAAGTTAGAATTACCCCCCGATTGATAAAATATCGTATTAAGGATTAAGCCTCGGGCTGACAGTAAGATCGCGGTTCAGAATACCGCAGTATGTCCGCTATGGAGAAGTTAAGAAGTTACCGATACAGCAATTCTAATCTAGTGTGGCCTAGAGATAAGGCCCAGCAGACAGTCATGGGCTCTCAATATATGCCTAGTAAGGCCACAAGATTCGAACGTTGACCCTACATCGCAAGAATGGCGGAATTTCAAACAGCATACAATAACTAAAGTGTTTATGTTTGTTACTTTCATAACGGGGTGACAATACAATGAAATGATAAGTCAGGGCAGGAGATATTGTTAGGCCGTAGAAGGGATGTATCATGTACGGTATGAGACTCAGCAGAGCATGTCAGAGATTATGTATTACCGCAGAATTCAGTACATATTGTACGTAGCTATTGATATATATATGTATACAGATAATAGATATGCTGTGAGTAGTTGCCTATAAGGGGTACAATCACAGATGCTGATTAGTAATAGAAAGCATGTACAAATTGCATTGTAGGACCCCCCCTTGCCAAAAAAAAAAGGGAGAAGAAAGAAAGAAAAGGAGAGAAGAAAGGAGAAAGGGAAAGGAGAAGAGAAAGGGTAGATTAAGTGTGAATTACGTATGAAGTCATAAAAACTATCTCAGTTCTCAGTTATTAAGTTAATAGACTTATGTGTTGTTGCCAGATCTAGGCTCTAGGAGCTTACCAGAGTTAATGGCCTAAACCAGATGGCTAGATGATAAGGGCGCAGTTAGACGGTCTACCGACCAGCTGGCGCCTACATTAGCAGGGAAGCATCCCTGAAGATCGGTAACATTAGTGCGTGTGCTAGAACCAGGATTAGAAGCCGAATAGGCAAATTTCAGAGATTAGCAATACCAGAATTGTTCTAGTATGTTAAGTGGTCGTACGTCATTTTCCCAGCCTTGTAGGTGAGAGTCGGCCTTAGTCAACCTAGCAGTTATTATGTGGAACACCCCATAAGTCAGCCGGCCGTGCCAGTCAGAATACCCGTTGGTACCCCAAGGAAGGGTCCACATCAGTAGTCAGCGACAGACTAGTACTTCAGCTGGTTTTCATAAGACATTCAGATACAGAGCCCTAGCAGAAGGCCAGTATTTACAGAATAGCTCACAAGACCGAGAATTCCCCAGAATAGCAGTATAAATCCAAGTGGATACACACAAGGTGTAATAAATTGATAGTACCCTGCTAGCACAGTGTTTATTAAGACCAGGAGATCATTAGACTCCCCGTGAAGATCCAGAGATTGATCGCCTGGGAGTAAGTTTGATTGAGCCCAGCCTTACAGTGGTTCAAGCAAATAACAAAGCAATTAGATGCCCACAAGTCTGCAGTTATGCATGAACTATAAGTACTCAAGTAGAACAGTTAGAGCATTGTTAGATTACTGCCACATCCGGGTCATTCAACCCGACTATTCAGTTATTTAAGGTTATGCAGCCAGATCATTAGAGGTCATGGTCAATATCAGGATCCTCTGATCAGATAAAGGCACAAGGTGCGTAGACGGTCATTCAGGTTATCCCAGCAACAAGTAGCCTTAGCATGTGGCCGGAGGGCCAGGTAAGCTCTAGCTACGCCTGTAAACTACCTGTCGATCTCTTCGGCAAGACAAGTCAGTATAACCGTCAATTATATGTCGAGCTCTCTAAGTATGAAAATGTTATATCAGCCAAGAAGAGGTAATGGAGCAACAACCGCTCTTAGCTATAGATCTATTAGAAGTGTGGTGTATGGGCAGCCCGAGCAACGGGAGTTGGTCAGAAAGATACATCAAATGGTCAATTTAGCCGTTCGTGTAATAGAAATGAAGGACAACAGAGCGGTAACCGAAAACACTGCCGTGTCGTCATCAGTTGTGAAAATAAAAAGAACGGTAGTATAAGAATCATGACCTGGTTAGCAGGGGAAAATGCCAGGTTTTCAGGTAACAGAGGGTGGAGTGCTGCGTTGTAAAGGCCGTCTATATGTTCCAAATGTTTCAGAGCTCCACCAACAGATTATGAACGAGGTACATTACACCCGTTATTCTCTTCACCCCGATACGATAAAAATGTACCATGACATCAAAGAGAACTACTGGTGGCCAGGTATGAAAAGAGAAATTGCTGAATTTGTAGCCCAGTGTCCTAACTGCCAACAGGTGAAAGCAGAACATCAGAAACCAGGAGGGTTAACTCAGGACATAGCTGTGCCTCTCTGGAAATGGGAAGCAGTTGTTATACCCCGTAGAATTCCCGGCACTTAGATTACATATTCCCACGTTGCTTAAGCATATTTGAAGGCCATACGTGTTGGAGAAAGGCCCGGGAAAAGATCGGACGAGAAGCCCATCGAACCATCGCGGAAGGAGCCGAGGCAGAGCCCCTCCGCGATGGTAGCGTGTCACGGAGGAGAGGCCTCCGCTATGGCTCCGTGACACGTTGGCCTTGTCCAGGCCCAAGTATATAAAGCCCCACTTCGGTTTTAAATGATAAAATCCTTAAAAATTTCAAGAGAAACAGAGGCAAACGCAGAGATAAAAGAAAGGAACGAAGGAAATTATATATTTTCGTCCGATTACGCTGCCAAACGCTGCCCAAACTCAAATTAATCCCAGATACCAAAGTATTTAGCAGCAGAGAGCATTTCTACGGAATTAGTTTCGTGAAATACGGCCGACGAATCGGCGAGCCACCGAACTAAGGTAAGTGGAATTGCTCTAAATTAATGTCTATGTGTTCCTAGCTGAGAAGTGAATATTTCTCCCTTTTGGGCCGCTGAAAAATAGCGAGTTTTCGACCGTCTTTCGATAAGCCTAAGTTTAGGCTATAAACTATATCGAAAGTAACGTTGTTCTTTACAATGAAGCTGTATTTAGTATTAATTGACGTATTTATGAATGCAGTTGGGAGGAAATAGTTGAAGTACCGGCCGAGCCTCGTCCAACGGACGAATAATTCAAAGATAAGGTATGTAAAGTTAGTTTCCTCGGCAAGTTAAGGAATATTGAGACAGTATAGCATTTTACAGACTAGTAGGATGTTCAGAAGTCGAATATTGCGTTATCATGAATATTGATACGAAATGTTAGGATGTGGTTGTATTCAGTTGAAACCCCGTATAGCAATGCAATACCCGTAAAGCACTTCAGAAATAGAATAGCAGACTAAAATGAAGTTTAGAAAGCATGTCAGGAATAGTAAATCATGTTACTATAGAAAATCAGTATACAGCATAATTCAGCAGAAAGACTATATTCGTACATACATATATAGTACTTCCAGCCTCAGCAGGTATTAAGTATGTACATATTTTTATCACTAGTCCAGCATATAGTGTATACAGAAACTTAGTAAACAACAGAGTTTTCAGCAGAAACATTATCTTATATAGTATTTGCCCAGTACAGTTCGGCAGGAGACTATATTCATATTTATACATCTTTACCTGCCTCAGCACGTATTAAATACGTACAGATTACTATCATTAGCCCAGAAGGTAATATATGTGGTAATTTACCCTTATTAGCCTCAGCATGTGAGACACACAGACAGTATTACCAGTTGAGACCGTTGTATTGTTTGGGGTTGGATTACCTAGCATCTATGACCGCCCAGGGTTGATAGCTGTATCGACTCGTCCGCCAGAGGACGAGGATACGTCACTCTACGGAGTGGCATGCCGTCCCGCCAGGGGACGAAGATGGGATGCCAGCTTTTCCCCATATTTGTGCCTTGATCGGCCCTTACACACCCCAGTCGAGCGGATACGCCCGGGTGCAGAATCAGGAGTCCTCCGGACTCAGATGCAGTTATAGTCAGGGGCTCAGCGAGCCCAAGTGCATACCCAGGGGACCGGCGGGATGCTTACAGCCAGTATAGGAGATGGGATGACCGGGGTAGGGGTGTAGATTCTGTGTTGATTGTACCTCTCGGCTTATGGGGGCCGGGTAAGGTTGTATATGCCATGTTATGTTATGTATGTTATGCCATATTACATTAGATACGAGCAGATTAGTAGTAGAGTGATACGTCTCCAGGTATGATTCCTACTCCCTTCAGTATGATTAAGAACAGGTACGATCTACACCATCAGATAGTTAATCTAGTTCTTCTTATTTCAGTTTTGTCAGTTATGTTATTGATCTCAGATATCTCTTTCAGTTATTGCTTTGCATACTCAGTACCAATGGTACTGACGCCCAATGGGGCGCTGCATTACTTGCCTGCAGGTACCCATAGACGAGCAGGCGATACCACGTGATCCCCATCAGCGGTTGAGTATTCAGCTCCTGTCATTCAGAGACTAAATTTCTAGAGGTGTAGTTCAGTTCCTTTTGCTATACAGTACGGGTAGGTCGGGGCCCTGTCTCGATCATTTCTATTATTCTTCTTAGAGGCTTGCAGTCTGTATATATTCCCTGTGGTCAGATGAGCCGGTCGTGAGAGGCCGTGCAGTTGTATAGTTGTTAGCATTCCTTCTTTCTATTGTGATGGTCGTGTGGGGCCATAGTTGTCAGTAGTGGTGACCCTGCCGGTCACGTAGCTTTTTAATACGTTATGATTGAGTTGCAGATAACTTGACAGCATGGTGGCCTTGTCGGCCCGCATAGGTTTCCCTGAATTGAGATGTTTCTGGTCAGCTATTAGTACAGGTACAGGAGGCTATAGGCCAATGGGCCGGGGGCTGTGTTTACAGCCGTTATATAGCCCTTTGTTTCCAGAAATGTGAGTCAGAGCCAGCCAGGCACCAGATGTGCCCAGGCTTAACAGTCCAGCAGGTTAGGTCCTAGTAGGGCACCAGGTGCCAGTCATACCCCCCAAGGCGGGGTGTGACAAACTTGGTATCAGAGCAGGTCGTATCCCAGGGAGTCTGCAAGCCGTGCTGAGTAGAGTCTTGTCCATGGATGTGTTGTGCACCACATACTATGGATAGGAGGCTGCAAGGCATGATAGGATGGTTGTCTTTTATTCTTATTCAGTCGTGCTGTAGAGCGGTACAGTTTAGGGTTGAGTCCCTAAAAATCTTACCATATTCTTTGGTTACAGATTATGTCAGACCAGCGCCATCCTATCACGGGTCGGAACTTAGACATTGCAGCAGGAGAAGGCACCAGCAGGATGCCTCCCCCTCATTTGGAGACACCCCGACCAGAGGGCACTACAGAGGCATCATCCTAGCCTCCTCAGCAGTCTCCACCATGTCAGGAGCCACCTGGGGCGACACTACCTTCAGCAGCCCCTATATTGACTCCTTCTGACCAGGAAGTTAGGAGTGCTGTAGTTATGTTAGCACAGATGATGGCTGCTCAGCGTCAGCCAATGCCATCCACAGTTGCAGAATCATCAGGAGGGCCCGGTAGTTCGAGGGTCCGAGAGTTCTTAGCTTTGAATCCCCCAGAATTTACAGGTACGGATCGGACAGAGGACCCTCAGGATTTTCTGGACCAAATGCAGAGGATCTTCAGGGTTATGCATGCCACGTCTACCGAGTCAGTTGAGTTGGCAGCATTCCGGTTACGGGATATTGCGGTGTTATGGTACGAAAGCTGGGAGAGGTCCCGAGGGAGAGATGTTTCCCCTCCCACCTGGTCCAGCTTTTCAGGAGCCTTTCTGGATCATTATTTGCCACGGGAGATTCGACAGGCCCGGGTAGACCAGTTCCTACATCTAGAACAGGGGGCCATGAGTGTTCGGGAATATTCCTTGCAGTTTGATTCCTTAGCCCGATATGCACCGGCCTTCGTTGATACCATGGCATCCAGAGTGCATCGCTTTATTACGGGGTTGAATCCAGAATATGTTGAGATTTGCACTACAGCCACACTGCAAGAGGACATGGATATTGCTCGCATTCAGGCATTTTCCCAGAATATTAAGGGCATCAGACAGCGACAACGAGAGGTCAGAAGGGTTAATCAGGAACAGCGTCGCCGGGACAGGCCAATTGAGTTACAGGGAGAGGCCCGGGGAGGACCCAGGCCCCGATTGTCAGACAGGCCGCCCAGGCCCCCGCCTCCGCCACAGTCACAGGGGGGCAGATTCAGCCGCAGGGGGCAGTCAGAGATTGGTAGAGGCTCGCAGATGGCAGATTCACCATTACAGAGGAGGGCGGAGCAGAGTAGGTATACCCTACCACTTTGCCCTATATGCAATCGACGCCATCCTGGAGCATGCAGATATGGCTCCACTGCATGTTATATTTGTGGCCAAGAAGGCCATCTGATGAAAGATTGCCTAGCCAGAGGTCTAGAGGACCGCGATAGACAGGATAGGACATCAGCAGGGTCACGAGCCACAGCATCCTCGACTGGGCGCAGGCCCTCAGTTTCAGCAGGCAAGGGTCGGGGCAGATCAGGGGCCTCTAGTTCAGGTGCGGGCCCAAGCCGCACATATGCCTTACCAGGGAGGCAAGATTCAGAAGCGTCGCCTGATGTTGTGACAGGTATGCTAACTATCTGTTCACACCCTGCTTATGTGTTAATTGATCTAGGGTCTACTTTGTCCTATATTACTCCATTTGTGGCACGGAAGTTTAGTATTGCACCAGAATCATTACAGTAGCCCTTCTTAGTATCTACGCCCGTCGGTGACTCTATCACAGCTAGCCGAATCTACCACGGGTGTACAGTAGAGATTGTCGACCGTCAGACCACAGTAGATCTGGTCGAGTTAGAAATGATAGACTTCGATGCCATAATGGGTATGGACTGGTTAGTACCATGCTTTGCCAATGTTGAATGTTGGACCAAGACGGTCCGATTCCACTTCCCAGGGGAAGCAGTACGGGAGTGGAAAGGCAGCACCGCTACGCCAAAAGGTAGGTTTATTTCCTACCTTCAGGCGAGGAAGTTGATATCCAAGGGACGTATTTATCATCTGGTCAGAGTTCAGGATGTCCAAGCAGAATGTCCGACACTCCAGTCTTTCCCAGTGGTGAATGAATTCCCAGATGTATTTCCTGATGAGTTACCTGGTATTCCCCCAGAAAGGGAAATAGACTTTGCTATCGATTTGTTACCAGACACTCAGCCAATATCAATACCTCCCTATCGTATGGCTCCTGCAGAACTCAAAGAATTAAAGGAGCAGTTGAAAGACTTGTTAGATAAAGGTTTTATCAGGCCGAGTACTTCACCGTGGGGTGCGCCAGTTCTATTCGTAAGAAAGAAAGACGGCTCGCTCCGAATGTGCATAGATTATCGGCAGCTAAACAAAGTTACAGTAAAGAACAAGTATCCGCTTCCCAGAATTGATGACTTATTTGATCAGCTACAGGGAGCCAGATACTTTTCCAAAATTGACTTGCGGTCCGGATATCACCAGGTCCGAGTACGTGAGAGAGATATTCCTAAGACAACATTCAGGACCCGATATGGACATTTTGAATTTCTAGTTATGTCCTTCGGGCTAACGAATGCCCCAGCAGTCTTCATGGACCTGATGAACAGTATTTTCAGACCTTTCCTGGACTTGTTCGTGATAGTATTCATTGATGATATTCTGGTGTATTCATGCTCTGAAGCAGATCACCGGACTCATTTGCGGGCAGTGCTCCAGATTCTCAGGGACCGCCAGTTGTATGCTAAATTTTCGAAGTGTGAATTCTGGCTTAACTCAGTGGCCTCTTTAGGGCATATTGTCTCAAACGCTGGTATACAGGTAGACAAGCAGAAGATAGAAGTAGTTAAGTCATGGCCTAGGCCTACCACCCCGACTGAAGTTTGTAGCTTTCTAGGGTTGGCAGGATATTACAGGAGATTCGTTGAAGGGTTCTCGACTATCGCGGCACCTCTGACCAAATTAACACAGAAAGCAGCAAAATTTCAGTGGACAGAGGCATGCGAGCAGAGTTTCCAGGAACTGAAAGACAGATTGACCTCCGCTCCAGTGTTAGCATTGCCGGAAGGCATAGAAGGTTATTCAGTCTATTGCGATGCGTCAGGTGTCGGACTGGGTTGTGTGTTGATGCAGCATGGTAGAGTAATTGCATATGCTTCTAGACAGCTGAGGAAACACGAAAAGAATTACCCTACCCATGACCTGGAATTGGCCGCAGTAATTCATGCCTTGAAGATGTGGAGGCATTATCTGTACGGCGTCCATGTTGATATATACACAGATCATAAGAGTTTACAGTATATTTTCACTCAGAGGGAGCTGAATCTGCGGCAACGCCGCTGGTTGGAGCTGCTGAAAGATTATGATGTGAATATTCTATACCACCCCGGAAAAGCTAATGTCGTAGCGGATGCCCTGAGTCGTAAGTCAATGGGGAGTTTAGTATATTTGCGACCTGAGAAGCAGAAATTGGCCAGGGAAATTCATCAGTTAGCTAGTCTAGCCGTTCGAGTAATGGAAACAGGAAATAATGGAGCAGTAATTCAGAATTTTGCGGTGTCATCATTGGTTACAGAGGTAAAAGAACGACAGTACGAGGATCCCGATTTAGTCCAGCTCAGACATAGAGTTCAGAAGGGTAAGGAGCCAGATTTTTAGATAACCGAGAATAATGTGCTACGTTGTAAGGGCCGCCTTTGTGTCCCAAATGTTTCAGGGCTTCGTGGACGAATCATGCATGAGGTACACTATGCTCGCTATTCCCTTCATCCAGGAGCGACGAAAATGTACCACGATATCAGAGACATTTATTGGTGGCCAGGTATGAAAGCTGAGATAGCTGAATTTGTGTCTAGATGTTCTAATTGTCAGCAGGTAAAAGCCGAGCACCAGAAACCGGGCGATTTGATGCAAGAGATAACAGTACCTATGTGGAAATGGGAAGCAATAAACATGGATTTTGTAACAGGGTTACCCCGTACTAGACGCAGAAATGATTCCATTTGGGTAATAGTTGATAGGCTGACAAAATCAGCTCATTTCCTGCCAGTGAGGGCTACCTTCTCAGCTGAGGATTATGCCGAATTATATATCAGAGAAATAGTTAGATTGCATGGGGTGCCGGTATCTATTATTTCAGATAGGGGAGCACAGTTTACAGCTAGATTCTGGCAGTCGTTTCAGAAAGGTTTGGGGACGCAGGTTAATTTGAGCACAGCATTCCATCCTCAAACAGATGGACAAGCGGAACGTACGATTCGGACGCTCGAAGATATGCTACGAGCGTGTGTGTTAGATTTTGGGGGTAGCTGGGATGAACATCTCTCGTTAATTGAATTTGCTTATAATAACAGCTACCATTCAACTATTCAGATGGCGCCTTTCGAGGCATTGTACGGGTGAAAATGTAGATCGCCGGTGGGCTGGTTTGAGATAGGAGAATCAGCATTAGTTGGCCCAGACATTGTTCGGCAGTCCGAGGAAAAGATAAAGCTTATCCGAGAACGTTTACTGACCGCTCAGAGCCGCCAGAAGTCATACGCAGATAGGCGGCGCAGAAATCTAGAATTTTCGGTAAACGACTGGGTATATCTGAAAGTGTCCCCGATGAAAGGGGTAATGAGGTTTGGCAAGAAAGGCAAGCTTAGCCCAAGATTCATTGGGCCCTATCAGATTCGGCGGAGAATAGGCCGCGTGGCATACGAGTTGAACTTGCCTCCAGAGTTAGCGTCGGTTCACCCAGTATTCCATGTTTCTATGTTAAGGAAGTTCGTAGGGGACCCTTCTACAGTAGTTCCAGTTCAGGATGTTCAGGTCATAGAAAAGTTAGCCTATGAAGAGATTCCCGTAGCTATCTTAGACAGACAGATTCGCAGACTGAGAACTAAAGATGTTGCATCTGTCAAAGTATTGTGGCGTAACAGAAATCGGGAGGAAATGACGTGGGAGGCTGAAGAAGATATGAAAACCAGATACCCTCACCTAATTCAGGCCTAGTCAGACGACAGGTATGTCCGTATTATTACTTATACAGTACCTTATGGTTGTATGTTTGTAAATGAGGAAGAAGAAGTGATATTTAGTTGTCCAGTGGATCTTAGAATATTGTATGCAGTGCCTGTGTTGGACTTTTCTGCATTTCAGGTTTTTGCGATAGTCCATATTACAGGGAAAATTCTGCCGAAATTTTTCTAGAAAGTACAGTAAGCAGTCCTCTAGATAACAGTATACATTCGAGGACGAATGTTCTTAAGGGGGAGAGAATGTTATACCCCGTAGAATTCCCGGCACTTAGATGACCTATTCCCACGTTGGTTAAGCATATTTGAAGGCCATACGTGTTGGAGAAAGGCCCGGGAAAAGATCGGACGAGAAGCCCGTCGAACCATCGCGGAAGGAGCCGAGGCAGAGCCCCTCCGCGATGGAAGCGTGTCACGGAGGAGAGGCCTCCGCGATGGCTCCGTGACACGTTGGCCTTGTCCATGCCCAAGTATATAAAGCCCCACTTCAGTTTTAAATGATAAAATCCTTAAAAATTTCCAGAGAAACAGAGGCAAACGCAGAGATAAAAGAAAGGAACGAAGGAAATTATATATTTTCGTCCGATTACGCTGCCAAACGCTGCCCAAACTCAAATTAATCCCAGATACCAAAGTATTTAGCAGCAGAGAGCATTTCTACGGAATTAATTTCGTGAAATACGGCCGACGAATCGGCGAGCCACCGAACTAAGGTAAGTGGAATTGCTCTAAATTAATGTCTATGTGTTCCTAGCTGAGAAGTGAATATTTCTCCCTTCTGGGCCGCAAAAAAATAGCGAGTTTTCGACCGTCTTTCGATAAGCCTAAGTTTAGGCTATAAACTATATCGAAAGTAACGTTGCTCTTTACAATAAAGCTGTATTTAGTATTAATTGACGTATTTATGAATGCAGTTGGGAGGAAATAGTTGAAGTATCGGCCGAGCCTCATCCAACGGACGAATAATTCAAAGATAAGGTATGTAAAGTTAGTTTCCTCGGCAAGTTAAGGAATATTGAGACAGTATAGCATTTTACAGACTAGTAGGATGTTCAGAAGTCGAATATTGCGTTATCATGAATATTGATACGAAATGTTAGGATGTGGTTGTATTCAGTTGAAACCCCGTATAGCAATGCAATACCCGTAAAGCACTTCAGAAATAGAATAGCAGACTAAAATGAAGTTTAGAAAGCATGTCAGGAATAGTAAATCATGTTACTATAGAAAATCAGTATACAGCATAATTCAGCAGAAAGACTATATTCGTACATACATATATAGTACTTCCAGCCTCAGCAGGTATTAAGTATGTACATATTTTTATCACTAGTCCAGCATATAGTGTATACAGAAACTTAGTAAACAACAGAGTTTTCAGCAGAAACATTATCTTATATAGTATTTGCCCGGTACAGTCCGGCAGGAGACTATATTCATATTTATACATCTTTACCTGCCTCAGCACGTATTAAATACGTACAGATTACTATCATTAGCCCAGCAGGTAATATATGTGGTAATTTACCCTTATTAGCCTCAGCATGTGAGACACACAGACAGTATTACCAGTTGAGACCGTTGTATTGTTTGGGGTTGGATTACCTAGCATCCATGACCGCCCAGGGTTGATAGCTGTATCGACTCGTCCGCCAGAGGACGAGGATACGTCACTCTATGGAGTGGCATGCCGTCCCGCCAGGGGACGAAGATGGGATGCCAGCTTTTCCCCATATTTGTGCCTTGATCGGCCCTTACACACCCCAGTCGAGCGGATACGCCCGGGTGCAGATTCAGGAGTCCTCCGGACTCAGATGCAGTTATAGTCAGGGGCTCAGCGAGCCCAAGTGCATACCCAGGGGACCGGCGGGATGCTTACAGCCAGTATAGGAGATGGGATGACCGGGGTAGGGGTGTAGATTCTGTGTTGATTGTACCTCCCGGCTTATGGGGGCCGGGTAAGGTTGTCTATGCTATGTTATGTTATGTATGTTATGCCATATTACATTAGATACGAGCAGATTAGTAGTAGAGTGATACGTCTCCAGGTATGATTCCTACTCCCTTCAGTATGATTAAGAACAGGTACTATCTACACCATCAGATAGTTAATCTAGTTCTTCTTATTTCAGTTTTGTCAGTTATGTTATTGATCTCAGATATCTCTTTCAGTTATTGCTTTGCATACTCAGTACCAATGGTACTCACGCCTAGTGGGGCGCTGCATTACTTGCCTGCAGGTACCCATAGACGAGCAGGCGATACCACGTGATCCCCATTAGCGGTTGAGTATTCAGCTCCTGTCATCCGGAGACTGAATTTCTAGAGGTGTAGTTCAGTTCCTTTTGCTGTACAGTACGGGTAGGTCGGGGCCCTGTCCCGATCATTTCTATTATTCTTCTTATAGGCTTGCAGTCTGTATATATTCCCTGTGGTCAGATGAGCCGGTCGTGAGAGGCCGTGTAGTTGTATAGTTGTTAGCATTCCTTCTTTCTATTGTGATGGTCGTGTGGGGCCATAGTTGTCAGTAGTGGTGACCTTGCCGGTCACGTAGCTTTTTAATACGTTATGATTGAGTTGCAGATAACTAGACAGCATGGTGGCCTTGTCGGCCCGCATAGGTTTCCCTGAATTGAGATGTTTCTGGTCAGCTGTTAGTACAGGTACAGGAGGCTATAGGCCAATGGATCGGGGGCTGTGTTTACATCCGTTATATAGCCCTTTGTTTCCAGAAATGTGAGTCAGAGCCAGCCAGGCACCAGATGTGCCCAGGCTTAACAATCCAGCAGGTTAGGTCCTAGTAGGGCACTAGGTGCCAGTCATACCCCCCAAGGCGGGGTGTGACAGCAGTGAATAGGGATTTTGTGGCAGGATCACCCCGTACCAGACACAGACATGACTCTGTATGGGTAATAGTTGACAAATTGACTAAATCAGCTCATTTCCTGCCAGTTAGAACTACTTTCTCGGCTGAAGATTATGTGGAGTTGTATATCCGAGAGATAGTCAGATTGCATGGAGTGCCAGTATCCGTTATTTCAGACAGAGGAGCGCAGTTCACGGCTAGGTTTTGGAAATCGTTCCAGAAGGGGCTGGGGATGCAGATTAATCTAAGCACAGCTTCCCACCCTCAGACAGACGGACAGACTGAGCGCACTATTCAGACGCTCGAGGATATGTTGCGAGCGTGTGTGCTAGACTATGGTGGTAGCTGGGACGAGCCTTTGCCGCTGATAGAATTTGCTTATAGTAATAGCTATCACTCGGCTATTCAGATGGCACCTTTTGAGGCTTTATACGGGCGGAAGTGCAGATCGCCGGTTGGCTGGTTTGAAGTAGGAGAATCAGCGATGATTAGGCCAGACCTTGTTCAGCAGTCAGGAGGGAAAGTAGAGCTTATCAGAGAACGCCTATTGACTGCACAGAGTCGTCAGAAATTATATGCAGATATACGGCGTAGAGATCTGGAGTTTAATGTGAATGACTGGGTATTTCTGAAAGTATCTCCGATGAAAGGGGTGATGAGATTCAGCAAGAAGGGTAAGCTCAGTCCAAGATTTGTTGGACCCTATCAGATTCGTCGGAGGATAGGCCGAGTAGCATATGAGTTGAACTTGCCTCCAGAGCTAGAATCCGTTCATCCCGTCTTTCATGTGTCCATGCTGAGGAAATGCATAGGAGGCCCATCCAGAGCAGTTCCAGTCCAGGATATCTAGGTTAACGAAGAGCTGGCCTATGAAGAGGTTCCAGTAACTATTCTAGACAGACAGATTCGTAGATTGAGAACTAAGGATATTGCATCTGTCAAGGTACTGTGATGTAACAGGAACCGAGAGGAGATGACGTGGGAGGCTGAAGAAGATATGAAAGCTATATATCTTCACCTATTTCAGGCCTAGTTAGACGACAGGTATGTCCGTATTATTGCTATGTAGTATCTTATGGTTGTATATGTATAAGTGAGGAAGATTGATACTCAACCACCCAGTGGATCCTAAAGTATTGTGTATAGTACCTGTATGGGACTTTTCTGCGTTTCAGGTTTTTGGTATAGTCCATATTACAGGGGAGACTCTGGCGAAATTTTTCTAAACAAGTAAGTTAAGTAGTCCTCTAGATAGCAGTATACATTCGAGGACGAATGTTCTTAAGGGGGGGAGAATGTTATACCCCGTAGGATTCCCGACACCTAGATGACCTATTTGCACGTTGGTTAAGCATATTTGAAGGCCATACGTGCTAGAGAAAGGCCCGGGAAAAGATCGGACGAGAAACCTGTCGAACCATCGCGGAAGGAGCCGAGGCAGAGCCCCTCCGCGATGGCAACGTGTCACGGAGGTGAGGCCTCCGCATTGGCTCCATGACACGTTGGCCTTGTCCAGGCCCAAGTATATAAAGCCCCACTTCGGTTTTAAATCATTAAACACTTATAATTTCCAGTGAAACAGAGAGGGATCAGCAGAGGAGAGATAAGAACGAAGGAGGTAAGATAATTTTTGTCCGATTACGCTGCTGAACGTTGTCCAAACTCAAATTAACCTCAGATACCGAGGTATTTAGCGGCAGAGAGCATTCCTACGGATTTAGTTTCGTGAAATACGGCCGACGAATCGTCGAGCTACCGAGCTAAGGTAAGTGGAATTGCTCTAAACTAATGTCTATGTGTTCCTAGCTGTGAAGTGAGTATTTCTCCCTTCTGGACCTCTGAAAAATAGCGAGTTTTCAACCGTCTTTCGATAAGCCTAAGTTTAGGCTATAAACTATATCGAAAGTGACGTTGCTCTTTAAAATAAAGTTGTATTTAGTATTAATTGACATATTTATGAATGCAGTTGGGAGAAAATAGTTGAAGTACTGGCCGAGCCTCGTCCGACAGATGGATAGTTCGAGGATAAGGTATGTAAAGCTAGTTTCCTCGGCAAGTTAAGTAATCTCGGTACAGTACAGTAATTTAAAGGCCAGTAGAATGTTCAGAAGTCATGTGTTGTGTTTATTACGAATGTTGGTACGATATTAGAAGCATCGAGTTATAACTTGCGTGAAACTTGCTAGCACGATATAGATTCTAATACAAGTGTTAGAAACTGTACAGCATGCTCAGTACGTGATGTGACACAGAATGTTAGGATATCATGGTATTCAGTTGAAACTCAGTATACAACATAGTTTTCAGCAGAAACACTATATCTTGTTCAGCATTAGCCCCAGTACGGTCTGGCAGAAGACTATATTTATACATATATACTATTACCAGCCTCAGCATGTATTAAGTACGTACATATTACTATCGCTAGCTCAGCATATAGTATATACAAATACTTTACCACTATTAGCTTCGGTATGTGGGACATGCAGATAGTATTACTAGTTGAGACCGTTGTATTGTCTTGGGGTTGGATTACCTAGCATCCATGACCGCCCCAGGGTTGGTAGCTGTATCGACTCATCCGCCAGAGGACGAGGATACGTCGCTCTACGGAGTGGCATGCCGTCCCACAGGGGACGAAGATGGGATGCCAGTTTTCCCCATATTGTGCCTTGATCGTCCCTTACACACCCCTGTCGAGCGGATACGCCCGGGTATTGATTCAGGAGTCCTCCGGACTCAGATGCAGTTATAGTCAGGGGATCAGCGAGTCCAAGTGCATACCCAGGGGACCGGCGGGATGCTGATAGCTATTATAGGAGATGGGATGACCGGGGTAGGGGTATAGATTCTGTGCTGGTTGTACCTCCCGGCTTATGGGGGTCGGGTAAGGTTTGTGTGTGCTAGGTGATGTTATGATATGTTATGCCATGTATAGTAGATACAAGTAGATCGACAGTAGGACGATAAATCTCCAGGTATGACTCCTACTCCTTCCAGTATAATTAAAAGAAGGTATGATTTACATTATCACACAGTTAATCCATTCCTTTCTACTTCAGTTTCGTCAGTTGTATTATTATTTTCAGATATTTCTTTCAGTTATTGCTTTACATACTCAGTACCAGCGGTACTGACGCCCGGTGGGGCGCTACATTACTTGCCTGCAGGTACTCCTAGACGAGCAGGCGATACCACGTGATTCCTGTCAGCAATCGAGCATTCAGCTCCTGTCATCCGGAGACTAAATCCCAGAGGTGTATTCCGTTTTCTTTTGTTGTACAGTACGGGTAGGTCGGGTCCCTGTCCCAATCATTTCTATTGCTATTCCTAGAGGCTTACAGTCTGTATGTATATTTCTCTGTGGTCAGTTGAGCCGGTCGTGTGAGGCCGTGCAGTTGTATAGCTGTTAGTACCTTTATTTCTTTTATGTTGGTCGTGTGGGGCCATAGCTTGACAGTAGTGGTGACCTTGCCGGTCACGTAGCCTTCTAGTATTTCATTGTTGAGTTGTAGATAACTAGACAACATGGTGGACTTATCGGCCCGCATAGGTTTCCCTATATTGATATGTTTCTGGTTAGCTGTCAGCACAGGTACAGGTGGCTATAGGCCTACTCGGCCGGAGGCTGTTTTTACAGCCGTAATATAGCCCGTTGTTTCCCTGAATCTGAGTTAGAGCCAGCTAGGCACCAGATGTGCTCAGGCTTAGCAGTCCATCAGTTTAGGTCCTAGTAGGGCACCAGGTGCCAGTCATACCCCCCAAGGCGGGGTGTGACACAAAATTATGGAATGTTTAGTTTCTTTTTGAGATGTACACAAATAGGGTACAAATCTGTTCCTTTTTTTTTTGTTGTTGATGTTTTATCCCTTCCTGGCGGGCGTTGCGGGCGATTCACCTGGGTTCGCCGGTGCTTGTCCACGAGCCGCCGGTCTGTCATAGATGAAGGAAAGTGAGATCGTGAGTGCTTCCGTGTTGGCACCGGTGGTTCACCGGTGCTGATCTGCGGACCATCGATTGGTCACAACTGATGGCCAGTAAGTTCTTGATCACTTTGGCATTGACACCGACAGTTCGCCGATGCTGATCTGCAAACCGCCAATTGGTCATAGTTGATGGCCAGTAAGTTCTTTATCACTTCGACATTGGCACCAGTGTATCGCTGGTCTCCATCCTTCCTCAACATAGTAGACAATCGCGATCAATCGGCGTTTCGCCAGTGTCCTCCGGTGAAGCGCTGATCCTCAACTCTATTTTTCATACTTTTTGCTCAATTTCATGTTTTTCTTATTCAAGTTAGGCACCTACAAAGATTTAAGGGAAAAGAGCATGGACCTGAAAACTAAGCAAAAACTCATGTTTAAGAGCCTAGTGAGTTGGTAAATTACCAACTCATCAAACTCCCAAACTTGAACCATTGCTTGTCCTCAAGTAATGCAATTCTTGTCATTCGAGCAAGTGAAATGGTATGTCATCTATGAATCTATGCACTAAGGACCAATAAGCCTAGGACAACCCAAAAATGCTCACCAACTCAAGGAAAAAGAGAAATGACTCCCCCCAAAATATGACAAAATTTCAAGAGGTAACCACAATGAATAGGCATGACTCACAACTGCTTTCTTTTTTCAAAACTAGGGCATGGTTATCACCACAATCTTACATAGCATCTCAAATCATTGCACATTTAAGTACAAAGCTTGCCTAGAAGCTCACAACACTAATGTCCCAATCACTTCTTTGCACTAATGCAAGTATGTTCTCAAAGGATGTGATTCCACTCACAAGAAGAGAGAATCCCATTTTTTTATCATCAAACAATGCACATACAAGGGATTATGGAATAAGATAATAACGCTCACTCTCACAAAGAAATTATCCATGCACACACTCGACCCATAGGCTTGCTCTTCCGGTGATTCACCACTAATGTAGAGTTGCTACACTCAGAATCAATTAGGACTTGGGGATCATAATGAAGGCTAGGGTTAAAGGTAGGACAGTTATTTAGCTCTAGTGACTAAAACCTCCCTAATGGCCTTTTTTGAACACTTTTAACATTCCATCATACTCTTCAGATCACTCCCCCTTATCTCTCATTTTTCTTCCATCTTCATCTTTGTTACTCAAGAGCCATCCTTGTAACTCCTATTGTTTTCACATTTAGCCTCATTTAAGTAAGGGATAGCGCCTTTCACTATTCTTTCTCTTTTAGTGATTCTAGGTTTCTCAACTCATCATTTTATTTATTTTGATCATAATTTGGTGCTACCTCCTGTTACTGCTCATCACATTTCTCCCTATTTCTTCGGCTTCAAGCCCCCTTTTCATTCATTCATCACAAGAAAAGAAGCAATTAGGTGTCAAAAGATAGGATTACAAGGGGATATTGGCTTGTAATATGATTTTCAATAAAAGGGTCAAAATCTCAACATTGGCTAGCAAGGGAAGATGTTTAGGGAGGTCATTTTGAGTGATGTGATTAGCAATAAAAAGCTTAAAATCATATTTTAAGTGCAACTATCTCTAGAACTTCACCTTGAATCACACTTAGGGTAATTTCTAGACAAACGTATATGCATGGGAATCATTCAATCAGCCTCACCACACAAGGTATCACACTCCAAGAAGTTCACAAAATACATCGCCATAGTTGGATTACAATTTTACGAACATTAAACATGTGAATCAACAAGGCAAATGAGGAATGTGCAATCTATTACAACAGAGTGCTACATTTTTCATTTCCAATGCCCAATTTCTTCAAAACTCATTTTTCATGCCATAAAAAATTTTCGGTGGTACCCTTCAAAAATAATTTCACAGGACTCATTTCTCTTAATAAAGTTGCTTTATCACTGGGAAATGTCATCCGGTTCGACAATAGAAAAAGAAAGAAAAAAAGTTGCTCCTCGAAAAAGAACCATGATATAAAGAAAACTCTTGAAGTTTATTCACTTCCTACTATTTGTAAAGGCAAAACTCAGACTTGCACCAACAATTCAAAGGTAATTTTCATTTTATTTCATCCATTCCGAGCCCAACAAAGGTGTAACAACCATTCAACAAATATTTTACAAAATCCTGATAAGGGCAACATCAATTATCAACAAAATAAGGCAACAAAGGCTCATCAATCATCACAATTAAAAAATAAAAGCCCTACAAGAGCAACATCCATCATTAATAGAAGAAAATGACCACAACGAAAGAAAGACTCATCCCACCCCCAACTCAAGCAATACATTGTCCCCAATGTATGCATACAAAACAAAGAGGGTGAGAGCTCCCTAAAATGGTCACTCATCATCATCCTCATCATCTTTAGCTTCAGCTACCCTAGCATGGCCTTCGTCTCTTAGGTCATCATCATCATCTTCCATGCCCTCGAACAAGTCGTCGATGGGGCCTTGGAGTAGAAGGGGCAGCCATAGTTTCATCAAATGTGCTCATATCAGGCACCACCATTAATGTCTGACCTTTTCACTCCCTTACCTTAACTCGGAGAGAGGTGACAGCCCCTCCACAACATTCACATGCGAGCAAAGCTTGGTCAAGCTATCATGCATTAACTTCGTCTCCTTTTTCACCGTCTTGGTGATCTAGGCAAGGAGACTCCTGGCCGATTTCTGAAGCTGGCTCTCATGGGAGTGTGTCATCTCTGTCAATTTATGGAGGCTACTCGGTTGGGACGATGCAAGAGGAGATGAGGCTCCCCTAGTTGGTGCTTCTCCTAAAGCCTGGCCCGATGCCTCTAGATGTGGTATGTTGAGATCAGAGGCCATTAGTGCCTGCTCAAACCCATGAGAAGACTCCTCGGGGACTTCGAAGGCCTGCAACTACTTTCGCTTGCTCTTGGAAGCATCTGCTTCCCTTTTTTTATCCACTGTAATCACTCTGGTAGCGAAGCTAGGAGTTTCATCGGGGAAGAGTGGCACTCCGGCGTGAAGGCGTATCTGGGATATAAGCACAGCGTAGGGCATTGAAATGTCAGCTTGCCTCACTTTCCTTTTCATTTGAACAACCACTATTTTTTCAAAATTTATGGGGATTTTCATGACTCCAACATAGGCTCGGATCGAGACACGAGACAAAACCCGAAAGGGCTTCAAGTCAACTCATGGCATGAACCTAACATCTAAAGTTCAACGTAATAATGCAGAAGTCTAACATACAAAATAGCAAATATCTGAAAATCTAATATCATCAAATATCTGAACACATAACAATAATTTGAAACTGAAAACATACTATGTCTGATAAGCCTCTACACACTGACGAGTTGATGGGACAAGACCCCAATTAACTCACTAAAACTGATACTGAACATACTGAACACAAGTTGAATAAAAGGGTCCTCTAAGGATGAGGATTCACTAACTCTAGTTGAGAGACGCTAACTCTGAGGATCTGGCTAACGGCGGGACTGAACCTGAAATACAAACATGTATCATGAAATGATACAACATAGAGTATGTGGTTAGCACGTGAAATGTACCGAGTATACAAGGTAAGTAAAACCACTAAGTAAGTAAAATTAGAAATCATGCATAACATAAAACATTTCATCATAAGTTTATGAGAGTAGGGCTTGCATTATATTATCTAAAAACATGATTTAAATTTAACTGAATTTCATAACTGAATCGAATAATCCAAAGCTGAAATTGGTTATTCATAAGTAAAACTGAACATTGGATCAAACCTGCTGAAAACATAATATCATTATTGATTGTTGACACCAAATTTTGGCTCACCATGCTTAAAAAGTTAACTACTTTCGGCTTCCTAGTCGTTAAATTGCACAAAATGTAATTTTGATCCTTTTTTATTTTTTAACGATTTATTGATAAATTATTCTTACGATCGAATTTTTTATTTTATTTTTCATCATTTCAGTTTTTAATTTTTTTCTTCAATAATTGTCCTTATTTTGAAATTTCATTTATTTATTGGCATCTTTTACTTTTTGCTTTTTATTGATAATTATTCTTAATTTCATAAATTTTTAGAATTTTATTAATTTATAGTAATTGTACATTTTTGATCATTATTGATTTTTCATAGTCATTCATATATATATATATATATATATATATATATATATATATATATATATATATATATAATGCAAAAAATATAATTTTATTTTTTACTATAATATACATTGAACGACAACTACAATTTTATTTAAATATTTTTACACTAAATATTTATATATACACTAATTATATTTTTGACACAAATCATCAATTCAAAAAATCGAAATAATTAATCACAAATGCAGAGTAAGCTTTCAATCAAGTCAAAAGTCTTGTCACATTTAAAAGATAAAAAAGATGACTTTTAATGAATATGTGGACCCCACATTTTTTAAACCTTTTGACTTTTCTTCTTTACCAACGTCCTCTCTATTTCTTTACTCACGTCACGGACACTCCCTACATCTAATTTATTAATTTATTTTTTATTTATTATTTATTATTATTATTTTATTTTTTTTACTCCATCATCTTTTTCCATATATTTCTCTCATAACACTCTCTCACACACACATTCCCTCAACATAAAATATTCTCCATTCCCTTCACTCTCTCATCTGTGCGTCTCTTTCCGCATTTTTCCCTCGTCTCTTTATTTAGTTTTACAAGAAAATTTTTCATCTTTTCTCAATCATCTCACTTATTTTTGAATATTCTCTCCCGAAATTAGCCTTTTTTACTTTTCTATTAATTTTATTACATCATAAATTTTTGATCATCATTATATATTTTATTTATTTTACAGTCATATATTATATATATATATACATATATCTACATTGCACATTTAAAAAAAAAATATTATTTCTAATATAATCTTCGCATAAAGAAAAAAATTAAATATAACTAATTCACGGATGTTTAAATTATATAAATTATTCGATTATAAAATTATACTTTATGTAAATTATCTAACCATTTAATCACATTCTAAAAAATAGGGAACACATTATTTTATTTATGATTTTTTCTACAATCACCCTTTGACCTTTTTGTCTTCTTTTTCTTTTATAGTTACACGCCTATTCTGCTACTTACACTGCACACACACCACACTTTTTATTTTATTTTATTTTATTGATATTATTATTTATTGTATCATAAAAACTCTCTTTCTCCCCCTATTTATTTGGGTGATCATATTTCTCCCCTCACCTTTTTAGATCCCTCATCTAACGTTTCTCCCCTTCAAACCCTTCTCCCTCTTTTCTCTATCTCTGGCTGCCACCAGCCAAACCCTTTTCCTTCTCCCCCTCCATAGAAAAAAAAATATCACACATACTAGCTTGCACTCTTTCTTTATTTTCTTTCTATATCTTTCATATTTTAATTTTCATTCTTTTTAAAGAAATACAAGTAAAATATTTTTTTCTCTACATTTGTTTATATTGTGTGTATATATATATATATATATATATATATATATATATATATATATATATATATGTGTGTGTATTACTTTTATTTATTATTATTATTATTATTATTGTGGTTGTTGTTGTTGTCAGTATATTTATTTATATATTGGCCCTTTCATTTATTTATGCATTTGCCTTTATGTTTATTCATAGATTATCTTTATATTTGTTCGTATATTTTTCTTTATATTTATTCATACATTGTCTTTATATTTACTTATGCACTTATTTTTATGTTTAATTGATACACTGTCATTATTTTTATCCATACATTGTCACTATATTTATTTACCTTTATCTTTATATTTGTTCATACAGTGACTTTACATTTATTCATGCATTTCTATTTATTTTTTATTCGTACATCATCTTTATATTTATTCATGCATTCTTATTTATTTTTTATTCATGCATCGTCTTCATATTTATTAATGCATTTTTTATTCATACATCGTCTTTACATTTTTTCATGCATTTATCTTTATACTTATTCATGCATTTATTTTTGTATCAAAAGTCGCTTTATATCACATCCCTTATTTTTGGGGTTATTCAAATTATTTTGACTAACACTTTTTCTTTTATCTTGAAATTTATTATAAAATACTATACATATGGCCAATGAAAAAAATCTTTCCGTCGGATTTTTGAGGTCTCCTCATAATAAAAGACGGGATTTTATTTGTAGCTGCAAAAATTATTAAAGTCCTACATGCATGCATACATAAAAAATAAACTTGGCTGATGAAAAAATCTTTCTGTCTGGTTTTCGAGGCCTCTCCATAATAAAAGATGGAGTTTTATTTAAAGTTGCAATAATTATTAAAGTCCCACATGCATACATAAAAAATAAATATGGCCAATGAAAAAATCTTTCTGTCTGGTTTTCGAGGCCTCTCCATAATAAAAGACGAAATTTTATTTAAAGTTGTAATAATTATTAAAGTCCCACACGCATACTTAAAAAGTAAATATGACCAATGAAAAAATCTTTCCGTCGAATTTTTGAGGTCTCCCCATAATAAAAGACGGAGTTTTATTTTGAGTAGCAAAAATTATTAAAATCCTGCAAACATGCATAACAAAAAATAAATTTTTCCAATGAAGAAATTCTCCGTCGATTTTCGAGGCCTTCCTTGCACATAAGACGGGTTGTTTTATTTTTAAAAGTCACAATATATGTTCATTATTATTATTTTAGTTTATTAAATTAAATATTTATTCGTTATTAATATTTCTACTAAGTGTTTATGTAGGCACACGGAGTTGCTTTTCGAAGATGATGCTCGGAAGAAACTTGAAGATCTCCGCGGGTTCATTATTTGTATTTTTTAAATTTATTTTTACATCCTTAAAATTGTAAAAAATGTGAAGTATAGTGAAAACTTTACTTTTGGGGTGTAGGGTGGGGATGTCTATTTATTTATGCTTTATTTAAATTCAAGTCCACTACATGCTTGGGCAAATTTTTAGGTCGTAGATTTTTTGCAAATAAATTTATGATTTAAGTACTTAACTAATGAGATCATATTCTTGACGTTACACAAATAATAGAGCTGTCTTTTCTACTAAAAAATAAATCTTCATTTTTGCTTCTCTAGCTATTTTACCTAACCTTTACAAATATTTTTTTCTGCTAATTTTTTTTATATATATTTTCTTATATTAAAATATTTTAATAACGTGATATAACTTTTTTGTCATTTTTTTAACTCATATTTATTAAAATAATAATAATAAAAAATTTAGAAATATGGTTCAATTAATTATATCCTTTTAAATTATTTTATTACTATATTTTTTGCACGTTAATAGAATTTATGAGTTGTACGCTTAAGTCAAATATTATTTAAGAATACTTCTTTTGACACAGTAGAAAAAATATTTTTTCTTTTCACATTAACAAAAGTATAATTTTCTTTTCATATGGTAGTAAAGAATATTTTTCTTTCGTGTCAATAAAATAATATTACTATTTAATGATGCACAAATAGTATTTTTCTGTACATACATATTGTTAAAAAATAACTTTTCTTTTCACATAGTATATAAAAAGACTTTTCTTTTTACGTTAATAAAAGAGTACTATTTTTAGTATTGTATAAAGAATATTTTTTTTACAAATATATCTTTCTTATGCATGCACATATATAAATATTTATTTTTTGCAGCAATATGCATTTTTCATGCGCTATTTAAATATCTAACACACATTCTTTTATTTATATTTTTTTATTTTAACTATACATGTTTTTATATTTACAAGTTATAAGTATGATTTTACCTCCTCTTCATTTGATAAATTAAGTCTAGCCGGGAACCACATTTTGTGGATTCTGAAGGATGTCTAATACCTTCCCTTTGGAATAACTTGAATCCTTACCTAGAATCTAAAGTAGTTTTTTCGCAGATTAAAACTTGAGTTATACATAGCAGTGTGTTATACCCCGTAGAATTCCCGGCACCTAGACGACCTATTCGCACGTTGGTTAAGCATATTTGAAGGTCATACGTGCTGGAGAAAGGGCCGGGAAAAGATCGGCCGAGAAATCTGTCGAACCATCGCGGAAGGAGCCGAGGCAGAGCCCCTCCGCGATGGCAGCGTGTCACAGAGGACAGGCCTCCGCGTTGGCTCCGTGACACGTTGGCCTTGTCCAGGCCCAAGTATATAAAGCCCCACTTCGGGTTAATTCATTAAAACACTTAGGAAATTTCGAGGAAACAGAGAGAGAAATCAGAAAAAGGAGAGGGAATGAAGGAGATAATATAATTTTCGTCCGATTACGCTGCCAAACGTTGTCCAAACGCAAATTAACTCCAGATACTGAGGTATTTAGCAGTAGAGAGCATTCCTACGGATTCAGTTTCGTGAAATACGGCCGACGAATCGTCGAGCCACCGAGCTAAGGTAAGTGGAATTGCTCTAAATTAGTGTCTATGTGTTCCTAGCTGTGAAGTGAATATTTCTCTCTTCTAGACCTGAAAAATAGCGAGTTTTCGACCGTCTTTCGATAAGCCTAAGTTTAGGGTATAAACTATATCGAAAGTGACGTTGCTCTTTAAAATAAAGCTGTATTTAGTATTAATTGACATATTTATGAATGCAGTTGGGAGAAAATAGTTGAAGTACCGGCCGAGCCTCGTCCGACAGACGGATAGTTCGAGGATAAGGTATGTAAAGCTAGTTCCCTCGGCAAGTTAAGTAATATCGATACAGTATAGTAATTTAAAGGCCCGTAGGATGTTCAGAAGTCAAGTGTTACGTTTATTGCGAATGTTAATACGGTATTAGAAGCATCGAGTTGTAACTTGCGTGTAACTTGCCAGCATGATATAGACTCTAGTATAAGTATTAGGAATTCCACAGTATGCTCAGTATGCGATGTGACACAGAATGTTAAGATATCATTGTATTCAGTTGAAACCCAGTAAAACGATGTAATATCGGTAAGACATATCAGAAATAGAATGATAAGTTAAAATGAGGTTAGAAAGCATATTAGAAATGGCAAATCATGTTACTCTAGGAACTCAGTATACAACATGGTTTTCAACAGAAACACTATATCCTGTTCAGTATTAGCCCCAGAACAGTCTGGCAAGAGACTATATTCATACATATATATATTTACCAGCCTCAGCATGTATTAAATACGTACATATTACTACTACTAGTTCAGCATATGATATACACAATATTTTACCACTATTAGCCTCAGCATGTGAGATATGCAGACAGTATTACTAGTTGAGACCGTTGTATTGTTTGGGGTTGGACTACCTAGCATCCATGACAGCCCCAGGGTTGATAGCTGTATCGACTCGTCCGCCAGAGAATGAGGATACGTCACTCTACGGAGTGGCATGCCGTCCCGCAGGGGACGAAGATGGGATGCCAGTTTTCCCCATATTGTGCCTTGGTCGGCTTTTACACACCCCTGTCGAGCGGATACGCCCGGGTGTTGATTCAGGAGTGCTTCGGACTCAGATGCAGTTATAGTCAGGGGCTCAGCGAGCCCAAGTGCATACCCAGGGGACCGGCAGGACGCTTACAGGGTTATAGGAGATGGGATGACCGGGGTAGGGGTGTAGATTCTGTGCTGGTTGTACCTCCCGGCTTATGGGGGTCGGGTAAGGTTTGTGTGTGCTATATTATGTTATGTTATGTTATGTCATGTCACGTTAGATACGAGTAGATCAGCAGTTGAGTGACACGTCTCCAGGTACGACCCCTATTTCCTTTCAGTGTAAATGAGAGAAGGTATGACTTACATTATCAGACAGTTAATCTAATTCTTCTTACTTCAGTTTCATCAGTTACATTGTTGTTCTCAGATTTTGCTTTCAGTTATTGCTTTACATACTCAGTACCAGCGGTACTGACGCCCGGTGGGGCGCTGCATTACTTGCCTGTAGGTACTCATAGCCTAGCAGGCGATACCACGTGATTCCTGTCAGCGATCGAGTATTCAGCTCCTGTTATCCGGAGACTGAATTCCAGAGGGGTATTTCATTTTCTTTTGGTTATATAGTACGGGTAGGTCGGGGCCCTGTCCCGA
The DNA here is from genome assembly GCA_035772735.1 of Datura wrightii. Lineage (NCBI taxonomy): Eukaryota > Viridiplantae > Streptophyta > Magnoliopsida > Solanales > Solanaceae > Datura > Datura wrightii. The sequence goes on from JASDFA010000002.1 coordinate 16,188,442, forward strand.
TCATTTCTATTGCTATTTCTAGAGTCTTGCAGTCTGTATATATTTCCCTGTGGTCAGGTGAGCCGGTCGTGTGAGGCCGTGCAGTTGTATAGCTGCTAGTACTCTTTCTTTCTTTTATGTTGGCCGTGTGGGGCCATAGTTTGCCAGTAGTGGTGACCTTGCCGGTCACGTAGCTTTCTAGTACTTCATGATTGGGTTATAGATAACTAGACAGCATGGTGGCCTTGTCGGCCCGCATAGGATTTCCTAAATTAATATGTTTCTGGTCAGCTGTCAGTACAGGTACAGGAGGCTATAGGCCAATGGGCCGGGGGCTGTGTTTACAACCGTTATATAGCTCTTTGTTTCCAGAAATGTGAGTTAGAGCCAGCCAGGCACCAGATGTGCCCAGGCTTAGCAGTCCAGCAGTTCAGGTCCTAGTAGGGCACCAGGTGCCAGTCATACCCCCCAAGGCGGGGTGTGACAAACTTGGTATCAGAGCAGGTCGTATCCCAGGGAGTCTGCAAGCCGTGCTAAGTAGAGTCCTGCCCATGGATGTGTTGTGTACCACATACTATGGGTAGGAGGCTGCAAGGCATGATAGGATGGTTGTCTTTTATTCTTATTCAGTCGTGCTGTAGAGCGGTACAGTATAGGGTTGAGTCCCTAAAAGCTTACTATATTCTTTGGTTACAGATAATGTTAGACCAGCAACATCCTATCACAGGTCGGAGCTTAGATGTTGCAGCAGGGGAAGGCACCAGTAGGATGCCTCACCATCGTTTAGAAATAACTCGATCAGAGGGCGCTATAGAGGCATCGTCCCAGCCTCCTCGGTAGTCTCCACCACATCAGGAGCCGCTTGGGGCGACACTACCTTCAGCAGTCCCTATACCGACACCTTCCGACCAGGAGGTTAGGAGTGTTGTAGTTATGTTAGCACAGATGATAGCTGCTCAGCGTCAGCCAATGCCGTCTACAGTTGCGGAGTTATCAGGAGGGCCCGGTAGTTCGAGGGTCCGAGAGTTCTTAGCTTTGAATCCCCCACAGTTTACAGGTACGGACCGGACAGAGGACCCTCAGGATTTTCTGGATCAAATGCAGAGAATCTTCAGGGTTATGCATGCCACGCCTACCGAATCAGTTGAGTTGGCAGCATTCCGGTTACGGGATATCGCTGTGTTATGGTATGATAGCTGGGAAAGGTCCCGAGGGAGAGATGTGTCCCCTCCCACCTGGTCCAGCTTTTCAGGAGCTTTTCTGGATCACTATTTGCCACGGGAGATTCGACAGGCTCGGGTAGACCAGTTCCTACATCTGGAGCAGGGGGCCATGAGTGTTCGGGAATATTCCTTGCGATTTGATTCTTTGGCCCAGTATGCACCAGCCTTTGTTGATACCATGGCATCCAGAGTACATCGCTTCATCATAGGGTTGAATCCAAAATATGTTTAGACTTGTATTACAGCCACACTGCGAGAGGACATGGACATTGCTCGAGTTCAGGCATTTGCCCAGAATATTGAGGGCATCAGACAGCGACAACGGGAGATCAGAAGGGTCAGTCAGGAACAGCGTCGCCGGGACAGGCCAGTTGAGTTACAGAGGGAGGCCCGGGGAGGACCCAGGCCACGATTGTTAGACAGGCCGCCCAGGCCCCCGCCTCCGCCACAGTCGCAGGGGGGTAGGTTTAGCCGCAGGGGGCAGTCAGAGACTGGTAGAGGCTCGCAGATGGAAGATTCACCATTACAGAGGAGGGCGGAGCAGAGTAGGTATACCCTACCACTTTGCCCTATATGCAGTCGACGCCATCCTGGAGCATGCAGGTATGGTTCCACCGCATGTTATATTTGTGGCCAAGAAGGCCATTTGATGAAAGATTGCCCAGCCAGAGGCCGAGAGGACCGAGATAGACAGGATAGGGCATTTGCAGGGTCACGAGCCACGGCATCTTCGACTGGGCGTAGGCCCTCAGGTTCAGCAGGCAGGGGTCGGGGCAGATCAGAGACCTCCAGTTCAGGTGCGGGTCCAAGCCGCACATATGCCTTACCAGGGAGGCAAGATTCAGAAGCGTCGCCTGATGTTGTGACAGGTATGTTAACTATCTGCTCGCACCCTGCTTATGTGTTGATTGATCCAGGGTCTACTTTGTCCTACATTACTCCATTTGTGGCACGAAAGTTTAGTATTGTACCAGAATCATTGCAGCAGCCCTTTCTAGTATCTACGCCCGTCGGTGACTCTATCACAGCTAGCCGAATCTACCGCGGGTGTACAGTAGAGGTTGCTGACCGTCAGACCACAGTAGATCTGGTCGAGTTAGAAATGATAGATTTCGATGCCATAATGGGTATGGATTGGTTAGTACCATGTTTTGCCAACGTTGAATGTTGGACCAAGACAGTCCGATTCCACTTCCCGGGAGAAGTAGTGCGGGAGTGGAAGGGCAGCACCGCTACGCCAAAAGGTAGGTTTATTTCCTACCTTCAGGCGAGAAAGTTGATATCTAAGGGGTGTAGTTACCATCTGGTCAGAGTTCAGGACGTCCAAACAGAATCTCCGACAATCCAGTCTGTTCCAGTGGTGAATGAATTCCTTGATGTGTTTCTTGATGAGTTACCTGGTATTCCCCCAGAAAGGGAGATAGATTTTGCTATTGACTTGTTACCAGGCACTCAGCTGATATCGATTCCTCCCTATCGTATGGCTCCTGCAGAACTCAGAGAATTAAAGGAGCAGTTGAAAGATTTGTTGGATAAAGGTTTCATCAGGCCGAGTACTTCACCGTGGGGTGCGCCAGTTTTATTTGTGAGAAAGAAAGATGGCTCGCTCCGAATGTGCATAGACTACCGGCAACTAAACAAAGTTATAGTAAAGAACAAGTACCCGCTCCCCAAAATTGACGATTTATTTGATCAGTTACAGGGAGCCAAATACTTTTCTAAGATTGACTTGCGGTCCGGATATCACCAGGTCTGAGTACGTGAGAGAGATATTCCTAAGACAGCGTTCAGGACCCGATATGGACATTTTGAATTTCTAGTTATGTCCTTCGGGTTAACGAATGCCCCAGCAGTCTTCATGGACCTGATGAACAGTATTTTCAGACCTTTCCTGGACTTGTTCGTGATAGTATTCATTGATGACATTCTGGTGTATTCTCGCTCTGAAGCAGATCACCGGACTCATTTGCGGACAGTGCTCCAGATTCTCAGGGACCGTCAGCTGTATGCTAAATTTTCTAAGTATGAATTTTGGCTTAACTCAGTGGCCTTTTTAGGGCATATCATCTCAGATGCTGGTATACAGGTAGACAAGCAGAAAATAGAAGCAGTTAAGTCATGGCCTAGGCCTACCACTCCAACTGAAGTTCGTAGCTTTCTGGGTTGGCAGGATATTACAGAAGGTTCGTTGAAGGGTTCTCGACCATTGCGGCACCTCTAACCAAATTGACACAGAAAGCAGCAAAGTTTCAATGGACAGAGGCATGTGAGCAGAGCTTCCAGGAACTGAAAGACAGATTAACCTCCGCCCCAGTACTGGCATTACCGGAAGGCACCGACGGTTATTCAGTCTATTGCAACGCGTCAGGCGTCGGGTTAGGTTGTGTGTTAATGCAGCATGGTAGAGTAATTGCATATGCTTCCAGACAGCTGAGGAAACACGAAAAGAATCACCCTACCCACGACCTGGAATTGGCCGCAGTAATCCACGCCTTAAAGATGTGGAGGCATTACCTGTACGGCGTCCATGTTGATATTTACACAGATCATAAGAGCTTATAGTACATTTTTACTCAAAGGGAGTTGAATCTACGGCAACGCCGCTGGTTGGAACTGTTAAAAGATTATGACGTGAATATTCTATACCACCCCGGAAAAGCTAATGTTGTAGCAGATGCCCTGAGCCGTAAGTCAATGGGGAGCTTGGTGTATCTGCGACATGAGAAGCGGAAGTTAGCCAAAGAAATTCATCAGTTAGCTGGTTTAGCCGTTCGAATAATGAAAACAAAAAATAATAGAGCAGTAATTCAGAATTCTGCTGTGTCATCATTAGTTACAGAGGTAAAAGAACGACAGTACGAGGATCCTGATTTAGTCCAACTAAGAGACAGAATTCAGAGGGGCAAGGAGTCAGATTTCCAGATAACTGAGGATGATGTGCTACGCTGTAAGGGACGCCTCTGTGTCCCGAATGTTTCAGGGCTTCGCGGGCGGATCATGCATGAGGTACATTACACTCGCTATTCCCTCCATCCAGGAGCGACGAAAATGTACCACGACATCAGAGATATCTACTGGTGGCCAGGTATGAAAGCTGAGATAGCTGAATTTGTATCTAGATGTTCTAACTGTCAGCAGGTGAAAGCAGAGCACCAAAAACCGGGCAGTTTGACGCAAGATATAACGGTGCCTATGTGGAAATGGGAAGCGATAAACATGGATTTTGTAACAAGGTTACCCCGTACTAGACGCAGAAATGATTCCATTTGGGTAATAGTTGACAGGCTGACAAAATCAGCTCATTTCTTGCCAGTGAAGGCTACCTTCTCAGCTGAGGATTATGCCGATTATATATCAGAGAAATAGTTAGATTACACGGAGTGCTAGTATCCATTATTTCAGATAGGGGAGCACAATTCACAGCTAGATTCTGGCAGTCGTTTCAGAAAGGTTTGGGAACGCAGATCAATTTGAGCATAGCATTCCACCCTCAGACAGATGGGCAGGCTGAGCGGACTATCCAAACGCTCGAAGATATGTTGCGAGCGTGTGTATTAGATTTTGGGGGTAACTGGGATGAGCATCTTTCGTTGATTGAATTTGCTTATAATAACAGCTACTATTCAGCTATTCAGATGGCGCCTTTCGAGGCATTATACGGGCGAAAATGTAGGTCGTCGGTGTGCTGGTTTGAAGTGGGGGAATCAGCATTGGTTGGCCCAGACATTGTTCGGCAGTCAGAGGAAAAGATAAAGCTTATCCGAGAACGTTTACTGACTGCTCAGAGCTGCCAGAAGTCTTATGCAGATATGCGGCGCAGAAATCTAGAATTTGCGGTAAATGACTGGGTATATCTGAAAGTATCTCCGATGAAAGGGGTAATGAGATTCGGCAAGAAAGGCAAGCTTAGCCCGAGGTTCATTGGGCCATATCAGATTCGGCGAAGAATAGGCCGAGTTACATACGAATTGAACTTGCCTCCGGAGTTAGCATCTGTTCACCCAATATTCCATGTCTCTATGTTGAGAAAGTTCGTAGGGGACCCTTCTACAGTAGTTCCAGTTCAGGATGTCCAGGTCACAGAAAAGTTAGCATATGAAGAGGTTCCCGTAGCTATTTTAGACAGACAGATTCGCAGGTTGAGGACTAAAGATGTTGCATATGTCAAAGTATTGTGGCGTAACAGGAACCGGGAAGAAATGACGTGGGAAGCTGAAGAATATATGAAAGCCAAATACTTTCACCTATTCCACGCCTAGTCAGGCAACAGGTATGTCCGTGTTGTTACTTATGCAGTACCTTATAGTTGTATGCGTGTGAATGAGAAAGATTGATACTTAGTAATCTAGTGGATCCTAATATATTACGTGCAGTGCCTGTGTTGGACTTTTCTGCATTTCAGGTTTTTGCTATAGTCCATATTACAGGGGAAACTTTGCTGAAATTTTTCTAGAAGGTAAGTAAGTAGTCCTCTAGATAACAGTGTACATTCGTGGACGAATGTTCTTAAGGGGGGAAGAATGTTATACCCCGTAGAATTCCCGGCACCTAGACGACCTATTCGCACGTTGGTTAAGCATATTTGAAGGCCATACATGCTGGAGAAAGGCCCGGGAAAAGATCGGCCGAGAAACCTGTCGAACCATCGCGGAAGGAGCCGAGGCAGAGCCCCTCCGCGATGGCAGCGTGTCACGGAGGACAGGCCTCCGCGTTGGCTCCATGACACGTTGGCCTTGTCCAGGCCCAAGTATATAAAGCCCCACTTCGGGTTAATTCATTAAAACACTTAGGAAATTTCCAGGAAACAGAGAGAGAAATCAGAAAAAGGAGAGGGAACGAAGGAGATAATATAATTTTCGTCTGATTACGCTGCCAAACGTTGTCCAAACGCAAATTAACTCCAGATACTGAGGTATTTAGCAGCAGAGAGCATTCCTACGGATTCAGTTTCGTGAAATACGGCCGACGAATCGTCGAGCCACCAAGCTAAGGTAAGTGGAATTGCTCTAAATTAGTGTCTATGTGTTCCTAGCTGTGAAGTGAATATTTCTCCCTTCTGGACCTGAAAAATAGCGAGTTTTCGACCGTCTTTCGATAAGCCTAAGTTTAGGCTATAAACTATATCGAAAGTGACGTTGCTCTTTAAAATAAAGCTGTATTTAGTATTAATTGACATATTTATGAATGCAGTTGGGAGAAAATAGTTGAAGTACCGGCCGAGCCTCGTCCGACAGACGGATAGTTCGAGGATAAGGTATGTAAAGCTAGTTCCCTCGGCAAGTTAAGTAATATCGGTACAGTATAGTAATTTAAAGGCCAGTAGGATGTTCAGAAGTCAAGTGTTACGTTTATTGCGAATGTTGATACGGTATTAGAAGCATCGAGTTGTAACTTGCGTGTAACTTGCCAGCATGATATAGACTCTAGTATAAGTATTAGGAATTCCACAGTATGCTCAGTATGCAATGTGACACATAATGTTAGGATATCATTGTATTCAGTTGAAACCCAGTAAAGCGATGTAATATCGGTAAGACATCTCAGAAATAGAATGATAAGTTAAAATGAGGTTAGAAAGCATATTAGAAATGGCAAATCATGTTACTCTAGGAACTCAGTATACAACATGGTTTTCAACAGAAACACTATATCCTGTTCAGTATTAGCCCCAGAACAGTCTGGCAAGAGACTATATTCATACATATATATATTTACCAGCCTCAGCATGTATTAAATACGTACATATTACTACTACTAGTTCAGCATATGATATACACAATATTTTACCACTATTAGCCTCAGCATGTGAGATATGCAGACAGTATTACTAGTTGAGACCGTTGTATTGTTTGGGGTTGGACTACCTAGCATCCATGACCGCCCCAGGGTTGATAGCTGTATCGACTCGTCCGCCAGAGGACGAGGATACGTCACTCTACGGAGTGGCATGCCGTCCTGCAGGGGACGAAGATGGGATGCCAGTTTTCCCCATATTGTGCCTTGGTCGGCTTTTACACACCCCTGTCGAGCGGATACGCCCAGGTGTTGATTCAGGAGTCCTTCGGACTCAGATGCAGTTATAGTCAGGGGCTCAGCGAGCCCAAGTGCACACCCAGGGGACCGGTAGGACGCTTACAGGGTTATAGGAGATGGGATGACCGGGGTAGGGGTGTAGATTCTGTGCTGGTTGTACCTCCCGGCTTATGGGGGTCGAGTAAGGTTTGTGTGTGCTATATTATGTTATGTTATGTTATGTCATGTCACGTTAGATACGAGTAGATCAGCAGTTGAGTGACACGTCTCCAGGTACGACCCCTATTTCCTTTCAGTGTAAATGAGAGAAGGTATGACTTACATTATCAGACAGTTAATCTAATTCTTCTTACTTCAGTTTCATCGGTTACATTGTTGTTCTCAGATTTTGCTTTCAGTTATTGCTTTACATACTCAGTACCAGCGGTACTGACGCCCGGCGGGGCGCTGCATTACTTGCCTGCAGGTACTCATAGCCTAGCAGGCGATACCACGTGATTCCTGTCAGCGATCGAGTATTCAGCTCCTGTTATCCGGAGACTGAATTCCAGAGGGGTATTTCATTTTCTTTTGGTTATATAGTACGGGTAGGTCGGGGCCCTGTCCCGATCATTTCTATTGCTATTCCTAGAGGCTTGCAGTCTGTATATATTTCCCTGTGGTCAGGTGAGCCGGTCGTGTGAGGCCGTGCAGTTGTATAGCTGCTAGTACTCTTTCTTTCTTTTATGTTGGCCGTGTGGGGCCATAGTTTGCCAGTAGTGGTGACCTTGCCGGTCACGTAGCTTTCTAGTACTTCATGATTGGGTTATAGATAACTAGACAGCATGGTGGCCTTGTCGGCCCGCATAGGATTCCCTAAATTAATATGTTTCTGGTCAGCTGTCAGTACAGGTACAGGAGGCTATAGGCCAATGGGCCGGGGGCTGTTTTACAACCGTTATATAGCTCTTTGTTTCCAGAAATGTGAGTTAGAGCCAGCCAGGCACCAGATGTGTCCAGGCTTAGCAGTCCAGCAGTTCAGGTCCTAGTAGGGCACCAGGTGCCAGTCATACCCCCAAGGCGGGGTGTGACACAGTGATCAAAAGGTTTTATGATTTTCCTAAAAATTAGGTGGCGACTCTTTATAATAATTAAATCTTTTAGAGTCCATAAGTTATACTTTATCTAACCTCGGTAAAAATAGGATGCAACAACATGGCGACTCTGGTGGAGAGATAACGAGTTCTAATCTTGACAGACTCAAATTTTCAATTGAGGGAGGTATTTCTGTTTACATTTTTGCACATATCAATTCTTTAATTATTTGATTCTTTATTTCACACTACGAATTATCTAAGCTATTTGTATCTTGCACATAGATTATATATTGCTTACACGTATAAATCTAGTACATATTAATTATCTGATTCATTATTTATTTCATACATTGTAACTGTATATTCTGAATACTGCTTTAGTTACTTATTATTTGTCACTTTATAATTATCATCATTATTCTATCGAGTCTCGATTATACACAATCACACACACTGTACACACGAGTTGTGCATTGCACTTCTCCAAAATTTGTTGAAATTTCCTTAGTTTCAGAGACTTGGTGCTTGCGTGGGGTGAGCGGATAGTTTTACTACCGTATGACCATGTTGCCATCTCGCAATTCCTCAGTCCAATCTCAAATTTAGGTTAATCTACTTCTAGAATTTCGAGGTCATTGTATATAATTTTACAGTTATTTCAATTAAATTTTCCTTTTATTCATTATATGCCTTTTTATTTTATATACATTCTTTATTTATTACATATTATTCATTTTTCACCAGTTCTATTGGCTATATATACTCTTTATTTACTATAAATTGTCTTGATCATTTTATCTTGTGATTTTTTGATTGGTGTTAAACCTTAATTTTTTAAAATATTTTTCGGTTCTTAAGACCATTAGTCATAATAATATCATCACTTAGAACTCCATCCATACACAGACATAGATTGACATTAATTATTGCTTTAAGATTTTTTAAAGTGATTCAGCTATTTATATTTGTATTCATGCTTTCTTTTAATATATATATATATATATATATATATATATAATTTATGTGTTGTCTCTTTATATAAATTGCCATTGCATTTCACTTCTTTCACTCTTGAAAATTCTCAACTATAATGCATAAAGACAAGGTATGTTTTGAGCACTGCAACTTCATTTTTTTTTTAAAAATAATAACAATTTAACTTTCGAGAAGTTGGTGTATGCGCGGGGTTTTCATTTTTTTTTTCATGTGACCGCATGACCTTCTCACTCGCGTAGTCCGCTTGAGAATCTTGTGTCTAGGTAAAACAACTTCAAAAATTCCTAGATCACATTGCACATAATTTTGCACTTGTTTTAGCTTAACTAAATGTTATTCTTTTTCTAATTTTTTGGATCATTGTACATTTCAATTTGACTTAGATATTCTTTATACAACTCTAAGTTTTTTTCACATATTCTTTATTTGTTGCACATTTTTTATTTTTCACATATTCTTTATTGCTTACATATGTCTTTTATTTGTTATTTATTGCTTTAATCACTTTATCTTATAACTTTTTGGTTGACTTGTATTGAACCTTGAATTTTCTAAAATACTCAATCTCATTTTTGGGTTTTAATATCACTCATCATAATCATGTCATCACTAGAACTTTACCATTCCATCATTATATCATAGGATAACTAAATTCAATTTTGCACATTCTTTCAATCTCATTGGCATACTCTATTGTCACATTCTCTTATTTTTTAAAATGCGTCCATGCATTCCGTTATTATTGATCTTTTGCTCAAAAATTAACAGTTCCACTCATTCATTCAGAATGCTCATTTTGTTTAATAATTATCCTTTCGAACTACATTTTGACCTGATTTTTGTCCTGACAAGATATGTAGGCAGCCCTACATAAGAGTTCGGTCTTCATTGTTTCAAAATAATTTTCCTGAGATTAAAAACTAGGGCAATTATTTTTGGAACAGTCCAGTGACGCTCTCAAACTTTCAGAAATCTTTCAAAAGAGTCCATCAACTCTCTCCCGTACAAAATTCAAAAATATCAATGTCATTCATATCATAATTTTCACTTGACTTTAGTCTTGAAATCCGAGGCATAAGTCTTCTTTCACTTTTAAATGTCATGAACCATGGAACTATGACATATCATTTTTCATTTTATGAAATTCGATGGTTCAATACAAGTTACCATTTTCATTTTGTAGGAAAGTTTTTGAGGAATATCAAGCTTTTGCACGCAACTCAAAAAAAAATAAAGGACAACAAGTCAAGTTCCGTATCTGCACGAATCACTACCCCGTTTAAAAATTAAACGATTTTTCTCTAAATGCAGGATGAACAACAATAATCTCCTAAAGACATTCTTTGATTCCACAATTTTATTTTTCTTGAACTTTCAGTTTCTTAGTTCATTACTTTAAATTTTTAATAGGATTGTCAGAATGTTTTGCAAGGATATTCTCTTGGAGATGTCGACGGATCCTGAATTCATAAGATGTCCACTCTGAGTTTATTTATATCATTGCATTAATTTTTTGTGCATATATTCAATTCAATAAATATCTTTTCAGTTTGTCTATATTGTTGCATTTAATTCTTCTCTTGTGCATATATTCAATTCAGTTAATATCATTTGAGTTTATCTACATTATTGCATTTAATTTCTTGTGCATATACTCAATTCAGTAAATATGCTATGAGTTTGCCCATATTATTGCATTTCGTTGTTTATATATATATTCAATTCAGTAAACATCTCTCGAGTTTATCTATATAATTGCATTAATTTTGAACATATATTCCATTCAATAATTTTTATTTTTAAATTTAAATTTTATTTTCTTTCTCTTTAAGAGATAAACTTCTTTCAATCATATGTCTTATGCCTTATGTTCATGAACTACGCATATATAATTCTCATCTCAATGAGATACGTAGGTAGCCCTTCTCGGGTTCAGTGTTTATTCATAAAAAAAAAAAGTTTTTCCCTTTCTTATTTTTATGATTCAAAAAAAAAATTTCATTGCTTATACAAAAATTTTAAAAAAAAAGGTTTGTTTGCTCTATATTTCAAGCTTTATGAACTACGCATACCTGATTCTCATGTCAATGAGATACATAGGCAACCCTCCTCAGGTTCGGTGTTAAAAAAAAGGGTTTTTCCTTTCTTATTTGTATGATTAAAAAAAAAGAGCAAAAAAAAGTTTTTTTCATTGCTTATACAAAAATTCCAAAAAAAAAGTTTGTTTGCTCCATATTTCAAGCTGCACGAATTGCGCACACCTGATTCTCATCAAGATTGGATACGTAAGCAGCCCTTTTTGGGTTCAATATTCCTTATTCAAAAAAAAATGTTTTTTTATCCATGTTAAAAAAATAGTTTTTCTTTTTGGTATATAAAAAGAATTGTTTGCTTATTTCAACCCTTCTGAACTATGCAGACCAGATTCTTGTTTTTACAAGATACGTAGGCAACTCTTCTTGAGTTCGGTTCTATGTTGTCAAAAAATATAATTAAAAAATTCAAAGCTTCGACTTGATTGGTACCAATACAGTTAGGAGTGTGTATGAGAAAGAATAATTGGCATGATAGAGGGGATCAACTTTGTGGTAAACCATAGATTCATTTGGTACCTCTTAATCACACGTAAGTACCACTCAAAAAATTCTCTTGCATGCATCTAAGATAAGAACAAAATCAACCTCATCGTTTCACGTGCATTGTATGGTGAGCGTTTGAATTAATTCATTGCATTGCATTGTTGATCTAGAACTTGTCCTGAATGTTCGTTGAGGCAAAATGTTGAGCAGCACTTGGTTTGAGAAATGATCGTAGGCCTTCTTTAACTGGATTGTGCCTTTTAAGCCTACCAAATGACATGAATCCCTAGAATTTCCCATTTGAGCCTAAAAGCCTTTTCTTTGAACAAACGCACCTTAAACTATACCTTTTTGAGTGCTCATATGCATTATCCCTCTCTTGGCCCCGCCTCCCTGAGCGCACTGAAAATGTGCAACTGCGAGCAAAGATCTAAACTACAATTGTCAAAGTAAAGGACAGTAGATGTAAAAAAAGACTTCACACAAAGGAGCAAAATCCCCAAAAATCATGATAAGGAGAAATTCTGACCCAACAAAAAGAAACACTCCAACAAAGGTGAAAAAATTCAAAAAAAATAGAAAAAAGAGACTTCAAAGAAAAAAAAAAGCTCAAACAATGAAAAGTTCAAAAAAAGTCGGTACAAATACAAATCAAGGAATGAAAAAGTAGAAAAGATCAAGCGTCAGAAGGCAACAAATCTCAAAGTACAGATACAGTGCAAATGCTCAAGGAAAGATTAGTCACCTTCACCCACATATTAACCTACCCATTCCTAAGCCTACATTATATGCCGACCACAAGCCCTACATGATCTTATTCCAAGTGTTCTCACATTAGTGGATACTTACATGACGACCAAGCATATGACATCTCAATCGCATGCACTGAACATCCTTCTGAGTGTGAGTGTGCTTCTCAAAATGTCCTAAAATGAAAATACTTCAAATGTGTGCAGATTAGGACTTTCTTTGTGGTAAGGGCACTTGGAATAATGAGTATAAGTATAGTTCAAATCTTTGCTTGAAGCAAGACGAACAACTCTTGTTGATACTTAGGTATGTTTGAGGTACCACCCGAAACTATGAAAATTACCTCGAAGCCAATCTTGTTTAGCTGGGAACAGATGATAGTCATTCTTATGCGCAATACTAATTATTGGTACCAACTGAAGTCAAGACATATTTTTTTCAATTAAAAAAAATCAAAAATAGTCTTCATTTTTGCTTGCCTTTTGCCTTCATAATTTTTTTAAAATTACTATCTCTTTTTGTTATATAAGAGATACAGTTTCAAACTTGCTACCTTCTTGTGAATCACCATTTGATCTTTCTGTAAAAATTTCTCATATTTTTTTATGAAGCATGAAACTGGGACAAATTTTTTAGTAAACCTCAAAATTTTCGCATGAAGAGACAGCACAATTTGTGAAAAATATGAAAAAAATTTCTTTCTTTAAAATTGGAGAAAAATTTTTGAGGGGGCCCTAAAAAATTCCATCAGTGTTGCAACTCAAGATAGATTTCATGTTCTTGTTAGGCCCATACTAGGATTTTGCATGGGCTCGTCCCACTCCATTGAGGAATATTGCATTGGGTTTGTCTGACCCCATAATAGGATATTGCATTGTGCTTGTCTAGCCCCACAGTACGACACCGAGTGCTTCATAGTTTAAAGGCATCATCTTCATGAACAAGGACATCATTTCATTGTCCAAGGACTTTACTTTTGCATATCATAATCCAAAGGCATCATAGTCTGAAGGCATCATCTTTATGGCCTAAAGGCACCATTTCATGGCCTAAGGATATTACTTTTGCATATCATGGCCCTACGACATCATAGCCTAAAGACATCATCTTCATCGTCTAAAGACATCATTCATGGTCTAAAGGGAATTGCATCATGTTTAAATTTTCATAGTAATTTGTATTTATCATATTGATATTTAAAAAAAGGCATCATTTTCCACATCAGGATAACATTTTTGCCGAAGCAAAGGCGCTATCTCCTACATAAGCATGGCATTTTTGTCGAAGCAAAGGCATTATCCTCTGCATCAACACAGCATTACCGCCAAAGTAAAGGCGTTATATTCTACATTAGCATTGTATTTCGCCGAAGAAAAGACATTACTTTATGCATCAACATAGCATTCTCGCCGATGCAAAGGCGTTACTTTCTAAATCAGCATCGCATTTCACTGAAGCAAAGGCGTTATGTTCTACATCAGCATTGTGTTTTGACGAAGCAAAGACATTACTTTCTGTATCAGCACAACATTCTCGCCGACGCAAAGGCATTATCTTCTACATCAATACAAGCATTATATTTTCGTCGATACAAAGGCGTTATGTTCTACATCAGCATTGTATTTCGTCGAAGCAAAGACGTTACTTTATGCATCAGCACAGCATTCCCGCCGAATCAAAGGCGTTATCTTCTGCATCAGCACATTATTTTTGCCGAAGTAAAGGCGTTATCTTCTGCATCAACACAACATTTTCGCCGAAGCAAAGGCGTTATTTTCTGCATCAGCACAACATTTTTGCCGAAGCAAATGAGTTATCTTCTACATCAGCACAACATTTCTGCCGAAGCTAAGGAATTATCCTCTGCATCAACACAACATTCCCGCTGATGTAAAGACATTACTTTCTGCATCATCATAGCATTTTCGCCTAAGCAAAAGTGTTATCTTCTGGATCAGCAACACATTTCATCGAAGCAAAGACATTATCTTCTACACCAGCATCACATCTTGTTGGCGCAAAGACATGTATTTTTCATCAACACTGCATTTTCTCTAAAGCAAAGGCGTTATCTTCTGCACTCGCAACATATTTTGCTGAAGCAAAGGCGTTATTCTCCAGACTAGCATTTGTATTTCGGCGAAGCAAAGACGTTAATTTCTACATCAGCACCAACATTGCACTTTTGTCAAAGCAAAGGCGTTACTTTTTGCAGCAGCACTGCAATTCTTGTCAAAGCAAAGACGTCACTTCCTGCAATGACATTGCACGCAAAGAATCTTCGTCATTAATCGATGGTTACATTCCATCAACATCGGCTAATATCAATTTTGCAGGTCAAGGCTGATAGCATCAATTGACCTATCACGACTTACATTCTCAAGCATCCTACACTGGGGAAACTTTGAATACATGTTGATGTTACATTAATACTTCTATTTCCAAAGAATTATTTCCCTTCAGTCATTTTTTTAAATTGTTACAGGATCGTCCATCCCAAGAATAGGAAATAAGACAATTGACTTTTGAACTATACATGGTTTGATCCTCGCGCAATTTGAGGTATGCAAGAAACTCAAAAATTAAAATACGGTCACAATTTTGTGAAAAGTAATTCTTTATCGAGCCAAAATTGGCTACAGTCAAGTTTTCGATCGTAGACTTCTACATCATCTCCGGTCGAAAAGGAGCAAGTTGTTGATATCCAATTTTGGCTCACCATGCTTAAAAAGTTAACTTATTTCGGCTCCTAGTCGTTAAATTGCACAAAATGTAATTTTGACCCTTTTTTTTTATTTTTTAACGATTTATTGATAAATTATTCTTACAATCGGATTTTTTATTTTATTTTTTATCATTTCAGTTTTTAATTATTTTTTTCTTCAATAATTGTCCTTACTTTGAAATTTCATTTATTTATTGTCATCTTTTACTTTTTTCTATTTATTGATAATTATTCTTAATTCCATAAATTTTTAGAATTTATAGTTATTGTACATCTTTGATGATTTTTGATCTTTCATAGTCATTCATATATATATACACACACACAATGCAAAAAATATAATTTTATTTTATTTTATTTTTTACTATAATATACATTGAACGACAACTACAATTTTATTTAAATAATTTTAAACTAAATATTTATACATACACTAATTATATTTTTGACACAATTCATCAATTCAAAGAATCAAAATAATTAATCACAAATACAGAGTAAACTTTCAATCAAGTCAAAAGTGTTGTCACATTTAAAAGATAAAAAAGATGACTTTTAATGAATATGTGGACCCCACAATTTTTTAACCTTTTGACTTTTCTTCTTTACCAACTTCCTCTCTATTTCTTTACTCACGTCACCGACACTCCCTCCATCTAATTTATTAATTTATTTATTATTTATTTATTTTTTACTCCATCATCTTTATATATTTCTCTCAATAACACTCTCTCTCATGCACATTCCCTTAAACATAAAAAATTTCCCAGTCCCATCCCTCTCTCATCCGCGCCGTCTCTTTCCGCATTATCCCCTCGTCTCTATATTTATTTTTACAAGAAAATTTTTTCATCTTTTCTCAATCATTTCACTTATTTTTGAATATTCTCTCCCAAATTTAGCATTTTTATTTTTTTATTAATTTTATTACATCATAAATTTTCGATCATCATTATATATTTTATATATATATATATAATATATATATATATACACACACAACACACACACATTCCACATTTAAAAAAATATTATTTCTAATATATCTCCGCATAAAGAAAAAAATTAAATATAACTAATTCACGGATGTTTAAATTATATAAATTATCCTATTATAAAATTATACTTTATGTAAATTATCTAACCATTTAATCACATTCTAAAAAATAGGAAACATTTTTTTTTTTGTGATTTTTTCTACAATCACCTTTGACTTTTTCTTCTTCTTTTTTTATACTTACATGCCTATTCTGCTGCTTACACTGCACACACGCCACACTTTCATTTTTATTTTATTTTATTGATATTATTATTTATTTTATCACAAAAACTCTCTTTCTCCCCCTATTTATTTGGGTGATCATATTTTCTCCCCACCTTTTTAGATCCCTCATCTTACGTTTCTCCCCTTCAAACTCTTCTCCCTCTTTTCTCTATCTCTGTCTACCACCAGCCAAACCCCTTTCCTTCTCCCCCTCCATAGAAAAAAAATATCACACATACTAGCTTGCATTCTTTTCTTTCTTTTTCTTTCTATATCTTTCATATTTTACTTTTCATTCTTTTTAAAAAAATACTAGTAAAATATTTTTTTCCTCTCTACATTTGTTTATATTGTCTTTACACACACACACACACATATATATTTTGTTGTTGTTGTTGTCGTCATTATATTTATTTATGCATTTTATTTACATTTATTTATATATTGGCCCTTCCATTTATTCATGCACTTGCATTTATATTTGTTTAAAGATTATCTTTATATTTGTTCATGTATTTTTATTTATATTTATTCATATATTGTCTTTATATTTACTCATGCACTTGTTTTTATGTTTATTCATAAACTGTCATTATTTTTATCCATACGTTGTCATTATATTTATTTACCTTTATCTTTATATTTATTCATGTATTTCTATTTATTTTTTATTCATACATCGTCTTTATATTTATTCATGCATTCTTATTTATCTTTTATTCATGCATCGTCTTCATATTTATTCATGCATTTTTTATTCATACATCGTCTTTACATTTGTTCATGCATTTGCCTTTATACTTATACATGCATTTATTTTTGTATCAAAAGTCACTTTATATCACATCCCTTATTTTTGGGGTTGTTCAAATTATTTTGACTAACACTTTTTCTTTTATCTTGAAATTTATTATAAAATACTATACATATGGCCAATGAAAAAATCTTTCTGTCAAATTTTTGAGGTCTCCCAATAATAAAAGAGGAGATTTTATTTTGAGATGCAAAAATTATTAAAGTCCTTCATGCATGCATACATAAAAAATAAACTTGGCCGATGAAAAAATCATTCCATATGGTTTTCGAGGCCTCTCCATAGTTTTGTTTAAAGTTGCAATAATTATTAAAGTCCCACATGCATACATAAAAAGTAAATATGGTCAATGAAAAAATCTTTCTGTCTAGTTTTTGAGGCCTCTCCATAATAAAAGATGGAGTTTTATTTAAAGTTACAATAATTAATTAAGTCCCACACGCATACATAAAAAATAAATATGGCCAATGGAAAAATCTTTCCGTCGGATTTTTGAGGCCCCCCATAATAAAAGACAGAGTTTTATTTTGAGTAGCAAAAATTATTAAAATCCTGCATACATGCATAGCAAAAAATAAATTTGGCCGATGAAGAAATTCTCCATTGATTTTCGAGGCCTTCCTTGCACATAAGATGAATTATTTTATTTTTGAAAGTCACAATATATGTTCATTATTATTATTATTTTAGTTTATTAAATTAAATATTTATTCGTTATTAACATTTCTACTAAATGTTTATGTAGGCACACAAAGTTGATTTTCGAAGACGATGCTCGGAAGAAACTTGAAGATCTCCGCGGGTTCATTATTTGTATTTTTAAAATTTATTTTCACATCCTTAAAATTGTAAAAAATGTGAAGTATAGTGAAAACTTTACTTTTGGGGTGTAGGGTGGGAATATCTATTTATTTATGCTTTATTTAAATTCAAGTTCACTACGTGCTTGGAAAAATTTTTAGGCCATAGATATTTTTGTAAATAAATTTATCATTTAAGTATTTAACTAATGAAATCATATTCTTGACGTTAGACAAATAATAGAGCTGTCTTTTCTACTAAAAAATAAATCTTCATTTCGCTTCTCTAACTATTTTACCTAGCCTTTACAAATACTTTTTTTCGCTAATTCTTTTGTTATACATTTTCTTATATTAAAATATTTTAATAACATAATATACTTTTTTTTTCATTTTTTAAACTCATCTTTATTAAAAAAAAAAAAATAATAAATTTTCTTTGAAATGTGGTTCAATTAATTTTATTCTTTTAAATTATTTTGTTACTATATTTTTTTGCACGTTAATAGAATTTATGAATTGTATGCTTAAGTTAAATATTATTTAAGAATACTTCTTTTGACATAGTAGAAAAATATATTTTTTTTCACATTAACAAAAGTATAATTTTCTTTTCATATGGTAGTAAAGAATATTTTTCTTTAGTGTCAATAAAATAATATTACTATCTAATGGTGCACAAATAGTATTTTTATGTATATACATATTGTTAAAAAATAACTTTTCTTTTCACACAGTATAGAGAAATACTTTTTTTTACGTTAATAAATGAGTACTTTTTTAATGTTGTATAAAGAATATTTTTTTTTACAAATATATCTTTCTTATGCATGCACATATATACAAATTATTATTTTTTGCAACAATATGCATTTTTCATGCGCTATTTAAATATCTAACATACATTTTTTTATTTATATTTTTTTAATTTTATTTTAACAGTACATGTTTTTATATTTACAAGTTATAAGTATGATTTTACCTCCTTCTCATTTGATAAATTAAGTCTAGTCGGGAACCACATTGTGGATTCTGAAGGATGCCTAATACCTTTCCTTTGGAATAACTTGAATCCTTACCTAGAATCTAAACTGGTTTGTTTCGCAGAATAAAACTTGAGTTATATATTGCAGTAATCAAAAGGTTTTCTAATTTTTCTTAAAAATTAGGTGGCGACTCTTTATAATAATTAAATCTTTTTGAGTCCATAAGTTGTACTTTATCTAACCTCGGTAAAAATAGGGTGCAACAATGATTGACGAACATGCATAACTAAAATCATGAGGAACAATGAGAGACTCGTCATATAACCGACATTATCACGATAGAGTTTACTTGGTCCCGACTATTACACTTAAGTGAACAGAGCCGTCCAAAACCTTACCAGGGCTAAGGACGTTACCATGATATCAATATCAAGATTAAAGCCCCTTGGGGGAAGGAAAATCTCACAAAGAAGGTCCCAAATAATCTGAACATCCCTACGTTGGCACGTAGTTTTGAGGCACAGGGTTGATTGAACCCTTAGCCTACTCGGTGCTAGACATTACTCCTAAAAATATGCATATGCTCTCTATCATTTTTCAACGAAGTTGAATCATCATCTTGCGATGAAGCTGAATCATAATAATAAATGCATAATTTGAAATCATAACATGAGGAGCATTGGCTCAAACCATACCACAAACTGAAAAGAGTGGGAGTCTAGACTCTAAAATTCATGTGGTAAGCTAATAACATGAAATTGAGGTAAATCATGAAACATACTTGATCATATGGGCTTGCCCAAACTTAGAAATACTTTAATAGTCAAAATCATGGCTATAAACATGGGTAATTTAAATCATACTTTCACCATATACACTTAGAAACATAGATCATAATTTCATCTTTTGATGAACTTTCATAATTGGGCATCATAATTTTAAGACTTTGAAAACATGAATTATAATTGAAAATATTATAAAACATTCCCATGAATTATAATTCAACATTAGAAACATGAATAGATTATACCCATGATAGATACTTAGAAAATTCACAATTGGGTTAAAACCCTATAGATTCATCAACAAGAATTTCCATGAATTTGAGAAGGAATTGGGCATGGGAGTAAATATATACACCCATTCATAACCCTATATAACTTGGTACTTCTGATTTCTCAACCTTCTTGAATGCCCAAATAAAATTGAAGTAGAATTGATGAATTTCTAGGCTTGATCACACTTAAAAACTTCTAGGCTTGCATGCATGGAGAGAGATAGGTTTAGAATGAATTAAACCCTCTTAAAACACACCTATCTGAGCTTAAAACGATGTAGTTTAAGTCTTAGAAATTTAAGAATTATGAAAAATTCCTTAATAAATTCGCAGAAAAAAAGCATACTGCCAGTCCCAACGAGGGACTGAATGTCGTCTACACCCATCCTCAGCACTGGAAAACATATCTCTATTGGTCACCACGAGGGACACCATTACTCGTGGTGTACCTAACGACTTGTGGTGACCAAGTCGTGATGAACACTACCAAAAATTTCCACATTCATGCCAACCTCTAACCACAAGTAACCTAATGACTTGTTGTTCTGACCATGAGTCGTGGCTTGTTTCATGGTCAACCCCAAACCACAGAAATCTTAACCAACTGCCTTCCACCTCACGAGTCACTTAACGACTCGTAGGGTACCTGATGGGTCACTGGATGATTCAACCTGTGACCTAATGCATAAAATCCTATTTTCTTCGTTTCAACCCTCGGGTCTGATCTTGGGGCTTCGGGGTATTACATGAACCCATGTCATGATGAATGTGATGAGGATAGCTGCTTCCAAAATTACTCTCTGCTTATTCTTTGAAGGCATAATCTGGCCACAAATGAAATCTAGACACAACTTGGCTTCAAACTTATGATCATGCTGGGAGATCTCGCCACCCATCGAGGCCTAAGAAAGAGTGTCTGAGGCAATGACGGGAGCTATCCACCTGAACTGGTTCTCTTTCTCAATAACTCTAGCAGCATACTTAGAACCGGTATCAATCTCATCCTTCCAGAATAAGAAATTTATGGTCGTTGGGGTTATGTCCACTTTTACACCCCTTACCATGACAGAAGGAAGGCAAGGGAATTTGTCAACCTTGCCTTTATGTTGCATGCTTTCTTGCCTTGCCTGATACGAAGCATAAAATTCAGGCACTAGGCTGTAGTAGAAGTCGGGTAAAGGGTTGGCAAAGACATGCCATTGGCGGTCTGTGAATTGTGTTGTGATGTTGGGGAAATCACCCCGCAGCTTACTAGATCGAAGCGTTTTTCTGCAATGATAGAGCGCCCTTTGCAAATGGCATAGTGCCCCTCCATGTCGAGTAGATAGAATATAATGGCCTCTTAGGTGTTAGGGGATGGGGTCACCCTTGCTTTCCCTTTTCCCTTGCCTTTTAAGGGGGTGGGGGACTTGTCCTTTCTTGATTGCCTGGATGAAGATATACTCTGCAAAACCATGTTAGTGCCATACAACAATATTTTTTTATTCAAGAAAAATAAAAACAGACATCTATCATAAACTAAGGTAAGGAATTATAACAATTGAATGAAAAACAAGTAGAAGAGTTCAGCGATTACGCACTGGTAGCACCGACAAAGTGCAGGTGGAGACATGCAAACTTTCGGTTAACCACTGGACATTAACATAATATAGGGAACACAGGGATCATCCGGCGGCACACCGGCACTTCGCCGTCTTGACTCGAAAAACACTGGTGTTACGCAGGTCTGGGACAGAGGCCTGAAGCCCTGAACCCCGACCTGCATTTCATCCGGTGTTTCACCGGTGGATGCCTGTCAGTGAAATTCATCACAAACTTAGTAAAATCACAAAATATTCAAATTTAAGACTCATTCACTTAACACAAGAACAACCAAACAAGTAAAAGTGATAATTTACCTTTAAGAAAGATATAACTCCATCTATCATTGGGAAAATTGTGCATAACCACACATGGGGCTACTCAGACTTCACCCCAACTAAAATAATATACACTAAGAAGCAAGTATTTTGCCACAGATAAGACCCACATTGTCATTCAACATTATATCACCCCTCACATACCCACAATATGAATAATACAAAAGTACTAACAAGCAAAATCATAGGGGTAATAGGAATACATAAATGGAGAAACTTTGATTTGCACATATTCACATTAATCCATCTCTTTGAACAATAATCAAAAGTAGAGTAAGAGTCACATACCAAATGGATTTAAGAACGTAGAGAGGATAAAGATCAAAGCTTGAATAATGGAGTTCCACCAAAATTTTCTTGCCTTAGTGTAGTGAAGAGATGAGTGAGTAGTGATGAAATGAGGAGAGTGAAGTGTGGGATTTATAGGAGAGAAGAAATGGAATGGATTGATAGGTGAAAAGATGAATTTAATGATGGGGAGGTGGAAAGGTAGTATATGGGGAAGTTAAAAAGGTATAATAGGGAAATGGAAGGTGGAAGAAAGGATTTATGGGGATTTGTATGGGTTTTGACCGATATTTTTAAATATATGGACCATGTTCGGTCCATGGAGAAGTCAACATTTTAAAGGACTTGCTTATCTGGACTCGCGCTTGACCGGCGGTTGCCAGTAGGTATCGGTGTTTTGCTGCCTTAACGTAGGTGACCAAAATTCTGATTAGTTCACTGTTTCATAGCCGCTGGTTAGGTCAGTATACCACAACTCCCTAGTGAACTGGTTTGAGCCGGCATTGGACAGATGGTTCGCCGATTGGCATCAGCGTTCCACCATCGATTGTCGACTTCCTCTCTCATTCCTTACTTTTTAATTTTGCACATACGATAGGGCGGCGCCTCGCGTTTTTGCATTGGCGTTTCACTGGTCTAGCGTCATTCTTTGCAATTCTTCTTCTCCTTGTTTGGGCATTCAGTCTGCCTACAAAATCAAAAATAAAAAACATTAAAATGCTTAAGGTAAAAATGCTTGGATTGCATCCCAAAAAGCGCGCTATTTAACGTCGTGGCACGATATATACCATCTCATGCTTTACACTCCAGAGGGTCATCCTCCGATTCAACTTCACCATGAAAAGATTCATATTGCTCCATTTCACCATCAATCACTTCCATAACCTTGCACTCATCTGGGGGCTTAATTGGCTGACATATATTGAAGGTATCCTCGTCACCACCTACTTGAAACTTAAGCTCCCCAAGCTCCATATCAATAAAAGTTCTTCCCATTACTAGTAATGGGCACTCCAAGATAATTGGCACCTCAATGTCCATCTCACAATCCAACACAACAAAATCATCTGGGAGTATGAATTTGTCCACCCTCCACAAGGACATCAACTAGCACTCCAATGGGTCATTTAATCGATCTATCCTCCATCAACAACCTTATGGATATAGGTTTGGGATTCCCTAACCCGAGTTTCTTGAAGACATTAGAGGCATTAAATCGATACTAGCATCGAGGTCACAAAGAGCGTTATTGAACATGCATAAGACATTTGTTTAAGGAATGGTAAATATCCCTGGATCCTCATGTTTTGGATCAAGGTTGCTAGTTATTACATCACTACAATGATGGGTCACATCATCGGTACCCGTATCCACCACCTTCTTTTTCTTCAAGAGCTCCTTCATAAATTTTGCATAGACAGGGATCTGAATCAAAGCATCCACAAGTGGTATATTGATGGATAATTTTATGAACATCTCTATAAACTTATGAAATTGATTATTTTCCTTCTTCTTGGTTAACCGCTATGGATATGGCGGGGAACTATTATTTCCTGATCTTTGATATTGGGGGCCTTCTTGCCCTCATATACATTCAAATCATTTAAGGGAGTCAAATTAAAAAAAAAAATTCTATATTTCCATTCTATTTCCATAGAAGAACGTATATAAAAATCTTTAGTGAAGTTAAGAACTCAATGTTTTTATTGATTGGCATTAACCCTAGACCCTTGCCCTAAATCAACTTCTCCCTCATCCTTCCCTTTTTCATTGTCACCAACACTTGGTGCTTTTGGCACCTTTTCTATTGCATCATCCTCAATTGCCCTTGGGGCTACAACATCTTTTGGCTTCACACCCGCATCCTTCAATATCTTAACACATTATTGCCATACAATGGCCATCTTTCTTCGGATTTGGGACAGTGTCACTTAGGAGTGCATGATGTGCTATGAGTTTACAGCACTTTCGATGCTCAAAACTAAGAAAATAGCATGAACTTAGTTGTGTTTATATGGATATAAGGCACTTTTTATTTGATTATAGGAAAATAAGTGTTGGAGCAAGAATTTGCAAAAGAAGCCTGAAGGTGGAGAAAATAAGTTAAAGTGACATTCTCAGTATGAGTCGTACGTTGATGATACAAGCCGTACTGAGAACCGTGAAAAGTTTCAGATGGCTGAACTAGGAAGAATGTAACCTATGACTCTCAGTACGAGTCGTACAACAATGGTACGAGCCGTAACTTGAGTCGTGGAAATATTTAGAAGAAATTGCACAAAGGAAGACTCCTAATACGAATGGATCTATGAGTCGTGGCTGGGAGGTACGAGTTGTACCACAATACTCATGAATACGTTCAGAAGAAGTCAGAGTTTTCAGATCCACAATACAGAAGCAAAGCACGACTCGTAGGAAGCATCTATGAGTTGTACCAAGGACCAACACTTAGCCAAAATTTCAGCAAGCCAAGGACTTACAGACAGCAGGTACGACCCGTAAAATTCTTCTACGGGTCGTATGATCAGCCGTGGCTCAGGCTACACTAGTTATGAAAAATCACCCTGTTAGCTTAGGAAAATGATTCTTATGTATGTATAAATACCTTTTATGTTTTATTTTCATTATAGAATCATAGAGAACATTAGAGAGAAGTGAGAGAGGCATGAAATCAATAGAAATTCGAGGGAAAAATATAGAATTGAGTTGATTGACTTGTGATCAACCTTTTCTTGTATTCTTTTTTTATCTTTATCAATTGATATATTCAAAGAAAATTTTCTCTCATCTATTATTGTAAGTATTGAATTATGTGTATAATTATGAATGCATATCACAACCCTGCAACTATGAGAGGCTAAAACCTCCATAGCTAGGATTGTGGGAACCATGATGGATTAACGAGCTAGGAATCCACAAAAGTGATTCAAAATTAATGCAACACACTTTTATTGTATTCTCTTCATGCTTAAATTTTTCTTAACGGTGTACAACGTTAGGACTTCCCCTAATTCTTTACTTTCTTGAGCCTAGAGAGGTAGAAATAGAAAAAGAGAATAACAACAAAGCCTTGATCTTGATGATCATTGTATTAACTTGAGCTGTGGTCGCAGGATAGTTAAATTTGGAACATAGTGATAACGAATAGTTTGAAACCACTCATGAGATTTGACCCGGTGATTGAGTATAGTTATCCAATAGAGACAAACCAGTCGTTTGGATGAACCCTAGTTATCAATTCTACAAGTAAGCATTGGTATTGATCACGTGTGCATACCCGAAGCAGTTACGAACTCATGGGGAATACAAACCCTAGTTATTCTTAACTCTTGATTTTAAATCATAATTTCAATCGTTGTTTTCATAAAACCCCCAAATTGGAGTAACTAACCAACAAGTTCACTTACCGGCATTAGTCTAGATCTTTCATATTCCCTGTGAGTTCGACCCCAACCTCTTTGTTGGGTTCTTTATTCACAACGTCCGCTTCATACTTCAGCAGGAGGTGTGAGTTTGAGCGTTATTAGTGCACCCTTCATATGGGGGTTCATTTGTGAAGACAAATGGTTTATTTGTGCTTCAAGGTGTTTGATTGACGCCGAGTGGGAGCTCACTATTTTGGCAAGGTTAGATACTTCCCCTTTCAACTTTTTAACCCTACTGTCAGTAGATTTTACCTTCTTCAACACCTGAAACAACATATCTTCAATTTTTGAGTTACCCACATCATTCACTCCTGGCTGCCCTTGAGATGCTTCTGCTTTTGGAGGAGGCACATAGGGATTACCACTTCGGTGATATCACTCTCCCTCGTAATTTTGATCTCTATTACCCCATCCATCATTTCTCTCCCCCATCCTGGATTATCACTACTTCTCCAACCTTGATTCTCCTCCTTTGGGAGTCAAGGACCTTGATTGGTACCTTGATACCTAGGGTGAGAGCCCACTAATTGGCCCGCCATGTATTGACACTCCTCATATCTCAGGGATGAATTGTCGTCATCAAATTGAGGATAGCTTTGCCCAACTCCAATCACATGTTTCATCATCAACTCTAGTTGTTTCATCATCGTAGCAAGAGTTTCATCTTTAGCTTCATCCCTTTTTCTCATCTCAGCAGTCACAAGGTGGGAGATACACCACTAGAAGATACCTCTATTTCTCTAGTATGCCATGTTGATTGGTCTTAGTCATTCTATCAAGAAGTGCCTTGGCTATTCCATAGGGCTGATCCATGATGGGACCCCCTGCCAAATTGTTTGCCATAGACTTATTGATAGAATTCAATGAACGGTAGAAGCTCTGAAGGAAAACCTCATCGGGTAAGCCATGGTTTTGGCAAATGACTACTTTTTTCATAAACCTCAACCATACTTCATAGAGTTGTTCCCCCGCTAGTTGTTAGAAATTAGTAATGTCATCTCTTAGCTGCAATATCCTTGAGGGAGGAAAGAATCTATCCAAAAAAGTTTCCATAAGTTCATTCTAAGAGGTAATAGACCCAGAAGGCAATTCCTCCAGCCATGCAGTTGCTTCCCCTGTGAGTGAGAATGTGAAGAGTCTCAATTTGATTGACTCTTGAGATAGAAGGGCTAACAAATCTCCAAGAAGTTACAGATATGCCTGTTTGCATCTTCACTAGGCGTTCCTCCAAAGAGTCCCTTCATTTGATGTAGGTGAAGCATTGTACTCGTCACATGAATAATTACATTTCCTACCATAGGAGGTAGGCGAATTGCACTGCTACGTTGGGCATAACAGGATCCTCATCTTCATGAACCATATGCCCGTCCACCGAGCCTTCCCCTTCTAATGAATGTTGGCTCATACCAAGATCAACCTAGAGGGCTCCAATCACAACAACAAAGTCAAACCAACCACAACGCAAAATCAATTCAAAATAACAAACAACTAAAGGCTATCAAACTATATTCCCTAGCAATGGCACCATTTTTGATAACGTCCAAATTCACTCCTCTTGACGAGAGAGCGTAAATGGTCGTTGACAAAATAAATATACCCGACGGGTGTCGGGGTCGAATCCCACAAGGAATATGATTCGATCACACAAGAGTTGTATATTAAATTGAACTAATTCACATCAACGTTTCCAAAGCAATAAAGTAAAAATTGGAGAAATGCAATTTGTTAATTAAGAGAAAAATTCTATCACGAAAACAGAGGTAAAGCGTAGAAAACACCAAAGAAGAAACAAATAGGGTTATGATATTGATAGGGGCGTTATTGAATTGGGATTGCTAAAAGCTCCTAACATTACTCATAGTATAATTAGATGTAGTCAAGGTAGTATCTGAAGTTTCTCAACCAATTAGATGCATTAACCTCAGGTTTTTTTCAAAACCCCGAAGTTCTTTTCACAATAACAATATCAACTTAGGTGAGAATTAACTATTTTCTAGCTTAGATTCTCAATGGATATGTGATAATGGATTTTGGCTATGTCTAGCCCAACCCTACATGATCAACATCCAATTATCCATTAGTATTTCCTCACCCATACTTTAAATTTCTTTTTCAAGCAAAATTGAAGTAAGTAAATTCAACCCACATTTACAACTATGAGTATTAAAAATTAAAACACAGAACAAATACTAAAATTATACTAATAGAGTAAATCTAAGATCAAATACACAATATCCAATTCAAATCAATTCCAATCATTCACATACCCCTAGAAAGAAATTTAGCTACTCATAAAAGTAGAAAGAGACATTGCATTCAATAAAAAATCAATATTCATTTACAACTTGAACAAAAAATTTCAGCAAGAGTTTGAGCTCCAATGGAGTTTCTACCTTGTAGAAGAAGAAGAAGATTGTTTATCTCTCCACCTCTCTCTACTTTCTACAATACTAATAGAATAATAAAAATTTGATATGTAAAATTATGGAATGTTCAATTTCTTTTTGAGATGTACACAAATAGGGTATGTATCTGCTCCTCTTTTTCTGTTCTTGACGTTTTTACCCTTTTCTGGTGGGTGTCACTTGCGATTAACCGGTGGTTCGCCGGTGCTTGTCCACTGGACATCATCAATCACAGCTGAAGGATAGTGAGATTGTGAGTGCTTTGTCACTGGCACCGAGAGTTCGTCCGTGCTGATCCACGGATCACAAGTCGGTCACAACTAATGGCCAGTAAGTTCTTGATCACTTAGGTGTTTGCCGATGCTAATCCGTAGTCTGCTGGTCTCCATCCTTTCTCAGCAAAGTAGACAATTGCGATCAACTGGGATTTCACCGGTGTCCTTCGGTGGAACATCGGTCCTCAACTATATTTTTCATATTCTTTGCTTTCATATTTTTCCTATTCAAGTTAGGTACCTACAAAGATTAAGAAAAAAGGGCATAAAATCCACCTAAATAACCTGAAAACTAAGCAAAAACTCATGTTTAAAAGCCTAGTGAGATGGTAAATTACCAACTCATCAGTTTCTTCCAAACAGAATACTAAAATAAATGATAAATTAACAATACATAAAGTTAAGGTTAAGCGAATGGGAAGAGAGTATGACAAGGGTGAAAACAGGGCCCAATGCGATGTTACTCTCATATTTTATTTTTTATGATCAACTCTCCTAAACATCTTAAGACAAGATGAAAAAGAATACTTAAAAACGAGTTCTAAAACAATTAAAGCATTTTAAAAGTCATGTGTATCCAAAAACATATATATATATATTTTGAGGTTTAGATTATAACAAAGTATGTCGATAATTTAGCATAATAGTAAAAGTTATCAAGTCTTTGATACTTTTAAAAGTGTGACATGTAAAATTTAAAAAAAAGGAGTAACGGGTTGCTTTATATTTTCATAAAGCTATATTGCGCTTCATTTAAGAAGTCAACTATAACCTGCCTGTTCCATCATTTCCCCAAACGTACCTGATCCCTCTTGGGGCGACGACTCTATTTGAGCTTTGCTTCGCGCATTGAATCTGCCACTCATTGTGATTGAACTCTGACCGATGTCATTCCATTATGATGTACATGTAAAGAATATTCAACTAGACTAATAAAAAAAAATTAAAATACCAAAGTAATAAAGATTCTTAATCAAAGTAATAACATATAGAATAGAGCTCTTAATAGGAGAGTCTTTCAACTCTTTTACAAGAAAACATGATTAATTTGTATTCCCTCTCACTCTTTCTCACATGTAATTAATTAGTCACGTCTTAAATTTTATCAAGACCCAAAATTATACGGTTAAGATAAAATTCTCACAGCCCCTCGTCGAATAAGAAAGTAAGTATATTAAATTAATTAACCATAAACGTCCAAATATTGCAAATAAGAAATATGAAAGTCAAACCGTAGAGATATCAAATAATGCTTTTATAGACTTCTACAATTCATATTCAAATCATGAATCAATATTTTACTATTAAATATTAGCATCATGGACATGCTTGAATCTTGATTAAACCTAAGCAATTAAATAATTAATGTGGTACTTTATTAACATGATAAACAAAGAAAAATTTTAAAAGGAGAATGGACTATGAATTAATAATTTCTGTCAATACATTAAGAAAATCTCCAATAAAGTATACAAACATGAGATCAAGCCATCACCATTCAGCCATGAACAATATCGTGAAACATATATATTTAAAGAATTGCATATACGAGTTAATTTAAATAAAATAACTGAATTGAATGAAAACTTAACATTTTAATCTTACGAACAAAATTGATAAATAAAAGTGTGAAAAGGAAAAAAAAAGAAAACAAAAGAGATAAGTATAATAGGTAAAGATGAACAAAATTGATAAATAAAAGTGCAAAAAGGAAAAACAAAAAGAAAAAGAAAGGATATAAGTATAATAGTTTAGCTAGTCATATAGTGATAGAAAAAATAAGGTTGAAAAATATTCAAGCATTAAGTACGATCTAAAATGAGCACATGAACATATATATATAAACCATCCATGATAATTAATGGAAGAAATGACTAAAAATTTGAAATACAAAAGTGAGAATCAACCTTTTGAAGCAATTTTGCTACAATACAATATCTTAACTAGAACTTCAGTCGAACCACGAATACTTCTATGTGGTGTTCATAGTTGAAATGCTAGCGAGAAGATAAAACTGATGGCCGAATCTATGTGAATGTCTGTGTTTGGGATTGTAGAGTGTGGCTTAGAAGAAGTGAATCCATGATCGTTTGGGTGAAGGAACTGTCCATTTTTTTGAAGAAAGAATTGTGGCTGATATCTTATTCTTCCTCTTTTTTTTATATCAGATTCTAGGTATAAAAAAAGAGAAATGAAAAAGAAAAAAAAAGGGACGTTGGGGAGGAGTAAAGATTTATGGAATAGGGAATATTTTTTTTCTAAAAAATGGTGATTTGTGGGAAGATTTAATGGGATATGGAATATGGTAAAATTTTGAATTAAATTTGAAGTGGGTTAGCATTGATACTTTTAGTAAAAATCTTGAAGAATGAGAGAGTTTTTTTTTCTTCAAAATTTTAAAATTTATAATTGCCAAAATAATTAAGGTAAAATATTAAAAACTAATACTAATAAATAAATAAATAAATGAAAGATATATTATTAAGTGAGCACAAAATAATCTTTTCACATAACTTGTGATGCTCCAAGTAATTCTAAGAAAACAATCTCGATAAATGGTGATGTAAATAAATAAAATAATACAGTCAAATAAAATTTTAATGAAATTGTGATATAATATTGTTGTAGAATAAGACTCAAAAATATTTGAAAAAGTATTAAGGCCTTTATTAAGTCCCTAAAAACATATTAATATGCTTAAAATAAAGTAATATTTTAAATTTAAATTAATAAATTATATTAATTTAATATGCAATAAGATTACGATTGTGAGGTAATAGAGGAAAATAAAGTAATAATGCTTGTATTAGTATATTAATATGACTTTTAAAATAAAATAGAAGCTCATTGGAATAACTTAGAGTAAGGAGGGACAAAATTAGGTGTCAACAACTACACATTATTTGCTTGGGAATGAAGAATGAATTGTCGAGCAAAGAACGTTGACTTAGTAGCCAATTTTATCTGATCAAGGGAATGATCTTGATGAAGCCGGACGTTGAGTATAAAGTTATATTGTGGCAGAGACTTTAGTAACAAGTCGCCTACATATCTCGGGTATACGAGAATCAGGATGTGTATAGTTCTAGATTTAGGGATGAAAGAGATTCCTAAAGAAAGTTGATAGTACGAGGCTTGAATAAGGATTGTAATGGTATGAATTGACAAGATTTAGAATAGATTGCGGAATGAGTAGAATGAAAATGTGAGAATATAGCTCAAATTAATGCGATAAAATAGAGATAAGTCGGGAAAATAAGGCGAGTGGTGTCATTATTTGTAGATCATTCAACTTCGGTACTTACATAAACTAAATAGTTAAAATATAGTCGTCAAATATTTCATAAAATGAACTGACATAAAACTTAAATATGATGCAAGTTCCCTTTGGACAATGAGATTTTGCTTTGAAACAGTAGGGATGACATCTCTGAGCAATGATGTCTTGGGCCATGACATGTAAAATAAATTTCTTATTACATAAAATGATGTCCGTAGGCCATGAAAAAATAATGCCTTTAGACTATGACGCTTTAGGAGCATGATAAGCCAAAATAAAAAATCTTAAGCAATGAAATGAAGTCTTTAGGTCATGAAAAGATGATACCTTAGGAGCATGATAAGCAAAAATAAAAAAACCTCAGGCAATGAAATGACGTACGCTGGCCACTAAAAGATGATGCCTTTAGACTGACATCTTAGGAATATGATAAATGGAAAGTAAGTCCTGAAGCCATGAAATAATGTCTGCAGGCCATGAAATAATACCTTTAGACTATGACGCATTCTGATGAGTAAAAGAATGATGATTTAAAGAAAGTGAATTATTTGAGTGGCTTAAGTAGCTCAATTGGTATCTCCGGGGTTTATTCGAGCTTAATTTGTAGATAGAGGGCTCAAGATGTAAATAACGGGCTCAAGATGCAATCATAGGGCTCAATAACGGGCTCTAATTCATATAGAGGGCTTAAACATAGGGCTCAAATTCAATCACAGGATCAAAATATAAGTCATATAGCTTAAATAACAGGCTTAATCCAAATCACGGGCTCAAATGCAAATCACGAGCTCAAAATATAATACATATGACTCAAACGCAATCATCGACTCAGAGATATAAATCATAGGGTTCAACTCATATAACATAATCTAAATACAAATCAAGGACTCAAGTGCAAATCATGGGCTTAAAGTATAAATCATAGTGCTTAAATGCATATGATGAGCTCAAAATGCAAATCACGAGCTTAAATATAAATTACAGGTTCAAAATATAAATCATAAGGCTCAAATGCAAATCACGGGCTTAGTCTCTAACTCTCACCAAATGATAGACGCACCTTTTAGAGATTAACTTTCTAGCCTTAAGGTATAAAATGAAACGACCCTTAGGCATAATGAGACTACCCTCCCAAACTAAAACTAGCTCATCTGGAAATTGAAACTCTACTTCTTCGGTCCTACAGTTAACTGTGGCATAACAAGAGTACAACCAATCCATGCGCAGAATGATATTGAAATCCACCATGTCTAACTCTACTAGGTTAGCTATGTTATCCTTATGATGGAATGAAATTGTACAATCTTGATAGATTCTCTTAGCTAAGACTGACTCACCTACTAGAGTAGAAATACTAAAAGGCTGTAAGAGTTGTTACAAGGAAATCCCAAACGTAGCTGCTACATAAGGAGTCACAAAGTATAAAGTAGCATCTGGATAAGGTGAAGTATATAAATTAATGGAGAAGACCTTTAACACACCATTGAAAACATTTTGGGAGTTCTCCTAATCTTTGCGACTAGATATAGCATACAGACAATCCAATCCTGACCTCCGCCTATCCCTGAAGAAGTGCCTTTTTGGGCAACTTGGCATGTTGAGGGAGTAGACTAATTTCTATTACCCCCATTACCCCATCGGGATGGACAATCTCTCAGGAAATGACCTTGTTAGCCACATCCATAGCATCCATCTCTACCCGAATGACACACACCCAAGTGGGCCCTACCATAGTTGCTATATGGTGGATGTCGAGGGGTTCCCTGAATTGCATTACCTTGCACTTGGGACCTCTGATCATTACTTTTACCTATGGCTGGAGCATGAGTAGCTAACAGTATCAGTCTAGAGGACCTCTTTCTAAAGAAGGACCTATTTCCATTTCCATTCCTCTGTTGCATGGTCTCATTACCTGATAGCTTAGCCCTTTTACTCTGATGCTCTTCTCTGTCCGTTTGCTTATTTTCCTCTAACCGGTTGGCATACACCATGAGTCTAGAAATTTCCATATCACTAATTAATATATAGTCCTTGCTCACCTGCTTCATGTGCTTTCCCAACCCAAATAAGAATTTCCTCATACTAGCCCTCAGCTTTGGTACCATCTATAGAGCACATCTAGATAATTGGATGAACATAACGCTATACTCCTTCATGCTCATAGCAACCTGCCTCAAGTTCACAAACTCTTATGCCTTCCCCTCTCTCAACTCCTGAGGGAAGAAGTGATTCA
This sequence comes from Datura wrightii, assembly GCA_035772735.1. Taxonomy (NCBI): domain Eukaryota; kingdom Viridiplantae; phylum Streptophyta; class Magnoliopsida; order Solanales; family Solanaceae; genus Datura; species Datura wrightii. The sequence continues at coordinate 16,222,549 of JASDFA010000002.1, forward strand.
AGAAAGCCTCCTCAAAACTATCCCAATTTGTTGAGGTTGCACTCTCACATCGTCCTTGCTTCCACTGGTCATACCATACATTAGCCATATCTTTGAGCTGATAATAAGAAAACTCAACTCCCTTTATCTCTGTGGCATACATTGCTTTTAGAATCCTCCAGAACTCATCAAATAAGTTCAGAGGGTCCTCATCAACCTTAGACCCTGTAAATACTGGAGGATTCATCCGCAAGAAGTCTTAATCCTTGATGCTCCCAAATTAGGGGAACTGAAATTAGCTGGTGCTGAGTTCTGACAGGCTTGACCGAGCAGCCACCAAAAGAGTGAGCATCTGAATAGCCCATCTAAACTCCACCTCAGAAGTACCAATGCTAGAAGGATGAGAAAATGGTGTCTCTGGAATCCTCCCACTAATAGTTGGTCTATCCGGGGCTCCAACACTAGATACCTAAACCGCAGTGCGTGGCCTATTCCAAGTATACATCCTAGTCTGTGGAGGTACGTTAGTTGTGTTCCTCTGGCTGGCAGTGTGTGTTGAAGGCATGATCTGAAACATGTGAATGCACGAGTTAGGAGGAAGTCTCTATAGAGTTAAACTCTATTGCATGGTCTAAAGTATGAAAGAAGGGAAGATTTTCTAATGCCTCGTAGTCTCCCAATTATAGATGTGGCGCGCTTCACACCTATCAAAAGAACACTACTAGAGGCAACTTCATAGACACCCTAGGACTCTTTGAACCAAAAGCTCTAATACCAAGTTTGTCATGCCTCGAGCCTATACCCTGGACATGGCTAGCACTCAAACCACCTTGTGATCTAAGCGAATCCTTAGCCCATCTTACTTCTAGCTGTAAGTGTAATAAAGTGTAGTGAAAGTTATAATTGTAATGGGATAAATAAAATAAACTAAGATTTATTAACTTCAACTAAAATCAATGTTAAAAAGTAACATTATTAACTCAACTCTAACTCTATCTATAATGCCTCTATAACAGAAAAATAGGTGTTGGGACATAGCTTCCATGATTACCTCAAGCTCTATATAGTAAAATAACTCAATGACTAGGACTCTCTGAAAGTAGGAGGCCTCACCAACTGCTGAATGAATGTGAGTTCTAATGCAGTGTCTGCTGCTATTCCTATCTACCTGAATCTGCATAATAATAAGATGCAGCACCAAAAGGTATCAATACATGGAATGCACGGTATGTAATATGGATAAATGAAACAACATTTAAGCAAGAATATCTTAACTAAAATGATAAACTGACTAAAATAATCTGACTGAAACTGAAGCTCTAAATGATGCATAAAACACAATATGATCAATGTGAAAATAGTTTATAATAAAGCTCATGCATCAAAACAATCTCTAAAAATAGATATATAAATTTATAGTTTTAACTTGCGGAGTTTCTCATAACTGATAACATCCAGAAACTCAGCATCAACTAATAAAGCTTTGGAAGTTCCAAGAGGACCCATGACAAGATCCTAAATAGGAAATGTGAAGACCAACTTAATGGGCTAAAATTGGCTATTAAAAAAGTGTCTTGTGATGGAAGAAGATCTCAAGACCAATAATGATAGTTTCTCCCAGTCTTACATCTATTTGCAGGCCAAATTAAAGTCAAGAAGCGATGGAATAAGGACTAAATTAACCCCCAAAAGGAGAAATGTTGTAGTATTTTTTTATTAGTTTCTAAAATTATATTTAAGAGTTATTTTATTCAATGTTGACTTTCTAGGACTTTGTACGTGATAGACCTCTATGCCATTTAATAGTTGGTTTGCTCCATGTTGACATTATGGGATGAAGTGTGTAGTAGTCTTATAGGCCTTAGGAAGTATCATTGTTATTTATATTATCTTTGACCAACCCCTTCTTCACTACTATATAAAGGGGTATTTGTTCATTCATGAAGATCAGATTTGGAATATTAATATATGTGAGAGTTCTTTTGAACCTTTGGGGTAGATTACTTTTGGATTTGTCTTGCAACCTAACTAGTTCATCGTTTATGATAGTAAGATAATTTTTTTCTTGATATCTTTGGTTTCTTCTTAGTATTCTTAGAAGGTGATTAGTACACTTACTAAATGTTGTCTGACGTTACTCACGAAGCAGTCAAGATCCCAGTTTAAAGTTGATTAGTTTCTCAAGTAAAGGAGTTTGGTTTACTTATTGATAATTCGTTGTTACTTGGATTTTTTCAAATCAATATCTTTTAATTCTTGTTTAATCTTTTTCAATTAGTATCTAGATTTGCTTCCGCATTTATTTTAAGTTCACACTCTAGTTTTCAGATTCTAAACCTTTGTGTTATCAAGTGGTATCAGAGCGGTCCTATCAAGAATCCATTATCAATAATCTTGGGAGGTTTTGGAACAAAGAGCCAAAAAAAGTTTTTTAAAAAGAAGTTACTATAGCAGTAAATAGTAACATTAAAAAAAGTATTGTGGCAATGAACAATAACATTAAAAACAAAAAATATTGTTGTTCAAGAAATTTTCCTTATCTAATTGCTTCTAAAAAAAGAGAGGTTTTGATAAAACACAAGAAGAGGGGATCCTAAACTTTATCTTGTTAAAAAATCCTTTCCTATTTGTTCGAGTCTTGTTTCATCTAAATCCTATTTTTTCTAGGGTTGGTTCTTCACTTTTTTATGCCCCAAAATTTTTTATTTTACTACTAAGGACTTGACACTGGTGGAGTTAATTATAAATCCACAAAGTCTCTTCCCAAAGGTCATTTGAGAGGAAAAAAGTAAAAGTGGTTGAGAATAATTGAGGGAAAAAAGCAAAAGTTTGAGTGATACACCATTTTCTTTAAGATTTCTAATATAGATGATAGTGATGATGAAAGGAGGGCTTCTCAAGGAGCGGAGAGTCGAGCAAGAAATGATTTTATTTTACAAGCTATGCCAATTTGAAAGATCGAACTTGCAATTCCAAGAGATAAAGAATGTCATTGCTAAAAAAAATAAGACAATTGTTGAACTAAGGAGGGGAAATCAACCTGTGATACCACCCCAAACTAATCCTAAACCTCAAAATAGGATAAATGTACCCCACCCCCATTATGTTTAAAGAAAATCCTATATATGATTTGGTGTAATACCTTGAAAAACCCCTAAGATCAAATCCAAGACTTTCAGTAAAAACTAGCAAGAAAATTGCATCAGGGCATATAACAAGCATAGGGACGAGTCATCCTTAGAACCAATGACTTGATAGTTTGTTCCTCTATTGATGAACTTCTGAATGTTAAAATCTGTCAAAAACCGATGAGTGAATTGTATGAACCGTTGTTAGATTGTACCAACCATTATTTATAGTCATTGGAGCAGATTTAGAGGATGAACCAAAGTAGGACCAGGGTTCAACAAGTGAACCCAAGGATCGTTCAATGGACCAACGACCCATTGTATTGGTTTTTGGTTCTGCCAGTTACAAATCTAAGTTCGGCGGTTCAGAGGTATTTTAATAAAATACTATGCTTTTAACTCCTTAGTGACATAGTTTTAGGCTTACTAAAGTTCTAATTAAAGGGTTAATCTTATACTAAGCCCTCACTCTCTTCAAAATATCTACAAGTTGAAATTTCTCTCTCAAGGAAGGCTAGGGTTCTCCATCACCTTCTTGTCAATTTCTCTTGGGTCTTCAAAGCAATTAAGAAATCATCAAGCCCAAGTGTGAAGGTTCATGAAAGGGGAATTTCTTCCATCCTCATTCCCAATTTCATCTCAATCTCATGAATCCAAGTCTGCAACCATGATTTTATAAAATTCTAGGGCTAGACTCAATTTTGAAGAAATCTCTCATAATTTCTAATGAATTCAATTCTCTTATTATTCAATCTATGTTTTATGATTATGAATGCATAATTTCTAAAAGTATCTATTATGAACCTATGATTTACAAGTTATAGTGGTTTCACTCAATTATGTATGCTTTTCATAAATCTCAAGCTTATGTATCATGGCTGATATTCGACATTATTTTCATGGCCAATTCACTTATATCAAGTATGTTTACGATTTTCATGGTTTCTAAATTGCCCATGCAAAACTAAGCATCTTTTCATGATTATGAATATGAGCGATGTGCATGTTATGAGAGTAGTATTTAGCATTGAGAAGGCTGGGGGTTTGGGGAACTCAAGTCTCAGAATTACGTGCCACCTTAGGTATATATCATGTTTGGGGCCCCGCAAGAGAGTGTTTCCCCTTCCGATGGGGCTCACGAGTGATATGATGTCTCTATCGTTCTTTTCTCTGGCAAGGATTAGGACAACCCTGCCAACTTGAGTGAGATAGTTGTGCATCATGTGCTCATTCGTGATGATGTTGGTTATGAGAATCTCCCATTGTTCCTCATATTTTAAGTTATTCATGTTCAGTATGTATGACATCATATTTAAAAGTGCATTTGACCTAATGATCAATTTATGAGCTTTTACTCGTGATTACAAGCATGTTAAACTATATGATTCTTACTTTCAAAACCTTGGGTCATTATGCTTTAGTTTATGATGAATAACCCATGCTTATGACTATCACACGAATATGATTTTGGCATGTTGTCCCTTCTCTCATCTTTTAAGTTTATCTGATATTCATAATCTTATTTTACTATTTTACCATCATGTTTTACTTATCTTGAATACTTAGTATATTCCACGTACTAACCGCATACTTCTTTGCAATATTGTCTTATGATATATTTCACGCTCCACCTTCGGAGGCATGACTGGAACCTAATGACACAATAGGACCTGGGCTGAACTGACTAGGTACATGCACCTCTAGTGCCTACCAGCGACCAAGAAAACAAACTGTTATATCTCGGCTATAAATACAGCCTTGGGCAGACAAGGGCCACACAATAAACTGTAAAATAAAACAGCAAACCTAACAACATAACAATAAAGAGGATCCTATGTGGGCTGACAAGACCACCATGCTGTCTAGTTACAGCAGAAGGACAAAGGCATCACATTCATACTATAGCCTAAAAGGCCGCTAACTCTAACTAGCTAAACTAGGCCCCATACGGCCAACACGCAAAATACATACATAGGCCCCACACGGACAACAACAACCAACTAACTGAAGCTATAGTCTACAAGCCTCTAAGAGTGGAATAGTGCTCGGGACCTATCCAAAACTGTACAACAAAAGAAAACTCCCACTACCTGACAACTCCGAATGAAAAGAGCTGACCAATTTGCTGACACCGCATAGCTGCTAACGGAGGTACTGGAACCTGTCTGTATAAACATGCAGGGAAGTATGCAGCACCCTATAGTTGCGTGTCACTACAATATGCACCAAATATGTAAGGAAGTAAATAAAGTTGAATAGAAGATGATAAAGAAATGAAAGTAATCGGCAAGAAGGGTAGAAGTTAACTTGTACGCTTTTATAACATATAAGAGCATAACCTATACGATTAAATGCTCATAGGCTATATCTAGCAAGAAAATTGAAAACAAGAACCTAACCTAGCCCCCATAGGCCTGGAAGGTACAATCAACACATAGATAACCTACCTGGGCCCCCATAAGCCCTGGAAGGCGCCAATCAATCTATATACCCTATTGGTATCCCTGAGGCCCTGCAAGTAATTGTAACTGAACATACCTGGTCTCTTGAGACTATACTAGAGCCTTATGAGCTCCTGTATCTGAGTTTGGGCCTTTTCACCCCTGTGACTGCACCACGAGCACAAGAGACTCTATGAAGTGTCTGTAATGCCGCTATAGCATAGAAGAAGTCCATAAGTGAATAGACTCTAATATGGCCCTGTAGGCTTCACTTTAGAACTTTCAGACAATATATAGCTCTATAAGCGACACAACATCGTAGCTCCGTAAGCAATCTATAGCTTCATAAGCATTAGTAGCGTCGTAGCTCCGTAAGCAGTTCGTACAACTAGCAGCATCTTAGCTATTTATGCTGAGAGGCAGTAAGAAATGCGATCTACCCGAACTAGGGATACTATGTTACAATCTACAAGTCTAGTCACTCAAAAGGGGTATCTGGCCCTTAGGCTTAACGCGACGACTACTCGCCCGTAGAATAGTCTATATAGCTGCCAACGGGCACAACCCGTGTGCCTACAACTGACCAGAAGGTCTTGGAAGTGATTATAATCTCTAACCGCCTAGACGGAATATGCGAGGTTCGGAGTGGCCTAAGCGATACCCTGACGGGCATACTAGGACAATGATAGTTCATAAACGAACAACAAGGTCATAGACGACTATCTATATGATTCCTTTACTTAGGACAAGTATAGGGCTGCTACCTGCCAGATACGTTCTTAAGTGGTCAGCCCTAACTCTCCACGGGTAGCTAACTATAACTCTTAGCCTGGATGTAACACTGTGATACTCTGGTTCTAGTGTCTTTGGACCTTAACTTAGTTTATCCAGATTTCATATGGCTCCTCTAGGAAATTCCTAGCCTTGTGCAGCAACAAGTACGTGAGCATCTATAAGAATCACCTGAGGCGTTGGCCCCACATCTGACTACTAATAAGTTCCCCTCTTAGGATATCAACAAGTCTATCGAACTTGTAACAACTGGAGTAGTTTCCTGAGCCACCTATAGGACAAGCATTGAGTCGGCTGAAACTAATGGTCACTGACAGTAGCCAATCATATGGCAGGATATTGCTCAGTTCACTAGGCAACCCTGGTGACACTGACTCAAAGGTAAGACCACTTTATCCAAACTCTGGCCCTGGAGGCATCACGGTATGCCAATGGCCTCTATCTAAGCTTTACTGACAATATAGGCATCAAACTGAAAGTTATATCTCCTGGCTATGCCCTATTCTGTCCAACTTACCAAGTCAGGCCCCATAGCTAACCATAAACTTCTAAGTCCTTGACATGAAAACAAAACATCAAAATACCTCTAAATGGTAAACAGGTGAACGGGAAACTCTTTATGGCGCACCCAGTATTAGTCATACTTAACATACTCTTTCCCGACGAGGGATACCCTAGTATAATCTCCATACGTCTTATAACAACTAACCACAACATACATAATCCTTATCTTCTAGCAACAACTAATTATAACATACAAGATCATTATTTACTAGCAGTAGCTAATCACAACATATAAGATCATTATTGACTAGCAGTAGCTAATCACAACATACCATATTATTATCTACTTTCGATGGCATAGGTCATATCACTATACAACGAGAATAACTTTCCGAAAAGATAAGCCTTAACATACCTCATATGCCGATTCTTGTTTATCCGATTAGTTCCAACCTATATTCGGCGATCCCACTCAATTGAAACCTTTATGTTGACAGAATAAGGCTATTTTCAAATATTAAGACTCGGCAAACAACGATATCTTTCGATAATATTAACTATAATTCAACTCCATTTACTTTGGCCAAAAACTCACAAATTTCTTGAGAGTTTAGAAGGTAAAAATGCTTACCTATTACTTGTAGTTTCTTACGGCTCAAGTAGAAGTGATTCCGACAACTCTTTACTTGGCGGGGTTTCGGTACTCCAAGTGAATTTTCAAGAAATAACTCCGCAGGAATGTTCATCTTAGGCCTAGAACTTGTTATCCAAGATGAATTTGCATTTGGATAGAGTTTAATAGCGTAAATCAGTGAAAATGGATGAAATAGTCGTTTAACCTCTCTTCTCCGTCGAGGGGAAAAATTACAAATGACTTAATCAAGTCAAGAAGGGACTTATATATAATTGAGGCGGTGGCAGGGGGTGAGACACGCCAGGCCATGGGTGCGATGCGTTGGCCTGGCAGCACGGCGCTGCGCCCAAGGCGCCTGGCCTTCGACCCCGGCCTCCTGCTTGCTCGATGTCGTGTTTGTATACTCATCCCCCGAGCCCTTTCTTTCATGCATCGTACTCTAAAACTCTCAATATACATACGCACACATCAGTTAAATGATAGAAACTTACGGGGTGTAACATCATCCCCCATTTAGGATCATTCACCCTCGAATGTCATCTCAAGCATAAAAGACTCAACTCCTTTAACTATTGCCAGGATAATTTTGGTAGAGTCTCCTCTGTACTATGGACTATCTGGAGACCTGAAACGCAGAAAAGTCCAACATAAGCATCTCACAGGATGGTACAAGCAACGGTACAACATAACTCTATATCATACAAGTGAATAACTAAATAGTACCGATGATATATGTAACAACACAATAACTGAACAACAATCACCCCTCAACTGTACAACCTGGGTCAAGCCTAGAATAAGTGAGGATATCTAGACCTCATGTCATCCTCAGTTTTCCAGGTCATCTCTTCTATATTTTTGTTCCTTCATAGGACTTTAACGGAGGCTACATCTTTAGTTCTAAATCTATGAACCTGTTGATCTAGTATAACTATTGAAGTCTCTCCATGGAACAACATATTTTGTACCTTGAGCATCCTTGGTTAGTTCAATTTGAGAAAAGGTCTTCTATGTGCTTGCGTAATATTGATAAACAAATATTTTCCCCAAAAAAAACTCTAACCTCTACACAGTATCTTGGAATAAGACTTCTGACGACCCTGGGATGTCGGTAAATACTCTCCAATGAGTTTAAATTTTTACTTTTGACTAATGTGTTATGCCAGGTTCAATTAACACTGACTTTCAGGCCATCAAATAGAGGACCTACATTTCCACCAGCAATATATCTCTGAGCACCTAAATCGTGTACTCTTCTTGGCCTTTTGCTTGGGGAGGGATGTTGTACCCAACTTAGCTTATGTCCCAATCTATTTGACACCTTTTCAAAAATCTAGTTGTGGGTTATGCCCCTCATTAGCTGGATTATCTCTTTGTTATTTAACTCAGCGTAATCTTTAGCTGAAACGTAATTCTGATCGACAAGAATAAGTTGATCTCATTAGTCTTCCAACAATGACTAAAATAGGGTCGAATACACCTAGGACGAGATAACCTTGTATCTATATTCATACTGTCTACTTCCCACTTCCACGCAGGCACAACTATCTCCTAAATTAGCCTGCCCGATTTCTGATGTCCAGCCTCTCTTTGCTGGCCATTGGAGCTTTATGCCACAACTAGATAATATACTTTTTCTTCCTATGCCACCAATAGATCTTTTTTCTTTATAAAATGGTGTATCTTTGCTACATTTTACTAACAAAGCCCTGCCGCATTTGGAATGCAGAATCGACCTCTGGGTCTAAAGACTTCGCCCCCAGCTATCTAAAGGGCCGATGATTCCTTCTTCTGGGACTTGTCTCTGGGCTGTACTAGGCTAGGGTCTTCGTGCTGTTATTCCTTTGCCTTCACCACTAGAGGTGATTTTTGAGGTATTCTAGGTTACAATCATACTATCCTTTAACTATTTCTCGATATTCAGTGGCGATCCCAAGCTCTATCAGCCTGCTGCAACCTAGAGGTGGTCCTGTTCTCCTTCAGAGCTAAATGCTCATGTCATGCCCTTACTTCTATAGGCTGAAATACAGGGTTCGTGCCTCATGCACCATACTGGCCAAGTCTCTTAACCTTTATCATCCTAGTCTGGACTCGGGCTAGTTCGCATAATATAATCCCTCTACTCCTCAATGTAATAGGCTGGGGGTCATAGGCTTTATTCCCCAGGTAACTCCCTACCGTTATCAACACACTATGGTGGGATTAAGCTATCTCTGACTTACTATTGCTGGGAGTCTATTGATTACAGGCTCTAACATATACTCGGCTACTGGCAATCTTACCACCCTCTTGATTTACTGTCGTGAGGGCCTAGGTGGCTCATTTAAGTACTAAGGGTCCTGACCACTCTTCTGTGACACTCCCCAGAAATCCACGGGTCTAGCCCTCCTTTATTATTTACTCTTAATAACATAGCGTTGATACTTAAGCTCTCTGTTATACTTTAAAAAGATAAGAGGGGAAAAATAACCATATCATACTACGGTGGGGCTAAGGTATGAAGCTTTACAAACTCCGAAGTGTAGGAGGTAAGAATCCCACAATTTCCCAATCTTTCGTACGTTTCAGGTAATCCAACATTAATTATCATCTTGTCTAATTCTGAGTATCTACTAAGTAAGCCAACTTATATATATTACACTCCTGAATCTTGATCGGAGGGTGTAGGAATGGCTGGGAACGACACTGGAATGTTGGTTACTTTATGAGGTTCCAAGTGCCCAGGGGGGATACTGGGGAGATTAAAAGATGTCCCCTTTTTTGCCTTCAAGGCAGGGCTGTCCCCCAACTGTGGCATCTTACTGGTACCCTCTCCTGCTACTGTAGCTAACTTGTGGCTGGCTATAGTCCATCTCATACCAATATTAGTCTAGACGGACATAACAATAAAAACTGAGGGACCCAACCCTATACAACTCGGCTCTATAGCACGATCCGAGAAGGAGGGGTAACCATACTATCATGCCTCATAGCCTCCTGCTTGTAAAATGTGGTGCAAAACACATTTATAAATAAGACTCTACTAGACACGACTTGCAGACTCCCTAGGATACAACATTGCTCTGATACCAAGCTTTTCACACCCCATCTTGGGAGGCATGACTGGCACCTAATGCCACACTGGGACCTGGGCTGACCTGACTAGGCACATGCACCTCTGGTCCTACCAGTAGCTCAAATCAAGATAACAAAATGCTATATCTTAGCTATAAATAAAACTTCGGGTAGACAAGGCCATGTAGTAAACCAGTAAAAGAAAATAGCTAACCCAATAACATAATAATAAAGGGGATCCTATGCGGGCCGGCAAGACCACCATGATGTCTAGTTATAACAGAAGTACAAAGGCATCAAATTCATACTATAGCCGAAGAGGCTGCTAACTAACTAGCTAAACTAGGCCCCACACGGTCAACACGCAAAATATACATACATATGCCCCACATGGACAACAACAACCAACTAACTGAAACTGTAGTCTGAAGCCTCTAAGAGTGGAATAGTGGTCAGGACAGGGCCTCAACCTACCTAAAATTGTACAACAAAAGAGAAAACTCCCACTACCTGGCAACTCCAAATGAAAGGAGCTGATCTATCTGCTAACTCTGAATAGCTGCTAACGAAGGTCCTGAAACCTATCTGTCTAAACCTTAAGGAACGTATGCAGCACCCCATAGTTGGGCATCAATATAATATGTTCCGAATATGTAAGGCAGTAAATAAAGCTGAATAGAAGCTGATAAAGAACTGAAAGTAATCGGTAAGAAGGGTAAAAGTTAACCTATATGCTTTTATAACCATGGACTGAATCTAGTAGATAACTATACAAATAAGAGCATAACATGTATGATTAGACACTCATAGGCTATATCTAGCAAGAAAATATGCAAACAAGAACCTAACCTGGCCCCAATAAGCCTGGAAGGTACAATCAACACAGATAAAACCTATCTAGGCCCTCATAACCCTGGTAGGCGCCAATCAATCTATATACCTCTATTAGTATCCCTGAGGCCCTGCAAGTATATGTAACTGAACATACGTGGTCTCTTGAGACTATACCAGAGCCTTCTAATCTCCTATAACTGAGTTTTCTCCTTCCCCTGTGACTGCACCACGAGCACATGAGGCTCTACGAAGGGTCTATAATGTAGGTACAATGTAGAAGAAGTCCATAAGTGAATAGAATCCAATATGGCCCCGTAGGCTTCACTTTACTCCTTTTAGTGAATATGTAGCTCCGTAAGCGACTCAGTAGCTCCGTAAGTGACGCAGCATTATAGCTCCATAAGCAATCTATAGCTCCGTAAGCATTCGCAGCATCATAGCTCTATAAGAAGTTTATATATCTGTAAGTAGTTTGTACAACTAGCATCCTCTTAGCTATTCATGGCAAGAGGCAGTATGAAATACGATCTACCCCAACTAGGGACACTATGTTACACTCTACAAATCTAGTCACTCAAAAGGCGTATCTAGTCCCTTAGGCTTAACGCGACAACTACTCGCCCCTAGAATAGTTTATATAGCTATCAATAGGAACACCCTATGTACCTACACCGAACCAGAAGGTCCTGGAAGTGATTATAATCTCTAATGGCCTAGAGGAATAGGCGAGGTCTGGAGTGGCCTAAGCGATACCCTAACAGTCATACTAGGACAATGATAGTTCATAAACAAACAACAAGGTCGTAGGCGAGTATCTATATGATTCCTTTTCTAAGGATGACTACAAGGCTGCTACCAGCTATATACGTTCTTAGGCGGCCAGCCCTAACTCTCCATAGGCAGCTAACTATAACTCTTAGCCTAGATGTAACACCGTGATACTCCGGTTCTAGTGTCTTTGGACCTTAACTTAGTCTGTCCAGATTATATATAGCTACACTAGGAAATTCCTAGCCTCGTAGGCAGGTATATCTGGACCTGGCCCTATATGGCAAAAAGTACATGAGCATCTATAAGTGTCTCCTGGGGCGTTGGCCCCACATCTGACTACTAATAAGGTTCCCCCTTAGGGTATCAACTAGTCTGTTGGACTTGTAAAAACTGGAGTAGTTTCTTGAGTGACTTGTAGGACAAGCATTGAGTCGGCTGAAACTATTGGTCATTGACATTAGCCAATCATATGGCAGGTTGTTTCTCAGTTCACTAGGAAACCCTGGTGCCACTGACTCAAAGATAAGACCACCTATCCAAACTCTAGCCCTGGAGGCATCAAGGTACGCCAACAACCTCTAGCTGAGCTTTACTGACAATATAGGCTTCAAATTGAAAGTTATATCGCCCCGCTATGCCCTATTCTTTCCAACTTATCAAGTTAGACCCAACAACTAACCATAAACTTCTAAGACCTTGGCACGACAACAAAACATTAGAATACCTCTAAATGGTAAGTAGGTGAACGGGGAACTCTCTATGAAGCAACCAATGTTAGTCATACATAACATATTCTTTCCCGATGAGGGATACCCTGGTATGTTCTCAATACATCTTATAGAAGCTAACCACAACATACATAATCCTTATCTTCTAGCAACAACTAATTATAACATATAGGATCATTATCTACTAGAAACAGCTAATCACAACATATAAGATCATTATCGACTAGTAACAGCTAATCACAACGTACCAGATTATTATCTACTTTTGAGGGCATAGGTCGTATCACTATACGACAAGAATAACTTGTTGAAAAGATAAGCCTTAACATATCTCGAATGTCGATTCTAGTTTATTCGATTAGTTCAAACCTGTAGCCGGTGATTCCACTCAATTGTAGCCTTTATGCTAAGAGAATAAGGCTATTTTCAATACTAAGACTCGGCAAACAATGATATCTTTTGATAATATTAACTATAATTTAACTCTGTTTAATTCAGCTAAAAGCTCACAAATCCTCAAGAGTTTAGAAGGTAAAAATGCTTATTTATCACTTATAGTTGCTTAGGGCTTAAGTAGAAGTGATTCTGACAACTCTTTACGGAATGGTTTTTTAGTACTCTGAGTGAATTTTCAAGAAATAACTCCGCAGGGGTATTCATCGTAGGGCTAGAACTCATTATCTAAGATGAATTTGTTTTTGGACAGAGTTTAACGGTGTAAATTGGTGAAAAATAAATATAATAGTTGCTTACCCTCTCTTCTCTATCGGGTGTAAATATTACAAATGACTTAGGGACACGATGCACCACCAATAGCGCCAATCTGGCAGCGTAGCGCGACGCCCAAGGTGCCTGGCCTCCAATCCCGACCTCCTACTCACTTGTTTTCGTATTCGTGTACTCATCCCCCGAGCCCTTTCTTGCATGTTCCATACTCCAAAACTCTCAACATACGTCAGCATGCATCAGTTAAATGATAGAAACTTATGGGGTATAAGAATATAGGTTTAGGTGATCAGTCTCAGCCTTGACGTTAGCTTTACTTCCGATTCAGTCTAGTTTAGCCACAGTTTGGGTGAGTCCTTACCTTTCATGGACACTTGATAGTTTGATGTTTTATTTCATTCTTCTAATTTTCAGATTTTGGTAGAGTTAGTTGGGGGTGTAGTCCCATCAACTCATCTTATGTCTAAAGGCGTTTTGGATAACTATGTATTAGATTATTCAGCGTTGCTGGCTTGTCATCCCCAGTTATGCTTTATGATACTCAGACTTCCTCTTATGTATTTTCGTGACTTATTTCTTGTTAGTTGATGTTAAAGTATAAGCTACAAATGTGTCATGGGTTAGCTTGAAGTCATTCGTGGTTCTAGGTCCCGTCCCGTGTTGTGATCAACGTATAGATTCAAGTCATGACATTTGGTTGATGATTTTGATGTAAATTTAGATAGGATAGGGAGAGATAGAAGGGGATAATGAGCTAAACTGGAAGATGACAATATAAATAACATAAAGATGAAGATGCCATCTTTCAAGGTCACAAGAGATCAAGATTTTTACCTTGATTGGGAGCGGAGAGTTGAGGCCATTTTTTTTATTGTCACAACTATTCAGAAGAAGAAAAATCTATTTACACTTTACAAAATGAAAGAAAATTATTTTTTGTTTCACGGGTTGCCTCCCGTGCAGCGCCTGGTTTACCATCGCGGCTCGACGTCATTTACGCTCAATTGTCCGCTAGGGTGATGGACGATTTCTTACGATCATTGTCCTCCCCCCAATAGTGCTTACACCTATCCGGTGGTCTTTGTTATACCCCGTAGAATTCCTGGCACCTAGACGACCTATTCGCACGATGGTTAAGTATATTTGAAGGCCATACGTGCTGGAGAAAGGCCTGGGAAAAGATCGGACGAGAAACCTGTCGAACCATCGCGGAAGGAGCCGAGGCAGAGCCCCTCCGCGATGGCAGCGTGTCACGGAGGAGAGGCCTCCGCGTTGGCTCCGTGACACGTTGGCCTTGTCCAGGCCCAAGTATATAAAGCCCCACTTCGGTTTTAAATGATAAAAACATTTATAAACTTCCAGAAAACAGAGCAAGCCAGCAGAGGGAGAAAAGGAACGAAGGAGATAATATAATTTTCGTCCGATTACGCTACTAAACGTTGTCCAAACTCAAATTAACCTCAGATACTGAGGTATTTAGCAGCAGAGAGCATTCCTACGGATTCAGTTTCGTGAAATACGGCCGACGAATCGTCGAGCCACCAAGCTAAGGTAAGTGGAATTGCTCTAAATTAGTGTCTATGTGTTCCTAGCTGTGAAGTGAGTATTTCTCCCTTCTGGACCTCTGAGAAATAGCGAGTTTCCGGCCGTCTTTCGATAAGCCTAAGTTTAGGCTATAAACGATATCGAAAGTGATGTTGCCTTTTAAACTAAAGTTCTATTTAGTATTAATTGACATATTTATGAATGCAGTTGGGAGAAAATAGTTGAAGTATCGGCCGAGTCTCGTCCGACAGACGAATAGTTCAAGAATAAGGTATGTAAAGCTAGTTTCTTCGGCAAGTCAAGTAATCTCGGTACAATACAGTAATTCGAAGGCCAGTAGAATATTCAGAAGCCATGTATGATGTTTACTACAAATGTTGGTATGATATTAGAAGCATCGAGTTATAACTTGCGTGGAACTTGCTAGCACGATATAGATCCTAGTACAGGTGTTAGAAACTGCACAGCATGCTCAGTATGTGATGTAGTATAGAATGTCAGGATATCATCGTATTTAGTTGAAACCCAGTAAAGCGATGTAATACCTGTAAGACATCTCAGAAACAGAATGATAAGTTAAAATGAAGTTGGAAAGCATGTTAGGAATAGTAAATCATGCTACTATAGAAACTCAGTATACAACATAGTTTTCAGCAGAAATACTATATCATGTTCAGTATTAGACTCAGTACAGTATGACAGAAGATTATATCTATATATATATATATACTATTATCAGTTCCAGCATGTATTAAATACGTACATATTACTATCACTAGTTCAGCATGTAATGTATACGATACTTTACCCCTATTAGCCTCAGCATGTGAGATATGCAGATAGTATTACTAGTTGAGACCGTTGTATTGTTTGGGGTTGGATTACCTAGCATCCATGGCTGCCCCAGGGTTGATAGCTATATCGACTCGTCCGCCAGAGGACGAGGATACGTCACTCTACAGAGTGGCATGCCGTCCCACAGGGGACGAAGATGGGATGCCAGTTTTCCCCATATTATGCCTTGGTCGGCTTTTACACACTCCTGTCGAGCGAATACGCCCGGGTGTTGATTCAGGAGTCCTTCGGACTCAGATGCACTTATAGTCAGGGGCTTAGCGAGCCCAAGTGCATACCCAGGGGATCGGCAGGACGCTTACAGGGTTATAGGAGATGGGATGACCGGGGTAGGGGTGTAGATTCTGTGCTGGTTGTACCTCCCGGCTTATGGGGGCCGGGTAAGGTTTGTGTGTGCTATATTATGTTTTGTTATGTTATGTCATGTCATGTTAGATACGAGTAGATCAGCAGTTGAGTGATACGTCTCCAGGTACGACCCCTATTTCCTTTCCGTATAAAGGAGAGAAGGTATGACTTACATTATCAGATAGTTAATCTAATTCTTCTTACTTCAGTTTCATCAGTTACAATGTGGTTTTCAGATTTTGCTTTCAGTTATTGCTTTACATACTCAGTACCAGCGGTACTGACGCCCGGTGGGGCACTGCATTACTTGCCTGCAGGTACTCATAGACGAGCAGGAGATACTACGTGATTCCTGTCAGCGATCGAGTATTCAGCTTCTGTTATCCGGAGACTGAATCCCAGAGGTGTGTTTCATTTTCTTTTGTTGTATAGTACGGGTAGGTCGGGGACCTGTCCTGATCATTTCTATTGCTATTCCTAGAGGCTTGCAGTCTGTATATATTTCCTTGTGGTCAGATGAGCCGGTCGAGTGAGGCCGTGCAGTTGTATAGCTGTTAGTACTCTTTCTTTCTTTTATGTTGGCCGTGTGGGGCCATAGTTTGCCAGTAGTGGTGACCTTGCCGGTCACATAGCTTTCTAGTACTTCATGATTGAGTTATAGATAACTAGACAGCATGGTGGCCTTGTCAGCCCGCATAGGTTTCCCTGAATTGATATGTTTCTGGTCAGCTGTTAGTACAAGTACAGAAGGCTATAGGCCAATGGGCCGGGGGCTGTGTTTACAGCCGTCATATAGCCCTTTGTTTCCAGAAATGTGAGTTAGAGCCAGCCAGGCACCAGATGTGCCCAGACTTAGCAGTCCAGCAGTTCAGGTCCTAGTAGGGCACCAGGTGCCAGTCATACCCCCCAAGGCGGGGTGTGACAAACTTGGTATCAGAGCAGGTCGTATCCCAGGGAGTCTGCAAGCCGTGCTAAGTAGAGTCCTGTCCATGGATGTGTTGTGCACCACATACTATGGGTAGGAGGCTGCAAGGCATGATAGGATGGTTGTCTTTTATTCTTATTCAGTCGTGCTGTAGAGCGGTACAATATAGGGTTGAGTCCCTAAAAGCTTACCATATTCTTTAGTTACAGATAATGTCAGACCAGCGCCATCCTATCACAAGTCGGAGCTTAGATGTTGCAGCAGGGGAAGGCACCAGCAGGATGCCTCACCCTCGTTTAGAAACAGCCTAATCAGAGGGCACGACAGAGGCATCGTCCCAGCCTCCTCAGCAGTCTCCACCACGTCAGGAGCCACTTGGGGCGACATTACCTTCAGTAGTCCCTGTACCGACACCTTCCGACCAGGAGGTTAGGTGTGCTGTAGTTATGTTAGCACAGATGATGGCTGCTCAGTGTCAGCCAATGCCGTCTACAGTTTCAGAATTATCAGGAGGGCCCGGTAGTTCGAGGGTCTGAGAGTTCTTAGCTTTGAATCCCCCAAAGTTTACAGGTACGGACCGGACAGAGGACCCTCAGGATTTTCTGGATCAAAAGCAGAGAATCTTCAGGGTTATGCATGCCACGCCTACCGAATCAGTTGAGTTGGCAGCATTCCGGTTACGGGATATCGCTGTGTTATGGTATGAAAGCTGGGAAAGGTCCCGAGGGAGAGATGTTTCCCCTCCCACCTGGTCCAGCTTTTCAGGAGCCTTTCTGGATCATTATCTGCCGCGGGAGATTCGACAGGCCCGGGTAGACCAGTTCCTACATCTGGAGTAGGGGGCCATGAGTGTCCGGGAATATTCCTTGTGGTTTGATTCCTTAGCCCGATATGCACCGGCCTTTGTTGATACCATGGCATCTAGAGTGCACCGTTTTATTATGGGGTTGAATCTAGAATATGTTGAGACTTGTATTATGACCACACTGCGAGAGGACATGGACATTGCTCGAGTTCAGGCATTTGCCTAGAATATTGAGGGCATCAGACAGCGACAACGGGAGATCAGAAGGGTCAGTCAGGAACAGCGTCGCCGGGACAGGCCAGTTGAGTTACAGAGGGAGGCCCGGGGAGGACCCAGGCCACGATTGTTAGACAGGCCGCCCAGGCCCCCGCCTCCGCCGCAGTCGCAGGGGGGTAGATTTAGCCGCAGGGGGCAGTCAGAGACTGGTAGAGGCTCGCAGATGGCAGATTTATCATTACAGAGGAGGGCGGAGTAGAGTAGGTATACCCCACCAGTTTGCCCTATATGCAGTCGACGCCATCCTGGAGCATGCAGGTATGGTTCCACCGCATGTTATATTTGTGGCCAAGAAGGCCATTTGATGAAAGATTGCCCAGCCAGAGGTCGAGAGGACCGAGATAGACAGGATAGGGCATCTGCAGGGTCACGAGCCACAGCATCCTCGACAGGGCGCAGGCCCTCAGTTTCAGCAGGCAGGGGTCGGGGCAGATCAGAGACCTCCAGTACTGGTGCGGGTCCAAGCCGCACATATGCCTTACCAGGGAGGCAAGATTCAGAAGCGTCGCCTGATGTTGTGACAGGTATGTTAACTATCTGCTCACACCCTGCTTATGTGTTGATTGATCCAGGGTCTACTTTGTCCTACATTACTCCATTTGTTGCACGAAAGTTTAGTATTGCACCAGAATCATTGCAGCAGCCCTTCTTAGTATCCACGCCCATCGGTGACTCTATCACAGCTAGCCGAATCTATCGCGGGTGTACAGTAGAGGTTGCTGACCGTCCGACCACAGTAGATCTGGTCGAGTTAGAAATGATAGACTTCGATGCCATAATGAGTATGGATTGGTTAGTACCGTGCTTTGCCAACGTTGAATGTTGGACCAAGACGGTCCGATTCCACTTCCCAGGAGAAGCAGTGCGGGAGTGGAAGGGCAGCACCGCTACGCCAAAAGGTAGGTTTATTTCCTACCTTCAGGCGAGAAAGTTGATATCTAAGGGATGTATTTACCATCTAGTCAGAGTTCCGGATGTCCAAACAGAATCTCCGACACTCCAGTCTGTTCCAGTGGTGAATGAATTCCCTGATGTGTTTCCTGATGAGTTACCTGGTATTCCCCCAGAAAGGGAAATAGACTTTGCTATTGACTTGTTACTAGGCACTCAGCCGATATCAATTCCTCCCTATCGTATGGCTCCTGCAGAACTCAGAGAATTAAAGGAGCAGTTGAAAGATTTGTTGGATAAAGGTTTTATCAGGCCGAGTACTTCACCGTGGGGTGCGCCAGTTTTATTCATGAGAAAGAAAGATGGCTCGCTCCGAATGTGTATAGATTACCGGCAACTAAACAAAGTTCAGTAAAGAACAAGTACCCGCTCCCCAGAATTGATGACTTATTTGATCAGTTGCAGGGAGCCAGATACTTTTCTAAGATTGACTTGCGGTCCGGATATCACCAGGTCCGAGTACGTGAGAGAGATATTCCTAAGACAGCGTTCAGGACCCGATATGGGCATTTTGAATTTCTAGTTATGTCCTTCGGGTTAACGAATGCCCCAGCAGTCTTCATGGACCTGATGAATAGTATTTTCAGACCTTTCCTGGACTTGTTCGTGATAGTATTCATTGATGACATTCTGGTGTATTCTCGCTCTAAAGCAGATCACCGGACTCATTTACGAACAGTTCTCCAGATCCTCAGGGACCGCCAGTTGTATGCTAAATTTTCTAAGTGTGAATTCTGGCTTAACTCAGTGGCCTTTTTAGGGCATATCATGTCGGATGCTGGTATACAGGTAGACAAGCAGAAAATAGAAGAAGTTAGGTCATGGCCTAGGCCTACCACTCCAACTGAAGTTCGTAGCTTTCTGGGATTGGCAGGGTATTACAGGAGGTTCGTTGAAGGGTTCTCGACCATTGCGGCACCTCTAACCAAATTGACACAGAAAGCAGCAAAATTTCAATGGACAGAGGCATGCGAGCAGAGCTTCCAGGAACTGAAAGATAGATTAACCTCCGCCCCAGTATTAGCATTGCCGGAAGGCACAGAAGGTTATTCAGTCCATTGTGACGCGTCAGGTGTCGGATTAGGTTGTGTGTTAATGCAGCATGGTAGAGTAATTGCATATGCTTCCAGGCAGCTGAGGAAACATGAAAAGAATTATCCTACCCACGACCTGGAATTGGCTGCAGTAATCCACGCCTTAAAGATGTGGAGGCATTACCTGTACGGCGTCCTTGTTGATATTTACACGGATCATAAGAGCTTACAGTACATTTTCACTCAGAGGGAGTTGAATCTACGGCAACGCCGCTGGTTGGAGCTGTTAAAAGATTATGATGTGAATATTCTATACCACCCCGGAAAAGCTAATGTTGTAGCAGATGCCCTGAGCCGTAAGTCAATGGGGAGTTTGGCGTATTTGCAACCTGAGAAGCGGAAGTTAGCCAAAGAAATTCATCAGTTAGCTGGTTTAGCCGTTCGAGTAATGGAAACAGAAAATAATAGAGCAGTAATTCAAAATTCTGCTGTGTCATCATTAGTTATAGAGGTAAAAAAATGATAGTACGAGGATCCTGATTTAGTCCGGCTCAGAGATAGAATTCAGGAAGGTAAGGAGTCAGATTTCCAAATGACGGAGGATAATGTGCTAAGCTGTAAGGGCCGCCTCTGTGTCCCGAATGTTTCAGGGCTTCGCGGGCGGATCATGCATGAGGTACATTACGCTCGCTATTCCCTCCATCCAGGAGCGACCAAAATGTACCACGACATCAGAGACATCTACTGGTGGCTAGGTATGAAAGCTGAGATAGCCGAATTTGTATCTAGATGTTCTAACTGTCAGCAGGTGAAAGCAGAGCACCAGAAACTGGGCGGTTTGACGCAAGATATAACGGTGCCTATGTGGAAATGGGAAGCGATAAACATGGATTTTGTAATAGGGTTACCCCGTACTAGACGCAGAAATGATTCCATTTGGGTAATAGTTGACAAGCTGACAAAATTAGCTCATTTCTTGCCAGTGAAGGCTACCTTCTCAGCTGAGGATTATGCCGAATTATATATCAGAGAAATAGTTAGATTACACGGAGTGCCAGTATCCATTATTTCAGATAGGGGAGCACAGTTCACAGCTAGATTCTGGCAGTCATTTCAGAAAGGTTTGGGAACACAGATCAATTTGAGCACAGCATTCCATCCTCAGATATATGGGCAGGCTGAACGTACAATTCAGACGCTCGAAGATATGTTGCGAGCGTGTGTGCTAGATTTTGGGGGTAGCTGGGATGAGCATCTTTCGTTAATTGAATTTGCTTATAATAACAACTACCATTCAGCTATTCAGATGGCGCCTTTCGAGGCATTATACGGGCGAAAATGCAGGTCGCCGATTGGTTGGTTTGAAATAGGAGAACCAGCATTGGTTGGCCCAGACATTGTTTGCAGTCAGAGGAGGAGATAAAGCTTATCCGAGAACGTTTACTGACTACTCAGAGCCGCCAGAAGTCTTATGCAGACGTGCGGCGCAGAAATCTAGAATTTGCGGTAAATGACTGGGTATATCTGAAAGTGTCTCCGATGAAAGGGGTAATGAGGTTTGGCAAGAAAGGCAAGCTTAGCCCGAGATTCATTGGGCCATATCAGATTCGGCGAAGAATAGGCCGAGTTGCATACGAATTGAACTTGCCTCCAGAGTTAGCATCTGTTTACCCAGTATTCTATGTCTCTATGTTGAGAAAGTTCGTAGGGGACCCTTCTACAGTAGTTCCAGTTCAGGATGTCCAGGTCACAGAAGAGTTAGCATATGAAGAGGTTCCCGTAGCTATCTTAGACAGACAGATTCGCAGGTTGAGGACTAAAGATGTTGCATCTGTCAAAGTATTGTCGCGTAATAGGAACTATGAGGAAATGACGTGGGAAGCTGAAGAAGATATGAAAGCCAGATACCCTTACCTATTTCAGGCCTAGTCAGGCGACAGGTATGTCCGTATTATTACTTATGCAGTACCTTATAGTTGTATATGTGTGAATGAGAAAGATTGATACTTAGTTATCCAGTGGATCCTAGAATATTATGTGCAGTGCCTGTGTTGGACTTTTCTGCATTTCACGTTTTTGCTATAGTCCATATTACAGGGGAAACTCTGCCGAAATTTTTCTAGAAAGTAAAGTAAGTAGTCCTCTAGATAACAGTGTACATTCGAGGACGAATGTTCTTAAGGGGGGGGGGGGGAGAATGTTATACCCCGTAGAATTCCCGGCACCTAGACGACCTATTCGCACGATGGTTAAGTATATTTGAAGGCCATATGTGCTGGAGAAAGGCCCGGGAAAAGATCGGACGAGAAACCTGTCGAACCATCGCGGAAGGAGCCGAGGCAGAGCCCCTCCGCGATGGCAGCGTGTCATGGAGGAGAGGCCTCCGCGTTGGCTCCGTGACATGTTGGCCTTGTGCAGGCCCAAGTATATAAAGCCCCACTTCGGTTTTAAATGATAAAAACATTTATAAACTTCCAGAAAACAGAGCAAGCCAGCAGAGGGAGAAAAGGAACGAAGGAGATAATATAATTTTCGTCCGATTACGCTGCTAAACGGTGTCCAAACTCAAATTAACCTCAGATACTGAGGTATTTAGCAGCAGAGAGCATTCCTACAGATTCAGTTTCGTGAAATACGGCCGACGAATCGTCGAGCCACCGAGCTAAGGTAAGTGGAATTGCTCTAAATTAGTGTCTATGTGTTCCTAGCTGTGAAGTGAGTATTTCTCCCTTCTGGACCTCTGAGAAATAGCGAGTTTCCGACCGTCTTTCGATAAGCCTAAGTTTAGGCTATAAATGATATCGAAAGTGACGTTGCCTTTTAAAATAAAGTTGTATTTAGTATTAATTGACATATTTATGAATGCAGTTGGGAGAAAATAGTTGAAGTACCGGCCGAGTTTCGTCCGACAGACGAATAGTTCAAGAATAAGGTATGTAAAGCTAGTTTCTTCGGCAAATCAAGTAATCTCGGTACAATACAGTAATTCGAAGGCCAGTAGAATATTCAGAAGTCATGTATGATGTTTACTAAAAATGTTGGTACGATATTAGAAGCATCGAGTTATAACTTGCGTGGAACTTGCTAGCACGATATAGATCCTAGTACAGGTGTTAGAAACTGCACAGCATGCTCAGTATGTGATGTAGTACATAATGTCAGGATATCATCGTATTTAGTTGAAACCCAGTAAAGCGATGTAATACCTGTAAGACATCTCAGAAACAGAATGATAAGTTAAAATGAAGTTGGAAAGCATGTTAGGAATAGTAAATCATGCTACTATAGAAACTCAGTATACAACATAGTTTTCAGCAGAAATACTATATCATGTTCAGTATTAGACTCAGTACAGTATGACAGAAGATTATATCTATATATATATACTATTATCAGTTCCAGCATGTATTAAATACGTACATATTACTATCACTAGTTCAGCATGTAATATATACGATACTTTACCCCTATTAGCCTCAGCATGTGAGATATGCAGATAGTATTACTAGTTGAGACCGTTGTATTGTTTGGGGTTGGATTACCTAGCATCCATGACCGCCCCAGGGTTGATAGTTGCATCGACTCGTCCGCCAGAGGACGAGGATACGTCACTCTACGGAGTGGCATGCCGTCCCACAGGGGACGAAGATGGGATGCCAGTTTTCCCCATATTATGCCTTGGTCGGCTTTTACACACCCATGTCGAGCGGATACGCCCGGGTGTTGATTCAGGAGTCCTTCGGACTCAGATGCAGCTATATTCAGGGGCTCAGCGAGCCCAAGTGCATAGCCAGGGGATCGGCAGGACGCTTACAGGGTTATAGGAGATGGGATGACCGGGGTAGGGGTGTAGATTCTGTGCTGGTTGTACCTCCCGGCTTATGGGGGCCGGGTAAGGTTTGTGTGTGCTATATTATGTTTTATTATGTTATGTCATGTCACGTTAGATACGAGTAGATCAGCAGTTGAGTGATACGTCTCCAGGTACGACCCCTATTTCCTTTCCCTATAAAGGAGAGAAGGTATGACTTACATAATCAGATAGTTAATCTAATTCTTCTTACTTCAGTTTCATCAGTTACATTGTAGTTTTCAGATTTTGCTTTCAGTTATTGCTTTACATACTCAGTACCAGCGATACTGACGCCTGGTGGGGCGCTGCATTACTTGCATGCAGGTACTCATAGACGAGCAGGCGATACTACGTGATTCCTGTCAGCGATCGAGTATTCAGCTCCTGTTATCCGGAGACTGAATCCCAGAGGTGTATTTAAGTTTCTTTTGTTGTATAGTACGGGTAGGTCGGGGCCCTATCCCGATCATTTGTATTGCTATTCCTAGAGGCTTGCAGTCTGTATATATTTCCCTGTGGTTAGATGAGCCGGTCGTGTAAGGCCGTGCAGTTGTATAGCTGTTAGTACTCTTTCTTTCTTTTATGTTGGTCGTGTGGGGCCATAGTTTGCCAGTAGTGGTGACCTTGCCGGTCACATAGCTTTCTAGTACTTCATGATTGAGTTATAGATAACTAGACAGCATGGTGGCCTTGTCGGCCCGCATAGGTTTCCCTGAATTGATATGTTTCTGGAGCTGTTAGTACAGGTACAGAAGGCTATAGGCCAATGGGCCGGGGGCTGTGTTTACAGCCGTCATATAGCTCTTTGTTTCCAGAAATGTGAGTTAGAGCCAGCCAGGCACCAGATGTGCCCAGGCTTAGCAGTCCGGCAATTCAGGTCCTAGTAGGGAATCAGGTGCCAGTCATACCCCCCAAGGCGGGGTGTGACAGTCTTCCCATCAACTCTCGGGAATCATTCATATGCTTAGCATTACCATGATCAATTACATTGATCACCGAGAGTTCTTCATTCACCATCGGGAGCTTGGGTGCTTTGTACACATCGAACACCTCTACCTTGTCATGTGCTCGCATTGTAAGTTGACCCGCAGCTACGTCGATTAATGCTTTCCCGGTTGCCAAGAAGGGTCGTCCCAAAATAAATGGGACTTCCGCGTCTGGTTCAAAATCCAGAACAATACAATCTACCGGGAAAATTAGGGAGCCCACTTGCACTAGAACATCCTCAACAATGTCATCCGGCCTAGCTAAGGATCGATTCGCCAACTGCAAGATTACGGTTGTAGGTCTAGGACTCCCTAGACCCAATTTTCTGAATACCGAAGATGGCATCAGATTTATGCTCGCCCCCAAGTCACACAATCCACGAGCTCGGATGCTCTGCCCAATAGTAAGATGGATAGTAAAACTTCCAGGGTCTTTTAGCTTCGTGGGTAGTCTATTTTGGATCCGGGAAGTGCACTCCTCCGTCAAAGCCACCGTGGCATACTCAGTCAAGCGACTTTTGTTGGCCACGATGTCTTTAATGTATTTAGCATATTTAGGCACTCCCTGCAAGACATCAACAAGAGGTAAGTTAACATGTACCTGTTTAAGCACCTCCATGAATTTCTTGAAACACGCCTCCTCTTTGTGTTTCTTGAGTCGTTGAGGGAACGGGGGTGGAGGTCTTTGTGATTCAGCTTCATTGGTCTTCCCCCTTTCCAAACTTTGCTCCCCCTCAACTTCTGCTGCTCCCGGGTTTTGAGGTGGTCTTTCTGGTTCCACCTCCTTCAGCTGCAAACCACTCCTTGTGGTCACTGCATTTACCTTCTTCGGATTCGAATCCGTGTCTCTAGGCAGTCCTCCTCTGGGCCTTGTATTTTGGGCACTAGCAAATTGCCCAAATTGATACTCAAGAGCCTTTGTCGCTAGCTGGTTATTTTTCACTTCGGCTGCCAATTTAACATAGTCAGCCTGCAATTGCGCTTGATTAGCGATCATGGTCTTGAACATCTCCTCAATGCTGGGTGATGGTGGTGGGGGAGGGGCATTGTTATTTCTGAATTGAGATTGGTAGTTCTGTTGCCCTCCTTGATTCCTTTGCATACCCTGACCCGAACTTTGTCCTTGATGGTGGTTGCTACCCCATGAAAAATTTGGATGGTTCCTCCAATTTGAATTGTAGCTACTCCCATACTGCTGCTGATTTCTCTGTGCATTCCCCACAAAGTTAACCGAATCAAGATTTGCTCCACAGCACTCAGCTGAGTGCTCACTGCTTCCACACACTTCACACCACATTTGTTGGACCGCATTAACTGGAGCTGACGGCTGGTTCAAAGTCATATTGCTGAAGTGGTTGTTCAATTGATTCTGCAAAGCAGCTATCTGTGCAGCGATAGCTGTAAATCCATCCACTTCAAGCACTCCCGCTGCTTTCCTTGCTCCACCTCGTGATGAATCAGCATTCCATTCTGGATTGCCCTGTGAAATCCGGTTTAGCAAAGTACACATCTCCTCATAAGTCTTTTCCAGCGCTTGCCCTCCAGCTGCTGAATCTAGCAATATTTTGGTATGGGGTTCCAACCCCTCAATAAATGTGTGCACCAACACGTCATTGGACTGATGATGATGAGGACAGTCCCGCAACATGGATTTAAATCTTTCCCAGGCTTGATATAAATTTTCTCCCTCCCTCTGTTTGAAACTTAGAATTTGACTTCTAAGTTTGGCTGTTTTGCCCGAGGGAAAAAATCTTATCAAGAACTTTCGTGCAAGATCATCCCACGTTGAAACAGAATTTGGTGGCTCAGCTTTCAACCACCTCTTAGCTTCACCGATTAATGAGAACGGAAATAATGTAAGCCAAACATAATCAGGTGACACTCCAGCGGGTATATAAGTGTCACTTATCTCCAAAAAGTTCTGGAGATGCTGTTGTGGGTCTTCATGAGGGAGACTGGTAAATTGCCCGCTTGTGTGCAACAGTTGCACCATATTTTCCTTGAGTTCAAATCTCCCTCCAGGCTCTGGTTTGCGGATACTGGATGTAACATTGTTGGCATGTGGGATTGCCACCTCGCAAACCGGCCTTGCTGCTGCTTCTTCGGGCACTAACATTGCCCTCACAACCGGTGGATTTTGTTGCTCCATAATAGTCTGTCTGAGCAACTTCAGCTTCCTTTGTAGAGCTTCTCTCTATTTACTATGAAATATACATTCAGGCTCTATATAAGATTCCACCAGCTCTTTGTCTCTTGCCAGTGTACACAGAAATTAAGTCTGCAAAATACAGGCTAAGACCAAGTTGTCAACACTTAAGAAAATAAAATAAAAATACAGTAAATTTACATTTAATACAATTTCACCAATTGCCTAGTCTCCCCGGCAACGGCGCCAAAAACTTGTTCGGTGCGTTTGTAGGGGTTAAAAACTGACACGCAAGTGCACGTGGTCAAACAAGTAGTAAGTGGCTTTAGTAAGCCAAGTATCGATCCACGGAGACTCTGGATAAGTGAAATTTGCTTAAGTATACTATATTCTATCTCACTTCTAAATATGCTGACAACAACGTAACCAAAATTTGAATAATTTGTTTTATAATTTCTATACTATAACTACTAACAATTATCTGCTTTGAATTTAAACTATGGATATGAGCATGCTGAGGTTAAGAACATGTAATGAAACTGATTATAATCATACATTGGTTAATCTTTTCTTCCAGTTGCTAGCCAAGAACATTAGCCAAGAGATTAAAACTCTCGTATTTAATCTCACTTAAGAATCATAAACCATCCGTCTACATTTCTGTGATCAAATGCAATTCATGACCTACCAATACAATTCCGGTTCCTAAATTGACTAATACGGCTTTCAAGTATATTTCTATCAGGAAAGCACATCAAAACTCAATTTTCCCAAATCAAGTAAAGAACAATATCCTATTAATTCACAACTTTCCAATTTCGTGCTCTCTCGAGTGAAATCGGACTTTTTAAATGTACATTAATGTCGGCCACACACTAATGCAGTAGAAACAAGAATTAATAGAACAACATGGAAGAAGAAGATGAAAAACCATATAATCCAATAATCAAAATTCATCACAAGTGTTCATAACCTCAGCAAGGAAGGGAATTAGCCACTCATTTGTGGATTAATCATCCTAAAACAAGTGTTAATCATACAAACAATTGAGTTAAAGAAGAAAGAAAGAGAGAAAAAACCCTGAACTTTTCGTCCCTCAACTGCCTGTAACCCACGTCCTTGCTCCACCAAGTCTGAATTATGAAAAAATACATTTAAGTGTTCTATTTATACTAGTGGAAATATTTCTCGGAATAACAAGCAACGTGTCACGGAGTGCATCGTGGAGCACTGCCTCCGTGACACGGTGTAGACGCGGACCCTCACTGGAAATTGGGGGTCCGGGAATAAAGCATCAACGTGGCACGGCGTGCAACGCGGAGGCTTGCTACCGTGCCACGGAGCTGTCGCGAGCCTCCACTGGAATTGATGCATTTTTTCACCCTCAAGGCAGAATGCCTCCGCGATGGCAGCGTGACACGGCTCCATCGCGGAGCCCCTTTAATTGGTGCAGTCCAATGCTTTTTCCCTTGCTCGCATCCAAGTCCAACTCCGATATCCTCCAACATGCATTTTAGCTCTTCGAAATCACATTTTACCTACAAAACAATGCTAATCATGTTGGTTAGTATAAATTCACATTTTATTACCATTTACATGAAAATGTATACACATTGCTAGATAAACAAGGTAAAAATGATACGTTTGAGTATCACTTGGGCATATAAATCTGCCCAAGATCAAATGTCGTGACTGATATCATGAGGGTCCCTAACTGTCTAAGGGAGCGAAGGCTCTGATATAGTGAGTCATTAACTAGCTAGGGATGTTAGTATCGACTGAAGGAGAAGAAATATGAATGGCTAGTAGCTAGGGATGTGAGTCTTGACAGACTAGGGAGATGCTCTTGCTAACGAGAATCCCGTATGACCAGGGAAACATTCTTGCTAATGAGTATCCCGATTGACGAGGGAAACATTCTTGCTAACGATAATCCCGACTGACTAGGGAAAAATTCTTGCTAAAGAGAATCCTGACTAAATACAGAATCATTTCCATGCGTTATCATCAAAATTCACCTCATCATGGAGTCCAATCAATAGTTATCTCAAGCATCTTACGCTAACGAGCATTCTACAGAGTCACATTATGCATATACTATCATGACATTCCAAATTCCAAGTTCATCTGATCCAACATGTAATATGAGATCATATATAGTTTATAAAATACAACTCATACTCTATCAAGATACATGACTTTGTTTATTTAGGTCTACAACATTCACACACTTGTCATAATCACTCCTTTATGAATTGTATAGCCACGGGCATTTTAGATTCGAAGATTTTTATAAAAATAATTTTAATAAGGAAAAACAATATAGAATCCTCCCAAGATTCGTAGTTCAACAATGGAGATGCAATCTAGTCATTCCCAATCAATTAAATCTAGAACATGGTGATGGCACATAATTTACTTCAATTACTCAAGCCCACAACTCCTACTCAATCCAACATGGTCATCAATATCATAGTCAAGTTATTACGGTTAATTATGCAATATTTTCACACTTCCATCATAATCATGAATTTCCACAGAAATCAAAGGAGAAATGAACAATTCCAATTCAACACTTAAGTCGAGTTAGGAAGAACATACTATAATCATACATACTCTACTCAACCTATATTTTCACAATTTCTTCATATTCATGCATGGCTACGAAAATTAATTCAACAATAAGCAACACCCATTCATTACTCAAGCCAATTTATGAACAACATGCTATCCTCATGCATTCCCAACATATGATCCATATTCCAAACAACCCATCAACTTAACATCCCAAATAAATTCCATAATTGCAGTAAATATTTGCATTTAAGGAAAGAATGAAGAAGAAATTACCCATTATTCAAACCTTAGATCATGATATTCTATAAAAATTAAATCAGATTCTTATTGAAAACATTTTGTGGTCGAGAGAGAGATGGAATTCCAGAACCTGGCACAAGGATGTAAGATTATCTTTATTGAAGTCCCGCATACCTGGTAGACGAAAATCCCACTCAAAAATCTTCCTTGAAGCTTGAAGAACACCTTGGTGAAACCCTAGAATTTCGTAGAAGAGAGGAGGAAGAAGGAGAGTTGAGAGAATGGGGGTTTAGGCATGAAAGGCCCTTAAAATCGTGCAAGGTAGAACCCAAAACGACGTAGTTTAGGAATCTAGGGCTTACGAATTATGAAAATGCCATTAATGAAAAACACTGAAAAACTGCTCTACCCCCGACCACGACTCATACCACAAGTCGTACTATGAAGTAACGGCTCGTGGTCACCTCTCGTAGTCACCACTTCTCAAATCCTCTGAATCTGTTCACGACTCATAGTGACCTTCTATGAGTCGTACTGACAGTCGTTGTATCATCCACCCTCACCAATTATGACTTAACTACAACTCATCATCATGACTCATTGCTACAACCTACGAGTCATACCATGACCCGTAACTCCGTCCTACGAGTCGTACCATCACCCGTACAATCATCCACATGTTAACCGGAAAGACTCGTCACGACTTCTGGCCACGGGTCGCACCCACATACTACGGCTCGTGGTGGGGAATCGTGGTTAGGAAATGGACTTATCTGATCTGAACCACGGCTCTTCCTATGACCCATACAATCAACCTACGACTCATACCTTAAGTCGTACTGAGGCAATTTGCAGATTTTTCTGCTAAGCTTATTCCAAATCCTGAATTTTAATCTTGGGAACTTTTGGGGTGTTACAATATCTCCCCCTTGATAACGTTCGTCCTCTAATGTTGGCTGGACATACTTAAAAGATAGAGACGAAGTCGATATCCAAATACCAATCATTCACAGCTAAAGACCAACGGAGTATCTGACTCCGGACCAACCTGGTACACCAACTCTGAATATTCACACCTAACATGCTTACCATGACTCAAGGGAGGTCGAAGAACTTGAAACCAGCATATAACTAGACAAAACACCATAAGAAAATTCTTTCCTCTTTCTATCTGGCACAAAACTAACATGGACTAAACCTTCATTCTCAAATCGCCTTTCGATACTAAGTCAGGATTCACAATATCTAATCTAACTGAGAGTAAGGATTTCATAAGTCCGAGTCATCCCCGACATCTAGGACGGAACACATACATGAGATAATCAGACTTTACTGAGTTAACAAACAACTTCCAAAGAGTGAATTCAATCCGAGCACACAAGAAAACATGGATCAATAAACATAACTAATTCGTAACATGAAGATAAGCAATAAGGACTCATAGGGCAAGACTGGAACCGCTAACTAAAATGGTTACTTCTAAACCTCGAAAATCTGCACATAGGAATCGACACCACTTTAACTTCAATTCAAATTACCAAATAATTTATCTGAACCTTGAAGTGATCGACATAATGCAACTGCTAGAGCTGGAACTTCTTATGAGCATTCTCAAGATCTAACTTATTTCACATATACACTATCTCCCCCTTAGCTTAAAGTCATCATCCTAAGGCTCCCAAATCTTACTACAGGTCAGGATGAATTACTAATTCTTAACTCCTCTTTCACTTCTAACCTTCACCACAAGCCTTATACTAGAAGCTACTCACATTACCCATCAAAATCTCTTTTAACAATCACAACAGAGATTATTATTCAGTACTAAGGTTGGCAACACATAAGGGGACAACAAAAGATTCACAACATACCTATGGCCACTACTGGCGCCTTGCCCTTATCCTGATGGGCTGCTACTACATAAGATCGGTTTTGAAGATGTCTGCCTCCTGGGTGAGAGGATGCTCCCTGCTGAAATGAGAGGGATATAGGAGCTACTGAAGAGGTGATCGAGGATCTGCTCTCACCCCGGTTAGCCGCCGCACAATCTCGATGCATATGACCCGCCTTGCCACACCAAAAACAAATATTTGTGCTGGCCATGCAAACTCTTAAGTGGTGCTTTCCACAACTCATACACAATGGGTACGTGATCTCCCTTACTATAGGCTTATACGGAGTACTAGCTGTCGAAGGTGCTGGGGCTGCTGATCTTTGATGCTGGTGTGAGTGATATCCGGTAACCGACCTCTGATGGGAGGACTCTAAGTCACTAGTCTTGGCTCTCTTGGTCCCTCTCTCTTTTTATTTAACCTGCTCTGCTTCAATTTTTTGACCAAATATTACCAAGCGTGGAAAGTCTATGTCCTTGTGCAACATGGTAGTCCTGCATTCTTTGACCAAGGAGTCTGACACTCCATTCACGAACCTGCTCACTCGAGCCTACTGGTCGGCTACCATTTCCGACGCATACTTAGACAATCGAGTGAACTCCAACGCATACTCCTGGATAGTCATGTCATTTTTTCTCAAGTTAATGAACTCTGCTGCCTTTTCCTCCCTCAACTCCCGAGGGAAAAACCTGTCCAAGAACGCTGTCATAAATTCATCCCAACCTATGGGACCCGCTTCTATTCTCTGATTGTCTCTCCACTAACAATACCAGATGTAAGAAACTCCCTTTTGGTGGGAGGCTAAGTCCGCGCTCTCTTTTCCCGTCACCCCCTTGATGTGAGTAATCTTCTGTATCTCCTCCAAAAACTCCTATGGGTCCTCATTGTCACGCCCCACCATTGGAGGCATGACTAGCACCTGGTGCTTTACTAGGACCTAAACTGCTGAGCTGACTGAGCCTAAGCACATCTGGTGCAGAGCTGACTCTAACTCTAGAATCAAGAAAACAACGGGCTATATAGCGGTTGTAAATACAACCCCCGGCCAACAAAGCCTATAGCCACCTGTGAAAATAAACAACTAACCAGAGACAAACAATCATAGGGAGTCCTATGCGGGCTGACAAGGCCACCATGATATCTAGTTATAACTGGAAAGTAAATTTAGATGCTAAACTGAATTATGACCGACAAGGCCACCAATCAACAGCTAAACAGGGCCCCACACGGCCAACACACATAGTCTAAAATATATATGGGCCCCACACGATCGATATCATCTAACCACAGGGAAGTAACACAATCTGCAAGCTTGTAGGAGTAATAAGATGGTCGGGACAGGGCCCCGACCTACCCATACTGTACAAACAAAAGAAGTAAACCTCTATCACACAAGCTCCGAAAGAAGGGAGCTGACGGTTCTGTACAGCTGAGTGGAACTACGAGGGACTTTCTCCTCGTCTATCTGCACCTGCAGGAAAGTAATGCAGTGCCCCAGAAGAGGGTTTCAGTACCACAGGTACTGAGTATGTAAAGTAGTAACTTTAAATAACTGAAAGTAAGAAATAGAACTGACAATAACTGAAGTAAAGAAAATAGACTGAAGATGATTGAAGTAGTGAAATCACGGCTAAACATAACTGTAATAAGGAGGGTAGGGGTCATACACGACAAACGAGGCGTCTTACTGTCTAACTATCAATAACTAAAGCAAACATAAACCTTACCTAGCTCCCATAAGCCGGAAGGTACAATCAGCACAGAATAACCCACCTAGGCCCCCATTAGCCCTAGTGAGTACACTAAATCTATATACCCCTATCCAGGTCATACTGAGTCAACTACCAGCTATAAGCGTCCTGTCGATCCCCTGGGTCTGAAACTGGGCCCGCTCGGCCCCAGACTGTAGTTATGTCTGAGTCCGAAGGATTCTTGATATCTACACCCCGGGCGTAAACGCTCGGTGGGGGTGTGTATAAGGCCAACCACGATAATATGAGGATATGGATCCCCATCTTCGTCCCTTGCGGATGGCATGCCACTACGTAGAGCGACGTATCCTCGCCCCTGGCGGGCAGCAACACAGCTATTAACCCTGGGGTGGTCACAAAAGCTATACAGGTATAATCCATCCGAAAACAATACAATTTACTAGTCTGAACTAACAACAACAACTAAACATGACAACATACTCCTAACATGCTTTACTGGGATTCATACTGGACTACTATGCTGAAGAAACTAACTTACTGAAAGAAAATGCCTTAACATACCTCATTCTCTATTTACCGATTAACTAGCGAGTTTCGGCTCGTGTTCAACTGCCCTTCTCAACTGTAATCATATTAATGGAAGAATAGGGATGCTTTATTACTGTATTTGAAGAAAACAATAACTTATATATTTATATATTGGCTATACTTCAACTTATCGAAAGACGATCATAAACTCGTAATTTCTCGGGAATCTAGAAGGGAGAAATACTTACTTTAAGCCTGGAATCATATTGAAACTAGTTTGGAACAATTTAAACAACTTTGGCTCGGTGGGACGATGATTCGCCGGGCGAATTTCACGAAACTAACTTTGTAGAAATGATCCTTGCAACCTTATACTTCGATACCCGAAGTTAATTCGGATTTGGACAGCGTTTAGCGGCGTAATTGGACGAAAATTATGATCTCCCTTTCCTTCTACCTCTGTTCTGGCCGAAGTTATTTAGAAAATAACATAACATCTAAGTGTGAGGCCTTTATATACTTGAGGCAGCAGACAAGGCAACGTGGCATGCTGCCCATCGCTATGATTCTGCTCCGTGCCACGTTGGCTAACGCGGAGGAGCTGGTCTATGCCACTTTGCCCCTCTAGCATCTTGGTTCGGCCTCCTCCTGCGAAATCCAGATTTTGCACTTGTTCGGCCTTTCCCCGAGTCCTTTCCTCGTACGTATGGCACTTTAAAACCCTCAACCAACATACGAATAGGATGACTAAACGTTAGAAACTAACGGGGTGTAACACTCATCCACGTTTGACCCCAAGAAATCGGGTGGTTTCATCTGAAGAAAATCTCTTATCCTTGCTGCCGCTTCGTTTCCATGCTATGGTGCACGGGCCACCACATGTTGATTAATCTAAGCTGTCAGGGTCGGCGCCAACATGTGGATGGCTGCTCGAAACTCAACATGCGTAACATGATCATCTATTGGGTCTGCCTGGGCTGGTGGTACCTGCTGACAACCATTACCACGTCCTCTTCCATTCACTCATAGAGGAGGCATTATTTGTGCGTGCTTAAAGAACGAGTCAGGAGAGGAACTATTTAGAGCTTCATACCCTACGTAC
The DNA here is from genome assembly GCA_035772735.1 of Datura wrightii. Classification (NCBI taxonomy): domain Eukaryota; kingdom Viridiplantae; phylum Streptophyta; class Magnoliopsida; order Solanales; family Solanaceae; genus Datura; species Datura wrightii. The sequence continues at coordinate 16,257,915 of JASDFA010000002.1, forward strand.
GATAAGAATCATGAAGAGAAGGGAAACATTCCTAAAACGTTTCATAGCCTCTTCGTCATATGTGTGACGTGCTTAACACCCATAAAGAAGACTCTACATAATGTAGCTTTCAGACACCCTAGGACACCCTAAACCATTGCTCTGATACAAAGTCTATCACGAACCGAGAGTAGACCCGGATCGTAGACACGGGATAAGGAACCCAGAGAGGCTCGAAGTTGACCCATGGCATAACAATAGAATACACTTAACATAAAAGACAACTAACAATATGGATAAGCGAAACTGATAAAAAAATCTAATATAACCCATAATATAGAAATCTTATCAACACTTAAATACAATGCGAAAATCTATCTAAACAACTCTGAAAGCCTTCTACTCACTCATGAGTTGCTGGGACAAGCCCCTGGCTAACTCCAAAGGTATGAAAACTGAAACATAATTAAATAAGAATATAAGCCACGTCCTCAGAAGATGAGCACTCACCGCTAGTAGCTGTAAGAGAGGGAAGCATATCTAGTCACGCGGCTGGATCTGGAGACCTGAATCTATATCATAAAATGATATAACACAAGAGGCGTGCGGTCGGTACTTGGAATGTACTGAGTATGCAGAAACATAAATAAATAGCTCATAAGTATAAGTATACAAGCAGTGAGTACTATAAATCACAAGGTTAGTAACGTAACCAAAATGAGATACAACAATTTGGTATGAGATCCACATATTCATATAAACATAATCATATTATAAGGACATACATTATTATAAGTTCAGTGGTGCATAAAAGTAGTTATCATAATGATCTAGAAATGCAATGCCGTGACTGATATCATGAGGGTCCCTGATTGTCTAAGGGAGCGAACGCTCTGATATAGTGAGTCATTAACTAGCTAGGGATGTGAGTCCCGACAGACTAGGGAGATGCTCTTACTAACGAGAATCTCGACTGACTAGGAAAACATTCTTGCTAACGAGAATCCCGACTGACTAGGTGAGCATTCTTGCTAACGAGAATCCCGATTGATGTTCGGGTGGTTTTGGGGTTATAAAACCGACACGCAAGTGCGCGTGGTCGAACAAGTAGTAAGTGGATTTAGTAAGCCAAGTATCGATCCCACAGAGACTTTGGTTAAGTGCAATTTGTTCAAGTATACTATATTTTTACTTCTAAATATGCTGACAACAAAGTAACCAAAAAGTGAATGATTTGTTTTATAAATTTTTTACTAAAACTACGAACAATTATCTACTTTGAATTTGAACTATGGATAAGAGCATGCCGAGGTTAACGAACATGTAATGAAATTGATTATCATCATAAATTGGTTAATCTTTTCTTCCAGTTGCTAGCCAAGAACATTTGCCAAGAGATTAAAACTCTCGTATTTAATCTCACTTAAGAATCATGAACCATCCGTCTACATTTCTGTGATCAAATGCAATTCATGTTCTAGCCATACAATTCCGGTTCCTATATTGACTAATACGACTTTCAGGTATATTTCTATCCTGAATGCACATCGAAATTCAATTTTCCCAAATCAAGTTAAGAACAATATCCTATTAATTCACAACTTTCCAATTTCGTGCTCTCTCGAGTGAAATCAGACTTTTTAGATGTACATTAATGTAGGCCACACACCAATGCAGTAAGAACAAGAATTAATAGAACAACATGGAAGAAAAAGATGAAAAACCATATAATCAATAATCAAAATTCATCACAAGTGTTCATAACCACAACAAGTAAGGGAATTAGCCACTCATTTGTGGATTAATCATCATAAAACGAGTGTTAATCATACAAATAATTGAATTAGATAAGAAAGAAAGAGAGAAAAAACCCTGAACGTTTCGTCCCTCAACTGCCTATAACCCACGTCCTTACTCCACCAAGTCTGAATTATGAAAAATGAACTTAAGTATTCTATTTATACTAGTGGGAATTTTTCCCAGAATAATGAGCAACGTGTCACAGAGTGCATCGCAGAGCACTGCCTCCGTGACACGCCATGAACGCGGACCCTCACTAGAATTGGGGGTCCGGGAATTTAATCTCAATGTGGCACGACGTGCATCGCGGAGCACTGGCTCCGTGCCACGGAGCAAACGCGGACCTTCACTGGAAATTTGGTGAATTTTCACCCTCCAGGCAGAATGCCTCCGCGATGGCAGCGTGACACGGCTCCATCGCGGAGCCCCTTTAAATCATGCTGTCCAATGCCTTTTCCTTGCTCGCATCCAAGTCCAACTCCGATATCGTCCAACATGCCTTTTAGCTTCTCAAAATCACATTTTACCTGCAAAACAATGCTAATCATGTTGGTTAGTATAAATTCACATTTTATTCCTAATTACATGAAAATGTATACACATTGCTAGATAAACAAGGCTAAAATGATACTTTTGAGTATCACTTGGGCATATAAATCTGCCCAAGATCACTTACCCCACACTTAAATCCTTGTTCGTCCTCGAACAACAAACATACAATTCATGCAATTTACATCCCAACCTCGCTACTATGGTACGACAATTTAAGCTACGGTCATACCGATCATTCAATATTGTAATTCATCAAGAAAACATGCATGGTCTTATCAATGCAATGACCTTTAATACATTAAGACTTCCTAGACTTTAAGAATCGACTCTCGATATTGGCAAACTCATGCAAATCAGTTGATCAAGATATCCGACACAAAAATCAATCTTTCATCAAGCATGTGCCATCACAACTCAAGAGAATCTTCCCCTTTTTGCTCATGTGACACACAAACATTCAAGCAGGGGCATGTAAAAACAATTTCACTCTCTCTCCCAAAAGAATTCATATGCATCATGTCGTGACCCATAAGCTTGCCCTTAGTGTATTACTCCACTAATATAAAGAAATGCAATGTAAGATCACGTAGGACTTTAATGGGTTGTAATGGAAGCTACGGAACTAGTAAATATTGGATTAGCCAATAATAGCCACTAGCATCCTTAAGCGCCTTTTCAACACATTATCAACTCATGGACATTGTTTCTCTCTTTTTTTTCATCATCCCATTCTTGATGATTTACTTTAGTATGGCCCATTTCATTAAGCACACTTGACACAATAACAAAGGTTATTCATGCACCTTCATTATCGTTTATTTATAACCAGTGCACCTTCAACCTTTTCTTTTCTTCCCTTACTCCGCTTTTCTTTTTCTTTTCACCATTCTCACTCTTTGACACTTTGGGAAAATTATTTTCTCTTCTGAAGCGCTTAAGAGTTTTGTATAGACTTTACGGCTAATGAAAAGAAGGAATTAAGCTCGGTTTGCACTTTTTGGACAAAAGAAAGAAATAATAGGCTAAAGGCTCAAAGGGCTGACTAGGGTATACAATCACAGAAAGGGGGAGTATGACAATAAAAAAAATGGAAACTCTCGGTTAAAACAAAGAAATGCCTACATCCTTTCCTACAATACACCTCCTTCATTTCGTTTTGTACACACACCAGGCAAGTTCTAGACATTTCACAATAGCATGGAATAACAACACCTCACTTCACACTTTATGCACAAGCTCGATTCAAGATGTATTCACAGACTCTTCAATCAGCTAATTACATGAATTCAAACATTAAGCCTCAATCACACCGAATCGACTCTACAGCCTAGGTATCTCAACATATTTACAAGATTGCATGCTTTCATACGAATCACCTTTGCATTTTGAATATCATGTACAACCCGCAACAAAAATTTCGCAACCATATAGTAACTACAGGTTCCGGGATGCAATCCACCAAGGAAAAAAAATGAAAAATAATTGAAAAAAACTACTCCTAACGACTACATTTCCCTTAAGACGGTCTTCATCCATCCATCATAGGGAATGGTCACTAACTATGACTTCGGTTCAATGGGACCATTCTCGGTAAAAGAACCGAAAACAAACGTCGAGAAACCCAAAATTAAAAAGTTAAAAAATTTGCAAAATATCGATCATTTCGATAGAAAAATTATTTACAAAATATTTTAATATGTGCAAAATATTTTCAAAAATTTTAAAAATATCGATCATTTCGATAATTAGAATATTTACAGAATCAGTTGGCAACATTCACAACACACAGCAATTTCACAAATATTTACTAATACAGAATAATTTGAAAATTCACAAACACAGGGAAACACAACATCCAAAATAACAAAGGAGAACATACAAACAAAACAGCCCAGCCCAGCACCTAACTACTCCCACCCCACACTTAATCCGAACACTGTCCGCAGTGTTCACAAAAATCAAATAACACAAAATCGGGTAGTGGAACTCCCTGATCAGTCAAAGTATTCCACTTCTTCATCAGGTGTTGCTGCCTCATCTCCCATATCCGAGTCGCCTCCGTCGTCATCATCGGACTCCACATCGGAGTCCTCCCGACGCGTCTCTTTGTCCGTGGGGACGTCATCGTCTGTGGGCTCTACAAAGGCTGGCCCTACTCGGCATAGAGCCCTGGCGTTTTCGCCAAACGGGTAATCTAGCTCGAGATTCCATAGCTCCTCCTCCGTCGCTGGCCTCCCACCTATCCTGAGCTGGAGCATCTGCATCCCATACATCCGCGCCATGTACTGGTCATCCCGAGCGTGTCGCTCGCCAAGTGTCAGCACTGGCCCGTGGGTGGTGTCGAAGCCTTAGTTTTAGTAACATCCAAGGCCCACCGCTCCAACTGCGGGATATAATCGAGGGCCTCCTCCTCGACATCGAGGCCCCTGAGAAAGGTGGTGAGTAGTCCACCGAAACCATACCTGTGCCCCTGGTGCAACCGGGCTCTCTTCATGGCGGATATAATAACCGCCTCGACATTTATCTCCAGCCCTTTCATCAGGGCGTACACTAGGCAAACACGATCCCGGGTTACATCAGTCATATGTACCCCCGGGATGAGGCAAGAGCAGACTATCTTCAGCCAAATTCGGGCTTCCCTGTTCATCTGAGAATATGGCAGAGTCTGGTGGTAGCCCCTTTCTTTGTGCCTGCTCCATCTAGCTATAGATCGGGCCCCACACAGTGTGCGTCTGATGTCAGCATATGGTGGGGTAATGTTCAGCTGTCGGAGGACGTGGGCGTCTGTGTCCCGCGCTCCTATGATGGCATTTAGCTGGAGGGGCTCCAGAGTGACTATCTGCCCCCTGATTTTGATGGTGTGGCTTGGGATTGACGGGTTCCAGTTGGCATAGAACTCCCGAACCAAGTGCAGGTTGCATTCTTTGGGCTCCTCGAATATGAAATTGAGCCCCGCTGCCTCGATCTGGTGAACTATCCTGGGGAACTCCTGTGCCAATGGCTCCCATGCTATATGCTCCTCGGGGAAATATTTGTTCTCCTTGTGCTTTGCGTACCACTTTTTCCCCTCGTCAGTCACCCATCTTGTTCCATATTGGCGGTGCTGGCCGCGTGGAACTGCTGGTGCTGCTGGGACTGCTGTGCCCAGTCTGAGTCGCTTTCTTCCGGTGCCTGAAGTTGATGCACCTTTCCCTTTATCTTGCCGGCTTGCCATTTTACCTGTTAACCAAAGTAAACAAGCTCAATGTTAAGCTAAATAAATATTAACTTCGGCTAAGGTCGGGTTACGCTAAGTTACCCCACACTTAGTACTTAGCTACAGTTACAACAATACGGCAAGAATAACTTTATTTACATCAAAACAACCAACTATACAATCATGCTTAGTGCGTTCAAAAGAAAATTCGACGGTATAACTTCTGCGTACTACTCAGACTTCATACAGCTAATCACAATCACTACCATCGCCAACATTTTAACCATTGCAGTTAGCAAAGAAAAACAAAGAAACAAAAATAACAACAAAAATTTATATACATGAACCTATCCAACCAACCAAATTCGAGCAAATTTCAACAATTCCCCCAAACCCGAGAATTCGTCGTCTATTCACATCCTCACACTTTGTTCAACGACTCATCTCATTCAACACGTACAACCCGGCATAAAATTCACAATTTCAACACATTTCTAACTTCACATTCAACAACAAGCCTTAGAATTGATTTTCGCAATCAAATTCGAATAATTTATACAATCGACAAGTTCAAACAATCATAACGACATTCCGAACATTTATCAATCAAAAAATAACTCGAATTCATGCTTAATTTCGACTTAGGGCGATTTAGTTCACCTCCCATGCTTAAAATCAAAGAAAATCGGCAAAAACTTGAGAAGGAATCGGAAAACATACCTTGAAGTTGAATAATTGAAGAAAACTCAGAAATTTGTTGCCATAAACCGTGGCACGTTGATGGGAGAGGGATTTTGGGACGTTTGGTCACGGAAGAAATTGAAAATGAGGGGAAAAGGGGAGGTTTCGGGTTAAAAAGGGTAGAAAAACACGCGGGTCACCCGGCAACCCAGTGTGACCCGTCGCGATATACAAGGCAACGTGTCACGGAGTGCATCGCGGTGCACTGCCTCCGTGACACGGAGCCATCGCGACAGCATTCTGGAAATTTTTAAAATTTCTGGGTTATACCTCAACGTGTCACGGAGGGTAACGCGGAGGTCCTCCTCCGTGACACGGAGCTATCGCCCCAGCTCACTGTTTTCTAGATTTTATTAATTTTTCATACCTCGACTTTTCCTTCGCGATTCCGTGCACATTTTCCTCCGTTTGACCTGAAAATCATCTTACTAAACAAAATTGGTTAGAATAATAGGTTTCACCTAACTAAAATTAAAAACACTAACTAAAATGAAAAATTTTGTACTAAATCAAGAAAAAGAAAAAGAAAAATCTATTTTCACTTTACAAAATGAAAGAAAAAAATTTTCACGGGTTGCCTCCCGTGCAGCGCCTGGTTTACCGTCGCGGCTCGACGTCATTTAAGCTCAATTGTCCGCTAGGGTGATGGACGATTTCTCTCGATCACTGTCCTCCCCCCATTAGTGCTTACACCTATCCGGTGGTCTTCCCATTAACTCTTGGGACTCCTTCATCTGCGTGTCATTACCATGATCAATCACATTGATCACCGAGAGTTCTTCATGCACTGTCGGGAGCTTGGGTGCTTTATACACATCGAACACCTCTACCTTGTCATGTGCTCGCATTGTGAGTTGCCCCGCAGCTACGTCAATTAATGCTTTCTCGGTTTCCAAGAAGGGACGTCCCAAAATAAATGGGACTTCCGCGTCTGGTTCAAAGTCCAGCACAACAAAATCTACCGGGAAAACTAGGGAGCCAACTTGCACTAGAACATCCTCAACAATGCCATCCGGCCTAGCTAAGGATCGATTCGCCAACTGTAATATTACGGTTGTGGGTCTAGGACTCCCTAAACCCAACTTTCTGAATACCAAAGATGGCATCAAATTTATACTTGCCCCCAAGTCACACAATCCACGAGCTCGGATGCTCTGCCCAATAGTAAGCTGGATAGTAAAACTTCCAGGGTCTTTTAATTTTTTGGGCAGTCTATTTTGGATCCGGGAAGTGCACTCCTCCGTTAAAGCCACTGTAGCATACTCAGTCAACCGACTTTTGTTGGCCACGATGTCCTTTATGTACTTGGCATATTTAGGCACTCTCTGCAAGACATCAACAAGAGGTAAATTAACATGTACCTGTTTAAGCACCTCCATGAATTTCTTGAAACACGCCTCCTCATTGTGTTTCTTGAGTCGTTGAGGGAACGGGGGTGGAGGTCTTTCTGATTCAGCTTCTTTGGTCTTCCCCCTTTCCGAACTTTGCTCCCCCTCAACTTCTGCTGCTCTCGAATGTTGAGGTGGTCTTTCTGGTTCCACCTCCTTCAGCTGCAAACCACTCCTTGTGGTCACTGCATTTACCTGCTTGGGATTCGGATCTGTGTCGCTTGGCAGTCCTCCTCTAGGCCTTGTAGTTTGGGCACTAGCAAATTGCCCAAATTGATACTAAAGAGCCTTGGTAGCTAACTGATTGTTTTTCACTTTGGCTGCCAATTTCACATAGTCAGCCTGCAATTGAGCTTGGTTAGCTATCATGGTCTTGAACATCTCCTCAATGCTGGGTGATGGTGGTGGAGGAGGTGCATTGTTATTTCTGAATTGAGATTGGTAGTTCTGTTGCCCTCCTTGATTCCTTTGCACACCCTGACCCGAACTTTGGCCTTGATGGTTGTTGCTACCCCATGAGAAGTTAGGATGATTCCTCCAATTTGAATTGTAGCTACTACCATACTGCTGGTGATTTCTTTGTGCATTACCCACAAAGTTTACCGAGTCAGGATTGGCTCCACAACACTCAGCTGAGTGCTCACTACTTCCACACACTTCACACCACATCTGCTGGACTGCATTAACCTGGAGCTGAAGGCTGGTTCAAAGTCATGTTGCTGATGTGGTTCTTCAATTGATTTTGCAAGGCAGCTATCTGTGCAGAGATAGCTGTAAACCCATCCACTTCCAGCACACCTGCTGCTTTCCTTATCCCACCTCGTGATGAATCAGCATTCCATTCTGGATTGCCTTGTGAAATCCGGTTTAGCAAGGTATACAACTCCTCATAAGTCTTTTCCAGCGCTTGCCCTCCAGCTGCTGAATCTAGCAATATTTTGGTGTGGGGTTCCAAACCCTCAATAAATGTGTGCACCAACACCTCATTGGAATGATGATGATGAGGACAGTCCCGTAACATGGATTTAAATCTCTCCCAGGATTGATATAAATTTTCTCCCTCCCTCTGTTTGAAACTTAGAATTTGACTTCTAAGTCTTGTTGTTTTACCAGAGGGAAAAAACCTTATCAAGAACTTTCGTGCAAGATCATCCCATGTTGAAATAGAATTTGGTGGCTCCGCTTTCAGCCACCTCTTGGCTTCTCCGAGTAATGAGAACAGAAATAATGTAAGCCGAACATAATCAGGTGACACTCCAACGGGTATGTAAGTGTCACTTATCTCCAAAAAGTTTTGGAGATGCTGTTGTGGGTCTTCATGAGGGAGACCGGTAAATTGCCCGCTTGTGTGCAACAATTGCACCATATTTTGCTTGAGTTCAAATCTCCCTCCAAGCTCTGGTTTGCTGATACTGGATGTAACATTATTGGCATGTGGGATTGCCACCTCGCGAACCGGCCTTGTTGCTGCTTCTTCGGGCACTAACACTGCCCTCACAACCAGTGGATTCTGTTGCTCCATAATGGTCTGTCTGAGCAACTGCAGCTTTCTTTGTAGAGCTTCTCTCCGTTTACTGTGAAATATACGTTCTGGCTCTATATAAGATTCCACCAGCTCTTTGTCTCTTGCCAGTGTTCACAGCAATTAAGTCTGCAAAATACAGGCTAAGACCAAGTTGTCAACACTTAATAAAATAAGAATACAGTAAATTAACACTTAAAACAAATTCACCAATTGCCAAGTCCCCGGCAACAGCGCCAAAATCTTGTTCGGGTGGTTTTGGGGTTATAAAACCGACACACAAGTGCACGTGGTCGAACAAGTAGTAAGTGGCTTTAGTAAGACAAGTATCGATCCCACAGAGACTTGGGTTAAGTGCAATTTGTTCAAGTATACTATATTTTTACTTCTAAATATGCTGACAGCAAAGTAACCAAAAAGTGAATGATTTGTTTTATAAATTTTATACTAAAACTACGAACAATTATCTACTTTGAATTTGAACTATGGATAAGAGCATGCCGAGGTTAACGAACATGTAAAGAAATTGATTATCATCATAAATTGGTTAATCTTTTCTTCCAGTTGCTAGCCAAGAACATTTGCCAAGAGATTAAAACTCGCGTATTTAATCTCACTTAAGAATCATGAACCATCCGTCTACATTTCTGTGATCAAATGCAATTCATGTTCTAACCATACAATTCCGGTTCCTAAATTGACTAATACGACTTTTAGGTATATTTCTATCCTGAATGCACATCAAAACTCAATTTTCTCAAATCAAGTTAAGAACAATATCCTATTAATTCACAACTTTCCAATTTCGTGCTCTCTCGAGTGAAATCGGACTTTTTAGATGTACATTAATGTAGGCCACACACCAATGCGGTAAGAACAACAATTAATAGAACAACATGGAAGAAAAAGATGAAAAATCATATAATCAATAATCAAAATTCATCACAAGTGTTCATAACCTCAGCAAGGAAGGGAATTAGCCACGCATTTGTGGATTAATCATCATAAAATGAGTGTTAATCATACAAACAAATGAATTATAGAAGAATGAAAGAGAGAAAAAACCCTAAACTTTTCGTCCCTCAACTACCTGTAACCCACGTCCTTGCTCCACCAAGTCTGAATTATGAAAAACGAACTTAAGTGTTCTATTTATACTAGTGGGAATTTTTCCCGGAATAATGAGCAACGTGTCACGGAGTGCATCGCGGAGCACTGACTCCGTGACACGCCATGAACGCGGACCCTCACTGGAACTGGGGATCCGGGAATTTAATCTCAATGTGGCACAACGTGCATCGCGGAGCACTGGCTCCGTGCCACGGAGTAAATGCGGACCTTCACTGGAAATTTGGTGAATTTTCACCCTCCAGGCAAAATGCCTCCTCGATGGCAGCGTGACACGACTCCATCGCGGAGCCCCTTTAAATCATGCTGTGCAATGCCTTTTTCTTGCTCGCATCCAAGTCCAACTGCGATATCGTCCAACATGCCTTTTAGCTTCTCAAAATCACATTTTACCTGCAAAACAATTCTAATCATGTTGGTTAGTATAAATTCACATTTTATTCCTAATTACATGAAAATGTATACACATTGCTAGATAAACAAGGCTAAAATGATACTTTTGAGTATCACTTGGGCATATAAATCTGCCCAAGATCAATTGACTAGGAAAATATTCTTGCTAACGAGAATCCCGACTGACTACTGAATCATTTTCATGCGTTATCATCCCAATTCACCTTATCATGGAGTCCAATCAATAGCGATCTCAAGCATCTTACGCTAACGAGCATTCTACAGAGTCACATTATGCATATACTATCATGACATTCCAAATTCCAAGTTCATCTCATTCAACATGTAATATGAGATCATATATGATTTATAAAATACAACTCGTACTCTATCAACATTTCACACACTTGTCATAATCACTCCTTTGTGAACTCTTTAGCCACGGGGGTTTAGATTCCAAGATTTTTATAATGACAGTTTTAGTAAGGAAAATCAATATAGAATCCGCCCAAGCTTCGTAGTTCAATAATGGAGATGCAATCTTTCATGCAAAATTAATTAAATCTAGAACATGGTGATGGCACATAATTTACTTCAATTACTCAAGCCTACAACCCCTACTCAATCCAGCATGGTCATCACTATCATAGTCAAGTCATTAGGGTTAATTATGCAATATTTCCACACTTTCATCATAATCATGAATTTCTACGGTAATCAAAGGAGAAATGAACAATTCCCATTCAACACTTCAATCAAGTTAGGAAGAACATACTACACTCATACATACTTAACCTATATTTTCACAATTTCTTCATATTCATGCATGGCTACGAAAATTAATTGAACAATAAGCAACACCCATTCATTACTCAAGCTAATTTATGAACAACATGTTATCCTCATGCATTCCCAACATATGATCCATATTCTAAACAACCCATCAACATAACATCTCAAATAAATTCCATAATTACAGTAAATATTTTCATTTAAGAAAAGAATGAAGAAGAAATTACCCATTATTTAAACCCAAGATCATGATATTCTAAATAAATTAAATCGGATTCTTATTGAAAACATTTTGGGGCACAAGGATAGAAGAACATCTTTGTTGAAGTCCCGCATACCTAGTAGATGAAAATCCCACTCGAAAATCTTCCTTGAAGCTTGAAGAACACCTTGGTGAAACCCTATAACTTTTGAGAAGAATAGAGGAAGAAGGAGAGTTTAGAGAATAGGGCTTTAGGCATGAAAGACCCTTAAAATCGTGCAAGGTAGAACCCAAAACAACATAGTTTAGGAATCTAGGTCTTACGAATTATGAAAATACCATTAACGTAAAAGCCTAAAAAACTGCTCTGCCCCCGATCACAACTCATACAACGAGTCGTACCATGAAGTAACAACTCGTGGCCACCTCTTGTAGTCACCACTTCTCAAATCCTCTTAATTTCGCCACGACTCGCTCACCATGACTCGTAGTTACCTTCTATGTGTCGTACTGACAGTCGTTGTATCATCCACCCTCACTAATTATGACTTAACCACAACTCCTCGTCATGACTCGTTGCTACAACCTACAAGTCATACCATTACCCGTAACTCCATCATACGAGTCATACCATCACCCATACAATCATCCACGGGTTAACCCAAAAGACTCGTCACGACTTCAGGCCACGGGTCATACCCACATACTATGGCTTGTGGTTGGGAATCGTGGTTGGGAAATGGAATTATCTGATCTGAACCACGGGTCTTCCTACGACCTGTACAATCGACCTGCGACTTATACCTTGCGTCGTACTGAGGCAATGTTGTAGATTTTTCTATTAAGCTCATCCCAAATCCTGAATTTTAATCTTGGAAACTTTTTGGGTGTTATAGGGAAAGTGCTAGCAACTTCAACAGGACAGCAGCCATGGATACAACATGCAGTTGTTGTGCCTACGCGGATTGATAATATGTATGAAGCTGTCATGTTTCCAAAGTCGGTAGTAGGATCAGTGATGACAGGGGAGAAGCATGAACTCTTTTAGAGGTTTAACTAGATGAAGTCTCCCAGTTCTATGGCATAGAGTCGGAGGACGCCTATGAGTTTATCATTGACTTCCATGAAAGGCTCCACAAGATGGGGGTGACGGAGAGATACGGAGTAGAGTTCGTTACCTTTCAGTTGATGGGGGATGCTAAGATCTGGTGGACAACTTTTGTGGAATGCAGACTGATGGGGTCACCCCTGTAGACTTGGACCAAGTTCTACTCCACATTTCTGGAGAAATATGTTCCTCGCATTCTGAGGAATAGGAGACGAGATGAGTTCACCACCTTTGAGTAGGGGAACTCATCTGTTGCTACATATGAGGCTCCATTCCACTCACTGTCCAGGTATGCTCCACCCTTACTGCCCAGCGAGGAGGAGAGGATCAGGTGATTTGTTAAAGGCCTAAATGTGGGTCACCAGGTATCAGCTCTGCAAATGGTCTCCTTAAGTAAGACCTTCCAGGAGGTGGTAGAGTATGTGAAGTCAGTTGAAGGGGTGAAACAAGAGGCTTATGCAAGAAGTTCCAAGAAGAAGGCTCGGAGAGTTGATTCTTTCGGCGGTCCTTATGCTAAGGTTCCGGCATCATCAAATATCTCTAGATGCCCTATTTAGTCTATCATGCAGGTGTCAGCCGAAGGTCTGCCAGGGACAGCTCCACGATTGCCAAGTATAGTCAAGGGTACACAAATGGTTTATTCTGAGTTCGTAGCTCATCCTATTTCTTCTATTTTAGCTCAAAGACTAGTTATTAGGAAGGTCTGTCATGAGTATGGTGAGTATTGTCACATCCGCAGATGGTGCCCCAAGTTTGGACAAGGCGGGCAGATCATTCCTCACCCAGCTCCTCGAGCTCCGGCCCTTGGGGGGAAGGAGGTAGTGCATTCAGCCAGGATCGTCCACATTTCGGACGAGGTGGTCCAACAACTATTAGGGGCAGTGATCAGTAGGGTAGAGGATGTGCCCAGGTAGGTAGAGAGGTGGGACAGCCTAACCGGGGCAATTCTCAAACCAATAACCAGGCCCACATTTATGTTTTTCCTAATAGGCCCGAGGTAGAGGCTTTAGCTGCTATCATTATAGGTACTATATTTGTCTATGACAAAATGGCTATTGTGTTGTTTGAACTGGGCTCTACATTTTCTTATGTGTCAGCTTATTTTTCTTTGGGTCCGGATCTTGTTTATAATGTGCTTAATATTTCTATCCGTGTGTCTACTCCTGTTGGAGATTTTGCGTTAGTGGATAAGGTTTTTCATGATTGCAAAGTTGATTTCATGAGATTTGACACTTTGGCAGATCTATTGATCGTAGACATGGTTTATTTTGATATAAATTTTGGAATAAGCTGGTTGTCACCTTACCATGCCATTCTAGATTGTTATGCTAACACTGTCACTATATCGGTTCCAGAGTCATCTAGGTTGGAGTTGAAAGGGAGTTGTAGTCCTGCTCTGAAGAAACTTATTTTGTATATTCGTGATAGTAAGCTGATAGAGCAAGGTTGTTCAGCGTATCTGGCGTATGTTCGGGACACTAGTTTAGAGGGTCCTTCCGTAGGGTCATTCCTGATCATTTATGAGTTCCTAAAGGTGTTTCCTGTATATTTGTCCAGCATACCACTGGATCGTGACATAGATTTCTGTATAGATCTAGAACCAGGTTCCAGACCCATTTCTATTCCTCCATACCGAATGGCACCTGCTTAGTTGAGAGAACTCAAGGAGCAGTTGTAGGAGTTTCTTAGTAAAGGATTCATCAGACCGAGTGTGTCATCGTGGGGTGCCCCAGTTTTGTTTGTAAAGAAGAAGAATGGTAGTATGCGGATGTGCATCGACTATCGCTAGTTAAACAAGGTAACTATTTGGAACAAGTACCCTCTTCCTCGAATAGATGATTTGTTTGATCAGTTGCAGGGGCAGCGGTGTTTCTAATGATTAACTTGAGGTCCGGTTATCACCAACTGAAAATCCGGGCTGAAGATATACCCAAAATAGCCTTTCGAACGAGGTATGGGCATTATGAGTTTTTGGTCATGTCATTCGGGCTCACTAATGCGCCAGCTGAGTTCATGAGTCTGATGAATGGTATTTTCAAACCCTACCTGGATTCCTTTATTATTGTATTTATTGATGATATCTTGGTGTATTCTAAGACCATGCATGGGCATAAGAACCATTTAAGGATTGTGCTGGGAGTATTGAAGGAGAAGCAGTTGTCAGCTAAGTTCACCAAGTGTGAGTTTTGATTAGAATAATGTCCATTATGGGGCATGTGGTTCCAAGGAGGGAAGAGTTGATCCACAAAAGGTTGAGGCGGTCAAAAACTGGGCGAGGCCAACTAATGTGATGGAAATTCGAAGCTTTGTGGCATTAGCCAGTTCCTACTATCGGTTCGTGAAGGGATTCGCCTCCATCGCTTCGGCATTAGCCAAGTTGACACAAAATTTTTTACCTTTCTAGTGGTTAGAGGAATGTGAAGCAAGTTTTGAGAAACTCAGGACTTTTCTAACTACAAACCTATCCTAGTGTTACCCATGGAAGGTAAAGACTTTATTGTTTATTGTGATACCTCACGGTCTGCGTTGGGTGCCGTGTTAATGTAGGAAGGACAGGTTATTGCTTATGCCTCAAGACTGTTGAAGGTGCATGAAAAGAATTATCCCGCACACGATCTGGAGTTAGTTGCGGTGGTGTTTGCCTTGAAATTTCGGAGGCACTATCTCTATGGAGCTCACTGTGAGGTGTTCACGGATCATCGCAACTTACAGTATGTATTCTCCCAAAAAGATCTCAATTTGAGGCAGAGGAGATGGATGGAGCTGCTTAAGGATTATGATATCACCATCATGTACCACCCAGGAAAGGCCAATATTATGGCAGACGCGTTGAGTAGGAAGACGGTGAGCATGGGCAATTTAGCTTGCTTGGAAGCTACTTAGCGGTCGATGGCCAGGAAAGTGCATACTTTGGCAAATATCTTGGTGAGGTTGTCGCTGACAGAAACTAGTGAGATACTAGACAACATGGAGGCTAAATCCTCATTCTTAGAGGAAATCAATGTCAGCCAGTTTGAAGATGAAAAGCTGGGTAATATCAGGGATAAAGTTCTGCTGGGAGAAGTCAAGGAAGTAGTGTTAGTTGATGAAGGGGTCTTGAGAATAAAGGGGCGGGTGTGTGTTCCTCGAGTTGTTGTGCTAATTAAAACTCTGTTGGCAGAAGCTCACAACTCGAGGTACTCCATTCACCCCGGAGTCAACAAGATGTACCACGAACTGAAATAGCACTACTGGTGGGGCATGATGAGTAGGGACATTATGGACCACATTACTCAGTAACTGAATTTCTAGCAATTGAAGTACGAGCACCAAAAGCCTGGGGGAGTACTTTAGAGAATACCACTTCCAGAGAGGAAATAAGAGAGAATAGCAATGGACTTCGTGGTGGGTCTTCCCAAGACTTTGGAAAAATTTAACTCAATTAGGTCATAGTGGATAGATTGACCAAGTTTGCTCATATATTTCCAGTCCAGGTGACTTATAAAGCTGAGAGACTAGCAAGTTGTACATGAAGTTAGGTAATTCGGTTGCATGGGGTGCCTGTTTCAATTGTATCAGACAATGACACTTAGTTCACTTCCTATTTCTGAGAACCTTGTAGGACGAGTTGGGTATGAGGTTGGACTTGAGCACAAACTTTCATCCTCTAATGGACGGACAGTCAGAATGGACTATCCATGTATTGGAGATGCTCCAAGTGTGTGTGATAGATTTCGGGAGCCATTGTGACAAATTCTTTCCCTTGGTACAGTTTGCCTATAACAATAGCTACCACTCGAGCATTGGCATGGCGCCATTTAAAGCTTTGTACGGGAGAAAGTGTAGGTCTCCAATTGGGTGGTTTGATGTGTTTGAGATGAACCCTTGGGGGACTGATTTGTTAAAGGAGTCCTTGGAAAATGTTCAAATAATTCAGGACCGCTTGGTAGCTTCTCATAGTAGGCAGAAGCAGTACACAGACAAGAAAGTAAGGGACATGGAGTTTATGGAGGGGGAGCAAGTGCTGCTTACGATGTCCCTAATGAAGGGGGTGATGAGATTCAGAAAGAAGGGAAAGCTCAGCCCGAAGTATACTGGGCCATTTGAAATACTCCAACGTGTGGAGGAAGTGGCTTATGAGCTGATGTTGCCACCAGGATTGTCTGGAGTGCAGCCGAAATTTCATGTGTCTATGCTAAAAATTTACCATGGGGATGAAACGTTTATCATCAAGTGGGACTCTATATTACTGGATGAGAATCTGTTCTTTGAGGAGGATCCTATTAGCGATATTGGCTAGAGAGGTTCGAAAGCTGAGGTCCAAGGAGATTCTGACAGTAAAATTCAAATGGAAGAATCATCTGGTTGAGGAAGCCACTTGGGAGACTGAGGCTGATATGCGAGTCAAGTATCCCCAACTCTTCATGAAATCCGATAAGTACTTTTCTCTTTCTTTGTATAGACCATTTGGGGATGAATGGTGTTTTAATTGGTATTTTATGTAACGACCTAAACATTGTTACGGAATGGTTATGCGCCTAGAATACTGGAACAGACTAGGGAAGGAATAGAAAGTGTTGTGAAATTTTTCTAAGTGTGATGCTGTGAAATTTTTCTAAGAGTGAAACTAGTGAATTTCGGGTAGTTACTAGTTCGAGGGACTGCTGCAGCAGAGGGATTCCCACTGTAGTGAGACCGTGGTGATAGTAGGAATCCCCATGTGGCAAATTTGGGATGTAAAAGTTGGAACCACCGCGACACTATGGCCGTTGTAGCAGGTCTGCAGCAACAGAAATGTGACCACTGCAGCAGACGACAGGAATCAGAAAGTGGGTTTTAAGTGGGAATTATGGGGTTTTATCCAATTACTCTCAAAATCACGATTAGAAGGTCTAAAAAGGGGGAAAACTCTCCAAAGCACTGAACTCTTCACCAAGGTAAGATATTTTGATTGTTTATCTCTACATGAGTAATGTTGATCCTAGAATCCTTATAGACCTTTAATGGTGGAATTTTGAGAGGAAGAAGACCCTAGATAGTTAGACTATGGCTAAATTATGGGAAGATTATGATGTGGTTAGACTTGATAATTAGGATTATTGATCACTCCTCTAGGATTATTGTTGAGGACAAGGATTGTATGAGAATTGAGACCTCGAACTTAGTAGAATTGGGGTTCACTTTAAAAAGTGCTCGAAAGGGGAGGGTTTTATATTCTAAAACCTTAATTTGAAGAGTGGGCAATGAATTACTATTTGTTTTATTGTATATTACAAGCATTCCGAAGCTGTGAGAAAGGGCAAGGCTCCGGTGGAGTAATTGATTCTTGGTGTCCGAAATTGAGGTAGGTTATGTTTTAAGGGTTAGACCCTGTGTAATGGCTTAGATGCTTATATAATGACTATATTTGATTGGTCTTCAGACATTTCTTCTTATGACCATTTTATGTGAATAAATGGGAATTATCATATTAATATGAGACGAATATAATCTGTTGTTGAGATCATGTGAAAATGTGTAATGAACTTCTCTTTATGAATCTATTATGCAACTTGAGTGTTGTATTTAAGAAAGTCAGGGAGTGGAGTGTAGACTCCGATGATTGATATGTATA
The DNA here is from genome assembly GCA_035772735.1 of Datura wrightii. Classification (NCBI taxonomy): domain Eukaryota; kingdom Viridiplantae; phylum Streptophyta; class Magnoliopsida; order Solanales; family Solanaceae; genus Datura; species Datura wrightii. The sequence goes on from JASDFA010000002.1 coordinate 16,276,309, forward strand.
GATGATTTTGGTTGTAATGCACCTTGTTGCAATTAAAGGATGAGAATGGCTTAAATATTCACTGTTTTTCTGAAAAGAGAGGCTTAAGCTCGAAGGGAGTATCCGGGTGAGTGAATATTATTATTGAGTGGCTCATGTCTGAGAGGAGAATCCGAACGAGCATATGATTGGGAGTGGCTACCACACCAGTATGGTACATGAATTTCTAGAGTCCCCTGTAGGTCATGACTGGAAGGGCAGAAATAAGATTCTCTAGCATGTTTGTAGACTGATTGTGTGGTTAAGTGTTTACAGTGAGATGGCGTAGGTGTGCGCCTGTCATGTTATCTTTGTTCTCCATATTATATACGTTACGTTATGTTATGTTGTTATTCAATGCAAACGAAATGTATGAAAAATATGCTAAGAGATTGTGTCAATTACGGTTATGTTATGTGATTTTGTATAATGAAGAAACATGTCTTTAGTTCTAAGTGTGATTTGTCACAATGTCGAAACTTGATGAGTGGATTTTTCTATAATTTTTGTTGAACTCGTGAATGATACTTGGTGATGCTAATTGTTGTCCGTAAGTATGCATATCTGACATATGCTGGTGGAATATGTGAAAGATGAAACTGATGAGCTATAGAACTTAGAAAGTGCAGCATAGTTGAGCTATTGCCTAAGGCATTAATGCTGCAGCAAGACCACTGTAGCAATCAAGTGATTATTGCAGCGAACGACCCAATCTAGTGAGCAGGCCTATTGTTCCCTAAGTAGAGCTAGTGTGTTTGAAACCGTGTTGTATGTTCTTTTTATGTTGAAGACTAGTCTTGTATTTTTATTGCTTTGTATATTTGTTATTATTTAGGGTCGGTCGATGATACCTGCCAGTATCGTATTTTGTACTGAACCTATGCCTGCACTTCTTTTTCGAGTGCAAAACTTGATTCAGGAAGTTCCTCACATCCTCACTTATAAAGCAGCAGAGGAGTTTGAGAGGTGAGCTGACCAAGGAGGAAATACCACTCTCCCGTCGAGGATGTCTTTCTTTTTCTAGATATTTGATTTTTCTTTTATGTTTTAGACTTTGTATTTCATAAAGTTGTAAGGAGACGTATGGTGCAATGACAATCAGGTCTTGGATTTCGTATTGAAGTTTGTTGAAATCGGTTGCTTTTTATAATTAATCTAGTTCGTTTTATTTTGGTTAGGGTTTTCTTATGAATGATCAATTTCAAGGTAACATTTGAGAATCGTTGTTTCACCCACGGGGAGATTAGCGTGGGTGCCAATCACAACCAATTGTGTCGTGAAAAAGATAGAATTGGTCAAAATGGAAAGAGGCAGTTCAATTAGAATTAAACTCACTTGTTAAATGTAAGGTTTCTGCACCGGTAATCTAAACGCTTGATGTTGTAAAATCAATTTGCTATAAATGGGTCTTTGTGTGAAAAGAAATGAGATAAATGAAAGTAAGATACACAGGGAACACTTTGTTGCACAAGGATTCTCTCAAAGACAAGGTGGTGACTATGAAAAATCATATTCATCCATAATGGATGCAATAACATTTTGATATCTCATTAATTTAGTTGTACATGAAGAACTTAAAATGCATCTAATATTCGTGGTTATAGCTTATCTTTATGGATCACTTGATAATGAAATTTATATAAAAATCGCAAAAGCATGTAAAATGCTTGAAGCATGTAGTTCAAAAGTATCAGAAAATATACTCAATAGAATTACAAAAGATCATTATCCCATTTAAAATAATCAGGATGCATGTAGTATAATCGCCTTAATGAGTACTTAATAAATGAAGGTTACATAAATGATGTCATTTATCCTTGTATTTTTATTAGAAAAACAACATCATAATTGGTTATACTTGTTGTTTCTGTTTATGACACAAATCTCATTGGAACTCCATAAGAGGTCTAAAAGGAAATTGAATATCTAAATTAATAATTTGAGATGAAACCCCTTTAAAAAATAAACTTTACCTTGGTCTGCAAATTGATCATTTATCATACAGGGTCTTTATCCATTAGTCTACCTGTACTGAGAGAATTTTGAAATGATTTTACATGGACAAAACACATCCATTAAGTACTCCAATGGTTGTCCAATCACTAGAAGTGAGTAAAGATCTGTTCCGACCTCAAGAAAAATGAGGACCTTTAATCGGATGTGTCATATCTTAGAAATAATGGTGCACTTATGTATCTTGGTAATGATATAAGACCTGACATAGTATTTTATATTAATTTTCTAGCAAGATATAGTTCTTCTCCTACATGGAGACATTAAAATAGAGTTAAACATATATTGCGATATCTAAAAGGGACCATTGGTATGAGTTTATTTATACTAATGAAGGTACTACAGATCTTGTTGGTCATGCAAATGCAGGTTATTTATCTAATCCACATAAATCTCAAGCTCGAATTGGATATCTATTTATATACAGAGATACTACTATATCATGGTGCTCTATAATGTAGTCTATTATTACTACTACTTCTAAATCATGTTGGGATAATAGCTATTCATGAAGCAAGTAGAGAATGTGTATGATTGAGATCAATAATATATTTAATAAAAGAAAGATGTAGCCTAAAGTGTGATACCAAAATACCCACAGTTCTATATGAAGAAAATGTTGCATGCATATCCCAACTAAAAGGAGTCTTTATAAAAGAAGATAGAACGAAGCACATCTCACCAAAATTATACTTCACACATGATCTCCAGAAGAATGGTGATATTGTTGTACAAAACATTTGTTCAAGTGATAATCCAGTAGATTTATTCACCAAATGCTTACCATCTTCAACTTTTGAGAAGATGGTACACAAGATTGAATGTGAAGACTTAACCATCTGAATCATGGTCTTCATTGGGGGGGGGGGGGTAAAATATGCGTTGTGTTCTTATTTTTAATCAATGTTTCGTCCTATTAAATTTTTTTGGTAAGGTTTATAATGAGGTAGCTAGCAGTACATATTAATAGATACATGTACTCCGTTTTCCTTCACTAGAATTTTTTCCACTGATTTTTTTCTTTAGTAAGATTTTAATGAGACACATATTTATTAACGAACATCGGAGGAGGAGTGTTGTAAAATTGGATGTTCATTCTTTATACTGAAGAAATGGACAACTTTGTACCTAAAGATAAGGGACCCACAAGTAAATTTGTGGCCAAGTTTATAGGTTATATTTAAATAAGATAGATGGAAGAAAATAAAGTTGTAACGACCCGAATGTCGTTAAGGAAGGAAATGGACTCAGAGCGCTAGAAACAGGTAAAGGGAGGGATAGAAAAGTTGTGAAATAATCTAAGTATAAAATTGGTCGAAATTGGGTAATTACTGGTTTGGGGGACCGCTGCAGCGGTAGGATGTCCATTGCAGTGAGACCATGATGACGGTCAAAGTACCACTAGGACAAATTTGGGAAATAACCGCCGGAACCGTCGCAGCGGTGCCCTGGCCACTGTAGACCCCTTAACTCCTTATATATTAGGAGAAAATCTTCAAGATATTTGACCAACATTTCAAGGAATCTCAAGAAGGAAATTTTGTGATAACTTTTTCCAAATTTTGTTCTACAACTTGATCGACATCCAATCTTAAATACGATCATAGAATGACTCAAATACCTCATAAAACTTCCTTCTTATCCTATTAGATAAACTTAATCCTACCTCAAAAGTATGTATTTTTCGCTTAAATTATCTGGGTGTTACAGTTTGTTACTTTTCAGCTGATGGGGGATGCTATGCTCTAGTGGAGAGCTTTTGGGGAGTGCAAACCAGCGGGGTCACCATCGTTGACTTGGACACAGTTCTACTCCATATTTCTAGAGAAGTATGTTCCTCATACTCCAAGTGATAGGAGACGGGATGCGTTCACCACCATCAAGCAGGGGAACTCATCCGTTGTAGCATACGAGGCCCGATTTATTCTGTCACGAACCGAACATATACCTGGGTTGTAACATGGGACAAGGAACCCTGAAAGGCCCCTATTCAACCCATGGCATAATCATATCTAACTTCATTCACTTTAAGCCAAAGACTGAACATACGGCATAGCGGAAATATAAACATAACATGACATATCATAACATTCGAAAACACTGGACATATACATAAGTTGAGTACTATATACTGTCTGAAAGCCTCTACTGTGTAAGATGGGTTGATGGGACAACACCCCCAACTAACCTCGCCAACAACTAAAACATAGAATAACATAAATGTCTAGTCAAACGGCCCTCGAAACATGAGGACTCACCAATAGTACTGAAAGAGAACTCTAGGATGGACTAAGGATGAGGATGAGCCTGAGAGCCAAGTCCTGTATCATAAAACGATACAACATAGAAAGTATGCGGTCAATACATGAAATGTACCGAGTATGCAAGGTAAGTAAAACGGACATTTAAAATACATAAAACTCATAAAACATCATAAGAGTAGGACATCACGCTCATATCATAAACATCATGACATAACATAAGGCTCAAGGTTTTCAAATCATTCATAAACCATTTATTTTCATAATCATAAGATAAACTTTACCAAATAATCACTTGAACCAATATCATAAACATAACAATGCATAAACCATGTGGAACAATGGGAGGACTCTTCATAACTGACACCATCATGGTAGAGCCTTTCATGATGCCCCAACTATCTCACTCAAGTGGGCAGAGTTGCCCCTGGCTTGCCAGGCGAGGGACGTGCATTAAGTGATATCACAAAAGAGGGGATCATTTATCATTGTAATGTATCATTATAAACCCATGGTGAAACGTGTTTATGAGACACGGGCATAGTCCTTTGGATGTCGGGCTGTTTGGTGCTAGACACGGCTCCTAAAAACATACATATTAGGCTCATACGTAAATCAATAACATCATTCATTAAGGTTCGTGGCTAAAATAAATATTCATGATCCATTGATCCCCATTGAAACATGATTATCCATGAATCAAAGGCCCTTTAGTCGGCCAACATCATAAATTGATAAATCATGAGATTCGTTTCATAAACCGTAAATCATTCTTCAGCATATGGGTATTGCCCAATACTTTACCATACTTTACAACACTCAATTCATTCAAAAATATTCTTATAAATATGGGTATCTTAAAAACGTACCTTTCATCATCAATAGTTCATAAATCATAAGACCAATGCATACTTGAAGATCATGCATATAACTTGTAAATCATGAAATCATGTTGGGTATTCGAATAAATTCATGTATCAAATCATAGATCATGTTGGATTTGTAAATATCAACAATTGAAGTGTAGATCATAAATCCATTCATAATAGATCATGCATAATTAGGCTTAATTGAGTAGAAATTGAAATCAATAATTTTATAATCGAGAATAGTTGTAAAATTTGATCAAAATTCATAAAATATGATGTAATTCACAAATCATAATAGCCCATTAGTAAATCATTAGATTTTCACAAAAATTGAATTCAAAACCCCATGAGATTTTTGGTAGATTTTCATAAATTAAGAGAGAATGGGTATGGGTGTGAACGGAAACACCCATTCGTAACCCTACATACCTGTGTAAGATCAGATTCTAGAGTTCCTTGAATGCCCAATGGAGAATTGATAGGGAAAAGCTTGAAGCTATGCTTGGTCTCTATAAAATTCTCTTATTTTGCATGCATGGGAATGGCTTATGCAAGATGGGCTTAACCTATCTTATCATGCCCAGTAAAATATAGAAATTGACGTAGTCTAGGGCCCTAGAGCATAGGAAGGTCGAAAATACCCTTAATGGATTCACCAAGAAAACCTGCACTGGCTGATCCCACGGGTGTATCTACGAGTCGTTGGATGCTACCATGACTCGTGGTACGGTCCGTTGTCTGCACTACCCAGCATCTGACTTTGAATTCTAGCCACGACTCGACAGGATGAGTTGTGGTCTCTTCTTATGGATCATAGGATCGACCGTTGTCAGTCCCTTGATAAATCCTGAACATCCCTTACCACGAGCCTCACCGCTACTCGTGGTTACTTCCAGCGAGGTGTGGTACTTATTTGTTAAGTTCACTGGAAATTCTGGAAACCCAAACCACAGCAGGTGACCACGGGTCATCCCTTCTCACCACGAGTCATTGGATGACCGGTGATATCCCCAACTGCCAAGGTCCAAATTCCTCCTACGATTGCTAACAACGACTCGTGGTTTCCAACCACGAGTCGTTACATCATCCGTTCTGTGACTTTTTCTCAATTTTTAGCCAACTTCAAATTTTGATCCCGGGTCTAATCTTATGCACTTTCAGGGTATTACACATTCACTGTGCATGTATGCTCTAGCTTTGCTACCACGGAGAAAGAGAGGATCATGCAATTTGTTAAAGGCCTGAATGTGGCTCTTCAGATGGTCTCCTCAGGTAAGACCTTCCAAGAGGTGGTGGAGTATATGAAGTCTGTGAAGGGTGAGACAGGAGGGTTATGCAAAGAATGTCGAGAAGAAGGATCGGAAGGTGGGTTCCTTTAGTAGTTCTTTTGCTAAGGATCTTGAACCGTAGGGTTTCTCTAGGCACCCTATTCAGTTCTCCATGCAGGTGTCAGCCGGAAGTCCACCAGGGATAACTCCGAGACCATAAGGTGTAGTTAAGGTACTCAACTTATTCATTCAGATTTTAGAGCACGCGTTATTTCCTTTGTTCCGGCTTAGAGGACAATGATTGAGAAGGTCTGCCACGACTTTGCTGAGTATGGCTACATCTATAGATGGTGCCCTAGGTTCAGACAAGCTGGAAAGATTGTTCCTCACCCAATCCTCGAGCTTCAGCCCCTACCGGGAGAGGAGGTAGTACATTCAGCCAGGATTGTCCACAACTAGGATGAGGCAATTAGCTAGGCGTTAGAGGTAGTGCTTAGCAGAGTAGAGGAGGTGCTCAGGTGGGTAGGAGTGGCACCTAGTTAGGTAGAAGGCTGGCACAGCCCAACTGGGGCGGTTCTCAGGTGGGTAATCAGGCTCATTTCTATGCTTTTCTTGGTAGGCTAGAAGTAGAGGCTTCAGATGCCATTATTACAGGTACAATCTTCATGTCCAAAAAATGGCTATTGCATTATTTATATGAACTCTACATTTTTTTACGTGTCTTCTTATTTTTCATTGGGTTTGGATCTTATTTATGATGTTCTTAATACTCCTATCCATGTGCCTACTCATATTTAGGATTCTGTGGTGGTTGATAGGGTTGTTCATGATTGTATTGTTGATTTCATGGGGTTTGACCCTCTGGCAGGCTTAGTGATCTTGGACATGGTTGATTTTGATGTAATTTTGGGAATGAGTTGGTTGTCCTCTTACCATGCAATTCTAGATTGCCATGCTAAGACTTTTGCTATATCGGGGCTAGGAGCATCTAGGTTGGAGTTGGAAGGGAACTGTAACCCTACTCCTAAGAAACTCATCTCTTATATTTGTGCCCCTAAGTTGATAGTGTGTGATTGTTTAGCGTATCTAGCACATATTCGAGACACTAGATTTGAGGGTCCTTCTATAGAATCGGTCCTGGTCGTTCGTGAGTTTTTAGAGGTGTTCCCTACAGATTTGACCAACATGTTGTCGAACCGTGATATTGATTTCTGTATAGAATTTAAGCCAGGGACTCAACCCATTTTTATTTCTCCATGCTGAATGGCACCTACTGAGTAGAGATAAATCAAGGAGAAGTTGCAGGAGCTGCTTAGTAAAGGGTTTATTAGACCAAGTATGTCGCTGTGGGTGGCTTGGTTTTGTTTATGAAGAAGAAGGATGGTAGTGTCTGGATGTGCATATACTACAATCAATAGAACAAGGTACTATTTGGAACAAGTACCCTCTCCCTCAAATAGATAATTTATTTGATCAATTATAGGAAGCGACCGTGTTTTCAAAAATTGACTTGAGGTCGGGTTATCACCAGTTGAAAATTTGCGCTGAGGATGTTCCCAAAATTGTCTTTTGAACTAGGTATATGCATTACTAGTTTCTGGTCATGTCGTTTGAACTCAATAATACCCCTACTGCATGCATGAGCCTGATGAATAGTATTTTCAAACTTTATTTGGACTCCTTTGTGATTATGTTTATTGATGATATCTTTGTGTATTCTAAGACCAAACAGCAACATGAAAATCATCTAAGAATTGTGTTGGAATTGCTGAAGGAGAATCAATTGTATGCTAAATTCACCAAGTGTGAGTTTTGGTTGGAATTAGTGTCTTTTCTGGGATATGTGGTTTCCAAGAAGGGAATCCAAGTTGATCCATAGAAGGTGGAGGTGAGCAGAAACTTGGCGAGGCCAACTAATATGATAGAAATTTGGAGTTTTGTAAGGTTGGCCAGTTACTACCATCGGTTTATGAAGGGTTTTTCATACCAAGTTGACTTAAAAGGATGTACCTTTCCAGTGGTCAGGGGAATGTGAAGCAAATTTTTAGAAACTCAAGACTCTGCTAACCACAACAGCTATCCTGGTGTTACCCATGGAAGGTAAAGACTTTGTTGTTTATTATGATGCCTCACGGTCTAGGTTGGGTGTTGTGTTAATGCAGGAAGAATAGGTCATTGCTTATGACTTGAGGCAGTCAAAGGTTCAGGAGAAGAATTATCCCACGCATGACTTGGAGCTAGCAGTGGTGGTGTTTTCTTTGAAAATCTGGAGACACTATTTATATAGGGCTTGTTGCGAGGTGTTCACCGACCATTACAACTTGCGTTATGCGTTCTCCTAGAAGGATCTCAATTTGAGGCAGAGGAGATGATGGAATTGCTTAAGGATTTATGATATAGCAATTTTATACCATCTACAGAAGACCAATGTGGTGGAAGTTGGGTTGAGTTGAAAATCAGTGATCATGGGCAGTCTAGATTACCTAAAGGCTACCCAGAGACTGATGACCAGAGAAGTTCAGACTTTGGCAAATAGCTTGGTGAGATTATCATTGACTGAAACAGGTGGGATATTAGCCAGCGTGGAGGCTAGTCATCCTTGTTAGAGGAAATCAAAGTATGACAATTTGAGGATGAGAAACTGGGTAATATTCGAGAAATGGTTTTGAGGAGAGAAACCAAGGAAGCAGTGTTAGATGCTGAAGGGGTCCTAAGAATAAAGGGGTGGGTGTGTGTTCCTGTCATGACCCGAACGTACACCCAGATTGTAAACACGGGACAAGGGACCCCGAGATACCCCAAGTCAACCCACGGCACATACATATATCTAATCTCATTTAGTAAAGGGGAATACTTAGCATAAAACATAGCGGATACGTAATCATAGTTTAACAACCGGAAGTACAGGGCATATACATAAGTTAAGTTCTACATCCTCTCTGAAAGCCTCTACTACATAAGATGGATTGATGGGACAACATCCCCAACTAACTCAACCAATACTGAAACATAAGATAACATGAAAGTCTATCAACGGCCCTTAGAACATGAGGACTCACCAATAATCTGAGAGTGTAAGCTGAGATGGACTAAGGATGAGGATGAGCCTGGGATCCGGACCTTGTATCATGAAACGATATAGCACAGAAAGTATGCGGTCTGTATGTGGAATGTACCGAGTATGAAAGGTAAGTAAAATGGACATTTAAAAGTAAAATAAAACTCATAAATAAATGTAGGAGAAGGACATAATGCATATATCATAAACTCCGTAAGAAAATATAAGGCTCAAGGATTTCAAATCATTCATAAGGCGTTCATAATCATAATCATAAGTAAACTTTATCAAAACATAACTTGATCCAATAACATAAACATAACAATGAATAAGACATGCGGAACAATGGGAAGACTCATCATAACTGACACCATCATGGTAGAGCCTTTCATGATGCCCCAACTATCTCACTCAAGTGGGCAGAGCCGACCCTGGCTTGCTAGGCGAGAGTTGTGCATTGGGTGTGATATCACATTAGAAGGGATCATTATCAATACAATATATCATTAGAAACGCACGGTGGCATGTGGTTTTGAGACACCGGCGTAGTCCTTTGAATGTTGGGCTGCTCGGTACTAGACACTGCCCCCGAAAACATGCATATAGGCTCATATGTTAATCAATAACATCATGCATTAAGATTCATTGGATAAAAGATAACATTTATAATCATTGATCTCCTTTAACACATTTTTAGCTAAGAATCAAGGCCCTTTTCATCGACCGATATCATAATTCGATAAATCATGTAATTCGCTCATAAATCATAAATCATTCTTCAACGTATGGGTATTGCCCAATACTTTGACATACTCAATTCTTTTAAAAATATGCTCATAGATATTGGTAACTTTAAATCATGCTTTTCCATCACCAATAAACTCAAAATATTGAATATTCATCAACAATCATAATTTTCATGAACTCTCATCAGTGGGCATTTTAGATTTAAAAATCTTGAAACATAATTTTAAAAAAAATAATATAAAACCTGCCCATCATTCATAATTCAACAACTAAAACTCAATTAAATCAAACCCATGAAGAGAAATCACATTTTCATGCATTTGGATAAAACCCCATGGATTGAAAAGGATGATTCATGATTAAATTCGAAATATGGGCATGGGTGTGGAAGAAACCACCCATTCGAAACCCTACATACTTGGAAATTGACTTATTTTAGTGTTCCTTGACTACCCACAAAGAAATTGATGGAATTTTGGAGAACACCTTGAATCTCCCTAAAACCCCTCTACAAGCTCTTGCATGGGAATGGGTATGCATTAGGGACTTAACCCATCTTATCACACTCAGAAAAACACAAAATAACATAGTTTAGGGTCTCAAAGCATGAAAAAGTCAAAATTGCCCTTAATGAAATTTCCCCTGAAAACTGCTCCGGACAGACCAACGATCGATCCAACGGGTCGTTGCACGATACCACAACTCATGGTATTGATTCGTTGGGTCCACTGCCTCACGAAAAACCTCAGGTTCTTCCCATGAATCGTCAGGATGAGTCATTGCTTCAATCAACAGGTTGTTGGATCAACCGTCGTCAACTCCTTGAAGAATATGAACTTTCCTTTCCACGAGCCTCACCACGACTCGTGGTGGCTTCCAAATAGTCGTGGTCTCAACCCGTTATATGCACTGGAATTCTCAACCCACAAGTAGTGACTAGAAAGGACGGACCATCACATCTCACCACGAATCATGGGATGTCCCTAGGGTTCCCCATCAGCCTAAGTTCAGCCCTTCCTACGACCGATAACAATGGCTCATTGTTTCTGAAAATGAGTCGTTACACCATCCATTTTCACCACTGCTTCCCTAAACCCCTATACCATGACTGCTTCCGACGACTTGTGGTATCCAACTATGAGTCGTTGAGTCACCCATCCTGTGATATTTTTGCCAGTTTTCTTCGCTTTTCAAATTCAAATCCTGGGTCTATTCTTAGGCCTTTCCAGGGTATTACAATATCTCCCCCTTGGAAACATTCATCCTCGAATGTAGGAAACAAGCAGCAAACAGAAATATAAAATTTATCATAGCCATATACTGATCATTTTAACCGAATTTTTCACAGAATGACTACCTCCGAATAAAACAACATAGTTGAACTGGTGTCATACTTCACATACAGATTCATACACATAAAAGAAACTTGTACACATGAACTGAACATGAAAACTAGATAGAGTCAAAGGGTAAAAACTAGTACCTCAAGTCGGAACTGAGCCGGTAAAGAACAAATGTGGGTATCTAGCCATCATATCCGCTTTGGCTTCCCATGTAGCTCCCTCAACATGCTAATTTCTCCACAATACTTAAATTGAAGCTACTTCTTTGTTCCTTATCTTACGGAATTGACGATCTAAGATTTTCACCGGAATTTCTTCATAGCTGAGGATACCTTTACACCAACGTTGTCTACCGAGACTACTAAAGCTGTATCACCCAAGAACTTTTTCAAGAGCGATACATGAAACAAGAGATGAACTGAAGCTAACTCTGAAGGAAAGTCCAATTCATATGTCATCTTACCAACTCTCCTTATACCCGATAAGGACCCACATATCGGGAACTGAGTTTCCCTTCTTCCTAAATTGCATGAATCCCTTCATGGGAGATACCTTTAGAAATACCCAATCGTCCACCTCAAACTCCAAATTTCTTCTCCTCACATTGGAATATGATTTTTGATGACTTTGAGCGGTTTTCAACCGGTACCTTATCAACTGAACCTTCACCATCACCTTGTGAACTGAATCTGGCCCTATCGTAGCTGCCTCACCAACCTCAAACTATTCGATGGGAGATCTACACCTCCACCCATAAAGAGCCTCAAACGTTGCCATTTGGATACTGGATGATAGTTGCTATTATAAGCAAACTCAATTAAGGGAAAATGATCATCCCAACTACCTTTAAAATCCATGACACATGCCCTCAACATGTCCTTAAGAGTCTGGATTTTCCATTTTTCCTGGTCATCCGTTTGCGGATGGAATGCGGTGTTGAGCATAACCTGAGTCCCAAGCCCCCCTTTGGAAAGACCACCAAAATTGGGAGGTAAAATGAGCACCTCGATTTGAAATAATAGACAAGGGCACTCCATAAAGTTGAACCAACTCTCGAATATACAACTTGGCATAATCATCCGCTGAATCTGTGGTCTTGACCGATAGGAAGTGTGCAGCCTTAGTTAACCTGTCCACCACCACCCAAATGGAGTCATAGTGTCGGCGAGTGCGAGGTAGGCCTTTAACGAAATCCATATTTATCTCCTCCCACATCAAAGTGGGAATGCGAATATCCTGAAGTACACCTCCCGACATTTGATGCTCGACCTTCACTTGCTGGCAGTTTGGACGTTTGGCTATGAACTTTGCAATATCCCTCTTCATATCATCCCACCAATAGATTCCCTGCAAATACCGATACATCTTTGTGGATCCTGGGTAAATGGAATATCTAGTACCATGTGCCTCATGCAATATTCAAACTCTCAAATCATCAACGTCTGGGACACATAGCTGACCCTGATATCGTAGAACACCATCTCCCCCTTGGGAGAAAACCTCCATCTTTTGACTTCACACTGCTTCCTTTAGCTTCCTCAAAGTCCGATCCTCATCTTTCTTTGATTTGACATCGACCACTAAGGACGATTCTAACCCATTCTAACGCCGCCATCAGTTTAGTCGATCAATCTAACTCCTGTTCGGCTGTTTCGGTTGGTATTATAAATTATAAACCGACACGCAAGTGTACGTGGTCAAACAAGTAATAAAGTGGCTAAGTAAGCCAAGTATCGATCTAAGGAGGCTCAGGATATGTAAAATTTGCCTAAGTATACTATATTCTTATCTTACTTCTAATTATGCTAACAACAACGTAACCAACAGTTAAATGAGTTTTTGTTTATAAAATATATACTAAAACTATTAACAATTATTTACTGTGAATTTAAACTATGGATATGAGCATGCCAAGGTTAAGAACAAGTAATGAATTTGATTATAATAATAATTCGGTTAATCTCTTCTTCATGTTGCTAGCCAAGAACAGTAGCCTAGAAATTAAAACTCTCGTATTTAATTTCACTTAAGAATCATAAACCATTCGTCTACATTTCTGTGATCAAATGCAATTTACGACCTAGCAATACAATTCCGGTTCCTAAATTGACTAATACGACTTTCAAGTATATTTCTATCAGGAAAGCACATCAAAACCCAATTTTCCCAAATCAAGTTAAGAATAATACCCTATTAATTCCCAACTTTCCAATTTCTTGCTCTCTCGAGTGAAATTGGACTTTTTAGATGTACATTAATGTCGGCAAAGAACTAATGCAGTAAGAACAAGAATTAATAGAACAACATGAAAGAAGAAGAAGAAAACCATATCATTTACAATCAAAATTCACTACACATGTTCAAAACCTTAGCAAGGAAGAGAATTAGCCACTCATTTGTGGATTGATCATCCTAAAACAAGTGTAAATCATACATACAATTGATTGAAAGAAGAAAGGAAGAGAAGAAATCCCTTAGCTTTTTCGTCCCTCAACTGCTGCTAACCCACGTCCTTGCTCCACCAAGTCTGAACTAATTAAAATAAACCTAAGTGTGCTATTTATACTAGAGGGAAATTTTTCCCGGAATAACAAGCAACGTGTCACGGAGGTCAACGCGGAGCACTGCCTCCGTGACACGGCGTGGACGCGGACCTTCACTGGAAATCCAGGGTCCGGTAAAATAGCCTCAACGTGGCACGGAGGCCAACGCGGAGGCCTATATCCATGCCACGGAGCTGTCGCGAGGCCTCACTGGAATTTGCCATTTAATTTCCTCTCCAGGCAGTGTGCCTCCGCGATGGTAGCGTGGCACGGCTCCATCGCGGAGCCCCTATAATTTGTGCATTCCAATGTCTTTTCCACGCTCGTATCCAAGTCCAACTTCGATATAGTTCCAACATGCATTTTAGCTCCTAAAAATCATATTTTCCTGCAAAACAAATGCTAATCATGTTGGTTAGTATAAATTCACATTTTATTACCAATTACATGAGAATATATACATATTGCACACAAACAAGGCGAAAATAATACGTTTGAGTATCACTTGGGCATATAAATCTGCCCAAGATCACTTACCCCACACTTAAATCCTTGTTCGTCCTCGAACAACACATACACAACTCATGCAAATTACATCCCAACCTTCGTCACTATGGTGCGACAATTTACGCTACGGTCATACCGATTATTCAATTTTGCAAATCATCACGAAAACATGCTTGGTCTTACAATACAATGACCTTTAATACATCAAGACTTCCTAGACTTTAAGAATTGATTCTTGATATAGGCATACTCATGCAAATCAGCTAATCAAGAAATCCGACACGAAAATCAATCTTTCATCAAGCATGTGCCCTCACAACTCAAGAGAATCTTCCCCTTTTTGTTCATGCAACACACAAACATGCAAGTAGGGGCATATAAAAATTAATTTCACTCTCTCTCCCAAAAGAATTCACATGCATCATGTCGTGACCCATAGGCTTGCCCTTAGTGTATTACTCCACTAATATAAAGAAATGCAATGTAGGATCAAGTAGGACTTTAATGAGTTGTAACGGGGCTATGGATCTAGTATATATATTGGATTAGCCAATAATAGTCGCTAGCATCCTTAAGCGCCTTTTCAACACATTCCCATCGACTCATGGATAACTTTTCTTCTTTTTTTCTCTTTTCCTCTCATTCATGCTGGTTTACTTTCGTACAGCCCATTTCATCAAACACACTTGACAACAAACAAAGGGTTTTCATGTACCCTCCTCATCATTTCATTATAACAAGTGCCTCTTCAACCTCATCTTTTCTTTCCTCACTCTGCTTTTCTTTTTCTTTTCACTCTTCTCACTCTTTGACACTTTGGGAAAAATTCTCTTTTCTTCGTAAGCACTTAAGAGTTTTGTATCGACTTTTACAGCTAATGAAAAGAAGGAATAAAGCTTAGTTTATACAATTTTGGACAAAAGAAGAAAGAAACGGCTAAAGGCTCAAAGGGCTGACTAGGGTATACAATCACATCAAAAGGTGGAGTATGACAAGAAAAAAATAGAAACTCTCAGTTAAAACAAAGAAATGCCTACATCCTTTCCAACACTACACCCCCTTCATTTCATTTCATACACACACCAGGCAAGTTCTAGACATTTCACAATAGCCTGGAATAACCATACCTCACTTCACACACTTCATGCACATACTCGAATCAAGATGTATTCACAGACTCTTGAATTAACCAATTACATGAATTCAAAAATTAAGCCTCAATCACACCGAATCAAATTCTACAGCCTAGGTAACTCAACATATTTACAAAATTGCATGCTTTCAAATGAATCACATTTACATTTTGAACATCAGTTACAACACGCAACGAAATTTTGCAACCATACAGCAACTACAGGTTCAT
This sequence comes from Datura wrightii, assembly GCA_035772735.1. Taxonomy (NCBI): domain Eukaryota; kingdom Viridiplantae; phylum Streptophyta; class Magnoliopsida; order Solanales; family Solanaceae; genus Datura; species Datura wrightii. Next base: position 16,292,299 of record JASDFA010000002.1, read on the forward strand.
TGATGCAATCCACCAAAGAAAAACTGAAAACAAATTAAAATCCTACTCCTATCGACTACATTTCCCTTAAGACGGTCGTCATCCATCCATCATAGGGAACGGTCACTAACTATAACATCGGTTCAATGGGACTATTCTCGGTAAAAGAATCGAAAACAAACTCCGAGAAACCCAAAATAAAAATCGAAAATTTTTGCAACACATCGATCATTTCGATAGAAAAATATTTACAAAAGATTTTGATAAGTGCAAAATATTTTCGCAAAAATTTTGAAAAAAATCAATCATTTCGATAAGAAAGAAATATTTACAAACTATTTACACTGGCAACCACAACTTTGCATAACACACATCAGTAACCACAAAATTATATACGGATACACACAAATCAGTTCACAGTAGGGTAGCACAAACATACATACAAACCAAGGAAAAAGCATACAGCAGATTAGAGCCTAAGTCCCAGCACCTAGCTACTCCCCACCCCACACTTAAATCGAACACTGTCCCCAGTGTTCATAAAAATTACAAAACAAAATTTCGGGTGGTGGAACTCCCTGATCAGTCGAAATATTCGACTTCTTCATCTGGTGCTGCTGCCTCGTCCCCCATGTCTGAGTCAGCTCCATCATCGTCATCAGACTCCACATCGGAGTCCTCCCGACGTGTCTCCTCATCAGTAGGGACATCGTCATCAGTCGGCTCCACGAAGGCTGGTCCCACTCGGCATAAGGCTTTGGCATTCTCGCCAAATGGGTAATCCAGTTCCAGCTGCCATAATTCTTCCTCGGTGGCTGGTCTCCCACCAATCCGTAGCTGAAGCATCTTCATGCCGAACATACGTGCCATATACTGATCGTCACGAGCATGTCGCTCGCCCAAAGTCAGCACTGGCCCGTGTGTGGTGTCGGGGGCCTTAGTTTTTGTCACATTGAGGGCCCTCCGCTCCAACTGCGGAATGTAATCCAAGGCTTCTTCCTCGACATCGAGGCCTCGGAGGAAGGTGGTGATGAGTCCGCCGAACCCGTATCTGTGGCCCTGGTGTATTCTGGCTCTCTTCATGGCGGATATAATTACTGCCCCAACGTTAATATCAAGCCCTTTCATAAGGGCATACACCAAGCAGACACGGTCCCGGGTCACATCCGTCATATGAACTCCCGGGATCAAGCACAAACATACAATTTTCAGCCATATTCTGGCCTCCCTGTTCATCTGCGAATAAGACAGAGTCTGGTGGTAACCCCTCTCCTTATGTCTACTCCATCGGGCTGTGATCGAGCCCCACACAACGTACGTCTGATGTCGGCGTATGGTGGGGTGATGTTTAGCTGGCGGAGAACGTGGGCGTCTGTGTCCCGCGCTCCAACGATGGCATTAAATTGCTGGGGTTCCAGAGTGACAATCTGCCCTCTGATTTTATTGTGTGGCTTCTGATGGCCGGGTTCCAATTTGCGTAGAACTCTCGGACCAAATGAAGGTTGCACTCCTTGGGCTCCTGAAAGATAAAGCTGAGCCCAGCTGCTTCAATCCTTTGCACAATACGGGGGAACTCCTGTGCTAGTGGTTCCCATGCAATATGTTCCTCCGGGAAGTACTTGCTCTCTTTATGCTTAGCATACCATTTCTTTCCTTCCTCAGTTACCCACCTTGTTCCGTATTGGCGGCGTTAGCCGCGCGAAACAGCTGGTGCAGCTGGGACTGCGGTGCCCAGTCTCATTCGCTTTCTACCGGTGCCTGAGGTAGAAGCACCTTTGCCCTTATCCTGCCTACTAGCCATTGTACCTGTCAATATACACAACCAAGCACAACGTTAAGGTCGGGTTACACAACGTTTACCCCACACTTAGTCCTTAGCTACTTTTACAAACTATGGCAAGGATAACTCAATTTACACCAAAACAATCAACTATACAATTTATGCTTAGTGCGTTCACAAAATTTTCGACAGCATAACGGTTAGCGTACTACTCAGACTTCATACAGCTAATTCCAATCCTACTATCGCTAACAATTCAACCATCGCACAAGCAATAAAAACAAAAACTAAAAACAAAGACAAAAACATTCTATATACAAACGAATCCAAATAATCAAACCAATTTACACAATTTTCGCACTTTCCCAAAAATTCGAGAATTCATCGTCTTAACATTCATACAATATTTACAATGACTTATCTCAATTTACAAACACACCCTGGCATCTAATTTACCGAATTATCAAGTCACCCAAGTCAAATTCAACAACCCATGCCCTAGAATACAATTCTACAATTAAATTCGAATTATTTACGTAATCGATAAGTTCAAACGCTAATTAGAACAATCCGAACATCTATCCATCACAAATAACTCAACATCATGTTAAATTTCTACTTAGGGTGATATATCTCACCTCGCATGCCCAAAGTCGACTAAAATCGCCAAAAATTTGAGAGAAACGAGGAAAACATACCTTTGAATTGAAGAACCGAAGAAACTTGACGAATTCCTTGCCTAGTAACGTGGCACGGTGCTTGGGGAGGGGGATTTGGGTGTTTTGGTCGCGGAAGGGAGAGGGAATGGGGAGATTTGGGTGAAATTGGGGATTTATTTAAAGAAAACACACGGGTCACCCGGCAACCCGGTATGACCCGGCACCAAATATAAGGCAACGTGTCACGGAGGGTAACGCGGAGCCCCTCCTCCGTGACACGGAGCCAACGCGATGGCTCTCTGGAAATTTTAAAAATTTGGATTTTGCCTTCAACGTGTCACAGAGGGTAACGCGGAGCCCTTCCTCCGTGACACGGAGCCAACGCCCCAGTGCACTGTTTCTTTAATAAAATTATTTTTTCATACCTTGCCTTATTCTTCCCAATTCCATGCATATTTCTCTCCGTTAGACCTGAAAATCACCTCACTAAACAAAATTGGTTAGATTAATAGATTTCCCTAACTAAAATGAAAAATATTAACTAAAACAAGAATCTAGACCTAACCAAGAAAAGAAAAATAAAAATAAAAATTATTTACACTAAAAAAAAAGAAAGAAAGAAAATATTTTTCACGGGTTGCCTCCCGTGCAGCGCCTGGTTTACCGTCGCGGCTCGACGTCCATTATGCTCAATTATCTACTAGGGTGAGGGATGATTTTTCAAGATCCTTGTCCTCCCCCCAGTAGTTCTCAACCTTATCAGGTGGCCTTCCTATTAACTCTCGGGAATCATTTATTCAATTAGCGTTCCCATGATCAATCACATTGATCACCGAGAGTTCCTCATTTACCATCGGGAGCTTAGGTTCTTTGTACACAGTAAACACTTCGACCTTGTCATGCGCTCGCATTGTAAGTTGACCCGCAGCTACGTCAATTAATGCCTTTCCGGTTGCCAAAAAGGGTCGTCCCAAAATAAATGGGACTTCAGCATCTGGTTCAAAGTCCAGAACAATAAAATCGACCGGAAAAATGAGGGAGCCCACTTGCACTAACACATCCTCAACAATGCCATCCGGCTTAGCCAAGGAGCTGTCTGCTAATTGCAAGATTACAGTTGTAGGTCTAGGACTCCCTAGACCTAACTTTCTGAATACCGAAGATGGCATCAGATTTATGCTTGCTCCCAAGTCACATAATCCACGAGCTTTGATACTCTGCCCAATAGTGAGCTGGATAGTAAAACTTTCAGGGTCTTTCAGTTTCGTGGGCAGTCTGTTTTGAATCCGGGAAGTGCATTCCTCCGTCAAAGCTACCGTGGCATACTCAGTCAAGCGACTTTTGTTAGCCACGATGTCTTTAATATATTTTGCATATTTGGGCACTCCCTGCAAGACATCAACAAGAGGTAAATTAACATGTACCTGTTTAAGCACCTCCATAAATTTCTTGAAACACGCCTCCTCCTTGTGTTTCTTAAGTCATTGAGGGAACGGGGGTGGAGGTCTTTCTGCTTCTGCTTCTTTGGTCTTCCCCCTATCAGAACTTTGTTCCTCCTCAACTTCTGCTGCTCCTGACTTTTGAGGCGGTCTTTCCGGTTCCACCTCCTTTAACTATAAACCACTCCTCGTGGTCACCACATTCACCTGCTTCAGATTAGGGTCTGTGTCGCTAGGCAGTCCTCCTCTGGGTCTTGTATTTTGGGCACTAGCAAATTGCCCAAACTGATATTCAAGAGCCTTGGTCGCTAACTGATTATTCTTCACTTCGGCAGCCAATTTAACATAGTCAGCCTGCAATTGTGCCTGATTAGCGATCATGGTTTTGAACATCTCCTCAATGGTCGGTGATGGTGGTGGAGGAGGGGCATTGTGATTTCTGAATTGAGCTTGATAGTTTTGTTGCCCTCCTTGATGTCTCTGCATACCCTGACCAGAACCTTGGCCTTGTTGGTTGTTGCTACCCCACGAAAAATTTGGATGGTTCCTCCAATTTGAGTTGTAGCCACTACCAAACTGCTGCTGATTTCTCTGTGCATTGCCCACAAAGTTAACAGAATCAGGATTTTCACCACAGCACTCGGCTGAATGCTCACTACTACCACACACTTCACACCACATCTGCTGAACTGCATTGACTGGAGCTGAAGGCTGGTTCAAGTTCATATTGCTGAAGTGATTATTTAACTGATTTTGCAAGGTAGCTATCTGTACAGCGATAGCTGTAAATCCATCCACTTCAAGCACTCCTGCTACTTTCCTTGCTCCACCTCTCGATGAATCTGCATTCCATTCTGGATTGCCCTGTGAAATTCGGTTGAGCAAAGTGTACAACGCCTCATAAGTCTTTTCCAGCGCTTGCCCTCCAGCTGCTGAATCTAACAGAATTTTAGTATGGGGTTCCAAACCCTCAATAAATGTGTGTACCAACACCTCATTGGACTGATGATGATGAGGACAGTCCCGCAACATGGATTTAAATCTTTCCTAGGCTTGATATAGATTTTCTCCCTCCCTCTGTTTAAAACTTAGAATTTGACTTCTAAGTCTGGCTGTTTTACCAGAAGGGAAAAATCTAATCAAAAACTTTCGTGCAAGATCATCCCACGTTGATATAGAATTGGGTGGTTCAGCTTTTAACCACCTCTTGGCTTCACCAAGTAAGGAAAACGGAAATAAGGTGAGCCGGACATAATCGGGTGACACTCCAGCGGGTATATAAGTGTCACTTATCTCCAAAAAATTCTGGAGATGTTGTTGTGGGTCTTCATGAGGGAGACCGGTAAATTGCCCGCTTGTGTGCAAGAGCTGCACCATATTCTGCTTTAATTTAAACCTCCCTCCAGGCTCTGGTTTGCGGATACTAGAATGTACATTATTGGCGTGTGGGATTGCCACCCCGCGAACCGGCCTTGCTGCTGCTTCATCGGGCACTGACACTGCCCGCACAACTGGTGGATTTTGTTGCTCCATAATAGATTGTCTGAGCAACTGCAGCTTCTTTTGTAGAGCTTCTCTACGTTGACTATGAAATTCACGTTCAGGCTCTAAGTAAGATTCCACCAGCTCTTTGTCCCTTGCCAGTGTTCACAGAAATCAAGTCTGCAAAATACAGGCTAAGACCAAGTTGTTAACACTTAAGAAAATAAAAATAAAAATACAGTAAGTTTACACTAAACACAATTTCACAAATTTGCCTAGCCTCCCCGGCAACGGCGCCAAAAAACTTGTTCGGCTGTTTCGATTGGTATTATAAATTATAAACCGACACGCAAGTGCACGTGGTCAAACAAGTAATAAAGTGGCTAAGTAAGCCAAGTATCGATCCAAGGAGGCTCAGGATATGTAAAATTTGCCTAAGTATACTATATGCTTATCTTACTTCTACTTATGCTAACAACAACGTAACCAACAGTTAAATGAGTTTTTGTTTATAAAATATATACTAAAACTATTAACAATTATATACGGTGAATTTAAACTATGGATATGAGCATGCCAAGGTTAAGAACAAGTAATGAATTCGATTATAATAATAATTCGGTTAATCTCTTCTTCATGTTGCTAGCCAAGAACAGTAGCCTAGAAATTAAAACTCTCGTATTTAATTTCACTTAAGAATCATAAACCATTCGTCTACATTTCTGTGATCAAATGCAATTTACGACCTAGCAATACAATTCCGGTTCCTAAATTGACTAATACGGCTTTCAAGTATATTTCTATCAGGAAAGCACATCAAAACCCAATTTTCCCAAATCAAGTTAAGAACAATACCCTATTAATTCCCAACTTTCCAATTTCTTGCTCTCTCGAGTGAAATTGGACTTTTTAGATGTACATTAATGTCGGCCAAGCACTAATGCAGTAAGAACAAGAATTAATAGAACAACATGAAAGAAGAAGAAGAAAACCATATCATTTACAATCAAAATTCACTACACATGTTCAAAACCTTAGCAAGGAAGAGAATTAGCCACTCATTTGTGGATTGATCATCCTAAAACAAGTGTAAATCATACATACAATTGATTGAAAGAAGAAAGGAAGAGAAGAAATCCCTTAGCTTTTTCGTCCCTCAACTGCTGCTAACCCACGTCCTTGCTCCACCAAGTCTGAACTAATTAAAATAAACCTAAGTGTGCTATTTATACTAGAGGGAAATTTTTCCCGGAATAACAAGCAACGTGTCACGGAGGTCAACGTGGAGCACTGACTCCGTGACACGGCGTGGACGCGGACCTTCACTGGAAATCTAGGGTCCGGTAAAATAGCCTCAACGTGGCATGGAGGCCAACGCGGAGGCCTATCTCCGTGCCACAGAGCTGTCGCGAGGCCTCACTGGAATTTTCCATTTAATTTCCTCTCCAGGCAGTGTGCCTCCGCAATGGTAGCGTGGCACGGCTCCATCGTGGAGCCCCTATAATTTGTGCATTCCAATGTCTTTTCCACGCTCGTATCCAAGTCCAACTCCGATATAGTTCCAACATGCATTTTAGCTCCTAAAAATCATATTTTCCTGCAAAACAAATGCTAATCATGTTGGTTAGTATAAATTCACATTTTATTACCAATTACATGAGAATATATACATATTGCACACAAACAAGGTGAAAATAATATGTTTGAGTATCACTTAGGCATATAAATCTGCCCAAGATCAACTCCCAGTCTTGCAAGTCGGTGGACATCCTTCACCAAATCCTTCTTTCCATCATCCACGTGGGACACACTCTCCATAGACAACCTACTAACTACATCGGCAACCACATTAGCCTTGCCCAAGTGGTACAGGACACTAATGCCATAATCCTTAAGTAGCTCCAATCACCTCCATTGCTGAAGATTGAGATCCTTCTACGTGAAGACATATTGCAAACTCTTGTGGTCCGTGAATACATCTACATGAACCCCATACAAGTAGTGCCGCCATATATTCAATGCAAACACCACAGCGGCCAACTCAAGATCATGGCTCGGGTAGTTCTTCTCAAGGATTTTCAACTATCTAGAGGCATATGTTATAAATTTCCCACGCTGTATCAATACACATCCTAGTCCGACTCTTGAAGCATCACAATATACAACAAATCCATCAATACCCTAATGTAAAGTTGATACTGGTGCTAAAGTGAGTCGGGTCTTCAATTCTTGGAAGCTTTTCTCACAAGCATCCAACCACTGGAACTTCACCTTTTTCAGAGTCAACCTGGTCAATAGGGCTGCAAATGATGAAAATCCCTCATTGAATCTTCAGTAGTATCCTGCTAAGCCCAAGAAACTCCGAATTTCTGAAGGATTTACCGATCTGGGCCAGTTCTTCACCACCTCAATCTTCTGGGAATCTACCCTTATGGTTCCGCTTGATACAGCATGACCTAGAAATGCCATCGAGTCTAGCCAAAATTCACACTTACTGAACTTTGCATAAAGTTGAGGATCCTTGAAGGTCTAAAGCAATACTCTTAGGTGAGTGGTATGCTCCTCCTCGCTCTGTGAGTATATCAAGATATCATCAATGAACACAATCACGAACATGTACAAATATGCCTTGAACACCCTATTCATTAGATCCATAAAAGCTGCAGGGGCATTGGTTAGTCCGAAAGACATAACAACAAATTTGTAGTGATCATACCGAGTCTTGAAAGCGGTCTTTGGGATGTTACTCTCCTAAATCCTGAGCTAGTGATACCCGGACCTGAGATCAATCTTGGAGAAGCACTTGGCACCCTAAAGCTGGTTAAACAAATCATCGATCCTGGATAAGGGGTACCTATTCTTGATGGTAACCTTGTTCAATTGTCGATAGTCAATACACATGCAAAGGGAATCGTCCTTCTTTCGAACAAATAGAACTGGTGCACCCCATGGAGACTGGCTCGGTCTAATGAAGCCCTTATCCAACAAATCCTTTAACTTATCCTTCAATTCCTTTAGCTCGGCTAGAGCCATCCTATAGGGAGGAATAGAGATAGGTTGCGTATCAGGTAAGAGATCAATGTCGAAGTCGATTTCCCTCTCAGGAAGAACACCTGACAACCCATTGGGAAAAACATCTAGATACTCACACACCACTGGAACCGATAGAATAGTTGGGCTCTCAGACTCAACATCCTTAACCCTAACTAGATGATGCATGCAGCCCTTAGAAATCATCTTCCTGGCCTTAAGATAGGAAATTAATCGACTTGATGGTACCGCCGAACTACCCTCCACTCCAACACTGACTCACCCAGAAAACGAAATTCCACCATACGGGTTCTATAATTAATCGAAGCATAACATGCAAACAACCAATGCATGCCAAGAATAACGTCAAAGTCAGTCATGGCTCTCTACAAGGTCTGCGGAGGTAACCTTATGCAACATAGTGACCGGGCATTCTCTATATACTCGTCTAGCAATGACCGAATCACCAATAGGGGTCGAAACTGAAAATGATTCTGACAAGGTCTCGGGACTAACTCCAAGGATACTAGCAATGTAAGGAGTCACGAAAGACAAGGTAGCTCCCGAATCTACCAAGGCATAAACATCAATATAAAAGACACGCAACATACCGGTGACCACGTCTGGTGAAGTCTCTTACTCCTGGCACGAGGCAAGGGAATAGAATCAATTTTTGCACTGTCCTCCACCTCCATTAGTCGATGCTCCCTGCGGAGTAGAACGGGCTGGAGTTGCTGCTGACCTGGTGGTCCGTGCACGACCCCTATCATCACCCTGTCTAGCATATCGGCACGCTCGGCGCATGTGCCCAGATCTACCACACCCATAGCAAACATCTGAACCAAGCAGGCACTCCCCTGCATGACTCTTGTCGTACTTCCCGCAGGACGGAGAGGTATACTCTAACTGGGTGCCCCTATGATCCCTCAACCCTGAAGCCCCACTCCTCTGATCACCCCTGGGTGTAGAAGGAACACTAGATGATGATGGTGCTGGGGCTAGTGATTTCTACTGAAACTATGGATGGTAACCACCGCCAGACCTCTGATGCGAAAACCCACGGCTATCTGTTCGAGCCCTCTTTGCCTCCATCTCCCTCGCATGAGCCACCTCCATCTGCTGGGTGTACAACACTATGCGAGGAAAGTCCATATCCTTGTGGAGCATGACAGTCCTGCAATCCTTGTCTAAATAACCAGCCACACCATGAATGAATCGGCTCACCCGCGCCCTTCTAATCCATCACTAACTCTGGGGCGTACTTTGACAAATGAGTGAGCTCAAGTGAATACTCCAGCGCTGTCATCTTTCCCTGCTTGATGTTCATAAATTCCGATTCTTTCAACTCTCTCATCTCTTGAGAGAAGAACCTGTCGAGAAAATCCATATGGAACTCATCCCAGTTGATAGGGCCCTCTCCCGCTACCCTGTTGTCTTTCCATTGCTTGTACCAAATATGAGCAACCTCTTTTAGATGATAAGAGGCCAAGTCCACACACTCCCCATTTGTCACCTCCATAACCTGAGAGACTTTCAAGATCCCTTCAATGAACTTGTGTGGATCCTCATCCACCTTTGATCCCGTGAACTCAGCAAGTTTCATCCTCAAGAAGTCTCTAATCCAAGTCGCCGCTGCATTTCCATTTTGTGGGACCTGTGCAACAGCCTGCTGGTTGACCTGAGCGATCAAGGCATGTGGCAACATGTGAATAGCCGCCCAAAACTCAGCGTGGGCAGCTGGCTCTGGTGCTTGGGGCTCCTGAATAGGTGGGGCCTGCTGATGCCCATGGTCAATGCCACCCCCATGGCCTTCATCATTTCCATTCCTTCTTC